>OW964823.1:5320000-10120000 GCA_943142095.1 Ophonus ardosiacus | reverse complement strand
GGCTTCAGTGCAGCGTACGCTGATAGGTAGAGTATGCGAGTTCCAGTTAGTATATATTTCAGTGGTAGGTACTTATTACATATTATAATACCGTCCAAAAATATAAATAGTTAAGCTATAGTTTCTTAAGAATTCTACCGTTATGGATTTGACCTACTAAGCCTGTGGTAGACCGGACACAACTGGAGATAGCACTACCTGTCGCTTAGGGTCGGACTGCAAAAAAATTAAATTCGCAAATCTTTGTACGCATTTCATATTTCAAAATTGATATTTAATGGATTCGCAAAATTAAATTACGACTTTGAGCATCGTTACAAATTAAAAAAAACAAAATCTGTTGTGGCCTGCACAAGACCTCTCGCCATTTCCATACTACGCTATATAAGTATTGTACATATTTGACATTTCTGATACACACAAAAACACATACTATCTTCTTTATATATTTTTATATTTTTTAATTCATTCTATTCACTCTTGTTCTTCCAATGTTCGAGATTCTTCCAATTTATTGATGAGATTGGCGGTATTTCTGAAGGGTATATGTAATAAATGTCTTCAGTAATGTCTCTGACTTTTTAACACACACATTTATCTGTCAATTACAAACATTTTAATTTTTCCACTTTTTATTTTATTTATTTTATTTTTTATATTTATATGTCTCTATCTTTAACTCCATAGAAGATATAATAAAATTTTTAAATATATCGGATTGAGATTTTTATATTCTTTAATATTAGTAATAATAGAAATTTTCGAAAAATAATATTTAGAAGATTTTTTTAAAGAAAGTATTACTTCCGGTTGTCCAATTGTTTCCAAAATCTAATCAGCTCTTCCTGGAATGCCAGATTGAGGAAACTGCAGTTAAATATTTCTTAAGTCTTATAGTATTTGAGAAACCGTGGTTCCAACAACCACACACACATACACACACACGTACACACACCCACACACATACACACACACACACATACACATACACACACACACACGGACATCATCGTATTTTCGAGACGACACTAACCTTATTTTCGTCTCGAAATTTCGAGACGAGATGAGAGTAATGCCCTCGAGATTTGCTCGAGACGAGAGTAGAAATTCGAGATCTCGATTGTAAAAGTTGTTTATATTATATAAATATATCTAATAAAAATATATAAAATATTAATCGGTAAAAATATTTTAATTGACTCTTCATTTACATTCACTTTTATTTATTTATTTTAGTTTTATTGGATTTTAGTAAAAGAAAATGCACAAAAGTGAGTTCAATGGTATACTCACACTCAAAGCCTACGCTCTCTATAAGAATAAATAATAAGCCATGATATTATTGAGTATTTTTTTACCTACATATATGTTGCTTGTAATATTAATATATTTATAATTGCTAATTATAAATTCGAGACTCTCGAGTCGAGATCGAGAGAAGGCAAGAAAAAATATGACGAGACGAGATGCAGAGAAATCTCGTTTCGAAAATTCGAGTCGAGACGAGAGTGGATTGTTTCTCGTCGTTTCTCGTCTCGCGGCATCACTAATTATAGGGACCTTAAAACGTGCTTATCCACTAAAATCTAGATGTGCGATTTTTAGCATGATTCCAATACCTCTCTTATAAGAGGTAAAGATTGACAATGACAAGCCACCGATATATGTAAATGCTTATATAATCCAAATGTGAAATTTAGATTTAAATTTATCGTAAATATACGTCCTTACCTACTGCTTTATTTAGGTAGGTACTGACTGGTACTCTAATAATTCTCGGAATGAATAATACATATTGATTAACTATTATACTGAGAAATTCTGTGAATAATATGCTACTAAAGGGTAAACTCAAAATATATTATGCTAACAATTATATTTGTTCATTATTAGTACAGTAGTACAATGTACTTTATCGACAATCTGTCATAAGAGTATATAATTACCATATTTTCTTTACATTTTCTTTCATTTCTATTTTATGCTGTCAGGAAAATCAACAGTTTATGAGCATTGAAAATGAAAAATGACAATTTGGTTATTTATAGAGTTGTGCTGTAATAAAAATTATTGTACTTGTGAATGAAGTTACAAATAGCTAGTTACATCTATGCAATTAATTTAAATATTTTTTGCAACATCTGTTTTTAAAGTTACACTTCGCTATTAAAGCAATACATATGTTAATAATAAGGATGGACAAAAATCTATTTAAACACTTTTACACTATAATAGTATATTATTCAATGAGTTACTGGTATATTATTTGACAGTTGTGAATAAATAACTATTATTAAACGTACTTAAAAAATAAAGGAAGTTCCATTTTTAAAATCAACAACATTCTAGATTTTGGAAGTTTTCCAACTAAGTCACTTTCAGTTTTGAAATGGGGTCATTGACTCTATATCTGTGTTTGTAAAAGTTTTTTGTTTTATGGAATAACGATTGGGATTCGAACAGCCTGGGTTAACTTAAAATTTGAAAATATTGTATTCCAGCTCAATGGAATTGATAGGAATTATTAAGCGAATATATCTGTTTAAGAAATAAAATAATAATGATATAATTAAAATAATTAGGAGACTTTACGTAATAGTATAGCTACTATATCTATTCATGTTCAAATTGAGACTAAACATTTTCACATTGAGACTAAACAATTTCAAAATGAGAATAAACAAGTTCAAATTGATACTAAACAACTTCAAATTGAGCCTAAACAACTTCATATTGAGACTAAACGACTTCAAATTCACATTGATTCTTTCCCTACCGATAAGCTGTGGATTTTTCTACTCCTAATGAATTCGTAAGAGTTCTCCAATCTTCATTATTATTATATATTTCTTACTCAACTTTTTACCTCTCGTTAAGAGAGGTATTGGATTCATGCTAAAATTCGCATATCCAGATTTTATAGAATAAGCACGATTTAAGATCTCTAGAATCCAGTTATAACATTTTTAAAATGATGTGTGTGTGTGTATGTATGTATGTATGTATGTATGTATGTATGTATGTATGTGTGTGTGTGTGTGTGTGTGTGTGTGTGTGTGTGTGTGTGTGTGTGTGTGTGTGTGTGTGTGTGTGTGTGCATGTAAGTCTGGTGGCCAATTTCACCACCGATTCCTAAACTGTTGCCTAGCAAGGAATTTCCTAAATTTAAGAACTGCCTAAACTGATACTTATCCATTTTGGATTTCACCAAACAAAGCAATGCCTAGCTAGGAATTACGTAGATATCGGATTATTAGTTACTTTTGTGATATTATATTTGCACACTGGAAATAAATGAAAAATTTTTATAATTAATGACATTTGTCAATTGTATTTGTCAACATTGACATTGAAAATTATGTGGAGATATATTTAATATTACGTTGAGGTATACGAAATAATTAAATTTTTAAAGAAATTTCCTTTACATATATATTTATAAATTTGTATTACAGAAATAAATGAAACAAAGATGAAAATGAACAAGAAGAAAAAAATATAAATGGCAAAATATAGAATAAATAATTCAAAAACAGAAACTGAATCCTATGATTTCAAGAAAAAATTTAAAATATGACAACCGGAACGTATATTCATGACATTTGGCTATGGCATTTTTGTAGAAATTATGAATTTAATTATATGTGAATACCCAATGTAATTTCCTAAAATATAAAATAAAGAATAAAACGATATATTTATGTATTTACTAATTAATTTTATATCATATAAACTCGTATAAGTATATAAAAATTCTGTTTTCTAATGGAAAGGACATCTTTTCAAAACCATTTTTCATCACAGAATTCAAAACAATTTGTTTTTTCTTTTTTATCTTGTGCAAATCTTTCTATTTCTTCGTTGTAACTATCAAAACATTCAAGATAATTGTACAATTTTCATTTTGAAGTGTCAGCTGTCAAACGTTAGGAAATGCTTAGCGATTTAGGTATCGGAAAACAGATACCTAGCTAAGTAATTCCTAAATCAAGATAGGCAATGCTTGGCGGTTGGTGAAAACGAAATTTTGCTAGGTAATGTCTATGTGGTGCACATCGGGTACATAAGCATTACTTAAATTTTAGGAATCGGTGGTGAAATCGGCCATGGATGTTGGAGGCACGATTCCTCAGAAACTATAAGACAAAAAATATTTAACTGCAGTTTCCTAAATCTGACATTCCTGGGAAAAGCTGAAAAGGTTTTGATAACAATTGAACAACCGGAAGTAGTAGTTTCTTAGAAAAATTCTTCTAAATATAATTTTTTGGGAGTTTTTTTTATTAAATATTGAAGAACATAATATTCTCCACCTAATACACTTAAAATTTTTATTATATCTTGTACACATTTAGAGTCAAAGACACTATAATTTATAGAGGCTAAGGCACTAAGGAAACCAGTTGATAAATTCCAATATTTATAACATAGTTTGTAAATGACACATGTCAGTGTCAAAAATCAACAGTTTTAGTGACATTCTGAAAGCTTTTTCTGGTATATTTAATCTTTCTTATTGTTTTATTAATTAAATATTTGAAATAATAGGTAAAATTGTGGTAAAATGCATATATCCATCAGAAATACCGCCTATCTAATTAATGAATTGGAAGAACCTCTGACATTTAGAAACTTCCTCATACAACGAAAAATAGATATAATTAGTATTATATGTGTGCAGAAGACATGTTAAATGCAATAAAAAACAATAATTGGGGAAAGTTCTGTAATATTTTGTTATAAAACGACGATTCGAAAGCGAAGTGCAATACAATACTTATATAGCCTAATATGGAAATGGCGAGAGGTCTTGTGCTGCCCACAACAGATTTTTTTCAAATAAGGCATTTATAATTATTAATCAATTTAAAATATCAAAGCCGGCAGTACGGCAGTGTGGTTAGAGCATATACCTATTAACTAATATATTGCTAATGCTCGTATCTTTCCCATAAGAGTAGGTGAAGGAAACACTGTGAAATGGAAATATCATTTCTGCATAAGTCTATCTCACAAACACCCAACAGGCAATTATGCGCATGTTCGGAAATCTTGACTACTATTGGCTAACGCTGACAGCGTCGCTGTCTGGGCTGCGTTCCAAAATCCTACTCTTAGAGTACGAAATTATTCAAAGTCGTTTCAAAACTAATAACCTTACTCTCAGAGTTTACTCAACCTGTTCCAAAACAGCCAGAGTTTACTCCAAAGTGATGTTCTACTTACTCTACTAACGAGGAGGGTATAGAAATTACTCCACAATATTTTCAAACGTAGATACTCACGATTCTCAACATATGAAAGTAATTTGCCTTCTTGAGCAAGAAAACATGCTTTTGGTTGAAAATAAACATAAGTAAATACGTTGGCGTGTATTACGAGCATACTTTTATAATAAAAGCGCTTTTATGGAGCGTACTTTGACATTATATAGAGGAGAGTGCTCCATAAAAGTGCTTTTATTACTTGCTTGACATTAATGATGTAATGGGGTATTCCACTCAATTTTTTTTATGATTTTAAATAAAACTTCATTCAGTTTTGAAGCAATTCATAGTATTAAAAAATCTTAATTGTTCCTAGTTTAACAGTATTTTATTTTCGAAAAATCTGTGTAACGTCACATTTCCCCTATACTTGTCTTTCTCACACACACTGCTCTGAGTACGCTGTGAGAGAAAGATAACAATTGTATGACGTCAATTTTCCCTTTTAGCAAATGTGAAATATCTCGTAAAGTAATTATTTAAAAAATGTTTTTATTGTTTTAACTATTATTTATTGAACCATACTTTATGTTAAATTGATTTTTTTAATTTTTTTTTGTTATGGTGGAATACCCCATTATAAGTAGTTTTTTACTTCAACAAAACTCTCATTCGTTCCAAAACACAACACATCATACTCTATGCCAAAACTCGACATTCTTGGTTTTGGAACGCTGCCCTGGTGATGCAGCGAGCACATGGTTTGACTTTGACGTTTGATTTCATTTCTGTTTGTAGTTGCACTTCAAAAGCATTTGCTTTGTGTTTCATACAGTAGTTTA
Organism: Ophonus ardosiacus; assembly: GCA_943142095.1. Classification (NCBI taxonomy): domain Eukaryota; kingdom Metazoa; phylum Arthropoda; class Insecta; order Coleoptera; family Carabidae; genus Ophonus; species Ophonus ardosiacus. Next base: position 10,113,951 of record OW964823.1, on the reverse strand, counting down.
TTGTCACCTAAATAAATTAATCCTGACCAGATTGTATTCCTATTATTTTTACAAAGTAAAATATTTAATTCAAATTTAGCACTAGAATATGTCAATGTTCTTTTATTATTACTAATATTTATATTGAAGAATTTACATACAAAATAAATCGTAGGTACATTGTTTAATTTCTTAAATTTAAATTTAAAATTTCTCGCGCTAGTCGTTAAAAACAGAACTGTGTGATTCGCAAAAAGTAATCATGATTTCCTCGTTAGCCAATAGTAGTCAAGGTTTCCAAGCATGCGCATAATTCGCGGTTGGGTGTTTGTGTGAGATAGACTTATGCAGAAATGATATTTCCATTTCACAGTGTTTCCTTCAAGAAAAGCAAAGGATTCGCAATATATTAGTTAATAGGTATATGGGTTAGAGTGTCAGCTTTGTGATCGGCAAGCCCGAGCAGGCTACACAGCAGCGATATGTTGGATGGGTGAACGCTCAGCAACAAAAATTTATCACACTGCGGCTCGGTGCGCCAGGCACCCTTACACCGAAAGGTACGAAAAGGGTTACAGATTTTATATTAAAATATCAAATACAATACGAATGTTATCACCGTTTGTTAAATTTTGTTATTTTCAGGATTCTTTTTGAAATTATTTATTCTCGATTTGAAATTGATTATTCTTAATTTGAAATTGTTTAGTATCGATTCGAATTTGTTTATTCTCAATTTGAAATTGTTTAGTTTCAATTTTAAATTGTTTAGTCTCAATTAGAACATTTTTATTCCCAGTTTGAAATCGTTTATTCTCAATTTGTACTTGATTATTCTCAATTTGCAGTTGTTTAGTCTCAATTTGAAGTTGTTTAGTCTCAGTTTCAAGTTGTTTAGCCTCAATTTTGGACCCCACTTCAATCATTCAATATCAGTGTTTCAGTATTATTAATCATTCAAATTATCCAAAATGACTGGTTGTTTTGCTCAAAATTGTTCAAATCCTTCTAGAATTGGTTATAAATTTCACATGTAAATATTTTAATATTTATTTATCATATGACTGCCATTTTTTCTAATATATTTTCAGACAATACTGCTAGGCGATTCAGGAGTAGGAAAAACCTCTCTCCTTGTGCAGTTCGACACGGGAAAATTCCAGTCAGGAAATTATTCAGCCACCGTGGGAATTGGATTCACGGTAAGTGAAAATTTCACTTTTCCTTCGCTTGAAAAGTTGACAATTTCACACAACCTACAGTGCGTCAAACGTAATCATGCTCTAAATTAATAACTGATGTAATTTAAGACCTAATTGCTTGTTTCGTGTTAATATTGATCTGGAATAATCAACATTCTCATATAGTAATATTTATTCATTAGTATCACATTTTCCTAGATATGTAGATAATTTCAACAAAGAATCAGAAATTAGAGATAGTATTAAATAAATTTTTTCACTACCGCTTGCTTGTAACCATGGTAACCTAGGTCAATAATAATTTATTATTAACCTTGGTCTATAATGCAAACTGTCACTTTTCAATCTTACTCAAGCCTCCAAATCCAAATATTATTTAATTCATTAAACTAAAGAAAGGTGTTTAGTATATAATTTAAATTTGCCACTATAATTTTAAATTGACCTACGCTGCCGCCTCGCCTGGCCACTGTGCTGTTTTGGTGAAAATGGGAAATATTTGTAGATGTAGGATTGAACAAATCACTATTTTTTTGTATTTGTTGGTAAATACATTTCAATAGACTTATTTAAAAATAATAATAAACTAATAAGGCTGCTGACTGTAACAGCACAAAGTGTTTTTATTAAATAATTAAATCAAATACAAATCAAGGCCATAAGTGAGGTTATCAAACCAGCGAAATGAGCAAAACGTCAGATAAAAACAAATGCAGCCTGCTTTGTTTTTGTTAATATTAACAAATAAGTAACGTAAATTTTCATGTTAAAATTATTGTTATTATCAATAAAAAAAAATGGGGTCCCGTGGCCGCGTGCCTGAGTGTCTGGTCGCGAACCCGGGGGAACAGGGTTCGATCCCGACAGACGCCAAATATTTCTAATTTTAAATGGCACAAAAGTGACCCCTGTGGTGCACTCTCCACACCAGCTATGAGTGCCCGTGAGGTGACGCCTGGTAAGCGCCCATACGGTAAAATATATCGTCATCATTACCGATGTCTACATGTGTTGTAGATACTGGCACACCCAGAAATGGGTAATATGCCGTGGCCGTGATGATATATTTTTTTTTATTTATAAAAAAAAAATCAAAGAGAATTTATGTGCTAGTATATATATTGACGTTTTAAACTGTTATTATTAACTCCATAGCAACAACTATAAGTAACATTTTATTCACAAGTGAATTACATTTTTTTAAATCACTCTCACAATTTTTTTAACTACTTTGCAACAAATAATGCATTTAAAATAGATGACTCGACGTCCATCATCGACGATTGTCATGCATGCACAGCCTACTAACTGATTAGTAATTAACTTCAGTTGTATAAAATAAGAAAATTTTAAATAGTATGTTATTTCTTGTTAATGAAAATAACGAATAATTTTCCTAGAAATATAGATAATATAAAGAGGGAATCAGAATTCAGATTGTTCAGAAGGAGCTTGAACGCATGGTGCGTTTTTTCTAAGAAAAATTTTTAGTCTCAATTAAAGTTACATCCGGTTGTTTGATAGAAGCCAAAATCTAAAGTGTTCTTTCCATTTCAGAACAGGATATCAAGATTTTCTGAATGATAGTATTTGATGGAAGAATGGAAAATAATCACTCAGTCAAACAAAAATTATTTATTTCCTGGCCTACGTTTCGACTGTACCTACTAAAGTCTTCTCCAGGTCTACAAATGGTCAGTTATAAAAGTCCTGAAGAAGACTGTAGTAGGCCAGAATATATAGCTATTTGTGTCCATTTGCGCAAATGGCTACTTTATATAATGACTGTAGAAAAAATAATTTTTGCTTGACGGCGTGTCGGATTATTTTCCATTCTGTAATCAGTCGATCATCGTATTGAACCGATAATATTTGAGTTAGAATGTTAACGGAAATAGTATTTAATATGTAGAATTGATAGTACCAATCAGAAAATAAAATCAATAATAATTAAGTTTATTATTGTTTTAACTATGTGGGTAGTTCCACTTATGGCTTTTATTAAAAACCAATATTCATTTGATAATAAACTACCTATGGGTCAGTTATTAAATAAATAACTATGCGATAGATAACTAAATATATCAATATAGGCTATGCAAACAATTTAATTAAATTTTTTTATCAAACATCTCTTTTTATGAGTAAATTAAAAAGTTGTCGGAAGCGTATTACGTGCTGTTGTGCAATTAACAAATAACAAAGTTACATCAAAATTCATAGGAAGCAAATTATAACAAAATTAATACTCGTGAGGTCGAGAGGTATTATTCCTAATAGAGGTGCATCAACTCGAGAATTCACCAGTAAATTGGTTAAAAGCTTGCTTGCAATTAACCAGAAATACCGCCGTGATTAAATAATTCAAGGAAATACTATGAACTGTACATAACCGAATTATTAAATGCAAGTGAAATTTGATGGTTTTGCGTGGCTATGTGCGTTAGGTGATCGGTTGTGATTCATACCTGACGGCCCGGGTTCGATTTGATTTTTTTTTTTCAAATATCGAATTCTACGCAGTGGCGTAACTAGAATTCATGGGCCCCGGGGCAAAAAAATATTTGGGCCCCCCTAGGTAATACTAATATAAGAATATGTATGTTCGAAAATGAAAATTTATTGATTTTTCAAAGTACAAAAAATATAATTAAAAATTACATAAATTATTACAAAACAAAAAGACAACTGACGTGGCCTATAGCCCATTTATAATAAAACAAAATTGACACTTTTACTACACCATCTACTACTAAAAGTAGCATAAAAATATAATGAATATTGTAGTTGTTGCTTATTAAAACTCTCTTTTTCGTGCTTTGGAAATAGCAAAGTTTTCTATAATTTCTGTTAAATTCATTTTCAGAGCATTATTCGCTTCTTAAATGCATCAAATAAAAAATAACCGTCCTTTTTTAAATTTTGTATTATTTTTGCGAAATTGAAAATTGATTATTTTTAATATGTCGTTTATTATATTTAATCGGGGCCCCTATTGCCCTGTGATAGCTACGCTACTGATTCTACGTATAGATTCGGTGTAGACAAAAAAATCCAATTATTCTTTTTTCAGTAGGCAATTTCTTAAGAGTGTTACAAGAAGTACTGTGAGGATCCGATAAAACTTGATGTGATGCCGCGAAATCTCGCATTTTCGAGATCTCGTCTCGCCTCGAACTTTCGAGGCGAGATTAACCTTATTCGCGTCTCGATATTTCGAGAGTAATGCCCTCGAGATCTGCTCGAGACGAGAGTAGAAATTCGAGATCTCGATTGTGCGATTTTGTTTGTTATATTACGTAAATATTTCTATTTAAAATAAACAAAATAACAAAATATTTGTCGGTATAAGTAAATATTTTAATTGCCTCTGTAGCAAAAAGAAAATGCACAAATTTGCATAATTACAAATATTCTGTATCCAATACATTGAACACTTTTATTATGTCTTCTATAGATTTAGAAATAGAGACTCATAAATGTATAAAATAATCCGTTACAATCAAATAATGTTACTACCAAGTTTATATCTCTACCTACTTTTGAATTATTGCCCCAAAAGTCAATATACCCCACATTTAGATAAAAACTTCAAAATTTTCAAAAATCTAATTTTCATGTACCTAGATACTTCTCAATGCGCTGATTCCAGATTTTGAAACCGCAGGTCGATATCTTTTTTCGTTCTCGAGATATTTCGATTTAAAGATTTGCTCAAAACTGCCCGTTTTTGGGTAGTAACCCAAAAATGGGTCGAGATATGAATTTGGCGATATCATCATTCGATTCTACGGGCAAAATTACATAAGTACACCAATTTTCATAATTTTTGAACACCGCATACAGTCCCTAAAGCAAAATAACTGAAAATGGCCAAAAATCGCAAAAATCTAAGGTGTACCCCTTACGATTTTTTCAGATTTTGGCCATTTATGGGGTTTTCAAGCTTTTATTCATAAAAAATGAACCGATTGGATAAAAATTATGAAAATTGGTACACTTATGTAATTTTGCCCGTAGAATCGAATGGTCGTGTTGCCAAATCCATATCTCGACCCATTTTTGGGTTATTACCCAAAAATGGGCAGTTTTGAGCAAAACTTTGAATCTAAATATCTCGAGAACGAAAAGAGATATCGACCTGCGGTTTCAAAATTTGGAATCAGCGCGTTGAGAAGTATCTAGATACATAAAAATTAGATTTTTGAAAATTTTGAAGTTTTTATCTAAAATGTAGGTTATATTGACTTTGGGGCAATAATTCAAAAATGGGTAGAGATATAAACTTGGTAGTAATATTACTGTTGATCATTTAAGAAGTCAAGTCAATTCACTATAATTTGAGACAAGTTTTACCTTGTTGAACCATAGATGAATATATTTCTCCAACCCAACCATAATTAGTGTATAATCTTCCTATTGTCCATTCCATTACCTGTAGCTATAATCAGCTTACGAAACAAAACATGCATCTTGCTGTGTTGTGTTGCCATAGCAACTGAGCTGAGCACTGATTCGCAAACAAATGGACAAGTAGAAATCTGTAAGTGGTGGTAACCTAACCTAACCATCCCCATACCATACTGAACGCAAACGTAAACGCAAAACGCATGCTTCCTGGACCGATCACAGCGCTTTCTGCTGTGCTGTTTGTTGGCATAGAAACGCGATGTGATTTTGTTCAGGTGACTGTGGAGTGGACGTCAGTGCGCGCCAAAACCCAAACGGGGTACAACTAATAATTATTTAGGGAGAGAGTGATACAAAAGAAATAAAATAAATTTTTGTTACAAGTTAGAAAGAAGTGATTTATTGGAGAAATTGTGTAATACTATAGTTAGTAATTTATGATTTATAGTGCAGTTTTGGATAAAGAATTTATGTAAGATTGTAGACATTAGACAACATTTTGCTTGCTTTTAATACTTACTATCCCATAGTAATTGTTACATTTTTACTCCATTTTTGAAAATATAAATAATAAATAAATATATCATCACGGTAGTTTATCCTTTTCTGGGTATAACAATCTACTTTATACACAGATTTCCGTAATGATGACGACATATTTGTACCGTGACCTACCAGACGTCACTACACGGACACTCATTGCTGGCTCGGAGAATGCAACACTAGTTATTGTGCCATTTAAAATTCGAAATAATTTTGCGCCGATCGGGATCGAACCAGGGTCTCCAGATTCGCAACCAGACCCTATTTTTTGGGAATTTAATTTTAATTATAATTATATTTTAAAGAGTTTCTTAATTTGACAATATCGTATTGGAAACGAAACGTTAAATGAGTAATTGAACATTTCTGTCAAAAATTTGATGTGCATTTTTCTGTTTAAGCTTAGCTTAAAATGTAAGTGTCAACTTGACATTATTCTAAGAAAATCGACGTTTCGGTATATGGTAAATAAAATCTTGCACATTCTTAAACATAATTTTTCATTTTACAACATGATTGAATGATGATATTGTTTCCGGCATTTAAGCTCGTTCCCAACTTTCTCTAATTTACTTGTCTAAGGGCCGGCATTATAAACGTCCAGTTAAATTTAGTTCCATAGTAAATTTAATTAAATGATCAAATGCAACGCGAATTTTTGACAGCAATGATATAAATGTCATAAGAACATAGAAATTGATTCGAATTTGTTCACTTTATTAAATTTACTTTGGAACTAAATTTAACTGGACGTTTATAATACCGGCCCTAAAATTAAAGAAAATAGTTATACCCAAATCGGTTAAGCAGCCGATGCACGTCATTAATAAAAATTGAATAAAAGTAACTAGATGTGTGACGTCATGTATTGGTACGTTTACAGAGGTTTTAGAATCTTTATGAAAAGAGTTATACATATTGCAATCTGTATTATCAACATGTTAATGAACTGTCACTTCTACAAAATAAATACTATATTTTCGTCACTGTTCATTTCTATTTAAATTATTTTATAATACTAACCTTATTTATACTTATGTATGCCATATAAAAACAATAAATAAAAGTGAGCCGAATTTCAAAGAAATATACCGAATTCTTCTGATTGATTGACAAAAATGTTTCAAACAAGATACAAATATTTTTCAAATTGTCAAATAATAACTTTGACAGTATTAACATACAAATTATCAATGTTGCCAACTATAGCAACAAATAAACGAATAATATGAAGTAGATGTACATTACTTATATATTATTCATGTCATATACGATAGGTAATGAACTATTCATCTTAATAATAATTATATAAGGCCATACACTTTTTGACGGTTAAAAATTATTGAAACTTAATTTCATTTTTCACTATTAGTAATTTTAATGCATTAAGGTTTTTACACTAAGTGATGATGTGCATTGGCTGCTTGAATGATTTGGGTATATTTTTCTCTATTTTTTAGTACATGCGTACCGTTAATATCTTTTAAAAAACTATACCTACTTAAATTTCAATTGGCTATGCAAAATTATGTATTTAGATTGTATTTTAAGCGAACACGAAATTATTATCATACTCATTTAAATACAAGGGTTTCGCTAGAATTATTTCAAATAAGGCAGTGGAAAACAAAATTTGCACAATCATTTTCATCTCATTTGAAATGAAATTGGGCAAGTTAAGTTAGAACTTCTTGGTAAGGGAGGTATAGGGGTCGTGCAAAAAATCGCATATCGAGATTTTACTAAATGACCACGTTTTAGTAGCCGAGACAGACGACAAAAATTAATGATCATTAACGGTTAGTTATAGTCTGCATACCTTAAGTTGAGACTGTTGACAGATGTCAAAATTGCGTCTATTAACGAACCAGAAAATATGGACTGTAGTAAGCTCGTGCTACTTATTGTTTTGTACTGAAAGAGTACAGTACAATAAGTAGTACGTGCTTCCTGCGTTCAATATTTTTTGGTTTGTTAATAGACGCAACTTTGACATCTGTCAACAGTCTCAACTTCAGGTGCGCATGCTATATTTAACCCTTAATGATTATTAATTTTTGTCGTCTGTCTCGGCTATAAGATTCCTAGAACCTACAATCCGATTTTAACATTTTCATGATGGTATCTGTATGTGTATATGCATGTGGATTTTGTCAACGCTCTAACGCAGATATTATCATTCAAAAAATTCTGAAACCTTCTAATATGGAAAGAAGCCATTAGATTTTGGTATAAATCAGAGAACCAGAAATGCCACTTTACTTAAAATTCAAAATAGTTTTACTTCGAAATAAACCTTTAAATATATTTTTTTCGCGATTTATGTTTTTATAAGAATTAAAAATTATTAAATTTTCTACATGTATGTACTTTTTCTATATATTTTATAAATATAAAAAATAGTCTATTTTATAAATCCTGGAATCTCTGTTTTAAAGATAAACACAATTCCTTAGTTACACAGTTCAGATTTTAAATGTATATAACTGACAGTTAAAGGTCACTGTCAAAAAACCTATCATTTCAAATTATTAATAAAAACATATAAAAAGAAAATTGTAATAGTAAATAAAACAATAGTTATATTATACGAATACAAAGGAACATAATATAGTTTCCAGCATCAATAAATATGTAGGTACCTATGTATTTAAATTAAAAAAAAAAAATAATAATAATAATAATAATAACACTGGGTATAGTTTGATAATAAAAGCATATTTTTACTTTATTGTACAATTTCGCCAGTTGCAGCATCATGAGAAGTACTGAACTGAGGTATAGTGCTGGGCACAACAGATTTTTTAAAGCACTGTTGTGATTGTAAGTGATAATATGAAATTAGCCAGAAAGAAAGTATTTACGAATTAAAATAAATTATCAGCTTTGATAGTTTTTATGTCAGCCAGAAATTAACTTGACGGCTTGGAATATTTTGACAATTTTAAGTTTTCCAGAAATTAGTTTGAAAGCATTCCAAAAGAAGATTGGTTGTCTGTATTTTTGTTGAAAAGAACTACTTTAAAAATATATAAAATAAAATTCTAATTACTATGAACCTTGTATCTTATTTTCAATAATTGTAGCGAGATTCTCATATAAATAAAATAGTAAAAAGTATATCACAAAACTATTTTAAAGGAAAAGAAAAAGTTTTTCTCGGTCCATTTATTGTTGTCCTCAAGTTCGCGTTCCGATTTTCGCACCCTCTTTGCAAATTAAACCATAATTCTCCCCCTAACTGTTTATTGTTTCAATAGTTTGTAATCAATAGTTTTGCTAAAGAGCATTCCAGAAATAATTAAAATCAATTTCAATGTATCAAGTTTAATACAGTTCCATTAGCTATCATTTGGCTAGGAGAGCAGAGTATATAGAAGGTAACCATAACCACATAACATAACCTACATACCGAGTTAGTGGTTACGTGGAAGTTCTTTGATGTCGTTTGCATAAACACACCTGCTATGGATATATTTAGCCTAGTTCTGTGGATTTTATTATTGTTTAGCTTTGGAAATTAATTTGAAAACTTTGTGCTTTGATTGATGTTACAGTAAGAAGTTTTAAAAAGGTTTTAAAGTTATGGGATAGGGGATTCTACTAACTTCGAATTTTTATATAAATTATATACATAATTATTTCTTCCCGTATGTAACTGTGTTATTGGCGCAAATTTCATTTCTATATGTTCTATCATTTTTACTTCCTTGTACGAAGTAAAGGAAGTATTGTAATCGCGAAAAATTTCGGTTTCCAGATTTCAACGGAAATATACATTTTGACCATCCCTAAATCCATTTTGACGAATTTCGTCGTGACGTCTGTACGTACATACGTACGTATCTCGCATAACTGAAAAACGGGAATCCGTAGAAAGTTAAAATTTTGTATTTATGACTGTTATAACATCTAGTTGTGCACCTCCCTTTTTGGTCATTACCTAACTTTTGGAAGTGGTACTTTACTTGAAGCCTATAGTAGATTTTAATGCAAAACTATATTAAAATATAATCCAAAACTTTTCAAATTTGGTATATAAGACTTTTATATCAATGGGAATAACATAATAGATTTTAGTTAAAATGGTCTACCCGGAAGTGGTGCTTTACTTGAAGCCTATAATAGATTTTAATGGAAAACTATATTAAAATATAATCCAAAACTTTTCAAATTTGGTATGTAATACTCTTATGTCAATTTGAATAACATAGTAGATTTTAGTTAAAATGGTCTGCCCGGAAGTGGTACTTTACTTGAAGCCTATAATACATTTTAATGAAAAACTATATTAAAATATAATCTAAAACTTTTCAAATTTGGTATATAATACTTTTATATCAATGGGAATAACATAATAGATTTTGGTTAAAATAGTCTTACCGGAAGTGATACTTTACTTGAAGCTGTTATCAGTTTTTCTTGAAAAAAATAGTGTTATTTTGATTTTATTAATAAATGCTTCAAATAAAAGTTTTAGAGAATTGAATTCTGCGTCGAAAACATCAAGTATGATTAAATTAGCTCTTTGTATAAACGAGATATGTAAATTTAAAAATGATGTACTTTTTGGTTTCTGTAATTAAGTTTGCTATGAATTAGGACAAAAAATACGTGCAATTTTATGATTGAGTCTGTTATAATACATATTTTAATTATTAACAAAATATGTATAGTGTAACAGGCGTACAAGGAAGTCATGTGGTGTCCACATCAGATATTTTTTATAAATGCTAAAATATATTATACACTTTCAAAACGCCCGGATTTTTCCGGGCTTGATGTCACTATCGAACCCGGTTCTCTTTTATTGGCCGACACTTGAAGTAGGCGTTCCCATCATCAAACCAGTGACTACCAGACTGCTCCATTGAAGTATTTGGTTATGGTGGTTTTGTGGCTACACGCTATTATTTTTACAAATACTTAAATACTAATAAACTATAACTACAAATACTAAATTTAAGATAAGTAAAAGAAAAGAAAATAAGAACAAAATGAAATTTTCAAATATAAAGCGATATAAACTTAGCTGCACAACATTGACAAATAATATAGAACCTTTGGTAACAGCAGCCAAGACAGCAGCAGCTGAGAAAGAAAGCCGATATAATGCCATTGCTCTCCACCATTGTGTTCGCTTACGTCGTAAGACGGGAAACGGTGGATATCAAATATTTGCCATTTTTTTCTTCCATAAGCCGAATTTTAAAAAAAATTATAGAATTTCTGAATTTAATAATACTGTAACATAATAGTAATTAATGTACCAAGGGTTGTTATAAGGACAATAATGCCTGAGGTCAACAGTGTACTGTCGAGGGCCTCTGGCCCGAGGCGAGTACGTTGACCGAAGGCATTATTGTCGTTTAACACCCGTGGTGCCTTCAACGTTTTATGTCTTACTAGAAATTCTTAATAAACATTTTGTCTGACTAGAATTTATCAAACAAAAATAATAAATCACAAAATTTTAATACAACTTACAAAGTAGCCTGTGAATGCGGTATCTAGGTAATATTTTGTTTCTGTAAACAAAGCATTTTTTCAAACAAAAAATATATTTCTTGTGGTATTTTTCTGTCAATATGGACGAGCAATGTTATTGCTAAGATTAAGAAGTATGCTGGTTTGTATTTGTGATGAAACAAATATGATTATAAACTACTACAATTCACAATGCTTCTTAACCTTAACTGCACTTTATGTTGGGGCATTATTTACTCAATAACGGACCTCATGTTGAGGTTGTTATAAAACAATAACATACTAGTAAGACATAAAAAAAAATCGTGGAATCCCCCATTATGGTCGACAATTTGTAAAAAGCAATGAGTGCCCGTGAAGTGACGCCTGTTGGTAAGCGCCCGTACGGTACAAATATGTCATCATCTCATCATCATTTCCGAAACCTGTTCATAAAGCAGAATGGCACACCCAGAAATGATATATTTTTATTTATGAATATTCCGAGAACCACTGGATAGATTATGATGTGGTTTACACCATACACCTATTAGAATAGGCAGTCCTAATTGATCTAAGGTAGCTGATCCACTAACCAACTTTAGAAAATTTAGAAACAAACCAAATGCTTTATTTCAGCGAGACGCCAAAATTTAAATTAAGAAACATTAGATTAGATATAACTTTACTAGGGTGCTTATACCGGGTGTAACACGAAAACAGGGCCATAGGTGTTTTATTTTTTATTAATTTTAGACAAAAATGCTACAAATAAATATTGTAGAGAATTACATTCTACAAGTAACTTTTATAAAACTTTAAATTCAATTTGTTAGGTTACCTGCAAAAGAAGACTATTGATTGAGATGCAAAATTTAATTCTCTTCAACATTAATTCGAAGCATTTTTGTCTAATACTAACAGGCCACTTTTAGGCAAGGAAAAACTGTTTTCCCATGATAAACGCCTACGGCCCGGTTTTCGTGTTACATCCGATATACTTTAACTTTATCTTGTTTTCATTATTCTCTTGTTTTTTTCTGTTGATTGCATTTTGTTATTTTTCTTTATGTATAAAAGTTGTAGAAGTTTGACAACATAATGAATTACTATACGCGTAGGCTATAAAACTTAACAATGGAAGAAGAAAACTACCGTAGGGTAGTAAAAGTCCGTCCCCAAAACTATCGTTCGAGCGAGAACCCCTACCCCCCGTTCTCCTCTGCGCTGAGGCGGCAGAGCTACCCCGAAAGTCCATCAGCAGCGGATGAGAAAGAACAATATGATATTTTTTGCAAGGTTCGACTTATTGTTCGGCGTAAATTACAATTTTTATTTTCTGTGCCCTAGTCTGAATGCTCTTTCGAACTGCATTAGTGTTTTGTGTTAAAACGGATTCAATTTATTTTTAGCAGACGAATTTGACAGATTATATTTTTGGATAATTTTATAAAAGTATTAAATAGTTTTCTATACATTAAAATTTTAATTTTAATATTAAAATATCAACGAGAATAGGGGATTCCAGCTCAATCGAATTAAAGGAAAATAGTAAAAAAATACGAATGTATATGCTGAATAACGAATATTAATAAAAAATGAAATGGTATAATTGAGATATATCGGAAATAAGGGGATTTTTCTTATAGCGCTTCGACACGAATATGAAATCAATATATAATATTTTGATTGGCGACCGAAAGACCGCCTATACATGCATAACAAATAGCGTGTTAGGAGGTGGGGTTACTACCAATGGAAGATAAGAAATTCAAATTCAAACATTCATGATGAAAACAATTTGATAAAAAAACACATAAGCGTGACGTCACGTCAATCTTTTCAAAATTCGGGAGACCATAACTCGCTTATTAATAGGATTTTTTTCAATGGATTTTCATCAATAGTCTTAGTTTTCTTACTATTTTCAGATGAAATTATAAAAGAAAAAAAATGGTGGAATCCCCCATTTTTGTATTATTAAATTTTATTAAAAATGTATGTTATGTTTGTCCATATATAGTTTGTTTCTAGATATAATAGGTTTGTTCGCACAACAAAATATGCAACTATGTAATTATTATTTTTTCAGCACGCGTGTGTAATTTGAAACTGGATAGAATTAAAGGTTATTGTTATTACTACCATCTTGAGTGAACAAAAAGGTTTTTATCATATGTTGATTGTTATTGTTGGCATTTGTCATTGTCACATTATGACATTATAATCTTACTTTATTGTTTAAAATTTACTTCCTGCGTTTATTTCTAGTTCTTTTAAATTTATTTATTTGGAAGATTTTATTATAAATGTTAATATTCCTTTTCTCTCGCTTTGGCTAGTATAGTATACATATACATATAGGAACAACAATGCTCGCTAATAGCCAGAAGTTCTACTACTACCACAAACTAATAATTTCTTTAGAATCCTCATACTATTCTGACGGTTGGAAGCTGATCACGAATTGAAATATTTTGTTGAACGAACAGTAGTATATTACATCCGAGGTGGAAGATGTTTCATTATATATATATATATATATATTACTGAGAGGCGAAGCCTCGAGGTGACATAAAGCGCGAGGCTGTGATGAAACTTCCACCGAGGTTATGTATACTATTTGTTCACAGTCATCCTCATTTTAAATCATTAATTTTCAAAATAAATCAATGAGTTATAACCTTTAATTTTATTAATATTTTTGACAGCTCTCAAAATTTGTTTTATCCTACTTTATTATAAAGATCTATGACAATGTTGCTGGCAACCTCTACATAAATATTTCCAACCCAAAAGATGAAAGTGAAATCTGTTATTTCCAACCCAAGAGATTGTCATTAAGTCATTAAAGTTAGGAATGACCTCCAAAAAGTTAGGAATCGTTATACCATATTACTATAATGATTGTGAATAAATTATTTTTTCTACTCCCGTGCGTGAAGTGAGTACTTCATCAATTTTTATGTGTGAAGTTTGATTTTTTGCACCGTTCATTATTTTAAATATTACAAACTGAATTGTATTTTCATAAAACAAAGCTGTTAAACACCCGTAACGTTGGTAACCATGGTTACACAAGTTGATAATACAGAAGCTTTACGTTAAAAGAATAACAATGTGAAGAAAAAATATATTTTTTTCACTACTAGCCTAGGAACCCACTATTATTTACCTTTATTTGATATGAGAAATTGTTTTTCACTACCGCTTGCTTGTAACCATGGTAACCTAGGTCAATAATAATTTATTATTAACCTAGGTCTATAATGCAAACTGTCACTTTTCAATCAAACTCAAGCCTCCAAATCCAAAAATTATTTAACTTATTAAACTCAAGAAAGGTGTTAAGTATATAATTTAAATTTGCCACTATAATTTTAAATTGACCTACGCTGCCGCCTCGCCTGGCCATTGTGCTGTTTTGGTGAAAATGTGAAATATTGGTAGATGCAGGATTGAACTCGAACAAATCACTATTTTTTTGTATTTGTTGGTAAATACATTTCAATAGACTTATTTAAAAATAATAATAAACTAATAAGGCTGCTGACTGTAACAGCACAAAGTGTTTTTATTAAATAATTAAATCAAATACAAATCAAGGTCCATAAGTGAGGTTATCAAACCAGCGAAATGGGCAAAACGTTAGATAAAAACAAATGCAGCCTACTTTGTTTTTGTGAATTGTTTTTGTGAATAGTAACAAATAAGTAACGTTATTATTCATGTCAAAATTATTGTTATCAATAAAAAAAAATTCAAAGAGAATTTATGTGCTAGTAGTGAAAAAAATAGTATATAAACCACGGTTGAGAAGATCATTATTGACCAGGCGCCTTATATCCCTCGGGCTTCGCTCTCGGGTTACAATAGGCGCTGGGTCAATAATGATTATCTTCTCAACCTTGGCGTATAATATACTATTATTGCAAGGTCGTAAAAAAAATATAGTATGTAACACGTGTGTGAAGCCTATTTTACATTCGGGTGGTTTGCAACACTCGCCTGCGCCTCGTGTCTCCACACTCATGTAAAAATTTCAGCTGCACACACTTCCACATAATATACTATTTAATCGTAGATTTAAAATTTCTGTTGTGCGAACATTTTTAAACGTGACGGTTTCTGACTGTTGTGCGAACAAATCTAATAACTTGTTTTACATTATGTTTTCGTATATTTAAAATCATATTCTTGCTTCTTATCCGATCGGTATTTGTGAATTTCCTTTTAGGTTATGTTGCTAGGCGATTCCGGAGTGGGAAAGACCTGTTTGCTCGTGCGTTTCCGGGACGGCTTGTTCCTTTCCGGGAACTTTATATCCACAGTGGGAATTGATTTTAGGGTGAGAACTGACTCAGATAATCTGTTACACTTTCCAGAATTTCAGCAATTTTCAGAAGTACCTACCGCATTTAACAAGAAATGTTTTATGTAGGTACTTAGATAAAATTTTCAAAAATTTTGAAACTCCCGTATTATATTATTGTCAAAAATAATTATAGATCTTTATTTATTATCAGTTTTAATTTGTATAACATTGTTTTTAGTTGTTTATAGTTCGACTTGTTAGTCCAATTCTGAACAAATTTGTAAAAACCTGACATCTATTTCTGTTGATTGACAATTTAATTGTCACTCAGGGTACAATATATTTTAATACCACAAACAATATAATTACTAACTAATTTTTAAATATTATAATAGAATTAAATTTACTTATGGTTGTGTGAAATTGTAACTTGATAGAATGGGTCCATAAACCATAACAAAAATCAATAAAATGTACACTTTATCCTTAAAGTACTACTCAATAAATAACGATTAAGATAAAATAAATAAAAGTAAAATGTCTGTACTTGATTCGGAGCCGTAAAATATGGCTCCCCGACAGTAATGTACCATTTTCCTGACTCTTACGTAAATAACTATTCATAAATTTTCAGAATAAAATAGTTCCTGTGGACCAATCAAAAGTAAAACTCCAAATATGGGATACCGCAGGTCAAGAAAGGTTTCGAAGTGTGACCCACGCATATTACAGGGATGCTCATGGTACGTGAACTTTTTATTCAATTTTAAACGTTGGTATAAAACCGCAATCTAATTTCCTAACGTCAAGAGTATCTTCTTAACATCAAAAGAGACTTTAATTATAATCATCTCATTAACATTTTTCTTTCCAGCGCTTCTTCTGTTGTATGACGTCACAAACAAAATAAGTTTCGACAACATTCGAGCTTGGTTAGGCGAAATCGCGGAATATGCACAAGACGATGTTGTAATTATGTTATTGGGTAATTTAATATTAAGTTGTAAATACAATCCCGAACGCGGGAATATTTTTGTGTAATTTAAATTTCTTTCGTAAATTGTTATTTTACTTTTTTTTAATGTAAGTCTTCCCGATTTCATTTTCTTGTACTTTTTGTCTAGGATATATTGGAAAAGAGATATAGTCAAAAAAAATTTGGGCTGCCTTTTTTATCTATCCCGCGGTCGGGACTTTAGTCATTTTCTGAATATTGTTTTAAGTGAGTATGGAGGTTAAATTTCCATATTTCAGGAAACAAATGCGATTGTTCGTCAGATAGAGTTGTCAGGAAAGAAGATGGCGAAAGGTTAGCCCGAGAATATAATGTAACCTTCATGGAAACTTCAGCAAAAAGTGGACTCAATGTGGAATTGGCATTTTTAGCGGTGGCAAGGTAACTTATTTTTCATCTTGGGAATAACTGACACCAAACGCCATGATATCTGGCGGCTTAATTTGTAACTATTAGAACTCCTATAGGGCACGGGAGATCACGTGACCTATCATATATTTTGTCCCTTTCTCACTTAGATTCAATCTTGAGCTTTGTCCCATGCTAACTTCAGACTGTATTTTAAAACGCCGTACGCATGCATCAGTTTGAATAGCTGTCACATTTCTAGCGGTAAATTAGAAATGTGACAGCTATTCAAACTGACGCATGCGCACTGTGTTACGATTTCTATGAATGGGTTTGCGGGTTGCGTAAATTGTTGCCATTTTGTATTTTCGTACTTACCGCTAGAAATGTGACAGCTATTCAAACTGACGCATGCGTACTGCGTTATACTAACTCGAATTTTAACATCCCGTTTTTCCCAATATTTTCAGATTTTTATAAAAAGTGGTAAAATACCCCATTGAAACATTAGCCGTGTTTCTTCGGTCTTTGATTGGGATTCTGTGAATTTAAATACGTTGTATTGTTTAATTTTGTCTGACGTCACAGTGGCGGGAAAAATAAAAAATATATAACAAATTTAAAAACTTTCATGTATTAAAAAATGAAAATAGGCGATAACTAACCATTTGATTTTTAAGAAGGCGATTATATTCTTTCAGAGAACTGAAATGCAGGAAAAATAACTTGCAAGACGGCAACAGATTCAACGTTCAAGACTTTGTTCGGGAACAAACACAGCAACAGTCATGTCCTCCATGTAATACTTGAAGTGATACCAAACATAGGATTTCTTATTTTTGATGCATTTAGAACCAGTACCAAATAATGTAACGGAACTTGGATAAGAATCTATGAGGCACAAAAAAAAAACAATCTACAAATTAAAGCTTTACTTGTCTTTACTATGAGTGTAAAAACATGACAAATAATTATTCATATTATATACTACTTATACTGAGATAGCATTTTATCATGTTACATTTTTAGAGATTTATTCACGTTATTTGTATCGGATATTTTACGTGTTTGTTAGTCTATTTATCAATGGTTTGAGCAATAAGTAGATGATGTTTTATGTTAAATGTTTAAATATGTATATTTTTGTCGCAATAAGTTAATAATAAAGAATAATTATATCTTCAGTAACAAAATATATCATGTTTTTGACGTATTTAATGTGTAATTATATAATATTTACAATGAAATACAAATGTATGCCAAAGTACACTATTTTTAATTATTTATTAATAATTTTTAACTCCCGCCATGCCTTAGGTAAGGAAGGTAATGCTTTTCAGTCAAAAAATTCGATAGAGTTTTCAGTGAATTAGCACGAAATACGGTCCCCACAAAACGTTTTTACTATTTTTACAATGATGTCTGTGTGTGCGTATATGACGATTTTTTCTTGCACAATAAATCATAAAATTTCTATTTTCCGTATTTAAGCTTTGTGCATGAATACAAAAAGTTGAATAGATTTTGAGTAAAATTGGACAACCGGAAGTGATACTTTATGTGAAGCCCATAACAATTTTTAGTGAAGAACTACCTATATTAAAATATAATCAAAAGTTTGTCAATTTTAGTATTTAAAACTTTCGTACCAAGGCGAATAACATATTAGTTTTTGGCTAAAATTGATAAACCCAGAAGTGATTATATATGATAAACCGGAAGTGGTATTTAATTTGGAGCTCTTAACAGATTTTTGAGGAAAAGCATGATAAAATATAATCGAAAATATCGTATTACAGACGTTTCTATTTATTGGACCAGTAATGATACTTTACTTTAAAGCTCATTGCTATTTTAAACATGAAATTGGCGGGAGGTCACGTGCTGGCCACATTAATTTTTTTTTTGTACCCAGTTGAAATCTTTTACTGTATACGGTATCAGGATAACATAAATTTCAAGAGTTTTCATTTTAATTTCCATTTCTTTTCATATAAATACGTAAATTATTATTACAGTTATTTAAAATTTATATGTTATTACACAATAACCGTTACGGGAACATTATTTGTTTTTAAAAAGTCTTTTACGATGCAAGGTGAAAATATATTTGATCAGCTGATCGTAGAAATGACCTGTAGTACTTGACAAGACGTTCTAATTTTCATTAACAATTATTGCAGTTTCCGTTGATTATTTACTTGTTTTATTGCATTTTTGGATAGATTATAAAGCAAAGTGTGTGAAAAATACAACAAATTAGTAATACAATACATAATATTTATGTTGATTATTATTATACCGCGTATTTTCTGCATGCTAAAGGTAACGCATGCGCGGCTCTTGTGAAGACCGTTGATATGTGCTATGTTGATCGTGGCAAATAAAAATTTTGATAGTTTATTATGTGATATAATGAATTAACAATATATTTTTATAATTCATGGTGCTCAACGAGTTAACTGTACCCAGAAATGGATCCAGTAACGTTTCAAAACAACTATAATTTAATGTGTCGATTATGTTTGTCTTCTGATGAAAATCTATCGTCTATTTTTGATGAAAACAATATATATTTGCCCCAAAGGATAGCAGCTTGTGTGAATGTGGAAGTAAGTTTAATAACAAACCTATTTATTCACTTGTGTTTGTATGTTTACTTCGTAAATAAACTAGGTTAGCTAACCTCAATTCTTCGTGTATGATTTCGAGGATTGGATGAGAATTACATGGATTATTTTTATTTTAGGTATATAAGGGTGATAAGGTGTCTACAAAAATATGCAGAAAATGCCTTATGAAAGTCAACAATTGGTTTGACTTTAAAAAATGTTGTGATGATTCTCAATCAAAGCTACGACGTTTGGCTAGTTTTAATTTAATTAATTATAAGGGTTTTGGAGTGCCACTGCAGCTTAAAGAAGAATTGTTGCCCGAGCCTGATCCGGATGAAATTCAAATTGTTGAAAACGATGTAAGTTATTAAACAAATCTTTTATAACAACTTCTTCATAGTAATCCTTGCCCCCCTTGTAAAAACAGTAGTTTTCGTAGAAAAATATATTTAGATATTATTTGTTAACAAAAAATTCATAATTCTAGACTATTTTCTTTTTAATATTTCTACAATATGGTAATAGCAATTTGTGGAACAATCAAATTTTTTTCTACTTCTGGACTAAGTTATAAATGTTACTGTTTCTATTTACAATAATTAAAGCTATGTATTTATTGCAACAACAAAAAAAAAATGCTTTTCTACGCAGATTGTGGAAAAATAGTTAATTTTGTGATAAGGGCGGGAAATGAGTGATTCTGAAATTAAAGTTTCTCAAACAAGCGCAGCGAGTTTTTAAATTTGTATGGAGTTTCAGATTCACGTTTTTCGCATTTGTTAAAAAAAATTATATATTTTCAAATGGCAGCCTATACTTGGTGTCTACTTGAAATCCGTATACAATGTAATTTTTTCATTTTGCTACAGTTACTGACCTATTAAATTTAGAGAAAAGTTGTAAATAAAAGTTGTTCAAAAATACACAATATAAGACTTAGGGCCGGTATTATAAACGTCCATTTAAATTTAGTTCCAAAGTAAATTTAATAAAGTGAACAAATTCGAATCAATTTCTGTTTTTATGACATTTAAAACATTGCTGCCAAAAATTCGCGTTGCATTTGTTCATTTAATTAAATTTACTATGGAACTAAATTTAACTGGACGTTTATAATACCGGCCCTAAAATTAATCACAATTTCATTTGATTTTCCAAAAAAAAATCGCAAATTAACGCAATAATTCTTCTCTTGTTAATAAATAATTTTATATAATCATTAAAAGTATAAGTAAACACAAAAAATATACAAAATGTTTCATGAATGGTATATTATTATAACATTCAAAATTAGTCATAATAATACAATGTCAAAAGTTAAACGTCAAATAAAAACAAATAAAATATCAGAAATTCTCAATGGCACTCTGAAATATGCTGTAAATTGCTAATTTTAATTTCCGTTTTTTCCATGAAATAAAAAGAAATTGTGATTAATTATAGTCCCATATTGTGTAGTTTTTAATTCTGAACAACTTTTTATTTACAACTTCTCTCTAAAAATTAATAGATCAGAAACTACAGCAAAATGAAAAAAATAATATTGTATTCTCTATGTTACGGATTTAGAACATTTAAGTTTATACTGAACAAGTAATATTTTCCTGAATATTTATGAAAAATACTGAACATAAATACTGTTAATTTAAATAAAATACTGTACAAAAAAATTATTCCCATTTTAGATTTGTATAAAAGAAGAACCAGACGACACCGAACTCGAAGACAACTATTCCCTCCATTCCGAAACCGAGGAAGAAGAACCGACCGATTTTTCTTTCGAACTTTCAGCTAAAGATTCATTTCTTTCACCCCCCGATTTATCAGATTCTTTACTTGTCCCCAATTACGAATGTCCCGTGCAACTTCATGGGGTGGACCGTTCACCACCGAACAATGAAATCAAAGAAGAAGGCACGAAACAATGTCGCGTGTGCTTCAAAGATTTCAGCACGATTTCCAATCGCCAGCGTCATGAAAAAGAGGCTCATACTAAACTTAATTCATCGGTTGATTTAATCGATAATGATGTAATTTTAGAGGTTGATAATAATTCTGTTGATTATTCTTTTCAAGAATGGGAAAGGAATATAGGTTTGAAAAAACCTACAAATGGACAACATTTTGTCGAATTTCATAAAGTCATCGGAGGTATGTTAAAAAATTCGACTTGTATCATGTGCGGGATTAGGAGAACTAAAATATTAGATCATTTACACAAAAAAGTATATATTGATAGATTTACTTGTTATTCTTGTTGTATTTCGTTGGCAAATCGCTCAAGTTTCGCTAGACATCGATTCGGAACAATTTGTGCCGAAAGACATAACCTTATTTCTCAATCAAATGGTTTGCAGAAATTTTATCAACATTATCAATGTTCATTTTGTTTGGATTTCTTCGGCCTTGTATCACACATGAACGCACATTTAATTTCTTCGCATTTGGACTTGGAAAATAATTTTCCACCCTCGTGCGGAAAATGCGACAAACAATACGAAAATCACGATGATTATAAAAATCATTTACAAAGTATTTGTTTTTACGCTACTTATTGCAGTATTTGCAAAAAACCGTTTCATACTGATGAAGAATTTAATGAACATTGTTCAGTTCATGAGGAAGACGTTAAAGAATTCAATTTTGATGATTATGTTAATAAAGAAAACAACTGTAAAGTTATTAATAAATATTCTTGTAGCAGATGCGGGGATCAATTCCCTAGTTTTGAATTATGGTGCGAACATCAAAAAAAGCATTATGATAAATTAAACCAGTGTTTGGAATGCGAAAGAGTTTTTGCAACTGTTGAAGAATTAAATGAACACAAAACTAAACACCCAAACAATAACATAAAACTGAAATTATATCGTTGTTCAGATACAAATTCGTATAAATCAATCCCAGATTATTCGAAAACCAAAACGCAAGAAATGCAAACAATGAATGTCCAGCCAGAAAATACCAATTCTGAACTTAACAAATTTACTTGTCGCATATGTTTCAAAGAATTCGCTCTTCAAGTAGCTTACAGAAGTCATATGTACAGACATAAAAGAAAGATATCGAACAAAGATTACATAACTAAAAAGCGGAAGAAAGTCCGTTGTGGGAAATGCCATCAACTTATTTCAATGCAGCATTTCAAAACTCATATTTGTCCAATGAAAGTACCAGACAATACATATGATCAGTACATCAGTAAACCCAACAAATATAAATGTGGTTTTTGTTCCAAACAATACCAGTCAGCAACCGGATATTTGTATCATGTTAAAAGATGCCGCAATATCGAAATAGACCCTAAGACTATAAAACCAGGTCCGATTTCAAGTAAATCAATTATAATCAACGATAACGATGAAAATATATTCAATCCAGGCCCTTCTTCAAGTAGATTACCAATAATAATCAATGATAATGAAATAATCGACCCTGGTTCATCATCAAATAACGAAATGTTAAAAACGCGACAATCTTCCGGACGTTTGGCCGCTTTAAACACAAACAAAAAAATAGCAGATCAACTAAGCACTGAATATGACTGCGAATTATGCGAGAGAAAATTTACAACCAATAAAGCATATAAAATACATATAAAACTATGCGACGCGCACTTAACTTCCAAATCTTTGCCGATAAACATCAAAACCGAACCGGGTGTAACTCCAAATTTAAATTTAAACACTGTTTTTCGCTGCACTTTTTGCTTTATGGAATTTTCCAGTAAACCAGCTTTAAATTCCCACGCTAAACTTCACATGAACGGAATTGTCGTTAACTATTTGTACAATTGCAAATTTTGTCCAGTCGCTTGTACTTCCCAAACTCTGCTGTCAAAACATATCGCTGAAAATCACTCCGACCCACAAAATCAAAATATAAATGCGATCAGCCCGAAAATTCAAATCAAAAAAGAGTTTCCAACAAGAGAAATGAATTTCCAGTGCAAAGATTGCAACAAGTTTTACATGCACCGATCATCCTTAAGAAAACATAACCTCAAAATACACAACATTGCGAGCAATGTCGCCGCTGTTAGCAACAAAAAACGCAAGTATAAACGAGTCAATAAAGCAGAACATAAATGCAAACAGTGCAATCAAATCTTCCCGACGATTTTTGCGCTTAAGGAGCATATACAATTTTCTTGCTACTATTGCGGGTTGTGCAAAAAACCATTCAGTACAAAATCTGGAATAGTTGCACACATCGCAAAACACCCCGCAAAACCAGTCATTAAGTGCGAAAAATGCACAGCGGCATTTTATTTCCAAAAAGATTATATGTTGCATATTCGCGAACATACTAAACCATACAAGTGCAAACTTTGTACAAAATCTTACGCGACTATGAAAGTTTTGTTAATGCATTCTACCACCCAGCATGGAAATGGGAATATTAAGAAGAAAATTGTAAAAAATCCTGTTAGTTTTAAGAAAATTAAGGTTAAGAAGGAAGTAACGGATGTTCAGGTTAAAAAGGAAGTTAAAACGGAAGTTCAACGCGCAGCTTACAGATGTACAGAATGTAATGTTGCATTTGTAAATTCTAAAAAATTGAGGGAACATATTTTGTCCATACATATGAACGAAGTGTAAATATTTAAAGTTTTTTATTAGTGTTGTTTTGCTTTTTTTACGATAAATGTTGAATTTGTGGTTATGTTCAACAGCCTCCATATTTTTTAATTATAACATAAACGGTCGTATATATAGGCACATTATATATGTTGAATAGTTTTTATTTATCTGGTGCAATTAAATTAATTGTACGATCGTTATACTTTATATTACATCTTTAATATTAGTTAGTAGTTTCTTGTGTACCTTGTGAATTATTTATATAAGTTTTTTAAAATAAAGTTTTCATATGGAACATTACATGTACAGTTATTTGTATGTGGTTATGTTTAACTTTTTTGACGTCAAGATGAGTGCGGCAAATAATAGGGGATTCCACTCATCGAATTTTTATATAAATTATATCCATAATTATTTCTTTCCATATAACTGTGTTATAGGCCCAAATTTCTTTTCTATATGTTTTATCACTTTTTTTTACCTCACTAAGAGAGGTATTGGAATCATGCTAAAAATCGCATATCCAGATTTTAGTGTATAAGCACGTTTTGAGGTCTCTATAATTCGATTATAACATTTTTTACGATGATTTCCGTGTGTGTGTGGATGGTGGAACCACGGTTTCTGAAATACAAGACTTAAAAAATATTTAACTGCAGTTTCCTCAATCTGACATTCCTGGGAAGAGCTGATTATATTTTGATAACAATTGGACAACCAGAAGTAATAGTTTCTTTAAAAAAATCTTCTAAATATTATTTTTTGAAAATTTCTGTTATTAATATTAAAGAATATAAAAAACGCTATCCGATACATTTAAAATTTTTATTATATTTTGTACGGAGTTAAAGATAGAGACATATAAATATATAAAACAATAAGTTGTAAATGAATTTCACAGCCCATGGAAAACAAGAGAGAAAATTAAAATGTTTGTAATTGAATAAGAGTGAATAGAATGAATATAAAAATATATAAAGAAGATATGTGTTTTTGTGTGTATCTGAAATGTCAAATATGTACAATACTTATACAGTGTGTCCCATTTAGAGGTGCCACCATTGGGATCCCGAGAACTATAAGAGATACGATATCGGTTAAATGGAACTTTTTATGCGCCTTTGGGAGGCCATCTCAGATGTGCTTTTATTTTTCCAAAAATTCTCATAGGGCACTAGATAATGACGAAAAACTGAAGATTGTAGATTTTTTCTTTTTCAAATAATTTCTAAACTATTAATAATTGACAAAAAAGTTTCAAATATAAAAGATAGATATTTTTATTAACTAACCAGTGGTGTACGAAATAAATTTTTATATCCGTAAATTTTTCAGATATAACACAAACTTATATTTTTTTAAATGGAACCCATATCTGATTTTAGTCTCAAAAAAATAAATATTTTTTTCTCTTTTCAATGATGTAAGGGTTATTATGTTTTATATTTGTTTTGCCTTCAAAATTATTATTTTTTCCTTATTTTGTATTAAATTTACAATTATTTTGAAAATATTGGTAGATTTCTATTTGGAAATACTCCTTGTATTTAAATAATTTATTTCGTTAAAAAACTTTGCTCAAAATTCGTATCAAATTAATTTTTATAATATTTTGTATCGCGCTTGGCACATCATAGTGTAATTTGTAATTATGAGTCTAGAATGAAAATATTAAGTAATAAAGGTATAAAACAAATTATTTTGATCAAATACAATATAATTAATAAAAATAATAATGTTTTTTTGGGAAATAATAAGAAAATTCAGGAAAATAAAGAGAAAAATTAAATTTTAGGAGCAAAACAAATATAAAACATCATTGAAAAGAGAAAAAATATTGATTTTTTTGAGACTAAAATCAGATATGGGTTCCATTTAAAAAAACATAAGTTTGTGTTAAATCTCGAAAATTTACGGATATAAAAATTTATTTCGTACCCCACTGGTTAGTTAATAAAAATATCTATCTTTTATATTTGAAACGTTTTTCTCAATTACTTACTACTAGTTTAGAAGTTATCTGAGAAAGAAAAAATCAACAATATTCAGTTTTTCGTCATTATCTAGTGCCCTATGAGAATTTTTGGAAAAACAAAAGCACATCTGAGATGGTCTCCCAAAGGCGCACAAAAAGTTCCATTTAACCGACATCGTATCTCTTATCTCTTTGGGGGAGTTGAAAACCAGCTTCAGCTGAATCTTACCCCATTTGTACTTTTATGGTGCAATAAAGTCTATTATTATTATTATTATTATTATTATAGTTCTCGAGATTCCAATGGTGGCACCTCTAAATGGGACACACTGTATAGCCTAATATCGAAATGGCGAGAGGTCTTGTTCTGGCCACAACAGATTTTTTTTAATGACCTAATATTCTTGAAATATATGCTATTTCTAAATTATGTTTATAAAAAATAAATGAATATTATAACACTGTATAAGTCTACATACTTTATTTTACTTACAAATGCAAGTGTATTAAAATTATTAAGTTTGGTTCAAGACATTTATATTCAAATAAAAACTGTTTGAGAATTGCAGTGCTGGACAGACAGCCACGCCTCCGCTATTTGAATTTCTGTAATTCCATTGGTAGTAAGGAACTCCTCCCAATTCGGTATTCGTCATACATTTATAGGCGGTCTTTCGAGTGGTCAATCAAGATAGTTATATTGAATTCATGTTCGTGATGAGACGCTGTAACAAAACCTCCTTATTTCCGAGGTATTATAATTATGTCAATTTATCTCTTTATCAATATTCATTTTTAAGTATATCACTATTTTTTACTAATTTCTTTTAATGAGGGATTACGGCTCAATCGAATTAAAGGAAAATAGTAAAAAAAAATACGAATGTATATGCTGAGTAACGAATATTAATAAAAAAAAATGAAATGGTATAATTGAGATATTTCGAAATAAAGGGTTTTTTTGTTATAACGCTTCGACACTAATATGAAAATATTTTGATTGGCGACCGAGAAACCTCCTATACATGCATTACAAATAGCGTGTTAGGAGGTGGGATTACTACCAATGGAAGTTAAGAAATTCAAATTCAAAAGGACGGGCTAACATTCCTGTACTACAGTTTCCAAACAGTTTTTATTTTAACATAAATTTCTTGCATTAAACTTAATAATTTAAATACACCTGTAATTATAAAGTATGTATACGTATACAGTGTTATAATATTCATTTATTTTTATGTAAATATAACTTAAAATAGCATATATTTCAAGAACATTTAGGTCCATGATGAAAACAGTTTGATATAAAAACACATAAATGTGACGTCACGTCAATCTTTTCAAAATTCGGGAAACCATAACTCGCTTATTAATAGGAATTTTTTCACCGGATTTTCATCAATAGTCTTAGTTTTCCTAATATTTTCAGATGAAATTATAAAAAAAAAATGGTGTAATCCCCCATTCCCCCAAAGTTTATAATGTATTTAATTTAAATAAAAATTAAAGTTTATTTACCCTTGCTGTTCAAGTATAATATAATAAATAATCTGCTTTAGAAAATAATAATGTAATTTATAAAAATCTTTGTCTATATTCATAGAAATTTTTTAAAAGAAATTTCATTTACGCTTTGATCAGTGCTATCGTGTTCCCTTGCGCGTTCCTAATGAAACAAGTTAAAAATCGCAAAGTAGGTACATAGTTAGTTTGTTGTGATATTTTCCAGTGGTCGGATGTGTATTTGTGACTAATATTTAAAGGGAATGAACAATTGTGAAATGTGTTTTCTTAAATGAAGAATTTCAATTACACGGTAAGTTCATATTTATTTATAATACATAGATGTATAGATGATCTTGTAACATCCATTATTCATTACATAGTCAAAATAAATTAGTTGGTTTGGTGCTATTACGAAATTTAATTTTGAACAAATTAACGACGAAATAAAGATTCACGTGTTTATTATTATGAAAGCTGCGTTCGTAAATGAATATTATTTTTATGTTGAAAGTAAACTTTAGTGTGTTTTGTGTGAAAATGTGCCAAAATACTTTGTACATACCTACGCAGAAGAATATACTAGGATGACGATAGATATTATTGAGAATGAAAAAAATAGGTGGGTCGTGGAAAACAAAATTTTAAACAGTTATTTTATCTGTCATATGAAATTAAGTTGCAAAAATTAGTTAGAACTTAATTAATTTTTTACCTTTCGCTAAGAAAAGTATTGGATTTATGCTAAAAATCGCTTATTCAGATTTTAATCAATAAGCACGTTTTAAGGTCACTAGAATCCGATTATAATATTTTTACAATTATGTCTGTATGTTGGATGGACGATTTTTCAAATTCTATAAAATCTAATCAGCTCTTCATATGGATGTAAAGAAGAGGAATACGAAAGAATAATAATTTTTAGAATTGTAGTTTTGGAGTTATCGCCGGAGAAAAATTTGTCATACACACACACACACACACGGACGGACGCACAGGCATCGTCGTAAAACTAGAGTAAAATCGTATTCTAGGAACCCTAAAACGTGCTTATTCATTAATAACTCACCATCGAATTTTTTGACCAAAGACAATACCTTCCTTTCCTAAAGGTGACGGAAGGTAAAAAAAATCTGTAGTGGCCAGCACAAAACCTTCCGTTAATTTTATGTATTTTGCACAAATCCCATATCAAAAGTTCATTGGAAAAGATTCCATATATCCAGTAAAATTGTAACACGAACATAATACAATTTTTTACAAATTCCATACAGAAAGTTCTTTGGAATATATTCTATAAATCCAATAAAATTATCACATGAATATACATTATGTATACTCATATATAAATACTCTAAAAATGCGTACACTTACGTAAGATTCTCTTTACAATCAAATAATATTACTACCAAGTTTATATCCCTATCCATTTTTGAATTATTGCCCCAAAAATCAATATACCCCACATTTAGGTAAATAAAAACTTCAAAATTTTTAAAAATTTAATTTTTATGTATCTAGATACTTCTCAATGCACTGATTCCAAATTTTGAAACCGCAGGTCGATATCTCTTTTCATTCTCGAGATATTTAGATTCAAAATTTTGCTCAAAAATGGGTCGAGATATGATTTTGACTACAACACCATTCGATTCTACGGGCAAAATTACATAAGTACACCAATTTTCAGAATTTTTGAACACCGCATACAATCTCTAAAGCAAAATAACTGAAAATGGCCAAAAATCGCAGAGCAGGATGTGACTCAACAGAGACGGCGGCGCATGTAATCCAAAACTGCTTCCGTACACACGGAGGTAGAATAAAGCGCCACAATGTAATCTGTAAGAAATTAGCTAGCGAGCTTAGGGCAAAGGGGTGGAGTGTCCAAGAGGAGCCACACTATATAACTTCTGTAGGTCTACGGAAGCCAGACCTAGTTTGTAGCAAAGGAGAAGAGTGTGTTATTGTTGATCCTCAAATAGTGTCAGCTACAGAAAATTTATCAGAGGCACATAAGATTAAAACAAAAAAATATGGAGATAACAAGGACGTAATTTCTGCTGTTTCGCGGCAATGCAAAGTGAATCCAGAAAATATTAGGACAACTTCTTGTACCATTTCATGGCGTGGTGTTTGGTACAAGAATTCACATATGGATTTACGAGCCATGGGTCTCAGCGACAAATTCTTGGCGAGTCTTACGACGCGAGTCTTGCAGGGCTCTTACACCAACTGGACTCGCTTCATTAACTCAACCATGATGTTGCACCAGGTCACTAGACAGGGAGTCGGATGACTTTTCTGCGCAATATGGAGGTCGCTCACCGCCTCGACTTATTATGTATTGTATTATATTTGCCAACTTTGTATCAAGTCAAAAGAGTGAAAATAAATAAACATGTACCCCTTAAGATTTTTTCACATTTGGGCCATTTTCAAGGGTTTTCAAGCTTTTATTCATAAAGAATGAACCGGTTGGACAAAAATTATGGAAATTGCTATACTTATGTAATTTTGCCCGTAGAATCGAATGGTGTTGTCGCCAAATTCATATCTCGACCCATTTTTGGGTTATTACCAAAAAATGGACAGTTTTGAGCAAATCTTTAAATCTAAATATCTCGAAAACGAAACGAGATATCGACCTGCAGTTTCAAAATTTGAAATCAGCGCATTGAGAAGTATCTAGATATATAAAAATTAGATTTTTGAAAATTTTGTAGTTTTTATCTAAATGTGGGGTATATTGACTTTTTGGGCAATAATTCAAAAAAAAGGTAGAGATATAAACTTGGTAGTAATATTATTTGATAGTAAAGAGAATGTTACGTAAGTGTACGTATAGAGAAGAGCATTTTCTTTAATATTTATAAATCATAAAATGTAAAAAATAATATTTAACTGCGATTTTTCTTTTTAAGAAAAACTGTTAAAAACTTCAACTAAGGGTATTTCCGGTGGATCAATTATAACCAAAATTTAATGTTACCTAAGTGTACACATTTTTGTACCTTCCTTACCTAAAGGTGACGGAAGGTAAAAAATGGATTGAGGTTATTTTTATTCCTCAATTTTTAAGTTTATCAGAAATGATTTTAAAAACTAGGAACAAAGAAAACCACTCGGTTATATGTTTCAAAATATATGTAATTATGTAACATAGGAACATAGGATTCCTTTGTTACTTCTGACGATGGCATCACATCCGAAATACGTATAAAGTTTTTAAATAAATACATATATTTTGAAACATATAATTGAGTGGTTTTCTTTGTTCCTAATTTAAAAATGTTTCAATGAGTGCCTACAGCAACTTCAATTAATATGATTTTGAAAACATTTCAAAAGAAGATTTGTTGTGAGTTTTTAAGAAATGGAAGGAATGAAGGAAAAAATAGTTGTGTGTATTGTTGAAAGGAACTACTTTGAACATATTTAAAATAAATTTGTAAAAAATATGGACCATGTGTGTTATTCTCAATAATTTAACGATTTTAACGGAACCCTCGTACGATGTAATGGACTATACAGCCGTCAAATGATTATGGACTGGAGATTTCTACACTGATGCACTGAATACGTAATATATATAAAGAAGAGACATCCATATGCTTTCGTTTCCAACCCTACTTTACACAGTATACCGAGCAATAACGTGCTGCCTCTATCGTTCAACATCGGAAGCAATGAATGATGAACGAGTAAAGATTATGATTTTGCGATATAACAACTGTAGTCGCTGACGTGAATCTTTGGTAGAGAGTGGGGAGTTTGGGAGATAAGACGAATAGAAGCAACGCAGAAGGTTAACTAATATGTAAAAGAGCATGTGGATTATTTCGTAAATTTATTTTTTAAAATTTAAAAGATTATTGCAGATATCCGTTTCAATTATACATTTTAGTATTTAAAAATACAATTTTATTTTTGTATACAAATTGGGGTATATTGTTATATCTGTTTTAATGTTCCAAAAACAATTCGCGTACACTTACCTCATAAAATCTTATTTAGCTTTTGATTTTTGTCTTCAAAGTTGAAGGAAAGACATTCAATTTTGTTAGTTTTAATTATAATTTAACCTTGGATCCTATTATTAATTATTTATGAGACACATTTTAAACTACAAAGTTAAGTATATAAGTATGAATTTTAAAATTTGTACATTTGCGCGTAGCAGATATAATTAGTAAGTATCTCTCCAATAAAAATTAATATATGTGTACGAGTAAGTTTACAATGGAGTATAATTATTTAAATTAAAAGTACCTAATAAACTATTCACAATAAGAAGTAGTAGTTTGAAACGATATTTGGAATTCATTATAGAATAACCCAATTGCCCTTTCTTCTATAGTTTAAAAAAAACTCTGTCGGATCTAGTAGTAAAATTATAAATATCGTAATTATGACAAAGCGGCACATTGCTCATTGTTTGCCTTATAATATTGAATGCCAACAGGCCATTATTTGCGCCGCTTTGTTCATGTATCGGGATGATTCTCTACATGCTCTCTACAGTAAAAATAATCTTACTGACCCTCTTGTTTGAAATAAAATCTTATGGGAATGAAAACATCAATTCCAAATATTATCTCAAACAAAAATAGCGTTTATGTAAAAGGAACAGTCTGATTATTTTACTATACAAATTAGATAATGAACCATTCAATGTAGAACAGAGAGGCGCAAAGAATGACCCGTTTGCATCCAATATTATAAAGCAAACAATGAGCGTTATACCGCTTTGTCATAATTATGATATTTGTAGTTTTATTGCTGAACCCGACTTTCTGACCATATACGATAGGATGGTTCTTACCTGAAATTTGCATTCAACTTTTTTTCTAATTACTTGTATACCTGGATTATATTATTTGAATAATAATACGTTTTAAATATAGTTATCCTAATATCTAATATTATATTGAAAAGAGATTAAAATACGTATTACGAAAAATAAATTTGTGCATAGTAATTTCATAATGAATTTTTAATTCAGTCTATTTCTCTACCCTTCAAATGATGCTCGCCGCTTTCACTATTGTTTTTATTTTTATTGGTGACTGAGGCGGTAATAATAGATGTTTCGACGATTGATTCTGAGAGTCCCGAGATCCTATTGATTCCGATGTATTTTTTTTTATATAATCGGTGAATTTTATTGGCACTGCATTTTGATTGAGTTTATGTTTAGTTTCATTTACAAAACTATTGTTGGTAAAATGTCTTTCACATAGTAATAGTAAACGACTTTTTAGTTGACAAGTAGTTAATGATTTTAAATTTTCATTGCCACTGTTAATAATCCACTGTTTTAAACGAATATCGTCTTTTACAGGAAAGTAATAAAAATGTTCTTTATTACTTTTTTTTCTTGTTTTATAACACTTTCTATATACACATGTATTTGATGCGACGGACATTTTCAGAAAACTGATTTCACAGAAATACAAGCAAATACTGTGTTCGCTCCGCTTGAAAATTTGTATTATATACTCTGTTGATTATTGTGAATTTCCCATTTTTACAGATGTTACATTCGCATTTACTTTATTACTTTATTGGGATTAGCCCTACTGTACTCAGCTGGGCTAATTCACAATTTCTTAGTATTCTTAATATCGGCCGACACTTTGTCGCCAAATAACATTTGTTTGGTATTTCTCCGCCGACACTTTGGCACCAAATATTATTTATTTTATGTTTCATTGGAGCAATCAGAATAAAGTTTTGCAACCCTCACTTTTTAGAATAATATCCGAGATACACTACAAAAATTAATGATCATTAACATTAAACACGTGCTACTTATTGTTTTGTAGTGTATGAGTGCAATACTATACTCGTAACTAACCGTTAATGGTAATTAATTTTTTGTAGTGTCTCGGGTATTAGTTTACTTTTTTTCCCTCTCGCTCAGAGAGGTGTTGGATTCATGCTAAAATTCGCATATCCACATTTCAGTGAATAAGCATGATTTAAAGTTACTAGAATCTGATTTTTAACATTTTTACAATGATGAACCGGAAGTAGTAGTTTCTTAAAAAAGCTAAATATTATTTTTTCTACTCCCATACGTGAAGTACGTACTTCACATAGCAATTTTTATATGTGAAGTTTGAGTTTTTATACATTGTGCGTGAAGTAACTACTTCACGCACCGTTCAATATTATAAACTGAATTGTATTTTAATAAAACGAAGCTGTTAAACCCCCGTAGCGTTGGTAACCATGGTTACATAATTCGATAATACAGAGGCTTTACGTTAAAAAAATGATAATGTGAAGAAAAAAATATACTTTATTGCAAGGTCGTAGAAAAAGTATAGTATGTAACACGTGTGTGAAGCCTATTTTATATTCGGATTCCACCCCCATGTAAAAATTTCAGCTTCACACAGTTGCCACATAATATACTATTTTGAATTTTATGTTATTATAAATATTGAAGACTATGAAATTCTCTATCCGATACATTGAACATTTTTATTATTTCTTCTATAGATTGAGATTAGTGAATTATAAGTATATAAAATAATCCTTTGGTAATAATCCTGTGAATTCTCCATTTTCAGGGATTGTAACTCAATGTAGAACGTTTCTAATACGTACAATTACAAACAAATATGACATTTTACCTTGTCAGAAACGTATCTGTCAAATTGTGACATATTTTACCTGTCAGAAACGTATCTGTAAGATTGACATATTTTACCTGTTAGAAAAGCTCTATTTGAGTTATTATTATTGAAAATGGATAATTGCGCACAGGACGAGAAGATAAAAATCATTGAGTATTATTTTGATAAAAACTATATTTTATAATATCTGACAGGCAAAATGTCATAAAATGGCCAACACTATAAAGAAAGGAACTTTTATTTTAAATTCAATTTCTTCTGTTACAAATCTTGCAAATAAAATATGATTATTTGTTTATAAGCAGAATTTAATTTTCTACAACATTTATTTGAAGCATTATTGTCTAAAATTAATAGACCACTTTTGCGCAAGGAAAAACTGATTTACCATGTTAAACCCCTATTTTTGTCACAATATATTTTCATTGCTGTACGAACTTTGCGCAGTGTTTCTTTTATATTTGAACTCCTTAACCACTCCAGTCCTTGTGTCAGCAATTTCATTATATTTTGAGTCGTGTAGTAAACATACATTTGTTTAACGCGGTTGTAACATACTGATTAAAATCGCATGGAAATCGCTACGCCAGTCCGTCCTTTCAGCTACACAGCACACAGCACGCATCGTTTGTGTGGCTGTTCGCTGTGGCTGATCTCAGGGAAGCAACCTACAGTGTAGTTTTTTAAAGCATATTTACCATATTAGTTGATATGTTGGGCGTCGGATGCCGCTAGAATAGATTTTAAAGCGCCGCGTAGTGTCGAACATATTTTCACGTGAAAGTATATCCCATATGGTGTCTTTTCTTTGTATTTAGTATTCAGTGACTGATGCCAAATTTATTAAGTGTCTACCTGTACAAATATCTGTAATCTGTCAATGTCATTTTATATTCTGACATTTTCGTTAGTACTTGCGTGCGCTTTTTCTTCCCAATCCTATAAATTGCATTATATTTGGACTTTTGAGAAGAAATGAGTGAAACTCATGAATTAAATAGTCCTGGTTCTTATAAAATACGTTTAGGAAAACAAGATTTAAATGGGCAGGCAAAAACAACTATTGCCAATGTACACAAATTTTTCAAAAAATTGGCGTTACATCCTGAAAAAAATTATAATTTATTAAATAACAAGAAAACTTTGGATTTGACTGCAGAAGCATGTTATGTTGGCAGATTTAATGTTCACCTAATAATCAATTATTCTTACCTTTTATTTAGATTTCATCGGTTATCGTATTTTAACGCAAACGCGACCTTAGTTTGATGTGTGGAAACTTTGGTCAAAATATAAATATAAATTTTTCACAGAGACAGTTTTTATATTTTATATCACGTATTACTGTCTTACCTTGATTATTTGTTATATTTTCTTCATTTACGATGTATTAAAAATTTTAATTAGTTTTAAATGTATTATATGACATTTGCGTTCATTCCTGGTCATGTCAAGTTACAAGCGGCAACACCGCTGGGCAAGGGACAGTGTGCGGAAAGGGATAAAAGTTGAACATCAGTCCATAATCATTTGACGGCGAGTATAATGCTATGAAAAAGGCAGGAACAAAAATAAAGAGTTATGTATTAATGCACAAAACATTTTAATATAAACTTAAAAATCGTACAACAATATGAAAAATTATAGACTATTATACACATATTTATTTTATAACGGGATGGAAATGCCGTTCTCACTATATATTTAATAATAATATATAGAGTAACTACGTCTTATTCACAGTATATAATATTTTATAAATAGATATAGAAACTAACACAGATAGTGACAGACACACAATGTAGGCCCGCTCATCGCTTCTTCTGCCATTACCCCATTTTCTAGTAGATCTAGCTAGCTAGTAGTAGTAAAAAAGAACCATCACAATCAATCCGTTGGTAAGGTTTGGGCAAATCATTCCCCCTACATACAGTTTCATTTAGTATTATACATTTGTGTTTATTTATTTATTCATTAATGTTATGTTAAAAACACACATTTATATTTCGCACGTTTCACGTGCCAGACCACCTACCGTACCGTATTGTTATCGTATGACAATAATTACCTATATTATAGCTCACAATAATTCGTGTGTTTCACGAACAACATTGTCCTATTGTAGACTTATTTACAGATCAAGAGTTTAAAATGCAAATACATTCAAGCGAGTATATAAAATAATTGAATTATCTATCATTATAATCAAGTTTATCATGTACACATTGTAGCGTAGCGCTAATGCGCCGTTTTGGTTTCAAAACGGCGAACATTGCTCGTTTAGTGAAACACTATTGTAAACACCGATTTTTAACACTTGACCTTCGCGCCAATCATTTCTGAACCGCTATTAACAAGAAATTGTATCTTTATCTCTGACTTACTTATGGTTTCTTACATTCTTTCTTAGGTACGTATGTCTAATAGATCTTTGTCTTACTAACATGTTTAAAGAAAGATAGTTATATGAAAATTTGAATATACTTGGAAGCAGTGGTACTTCAAATTTTTGCAGGCGAAATTAGTGAACGTACTGTTTATGAATTTCATTTTGAACAAAAAGCTTTTGAAATATATGAAATTTAGGTTTGAAATTTTAGATGTGTTATTATACTCTCACATTGAAACCTAAAGGATCGCAATAAACAGCTTAAACATCCGTATACTTTAAAAATACAAAGGAACAGTTTAGTGTGAGGTACCGCAAATTGCCTATACACTATACATATTTTGTTAATAATTAAAATATGTATCTATTATAACAGACCCAATCATAAAATTGCATGTATTTGACATAATTTGACATTAACATTAAATTCTTTATTTTTTTGTTATTTTTTGTCCTAACCCATAATAAACTTAATTACAAAAACCAAAAAGTACATAATTTTTAAATTTGCATATCTCGCTTATACAAAGAGCTAATTTAATCATACTTGATGTGTTAGACGTAGAATTCAATTCTCTAAAACTTTTATTTGAAGCATTTATTTCTAAAATCAAAATAACATCTTTTTTTAAAAAAAAAAAACTGATAACAGCTTCAAGTAAAGTATCACTTCCGGTTAGACTTCAAATAGCGGTTATAGAAAAAATAATTGTATACTTGTTCATACAACCACCCAATGTTTTTCTTATTGTTTGAAAATGACAGGTACTGCTTCTTTTACTTCATATTTTCACTATGTTTTGTGTGACTTTATAAAACCTTTTGACAAAGTTTATGTTTTCTATGCTAAATGGGTCCATAAACCATAACAATAAATAATAAAAATGTACACTTTATCCTTAAAGTACTACCCAATAAATAACGATTAAGATAAAAAAAATCATTTTTTTAATAACTACTTTGCGAGATATTTGAATTTATTTCCAGAGCCACAGATGACGTCACACTATTGGTATCTTTCTCGCGCAGCCTACTACAGAAACTGGTGTGAGAAAGATAGCTATAGGTTTCTTTAAAAATCAAATGCAATGGGCTACTTGCGCACCTTTTTTTTATTTCATATTTTTGAAGAGCAGGTAAAAACTTGCTACCCCTATTTTTTCTTTTGACAAATTTTTTATTAATTAGCCAGAAAATAAA
The DNA here is from genome assembly GCA_943142095.1 of Ophonus ardosiacus. NCBI lineage: Eukaryota > Metazoa > Arthropoda > Insecta > Coleoptera > Carabidae > Ophonus > Ophonus ardosiacus. Next base: position 10,075,761 of record OW964823.1, on the reverse strand, counting down.
TAATAAAATTTGATTATTTGAATTACCGCCATATATGACGTAGAATTACGCCGCACCAATGAGTGATCGTAAAGCCATAGCGTTTGTTTGTACAGGTAATGTAGATTTCCTGTTTGACGTTTCAACAATAGTTTGAAGGTTAGTATTTTAGTTTGTTTTTTTCGTATCGATATTTTAAATTACATGTAACTACCTATGTGTTTATTTGTGAAGTAATTAATATATTTGAGAGCCCAGAGAGAGCAAAATGTCAAATTCAAATTAAAACTTTCTCGCACGCAATGCCATCTATAAGTTATATTCTTAAACATGGTTCTCTTCCTCGGTTCAATATAATGACGTCACAGAAAATTTTCTTTCTTAATTTACTAAAAAAACAAATAACTTTTTTAAAATAAAATTTATATTTTTATATGTTTTCAACATAACATTACGTATATAGTGATAGAAATCGGATTTTCAGTACCATGCAAGTAGCCCATTGATACCACGAATTGCTTCAAAATTAAACGAACTTTCATTTAAAAATATTTTTAAAAAATTGGTTTATGGGCCCATTAATCTGTGCTAAATTATGTTGTATGTTCTGTGTTAGAAATAAATCCACCTCAATTCTTGATTAGATATTGTATCACCTAGAGCGCGCTAGTGTCGTGAAGGTCAAGTGTGATTGTAATCGATGTATACCTCGTACTTTCTTATACTCTTAATACTTCTCCTCCCAATCCCGACTATTACAAAATAAAGGCAACACATTTCGTTTTTTGGGTGCGCCATATTTACAAGTACAAAACTACTTAGCCCAGATGTTTGCAAACTTTCCTTTTCTTATAAATATCTCAATCTCACTTTTGTTAGTATAGTACGAAGCGTGATTCTTGCTATCTTATCTATCTTGTATCGTATGTGTGTTGTGTGTTGGATTGAATTGATTGGTATGCGTATGAAAAATACTCTATATCACTTAAAATTGTCTGGAGGGAAGTAGTGTAGTTGTGTTCGGTGCCTGGCTGGTCGGTCGGTGCTTTCGTTTCGCGCGCAACTATCGCTTGTCTTGCAGGCAAATGGTATTGGGAAAAGGTTTAGGCTTTAGGCTAAAGGCGCATTTATAATGGATGTATCTTATGCTCTTTTCGTTTCACACATATTTCATATTTCGTGAACTGTTTTCTGAAGATTTACTTTTTCATATATGTAGAGCGCAAAGTGATACTTTGTGGCTTAATAAAAATGGAGAAAGACACTTTACGCTTGCGACACACGCACTATTTTTTCTATGTCCGTTCAAAAATGACCAAAAAGCTGATGATAGTAGATTATTTTATAAGCAGCTAAACTCATAATTTTTGTGACGAATCTGTCGGGGTTTGATAATTGTTACTATGAAGTTCTAAAATTTAATATTCTGTTGACGTTTTTATTCCAAAAGTTCCTCTGAAAGATTTTATTTTTCAAGATGTTTTGGAATAAAAATTACATATTCTAGCACGCTTATTGGTACTACGACGTTCATTCTTAAACGATTTTTGTATAAAACACTTTTTGTAGAAAGCTATATACGCACAACGCACCAGTACTAGCTTGTTTCGTGCTCGTATTTCTAACTCGTGCTACAATAGATTACTTTTTCTATCTTATTGTTTTTTTCTACTGCCTTTGGGAAAGTCCATTATTTCAATATTCATGGGTCACAAAAAATATTTTTTTCTACAACCATACGTAAAGTACCTACATACTTTAAGCACTTTTCCAATGTGTAAAATGTCACTTTTCAAACACTAGTGAGTGAAAAGTAAATACTTTGCTTGGCAACATTCACACTGGATTAATTTACTTACACTATTATGAGAAAATGCACTAACATTTCGGTTGTAGGTAAAATATTGTATGCAACTCGTGCGCAAATAGTATTTTTTATCTCGTGCTAATTTCCGCACTCGACCAAAAAAGTACTACTTTGCACACTTGTTACATAATAAAAAAAATCCATTATTCAATGTTCATAAGCTAAAAAATACATTTTTTGAACTCTGTAGAACTCAATACGGAAAAGTATATATTCTGCACACCTTACTGTAAAGTTAATTATCATTTGTATGAAAGTAATTTTTTTGTATGTAACAGGATGTTTTTTATCTTGGCTGCACCAAGACTAAACATTTCACGCCGGATACAGAAAAACATTACTTTTCTTTACTTGTTACAAAAATAACTAATTCCGCTTTTAAGCGCAAGAACTGAAAATTGTTCTGTTATATTTTTGTTTTAAACAGTCAGCTTAAAAAAACAACTACTTTTAAAATGGACGTAAAAAAATAGTTAATTGGCATCTTAATTTTTTTTTTCGGAAATAATGTTTAATAATTGCTAAAAATATTACAAGATTATCAAATAAATACTTTGGAGCGATTTAAATTAACTTTTCCCGCCATTATATGTCAGTGTTGTGACATGACAACACTGTACGAGCTGTTAATCCGTCACTGATATAATCAATTTTACGCTTTTTGAAAAAGTTTAAAAACAATGAAGTTGTGTTTAAATTATGTTTTAAATAGCCTGCAATCTCTAGAAAATTTCTGTGAAGGAAAGGAAATAATATATTATGGACATATTTTCTGTTCAAACTTTGTCCACCAGATAGAGTTTGCTTAACTTGAATCGCGAAAGTTATTATCCATTATAAATACGCCTGGCGACTGCTTGTTGTACTACTTTTGGCTGGGCTGTGATCTATAATCGTGTATGTATGTGTAACATGTGGATGTGAACACCAATAAACGAATAAACAGCACATACAACGAGAACGTTAACATTACACCATTGAACTAGAAAATGTTGCAAATCATCTAGCTACCAATAACAGTTCATATCAATAAGTAACAAAGAGCTTAACAAATGCAGAAAGTTGGTAAATCGCTCGTACTTCCTCTGTCTGCGAGAATCAGGTACATGTACATGTGTGTGTGCGAAGGAGACTTATTCATTGTTGCCTGCCTGCCAGCAGCCACTGTGCGAAACAGTGGGGTTAAGGAGCAACAATGTTCCTTCATTCCTTGCCTGCTCTGCGGTTCTCGTTACCAAAACAAATCATACACAACAAACTAACAAGTAAATGTTATTCAATCCACTCAATATAAATATTTGCTCCAGGTCCGCCATATTATAAGAGAGAGAGAGAGAGAGAGAGAGAGTGATAATGGGTCGTGTTCCATCTTTGTTTTGCACATACAGTCTGAGTGAAAATTTTGACAAATATTAAATAAAATGAGATTACAAATAAATAATAGATATTTACACACCAAGTGAGCTAAGATAATGTTTATTCATGAGAAGAAAGTTCTTCGAGATTTTGCATCTGTAACAAAGCTATTACAGCACCCAAAGGAGTTCGTTAATGGCTCATACAATTTATTTTTATAAAGTGGCAGGGAATTGGTGGCTAAGAATTTCAAAAATATCAAATGTCAAATCTCGTTAAATATACGGACACAAACGATTTTTAAGAATTTTATTTTTATATAATTTTGAATTTAAAACTACGAATACGAAGAGAAGATAAAGTGGTAAATTTAGCATGAAATAGAAAATATCGTATGGTGTTACAAAAAAAGGTTAGAGTTGTCAAATGAATTATCAAACGTCATATTAATACCGCCAACTGGCAAAGTTCCCTAAATTTTGACATTACTATTTTTCATTTAAAACAGGCATAGAAGTGCAAAATAGAAAAAATAGTATAAAGAACTCATGTCATAATTGTGGATTATTTTGTTCGATAACTCCGCTGTGCGTCGTGATTCAAACTTCCTTCTCACAAAATAAAATGGCAATTATGACATTCGTTCTGAATCAACGGTTTTATTCAATATCATTGGTCGCGTTCAGCCGCACCTAGCTGCTAGCTCGCTAACCTAGCGAACGTCGTTGAACGGTCCGCTGACCGACCGCTAGATTCTAGCTGCTAGTCTAGCGGGCTAGCGAAAACAAAATGTGCTAGATGACTTAGCGTACTGCTATAACTGTCAAAAATAGGAAATATGGCGCTAGTAAATTCAAATGAAATACAATATGAATATGAAAATATGTCATATTTGGTAAATGAAAGCAGAGAAATTCACAAACATATTCAATCTGGTAAACTTTTACATACTATATAATATAAAATTTTATTATGAGGTGAGAATAAATTTTATTTTTAGATGGACCGGTCGAATTACCATGACCGCTGTTAGCTAGCAGCTAGATAGCTGCTAGATGCGGCTGAACGCGACCATTGTCTGTCGTATGTGAAATGTAGTTTTGAAAATTATGGAAAATTGAAATATAATTTTGACATTATTTTGGAACAAAAGTGACCATGTGACCTTCAATTATTTTCGATCTCTCAATATATGTAAAGTGCGTAAAGGACAGAACGACCTCTTGTAACTATCTCTCTCATCTTGTTTTGTTACTATGGGAATTTAGCATCATGACGCATTTCAGTAATATATTGAGTGATTAAATTAGACTAGCTTAGCTTCTCATCAGCACATGACATACAATAAAAATAACCAATACCATAACAAATTATATAATAATATATTCATAAAAATCAACAATCATTTATATATAAAATTAAAATAAACAATATTTCGGTGAAAAAATAAAGTAACAAAAGTTGAAGCAATCCATAAAAATAGTGTGTTATAAACACATTTGATATTATTTATATGTATAGAAATATAGGAAAACTCTCTACAAGCAACTATATTTGTATGTATAGAAAAAACCCGAAGATCCCCACGGTAAAGGGCTAGTTACAGTTATCATATCACGAGTTGAGTACTCGTGTTCTTAATTATCCGAATGATTGATTGAATGAATCGGGCGACACACAACGACATGCAAATACTGACGTGTTAAGGGACAACGTCCCGAGATAATAACATTAAACTTTCATTATTAATTATTATTTAATAATAGTAGGTAGGTAAAAACGGCCTTTGGCCAGAAAGTATTAAAATATATGTATGTATATATGTATATGATCACATCTAAATATATTATATCTATATTAATAATAATGAATACCTCGCATCATTAGGTATCATGAAGTCTGGTTTTTTCCCTAGGTTTGTAAGGGTGACCCGGTGTGTGTGTATGTGTGTGTGTGCTAGTCAGTGTAGTAGTGTTAGGTACTTATCCAGCAGTTCTCGGTATCTATCTTACGCCCCCTCTACTTTTCATTTATAGTAGAAAAACTAAGGTTCATTTACAATCACTTTAAACCCAGCTTAATTTGCACTACTCTTTATTCGTTCATGAAATCCGTCTCCATTGTATAAAAGCTGGCGGCCGCATACTAAATCAGCTAGGGTGCTTATGTAACCATTGCGTCATTGCATATTCGCGTTGAACGAATTCCACGTCACAAAATTTTGCATTTTAGTGATTATCATAACCTATTTTGCTTTATTTTGTTGTATGACAGTTGTTTATTGCTGTATTAATTAATGTTCGTCAAACGTGAATAGAATTTTTTTAATATTGAAAATTGAACATTTCTGTAGTTTGCTACAAAATTTTTACAATACAATAATATACAAAGTTCGTCATCAAATAATTAGTAATAAAGTTATTAACAAACAGGCCCTAAATGATTTATTTACAAAATTTTATTTGGGTAATACGGACGATTATTATAGTGAGAATACAGCTCTAGAGATTATTCCCGGGAATAATCTCTGTAGCTTTTGTTTTGTCAGATAGTTATCAATAAATGAAATGAAGGAAAAACACCGATTTAGTGAGGTTTCTGATCATGAAATAAATCAAAAAAATTTAGAAACCACTTCTGGAAATACCGTAATTAATAATCACTCGGTATGAAGGCGATTATTATATTTATTTTGCCCGGTCAAAGTTGTCAAAACAGACTTGCCAACTGCACCATGTAAATGAATGAAGCTAGTTAATTAAGACAGTAGATGGCAACACAATAGCAAGACAGTGGCGTTCCGTTCTTTAAAACAAATTTGTAGATCCAAAAATAATCTAATTTATAATTCGAGAGTTCGATAAATTAGAACATAATTCTCCAGTTTCTTTCTCAAACCTGTTGCCATTTGACAACAAGATTTCGAAAAATCTGTCAAGTTATTTTCAATTTATTCTCACTCTGTTGTTATATTACTACTAGAAAACGAAGCCTGTTCGGTTGTCGTCGTTTTCGAATTTATAGTTGCTGTAAATGCCCTTATTTACTTACAATTTGAAGTCAGCCGGGTTCTAAATTGATTGTAAATGCACCTATCATATCCTTCAGCTTTCCAATTTGAAATTCCCGCCATTTCTCGATCCGCATTCCGCAGGTACTCAGTAAGCGGTATACCACAGCACAGGTGTACGTATCGGGTGTCAGTTTGATTTCGTCCTATTGTCAAGGCAGGTAACTACCGTTTGTACCGTACCGTCTCTCAACTCTCCCTAAGCTTAAACAACGTACGCCTCCTATTCATTTTGATACAAAATGTTGTAGCGCATATATTATTATGTTATATATGTATCATCAAATGTATGTATTAAGGTATAAAAAAACTATCGTCGACTTTGCTTTCAGCATTCTAGGTTTTAGTTATTTAAAATACATAAAACTATTTCAGTTAACTTTTCGTTCTTATACAATAGTAATTTCTTTTTTTATGTGTTTTTTTTATGTTTTATTTATGTTTATACCTCTAGTGATATGCCAATATAATATTGTTGATGTATGAAAGATAATAATCTCTTTGGGACTAGATGATGGGAAATTGAGCCGTATATACAAAAAGTAAAAAATATAAAACAACATTTAATATAAAAAATTTAGAAAAAACGACGCTAAAATTTTCTACAAATACTGGAAACACCATCATATTATAAAGTATAGAAAAAACGATATTAATCTATTCTCTAAGATTCGCTTATAGGGTATCAATTAATTATATTATTTATCAGCTATGTGTAGTATTTGGTAGTTCAGTAAGTAACTAGCAGTTTGGACAGTTTGAGGGAGGCTGTCATCTGTCGTACCGGCCGGTCGGTGCTTGTTGCAGATGGTTCAAGGTTGTTGGTTGTCGGCGGGCTGATGGGCTGTTACCCCACTCCCTCTATTGTTCAACAACACTCCACACACATCCAACAACATTTTACTAAATTAAAAAATTATAAAATTTTGACTGTACTTTTTAAGCTGCTCTTGTATAATTTTTTTGCTGGACAGTATGCGAGTGAAGGCAAGGGCATGTTTGGCAAACTTGTCAATAGATGGCAACAGACTGCGTACTCCAAATATGCGAATTTTGAAAATGGTTATATCTGACAGTATATCTACACGTAATTTAACAATTCCCGAATTGGTAATAACAATTTTAGTCCATTTTATTTTTAATTTGAGATAATAAAAACAACTTTCTTCAAGCAAGCTTCCTTATTTTTATAAAATTCTGTAACTTGATTCAGGATCATGTTTAAATATTAGAAAATTATTTACTGGATATTAATAGAAAAAAAAAATACACACTGATGAACAATTATATAATAATTAGATATTTTTGTAAAACCGCTCAAATTTTAAAATGTAATAACTTGTGACTATACTTCATTTCACGTTAGAAAATATCCTAATTCACAAAAGCGAAAAAAATATCACTTGTCAGCTGTAAATTATCAAATAAAATTTACAGAATTTTGTAATCTTTAACAAATTTTAATATTCAGGACTTGTACATTTTACAGACAATTTTTTTTTATTTTGCATCTGTAACAAAGCTATTACAGCACCCAAAGGAGTTCGTTAATAGCTTATTCGAGTGATGTAATAGACTAGTCCAATTTATTTTTATAAGGTGGCTAAGAATTTCAAAAATATTTATTTCAAATCTGGGTAACACAAACGATTGTTAAGAATTTTATTTTTATATAATTTTGAATTTAAAACATGGCCCTAAGTGTATTATTCTTAGACCAGGAATAGATGGGAGACAAGGCATATTCACGCGTATATTTCCAAATCATCTCTCTCTTATTTTGACCCTTATTGAATCAGCTGGAATCGCTAGTCGACCAGTTAAATATTGTTATGTTACAGTTGACCAAATCTAAATAAACACTTGATTATCCATAACATAAATACAACAATTTAAAACTAACTATGAATCAAACTAAAGACGTATGTATTCAAAGAACGTCAGAAGTCAAAATAATGATTGATAACGTTGGGTGACGCTTGTTGATTTTGAAAACTTATTCGTTCGACTGCACACGTATGTAACACATCTGGTCGATTGGGCTATTGTAGCTGACTTTGACGTTTCAATAAGGTCGAAAGTCGCTATGATGATTTGGAAAGTCTTCTTACGGCGAAATACATAGCACGCCCTGTCTACCCTCTATTCCTGGTCTAAGGTATTATTAGACTGAAAGTTTTTTATTATTGTAAATCTGACTTTTGAAGTTACTCCTTCTAGCCTAAAAACATGTGCAATTTTACTGTCAAATATTAAACCATATTTTCTAATTTTGAATGAATAATTTTACATAATAGTAAAAACGGAGTAAGCGGAGCTGGCGCCACAGTTTGAGCAAATGGCCACCAAACATTCCCTTGAACAAATTCGGAAGCGAGTAGGGTCCTTTTTAAGAAGCCGGGCCGGTAGGTATTCGAGCGCGCAGATCTCAGTTGGCGACGAGCAGATGCTGATACTGACTTGCAGGATAGGGCACGAAACTATTCAGGCCATCGAGTAGCTTCCCGTTCTCCGTGGAGGAGGCGGGCGCGGAAGCGGGTGGGGCCTGTGCCGACCCCGGGTACCCGAACTGGCCGATGGGGTGCTCGAAGCCGGGGTATTTGCTGCCCTGGGTCGCCGCGCCCGGGTACAGGTCAGCTGCTGCGCTCAGGAATTGGCTGGAAGACTCGAAGACGCCACGGTGAGGGAAACCAGGGTGGTACGGCCCATGCTGGAAGAAGTAAGCGTTGGGGTCACCGCTGTGCGGGCCGCCCAGTTGGTTGGGGGACAGCGAGCGCCCGGTGGGGGAGGTTTGTGGGGGCGCTGATAGACCGTGGTGGGCCCCGTGCCCCCCGTGGACTCCGTGGTGGATTTGTTGCTGCATGGCGCGTTGCTTGATGTAGTTGCTAAATTCAGTAGGCGACATTCTATAAACAAATAACAGTTTACAAGGTTGCCATGCATTATAATCCGACAGTTACGAAATGCTACGATCCACAAATGTCATGTAGTTCCAACAATTAAGAAACTGCGTTACGTGAAAATTAAGGGTATATTCCAAAAATAAAATATAATAACCAAAACCATGGTTTCGGTTACCGACTGGTTCTAGTCACGTGACTATTGTTATTGAAACAGTTCGGTTTCATTCGCGGTAACCCTAAAATTTTGTATCTAAACATTACATCTATCGTCTTTCATAATCCTAAATTATAGAGTAGAAAATTAAAATACGTACAATACAAACCGTAGAAAATAGATGCAAACATCAAAGAGTGAATAAATAGTATCTAACCTCACTAACCTATAAAATGTGGTATCTTATGAAAAAGGACAGAAAATGTTACCGACAAAACCGAGGAAAAATCACGGTTGTGTTGGTGCGCTTCGGTTGCAACCATTTTAACCGGTACCATGTTTCATAAATGTACAATTTTTACCAATTGATATTATTGGAACACTTTTGGTTAACCACGGTTAAAATTTCCTATTTTTGGAATATACCCTAAATGTTTTGATATTATACACCGTAATCGCCGTCAAATAAATATGGACTGATACTCATTCCGCGTGATTGTTCACGTGGATTGGGTTCCTGGGGGGCACCTAACCTGACCTAGTGTCATGTGACTTTTCTTAAATAAAAATAAATATATCATCACGGCAGCTTGTGAACAACCTAACAAAAAAGGCCTGCAGGTATTGCTTCCAACAATAGAATAGTCACATGGGGCGGGTAGGGGATCGTAAACGGTAAACGAGACAATAACTAATGGTAAAAGGAATTGCAGAAGAGATGATCGAAGGAATGGCAGAAGACGTGATCGAAAAAATGAGAGAAGAAAACCCAATATTATTTTGATCGAGAGTCTCTCAAAGATGGTGAGATTCAATTGAACTATTTAGGCACACAAGTTCTTACAAAGGGATTACCAAAGAACAAATATTAGAACTACTTAAGGACATGTTACATGAATCAGAAGAATAGGCTCTTCAACCAATTTTTTTAATTTATTTTTCGAAAATAGACGTTAATATAGGAATATTTTTCATATTTTCATCTGTATTGTGATATAATTAAGCCTGTAATTAATTGGAAAAGATTCTATACAAAATTGAAATTTACGCTGTGACGTCATACCGCCTGACGCCTGATGACAGAACAACGCCGCTCGTGTAGAATTGCGGAACTATTCAGTCAAACTTTTAAACACTTAAACAAGTTGACACATGAAAGCTGATGTTTTTACATTGTGAATTGTTTGATATCTGGATTTATGTGTAAAATTGTATTTAAATATTCTAAAATAATATTAAGAAATAGTGACAGAACAGATGACTAAATGCAAACGCCAATATTATGCGCGCGCAATCTCTCTCTGTCACAAGTCGGTATGACGTCACAGTCGAATTGGAGGTAAAAAAAAATTACTTTTAATAATTAATTACAGGCGTAATACATATTTTTTAAATAGTGTTATATTTTTCGACATTGTTTTTAAGCGTATTATTGAAAATTAGTACCAAATATGCTAAATTTTAATGTGGTTGAAGAGCCTATTAAAAATAGCTTTGCAGTACAGTTTGTGGAACTGTGTGTTGAGAAAATGTACATTGAAACTGACTACTTAAAGCCCTCTAGTTATCACAAAAAGTGATAACTGGTAAAAAAAAAAAAACGTTGCTATTCGTATTAAATAGTGTTCTTGATCTATTGCAGGCATTGCTTCCAACAATAGAATATTCGTACAGGACGAAGTAGGGTTCAGAGCGCAATTTTGTTAATAGTCAATGTTCTAAAATCAATTCCATTATTTTATCGCCACACCCCGTAAACTGTAAATAATTTTCATCCCAGTTTAGCACTTGTATGGGATAATTTTAACACTGATTCCACTAAAGCGTCATGACCTTTGTGGGACGTAGCACTTATCCACCCGAAACGGTTGATACACTTTCAACAATTTGTAACCTATTACTAACCTATTTGCTCTTTTGCTGCTGGTTTTGAGTTTGGTGCTGCCGAACTTGGTCTGCGCAAAGGTAGCCGTAGTAAACGTGAGGGGGGCGGTCGTGCGGGGGATGAAAGATGGCACGGGGCTTGGGGACCCCTTGTACGAGGAAGCCAGTGGCGTGGGCGACGACCCAGAGGACGGCGACGGTAGATTTTGCGCTGCCACAGACGAAATCAGTTGCGTCACGGCTTGCTGGGCTTGATTTACCTGCCCCGCATTTGCGTTGAACGGCGTCATCGCCTTGGGGGATAAGCTCAGCCCGCTTAAGCTACAGCCCACGGCTTCGATCGGCCGGAAGCATTGCGCCTCGGGGTTGAACGTTTTAGTGACTTCGCGGTCAGCGGAGCTGTCGTCCTGAGGGTCTTGGCTTTCGCTGAAGAGAACCTTAACAGCTCCTTTTTCGCCGATGCGGTAGCTGACTTCTCCTGGGTCCACCCATACGGCTAGCTCCTGGGGGAGATTTTCCAACACATCTTGGATAGGTACACCGCTTTCTTTCGCCGCTTTTTCTAACACTGGGTCCACTGGGTCGCCCGTTTTTAGACACCGGAATGCCGACCCTTTGAATGGTTTCTCTGGGTACCAATGACCTTTGAATTTGTCCTTTAAAGCTTTCTCTAGTTCTTCTCCGAATATGTTGACCCTGCGGCGAGGCAGTTTGTTGTACAGGTACGATATGACAAAATTCAAAGCGACTTGTACTTCAATATGCATCTTGTTTTTTCGTTTATTCACTTTATAAAAGATATTTAAACAAGAACATTGACTTTACACCAACGCATATAAAATCTAATCCGTTATCGTTTGTGTTTGATTTTCGCCTCGTTTTTATTAAAGTTTCGAAGGTACCGTGATCTGTAAACAAACAAAAACACTAATTAGAATTATAATTAATCACCCAGTAGTGGATTTAAGGGAAGGAGAAAGGGGTTATTACCCCTTGAAGATTTAGAAATAATAAAACTAAATTTAAGTGGGCCATGATAGAAAAAGAAGAAAATTATATACCGTGAGTTTCAACTAAAATGCAATATTTATTATTTCGTCATTAATGTATTACTATAGATACTATTTATACATTTCATAATTTTCACACGAAAAAGGCAAAAACTGGCACTTAACTCCCTAAGTTTGTAATTTAAACGGTCATAGGGCCGGTGCCAGTATTATAATATTATAAACACCCAGTTAAATTTACTTACAAAGCAAATTTAATAAAATGAACAAATTCAACTCAAATTCCAAGTTCCTTTCCAAAACTCGCGTTGCATTTATTAATTGAATTAAATTTATTATGGAACTAAATTTAACTGGGCGATTACTATACCGGCCCTAAAATTATTTAAAAAATCTGTTGCGGCTAAATAAATATTGTATTTAACATTTCTGGTACACACAAAAAATTCTAATTACATCTATTCTTTATTGTTCAATTTATTCTATGAACAAGTTTCCTCCTACTCTTCTAAATGTTTGAGATTCTTCCAATTCATTGACGAGATTGGCGGTATTACTGAAGGGTATATGATGAAATATATGTATAGCAAGCGCGTGTTTAGTTGACACTGATACTGTACATACTTTGGCTTATAAATGAAATTCCTTTCTTTTTATACTAATTTTAGATTTTGACAGTCTTTTTCTCGTTATAACAATAGCATAAGTATTATAATTACTAATAAAATATTAAATGTACTTCCCAGAAAGTCTTCAGTAATGTCTCTGGATTTTTGACACTGGCATTTATGTCAGTTACAAACATTTTAATTTTTCAACTGGTTTCCACGGGCTCTTTGATTCATTATACAATGGATTATTTTATATATTTATAATTTTCTATTTCTAAACCTGTAGAAGATGAAGATATAATAAAAATGTTCAATGTATTGCATGGAAAATTTTATATTCTTTAATAATAATAACAATAATAATATATCATCACGGCATATTACTGGTGTGCCAGTATCTACAACACATGTAGACATCGGAATGATGATATATTTTACCGTGTGGGCGCTTACCAGGCGTCACCTCACGGGCACTCATAGCTAGTGTGGAGAGTGCATCACAGGGGTCACTTTTGTGCCATTTAAAATTGGAAATATTTGGCGTCTGTCGGGATCGAACCTGGTTCCCCAGGTTCGCGACCAGACACTCATAGGCACGCGGCCACGGGACCCCATATATATTCTTTAATATTTGCAATACAATAAATTTCCAAAATATAATATTTAGAAATTTTTTTTAAGAAACTACTACTTCCGATTGTCCAATTGTTATCAAAACCTTTTCAGCTCTTCCCATTAATGTCAGATTTATTAATACGTAGTTAAATTGATTTTTAGTCTTATAGAATCTGAGAAAACATACATACACACATCATTGTAAAAATGTTAAAATCTGATTCTAGGAACCTTAAAACGTGCTTATTCCAGGGTTGTTGTAATTTTGCCCGACACAAAAAACCCATCTAAAAAAACCCATCTAAAAAACCCACTTTTATGAAATCTTATTTTATTAATTAAATATGGTACATACTTATATGGTACACACATATATACATCAATTTTTGTCACCGGCAACATTTTACAATCAATTTCATTGCTGTACGAACTATGCACGGTGTTTCTTTTATATTTCAACAACTCCAACCCTTGTGTCAGCATTTTCATTATTTTTTGAGTTGTGTTGTTAATCATACTATTTGTTTAACGCGGCTGTAACAACTACTGAAATAACTTGAATCTAATTCTTGTACACACTTGCATTGCACAGACTTGCAACTATTAATATTAGTTCGTAACTTATACACATGTAATGTACACTCTCTAGTTAATTTATTGTTTATTACATTACAGTCTTCAAACAAAAAAAAAAAAAGAAAATATTAATAATATTAATATCTATTATCTATTACGCCGACTTGTGTATGTGTATTAAGATACTTTATAAAACTAAAGTTAAAAGTGATACATACTATAATTCGATGTTTGTCAATAAAACCCGCTTTTATTTAAAAAAACCCAGGTGGGCTGGGTTTTTTATAAAAAACCCGGGTTTTTTTCAATCCTGGCTTATTCACTAAAATGTAGATATGTGATTTTTAGCATGAATCCATAGCGAGAGGTAAAAATAGCTATTTGACCCTATTTCTTAAATCACTTTTTCTTTACGAAGCTGAATAAAATTCTAGTAAATAAATACACTCCTTACCAACAGGTAGTGGCACCCTATTATGGGCCGTGAGATAAAACCCGCACATTATCAAATCAAGTCAGAGAGTACACTAAATTCGTAACCATGTGTTGGATCATATGACTTGTGGCCGGAGTGGAAGAAGCCGCAGCAGCGGCGGTATACGTTTCGCGAACTGTGTCCCCGAACGACCCAGTTTCATATCGGGAACGGTCGGTGCACGCGCTAACACTCTTTCGGCTTTTATTGATCGCAAAGCAACGTCGACGGGTCGACGTGGAGGCGTTACTGCCTTCGCGATCGCGTATGCTGGAGGCAGAAAAATTGACTGTATAGGGTCAGGTAATAAAACTATAAGGGCCGGTTTTATAAACAAATTAAATCTACACTTAAAAATTAGTTGACAAGTAAATTTATTGAAATGAACAAATTTGAATCAGTTTGTCTGTTCCCATTAATGTCAGATTAAGGTATACTTAGTTAAATTGGTCTTTAGTCTTATAGAATTTCAGAAACCGAGTCTACAATATCCACACATACACACACACACACACACACACACACACACACACATACACACACATAATTGTAAAAATGTTACATCGGATTGTATGGACCTTATGCTTATTTTCAAAGATCTGTATATGCGATTTTTAGCATGAATCACATACCTCTCTCTAGAGATGCACTCGATTTCGAGCTTTCGAGTCGATCATCGAGCCAGGCCAAAGATATTTTTTATCGGGCCGAATTGGGTTGATAATTTTCAAAAATCGAGGCGAGTCGGACTTTTGATTTTGGCCCGGCCCGAAAAATCTTATAGTTCAATCAAATGCACAGTTTCCTTAATATTTTAATGAAAATGGATGAAGTTAAAAAGGATCAAAATGATTTAATAACAACACACTTCACATATTAATAAATAAAAATGTATTATTTTACTTCAAGAATTCAAGGTTATTCATTAAAGCATAATAATTATATTGTGATGTTGCTATTATTATTGTTATTACTCGTATACTTAAATAAAAGTGATTTTTGTTCCTACCATAATGATTTCTTGTCCTATTTTTGAGCAGAAACAAAGTCAGATAAAAAATCCTTATGTAAATTTAAATTATATTTTTTATATAAGATTTGTGAAAAATTTGTTTAAATTCTTTGGTAAACGAAGTGTGAAATACTCGTAGGTCTGTAATTTTTATAACAAACTTACACTAGAAGGGTCTCTTTTTTAACTACTTATGTTAACTAATGTTGAAAGTTATAAGAATGTAGAGGTTTTTTTATAAGTTTGACACGAAAAAAGTTAAACATTTCGCCTTAACATAAAAATCAACATTAGGAATGCCGGATGCACCCAATTTCGAGCTTTGGCCCGGCCCGGCCCGATTTCGAGTCAATTTTCGAGCCGGGCTAGCTAATTTTTTTTGTTGAGCCGAACTTCGAGTCGGGCCGATAATTTTTATTTTCAGGCCGAGTCGATCCAAACCTCAAAGCCCGGCCCGAATGCATCTCTACCTCTCTCAGCGAGAGGTAAAAATATAAGGTATAATTTCCTGGTACAGAATTTAGTAACCTGAGATAAATTTCTTTCAGGTGTTACGTTAGAAAATATTGTAATTAAAAATAAAAATCATGACCAAGCAAAATTAACTGTAACAAAGTTGATGACATTAATGTTTGATAATTTAGAAAGTGTTGAAGATTTGCTTGATTTATCATAAATTAAATTTTCAATTACAGCAATAACTTCACTCACTATTTTTGTACGAATCATTTCATCCTTTAATGTACCACATAATATTTGATGTTCCATTATTCGCATTAAAAAAATAAAATATTTGCTTTAACTCACGGGCACTAATTGCGGGCGTGGAGAATGCACCACAGCAGGGGTTACTTTTGCGCCATTTAAAATTCGTTATAATTTTGGAGTCGATCGGGATCGAAACCCGGTTCCTCAGGTTCGCGACCAGACACGCGGCCAGCCATTGCAAATATTTTATAAAATAAACATAACCTTGAAACTTACATGTGTTCATTTATAATATTGTACAATACTCGGAAGTGAGACCTACGAATCTATATATTTATTTTATAATTCATAATAAATATAGCTTCCGTATTTTGTTTTTATGGTATAGGTAAACAAACTTTGTCACTAGCGGAAGACGGAATTCTGGATTACAGTCAAAATAAGTTTATTATCCGCCTCTACCGGGTTCGGCACCTCATTTCAATTTTATACTAACTAGTACAGTAAATTATAATTCAAGATTACTTTATAAAGTTACCCCTCACAGAAGAAAACATTTCACACTCAGGTAAAATAATATCCTTAGTAGTTATTACATTTATCAAATTTTTGAGAAAATAAAATTATTCCCTTAGTAATAAGAATATTAGTATTAGTTAATATTATAATATATTTCACTACATTAATTTGCTTCTTGAAAAATAATCTAACGCAAGTGAGTAAATTATATTCGCTAGTACAATAAATGTATTGTACTACGCTAGTCACATTTTCACTCATCCTACAAATGTTATTTCTATGTTTTCTTAGAAATTGTATTTACTGTTTAAGCAAAAAGAAATCTAGAAATACGTATTCACCGATGTGTAGATATGTTTTTCACTGTCACGATTTTAGGTTAGGGTGAGTTTTTATCTAATACGGTTAACTTTTTTCTTTCCGTGAGGTTTTAACTAAAACACTGTTTTTAGACATGTCGAATTCAAATTTAAATATTTAATTTCACCCGTATGTTTAAAGAACGATTTTTTACAAAATATTTGTTTGAATACAATCCATGTTCTACTTTAAAATCATATTTTGATAAATTTGATATTATTTATTATTATTATTAAATAATGAAATTTGACATTTCTTAAAACAGCGTTTTAATCAAAACCGTGATCATACTACGAACTTTCTGCTTCCAATTCAACTTTCCCGCCAAAAAGCATTGCTGTCATTTGTCACTAGTGCTATTAGTACCCATGTGTCAATAACGCACTGCTGACATCAAAAGAACATCAATACGCCCTAAATTAGCTTCAAACTATCATATCCCGTTAGTCGTTTGCTTGCTACATCCTCTGCTACAGTTGTTAACGTAATTTCCGTTTCAATTAGCCACGCTTATTCACTGTTCTTCCTAACAACATAAACGTTCTCAATTTTGATAAACACGGTAGTTATTTTCTGGAAGATGGAGACAAAATCTAGTTTCTTGTTTTGCATAACTTGCTAATGACTTTGTTTTTAGGTTAGGATGCTTCGTTTGACAAATGACAAGCGGACATCTTGCGGAAGAATAATTTATTTTTTCTGCTATGCTAGAATAATGTTTTTCTATTTCTGTGTTCTATAAAAGCAGCGAAAACACGTCGTTAACACAACGCACTGTTTAATATAATGTAAATTCACAACATGCAATACACAAATTGTCAAAATGTGAAATTTCAATTGTTAGCGGGAAGCGCTACCAACATAACATACCTGACAAAAAAAACACCAACTATTTCTGAACTAGGTGTACATTCTACAACATGTGAAATTATCTAAAAATAGTTCGTTCGTGTGTGAAATGCACACGCGGACATCTTGCGGAAGAATACATTATTTGCATTATTATTATTTTTTCTACTATTGGCAACAGTGAAAACATTAGAATTATGAAGTGACAGTTGTTTGCCTCATTTGTTTAATTATTGTTGTGAGTGATTTATTTCCGTGACAATTGACGGGTAAGAAATAGTTTTTAATTATAATTTATTGTTTTTAATCTCGTAATAGGTTGAGGTTGAGAGTATATTAGTATTGGTAGGAAAGTGTTACTAGTGTTTCTTGTTTTTATTGAAAAACAGCGCATAAAAATTGCGGTTTACCGTACCACTGGGCGTGCAGATTCGGTAATACAATATTGTAAACATAATATCATATGATGTAAACATTTTTATCGTGCGGAATTGTGAAATCTTTGCATTTCTATTCAAGAGCAGAACTAAAAAGTTAAATTCATCCAATTGCACACTTGTGCCTTATTAATATTCTATGACACAATGTGTGCTGCAATTGTTTTTTTGTTTGGAATTGTTTTAGTGCATTTTTATACATTAAATTACGTATCTTGTTTGTTTTAAATTGTAAAAAATTCACCGCAAAGCTACTTTTACTATTTTGCTGAATAATAGGTAATAAAACAAAAAGATCATTTTGTTTTGATGTAATTAGGATCGTAAGATAAAAAAGAGCCTATATTCGACATTAACAGCCGTATTCATAGTGCTTCTGTTCGAGTCTAAACCTAGTCTATCTCTAGTCTAACTTAGACCGGCGAAAAAAGCTATTCATAGAGGCAGTTTAGGGCTAGTACAGGTCTAACTCTAGACTAAAATTTAGACCTGGGCGTACCCTAGTTTAATGCGGTATTAAGTCAGTTGACAGAACTATGAAAATATAATTTTGTGTGTTTAATGCAAATTAAATACATTATTACTTAATATAATATTTTTGGTAAGTAGTATGTTATAAATATTGTCATATTAAAGTTTATAATATTATTTTGTTATGTATTCGTAACTTGCATTATTTCATTTTTAGGAAGTTCATGATGGATAATGATCTTCAAGAAATTTTTAAGTATATTAACTATGTGGAAGATATTAAAACAAAACATAGTTGAATATATGAGGAGGAATCAAAAGGTTTATTTTACATGATATGAATCTAAGAAATTTATTATAGGTTAAGTAGTATTTCAGGAAATGTTAAGTTGTTTAAGTTGTTCGTTTTTTAAAGTGTTTTAAATTTGCAGATCTAAGAAAGAAAACTACAGAATTAATCGACAGAATAATACCAATATTAGAAAATGCAAACAGCAATAAAAAGCGACCAGTTTCAGTTGATATACAAGTTTTGATCATTATATTTTTGAATAGAGAATTATTAAAGTGAATCTGGTAATAATTTATTACATAAAATGTTAAATTGTAACAACTTATTTAAGTTAAACAATCTGTTTCAGCAAACTTACACAGTTTTCCCAAAGTACAATGATTTGCATTGAATTTGGAGTTGTCAAGAGCTATCGCTTCTCTTTTTAAAACAATTATGATCACACCATAATTTATATTGATTTTTGTGCTTCATCCAGCTAAAGCTACTACATCAAAGCTCATATTTGGACAATAATAATACTACATAATATACCAGTGGACGAAAGAATGAACTATATTCAAGGAATTTAAATATATAAAATATTGTAACATTATGTATTATATTATGTAAGCGACAGTATTATTGTTATGTATTACTATTAAATGTATTCAATTTTTGAACAATTTTGCATGTGTTGTACGAAATCATTCGATTAAAATAAATGAATAACATTTGACTGCAATCCAGTAATATTTTATCATAAAAAGTTCATATTCTTCATTTAATGTAATTTAGTTTTCATCATTTCATATTCCATTTTAAATATTAAATTGGATCTCTTAGTTCTAATACTAATATTTTATTTATGGACGTAGTTTGAGCGTTATTTTTGGGGAACTGCAAATTATATTCGTCCAAATACATCATATCCAGAAGCATTTCATTTTTATTTCCATCTTCCCTTGCAAATCCTGATGTACTAAAACCATTAATGTGTGTTACCGCAATCAAGGTAAAAATTAATTGTATTAATGTCGTTGTTAACAGTAAATAAAAAGTTTTAGTTGTAAGAAATCAGCCCAGTCAACAACAGCTGTCATCACAAATGTCAAAATTGTATTCACTACGCATGAGCAGTGTAATGTATGGGCATAGCCGACAAGATAGAATGGTTTAACTGCGATTTACTTAGACCAGGTTTAAATCAGGTCTAAGTTTGACTATGAATAACCATATTTAGATCTGGTTTAAACCTAGTCTAAGTAAATCGAAGTTAAACCAGGTCTATCTCAGTTACTATGAATACGGCTGTAAGAGTTTAATTCATTTCTCCAATCATCGTGGGAATGGCAAAAAACAATTAAGTGCATCTGCACTATCAAATAATTTCAGATTTGTAATAATAAAAATTTAAAAATGTTTTGTGGCCAGCCCAATACCTCTCGCTAATGGGATTCTTTATTATAGTAACAAATTAAATTTTAATTCTGAAAAATTAATTTTCTGCGCTTTTTTACCTCTCGCTAAGAGATATGTATATATAAACATATAAAATAATATGCAGTAATTAATATGCAGTAATGAATCTCATAGCCCATGGAAACTATAGTTGAAAAATTAAAATGTTGTAATTGGCAGATAAATGTCAGTGTCAAAAATCGAGACATATTATCGAAGAATTTTCTGAGAAGTTTAGAAGAATAAGAGGAACCTTGTTTACAGAATGAATTCCAAATTTTGAAACCGCAGGTCGATATCTCTTTTCATTCTCGAAATATTTAGACTCAAAATTTTGCTCAAAACTGCCCATTTTTGGGTATTAACCCAAAAATGGGTCGAGATATGAATTTGGCGACAACACCATTCGATTCTACGGGCAAAATTACATAAGTACACCAATTTTCAGAATTTTTGAACACCGCATACAATCTCTAAAGCAAAATAACTGAAAATGGCCAAAAATCGCAAAAATCTAAGGTTCAAGCTTTTATTCATAAAAAATGAACCGGTTGGACAAAAATTATGAAAATTGCTATACTTATGTAATTTTGCCCGTAGACTCGAATGGTGTCGCCAAATTCATATTTTGAGCAAAACTTTAAATCTAAATATCTCGAGAATGAAAAGAGATATCGACCTGCGGTTTCAAAATTTGGAATCAGTGCATTTGAAATTTTTATCCAAATGTGGGGTATATTGACTTTTGGAGCAATAATTCAAAAATGGGTAGAGATATAAACTTGGTAGTAATATTATTTGATTGTAAAGAGAATGTTACGTAAGTGTACGTATAGAGAAGAGCATTTTCTTTAATGTTTATAAATCATAAAATGTCAAAAAATAATATTTAACTGCGTTTTTTTTAAAGAAAAACTGTTAAAAACTTCAAATAAGGGTACTTCCGGTGGATCAATTATAACCAAAATTTAATTAGCTCTTCTTATGGATGTAAAGAAGAGAAATACGAAATAATTAAAACTTTTAGAATTGTAGTATTGGAGTTATCGTCGGAGAAAAATTACATACATCATCTTAAAAATAGTAAATTCATATTCAAGGGACCATCAAACGTGCTTATTCATTAAAAACTCACCAACGATTTTTTTGACCAAAGACAATATCTTCCGAGATACCTTCCTTACCTAAAGGTGACGGAAGGTAAAAAGGTACAATTATTTTTTTTGCATGCTTTAAAGCTTTTTGGGCAACTGTGTATGTGGAAAGTAAATTAATTGTATTTCAAGTGTATTTAAACGGAGCGCATATATTAGACAGTGATTTGTGCTAACATATTTTACATAGTTAATTTTTCGTGTCCCGGTCTGTAAATATGCGACAGGTCTTGTATGAATTATTTATAAACCACGAGGTCCGCCCTTTTTGCAGCCGGCCCTGCACACATAAACAAATAGGTAATAAAATTTGGATACGGTTGGTGCAGTAGTGGTTAAATATACTTGACATTGGTGTGTTGGCGGTCGTAAACAGTAGTAAAAAGTATTTTTCCTCTATGTTGGCATGGAATCAATCAAGTATTTTGAAATCAATTGAATTGCGTAACTATTCTTGTTATTCTGATCTGAACTTTGTCACGTTGGCTACTGTGCGTTTAACATTTCCTTGACCCGTTAATGTTAATTTATGTAGTAAATAAATTATTAGCGCAAAGGTAAAACATCACATATTGTATGTCTGTCTGTCTCACCAACTGTAGTTATCTCGGCCTAGTTTTGAGTTAAAAATACTGTTCCAATTCCATTTAAATTTCAAATGCGTCAACACGAGACGATATGAAAGATATATTAAGCTATGCCATAGCATATTCACTGCATATTTTATTAAACATAAAACTAACTATTTCATATTAAATCATACTTGTATGGTTATTAAATATATTGTTAAACAGAAAACACATCAAATATATAATAAACGATTTTATATATTGATTGCATTCCTAATAAATTCAAAATCTATATGTTTTTTACCTTCCGTCACCTTTAGGTAGAGAAGGTATTGTCTTTGGCCAAAAAATTTGGTGGAGAGTTTTTAATGAATAAGCACGTTTTAGGGTCCGTACTATACGATTTTACTAGTTTTACGATTATGTCGGTATGTACATATGTATATACAGGGTGTAAATTTTAAAACGGGTCATAGGGCTATAACAGAAAAACAGTTTTTTAGACGCCAAAAGTTTCTATATTAATTTATTGAAAAAATAATTGATGCATATTATAAAGAAAAAAAATACGAATTTTTTGATACCAAACACATTACATTTCTGTTTCATATAAAGCCAGAAAATAAATTTAAAAATATGTATAATTAAGAAAAAATATCATTAGCCATGAATCTGACAGTAACAAAACATTGTCAGTTTTTACTAACATGATAGGTGACAATTAAAGATTAATTGTTAAAAGTTATTAATTTATGAACTAATACAAAATAACACAAAATAAAGTAAACACTATGATATATATTTAAGAAACAATTATTATTTATTGTAATAGGTATTTACAATTTAAAGATGATCTACATGAAACGAGAAAAACTGCAAACTACAAAGGAACAATTAAAACCATTTAATAATTTGTAATTTTTCTTCATGGGACAGATTATCCATGATTTCTTCTTAATAAAACGAAAATAATAATAATTTAACAAATAATGTGTATGAAACGTTGTTGTTTTGTTTCTGTCAGTATTTTTTTTCTTTATAATATGATGCATCAACTCTTTTTTCAATAAATTAATATAGAAACTTTTGGCATCGAAAAAACTGTTTTTCTATGTTATAGCCCTATGACCCGTTTTAAAATTTACATCCTGTATGTGCGTGTGTGTGTGTGAGTGAGTGTGTGTGAAATTCCGACGATAACTCCAATACTACAATTCTTAAAATTATGATTCTTTCGTATTCTTCTTCTTTACATCCATATGAAGAGCTGATTAGTTTTTGGTTATAATTGGTTTATCGGAAAATTTCTTTATTCGAAGTTCTTAACAGTTTTTCTTGAAAAAACGCAGTAAAATATAATTTTTTGACATTTTATGTGATTATCAATGTGAAAGAATATTTTACTGTCTATACGGTTTGATTACACATTTTCCTTCATATTCAATAGATATAGAGTTAAAGAATTATAAAGAAATTAACTTTCATAAATCAGCCAGCTTTGCTTGCATGGAAACAGCTGATATATTCAAATAATTCTAATTGACAAATGTCAGTGTCAAGTTTAATTTACGTAGTGTATGTTCGTGTTATATTTTTTTTATTTATAGTATCCTAGGAACTTTCAGTATGGAATTTGTAGAAAATAGTATATGTTCGTGTTACAATTTTACTGGATATATAGAATCTTTTCCAATGAACTTTTGGTACGAGATTTGTGCAAAATACATAAAATTGACGGAAGATAATGTGCTGGCCACATCAGATTTATTATTATAATTCTTATACAGGGATTGCGATAAACCCATTTAAATTAAGTTAAAGAAATATCTAAATAAGGAATCTAGAAAACTGACAAAAACGCATCTATTTTTATTGATTAATATAAAATAATTTACAAATTTACCCATTAGTCTTAAGATTTATAAACATTTTTGTTAAAAATATTCAAAAATTGGCGGTTCACAAACCGGTGATACCAACTTAATGATTTATATTGTTGTCATCTGAAAATAATTTTGCTAAATTCAGATTATTAGTTCCATTGTTTCATAAATTTCACTATTAAACTATTAATAATTAATTTGTCATGAAGTACACAGCAATAATCTCGTTATTAATTATTATCACATGTATAATGTGAATAATTTTACATTTTGATCTATATTAAATCACAAATACATTACACAACCTGATACAAGGTTAGACCGTATATGTTACATAACAAAAAATTCATAGAATACATGAATTATTTGTTTTAAAAGTTAATCTATATTGTCGTTGTTACAGGTAATTTCTATGGTTGCGTGACTAAATTTCACGTGGTCGACAGAAATTTGTAAGTAATTCAATTAAATATACATTTGTGAAATGTTTTTATAAAACAGAAAAATTATGTCAGTTATAAACTGCGCAAAACGTACATATTTTTGAAGGACATTTTTGTTTATAATAATAAGATTATATTTCTTGCATTATCATCTAAATAACGTTATTTATTTTTATTTAATCGTTGGTTATATTTCTTATAAACGCAAAAAAATGCATATTGAATTTCTAGAATAATATAAGTATATTTATAAAAATTTTACAATGCGATAAGTTTGTTACCAACTGTACTGGAATATAACTATTTATCAGCTTTTTTTAAGACCTGATAAAGGTACACAAATTTCAAATTTAAATTGAAAATGTCATAAAAATGTATTATAACAATAATATCGATGGTTTAAGCACAAAGGTTGTGAGTTTTGTTCCGATTAAAAATTTCATTATCACATTTTGATTATACCGTGAGTATTTTTTAATATGAAACATTGGGTTTGTGAAATCCACGGTTACGACTTGACATTTGATTGACAGCAATGTATTTGTGTGTCCCATTAAAAATGAAACATAGGGAATGAATTTGACATTTGACAAGACGTCAATAGAGGTTAATTTTGTTTAAATAATTGTACCTGCTTTCTAAATTTAATTTAGTTATAGAAAAATATTGTGTGCACCTTGTGCCCCAGTGATTTTCTGACTTGGCTAAATTTCTTACAATATTTAAATATAATACTTCTGCCAAATTCATTCCCTATAATTTATTTTAAATGAGACAGACAAATACATTGCTGTCAATCAAATGTCACATTGACAAGATGTTATTCGAGGTTAATTTTGTTTAAATAATTATACATGTTTTCTAAAAATTAAATGTAGTTGTAGAAAAAATATTGTGTGCACCTTGTGCCCGACCCGAAATATGTTTAGTACTCTTGAGTGGTTTTCTGACTCAATTAAATTTCTTACAATATTTAGATATAATACTTCTGTCAAATTCGTTCCCTATGTTTCATTTTAAATGGGACACGCAAATACATTGCTGTCAATCAAATGTCGTAACCATGGATATAACACACCCAATGTTTCACGTTAAAAAATACTCACGGTATGGCCGTTACGTTAAAATTATTGAATAAGAAAATAAGGTAGGCGATGGAAAACAAAATTTGCACTATTATTTTCAACAGTCATTTATTTAACAATTATTTCAATTTAAGTTGCGAAAGTTAAGTTGGTTTTGACATTTCTGGGTATGATTATTTCTCAGCGTAGGCCTTACAAGTATAATATCTGCGTATTTTAAGTGAAGTAAATGTTTATTTATTTGTTCGAATTACTGAGTAATAATATATATGGTAAATAATATGAATTACAATTGAAAAGATAAGAAAAATGACGCCATTTATTTTATAAGAGATAAATGAACTTTATTTGAATATTTCCAAGAAATATTTTTTTGTTTGTAAATCAATAAAATGTTTAATTTTTTTATTGACCCATTTTGAGAAAGATTTATTAATTATATTATTAATCTATAGGAAATATTATTTTTATTGTAATTAATTATAAATTAAGTTTATAAAATTTCCTGCTTCCTTATAAAGCGAAAAGTTATTCAAAATTAAAAGTTGCATATAAATCTGTTTTTACCTCCAGTTACCCTAGGTAAGGGAGGTATAGGGATCGTGCTAAAAATCGTATATAGAGATTTTAGTGAATAAGCACGTTTTGATGTCCCCAGAATCCGATTTACTTTTTACAATGATGTCTGTAGGTATATATGTGTGTGTCTCTCTCTCTCTCTCTCTCTCTCTCTCTCTCTCTCTCTACCTGTGTGTGTGTGTGTGTGTGTGTGTGTGTGTGTGTGTGTGTATCGTGTGGACACGATTACTCAAATACTATCAATCAGAAAATTTTGAAATTTTGTATACCCATTCTATACTAATATGAGAAGAGCTCATTAGTTCTTAGTGTATATCGGATAGGGATAACCGGAAATATCATTTATTCAAGCTTTTAACAGTTCTTTTTTGTAAAAAAAAACAATGAATATAATACTTTAGCAACTTTTACTAATAAAAATTGGATATAATGGTACAATCTTTAATTCTACGATAATAGTAAATAGTAAATAACTTGAAATAACTTTAAATATAAATTTATAAAATAATTTATTTTCATACATCATCATGCCTATGCGTCAAACAAAGACAAATACAATTTTGACACATTTAAACAAATGCAGGGGTCTTAGCAACAAATTTAATAATTTAATTAGGAATTTAGGACATTTTATCAATAAAAATTAAGACAAATTTAGGACTTTTATGTTTATTAAACAAAATAAAAAATACCCTTACATAATAGATATTTACACACCAAGTGAGCTAAGGTAATGTTTATTCATGAGAAGAAAGTTTAGCTCACGAGCACCTGTGAAAAAAGTATTACTTATAGTTGTTGCTATGAAGTTAATAATGACAGTTTAAAACGTCAAAATTGAATAAAATATATAAAATTATTCGTACATATAAGATGTCGATTTGCATTAGTTATTCGAGTTTGTTAGTAGAATTTATGATTTTTTATGACATACTTTTTAATTTATGACAATTTTAGGATTTTTGGGTGAATTTATGAATTTTTAGGAATTTATGACAACAAAGACCCCTGCAAATGTCACTGTCAGGAAGCAATTACATTAAAATGAATAATGAAACCGTGTTAAGCAGAATATTGTAGTACCTAACCTAATATTTGATTTAATGAAATTAAGGTTTGTAAATATAATATATTTTCCATCATACATAAATATTAGAAATACTATTGATTTACTTCATTGCCTTCCAGGGTACGGGTTTGACAAGACTTTATGTAAAGATGCGAGTACTATTTTGATTTTTGTTAAGTTTAATACTTGTGAAATTTATTTTGTGTATAATATATTTATTAAATGTAAAATAAAAATTGTTATTGAATGTAAAAATATTTGAACATATTGATTACTTTATTTATACTGCCTGGTAAAATACCCAGCGGCAGGTTATGGGCTTGGCCACATCAGATTTTTTGATATATTTTGAAGATTAAATTTTAAATACCGGAATAGAATAGAATTTACTAATTCAAAAAATAAGGATTAGTTTAAACTTTTTTTGAGAGTCGGGCTGATAATTATTATAAAAAATTCGTGATATTTTAACCTTGAAAGTGGTTGCATGTCTTTTGAAGGGCATTCACATTAATGGAAAAATAATGCATATGTGCATAATCGTAGTATAAGCATTCCATAATCCAATATGCAAGGCAAGATCATGTCAGCGGCCACCAAACAGTGGGGCAAGGGGGACGACAGTAATTACGCTTACGTATGAATGGTGTGACGTAGGACAGATATTATTCTGCGCATCACATGTTTTTCAGCCAAACAATAATATATGTTATGTACACAGATATACTCGACTCGACTCAACAGAGCTCGTGTGTATGGTAAAAAGTACGTGATTAATTCAACCTTGATTTAGTTAGCAAATACAGAAAATGATTTGTATTATTTGATGATTGCATTTAAATTGACACTATTTTGGCGGATGTAATTTTCAAACTGTTTTTTTTTTTACTGGGTACCTATACCGAATAATTGGAATAAAATAAAAATAAAGACGCATTATCTAAATAGTTTTTTTTTAATTTAAAAAATATTTTTATTTGAAATCGTCAATAAAATGCACAAAAATTACATTTCAGAAATCGGCACTAAAGTATCCATTATACGACGATTTCAAACAACCTTATGACAATGGGGTCCTCCACCATAACAAAAATAATAAAATGTACACTTTATCCTTAAAATAATACTCAATAAATAAAGATTAAGATAAAAAAATCTGTTGTGGCCAGCACAAAACCTTCCGTCAATTCGATGTATTTTGTACAAATCCCATACCAAAAGGTCCTTGGAACAGATTCTATATAATATTATGTAAAATCAAATACGAACACATACTATTTCTATTCTATAAATCCAATAAAATTATACCATAAACATACACTAAGTAAAATGCACTTGACACTTCTTATTCTTCAGCTTCCCCTATTTTATTAAGGTAGCTGTTTCCTCTTTTCTTCCACTCATTCCTGTCCAACACATCTTCTTGACACAGGCATTCCTTTCAGTCTTCTGCGATACAGTCCTTCCATCTTCTCTTTGGCCTTTCTCTGCGTGTCACTTGCGAGGAGCACTATGACATACCAATTTTGTGATCCTACACTTTCCATATTTTTTTTTAATATATCAGCATCAGCTGTTTCCATGATAAATAGCAAAGCTGACTAATTTTTGAAAATTAATTTCTTTATAATGCTTTAAATCTACATCTATTGAATATGAAGGAAAATGTATAATCAAACTGTATAGAGAAGAATATTTTCTTTAATATGTATAATAACAAAATGTCAAAAAACAATATTTAACTGCGTTTTTTTAAGAAAAACTGTTAAAAACTTCAAATAAGGGTACTTTCGGTAGATCAATTATAACCAAAATCTAATCAACTCTCCATATGGATGTACAGAAGAGGAATACGAAAGAATTATAATTTTTAGAATTGTAGTATTGGAGTTATCGCCGGAGAAAAATTTGTCACACACGGACATACATAAACACACACGGACACACACACACACGGACACACACACATACAGACATCATCTTATAAATAGTAAATTCGTATTGTAGGGACCCTAAAACGTGCTTATTAATTTCGCTAAAAACCAAATACACTTAAGCAGAAAACAATTATGACTTTTTAATATTACAAAGTACTTCAAAATTAAACGAACTTTCATTTAAAATAATAAATTTGTACATAAAATGGAAAAAATATGTGCAAGAAGAATGATCTAAATAATTCCGATGAATAAGTTTGAGATAAAACACGTAATTTTGAGTAAATATTACTTCATTTTTGCAATTTTGCAAATAAAATTATTTGTATGTACAAGAAATGTTAAATTCTATACTTATGTGAAAAAAAAAACGGAAATGGCGAGAGGTACTGTGCTGGCCACATGAGATTTTTGACGCGCGCTGGCACGGCATATATCTTAAACATAAGTAGGTTTATTTATTTTGTTAGTTTTTCTCGTTCAGGTAATTTTCCAAAGTAATCACTTTGAAGGTTACTTTAATTTACATTTAACTTATTTAATTTGTAGCAAACTCAAAATTGTAGTAGTTATCATATTAAATTACCTACTAAGATAATATTATCCCTTTTCCTCATAACTCAAAATTTTAATTAAATTTTCCTTCCTCTATGTGAATCATACATTAGAAATGCTTGAATGAACGTATAACACCTACTATACGTATTTTTAGACTTTATTTAAAATGTATCTACAAATTTTATTTATTTTTATAAGTTTCCGTTCGATTATTTTTAAAATCTAGTTTATTGTTTCAATTCCGTAGAAGAATTCTTTGCAAAAATACAAAAAATAAATTAAATAAATCACAAGTGTTTAACACATAACTTCCTGCATATAAATATATCTGAGGTTATATGTCTATTTTTCAAAATGTTTCAGATCACGCAAGAAAAATGTTATTGTTATTTATATTAAAAATTTATTGTTATTTTGATTTAAAATTTACAATTTTCTCTCTTGTAATGTTTGACTTTGAAATTCTGAAACTGGCCAATCAATATCTATCACGTGACTTGTCACTGCTTGTCATTTGACGTTTCACCAGTTATCAGTTCAGATTTTAGATTACAATTTTATTTTCATAGCTATCAATTTGTTAGACGCTAATGAACAAGATGATTTTTTAATAATATCGGGAATGTTTTTTATTATTGTTGATTTGTATAATAAAGAAATAAAATAAACACAGACTTAAAAAACGTAGATGGTCTGTTAAGCCGTGGTTAGACAATTCATTTGCTCTGTCGTACAAATTACGATGTTCGCGAATACAAAATATCAATTTGTTCCTGAGAATCCCTCTTCAAAATGTCAACTCACAAACAGAAAAGACAACTGACGGATGAAGCAAAGTTATACCTTACCGCCATGTTTAATAGTTCTCTCTTGTGATTGGTCGAATTTGAAATTTACATTTGGAAATATAAAATATAAATTTCAAATTTCTAAATTTATAAATCGTTCATAAACCATCTTATGCGTTTTAAGTGAGTTTATATTTTAAAATATAAATTATGAATTGTAAATTCATAAATTAAATTCATAATAATAGTGGAAGATTCCTTTGCTCCATATTAAAATTATGAGATCCATTATTATAAGTTAATAAAATTAGACACCAAATTAATTTCATATCATTCTTCAGCGAGAAATCTGTTTAGTAACAGTCTAAATCACCGACCAGAAATCTAAATTTACACTATCTATTGGCAAGATCGCTATTTTATTCTCTGTGGTCTATTTCAATCAAAAATAAATATTCAACTATTTCCGAGGCCTATTTTGTGACAAGACATTTCTCTGCTAGAAATATTCCATCATATTTTCTTTCTCGAATCTTATTTACATGTATTGTTTATTTTTTAAATGAGGTACTGTGACGTCAGAATGTGTTAATATTAATAAGCATTTTACAAGCGATAAAAACAAAATTTGAATTTTAAATTGTGACACAGTGTAAAGAAAATAATCAATATTTATTTAATCCGTCGTTACAATTTCAAATAATTCTTGTTATTTACCTAAAACATGGAAATTAATGATGATTTGAATAAATTAGATTATGCTAGACACGTACGCAAAATGTCACGTAACCACAAATTTAATATTCAATATTTTGGATTCATAATTCATAAAGCGCATATGTTTAACCAAAATTTGTTATTAAATTCTAATAATTTTAATCATAAATGCATAATATAATTAACTGTTTCATAAATAAATACAGGGTGTCTTATTATTATTACCTTACTTACTACCTCTCGCTAAGAGAAGTATTGAATTCATGATTTTAGCGAATAAGCAGGTTTTTAGGTCACTAGAATTAAATTTTAACATTTTTACAATAATATGTGTGTGTGTGTTTAAATATTATTTTTTGAAAATTTATATTATTACAAATATTAAAGAATATAAAATTCTCTACCCAATACAATGAACATTTTTATTATATCTTCTACAGATTTAGAGATAGAGAATTATAAATATATAAAATAATCCATTGTATAATGAATCAAATAGTCCATGGAAACCAGTTGAAAAATTAAAATGTTTGTAATTGACATAAAATATAAATCCAGACATTACTGAAGATTTTTCTTCATATTTCTTATTTTATTATTAATTAAATATTTAAAATTATAGATGTAACTACCGCACGTTAAGTTGACACTGTTCTTGAATGCGGAAAACCTGAAATTCGTACATGGACAAGTCGAAATGTAATTCATTTATTATAAGCCAAAGTATGTACAGGATGAGGGTCAACTAAACACGCGCTTGCTATATATATAATTCATCATATACTCTTCAGAAATACCGCCAATCTTGTCAATGAATTGAAAGAATCTCAAACATTAAGAAGAGTAGGAGAAAATTTATTCATAGAATGAATTGAAAAATAAAGAATAAATGTAATTATATTTTTTTTGTGTGTATCTACCAGAAATGTTAAATACAATACTTATATAGCCTAATATGAAAATGGCGAGAGGTATTGTGCTGGCCACAACAGATTTTTACCTCTCGCTAAGAGAGGTATTGGATTCATGCTAAAATTCGCATATTCAGATTTTATTGAATAAGCACGATTTAAGGTCCATAGAATCCGATTATAACATTTTTAAAATGATGTGTGTGTGTGTGTGTGTGTGTGTGTGTATGTCTGGATGTTGTAGACACGATTCCTCAAAAACTATAAGACTTAAAAAATATTTAACTGCAGATTCCGCAATCTGACATTCCCGGGAAAATTTTTATTATATCTTGTATAGATTTAGAGATAAAGACAGTATAATATATAGAGTAATCTAATCGCAGAGGCTAAGGCACTAAGGAAACCATTTGACAAATTCCAATGTTTATAACATAGTTTGTAAATGACACATGTCAGTGTCAAAAATCAACAGTTTTAATGACATTCTGACAGCTTTTTCTGGGAAGTATATTTAATCTTTCTTATTGTTTTATTAATGAAATATTTGAAATTATAGGTAAAATTGTGGTAAAATGCATATATCCCATCTGAAATACCGCCAATCTGGTTAATGAATTGGAAGAATCTGTGACATTTAGGAACTTCCTCATACAATGAAAAATAGATATAATTAGAATTATATGTGTGCAGAAGACACGTTAAATACAATAAAAAACAATATTTGGGTAAAGTTCTGTAATATTTTGTTATAAAACGACGGTTCGAAACGAAGTGCAATACAATACTTATATAGCCTAATATGAAAATGGCGAGAGGGCTTGTGCTGGCCACAACAGATTTTTTTATTTGAAGAGACACAAAAATATAGGAATTAACTGTAATAAATGAAATGTATCAATCAAACAAGAAACAAGCCATGAGACAAACTTTAGGCGCGACAATTGATAATTAAAATAGAATTTTTATTAATCATCACTATATTAATGGAACAATGAATTTTTAGTTTAAATTTATGTTAATATTTGTCTTCCGTCAGCTTCTGGTAGCAAAATACTTTGTATTTATTTTATAGATGAGTAGTTCGTATTCGTATGCTAGTATATCTCTTCTGAAAATAGCTCGTACTAAGTGTCGATCAATTCGAAATGCCTCTAGTTTGGCAGAGTATCTTTAGCTCTCATTCCTCGGCTATTATCTCTGTAGTGTTTATTATTAACCGTGTTATTTTCTCTGCGTCCCAATGCCAAACGTAGTAGCTTGCCTCGTCAGGCTGTACTAAGCAGCTTAGCTCTGTTTTGACATTTTTGGCAACTACGATCGCTGATTCATTGCTACTTGATGTGCTAACGACAGATTTGGCTGGGTAGAAATTATTTGACCTTTGAATTTTTACTCTCTCCTTGACTGCAATACCTGACAAATTCCTGAATGTAACGGTCAGAATTTTTTGGCACAGATAAAGGCTATATTGGATCATTATAATTATTATCAGACGTAGACGTAATTTATTGAAAAACGGACGTTATTACAACTGCATATATAGTTATTTACATTATACATGTGGTGGGTGTTATTTTACAACCGAGCGTTGTACAAATGTACTCGGATCTCAAAATATCCGGTTCCTCGGATATCCGATGTTCGGATATTGAAGCGGATATCCGTAAATTTAATTCGGATTTGGATCCGGATCCGGATTCAGATTTGAGTCCGGATCCCTTTTGGATTCGGATCTGGACTTGAATCTGGATCCGGATTCGATGTTTTGTTTAAGGATCCGGATCGAAATTTAATTCTGGATCCAATTCTATTAACTATATCAAACAAAAATTTATTGTGGATTATTTAATAATCAGATTTATTTGGTTTTGAAACTCCATGATAATACTTATACATTCAAATATTATCATTGGGTTCAATTCTGAGAATATTCGAATCCGAGAACCGATGTGGATTCTGAAATTCCATATCTAAAATCCGATACTCATACTCATATTCGGATCCGGATTCAAAATCCAATACTCAGATTTGGATTCAAAATCCGATTCTCAGATCCGGATTCAAAATCCGATTCTCAGATCCGGATCCAAAATCCGATACTCAGATCCGGATAGTTCAACAATCAATTATCCGGATATCAGGATATTTTTGGATCCGAAACTGAAACTATCCGGATCCCAGATTCAATAATCTTTAATTTTCATAAGACATAAAATTCGAAAAAATGGCATTTAATGGTATTTTTTGAAGAAAAACCATTATGAGCTTCAAGTAAAGTACGATTTCCGTTTATCCGATTTACACCAAAATCTAATGGCTTCTATTCCTATTAGAATAGGGTAAAAATACAAGGTTTCAGAATTTTCTGAATGATAATATTTGAGTTAGAGTGCAAACAAAATTCGTACACATACACACACACACACACACACACACACACACACATACACACACACACACATCATCGTGAAAATGTTAAAAATAGATTCTAAGGACATTAAAACGTGGTCATTTACTAAAATCTCGATATGAGATTTTTAGCACGATCCCTATACCTCCCTTCCCTTGCCAAGGGTAGCGGGAGATAAAAATATATACTTGCGTTTTTTTTTTTTCAAGAAAACTGTTAAGAACTTCAAACAATGGAACTTATTATTAATTATAACCAAAATCTAATCAGCTTTTCATATGGATGCAAAGAAGAGGAATGTGAAAGAATTATAATTTTTAGAATTGTAGTATTGGAGTTATCGTTGGATATTTGTTTGTCACATACACACACATCATCGGTAAAATCAGTAAAATCATATTCTGGGGACCCTAAAATGTGCTTAATCATTAAAAACTCTCCACCAAAGTCAATACCTTCCTTACCTAAAGGTGACGGAAGGTAAAAATATATCACGTCATTTAAAAAATCACCGATCATTTTGCTTCCTGAAACCGGAAGTAAAATCCGGAACCTTTTCACACCAAAAATTAATTATAAAGAAAATAGCCATTGTCCCTATTTTTCAGAGTGTATAACATACTCTTTCTGAAATAACGAAAATTGGAATCTATGAATTTTAAAAATAGAAGAAAAAGAAAGAAGAAAATCTTTGTTGTGTGTATTGAGATATTTATTGAAAACTGGCACAAACAGAATTGTTTACGATTATACTTTATTTACATAACTTCAGGGGATAAGAAGAAGAATACGATATGTCCGTGTAGCGTAGGTATCCTGAAGTGCTGAAAATAGCAGAAAAGGAACGGTGCGTGCGTGATTTGTTTTGACAAGCCGTGAAACTCGTCAGCTGGTCCGCGCTCCGCGCATATAGCACTTGACTCATCTTTTTACAAGACGGACAATTTCGTCATTACGCCCTATTTTTAACCAGTATTAAAATGGCACAACGATGCAGCACTGATGAAATGGAATATTTGTTGCTTTGCTGAACGAGTCCAAATTCTTTTACAGTATTTCACGTAGCGCGAAAATAGATTCGGCGGAGGAAAGAATTCATATTTCGTACGCGAAAATGTTGACGGAGGGAAATCGGGTAGTTTCCGTCAATTCTGAGTAGTATGAAAGCATGCGCAAGAATTTTTTAGCTCCAGCTCTAGAAAAACATGGCCTGGGAAATGTACGGGTACTTTTTTTACCTCATTCTAAAAATCGCATATCCAGATTTTAGTGAATAAGCACGTTTTAAGGTCCATAGAATCCAATTATAACCAGGGATGGTAACCATAAAAAATATCGGTTTGGGTTACGGTTTCGGTCATCGTAAAAATAAAAATTCGGTTTTGATTTGGGTTTCGGTTTTTATACAGCAATCGGTTTTGGTATACCGGTTTTACTAAAAGGATTTCGGTTTTGCAAAAGTAATTTACGAGAATAATAATATTATTAATTTTGATTGAACAATTAATTATTATAATGATGCAAAAAGTGTCCACAAACACGTATACAAAGTTTTATAACAATCAATTTTAATGGGAAGCAAATATTCAAAATATTCTAATTTCCCATATGTTAAATGTATATGTAAATGTAACATGTAACGGATTTCGAACGCCACCCGATTGAGGTACTACGTTGAAAATTGAAATACGTTTCGATAAAAAAAATATGTTTATACTTTTTTATAGATAAGTATTTTAATAATAAAAATTTACAATATTTAACAACTAACAAGAGACCTGTATACAATGTGGTTAACCGATAAATAAAAAAGGGGGTTTGCTTTCTGTTCCGGTTTTGTATCTGTTTCGAATTTCGGTACAGGTTTCGGTTTCGGTTCTCATATTTTTCCGGTATTTTTCGGTTAATGGTTTCGGTTCCGGTTTCTGTTACCATCCCTGATTATAACATTTTTACGATGATGGCTTTGTGTGTGCGTGTGTGTGTCTGGACGTTGAAAAGACAATTCTTCAAAAACTATAATACTTAAGACCTGTTTAACTACGTATTTCTCAATCTGATATTAATGGGAAGAGCTGAAAAGGTTTTGATAACATGGATAACCGGAAGTAGTATTTTTCTTAAAAAAATCTTCTGAATTATTTTTTGAAAATTATTGTAATTACAAATAATGAAGGACATAAAATTATCTATCTAGTACACTTAAAATTTTTATGTCTTCTATAGATTTAGAAATAAAGAAAATATATGGAATATCTGTTGCAATAAATCGCATGGTCCAGATTACACCACGAAAACCAGTTGTCAAATTCAAATATTTGTAATTGACAGATAAATGTCAGTGTCAAAAATCAACAGTTTTACTGACATTGCTGAAAGCTTTAATTAAATTAATGAAATATTTAAAATTGTAGGTATGTATATAATAGCAATAGTAAATACCGTCAATCCCGTAAAATGAATTGGAACCATCTTGAACATTTTAAAAGAGTAGGACAAGATTTCTTATAGAATGAAGGAATAGATAGAATGGGGTCATGCCACATTTTCTGTTTTATTTTTTTCCTGGAGGTCTACCGCTCACAGTATATGTAAATAATATTTTCACGCCATTTGTGTGCATTATTTTGTAGATATATTTTTTTTAAAATAGGGGTCAATTTCAAATCTCAATGAGGTCACATGAGCGCATACGTCATGTATCTGAACGATTCCAGTTCGCCCTGGCGGACAAAATGTAAATTAAGATTGTTTATAAATAGTCTTTTTGGGTTTTTTAATTAATTGTTTCCACAAGTTGGAACTGCACAGTTCTTCTTCACCATGTTTTATCATTATTATCATTATAAATATACAATTATTGCACTTTTATGTATTAAATTATATATCAAGCACATAAACCTGCAATTACAAATAATATTTCTCCAATGAAATAATTAAATCTTTATGAAACAAAAAAGATTGAATAGAGCGCAATTTTCCTCTAACAGCTTTATAAATATTTGGCTAGTTTACTCTGATCTGACGTTTAACTTTAAAGTTTGTGACATTGTGACCTTCATGTACGTGTGACTAGTGTCGTTGTGTGAGTAGCCGATACATGACGTCACAGAAAATCGTAGCGCGAATATCTTTTTAAATAAATTATGAATGAAAAGTATTATATTTTGGGATGTTTTATGTTGCAATATGGATAATAAGTGTCATAGATTCTATTATTATAAAAATATTAGCAACTTTTTTTTTGGCATGACCCCATTATTTGTGTGTAGAAGAAATGTTAAATTCGATACTTATGTAACAAAACGGAAGAAGCGAGAGGTATTGTGCTGGTCACAACAGACTTTTACCTCCCGCTACCCTAGGTTAGGAAGGTATAGGGATCGTGCTAAAAATCGTATATAGAGATTTTAGTGAATAAGCACGTTTTGATGGCCCCAGAATCCGATTTTAACATTTTTACAATGATGTCTGTGGGTTATGTATGTGTGTGTGTGTATATGCGGGAAGAGCTCAAGAGTCAAAGTGTCAAATATTAGTTTACAACTACACATTAACGAAATGGATCATTTAAAGCGATATATATATATATATATATATATATATATATATATATATATATATATATATATATATATGCAAAGAAACTTAATATAATTTGCAGGATTAGTAAATATGTAAGTATGTTTAAATTAATAAAAATTAAAAAGCGGGCGGTATTGTATTGACTACATAAATAAAATAAATAAATATATCATCACGGCATATTACCCATTTCTGGGTGTGCCAGTATCTACAACACATGTAGACATCGGTAATGATGACGATGTATTTTACCGTGTGGGCGCTTACCAGGCGTCACCTCACGGGCACTCATAGCTGGTGTGGAGAGTGCACCACAGGGGTCACTTTTGTGCCATTTAAAATTGGAAATATTTGGCGTCTGTCGGGATCGAACCCGGTTCCCCCAGGTTCGCGACCAGACACTCAGGCACACGGCCGCGGGAGATTATTTTGCCGCACCTATATTTATAGTTATTATCTGCAAATAAGTTCTTTGTCAAAATTTATATTTATTTCAATGTAAGGTGATTTCGTTGGTCTCGAAAAATTAATTTAGGACTGAAACGGTAGAACTCTATCGAATTCAGTCTTTTCGGCCATCCTTTAGTAAACAATTATTGACACGTCACTGGAATATGTTCGTCAGACTAATTTCATTACGCCAATTGATATTGAAACGAACTACATACGTATAACAATTTAAAAGAAACGTTAATTTTGGAGCAAGTACTAAAAATATTAAATATTTACTTTACGACCAGTTGATGGGTAGTAACTACGCGTAACTTGAATGTAGATGAGAAGATGTCATTTTAGTTGTGTAAACAACTTAGTATTAATAGCTTAGATTTTTTCTGGAACGTATAAAAGCGTGTTCTCGTATAAAATACGTTGTTTACAATGTTGTGATGATATGTATTGTCATCATATAATTCGACCTTCAAGTAAAATGCTGTTTCCGCTATATGATGCAAATTGCACCAAAAACTAATCAAGTTTATAACACGTGTATTAAGTACTAGTTATTTAATTTCCTACCGACAGTTTTTAAAAATACATATTGACTAATATAACAACATGAGTATAACTAATAGCGCAAAATGAGATATTCTCGAAATCGACAATGTCCATTTCCGCTCGAAGCAGTTCCTTCACATAACAAAAAATAATAAAATATACACTTTGAACCTATAATGGGGCCCCGTGGCCGCGTGCCAGAGTGTCTGGTCGCGAACCTGGGGAACCGGGTTCGATCCCGACCGACGCCAAATATTTCGAATTTTAAATGGCACAAAAGTAACCCCTGTGGTGCACTCTCCACGCCAACAATGAGTGCCCGTGAGGTGACGCCTGGTAAGCGCCCGCAAGGTACAAATATGTCATTATCATTACCGATATCTGCGATAATGCAGATAGTGACACACCCAGAAATGGGTAATATGCCGTGATGATGTATTTATTTATTTATTTACCTATAGCACTACTCAATAAATAACGATTATATTTTTAAATTTTAATTTATTGTTCTTTTCCATTCTTTTTGAGCTATTGCTTCAATATAATCTAAACATTTTTTACTTTCGTTTTTATAAATGTCCTATTCTATTTCTGTAATTCTTTACACAGCAGTATATTTATAATAACATAAGCTGTCAAAAAATGATATTTAACTGCATTTTTTTCATGAAAAACTGTTAAGAACTTAAAATTGACCAATTATAACTAAAATCTAAACAGCTCTTCATATAGGGATGTAAAGAAGAGGAGTACGAAAGAATTATAATTTTTAGAATTATAGTGTTATTGTCAGAGAATTTTTTTTCACACACACACACACACACACACACACACACACACACACACACAAATATCATAGTGAAACTAGTACAATCGTATTCTAGGGTCCCTACAACGTGCTTATTAATTATTAATTAATAATCCACCACCGAATTTTTTGACCAAAGACAATACCTTCCTTACGTAAAGATGACGGAAGGTAAAAATAAATTGTCCATTGATTTTATGTCTGCGAATAATTATTTTTTTACAAAAACAGCCATTGTCCTAAAAATCACTAATAAATAGAAAATTTTTTGGTTAAAAAATTATCCAATTGAATCCCTTTATTGCTGACCACGTGTGCGAAAGTAACCAATCAAAACAAACTTACACTGATAATTATCCTAAGACAATTATCACTTATGTCACTAAGTTGCTAAGTAACAAACAGTTTTTGACATATAATTAAAGATTAATTGTTTTAATTTGAAAATGACGATTTAATCAACAAAATTATAGAAGAAAACACATCAATAAATACTGTATTAAATAAAAAACTAAATGTGGAGAATATTTACAGACTTTTGTATGTCTTATCTTCTTCTCTTTGGTCTCACTCAAAGAGGTCTCATTCTCATTGCACACTTCACACTGAACATATTCATAGCGAAATTCATGTTCATAGCTACTAGTGACAACTACTGGGCTATGTTAGACACAAAAATTCTGTCAAATACATATTTTAGGCAAATTTAATGTTAAAACTGCAAAAAAATTTCTCATCGAATACCCCTCGATCATTGATAAATACTTATAATTTTATCACACTTCCTTAAGCACGTTGCTTTTAGGTAACACCACCTTCGCCTTCGGCGTCTGGCTGTTATCAAGCAACGCGCTTTCGGTAACTGTTATAAAATTATTTCGTAATTATCAATGTCCTCGGGATATTATAGCTGAAAATATCTCACTTTTGTTTAATTTCTGTTACTTTGAGTAAAATATGTCATATGAACATAGGTCCTATTTCTTTTGGTTACGGAATTACAAGGAATCAAAGTATAATAAATAAAAGCAATTTTTTAAAAATTTAATCACGATATCTATTTTTTTAAATTAAACAACACACAATGCTAAATTAATATGCAATTGTCGAGATTTTGGCAAATGACCACGTTTTAAGGTCTATAGAAATTTTCTCGAATGTCTGTATGTGTATGCGGATTTTGCCAACGCTCTAACTCAGATATCAACATTCAAAAAATTTTGAAACCTTGTACTTCTAAAGAAGCCATTAGATTTTGGTGTAAATCAGGTAACCGGAAATGGCACTTTACTTGAAGTTCAAAATAGTTTTTCTTCGAAAAATACCTTTAAATATAATTTTTTAATTTATTGTAAAATGAATGGGTTTAGTGCTGCGGAATATAATTTGTAGAATTCAAAAATCTCTGATTCGTCGATGTCAGAGAATGGTTTCAATGAGTGAAATGTAACAGCGTTATACTTGTTAAATTCTTGACAAAAGAGGGCAATGGACTAAAAATTATTCATGAACAACTCAGTAAAATATTACTTAGATGAAAAATAGCTATTTGTGTATTAAGAGCGCAAAATGCGACATTGTCGATTGAGAGGTTGTTGCCGCGCGACGAAGGAGCACAATGGGGTCCTCCACCATAACAAAAAATAATAAAATGTACACTTTATACTTACAGTACTGCTCAATAAATAACGATTGGCTAATACAAAAGATACGGTTTAAACTTAAAAAGGCTTTTAAATTATTATATCATTACATTAGCCATCTATTCCATAAAAAAAAAAAAACAAAATTAGAGTATGGTAGCAAGGATTTGTGATGATTTGATGAGTTTTTGTAGCAAAATGTGTGGTTAGTTGTCACGCCTGTCACCCTGAAAAAATTAACAAATATTTCAAGAAATTTGTGATTGTGCATTGACTGACTTCTCGCAATTATTTAAGTAACGAAATAACTAATAAATTTATTGTAATCAAAATAAATAGTTAACTAGAGATCAGATGTCAGTACGACTCTCAACTATCCTACCGCCATCTGTGTACAATCATTACTATTACTAAACATAACTGTTCACACAATTTATTTTATATTTAATTTTATTTTATCGTTATTTTCGATTCTTCTTGAGTTTTTATTCAATCTAATCTAAGCATTTTATACTTTCGTTTTTGTAAATGAATGCCCTATTTCATTTTCACAGCAGTGTGGCATTTTGTTAGGTTATGTTAAATATCGACAGAAAATATGTCAAATTGACTTGTGAACGTCATAAATGTGTAATTACAGTGCCATTAGTTCCTAACTAAACATTTTCATTAATAATGTAGACAAGTGACATTTCTCAACATTGTAGACTTAGAAATTTGGACAGCGAGCGTTTTTACTACTTTGTCGCGCATGATCGGCAAAGTGACATTTTGCGTTGACAAAAGAGAGCGCAAATGTCTACTTTCTATAGTGACTGTAGAAAAAATTCTGAGAAGGACAAAGCACTGATTGTTTTGCGTACATTTCAAGTATCATATTAATTGCAATGATTAAATCAAACCATGCTAGCATTATCTCTCTTTTGACAAGATTAATTTCTAACACTTGCTATAATGCATATGTAGGACAAAGTGTTGGGGAATAGTATCATACCGCTTTGGTGCAACATAAACGGATATGAACAATTGATGTTGAATAGTTGAACGGGAGAGAAGTGAACGTCCCGTATCCAGGTCGGGTGCGAGTGTTCGCATTCAGGGAAGTGAGGAAAAGGACCGAGGACCGACCCAGGATCAATATCACTACGACTACAGCGCCCGAGAGGAATATAGGATCAGCTTGCAGCATAGTGTACGCGTACAACAGCTGATAGGAGATACGATCGCAAAACTGAACCAGGGGTTTTAATAGCAAAAGTTGGAGATCTAACAAGATCAACAAAAAGGGGCAGGCAGATTGATGATTGAACTCTAATTACAAAAAAAAGTTTTATGTACGAAGAGTAAGCTTCAGAATACATTTGCCTATTTACTGTACGAGTACAATACAGTAAATCATCAGTCTCAACTTTACGTGCGCACACTATAAATAACTGTTAATGACAGGGCATCGAACCCGAACCTGAACCGAACCAAAACCGGAACCTAACCGGAACATTTTACCGAATCCAAACCCAGAACCGAACCTCAGATATAATTTTCAATTGAGCCCGAGTTGTAACCGAACCGGATATTAAAATTCGGGTTCAGGGTTCAGCTCCGTGTCAGGTTTATTTTCAGTTCCAAACGTAGACGTAATTGTAATACAGCCGATAATAGACGCGTTAGGCGTCTGCGTTGGTGCTTATGTTGACTTTTCTTGAAATTTATGTTCGTTTCTTGTCTTGCGTAAATTGCGGCTTTCATTTTAAGTTATTTTTGTTTGTCATTCAAAAAAACTTTAATTCAATTTTCATTAAGTTGAACCGAACCTGAACCCCTCGGGTATTAGATAAAATGAAAACAATTTTTACCTCTCGCTAAGAGAGGTGCTAAAATCGCATATCCAGATTTTAGTATATAAGCACGTTTTAGGGTCCCTAGAATCCGATTTTAACATTTTTTACGATGATGTCTCTCTCTCTCTCTCTCTCTCTGTGTGTGTGTGTGTGTGTGTGTGCGTGTGTGTGTGGGTGTATGTATCTGTAAATGTTGGAAGGACGTTTCCTCAAAAACTATAATACTTAAAATCTGTTTAACTACGTATCCCTCAATCTGATATTCATGGGAAGAGCTGAAAAGGTTTAGTAACAATTGGACAACCGGAAGTAGTAGTTTCTTTCTTCTAAATATGATTTTTGGAAATTTTTGTTCTTACAAATATTCAAGAACATAAAATTCTCCATCTAATACACTTAAAATTTTTATTACATCTTGTATAGATTTAAAGATATAGACACTATAATATATAGAATAATCGGATGTAATACATCGCAGAGTCTAGTTCAAATTTTTATAACATAGTAATGTTTATAACATAGTTTGTAAATGACAGATGTCAATGTCAAAAATCAACAGTTTTAGTGACATTCTGAAAGCTTTTTCTGGGAATTACATTTAACCTTTTTTTATTGTTTTGTTAATTAAATATTTAAAATTATAGGAATAATGCATATATCCATCAGAAATACCGCCAATGTTGTTAATGAATTGGAAGAATGTCTGACATTTGGGAATTTCCTCATACAATGAAAAATAGATATAATTAGAATTGTATGTATGCAGAAGACATGTTAAGTACAATAAAAATCAATATTTGGGTGAAGTTCTGTAATTTTTTTTTGTTATAAAACGACGGTTCGAAGTGCAATACAATACTTATATAACATAAAAGGGAAATGGCGAGAGATATTGTGCTGGCCACAACAATTTTTTTTTAATAATTACTTTACGAGATATTTGAAATTTGTTGTTAGTGTACTGTGACGTCACTATTGCTATCTTTCTCTCGCTTTCTACTATACAGTATGGTGCGAAGCAAGAGAATGATAGGTGTGTCTCAGTCACCTCCTATTGACATTAACATCAAATACAGTTAAACTAAAGACAATTATGCC
Organism: Ophonus ardosiacus; assembly: GCA_943142095.1. NCBI lineage: Eukaryota > Metazoa > Arthropoda > Insecta > Coleoptera > Carabidae > Ophonus > Ophonus ardosiacus. Next base: position 10,031,099 of record OW964823.1, on the reverse strand, counting down.
CAGTTGCACCGATACCACTTAAGAATTTAAGTTTAGTTTAGCGTTAAGTTTAGTTTTATTTCGTTGCAACGTGCGCTAAACTCTCCATAAACATCTTAAGGCTTCCATAAATTTAAGTCTCCGAAATTGACAGTTTATCTTGCAGTTAAGTAAGTAGTGAGGTTATATTGAATGAAAACGTTTTTAATTTCTATCAGAATCATTGAAGTTATTGATTTTGTTGACGATGATGACGATTTACATGCGTTGGATTTAATTTTATACGGAATACCAAGGCAAATATATAACAGATCTGATCATTTTCATATTCTTTCTGATCATCCTTTTTTTCAACGGTTTCGATTAACCAAATATACAGGATTAGAATTGCTGATTTTAATAGAAAATAATATTGAAATTTATAACGACATGCATTTTTCTTTCAATGTTTTACTTATTAATTTAATTAGTTAGCTCTTCGTGTTCGCTTTCTTTTTTCGTCTGATACCATTTTTGCTAAAAACAATGAATATATTTAATTACACATCTATTTTAAAAACTATAATTCTATTTGAATCGAAAGTACCAATATAACCTCCAAAATTTGACACAAACAAAATCAACTATGAAAAATCTCTAAATTTTATTTTTCTTGTTACTAAAAGTAGAATTTAAACAGCTTAAAAATATATAAACTACACTTACTTAAGGTTATTGAAAAAAATATGTGTGCAACAGTAGATAAAAATTAAGTGATACTTAATGTAAGTTCAGTTTTATTAAGTGTAAATTTAAGAAACGGTGCAACCGGGCATTAGTCTTTTTAATGCTATGAATTGCTTCAAAATTAAACGAACTTTCATTTAAAATAACAAAAAAATAAGAGTGGAGGACCCCATTGTATGTTTTCATTCTCTGTTGGGAACACAACCCACACAGCAAAATACATGTTCTTGTTGGTAATCGATGAACTATGACTCCATGACTGTTGGTTTATTGATTCCTTGTTTGTTAGAACAAAACAGAAGTTTCATTAAACAGATCTCGTTTGTTAGCCAGTGTGATCTACGTCTAAAACGCAACGAAAGGTTCAGCTTTATTTACTTTCCGGAATCTTTATTTAGAAAAGTTTTTCTATCTGCCAGTAAATTGAATACCATCGAAACGTGCGAGAATTTGGAAGTGGAATTTTATATTTAGCTTTTTCTCTCATAAACATTGATCGATGTTTGGGTGAACGAATTTAATTCATCCGGAAAGGATAAAAAAATACAAAATATTCCAATTTTATTGAAATAAGATTAAATTCCCAAAAGTATAACGTTTTAGATAAATCTAGCGAACATGCGCGAATCTCGTGTTTGCATAAAAACTTTAAAATATTGAAAAATCCAATTTTCATGTATCTACATACTTCTCAATACGCTAATTCCAAATTTTGAAACGGCATGTCGATATCTTTTTTAGTTTCAGAGTTATTTGCGTTCAAAAAATATCCAATTTTGGGACAACCCAAAAATAGGCCATAATACTAAGTTGGGTGTAACACTAATCAATTCTACGGGCAAAATTACATAAGTATACCAATTATTAAAATTTTTGAACAACGGATACATGCTCTAGAGTAAAATAACTGAAAATGGCCAAAAATCGCAAAATCTTGCGATTTTTTCAGATTTTGACCAGTTGTTCAAAAATTATGAAAATTGGTATATGTACTTACGTAATTTTTCCTGTAGAATCGAATAGTGTTGTCACCAAATTCGTATCTCGGCCCAATTTGGGGTTATGGACCAATACTTGGTACTTTTGAGTAAAAGTTTGAAGTAAAATATCCCGAGAACAAAAAGAGATATCGACCTGCGGTTTCAAAATTTCGAATCAGAAAAATGAGAAATAAATAAAATAAATAAATATATCATCACGGCATATTACCCATTTCTGGGTGTGCAAGTATCTACAACACATGTAGACATCGGTAATGATGACGATATTTTTTACCGTGTGGGCGCTTACCAGGCGTCACCTCTCGCCATTTTCATGTTAGGCTATATAAGTATTGTATTTAACATTTCTGGTACACACAAACAATTCTAATTACATCTCTCTTCTTTATTTTTCAATTCATTCTATGAACAAGTTTCCTCCTACTCTTATAAATCTTCGAATTCATTGACGAGATTGGCGGTATTTCTGAAGGGTATATGATGAATAATATGAATAGCAAGAGCTTGTTTAGTTGACACTGATACTGTACATACTTTGACTTATAAATGAATCCCCTTTCTTATTATACCAATTTTAGATGTTGGCGGAGTATTTTCCTCGTTGTAACAATAGTGCATTTTATTTACTATATTGATTCTGAATCTATTTTAAATACAAACTAGAACTACGAAACTTTTAGTTTCTACTTCACAGTATGAGTATACTAGCGAACTGTTACATTTTCGTGTAATTACCTTCCCAGTTACATGATTTTTTCTTTCTCTGTTTCGGCAACTGTATTACGTATTCGTTGTGACATTTTCGACAATCGTGAACCTGTTACATACTTTCCGTTCGTCCCATCTGAGTGCATCCCAACATTTGTTACAGACTTATGCCCGTATTCTGTAATGCCTAGTTGAACAACCAGTAGATACTTACAATTTAAACTTGGTTTTATTCAGTTGGCCAAGTAAATTGATGGTAATTCACACACAGAGACATCATCGTAAAAATGTTAACATCGGATTATAGGGACCTTAAATCGTGCTTATTCACTAAAATCTGGATTCGCGATTTTTAGCATGAATCTAATACCACTCTTAGCGAGAGGTAAAAATTGCCAACAAATGTATATAACCAACTTCATTACCCTATGTCAGGGATGGCGAACCTTTACGTATCAACGTGCCATTTTTCTAAAGAAATGTTTAATGAGGTCATAGACGTGCCATCAAATAATTTTGACTTTGTGATTATTGGGAAAATAATAATAATACTATCAACTCAAAACTCTTTATTTACTACAGAAAAAAATGGAACATTTTGCAATGTTTCAATTATACGCGTAATTTAAATTAAAGTAAAATTAGTGTGACTTCCGTTGTTGCAGATTAGATGACAAATAACAGATGTTAGGGTTGTAAGATGTTACTTTTAGCAGAATGCATGCTGAACTGGAGTCATCTGTCAAACGGTTTCTAACCGAGTCTTTAATGTTATTCATCTCTGAAAATAATGACTCGCAGGCATAGGTTGATGAAAATATTGTTAAAATAGCATGAGCCAGCTTCTTCAAACAATTAAATGTGCCTGGCAACGCATTCCATGTTTCCAAAATTTTGTTATTAGCATTTTCACTTATATTACTTGTCAATCTTTCTGTTTAAATTAATTCTAACTCTTTCCTTGTTTCAATAAATTTTTGAATCCACATTGAACTAGACTGGAAATCAATCAGCTGCATTTAAAATTCTTCAATTTCCAACCAATCGAATTGGGACAAATTCAGTTTATCAAATGACGTCACATCAGGGTACATAATAAACTTGAGTATTTCCGATAATTCTTTGAACTGAGAAAATCTCGCTGAAAATTCCTTCATTGAAGAATCAATCACAGAAATAAATTCTTCAGTAACTTGGTCTTCGTCTGGTTTCTCATGTATTTCTAATGCATCTAGTGCATCATAATGAATTTTGTGATCAGTGACGTGCACAAAATTTTGCCATTGGTTCGCCATCCCTGCCCTATGTTTTTAAAAGATTTATAAAACTCCCTAATTAATAAATTCTGTGCTATGCTATGCTGTGCTATTTTTTTTTCTGTGTGCTGTGCGAGCTAAAAATCCTTAATTTTTACAATATTGTACAGAACATGGATACTAATGCCACATGTCTGGCTGAATGCAGCTGATTTGATATGATCTGACGCAGCATTTGCGAAATATATCTTGCGATTTGCGATTCGATTGACCTTATTCAACGCGTGAACCTTGGGAAATGAGACTAGCTTAATGAACGCGTAATTATTTTTAAGTTTGTGCGTACTACTTGTTTACTACGAACATGACATATCGGATTGCTATGGCATGGCCCAATTTGGGAATAGGCTTGTAAATATTATAATTAAAATACTTTTAAAGTACTACTACGTAAAGACAATGCGTCGAATTCAGCACTCTTCTTTAACTAAAGAAGCTTAGAGAAACATATGCATTGATACATTAACGGCCGGTTTCATAATAAATACAGTATTGGTCATAAAAATAGCAACTTTTAAAAAAAATCTATTTTTCTGATGTGAACATAAGAATATTGAAAATAAATTACATAAAGAATAACCTCTTAAAATAAGTTTATTTTATGTTAAAATAATTTATATTAAATTTATAGAATTTATTTAATTTGCATAATTCTTACTTTTGTCTGGACATAAAAATAGCAACTACATAATGAATGTCTTTATTTTCTCAATTTCAACGTTTATATCGTATAATTGTTTAAAAAATATAAATTAGTACTTCAAAATTATGGGACGTAATAAGACTTTGACTAAAGAATTTCGCAATTTAATAATTAAATCATAAGAAAATGGTGCTTCGCGGAATAAAATGTCGAAGAACTTTAATTTGCATAAATCTACAATAGCACGAATAATAATCCATTTTCGAAGAAGGGTAATATTGAGCCTTCTACAATTTCTAGTAGACAAAAAAAAAACATCAAACCGAAGCGACAGAATGATAAAACACATATCGTTAAAAATCCGTTGTTATCATCAAAGAAAATTTTAGGCTTTCTACTAAGTAATGTTAAAGATAAAATATCTTCAAGACAGGGAAGAAGAATATTAGTTGCCGGATAACTTTATAGTCGTCGGCCTGCAAAGAAACCACTTCTTTCGAAGAAGAACGTGAAGGCCCGATTATTTTTTTTTGCAGAAAATCATGTAAACTGGACAACTGACATGTGGAAAAGAGTATTATTTAGTGATGAACTAAGATTAATTGATAGAAATGTAATAACAAAATTACTTGAATTCATGATGAAACGAGAAGAAGTAATAAATTCTCGTGGTTCCGGTTATTACACTAAATATTAGAAAATTTAGTTTTTATATTAATTTTATAAAAGTTGCTATTTTTATTTTTATGTCCAAATAAAAAATATTTTTTTGCACATAAATCAATTTTTAAGAATAAAAGAAGTATTTCATTGTCTTTATTTGAGTTACACAAAGTTCCGATTGATTTAAGTTAAAGGAACTGTCAGATGACTTTATTTTAAAGGACTTTAAAATGACAACTTTAACTTAAAGTGAAAATAAGAAACACTTTTTTCACTTTTAGATCAAAATTTAAAAGTAAAGTGACTTTATATTTATTATGAAACCGAACCGGCCGTAATAAGATGCAAGCTGTTTCCGTAGTTACTAGAGACGATCACTACACTAGTGAGAATGCTGAATTCGGTCAATGTCAGTACCTTCCTTACCTACACGGAAGCAGTGACGTAATAGTTATTTAAGTAACTTGGAATGTAAGCATTTCTTTATATCCGAGGAAGTTGTACTAGACCGAAGCGTACGCCGATGTCCTAGTAACTTGCGAGAATGTCAAAATGTATGTACATTCCGTGTTACTTATTATATTTTTCGCGCTACTAAAAGATTATGCTTAAATATTCAAAAATATAGCCTGGTTGACATCTGTCATCAACATTATTCTTTTTTTTAAAACAATTTTCAATTCAAGTTACCTGTGATTATTTTCCTAGGAATGTAAGTAAATTTATGGTAAATTTATTAAGTTCCGTCGTCAAGGAAAAATTATAAACAAATATAAAAGGTAACTTATACATATGTGGTAACTATGGTTGCAATACATACAGTACAAGTAGCGCGAAAAAATATTTTTATTTGAAATCGTCACCAAAGTTCCCAAAAATCGTTATTATAATTTCAGAAATCAGCATTATAGTAAACCAGTATACGATGATTTCATGCAAATGTAGTATTGCCAACCTTATGATAATTGCTGTACATGTAACATAATTTGGACAGGCGTACGATGTAAAATAGAAAATTTGTACATAAATTGACAAAACTATGTGCACGAACTACGAACTAAAAAATTCCGATGAATAAGTTTGAGATAAAACACATACTTTTGAGTGTTCTTTACGAGGTTAACAACATTGAATGTCAGACTGACAGATTATATTTAAACATAACCTATAAAAGAAATTTTCACAATTTTTCGATTTCCAATAAAATTTAATATGCCCCTCGGCACTGAAGTTCCTTTTTATTACTCATATGGTTTATTTACCAATGTCCTTAGGGCCGAGATGGAAAATAAAACTTCATTTTCTTGATACATAAATAACTATAATTGTTAGATTAGAAAAATAATCTTTAAGCCAATACTGCTCATATACGTATTACATTGAAATATAATGATTGTATCGTCTTCATTATTGGCACACGGAAACCCTAGTAAAACCAAGGTCAGCAGTACCATAATACACGTTTCATGACCGATTTACAGTATAGTCTATTTTTAAACCAGGAGGTGTAAAATCCAAATTCCCCTACAAGGTTTTACTTCCTGATTGGCTATTGCTCAACCGTAGTCATTTTATACTCTCCACGTATCAAATGTTAATCTATTTATTTGCTAGTCACTTGTAAACTTCATTTATTGATACCGCCTATTATTTTCGAAAATTAATTTTTACTATACTCGCCGTCAAATAAATACAGACTGATACTGATAAATTATTCCACGATTTAAAATATACTGGTTATGCCACTAGTCCTGTTTTTCATTGTTTCTGATGGTCCGCTTGATACGTGTTTCCTTGAATAATCCGCTAGATGCGCTACGTGAGAACGACCCTACCACAGCAAACTATTTTTACATGAAATATAAAACATGAAATGCATAATGAAATTATTTTTAATATAAATTTATATATTTAATGGAAACCTGAATCAATAGGTACACTGTTAGAATTTAAAATTGGAAAAACTAAATAAATTGATAGAACCGTACGCTTCCAGATTTCCATTCGGTAATAATATCTTCTTCCCGAAAATGTTTTCGACAAAAATCATTCAATCTTAATTCGCGATCATCTCTACTAATTGTACATTGCCATTTTTTTTAAAAGTGATATATATCGAGTGGAGCAGCAAACAGAGATTTTTTTTCAGTGGATTTCTTGTAACCGGTTTCACATCCTGGAACGACACATTTTCTATATAATATTCTTTTCATTTTGCATTAATTGCAATATCTTTCAACAAAATAATTGTATTACATAACATATAATACGAATATGTACTTCAAAACCTGTTTTATTTACCTTTCTGTAAGATATAACATGTAATATTCTCAAAATGACATGCAAATGACAAGTGTCAGTTGGGTCGTTCTCACGTTGCGCCTCTATCGGAAAAAACGAGGAAACACGTATCGCCTTGGACCCTCGTTTTGTGCAGAGTGGCACAACCAGTATATTTTAAATCGTGGCTGTATTTATTTGTTTTTGTGTAGGTAAGATTGCAAAAATTAGAAAATTGCTAAAGCTACAAGTAATATAGCAGATGCCAAATAATTACATTTGTGTCCATTTTTACATGTTATAATTATCTCTTTACTGCTCTTTACATTTATGACAACTAATATGCCAGAAAAATCACATCTGCGCATATGTATCGAAGGCTTTAAAGTAGCTGCATAAAGTACCAAACTTAAAGTAAAAGTGAAAAAGAAAAGAAAAAGTAAAATAAAATGTAAGCTGCATAAATCCACCTTAATATAGAATTCTGAAGTGCGTGATGCCACTACAGACAGATCGGTTTTATTTTAGATTTTTAAAAAATTATAAATCCTAAATACCAAAGTATGACTTTTGAACGTAGAATGGAACATAGAACTCTGAATCTCAATTCAGTTTATATTACAAGACATTCGGTTTCTTGAAAGATATACACAAACTAAAACATAACCTGCAATATTTACGTATTGCGTATTTAGTACCGTTTACGTTTGTCATCTTTCTATTCCTTTTTCTCAATTTACTTTTCGTCGACAGAATATTGGTTTCACATTCACCCTCTCGCGTCTATTCTCAATCGTAGCTTAATTCCTTTCTAAAAATACTCTCTACGCAGTTTAGTAGGTACGGAACATACCAACGTTAGCATCCTAGCCAAGCTAAGCTGAAGCTGAAAACTGAAAGCTGTGCCGCTACGACCGGGTCGCAACACAAACAACTCTTTCCTTCGCCAAAAATTGTCCGCGTCTATTTATATCAGAGTGGTTAAATTAAGAAGTACACGCGTTACGACATTGTGAGGTAGCCATCAATCCAGAAAATTGTTACTGATCACATGGTAGAACAAATAAGACCGAGCCTCAATAAGATGACGTTAGTGATGTTATGTGTTGCTATGACGACGCAGCGTGAATGTTTTATGTACACTGGAAGCAATGAATAATTGGATGGTTTAGCCTACTCGTAATAGTAAATACAAAACGCTTGTCATGCTATATTCACACGCATATTCTAAGGCCGCATACCTACTTCCTGTAACCTATTTATTTCATTTTTTTTAACCGAATATTTCGCAGCGAAATCCAATTTTACGGCCATGTTACTTTGCCACTAGAGAGTTCACATGACGGATAATTATTAATTTTTACCTCTCACTAAGAGAGGTATTGGAATCATGCTAAAAATCGCATATCCAGATTTTAGTGGATAAGCACGTTTCAAGGTCCCTATAATCCGATTATAACATTTTTACGATGATGTCCGTATGTGTGTGTATGTGTTTGTATGTGTGGATGTTGGAGCCACGGTTTCTCAAATACTATAATGCCCATATTCATAAACACTCGTAAAGTTTCAAAACGGTTCGTTATAATTTCTGACAAATAAAATTTCGATTTTTCTTTCAATGTCGACTGTTTTTATTGGATAAATATTATAACGAACCGTTTAAAATGTTTACGAGTGTTTATGAATACGGGCGTAAGACTTAAAAAATATTTAACTGCAGTTTCCTCAATCTGACAGAAGTAGTAGTTTCTTTAAAAAATTCTTCTAAATATTATTTTTTTAAAATTTATATTATTACTAATATTGAAAACATAAAATTCTACATCTTGGACATTCAAAATTTTTATTATATTTTCTATAGATTAAGAGATAAAGACACTAATATATAGAATAATCGGATGTACTAAATCGCACAGACTAAACTATACCAAGGAAACCAGTTGACAAATTCAAATGTTTGTAACATAGTTTATAATGACAGAAGTAATCTTACATTTTACTTGCCCTTAGCTCGAACTAACTGTTTAATGTTGTTACTTATTCACAGAATGTGCCACGTTTATAATTCGAAATTTTCTGCTGTCGATATTTTCTCTTTTGACTTTGCAAAATTTTTCAAAATTATAAGCAAAATGTAATAATATCTTTGTGTAATATGTACTATTTTCCTACCCTTAATTTGGGCTTGGCCTGTTGGGTAGTCGTATAAATAAATAAATAAATGTCAGTGTCAAAAATCTGCAGTTTTAGAGACATTCTCAAAACTTTTTCTGGAAAGTACATTTAATCTAACATAAAATGGAAACGGCGAGACGTATTGTGCTTGCCATAACAGACTTTTTACAATAAATATTGTAAAATAATTTTACAAAACTAATTGTTTATTAAATGTCAATCCCATCAAAGCCGCCTTTTTATTTCAATAAATTAAATTACTGAAATACAATAAAATTTATATTTACATTTTTTTACGTATCTCTTATTTTTTTTCATGTAGATTAATATGGTAAAAAATACATTAAATGCCATTTCTTACTACATCAAAGGTCATAAATCATGCATCCCATCCACATGTGTTCGTATTGTATAAAAATGGGCAAAAGGCATGATATATTTATTTTTAAATAATGACATACTCATTTTTTTAATAACAATTGATAACATTGTCTCGAAAAGAAAGAAATGTTTTTTTTTATTGTTTTATTGAATATTTTAAAAATACTTTAGTGATAAGACTTTTATGTTCTTTTTATTTAGTTTTTATATAACTTGATAAGATAAAGTTAGTTGTTACTGTACTTTATCATAAGTTTATTTTGAATTTTTTTTTTATTTTATTACTTTAATTTTTAATTTAACTTATTCTCAAATTTATTGACGTAAATAGTAAAGGACTCCATTGAAAAGAGGAAGTAAAATATTACATTACATTCAATTGTTTTTCTTCATAAAACTTTCATACTAGAAAAGAAATGAATGATGCAGTTTTCGCTTCTTCATAACTTCAACTTCAGCATTTCAACATTATCCCTGAATTGGCAACAGTGTAGATCTCTTCAGTCCATATTTATTTGACAAGTACGGTACATAAGTACTCAATATAATAAACGAGTAATATAGGTTTGCATTACGAAGTAATAGACAATAAGTACCTTAAGTTGTGTATCAATGTTTATTTAACCTACTTATCTGCAATTGTAGTGCAGTTGAACTGATGCGGTCGACATTTTCAGTTAGCAATTGTATATGATCAGTAATAACAGCACCAGTTAACGTTAAGTTAAGAGATACTTGTAGTACATCTTCCAATTACGCTTTTAAATTATCGTTTATTGCATTCAACGATCAATAACATCTTACAATATTATTATAACGACGTTAGCTCTCATTATTTCAAGAGACTGTGAAAATTATCTTGCCAGATAAATCAATACATTCTCCTCCCTCGTGGTAGTATCGACAAAACTTGTATTTATATAATTTATAATTCTTTAACGCTATAATGTATTGAATATGAAGGAAAATGTATCATCAAACCGTATAGACAATAAGACATTCTTTCATATTGATAATCACATAAAATGTCGAAAAATTATATTTAACTGCATTTTTTCAAGAAAAACTGTTAAGAGCTTCAAATAAGGGTTCGGTTGACCAATTATAACTAAATCTAATTAGTTCTTCATATGGAAGTAAAGAAGAAGAATGAGGTCATGCACGACTTTTTTTTTATAACTTTAATCGATAGAGTAGTAAAAAATAATAAACCCGTATTTTTTATTTTTCCTCAAATCGAGCTTTAATCATGAAAAAATTGTAATTGAAAATGACATTTTTTAAAATGAGGCTGCTAGACCCCCGCTTCGTCCCTTGTCAATTGACGTCACAGAGTGCAAGGAACGACCATTTTGATTTTCACACTGTTTTTAAACGTCAAAGTGACATTTAAAGATAACCTGAAATTTATGAAAGTAAACATGTCAATGAAACATTGTTTCGTGCCAAAATAAAGAATAAAATAATATGTATTGTATTCTGCAATATATTCAATATCTCACATGCGTATATAACCTTCCAGCGTTTAATCCCAAATCAAAAGTGAAAGAAACATTTGATGTAACGTGTAGATAAGTTCACGCCAAATGAAAATTATATTTATAAAAGTGAACAGAACGATGTTATATTAATATATTATAGCATATTTATATATGTAAACCTTAATTTATAGTTTATATATATATATATATATATATATATATATATATATATATATATTCTTTTAAAAATTATGTGTCCATATAAAATGTCTGTTTGAAATGAGTCTGAACTTGGTTCGGAACGTTGTGACGACACAACATGGCTGGTTTTTGCAACTTTTTAAAAATGTCATACTTTAAAACGATTTTATACAACAAAAAATGTAAATAAAAAAATATTTAATCATACTGAACGATAAATTAGACTATCCTTCTTCGATTTAAACAGAAAAAAAGTGAAATTATTTTTTTTTTTGCATGACATTGTAATTTTTCGAATTGTAGTAGAGTTATAGTAGGAGAAATTTTTGTCACACACACACACACATACACACACACACACACACACAGAGAGAGAGAGAGAGAGAGAGAGAGAGAGAGAGACATACATACACACGCATAGACATCATAAAACTAGTAAAATCGTATTCTAGGGACCCTAAAACGTAGTTATTCATTAAAAACTCATCACCGAATTTTTTGACCAAAGAATAGTGTAAAAGAAGGCTAACCAGAGTAAGTAACATAAAATAAAACATACGTTACAGAAGGCAATTCAAACACTCGTTCGTTCGCCCACAAGTTGCCTTATGTAAATTATGTTTTAATCAAGATTTGAATATACTACCTATTTCATTTTGACATAACCTCTTTTATATAAAAACAGACAGTTTCTACAAAAACTAAGTGAAGTTAGACTGAAATTTCAATTTGGTTTATATTGCTGCAACTTTTGAATGTACTCCAGTTACGGCAGTTTATAAACAGGGTATAGTCTTAAATTGGTTATAAAAGTATATAAAATTGATATAATCAAGTGAGTGAGTATGTTTGGGCAAGGATTGGTGTAATACTGGTGGCTTACTCCGTTGTTGATTCGACCCAGTTCGTTTGGGGGTCGGCTGGGCTTAAGCCCTGAAGCAGTACGCATGTCAGCAGGGGAGATCGATCAATCGCAGTGCGCGGGTGGTTCGTACCCCCTTTTGCCCCCCAACCCCCCCTTCTTGTAGCTCCTAATCGCTGCCTTCTTCAGCACAGAGTTTACAGCTTGCGAGCCTTTGGACGCCGTTCGGGCGTAGCAAAGCATGCGTTTGCGATTGCGTAGAATACCGATCCGAAGCAGCCATGCCAGCTGTTTATTTACAGCGTAGATATATGTAGAATTAAGCTCGCTTTTCAAGGTCGAATAACGTACAGGTCACGTGATTAGAACTTGGATAAAAGGGGATGCGCAAAACGTATGGACATGGGAGAGATCAGTTATGACGTTTTGAAAACGATTTAAAAACTGCATGTAAACATAGTACAGAGTTGGGCAGATAGGACGGACGTTCTTTAAAACGTCACAAAATTGATACTTTTGCGTAAGAAAATAGCTATTTGTGTATTAAGAGCACAAAATGAGACATTATTGATGTACACTTTTAGAGATGCATTCGGGCCGGGCCGGGCCGGGCTTTGAGGTTTGGATCGACTCGGCCCGAAAATAAAAATTACCGGCCCGACTCGAAGATCGACTCGACAAAAAAATTAGCTAGCCCGGCTCGAAAATTGACTCGAAATCGGGCCGGGCCGGGCCAAAGCTCGAAATTGGGTGCATCCGGCATTCCTAATGTTGATTTTTATGTTAAAGCGAAATGTTTAACTTTTTTCATGTCAAACTTATAAAAAACCTCTACATTTTTATAACTTTCAACATTAGTTAACATAAGTAGTTAAAAAAGAGACCCTTCTAGTGTAAGTTAGTTATAAAAATTACAGACCTACGTGTATTTAACACTTTGTTTACCAAAGCCCTTCGAAAATTTAAACAACTTTTTCACAAATCTTATATAAAAAAAATATAATTTATATAAGGATTTTTTATGTAACTTTGTTTCTGCTCAAAAATAAGACAAGAAATCATTATGGTAGGAACAAAAATCACTTTTATTTAAGTATACGAGTAATAACAATAATAATAGCAACATCGCAATATTTTTATTATGCTTTAATGAATAATCTGGAATTCTTGAAGTAAAATAATACATTTTTATTTATTAATATGTGAAGTTTGTTGTTATTAAATTATTTTGATCCCTTTTAACTTCATCCATTTTCATTAAAATATTAAGGAAACTGTGCATTTGATTAAACTATAAGATTTTTCGGGCCGGCCCGAAAAGCTCTAATTTTTGCGGGCCGGGCCAAAATCAAAAGTCCGACTCGCCTCGATTTTTGAAAATGATTAGCCCGATTCGGCCCGATAAAAAATATCTTCGGCTCGGCTCGATGATCGACTCGAAATCGAGGCGGGCTTCGGGCCGGGCCGGGCCAAAGCTTGAAATCGAGTGCATCTCTATACACTTTGTACTTACAGTACTATTCAATAAATAACTATTATATTTTTTAATTTTTATTTATCGTTATTATCTATTCTTCTTGAGCTAATGTTTCAGTCTAATCTAAGCATTTTTTACTTTCGTGTTTATAAAGGAACGCCCTATTTTATTTCTGTATTAATTTATACAGCTGTAGGGCATTTTGTTTTGTTATGTACTATACCAACAAAGCAGTCTTTTGTCTGATTGACTTGTGGAGGTGGTAAAAACGTTCCCATTAAGTGGCATTTCTCAACAATTTATAGTTAGCGAGCGTTTTTTTTCTACTTTGTCGTGTATGAGCGGCAAAGTGACATTGTATTGACTGATTTAAGTTCGTAATGACATAGCACTTGACAACATAATACATTCCTGGAGGGACTGCTGTTACCGTGAACTCGGAGCGCTGTATCGAGATTTACGTGACTTTTTTTGCTTGAATCACGAAGAAACCGTGTTTCTATCCGACGTGTTTGGTTTCAGCCCACACAGCCAGAGCAATAATGGACGTTATTCGCCCCCTCTTTCCCGATCGCTTCATTTTCAGGTTTGGTGTCATTAAAAAAGATGTCCAGCTAATACAGTTACTTGAACAATGTAGATATATTTATGATACAAAAGACGTGTCGCTTTTACAAAAACTGACATTACCGTCCTGTTCTTATTAGTTTGCTCTAAGAAGTACATGAGTTGGACAGCGTAGTGTAAAGTTTAATGCAAAATTTAATGCTAATGCTAAGGTAAATGCATAAGTTTACAGCTCAAATAAACCAGCCTTAATACGGAAATGGCGAGAGGTACTGTGCTGGCCATTAAAGTTTTTTTTTTCCGCAACCTAACCTAATGAAATTTGGGCCGGTATACTCTATCAAACAGAAAAACCCGAAAATCGTAATTTGTTTTACTTTCCACGGCATACTAAAAATTAAGTTTTAAAATTTTTAGCATCACGAAATACAAACATATTTGACCAATAGTTTAAAACTTACTAGACGTAGTTTTTAAGTAATGAATAGTAAAGACGTAATGATTATTTATTTATTGATAATTAATACTTAGATAATAACTAGAATATTCTAGACTGATTTAGTCTGAAGAGCATTTACTCTAGTGCTACGTAGTATAAATAATTGTCTAGCATTGTTAGTGTTACTCATTATCAAATTTAAATTTTAAATTGTCTGATACAACAAACTTAATAACATTTTTTTCTGAATAACTTCTGATTTAGAAAAATAATAATCAACATATTTGTGATAAGGTATGTTTTAAATAAACTTTTGAAAATGAAATATATGTCTCAGGGAACTACTATATAAAATAAATACAAATTAAGATTATACATATCTTTAAGTACGTGTTACATAAAATATTTCTTATATGGGGTACATATATCGTAGCTGTCATGTGTTATCTAATTTTGAAACGTATTGTTTTTCAAAGTTTTAAATAAATAAATATATCATCACGGCATATTACCCATTTCTGAGTGTGCCAATCTGTTTTATCACAGATATCGGTAATGATGGTGACATATTTGTACCGTGCGGGCGCTTAGTAGGCGTCACTTCACGGACACTCATTGCTGGCGTGGAGAGTGCACCACAGGGGTCACTTTTGTGCCATTTAAAATTACAATTCTGCACACTGTATATCCAAGCACAAGCTACGGTTACAATGTATATGTCGTCAACAGATTGTAAAAACTGTCTTTTTATATAGCGTCTAGTCGTATTCAAAATTACTATCCGAATTGCAAAGTAAATATTTGGACATTATCGCTTGTAATTTTTCTTTCAGTTTACAATTTGCCTAGTCATTTTGAAAATTACTTGGCGTTTTATAAAAAGACACATGTTAAAATGTGCTCACGACATATGTACAGTAAGGCGAGGCCACAGATATGGCCCAACTCCTCCAACTTTTGAGACTGTTATAATAGTGTATTAAATGCAGTGATAAAAAATAACTGATTCAGTAGGCAATACTTGAAAAATACTTAAAATGGGCTACTTGCATGGTACTGAAAATCCAATTTCTATCACTATATACGTAATGTTATGTTGAAAACATATATAAAAATATAAATTTTATTTTAAAAAAGTTATTTGTTTTTTTGTAAATTAAGAAAGAAAATTTTCTGTGACGTCATTATATTGAACCGAGGAAGAGAACTATGTTTAAGAATATAACTTATAGATGGCATTGCGTGCGAGAAAGTTTTAATTTGAATTTGACATTTTGCTCTCTCTGGGCTCTCAAATGTATTAATTACTTCACAAATAAACACATAGGTAGTTACATGTAATTTAAAATATAGATACGAAAAAAACAAACTAAAATACTAACCTTCAAACTATTGTTGAAACGTCAAACAGGAAATCTACATTACCCGTACAAACAAACGCTATGGCTTTACGATCACTCATTGGTGCGGCGTAATTCTATGTCATACATGGCGGTAATTCAAATAATCAAATTTCATTATTTATTTTCTGGCTAATTAATAAAAATTTTGTCAAAAGAAAAAATAGGGGTAGCAAGTTTTTACCTGCTCTTCAAAAATATGAAATAAAAAAGGTACGCAAGTAGCCCATTGGTAACACATACAAAAAAATTATTTCCTGTTGTTGACAGTGACATTTAAAAATTTAAATTTGGGTATATTTACAATTTTATTAAGATGGTTGTTGTTTCTACTTTTATTTCTTATATTTACCCATAAGCAATAATCTAAAGCATTTCAATCACTCAAAATCTTATTACGTGTCAGGCCTCTCCTCTGACATAACCTATTTGTATTTATTGTCAAAATGATATGTCAAATAGTATTTCCGCTTTCACCTGCTGTGGAATAAAAAGATCCCCAACATTGTATTGCCAACGGAATCATTTTTTTTTTGACACTATATTTACGTAACGTAACCTACAAAACATTCAGTTTATAATCAATAAATTCAATCTTAAAACGACAGTTTTCTTTTTATAATTACCATGTTCTGTGCGTCGAATTCATAATCCTAATCTTTTTTTCTTGCAAATTGGCATTCGTTTCAAGCCATCATTGCAACACTCGCGAAATTTCATTGATTTCAACACCTCTGTTTATATCCAGCTCAAGAATAGCCAACTATTTTTATTCATCGGAGTGTACAAGTATATTCCCCTATCAGGTGATGTTGTACTTTGACACTGAGTGTACTGCGTCGTATTTATCAATCCACGTAAATAAAAATATAATCTTATCGCCAGTTGTTTCACCTTCACAATATATATAAAATTCTAATAAAATAGTTTATTAGCTATACAAGATGTCTCTAAAATAGAGGGACATGGCTTAACCACAGATTCCTGAGGCTAAAATAAGACGATTTAACTAAACTTGCTTCTACCGGAAAGTGTACCATTTGGCCAGGATTCTGCTTCAAAGTTCTTCGAAAAAAAAAAAATTAATTTTGCTTATAATAACAGAACACTTTATTCGATTTGGATGAAATTTGGTATGACACTTTATATGGTTATGTCATCTTTTAAGATGATACTTATTATTAGTAAACAACTAGTGTATGAAACTTAGGTGTCCCAACATTGATTAGACCGTAACTTTTTAATGGCTACGCCGATAACATGAAATTATTTTTTTTCAGAAAGATACATTCAATAGTAAATTTTTCTCTCTGTGATATTTGTGATATCTGTTACGGTTTACACAGAAAAAAGTAAAACCATAATGACTGCACCGTCAATTTTTTAAAATAAATTTAATCTAGCAGTCTATCGAAATTTCAAACAACTAATTTTTAATGACAGCAACAACTGTTTATGGTTTAAGATTGACAACTCGTTATTGTCATTAAAAATAGATGTTTGGCATTTAGACAGACACCTAGATAAAAATTATTTTAAAAATTTCACGGTGCAGACACTCAGGTTTTATTTTTTTCTGTGTGAACCGTATCATCTTAAAAGATGACTTATAACCATATGAAATGCTATACCAAATTTCATCCAAATCGAATAAAGTTTTTCGAAGAACTTCGAAGCAGAATACTCTGGCTAAATGGTACACTTTCCGGTAGAAGCAAGTTTAGTTAAATAGTCTTATTTTAGCCTCAGGAATCTATGATTAAGCCACGTCTCCCTATTTTAGAGACACCTGTATACAGGGGAACATATGGTAGAAATATGTTATGTCAAATTGCGTGACCAACATGCTTTGACCCAGTGAAATTATTGACCGGTTTTGAAAACTTATTTAACTAATATTACATTTAGAAATAATCAATAATTGTTTTATTGTAATTGTATATTAATGCCGGCAAGGTAATGTTTATATTTATTTGCTAAAAGTTCTGGAAAATTTGTACAGAAAGTTTAAGTAAACAATTATTTATTTACTATTTGGCAAGATAACACATTTTTATAAAGTTTGTTTTAATATTTGAACTAATTGGTAAACATTATTACACTACTAATATATTTTTCGAAATTTTGTACAAACACAGGCTGTCTCTAAAACACATGAACATATATAACTATACATTCTTGAATCTAAAATAAGATGATTGAACTAAAACTTACCTATGTCTAAAAATGAACCGTTTAGACAATATATTGCTTCAAAGTGCATCTCAAAGTTTTTTAAAAACTTAAATCTCGCTGCTATGATTAGAAAATATATTTTTAATGGCAACGCCGATAACATATTTTTTTTATATAATAGATTTACATTAAATAGTTACCTACTCGTATTCTGTAAGTTTTTAATTTGTAATATCTGTTATGATTTAGACAGAAAAAAATAAAATCTGAGTGATTGTGTCGTGCAATTTTTAAAATAAAGTGTCATACACTAGTGGTTCACTATTAACAAATATCATCATAAAGGATCCAACTATCCTTATATATAGGTTTTAGAATCTTTATGAAAAGAGTTATACAGATTGCAATCTATATTATCGACATGTTCATGAACTGTCACATCTACAAAATAAATACTATATTTTCGTCACTGTCCATTTCTATTTAAATTATTTTATAATACTAACCTTATTTATACTTATGTATGCCATATAAAGGCAATAAAGAAAAGTGAGCCGAATTTCAAAGAAATATACCAAATTCTTCTGATTGATTAGAAGTGCTATCTTTGGCAGATTTACAGATTTTGTGTTTGCGTTAACGGTCACGTTGTGTCGTTGCATTGCGTTTAACATTACTTTATTATAAATAGACCTTTACAACGCACCTAAATGTTTCAAACACGATACAAATATTTTTCAAATAATAACTTTGACAGTAAGAACATACAAATTATCAATGTTGCCAACTATAGCAACAATTAAACGAATAATATGACGTTGATGTACATTATTTATATATTATTCATGTCATATACGATAAGTAATGAACTCTACTATTCATCTTAATAATAATTATATAAGGCTATGCACTTTTTGACGGTTAAAATGATTGAAATTTTATTTCATTTTTCACTATTAGTGATTTTAATGCATTAAGGTTTTTACACTAAGTGATGACGTGCATTGGCTGCTTGAATGATTTGGGTATAGCACGTATTTTATTCCAAAAAAAGCTAAAGTCGCACACTGCGTCAAATCAGGTGTGTATGATAGGTGTTCTATAATTTTTTTTGCTAAAAACTGAAGTAAACGTTTTCTGGCTAATTGCACATTTTCACTCCCAATACTTTAAAAATTGATTAACTAAGACTTAGTTTAAACTAACTTAACTTTCGCAACTTAATTTTAAAAGACAAATAATTAATTGTTTATTCTCAATTATTCTATCATGACCCTCGTATCCATATGGAGTATAATACCAAATTTCATCCAAATCGAACAAAATTACTTTTTTTAAAGAACATAATACTGGCTAATGGTCAAAACTAAAGTCTAAATCTGTAAAAAAAAAATGACAAAAACATCTATTTTCAAATCTTCACGTGAACTCATCACTACTGTATAACATCTATTTTTGTTGATTAATATAAAATTATACATAAGTGTGACAGCTTTTATTGCGATTTTGTTCACTATTTACAGATTTAAGACATTCAGTTTTGATTTGATCATATACGGCCATAAGTGGTTGGTAAACATTCAAATACAGTATAGGTACAGAATTCTGTGGTTTAAGCTATATCCTCTTATTTTATAAACACCATGTATTATAAATGTGTTTGCTAAATTCGAAAATATGTAATATTCTGTTATTATAAACAAAATTATTTTTGTTAAAGAGCCTTGAAGCAGAATACTGCCAAACGGTGCACTTTCGGACCTAGGAAGTTTATTTATAAGTAAATCTTCCTCCAACATATGTAATATAGAAAACGAGTAAAAATTTTAGTTTTTCACCATAGTATGGTACAGGTTCATTCGGACGTAGGTAAGTTTATTTATACGTACATCTTATGTTTTCGTATTTTATAGACAGCCTATATAAAAACATATGTAATACAGAAAACGAGTCAAAATTTTAAAATTTTTATTGTATTTTACCATAGTATGGTACCTAGGTACTTTCGGACATACATAGGTAAGTTTATTTATATGTGAATCGCCCTAGTTTATACCCAGGAATCTGTGGATAAGCTATGTTCTCGTATTTTAGAGTCAGCCTATATAAACACATATGTTTATCAAATTCAAACAAAAATGTAATACAGAAAACGAGTCAAAATTTTAAAATTTGTCTTGTATTTTTCCATAGTATGTTAGATACTTTCGAACATAAGTATGTTTATTTATACGTAAATCTTATAGTTTAGGCCCAGGAAATTGTGGTTAAGTTATGGTCACATATTTTAGAGACAGCCTATATAAATACATTTGTTTATCAAATTCAAACATATGTAATACAAGAAACGAGTCAAAATTTTAAAATTTTTATTGTATTTTCTCAAAGTATGGTACGTACCTAATACTTTTTTGAAAAGTGCAGTATACTATATAGATGTCAATTCGAATACAATGAAATAGTTTTTAACAAATGCGTTTAATTTTTTAAATGTGGGTCGAGAATTACTGAATTAGGGTATGTTTAGGGCGAGATAGGTAGTTGCCAACATTAAATAAAAAAATGTATATTTATTTATTTATTAATTGAAGTTTAACAATTTAATGTTAATATAATTGACACGCGATTGACGTAGGCTAACATTTCGTCTTCAATATGGGGGGCTATTTAAAAATATGAAAAATCTGTTTCTTGTTAATTAATTTATTTATTTATAAGTTTAACAATTTAATGTTATTATAATTGACGCACGATTAATGAAAAGTTTTGGTAGGGTAACATTTCATCTTCAATATGGGGGGCTATTTAAAAATAGTAGAATTTTTTTTTTTTTTGTTAATTTATTCATAAGTTCAACAATTGACGAACGATCAAATAAAAATTGTTATTGTTTGGCTAACATTTCATCTTCAATATGGAAGCGGGTTATTTAAAAATAGTAAAAATCTGTTTGTGTACTTACCAAAAAGCGTAATGTTTAAGCCGAAGTAGTAGAAAAATTTTCCTTTATATAAATTAAAAAAATAAAAAACTATACAACGTTAGATTATTATAAAAGTAGAAAAATATAAAACGTCGACTAGTATTATAATTCACTGAGACTTGAGACGAGCGGATAGATGTTCTCCCGAACTAAACTGTCCCGGTTCCACCAACTGACTGAGTGCTACGGACCGGTCGGTCGCCGGTTGCGATTGCTCGTCACATCTACAATGACGCCGGCCGTCCTGCGCCTTGGATATATACCGCCGATCGTGCGCCCTGAGCTGACGTCACGCCGTGACGTCACTGCCACCGTTGCCCCGGTAACTGTTTGTTTGGGAGGCAGACGTAAAGACGCACGAGCATGCGCATTAAGTGGATGGCCTATTTTCGTCCTTGTTTGGCTCTTTAGGTCAAAGCGAGTGTACACACTCCAGCAGGATTCAGACCAGACGGGCAGAGGATGGAATTAGGATGGTTGTTTGTTGACGTGATCTGACACGATAGTTTGGACCGGTGCGGTTTATTTACTTTTAGCAATTCGAGGTGGTATTGATAAGTTTTTTGCCAAACAAAAACAAATATTTTTTGGCCAAATTCAGTTTTATTTTTCCATCGATACTCCATCTTTGGGTGAGTTTCTTTATTCAACAACTATTCATGCGCTGAGTTCCATCAGAAATTGAAAATGACGTCACGATGAATAGATGATGGATCCGATGGATAGCCGAGCGACCGAGTACAGAAACGGGTTGCTGAAAAGTGCGATGAATCTCCTAACCTTAAATATCAACTGACAGTTAACCACCAGTTAACAGATATGGAAAGTTTTATAGTTAAAAGAACCGTCGCTCTATTGCAATCATCAGATTCTTCATCGAACAATGAAGAATCTGATATGGAAGTCATAATGATAATAAAAATCATCTACATCCATAACCATCTCCTTTCCGTTGTGAACGAGATATGTTTTCTTATTTGAATCATGCATTTGGTTTTCTTTGCATAATCTTACACCCGCAAGCTTGAAACAAACGCAAATGTCAAAAATATAACCTAAAAACATTTCGTTAGACCCCCCACTACCGATCCATCGGAAATCGTAAAAAAAAAAACGGTATGATGAATTTCATCTTCATCTGCAATAGACACTTACAAAATTGCAATTTGCACGAGCGCCACCGACCAGAAATCTAAAGAGCACCTCTAACGGCGAAGCATAGAAATCAAGGTCGCTATGGTTACCCCGTACAAACAAAGACCTGTCATCAGCTGTGGACTTTACACTCTAGCCATCGTTTTAGTTGAATAATCGAATTATCTGGTTTTAAACTCATTTTTATTAAACACAACGTACACATCACAATAAAGAATTAGGTTTAATACTGAATAACATGCGAATACAATGACAGATAGAAACAGGGAGCGGGACGCAAGACAACGAGGGGAGGTTTGTTTGGATGCATGATCTTCTATCTCTCTCTTCCAGTGACGTCAATTTTGTAAGTGCCTATTTATTTTTGTACAACTCATTTGCTTTGTCCTATAAATTACGATACTGCTTACAAAATATCAATTTGTTCCTCTGAATCCGTCTGCAAAACTCAGACACGCACCTCAAACAGAAATGACATCTGACGGATGAAGTAAAGTTAGATTTTTCTGCTATGTTTGAGCGTTCTGTCTTGTGGTTGGTCGAATTTAAAATTTACATTTGGAAATATAAAATATGGTTATTCTCCAAATCTAAATTTCAAATTTCCGAATTTGTAAATCGTTCATAGTTTATCGTATGCATTTTAAGTGAGTTTATATTTTAAATCTAAATTATAAGTTGTAAATTCGTATACCGTGAGTATTTTTTAACGTGAAACATTGGGTTTGTCATATCCATGGTTACGACTTGACATTTGTTTGACAGCAATGTATTTGCGCGTTCCATTTAAAATGAAACATGGGAACGAATTTGACATTTGATAAGACGTCAATAGAGGTTCATTTCCTGTAAATAATTATACATTCTAAATTAAAATTAGTTGTAGAAAAAATATAGTGTGCACCTTGTGCCCGAGTGGTTTTCTGACTCGGTTAAATTTCTTACAGTATTTCAATATAATACTTCTGTCAAATTCATTCCCCATGTGTCATTTTAAATAAGGCAGGCAAATACCTTGCTGTCAATCAAATGTCAAGTCGTAACTTATAGGAAAATTCAACGGTTATCTGTCATATTGACAAGATGCAAATTTTGTTTTCCACAGCCAGTCTGATTTTCTTTTCCTATATTATTAGTACAGTAGCTACTACAGAGAGTTTATTTTAAAATGCAACATTATAGTTCATCACTTCCATGGTTACTCACTATTGTCAAAAATTACAGCAATGTAATATTTGTCCATTTTAAAATGCAACATTATAAATAGTATTGCAGCACAGGAGATACCTCCAGAACACATCACAAATGGTGTCAATTCTTATTACGACCGACTAGAATATTGCCTCAGAGTGATTGGGGGTATTTTTTAACATTTATTACATGAAAATTATGAATTTTTGTAAGCTAAAGTTTGTTAAGATGTACAACATTCATGTTTTGATTATTTGTTAATCGTATGTAGGCTAATTTATTGGAAATTAGTTTTGATAATACAAAACTACAAATTTTGTATGTTGCATTTTAAAATGGACAAAAATTACATTGCTGTCATTTTTTGACAATAGTAAGTAACCATGGAAGTGATTCGCCATATGTTGCATGTTAAAATAAATTCCCTGTATAAACCTCAAACGAACTATTAAACTACTTTAAATATATTCCTTGTGAATCTTGTGCCCTTTTCTCTTATTGTAGTCTTCATTGAAATGCGAAAGGTTATTGACTCTGTTTTATTCGTCCTAGATAAGAGATTTTGGCTGATCTTAGTTGTTAACATAACATAACATCCGAACTTATACAGCAAAAGGAAAAGAATCCGAACGTCTTTATAGGTCACTATGCAAGACGCTTTTTCAGAAACTATAAAAGTACAGTAAAATCTTTCCTGCAACTTCTTTCGCAAACATCTTCGAGATTTATTGTTTGTTAAAAATAAAATTAAAATGTATAAAAATCAAACTATTTCTTACAAAAGAGTTTGGCACAGTTTCGTTAATATTCATCAATCTATGCCAAGCAGGTTTATGTTGACATCATAAATTGGTAGGTACAATAATAATACATACATAACATATAACTACATTTTCTTAAATTTTATGCATTTCATTTTTTATCTCTCGCTAAGAGAGGTATTGGATTCATGCTAAAAATTGCATATCTAAATTTTAGTGAATAACTATATTTTATTTAAGTTCACTACAATCCGATTTTAACATTTTTACGATCATATGTGTGTGTGTGTGTGTGTGTGTGTGTGTGTGTGTGTGTGTGTGTGTGTGTGTGTGTGTGCGTGCGTACGTACGGATGTTGGAAGGACGATACCTCAAAACTATAAGACAAGACCAGTTTAACTATTTATTCCTCAATCTGACATACATGGAAGAACTGAAAAGGTTTGGTAACAATTGGACAACCGGAAGTAGTAGTATTGTTAAAAAATTATTGTAAATATTAATTTTTGAAAATTTGTTTAATTACTAGTATTAAAGAACATAAAATTCTACACCTGAGACATTTAAAATTTTTATTATATCTTCTATAGATTTATAGATAAAGATACTGTAATATATAGAATAATCGGATGTAATAAATCGCACAGACTAAACTGCATAAATTAAAATATTTGTAATATATTTTATAACGACAGATAAATGTCGCTGTGAAAAATCAGCAGTTTTAGTGACATTCTGAAAGCTTTTTCTAGGAAGTACCTTTAATTTCTTATTGTTTTATTAATTAAATATTTAAAATTATAGGTAAAATGCATATATTCATAAGAAATACATCCAGTCTTGTTAATGAATTGGAAGAATCTCTAACATTTAGGAACTTCCTCATACAATGAAAAAATAGATATAATTAGAATCTTATGTGTGCATAAGACATGTTAAATACAATAAAAAAAAAACTGTTGTGGCCAGCACAAATTCCATATTGCAAGTTCCTTTGAAAAGATTCTATAAATCCAATATAATTATAACACGAATGTACATTCTGTAAATTGCACTTCACACTTCCTCATTCCTATCCAACGCATCTTTTTCACACAGTTCATCCTCTCTCAAATATTCTGCTACACAGTCCTTCCATCTTCTCTTTGGCCTTCCTCGTACTTCCGGCATTGAAACTGCAAGTCACTTGCGAGGGACACTCTGTCACTTATGTTACTTTCTGATCCTATGCTTTCCACTTTGGTTTTGCACTTGACACTGACATCTGTCAATTCGAATTTTTTTAATATATCTGCTGTTTCCATAATTTTTGCAAAGCTGACTGATTTTTGAAAGTTAACCTCTCTTAATCTCTCTATAACTCTGTATCTATTGAATATGAAGGAAAATGTATAATCAAATCGTACAGAGAATAAGATTTTCTTTCATATCAATGATCATAAAATGTCCAAAAATGATATTTAACTGCGTTTTTTCCAGAAAAACTGTTACGATCATCAAATAAGGGTACTTCCGGTTGACCAATTGTAACCAAAATCTAATCAGCTCTTCATATGGTTGTAAAGAAGAGGAATACGAAAGAATCATAATTTTTAGAATTGTAGTTTTGGAGTTATTGTCGGAGAAAAATTTGTCACACACACACACGGACACACAGACGGACACACGGACACACACACACACACACACACACACATACATACAGACATCAATGTAAAATTAGTAAAATCGTATTCTAGGGATCTTAAAACGTGTTTATTCATTAAAAACTCACCACTGAATTGTTTCACCAAAGACAATACCTTCCTTTTGACGGAAGGTAACAATGTTTGGCGAGAGGTATTGTGCTGGCCACAACAGATTTTTTTTTTCTTTTCTTCGTTTACTTATAATCAAAACAAAGTTTGATTGAAACACACGAAAGATTAGAAACTATGCTACTTATCACTAAACAAACTGTTTTATACAAGCATTAACTTGTCCTAATCTTCGTGTCAATCTTGACAGTTGTTAGCGCCCGTTTTGACAGCTGATTAGCATGCAAGCTTTTATTTTCAGCTTGTCTGATAAGCTTGCATTATACACACGTTTTTAATAGATTGTCACTCTTTCAGAAATTGAATTCTGTATTTACCCTTAAGAGTACTTAGTTTTTAGTATATATCATAAATGAATCAATTTGTTTTGTGACTGTGTCATTTGAATTCAAAAATTTAACAGACACACAAGATAATATTCCAGGTAGAAAAGAATACAAGAACTATCAAAGTTATTTTTTATACGCACTATAAATAGTAACTTAAGTAATAAGATAAGGATTATTTTATTTTGTTGTGGTTGAAATTATATTTGTGGTTTCAAAAGTATAAATACACGTAGATAGGATATCAAAAAAATTATTATTTGTTTTTCTTCATTCAAAACATTAAATACAGTGTGCTCAAAAATAGTTATTTACATTCCAAGGCAGAGAAGTAGTCGAGGCAAATAACCAAATATGTCATAAAAAGGAACTTCAATGACAAGACAAATATTATTTTTTTTTCTGTTTTGCACCTGTAACAAAGCTATTACACGAAAATAAGCACATACATAACAACAGTCATTTGAGCTGTCAATTTACGTTCTGGAAATAGGATTTCAATTTAAATATAATTCTTTAAAAGGTATGAAGCTGTTACTGTTGCTTGTTAATTATAAATGTATTAAAATTTAAAAATGATAGTTGATGTTAATTTACGTTATTTGCGAAGCACTGAACACCAACCATAAAGTCTTATTTATAATTTAATTTATATTTCTTATTTTTCTAGCTGTCAATGTTTGTTGTGTGTTTTAATAACACATATAGGTTTTATTTTACATTCGAGTATGAAAACTATTTATAGAACACAATCAAGGTACGGCAAATGTGACTGATATAGTCATTTTAATATATAATAATTGTACTTCATAAAAAATATAGAATACTCGTAATTGTAGATAATAAACGTTACAATGAAAAATGTGACACAAAGTGATATCAGCTTTACTCAACAAAAAGATAAGCTCTCAAATGAATTTGCTCATCATTAAAGATAAGAGATACGAATATTTATAATTTCAATCATAATTCATTTCAAAATTGCGTCATATAGGGAAATACGAGTATATACAGGGTGTTAAATTAGCAAAGAATTTCTATTTTACAGGGATATTTCAATGACAAACTGAAAAAAATATTCCAACCAGTGGTTCTCAAAATATGGATACCAACTTTTTTATTTTAAATGAGAACATATATTTTTTATTTCCTCATTCGTTAGATTTAATTCTGAATTCATTGATAAAATACTTTTATACCCATACATGACGAACTTTTTGAGAAAAAAGCATGTAAAGCTTTATACTAATTTGATTAATATGGCTATAATAAGAATTCGACGAATCGAAAAAATAAATACATGTTAATTTTTTTTTTTGTCCTGAAGTGTAATGCGAACTTTACAATTTTCACGTCATTTGTGTGCATTGTTTTGTAGATATAATTTTTTAAAAATAGGGGTCAATTTCAAATCTCATTGAGGTCACGTGAGCGCATACGTCATGTATCTGAACGATTCCAGTTCACCCTGGCGGACAAAGTGTAAATTAAGATTGTTTATAAATAGTTTTATTGGGTTTTTTCATAAATTGTTTCCACAAGTTGGAACTGCACAGTTCTTCTTCGCCATATTTTATCATTATTATCATTATAAATATACAATTATTGCACTTTTATGTATTAAATTATATATCAAGCACACAAACCTGCAATTAAAAATAAAATTTCTCTAATGAAATAATTAAATCTTTATGAAACAAAAAAGATTGAATAGAGCGCACTTTTCCTCTGACAGCTTTATAAATATTTGGTTAGTTTACCGCGTTAGTTCTCCTCGCGTATTTGACAGGTATATCGATCGGTGACTATGTCGGTAACGGCGGATTTTTACAATAATGACAGATGTCGCTGCCGTGATTTTGGTTTATATAAATTAATTTTAAATATAGGAAATGTTAAAGTAAAAAAGTAACTTATGTAGGTACTACTTTTTTACATAAACTTTATTATAGTAAAGATGATTTCTTTTCTAAATGCCCATAAACGTCCAGTGTATTTTGATTATTTTACCGCATAGTTAGACAAGTTACAACACAGTAAGCGTAAAATATAGGTTACACTTGCTGTGTATACAATTGTAAAGTTCCCATTACACTTCAGGAGGGCAAAAAGTATTTTACACGCACTCGAATATAAATAACTATTACATAGAATTAGAGTGCCCTGACAGAAAGAAGTGAATACTTTATTCTTTTAATTGAAAGCAATAGTTATATTCAAAGAAACTTAATATGGTTTACATTTTCTATGTACAAAGATCCTATGTATAAAGAGAACTTCAAATATTATGACAATGTTATTCGACCGATATATTTAGTTGTTTATTTTCATAAATTTTATTAATACATGCATGAAACACAATAATTTAAAAATAATTTTCACACGCATGTTAAGTATAGCCGAAGTGCGTATCTTTTTCATGTGGCGTAAAAAACTTAAAATAGAATTTAAATACAATGAGTAGTAGTTTTAATGGTGAGCTGTCTGAATCACGCATGCAATTTTATCCACTCTTTGCTTAAAATTTGGCAAACAAAATTATACTTAATATGTAAATATTTAAGTGGTTTGCAGCGTACTAGAATTAGTGAGATATTTTTGGTAGTCATTTTATTTACCCAGAATTAAAATATTTGGAATACATGAAAATCCAATGTCATGTTGTGTTATTGAAAATATGAAAATCAGGTGATGGAAAAAAATTGCACCATCATTTTAAAGTAAACAGTTAATTATTAGTCTCTCTCATTTGAAATTATGTTGCAAAAGTTTAGTTACAACTTTTTTACCTCTCGCTAAGAGAGGTATTGAATTCATGCTAAAAATTGCATATCCAGATTTTAGTGAATAAGCACTTTTTAATATCCCTACAAACCGATTTTAACATTTTCACGAAGATGTCTGTGTGTATATGAATGTGTGTGGATGTTGGAATGACATTTCCTCAAAAACTATAATACTTAAGACCTGTTTAACTACGTATTCCTCAATCTGAAATTCATGGGAAGAGCTGGAAAGGTTTTGGTAACAATTGGACAATCGGAAGTAGTTGTTTCTTAAAAAAATTCTTTTAAATATAATTTTTTGGAAATTTTTGTTATAACAAATATTGTTGGTATAATGGTGATAACAGTTGTATATAAAATTTTTGGTTTGGGTTCGATTCCCCGTTGGGATAATTATTTTATTTTTTTTTTACACAAAAATTGTTGAACTTTTAAAAATCAGTTTATATTTTCATATTACAATCATTTAAAAATAATAATAACATTTTAATAAATAAAGAGAAAATAATTGAGAATAATTGATTACAATAATCAAAATATTGATAAATAACAACGCATTGTATTTCCTTTGATATTAATAAAAATAACTGAAATATAATAAATTTGTGTAGATATTATGTTTTTACTGCATTTATCACAATAAAAAATACAATGCATTGTTATTACATCAATATTTTGATTATTGTAATCAATTATTCTTAATTATTTTCTCTTTATTTATTACAATGTTATTATTATTTTTAAATGATTGTAATATGGAAATGTAAACTGATTTTTAAGTTCAACAATTTTTATGAAAAAAAAAAAAAAAATAATTATCCCAACTGGGAATCCAACCCCAACTAAAAATTTTAGACGTAACTGTTATAACCACTGCACCACCAAGACATTTACAAATCTTTTGATATTGCATAATAAAAAATCTGTTGTGGCCAGCACAAGACCTCTCGCCATTTCCATATTAGGCTATTTAAGTTTTGTATTGCAGTTTGCTATCGAACCGTCGTTTTATAACAAAATATTACAGAACCTTACCCAAATATTGTCTTTTATTGTATTTAACATGTCTTCTGCACACATATAATTCTAAGTATATCTATTTTTCATTGTATGAGGAAGTTTCTAAATGTCACAGTTTCTTCCAATTCATTAACCAGATTGGCGGTATTTCTGATGGATACATGCATATTACCTATAATTTCAAATATTTAATTAATAAAACAATAAGAAAGATTAAATGTACTTCTGTCATCTGTCATTTACAAATTATGTTATAAACATTTGAATTTGTCAACTGGTTTCCTTAGTGTAGTTTCGCCTACTCGACTTGTTATATCCCGATATTCTATATATTATAGCGTCTTTATCTCTAAATTTATAGAAGATATAATAAAAAATTTAAATGTATCAGGTGTAGAATTTTGTTCTTCAAAATTAGTAATATCAAAAATTTTCAAAAATTAATATTTGGAAGAATTTCTTTTAAAAACTACTACTTCCGGTTGTTCAATTGTTACCAAAACCTTTTCAGCTCTTCCCAGGAATGTCAGATTGAGGAATTCATAGTTAAACAGGTCTTATGTCTTATAGTTTTTGAGGAATCGTCCGTCCAACATCCAGCCATACACACACACACACATACACACATCCACACACACACACACACAGACATCATTTTAAAAATGTTATAATCGGATTATAGGGACCTTAAATCGTGCTTATTCAATAAAATCTGGATATGCGAATTTTAGCATGAATCCAATACCTCTCTTAGCGAGAGGTAAAAAGTGAAACAATTATATATTTGATAATTTTTACAATTTATTGTAATTTTTGCAATATTATTAAAGTAATTAATATTAAACAATATACAAGATGTAATGTACTATTATCATGTTCAATAACATGGCTTGATTTATTGCCAGACCTTTGTATTTCCAAAAACCAAATCTGCTTCCCATGTTAAACGCCTATGTTTACTCATAAAATAAACGCTTCAATACATTGCTGTCAAACATTCATACCGTAACTATGACAATGTTATACCCTATGTTTACTGATAAAATAAATTCTCGGTATAGCGTAATATGAAAATGACGAGAGGTATTATGCTGCAGAATTTTTGACAAATAATTTAGAAATATTTTTTTTTTCAATTTGGTGTTAGCTGGTATAATAATAGGTATGTACTCGTATTCCTTATATATTTTAATACAATTAATAACTTCAGTAAAAATTTTTATACCAATCCCAAATTCCCAAATAACATAATGCCACCAAGAATAATTTAAGAATGTCGCTCCTTCTAACCTGAATATGCGTGCTAGAATTATGTTATTCTAGAGAATATTAAATTCTAAAAAATATAAACCAAGTGTCGTATTTTCAACAATTCTAGCGCGACCCTCGTATTAAATTATGGTCACCTTTCAATAAAATTTTGGCCAACATATGGCAGAACAAAAACCCAAATTTTAAACATTTTCTTTGAATAGTTTTCTCCCTACGAGTATATTGAACTAGATAGAAAGGCATTCCATTCCAATCTTTGAAATATACTCATGTCCGTATTCGAATCTCCGTTTCGCATTACCATATGGATGTCTTACACAAAAATAAACTGAGAAGCTTTTGCAACAGCAACGTAGTTGGGAAAATCAATACAGAGCCATCGAGTTATTCATGGTTTGGTTATTATGGCCAAGTGATTTAAAGCTGGTAATCAGAGGAGCTTTAGAGCTTCCGTTGGTCATATGGAGACACCAATTGAAACTTGAAGCCGATGAGAGCTTTCTACAGACATAGAAAACAGGCGGCGCTGGAGCTGAAAATAAAAATACGATAAGCTGCACAAATATGTTATGGATGAAGTCAATATGAGTAATTCAATGACACTCTGAAAATAAAAAGAAATTCGATTAATTTTAGTCTCATATTGCGTAGTTTTTAATTCCAAACAACTTTTTTATTTAAAACTTTTCTTTAAGATTGATAGGTCAGTAACTACAGCAAAATGAAGAAAATAACATTGTATTCCATATCCCTATATTACAGGGTGTTAATGTTAAGTCGTTATACCCGAAAATGGCAGTTAGAACACATTAAAAAAAACAGCTTTTCTTAGTTCTAATTTTTTGATTTGGTGCCCCGGTTCATAGTTATTGGAGTTCTTTTGTTTTTCAAAAAATCATCATATCTCCCTTATTTTAAGAAAGAAAAAATTTCAAAATTACCTTTTGGATTTCTAAAACATTTGCATCTACAAATATGGAGATGAAAGGACTGTATCGCAGAAGACTTGATAGAGGAAGAACTGTGTGAAGAAGATGCGTTATACAGAAATGAGTGAAAGAGAAGAGTAAGAAACAGTGACCTCTAATAAAATTGGCGAAAGCTGAAGAAAAAAGAAAGAATTGTCAAGTGCAATTTACATAGTGTATTTTCATGTTATAATTTTATTGAATTTATAGAATCTTTTCAAAGGAATTTTTTGTATGGTATTTGTAAAAAAATAGTTTGTGTTCGTGTTATAATTTTATTGGATATAAAGAATCTTTTCTAAGGAACTTTTTTATAGCATTTATCCATTTTTAGTTCAATACTTTTATTTCTAAATTTCTTACAGTTGTTCAAATACTAAAAATGCGTTCACTTACGTAACATTCTCTTTACAATCAAATAATATTACTACCAAGTTTACATCTCTACTCATTTTTGAATTATTTCCCCAAAAGTCAATATACTCCACATTTAGGTAAAAACTTCAAAATTTTCAAAAATGTAATTTTTATGTATCTAGATACTTCTCAATGCGCTGATTCCAAATTTTGAAACCGCAGGTCGATACCTCGTTTCGTTCTCGAGATATTTAGATATAAAGTTTTGCTCAAAACTGTCCATTTTTGGGTATTAACCCAAAAATGGGTCGAGATATGAATTTGTCGGCATCACCATTCGATTCTACGGACAAAAATACATAAGAATAGCAATTTCCATCATTTTTGTCCAATCGGTTCATTTTTTATGAATAAAAGCTTGAAAACCCCTGAAAATGGCCAAAATCTGAAAAAATCGTAAGGGGTACACTTTAGATTTTTGTGATTTTTGATCATTTTCAATTATTTTACTTTAGAGATTGTATGCGGTGTTCAAAAATTCTGAAAATTGGTGTACTTATGTAATTTTGCCCGTAGAACCGAATGGTGTTGTCGCCAAATTCATATCTCGACCCATTTTTGGGTTATTGCCCAAAAATGGGCAGTTTTGAGCAAAACTTTGAATCTAAATATCTCGAGAACGAAACGAGATATCAACCTAAATATAAATAAATAAATATATCATCACGGCATATTACCCATTTCTGGGTGTGCCAGTATCTACAACACATGTAGACATCGGTAATGATGACGATATATTTTACCGTGTGGGCGTTTACCAGGCGTCACCTCACGGGCACTCATAGCTGGCGTGGAGAGTGCACCACAGGGGTCACTTTTGTGCCATTTAAAATTGGAAATATTTGGCGTCAGTCGGGATCGAACCCGGTTCCCCCAGGTTCGCGACCAGACACTCAGGCACGCGGTTTCAAAATTTGGAATCAACGCATTGAGAAGTATCTAGATACATAAAAATTAGATTTTTGAAAATGTTGAAGTTTTTATCTAAATGTGGGGTATATTGACTTTTGGGACAATAATTCAAAAATAGGTAGAGATATAAACTTGGTAGTAATATTATTTGATTGTAAAGAGAATATTACGTAAGTGTACGCATTTTTAGAGTATTTGTATATGAGTATACATAATATATATTCATGATATAATTTTATTGGATTTATAGAATCTTTTCCAAGGAAATGTATGTATGGTATGGAACTTGTAAAAAAATGTATTATGTTCGTGTTACAATTTTACTGGATATATAGGATCTTTTCCAATGAACTTTTAATATGGGATTTGTACAAAATACCTCAAATTAACGGAAGGTTTGTGCTGTTTTTTTTTTTTTGATAGATTGAAAAAAATGTTTAGGGCAAATGTTCTAGGATATAGTTTAGGGATTTTATAAATGTTTTACTTATGAAAATTGATGGAGTGGTTATCAAAAAATCTTGTGTTATGATGATTTTTCGAAAAACTAAAGAACTCCAATAGCTACGAATCGAAGCATCAAATCAAAAATTAGTTGTCTGTTTTAATGAGTTTTAACTGCCATTTTCGGGTGTAACGACTTGATATGAACACCCTGTATATGTATTTTAAAGTAAACATTATTTTATTATATTCATTTGTTAATAAGGGATACATTGTAAACATATATTAAATTTTACTTGCGGCCCTGAACATATAACATATACAATTGACAGAGATAAAACTGTGCTAGTCGACTGCTCGCTAATCACCCTATTAGTTGTTCATACTGATGGTCAGTGAATTTACAAATAAACAAAGGAACCTATATATTAAGTTCTGTTTGTATTCATTGATGAATCCTTACCAAGGTTCGTTCTTACATAAATTTAATAAGAAATATGATCAAACATATTTAATTTTCTAACACCGTAACTGTCCCTTAAATTCGTCAATATTAACCATATTTCTATCTACCCCAAAATTTCTTTGTTTACATGCCAACTACGTCACAAGTCTCCATCTTACTATTTCCGTCCTTGTCCCCCTAATTGTAAACTATGTCTCCTGCGCTATGTCTCCCCCCACCCCTCGGCATGCTGCGGCAGCTGTGACGTCACGACGCTCGTCACAGCCCTAACCGAGCTAGCCCGAAGCGTATTCGCAATAAGCAAATAGGCACAGAATGCGGGGGAAAAACTGTATCTAGGTTGGCTGGGTTTTATTACTCTGTTGACGTCAGAGATGAAAAGTGGTGGGGGGATGACGTCAAGGGAGTAATTTATGAATGGAGGGGGTGAGATATAGGGTATTGATGTATGGGGATGATAATATAAAGTTGCTTATTATTGCATGATATATAAATGCAGTATTATTGACCCTACATGGCTATAATAACTATAAATTTTATATATGGCAGTATTATAATAAATATCAGTCTATACGAACTTATATACGAGAATTGCGCTGGAATAGGGCTGTTGCAAGAATTTTTATATGTATTAAATTTTAATAGCTTCAAATTGAAAAAATATCAGAAAAGTTAATATTTTGAAAAAGTCACCTCTTACGTCAAAGATCTTATAGTTTAACATGTGACATATTATCGCCTACTTTTATTTATGTAAATAACATATGTATTAGACAACCTGTTTTCTTATTGGCTATGGATGATGGATGACGTGCTGTATATAATTTGACGTCAATCTTTTTATTTAATAATTATTTACGAAAAAAAAACAAATTATCATTATTTTAGTACTATAAAAATATTGCATAAACTTTCATTTAAAATATATTTTAAAAATCTGGCTAGCACAGTACCTCTCACTATTTCCATTTTATGTTATATATGTATTGTATTGCACTTTGTTATCAAAACGTCGTTTTATAATTAAAAAAATCTGATGTTGTCAACACCAAACCTCCCGCTATTTAATTTTTATTAATTTAAATACATACCTACCTACGTATTTACTAACGCTGCAAACTGTTCCATTGCAGAAAACTATTGCTTTATTTACTATTTTCTTTTTAAAATAATGATAATAATAATAATAATAATAAACTTTATTGACATTAGTCAAATGTCACTATTATTAATTTGAAGCTTTCTGACAGTGATTTACTGTCAGTTACATTCATTTTAAAAATGAACTGTGTAACAAAGGAATAGTTTTTATCTTAGGCTTCGCGACTAATAAAAAAAAATATTTTTAAATTTATCTGTAAAATATATAGAAAAAGTATTATTGTATTCATGTAGAAAATTCAATAATAAAATTCGAAAAAATGGCATTTAATGGTATTTTTTGAAGAAAAATCACTATGAGCTTCAGGTAAAGTGCAATTTCCGGTTATCCGATTTACACCAAAATCTAATGGCTTCTTTTCATATTAGAATAGGATAGAAATACAACAATACTAGGTTTCAGAATTTTCTGAATGATAGTATTTGAGTTAGAGCGAAGACAAAATCCATACACATACATACACACATACAGACATCATCGTGAAAATGTTAAAATGGATTCTAGGGTCCTTAAAACGTGGTCATTTACTAAAATCGCGATATGAGATTTTTAGCACGATCCTTATACCTCCCTTACCAAGTATAGCGGGAGGTAAAAATGACAGAGCTTTACCCAAATATTGTTTTTTATTGTATTTGACATGTCTTGTGCACACATAAAATTCTAATTATATCTATTTTTTCTTTGTATGAGGAAGTTCCTAAATGTCAGAGATTTTTCCAATTCATTAACAAGATGGGTGGTATTTCTAATGGATTATACATTTTACCTATAATTTTAAATATTTAATTAATAGAACAATAAGAAAGATTAAATGTACTTCCCAGAAATAGCCTTGAAAATGTCACTAAAACTGTTGATTTTTGACACTGACATTTATCTGTCATTTACAAACTATGTTACAAAAATTTGAATTTGTCAACTAGTTTCCTTGGTGTAGTTTAGCCTGTGCGATTTATTACATCCGATTATTCTATATATTATATTATATCTAAATTTATGGAAGATATTATAAATTTTTGTAAATGTATCAGACATAGAATTTAATGTTCTCCATTATTAGTATTAACAGAAATTTTCGAAAAATAATATTTAGAAGATTTTTTAAAAAAATTACTACTTCTTGTGTCCAATTGTTACCGAAACCTTTTCAGCTCTTCCCATTATTGTCAGATTAAGGAATACGTAGTTAAATTCCCCACTCACACACACACACAGACACACACACATTCACACACATCAAAATATTAAAATCGGATTTTAGTGCTTATTCACTAAAATCTGGATATGCGATTTTTAGCATGAATCTAATAAAAACCAGCTCATTAAAAAAAAAGTAGATAAGTACGTAATTTTTAAAAAGTTGTAGTTTGTAGATAGATGGACCCTTTATATAATGTTTCAACAGGAAAATTTAAAGAGATTTTAATAGAAAATGCAATAGTTATGAAGTTATCTTCAATCCAGATGAAATGCAATTATTATGATACAACAACTCGTAGTCTTCTGAGACAATGGAAAAGAAGTTAATATCGTAATTCTATTTGCAGTGTCAACATCGCAATAGCCAAGCTTTCAGGAATCAAGAAGTTGTTTTTTTCTAGAAAGTAAATAAATTGTAGTTTCGTAGCACTTTGAAAATAAATTTCAATTTTACTTCCGAACTAGCGAGTTGCTAGTCATTTTTGCTTTAGTGCCAAAAAGTGTGAACATTTAACTTTATTACTCACTCCCTGCTAATTCAAGTAGAATGCAGGAAAAGATTTATTTTTTTCTCCAAAAATAAGTCCTTTGTGAAGGGGACTTTATAGTGTTCAATTGACAAATAAGGAAGTATTATTTTTATCTTTTATATACGATGAGGATTACGTTAAAATTATTGAAAATGAAACACAAGGTTCATTATTTTAAAATTTTATAATAATAATGCATTTACTATTCTTTTCTTCCATTTCTAAACTTCCAACAAATATGTTTACGTTTCGTCACCTTTTGGTAAGGAAGGTATTGTCGTTGGTCAAAAAATTCGCTGGTGAGTTTTTATGAAGCATGTTTTAGGGTTCCTAGAATACGATTTTACTAGTTTTACGATGATCTGTGTGTGTGTGACAAATTTTTCTCCAACGATAACTTCAATACTACAATGGGGTATTCCGGTGATATGAAATTAATGCAAAATTATAACTTTTTTCCAAAGTTTCCTTCTTCCTCATATAGTAGAAAAATATAATAAAACATGTTTAATAAAAAGTTTTAATTCATAATTTAATGTTACAAAATTGGAATTTTTACAGCTCTAGAAACGTTCTTGAAATTTGTGACGTCAAGTTGATAATCTGTTGCTCATTTCAAAGTAAATATTTTCGTTTATAAACACAGATGGTGCCAGTAGTTAACACGCACGGGTATATTTCTTGTTTGACATTTCGTCCACTTTATAATTATTACTCCTATTTTTACCATAAACAAACACAGGACAAACATCGAAATACACGCTGCTACTAAAATCATATGTAAACAAGCAAATGGCTGTCATGAACATGTGGATTTAGGAAGAAAATTTGAATTGCGATAAAATTTTTTAAAATTCATATCTCATGTGATGCCATACATTTTCTTACTCAAAGTTAGATATTCAGAGTCCTACTGGTTTGTACTAATGTAAAAAAATATTTTTAAAAAATGTCGGAATACCCCATTTTCATAATTATAATTCTTTCGTATTCCTTTTTTTTACATCCAATATGAAGAGCTGATTAGATTTTGGTTATAATGAGGTTATGCACGACTTTATTTATTATTATTTATTTATTATTTTTCCTCAAATCGATCTGAAATCATGAAAAAATTGTAATTGGAAATGACATGCTTTAAAACGCGGTTGTTAGACCCCCGCTTCGTCCCTTACCTAGTGACGTCGCAGGTTTGGAGAAACGACCATTTTGATTTTCACACTGTTTGAAATGTCAAAGTGACATTTAAAGATAACCTGAAATTTATGAAAGTAAACATGTCGATAAAATAAGTTTGACAGTAATTTTGTATGTTATTAACTTACCAAAATAAAGAATAAAATAATATTCTGCAACATATTCAATGTCTCACGTGCGTTTATAACCTTCTAGCGTCTAATCTCAAATCAAAAGTGAAAACACAGCTGGGATGGGATTCTGTAACTCGTCTGTTATCAAACGGTACCATTATCACTATGGTTATATGGAAGATCTCATTTTATTTGACAAGTATGACGAAAATATACCAATCATCTTATATAAAATACATTTCTATAGTGATAACGGAACTGTTTGGTAACGGACGAGTTACAGACTCCCACCCCTGATGTGTAACGTGTGGATAAGTTCACGCCAAATTAAAATTATATTTTTTATAAAAATGAATAGAACGATGTCATATTAATATACAGGGCGCCTACAAAAGAATCATCGGGTTTTAAAAAGATATACTTCACAAAGTTTTACATAAAACGCGATTTTTACCTCCCGCTACCCTTGGTAAGGGAGGTATAGGGATCGTGCTAAAAATCACATATCGAGATTTTAGTAAGTGACCACGTTTTAAGGTCCCTAGAATCCAATTTTAACATTTTCACGTTGATGTCTGTATGTGTGTATGTATGTATGTGTGTGTGTGTGTGTGTGTGTGTGTGTGTGTGTGTGTATGTATGTGTGTATGTGTACAGATTTTGTTGGCACTCTAACTCAAATACTATCATTCAAAAAATTCTGTATTTCTACCCTATTCTAATATGGAAAGATCCCATTAGATTTTGGTGTAAATCGGATAGCCGGAAATGGCACTTTACCTGAATCTCATAATGGTTTTTCTTCAAAAAATACCATTAAATGCCATTTTTTCGCATTTTGTCATTATGAAAATTAAAGATTATTGAATTTTCTATAGGAATACATTAATACTTTTTCTATATAATTTACAGATAAATTTAAAAATATTTTTTTTAAAAAAATCCCGAAGCCTAAGATAAACACAATTTCTTTGTTATACAGTTCATATTTCAAATGAATGTAACTGACAGGTGAATGCCACTGTCAAAAAACTAATCACTTCAAATTAATAATAGTGACATTTTAATAAGAAAATAGTAAATAAAGCAATAGTTATATGCAATGAAACAGTTTGCTGCATTAGTTAATACGTAGTTATGTATTTAAATTAATAAAAATTAAATAGCGGGAGGTTTTGTGTTGGCCACATCAGATTTTTTTCTTTGGGGGTATGCGAGAATGCATTACTGCTGCTGTGTACAGCATCGATAGGGGCACATTGTAGCGTGTGTGGGCCGAACTAGACTACTGTTTAGACGTGTGTCGTGTGACGCGAGGAGCCTACAACAAACATTTGTGATGGTATAATTTAAAACGTGGACATTTTCCCTTTATTCTCATGTGTCATTTAGTATTATATATGTAAAACTTTGTGAAATATATCTTTTTAAAACCCGATGATTCTTTTGTAAGCACCTTTTATTATAGCATATTTAGATATACCCAGTTTGAAGTCCTATCCCTACTTAGAAGGCATAGGCATATTATACTTCCTGCAGAAAATAATCTTGTTCTATACTCTATGGAATCTTTTCCATCTGATACAAACTTTTCATTTTCCGCTGATCTTTTTATGGAACTCTTTTGTTTCTGTTTTCTATTCGATGAAATTGGTTGGGCTATTTGAAAGTATAATTCCCCAGCCGTCTTGTGAATTCTGATGGGCTCATCACATCTTTATGGTCTGTTTTCCTTCGCTGAGTTTCCATTCTATTTTTTCATATCGGCGGTATTACACAGAAATGATCGCGTGACATCGCAAATGAATTTATGTAGATTGCTAGAGAGATTAAAACAATACGTTTTAATTTATGCTAGTTATCTACTCGATGGATATGACTTCGGTTTTATAAATGGAATATTGGAATGAAATTATATCTTCGCTGTTTATATTTCAAATTTTAATGTACTCGTATAGATATGCTATGCAGTTTAGTTTTTATTTATCAGATTAAAAATCTGTTGTGGCCAGCACAAGACCTCTCGCTATTTTCATATTAGGCTATTGGGCTTCCAAAATTAAAATGCGCCACTGGTGGCAGATTTCTGAACTGAGTGAAGTGTACATGTTCAAAGGTGGTTGTTTTATTCAGGGATTGTAATTGCTTGTATACGAATTTTAATACGCTTTTATCTTCGGCTATTATTGTTTTATTCTTAGTACGATCTGAATTACTGCTAATATAACAGGTAAGTTTTTGTTTTTTATAAAATTAATGAACAAATTAGAAGATATGCAATTTATAGGTTAAAGTTACGATGGAGTTTTCTCCGAAAATATTTACCACGTAATATTATGTGGCCACTATTTATTACTTGTTGGCCTTCCACCATATTTCTAGATGATACACTACAATTCCCAAATCTACAAATAGTATCTAAATTTAAGCAAAGAAAATTGTTCATTATGAAAGAAAAACAATTAAATAAAAGTAAAGCTATGTAGATAGAAATTAATATATGTACAGCTACGGCAATGAAATGCAATCTAAATAAAGGAAATCAAATGTTTTTTTTTATTAAAAATACCAATATACTGTTCATTAAAATATAACTAAAATACTCTTAACCTACAAATACTTACTAAAATTAACCCTATTAACTAAAATGTTATTAAAACTATCACTAAATTGTTACTACAAGAAAGATCAAACTCAATTCTACCGAAATTAACAAAAAAAACCACTATACTAAATCCGAAATTAAATTAAAAACTACGAAAATTAGTCTCACACCAATTGTACTCTTATGGAAGCCAGCGAAAAATGTACCATTCGTTTGAATTTTGACGTTTCACGTCAGCGCCATCTCTTGATAATTTGGAAGCCCAATACATATTGTATTTAACATTTATGGTACACATAAAAAATTCTAAATACGTCTATTATTCATATATTTTTAATTCATTCCACGAGGTGTGGCAATTAAATAACAAGATTGATCTTAGAATATTGACAATGTATAAAATTACACAAAACAAATATTGCTACCTTCAATGTACTCTCCTCCCCGAATCCTACACCGTCCGATACGAATATTCCATTGTTGGAAGCAATGCCCGCAGGCCTTTTTTGTTAGGTTGTCCATAAGCTCTGCCGCTTTTTTATAACTACATCTCGGCCCCGAATTTGGTGTCTTTTAACGCAGAATTACAATTTGGGAATAAAAGCAAGTCACACGGCACTAGATTGAGTACGGTTGATGTACCAACACGGTGATTTTGTATTTCGTCAGAAATGTCTTGCCGGATAGGGCGTTTTGTTTCGGCGCGTTGTCTTCATGGAGAATCCATGAGCCGTTTTCTCAAATTTCAGCAAAAATTAGATTCTAGTGACCTTAAAACGTGGTTATTCACTAAAATCTGGATATGCGATTTTTGAAATGTCGAATAAATGTTTTATCTATAATAATATTTATGTTTACATTATAAGAAATTATGAATACAACTGTAAAAATATTGTAAATTGAAATTGTGCTTTTTATCTAAGATTTCGACATAAAAATACAAATTGTTTTTTTTACAAAATATTATATTTTTTTGAGATAATAATTTATCGCTTTTAAATAATTGCACGTGTATGTATACTTCAAAATATGTCTTAATTAATTTGGAAAACGTGCCTAAATATGAAAATATGAAATTCCAAGCAAAGTATCTGTTGTGGCCAGCACAATACCTCTTGCCATTTTCATTTTATGTAATATAAATATTGTATTGCACGCTGTCGAACCGTCGATTTATTATAAAAAAAATCTGATGTGGCCAACACAAAACCTCCCGCTATTTAATTTTTACATACATACATACATACATACATAAAATCACGCGTTTCCCACTTAGTGGGTTAGCAAACACCCGGAAACAATAGTAACAATAAGAAAAGGGATAAGAGTAAGAGCTCAGCTAACTCACTTCACTCTTTAACAACATTCTTCTTTCGCCTTGTCCACAATCATCATAGCATTCATACATAAGAACATATTAAAGTGACTGATTTTCGGTAGCGAATAACCGCATCTGGACCACAATAATAGTTACGCAACAATCATCCTTCCACACACATCCCTATCCATTTTTATTAATTTAAATACATACTTACGTATTTACTAACGCTGCAAACTGTTCCACTGCATAAAACTATTGATTTATTTACTACAGTCGAACTTCGATAACTCAAATCATGACTTGCCACAAAAAAAGTTCGAGTTATCAAGACTTCGGGTTATTAAATATAATGCACATGTATAAATATTATTCATGTATGTATTTATTCGAGTAAAAACCACTTACCTTATGATATACATATACAGATTGATATATATAAGTACAGATCAAAGTTATAAACATTATTTTAGTGTAAAAAAGTCAGTTATTTGTGACTGACGAGATAATTTTTTATTTTGATTTTCAATAAAAAAAAAGCTTCAATGTTATTTAAACCATTATACAGGGAATCGGTTGTATGTTCATTAATATTTAAATACGAACTCAAAACGCTCAACGAATTTTCAACCAACTCGTTTGAAGGTGGTTGCTGCAAATCATCCTCCATCATATCACTTTCGCTGTCATCTGTATTGTCGAACTCTACAGATTCGGATTCAGATTTGTAGAGTTCGACTATATCTTCATCTGTGGGAAACTCCGAAGTAACAATATCATAATCCAAATGTATAAAATCATTTAACGTGACACCTTCTGGTGTAATTTTGGCAATTTTCCCCCCAGAATTCGACTTATTGAAGCTGGCGCCAAATATTCTGTTCGAATTATAAAGATATTCGAGTAATCGAAGTTCGAGTTATCAAGTAAAAATTACCCATAATTCTCACTCTTGGCGCTATTGCCAACCAGTTTGATTCGAGTTATCAAAAATACGAGTTATCGAAGTTCGACTTACTGAAGTTCGACTGTATTTTCTTTTTAAAATGTCACTATTATTAATTTGAAGTGATTAGTTTTTTGGCAGTGACATTTACTGTCAGTTACATTCATTTGAAATATGAACTGTGCAACAAAAGAATTATTGTGTTTATCTTAGGCTTCGCGACTAATAAAAAAAATTATTTGTAAATTTATCTGTAAAATATATAGAAAAAGTATTAATGCATTCCTGTAGAAAATTCAATAATCTTTAATTTTCATAAGACATAAAATGCGAAAAAATGGCATTTAATGGTATTTTTTGAAGAAAAACCATTATGAGCTTCAAGTAAAG
The DNA here is from genome assembly GCA_943142095.1 of Ophonus ardosiacus. Taxonomy (NCBI): domain Eukaryota; kingdom Metazoa; phylum Arthropoda; class Insecta; order Coleoptera; family Carabidae; genus Ophonus; species Ophonus ardosiacus. Next base: position 9,986,640 of record OW964823.1, on the reverse strand, counting down.
TACGATTTCCGTTTATCCGATTTACACCAAAATCTAATGGCTTCTATTCCTATTAGAATATGTTAAAAATACAAGGTTTCAGAATTTTCTGAATGATAGTATTTGAGTTAGAGTGCAAACAAAATTCGTACACATACACACACACACACACACACACACACACACACACACACACACACATACACACATACAGACATCATCGTGAAAATGTTAAAAATGGATTCTAGGGACCTTAAAACGTAGTCATTTACTAAAATCTCGATATGAGATTTTTAGCACGATCCCTATACCTCCCTTACCAAGGGTAGCGGGAGGTAAAAAAATACTTTATCCATATATTATATGCATGTTACTTATAATTTTAAATATTTAATTAATAAACAATGAGAAAGATTAAATGTACTTCCAAAGAAAAAGCTTTCAGAATGTCACTAAAACTGTTGATTTTTGACACTGACATTTGTCATTTACAAAATATGTTATAAACATTTGATTTTGTCAACTGGTTACCTTAGTGTAGTTTAGCCTATGCGATGTATTATATCAGAATATTATATATATTATAGTGCCTTTATCTCTAAATCTATACAAGATATAACAAAATTTTTAAGTGTATTAGATATAGAATTGTATGTTCTTCAATATTTGTAGTAACAAAAAATTCCAAAAAATTATATTTAGAAGAGTTTTTCTAAGAAACTACTACTTCCGGTTGTCCAGTTGTTAGCAAAACCTTTTGGCTCTTCCTAGGAAAGTCAGATTGAGGAATTCATAGTTAAACAGGTCTTAAGTATTACAGTTTTTGAGGAAACGCTCTTCCAACATCCACACACACACACACAGACATCATCGTAAAAATGTTAAAATCGGATTCTAGGTTTTTCTAGATTTTTAGCATGTATCCAATACCTCTCATAGCGAGAGTTAAAAATCGTTCTTTAAACATACGGGTGATATTAAATATTAAAATTTGAATTTGACATTTCTAAAAACAGTGTTATAGTTAAAACCGTGATCATACTAAGAGCTAATGGGCCGAATTCAACACTCTTCTTTAGCTAAAGAAGCTTAATTAAAACTAACAAAATAAAGAGAGACTTATGCAGCAATGCATTAATAAGAAAAAGATGCAAGCTGTTTCCATAGTTACTAGAGACGATCACTAAACTAGTGAAGAGTGCTGAATTCGACCCATGTCTTTATTCCTTTCATTAAGAAACAAACGTAATATGTGCATGCCGTATTTCAATTCGCTAAGGCTAAAAATATTTCTTATGTGGGTAAGAGTTTTTAAAATTAGTTTTCGTCGTCTGCCAAATCACCATGGAGACATTAAGAGAAAGAATGTTGTTTTCGCGTACCGCCAGCTATATATTATCCTTATTTATTAAAACTATTCTCTCGCAAGACGCTCTTCTCTTCATTTACAAGATGATTGCAAAGTTATCTCGTTACATAATTGATTCAATAACGTAGGAATCTTGGAAATATTCATGTCATAAAGATTTAATTGCTACGGCGTTACTTGTTTTATTTATACTTTGTTGATAATATATCAGACATAAAAAGTACACTTTATTATGAATGGGTTTATGAATATTTATTATCCGGAATTTTGGAATCGTTTCGAGGTTGACTTTAATAATACTTATATTAGTCATACAATAAGAAGGAAATGATATGGAAAGAATTAAATACATTTTGACCTACATCGTTTATTTGGATTTATTTCTACATACATTTACTTTTATTTACATACATTATTATTATTATTATTATTATTATTATTATTATTATTATTATTATTATTATTATTTATTGTACGTAAACCATACATAAACATAATCAAAAATGCAATAGTTATTTACATAATTATTTATGAAAAGAGTGATATTGTTTGATGAATACAATATTTGCCAAAACGACCCTATTCTGAGTGTCTAGTCGCGAACCTGAAGGAACGGAGTTCGATCCCGACAGGCGCCAAATATTTCCAATTTTAAATGGCACAAAAGTGACCCCTGTGGTGCACTCCCCACACCAGCTATGAGTGCCCGTGAGGTGACGCCTGGTAATCGCCCACACGGTAAAATATATCGTCATCCTTACCGATGTCTACATGTGTTGTAGATACTGGCGCACCCAGAAATGAGTAATATGCCGTGATGATATATTTATTTATTTATTTATTTACCATTAGATTTTGGTGTAAATCTGATAACCGGAACTGGCACTTTACTTAAAGACCATAATGGATTTCTTTAAAAAATTAAATGCCATTTTTTGCATTTTGTCGTTATGATAATTAAAGATTATTGAATTTTCTACATACATTTATACTTTTTCTATATAATTTGCAGATACATTTAAATATAATCTTTTTTATAAATCCCGAAGCCTAAGATAAACACAATTCCTTTGCATAGTTCATATTTCAGATGTATGTATCTGACAGGTAAATGTTACTGTCAAAAAACTAATCACTTCAATTTAATAATGGTGACATTTTAAAAAGAAAATAGTAAATAAAACAATAGTTATATGCCAAAGAACATAATATAGTTTGCAGCATTAGTAAATACGTAGGTATGTATTTAAATTTGTAAAAATTAAATAGCGGGAGGTTTTGTGTTGGCCACATCAGATTTTTTTACTTCTCGCTAAGAGAAGTATTGGATTAATGCTAAAAATCGCATATCCAGATTTTAGTAAATAAGCACGTTTTAAGGTCACTAGAATCCGATTGTAACATTTTTACAACGATGTGTGTGAGCGTGCCGTGTGTGTGTGTGTGTGTGTGTGTGTGTGTGTGTGTGTGTGTGTGTGTGTGTGTGTGTGTGTGTTGAATGGACGGTTTCTCAAATTTTATAACATTAAAGACCAATTTTACTACGTATTCCTTAATCCGGCAATAGGAAGAGCTGAAAAGATGTTATTACAAATATTAAAGAATATAAAATTCTCTATCTGATACATTGAACATTTTTATTATCTTCGTATTCTAGGAACCCTAAAACGAGCTTATTCTTTAAAACTTCAACACCGAATTTTTTGATCAAAGACAATACCTTCCTTACATAAAGGTGACGGAAATTATAATCGTTCGTCTTTTGTTTCATAGAACTGACAGTTCGCTATATTGTCAACTGTTAACTATGACATCCTTTTAAAAACTATTCGCGATGCAAGTTTAGACGTCAGCGCCAATAGTGAACTTGTTTGGAGGGTATTGACATCTGTCAATCCCTTGTGTACTTTGTAATATTTTTGCGTAATTGCTCTTATATTTGTGTTATTATACAAATTTAAGTGCTTGTACAATACTTTTGTATATAAGCGTCGTTTTCATCTATCTAGTATTGATATTGGAACTTTTATGTTAGGTATTTACTTACAAGGTTATGTAATGATTTCATTGTGATATTTTTATATCATTTCAGTTTCATTGAATATTCAATAACATCGTAATTATTATATTATTATTATTATTATTATTATTATAAACCTATGTTTATATAAAAATTAAAAAATAAAGCGAAATTACAAAAAATATGATAAAGTAAACACGAGATTGACAGATGTCAATACCCTCCAAGCAAGTTCATTAGTAGCGCTGCCGTCTAAACTTGCATCGCGGATAGATTAATATCTTGGACCATTAAAATACAATTAAATTGGCACTAAAATCTGCAAAAATCTGGAATTAATTAGTAACGTTTTGCGGTTTATGACATGTAAGTTAAATAATTTATAAAAAGTATGGAAATTTATCATTTTTATTACAATTTTCCTGTAAATTACTTACATAATCTGCCATTGCCATAGTTGCCAAATATCGTAGATTAATAAGTAAATATATTTTTATATATTTACATTGAATTGTAACCTTGGCACATTAAATTCTGGCACTAAAAATTCTATTATTTGACTTGTACATTTTTTTTGCTTTGTGTTTTGTTTTTTTATGTTATCAGAAATAAAATATAATTTTTAATATTGAAATAGCTTGTTAATATGTCTCATGCAAATACGTCGTAATACTGGTTTCTTATCTTTTAATAAAGATCCTGTAATATTTTATGAAGTAGCGTCAGAAATTCTTCATATTTGCGTTTAAATTTTATGTTTATTACAGGCCGTATTTCATGTTTACAACAAATTTTATGGAATTTACTAAAAGCATCAAAGAATCGCAAATAAAGTAGCGGGCTTACGTTTTAAGAGAATTTATATTTATTTAATATGTTTAAAGTAGGAATTACACTACACACAGTATTGAATAAAGTACAAGTTACAGGATAATTTAAATTAGCAAAGAAAAATTTTATTAAAGAAGTTTGTACGGCATTCAATATTAGTGATACATATTCTTCAAATTATTTCAAGATTTAGTAACTTAAATGAACAAAACTTCTCTAAAATATAAACTGTCTTATATAATAAATATAAATAAATATGTCATTACGGCATATTACTCATTTCTGTGTGTGCCAATCTGCCTTGTACACAGATTTCGGTAATGATGACTTATTTGTACCGTGCGGGCGTTTACCAGGCGTCACCTCTCGGGCACTCATCGCTGGCGTGGAGAGTGCACCACAGAGGTCACTTTTGTATTTTTTAAGTCACTAATGATTAATAGTTATTTTTTATACAAGACAATAAAATTGTATTTTATCGTCGTGTGTAAAATTCTATTTTTTTCTATAGCAGATTTTAAAGAGCAAACATTAAAAAAACCGATTATATTTAAGAACAATTTAAAAATCTCAGTAGCGTGGTAGTTATAGAATTTGTTTGAAAACAATTTCATTTTATTCATGTGTTTAATGTGTTTTTATTTAAATAAAAATTAAAGTTCTTTATCTACCCTTGCTGTTAAAGTATTATTTTATCTACCCTTGCGGTTAAAAAGTCACTTAGGGCCAGTTGTACAATCTCCGGTTAGAATTTTAACTGGAAGTTAAATAAACAATATTGAATCGGGTTATTGACAGCAATGATCAATTTGTCATTTGACAGCTGATTTCGTTTCAATTTTGTTTATTTAACCGACAGTTAAAATTCTAACCGGAGATTGTACAACTGGCCCTTAGTCAACTATTTCGAGATGAACAAAGCACACTTTAAAATCTGCTATAGAAAAAAAGAATTTTTTCCATCCTCATTGCTAAAAGTGTTGCTTAGTAACAAAAAAAATGTCACTTTAAAAGCAGATATTTAAATTAAAAAAAACTGAATATATAAATTGTACTCAATTTATTTTCTTAATGCCCAATTACAACAACAAGGCTTAAATATGTATCTAGGATTATACAAAAATCTGTTGTGACCAGCACAATACCTCTCGTCATTTTCGTTTTGTTACATAAGTATCGAATTTAACATTTCTTGTACACACAAATAATTCTAATTATATCTATTCTTTCATTCTATAAGGAATCTTGTTCTACTCTTCTAAAATGATCAAGATGGTTCCAATTCATTGACGGGATTGGCGGTATTTCTTAAAGATGTATGTACTATTACCATTGATTAAATAATGTATATAGATTGGCAACCTTATGGGCATTTACGTAGCACACTGAACAGCGACGTATTATGCTGCCACCTTTAATAATTTTATTATTTGGCCGTACTAACATTCGATAAGACTGGCGGTAATTATGTTCGGATGTACTCGTGTGAAGTCGCTTGGAGTCGGAGACACGAAATTATTAATAAAAAATAATTAGATATTTAATAATCACGTAACTGTTTTTGAATAACAAATAAATTAATTCATTATTATTTATACGGACACTAAAAATGAACTTCAAGAATTTTGTAAATTATGAAAAAAATATTTTTGACTAAGAATTAACTTATCGAAATATGTATGGGTATTCTCAATTTTTTACCCTTTCATGATGTACTATATATGCATGAAATAAATTAAGGTATTTTATCAAATAAATACATATCAAAATATCTCATGGCATACGTTAATTTTATTTTTGGACAAATTACTTTTTTGGAAAATTTTCAAATTCCAACTGTACTATGTATATATGTTTTTTATGGATTTACAGATACGTTCATCTACATATAAAGTAAAACTTTGTAATTCTTACAATTTTATGTTTTCAAGTAAAAAAGAAATAAAATCAAAAAAAAGTATCATAAGGCAATCTTGTCCTTTGTTAAACTCGCCTCGTGGTTCGTTTTTTCTAAACTTGGACTCGTACGTGACCAGGCCATATGAAATATATCTTTTATAATTTTTTTTTCTATTGAGGTAATTTTATACAATGTATTTTTAAAAAAATTCGACAACAAAAATATGACTTGGTACATTTTTGTTGGTTATATTGGCAGCGCTTCCCGCTAACAATTGAAATTTCACATTTTGACAGTTTGTGTATTTTGTGTTGTGAATTTTGTCTGATTGTTTACGTTAATACATACATTGTATCAAACAATGCGCTTATAGATCTTCTTAATGACGTATTAACAGTGTTTTTATAGGCTTAAAGAACACCGAAATAGGAAAAAATATATAAAATTGGTAGTGACATGGATCCAATTCCATCAAATACTATGTACTTTGTATATGCATTGTTTATAAAGAAGAGAACTATTTATTTTTATTAAAAAATAAATTGCAACAAGATTGTCTGGAAAACCATTTTTTAATCATTAGAAATAGAGGCGGATACAATCAAAATCCAACTGCAAAATAATTTAGACAAAGAACTAAGAACATAAGAATTTTAAAACCAGTTGGAAGGGGCAACTGTAAAAGAGATGAAGATGAAATTATTGATACAGAAATATCAAGAAAATTTATGTGAAATAACCGATAATGGTGAAATTATACGACCAGAAACTGTTGAAGACAGTGAAAATAATGAAAATATCTCAAATTCAATAGCCAAATAATTTATATGAGGAGTGTGTGTGGTGTATTTCACTGGATATTTGGTTTTTCGTTGTTTTGAATAATATAATTGCGAGAATTGTAATAAAATTTTAAAGAAAAATGACCTTCTTGGTGAAAAGGAAATTTATTTAGTTCTAAAAGATTACGACAAAGTGAATGATATACAATATCTTTGCAGACCGACTGAAGAGATGGTAAAGATTGTGTCAGAATTAATTTTTTAGGGAATTTACAAAGCAACATTTACATGCAAACAATATAACCAGGAAAATAAAAATTTTAAAAACTTTAAAATGGAAATTGCAGATATTACAAGAAAATCTTGTAAAAGAAAAATAAATATTTGTAGAACAAATAATAATTATTGAATTATTGAAGTGTAATAAATCTTTAGGTCAATAGTTTTTAAATAAATATAATCTTTTTCTAATTGTTACTTTTTCTTTAATTATATATTGGTGGTCAAAGAAGATATTGAAAAGATTGCTTAGATTTATAATCATTTATTATTATTATTATTATTATTATTATTATTAAAATAAACTTCCTGAAATCTAAACATTAATAACTTTATGTGTGTCAAGTGATCGGGTGCGATTTTAACCACCTGTGTTCCATTCTAATTCAACCTGTTTCAATGACGCTTGGTAAGCACTTTATTTAAAAAAGAATAGCTATTTATCACATATTTATGTTAAAAGTGAAGTGACATTTTAATTTGTTGAAGCAGTGTGATCCAAACCCTCAAATGTATATATGGGTACAACCCCTGTAAATTCATATTAAATTGTTTCTAGATTCAATGATAAATAAATTTTTATTAGAAATATTAAAAACGTTATGGAATATGTAATGTGTATTGTATGTATTAAAAATAAATGTATAATTAAATTAAATTTCTCTAAAGATATGACGAAATAAATTTAACAAATTCTAATTATAAAATTAATTGGCCACGCCTGAGGCTCCGCCCGCCGACAAGAACTATCATGCTGCTATCTTGTAGCGAAGTATACACATGCATAGTAGACAACCGCCACACAGATGGCTCTCTTTCTCACAGAATAAAAATGTGTTACGCGGTTTGACTATAGCATTGCCAATCTTTTATTCTAAACGGGTAGATTCACTATCTATATATATTTCTATATTGAATTCATCAAGACGATCGGGGAAATTTTATTCGCCTGTACAGACTAAACGGTAAGAGCGATTTTAATGAAAATTGTTGCAGGTTGTTGAAAATAACTCAACTTGATTTCCTGGTAATAGGTCATTTTTATGTACGGAGCATAGTTTTTATGTAAAATATAAATAAAGGTCGTATTTTGGCTTTTTGAAACAATTTGAAATAAAAAATTTAGTCTTCTTTGAAAAATTTAAGACGAAGAACGTTTCTTTGACATGTCAATCAGAACATTTAAATGGAATTATTTATAAAATAAGGACATTTTGAAAAAAGTTAAATTCATAAACATACATTATGGCAATGGGCGGTTATTCCATACTAGTTTAAAAGGCCTAAAATATTATATTTAAAAATTATAATTTTTGAAGGTTCATGTCAGTGATACAAGTGCATTTCCAAAGTGTTGCCACACATCCCATAAATAACTAAGTAAAATACAAATATTCCAATGTCAAGAATTTGACAGCTCGATTGGCTTTTGTTTTTTGCTTAAAGTTGTCAGTACCATGTCGCGTTTGGTATCAAATGAAAGGTGACGTCAAGGGCTGTCATGCTGACATGTCAAAAATTTGACAGCTCGATCGGCTTTTGTTTTTTGCTTAAAGTTGTCAGAATCATGTCGTGTTTGGTATCAAATGAAAGGTAACGTCGAGGGCTGTCATGCAGAAATGTCAAAAATTTGACAGCTCGATCGGCTTTTGTTTTTTGCTTAAAGTTGTCAGAATCATGTTGTGTTTGGTATCAAATGAGAGGTATTGTCAAGGGCTGCCATGCAGAAATGTTAAAAATTTGACAGCTCGATCGGCTTTTGTTTTTTGCTTAAAGTTGTCAGAACCATGTCGTGTTTGGTATCAAATGAGAGGGTTCGTCAAGGGCTGCCATGCAGAAATGTCAAAACTTTGACAGCTTGATCGGCTTTTGTTTTTTGCTAAAAGTTGTCAGAACCATGTCGTGTTTGGTATCAAATGAGAGGGTTCGTCAAGGGCTGCCATGCAGAAATGTTAAAAATTTGACAGCTTAATTGGATTTTGCTTTTTGCTTAAAGTTGTCGGAACAATGTCGTGTTTGGTATGAAAAGAAAGGTATTGTCAAGGGCTGCTAAGAAGAAATGTCAAAAATTTGACAGCTTGATCGGCTTTTGTTTTTTGCTTAAAGTTGTCAGAACCATGTCGTGTTTGGTATCAAATGAAAGGAAACGTCAAGGGCTGCCATGCAGAAATGTCAAAAATTTGACAGCCCGATCGACTTTTGTTTTTTGCTTAAAGTTGTCAGAACCATGTCGTGTTTGGTATGAAATGAAAGGTATTGTCAAGGGCTGCTAAGCAGAAATGACAAAAATATGACAGCTCGATCGGCTTTTGTTTTTTGCTTAAAGTTGTCAGAACCATGTCGTGTTTGGTATGAAAAGAAAGGTATTGTCAAGGGCTGCTAAGCAGAAATGTCAAAAATATGACAGCTCGGTCGGCTCTTGTTTTTTGCTTAAAGTTGTCAGAACCATGTCGTGTTTGGTATGAAATGGAAGGTATTGTCAAGGGCTGCTAAGCAGAAATGTCAAAAATTTGACAGCTCGGTCGGCTTTTGTTTTTTGCTTTAAGTTGTCAGAACCATGTCGTGTTTGGTATTAAATGATAGGTAACGTCAAGAACTGCCATGCAGAAATGTCAAAAATTTGACAACTTGGTCGGCTTTTGTTTTTTGCATAAAGTTGTTAGAATCATGTCGTGTTTGGTTGGGCATATTGCGTGGGCAGGTTACGTGAGCAGTTTGGGTGGGCAGATTACGTGGGCAGTTTGGGTGGGCAGGTTGCGTGGGCATTTTGGGTGGGCAGGTTGCGTGGGCAGTTTGGATGGGCAGGTTGCGTGGGCCGTTTGGGTGGGCAGGTTGCGTGAGCAGTTTGGGTGGGCAGGTTGCGTGGGCTGTTTGGGTGGGCGTGAAAAAAATATTTTGAAAGACTCATAGCGTTAGCACTTTACGTTTAAATTGTTCCTAGACGGATTGGACGTACGTAAAACTATTATAAAACACTATCGGCGGAGCCCTAGGGTATACTCGGCGTAGCCGAGTTTACGCTAGTCTATATATACTATTTAATCAATGCTATTACTATTAATATACCTATATACATACATACAATTTTCAATATTTAATTAATACGTCAATAAGAAATACTACATGTATTCCCCAGAAAAAGCTTTCAGCAATGTCAGTAAAAGTGTTGATTTTTGACACTGACATTTATCTGTCAATTACAAACATTTGAATTTGACAACTGGTTTTCGTGGACTGTGCAACAGATTGTTCTATATATGTATTATATTTTCTTTATCTCTAAATCTATAGAAGATATAATCAAAATTTTAAGTGTATTAGATGGAGAATTTAATGTTCTTGAATATTTGTAATAACAAAAATTTTCAGAAAAAAATATTTAGAAGATTTTTTTAAGAAGCTACTACTTGTCCAATTGTTAACAAAACCTTTTCAGCTCTTCCATTGTCAGATTAGTAGTTAAACAGGTCTTAAGTATTATAGTTTTTGAGGAATCGTCCTTCCTACATCCAGACACACACACACACACACACACACACACACACACACACGCGCACAAACTAAGGCATCATCGTAAAAATGTTATAATCGGATTATAAGGATCTTAAATAGTGCTTATTCACTAAAATCTACATATGCGATTTTTAGCATGAATCCAGTACCTACCTCTCTTAGCGAGAGGTAAAAAATGCATATCAAAAGTTTGACAACAACTTATTTCACATTTTATTTCTATGTAATATTGTCAATTTAAACCAAGTTTAATATTTAAGTTACTTTACCGGCCATAAGAAATATATTGTATAGTGTAAATCATACTTACTTAAAAACATAGTTACGAAGATGACATATAATATATTAATCTTTACAGGGAATCCCAAGCATAGTTATGGTCCTCTATAATTAGAAATACATTGTTTATTCTCTGTAAAAAACCAGGATAATTGCTTCTATGAAGCAACTAGTATTATTTTATATTTTTCTTACAAGTTTACTATCAAAACGATATTGAAAAAATGATGGTTTACAATAATTCAAAAAGATCTAAGTACAATTTATACGGGAAATATTTCGGGCTAGTTTCTGATGAATTTAATTTATTTAGAAATTTTGATTTAAAATTAAAATGTTTCTCATTGGTTTATGTTCGATTTTCAATTTCTGGATCTGACAAGTCAGTATCTATCGCGTGATTTGTTATTGAGATTTTATTTTCATAGCCATGAATTTGTTAGACGCTAACGAACAAGAAGATTTTTTAACAAGATCGGGAATGTTTTTTACTATTGTTGATTTGTATTGACAACTGTAGAGAATCGATATGACATCTGGTGACTAAATTTTGAACTAGTGCATGACGGTAGGTGCGAGCAAAAACAACATAATACATACAGCATACATTTTTTAAAAGTATTTCTTTTATACGAAAATGAATGTAGTAAAAAACGGTAAAAGCAATATTATGTGTTGTGTATACGGGTGTCATTCGCTTATGAGTAGGGAAACTCATTTAAGTGTCCACATTTTTCCAAAAATAGGTAAAAACAAAGTGAGTATAACCACAAATGCAGGTATTCAACAAACATTGGAGCTTGTATGTTTTACGTTCTGGAAAACAAATTTCCAAGTATATGAGAGTATGTTCGAGACATTTCAAAGACAGTGACTTTATTCTTCCAGGTAATATTATTAATAATTATATTTGAAACATATTTATGATTATTTAAATTTTTAGGAATTCCTTCTCAACGGAGAAATTAAAAAAAATTATAATTTCTTCGCCTGTTTACAAGATTAATATTTTAAATAAAGTAGTAAATGAATATTATGTACAATCATACCTTCAACAATAATCCTAGAATGATGAGTAGTATTTAGAAAGTCAAATATCTGAACAATACTTAGCTTCATTTTCAAGAAACACAAGCAAAATTATATCATATGACAGTGACAGATTGTACACCTACCGTCATGCATCCGCCATATTGGAAGTGCTTGCAGCGCCTCTATCGGTCTTTTCAGTTGAGAATAATAAAGAAATAAAACAAACACAAACTTAAAAACGTAGATGGTCTATTAGGCCATGGTTAGGCCTATGAACATATTGATTTGTCGACGGATAGTATCATAGTTCGTTTCTGAAAGTGAAATAACAAGATCGTGAACAATTTTTCAAATATACTCGTATGAATGTGCATGTATCTTATTCCTTGCTATCCCTCGTTGTTTTGAAATTAGGAAAACGTTTTATTTTTGTACAATTCATTTGCTTTGTCGTACAAATTACGACGTTCGCGAATACTGCTTATTAATAAAAAATAAAATATTGATTTGTTCCTGTGAATCCATCTTCATGTTTAGTAGTTCTCTCTTGTGATTAGTCGAATTTGAAATTTGCAAATCGTTCATAAACCATCGTATGCGTGTTAAGTGAGTTTATATTTGAAAATCTAAATTATGAATTCGTAAATTAAATTCACCATAAACCAGCCCTTAGGATATCTTCAAAATCATCTGTTATTAGTATTATTTTTTGAATACTTTTAATCATATAAAATTAAGTAAATAAATAAATATATCATCACGGCATATTAGCCATTTCTGAGTGTGCCACAATCTGCTTTATCGCAGATATCGGTAATAATGATGATATATTTGTACCATGCGGGCGCCTACCAGTCGTCACCTCACAGACACTCATTGCTGGCGTGGAGAGCGCACCATAGGGGTCACTTTTGTGCCATTTAAAATTTGAATATTTGGCGTCGGTCGGGATCGAACCCGGTTCCCCAGGTTCGCGACCAGACACTCTGGCACGCCGCCACGGGACCCCATAAAATTAAGAATGTGTCCTATTTGTTAGCTGGCATACATTTACCCAATTTTACATCTCATCAACATTATAATCGTTCAATCTGCTGTACCATCTCATTTCATTTCATTCCACATCCGTCACTTGGTGCTTGCGCCCGCAAATTCATCCGGGTTGCTTTGTCATTGCTCCTGTAAGTGTCCTTAACTTTAATTGCTTTTCCTGTTCTATTCGACCTTCAACTTCAACAGCAGAGCAAATGAGATCAGACGAGGAAGAAATCCTTATTTGATTTTTAACTTTTATTTTTCAAGATAGAGAATTTCATTAAATTTTCAATACTTTTTCCACTGGTGGTGATTAAAATTCCTCAACAGAAAATTGTTGATAACATTGTTTAGTATATATCGATGGAGTTTATTATAGGTTTATGAATTCTTTTTACCTCTCGCTAAGAGAGGTATTGGATCCATGCTACTAATCGCATATCCAGATTTTAGTCTTAAGATGGATTTCGAACTGACACAAAATACAGAACATAATTTAGCATAGAAAACATACAATTTGGTCATACGGAAAATAATAAAGCAATTTATGAGACATAATTTAGCACAGCATAGGAATTGACCAATGTTCAATTTTCTATGTCTGTGTTATCGGCGTGGCCATTAAAAGTTTACGGTCTAATCAATGTCGGGACATCTAAGTTTCATACACTAGTAATTCACTAATAATAACAAGTATCATCTTAAAAGATGACTTAGAACCATATGAACTGTCATACCAAATGTCATCCAAGTCAAATGACGAGTTCTGTTATTATAAGTACCCAAGGAGCACAAATTAGTTTGTTATTAGTTCTATTAACTTTAAAAAAACTTTTCTTAAAATTTTTAACTTGTATTATACCTTTTATGCAACGATAATTTATTGATTCCAAAGTTTATACAACGTTAATGTCAGGCGTGTGGGGAATCTATTCAACTAATTTACAACGTTTTTTTAAATACTATATAATTTTCTATTATCACTTAAGTAACACTTACATGCAATAGTTGCATATGTATTTTGCATGGACTATAATATGTTGGTTTCATTAAAGCTAATTGATAGAGATATATTCACTAATAAAACTATAATATGGGTTACTATTCAAACTACAATACAGATTTCTCAGCAAACTATTTTCTATATATGTAATATTTGTAAACTTTAATGCATCTATACTAAACAATTATTTTTAAAATGTATTATAAAACTTTAAAAAATCTGTTTATAAATAACTGTCAATTACGTTTCTAACACTTCCTTTAATTTAGTGCGAAAGACGTTAATAAAAGTAAAACAATCGACGCCAATGAAACTTAAATATAAAACGTTTTAATAACTATTATGTGACCAAATAATAAGTACCACCACAGTTTGTCTGTGGTACCACACATCATAACTTTGTATTGTAGTTTAGCAGACTAGAAAAAAGTTGTACAAGGCAAAATAACTTAAAAGTGTTATAATTCCGCTAAATGTAAGTTGCAGTAACAACATTATTAGTTATAATGTCTTAATAAAAACTCTGTGTTCCTTGGGTAAAATTAATTTCTTTTTCGAAGAACTTTGAAGCAGAATACTGGCTAAATGGTATACTTTCCGGTAGAAGCAAGTTTAGTTAAATCATCTTATTTTAGCCTCAGGAATCTGTGGTTAAGCCATGTCCCCTTATAAACCAATTTTAGTGTTTATTTTAAACTGAATTTCTTGAAGTGTAAGTTAGAGGGCAGAAAACTATATAGGTCTGACTTTTCGAATTGTTTCATTCGTTTAGTCGTTCAGTCGTTTAGTGTGGCAGTAGGTCTGATAGTCTAAACAACTTCAACTCGAGTACAGAGCCAGAACCACAATAGTTTGCCACATAGCGTAAGCGTAACATCTGCAATGTGGCCCAGTATATTGATTATAATTTCGCGATGTCGTACAACGCGCCGCGTTTTGTGTGCCAAGCAAATACTACAATGTTCTCACGATGATGATGGCAAAATCATTTTCTTTCCGGTTCCGGTTTTGCTTGTTCATCATATTGATTCCATGCATTGTTAAACTCATTAGATTAGGAGACGGTTTCCTATTCATACAAGAAGTCTGGCAATAAAATAAAACGGTCTTACGACCACACATTCGTAATATTTTGTCTGGCTTACATTTTCAATAATCTATCGGATGTCTACTTGGGATTTGTTATGCAGGGAATACATTGTTATTTTTTCATTTTCCTATTAATTTTAGAGAAAAGTTGTAAATAAAAAAAGTTAATAAGAATTAAAATCTACACAATTTCTTTTATTTTACGAAAAAATCTGTTGTGGCCAGCACAAGACCTTCCGTCAATTCCATGTATTTTGTACAAATCCCATACCAAAAGGTCCTTGGAACAGATTCTATATAATATCATGTAAAATCGAACACGAACACATACAATTTTTTACAAATTCCATACCAATAGTTCATTTGAAAAGGTTCTATAAATCCAATAAAATTATAACATAAACTACACTAAGTAATGTCCTTCCATCTTCTCTTTGGCCTTTCCCTGCGTGTCACTTACGAGCAACACTATGACATACCAGTTTTAGATCCTATACTTTTTTCCATATTTGGTTTTGCACTTGCAACTGACATCTGTCAATTAAATTTTTTTGAATAATTATGTCAGCTGTTTCCATGATAAATGGCAAAGCAGACTAATTTTTCAAAAATTAATTTCTTTATAATGCTTTAACTCTACATCTATTGAATATGAAGGAAAATGAATAATCAAACCATATAGAGAAGAGTATTTTCTTTAATAAATATAATAACAAAATGTCAAAAAATAATATTTAACTGCGTTTTTTTAAGAAAAACTGTTAAAAACTTCAAATAAGGGTACTTCCGGTGGATCAATTATAACCAAAATCTAATCAACTCTTCATATGAATGTACAGAAGAGGAATACGAAAGAATTATAATTTTTAGAATTATAGTATTGGAGTTATCGTCGGAGAAAAATTTGTCACACACGGACACACATACACACACACACACACACACACACACACACATACATACATACAGACATCATCTTAAAAATAGTAAATTCGTATTGTAGGGACCCTAAAACGTGCTTATTCATTAAAAACTCACCACCGAATTTTTTGACCAAAGACAATACCTTCCTTACCTAAAGGTGACGGAAGGTAAAAAACGCAGATTAAATTTTGCAATTTACAGCATATTTCAGAGTGCCATTGAATTACTGAAATTTATTTGTTTTTATTTGACAGAATTCATAATTTTACTCTTGCAGGAAATAATTTTGCATAATTATTAAAAGTGTAATTAAACACAAAAAAATCTATTGTGGCCAGCACAAGACCTTCCGTCAATTCGATGTATTTTGTACAAATCCCATACCAAAAGGTCCTTGGAACAGATTCTATATAATATCATGTAAAATCTAACACGAACACATACTATTTTTTACAAATTCCATACCAAAAGTTCATTTGAAAAGGTTCTATAAATCCAATAAAATTATAACATAAACATACACTAAGTAAAATGCACTTGACACTTCCTTCATTTCTTCTTCAGCTATTCCCTATTTTATTAGGGGTTGCTGTTTCCTCTTCTCTTCCACTCATTCCTGTCCAACGCATCTTCTTCACACAGTCCTTCCATCTTCTCTTTGGCCTTTTTCTGCATGTCACTTGCGAGGAACACTATGACATACCAATTTCAGATCTTATATTTTCCATATTTGGTTTTGCACTTGCAACTGACATCTGTCAATTAAATTTTTTTGAATATATCAACTGTTTCCATGATAAATAGCAATGCTGACTAATTTTTGAAAATTAATTTCTTTATAACGCTTTAAATCTACATCTATTGAATATGAAGGAAAATGTATAATCAAACCGTATAGAGAAGAGTATTTTCTTTAATATGTATAAAAACAAAATGTCAAAAAATAATATTTAACTGCGTGTTTTTAAGAAAAACTGTTAAAAACTTCAAATAAGGGTACTTCCGGTGGATCAGTTATAACCAAAATCTAATCAACTCCTCATATGGTTGTACAGAAGAGGAATACGAAAGAATTATAAGTTTTAGAATTGTAGTATTGGAGTTATCGTCGGTATATTCATATTGTAGGGACCTTAAAACGTGTTTATTCATTAAAAACTCACCACGGAATTTTTTGACCAAAGACAATACCTTCCTTACCTAAAGGTGACGGAAGGTAAAAAATAGTTTAATTTTTCATAATACAATGTAGTCGTAAGCTGTTCGTCGTTTTTTAAAACGTCTATCCAAATTGTGAAACATCCTTAAGTCAGCAATGGTTTTACAATTTTCCCGCGTTTTGTAAAATGACTAGGCGTTTTATAAAACATCGGACTTTATTCCGTGAAATTCGGCGAAAGCAAGGCAAATATAAACCTCCTTCCTTGTTCATTGTTATATTTGTGTCGCATCGATTGAACGGTTGTTATTCTTGCCCTTTCACCTATATAATGCGTGGATCAATATGAACGGTCCGTATCTACATAATACTTTGTACTCTATACTCGCTGTGCTGTCGCTACTATACATTTACATAAATTATTCAAACACCAACAAATTAAATTGTTGTTTTTACCGTATTTTGACGAGACAAACAACAAACTTTTCTTTCCAAAACATCAATTAGACCTTTATCTTTGTATGAAGATGATGGATGACCAATAACTTGTACGAAACCATCAAATTTTGTTATGTCGGACAGGTCAGGACTAAACTCAACATTATTTTTATTTGGTAATAGTAATTTACTTAATAAGACCGGAAAGTGATACTTTACTGGGTGAGCAAGCATATTTCAGAGTTTCAGGTCATGTTGGGTAAAATATTTTTTTTCGCGGTCCTGAAAAACATAATAAATAATTATATATTATGTTTTATTTCAGGAAATAAATAAATAAACAACTGATTACCATGGAAACATTCAGCTTTACCGTCCCGGGATCTGTAAAATTATTTGCCTGTGTCGCATTTTTGGACGAAAGTTTGCTAAAATTCCTCAATTCTTCCTTTCTTAAAAAAATTACGTCGTCTTGATCTTACTAAAAAAAAATCTGTTGTGCCCAGCACAAGACCTTCCGTTTACTTGATGTATTTTGTACAAATCCCATACGAAAAGTTCATTGGAACTCATTCTATATATCCAGTAAAATTGTAACACGAACATAATACAATTTTTTACAAATTCAATACAGAAAGTTCCTTGGAAAATATTCTATAAATCCAACAAAATTATCACATATAAACATTAGTCAAATATAAATACACGTACACTTACGTAATATTCTCTTTATAATCAAATAATATTACTACCAAGTTTTATCTCTACCCATTTTTGAATTATTGCCCCAAAAGTCAATTTACCCCACTTTTTGATAAAAACTTCAAAATTTTCAAAAATCTATTTTTTATGTATCTAGATACTTCTTTATGCGCTGATTCCAAATTTTGAAACCGCAGGTCGATATCTCTTTTCGTTCTCGAGATATTTAGATTTAAAGTTTTGCTCAAAACTGCCCATTTTTGGGCAATAACCCAAAAATGGGTCGAGATATGAATTTGGCGACAACACAATTCGATTCTACGGGCAAAATTACATAAGCACACCAATTTTCAGAATTTTTGAACATCGCATACAATCTCTAAAGCAAAATAACTGAAAATGGCAAAAAATCGCAAAAATCTAAGGGGTACCCCTTACGATTTTTTCAGATTTTGGCCATTTTCAGGGGTTTTCAAGCTTTTATTCATAAAAAATGAACCGGTTGGACAAAAATGATGAAAATTTCTATACTTATGTAATTGTGTCCGTAGAATCGAATGGTGAAGTAGCCAAATTCATATCTCGACCCATTTTTGGGTTAATACCCAAAAATGGGCAGTTTTGAGCAAAACTTTAAATCTAAATATCTCGAGAACGAAACGAGATATCGACCTGCGGTTTCAAAATTTGGAATCAGCGCATTGAAAAGTACCTAGATACATAAAAATTAGATTTTTGAAAATTTTGAAGTTTTTATCTAAATGTGGGGTATATTTACTTTTAGGGCAATAATTCAAAAATGGGTAGAGATATAAACTTGATAGTAATATTATTTGATAGAAAAGAGAATGTTACGTAAGTGTACGCATTTTTAGAGTATTTGAACAACTGTGTGAATTTTTAGAAATAAAAGTATTGAAATAAAAATGGATAAATGCTATAAAAAAGTTCATTGGAAAAGATTCTATATATCCAATAAAATTATAACATGAACATACACTATGTAAATTGAACTTGACAATTTCTACTTTCTTCTTCAGCTTTCTCCAATTTTATTAGGGGTCACTGTTTCTTACTCTTCTCTTTCACTCATTCCTGTCCAACGCATCTTTTTCACACAGTTCTTCCTCTCTCAATGCTGTCTGCGATACAGGCCTTCCATCTTCTCTTTCGCCTTCCTCGTACTCCCGACATTTTGATCCTATACTTGCCATATTTGATTTTGCACTTGGCACTCACATCTGTCAATAAGAATTTTTTGCATATATCAGATGTTTTTTATGATAAATAGCAAAGCTAACTGATTTTTGAAAATTAATCTCTTTATAATGCTTTGACTCTATATCTATTGAATATGAAGGAAAATGTATAATCAAACCGTATAGAGAAGAGCATTTTCTTTAATATTTATAAAACATAAAATGTCAAAAAATAATATTTAACTGCGTTTTTTTTTTAAGAAAAACTGATAAAAACTACAAATAAGGGTACTTCCGGTGGATCAATTATAACCAAAATTTAATCAGCTCTTCATATGGATGCAAAAAAGAGAAATACGAAAGAATTATAATTTTTAGAATTGTAGTATTGGAGTTATCGTCGGAGAAAAATTTGTAACACACGGACACTCGGATACATACACACACACACACACACACACACACACACACACACACACACACACACACACACACACACACACACACACACACACACAGACACACAGACATCATCTTAAAAATAGTAAATTCGTATAGTAGGGACCTTAAAATGTGTTATTATCACCACTGATTTTTTTGACCAAAGACAATATCTTTCTGACCTTAAGGTGACGGAAGATAAGAAACAATCCAAACTAACTTAGGTCGTTAAATCCATTTCGTTCACAATATACTATTTTGTAAACGTAGTAGGTAAATTTATAGTAACAATTTATAACATATTTTGTATTGCGGTGATCGTGTTTACTTTCTTGCTTAAACTAAATAAATAAAATGACTTAGTTCTTGTTCTTAACAATATTATACATTGTGGTTATAGGTAACAAATTTGACCAGGACTTCCTCGTTTTTCAGTTTAAGGAAATATATTACAGCACTCTTTCTTCCATGAAAGTAAAGCCAAACCTGTGAAAAAAATGTAGTGCAATTTATTATCTTTCTGATAATTTATTGTTTACGCTCAATCTCATTTTCCAATCTGGAATGTATGATCACTGGACTTTAAAATTAGTCCACTATATTCAATGTAAATTCATATTTCCTTTGTGCAGTATGACGCAAACTTTGTCTGTTTGTTCCTGGCTTTCTGTTTTACTAAGACCACGTCATTAATCAAGATTTTATTTTCTAATTACGAAATAATTCGCGCAACTAAGTTAGGGACAGAATGTAGCAACAAACAGATTAAAACAAAATTTATTAAATAATATGCTTGCCTTAATATAATAGATTTTAACTTTTTTACCTCTCGCTAAGAGAGGTATTGGAATCATGCTAAAAATCGCATATCCAGATTTTAGTGGATAAGCACGTTTTAAGGTCCCTATAATCTGATAATGTCCGTGTGTGTGTGTGTGGATATTGGTACCACGGTTTCTCAAATACTATAAGACTTAAAACATATTTAACTGCAGTTTCCTCAATCTGACATTCCTGGGAAGAGCTGATTAGATTTTGGTAACAACTGGACAACCGGAAGTAATAGTTTCTTTAAAAAAATCTTCTAAATATTATTTTCTGCAAATTTCTGTTATTACTAGTATTAAAGAATATGAAAATCTCTATCCGATACATTTAATATTTTTACCTCTCGCTGAGAGAGATATTGGATTCATGCTAAAATTCGCATATCAAGATTTATTGAATAAGTCCCTAGAATCCGATTATAACATTTTTAAAATGATGTGTGTGTGTGTGTGTATGTGTGTATGTATGTCTGGATGTTGTAGACACGATTCCTCAAAAACTATAAGACTTAAAAAATACTTAACTGCAGTTTCCTCAATCTGACATTCCTGGGAAGAGCTGAAAAGGTTTTGGTAACAATTGAACAACCGGAAGTAGTAGTTTCATAAAAAAAAATTCTAAATATAATTTTTTGGGAGGTTTTTTTATTAAATATTGAAGAACATAAAATTCTCCAGCTCATACACTTCAAATTTTTATTATATCTTGTATAGATTTAGAGATAAAGACACTATAATTTATGGAGTGAACTAATCGCAGAGGCTAAGGCACTAAGGAAACCAGTTGACAAATTCCAATGTTTATAACATGACACATGTCATTATCAAATATCAACATTTTTAGTGACATTGTGATAGATTTTTCTGGGAAGTACATTTAATTTTTCTTATTGTTTTAATAATTAAATATTTGAAATTATAGGTAAAATTGTGGTAAAATGCATATATCCATCAGAAATACCGCCAATCTGGTTAATGTATTGGAACAATATCTGACATGAAAATGATATAAAATAGATATAATTAGAATTATATGTGTGCAGAAGACATGTCAAATACAATAAAAAACAATATTTAGGTAAAGTTCTGTAATATTTTGTTATAAAACGACAGTTCGAAAGCGAAGTGCAATACAATACATATATAGCCTAATATGGAAATGGCGAGAGGTCTTGTGCTGGCCACAACAGATTTTTATTATATCTTCTATGGAGTTAAAGATAGAGACATATAAATATATAAAATAATAAGTTGTAAATGAATCTCGCAGTCCATGTAAAACAAGTGGAAAAATTAAAATGTAATTGACAGAAAAATATGATAAATGTGAGTGTCAAAAAGCCAGAGACATTATTACTGAAGACTTTTTCTGGGAAGTACATTTAATATTTCTTATTTTATTATTAATTAATTAAATATTTATAATTATAGATACATATATTACATATACCCTTTAGAAAGACCGCTAATCTCATCAATGAATTGGAAAAATCTTGAATATTAAAAGAATAAGAGTGAATAGAATGAATTAAAAAATATATAAAGAAGAAATGTGTTTTTGTGTGTATGAGAAATGTCATATATGTACAATACTTATGTAGCCTAATTTGGAAATGGCGGGAGGTATTGTGCTGGCCACAACAGATTTGGTTACATTTGTGGATTGTCAGCTGTTTTTGCACTTTGCTTGAATCGCTGCTAAATTTGAAAGCGTGTCATCTCATCAATATAAGCATGGAAATAGCTTATTTTAATGTGCAATTATATTCCCTGTTAAAATATGCTACTTTTGCAATCTGTTAAAATTAAAAATAGAAAGAAAATCGGTAGAGTTCCTTTCCTTCTCTAATTAGAACTTAATTCGCGGTATTTCATTCTAAAATTACTACTCGAATATGTTGCAAAGTTTGTGAGCAAATAAAAGCGAGCTACTCACATATTTTATTTTAAATTAGCTTAAATTAAGATGTTTATCTGGAAGAGATGTAAATTTATCTCAGAGTCGCTGAAATACAAATATATTCTTCAATGTTTTTGAAACTGGCGCATGGAGTCACTTGGTAAACAAAGTATCTTTTTCAAAACAAACATTTCGAAATATTATTTCTCTTTTAGAATTTCGTGGCTTCAAAATACAAAGCACACAATAACACAAAAGGTACCTACTATAATAATTTATTGGAAAACTAAACTCTACAAAATATATTTTACAAAATTTAGAATAATTTACGAGATTTCAATAGAACATATGTTATATATTTTACAAGGTTATATTTTGATAATCAAAAAGTTTATCGTAAATAAAAATCTGATGTGGCCAGCACATGACCTCCCGCAAATTCCATGTTTAAAATAGTAATGAGCTTTAAGTAAAGTATCTTTTTCCGTTCCGGTTGATCGTTTATAAATAAAATCTAATTTGTTGTTTTAGTAAATAGAAGTCTGTAATACGAAATTAATTTCGTTCCAAAAATAATCGATTATCATGGGCCTATAGCACTCATCATCAACTATAACTGTTCGACCTTCATCATTTTCGAAAAAGTAAGTTCCAATGACGCCACCTGACCATAGTGCGCACCAAACAGTCTCATTTGGACATGTAATGGTACCTCGTAAATCACATGAAGATTTTCCTCTGCCCATATCTAGCAATTTTGCTTATTAACATGCCCAAAGAGGAGAAAATGTGCCTCACCAAAGAAAAAGATAATCCTCGAAAAATCATCATCATCATCCAAGTGCTCTAAAAACGCAATCTGAGTAAATTCTTTGCTGTACATGATCCATGTTGTAAATGTGTAGTTGTAAACCAATATTTGACATTTTGAAAACACGTACTTATACTGACAGATTTATATTTACAAATCAAATATATTTCTACTAAATTCTTCTTAACACGATTTCATTATTAATGTAAATGTGACAGTGACATTTGTTTAAATACGTCAAAATTTTATTAAAGTATTATGTTTTTGTTTGACGCATGGATCAGATGATGTACAAAAATAAATTATTTTATAAATTTATATTTAAAGTTATTTAAAGTTTTTTAAAGTTATATTATCGTAGAATTGAAGATTGTACCTTTATATTATATTTTTAATAGTAAAAGTTGCTGAAAAATTATATTCAATGCAATTTTTTCAAGAAAAACTGGTAAAAGCTTGTATAAGTGATACTTCGGGTTATCTGGTATACACTAAAAAGTAATCAACTCTTGCCACATTAGTATAGAATGGGTATACAAAATTTCAAAATTTTCTGATTGATAGTATTTGAGTAATCGTGTCCACAGGATCCACACATCCACACACACATACATATCCACAGACATCATTGTAAAAATGTTAAAATCGGATTCTGGGGACATCAAAACGTGCTTATTCACTAAAATGTCTATATGCGATTTTTAGCACGATCCCTATACCTCCCTTACCTAGGGTAGCGGGAGGTAAAAATGTAACAACGCCTTGGTTTTCAGGCGACCTATTTTATAATAGCATTTGGTCATTGACATGATATTGCAAAAAAATCTAATGTGGCCAGCATATAACCTCCCGCCAATTCCATGTTTAAAATAGCAGTGAGCTTTAAGTAAAGTATCACTTCCGGTTGATCGTTTGTAAATAAAATCTAATTTGTTGTCCAATAAATAGAAAATACGAAATTTTGGATTATGTTTTATTGTTTTTCTCAGAAATCTGTTAGAGCTCCAAATTAAGTAATACATCCGATTTATCATATAAGGTTAAAATCTAATATGTTGTTTCAAATTATGTATGAGTTTTAAATACCAAATTTGAGAAGTTTTGGATCATATTTTAATAGACTTTAAGGAAAAATCGTCACACACACATTCTTATAAAAATTAGCATCTATTTCTAGGTGCTCTAAAACGCAATCTTTGTAAATTGGTAAAAACTAATGTGACCAGCACATTACCTACGGGGAACTCTACGTATTTCATACAAATTCCATACCGAAAGTTCCTTGCGCCATTATACAATAGATATTACAGGTCGCAATGACAAAAGTGACTAACGCTTAAAGCCCTCAACTAATTAATAAAAATAAAACTTGCACGTGTGTTTTGACGTTTCCACAGGAAAAATAACCGCAAAACACTAATCAAGAGTATTGATCTTTTAATTAGAAAAGTATGGCAAAACAAAAACTTTCCAAACATAACCGATAAACAAAACTTATTAGAACAATTTTTCATAATTCATTATCAATATCAGTTCGTGACATAAGCACCTGTGCTTACAACTCCTTGTCAAATTTCTACCAACGTTAATGTATTTGCGCTTGCTTAAAACGCGAATGAAGCAGGCAAATTCAGCTTCTCGCAAACGGTTCGGCCATGACTTTAATCAAAACTCATTAAATATTAAGCAAATGATAAGAGTACACATTGCCAAGGTTGTTACGTGAACACATTTATCCAGTACAGTATCAGCTGATTACAACAAGAGCGAGAATTACTTGGTCACTATGTACATTTTTTATTGCGTCCATTAATAGAAAAATAATTTGCTATTAAAAAAAACAGACATAGATACAAAGAAGAGAAGATAGTATTTTTTTTTATAGATTTCTATATCAAATATTTTTGTTTTTGTGTATTATATTGTGATTCAGAAATTCCTGTAGTTCATTGATAACTTTATATTTGATTTAAAGGTTAACAATTTTTTTTCATTACCGATGTCTACATGTGTTGTAGATACTGGCACATTCAGTAATGGGTAATATGCAGTGATGATATATTTATTTAATTTTTTCAATTTTTAATTTATTAACAAAGAGTTCTCACCAAAAATAATAATGCTAAGAGACCGGTCTCTATTATCTACATACGTTTTATACAATATACGATATGTGTGTGGATGTGTGTGTGTGTGTATGTGTGTGTGTGTGTGTGTGTGTGTGTGTGCGTGTATGTGTATGTATGTTTCTCGATGTTGAAAGGACGATTCCTCAAAAACACATTTAATTTTTTTTATACCTTCTATAAAATTAGAGAAAAAGAAAATATAATTATAAAAATCTATTGTGGCCAGCACAAGACCTTCCGTCAATTCGATGTATTTTGCACAAATCCCATACCAAAAGGACCGTGGAACAGTTTCTATATAATATCATGTAAAATCGAACACGAAAATAATACTATTTTTTACAAATTTCATACCAAAAGGTCATTTGAAAAGGTTCTATAAATCCAATAAAATTATGACATAAACATACACTAAGAAAAATGCACTTGACACATTTTACTTTCTGCTTAAGCTTTCCCCTATTTTATTAGGGGTCGCTGTTTCCTCTTCCACTCATTCCTGTCCAACGCATCTTCTTCACACAGTCCTTCCTTTCTCACGTCTTGTGCGATACATCTTCTTTTTAGACTTTCACTGCATGTCACTTGAGAGGACCACTATGAAATACTAATTTTTCATCCCATACTTTCCATATTTGGTTTTGCACTTGCAACACACATCTGTCAATTAGAATTTTGAATGTATCAGCTGTTTCCATGATAAATAGCAAAGCTGACTAATTTTTGAAAATTAATTTCTTTTATAATGCTTTAACTCTACATCTATTGAATATGAAGGAAAATGAATAATCAAACCATATAGAGAAGAGTATTTTCTTTAATAAATATAATAACAAAATGTCAAAAAATAATATTTAACTGCGTTTTTTTAAGAAAAACTGTTAAAAACTTCAAATAAGGGTACTTCCGGTGGATCAATTATAACCAAAATCTAATCAACTCTTCATATGGATGTACAGAAGAGGAATACGAAAGAATTATAATTTTTAGAATTATAGTATTGGAGTTATCGTGGGAGCAAAATTTGTCACACACGGATACACATACACACACACACACACACACGGACACACACACACACACACACACATACACGGACACACACACACATACATACAGACATCATCTTAAAAATAGTAAATTCGTATTGTAGGGACCCTAAAATGTGCTTATTCATTAAAAACTCACCACCGAATTTTTTGACCAAAGACAATACCTTACCTAAAGGTGACGGAAGGTAAAAAAATACTACACCAAGGAAACCAGTTATTAAATTCAAATGTTTGTAATTAACAGATAAATGTCAGTGCCAAAAATCAACAGTTATACTGATATTACTGAAAACTTTCTCTGGGAAGTACATTTAATATTTTTTATTAAATTATTATATAAATATTTAAAATTGTAGGTAGGTATGTATGTATATTAATAGTAATCATTAGAAATACCGCCAATCCCGTCAATGAATTGGAACCATCTTGAACATTTTAGAAGAGTAGAACAAGATTCCTTGTAGAATGAAAGAAAAGATATAATTAGAATTATTTGGGTGTACAAGAAATGTTAAATTCGATACTTATGTAACAAAAGGGAAATGGCGAGAGGTACTGCGCTGGTCGCAACAAATTTTTAAAATTACAGATAGTGTAAGCTCGTCCTGAGACACCTGTAGAGAAAAATGTCTTTAACAAAAGTTTTATAAAACATATGCAATTTTTATATTTCTGCACATGTTTCATTCGTTTTATTTAACAAAATAAAAATAATCCATTCTTCTGTCAGAGCATAAATAAATGTTATTTTAAGTACCTACCTACCTCCAAGCGTAAAAATACTTGGAAGTAACTACATTTAGTGACTACATAACAAGGTAACACAAGATTTAGAATAACAAAACAAATATCACGACCTGTCCATTTAGCCACTATTTCTTGGCATTAAACGGATATATTTATCTTTGCTGTGGAGTACATTTTTAAATCGCTCGCTTTTCATACTGCGCAATTGAAGTGACGACCGAAGATCACAGTCAAATGTGCCAGCAGATATAGAATTCGGACATTATAAAACATTCGCATTGGCAAGACGATTTGATATCAACACATCCTGATTTTGTTCACTACTGGGACAGTGTGTTTCAAGATATATTACACTGACACGTACTATACGATATGTTAAGAAGATTATTAAGTTTAACCATTATGTGCTTGACAGTTTGATAGTCAATTTTATCAATGGGGTCCTACGCTCTAATTTTTTAATTATTTTTAATGAAAGCTCGTTTAATTTTTAAGCATTTGGTAGTATCAAAAAGACTTAATTGTCTGTAGTTTAATTGCATTTGATGTTTAATGTCAATATGACGTCACGGCGACACTCCTACCTCTCTCTTGCTCTACACCATAATCTATAGTAGGCTGAGAGAGAAAGATAGCTTTGTGTGACGTCACAGTGACGCTGACAACAAATTTCAAATATCTTGTAAAGTAATTATCAAAAATTATTTTTTGTATCTTAATAGTTATTTATTGTGTAGTACTTTATGAACAAGTGTACATTTTATTATGGACCCCATTATTCACTTCAGGTATAAAATTTAAAAGCATGTAGTACTGACCAAAATGAGTAAAAGAAGTTTAATCAACATGGGTCCGATCTTCAATAGTTTCCGAGATATGAAGAAGTGAAAAATGAGTTTTTATAGGGTTTACCTCTGCTATCTTGAAAACTATTAGAGTTACGACTTCGATTAAATGACTTTTTGTTTATCTTTGCGAGGTCATCTTAGATGTGCATTTGTTGTTTTTCTTAAATCAAATAATTGTACTAAGTAAGATAGGAAAAAATAGTTCATATAAAATTTTATTGTTATTTTATAGTCTGGCATAGACAAAATGGTCTCTCTATCTGAAACAGTTGAAGATTAGCCTTATTTTGGTTAAGCTTTTTTTACTCATTTTTGTCAGTAGGTACTCTTAAAATTTTTACACAAACATACTGTATTGTAAAATATTAATAAATATTAAATAAATAAACTCTATTTAAAATAAACAACGCTAACATTTTGCTGCTCAATAACTATATTGCTATTTTATAGGCTTAAGGTTTGATGATTATTAGAATATATATACGAATACGAGAATTTCCTGCTCATTGTCAGTATACTATAGACCATTCCAGAATGACGTCACAGGAGTGATTTTAACCTCACTTTTTAATATTTTTAAAAATTATTTAATTATATATCTTATGATATATATCGAGAAATTCCAATTTTTCCATGGCTCCATCATTGAGTAAATTATATATGAAATTTATTTCTGACAGTTGCCCCTTACGAAATTCATTTGGTCTGGATTGATCTATATATTGAAACATACTATGTTACTATGGTTACTATGCTTATTTCAAATGAATGAAGCGTCATTACAGAATGCTTACTATATATTTTATATCATAAAGATTATTTATCATACGATGTTCGTATCTACTATTACAAATACAAATAAAACAATTTTTGTACATGTGTAAGTTTTTTATTTTGTATATGAAATTCCGTTCATCTTTCTGAAGCTTGTTTCACATTAGACAAATAAACAACAAAATTTAGTATCTCTAACTGAAAGTATATTTTAATTTGTGTACAATGAAACAGAATATTATTCTGTCCAAATGAAACAATATATTAAATTGTATGAAATCAAATTATGTTCTAATTTTTGGCAACTTTTGTTTGTTTACGAATAAAGATATGCACATATTTTTATTTTGAAATATTTAGGAAACAGCTCAAATACGAGGTCACGAATTATTGACAATGCCGATACTTTAAATAATTTAATTTTAAACGACAGAAGGAACTATTTAGAATGATAATGCAAATTTTGTAGGTACCTAACTTTCTAGTTCTCATATCTCATTTCGAGAAATAAAACAATATTGTGCAAAATAAAGAAAATTATAATGAGTTACTAGGAAGTGAATTACTGAATGAATGCCATTTTTTAATTTCGCTTATTTCTTGGAAATTTGTTTACAATTTGACGTAGTTTTTATCTCATTGTGCAAGGTTCAAAGGTGACTAATAAAGCGTAGTAAATGGGAAAATTTAATGCAAATATTTTTATCAATAATTTATCTATATTATCATGATGAGCATTTGTTTGATTACAAATATTGTTTTATTTATAGATTTATTTTCGTACGTTATAATGTTTAATCCATCTACGCACAATTTTAATTAAATTGTATACCTTAATTGAATGTATAATATATTGAATTGTAATTAAATTGTTACGTAAATGCTTCGCATTAAAATAAGTATAAAGCCATCATGTAAATGGCCTTATTACCTTGCTAAAATTACGAGTATTTGTTGCAATTAGGACTGTGAACCTTGCAGAAGTGCAATGAATTATTAAAAAATCTGTTGTGGCCAGCACAATACCTCTCCCGCCATTTCGATTTTATGTTATATAAGTATTGTATTGCACTTCGCTATCGAACCGTCGTTTTATAACAAAAAAATCTGATGTGGCCAACACAAAACCTCCCACTATTTAATTTTTATTAATTTTAATAAAACTTAAACGCTGCAAACTGTTCCATTGCAAAAACTATTGCTTTATTTACTATTTTGTTTTTAAAATGTCACTATTATTAATTTGAAGTGATTAGTTTTATGACAGTGGTATTTACTGTCAGTTACATTCATTTGAAATATGAACTGTGTAACAAAGGAATTGTGTTTTTCTTAGGCTTCGGGACTTGTAAAAAAAAAATATTTTTAAATTTATCTGTAAAATATATAGAAAAAGTATTAATGTATTCCTGTAGAAAATTCAATAATCTTTAATACGAAAAAATGGCATTATGAGCTTCAGGTAAAGTGCCATTTCCGGTTATCCGATTTACATAAAAATCTAATGGCTTCTTTTCATATTAGAATAGGGTATAAATACAAGGTTTCAAAATTTTTTGAATGATAGTATTTGAGTTAGAGCTAAGACAAAATTCCTACACATACACACATACATACACACACACATACATACACACACACATACATACACACACATACTTACACACACACATACATACACACACACATACATACACACACACATACATACACACACATACACATATACAGACATCATCGTGAAAATATTAAAATTGGATTCTAGGGACCTTAAAACGCGGTCATTTACTAAAATCTCGATATGTGATTTTTAATACGATCCCTATACCTCCCAAGGGTAGCGGGAGGTAAAAATTACAGAGCTTTACTCAAATATTGTTTTTATTGTATTTAACATGTCTTCTGCACACATACAATTCTAATTATATCTATTTCTCATTGTATGAGGAAGTTCCTAAATATCAGAGATTCTTCCAATTCATTAACAAGATTGGCGGTATTTCTAATGGATATGTGCATTTTACCTACAACTTTAAATATTTAATTAATAAAACAATAAGAAAGATTAAATGTACTTCCCAGAAAAAGCTTTCAGAATCTGTCATTTACGAACTATGTTATAAACATATGAATTTGTCAATTGGTTTCCTTAGTGTAGTTTAGCCTTTGCGATGTATTACGAGTGCAACCCATTATTCTATATATTATAGTGTCTTTATCTCTACACCTGTAATAAATGGAGTATTTTTTTTTGAGAAACTACTAATTGTTACCAAAACCATTTTAGCTCTTCCCATGAATGTCAGATTGAGGAATTCATAGTTAAACAGGTCTTAAGTCTTATATTTTTTGAAGAATCGTCCTTCCAACATCCACACATACACACATCCATCCACACATACAAACACACACACACACACACACACACACACACACACACACACACACCCACAGACATCATCGTAAAAATGTTAAAATCGGTTTGTAGGGACCCTGCTTATTCACTAAAATTTGGATATGTAATTTTTAGCATGAATTCAATATCTCTCTTAGCGAGAGGTAAAAAGTTACTAAGAAATATTGTTGCTCTCGACCAGTTTTATCGCTGTTTAAATTTAATATAGTTATTTCTGTTACACCCTGTATGTTTCGCAGTTCGAAAATTGCGTTGTTTGTCATTATTAGGTCACATTCAGCTTCAATAGAATTGAATGTGAAAATAGAATGAAAAATCGTTCGTCTCGGACTAGACAGAATGATGCTACAATTTCATGAGTCCCAATTTAAATATAGAGTTTAATTATTAATAACGCTTTTAGTTTTCGAAATTCAGTATGCAAGTCATACCGTAATGTAGGTTGCATTTCATTAAATTCTGCTGGTACTGTCGCTGTCACAAAAAGAATTATACGACTGCCACTAGTAAAGTTAAATGTAAAACTTTTCCAATTGAACCTAGAATTTTTTATTTTTATTTCTTTCATTATATGTTTGTCCATAAAATAAAACACGGTTAAAATAACTTGCTAATAGGGCAACTTTAGTCTAAGGCTATGTCCGATGTCCCATTTTGGCATTTATTTTTTAGGATTTAGGTCTTCTTTAACAAAATTGAATTATACAATTCGATTTAATTTGATGTTTCAGATTAAATATTAATATTATACGTGGTGTGGCAATTAATAACGAGATTTATTTTTTTTCCGGTTTCCCTGTAAATTTGGCAACATTGCAGGCTATGTCATATTAATTTGTCATCTTCCCTCCATCCACTGTTAAAATTACAATAGGCAAACCGTTCGGCAGTAGCCTTTACTACTTTCTCGTACTCCACCGG
Organism: Ophonus ardosiacus; assembly: GCA_943142095.1. Classification (NCBI taxonomy): domain Eukaryota; kingdom Metazoa; phylum Arthropoda; class Insecta; order Coleoptera; family Carabidae; genus Ophonus; species Ophonus ardosiacus. The sequence goes on along the minus strand of OW964823.1, from coordinate 9,954,241 downwards.
AATTATGTTAGTGTCAATATGAAATTCTGTGTGAATCTTAAAAAATCTGTTGTGGCCAGCACAAAACCTTCCGTCAATTCGATGTATTTTGTACAAATCCCATACCGAAAGGTCCTTGGAACAGATTCTATATAATATCATGTAAAATCAAACACGAACACATACTATTTCTATTCTATAAATCCAATAAAATTACAACATAAACATACACTAAGTAAAATGCACTTGACACTTCTTCTTATTCTTCAGCTTCCCCTATTTTATTAGAGGTAGCTGTTTCCTCTTTTCTTCCACTCATTCCTGTCCAACACATCTTCTTGACACAGGCATTCCTTTCAGTCTTCTGCGATACAATCCTTCCATCTTCTCTTTGGCCTTTCTCTGCGTGTCACTTGCGAGAAGCATACTATGACATGCCAATTTTGTGATCCTACACTTTCCATATTTGGTTTTGCACTTGCAACTGACATCTTTCAATTAGAATGTTTTTAATATATCCGCACCAGCTGTTTCCATGATAAATAGCAAAGCTGACTAATTTTGGAAAATAATGCTTTAAATCTACATTTGTTGAATATGAAAGAAAATGTATAATCAAACTGTATAGAGAAGAATATTTTCTTTAATATGTATAATAACAAAATGTCAAAAAACAATATTTAACTGCGTTTTTTTAAGAAAAACTGTTAAAAACTTCAAATAAGGGTACTTCTGGTGGATCAATTATAACCAAAATCTAATCAACTCTTCATATGGATGTACAGAAGAGGAATACGAAAGAATTATATACACGACCACACACACACGGACACACACACACACACGGACACACACACATACAGACATCATCTTAAAAATAGTAAATTCGTATTGTAGGGACCCTAAAACGTGCTTATTCATTAAAAACTCACCACCGAATTTTTTGACCAAAGACAATACCTTCCTTACCTAAAGGTGACGGAAGGTAAAAATCCGTTACAGAAATGTACGAATTGCTGAAGAATGTTTATGGTGATGAGGGTCTATCTAGTAATAAAGTGTTCAAGCAGTTTAGAAGATTTAAAGAAGGAAGAAAAGAGATCGGAGACGATTAGTCTCTCGGCCGTGCACTGACATTGTTTTTTTCGAAATGCAAGTGATTGTTCTCATGGATTGCATGCCTGAGGGGCATATTACAAGAAGGTTTTGATAACCCTTCATGCACGGGTGAGAAGAAAAAAGGCTGAAATGTGATGGATTCTCCTTGAAGACTCTCCGGAACAAATCGGCAATAATTCAAAAATGGGTAGAGATATAAACTTGGTAGTAATATTATTTGATTTTAAAGAGAATGTTACGTAAGTGTGCGCATTTTTATAGTATTAATATATGAGTATACATATATAATGTATATTCTTGTAATAATTTTATTGGATTTATAGAATATTTTCCAAGGAACTTTCTGTATGGAATTTGCAAAAAATTGTATTATGTTCGTGTTACAATTTTACTGGATATATAGAATTTTTTCCAATGAACTTTTGGTATGGGATTTGTACAAAATACATAAAATTAACGGGAGGTCTTGTGCTGGCCACAACAGATTTTTTTATTATAAAACGATGTTTTGATAGCAAATTACAATACAATACTTATATAACATAAAACAGAAATGGCGAGAGGTATAGTGCTGTTTATACCAGTTTGGAAAGTACCCAACAAAAATTAAATTAATAATATTATAACATAATAAAAGTTGCGCAAGTTGTATGTTTAGATTAAAAACACGGTTAATATTATCTTATAGGATGTAAATAATGATAAGATTTAGATAAATATCATAAAATAATCATTCATTATCACAATAATTTTTCAAATACTAATTTGTCTATCTGGTAATTGTTTTGTCACTCTCATTTTATACGTTGTGTCTGACATTCTACAGCTGAAATAATATTCGTAGATCAGGAAATTTCCAGATATTTAAAATTAAATCAGCTCGTTTATAAATTTCTGTACTGGCTAAGTTATTTTCGCCTTTGAAATCGCTTGTTTTTGTCTTCTGTCACTTAGAAAACAGTCACGTGTCCTTGCACAATACTTTTAGGTTAGAAGAAATTATTTTTCCCAACAGGGAGAAGATATTGATATCTCTAATCAAAACCATGATAATAAATATTTTGCTTTTGATTCTAGGGCGTTCATATTAGTTTAATACTTCAGTTTCAGTTGTTCTAATGCCTGTTTTACATTAGTCAATTTGTTTCATCAATTTTAATAACTTTCAGAAGTTTTAGAAATTGAGCTTAAAACTTAAAATACTTGCATGATACTTGTCAATTTTTGCATCAATTTTAAGTTCCTAACAACCCAATAAATAAGCTGAAAATAGAGCATGTCTATTTTTCCTTTAATTTTTTATTTCTTTCCAGTAATTTTAATAGTACACCAATATGTCAATTTAGTTACTATTTCTGAGCAATTTTTCGGGGTGAGAGTGTAGCAAATATACTTCAGTAGAAAATTATTCGTGTCAAAATAAATTGAATGAGTTTTTTTTATTTATTTAATTAAATCTTTTGTGTTGTTTTATTACCTCTAGCTAAGAGAGGTATTCGATTCATGCTAAAAACAGCATATTCAATTTAATGAATAAGCACGTTTTAAGGTCCCTAGAATCCGATTTTAACATTTTTTACAATGATGTCTGCGAGTGTATGTGTGTGTGTATGGATATGTATATGTGTGTGTATGTATGTCTGGATGTTGGAAGGACAGTTCGCAAATTCTAAGTATAAGACTAAAGACCAATTTAACTACGTATTCCTTAATCTGACATTAATGGAAAGAGCTGAAAAGGTTTTAATAGTAGTAGTAGTAGTTTCTTAAAAAAAATCTTCTAAATATTATTTTTTGGACATTTTTGTTATTAAAAATATTAAAGAATATAACATTCTTTATCCAATACATTGAATATTTTTATTATATCTTCCATAGATTTAGAGATAGAGAATTATAAATATATAAAATTAAAATGTTTATAATTGACAGATGAATGTCAATATCAAAAAGCCAGATACATTACTGAAGTCTTTTTCTGGGAAGCACATTTAATATTTCTTATTTTATTATTAATTAAATATTTAAAATTATAGATACATATTACATATACGCATCAGAAACACCGCTAATCTCGTCAATGAATTTGAAGAATCTCAAAAATTTAGAAGAGTAGATGCAGGTACTATTTACTAATATGGAAATGGCGAGACGTCTTGTGCTGGCCACAATAGATTTTTATTGTTAGCAGTGTGAATTTATTTGCATGTTGTAAACAAAATGACAATTTGACAAATGCTTTTCAACGGCAATTGTTAATAATAAATTGTGAATTTCTTTGAAACAAAATTATTTTAATAATTAATATTTTTGTTTGTTTCAGATATCCTTTGTAATATTTGGGTAAGTGCTATCATAATTTATTATGTTTACTGCTTTCAAAAAAATACGTCGTACTCAATATTTTGGCGTAATAAATTTACTTATCAAAACATTAGGCCTTATCAAAATTAGTAAGTAGGTTTTATTATTTTCTTATCAGTATAAAAGAAAGGAAATACCTACTCAAAAAGAAAAAACGAAAAGGAAAACAATTTGTTGTCTTAAAAAAATATTTTAGTCATTAAAATAATAAAAATTTATCTACTACTCTATACTGTTTGAAGAATTGCCAAAGTGGCATAATATTTAATAGCTTAAATAAAGGCAGCTTTATTCAATAAACTGCGATGTATTTTTATTATTTTTTTGTATAAAATTGGCCGAGTTTCAGCCTTTCAGCTTCAGTGTAGTATTTTATAAAGGATCGAAAGTTATATTGCGGTATGGCAACATCGCAATTTTATCGGTGAAGTTGATATACTTCAGAATGTCGAATGGTTTTTGTGACCAAAACAATTTTATAGGTTATTGACAAAAGTTATCGGATATAGAGGAAATGCTAAATATAAAACGTAATTTTCTTGTTCAAATCAAAGGTATAGTTATTATTTTATTAATCGAAGGATTGGAATAAAACAATTAAACACCCCTAAAGCATTGTTTTAAATACCGTGAGTACCTATTTTTTAACGTGAAACATTGGGTTTGTCATATCTATGGTTACGACTTGACATTTGATTGACAGCAATGTATTTGCCCGTTCCATTTAAAATTAAACATAGGGAACGAATCTGACAGAAGTATTATATTTAAATATTGTAAGAAATTTAGCGGAGTCAGAAAATCACTCGAGAGCACTAAACATATTTCGGGCACAAGGTGCACACAGTATTTTTTCGACATCTAAATTTAATTTTTAGAAAACAGGTATAATTATTTAAACAAAATTAACCTCTAATGACATCTTGTCAATATGACAGATAACCGTTGAATTTTCCTATGTTATGATTTGACATTTGATTGACAGCAATGTATTTGTCTGTCTCACCGGGGGAATGAATTTGACAGAAGTATTATATTTAAATATTGTAAGAAATTTAGCCGAGTCAGAAAACTACTCGGGCACAAGGTGCACACTATATTTTTTCTACTAATTTTAATTTAGAATGCAGATATAATTATTTAATCTATATTGACGTCTTATCAAATGTCAAATTCGTTCCCTATGTTTCATTTAAAATGGAACGGGCAAATACATTGCTGTCAATCAAATGTCAACTCGTAACCATGGAAATGACAAACCCAATGTTTCACGTGAAAAAATACTCACGGTATGTAAAATTTGTACATAGATCTAAGGTTGGATGGTATGCAAATTGTTTTCTTTTTGTTGACGTAATTTAGATTCATTAAATATGTATAGTCTATTTGGTTTAAGAATTTTCAATAATACAAAATTTCGATGAAAAATCATGTAACTTCAAACGGTGTAACTCGAGATTCGATGAAGTAAAAAAATCATGCATGACATAATAAGAAAGAGAATTTCATGCTAAATTCAGACTTTCACCGTCCGTTATTCTCTTTAATAGTGTACGAGTGGTGCAAGAAAATATGAGTAACAAACTAAATTAGTTCATTTCTCATATTTTCATGCACCACTCATACACGGTTAAAACAAAATAACGGACGATGAAAGTCTGAATTCAGCATGAAATTCTCTTTCCTTTCATGCTGTACATGTTTTTTTGCAGCATCAGATCTCGAGGTACAGCCGTTTGAATTAGTGTTCATTTTTTCTTCTGAAATTTCAGTACGTATTAATTGCACAGTAAAGCTTATCTTTAATCGTGTCCAAATTTCAGAAGAAAAAATCTGTTGTGGCCAGCACAAAACCTTCCGTCAATTCGATTTTGTACATATCCCATACCAAAAGTTCCTTGAAAAAGATGCTGTATATCCTGTAAAATTTTAACACCAACACACTATTTTTTACAAATTCCATACCGAAAGTTCCTTTCCCTATTCTATTAGGGGTCGCTGTTTCTTACTCTTCTCTTTTACTCATTCCTGTTCAACGCATCTTCTTCACATAATTCTTCCTCTCTCATATCTACACAGTCCTTCCATTTCTTTTTGGCCTTTCTTGTACTTCTGGCATTGAAAATTCCAATCTTGAGGCGAGTCTGCAACTGCAAGTCACTTGCGAGGGACACTCTATCACATTCACATATAACTTTCTGGCCCTATACTTTCAACTTTGGTTTTGCATTTGACACTAACATCTGTCAATTAAAAATTTTTGAATTATCTGCTGTTTCCATAATTTTAGCAAAGCTGACTAATTTTTGAAAGTTAATCTCGCTTAATGTCTCTATAACTCTATATGTATTGAATCTGAAGGAAAATGTATAATCAAACCGTATAGAGAATAAGATATTCTTTCATAATGATAATCACAAAATGTCGAAAAATGATATTTAACTGCATTTTTTCAAGAAAAACTGTTAAAAACTTCAAATAAGGGTACTTCCGGTAGATCAATTATAACCAAAATCTAATCAGCTCTTCACATGGATGCAAAGAACAGGAATACGAAAGAATTATAATTTTTAGAATTGTAGTATTGGAGTTATCGTCGGAAAAAAATTTGTCACACACGGACACACACACGGACACACACACACACACACACGGACACACACACACATACCGACATCATCTTAAAAATAGCAAATTCATATTCTAGGAACCCTAAAACGTGCTTATTCACTAAAAACTCACCAACGAATTTTTTGACAATACCTTCCTTACCTAAAGGTGACGGAAGGTAAAAATTAACACTAAGCTGATTTGCAGATGTTTAAAATTTTAGTGAAATTTCACATAAGTTTAAATTGTTAATAATTCGTTAACCGCTCATCGGAGCAAAAATCGTTCAACATGACATGCAGGAGAATTTCAAACCGAATTAAAATTTTTAAACCGCGGTACCGTATCTTTAACCGGGTCAGAGTGGTTGATGAATTTGTGAAAAAGCGCTGACGAAAATTATTTAAAAATCATCGATAATTTACTTCTTTTGATGCCACGACAAATGTAAACTGTTACAAATAACAAAATCTATTAGACTAATGCCCATATTCATAAACAATCGTAATGTTTCAAAACGGCTCGTTATAATTTTTGACAAATAGCATCAAACTTGACAAATAAAATTTTGATTTTTTTTTCAATGTCGACTGTTTTTATTGGATAAATATTATAACGTACCGTTTAAAATTTTTACGAGTATTTATGAATACGGGCATAAGTATTAAAAAATTAATATTGTTAATATTTTGAGTGATTAAATCTTCTTTCATAAATTGTTGTTCTGGTTATCTTTTTTTGAACATAACTCTTTGAGAGTTCATCCTAAGTAAAAAATGCAAAAACCCTTTTTGTACAAAAAGTAACGAGCTTTAAATTTGTATTCTTGTAAAATTTTGATACGGGCCACTGTTTTCGAGATAATAGCAAAAAACTCATTTTATGTACCTTTGATCCAAGATGGCGGCTCACGCCGAGCCTCCCCAAGGTCACAAATTTGAATTTTTCATCCCCGTCTCAACCCAAACAACATATGTTAAAATCGTTTTTCCCCACCTTTTGTAGGGTAAAAACCTCTATTGACTGGACTATCACTAGTGTGCCATTCGGAGTTGTATTTATGTGAAGAAGACCTAAATCCTAAATACTAAATGTCAAAATGCGACATCGGACACAGCCAAAGTAATATTTTATGAATGAGTACCAATTTGACGTAATAATATCTATGCTCTTCTTTTCTTGCCAGAGACAAATTGCGTTCTTACGTAAATATTTGGCGACGAATACTACCAATTTAATTCCATCAATTATTGACTACTACTCATGTGCACGTATGATTTCTACTTTCGGAGTACTCAAGCCCAAGCCAGACTTCTTGTCAGAGCGCCAGTTATGATTCACGAACCAGGTTTTTTCCTACGTTTTGTTCTTTCTGGCATCAGTTCGATGATTACTCAATTCAAAAACATAAATTACTTTGGAAAGTAAAGACAATAATATGTGGAATTTTGGTCAACAAATATATTTTTGGAACACCTTTCAAAAAATAAATATTTTGCACTGCAGGAAATACGAGTCATGTGTCACGTAATTTTCAAATTATTTCCAAATTTATTTATTTGTGTTTTGCAGAATATTTCCACAATGGGGTCCTCCACCATTTTATTTATGAAACTTCATTTGAACTGAAAGCAATTTATAGTTTTAGATAGTCTTTATTGTTATGTGTTAAGCAGTAATTACATTTATTCACAATCATTATAGTAATATATACCGATTCCTAACATTTTGGAGGTTGGAAAATACGTCATTCCCATCGACCTTTAAACTAATGGACCAAGTGTCTCCTATTCTTTTATTGTTAGAATAATGCTCCAACATAAAAGGATAGAAATATATATTCTGTCCTTCAACAGTACGGAAATTCTCAGTTAAAGTATATTGCGCATGCGTTCGTACTCATTGTACATCTTTTTCAGTCATATGTAAACCTCTATACATCGCTGTCTATCACTAAATAGTTGTCAAAATCTACATTTGACGTTTCATGACTGTATTATTTACGTATGCGACAAAATAATGGGGAAACGGTGTATTTCGTGCAGTCAACAGTACGTACGTACGCAGTCCAGCTGTGTCATTTCATATATTATGTAAGTTCTTATTAATTATTACTTGTCGCCTATAATATAATATGTATATAATATATTGTATTAAAAATATATAATAAAACTAATTATCCACAAAAAAATAAATCTATACTCTTAGCGATTATGCACCAAGTATAACAAGTTAGGGACAAATCAAATTTTTCATTTTGCCGCGTTTTCTTAACTTCCGTACTGTTGAAGGATAGAGATACTGTGTCTGCACCGTTATGGCGGGACAAGCGTTTTGCTCGTACGCTGCGTCTATTAATTTAAAGGTCGATGGTCATTCCTAACTTTAATGACAATCTCTTGGGTTGGAAATAACAGATTTCACTTCCATCTCTTTGGTTCCAATGTTTATGTAGAGGTTACCTAGTAACATTGTCTTAGATACTTATAATAAAGTACTAGGCTAAAACAAATTTTAAGGAAGCTGTCAAAAATATTAATAAAAATGATTTAAAATAAAATAGTATACATAACCTCAGTGAGAGTTTCATCACATCCTCGTGAGTTTATCTCATCTAGATCCTCGTAACTTCTTTGTATTTGTGTTTGATATTAAATTACTCTGTTAATATTTGCGAAGAAGTTATAATTTAATCCTTGTAATAAGGCAGATATAGATACCCAACTTGAATCCTTTAAAACAATATTTATTAAGATGAAGGTACGCAGTAGCTACTTTGTTTAATCTTCTTATTGAAACTGAAATTACATCTTTAAATTAAACTTTATGCAATATTTTTCACAGTAATAATAATAATAATAATAATAATAATAATAATAATAATAATAATAATAATTAGTTGTTGATGTACCTACTCAGCACATTACCTTCCGAAAGTTCCTAGGAAAAGATTTTATAAATCCAATAAAATTATAACAGGAACGTACACTATGTAAATTGCACTTGACACTGACATCTGTCAATTAGAATTTTTTGAATATATCAGCTGTTTTCGTGATTATAGCAAAGTTTGATGAATTTTGAACGTTAATCTCTTTATAATTCTTTAACTTTATATATATTGAATATGAAGGAAAATGAATAATCAAACCATATAGAGAATAAGATATTCTTTCATATTGATAATCACATAATATGTCACAAACTGATATTTAACTGCGTTTTTTCAAGACTTTGAAGAACTTCATATAATGGAACTTCCGGTTGACCAATTGTAACCAAAATCTAATTTGCTCTTTATATGAATGTAAAGAAGAGGAATACGAAAGAATTTAAATTTTTAGAATTGTAGTATTGGAGTTAGCGTCGTAGAAAAATTTATTACACACAAACATACAGACCCGGACAAACACACACACACACACACACACACACACACAACCACACAAACACACATAGAGATATCAACGTAAAACAAATAAAATCGTATTGTAGGGACCCTAAAACGTGCTTATTCATTAAAAACCACCTAATTTTTGTCCAAATAATAATAAACTCCTGTGTTAGGCAGTAATCCGCTAAATTTTCTGCTTTTCATATCAAAATTTTGTTCCAAGCAAATTACGATAAATTTAAATTTTTATTACCTGTTTTGCTTGCAAAATTTTCACAAATAATTAATTTTACTTTGAGCAATATTTCTGTTTAAATTACAATGATATTTACAAAAGGAAAACTCTGCAAACTCGTACAGGCAGTTTATCCCAAACAAAAAAGTCAAAACAAAAGAAAGTTAAACACAGTTGATAGCATATGTCAGTTTGACAAATGACTGTGACAGTTTAAGCTACGAGCAAGCGTACAACAAACCACTTAAAAAACACATTTGTTTTTTATTTATTTACAAGTATATAAAATCGCAATGACAAAATCGAATAGTCTATATTTACAAATAAAAATCTGTAGTGGCCAGCACAAGACCTCTCGCCATTTCCATATTAGGATATATAAGTATTGTACATATTTGACGAGATTCTTCCAATTCATTGATGAAATTAGCGGTAATTGTGAAGGGTATATGTAATATATGTATCTATAATTATAATAAATATTTTGGTAGTAATAAAATAAGAAATATTAAATGTACTTCCCAGAAAAAGTCTTCAGTAATGTCTTTGGCTTTTAGACACACATTTGTCTGTCAATTACAAACATTTTAATTTTTCCATAGAAGATATAATAAAAATCTTAAATGTATCGGATAGAGATTTTCATATTTTTTTAACATTAGTAATAACAGAAATTTTCAAAAAATAATATTTAGAAGATTTTTTAAAGAAACTATTACTTCCGGTTGTCCAATTGTTACCAAAATTTAATCAGCTCTTCCCAGGAATGTCAGATTGAGGAAACTGCAGTTAAATATTTTTTAAGTCTTATAGCATTTGAGAAACCGTGGTTCCAACATCCACACATCCACGCACACACACACGCACACATACACACACACACACACACAAACACGCGCGCGCGCGCGCTCGCATGGACATCACCGTAAAAATGTTATAATCGGATTATAGGGACCTTAAAACGTGCTTATCCACTAAAATCTGGATATGCGATTTTTAGCATGATTCCAATACCTCTCTTAGCGAAAGGTAAAACTGGATTAAGTTTATCTGTGGAACAAATAAGATTATGTGGGTTCATGATAAAAATCCATTTTAAAACGATAAAGAATAAAGCATGATAGTTTAAAATTGCGTTATAATGTTATATATTTTGTTCATGCAAAATGCAAATCATTATTATATAAATAACCGCACGTTCTTTTGTTAAACGTTTTAATAAATTTCTTTGCTTAGAAAAACATCTTTGTTTAATATTAGTGAGCATTTAATTTTTAATGAACCGTTAAAATTTGGAAATCGTTAGTTTTGTAATGGTATTTTAACACGCATCTCAATATTGGTTATTCAATAAAAGCATTCGAGCATGTGAACGGAAGAAATGAAGTTTCTTATATTTTTATCAAGGTATTTAAGGTAAATATAACAGAACACTTTTTACTTCTCGCTAAGAGAGGTATTGGAATTATGCTAAAGATCGCATATCAAGATTTTAGTGAAAAGCATGTTTTATTACTTATTCCTTAGGAATAGTTTTCGTTCTGTAATATTTTTTAGTTCCAACGTTTCGTCACCATTAACAACTGATGCCTTTTTCAGGAAAAATGAAAAATAAATTACGAGACAAAAGCAAAAACAACTTATTCCTTAATCTGACATTAATGGGAAGACCTGAAAAGGTTTTGGTAAAAATAGGACAACTGGAAGTAGAATTTTCTTAAAAAAATCTAAATATTATTTTTTTTGGAAATTTATGTTATTACAAATATTAAGGAATGTACATAAAATTCTCTATCTGATGCATTAAACATTTCTATTATATGTTCTATAGATTTAGAGATAGAGAATTATAAATATATAAAATAATAATATAATATATAATATATGTATATGTATATAATGGGGTCCCGTGGTTGCGTGTCGCGAACCTGGGAAACCGGGTTCGATCCCGGGCGACGCCAAATATTTCCAATTTTAAATGGCAGAAAAGTGACCCCTGTGGTGCACTCTCCACACCAGCAATGAGTGTCCGTGAGGTGACGCCTGGTAAGCGCCCGCACGGTACAAATATGTCATCATCATTACCGATATCTGCGATAAAGCAGATTGTGGCACACTCAGAAATGGGTAATATGCCGTGATGATATATTTATTTTATTTATTTATTTATTTAAAATAATCCGTTGTATACAGTTTCATAGCCCAAATAACTTCATGAAAACCAGTTGAAAAATTAAAATGTTTGTATTTGACAGAAAAATGTCGGTGTCAAAAATCCAGACACATTACTGAAGGCTTTTTCTGGAAGGTATGTACACTTAATATTTCTTATTTTATTATTAATTAAATATTTAAAATTATAGATACCTATGTCAATCTCGATAATGAATTTGAAGAATCTCGAACATTTAGAAGAGTAGAAAATAAAATATAAAAAAAATATCGTCACGGCATATTATCCATTTCTGGATGTGCCAATCTGCTTTGTCACAGATATCGGTAATAATGAGAAGAGTAACCACTGAAATATGATGAAACTTATTTATAGAATGAATTAAAAAATATAAAACTATGTTAATACATAATAGATGTAAACATATTATTGCTGTTGCTGATAAAATATTTTACATTATTTATGATATAAAACAAAATAGTTACATATAAATTACTGTTTTGTATTCTACGAAAGAAACATTAACATATATCAAAACTATTAATTATATTGTTACATATTTTATAATAAATAAATTATGTGATAATATCAAACTACAGTGAAAAAATTTCATAAAAACTCCTACAAATTTAGTTACATTTTCCAATAAATACCAATAAAATTAGTGTTATCTCTCTCAGTGTTTCAGTAATGAATCGATTTCTCTTATCAATTTTAATTTTCCTCGCTGTTTTCCAAGTGGATCCCCGGCCTTAATCTAATCAGCTATTGATTATCTGAAGCGCCGACTGCTTAACTACATCCGAAGAGAAGACTGAAGTAGAACGTAAATGGTAAAATGTAATGAAACGCGGAGAGCATTTACAAGCCGCAGAAATATGGCTTTAATTTTTAGTGGAGCGCTCTGTTTTATTATGAAGAGGAATTAAGGTTTATGCTTGTTGAATGTCTTGTAAAAGTACTTGCTTTATTGGGCAGTATTTTAAATAATAGATTCTTAAAGATGAAATGAGGTTTAAAGCATGGAATTAAGTTGAATTATAAATTATGGCTTGTAATAGAGGAATATCGCTATGTGAAATTTAAATATTTTGATACTGTGTGTGTGTATGGTGTAACACGAAAACCGGGCCATAAGCGTTTAACAACTCTAAAAATGCGTACACTTACGCAACATTCTCTTTACAATCAAATAATATTACTACCAAGTTTATATCGCTACCCATTTTTGAATTATTGCCCCAAAAGTCAACATACCCCACATTTAGATAAAAACTTGAAAAATTTTAAAAATCAAATTTTTATGTATCTAGATACTTCTCAATGCGCTGATTCCAAATTTTGAAACCGCGGGTCGATATCTCGTTTCGTTCTCGAGATATTTAGATTTAAAGTTTTGCCCATTTTTGGGTATTAACCCAAAAATGGGTCGAGATATGAATTTGGCGACATCACCATTCGTTTCTACGGACAAAAATACATAAGTATACCAATTTTCATAATTTATGTCCAACCGGTTCATTTTTTATGAATAAAAGCTTGAAAACCTTTGAAAATGGGCAAAATCTGAAAAAATCGTAAGGGGTACACCTTAGATTTTTGCGATTTTTGGCCATTTTCAGTTATTTCGCTTTAGAGATTGTATGCGGTGTTCAAAAATTCTGAAAATTGGTGTACTTATGTAATTTTGCCCGTAGAATCAAATGGTGTTGTCGCCAAATTCATATCTTTACCCATTTTTGGGTTATTACCCAAAAATGGGCAGTTTTGAGCAAAACTTTGAATCTAAATATCCCGAGAACGAGACGAGATATCGACCTGCGGTTTCAAAATTTGAAATTGAGAAGTATCTAGATACATAAAAATTAGATTTTTAAAGTTTTTATCTAAATGTGGGGTATGTTGACTTTGGGGCAATAATTCAAAAATGGGTAGAGATATAAACTTGGTAGTAATATTATTTGATTGTAAAGAGAATGTTACGTAAGTGTACGCCTGTTTAGAGTATATATGAGTATACATTTATAATGTATATTCGTGTGATAATTTTACTGGATATATAGAATCTTTTCCAATGAACTTTTGGTATGGGATTTGTACAAAATACTTCAAATTAACGGAAGGTTTGTGCTGGCCATAGCAGATTTATTATAAAGTAACGTTTCGGCACTTAAGTGCAATACAATACTTATATACCTAACATAAAATGGAAATGGCGAGACGTATTGTGCTGGCCGCAACAGATTTTTATTTTATTAATGGAAGTAAATTACTCTTCTCCAAACATTCGGCTGTGTTACTAGTTTTAGAATTTTACTCTCTACTTCATATAAACCTTTTGTATATTTTATGAATCAATTTTTGTTTTATAAAAACCAATCCGGTAATTACAAGTTTGTCACGCATGTCGAGTTTTCCTTCCGTTTATGGTTTTAAATTTAGGCGCCGTGTATTTACGCACCAGCGGTAGTCATTAATAACGTTCTTGTCAGTTCCCGCTTTTAGAAAATCAATACTAAATTTGGGATCCGTCCCTGCTCGGTCGGTAGGCCGAAGCTACAAGCTTCAAACCGAATAAAGCTCGTATCCTTGACCTTAAAAAGCTCCGGCAGCATGGCCACGCTTATCAGTGTCAGACGGAATTAGACGAGCTTTGGGAGTCGGTACTATTTTCATATTCATACCATGATTGTGGAAGAATTTATTATGGTAAATGTTTTGTTGTTAAGTTCAGAAATTTATGAACTTTTCGCAAATTTTTTGTATTATTTTATGAAGGTTATTTTAGAATTATTGAAATAAGGAAACAAGGTAGGCCGTGGAAAACAAAAATTACACTTTCGACTGTTATTAATTATTTGAAATTTAGCTGCGAGTTAAGTTATTTAATCAACTTTTTAAAGTATCGTTGTAATAAGCCGATTACACATTTTTACCTTCCGTCACCGTTAGGAAAGGAAGGTATTGTCTTTGGTCAAAAAATTCGGTAGTGAGTTTTTAATGAATAAGCACGTTTTAGGGTCCCTACAATACGAATATACAATTTTTAAGATGATGCCTATATGTATGTATGTATGTGTGTGTGTGTGTGTGTGTGTGTGTGTGTGTGTGTGTGTGTAGCAATAATATGTTTGTTTACAACAAAATATGCAACAATATTGCTCATTTTTCAGTACGTGTGCGTAGTTTGAAACTGGCTTTAAACTGGTGGCAAATTTTTGGGTTCTGCGAACAGAATTAAAGGTTATTGTTATTACTACCATCTGGAGTGAACAGAATAGCTACCTATTTGAGTATTAAGAGCGCAAAATGATATATTATTGATTGAGAGTTTGCGTAGTGAAATAATATAGTTATAATAGATTCTGAAACACATTATTTTAACCGAATTATATAAAATTTTGTACATAATACTTTATGAAAACGTAATATTGTTTGACTCACATAATTTGCAAAACTCGTTTAGCTCGTTTTGGCAAATATTATGTTCATCAAACAATATCACTCTTTTCATAAATGATTATGTAAAAAATCTGTTGTGGCCAGTACAGGACCTCTCGCCATTTCCATATTAGGCTATATAAGTATATACATATTGTAATTAACATTTCTGGTACATGCACAAAAATTCTAATTACATCTATTATGTATTAACATAGTTTTATATTTTTTATTCAATTTTGACGTTTTAAACTGTCATTATTAACTCCATAGCAACAACTATAAGTAACACTTTTTTCACAAGTGAATTAAAAATTTTTAAATCACTCTCACAAAATTTTAATTCACTCTGGCATTCTGCAACAAAAAATGCATTTAAAAATAACATCAAGAACGAAAATAACACTTACCACATAATTTATCAGACATTATCAGCCCTTTTCATTATTTTTTACGACATAAATGACAGACAATGAAGCTTTTTAAATATGTGACTTGACGTCTATCAGCGACGATTGTCATGCTTAGCCTACTAACTGATCAATTTTTACCTTCCGTCAAAAGGAAGGTATTGTTTTTGGTCAAAAAATTCGGTGGTGAGTTTTTAATGAATAAGCACGTTTGAGGGTCCCTACAATACGAATGTACTATTTTTAAGATGATGTCTGTATGTGTGTATGTGTCCGTGTGTGTGTCTGTGTGTGTGTCTGTGTGTGTGTGTGTGTGTGTGTGTGTGTGTGTGTGTGTGTCTGTGTGTGTGTCTGTGTGTGTGTGTGTGTGTGTGTGTGTGTGTATGTGTGTCCGTGTGTGACAAATTTTTCTCCGACGATAACTCCAATACTACAATTCTAAAAATTATAATTCTTTCGTATTCCTCTTCTGTACAACCATATGAAGAGTTGATTAGATTTTGGTTATAAATGATCCACCGGAATTACCCTAATTTGAAGTTTTTAACAGTTTTTCTTAAAAAAGCGCAGTTAAATATTATTTTTTGACATTTTTTTATAATACATATTAAAGAAAATACTCTTCTCTATAGGTACGGTTTGATTATACATTTTCCTTCATATTCAATAGCTGTAGATTTAGAACGTTATAAAGAAAATAATTTTCAAAAATTAGTCAGCTTTGCTATTTATCATGGAAACAGCTGATAATTTAAAAAAAAATTAATTGACAGATGCCAGTTGCAAGTGCAAAACCAAATATGGAAAGTATAGGATCTAAAATTGGTATGTCATAGTGTTCCTCGCAAGTGACGTGAGAAAGGAAGGAATGTGTGAAGAAGATGCGTTGGACAGGAATTAGTAGAAGAGAAGAGGAAACAGGGACCCGTAATAAAACAGGGGAAAGCTGAAGAATAAATGAAGAAAGTGTCAAGTGCATTTTACTTAGTGTACGTTTATGTTATAATTTTATTGGATTTATAGAACCTTTTCAAATTAACTTTTGGTATGCAATTTGTAAAAAATAGTATGTGTTCGTGTTCGATTTTACATGATATTATATAGAATATGTTCCAAGGACCTTTTGGTATGGGATTTGTAAAAAATACATCGAATTGACGGTAGGTCTTGTGCTGGCCACAACAGATTTTTTAAAAATATATATAAATAAAATATATCATCACGGCATATTACCCATTTCTGAGTGTGCCAATCTGTGTTGTACACAGATTTCTGTAATGATGATGACATATTTCTACCGTACGAGCGTTTACCAAGCGTCACCTCACGGGCACTCATTGCTGGCGTGGAGAGTGAACCACAGGGGTCACTTTTGTGCCATTTAAAAATGGAAATATTTGGCGTCGTCGAGCCTGAGTGTCTGGTCACCAACCTGGGGAACCGGGTCCGATTCCGAAAAGTATTTTAAATAATAGTTTAAGCAATCTTTTCATAGTAATAAAAAAATATGGCGAGCACATTACCTTCCGTCAATTCTGAACTGAAAGTTCCTTGGAAAAGATTCTATAAATCCAATAAAATTATAACACGAACATACATTATGTAAATTGACACTGACATCTGTCAATTTGAATTATTTGAATACATCAGTAGTTTTCCTGTTTATAGCAAATGTGGCTGATATGTATGCCACAACTTAATGGGTGAGATTCAGTGGGTTGTATTAGCGTGTTTTAAGCTAAAACAGTCCTTTGTCAAAAATATTTTGGCAACTTTGTAATACCTGTCAGAGACCAAAGGATCTAATAAAGAAAGAAATATTATTAACAGAAGTAAGAAAGCCATACAATTACGACAAAAAAGGGACAAATGTCAAAACTGATCAAACGGGAGATGAGATATTTTAAAATACATTAACATTCAGGTATGATTTGACACATAAAATTTGACATATTTCTAACCTAACTTTGCAATAATGAGTTTCCTTTTAAACCTTCTATTTACAATAATACTTCCCCATTTGACTTAAGGATACCTGTATTACTTTTCCCTGTGGTAAAATTTCTAAATCACAATTGAATCTCATGGATAGATGTGGAAAATATTACAATGTTGCCATTTACTTAATACAAGTTTTAATACAGACCTTAATACAACCCACTGAATTCCACCCAATCTCTTTATGATTCTTTAACTCCCAATCTATTGAATATGAAAGAAAATAATAATAAGATATTCTTTCATATTAATAATTACATAAAATGTCAACAAATGATATTTAACTGAGTTTTTTCCAGAAAAACTGTTATGAACTTCAAATAAGGGAACATCCAATTGATCAATTATAACCAAAATCTAATCAGCTCTCCATATTGATGCAAAGAACAGGAATACGAAAGAATTATAATTTTTAAAATTGTAGTATTGTTGAACTGAAATCTATCAATAATTTTTTTCTTAAGCAAAAAGTATCAATTTTGTGACGTTTTAAAAAACGTCCGTCCTTTTTGCCCCACCCTGTATTTACTAAAAAAAAGGTATATAAAAATTTTTGCAACAGCAATTTTAAGATTAAAAATTGTTTATTTTATTTTTTCACAATCTCTTATGTGATTTTTGCAATAATATTTACATTCTCTTTCCGTTTATTATTTATTTATTTTATGTTAAATTTTTGACGTCACTTTATTATCATGTAATAAAATTATGCTCTCATTCATTTAAAAAACATTATTTACGTCAAAATCTTCCATTGAACGTGAACTGTAAAAACAATACATGGCATAGAGAGAGAGGATTACAGAAAATCAATATTCTTTTTCTAACAACGTCACTTGTTCGTTAACAATTGAACTACTGCCGATAAAATTTTATGAAAGATATGTACATACACAATAAAATTCAACCTTCAAACACTGTAATTACTAAGAAGTAATGTATGTATTGTATTTATGACAAAAATAATACAAAAATATGTCGAAACTAGTAATTTATATTACCTTCATAAAATAAAATTCATTATAATAATAAAATGTTGGTATTAAAACGAACAGAACTATTGATAAAATGTTTGATTTGACCTACATACGAACGATACGGTTAAAATCAATTAGGTTATAATAAATCATTTTTCTTGAGACAATACGAAACGAAATAGGAAAAAGATATCACAATAACAATAAAAGAAAACATAAAAAGAGATAACAGTTTTTTTTGATTTAATTCGCTTTTTGTATCCAGTAGAACTAAATAAATTATTATTTATAAACAAATAAATAACTAAATCAACAATGTTTTATATATACCGTATGTCCACGGATCGAGTTCCAAAGAGGAAAAACTTGCCGTTATTTATTTATTTTCATTAACTGTCAGTTATAAAAATCAACCATAATCCTTGAAAATGTTGTCAAAAGACGAACGAATTTTCCTAATTCAACACTATGGCAAAGGTAATAAAGCGATCAGTCGAGTTGTCGAAGAATTTAATGGAAAAGTTTTCGGATATTTATATCTCAAATAGAGGCTGTGTTAACAATTACCATGACAACGCAAACTTATTTTTTGGGACTTAGAATAATTTTCAACTAAAACGAACAATTTTCGATTTTTATCTGAAACTAAAAGAAAATTTGAAAATGTTATAACTGACTTGGCCGTTTCGGTACATCCAAAAACTTTTATCAAGAATACATTTTTTTGTAAAATAAAAATTAAAAATAATTTTCCTCTTTGGAACTCTATCCGTGGACATACTGTGTACGTTTTTACATCTCGCTAAGAGAGCTATTGGATTCATACTAAAGATTTTAGTGAATAAGCACATTTTAAGGTCCCTGCAATAAGATTATAATATTTTTACGGTAATATCTCTCTCTCTCTCTCTCTGTGTGTGTGTGTGTGTGTGTGTGTGTGTGTGTGTGTGTATGTGTGTGTGTGTGTTTGTACAATCTGACATTCCTGGGAAGAGTTGAAAATGTTTGGTAAAAATTTTAAATCTTATTTTTTGGAGAATTATGTTGTTACAATATTAAAGAATATAAAATTCTTTATCCAATACATTGAACATTTTTATTATATCTTCTATAGATTTAGAGATAGAGAATTATAAATATATAAAATAATTCATGAATCAAATAGCCCATGGAAACCAGTTAGTAAATTAAAATGTTTGTAATTGATATAACTGTCCATGTCAAAAATTCAGAGACATTACTTCAGAATTAATTACTAAAAAGTACATTTAATATTTTTTTATTAATTAAATATTACATAGCCTAATATGAAAATGGCGAGAGGTATTGTGCTAGCGACAACAGATTTTTTTTTATTTAATTGGTTTTATGTGTGCATAAAAAAAATATATCATCACGGCATATTACTCATTTCTGGGTGTGCCAGTATCTACAACACATGTAGACATCGTTAATGATGACGTTATATTTTACCGTGTGGGCGCTTACCAGGCGTTACCCCACCGGCACTCATAGCTGGCGTGGAGAGTGCGATAGAAATAAATAAAAGATAATTTATAAATAAATAACTTAATCGGTAATGTTTAATATCCATTGTTGGGTGTATCAATTTACTAGGTAATGACAATTAATTTTAATAAAAAATAAATGAAATGCTCTTCACTCCCCTGATTTGACACCCCTGGATTTTTTTGAATGGGGTACCATTAAACAATATTTATTTAAATTACAAGGAATGTGTATACAGCTTATTATTTTCGCCGCTTACCCTTTTCTAACCGGACTCACCGAGCCGCAGTGTTTTAGCACTGCCGGCAGTACGCCATTGCTACATTTAATGAAGATGTATAAGTGGCGATATGTATATAGCATCCAAGTGTGATAAATACAAGTAGCTGTATTAATTTTTATGACAAATCACATTTTAAAGGATTTTCACATAACGTCAAAATAGAAAGAGTGAACGTTAAAACTATTGTATCTGTCTAACTACAACATTGCAGCTATCTCTCTCTAAAAGTGAGGTTATGTCTGTTTTAAGTGAAATATAAAGTAGTTTTCAACGCTATTTCTGAACAAATAAGGTTAAATTTAAACGCTAATTGGAGTCAAAGTGAGCTTTATCGTTCACGCTATTTATTATGATATGTGAAAACTCTCTACTGTGAGCTAAAATATATACGGTAACCCATTCGGCCACCAAGTCAAATATTTTATAAACTTATATTTTACATCAAAAAGAATATAATATTCAATAAATTCATCAAAAATATTTCTATAAATAAAGTAAATTATATTCCACTTCGAATATTTATTATCACAACAAGAATAGCTGAGAAACTATTCATATAGAGAATATTTTTATTTACTACTTGAATAAAAGTCTGTAAACTTAGAATACAAACTAGGGTAAACAAAATTGAATCGTTGCTGCCATCAATAAATTTTATTTCTACTAACAAATACTTTTATAAGGTACAAAAGTTAACTATACAACTTCCTGTAACATTGTAGGCAAGATGTGTCACATGTTCTCAAAAAAATGTATTGTGGCCAGCACAAGACCTCTCGCTATTTCCATATTAGGCTATAGAAGTATATATTGTATTTAACATTTCTGGTACACACACAAAAATTCTAATTACATCTATTTATTATTCATATATTTTTACATTTTTTTTTTTTCATTCAATAAATAAGTTTCCTCCTACTCTTCTATATTCATTGATGAAATTGGCGGTATTTCTGAGGCGTGTATGTAATACAATGTGTCTATAATTTTAAATAGTTAATAATAAAATAAGAAATATTAAATGTACTTCCCAGAAAAAGCCTTCAGTAATGTATCTGAATTTTTGATACCGCCTTTTTACCTTCCGTCACCTTTAGGTAAGGAAGGTATTGTCTTTGGTCAAAAAATTCGGTGGTTTTAATGAATAAGCACGTTTTAGGATCCCTACAATACAAATTTACTATTTTTAAGATGATGTCTGTATGTATGTATGTATGTATGTATGTATGTGTGTGTGTGTGTCCATGTGTGTGTATGTGTGTGTGTGTGTGTGTGTGTCCGTGTATGACAAATTTTTCTCCGACGATAACTCCAATACTACAATTCTAAAAATTATAATTCTTTCGTATTCCTCTTCTGTACATCCATATGAAGAGTTGATTAGATTTTGGTTATAATCGATCCACCGGAAGTACCCTGATGATATTTAGAAATTTTTTTTAAGAAACTTCTACTTCCGTTTGTCCAATTGTTACCAAAACCTTTGCGGCCACAAAGGAGATAAAAGCAAAATCGCTGAAGGAACCGAAGGCTGTTTCTTAAAGTACATTCCGCAAGTGTTTTGCAGATGGAAACAACGTTGGCGTAAGTACATTACCTTTAATGGGGAATATTTTGAAAGGGACAATATTATTTTTGAAACAAATGATTATTTTCGTAATTTTTTCACCAAACCTCGTCCGACGAAATCCCTATAAAATCGTATTCCCTTTTGAGAGGTGCAGAGTTGAAAGCTGGAAAGTTTCCATCACGCAAGCTTGGATATGTGACGTCAGAAGAGCTTTTTGTATACAACCTCTTTTAAATATTAATATCCACTCCGCTACGGACGCCTGAACTGACAAACGTAGCCTTGAGAAACGTCAAAGGATTTTCAAATCAGATTCTGGCCAAGGACGAAATTTTATTGAATCTAGGAGCTTAAGTACAGGTTAAGGAATTTATATTAAAGGCCTATTGTTCCTTTGAAGAAAAATGTTGAAGATGCGAGATGAGAAATGAAATGTTTGCAGAAAATAAATAAGGTGTCTGAACTACCACAACAAAAATATGAATGAGAGGAGTAAATGAAAATAAAATAAATGCATCATTCTGCTTTTTACTTAATGCTGATTGTGGCATTTTGAAAAATCTGTTGTGTCAGCACAATACCTCTCACTATTTCCATTTTAGGCTATATAAGTAATAACCTATTTTATTTAACATATCTTATACTCCCAAGGAATTCCAATTACATCTATTCGTTAAAATAATCTTGTATTTTTTAAATTATTAAAAAATCTTTCAAAACGCTTAAAACACTGGAATAATACAACCTGTTAGTTTCCGTTTTGTAATATTTTAATAGTTCCTACGTTTCGGCACCATTAACTGATGCCTTCTTCAGGGAAAATGACAAACAAATTATTTGTTTTTGCATTTGTCTCGTTGTAATTTATTTGTCATTTTCCCTGAAGGAGGCATCAGTTAATGGTGCCGAAATGTAGACTAAAAGGTTGTATTTTTAAATTCATTCTATGAACAATTTTTCTCCGACTCTTCTAAATTTTCCAGATTCTTCCAATTTATTGAGATGGGCGGTATTTCTGAAGGGTATACGTAATATATCTACAATTTTAAATATTTAATTAATAATAAAATAAGAAATATTAAATGTAGGTAATTCCCAGAAAAAGCCTTTAGTAACGGATATGAATTTTTGACACTGACATTTTTCTATCAATTACAAACATTTTTATTTTTAAATTGGTTTCCTTGGAGTTGTGTGTTGTGAAATTAATTACAACAGATTGTTTTATATATTTAAGTACAAATATTATTTAGAAGAATTTTATTAAGAAACTACTACTTCCGGTTGACCAATGGGGATTACACCATTTATTTTTATAGTTTCATCTGAAAATATTAGGAAAACTAAGACTATTGATGAAAATCCGGTGAAAAAATTCCTATTAATAAGCGAGTTATGGTCTCCCGAATTTTGAAAAGATTGACGTGACGTCACATTTATGTGTTTTTATATCAAACTGTTTTCATCATGGACCTAAATGTTCTTGAAATATTTGCTATTTTAAGTTATATTTACATAAAAATAAATGAATATTATAACAATGTATAAGTCTACATACTTTATAATTACAGGTGTATTTAAATTATTAAGTTTAATGCAAGAAATTTATGTTAAAATAAAAACTGTTTGAAAACTGCAGTACAGGAATGTTAGCCCCTCCTTTCAAATTTGAATTTCTTAACTACCATTGGTAGTAATCCCCACCTCCTAACACGCTATTTGTAATGCATGTATAGGCGGTTTCTCGGTCGCCAATCAAAATATTTTCATACTAGTGTCGAAGCACTATAACAAAAAACCCTTTATTTCCGAAATATCTCAATTATACCATTTCATTTTTTTATTAATATTCGTTATTCAGCATATACATTCGTATTTTTTTACTATTTTCCTTTAATTCGATTGAGCTGTAATCCCCCATTTTTACCAAAACCTTTTCAGCTCTTCCCACTAATGCCAGATTAAGCAATACGTAGTTAAATTAGTCTTTAATCTTATAGAATTTAAAAAACCGTCCCTCCAACATCCATACACACACATACGCACCCAGATATCATTGTAAAAATAGTATAATCGGATTCTAGTGACCTTAGAAGGTGTGTATTCACTAAAATCTGGATATGCGATTTTTAGCATGACTCCAATACCTTTTTTGGCGAGAGGTAAAAATGCCAAATAATCGAATTCAAAGTAGTGCTTGTAACGCCACTGTTAGGAAAAATTCGGCGATCAAAATGCGCATTCGAATTTATTCCCGATTTGAAGTGAAAGCTTGGACCTTGCAAGATTTAACCCGATATCCAATCCGAACCCTATGTGGGCCGTTGAAACGTGTTTATTCACTAAAATCTGGATATGCGATTTTTACCTCTCGCTAAGAGAGGTATTGGCATCATGCTAAAAATCACATATTCAGATTTTAATGAATAAGCACGTTTCAAAGTCACTAACATCCGATTTTAACATTTTTACAATGATGTCTGTGTGTGTGTGTGGATGTGTGTATGTGTGTGTGTGTGGATGTTGGACGAACGATTACTCAAAAACTATAAGATATAAGACCTGTTTAACTATGAATTCCTCAATCTGACATTCCTGGGAAGAGCTGAAAAGGTTTTGGTAACAATTGAACAACCGGAAGTAGTAGTTTTTAAAAGAAATTCTTCCACATATTAATATTTGAAAATTTTTGATATTACTAATTTTGAAGAACAAAATTCTAAACCTGATACATTTAAATTTTTTATTATATCTTCTATAAATTTAGAGATAAAGACGCTATAATATATAGAATATCGGGTTATAACAAGTCGAGTAGGCGAAACTACACTAAGGAAACCAGTAGACAAATTCAAATGTTTATAACATAATTTGTAAATAACAGATATCAGTGTCAAAAATACAGTTTTAGTGACATTTTGATAGCTTTTTCTGGGAAGCACATTTAATCTTTCTTATTGTTTTATTAATTAAATATTTGAAATTATAGGTAATATGCATATATCCATCAGAAATACCGCCAATCTGGTTAATGAATTGGAAGAATCTGTGACATTTAGAAACTTCCTCATACAATGAAAAATAGATATAATTAAAATTATATGTGTGCAGAAGACATGTTAAATACAATAAAAGACAATAATTGGGTAATGTTCTGTAATATTTTGTTATAAAACGACGCTTCGATACAATACTTATATAGCCTTATATGGAAATGGCGAGAGGTCTTGTGCTGGCCACAACAGATTTTTTAATGAATCCAATCCCTCTCTTAGCAGTGGCGTACCCAGAGGGGGGGCGTTGGGGGCGATCGCCCCCCCTAGACCTACATATTTTTTTATATACACGTACACATAATTAGCGGAACGCCAAAAAAGCTTTGTATTTAAAAAAGTATGATTGTACTCTCTTATTTCGTAATTGTGCTGGAAATTCTTGATCTACAAGAAATAAAAAATGATAATATGACACCCAAATATAGCCATCTAATAAAGATTGACATCATTTATGGAGGTCTTAAATATTGCTTGGTCTTTAGTTTTATTAAATATGGGTGTTCAATTCGTATTCACTATAGATCAAGGGTTAACAATCATTTCTGCTTTTGTCGTCTTTCAAGTTTAAATATTTAAAGTAAAAAAATAAATAAAAATAAAATAACACTGTCTATTAGTACAGCATCGCCAGAGAGAAGTTTTACAGCAATTCATCGGTTAAAGACATATTTACGAAATAAAATGGACGAAGAGGGTTTACCAGATTTAGCACTTCTACACATTCACCGAAATATTAATAAAGTAATAGAATGTTTCGCAAAAAGATCCAACCGTAAATTAGACTTCATTATAATCTCTTGCCATCTGATATAATAATATACAGGGTGTTAAAAAATAAGTATTAACAAACTACGAGGACAGATAGTACTGACCAAAATGAGTAAAAAAAGTCTAATCAAAATGGGTCCGATTTCTGAAAAAGAAGCCATTTTGTATTAGAATAGAAGAAAAACTGAAAAGATAGTGATTGAACAAAATTTTGTCATTTAATATGAAATATTTCTTTCACTTTCTAATAGTTACGAAGTTATTTGAAAATTAAATATTGGTCAACATTTATCTTAGAACAATTATTCGATTTTTTCTTGAGAAACAAAAACACATCTAAGATGACCTCTGAAAGGTAAACAAAAAGTCTAATTTAATCAAAGTCGTAACTCTTACAGTTTTCGAGATAGCAGAGGTAACACCGGAAAAACTCATTTTTCACTGTCTTATATCTCGGAAACTATTGAAGATCGGACCCATGTTGATTATGCTTTTTATACTCATGTTGGTCAGTACTATATGCCGGCATAATTTGTTACACTTATTTTTTAACAACCTGTATAATAATATTTTTTTGTTCATGTTCTTATTTAAAATATCTTATTTTCTTGGTTAACGTTTCTTATATTTTTAATGTTAATCTTCCTACCTTAATATCTTAAAATATCTTTGTATTATAAAATATAAATATGAGAAAATAAGTACATGAAATTATTTAGTCGCCCCCCCTAGACCAAAATCCTGGGAACGCCACTGTCTCTTAGCGACAGATAAAAACACCGACAAAACATACAATATATAAAACTATTGACGACACATTTATTCTCATCCAATTCTTATTGAGAGTGGTCGAACAGCGTTGTGTTGGCATCTGTGCGTACTACCCGATGTAGATCGATTCGAAACGCGGAAGGACGTTGACGACTACGGATACGGGTACTGGGACCCGGTGTTTGTTCGCGCACAGTACGGCGCCACCCGGAACCGGAGTCTGGACTCCGGACCCGGTGCCAGATTCCTTATCTCTTCTCGCATCAAAACATACCCCGGGACAAATAGAGCAGGAGAATTGCAAATTTAAAACAGGAATAGGTTTTCGGATTCTCAGAAGATGGGTGTCGAAATAGAAGAATGGAATAATAGTTATATGTATAATAGTAGGATAAAGGTAAACATAATTATTTGTAACGAGGGTAATATAGTTTTATTTAATAGTTTGTTGTGGAGATTATTTTGAGTTAAAACAAAAAAGTAACAGAAGATATACGGGGTATTCCACCATAACAAAAAAAATAAAAAATTTCAATTTAACATAAAGTATGGCTCAATAAATAATAGTTAAAACAATGAAAATATTTTTTAAATAATTACTTTACGAGATATTTCACATTTGCTAAAAGGGAAAATTGACGTCATACAATGGGCTACTTGCGTGGTATTGAAAATCCGATTTCTATCACTATATACGTAATGTTATGTTGAAAACATATGTAAAAATATAAATTTTATTTTAAAAAAATTATTTGTTTTTTAGTAAATTAAGAAAGAAAATTTTCTGTGACGTCATTATATTAAAATGGAAAAGGAAACCATATGTTTAAAAATGCAACGTATAGATGGCATGCGTGCGAGAAAATTTTAATTTGAATTTGACATTAGTTCATTTTTTTCTCTCTCTGGGCTCTCAAATATATTAATTACTTCACAAATAAAGACATAGGTAGTTACATGTAATTTAAAATATCGATACCAAAAAGACAAACTAAAATACTAACCTCCAAACTATTGTTGAAACGTCAAACAGGAGATCTACATTATCCGTACAAACAAACGCTATGGCTTTACGACCATTCTTTGGTGCGGCGTAATTCTACGTCATACATGGCGGGAATTCAAATAATCAAATTTCATTATTTTTTTCTGGCTAATTAATAAATATTTTGCCAAAAGAAAAAAATATGGGTAGCAAGTTTGTACCTGCTCTTCAAAAATATTAAATAAAAAAAGGTACGCAAGTAGCCCATTGTTATCCTTCTCTCGCAGCGTACTCAAAGCAGTGTGTGTGAGAAAGACAAGTATAGGGGAAATGTGACGTTACACTGATTTCTCGAAAATAAAATACTGTTAAACTAGGAAAAATTAAGATTTTTTAATACTCTGAATTGCTTCAAAACTGAATGAAGTTTTATTTAAAATAATAAAAAAAAATTGAGTGGAATACCCCATTACATATAGTATTTATAAGAAAGGAGTGGCACGTAATTGAAGCAGTTTCTTTTTGCCACACAGATTATGGAGGTATTGGATTCATGCCAAAATCGCATATCCAGATTTTAGTGAATAAGCACGTTTTAAGGTCCCTAAAATCCGATTATAACATTTTTAAGATCATGTCTCTCTTTCTCCCTTTCTCTCTGTATGTGTGTGGGCGTGTGTGTGTGCACACAAATTTTATTATATCTTCTGTAGATTTAGAGATTACATCAAGCAAACCAATGGTCAAATTCAAATGTTTGTAAAAGACCGAAAAATGTCAGTGTCAAAAATCAGCAGTTTTACTAATACTACTGAAAGCTTTTTCTGGGAAATATATTTTATATTTCTTATTGAATTATTAATTAAATATTTAAAATAGTAGATAGTAATAGTACATATATCCTTAAAATACCGCCAATCCCGTCAATGAATTGAAACCATCTTAAACATTTTAGAAGAGTAGGACAAGCTTCCTTATGGAATGAAAGAATAGTTAGAAGTATTTGTGTGTACAAGAAATGTTAAATTCGACACTTATGTGACAAAACGGAAATGGCGAGAGGTATTGTGCCGGGCACAACAGATTTTTTTAGAATTGTTAACATAGTTCGTATTCATTGGCGTTTATTTTAGCATTTTTGTATCTCGTGTTGATTTACGTGATTTATCAATTATTCCATAAAAAAAAAACAGCGAAAAACGCTAGAATAAGTGTTTTGTTTGCATATGCGTTTCTTGATACAGAAAAATATAGTTTCCTAGTCGTTATCAATACAGATTATATAGCGAATTAAACTACCTACAAACGAACTATTTTTTCGCAATGAAGATTATCATAGCTTTCATCAGAACAAGAAGAAATAATGATTAATCTTTTCTTCATAGTCTTTACATTCAATTTGTGGTATCTATTCTAGGAATTTATAAGAGGAAATTTTGTTATAATATTTAATACAGGATGTTAAAGATAACAATAAAAACATATTGATAGTTATTATAAATATCTATGTTTACAAATATGATAAAAGTTTTAAAACGCAATTATAAAAAGTAGGTAGGTACCTATGTGTACAATATGTCTATCTACCTGCGAATATTGGTTTTGTTATCAAAGGAAAATTTTAATTTAAGCCGCAATTTCCTGTTTTCTTTCATAAAAACTCACCGTACATACAGAGAAATTTCCATTATAAATACTTAATCTAATAAATCATGCATTAAAGGCCCCATTCAAACACATTCTTGCTTGCAAAATGTGACAACAAATTCAAACCGTACTTTCTACAAATTTTAATATAATTCTGTAACTCAATGGTTAATTTTTAACGACTCGTTAAAAATTTTATCCAAGAGATATTGATTTTACAATTAAAAATCTGATGTGGCCAACACAGTACTTCTCGCTGTTTAATTTTATTAATTTATACCTACATATTTACTAATCCTGCAAACTATATTAAGCTCCTATGCATATAATTATTGCTTTATTCACTACTTTCTTTTTAAAATGTCACCATTATTAATTTGAAATTATTTGTTTTTTGACTGCGATATTTATACATACATACATTTGTAATATGAACTGTGTAACAAAGAAATTGTGTTTTTTGATACATAGGCAAATTAGATTATTTTATAAATTGTTATATGAGATCTTTAATTTTTATAATAACATAAATTGCGAAAATGATATTTAAATATATTTTTCGAAGAAACCCCTTTTTGAGCTTCAAGCAAAGTGCCATTTCCGATTATCCGATTTACATAAAAATCTAATGATTTCTTTTCATATTAGAATAGGGTCGAAATACAAAATTTCAAAATAAAATCGATTAATAATAATAGAGTTAGAGCGTTAAGAGGAACCACATACACACACACACACACACACACACACACACATACACACACATACACACACACACATACACACACACCACACACACCACACACACCACACACACCACACACACCACACACACCACACACACACACACCATACACACACCGCACACACACACACACATCATCGTGAAAATGTTAAAATTCGATTCTAGGGACCTAAAAACGTGGTCTTTTACTACAATCTCGACATGCGGGAGGTAAAAATGGTTATTTCAATATTTTGAGGATATAACCTATTTAAATAAATATATCATCACGGCATATTACCCATTTCTGAGTGTGCCACAATCTGCTTTATCGCAGATATCGGTAATGATGATGACATATTTGTACCGTGCGCCGTGCGGGCGCTTACCAAGCGTCACTCACTGCTGGCGTGGAGAGTGCACCACAGGGGTCACTTTTGGCGTCGGTCGGGATAGAACCCTGTTCTCCAGGTTCGCGACCAGACACTCAGGCAAGGGACCCCATTTAACCTATTTTCATTCTCAAAATTACGAACTGTTCACATTGCTTCTTGCATTTATCATTTATCTACAGATTAATATCTGTCAAAAACGTGGTTAACGCACTTAGTTCCAACATTTTAATTCTTGTTCAACATCTTGTTTGACATCATTTAACTCCCGCTATTTGGCATCAACTATGCAAGCTTATTAATTTATAGATCAGACAATTTGGCTTCCATTTTCTTCGTCGTAATTCTCAAAGTTCTTAGATGAGGTAATCGCGGTGTCCTTGAGTTGTCAGTTGAGTTTCTCTTAGCAATGCTGTCTGTCCTACCGCTTGTTGGATGGGTGTTGGTAGAAGGAATAAGAAGAGGTTCAGGAGCGAGGTATTGCGCAGGACGAGGAGCATTCAGGATGACGGGTACGGATGGAAGGCACACAGACGTGTCAGGGACAATTAGGTCAGGACTGGGTTTGGATGGGATGAATTTGAGGTTATTAAAGATATTGATTTATAAAAGCGAAAGTAGATTAAGGGATTTTGGGGTTATCTTTAAGATGAATTAAAGGAATAATTCAATTGAACAACAAATTCATTTTGGGGTTAAATGATAAAAATCTGATGTGGCCCGCACATTACCTTCCGTCAATTCTATGAATTTTGTACAAATCCCATACCGAAAGCTCCTTGGAAAAGATTCTACTGTGAGTATTTTTTAACGTGAAATATTCGGTTTGTCATATTCATGGTTACTACTTGACATTTGATTGACAGTAATGTATTTGCCTGTCTCATTTAAAATAAAACATAGGGAACGAATTTGAAATTTGACAAGACTTCAATGGAAGTTAATTTTGATTAAATCACAGAGTACTAATCTGTGGTTTAAATAATTATACCTGCTTTCTAAATTAAATTTAGTTGTAGAAAAAAAAGTGTGCACCTTGTGCCCGAGTGATTTTTTGATTCGGCCAAATTTTTTACAATATTTAAATATAATACTTCTGTCAAATTCATTCCCTATGTTTCATTTTAAATGGGACAGGCAAATTCATATTGCTGTCAATCAAATGTCGAGTCGTAACCATGAATATGACAAACCAAATGTTTCACGATAAAAAAAACTCACGGTATATATCTAGTAAAATTGTAACACGAACATATATTACTATTTTCAACAGATTCCATACTGAAAATTTAGCTTCAAAGTTCTTAATTTCTTATATTTAGAAGAATTTTTCTACTTCCGGTTGTTCAATTGTTACCAAAACCTTTTCAGCTCTTCCCAGGAATGTCAGATTGAGGAAACTGCAGTTAAATTTTTTTTAAATCTTATAGTTTTTGAGGAATCGTGTCTACAACATCCAGACATACATACACACACACACACATACACACATCTACACACACACACACATACACACACACACACACACACACACAGACATCATTTTAAAAATGTTATAATCGGATTCTAGGGACCTTAAATCATGCTTATTCAATAAAATCTGGATATGCGAATTTTAGCATGAATCCAATACCTCTCTTAGCGAGAGGTAAAAATAACCACAAAAATGTGAAAACATAACGCGCAAACAAAACAAAAATAATTACAGTAAAGTTTTTCCATGTATAACGATTCTAATAAACTGTAGTAATTACAATTTTAATTAACGCTACAGCATAACTTCAAACCACGTGTGTATTCCACTGCAAAAATAACATTTCTGTTAAATTTTCACCACTTTTAGCAGCCGCATTAAACGTTATTTAGATGTAACCACACCACACTCACATAACACTACTATAAATAACACGAATTACAACGAACGAAAAAAACTTACAAGGGTTGTTTTGAATACGAATATCCGTAGAAGGAAAACACGCATGTAGACAAACAGTTTGAGTTATTTGTAAGGGGGAATGTGGGTAATTCATTCTCATACAGAAAGAAATATTCGAGGAATACGCTGCAGAATAAATCACAAAGATATACGAAGGAATTTTTATTTGATTTTGGAAACATAGGAAGTGGACATGTGACATAAATGGCTACAAGATGTGGTGACATATTGTATATCGAATAATAAAATTGTTATAGTTACTGAAATACAGGGTGTTTCACAATCTATGGTACAAACTTTAAAGGCAAAATGAGTAAAAAAATCTGATGTGGCCAGCCCATAACCTCCCACTGGGTATTTAACCAGACCACGCATCAATCAATCATTATGTTCAAATATTTTTATATTCACACATAACAATCTTTATTTTATATTTAACAAATATATCGTACACAAAATAAATTTCACAATTATTGACCAAACTAATAGAAATAGGTAGTACTCGCATCTTGACACAAAGTCTTTTCAAACCTGTATTCCGGAAGACAATGAAGCAAATCAATAGTATTTCTAATATTTATTATGTATGATTGAAAATATATTATTTTTACAAACCTTAATTTTATTAGATTCAAATGTTATTACTACATTCTCCTTAACACGGTTTCATTATTAATTTTAATGTAATTGCTTCCTGACAGTGACATTTGTTTAAATATATCAAAATTGTTATTAAAATATTACTTTAGTGTTAATTTCTGAACTTTCATTGACGAAATAAAATATTGTATAAAACATTTTTCTCAATTTCTGATAGTTAAGTGATTTGAAAATTATATATTGGACAAGGTCGTCACATCATTTAACTTAAATCTCGGTTAAAAATTTAAATACCATTTAAATAAACAATATTAACGGATTATTGACTGCAATAATTATAAAATTTTCATTTGACAGTTCATTTCGTTTTGGTTTTATCTATTTAACTGTAGTTAAAATTTTAACCAGAGATTGTAAGATTAGCTCTTTTTTGGAAAACAAAAGCTCATCTAAGATTTCTCAAAGGTAAACAAAAAATAACTCTTATAGTTTTCGAGATAGCAGAGGTAAAGCCCATAAAAACTCAATTTTCACTGCCTTATATCTCGAAAATTACTGAAGATCGGATCCATGTTGATTTCTTTCTAGATTGATAACAACATTGTTTACTTAAAACTGTGTTAATATTATTCTGCAAGGAAGAATACAGATGATAAAATAAATAGATACGAAGTTTTAATATCGTTAAATGATCGAATTAAAATTCAACCAAAAGTATTGTACAGGTATACATAACCTATAACATTTCGTGCGACCCCGAACAATATTTTGCTTCCAAATACGCGAGTCATATGTCATTATTGACTTCATTATTACTGTTCTAGTCAATGAATAAATATTTATGAAAAATATTCATTTTTGTAAAAGAATATATTGTCTATACGGTTAGATTATACATTTTCCTTCATATTCAATAGATATAGAGTTAAAAAATTATAAAGAGATTAATTTACATAAATTAGACACCTTTGCTATAATCATGGAAACAGCTGATGTATTCCAACAATTCTAATTGACAGATATCAGTGTCGTGTTATAATTTTATTGGATTTATAGAAACTTTTCCAAGGAACTTTTGGTATGGGATTTGTACAAAATACATAGGCTGGTAGCACAAGCCCTGTTTTAACTAAAACACTGTTTTAAGAAATGTCAAATTCAAATTTCAATATTTAATTTCACCTTTATGTTTAAAGAACGATTTTTTTAAAAATATTTATTTGAATACAAACTATGTTCTGCTTTAAAATCATATTTTGATAAATTTGATACTATTTATTTTTGTTATTAAATAATGAAATCTGACATTTCTTAAAACAGCGTTTTAGTTAAAACAGGGCTTGTGCTACCAGCCATAGAATTGACGGAAGGTATTGTGTTGACCACATCATATTTTTTTCCTTAGGTGAGGGTATGTGTATAGTTATGAACTACAACTGGCCACTACGTAATAAAAAGGGTTTGTTTTCATTAGTCTGGAGAATAATGCATGAACTAGGAAGTTGATTATATGCATGCAGCGTGTTACGCTATTATGTGTTGTTTTGATAAAAAGAACAATGGAACTTTCAACCGTTACAATTAAAATGTCCAGATATGGGCTGCGTGTAATATTTTTCTGCTACGTCAGCGAAAATCGTCCATTACGCACGGTTTATTATCACTCATATTTTATTGTTTTCCGCATGGCTGTAGACCAATTATATTCATCATTTCATTGTTGCTAGATAACAAACTATAATTAAGGTACATTCCAAATCAAAGGTCTTGATTGTAAAGTGGCCATTTACTACCACTCTTCACTTGTTTACTTAAAATTTTAAACCAGCGTGAAATTGTGCTTAATTTAAATTCTTAAATCTTAAAATTTAAAATCAGATTCTAGAGCTGCTCTTAATATGAGGTAAATTAATTTGAAATTAATCTTTTTCTTGAACAAAAGTATATAATACTTTATAATTAAATACTCCTTTCGAGATCTTGATATCCAATAATGCTATTCAAGTTACGATAATGAAGTCGTCGTCTGGAAAATTGGACCCTATTAACAAATGTTCCCCATTATGATGCTTTAATAAGATTAAAGAATTAAAATTAAAGAGGACGTCAAGATTTTTGCTACAAAAGTAAAATCCTTTAGGGCAGAAGATTAAAACACATCTTTTCATTATTTTAATGCAAAGATGGACTAAAACGCTAAGTTATTCAAATTGTTTCATTTTCATAGTAACTCATCGAGAATAAATTACTTTTCCGAATTTACAAATGTAATCACCATATAAATGAGGGAATAATATTTACTGAATATTTTTTTAATATAGTCAATTTTTACCACGCTAAGAGAGGTATTGGATTCATGTTAAAAATCGCATATCCAGATTTTAGTGAATAAGCATGGTTTAGGGTGCCTAGAATCCGATTTTAACATTTTTACGATCTCTCTCTCTCTCTTTCTCTCTCTGTGTGTGTGTGTTTGTGTGTGTGTGTGTTTGTGTATGTGTGTGTATGTGTGTTTGTGTGTGTGTTTGTATGTGTGTGTGTATGTGTGTGTGTGTGTGTGTGTGTGTGTGTGTGTGTGTGTGTGTGTGTGTGTGTGTGTGTGTGTGTGTGTGTGTGTGTTGGAAGAACGTTTCCTCAAAAACTATAATATTTAAGACCTGTTTAACTACGTATTCTTCAATCTGACATTCATGGGAAGAGTTGAAAAGGTTTTGGTAACAATTCGACAACGGGAAATAGTACTTTCTTAGAGAAATTCTTCTAAATATTATTTTTTGGAAATTTTTGTTGTCAGTAATGTTTATAACATAGTTTGTAAATGAAAGATGACAGTGTTAAAAATCAACAGTTTTAGTGACATTCTGAAAGCTTTTTCTTGGAAGTACATTTAATCTTTCTTATTGTTTTATTAATTAAATATTAATGAATTGAAACAATCTGACATTTAGGAACTTCCTCGTACAATGAAAAATAGATATAATTAGAATTGAATGTTTGCAGAAGACATGTTAAATACCATAAAAAATAACATTTGGGTAAAGTTCAGTAATTTGTTTGTTATAAAACGACGGTTTGATAGCGAAATGCAATACAATACTTTATAACATAAAATGGAAATGGCGAGAGGTATTGTGCTGGCCACAACAGATTTTTTTTTGCTTTGTTTACATTCTTTATCGCTATAAAGATATCAAACTGAAAAACTGTCAGAACTGTAAATCGTTATTCGAAAATGCTCTCTGGTTAATTCCATATTTTTACTTATAACAATCATTTAAAAACTGATTGACTAAGTTTTAACTAACATAACTTTTGCAACTTAATTTTAAATTATAAATAAATAGCTGATTAAAATGATAGTGCAAATTTTGTTGTTCTCGGCTTACCTGATTTTAATTACAATAGGCAGTGAAACATTAAAATGTAATTAATGATATCATAAATTAAAAAACTTCTTGAAAGATATATATTAATCCAAACAATTTGAAATTTCAAGGGCATTCGCAATAAAAAGAAAACAATTCAATGTTAATTACTGATCTATTTAAAAATGTCGGAATTGTTTATATTGAAAATTCGCGAAAAATATTTATCTTTGATTTGAATAAACTTATATGAATGATCTTTATTTTTATATTAATCGTGTAATCATAATCAAACGTAATTTTGTTTTTCATCTTATGTAATTAAATATTACGTAGATATAATTCAGATTATTCTGGAATTTTCCTACAAATGTATAAACGTCAAAATAATTAAAAAACTGTTTCATATGCAATTTTTATTCAGAAATATTAATACATTTACTATATTTATATTTAAATTGTAATAAAATACAACAATACAAATTAAATACGTACTGATAAAAAAGAATCTAGATCTAGAACATGGAAACTTTTTATCAAAGCGTTATTTTAAATTTAAATACACATGTTGTTTGCACATTATGTATGTATATATGTCAAAACATACATATAATACGGGTAGAGTACAATTATACAAATATGAATATTTGTTTTTTATTTATATTTTTATTAAATAATTTATATAAATAATAATAATATCAGTAAATTACCTTTTTGCCCTCCAGAAGTGTAATGGGAACTTTACAATTGTATACACAGCAAGTGTAACCTACATTTTACGCTTACTGTGTTGTAACTTGTCTAACTATGCGGTAAAATAATCAAAATACACTGGACGTTTATGAGCATTTAGAAAAGAAATCTTTACTATAATAAAGTTCATGTAAAAAAGTACTACCTACTTAAGTTATTTTTTTACTTGAACATTTCCTATATTTAAAATTAATTTATATAAATCAAACTCACGGTAGCGACAACTGTCATTATTGTAAAAATCCGCCGTTACCGACATAGTCACCGATCGATATACCTGTCAAATACGCGAGCATTGCTGAAATGTCAAATATCGACACCTACCTATTATTTATTACGAAGTAAAATCAAATTTAGAAATTGACTTAACCCCAGTATTTTAAACTAACCCTTTTCAGAAGTACAACCTATCTCATTGAAAAAAGTGATTTTCATTATCGTCGGCCAAAAAATTTGATGCAATTCTCGTGCGTGAAGTATTTTACAGCGCTCCAGCTAATAAGGCACTTGCCTTAAGGGCTCGTGCCTTAAACAAAGCTGTCGCGCTGTCAAGTACAACTTATACGCACTCGAATGTAAATAACTATTTACACACTATCTGTCAAACAAGTACATGCATTCTTACGCAGAGTGTTACGTAACAGTTACAGGGGAATTTCCGGATATCCCTAGAATCATGTTGGCAACATTACCTGCAAAATAATTACTTTGACGTTTCACAAACAATTAACCTTCAATTAACTGTCATAACGGTAACATAACCTATTTCTGCAAAAATGAAATCAAATACAAATTCATAAATTTCAGTACAATTATGGCCAAAGGAAAAGTATAGTAGGTACCTTGCTCGAGTTTTAAAGCAATTACGTTCGAATGGATTACACACTCGCCTGACATCTCGTGAGTAACTCTTCCATTCGTACGTGCTTCTTACAACAAGTATTGAAGAACATAAAATTCTCCATACAATACACTTAAATTTTTCTATTATATCTTCTATAGATTTATGCATATACCTATAGAAAATATAATATATAGAATATTCTGTTGCATTAAATCGCACAGTCTAGACTAACCATAGAAACCAGTTGCCAAATTCAAATGTTTGTAATTGACAGATGTCAGTGTCAAAAATCAACAGTTTTACTGACATTACTGAAAGCTTTTTCTGGGAAGAACATTTAATATTTCTTATTGAATTATTAATTAAATATTTCAAATTGTAGATAGGTACCTACATACATGTGTATATTAAAAGTAATAATACATATACCTTTAAGACATCTAATGGGGCTTGGTACTTACCATTAAATTACAACGCTGTAAAATTTTCGTATCAAATAAAAAATATGAAAAATTAATTGTCTGGCGGTAAATTAAGACGATGGCTTATCTTGTGGACAAATAATTAATTTTAAAAATTGCGTGCAAAAGATTTGTCTTTACAAATGTCTGTCACATTATTACAGATTTTTTTTTGCGTGTTAAATAATATATTATTACGTTGTCAGACGTAATTTATTCGTTAATGAATATGTAAATATACAATTGCTGTTAGTATGATTATCTGCCGGTAAAATTCCAATACAATGTCAGAACTTATTTGTTACTTATGGATTGTGTATTGAAAAGTAATTTTCTAAGGTTTTGTATTAATGTAATACACAAAAATTGTGCTACTAATGGAAACAAATTCACAAATAACCTATATAAATAAACACGTCATTAGATGAATGTATATTTGTTATCTATGCGTGTAATTGAAATATAAATCGATAAATGCCCCCGCCAAAATAGTAATTTACGTAACAAGACCTGAAAGTTGCTCACCCAGTATAGACACTTTCAGGTCATGTTAGGTACAATATTTTTTTTGCGATCCTGAAAAAAGAATAAAAAAGTATTATTTTATTTCTTACTGCGAGCAAATAAGGTATAAATAAACAACTGATCTCCATGGAAACATTTAGCTTTACCGCTCCCGGGATCGGTAAAGTACTTTTTGTACTCACAACCTCGGAAGTGACATTTGACACACGCTATAGACAACCGGAAACATCACTTTCCCGGTGCAGTGCACTAGGAAATCAAGCAAAATACACTGACATTTTAAGGGCATTCTTCAACAACATAATCTTTAAAATAACAAAATATAGTTTATAAAATGGCACTCATACGATTTTCAAGCACCAAAAACCAATAAAAATAAAAAAATTATTAATAAATAATAAATTTGTCTACCATCAGTGCCATCTGTTGGAGAATCTATCATCTGTGGAATGTCAAAATAGAACGTAACCTTTGACAACCTTAAAAATAAATTATCAGATTTTACACGTATTACATTGAAAATGAAACTACCAGTAAAATAGAGACGTGCCGAACATTTTTCTTTATTTAATTATTTGAAAAGTTGGTAAGTACAACATAAAATATGCTTGACAACTTTTGCTTAATTTCTAGAAGTTTAGGGTTAGGTACGAATTTAAATAAAATTAACTTTTTTATGGAATAACAACAATATAATTCCTTACAATCACCGCCGAGAATCCGTTAATACATTTATCTATTAACAAGTACGGCGTTACTTCCACCTAACAATTATTATTATTAATAATTTCAGAATTAGACATTTTGACTTTTAATTCTGAAAAAATATGCAAACAATTATGTTTTGAAATCAACAATTTACTTAACAACCGTTGCTATGAAATTGCTGCTGTGCTATTTACTTACATATTTGCGAATTTTGTACAATTATCTCAACATTTATAATAATGATTTTGTTCGTTACAAAAAGTATTGTACAAACTTCTTGCGGGAAGACGTCATCCACGCATTCGCGCAAATGAAGCCCTCGCTCTCAAGCTCGCTCGTGCCTCAAATAAGCGCTCATGCGGGAAGAGTGTCTTCCCGCACTAAGTATGTAAATAACTATTCCGATCCCTTATAGACAACTTTCCGAGCTAGCTCAGCAAAGAAGGACTTTCCGGTGTAAATAGTGATCAGAAAGAGCTCATTTTCTGGGCGATCGCGAAAAAAATAATTTTATTTGAAATCGTTACTAAAGTACACAAAAAGTTTAGAAATCGGCACTAAAGTAATCCATTATACGTGTAGCCAACTTTATGATAATTATTGTACATGTAAGATAATTTGGGCATCTGAACGATGTACAGTAGTAAATTTATAGGCATATAAAATGACAAAAAATATAATGCAAGAAGAACGAATTAAATAATTTCGATGAATAAGTTTTAGATAAAACACATAATTTGTAGTGTTCTTTACAATAATTTCAGTGTCCGAGATTAACAACATTGATGCCCGTATTCACCAACATCAAATAAATCTTCAAATAACTTATTCACTGAATAAGAGAAAAATATCGCATCGATACCATAACAGAAATGAAGGTATTTATTCCAGCTGTCATATTTTTCTCTTATTCAATGAATAAGCTATTCGAGGATTTATTTGATGTTGGTGAATACGGGCATGAGTGTCACAGTAAAAGATTTGGAAACATAACCTATAAAAATAAATATTCCTTTCATTTTCACAATTTTTCGATTTCAAATTAAATTTAATATTCATCACGGCACTGAAGTTCCTTACGGGCCTCGGCAAATAAATTCCACATTCGTCATAAAAAATAAAACTTCACTGCCTTTTATACGTAAATAATTATTGAATATAATTGATGATCCATACTAATATAATACATGCGAAAGTAACTCTCTGTCTGTCTGTCTGTCTGTTACGTTTTCACGCCTAAACCGCTGAACCAATTTTGATGAATTTTGGTATAGAGGTAGATTGGATCTTGGGGAAGGATATAGGCTAACTTTTGTTGCGAAAATAAAACTTGAAGCGGGTGAAATAGGGGACGAAAATTTGTAAGGAGAACCCATCATTTCTCCCGCTGAACCAATTTTGATGAATTTTGGTATAGAAATAGATTGGACCATAAAGAAGCAACTAGGATACCTGTTATCGCGAAAATATAACTTGAAGGGGGTGAAATAGGGGATGAAAGTTTGTACGGGAAATCCATCATTTCTCAAGTTAGGGATATAAAAATTCTTATTTATGCTTTTGGTAAGAAATAAAAAGTGTTTTAGCGTTTTTGAAAAATCAGCCCTCAAAGCGGTACAACAGGGGATGATTTCAATTATTTTTTATCTTTGTATCTATAGTTAAGTTTTAACCATTAGCAGATTTTCGATATTTGTCGGCGAGATAGCTTACATAAGTAAAAGTAGCCGAGACATGTGTAGAAAGGGCGCTGTTAGGTGCGGTGCGGAGATTGGGTGGACAGTGGGCGGAGTCTGTTACATGTACGATGCTAGGCAGGTTGCCGGCTCCCAACCCAGCGCATGTCTCCGTGCGAAGCCGGGGCGGGTCAGCTAGTAAATATATATTTTTCAAAAAGTGTTTTAGAAATTTTAATTGACAAGAATAAATTTGAATTAATTTAATTTCGAGCCTAAATAGCAAAACAGAACACAATGGCTGGTAGCGTGAACAAGTGATTAGTGAACAAATGACTAGCACTGTTTTGTCTTTGTAAATCATTTATGGATTGTTTAGAGAAAAATAAAATTGTATGATGTGTTTTTCATTCAATATGTAAAAAAATGTCTTTGATAAATACTTTAAATATGACATAATTATGGGATGTATTCTATAAATAAATTTAATAATCTTAACCTTGTTTCCGATGGTTGACAGTTCCATATAAATTCATTTGTTCTTGTTTAATATTTAAACAAAAAACAACGAAGGAATTGGTTTTGTACGTAATTACCTGCATCTATTATTTATTTTTTCACTGAATTATTAAACGTTTCATGCAGCATGCAATCATTAAGAATCTTATTTGCAAC
Organism: Ophonus ardosiacus; assembly: GCA_943142095.1. Lineage (NCBI taxonomy): Eukaryota > Metazoa > Arthropoda > Insecta > Coleoptera > Carabidae > Ophonus > Ophonus ardosiacus. Next base: position 9,912,293 of record OW964823.1, on the reverse strand, counting down.
TTTTCTTTCATATTATTAAATAAAGCAAGCAATAACAAGTGAATCTTATGGATTCGAAACCGTATAAATAGTACCTATCTACCTAATAATAATCTACAATTATATAGTTTTCTATTATTGAAAATACCCAAAATTTCCATGAGACCCGATGATGTAAAAAAATCATGCCTGACATGAAAAGAAACAGAATTTCATGCATAATTTAGTCATTCATCGTCCGTTATTCTATCTCTAACCGTGTATGAGTGGTGCATGAAACTTTGAGAAATGAACCGAATTATTTAATACATGAGTATCTATATAGTTTTATTAAGTTTAGGGGTTATTTTATTAATATTATTTACAATCAATAATTAAATTTTCAGTAAGTAATTATAATGTTAGAATACGAGTAATTATTATTTCACAATCGTGGACAGATGACTATAAACAAATATTATAGTAAGAGTAACCTTACTCCATTTAGAATTAAGAAGGTCACCATGCGTCTACCATATACGTAACATTTAATAAGTCAACATTCGCTAATTGTTATTACACATTTGTACTTGTTACATACGTTTGTTTGCTCGTTGCTCGTGAGGTAAATAAATATTCGCTCGACGTAATGTTTACAGACCAGAGTCAAAATATCAAACAATATTTTAAAACGTTGCAAGATAATTTATTTTTATATAATTATTTCAGTTGATTTTGTTGAAACAATTTGTTATTATGTTGTTGCTAATTTATAGAGACATGCTGGTAATATTATTGGTAAATGTAAAACAAAATTTGGTTGCAAAATATTTTGACATTGTTTTAACCTAAAATATTATTTATTTATTTATTTTTTGTTAGTATGGGCAGCATTCAGCATTTGTGTTAAAGTATTTTTTTCACTACTAGCCCAGGAACCCATTATTATTTACCTTTATTTGACATGAGAAATTGTTTTTCACTACCGCTTGCTTGTAACCATGGTAACCTAGGTCAATAATAATTTATTATTAACCTTGGTCTATAATGCATATTGTCACTTTTCAATCAAACTCAAGCCTCCAAATATTATTTGACTCATTAAACTCAAGAAAGGTGTTAAGTATATAATTTAAATTTGCCGCTTAATTTTAAATTGACCTACGCTGCCGCCTCGCCCGGCCCCGGCCACTGTGCTGTTTTGGAAAATGTGAAACATGAGTAGATGTATAAATGAATAAATCACTATTTTTTTTTTGTATTTGTAGGTAAATACATTTCAATAGATTTATTTAAAAATAATAATAAACTAATAAGGCTGCTGACTGTAACAGCACAAAGTGTTTTTATTAAATAATTAAATAAAATTCAAATCAAGGCCCATAAGTGAGGTTATCAAACCAGCGAAATGAGCGAAACGTCAAATAGAAACAAATGCAGCCTACTTTGTTTTTGTGAATATTAACAAATAAGTAAAGAAATTATTCATGTCAAAATGATTGTTATTATCAATAAAAAAAAAAAAAAATTCAAATAGGATTTATGTGCTAGTAGTGAAAAAAATAGTATATAAACCACGGTTGAGAAGATCATTATTGAACAGGCGCCTTGTATCAATAACGGCGCTGGGTCAATAATGATTATCTTCTCAACCTTGGCGTATAATGTACTATTAATAGTACTTTTTAATGTCTATTAATAATTTGTAGTTTTCTAATCGTAATATTAATAAATTTCCCCCATTAAAAAATCTCTCGCCATTTCCGTATTAGGCTATATGTATAAGTACATATTGTATTTAACATTTCTGGTACATACACAAAAATTCTAATTACATCAATTATTAATATATTTATATATTTTTTAATTCATTCTATAAATAAATTTCCTCCTACTCTTCTAAATGTGCGGGATTCTTCAAATTCATTGATGAAATTGGCGGTATTTCTAATGCATTTATGTAATTTACGTGTCTATAATTTTAAATATTTAATTAATATATTAAGGATGAAGGAAGGTTTTAAAAAAGAAAAACCCCGAAGTCTTGTTCACACTTTTTTTAATTAAAACGTGGACCGGTTTCGGTTACTTAGTAACCATCCTCAGCACCGGTTTTGGAACTTGAAAACTACAAAAGTGTAACACTACTACTGCACGAGGGAAACTGTACAATGAACCCCAAAAAAACAAAAAAATATTTTTTACAATTTTTTTTTAACAAAATTTGTAAAAAATATTTTTTATCTATCTTCATTTATTCATTGTTGTAGTCAAGATTTATCATTGCTGTAATTTAGAATTTGGAATTTTAAAAACATACCTACCACCTAACACTATTATGTTCGATTTCGGCGCGTATTAAATTTAGAATAAATAACAGTTTCACAAGACAACCGAAATCTGTTAATAAATTCTGCGTCATCCCACTTTTCAAAATTATCTGTTAATAAATTCTGCGTCATCCCACTTTTCAAAATTGTCTACTCTAACTCGTACTATGTACGTCGCAATTTTATAAACTTATCTTCTGCCTCCTGTGCTTCTTTGAGATTATCTAATTCTTATAAATCCATTTTACACACTTTTCTTTTCTTTTCAAAATAGTTACCAGCACCTATTAGTATATTCTGCTAATAACTAAATTTAGTAGCAAGATAAATTTTATTTGTAGGTGGAAATACAAAAAAATATTTAATAGTAGAATAAATTTATTAGGAACTTTAATAGGAGGTGGATATCACGGTCCTTAGACATTTGACCTTGAATGGAAAAAATTTCGCCTGTCTCACAGCCGTCATTGGGTCGCTACGATTTATTGGGTTACGAAGTGGATCGCCAAGAAAACTGTTTAAGAACCACTGGTCTATCCAACCGCATACAGAGTTAATAATGTAATTGTAAGGTGCTGTATAGAGTAAGTTATCGAGCCGTATTTAGTGTGCAGAATACTGATTTCGCTGGCAATTATTACTGCATTACCCCTTTGTGGCGTGCGCCACTGGACTCGAGTTAATCAAGGATAATGTGAGGTGGACACTGTCGCAGTTTCCTTGTTAATTTGCTCAGAACTACTCTAATTCAATCACACAATATTCTCTTCGTTAGACGCAAAATATGAGTTGATTAACAACGAGTAATCAGCAAATATACAGTACGAAGCATAGTATTGCGACACATACAGGGTGATTCTTGACCTATACGCATAAATGTGAGGAATGATAGTTTGTGATAGGTAATAACAGATAATGAAAAAAAATATTAGTAAAACTTGTTTATTTACGGAGATAACGAATAAAGTTTGAAATTATTTTAATAGCAGCTAGGGTGCTGTGCATTAGTGTCATAGCAATTGTTTTCAATCGTGTCTGTCATTATTTCGTAATCTTTCGTGTATTTGAGTTTTTTATTATGGCGCATCATTTCGCCAACTCAGAATTTGTGGATATGGATATTAGCGTACGGAGAACCAGAACAGAATTCAGTAGCTGCAGCTCGCCTTTATGCACAAAGGTTTCCCCAAAGACATCATCCGTGCGTGTGGTACATCATGGATTCGTCGCGCGCAAATGTGCATCGAAAATGAAGAGAATAACTTCGAACAATTGCTATGATACTAATGCACAGCACCCTAGTTAATTAATTTTTTATTGCTACTATAATAATAATAATAATAATAATAATAATATATATATATATATATATATATATATATATATATATATATATATATATATACTAATGTGGGAAAAACTCATTAATTTTTGGTGTATATCGGATAACCGGAAGTATCACTTTTACTAGCTTTTAACAGCTTTTCTTGAAAAAAAATATATGAAATATAATTTTTCAGCAACTTTTACTTTAAAAAAATCTGTTGTGGCAGGACAAGACCTTCCGTTAATTTGATGTATTTTGTGAACATCTCATACCAAAAGTTCATTGGAAAATATTCTATAAATCCAATAAAATTATCACATGAATATACATTATATGTATATGTATACTCATATTATAAATACTCTAAAAATGCGTACACTTACGTAACATTCTCTTTACAATCAAATAATATTACTACCAAGTTTATATCTTTACCCATTTAGAATTATTGCCCCAAAAGACAATATACCCCACATTTAGATAAAAACTTTAAAATTTTCAAAAATCTAATTTGTATGTATCTAGATACTTCTCGATGCGCTGATTCCAAATTTTGAAACCGCAGGTCGATATCTTGTTTTGTTATCGAGATATTTAGATTTAAAGTTTTGCTCAAAACTGCCCATATTTAGGTATTAACCCAAAAATGGGTCGAGATATGAATCGAATGGTGTTGTCGCCAAATTCATATCTCGACCCATTTTTGGGTTAAAACCCAAAAATGGGCAGTTTTGAGCAAAACTTTAAATCTAAATATCTCGAGAACGAAACGCGATATCGACCTGCGGTTTCAAAATTTGGAATCAGCGCATTGAGAAGTATCTAGATACATAAAAATTAGATTTTTGAAAATTTTGAAGTTTTTTTCTAAATGTGGGGTATATTAACTTTTAGGGCAATAATTCAAAAATGGGTAGAGATATAAACTTCATAGTAATATTATTTGATAGAAAAGAGAATGTTACGTAAGTGTACGCATTTTTAGAGTATTTGAACAACTGTGTGAATTTTTAGAAATAAAAGTATTGAAATAAAAATAGATAATAGCAATTTACGTCATTAGGCCGGTAGCATTTACGGGCGAGCTAGTACATCATGGGTCGAGCCCGGTTGGGAAGGAATGTCAAAGAGAAGCTGGAAGGACTGCATCGCAGATGACTTGAGAGAGGAAGAACTGTGTGAAGAAGATACATTGAACAGGAATGAGTTGAAGACAAGAGTAAGAATCAGCGACCCCTAATAAAATGGGAAAAGCTATCAAAAGTATCAAGTGTAATTTGCATAGTGTATGTTCATGTTATAATCTTATTGGATGTATAGAATCTTTTCAAATGAACTTTTGGTATGGAATTTGTGAAAAATAATATTTGTTCGTATTACAATTTTACATGAAATATAAATTCTTTTCCAAGGAACTTTTGGTATGGGATTTGTACATCGAATTACCGAAAGGTCTTGTGCTATTTTTGTGATATTTTTGTTAAAAAGTGTCTATTTTAGTAATATACTTTAGGATTAATAATTAATTGGGCCCAAGCTATGTACCAATACCTACAATTTATCAACTAAAACATTGGGTAAAAAGTCAATATTCCCTTCAAATATGCCTCATACAATATTAAAATATTGAACAAAGTATAATCTGCAATAATCCTAAAATCCCAACAAAAACAAAACAGTAATTTTAAACCTGAAATCCTTTTGATTTATAATACAATATTTACAGCAAACAATATACTATGGTAGAAATGAAATGGCAGAAGACTTACGTCATTAAAAAATATCCCTAAAGTAATGACGTCATATACTACTAAGTGTACATAGGATACTAATTTATAAGGCGCGAGCAGTCATGTTACTTTGTTGGTCTTTCTTGACAAGTTTAGGTTAGTGTCCTGTGTTGACAAGCAGATATGGGGACTCGTGACAGAATGACAGCTAGTAATATAAATGACAAATGTCATCATTTTTCATTCCAAATTTCATATTTTCCAATTTCAGGTGGTTTATCTTCTTACTAATGATTCGAGTTTGCGCAGTTATACGATTTTGGTCAGCTGTTTTGTTAGAAATTAACCTTGTAATTTGGCGTTATTTTCTGTTATATATATATGATTGACGAATTTTCATCTGAAGAGTCGTATGAATCGGGGGAATTTTCTTCTAGTGATGAAGACAATCTGGAAATGTTTGGCGAAAATCCGAGATCAAAGAATGAAAATTATTTAGAACAGTAATAGTAATCATGTACATACATAGATGTCAAATGTCAATTTTTTCATTTTTTTCATTCCAAATTTCATGTAATTTATGTAACTCGCCAAGTAAAGTCCACGCACCTGCTGACAAAGAAACCACGTGAACTTACAAAATCTTGATATTTTGAATTAAAATTTATGACATTTGTAAGTTATGTACACGATTACTAACTGTCATTCTGAAACGGGTGCCCATATCTGCTTGTCAAGATTTGCTTATTTGCAGGGCATTTGCTCCTCTCTAAAAATACATAGTTTAAACATTGATAACAAGAGAAATATTTGAAAAAAAAATACCTTTTGAACGGCTTTCAACGGAATTAATGGCCCACAATTCCCATTCGAAATAGTTCATGACAAGGTTAGTTTCTGAAATTGATTTTTAAAGCATTATATGAATGTAAACTGACAACCAAGTGACAATAGTGACGGGATAGATATTCGATCGATATAAAATTTAATGTAAACATTGTCATGCCAACGTACCGGTATAAAAATGAACTACAATTATTTCAAATAATTTCAAATTGCGTAAATGAAAAAGAGATTAACTTAAAAATACTTGTAAATTTCATTAATATATATATGTTTCTTAATACTAGTATTTTTCTTTCTTCTGTATTTAAAAATAAATAATTTTTACAAGTTATATTTGATTTTATAAAGTTTTTTTCAGATCTATGACGTAGGTCTTCTGCCATTTCATTTTCACTATACCACTCGTACGTGTTTTTTCCTAGTTACGGTAATTTCAAACAAAAAACAATAATTAACATTAAATAGTTAATTCTCAGTAAAAATTATATTGTTTGTTTATTTAATTCTGAGATGAAATGGAAAAAATGAAATGAAATGAAAACAATAGTAACAAAACGATGAAGCGACGCGTTTCAAGGTTAAGGCTAGTTATAAACGACCTCAAATTCATACTGTATGGCGTGACTGACTGTATTCATATATTATTTGATATGCACAATTGTCAATAATTGTAGTTCTATTAATGTTTACGTCAATATGGGATATTCTCATATTCATAGCGGTTGTGACGTTTCTAAAGAACATTGTTAATTTCAGCTTCGCTTCGTGAAGGAAGAAAAATGGATTATGTATCTATTTGTCGTGACCAGATTATGAAATGCTATTAATCAATTATTTATTAAAATCTGTTGGGGACAGCACAATACCTCACGCGATAACATATATTGCAGAAAAATATTTTTAATAGATATTGAGGTGACAAAGAAAATTCAATTTTTTGTTACATGTCAACATATGTATTTGATTGGTTAAATTTTTTAACCAGTTGTTAATATTTAACTACTGAGTTACAGATTAGCCCGAAGTATTAGATTTTATAAAATATTGTTTTTTATATAACCTTAAATTTGAAAATATGAAATATCCATTAGATATTTTAAAATTATTAAAATTTGTGTAATATTATGAAAATTAAATATTGGTTAAAGTTGTCACAACAAAAGAACATCTAAGATGATTTCTCAAAAGTAAAAAATCTATTGTGGCTAGCACAAGACCTCTCGCCATTTCCATATAAGGCAATATAAATACATATTGTATTTAAAATTTCTGGTACGCACACAAAAATTCTAATTATTCTATCTAATCTATTATTAGTATATTTTTATATTTTTTAAATCTTTCTAAAATAAGTTTCCTCCTACTATTCTAAATTTTCAAGATTCATCAAATTCATTGACGAGATTGGTGGTATTTCTGATGAGTATATGTAATATATGTATCTATAATTTTATATATTTAATTAATAATGAAATAAGAAATATTAAATATACTTTCCAGAAAAAGCCTTCAGTAATGTATTTGGATTTTTGACACTGACATTTTTCTTTAAATTATAAACGTTACAATTTTTCAACTGGTTACCATGGAGTTATATGGGCAGTGAGATTCATTACAACGGATTATTTTATATATTTATGATTATCTAAGAAAATTTTCACTGTATCGGACAAAGAATTTTATATTCTTTAATACTAATTGTAATAACATAAATTTACAAAAAAATAATGTTTAGAAGATTTTTTAAAAAAACTACTACCAAAACCTTTTCAGCTCTTCCCATTAATGTCAGATTAAGGAATACGTAGTTAAATTTTAGTGTCATAGAATTTGAGAAACTGTCTCTTCAACATCCAGACACAGAAACACACACATACACATACACATCCACTCACACACACAAACACACACACACGTCTTTGTAAAAATGTTAAAATCGGTTTGTACTGACCTTGAAACGTACTTATAAAATCTGGATATGCGATTTTTAGCATGAATCCAATACCTTTCTTAGCCTTCCTTAGAGATAACAAAAAGTTACGTTTAATCAAAGTCGTAATAGGGGATTCCAGCTCAATCGAATTAAAGGAAAATAGTAAAAAAATACGAATGTATATGCTGAATAACGAATATTAATAAAAAAATGAAATGGTATAATTGAGATATTTCGGAAATAAGGGGTTTTTTATTATAGCGCTTCGACACCAATATGAAATCTATATATTATATTTTGATTGGCGACCGAAAGACCGCCTATACATGTATAACAAATAGCGTGTTAGGAGGTGGGGGTTACTACCAATGGAAGTTAAGAAATTCAAATTCGAAAGGAGGGGCTAACATTCCTGTACAGCAGTTTTCAAATAAGCGTGACGTCACGTCAATATTTTCAAAATTCGGGGGACCATAACTCGCTTATTAATAGGATTTTTTTCGACGGATTTTCATCAATAGTCTTAGTTTTCCTAATATTTTCAGATGAAATTATAAAAAAAAAAAAATGGTGGAATTCCCCACTCTTACAGTTTTCAAGATAGCAGAGGTAAACCCCGAAAAACCTCATTTTTCACTGCCTTATATCTTGGAAACTATTGAACTTCGGACCCATATAGATTAAACTTTTTGTACCCATTTTGGTCAAAACAGTACTATACGCCTTTAAAGTTTTATGTACCTAGAGTTGTAAAACACCTTCTATGCTCTTGTAAATAAAATAAATATCATAATGACTCACTTTTATTTGTGTATTTTTCATTTTTATTATGGTTGATAGTGCGTAACAAATAAATATTATTGACCTATAATCAAAATTCAAGGAAAGGTTATTAAACAATTTATAATTAATTCTAGCTCTACTGACCTTGTACCTTTTTCAAATTTGTAAAAATTTCTTTTTAATAGTCACATTTTAAACCGTTTCAAATGATGTCATAAATATATTGCGACGATACAACCTCTGTAGATAAATTTTTCGTGCCTATTGTTGAAATTTCTAAATTCGACACTCACTTGTCTGTGAAAAATGAATATATATTTTCGTGATACATTCATCATAATTTATTTCTTGTCATTCGATCTAAATCGCAAGAAATGTGAAATATTTCGCACAAAACAAACATAAATAATTATAAATGACATTTCGTATCAAAACGTAGACTTCTACCATTTTTCTTACTTTATAAAAATTGGAAATCTCGAAAAGAAGAAAATCTTATATTACTGAAAGTCACCAGTGTATATTTTACAAAATACATAAATATAAAGGAAAATGTATAATCAATCGTATAGACAAGATTATTCTTTCATATTGATAATCATAGAAAATATCAAAAATTGATATTTAACTGCGTTTTTACGTTCCGTCACCTTTAGGTAAGGAAGGTATTGTCTTTGGTCAAAAAATTCGTTGGTGAGTTAATGAATAAGCACGTTTTAGGGACCCTAGAATACGAATTTACTATTTTTAAGATGATGTCTGTATGTGTGTGTGTGTGTGTGTGTGTGTGTGTGTGTGTGTGTGTCCGTGTGTGACAAATTTTTCTCCGACGATAATTTCAATACTACAATTCTAAAAATTATAATTCTTTCGTATTCCTCTTCTTTACATCCATATGAAGAGCTGATTAGATTTTTTGGTTATAATTGATCCACCGGAAGTACACTTATTTGTAGTTTTTAACAGTTTTTCTTGAAAAAACGCAGTTAAATATCAATTTTCGACATTTTGTGATTATCAGTATGAAAGAATATCTTATTCTCTATACGGTTTCATTATACGTTTTCCTTCATATTCAATAGATACAGAGTTATAGAGACATTAAGAGAGATTAACTTTCAAAAATTAGTCAGTTTTGCTAAAATTATGGAAACAGCAGAAATATTTAAAAAAATTTAATTGACAGATGTCAGTGTCAATGCAAAACCAAAGTGAAAGTATAGGGTCAGAAAGTTATATGTGAATGTGATAGAGTGTCCCTCGCAAGTGACTTGCAGTTGCAGCCTCGCCTCAAGATTGGAATTTTCAATGTCAGAAGTACGAGAAAGGCCAAAGGACTGTGTAGCAGAAGATTTGAGAGAGGAAGAATTGTGTGAAGAAAATTCGTTGGACAGGAATGAGTAAAAGAGAAGAGTAAGAAACAGCGACCCCTAATAAAATAGGGAAAAGAAATTTCGGTATAGAATTTGTAAAAAATAGTGTGTTCGTGTTGCAATTTTACAGGATATACAGAATCTTTTTCAAGGAACTTTTGGTATGGGATATGTACAAAATACATCGAATTGACGGAAGGTTTTGTGCTGGCCACAACAGATTTTTTTCAAGAAAAATTGTTAAGAATTTCAAATAAGGGTATACTTCCGGTTGACCAATTATAATCAAAATCTAATCACCTCTAGATAGTTTTTAGAAGGATTTTATAAATTTTTTACTTTTAAAAATCAATGGAGTAGTTATCAAAAAATCATTTTGAAATTTAATTAACTTACGCATTAAGTAATAACACACTAGATAGTTTATCGTGTAAATGTAGCAATTACTAAATGATAAATTGCGTATAAATATTTTCCCAAGCGTATTACATTTGATAATCAATTATTTGTCATCTACATGTAAGATCGAATTTTTTGATCAAAGTTGAAAATAATACCAAACACCATTGTTGCAATAGAAATTGATGACCTGAGTATCAACACGGAAATGTTTAAATGTATAAAAATCAAATGCCACTTGCACATAGAAAAGTAAATTTCACAATGTCATGAAAATAATTTCCTATAATTTCTGTTTGAAAATGAATATTTATTTCCCATTTCCAAGTTAGCACTATTAAGTCATATAACGTTATAATTTCCAAATATCATATATCAAAATTACGTGTAATTTCCTTCAATTTTCCAGGCCGTACTTGGTGGAAAATTGAGTGAATTTTCAGCTAGCACTATAAACAATAGCTATCACGCAACGTAATAGTGATAACGTCAAATAGTTCAGCTGTTAAAAACGATGTATTATGGGAAAATTCTTCATAAATATCTCACGAGGTTATTATATAACACTTTAAATCTTAATTTTGATACAACACGCATGTCGCACGTGGAATAAAAATAATAATAACAGTGCATGATCAAGATTTTTAAAGATTATTAAGTAATTTATATTTTGAAGTTAATAAATATTCACTTCTGCATCGTCCTTGAAATTCTTGCCATGATCCGGAAGATTCAAAAGATTATGCCACATGTAGATCAGTTTTTCCAGGATTATTATTATTGTTATTCTTTAATTTTGGTATTTAAGCGCTAGACATTTTTGTCATTACGACCTGTAAGATCTAGTGTAACATAGCCTTATCTTAGGGCTGGTTTTGATGAATTTAATTTACGAATTTACAATTCATAATTTAGATTTTAAGATATAAATTTACTTAAAACGCATGCGATGGTTTATGAACGATTTACAAATTTAGAAATTTGAAATTTAGACCTGGAATACAACTATATTTTATATTTCCAAATGTAAAATAAATAAATATTTCATCACGGCACATTACCCATTTTTGGGTGTGCCAATCTGCTTTGTACATAGAATGGGCTACTTGCATGGTACTGAAAATCCAATTTCTATCACTATATACGTAATGTAATATTGAAAACATATTTTATTTAAAAAAAAATGTTTGTTTTTTAGTAAATTAAGAAATGTTCCATGACGTCATTATTTTTAGTTGGAGAAGGAAACCATGTTTAGAAATGTAACGTATAGATGGCATGACGTGCGAAAGTTTTAATTTGAATTTGACATTAGTTAATTTTTTTCTCTCTCTGGTCTCTCAAATACATTAATTAGGTACTTCACAAATAAACACATAGGTAATTACATGTAATTTAAAATATCGATAATAAAAAGACAAACTAAAATACTAACCTCCAAACTATTGTTGAAACGTCAAACAGGAGATCTACATTACCCGTACAAACAAACGCTATGACTACGTCAGACATGGCGGGAATTCAAATAATCAAATTTCATTATTTTTTTTCTGGCTAATTAATAAAAAAATTGTCAAAAGAAAAAATATGGGTAGCAAGTTTTTACCTGCTCTTCAAAAATATTAAATAAAAAAAAGGTACGCAAGTAGCCCATTGGTAATGATGATGACATATTTGTACCGTGCAGGCATTTACCAGGCGTCATTTCACGAGCACTCATTGCTGGCGTGGAGAATGCACCACAGGGGTTACTTTTGTGCCATTTAAAATTCGAAATATTTGGCGTCGATCGGGATCGACCCCGGTTCCCCAGGTTCGCGACTAAACACTCAGGCATGCGGCGACGGGACCCCAAATGTAAATTTCAATTTCGTCCAATCATAAGAGAGGTAAGGTATAAATTTGCTTTATCCGTCAGCTGTCTTTTCTGTTTCTGCGTTGACATTTTCATGTTGTTCATGATCTTGTTATTTCACTTCTACGTTTTTAAAGGTTGTGTTTGTTTTATTTCTTCATTATACAAGTCAACAATAGTAAAAAAGCATTCCCGATATTATTAAAAAATCATCTTGTCCATTAGCGTCAAATTAATTCATGGCTGGGAAAATAAAATTGTAACCTAAAATCAGAACTGATGACTGGTGAAACGTCAAATGACAAGCAGTCACGTGATAGATACTGATTGGTCAGCTCCAGAATTTCAAAATCGAACATGAACCAAAGAGAATATTGCAAATGCTATATCAAGATTTCCAAATATAAATTTATAAATTAAATTCACCATACTGTTTTCAGAAAAATCATTCTTACGTAGACGGTATTTTATTTAGTCGTCAATGACCAGTAAAGATACCTGCCTAAATTCTAAGGGTCCAAAAGGGTGAAATACATTTCTAAGTTAAAGTTTTAGGTACCTTTTAAATAATATTTTGAATATTTTAGTCGTATAAAAACACTAGGACATGTCCATATACCGGTAGAGTTTTATTCATTAACCAAACACAAAAGAAATAATTTAAATTCATGCCATACATTTCAACAATAGTTTATATAATATGTCTGAAAATATATTCAAATGCTTCAAAAATAAACTTTCTAGAAGCGTATAAATTATTGTGGTAATATAGTGCGTTAAATATGCAGTCAATGTAAACATATAACTTACGTATTAAGTAATAACACACTAGATAGTTTATCTTGTAAATGAAGCAATTACTAAATGATAAATTGCGTATAAATATTTTCCCAAGCGTATTACATTTTATAATCAATTATTTGTCATCTACATGTAAGAAAACTAACAAGAAAATTATTAAATGATACGTAGCTGATTAAAATGTTAAAATAAAGGAAAGTAATTTATATTTTAAAGTAATGTATACAGGCTGTTTCAAAGATAGTGTAAAAAAATTTAGGGCATATGGTACTGACAAAAATGAGTAAAAAAGCTTAATCAACATAGGTCTGATCTTCAACTGTTTCCGAGATAAATGAAAAATTGAAGAAAAACTGACAATGATAATAATCGAAAAATGTTGTCTATGTCAGTAAATAGACTATAAAAAATCTATTGTGGCCAGCACAAAACATTTTGTACAAATCCCATACCAAAAGTTCATTGGAGAAGATTCTATATATTTAGTAAAATTGTAACACGAACATAATTCAATTTTTTACAAATTCCATACAGAAAGTTCATTGGAAAATATTCTATAAATCCAATAAAATTATCACGTGGATATACATTATGTATATTCATATATAAATACTCTAAAAATGCCTACGCTTACGTAACATTATCTTTACAATCAAATAATATTACTACCAAGTTTATATCTCTACGTACTTTTTAATTATTGCCCCAAAAGTCAATATACCCCACATTTAGATAAAAACTTCAAAATTTTCAAAAATCTAATTTTTATGTATCTAGATACTTTTCAATACGCTGATTCCATATTTTGAAACCGCAGGACGATATCTCTTTTCGTTCTCGAGATATTTAGATATAAAGTTTTGCCCAAAACTGCCCATTTTTGGGTATTAACCCAGAAATGGGTCGAGATATGAATTTGGCGACAACACCATCCGATTCTACGGACAAAATTACATAAGTACACCAATTTTCAGAATTTTTGTACACCGCATACAATCTCTAAACCAATATAACTGAAAATGGCCAAAAATCGCAAAAATCTAAGGTGTACCCCTTACGATTTTTTCAGATTTTGGCCATTTTCAGGGGTTTTCAAGCTTTTATTTATAAAAAATGAACCGGTTGGACAAAAATTATGAAAATTGCTATACTTATCTATTTTTGTCCGTAGAATCGAATGGTGATGTCGCCAAATTCATATCTCAACCCATTTTTGAGTTACTACCCAAAAATGGGCAGTTTTGAGCAAAACTTTACATCTAAATATCTCGAGAAAGAAACGAGGTATCGACCTGCGGTTTCAAAATTTGGAATCAGCGCAGTATCTAGATACATAAAAATTAGATTTTTGAAAATTTTGAAGTTTTTATCTAAATGTGGAGTATATTGATTTTTGGGGCAATAATTCAAAAATGGGTAGAAATATAAACTTGGTAGTAATATTATTTGATTGTAAAGAGAACGCAAGTGTACGAATTTTTAGAGTATTTGAACAACTGTATGAATTTTTAGAAATAAAAGTATTGAAATAAAAATGGATAATAGCAATTTACGTCATTAGGCCGGTAGCTAAGCATTTACGTTATTTTTATCTTTTCACTTTGGTTTTAGTCTTGTTATATCATAGTAACAGTATGGTATTACGAAAAGTAAATTTTCGGTATTTCATGCGATAAGTAAGGTTTCCCAGCAACATAAATTTACTTGCCACTTCAAGCGACCAGTAACGACTTAACTGTTAGAAATATCAAACAATTTTATTATATTAATTGAAAGTCGGACAGTAAAAATATGAACTCTGTTATAGAAAATAGTATACAGAAGATGATGATGATGAACAGATTGTAGATTATAAAGGATAAGTAAATAATTTCAACCATCTCTCAGCAAACAAATTATTGAATCTATCCCTAACCTAGCATTTCTAAAACTCCTGTATCAGCTTATCCTTATTTCTGCGAATTTAGTTCTAAAGTAACAGAGGTCAGAACCATCATATTTTTCCCTTTCGTCTTTTGCCTAACATTCGCTCTTCTCTGATAAAGTAAGCAGATAGAGATTAACTCGTGTTATCTCAAGGGGTAGCGACATAACCTATATGGATACATGCCCCATATTCTGTCCTAGTTTCGCAATCGCAAGGATTAACCAGCAGATTTATTATCAGTTTTAGCAATTTGCAAAACGTTCGTTATAGATTTCGCATCTTCTAAATTTAAACTAATTGGATAACTTGCTGTATAGGAGGAAATACACTAATCGTTTCATGTGTCAGAGTTTAATTTGATTTATGGTGAAGCCATGTTTAACACTAACATCTTCGAAATAACTAAAGTATAAGAAGGGGACGAGTTAAGCATCAGTCCATATTTTTTTGACGGCAAGTATAATAATAGTGCAAATTTTGTTTTCTATGATGATTCCTGATTTTCTTATTATCAATAATTTCTTAGTATAATGTCACAGAATAAACATGTACCGTGAGTATTTTTTAACGTGAAACATTGGGTTTGTCATATCCATGGTTACTTGACATTTGATTGATAGCAACAGGGATAGCAATGTATTTGCCCGTTCCATTTAAAATGAAACATAGGGAACGAATCTGACAGAAGTATTATATTTAAATATTGTAAGAAATTTAGCGAAGTCAGAAAACTACTCGAGAGTACTAAACATATTTCGGGCACAAGGTGCACACAGTATTTTTTCTGCATCTAAATTTAATTATTTAAACAATATTAACCTCTAATGACATCTTGTCAATATGACAGATAACCCTTGAATTTCCCTATAAGTTATGATTTGACATTTGATTGACAGCAATGCATGTCTCATTTCTCATTTCAAATGACACATGGGGAATGAATTTGAAAGTATTATATTTAAATATTGTAAGAAATTTAGCCGAGTCATAAAACCACTCGGGCACAAGCTGCACACTATATTTTTTCTACAACTAATTTTAAATTAGAATGCAGGTATAATTATTTAAACAAAATTAATCTCTATTGACGTCTTATCAAATGTAAAATTCGTTCCCTATGGGATAACCATGGATATGACAAACCCAATGTTTCACGTTAAAAAATACTCACGGTATACAGAAGCGACAGTCAGAGAGAGAAACGAAAATTAGAGAGAGAAAGAGTATGCCAACAAATTTAAAGGGCTAATCGGATAAAATCGAATTGTTTCGGCATATCTTCGTATCTTACGATTCTTTGTTCTTTTCATTATCTCGACGTGAACATTTTCCGTTAGGGGTCAATTATAAAAGTATATTGAAACACACAAATTGATTTCTAATAAGAACAAATATGTTACATTTTCAAAAAACGATAGGAAAATTCGTTATCATAAGGAAAATTATTATATTTCACATATTCTGGAAGAGCTGTTGTCTCAGCTTGTCACGCCCATGTATTTTAGGGTTATGGCTAATTCAAGTAAACCAAACACGTCTTCTTACTTTTGACATATGTCATTTTGTGAACTGTTTGTGAATTTTAGAAGTGGTGTTAGTTTCTAATGAAATGGATAGATATGAAGAAAGTAGAATCGGGAGGACTTGTTTGTTCATATAAGGACTGTATAAATAGATTTAAAAAATGGAGAAAGGGAAATGTAAGTTTTTTTCGTTTCCGAAAGATTCAGAAATGTAAGTTATGTAAGACGACTACCATATCATGTAAAATGTATATTCATTTAATAAATATAGGTGTAAAATGTGGCTCAAGGCCTGCGGAAGAGCAGATTTGATGGAGAAGGATATATGGGACATATTCATCGAGTCTGACGTTTGTGTTTCCCACATCAAAGATAGAGAAAATTAATTTGTAAAATTCAGGTATTTGTTTAATAAAAATATAATTATATGATTATTTTATCTGATTTCTGTTTAATTCGTTAATAAAATTAAAATTTTAGTACTTTTACGTTCTAATTTTTCTTTTACCATTTAAAATAATTTAAATTTCGCGCGTAAATTTGCCAACAAATTTAAAGTTCAAGGTCATAAACGTAAAATCGCAACAACATTGGTGCCAACAAGGAGTGTCGCTTCTGTATAAATGTATTCTGTGATAATGTCACAGAATATACATATACAGAAGCGACACTCCTTGTCAACACCATTGTTGTTGCGAATTGACGTTTATGACCTTGAACTTTAAATTTGTTGGCAAATTTACGCGCGAAATTCAAATTTCCCTTTCTCCATTTTTTAAATCTATTTATACAGTCTTTATATGAACAAACAAGTCCTCCCGATTCTACCTTCTCCGTTTTTTCCATTTTATTAGAAACTAACACCACTTCTAAAATTCACAAAAAAAATAACATATGTCAAAAGTGAGAAGACGTGTTTGGTTTGCTTGATTTAGCCATAACCCTAAAATGCATGGGCGTGACAAGCTGAGACAACAGCTCCTCCAGAATATGTGAAATTTAATTATTTTCTTTATGATAACGACTTTTCCCAGTTTGTTGAAAAAATAACATATTTGTTCTTATTAGAAATCACTTTGTGTTTCTCAATATACTTTTATTATTGACCCCTAACAGAAAATTTTCTCGTCGAGATAATGAAAAGAACAAAGAATCGTAAGATACGAAGATATGCCGAAACAATCCGATTTTATCCGATTAGCCCTTTAAATTTGTTGGCATACTTTTTCTCTCTCTAATTTTCGTTTCTCTCTCTGACTGTCGCTTCTGTATAAATGTCCATTCTGTGATAATGTGTTAAAAAAAAATACTCGCGGTAGGTTATGAACAATTTGAAAGTATTTAATTAAATATCAATTTGACAGGAGATATTGTCAAAAATGTTGTCTAAAGAAATCAAAGATTTTCTTCTTGAATCCTTATTTTAGAAATAGAAATGAATTAGAAAACGGTGAATGGCAATATTCTGTATCCTTCTTTATTATATTTTCTCCTTAAAATTACACTTCACGATCAATTTTGACAACTTAACTTTTGAAATGAAAAATGATCAGTCATACATTTCTGTGTTCATAGCCTACTCCGAATTAGATTTTTTTCTGAACACTCTGTATTAATAATTAATATTACTGATGAAATTTCTACCTCGTAATATACGTAGGTATAAATAGATCACTCATATGTAATACGGATTCGAAATTAGAGTTTCCAGTTTAGATTTTGTTTCCGAAAACAGCAGATGTCTCGGCGGCTAGATGAAACATTAATGAAACCGAGCTTAAATATAGAGCCAGGGAGTCGATTTTTGATCAAGCCAAACAAACGAACAACTGCTGTTCAGCTAAAATTAAATGATATTGCATGTTTGCCATTTATTGTCATTCGGAGCTAAATTACACCATCTATTTGTTTTACAAACTAATGTGATCCAATATTGCTACACTGCGCTGGTTCAACAAAACCATAAATTGTTTCTATTTATATTTCTATTTCTATATTTCTCTTTCTAGCCTAATAAATTATCTGTATTGGAATGTAAAAAGTAGGTCAAGAAATATCATAATTAGAAAAACAAAATATTGTGTCAAAATAGAATTCTCCAAATTCAAATGAGAGAGACCTATTTAGAATGTTATTGGCATAATTTCATGCTAACTAAAGATAAATTTACTACTTTGCTACTTCTGTTTTTACTGAGAACGAGAATTGAACCCGTAATCTCTGACTCACAAACCTTTCTTGTTGTCGATTACACCAGTTTATTTAAGAAACCACCTTTCATCTAAATGCCAGTAATACATCAAACATCACCGCGAAATGAAAGAAACGTCAGTCAAATGACAAATTAACGAACAGCATTAACAGATGACGTTAGCGGTGAAAAAATAGAATAGAATGACGAGAAAAGCGTAAATCGATTAAAAGACTGGAGAATGGAACCTACTTTCCAGTGTCAATTGCCTGAGAATGGAAAATGGGAGATCGGAAAGAACAAAGCCGTATTTTGCTGCCCACCAGCAAAATGTCAATACGCACATTAACTAAATAATGACGACACCCACGCATTTTTCCTCTTGAACAAAGACGAGGCTTATAGGAAGGGAAAGATACTTTTATCGAGAAACCTTTCACAACAATCAAAAAAGAAAATTATAAGCTATGAATGGCATCTTGATATATTTGTAATGAAATAACCTTTATCCCAATTTCTTTGTGATTGGATTTCTATTTAAATTATAAATAAAAGTGAATCCTTTGAATGAGATCCAAAATAATTTTTAAACATGAGTCAAATTATGAACAATATTATTAGAGTATATAAATAAATTACATTGGTTATATTGTATGGATGCTCAACACAAATTTCATTTAAAATGTTCTTATAAATAAATAAATATATCATCACGGCATATTACCCATTTCTGGGTGTGCCACTATCTACAACACATGTAGACATCGGTAATGATGACGATATATTTTACCGTGTGGGCGCTTACCAGGCGTCACCTCACGGGGACTCATAGCAGGTGTGGAGAGTGCACCACAGGGGTCACGTTTGTGCCATTTTTAAAATTGGAAATATTTGGTGTCTGTCGGGATCGAACCCGGTTCCCCCAGGTTCCCGACCAGACACTCAGGCACTCGGCTACATACAATTTATTTAATTTCTACACTTTAATAATATTTATAAATGTCGTGTGTCAAAATTTAACAACAGGTTAAATTTAAACAAGCTTATGAAACCGGGTATAAAACTTTTGCTGTCAAATTTTAAATTAAACTTTATACCATATTTTTCATAGTAATAAAACAACTATAATTTATTAAAATATCTTTCAGTTAGTATTTCAAATCTAGTATTTAGTATTTTTAGTACTTAAATACTTTTTTGAGTACTGGTCCCAGCTGTGCTTAGAAGACATATAAAAATCCTAGCAACATCCCTATTTCATGCTTAATTTTAGCAAAAGACATACTCTTGTGATTATCGTAATTGGGTTAAATTTCCCAATTGGAACAATCCCTTAGTCCTTCGCTTCATTAGTGCCCATTAGTAAGACACCAACGCAAAGCACCCTTCGATATTGTTAGTGGCATAATTAAAATTGTTTTGCGTTATAGCTATCCCGCCCATAGAATAACAACCCAAACAGAAAATAATCCTGTCCGGCCCTGGCCAACAGTAGATAATAATAGATTCAGGGACTAAGGTTATAGGGTGCCAATTAATATTGCAAATATACGTGGGTCAATATCGGGATAACTCACTATAATTTACAATACATAATTATATTTTTTCGCGATCGCCCAGAAAATGAGCTCTTTCTGATCACTATTTAGACCGGAAAATCCTTTTTTGCTGAGCTAGCTCGGAAAGTTGTCTATAAGGGATCGGAAAGGACTTTACCGATCCCGGGACCGGTAAAGCTAAATGTTTCCATGGAGATCAGTTGTTTATTTATATCTTATTTGCTCGCAGTAAAAAATAAAATAATACTTTTTTATTCTTTTTTCAGGATCGCGAAAAAAATATTGTACCCAACATGACCTGAAAGTGTCTATACTGGGCTCACAAGCTTCCAAAGCTCGCCTACGGCTCGCTCTGGAATATGCTTGCTCACCCAGTAAAGTATCACTTTCAGGTCTTGTTACGTAAATTACTATTTTTGTTTACTGTGATTGCAAGACAGGTCTGGTTTTATTTTCCACATTCCAAATTAAAAACCCATAAAAAAAAAATAAAACCCAAGTTAGCTAATTATGTATTTAGATGCAAAATGATGGTGTTTTTCGTACCTGAGTAAAGACTGCAGACAAACGAAGTGAGTTCGATCACAGCTTTTTTTTCTAATTCCGTTTAGATTTAACATTTACGAGAAAAATTATCTTCCATCAATTCCATGCATTTTGTACAAATCCCATACCAAAAGTTCCTCGGAAAAGATCCTATATATTCAGTAAAATTGTACACGAACATATACTATTTTCTACAAATTCCATACAAAGAGTTCCTTAGTAAAGATTCTGTAAATCCAATAAAATTATACACTATGTAAATTGCACTTGACATTGACATCTGTCAATTACAATTATTTGAATATATCAGCTGTTTCCATAATTATAGCAAAGCTGGCTGATTCATGAAAGTAATCTGTGTATAATTCTTTAACTCTATTGAATATAAAGAAAAATGTATAATCAAACCGTGTAGACAATAAGATATTCTTTCATATTGATAATCACATAAAATGTCAAAATATGATATTTAACTGCAATGAGGTCATGCAAAAAAAAATAATTGTACCTTTTTTCTGTTTAAATCGAAAAAGGATAGTCTAATTCATCGATCAGTATGATTAAATTATTTTTTATATATATTTTTTGTTGTATAAAATCGTTTTAAAGTATGGTATTTTTAAAAAGTTGCAAAAACCAGCCATGTGTTGTCAAACAGACATTTTATATGGACACATAATTTCTAAAAGAAAAATATATATAAACTATAAATTGAGGATTACATATCTAAATATGCTATTTTATATTAATATAATATCGTTCTATTTATTTTTATAAATATAATTTTCATTTGGCGTGAAATTATTTACGATACATCAGATGTTTCTTTCACTTTTGAATCTTTGAATTAGACGGTAGGAGGTTATAAACGCATATGAGACATTGAATATATTCCAGAATATTATTTTATTCTTTATTTTGGCACGAAACAACGTTCCATCTACATGTTTACTTTCATAAATTTTAGGTTATCTTTAAATGTCACTTTGACGTTTAAGACAATGTGAAAATCAAAATGGTCGTGCTTCTCACTCTGTGACGTCATTGGACAAGGGACGAAGCGGGGGTCTTCAGCCGCATTTTAAAGAATGTCATTTTCAATTACAATTTTTTCATGATTAAAGATCGATTTGAGGAAAAATAAAAAATACGGGTCTATTATTTTTCACTAATCTATCGATTAAAATTATAAAAAAAAAGTCGTGCATGACCTCATTTTTTCAAGAAAAACTGTTAAGAACTTCAAATGAGAGAACTTCTGGTTGACCATTTATAAACAAAATCAAATCAGTTTCTCATATGGATAGAAAGAAGAGGAATACGAAAGAATTATAATTTGTAGAATTGTAGTATTGAAGTTATCGTCGGAGAAAAAATTGTCGCACTCAGGCACTCACAACACACAGACACACATACAGACATCGCAAAGCTAGTAAAATCGTATTCTAGGGATCCTAAAACGGGCTTATTCTTTAACAACTCACCACCGAATTTTTTGACCAAAAACAATACCTTCCTTATCTAAAGGTAACGGAAGGTAAGAAGTAAAATAAGATCAATTTTATAATAAATATATAATAAAGCCCAAAACACCCAAAAAGTACAATAAAACCCAAAAAAGCTCAATTATACTCAAAAAAACTCACTGGGCTGTTTTTTTTAAGAGCCCTGTTGCAAGCATTGTCTACATGGGATTAAATAAATAAATCTTCACGGCTTATTACCCATTTCTGGGTGTGTCAATCTGTTTCTATTCGCAATTTCAGTAATGATGATTTATCTGTACCGTTGATAGAATTCGCATACAAACATGTTATTTTAACATTCATTTTGTATTAAAAAATACAATATATTTACATAAAGTGCTGGCATTGGAAAGGTTTGAAATTTACATTCGTTCCCGTAATGTAGTTATTTTGTATTCAAGCCGCTTTCCCGTTCTTAAACAGGGAAAAAATATGGGCCAATTTAAAAAAGGATCTCTGTAAGTTTAAACGAAAATTTACTAGGAAATATCCAATTTGTAGAATTTATTAAATATTTTATATTGTTTAACGTTACACGTTTACAACCGTAGCGTAGTAGTAGAGCTTTTTCTTCGTTTCCCGAAAAAAACAATGTCATTTTTTAAAAAGAGAATTACAAATTCCATAAAAGAACATATTTATATTCAAAATCATTATAAGTAATATACAGATTCCTAACCTTTTGGAGGTTGGGAAATAAGTCATTCGTAACTTTAATGGCAATCTCTTCGGTTAGTGCTAGTGCTTAAAAGTAACATTTTTAAGCACTAGAGTAATGCATAAAATGTTACTTTTAAGCATTTATTCTTAAAAGTATTTCATATAGCAACGAATAGATGAACCTGACGACTGCATACCTTTTAATTTCGAAAAATTCAAAATGTTGATATTTGCGAATACATGAACTGTTTTAAAACGCTATTATAAAAAAATCTGTCGTGGCCAGCACAAAACCTTCCGTCAATTCGATGTATTTTGTACAAATCCGATACAAATTCCATATTGCAAGTTCCTTTGAAAAGATTCTACAAATCCAATAAAATTATAACACGGACGACCATTATGTAAATTGCACTTGACATTTCCTCATTCCTATCCAACGCATCTTCTTCACACAGTTATTCCTCTCCTCAAATCTTCAGCTATACGGTCCTTCCATCTTCTCTTTGGCCTTCCTCGTACTCCTGGCATTGAAACTAAGTCACTTGCGAGGAACACTCTGTCACTTTTGATACTTTCTAAACCTATACATTCCACTTTAGTTTTGCACTGGACACTGACATTTGTCAATTAGAATTTTTTGAATATATCTGCTGTTTCCATAATTTTTACAAATCTGACTGATTTTTGAAAGTTAACCTCTCTTAATCTCTCTATAACTCTATATCTATTGAATATGAAGGAAAATGTATAATCAAATCGTATAGAGAAAAAGATTTTCTTTCATATTAATGATCACAAAATGTCGAAAATTGATATTTAACTACGTTTTTGCCAGAAAAACTGTTAAGAACTTCAAATAAGGGTACTTCCGGTTGACCAATTATAACCAAAATCTAATCAGCTCTTCATATGGTTGTAAAGAAGAGGAATACGAAAGAATCATAATTTTTAGAATTGTAGTTTTGGAGTTATCGTGGGAGAAAAATTTGTCACACACACACACACGGACACACAGACACACACACACATACAGACATCAATGTAAAATTAGTAAAATCGTATTCTAGGGATTTTAAAACGTACTTATTCATTAAAAACTCACCACCGAATTTTTTGACCAAAGACAATACCTCCCTTACCTAAAGGTGACGGAAGGTAAAATCTATGTAATATTGCGAAGTAAGTGTTTTAGGCCCTTGACGTGTTGTATCGCTCGCTTACTCTCGTGCGTACAAATTTCACGTCGCGTGCCTAAAACTATCATTTAACAACTTATTACATAAATAGCTATTTTGTGTTTCACCAGTATATGACACGAAATAGGAAATATGTTTTCCAAAAAATAAATTACGATTATATTAAAATTAAATTATAAATAGACACTTACAAAATTGCAATTTGCACTAGCGCCTCTAACGGCAAAGCATAGAAATCAAGGTTGCTATGGTTACCCCGTCCAAACAAAGACCTGTTATCAACTTTAGACTCTACACTCTAGCCATCGTTTTAGTTGAATAATCGAATGATCTTCAATATTATCAAACAATAAAGTTGCCCCAGACACATCTTCTGGTTTTAAACTCATTTTTATTAAACAACGTACAAATCACAATAAAGAATTAGGTTTAACACTGAATACCAGATGCGAACACAATGACAGATAGGAACAAGGAACGGGACGCAAGACAACAAGGGGAGGTTTGTTTGGATGCATGATCTTCTATCTCTCTCTTGCAGTGACGTCAATTTTGTAAGTGTCTATTGTAAATTCGCAAATTAAGTTCATCATAAACCAACCATAAGGCTACATACTTTTATTTTATTTTAGAAGTCGATTCAACGTACCATATAAATGTAATAAAGATATTGGGGTATTTTTTATCTCTTGTGATTTAGTCTTTCCTTATGACCTAATAATTTCGGTTTTGTTCGACAGCATTCACTAAGAATTGAATGTGGTGATTTCAGTCTTTAGATGAAAAGATCTTTTCAGAATCAAAGGATTGCATTGAAGCTAGACACATTTTATAGATGAGCGGGAAATTATTACCGGAAAACATTTATCTATGGTAACGAAAGAAACTCTCTTTTATTGTTTATCTCTAGAAGAATGTATATGAAAGAACTGAAAGAAGCTCTTCGCGTAGAAGTCGTACAAATTGACAGAAGGTGTTGGAAAGAGTGTCTGTAAATTTCGTAGAACGCCTCCACAAATGCATTAATGATAACGGACACCACATGCAGTTGTTGTTTTCCACACTTGATTTTGTCAAATGCTATGTCATTACGAATTCAAATCTGTCAATAATTTTTACCTCTCGATAAAAGAGGTATTGGAATCATGCTAAAAATCGCATATCTAGTTTTTATGGATAAGCACGTTTTAAGGTCCCTAAAGTACATTTTTAACATTTTTGCAATGATGTGTGTGTATGCGTGGATGTTGGAGAGATGGTTTCTCAAATTCTGTAAGACTAAAGACCAATTTAACTACGTATTCCTTAATCTTGTATTAATGGGAAGAGCTGAAAAGGTTTTGTTAACAATTGGACAACAGGAAATAGTAGTTTATTAAAAAAAAATCTTTTAAACATTATTTTATGGAAATTTATGATATTACAAATATTAAAGAATATAAAATTCTCTATCCAATAAAATGAACACTTTTATTATATATTCTATAGATTTAAATAAAGAGAGTTATAAATATATAAAATAGTCCATTGTATATAAATTGTATATAATGAATCAAACAGCCTTTGGAAACCAGTTGAAAAATTAGAATGTTTGTAATTGATAAAAATGTCAGTGTCAAATGTCCAGAGACATTACTGAAGGCTTTTTCTAAGAAGTACATTTAATGTTTCTTATTTTATCATTAATTAAATATTATTATTATTATTATTATTATTATTATAATAAATCCTTGAATGCGGAAAACCTAAAATTCGTACTTGAACAAATCGAAATATAATATTAAGTATAATATGCTATTGTTACAACATCTAAAATTGGTATAAAAAGGAAAGGAATTCATTTACAAGCCAAAGTATGTACAGTATCAGTGTCAACTAAACACGCGCTTGCTATACATATATTTCATCATACAGCCTTCAGAAATACCGCCAATCTCGTCAATGAATTGAAAGAATCTCGAACATTTAGAAGAGTAGAAAGAAACTGATTTATAGATTGAATTAAAAAATATATGAATAATAGATGTAATTAGAATTTTTGTGTATACCAGAAATGTTAAATACAATATGTACTTATATAGCCTAATTTGGAAAGAGCGAGAGGTTTTGTGCTGACCACAACAGATTTTTTCTTAAGCAAAACGTATCAGTTTAGTGACGTTTTAAAAACGTCCGTTCTTTCTGCCCAACCCTATATTTACATATTTTATGTTGCTCTATAGATAAAAGGAAGATGCTTAAAATAAAACTGATTTCTGTGGTGTAAATATTTTATTCTGCACTGGACGTTACTAAAATTTATTTCCGTGACATATGACCTTTCAGCCAACGTTTCAGCCATCAAAACATTGCTCAGGAATCAGGATTCCCCCACCATTTTACTTTTAGCGCACTTCCTTTTTCCGCAGATCTGATTATTGCTTTGGAAATGACCGCCTCATTAAAGAGATTAAAAAAAGGAAAAAAGATAGTTTTTTTTATTACCTCCGTCCCGACAGCAGCAAGTTTTCACAGGGGATAGAACTTGTCCTTGAGGTGTCGTTGAAAGTTTTGTAAATATTTTGGTATCAACAGCAACCTGATTCCATTAATCGTAATATAGAAATATCTCGTGACATTTGACTTTTCATATAATCGTCTTCCATTTTCATTTAATTCAATAATATTAGCAATCGCTATTGTTCTATTTCTATAACGGTAATTTGTATTGGTTTTCCTTAAGCAAAATGATTTTTGTAATCGCGAAAATTTCTGTTTTCAGATTTCAGAGGAAATATCTTAAAATCATTAAAACTTACATTTTTGACATTTGGATAGACTGCTAGATTAAATTTATTTTAAAAATTTAGCAGTGCAGACACTCAGATTTTATTTTTTTCTGTGTGAACCGTAACGGATATCACAAATTAAATAGAGAGAGAAAAGTTTACTATTGAATGTATCTTTCTGAAGAAAAATAATTTCACGTTTTCGGCATTACCATTAAAAAGTTAGTCTTATTAATGTTGGGACACCTAAGTTTCATACACTAGTGGTTCACTAATAATAACAAGTATCACTTTAAAAAATGACTTATAACCATACGAACTGTCATACCAAATTTCATCGAAATCGAATAAAGCGTCCGGTTATTATAAGCAAAATTATTATTATTTTTTTTTTTTTTGAAGAACTTTGAAGCAGAATTCTGGATAAATGGTACACTTTCCGGTAGAAGCAAGTTTGGTTAAATCGTCTTATTTTAGCCTCAGGAATATGTGGTTAAGCCATGTCCCCCTATTTAAGAGACATCCTGTATACAATAACATATTCTTTCATATTGATAGTCACATAAAATGTCAAAAAATGATATTTAACTGCGTTTTTTCAAGAGAAACTGTTAAGAACTTCAAATAAGGGAACTCTCGGTTGACCAATTGTAATCTAAATCTAATCAGCTCTTCATATGGATGTGAAGAAGAGAAATACGAAAGAATCATAATTTTTAGAATTGTGGTTTTGGAAAATTTGTCACTCACACACACGCGCGCGCGCGCACACACACACACACACACACCACACACACACACACACACACACACACACACACACACACACACACACACACACACACACACACACACACACACACACGAACACACACATATACAGACATCATGGTAAAACTAGTAAATCGTATTCTAGGGATCCTAAAACGTGCTTATCCATTAAAACTCACCATCAAAGAACCCCTCAACAGGATTAAATCCCAATTACAAAGTGGGTTCACATACACAAACATCCATGCCATAGTGGGATTCGAACCCAGAACCCCGAGAGCACTCATGACTAAGAAGTAATGCTGTGAAGATCCGACAAAACATGGATCCGAGTACCCGGATTTTAAAATATTCGGTTCTTCGGATATCCGATGTTCGGATATTGAAGCGGATATCCGTAAATTTAATTCGGATTTGGATCCGGATCCTGATTTGGATCCGGATCCTGGTTTGGGTACCATATCCCATTCGGATCCGGATTCGATGTGTTGTTCACGGATCCGGATCCGAATTTTAATTCTGGATCCGTTTCATCATTTTGATTGTAAAGGCAAAGATTTGAATGTAGACGGTTGAACAGACAGCGGTCTGTAAACAGCAATAAATTTTACAATACCCCTCTAAAATAGACAGGTAATTGGTGCAAATTTTGCTTAGAATATTGAAAATTCTGTAGTTCTAAAATTTTAACATTCAATATAACAAATACTTCAAAGAAAACGAAATTAAGATTAAATTTGACAAATAATGGTTACAGGTTCATTGCAGGTATCGAAATACCTATTTATTTATATTGTGCATGTGTTTCACATAAAAGGGATTGTTTTTGTTACCTACTTATAGTTCTGTGGAATCGAGGAATTTCCTTCTTAGCGGATGCTAAAACATCGAAAATATACCGACTATTAACTACATCAAACAAAAATGTATAGGGTAGATCGGGGTAATGGGGAACGATTTTAGAAGAGTTGACTTTGCGATGATGTACCTTCACTATTGAAGATAAACTAATCCTGTTCGTTGTTGTAGGGTGGGTCTCATCTCACAATCTATTACATCATATTTAAAAGAATTCTTTACTTCAAATACTTGCGATAAAAAAGGATAAAAATCTGTGTTTGCAATTACCCCACAAATTTTTCCATTTACCCCATAAATTGGGGAAATAGGAAACACTCCTTGTTTTCGCATTCTTTCTGAATATATGCGGCAATGGGGCTAATGGAAACATGCTGGTTTATTATATAATTTTTGCCGTATTTTTATTTTTTTAATTACTACAACCGAAAAAAAGTTACACGGTTTTGCAGTCATTGAAGGGCGTAAAATAAAAGGTTTATTTTTAAATGAGAAAAAACAATCATTTATTTACTAATAAATATTGCATCAGAAAAATACTCTTATAAAAGAACAATTAGTGATTTGTACTGTAATCTTTTAGTATGATTCATATTATGGCAGTCACTAGGAGCAATTGTATTGCCAGGCCCCAGGGAAGAAATGTCTTCCCCAGACAATTCTTTCAGGAATAATTGTATCTAAGATTTGATGCGTTTCAATGTTTATTCTGTTAAAAATATTGATAACTTGAATTACATATCTCGCAGAAGCTTCTCTGTACGTTGAATTATTTGACAAAATGTCTTCCAAAGCCTTTTGTAAATCCTCTTCGGTGTAGTCTAGCGAAGGCTTCTTCCTTATATATGTTCGTGCCATTTAAAATAAATACTTAAACATTAATTTAAACAAAGGAATAACTGGAAAACATGTTTCCTATTCCCCCAAATTATTATTTCCTTTTACCCCAAGCTGGTGTTTTACATGGGGTAAAAGGAAACAGCACACTGTTCTGACCACGCTAACATAAACGACGTAACTCAGCCAGAATCATGCGACTACAACATTAATACAACACACAGTTAGTTCCAATAAATTAAAAACCTTCTTATAACAGCAAAAAAAAATAAGACACATTACACACTACAAGTGAATGTTAAAATATTTTACCATCTTCATTTCATTTTAACTTACCTTGTCAACAGACGTGCACAAGCATGAAATTTATGAATAAACTCCACTGCAAGGGTTAATAGTTCAGTGTTACACCACTTAAAACAAAAAGGCGGCACTTTCAAACTGTATAATAAACCAGTTTCCATTTACCCCTAGTTTCCAATTACCCCGATCTACCCTAGTGGATTATTTCATAATCAAATTTATTTGGTTTTGTGACTCCATGATAAACATTCAAATATTATCATCTCGTTCAATACTGAGAATAGGTCCTCGAATCCGAGAACCGATGCGCATACAGAAATTCCATATCTAAAAAATCATCAAATAAGTGTTAGAGTATGTGTTCATCATAAGGGTAAACCAACCAGTTTACGAAACATCCCCCCACCCCCGTGTTACTCTGTTGACGAGGAAACCAATCAGAGTAATCGCATTATACGTGTGTTATATTTTTAATCGTGGGTGTAATGATAATGCCGATGTGTAGTATATCCTATCCCATTCTATCCATTCCGTAGCCCGGCGGCCCGGTGGAACGCCAGCCTCTGCCTGCTGCCTGCTGCCTGCTGGCTCTATTGATTGCCGCACCGTTACAACGCCAGCCTTATTCCGCTGAACTCTGACATTTCAACAAGAGCAGAGCACACAGGATAACACACTGACTTGCTTTTATATCTCAACAGCGCTAGCACCCTTCAAAACGATACGAATTAAAATTTGCTAAGGGTTGATTATTCGATGGTCCTTTGATAAGCAATGCTACTGTCCGAACTCGCTATCTATGGGTTAAAGAAAACAAATCTGTTGAGGCCAGCACAATACCTCTCACCATTTTCATATTAGGCTATATAAGTATTGTATTTAATATTTCTGGTACACATAAAAAATTCTAATTAGGTACATCTATTCTTTATTTTTCAATTCATTCTATAAACAAGTTTCCTCCTACTCTTCCAAATGTTCGAAATTCTTCCAATTCATTGACGAGATTGGCGGTATTTCTGAAGGATATATGATGAAATATATCGTCGGATTTCTGGTAAAAAGACTTAACCGCCTTTTGACTAGTTTTGAGATAAACAGGAAAAACTTGTTTTTATTTACAATATTGACTTATTTAACAAGATATTGTGTTATATCGATGAGATTAATATTTTATACATTTTTCAACAAACTTTCGCAACATTTTGATGCATATATCATGAAATATTTAATAAAAATGTTTTTTTTTTTTTGTTAATATATAGCTTAATACCTAAATTTTAATATTTATATAGTTGTGAATATCAGAGTAATAAATAATATGCAAATAAATTAACTTTTGTGGAACACAACTCGCTAACATCACCCATTACATTAACACGTAGAATGGCGTTTAAGACATTTCGTATAAAATTCAGTGCGCATCGAAAAGTGTTAGATGGCGTTTACGAAACTTTAGAAAGAATTACCTTCTAACATAAATTTTTTAGCGCTTAGATATTGTGTTCAGAGCATGCGTCGTGAAGAGACGTATCCGTTTATGTGCATAACTCATTTTATCATTTTTTGGCGGTTAAGTCTTTTTACCAGAAATCCGACGATATGTATAGCAAGCGCGTGTTTAGTTGATACTGAACTGTACATATTTTAGCTTATAAATAAATTCCATTTCTTTTTATTACTATAGCATATTATAATTACTATTAGGAATGACAAATCCCGATAATTTTGGTACCCGAGTATCCGAAACAACTACCCGGATAGTACCCTTTACACGATAATTACCCGATATCCTTTAATTACCCGTTATCCTTGAAGTACATATACACAATTCGTTAATTTTTTTAATTACCAGGTACCATTATATTAGCAGTTTACCTTTTAATAAAATTCATAATTATTGTTTACATATATTTATTAAATAAAAAGTAGTACAAATAAATAATATACTGTATCTCTATAAAAAACTTAACATAAATTATATTAATTACCTACGGTATGGTAATAAAAAGCTCTTCTTTTAGATCAATCTTTCCGGCAGCTGGAAACTGTTCGGGTAATTAAAGGGCATTGGGTAATTAACGGGCAGCGGATATATTTCGGGTAATCGGGTAAGAAATTTTATACCCGGGTACATTATTATCGGGTGGGTTCCGAGTACCCGGGTACCCATCGTCATTCCTAATTACTATTACATCTCGACTTGTCCAAGTACGAATTTTAGATTTTTCGCATTTAATAACAGTTTCAATTTAACGTGGGGCAGCTATAGCTATAGTTATAAATATTTAATTAATGATAAAATAATTAAGTGTACTTCCCAGAGAAAGCTTTCAGTAATATCTCTGGATTTTTGACACTGACATTTATGTCAATTATAAACATTTTAATTTTTCAACTGGTTTCCATGGGTTATTTGATTCATTATACAATGGATTATTTATAATTGTTTATCTCTAAATCTATAGAAGATATAATAAAAATATTCAATATATTGGATAGAAAATTTTATATTCTTGTAATAACATAAATTTCCAAAAAATAATATTTAGAATAATAATAATAATAATAATAATAATAATAATAATAATAATAATAATAATGATAATAATAATGTTTATTTCATTGACATGTATACATGTATAGAAATCGTCGAAAGAGTGACAAGTACATAAAAATGCTATAAAATAGATGAATATATATATAAACAGGAATGGAACCCGCTAGAGACTCTGTAACTTAGTACTGGAAACCTTGTAAAAGAAAAGATTTAATGGATTATTTTGTTAGATCATAAAACTCCTCCAAACTATACAAACAGTTTTCTAATAAGAAATGTTTTAACGATTGCAGAAATTATTTTAAAGCCGTACATAATTTTATTTCCTGTGGTAATCTGTTAAAGATATGTAATCCTTGAATATGAGGAGTATTTCTAAGACAATTATTTTTCGCAAAGGTAAACGAAAGATCCCTTTTCTACGTGTGTTGTAATTGTGCACATCAGAGTTTATTTGAAATGTGCTTCTATGTTTGTAAATGTATTTACTGAGTTCGTAAATGTATAATGAAGTCAGTGTTAAGATGTTATATTTTTTAAAAAGAGTTCTGCAGGAATGGCTACGTGGCACTCTACTTATGGAACGTATATTATTCGCTTTTGCGATACAAAAATCGTAGTTGCAGAGGATGCAGCTCCCCAGAAACAAATACCATAACGTATAACTGACTCTGCTTGTGCGTGATAGAAATTTAATAGTTAGCACAGTTATTAAGTGTCTGAGTTGGTAACACGCTATATTTAATTTAGCTGCCACTAGATCCGTATGTGATTTCCAGTTGAGGTTTTCATCTAGAGATAAACCTACTTAATATTTCTAAAAAATAGATTATTTACATCATTTTTCCAAGTTGGCGGTGCTTCCGGAAGTACACCAAGGTCGAATTTTTGGGTTTTTTTTTATTAATATCTCTAAATATAAAACTTATCCGAAAGTCAAAACCACTCGACCTTTTGCAAGATAAATCTACCCCAATACTGGACTAATATAATTTTACATAATATTTAGCATGCATTTTTTCCTTACTTAAATGTAAATTTATCAGAAAAATGGAGAATGAAAAAATTCGTATTCAGCAGAGGTAAATATCTTTGTAAATAGGTCACGTAACCCTTGAATTATAAGAAGCTTTAAATTAAAAAATGTTTTATTTCGAAACACAAAAAGAAAAGAAATTAAGAAATTCTTACTTTGATATTCTGCTTCGCTACATTTATTTTTCTTTACAAGCTTGTTAATATACAGGGTGTTCATTTTAAAAAGACCACCATTGCTATCTCGAGAATTATAAGAGCTACAAAGACGGTTAAATAGCCAAACATTTTTTTTTTCGCAAGACAAATTTAAAGAAAAGAGAAAAAAAAATTTTTTTTTTCGACCAGTTCTCAAAATATGGGACCCAACTTTTTTATTTTCAATGAGAACATATATTTTTTATTTACTAAATCTTCAGAGAATTTAATTCTGAATTCAGTGATATAATACTTTAATACCTTTTACATAACAATTTTTTTGAGAACAAAACATGTACAGCCCGATTCACAAAGAAGTTTAAGCTAATCCTCATTTTTGGATTAGCGAATTCTACTCTAATTTTGACAGTTTAACTTAACTTAACTTAACTTAAAATATAGTCTAATCTATTCCTACTATCTACCTTTATTGATAATATCATGAAAATTAAATTTTTAATACCGGAATAGAATAGAATTCACTAATCCAAAAATGAGGATTAGCTTAAACTTTTTTGTGAATCGGGCTGGTAAAGTTTTATACTAATTTGATTAAAATATGGTTATAATAAGAGTGCCCATGAATGGAAGAAATGAATGCGTGTTAA
The DNA here is from genome assembly GCA_943142095.1 of Ophonus ardosiacus. NCBI lineage: Eukaryota > Metazoa > Arthropoda > Insecta > Coleoptera > Carabidae > Ophonus > Ophonus ardosiacus. The sequence continues at coordinate 9,877,889 of OW964823.1, read as the reverse complement.
TTTTTTTTACTTGGAATTAGAGTACCCTGACAGAAAGAAGTGAATACATTGTTTCTTTTCTTTCATGGCACTCTAATTCAATGTGAAAAAAATTAACACGCATTCATTTTTACCTCCCGCTACCCTTTGGTAAGGGAGGTATAGGGATCGTGCTAAAAATCACATATCGAGATTTTAATAAATGACCACGTTTTAAGGTCCCTAGAATCCAATTTTAACATTTTCACGATGATGTCTGTATTTGTCTTCACTCTAACTCAAATACAATCATTCAGAAAATTCTGAAACCTTGTATTTCTACCCTATTCTAATAGGAATAGAAGCCATTAGATTAAATGTAAATCGGGTAAACGGAAATGGTACTTTACTTGAAGCTCATAATGGTTTTTCTTCAAAAAATACCATTAAATGCCATTTTTTCGCATTTAACGTCATTGGAAAATTATAGATTATTGAATTTTGTACAGGTATACATTAATACTTTTTCTATATATTTTACAGATTAATTTAAAAATCATTTTTCTTTTTTTTAATCCCAAAGCCTAAGATAAACACAATTCCTTTGTTACACAGTTTATTTTTCAAATGAATGTAACTGACAGGTAAACGTCATTGTCAAAAAACTAATCACTTCAAATTAATAATAGTGACATATTAAATAATAAAGAAAATCGTAAATAAAGCAATAGTTATATGCAATGGAACATAATATAGTTTGAAGCATTACTAGATACGTAAGTATGTATTTAAATTAATAAAAATTAAATAGCTGGAGGTTTTGTGTTGGCCACATCAGATTTTTTTCATTTATGTCAATCTTATTATAGCCATATTTTGTACAAATTAGTATAAAAATTTACATGCATTTTTCTCCAAAAATTTGTTATGTAAGGGTAAAATGTATTATATTACTGAATTCAGAATTAAATTCTCTAACGAATGAGGAAATAAAAAAATATGTGTTCTCATTTAAAAAAATCTGATGTGGCCAACACAAAACCTCCCGCTATTGAATTTTTATTAATTTAAATACATACTTACGTATTTACTAACGCTGCAAACTGTTCCATTGCAGAAAACTATTGCTTTATTTACTATTTTCTTTTTAAAATGTCACTATTATTAATTTGAAGTGATTAGTTTTTTGACAGTGACATTAACTGTCAGTTACATTCATTTGAAATATGAACTGTGTAACAAACGAATTATTGTGTCTTAGGCTTCGCGACTAATAAAAAAAATTATTTTTAAATTTATGTGTAAATTATATAGAAAAAGTATTAATGTATTCCAGTAGAAAATTCAATAATCTTTAATTTTCATAAGACATAAAATGCAAAAAAATGGCATTTAATGGTATTTTTTGAAGAAAAACCATTATGAGCTTCAGGTAAAGTGTCATTTCCGGTTATCCGATTTACACCAAAATCTAATGGCTTCTATTCATATTAGAATGGGATGGAAATACAAGGTTTCAGAATTTTCTGAATGATAGTATTTGAGTTAGAGTGAAGACAAAATCCCTACACATACACACATACATACACACATACACACACACATACACACATACACACACACATACACACATACACACATACAGACATCATCGTGAAAATGTTAAAAATGGATTCTAGGGAACTTAAAACGTGGTCATTTACTAAAATCTCGATATGAGATTTTTAGCACGATCCCTATACCTCCCTTACCAAGGGTAGCGGGAGGTAATAAAAAAGTTGGGTCACCAATCAAGTTGATCTACGGATCAGATTGATTTCTTAATCAACTGATCATTAATCAACGGATTCATGGTGAATTCGGCAGCTGTATTACAATTTAGTGTAAAATGTAAAATATATCATATGATCTTATACCATAGAAATGCGGGGAAATCTAAATATTTGCAGTTGCACAAATGAATTCCATGAAGACAGAATTAATTAATTTACACAGAGTGTAAATTTAGATGGTATAGTAGAAATCTATTTATAAATTTGTTGTTTCAATGAATGATTACGAATGATTTCTAATGAAATTATTAGCACACTTTAGAAATATTTTTGCGATATTAATTTATTTTCTCAAGTGTAAATTTGTTACTTTACTTTCATTACATAATACTTAAGTTAAGTCAAACTTATTGCAATACATTGTACTGTACATTTCTAAAAAGAAACTTAAATATATATATTATTTATATAACATAAATATCTATGAAATTGATTTCCTGATATTTTATATAAAAAATACATAATTAAATACGAATATGTTGTGCATTGTGATGAGAAGTTTTACCTTTCGCTAAAAGAGGTATTGGAATAATGCTAAAAATCGCATATCCAGATTTTAATGGATAAGCACGTTTTAAGATTCCTATGATCCAATTATAATATTTTTACGATGATTTCCGTGTGTGTGTGTGTGTGTGTGTGGATGTGTGTGTGGATGTGTGTGTGGATGTTGGAACCACGGTTTCTCGAATACTATAAGACTTAAAAAATATTTAACTGCAGTTTCCTCAATCTGACATTCCTGGGAAGAGCTGATTAGATTTTGGTAATAATTGGACACTCGAAAGTAATTTAAAAAAAAATCTTCTAAATATTATTTTTTGAAAATTTTTGTTATTACAAATATTGAAGAACATAAAATTCTCCATCTAATACACTTAAAATTTTGATCATACTTATCTTGTATAGATTTAGATATAAAGGCACTGTAATATATACATACATAAAATCACGCGTTTCCCACTTAGTGGGTTAGCAAAAACCCGAAAACAATAAGAAAAGGGATGAAAGTAAGAGCTCCACTGAATCACTTAACTCTTTAATAACATTCTTCTTTCGCCTTGTCCAAAATCATCATAACATTCATACAAAGAACATATTAAAGTGACCGATTTTCGGTAGCGAATAACCGCATCCGGACCACAATAATAGTTACGCAACAATCATCCTACACACATTCCTATCCATGCACACTTCTTCCACCTCAGCCACATTCATAAACGTATTCATACATAATAAAATATTAATATATAGAATAATTTAATGTAGTACATCACAGAGGCTAAGGCACTAAGGAAACCAGTTGACAAATTTAAATGTTTATAACATAGCAATGTTTATAACATAGTTTGTAAATGACAGATGCCAGTGTCAAAAATCAAGAGTTTCAGTCACATTCTGAAAGCTTTTTCTGGGAAGTACATTTAATCTTTTTTATTGTTTTATTAATTACGTATTTAAAATTGTAGGTAAAAAGCATATATCCATCAGAAATACCGCCAATCTAGTTAATGATTTGGAAGAATCTCTGACATTAAGGAACTTCCTCATACAGTGAAAAATAGATATAATTAGAATTGTATGTGTGCAGAAGACATGTTAAATACAATAAAAAACAATATTTGGGTAAAGTTCTGTAATTTTTTGTTATAAAACGACGGTTCGATAGCGAAGTGCAATACAATACTTATATAACATAAAATGGAAATGGCGAGATTTTTTGTAGTTGAATATATATGAAGCTTTTTGCCTTTTGAAGTTCTACTTTTAATTAATTTATATACAACTTTAAAGTTTTTCAATTAAATGTAACTTTGTTAAATATGCAGAACAGAATTTTACAAATATTTTACATTAAATCTTAATGAAAATAAAGTTGTAATTTGAGTTTTTCCGGGATACGAATTTTTGTTGTATAAATTGTTTAAATTTTCTTTGGAAATTATTCTGAAACCTTACTTTGAAATAATATAGTCGGAAATGTTTGTCTTTCATTCTCTTAAAACATACTTGGAAAGAAAGTTTTATAATATTTTATTAAGAAATGAAATAAATTTTAAGATCAAATTTTAAATACAAAACAATAATCTGATTTTCTCGTGAATTAATCATCGCGAAAGAAAATATTTCAAACAAAAGGTGTTTAGAATTTTCTTTTCTATATATAACACCCATTTTCAAGCTAATTGTCACATAGCAGTAAATTTTAATTTCTTAACGATTATTATTTTAATATTTATTTTTGGGACAATGTCAGTGTCAAAAATCTACAGTTTTAGTGACATTGCTAAAAGGTTTGTATCGCAGAAGACTTGAGAGAGGAAGATCTGTGTGAAGAAACAGCGACCCCTTATAAAATAGGAAAAAGCTGAAAAAGAAAGTGTCAAGTGCAACTTACATAGTGTACATTCATGTTATAATTTTTTTGGATTTATAGAATCTTTTCAAAGGAACTTTTGGTATGGAATTTGTAAAAAAAATAGTTCGTGTTCGTGTTATGATACATAGAGTCTTTTCCAAGGAACTTTTGGTTCGGGATTTGCACAAAATACATCGAATTGACGGAACGTCTTGTGCTGGCCCCAACAGATTTTTTTAATTGTCTTAGAATAATTGTTCTAGCACAGCTATATATTAATTACATGTTTATTTTTACCTGTCGCTAAGAGATGTATTGGATTCATGCTAAAATTCACATATCCAGATTTTATTGAATAAGCACGATTTAAGGTCCCTAGAATCCGATTATAACATTTTTAAAATGATGTCTCTCTCTCTGTGTGTGTGTGTGTGTGTGTATGTGTGTATGTGTGCGTGTGTGTGGGTGTGTGTATGTATGTATGGATGTTGGAGGGACGATTCCTCAAAAACTATAAGACCTAAAAAATATTTAACTGCATTTTCTTCAATCTGACATTCCTGGGAAGAGCTAAAAAGGTTTTGGTAACAATTGAACAACCGGAAGTAGTAGTTTCTTAGAAAAATTCTTCTAAATATAATATTTTGGGAATTTTTTTTATTAAATATTGAAGAACATAAAATTCTCCATCTAATACACTTAAAATTTATATTATATCTTGTATAGACACTATAATTTATAGAGTAAACTAATCGCAGAGGCCAAGACAATAAGGAAACCATTTGACAAATTACAATGTTTATAACATGACACATGTCATTGTCAAATATCAACAGTTTTAGTAACATTTTGATAGCTTTTTCTGGGAAGTATATTTAATCTTTCTTATTGTTTTATTATTTAAATATTTGAAATTATAGGTAAAATTGTGGTAAAATGCATATATTCATCAGAAATACCGCCAATCTGGTTAATGAATTGGAAGAATCTCTGACATTTAGAAACTTTCTCATACAATGAAAAATAGATATAATTAGAATTATATGTGTGCAGAAGACATATTAAATACAATAAAAAACAATATTTGAGTAAAGTTCTGTAATTTTTTGTTATAAAAAGACGGTTCGAAAGCGAAGTCCAATACAATACTTATATACCCTAATATGGAAATGGCGAGAAGTCTTGTGCTGGCCACAACAGATTTTTTTATTATTATTGTATTGAGAGGCTATAGTGCTTTATGACCCATATATTAAAATTCCATTATGGCCACAAACCCCAATATTGTCCGTCATGGCTAGGTAGATAACATTCAAAATGACCCTCATATTTAATGAGTTCGAATAAATGGTTTCTGGTATCTCAATAAATGATCAGAATGGAAAACGTAAAACTTGCAAAATGGCGTTAAACACTCATCATAAAACAATCCCCATCATTTTAAAATCGTCAATTTAAACACAAGCCATTATCCCCCAAGTGCCATTAATTTTCAAACATGCTATAAAAACGTCAAAACGAAAAATATAAAGCTCTATTGAGGTCATGTCATAACGCACTGAGGTAGCTTCGCGCTTTGCTCGAGCTTTTTGCCAACAATGGAAAAACAATTGATACCCAGTTGGCAAACGCGAGAGCTGGGACCTTTTCGTTCGCCGATAAAACGTCCGAAGAAAAAAATTTCACTGTATGAACGATTTTTATCTTCTATCACCTTTAGGTAAGGAAGGTACTGTCTTTGGTTAAAAATTCGGTGGTGAGTTTTTAATGAAAAACCACGTTTTAGGCTCCCTAGAATACAATTATATATATATATATATATATATATATATATATATATATATATATGTGTGTGTGTGTGTGTGTGTGTGTCTGTGTGTGTGTGTTACAAAAATTTCTCCAATACTACAATTTTAAAAATTATAATTGTTTTGTATAGCAGTGGTAGCACGCACTTTAGAATTCTATCATAGAAAGCAGGCGAATGCGATTTTACTTTTACGAATCTTGGTAGCACGCACTTTAGAATTATATATTCGCTTTTTGATTCGAAAATTAATGGATTTTATACTATAAAAATATTACGACAGTTCTATATAATAAATGTATAAATTATATATAAATTAGCTTTGAATAGAACTGTGGCAAAATATTGACGTTACTTTGACACTTTCGCCTCAAGTCGAACGCTTGCAGGCGAATATTTTGAGACACGCATGCTACCAAATTTTCGCTTCAATGCGAAAAGTGAAAACAAATGCCTCTTTTGATAGAATTCTAAAGTGCGTGCTACCACCACTGATCTTTACATCCATATGAAAAGCGAATTAGATTTTGGTTATAATTGGTTAATCTTATTGGCTCGTAGTATGATCACGGTTTTAACTAAAACGCTGTTTTAAGAAATGTCAAATTCAAATTTAAATATTTCATTTCACCGTTATATATAAAGAACGATTTTTTAAAAAATATTTGTTTGAATACAAACTATGTTCTGCTTTAAAATCATATTTTGATAAATTTAATATTATTTATTATTGTTATTAAATAATGAAATTTGACATTTCTTAAAACAGTGTTTTAGTTAAAACCGTGATCAAACTACGAGCCTATGTCTATACAGTTTGATTATACATCTTCCTTCAATTCGATGGTGAGTTTTCATGAATACACAAGTTTTAGGGTCCCTAGAATATGATTTTACTAGTTTTACGACACTGTCTGTGTGTGGCGATAATTCCAACACTATAATTCAAAAAAATTATAATTCTTTCGTATTCCTCTTCTTTACATCCATATGAAGTGCTGATTAGATTTTGGCTGTAATTGGTTAACCGGAAGTACCATTATTTTAAATTCTTAACAATTTTTCTTGAAAAATGCAGTAAAATATCATTTTTTGACATTTTGTGCGATTATCAATATGAAATAATATCTTTTTAGACGACCATTGTGATAAGTATGACATATCAACGTAGTATCCTAACACTGAAAGTTGAACTTATCACATTAGTGTTACGATATATTTCATATCGTAATAGTTGACACGGTTGCTAGGTTACTATGTCATTATTTTCTGGCTATATCTATGCATTATTCATTTGTCAGCTGTCCGTACGTTTGAACCTAAATTTCAGTTTTGTAAAAAAAGTAAAATTTATTTAAGCTCGTCTAAAAAATAATGTTCATAACTTGTATGAAATACAAATATCTTAGCTCGTGTGTATTGACTTGCACTCCGCTACGCGTCGTGCGTCAATTTACACTCGCATGATATTTGGTATTTTTCATAACTTGTTACGAAAATAACTATATTGCCTATTCTATGGTTTGATTATACATTTTCCTTAATATTCAATAGAGTTAAAGAATTATAAAGAGATTAACTTACATAAATTAGCCAGTTTTGTTATATATCATGGAAACAACTGATTTATTGAAATAATTCTAATTGACAGTTGTCTGTGGCAAGTGCAATTTACATAATGTATGTTCGTGTTATGATTTTATTGGTATTTATAGAATCTTTTCCAAGGAATTTTTGGTATGGGATTTGTAGAAATTTGGTGTTACAATTTTACTGGATATATAAAATCTTTTCAAAGGAACGTTTGGTATGGGATTTGTTCCAAATACATAGAATTGACGGGAGGTAATGTGCTGGCCACAGCAGATTTTTTAACATGGAAATTAACTGTGAGGTAGGGACACGCATGGTAATGTTGGCCTATATAAAGGTCAGGGTTAATAAAGCCTTTGTTTGAGGGTGCAAGTGTTATAGGGGGAATTTTAATTGAATAAATGTAGCTATACAGAGAACCCCTGTAATCCTAATAAACTGTGCCAAATATGTACCACCATGTGTCTAAATTCAAACTATATTTTAGTCAAAAATTATCTTCCGCCATTTTATTTATATTAAATCACTTTTGTTCATATTTTCAATGTACAAGGTTAACGCTAGAAGTATTTAGAATAAGAAATTTAGTAGATCGTTGAAATCTATACCTTTTCACTTCAATTTTATAAAAAGTAAATTCATTTTCAGAAAAGTAAATTCAATTTCAGAAAAATTACATCAATTTTATAGAAAGTAAATTTACTTTCATGTGATCAAAATGTTACCTTCCGTTAATTCTATGTATTTTGTACAAATCCCATTTTATAAATCTAATAAAATATAATACGAGCATGCACTGTGTAAATTGCACTTGACACTGACATCTTTCAATTAGAATTATTTGAATATAACAGCTGTTTCCATGATTATAGTAAAGCTGACTGATTTATGAAAGTTAATCTCTTTATAATTCCTTTAACTCCATATCTATTGAATATAAAGGAATCAAACCGTACAGACAGATATTATTTCATATTGATAATCAAATAATAAATCAAAAATCTGATGTGGCCAACACAAAACCTCCCGCTATTTAATTTTTATTAATTTAAATACATACCTACGTATTTAGTAATGCTTCAAACTATATTATGTTCCATTGCATATAACTATTGCCTTATTTACGATTTTCTTTATTATTTAATATGTCAATATTATTAATTTGAAGTGATTAGTTTTTTGACAATGACGTTTACATTCATTTGAAAAATAAACTGTGTAACAAAGGAATTGTGTTTATCTTAGGCTTCGGAATTAAAAAAAGAAAATCGATTTTTAAATTTATTTGAAAAATATATAGAAAAAGTATTAATGTATATTGTATACCTGTACAAAATTCAATAATCTATCATTTTTATAATGACAAAAATGCGAAAAAATGGCATTTAATGGTATTTTTTGAAGAAAAAACATTATGAGCTTCAAGTAAAGTGCCATTTCCGTTTATCCGATTTACACCAAAATCCAATGGCTTCTTTTCGTATTAGAATTAGGTAGAAATACAAAGTTTCAGAATTTTCTGAATTATAGTATTTGAGTTAGAGCGAAGACAATATTCATACACATACACACACACATACACACACATACACACATAGAGACAACGCGAAAATGTTAAAATTGGATTCTAGGGACCGTAATACGTGATCATTTACTAAAATCTCGATATGTGATTTTTAGCACGATCCCTATACCTCTCTTACCAAGGGTAGCGGGAGGTAAAAATAGCTATTTTTAGTATGTATTTTTCTCACGCTTCTGGAAATTGGCCGCACGAGCGGGACCCAACTGGACAAATGAGAAAAAGACATCTTAAAATATAATTTTTCTAAAAACCGAGCAATGGAAAAATTGATATTTAACTGCGTTTTTTCAAGAAAAACTGTTAAGAAGTTCAAATAGAGGAACTACTGGTTGACCAGATATAACCAAAATCTAATCAGCTCTTCATATGAGAGTAAAGAAGAAGAATACGAAATAATTATAATACACACACACACACACACACACACACACACACACACACACACACACACACACACATACATACATACATACATACATAGAAACATCATCGTAAACCTGATAAAATCGTATTGTAGGGACCCTAAAACGTGCTTATTCATTAAAAACTCACCACCGAATTTTTTGACCAAAGACCAATACCTTCCTTACCTAAAGGTGATGGAAGGTAAAAAGTAAATTCATTTTTAGGAACACCAAATTAAATTTCAGAATGTACAGGCTGTCTCATTTTCATTGTTTCTCGTTATCTCGAGTAATATTAATGATAGAACAAAACAATTACGATCACTTTCTCAAAACATCACCGTTACAATTGAAATGATAATGATAATTATTATAAATATAATACTATTAAGTAATAACATACGAAATTTAATTTAATAATTAGAGTTTAATTATCATTAGCATCCGTTGTCTGTCTCGGCCAGTATGCATCTATCTCTGAAACCAAACAAGTCAAAACTCTCTCCCCATTTTCGGACAAACCCCCGCGGTCAAGTTCTGCCACGTGCCGTTTGCAAGGGGTGTCCTGCTTCCTCAAGGTCACCTGCACTCTCCCGCCCCCGCACGACGTGCCTGGCCGAGGCAGGATCAGACTCGCTGACTCGCATAGAGTAGCAGCAGGATAAGGAAACAACACTATCACTACTATGCACGCTGCTAGTTTAGTGCGAGGGTTGAACACGGAGGCGCTCATATCGCCGTGATGGTAAATGTCAAAGATGAGAGGAAATGGAATAAGAATTGAGATAGGATTTTTAAGCGGAGTGAATTCAATAAAAGAGATGGTTTGTTCTGAATGTCAAAGGTTATATCATCTTTCTAACGTAATATTATGTAGGTACATTTCGTATTTTCAATGAATGAAAATGATGCATTGTCTGCAATATTTTTTTCAGATATTTTCAAAGGGTTATAGGAGAGTCACGGTAAATTTATTGAGTATTTTTAGCTCTCGCTAAGATAGGTATTGGATTCATGCTAGAAATCACATATCCAGAGGAATAAGCATGTTTTAAGTTCTCTACAATCCGAATTTAACATTTTTACGATGATGTCTGTATATGTATGTACGTGCGGATATTGGAAGGACGATTCTTCAAAAACTATAAGACTTAAGATCAGTTTAACTATGAATTCCTCAATCTAACATTCATAGGAAGAGCTGAAAAGGTTTTGGTTTGAAAATAAACTAAAGATCTGTTCGATGAGAAGTGCTTCAAGTGCAGAGCAGAATAGTGCAGTGCAGTGTAGTGTACACTAGTTCAGTCTAATTCTTGTAGTTTCATAAAACACACTAGTGTATATTTGGGCAAGTTTGTTCAGTTGTGAGTAATTAAGCCAAGCGTAGCCAAAGGTGTAAAAGGTTAGGTTGTTTATAAACACAGTCATATCATAAAGCTGCAAAGAAGTGACTGCAGAAATGTCTTTTTAAAGAGCATAATGTTTGAACTAATAAACGATTCTGACGAAGATCAATCATCACTTGATTCTTCATCAGATTCAGAGACAGATATATTAATTAATTCTTTATATAACAAAACAAAGAGAATATACTATATCTGAATCCATTATTTTATTTTCTCAATGTGTAAAATTTTTGGTTAATAAACAGATGTGTAGATAGAATAGAATTAAAATGTCTACCGAACAACATTTAGTTACCCCCACTCCTACTCTGCACTTTCTACACCACCTCGCGAGTCAGGTCAGCATCGTGAGCACTAGTTCTTAAAATTTTTGTCATCAAACAGCCTGCCAGAAGCTGCCCGTTTCTCATAAAACATGTTAGTGTAAGAAAGTTAACACATCGAACAAAGCTTAAATAATTTAGTTCAATTTTCATATTTTCATGCAACACTCGTGCACGGTTAAAGATAGAATAACGGACGATGAAAGTCTACATTCAGCATGAAATTCTCTTCCTTTTCATGTTACGCATCATTTTTTACTTCCTTGTACGAAGTAAAGGAAGTATTGAAAACGCGAAAAATTTCGATTTCCAGATTTCAACGGAAATATCCATTTTGACTATCCCTGAATCCATTTTGACTAATTTCGTCGTGACGTCTGTACCCACGTATCTCGCATAACTGAAAAATGGTAAACCGTAGAAAGTTAAAATTTTGTATTTAGGACTGTTGTAACATCTAGTTGTGCACCTCCCTTTTTTGTCATTGCATAACTTCCGGAATGGTACTTTACTTGAAGTCTATAATAGATTTTAATGAAAAACTATATTAAAATATAAACTTTTCAAATTTGGTATATGAAACTGTTATATCAATGGGAATAACAATAGATTTTGGTTAAAATTGTCTAACCGGAAGTGATACTTTATTAGGTGTTATTTTGATTTTAGAAATAAATGATTCAAATAAAAGTTTTAGAGAATTGAATTCTACGTCTATCGCATCAAGTATGATTAAATTAGCTCTTTGTATAAGCGAAATATGTACATTTAAAAATTATGTATTTGTTGGTTTTTGTATTTAAGCTGTGGGATTAGGGACAAAAAAAAAATCTGTTGTGGCCAGCACAAGACCTTTCGTCAATTTGATGTATTTTATACAAATCCCATACCAAAAGGACCTTGGAACAGGTTTATATATAGTATCATGTAAAATCGAACACGAACACATACTATTTTTTTACAAATTCCATACCAAAAGTTCATTTGAAAAGGTTCTATAAATCCAACAAAATTATAACATAAACATACACTAAGTAAAATGCACTTGACACTTCCTTCTTTCTGCTTCAGCTTTCCACTATTTTATTAGGGGTCGCTGTTTCCTCTTCTCTTCCACTCATTCTTGTCCAACGCATCTTCTTCACACAGTCCTTTCTTTCTCAAGTCTTCTGCGATATAGTCCTTCCATATTCTCGTTGGCCTTTCACTGCATGTCACTTGCGAGGAACACTATGACATATACCAATGTTTGATCCTATACTTTCCATATTTGGTTTTGCCCTTGCAACAAACATCTGTCAATTATAATTTTTTGAATGTAATCAGCTGTTTCTCTACATCTATTGAATGTGAAGGAAAATGTATAATCAAAACCGTATAGAGAAGAGTATTTTCTTTAATATTTATATAATAACAAAATGTCAAAAAATAATATTTAACTGCGTTTTTTTAAGAAAAAACTGTTAAAAACTTAAAATAAGGGTACTTCCGGTGGATTAATTATAACCAAAATCTAATCAACTCTTCATATGAATGTACAGAAGAGAAATACGAAAGAATTATAATTTTTGGAATTGTAGTACTGGAGTTATCGTCGGAGAAAAATTTGTCCACACACGGACACACATACACACACACACACACACATCACACACACACACACACACGACAACACACATACACACACACGGACACACGCACACACACGGACACACACATACATACAGACATCATCTTTAAAAATAGTAAATTCGTATTGTAGGGACCCTAAAAACGTGCTCATTCATTAAAAAACTCATCACAGAATTTTTTGACCAAAGACAATACCTTCCTTAATATTAATGTCAAATTATGTCAAATACGTGAAATTTTATGATTGGGTCTGTTATAATTCATATTTTAATTATTAACAAAATGTGTATAGTTTAACAGGCGTACAATGAAACATAACCCTTATATTGTTATTTGCCATGAATAAATTAATCATGTAATAAATTAATAAATGCAAAGCCTTCTTTATGATTTGACAAAATCTAGGGTTTATGTGAGGCGTAAATGTCAAGCGTTGGATCGTTAATTATTACGGTGGTTGCTACGTTTAAGAGGGTTGGACTTGAAACACTTTATGGCAGTCAAGGACACAGGAGAAATACCCAACTGCTTATTATTTATTTATAAAGGAAAAAGGAAATCGAAATATATGTACGTTCGTGTATGAGAAAATAGGTTGTTATATTGTATTGCCATCGATTATTTTAATTTCATAATTTATATTGTTAAATCTGTCAAACAGTATTTATTTTTACAAAATCGACGTTTCGTTATACATTTATTTCTCCAGGATTTGCAAGCATTCAAAAATAACATGAATACATATAAGAATTATAAAATTTACAAGCATGATCTCACAGTTTTATAATAGTTATTTATGTATTAAGAGCGTAAGGAGGCTTTTATGGACTGCGGCGGGATTTTGAGCCCGAGGCGTAAGCCGAGGGATAAAAACACGTCAAAGTTGTAGTAATTATAATAAATCATGAGGGAATATCAAAAATATTACTTTACCTACATTGAGTTGTTTTCTTTCATGGATATGAAAAGTGACCCCTGTGGTGCACTCTCCACGCCAGCAATGAGTGCCCGTGAGGTGACGCCTGGTAAGCGCCCACACGGTAAAATATATCGTCGTCATTACCGATGTCGACATGTGTTGTAGATACTGGCACACCCAGAAATGGGTAATATGACGTGATGATATATTTATTTTATTTATTTATATGTAGATAAAATTCTATACCATCTACGTATTTGTTATAGTTTTTGAGATTCCCATGCAGGGTACTTTAATTTAAAAAAATCTGATGTGGCTAGCACAATGCCTTTCGTCAATTCTATGTATTTTGTACAAATCTCATATACTGAAATTTCGTTGGAAAAGATTCTATATACATATTCAGTAAAATTGTAACACGAACATATTACTATTTTCTACAAATTCCATTTAGAGAGTATCTTGGAAAAGTATCTATATATCTAATAAAATTATAACAAGAACATACAATATGTAAATTGCACTTAACAATGACATCTGTCAAATAGAATTATTTGAATATATCAGCTGTTTCCATGATTATAGCAAGCTGGCTGGTTTGTGAAAGTTAATCTCTTTATAATTCTTTAACTCTATATCTACTGAATATTACGGAAAATCTATAATCAAACCGTATAAACAATAAGATATTTTTTCATATTGATCATCGTAAAACTAGTAAAATCGTATTTTAGGGACCCTAAAACGTGGTTATTCATTAAAAGCTCACCACCGAATTTTTTGACCAAAGACAATCACCCTTATTATATAACTCAGTCGGTAATACTCATCGATCGATAATACTTATCGATCGATAATAATTTTTGACAAATAGAAACAAATGTATCATCTGTCAGTTTAATTTTTTATTCAGTGTCTGCTGTAATTATTGGTTACAATTTATAATCGATCGATAAAAGTTATCGATTGTGTTACAGAATATTGGTGAATATCTTCCTTTCCTAGAGATGACGAAAGGAGAAAATGTTTTTTTTTTTTTTTAATTTATTTATTAATACTTTACGTATAATAAAGTGTACATTTTATTATTTACTGTTAAGGTGGAGGATTTATTGTCGAAGTCTTCATATAAAATTAAAGTTAATTAGTTAGTATTTATAAATTAAGTTTTACTTCGTGAATATTTCTTACTAAGATATTGTGCTACGATTGCATTTTAATTCGTTTCGCGTGATAGTTCCAAGTAATTATAACCATATCATTTGATTTAATACCTAAAATAGATTTGGTTTTCTTAATAACTCCATTTTTTTGATAATATCAGAAATAAACTTTCAAGGTTTGCTAAATTTGTCTTGCAGATTAAATTCTGTACACAAAATATAGAATTTACAAATTCAATATAATAAAATATTGAATCAGAATTTCATTCGAGTCACGTAAATTCAAATTTAATACGATACAAATTCAACAGAGGTTGCGTACATTTATCCATGAATCGTATCAATTTTTAATCTGCCTGATAAACGACTACGCATCTTTGCCTTTGCCCTTTAACAAAATAGAAAATCTTTTGCGGCCAGCACAAGATCTCTCGCCATTTCCATATTAGGCTTTATAAGTACATATTGTATTTAACATTTCTGGTACACAAACAAAAATTCTAATTGCATCTATTATTCATATATTTTTTAATTCATTCTAGAAACCGCCTTCAGTAATATATCCGGATTATTGACATGTTTACATTACAAACATTTTAATTTTTCAACTGGTTTCCATAGTTATTTAAGCTGTGAAAATCATTACAACGGATTATTTTATATATTTATAATTCTCTTTTTCTAAATCTGTAGAAGATATAATAAAAATGTTCAATATGTCGGATAGAGAATTTTATATTCTTTAATATTTTTAATAACATTAATTTCCAAAAAATAATATTTAGAAGATTTTTTTAAGAAACTACTACTTCCGGTTATACAATGGGGAAGTTTAGCATGGTAAAAATTCTACATAACATACTATTTTCTCACAAATATAACACAAATGACTGCTGAAATTGATATTAAAAATTAAAATTTTGCTCCATTTATTTATAATTAATATTTTTTGGATAAACTTTAAGTACGTCACAAGTCAGTTATGCGTAAACTCAGACAGAACTGTGAAATCGAACCACTTGAACGTAGGTCGTAACAAAGCGTAAAAGCGCTTCACTGGTAACCGCAATCGCGTCCGTCAGTGTATAATTCGACATACGTTGCGCCAAGCCTCTACCGACGTTATCACAGCTTAAAATCGGCTTCCCGGAAAATCTGGGCATTTTTGAAAAAAATAAAACATGTTACATCATTTTTCAAGTCGTTTTCCATGGAATAAAATTTTTTAAAAAAATCGCTAAACTTCCCCATTGTTAGCAAAACCTTTTCAGCTCTTCCCATTAATGTCAGATTGAAGAATACGTAGTCAAACAGGTCTTAAGTCATAGCTTTTGAGGAATCGTTCTTCCAACATCCGTCCACACACACACACACACACACACACACACACACACACACACACACACATATCCACACACACACACACACACACACACACACACGCACACACAGACATCACCGTAAAAATATTAAAATCGAATTCTAGGTACCTAAAAACGTGCTTATTCACTAAAATCTGGATATGCGATTTCTAGCATGATTCTAATACCTC
This sequence comes from Ophonus ardosiacus, assembly GCA_943142095.1. Classification (NCBI taxonomy): domain Eukaryota; kingdom Metazoa; phylum Arthropoda; class Insecta; order Coleoptera; family Carabidae; genus Ophonus; species Ophonus ardosiacus. The sequence continues at coordinate 9,861,356 of OW964823.1, read as the reverse complement.
TCGTTAAGAGAAGAATGGATTATTTTATTTTTTTCGTTATCGCCCAGAAAATGAGCTCTGATCACTATTTAGACCGGAAAGTCCTTCTTTGCTGAGCTAGCTCGGAAAGTTGTCTATAAGGGATCGGAAAGTACTTTACCGATCCCGGGACCGGTAAAGCTCAATGTTTCCATGGAGATCAGTTGTTTATTTATTTCTTATTTGCTCGCAGTAAAAAATAAAATAATACTTTTTTATACTTTTTTCAGGATCGCAAAAAAAATATTGTACCCAACATGACCTGAAAGTGTCTATACAAAGCTCTCCTACGGCTCGCTCTGGAATATGCTTACTCACCCACTAAAGTATCACTTTCAGGTCTTGTTACGTAAATTACTATTATAATATAGTGGACACAGAAAGCATTAAAATAAAGATAATCTTCAGACAGGAAGTTCAGGATAATGGTACCAAAATATTTGCAGAAATATAAGAAAAACGAAATTGGTTAAATTAAAATTCTCGTTCGGAATTTGAACCTGAAACTATTGGTAAACAATGCACAAACTTTATCACTTTCACTGCATTAATAGTGGCAGTGACATGTAAAGAAAATTCCGCAAATTTGGGCGTTTTAAAGTTAGTTAAAGCAAACATAACATTACGTGTACGCCCCAGTAAATATAAAGTTAAGCTTTTCCCTTGTGTCTGCTTAATGTAATTTTAGTACTCGGGCGTTTTGATGTTTGTATACAGCAGCAACTTTGTGGGATTTTTTCTTTGCTGTGCAGAGCTTTCGTGTTGGAAAGCTCTACTCTACATTTTACGTAATTTTATCACATGTTGTCCAACATATTTTACAGTACGGAAATATTATCTCAAAAGAGTCTCTATGATTTAAAAGTTACTTATTGATTTGATTTTAAAGTGATACTTAACATTTTGCTTTAGAGCTTCCAAAAGGTCGGACTTCGATTTTTCTGAAATTGTAATTTCAGTAATTTCTATTAGAATGAATGGTAAAAGGTAAAATTTTGATGTAAAGCAAGAACACGTTTTTAAAGTTTACTTCCTTAGAGGTCAAACAGCTCTGAGGAATAAAGAAAACTGTTAATAACTCCAAATACGGGTACTTCCGGTTGACCAATTATATTATTATATATTTAATTAAAAAACAATAAGAAATTATCAATGTAGTTCCCGGAAAAAGCTTTCAAAATGACACTAAAACTATTGATTTTTGACACTGACAGTATCTTAAGGATATATGTACTATTACTATTAGTATACATACCTACCTACAATTTTAAATATTTAATTAATTATTCAATAAGGAATATTACATGTACTTCTCAGTAGAGATGCATTCGGGTCGGGCCGGGCCGGGCTTTAAGGTTTGGATCGACTCGGCCCGAAAATAAAAATTACCGGCCCGACTCGAAGATCGACTCGACAAAAAAATTAGCTGGCCCAGCTCGAAAATTGACTCGAAATCGGGTCGGGCTTCGGGCCGGGCCGGGCCAAAGCTCGAAATTGGGTGCATCCGGCATTCCTAATGTTGATTTTTATGTTAGGGAGAAATGTTTAACTTTTTTCGTGTCAAACTTATAAAAAACCTCTACATTCTTATATCTTTCAACATTAGTTAACATAAGTAGTTACAAAATAGATCCTTCTAGTGTAAGTTTGTTATAAAAGTTACAGACCTACGAGTATTTAACAGTTTGTTTACCAAAGCCGTTCGAAAACTTAAACAACTTTTTTACAAATCTTATACATAAAAAATATAATTTACATAAATATTTTTTATCTAACTTTGTTTCTGCTCAAAAATAGGACAAGAAATCATTATGGTAGGAACAAAAATCACTTTTATTTAAGTATACGAGTAATAACAATAATAATAGCAACATCACAATGTAATTATTATGCTTTAATGAATAACCTTGAATTCTTGAAGTAAAATAATACATTTTTATTTATTAATATGTGAAGTATGTTATTAAATCATTTTTAACTTCATCCATTTTCATTAAAATATTAAGGAAACTGTGCATTTGAATGAACTATAAGATTTTTCGGGCCGGCCCGAAAAGCTCGAATTTTCGGGCCGGGCCAAAATCAAAAGTCCGACTCGCCTCGATTTTTGAAAATGATTAGCCCGATTCGGCCCGAAAAAAAATATATTCGGCCCGGCTCGATGATCGACTCGAAATCGAGGCGGGCTTCGGGCCGGACCGGGCCAAAGCTCGAAATCGAGTGCATCTCTACTTCTCAGAAATTGCTTCCAGTAATGTCAATAAAATTGTTGACTTTTGACACTGACATTTATCTGTCAATTATAAACGTTTGAATTTGTCAATTTCTTATTGTAGTTTAGCCTCTGCGATTTATTACATCCGATTATTTTATATATTATAGCGTCTTTATTTCTAAATCTATAGAAGACATAATAAAAATTTATGTGTATTAGATGGAGAATTTTATGGTCTTCAATATTTGTTATAACATAAATTTCCATATAATATTTAGAAGATTTTTTTAAGAAACTACTATTTCCGGTTGTCCAATTGTTACCAAAACTTTTTCAGCTCTTCCCAGGAATGTCAGATTGAGGAATTCATAGTTAAACAGGTCTTAAGTCCTCCCTAAAGCCACACAGACACACACTCACACACACACACACACACACACACACACACACACACACACACACACACACACATACAGAGAGAGAGAGAGAGAGAGAGAGAGAGAGATTATTGTAAAGATGTTAAAATCCGGGTTGTAGGGACCTTAAATCGTGCTTGTCCACTAAAAACTGGATATGCGATTTTTAGCATGAAACTAATACTTTTCTTATCACACTTTAATAAATAATAATTAAGAACATCAAAATTAATCATTTATTATGAGTATCCCCATGCACAAAATTTCCTTCCCTATATTAATACCTCCTAGTTATTTTTACCCAGCTGCCTCGCTGTGCGGTGGCGTGTCCCCCTTTTAGCTCTCGTTAGGGGTGGCTCCATCCCCCCTCCGGGCGCCGCGGCGCTGTATTGATCGCCGGGACGCCGTGACCTCGACCTACAATCCACTAGCGGGTCAAGCGTCGCCTGGATCGCAACGCATCGCACTCTGGAACTGGAACGAGTACGGGTCGCCTACGAAACCGGAACACCCCGACCTATGGGACAACGGGACAAGTAGAGAGATAATGTAAACACAGACATAGCTATCATGTATTAGAAATGGAGGCAGCAGGAGTTATTTATTTATTTATACAGGGTGTTTCTAAGTAAGCGTACAACGCTTAACCCATGGTACAACTGTCCCCATAGATAGTAAATCTGGCAATAATTTTTGTTTAACATGCTTTCTACAAGACCTGGATGCCTTTAAACTGACCAATCGGGTCATAGTTCAAAATTATGTAAAAAAAAATCTGTTGTGGCCAGCACAAAACCTGCCGTCAATTCGATGTATTTTGTACAAATCCCATACTAAAAGGTCCTTGGAACAGATTCTATATAATATTATGTAAAATCAAACACGAACACATACTATTTCTATTCTATAAATCCAATAAAATTATAACATAAACATACACTAAATAAAATGCACTTGACATTTCTTCTTATTCTTCAGCTTCCCCTATTTTATTAGAGGCAGCTGTTTCCTCTTTTCTTCCACTCATTCCTGTCCAACATATCTTCTTGACACAGGCATTCCTTTCAGTCTTCTGCGATACAGTCCTTCCATCTTCTCTTTGGCCTTTCTCTGCGTGTCACTTGCGAGGAGCACTACGACATACCAATTTTGTGATCCTACACTTTCCATATTTGGTTTTGCACTTGCAACTGACATTTGTCAATTAGAATTTTTTTAATATATCAGCATCAGCTGTTTCCATGATAAATAGCAAAGCTGACTAATTTTTGGAAATTAATTTCTTTATAATGCTTTAAATCTACATCTATAGAATATCAAGGAAAATGTATAATCAAACTGTATAGAGAAGAATATTTTCTTTAATACGTATAATAACAAAATGTCAAAAAACAATATATAACTGCGAAACTATAATTTTTAGAATTGTAGTATTGGAGTTATCGTCGGAGAAAAATTTGTCACACACGGACACACACACACACACACACACACACACATATACAGACATCATCTTAAAAATAGTAAATTCGTATTGTAGGGACCCTAAAACGTGCTTATTCATTAAAAACTCACCACCGAATTTTTTGACCAAAGACAATACCTTCCTTACCTAAAGGTGACGGAAGGTAGAAATGAATGCTGAATTTAGACATTCATCGTCCGTTATTCTATTTTAAAAAGTATGTATTAGTAACTTATTAAAACTCAAACAGCATTTACAATTTAGTTATAAATAATAATTTAATAATTACTTGGACTTACTTGAACAATTAGGCCATATACCTCGTTTTTAGCTGAATGGTCTTCCAGAAGGGTGCGTGCGTTTGTGTGCCAAAATTTAGTACGTGTTCTAAATCATTGAGATCGTATTTTAATGAAAAAAGTGTACTGATTTTTTAATGGATGTAGGAAAAATATTGCAACTATCATGTTTTAATCGGCGATTAAAAATCTCAACTGTGAAAATGTCTATATTATTAATCGCTCTTATTCACATTTTCATAAATTTAACTATGATTGAGTATTTATTATCATTTTTAATTTGTGTGCCATTTATTTTGGCCAAATTTAAAATCGTATTATTGTTTCATGTACTATAATTATTTTGTGTTAATATTAGTAAGTAATTAAAAACTCAGGAAATTTTGTTTTGTTAAAATTTAATTGTTTTTCATGTATGTACGGAAATGAAATTTAATTCATAATAAAACAACACATTCGAATGTCCACATGTGTAGAAACTTTTGTTTTCATATCAGTGATTCATTTCGCATATTAATTAAATTCTGAAGTATTGTTATACGCCCACGAATAAAATTTCGAAATCACAAAATTTTTAACGGAAAATTTTAATCAAAATAACATTTCTACATAGAAAAATCTGTTGTAGCCAGCACAAAAACTCTCACATTTACGTAAAAGGCTACATACAAGTATTTAACATAACAGGTACTCTGAAAAAATTCTAATTACATCTATTCTTTTCTCCTACCGGTCTAAATGTCCGAGTTTCTTCCAATTCATTGACGAAATTGGCGGTATTACTAAGTGGTATATATCATACATATTATGTATCTATAATTTTAAATATTTAATAATAAAATAAGAATTATTTCATGTACTTCCCAGAAAAAGCCTTCAGAAACAGCTCTGCATTTTTGACTATCCGTCAATTACAAACATTTAAATTTTTCAACTGGTTTCTATGAAGTTGTTTGTGCTGTGAGATTCATTACAACAGAATATTTTATATATTTATATTTCCTTATCTGTAAATCTATAGAAGATAATAAAATTTTTAAAAGTATCGGTTAGAGAAATTAATACTCTTTAATATTTTTAATAACATAAATTTAAAAAAACATTTAGAAAAACGAGGAGGAACTTTCAGTCATTCTGGATCACTTTGTACATAATTAGGTACTATACAAAATTAAATGTCATAAAAAACTGTTTTCCGAATTTAATAATAGTATTGTGTTATTAGGAGGAAAAGTGGTACTTTGGGTGGTGAGTATTTAAGTTTGCGCGACGAGCGGAGCGAGTCGGACAATTGCATTTGAGGCAAACAATGACACTTTTACTCCGAATGACTCATATTTTTTCTTAACATATATACTTAAATAAAATAATTATAACTTGACGTTGCAATAATTATAAATATTTTACGTGAAGGACGTTTGCTGATTTCAATTGCTCTGTTGCTATTGATACTTTCGTATTTATTCCCTTTTTGTTATAAACATTCAAGTGAAAATTTTCACGTTTTGATGTTTAAATAAAAACTATGCAATTTTATATTCTCCTTATGTGCAATTATATCAGAATTTGAAGTACTGCCATGTACGGCCCTTGACGTTGTTCAGTCGGATGGAAGTTCAACAATATGGCTGAAGGATATGATATGTAGAGGAATCGCTGAAAACCAATATGAACTTTTCTTATCACTTTAATTCCAAGTATTCTTACCGTCATTACCAGTATTTAAGTCTGCTATTTTATAATATATTATTTCGTTAAATATAAACTGTTTATATTTCAATTTATTGATTAACAATTTAAATTTGACAGCTGTTGGAGGATTTTAGTAACTTTATTTTTATGTTATCTAGTGTATTTATAGTGCAACCTGGGGCGACATGACAGGTTTATATTTTATAAGTTACTTCTTATTCTCTCATTTTATATAGTTGCTATGGATATTTATTTATTTATTTCATTTCTACCTTTTGAATTAAGTCACAAAAGATGCTATTTTTAAGACGTTTGAAGAAAAAATATTTGTTTACCAACAAATTGCAACGAGAAAGTTTTTAAATATAACAATGTGTTTAGATTTTATTATTTGCTTCGGAGGAAAATTTGTGGGAGAAGTTACGAGTTAGAATACAAATAACAGTTCGACGAGTATAGTTAGAGTTACCGAACCTCGGTGAAATTGGTGAAATGGAGGAAACTTGTAGCGAACAACAGTGCCAGTACGAACAACTTTATAAAATGTTCAAACCGGATCAGCTATTATTCTCCGATCAATGTCGCACTTTTCTCATTGTAATTGAAGTTTTATTATTTCGCAATTTAGATTTCAACGTCCATGTGTACATACATAATAAAATAAAATAAAAATCACTAATGACCGATTAGCTCTAACAATTTATGTATGTAGGTATATTAAAATTTATTACAAACTGCGGATCCCAGGTAATTGAAACGAAAACTGGGTAGTTTCAGTTCCAGAATCGACAATCGGGTAATATATAAACTACAAATTGAGGATTACATATCTGAATATGCTATTAATATAATATCGTTCTATTTATTTTTATAAATATAATTTTCATTTGGCGTGAAATTATCTACGTTACATCAGATGTTTCTTTCACTTTTGAATCTTTGAATTAGACGGTAGAAGGTTATAAATGCATGTGAGACATTGAATATATTGCAGAATATTATTTTATTCTTTATTTTGGCACGAAACAACGTTCCATCGACATGTTTACTTTCATAATTTTTTTAGGTTATCTTTAAATATCACTTTGACGTTTAAGACAATGTAAAAGTCAAAATGGTCGTGCCTGTCACTCTGTGACGTCATTGGACAAGGGACGAAGCGGGGGTCTAGCAGCCTCATTTTAAAGAATGTCATTTTCAATTACAATTTTCTCATGATTAAAGATCGTTTTGAGAAAAAATAAAAAATACGGGTCTATTATTTTTCACTACTCTATCGATTAAAATTATTTAAAAAAAGTCGTGCATGACCTCATTATGTTCGTTGCTATAATATATACAAAATGTCAAATTTACTGTCAAAGAATATCTTCTTAGCTTTTATTTGATGAAATTTAATAGTAATATTTAATCTGACGCATCAAATTAAATCAAATTGTATAATTCATTTTTGTTATTCTAAAGTGTTGTCATACACACAAATGGATGTCATTAGTGTGCCATTGTATTTATGTGAAGAAGACCTAAATCCTAAAAACTTACAGCCCGATTCACAAAAAAGTTTAAGCTAATCCTCATTTTTGGATCAGTGAATTCTATTCTATTCCGGTATTTAAAATTCAATTTTTATGATATTATCAATAAAGGTAGATACTAGGAATAGATTAGACTATATTTTAAGATATAAACTGCCAAAATTAGAGTAGAATTCGCTAATCCAAAAATGAGGATTAGCTTAAACTTTTTTGTGAATCGGGCTGTAAGTGCCAAAATGCGACATCTGACACAGCCTTAATAAACGTAATTGAAAGGTCTTTCAACGTTTTATAACGATCTTTTGAGTTTTTAAAAAAATTAATAAAAAGGAAACAATAATCATATCTCCTTTGCCTTAATTTTAAGGCTAGGTACAATATTTGTAAATATTCTTCTTTATTTAGCTTTGTTTTTTTTAATTATAACTACCTTTTTTAATCATTCAACAATATATCATCAAAATGACCATTAACTTCATAATGGAAAACATTTTCCAGATAACAACTCCCATATTTTGCTATAAATCAAAATTCCTCATTAATTTCGCGCTAATAGTGCTCCGTGTATCACTCAAAATACTCTTTATTAAAATATTGACATAAATTGAAACTATTTTGAAACTTCATCACATTCCTTTGGAAATTTTCACTAGTTTTGTAGATATTTTCATTTATTCCCAGGTTGACGTCATCAATTTGTGTGTTATGCATTAAGAATGAGAAGAAGAACAAGTGTAACCGGGATAAGATTATATAAAATGAAAAACAAAAGTTTAGATGGCTTTACCGCGAAGAGAATTAAAATTTAAAACAATTTTTTCAGACATTTTGCTGAAACATGACAGACATACTAATTTGATATTAATTAAAAACTTTATAAGGATATTTTTACCTCGCGCTACCCTTGAAAGGGAGGTATAGGGATCATGCTAAAAATTGCATGTCGAGATTTTGGTAAATGACCACGTTTTAAGGTCCCTAGAATCCAATTTTTATATTTTCACGTTGATGTCTGTACGTGTGTATATGCGTGTATGCGTATATATACAGGGTGTCTCTCAAATAGGAGGACATGGCTTAACCACAGATTCCTTGCTTCTACCGGAAAGTGTACCATTTAGTCAGAATTCTGCTTCAAAGTTCTTTGAAAAAAATTAATTTTGTTTGTAATAACAGAATGCTTTATTCGATTTGGATGAAATTTGATATGACAGTTCATATGGTTATGTCATCTTTGAAGATGATACTCGTTATTATTAGTGAACCACTAGTGCATGAAACTTAGGTGTCCCAACAATAATTAGACCGTAACTTTTTAATGGCCACGCTATTATTTGTTATTATTTTGCATTAATTCGATATCACCGGAATACCCCATAGCGGGAGGTAAGTGCTGGCCACAACAAATTTTTTTCGTCAGTACATTAATGATTTCTCAAATACAATGATATTGAAAAATTCAAATTTTCAGATTTGTCTTTTTGTGAAAGATCTCTCATTCGTTGTTTGAAGTAGAATTTCTTGTGTTACAAAGAAATTATACGCTTGAATTGATAAAGATATTTACCTTTTTTTATAAAACTTGACCTTAGTCACGATCAAAACAAAAGACTAATAATTGTTCATTGTTCGTTCTTTTTTGTAAACAAACAGAGCACACTGTATATGAGCAGATTTTTTACTTTTGTTTTATTAAAGTACAATTTATGAAAGCTCGTTGAATTTATAGCACAATGATGGAAAATTAATGACAGGTATTTAAGCTGAAAGTTTAACCCAACAATAATTGATTAAGGATGAAATTTCATTATATTAAACGCGTATTGTTCGTGTAACTGTGATGAGCAACAACAATTAGGAAGAAATTTAATTAGTGTTATGTGTTCATCGGGTCACGCTAGAATTATTGACAATGAAATACATGGTTCATATTTTTTAGAATTTTATTTTAGATTTATGTATTCAAACGTATGTAACAAAAGTTATGAAAAAAAAATCTGTTCTCGCCATTTCCATTTTATGTTATATAAGTATTGTATTGCACTTCGCTATCGAACCGTCGTTTTGTGACAAAAAAAATATTAATTTTTAGCATGAATTCAATAGCTTCAATCCAATATATCTCTTAGCGAGAGGTAAAAAAATCTCTATTTGATGAAATAGGTATAACTTTTTACCTCTCGCTGAGAGAGGTATTGGAATCATGCTAAAAATCACATATTCAGATTTTAATGAATAAGAGAAAATTTTAATTTGAATTTGACATTAGTTCATTTTTCTCTCTCTCTGGGCTCTCAAATATATTAATTACTTCACAAATAAACACATAAGTAATTACATGTAATTTAAAATATCGATACCAAAAAGACAAACTAAAATACTAATCTCCAAACTATTGTTGAAACGTCAAACAGGAGATCTACATTATCCGTACAAACAAACGCTATGGCTTTACGACCATTAATTGGTGAGGCGTAATTCTACGTCATACATGGCGGGAATTCAAATAATCAAATTTCATTATTTTTTTTCAGGCTAATTAATAAATATTTTGCCAAAAGAAAAAATTTGGGTAGCAAGTTTGTACCTGCTCTTCAAAAATATTAAATAAAAAAAATGTACGCAAGTAGCCCATTGGACAACGGAAAGTAGTAGTTTTTTTTAAAAAATCATCTAAATATTTTCTTGTGAAATTTTTGTTATTACTCTTATTGAGGAACATAAAATAATCGGATGTAATAAATCGCACAGGCCAAACTAAACCAAGGAAACCAATTGATAAATTCAAATATTTGTAACATAGTTTATAATGACTGATAAATATCAGTATTTCTGGTTGATTTGGTTGAAAAACTGGTAAAGCAATTCCACTAAATATAATTTTCCAGTTCTAAATAATTCCCACTCAAATTTTTTTTTTATATTCATAAATTTGATTTAAAAAATTGGCAATTAAAAAGGTAGTAAATTTCTTTACAATCTAAAATAAATCATAAACTGCATTTAATAATTTTTATTTCCCATTCAAGCTTTTTTATATTTCCTTTTAAAAACACCTATAAACTAAATTTTATTACAATTGAAAATCTCTTACACAAAGTTTAAAAAACACGCTTCATATCTCATTTCGCATTTGTAGAACCGTTAAAAATGTCTATCACTTTTTCTAGCGTTGTTCGGGCACGTTTTTGTGTATTTTCTTTCACCAGTGTCCTTAGTCCTTGCCGAGTCCTTGACAAGATTCGTCCTCTTCGTCCTTGAAGTCCGTAGGAGGTCTAATTTCGAGGAAGACAATATTGATGTTTTGCTGACATCAAAATGAAAATCGAAAGATACAAAGTTGCTTTGTTGAAGATTTTATGGAATGTTAAAACGTATTATGGATTTTATGGAATAAATAATTAATATTTATAAAAATTATTATTTCAGAGTAATTCACAAATTGAGGAGGTTTATTTTGAAGTCGTCTTATCTACTTAAAAAAAAAAAACTGTTGTGGCCATCACAAGACCTCCCGCCATTTCCATATTAGGCTATATAATTACTGTAAAATTTTTGAAAGAAATCCGATCAAGGCCATCTACGAATTGCATCTATGAATTAAGATTTTATGCTGTCAAATTTAGTAGTGTCGTTTACATAGTTTATATGAGATACACAAGATATTATGTACCCTCATAAAAACTAAGTAAAAGACACTACTAAATTTGACATCACAAAATCTTAATTCATAGATACAATTCGTAGATGGCCTTGATCGGACTTCTTTCAAAAATTTTACTGTACATATTATATTTAACATTTCTGGTATACACACAATAATTCTAATTACATCTATTATTATGTTTTTATATTTTTTAATTCATCCTATAAATAAGTTTCATCCTACTCTTCTAAATGTTCGAGATTCTTCAAATTCATTGAAGAGATTGGAGGTATTTCTGATGCGTATATATGTAGGTATCTATAATTTTAAATATTTAATTAATAATAAAATAATAGTTATTTATGCAACAAGTGTAAAAAGTATAGTCTTATTTCATGAATAGGAAAGTTTGACAGAACGAGCCGCAGGCGAGTTCGTCAAATCCTATGAATAAAATAAGACACTTGTTGCTCGAGTTGCATACAATTTATTTTTTTACGTCTGCAATAAAAGTGTCGTTACGTTTCATTATTTCATTCCGTAACGTTAAAAAAGTGCAGTTTTCTTCACACTTTTATTGTGTTAAACAAAGATAATAAAAATGTTCATTGTATGGGATAGAGAATTTTATATTCTTTAATATTTGTAATAACATAAATTTTCAAAAAAAATAATAGTTAGAAGATTGTTTTAAAAAAATTACTACTTTCGTTATAAAACACACACACACACATATATATATACAGGGTGTCTCAGGATGAGTTTACGCTATCTATATTTTAAATACTATTTAATATAATTTAACGAAATTTGGTATCTAGGGGTTATCCTACATGCCCGTTTCAACTAAAATATTTTCAAAGCAGTAGCACTTCCGGTTTGACCGGAAATTGACCTCAACTTTCTTATTTTAAATGGAATACGCTATATTTTATTTTACCATTGAATGCAGCGGAAATTTTTACATATGGAGCAATAAAAACATTTTACTCATGATAAACTACTTCCGGCGTTATTCAACTTTTTTTGATTTTTTGTCTGAAATCCGGCACATTTTCAAAACTCTGTATATCGGGAACGAGATCGAATTTTATTTTTTCCTCGATTATTTATAAAAATGTGAATAATACATATGAATGGAGGACAGTTTGAATATGTATTAAATTAATCATAGTTTTGTATTTAGAATTTATTTGTTTTTTCCATGGCTTACTTATTTGTATTAATAAAATAATTATACCCAGATTACATGTTTTTCTAATTTACTGAAATTCTATCAACTTTCAACATAGGACATGTTACATAAAGTACCCTTATTTTTTGCCGTAGAACACATTTATGTAATAAAAAAGGGGGGATTCCATTTAAAATAATTGTCTTTTTTGAAGTTGTCAACTGAAATTTTGGTGTGACGTACCCGTCACATTTTTATAAATAATCGAGGATTCTTCTATGATAATGTAGCTTAAAGTCTCCTTTATAAAAGGCTTTTTTTCAGATTATAAAAATTCGATCTCGTTCCCGATATACAGAGTTTTGAAAATGTGCCGGATTTCAGACAAAAAATCAAAAATAGTTGAATAACGCCGGAAGTAGTTAATCATGAGTAAAATGTTTTTATTGCTTCATATGTATAATTTTCCGCTGCATTCAATGGTAAAATAAAATATAGCGTATTCCATTTAAAATAAGAAAGTTGCGGTCAATTTCCCGTCAAACCGTAAGTGCTACTGCTTTGAAAATATTTTAGTTGAAACGGGCATGTAGGATAACCCCTAGATACCAAATTTCGTTAAATTATATTAAATAGTATTTAAAATATAGATAGCGTAAGCTCGTCCTGAGACACCCTGTATATACACACGCACATATATATATATATATATATACACACACATCCCCCCCCCCCCCCACACACACACACACACCAACGAAATGACGGGGACAGGAGGTAAAAATGTGAAACTGGCTTATTACATTATATGTATAAGGGAAACGCAAAGTTGACAGGTAGTTGACACATATTATTGCAAGGAGAGTTTCACAAATCGATACACTAGATGTGGTGCTATTTTTAAACAATTGCTTAAAGGTATTAGTAATATGGCTTCTCACACTTTGCAATTGGTCATTCCAGAAACTGTATTCAACTCCATTTATGAGGTATTTGCAAAGCTGTAGCGTTTCATTTCATTAGAATTTCAATAGGGCGCTAAACCGAATCTGTATTGTTTTATTGTTCCAAGTGCGTTCTGGTTCTGTTGCAAGATTAAATGACTGAGAAGGAACAAAAACTTTGCTATTTTGAATGTAACTTCTTTATCTGTATTTCGACTAAGTTTGAGAAGTTTTACTGTTGCTCATAAAATGGGAGATGGAGATGTCTGTTCTCTTCTTCATCTTCTTTGTTGTGTATTTTTATTAAACTGTTATGCTTTTTTTTGTTTTTTACATATTTGTACAATAAAATATGAAAACGTAAAAATAAAAATGCAGTTTTAGGCCTGATATTAAATTTGAATGTCTAATATGTAGAATCCTTTCGTTTTAGTATCAAACCCAATGTGAAATAAATTATATACTATAGGGTTATTTAAAATGTTACCTATAGTGATGGTCAATAAAATATCAGTTTAAAATATAAAAATCTGTTGTGGCCAGCACAAGACCTCTCGACATTTCCATATTAGGCTATATAAGTATTGTACATATTTGACATTTCTGATACACACAAAAACACATATCTTCTTTATACATTTTTATATTTTTTAATTCATTCTATTCACTCTTATTCTTCTAACGTTTGAGATTCTTCCAATTCATTGATGAGATTGGCGGTATTTCTGAATGGTATATATAATATATCTACAGTTATAAATATTTAATTAATAATAAAATAAGAAATATTTTTGACACTCACATTTATCTGTCAATGGGGGATTACATCTCAATCGAATTAAAGGAAAATAGTAAAAAAAAAAAATACGAATTTATATGCTGGATAACGAATATTAATAAAAAAAAATGAAATGGTATAATTGAGATATTTCGGAAATAAAGGGTTTTTTGTTATAGCGCTTCGACACTAATATGAAAATATTTTGATTGGCGACCGAGAACCCGCATATACATGCATTACAAATAGCGTGTTAGGAGGTGGGAATTACTACCAATGGAAGTTAAGAAATTCAAATTCGAAAGGAGGGGCTAACATTCCTGTACTGCAGTTTCCAAACAGTTTTTATTTTAACATAAATTTCTTGCATTAAACTTAATAATTTAAATACACCTGTAATTATAAAGTATGTAGACTTATACAGTGTTATAATATTAATTTATTTTTATGTAAATATAACTTAAAATAGCATATATTTCAAGAACATTTAGGTCCATGATGAAAACAGTTTGATATAAAAACACATAAATGTGACGTCACGTCAATCTTTTCAAAATTCGGGAGACCATAACTCGCTTATTAATAGGAATTTTTTCACCGGATTTTCATCAATAGTCTTAGTTTTCCTAATATTTTCAGATGAAATTATAAAAAAAATGGTGTAATCCCTCATTTGAGAAATCATCTTTCTAACATCCAACCACACATACACACATCTATATACACACAGACACACACACACATACACACATATATACATACACACATATACACACACATACACACATATACACACACACATACACAGAGAGAGAGAGAGAGAGAGAGAGAGAGAGAGAGAGTGAGAGAGAGAGACATCATTGTAAAAATGTTATAATCGGATTCTAGTGACCTTGAAACGTGTTTATCTACTAAAATCTGGATATACAATTTTCCAATATCTCTCTTAGCGAGAGGTAAAAATGTTCTTGAAACCGGGTTCCAATTTGACCGATGTAAACTTTAGTACAATCATTACAACTAATTTTATAATAATACCGAATTTTTTTAGATTAACCAATAAAGATTTAATGGTATTACTTGATTTGTGTTTTATTAAATTATAATTTTTTAAAATTTTGTTTGACATATTCGTACCGTGTGGGGCCTTACCAGGCGTTACCCCACAGGCACTCATTGCTGACGTGAAGGCGTCACTTTTATGTGCAACATTTAATCCACAACATTTCTTGGTTGTTTGACCGTACGTGCTTCGGTTTTGTGAGATACATTTATATAATTCCTGTTGCAATTTGTGAGAGGAAGATTGTTGAATTGAAATGCTTTTATGTAACTATTTGTGCATCTAGAGCAGATAGAAAGCGGCATTACAACACTTGGAATGATTATGACAATCTGCGAAGAATTAGATTTAATTTAAAATAAAAATTTTGGTGTTCCGTGACGTTTGACGTTTGCCAAGTCAGTTGTTTTGCAACACGGTTTGTTATTTAATCGTGGTCATGACGACGGGCACGAATAGTTTGCATTTATTTAGTCGACCCTCGAATTATAACTATATTTCCCATTGCATTTCACAGAAAATAATAGAAATTAGCAGTTCCTCATAGCTTTATGGGTTTCAGTTGTCTAATATGAATAATGACACGCATCATCATTATCCCGAGGTATTGAAAATAGTGTACTGTGACTCGTTGTTAACGTAAATTGACAGTACGTATTTGTCAACAGGCTGGCATAATAGAAGATTGTTCGGACAGCGAAAGGTTTTCTCTGCCCGATTTAGATCTATCAAATTTACGGTAAGATCATCCAATTTAAATCTACACTAATCCTTATTTATTATACCTTTAAAGCTATAACATTGACAATATTTCATTTATAACTTGTCAAAAGAATTTAGATACTATGTACTGTCAAATCTGAATGTGAGTTGCTTGTAGAGATGCATTCGGGCCGGGCCGGATCGGGCTTTGAGGTTCGAAAATTGACTCGAAATCGGGCCGGGCTTTGGTACGGGCCGGGCCAAAGCTCGAAGTTGGGTGCATCCGATATTCCTAATTTTGATTTTTATGTGAGGCGAAATGTTTAACTTTTTTCGTGCCAAGTTTATAAAAAACCTCTACATCTTTATAACTTTCGACATTAGTTAACATAAGTTGTTAAAAAAAGAGACACTTCTAATATAAGTTTGTAATAAAAATGACAGACTTACGAGTATTTAACACTTTGTTTCCCAAAGGCGCTCGAAAATTTAAACGGTTTCACAAATCTTATACAAAAAGATATCATTTACATAAGGATTTTTTTTATCTAACTTTATTTCTACTCAAAAATAAGACAAGAAATAATTATAGTAGAAATAAAAATCACTTTTATTTAAGTATACTAATAGTAACAATAGTAATAATAACAACATGACAATAGCATTATTATGCTTTAATGATAACCTTGAATTTTTGAAGTAAAATAACATTTGTATTATTAAGATGTGAAGTATGTTGTTATTAAATCATTTTGACCCTTTTCAATTTTATCCATTTTCCTTAAAATATTAAGGAAACTGTGCATTTGATTGAACTATAAGATTTTTCGGGCCGGCTCGAAAAGATCGAATTTTCGGGTCGGGCCAAAATCAAAAGTCCAACTCGCCTCAACTTTTGCAATTCGGCCCGATAAAAAATATCTTCGACCCGGCTCGATGATCGACTCGAAATCGATGCGGGCTTCGGGCCGGGCCGGGCCAAAGCACGAGATCGAGTGCATCTCTAGTTGCTTCTTATTATTATTACATTTCAAATAAATTATGAAAATGTCAAATATGTCATGTTTCATACACTAATCCATTCACAATAGCAAGAGAATTTTGAATGAATTCACGAACGCAGACGTCATTCTACAAGGTTGGGCAGAAAGGACGGACGTTTTTTAAAACGTCACAAAATTGATACTTTTTGCTTAAATAAAAAATTATTTCAGATTTGAGTTCGTAATGACGTAGTATTTGACAAAATCAAATGTGGAAAACATCTTGCATGTAGTGTCCGTTATCATTAATGCATTTCTGGAAGAGTTCTACGAAGTTTGCAAACACTCTTTCCAGTAATAGAAGTACAATAAAGTACAATGTGATGGCGTCATTTGGTGAAACAGTTCAAATAAGATATTTAAAAAATAACACTTCACACGTTTCTCAAGATTTCAGTCTCTGAATCAACCTCTCGGTCATTTATCAGAGACTGGTTCGCTCAACCAGAACCACAGACGAGTTGTACTTGTATTTAAAGATGCATTCGGGCCGGACCGGGCTTTGAGGTTTGGATCGACTCGGCCCGAAAATAAAAATTACCGGCCCGACTCGAAGATCGACTCGACAAAAAATTAGTTAGCCCGGCTCGAAAATTGACTCGAAATCGGTCCGGCCTTCGGGCGAAATGTTTAACTTTTTTCGCATCAAATTTATAAAGAATCTCTACATTCTTATAACTTTCAACATTAATTAACATAAGTAGTTAAAAAAGAGACCCTTCTAGTGTAAGTTTGTTATAAAAATTACAGACCTACGTGTATTTAACACTTTGTTTACCAAAGCCCTTCGAAAATTTAAACAACTTTTTCACATATCTTATATAAAAAAATATAATTTACATAAGGATTTTTTATCTAATTTTGTTTCTGCTCAAAAAAAGGACAAGAAATCATTATGGTAGGAACAATAATCATTTTTAATTAAGTATACGAGTAATAATAATAGCAACATCACAATATAATTATTATGCTTTAATGAATAAAATAATACATTTTTTTTATTAATATGTGAAGTTTGTTGTTATTAAATCATTTTGATCCTTTTTAACTTCATCCATTTTCATTAAAATATTAAGGAAACTGTGCATTTGAACTATAAGATTTTTCGGGCCGGCCCGAAAAGCTCGAATTTTCGGGACAGGCCAAAATCAAAAGTCCGACTCGCCTCGATTTTTGAAAATGATTAGCCCGACAAAACATATCTTCGGCCCGGCTCGATGATCGACTCGAAATCGAGGCGGGCTTCGGGCCGGGCCGGGTCACTTGTATTCCTCAATTATTTTATTTATAAAGTAGTCCTGGCGTTTGTTAAATAGGTCTCATGTTTTAAATAAATAAATAAATATATCATCACGGCATATTACCCATTTCTGGGTGTGCCAGTATCTACAACACATGTAGACATCGGTGATGATGACGATATATTTTACCGTGTGGGCGCTTACCAGGCGTCACCTCACGGGCACTCATAGCTGGTGTGGAGAGTGCACCACAGGAGTTACTTTTGTGCCATTTAAAATTGGAAATATTTGGCGTCTGTCGGGATCGAACCCGGTTCCCCCAGGTTCGCAACCAGACACTCAGGCACGCGGCCACGGGACCCCCATGTTTTAATAAGTAAAACAAAAGATTGCAGACAAAACCTTCGTTTTTTAATAATTTCCCTCTTCAATTTTCTTTTTATAAAATTTTAAGTTAAAAATATATATTTCCACAATGTATTAGTATTTTTAAGGGTTTAATTTTTAAGGGGTCCCCTATCTTAAATGTTAATACAAAGATGTCCGCGGTAAGAAAAGGTTAATAAACGCTGAGTTAGCTAGTTAATAGGATAACCGTTTAACCGAGTATTTTTGAGTTAAAATTTATTTGCAGTGCATCTCATAAACCTGATGGGAAAGTAAGAGGAAAAAGTCCAAATTTGGGGAGGCACAAAAAACAATCAGAAAATTTTTCGTCAGAACAAGGATATTTCAGAGACGGGAATTCAAAAAATTATAGAAAGGTAATACCTATTTTTAGTACAAGTGAGCAAAGTATGTCTTTTTCTGACGTGGAAATTGGCCACACGAGCGGGAGCGAGTGCGCCAACTGGACAAGTGAGAAAAAGAAATGCTCACGTGTGCTAAACATGATTTTTTCCACAATCTAAAAACGAAACATTGTACTTTTTTATTAATGAAAAATTCAACAGTATATATGTTTACTGAAATTAATGTAAACTTAACTGCAAAAAAATATTGTTCCTTCATATACAGTGTGTCCCATTTAGAGGTGCCACCATTGGGATCTCGAGAACTATAAGAGATACGATGTCGGTTAAATGGAACTTTTTGTGCGCCCTTGGGAGGCCATCTAAGATGTGCTTTTGTTTTTCCAAAAATTCTAATAGGGCACTAGATAATGACGAAAAACTGAATATTATTGATTTTTTCTTTTTCAAATAACTTCTAAAATATTAGTAATTGAGAAAAACTTTTCAAATATAAAAGATAGATATTTTTATTAACTAACCAGTGGCGTACGAAATAAATTTTTATATCCGTAAATTTTCGAAATATAACACAAAGTTATATTTTTTTAAATGGAATTCATATCTTATTTTAGTCTCAAAAAAATAATTATTTTTTTCTCTTTTCAATGATGTAAGGGTTATTACGTTTTATATTTGTTTTGTTCCTAAAATTTAATTTTTTTCTTTATTTTTATGAATTATCTTATTTTTTCTCAAAAAAAAATAATATTTTTATTAATTATATTGTATTTGATCGATATAATATATTTTATGCCTTTATTACTTAATATTTTTATTCTAGACTCATAATTACAAATTACACTATAATGTGCCAAGGGCGACCTAATACAAAATATTATAAAAATTAATTTGATACGATTTTTGAGCAAATTTTTCTAGCGAAATAAATTATTTACATACAAGGAGTATTTCTAAATAGAATTCTACTAATATTTTCAAAATAATTGTAAATTTAATACAAAATACGGAAAAAATAATAATTTTGAAGGCAAAACAAATATAAAACATAATAACCCTCACAACATTGAAAAGAGAAAAAAAATAGTTATTTTTTAAGACTAAAATCAGATATGGGTTCCATTTAAAAAAATATAAGTTTGTATTATATCTCGAAAATTTACGCACATATATATACGAATATAAAAATTTATTTCGAACGCTACTGGTTAGTCAATAAAAATATTTATCTTTTATATTTGAAACGTTTTTCTCAATTACCAATAGTTTAGAAGTTATTTGAAAAAGAAAAAATCAACAATAATCAGTTTTTCGTCATTATCTAGTGCCCTATGAGAATTTTTGGAAAAACAAAAGTACATCTGAGATGGCCGCCCAAAGGCGCACAAAAAGTTCCGTTTAACCGACATCGTATCTCTTATAGTTCTCGAGATCCCAATGGTGGCACCTCTAAATGGGACACACTGTAGAACGGTAGATATTTATTGTAAAATTTGTAACTCCATCAAAATTTATGACTCCTGGTGTAGATTATTATAGGCTTGTGCATTTTGCTCACTTGTGAAGAAAGTTATTTACTTTGCACACTTGTGATTCAACATGCTATTTTGCTCACTATTTTAAGTTGAATAATAATGAATTTTACTAACGATTGTGGAAAAACAATATTTATCATCTTAGATAGACTATACCTAGATCTATATTGAATACAGAAACCTGTGTGCAGAGGAAGATCTCACCACGACACTGAAGACCGGCAATTTTGCATCAAACATAAGTAAGAAAAAATATTAAATTTTATTTTGAATAGATGTTTGTTAAACATGATTTCCCGTTATAGAAGTCCTTCACGAGGTAAAACACATCTCCGCGCAGGGCAGACAGCAGGTGAAATGACATTTCTAGTTGTAATTAATTATTAATTTCAATCAGTTTAATGTGTGTAAATACGTATATAATTAACGCATTTGATATGTCAAAGATCAAAGCAACGCAATACGCATTGATTGCGTATTAACTGGTGCTCTGAAAAATTGAAAATGATAATGGATTTCATAACAAATATTAATACAGTTTTTAATTATCACTGAACTAGTGACACAAATATATACGAAGTTTAATTAAAAAGTAACGAGAATTTTCATTTGTTTCAAAAGCTACAACCGGGAAAAAAGGTCATAAGTCGATTTTTTTACCTCCCGCTACCCTAGGTAAGGGAGGTATAGGGATCGTGCTAAAAATCACATAGAGATTTTAGTGAATAAGCACGATTTGATGTCCCCATTAACCCGATTTTAACATTTACAATGATGTCTGTAGGTATGTATGTGTGTGTGTGTGTGTGTGTGTGTGTGTGTGTGTGTGTGTGTGTGTGTGTGTGGATCTATCAATCAGAAAATTTTGAAATTTTGTATACCTATTCTACACTAATGTGGGAAGAGCTCATTAGTTTTTAGTGTATATCGGATATCCGGAAGTATCAAGTATACAAGTTTTTAACAGTTTTTCTTGAAAAAAATACATTGAATATAATTTTTCAGCAACTTTTACTAATAAAAATTAAATATAATGGTACAATCTTATATAATAGCATATAGTAAATAACTCTAAATAACTTTAAATATAAATTTATAATATGATTCATTTTCATATATCGTCTTACCTATGTCTCAAACAAAAATGTCACTGTCAGGAAGTAATTACATTAAAATTAATAGTGAAACCGTGTTAAGGAGAATGAGGTAACAATATATGAATTTGAATCTAATAAAATTAAGGTTTGTGAAAATAATATGTTTTCAATGATACATAAATATAAGAAGTACTATTAATTTGCTTCATTGTCTTTCAGAATACGGGTTTGAAAAGACTTTGTGTCAAGATGCGAGTACTATTTTGATTTTTGTTAAGTGTTTCTATTAGTTTTATCAATATTTCTGAAATTTATTTTGTTTATGATATATTTCTTAAATGTAAATAAAAATTGTTATGAGTGAATGTAAAAATATTTGAACATAATGATTGCTTTATGTATACTGCATGGTTAAATACCCAGCGGGAGGTTATAGGGTGGCCACATCAGATTTTTAATTATTGCGTTTGGGTTAAATTTTGTACTTATAGTCGTATAAAGGTTCATTCACAGCTACTGTTTTAATTTATTTTGATAATGCGTAAATTATAACTTTAATGCACAATGCTATTACTTAAGTTAATAATAAAATATCCATTCCCTGCGACGAATTTAATGGGTAAGCGTAACGCTAACGATGGTTCGGACATCTATTCGCAAATATTAGAACCTTACAAAAATAATACTAACAATAATTATTAGCAACATTCATTTATTATTAAATATATACATATATAAAAATTTAATTCATACGCACCGTAAAGTTAATACCAATCTTCCCCCAGGTGAAGTAGTTAATCGGAATGTACCATTTTTTTAAAAAATTTTGGTCCTACCAACGAAAGTAGCATGGCAAATTGATTTATAGATAAACGTGTGTAGTCGAAAACCATGCTTTCGTCCCATAATCTCATTTCCTGTATTAAGTTTTCCCAATCACTTTGTTGAGACCGGAGCTGATTTACTGGATGAGTTCTCCGTCGGCGTTTTGATTTTTTCTTTTCTTGTGCTATTTTACTTTTTACACAATTAATTATAAACATAGCACTTGCGGCAGCTATAATTTTTTTCTGGCGTTGAATAAACAAAAATTGTTCAGCATTCATGTTGACAGTTGTCATCAAAGTCAAATATAAAAATAATAACCTTCTACGCATGCGCACACAAAGTTAATGCATAAGCATAGCGTTAAAAGTTTGGCGTTTGCAAACTTTTGTGTTTATGCATTACGCTTACGCTTACGTGTTAGCATTAATTTGTAGCTGTGAATGGTTTTATGCATTGCCATCTATCAAACTTTTTCTGCGTTATGCGTTAGCGTTATGTATTAGTATTACGCATTAAAACAGTAGCTCTGAATGAAGCTTAATTGTATTAAGACAAAAGTTTAAGTGACCTTGGCCAATATTTAGTTTTCAAATAACTGCATATTTACTGGCATAGACAAAATTTTGTTCGGTCACTCTCTTAGTCAGTTGTTCTTCGATTCTAATACAAAATGGCTTCTTTCTCAAAAACAATTGGAGATCGGACCCATGTTGATTAAACCTTTTTTTATTCATTTTGGTCCCTCATAATTTGTAACACTTATTTTTTAACACCCTGTATAATATATTATAAGAAAAACTTATTTTGATTTAACTTCTCTACCAGTAAATTTAACATCATATTCTTTAAAAAATGATGTGATAACCGTGGGTTTCAAATTTTGGCGACGTAGCTGGTACAAGTGCTTTGAGTTTCAATGAGACAATGTGGGTGGTAATATTGTTTTGCGTATTTTTTTAAACAGTTATTTTATCGACACTTATAGCCTTGTTCTGAGACTATTATGTACGTTCGTTGGAAATCCAAATTTATCCAAGAGCAATAGAAAAAATCGACTTATAACCTTTTGTCCCGGCAGTAGCGATGGACTTTACCCAATATGTCAACCACGCCAGAGGTCAGCATCCCAAACCACCTTTGATTTAATTGCCATATTGGCAATAACACACCTTCTAATCCATGTATGTTTAGAACATTTGTACCCAGAATTCACGTCAAATGAGCAGAAACGAAACAGTCCTCGCCGGGGCCCATCTCTGATTGACCGGAGGATGGAATTTCTGTTCAGGTGCCCCCTTACAACACGGCCGTATTTATCTGTAGTGAGTGTATAGTGTGTAGTTGTCTTGTGTGTTCACAGTGAGCGGGAACCAACAGAGACCAAGGGCAGCACTTCCGGAAATCACACTTCCGCCAGAACCGACTTCCCTTTCCGGCCTACGCCGAGCGGTCATTTCAAAATTCTACCAGACCAGGTAGTACAAATTCCATTTTACAAATTACCAAACGTATAGAAATAGAATTTAGTTATCTGCATTTTTATTTGAAATATTGACTCTAATATTGACAGTAGTAAATATATAAAGATGTCTCTAAAATAGGGGGATATGGCTTTATCACAGATTCCTGAGCCTAAAATAAAACGATTTAACTAAACGTACCTTTAGCGGGAAGTGTACCATTTAGCCAGTATTCTGCTTCAAAGTTCTTAAAAATAATAATAATAATAATTTTGCTTATAATAATAGAACGCTTTATTCGATTTGGATGAAATTTGGTGTGACAGTTCATATGGTTATGTCATCTTTTAAGATGATACTTATTATTAGTAAACCACTATTATAAGAAATTTAGGTGTCCCAACATTGATTAGACCGTAACTTTTTAATGGCCACGCCGATAACGTAAAATTATTTTTCTTTAAATAATACGTTCAATAGTAAACTTTTCTCTCTGTGTATAATTTGTGATATCTGTTATGGTTCACACAGAAAAAATAAATAAAACCTTAGTGACTGCACCGTGAATTTTTTTAAATAAATTTAATCTAGCAGTCTATCCTATGAGTCTATCCAAATATCAAACAACTAATTTTTAAGACAAACAGTTGTTTGTGGGTTGTCAAAAATTTCCTTCGCAATATTCTAATCTATCAGTGGTTAAGCCATGTCCCCCTATTTAAGAGACAGCCTGTATAGTGATTAATTTTAAACTGAAAATGGCAAAATGGGGTAGCGAAGTAATTGAAATCTTGATGATTATATACGAAAAAATCATGTGATGAAAATTCGATGACAATTTAATGTACGTAAAACTTACATTTTGACAATGGGCTACTTGCGTGGTACTGAAAATCCGATTTCTGTCACTATATGCGTAATGTTATATTGAAAACATTTATAAAAATATAAATTTTACTTTAAAATAATTATTTAAATGTTTAAAAATGTTATCAATAGATGGCATGGCGTGCGAGAAAGTTTTAATTTGAATTTGACATTAGTTCATTTTTCTCTCTCTCTGGTCTCTCAAATACATTAATTACTTAATAAATAAACACATAGGTAGTTACTTGTAATTTAAAATATCGATACCAAAAAAATAAACTAATATACTAACCTCCAAAGTCCAAACTATTGTTGAAACGTCAAACAGGTGAGCTACATTACCCGCACAAACATACCATTACTATGGGACGGCACCACGCTTGGCTTTACGACATTCATTGGTGCGGCGTAATTCTACGTCATACATGGCGGGAATTCAAATAATCAAATTTCATTATTTTTTTTCTGGCTGATTAATAAAAATTTTGTCAAAAGAAAAAATATGGGTAGCAAGTTTTTACCTTCTCTTAAAAAATATTAAATAAAAAAAAGGTACGCAAGTAGCCCATTGGATATTGTAATTCACGCAAAACTTGATCATGTAAATATACTTATAAAGACAGTTTTTAATTCACTTGAAAATAAAAACTTCATCGTGTAATGCACGCTTAATGCATATTTGAAAACAGAATCCTTTATCGTATTTATTATGCTCGTGCAAGACATTTATGTTCATTGAATATTTCAATGTCGACCTTGTCATAAATAAAATTTACGGAGAGATATAATGAATGAATGCAATTAAAAATTGGCATTATTGTTACCAGTTACCATAAAATATTAAACTACGTCAAATATTCCAAGCAATGCTCAAGTTAATAATTGTGGAACAAACTTTGATTACAAAACTTATTTATTACTTTCTTTTGTTTTCATGGTCGACAAACATAAAATTTATTCATGAAAAAATGATTTTGAAAATGAATGTTTCATCATGATTTAAATTTATTTTCTAGACGAGAACAAAATATGTAAATGTGGCAAATGATGCAGAGATACATAAAAGAAAACAGAAAGTTGTAGACAAGTAAAAATTCTTCAATGTTTTTTCAAGTAGATTTAAACACAACACAATCTGTATTATTAAATAACAAGTTTATTTTGAGGTTTTTGTGAGGGTCACGCTAGAATGATTCAGATTAAGACACATGGTTCATATTTTTTATAATTTTATTTTAAATATGTTCAAAGTAGTTCCCTTCAACAATACTACACTTCAGCATTTTTTCCTTCCACTTCTTGAAAGCTCATAACCAGTTTTCTTTTAGAATGCTTTCAAAATAATTTTAAAGCATCTTAAAAACTGCCAAAGCTGTCAACTAATATCACTAAAAGTCAATATACATACCCCACATTTAGATAAAAACTTAAAAATGTTTAAAAATCTAATTTTTATGTATCTAAATACTTCTCAATGCGCTGATTCCAAATTTTGAAACCGCAGGTCGATATCTCGTTTCGTTCTCGAGATATTTATATTTAAAGTTTTGCTGAAAACTGCCCATTTTTGGGTAATAACCCAAAAATGGGTAGAGATATGAATTTGGGGACACGACTATTCGATTCTACGGGCAAAATTACATAAGTACACAAATTTTCAGAATTTTTGAACACCGCATACAATCTCTAAAGCAAAATAACTGAAAATGGCCAAAAATCGCAAAAATCTAAGGTGTACCCCTTACGATTTTTTCAGATTTTGGCCATTTTCAGGGGTTTTTAAGCTTTTATTCATAAAAAATGAACCGGTTGGACAAAAATTATAAAAATTGCTATACTTATGTATTTTTATCCGTAGAATCGAATGGTGATGTCGCCAAATTCATATCTCGACCCATTTTTGGGTTAATACCCAAAAATGAGCAGTTTTGAGCAAAACTTTAAATCTAAATATCTCGAGAACGAAACGAGATATCGACCTGCGGTTTCAAAATTTGGAATCAGCGCATTGAGAAGTATCTAGATACATAAAAATTAGATTTTTGAAAATTTTGAAGTTTTTATCTAAATGTGGGGTATATTGACTTTGATTGTAAAGAGAATGTTACGTAAGTGTACGCATTTTTAGAGTTTTTCTCTCACCTTGTCACTGAAGTTATAATATCAATGATTGTATCATAATATAACCCTCTTATTAAGATAATTCAATAATTATAACCTCCCTAGGTGGTGTTTAGTTCAAAAAAAGTGAGCGTACTAGTGGCAGACCCCACCCGTACTAAAGTCAACATTCAAAAGGAATTAGAAAAGACTAAACTAAAAGGCAGCAACATGCCTCCCATTCCTAGCAAACTTTTCCAGCAACCCCAAGTGAGAATTCCGCCTCCTTATTCCCCACCTAACCTCACTTAGTTGTTTTTTGATGTAGCATGTGAAGATAGATCTTCCCGAAACGCCTAGAATGCGAAGCACAGAGATAAACAGCGATGGAGAAGAAATGAATGGTGATGGACCTGAAAGTCTCAAACCGGAAATGAAACTGGAGAGGCTAGGATACTCGAATTATGGGCCGATTGATTATACGAAAATTACCCTACCGACGAAAACTAACCTATATCATGAGCTGTATCGCAGGATTAGCAATTATATGTAAGTGAAAGGAAATTACATTTTTGATAGAAAGGTTGAACAATTCCAAAATGTTACATTATAAGGCATTTACGAAAATTCTACCGGTGAACTGTTACCGGTATATACCGGTAAACAGCTGTTCATCAGGTTACAGCTACCGGGATAGATACTTTACGAACGCAAATGATAAACAGGGTAGATTTATAACCTATGAAAAGCAGTTGAAAGATGAAACAGATTTGAAATTTGACGTAGTTAAACGTTATCTCGTCTCGTTTTCTGTATTAACAAAATGAACTTCTGAAATCTACTTCTGATTCCAACTTCGCTTGGCATTTCTACCTTTTTTTAAGGTTAGATTCTTCATTTACCGGCTGAATTACTCGATCCACAAATCATGGATCCGGTAGATGGATCTGGTAGATATGGTACAATTTTCGAACACGGTAACTATTAACCACTTGTGTTTTCGAACGCAGTCGGTAGGTGCGGTATCTACCGGTAGAATTTTCCTAAATGCCTTATGTTGAAATCTCCAGTCCATATTTATTTGACGGCAAGTATAACAAGTTAATACCGTGAGTATTTTTTAACGTGAAACATTGGGTTTGTCATATCCATGGTTACTTGACATTTGATTGACAGCAATGTATTTGCCCGTTCCATTTAAAATGAAACATAGGGAACGAATTTGACATTTGATAAGACGTCAATAGAGGTTAATTTTGTTTAAATAATTATACCTGCATTCTAATTTAAAATTAGTTGTAGAAAAAATATTTATTTATTTATTTATTATTGACCTCCTCACAGGATTAAAAAAAATCCCAATTACAAGGGGGTCAGACATACAGCAATTAACAAATAACAAAAAACATGTTTGACGTAGAAGACAGAAACATAAACATAACATATCAAATGGAATTACATAGAATATTAATATAGAAAAATCTGATGTGGCCAACACAAAACCTCCCGCTATTGAATTTTTATTAATTTAAATACATACTTACGTATTTACTACCGCTGCAAACTGTTCCATTGCAGAAAACTATTGCTTTATTTACTATTTTCTTTTTAAAATGTCACTATTATTAATTTGAAGTGATTAGTTTTTTGACAGTGACATTAACTGTCAGTTACATTCATTTGAAATATGAACTGTGTAACAAACGAATTATTGTGTTTATCTTAGGCTTCGCGACTAATAAAAAAAATTATTTTTAAATTTATGTGTAAAATATATAGAAAAAGTATTAATGTATTCCAGTAGAAAATTCATTAATCTTTCATTTTCATAAGACATAAAATGCGAAAAAATGGCATTTAATGGTATTTTTTGAAGAAAAACTATTATGAGCTTCAGGTAAAGTGCCATTTCCGGTTATCCGATTTACACCAAAATCTAATGGCTTCTTTTCATATCAGAATGGGATGGAAATACAAGGTTTCAGAATTTTCTGAATGATAGTATTTGAGTTAGAGTGAAGACAAAATCCCTACACATACACACATACAGACATCATCGTGAAAATGTTAAAATTGGATTCTAAGGACCTTAAAACGTGGTCATTTACTAAAATCTCGATAAGTAATTTTTAGCACGATCCCTATACCTCCCTTACCAAGGGTAGCGGGAGGTAAAAATTGAATACATACGAGTATATTTATATGAGATTTTTAATATCAAAATGTACATATATATATATAGTGTGCATCTTGTGCTCGAGTGGTTTTCTGACTCGGCTAAATTTCTTACAATATTTAAATATAATACTTCTGTCAAATGTGTCATTTTAAATGAGACAGACAAATACATTGCTGCCAATCAAATGTCAAATCATAACTTATAGGGAAATTCAAGGGTTATCTATCATATTGACAAGATGTCAGAGGTTAATATTGTTTAAATAATTATACCTGTTTTCTAAAAATTAAATTTAGATGTAGAAAAATACTGTGTGCACCTTGTGCCCGAAATATGTTTAGTACTCTCGAGTGGTTTTCTAACTCCGCTAAATTTCTTACAATATTTAAATATAATATTTCGAGTCGTTCCCTATGTTTCAGTTTAAATGGAACGGGCAAATACATTGCTGTCAATCAAATATGAAGTCGTAACCATGGATATGACAAACTCAATGTTTCACGTTAAAAAATACTCACGGCATACATTTACGTATCTTATATTTGGATTGACAAGAAGGGCGCTCTATAAGGATAAATATAACAGTCTTGTCTTTCAAAAATTGATGTTATTTCGACAAGGTTATAACATTCATTTTAAAGCAATGCTAGTTGTTGGCAATACTGACGCTGTTTTTATTTCGAGTATTTTAAATATGTAAATGCTTTTAATAATATATTGTTATAATAACAAAATAACAGTAGTACCATATTATACACCCGGATAAAAACTAATACCTAAGTAAACAACGCACGACGCTATTAATATAGTCAATTTAATTTGTGTAAAAATTCGTCTAAAGACGGAACGATTTGTTATGCCCGTATCACACTGGCGGGTTTTGAAATAATTGTCAGGTGCGGATGCGAGTGCGGGTGACTTCTGGACCAATAGTAGCCAATCATAGAACCCGATACTGCCTTGATTTAACTGTGCTGTAGTTTTTATCTATTTTTTTTTTATTTTATTTTATTTGTTGACTTGAGGTGAGAATGATTGCTTACAAAAAAGGATCTATTTTCTTTAGAAAAAGAATTTTTAAGTCCTACATTTAACAGAGCGGCAGTCCATATTATGGAACAAAGCTAATTTGCATCTCCTTTGTATTTGCAAAACTCTTAACTTATCCATTGTTTCTTCACGAATTCACCACCGTTTCGAATTATTCTCGCCTTCAATAAAACGTCAAGGTGAATAAACAGTGGCGGAGTGGCAGAGCGGGAGCGGCACAGTATGATTGCAAGAACCTACACCCGTACCCGCACCCGCCAACCGCTTCGAAACCTGCTAGTGTGATACGGGCTTTATTTAATTTATATTTACTAAAATCTTCCCAGAAATACAGACGTACAAGTAGTAATCGGCCAAGAAGAATTCTCCTGTCATTCCATGGTGCTTCAAACATACTCCGAGTTTTTCGAAAAGCAAGTTGGAATGCGTCGAGTCGAACTACCAAGCGTAAATTAAATACCTCTTACTAATCGACTCACAGTTTGATAAGATAAAGATTCATTTCAGAATGAAGTAAGTGTGAACGCTTTTGTAGTCATCTACGACTGGATGATAACTGGGAAAGACTGCGTAACGCTTCTCAGAAGAGATAACATTTTAGAAATTTTCGTAGCCTCGCGATATTTGATTATCAAAGGTATAGAAATTTATCGCCCGATAAGATTAAGAATAAAATTTTATTGTTTTATTATTAAATGACCACAATGAAACCAAGGTGGGAAAGTAGTAAATATATTATTTATTAATAAAGTTTCAACCGAGACAGAAAATTTTATAATGCGAGGTGTGACAATAAAATAACGAGATTGATTATTAAAAAAATTATGCAAAACGAATATTGTCACTCTCCTCCCGAAACTCTACACCACCTATAAATAAATAAATATAAATATATATTTTACCGTGTGGGTACTTACCAGGCGTCACTACACGGACACTCATAGCTGATGTGGAGAGTGCACCACAGGAGTCACAATTGTGCCATTTAAAATTCGAAATATTTAGCGTCTTCCCATTAATATTAAATTAAGGATTACGTAGTTAAATTAGTCTGAAATCTTATAATTTTTGAGGAGTCGTTCTTCCAACATCCACACGTAGACACACACACACACACACACATCATCGTAAAAATGTTAAAATCGGATTGTAGAAACCTTAAAACGTGCTTATTTACTAAAAACTGGATATGCAATTTTCAGCATAAATCCGAGATAAATCCAATACCTCCCTTAGGCCACTTTCAGAGAGAAAGCAGGTTTCCCGCTTCAGCTTAACAAGCGCGTGAAAAACCGGTTAAGGCTGACACAGGTTGTGTTCACACAGGAAACAGGCCATTCTGCTTGTACTGTCAAGTGTCAAACTTAGTGTCAGTGCCACTAATAAATACAAAAAAATATGTCTTGGGACTCGAGTTCCACGGATGAAGATTTTATTCTGTGTTATGATAATAATTTGAAACGACTAGAAAGAAAATAGGGTTCCATGCAATTAATAAGAATAGAGTAAAATACGGAGAGTATCATCACCTATTCACCTGTTTAATATAACAGAAATCGTATTTTCAGGTGATATTTATGTCTCATACCTTCACATTTCATATTGATAGAAATATCTCCCCGTAATTTTTCAATAATTTTTCTACTAAAATGACATTTGTGAAATTTGTTCCAAATTGCTTCTTGTTTTTGAACTTCCGATATTAGAATATCCATATCAGAGTTATTTTCTGAACACATTTTGGGCTTGTTTACTTTAATCTGCTCAATAAGAATATTGGTTTCGTTCCGGCAAAATCGGAAAGCGGGTAGTACCCAGTGCTGTAGTCGTAAAATTAGCAGAGGGTATACGCTGAAAATATATTTGTAAACATAGAGTATACGCAGAGGAGGGGGGGCAATAATTAAAAAGGAAAAAATATGCAGAGGAGGAGTAATAAGTAAAAAAAAATAGCGCCGAAGGCGAAATTTTTTTTCATTCAAGGTCAAATGCCTTATTATTGAAAATTACATTTTTTTCAAGGGATGTGAAGTTACATGTATTTTCCCTTTCATGTATAAAAATAAATTGCCAGATCACAGAACATTTTACAAAAGAGAATATATTTATCTGGATAAACTGTCTAGAATCGAAACACAACAACACAACATGCGCGCGACTATTATACATTGTGACTTAATACGAAGTTAATGTCATCTTTTAAATTTTCAACTAAAATTCAAAATACAAAAACTATAAACAAAAAGAATTAAATACTGCCTTACGTATCAAAGTCGCAAACCTGCCTACTACGAATCGTACATTTTGCGAAAACTGAAAACGGTATACGGCTTCTATATAACAAAAATCAAAATTAAAATTTCAATAATAGATGGCGACGCTAATCAAATAAAGTACATTTTATAAACATAAAGATAATTTCATTATAATTTCTAAAAAAATTATATTAATTGTGGGATAAAATTTTCATTAGTTTATTTAATTTTTATAATTTTTGTCTCAAATATTTAAAAGCAGAGGGTACACGCTCAGGCACCTAAAAATCCAGAGGGTATACGGCGTATACCCGCGTATACCCTCGACTACACCCCTGGTAGTACCTGCCTGACAAGCGCCTGTTGAGCAGTTGTCTGCTTTTACTCTGAACGCCTACTCCTAATGACATGTGAACATTTTTAAAGCAGGTAAAGCGGGTAAATCGGAAACAGGCAACCTACTTTCTCTCTGAACATACCCTTAGCGAGGGGTAAAAAACGGTCCACTTCAATCAGGCTACTGAACGGTTTGCCTGATTTTTTAGAAATTTTAGCCGTGATTGGAGGAAAGATATTATTACATCCCGTCATTTTATTGCCACACCTTGTATACTTGTAATACCTATAATCTTAAATTCTAAAAACACAGGAAATATTGGCTCACTTCATAATATACAAAATAATTCGATAAAGTTAAATTTATGTACTGATTATTTTCATTCCGTTCCAGTAAAATAATAGGATGTATGAAACTTTTCATTCCATTCTCATATGAGAATATGCGTAATTGCATCCATTAATACTGTTTAAATTTTCTCCAACATTACAATACATATTTATCACACAAATGTGTTCATAATCAGTTTATGCAGTATACAGCACGCATTTAAAAAGAATTATTACTCCAGAACCTATAACTGTTACATTTTCCCCATTTAGAATTGGAGGAGCAGTGCTGGGCCTTCATAGATAGCGAGGATGTCTTCAGTGAAGATACAGCATTTATGTTATACATAGAAGCCAAGAAACTAAACATACCCCCGGTGAAAGAACTCATGATTCCGAGAATACGGCAATTCTTCTTGATGTTAGTCAGTTCGCAAGACTTCGTAGAGTTGGATATAGATGAAATTGTTGTCATTCTTAGCTCCAATTATATAGCAGTTAATTGGTAAGAAAAATAAGAAGCTGGATTGATAAATTTGCGGCCTAATACGGAAGGAATTTAAATAGGTTGTCGTTAGTAGCGTCCTTTTCGTAATTTTTTGGTTAAAAATTATATGGCGCCCGTTTTTCCATTTTATAACCATTTTCGACCCAGCTCGTCTCTACTGTACAGAAGCTGGCGGGCGCACATTTGTCAACTAGAGTGCGTAAGTGATTCATCCCGCATTCGTTGCGTTTATAGTTTATAAAAGCTTGTTTATGTAAGCTGTAAACTCAAGAATTTACCCTAGCATTAGCATTATGACTTTGCATTACTAATTCGAGAATAGACAACTGCGTGCTACGGTATACAGAGAATTTATTTTAAAATGCAACATTAGGTGCGTTCGGCAAATGAGTTCTTTTCACTCTGTACACTCCTAGCACCGTTCGGTAATTACATGGAGTGAGAAGCGTCTTAAAATGGACCGTTCGGCAAATACAGAATGGAGTCAAGTGGAGTGAAAAGTGTTAACTTCATGACTGGTAGTGCGAGCTCGGTTTTAACTAAAACACTGTTTTAAGAAATGCCAAATTTCATTATTTAATAACAAAAATGAATAATAACAAATTTATCAAAATATGATTTTTAAGCAGAACATAGTATGTATTCAAACAAATATTTTTTTAAGAAATCATTCTTTAAACATAAGGATGAAATTAAATATTGAAATTTGAATTTGGCATTTCTTAAAACAGCGTTTTAGTTAAAACCGAGCTCGCACTACCAGCCCATAAGTCCAACCTCGATATACAAGCATACATGGAGTTTTTTTTGTTTTATTTGACATCTGTCAGATCATTTTGTATTTTTATGTTGAAATATTTTATTATACACAATTATTTTATATTTATAATATTGTTTTGTAATATAACAAGGCACAGTATGTCGGAACGGTAAGAATTCTGTACCATTTCTAATATATACTTCCTTCAGAATCATTAAAGAATAATACCAAACTGAATAACTTCTGTATGGTTCATTATTTATTTATTTTAGCAGTGCAGTATATCAGATTGTCAGAAAAGGAGGTTATTATATTCGTGTACCAAAATTTTAACTCTACTCGTTCGGTTAATCACAAATAAAGGAGTGTACCTTGTTCCCTCGATCTACTCCAACTCCAGCTCTACTCCCACTCCATTCCAACACCGCTCCGTAAATACTCCAACTCCGTATGATTTACCGAACGCACCTAATATAGTTCATCACTTCCATGGTTACTCACTATTGTCAAAAAATGACAGCAATGTAAAATTTGTCCATTTTAAAATGCAACATTATAAATAGTATTGCAGCACAGGAGATACCTCCAAAACACATCACAAATGGTGTCAATTCTTATTACGACCGACTACATTTATTACATGAAAGTTATGAATTTTTGTAAGCTAATTTTTTTTAAGATGTACAACATTATTTGTTAGTCGTATGTAGGCTAATTTATAGGAAATTAGATTTGATAATACAAAACTGCAAATTTTGTATGTTGCATTTTAAAATGGACAAATATTACATTGCTGTCATTTTTTGACAATAGTAAGTAACCATGAAAGTGATTCGCCATATGTTGCATGTTAAAATAAATTCCCTGTATGTAGCTGTAACCTTAACATATGCCGTAACCATAGAAATTGACAATTTATCAATTCTTAACGCATAATGCTAATGCCGACCAATCAGAAGAGTATATGTTCGTGTACGATAGCTTCATTGTTGCGATATTTGCGATCGCGACTGTCAATTTGACGTTTGTTATTTTTGAAGAATTATGTCACATTATTTTGACTAAAAATAAGTATCATTGAAAATATGTCCAACTAATACAGTTAATTGAAGAATGTAGATATATTTATGATAATAAAGACGTGTCAATTTTACATTCCCGGCCTGCTCTTATTGGTTTTCCCTAAGAAATACGTTAACCGGACAGCGTATTGTAAAGTTTAATGCTAATGGTAAGGTAAATGTATAAGTTTACAACGCACATAAACCAACCTTGTCACATAACCTCACAAGTAATAATAACGCGTTTAGTGCTGCCCTCTCTGTGTTAGGCCACAAACTTTTCATTAGTTCCATGGCTAAGTAGATAACTCTCGTACCAATAAATATTCTTCCACTTTCCTTAGTGAAATGGAGGTCCTAATGTCAGCTGTACGGTGGTTAAAAGCAGATTGGGACAACCGATTACAATATCTGGTTAGAATAATGGCGTGTATTCGTTTTGGTCTTATTGCGCCATGGCAATTAGTCGATATCAAGCGTAATCCAGAAAATCCTGAACTCCTTGAAATTATGAGCGTGCCAGAAATCACCAAGATGGTGGATGACGGTCTCTCGTAAGTCAAAAAAGTTTAATTGTTATACTTAATGAGGACATTAACTTTAAACGATTTTTTTGTTTATAATAGTAAAGTTCATTAAATAATAATAATAGAAAATAGTGTGTTTAAAACGGGGATTGCATGAAATACACGAAAACTTTTACACAGCCTTTTTCAAATCACGACTTATGTACCTATTCTCAACTGAAATGACCGATAGAGGCGCTGCAAGCATTTTCAATATGGCGTATGCATGACGGTAGGTGTACAATCAGCCACTGTCATAATATGATACAATTTTGCTTGTGTTTTTCAAAATGAAGCTAAGTATTGTTCAAATATTTGACTTTCTAAATGCTACTCATCATTCTAGGATTATTGTTGAAGGTATGATTGTATATAATGTTCATTTACTACTTTATTTAAAATATTAATCTTGGCGAAGAAGTTCTGAATGCGAATCACATTATATTATGTGGAATTACCGATAGTTATCGAGAAATTATAAATGTAACATCACTCTGCCTTCAAAAAAGTGCTCTGTCGGCACAAAGATGGTACAGCACTTTTTTTTTTAATTTCTCCGTTGAGAAGGAATTTCTAAAAATTCAAATAATCATAAATATGTTTCAAATATAATTATTAATAATATTACCTGGAAGAATAAAGTCACTGTCTTTGAAATGTCTCGTACATACTCTCATATACTTGGAAATTTGTTTTCCAGAACGTAAAACATACTTCCAAGCTCCAATGATTATTGAATACCTGTATTTGTGGTTATACTCACTTTATTTTTACCTATTTTTGGAAAAATGTGGAAACTTAAATGAGTTTCCCTACTCATAAGCGAATGACACCCGTATATACATAACACATAATATTGCTTTTACCGTGTTTTACAACATTCATTATCGTATAAAAGAAATACTTTTAAAAAATGTATGGTAACATTATGTTGTATTTGCTCGCACCTACCGTCATGCACTAGTTCAAAATTTAGTCACCAGATGTCATATCGATTCTCTACAGTTGTCAATTTCTCGACTCCGCAAATATAGCCCATGAAGTTGGCGCGTACCGAAATGCTCAAATCTCGACATATGCACCGTTCGACAAAATGGCTGACTACTGACTAGTACACTGTAGAGTATAAAATGATTTAGGATCAGGTTACGTTATTGGTAGTATTTTTTTTTTTTTTTAATTGTAAGTGTACTTGTCAGACATCTTGTCTAACGGTGCTCAAGTCAAAATATGAGAATATTTCCATACGCGCCAACTTCAGACTTGTGAAATTGAGAAATGCATAAGTCGTGATTTGAAGAAGGTTATCTAAAAGTTTTCGTGTGTTTAAACCTTAGCCCATAACTCGGAGTAGACTATGAACAGACAGAACTATGTCTTACAGGGCTATTCTGTAAGCGGTCGTTATGACATATCGAATCGTTATATCGTTAAAATAACGATAATCGTTAAAGTGGTATTCTGTAAGCAAAAATTCAATTGTTCGTAACGACAAGATGATAACGATTTTCGTAAAATCGTTATTTTTAACGACAAGAAAAAACTGAACGTTATGTTAACGATTTGTTGCATTTCAATCACATTTCAATATTCTTGAAATATTAATTGCCATTATAATGAATGCTGATCCCGAATTATTATTATTTCTTCACTTTTTCGAAGAAAATAATGAAAGGTAATTATATATTTTAAAAATATGTCAGATTATATTCCAATTTTACTATATATATTTAACAGGAAAAATCTTCGAAAAATTCATAGGGCTTTAAGAGATAAAAGTGATCTTTTTACTATCCCACAGGAAAATTTAGAAAATTATTTAGATTATCACGAGTCGCCGCAAGAGACTTTACTGAACTGTTGCCATTCCTAGAACAAATACAATGATAATTGCTATACCAAATCTCCTAAAAGTGCTCTATATTAATCATAATTTTACATATGCTTTATTTTACTGAGTGCATTTAATCCCCTAGCCAATTCAGCATATGCTTCTTCAATCTGATTTGGATTCTCTGGATAATATTTATTTGTTCTCAGAGCGACTTTACTTGCAAGAAAGTCTATATAATAGCATATTGTTCTTTTGTAGTTTTTGAGGCCCTCATTTACTTATCCATATCTAATATAATAGAGAATAATAATAAATAGCCATTAATAAAATGAAATAATAATATAAATCTTCACCAACAATTTTCAAAATGAAATTTAAATGTCAGTTTTAATAGTGAATTGAGTAAACAAGAGTACCAATCGCAAAAAAATTATAACGATTTCGTTATCAATTAAATTCAACGATAATGTTTTAACGATCGATCTTACAGAATACAAAAATAACGATTTTCGTAAAATACAAATAACGATTTTCATAACAACGATTATCGTTATGATAACGATTCGTTAAGCGCATGTTTTACAGAATAGGCCTATTAATTTGAAAGTAATTAAATGTCAATCTCATACGTGATAATGTCAAAAATGTTATCTAACAAAATCAAAGCTTTTCTTTTTGAATCTTATTTTAACAATGGAATTATATTAGAAAACGATGAATAGCAATATACTTTTGCTGCCGGTTACAGTGAATTTCAGGAAAATTAAATTTAATAATCAACTTTGACAACTTCACTTTTGAATTGAAAAATGATCAGACATACATTTCTCTGGTCATAGCCTACTCCGCGTTAGATTTTTATTTGAACACACTATTTAAATAAATTTATGTCTGGCTCTTGACAACTTCAAAACAAATAATATTGGAATACAACAAAGTTTTAAATCAATAAACTATTTTATTCCTAGAAAGTTTATAAGCCAGAAAAAGTGTCAACTGAATTTTATATCCAATCCTTTAACTTTGAAGATTTTGCGCGAACTTTTAATCATATTAATCCATTTTCTGTTCGGTTTGAAGTAATGCGATCGCGCATCTTTTACATTCTTCAAATCTCTCGAGCAATCTGCTTTCACCATTCAGCATGTTCACACTTTATTAAACACAATCTTGCTCACATATTTCTCACGAAGTACATTCCAACAAGATGGAATCTTTCTCGTTTCGTCAACATTCTTACGAGAATTGTACACATTCATTATTTTTTTTAACAACAGGAAATAAATATATGTATCAGTGTTACCAATTTCAAGTAACTTTTTGTTATTACCAGCTGAATCAGATTTTTTATCACTCTTATGATTCGTAGTATAGATTAGCCTTTTCGTAGATATAATAGTATTATAGTATTAACGTAATTCTTCCAAATTGAATGTCTCCATAGAGAATAAATTCAATCTAATTCAGAATTACCCACGCCACAACCTAAATTGCTTAAAGATTACCATCTTATCCTACAAAAAGACTTCTTTATCATGTCTTAAATTTAGTGCCCTATGCTCCAGTGGACTCATTTTCAAAGATAAACTTACTTGTCTTTATTTACTATCATTTTCAAAGATAAACTTGTCTTTATTTACTATATAAATAGCTAAATCTGATGTGGCCAATACAAGACCTCCCGCTATTTATTTTTTTTTAATTTAAATACATACCTACATATTTCCTAATACTGCAAACTATATTAAGTTCCTTTGCATGTAGGTAACTTTTGCTTTATTTATTATTGCCATTATTAATTTGAAATGATTAGTTTTTTAACAGCGACACTTACTGTCAGTTCAATACATTTGAAATATGAACTGTGTAACAAAGGAATCTTTAAATCATAGGCTCTGAGATATACAAAAAAAAATGTTTTTACCTCTCGCTAAGAGAGGTATTGGATTCATGCTAAAAATCACATATCGAGATTTAAGTGAATAAGCACGATTTAAGGTCCATATAAACCGATTTTAACATTTTTACGATGATGTCTATGTGTGTGTGTGTGTGGATGTTTGTATGCATGTGTGTATGTATGGGTGTATGTATGTGTGTATGTTTGTGTGGATGTTGGAGGGACGATTATTCAAAAACTATAAGACATAAGACCAGTTTAACTATGAATTCCTCAATCTGACATTCATGGGAAGAGCTGAAAAGGTTTTGGTAACAATTGGACAACCGGAAGTAGTAGTAGTTTCTAAAAAAATTCTTCTAAATATTATTTTTTGAAAATTGTTTTATTACTAATATTGAAGAACATAAAATTCTACATCTGATACATTTAAAATTTTTATTATATCTCCTATAAATTTAGAGATAAAGACGCTGTAATATATAGAATATCGGGATGTATTAAGTCGAGTAGGCTAAAATACACTAAGGAAATCAGTTGACAAATTCAAATGTTTATAACATAATTTGTAAATGACAAATGTCAGTGTCAAAAATAAAAAGTTTTAGTTACGTTCTGAAAGCTTTTTCTGGGAAGTACATTTAATCTTTCTTGTTGTTTTATTAATTAAATATTTAAAATTATAGGTAACATGCATATATCCATTAGAAATACCGCTAATCTTGTTAATGAATTGGAAGTTCCTCATACAATGAAAAATAGATATAATTAGAATTGTATGTGTGCAGAAGACATGTTAAATACAACAAAAAACAGTATTTGGGTAAAGTTCTGTAATTTTTTTGTTATAAAAAGACGGTTCGATAGCGAAGTGCAATACAATACTTGTATAACATAAAATGGAAATGGCGAGAGGTCTTGTGCTGGCCACAACAGATTTTTTTAAATTTATCTGTAAAATATATAGAAAAAGTATTAATGTATACATGTAGAAAATTTAATAATTTTTAATTTATATTATGACATACCATGCGAAAAAATGACATTTAATGGTATTTTTCGAAAAAAAAACCATTATGAGCTTTAAGTAAAGTGGCATTTCCGGTTATCCTATTTACACCAAAATCTAATGGTTTCTTTCTTTCTAAGGTCAAAATTCAAAGTTTCAGAATTTTCTGAGTGATAGTATTTGAGTTAGAGCGAAGACAAAACCCGTAAACATACACACACACACACACACACACACACACACACACACACACACACACACACACACACACACAGACAGACATCATCGTGAAAATGTTAAAATTGGATTCTAGGGACCTTAAAACGTTACTAAAATCTCGATATGTAATTTTTAGCACGATCCTCCCTTACCAAGGGTAGCGGGAGATAAAAACAAATTTGTTATAAAACTGTATGCCAAGCAAATATCGTAAAAGTAAATCAGTATACTAGCATATAATGCTTTCAAATACATATCGCAAATTACTCGTAGTTATTTATCCGTAGGAATATTGCAATTTAAAACATCCAAAAATATTTTTTTATTCACAATTTTAATTATACGCATTCCAGACACACTAAAAAACACGATTAATTTTATTCTGTCTTAGATTTGTGATAATCAAATATTGGTACGGCCATCAGTCTGAAGACTACGCTCATTGGATTGAATTGTTAGGTCTTACAGAACCTCAAGAACGTAATTGGGCAGGAAGTGAAAAGAATTACGTCACTTATAGGTAATAGTTATTCACTTATCAAGGCAGGGAAGTTCATCTTTTCATGACAGCCGAGGCAAATAACCATAATGAGTCATGAAAAGAAACTTCAATGACGAGATAAGTATTATTTTTTTTCTGAAATCGTAAGAGAATTCAAAATTACTGAATGATACAAATAACCTATTTTTATTTAACAAGTAAATAACATTAAAAACTTAAGGAACTCTATTACAATGGGCTACTTGCGTGGTACTGAAAATCTGATTTCTATCACTATATACGTAATGTTATGTTGAAAACATATATAAAAATATAATTTTTTTTTTAAATTATTTGTTTTTTACTAAATTAATAAAGACATTTTTTTGTGACGTCATTATATTTTACTGGAGAAGGAAACCATGTTTAAAAATCTAACGTATAGATGGCATGGCGTGCAAGAAAATTTTAATTTGAATTTGACATTAGTTCATTTTTCTCTCTCTCTGGTCTCTCAAATATATTAATTACTTCACAAATAAACACATAGGTAGTTACATGTAATTTAAAATATCGATACCAAAAAGACAAACTAAAATACTAACCTCCAAACTATTGTTGAAACGTTAAACAGGAGATCTACATTACCCGTACAAACAAACGCTATGGCTTTACGCCCATTCATTGGTGCGGCGTAATTCTACGTCATACAGGGCGGCAATTCAAATAATCAAATTTCATTATTTTTTTTTCTGGGTAATTAATAAAAATTTTGTCAAAAGAAAAAATATGTGTAGCAAGTTTTTACCTGCTCTTCAAAAATAAATAAAAAAAAAGATACGCAAGTAGCCCATTGCACAAAAATTTAAAACAAATATATACTGAACAATAGTATTTTATATTAAAATGTAAAATGTGTTTGTGAAAATAAATGACAACGTTGCATAACTTCCCTGCCTAGGCCGATCTTGTGGCAGGGAAGTAGTAGATTTCATGACGATTTCAGGAAAATAATTGAAGCTTTCTGCTTTCTTAACTTCAAAACAGTGTAAGACTGCTCTTATAATTTTCTCTTTACACATATATTTTTGATTTTTCTATAGGCAATTCTTGGCGTTCTTGGATAGTTACCGACAAGACAACCTCTTAGAAAAAAATAAGATCCGTACGAAAAAGGTCCCGGATGTCCCTTCTGTCCAAGCCTGTTACCCACCAGCAGATTTAATTTCTCCTTCGGGATCCATGGATAAGGATTTAGGTGTACATACGTTTGTAAGTAAGAAGTAGAGGGTCTGAAAATTTTACATAAATTCCCTGTACGTACCTAGAATTATTATAAATATATTTTCACAATTATTATTTGAGTTGATCTTCGTTATATCCGTGTCACGCTTTAAGTAAATACGACCCGCTACCAAAGTAACTAACACTTAAAGGGATGATTGAAGATTGATGAACACTTTTCTGGAGACGGACACACTATTTTTATATTATTTTTTTTATTTGCATATTTATTTACAACTTAGTATTAATGACTACTCTAAACATAAGTAATCATAACTAAATCTTAAAGGTGCCAATGCATCCCTAGGCCAAAATACTCGCGTTACGCAGAGATACCAAAACAGACTCTATATTTTTCCAGTATGAATCTCTAAACTAGACTAACTAAAACCTAAAGGCATTATCATCTTCAGAGCATATCTGAGAACATATACAGGATGAAAGGTTATCATACAACATCCATAGCTAAATATCAACCTTACATGTAGGCTGACAATAACTTATAGACTTAATTATTAATTCACTAACAGCCCGATTCACAAAAAAGTTTAAGCTTAATAATCCTCATTTTTTGATTAGTGAATTCTATTCTATTCCGGTATTTCAAATTTAAACTTTATAATTTTATCAAAAAAGGTATAACACTCTGTGTTCCTTGGGTAGATACTAGGAATAGATTAGACTATATTTTAATATACAGTATGTCCCATTTAGAAGTGCCACCATTGGGATCTCGAGAACTTTTGTTTTTCCAAAAATTCTCATAGGGCACTAGATAATGACGAAAAACTGAATATTGTTGATTTTTTCTTTTTCAAACAACTTCTCAACTATTGGTAATTGAGAAAAACGTTTCAAATATAAAAGATAGATATTTTTATTAGCTAACCAGTGGCGTACGAAACAAATTTTTATATCCGTAAAATTTCGAGATATAATACAAACTTATATTTTTTTAAATGGAACCCATATCTGATTTTAGTCTCAAAAAAATAACAATTTTTTTCTCTTTTCAATGTTGTAAGGGTTATTATGTTTTATATTTGTTTTGCCTTTAAAATTATTATTTTTTCCTTATTTTGTATTAAATTTACAATTATTTTGAAAATATTGGTAGATTTCTATTTAGAAATACTCCTTGTATTTAAATAATTTATTTCGTTAGAAAAATTTACTCAAAACTCGCATCAAATAAATTTTTATAATATTTATAATATAATATCAGGCACATTATAGTGTAATTTGTAATTATGAGTCTAGAATAAAAATATTAAGTAATAAAGGCATAAAATAAATTATATCGATCAATTACAATATAATTAATAAAAATTATAATTTTTTTTTGAGAATAAGAAAATTCACAAAAATAAAGAAAAAAAATAAATTTTAGGAGCAAAACAAATATAAAACATAATAGCCCTTACATCATTGACAAGAGAAAAAAAAATATTTTTTTTTTGAGAAT
This sequence comes from Ophonus ardosiacus, assembly GCA_943142095.1. Classification (NCBI taxonomy): domain Eukaryota; kingdom Metazoa; phylum Arthropoda; class Insecta; order Coleoptera; family Carabidae; genus Ophonus; species Ophonus ardosiacus. Next base: position 9,817,249 of record OW964823.1, on the reverse strand, counting down.
AAAATAAGATATGGGTTCCATTTAAAAAAATATAAGTTTGTGTTACATCTCGAAAATTTACGGATATAAAAATTTATTTCGTACGCCACTGGTTAGTTAATAAAAATATCTATCTTTTACATTTGAAACGTTTTTCTCAATTACTAATAGTTTAGAAGTTATTTGAAAAAGAAAAAATCAACAATATTCAGTTTTTCGTCATTATCTAGTGCCCTATGAGAATTTTTGGAAAAACAAAAGCACATCTGAGATGGCCTCCCAAACGCGCACAAAATGTTCCATTTAACCGTCATCGTATCTCTTATAGTTCTCGAGATCCCAATGGTGGCACTTCTAAATGGGACACACTGTATAAATTGTCAAAATTAGAGTAGAATTCGCTAATCCAAAAATGAGGATTAACTTAAACTTTTTTGAGACTCGAGCTGACATACAAACTAAACAGGGAGAGATGTGGGAAAATGATAATTATATCTAAACAGAATTTTGACTTACAAAGATAATAAAGTTGAAATATTGTTGTCGAAACTGTAATGTAGAAGAGTTTTTAATAAAGTTATTAGCTTGAGCAGACTTTTTTAAAAAATTAGACTACTTTACTTAAAGTGTGACATGGATATGAAATTTTGTAATTTCAGGGTGAAGATTATAATAAAATTGTTAAATGGTTAGTATTGTAATTTATTTCATACTAAACTCCGATATTTTCATCTCTGGTTAAACAACCTGTTAATTTAACTGTCAATTAAAAGAAAAACAGCATCGATATTATAGCCTAAATAGGGCTGTTGCAAGAATTTTTATATGACTTCTAAGTATTCAATTTTAAAAGATATTGTTCTTTAAAGAGCTTCAAATTTGAAAATATCACGAAAAATCCTTCAGATATTTTACAATTAATTTTTGAAATTTGGTTAAAATTTTGAATAAGTCACGTGATCTGAAACAGAATGTGACGTCAGAGTACATACATCTTCAGCGGTTCTAAGGTGTTAAGTGTATTGTCAAAGTTGTCAAAGAAGTGTCAAATTTTTAGATTGGTTCAAGTTGTATAATATGTAGGCAATAAAAAGTTCAAAATGAAAAGAGTAATTTACGATATTCTATTGTGCCTTCTTACAAAAATACTGTTAGGAACAAACCTACTATAGAATTTATAAATTTACAAAAGATGCGAAGAAAAGATAATTGTGGCTAGAAGCAGTAGGTCGAAGAGCTGATAATTTGTCAGAAAAATCGTGTCTTCATGTTTGTGAAGATCATTTCAACTTTCATCCACCTTCACGATAACAGTGCATTTTTCTAGCTTCAGTTCTGATATAAATTCAGCCATCATCCAGCTATCGACCTTCGGTAAATTGTCCGACTTAGCTTGAGTGTAATTTGAATTAGCCATTATTACTTTATTATTCATTTACAATGAGCAATGTCAGCATCAAATGTCAAATTAAAAGATTTTGTTATTAACATGTGACAAACTTTAGCCTACGTTTATTTATATAAATAATATGAATAAACGTAGGTGATGGAAAAACTATTTTCCTATTGGCTATTAATGATGTAATGTATGTGCTTCTACGTCACAGGAGTGGGGGGTAGTTTTTCAGGACGCCAATCTTTTTATTTAATTATTTCCACAAATAACAACAAATTATTAAAATAAAAATTATTTCTAAGAAAATCATTCCATAAACTTTCATTTAAAATAGTTTTTGATAAATGTGAAACAGGCTCATTGTAAAAATTACACGTGTCAATTTTTCGATGCCACATTGTTCTTATTACCGACAGTTAACTTAAACCGGCAGTTTAACCAGAGAGAGAGGGAAAAAATCGGACCTAAAGTATGAAATAAATCATATACAAAGTTATGTTTGAGAATGTATACTGCTGCGCTTTTGTTTTAGGCTCCTGACGAGTATTTAATGTACGCCCGCCCTTCATTTAAATTATGAGGTAATTTATGCATAGTAAGTGCAGTATACTGCTTTTTAATTGCCTTCTGATTGTAAGGTATGAGTTAGAAGCATTGTTGTCGAGTTGAATTGAGTTGAGTTGAACCATAATCAGATTTAAAAAATTTGCACTTACAATGCATCACTCTTACCTTAGAATTTAAAGAAGGCCATTATGTTAGGCACACACAAAAAGATGACACCTTTTCAAAGCAAACAACAAAGGGGAAACAAATTATCAACCACAACAAAGTAGTAAAACATAATTCATATTAAATTCAAAATGAAACAAGACAACAATATGTATGAGAAAATAAAGTACCTACCAAATACCATACCGTAGCTACAATAGTAACTATTTATTTATTGTCATCTAGAATTAATGGCTCGTAGTATGATTACGGTTTTAACTAAAACGCTGTTCTAAGAAATGTCAAATTTCATTATTTAATAACAATAATAAATATCAAATTTATCAAAATATGATTTTAAAGCAGAACATAGTTTTTATTCAAACAAATATTTTTTAAAAATTCGTTCTTTAAACATACGAGTAAAATTAAATATTTAAATTTGAATGGGAGATTCCAGCTCAATCGAATTAAAGGAAAATAGTAAAAAAATACGAATGTATATGCTGAATAACGAATATTAATAAAAAAATGAAATGGTATAATTGAGATATTTCGGAAATAAAGGGTTTTTTGTTATAGCGCTTCGACACTAATATGAAAATATTTTCATTGGCGACCGAGAAACCGCCTATACATGCATTACAAATAGCGTGTTAGGAGGTGGGGATTACTACCAATGGAAGTTAAAAAATTCAAATTCGAAGGGAGGGGCTAACATTCCTGTACTGCAGTTTCCAAACAGTTTTTATTTTAACATAAATTTCTTGCATTAAACTTAATAATTTAAATACACCTGTAATTATAAAGTATGTAGACTTATTCAGTGTTATAATATTCATTTATTTTTATGTAAATATAACTTAAAATAGCATATATTTCAAGAACATTTAGGTCCATGATGAAAATAGTTTGATATAAAAACACATAAATGTGACGTCACGTCAATCTTTTCAAAATTCGGGAGACCATAACTCGCTTATTAATAGGATTTTTTTCACCGGATTTTCATCAATAGTCTTAGTTTTCCTAATATTTTCAGATGAAATTATAAAAAAAATATGGTGGAATCCCCCATTTAACATTTCTAAAAACAGTGTTTTCGTTAAAACCGTGTTTATACTAAGTCTGTGTCCGATATTGCATTTTTATTACCCTAATATCTAAATCCTAAATTTATGTGCCCTAAATCCAGTGATTATTTAGGATATTAGGAATTAGATTTTAAGGTTTTGCAAAAGCACACTATGCCTAACAGTTTACATTCGTCTTGGCATCGTTAGATGTAAATTATCAATGATTTTTAAATAATTTTGTCAACGCTTTCCTATAAATTCATCAACCACTCTGACTCGGTTAAAGATACGATACCGCGATTTCTTCTTTCTCTTTGCCTTTTCCCGTGTTACACAGGGTCGGCATTCCACCCTCCCAGCATCCTTCTCCATTCCTTCCGGACTATAGCGTCCCCCGGACTTCACACTCTCTCCCACAAGTTCTCCGCCACCTTGTCACTCCACCTGAGCTTGGGCCGTTCACTCTTCCTCTTTTCCTCCACCACCAAGCGCTCCATTAACATCCCAAACCGAACTCATCCTTGGTCCAGTATCCCACGTCCACTTCTCACATCCATCGGGCGACAAAACTGCGCTTCACTTATGGGGGACGTTCTAGCCGTAATCCTTTTCCTTTACATTCATGGTTTTGGCGGTTTTTTACGACCGGATGCCCTTCCTGACGTCAACCCTCCCAAATTTGTCTGGGCTTGGGATACAATAAATATTGACAGATGTCAGTGTCATTCGCTTCATCATCTTTTTTTCATTTTTCATGATACCGCGATTTGAAAAATTTAATTCAGCTTGGAATTCTACTTCGTCATGTATTAAACGATTTTTGCTCCGATGAGCGGCTTGAGAGTTAACAATTTACAAGAAATTTCACTAAAATTGTAAACATCTGCAAATCGGCTTAGATTACATTTTGTCTTTTGTAATTTTGACACTATTAAAGATAAACATTATTGCGCATTTAATACGTGTTAAAATTTCAAATGAAAAATGAGAACTAAAGGCGGATTTATGCGGCTATTTTCATTTACATTTAATTTAATTTTCATTTAAAAGATAAATGTATGTAATATATCTCTCATTCTCATTTATTTTTAAAGATGGCCAACTTTTATCTAATAAATGAAAATTATAAATGGAGCATGCGTGTACGACATGACAGGGACGAGAATTTGAGTTGATGAGCTAGTTGTCATTATGTATCTCCGATATCGTTTCTTTTTACGGTTTTTTATTGCAATAACACGTTTAAAACTAAACTCATAACTTCTTTGCTGTCACTATTGTTGAATATTTTTATTAATAAATTTTATTCCAATGAAAGTCGGGTTATAACGTTAATCACCTGTCAGCGTATTTTTATATGTGCGCATGCGTTCATTTTCATTTATTTTTGTTATATATTTTTGTATGAATAGGTACATTTAAAAATTATAAATGAGAATTAAATGAAAATTAAATTAAAATGTAAATGAAAACGGTTGCATAAATCCACCTTTAATATTGAAGTTGGCTCCAAAATGGCGGACGAATCAGCTGTGATTTATCTAGTAGCTATAGATTAACTATCCCTTCTTTCTTTGTAGAAATCTCCCCGCAGTCCGAGAACAATAACAACCACAGACGGTACCCCTTCACCATCCACAGTGTCCCACAGTTTGACAGAAGAAGAAGCAGCCACTACGATCCAATCAGCTTATCGCGAGTACAAGCACAAGAAGCACAACCATCATCGCCGGCAGCACGCGGGCGCAGCTGATCCCAATCCGGCAAACTCGCCCAAAGCCCTCAAAACCATCCTCAAATCTCCCAGAGCGAAATCGCCACATAAAATCCTATCGCAGAACGTCAAGGTGCTGGCGATGTTTGCAACGCAACATAACGCCCACGAGAGCAAATCCCAGTAAGACAACGATTGCCATTTTATTACTTTAAAACGAGTAGTATTGTTTTATCGATTTGGATGCTTAGAGAATATGGGACGAATTCTGCATTCTTTTCTAGTTTTGTGATCGAGATTTCCACGATTTTTGATAGTTTTAATAATATGTACAGGATGTTAAAAAGCTGGCCATAGGCGTTTAAAATGAGAAATCAGTTTTTCATTGCGCAAAATAAATACGCACTTTAGAATTCTATCAAATGAGGCATTTGTTTTCGCATTTCGCCACGAAGCGAAAATTTGTAAGCATGCGTGTCTCAAAATATTCGCCTGCAAGCGTACGACTTGAGGCGAAAATGTCAAAGTAACGTCATTATATTGCCACAGTTCTATTCAAAGGCATTTTATATATAATTTATATATTATATACAACTGTCATAATATTTCTTATTTTAATTATAAAATCCAATAATTTCCGAATCAAAAAGTGAATATAGAATTCTAAAGTGCGTGCTTAAAAATAAAATCGTATTCGCCTGCTTTCTATGATAGAATTCTAAAGTGCGTGCTACCACTACTGGGTACCTATTCTATAACTTTTTCAACTTTACCAAGATCTTGATCTTGGTATACGTCATCAGGTGCATTCTTTTTACACACAATCTCAGTTCATCTCAGCTCACCTCAGTTGTCTCAGTAATTTTGACAGTTCTATTTGTCCCAACTGAGATGAGATGAAGTGAGGCGGATTCCTCCCCCCTTGCCGATACTGAGCTACCTTGCGGGGTGATGCTTGTTGAGTGTCTCACCTCAGTTGAGGAGTGGGGGTCTTTTTCCATTGTTATTTTTTATTTAAAAATGAATATTTAAGAAAGTGTTAATGTTGATGTTTTAATATTGATAAGTGAAATTGTATTTCTTTAATTCTAAATTTAATAAATAAATTGAATTGTTTTACAATGTTATTTGCAATGAAAATTCGTACGATGTAGATTTATTCTTTGACATTTCATTGTCTTAGCGTGTCCACCTTGTCAGATATTTAAAATAAATTCGAAAACAAAATGAAAATGTCAACATACTGATAAATAAAACATATGATAAACAGAGAAAGATAATAGGTATTCCGTTCTTTCTCTAAATTGTGTTCTATTTGTTAAGCAACTATCTCAGCTCACCTCACTTCAATCTCATCTCATTTTGAGAACAAGTGAGGTGAGATATTGGTAAAAAGAATGCAGCTATCGTTTGATTTTTCCCCTCTCTAACGATAGATTTATGAGTTATACTAGTAATTTTAGTGTCCTCATATTGTTGGTGTTTTGAGAATGGATTGGTAATACATTTAAATCAAATCTGACATTTACAAATTAATCTTATATAAGTAAGTTGTTATGATGAGATAATAAACAAAGATTTCAATGTATCAGTAATATACTATTCATATTAAATAATATCATTTAAAGTAAACATATATTGGGTACAATATGAATAAAAAAAGGATTTGATTTCTAATGAATCTAATTAATGATTCAGCTATACACATAATTGCGTTCTTGCATAATTAACAATAATAATAATAATAATAATAATAATAATAATAATAATAATAATAATAATAATAATAATAATATACAACTATTGTATGTATTTATCGTTTGCTTTGAAATAGTGAAAAGAGAATGTAAGAAAATAAAAGAAAAACAAATTATATAAATGTATTTTTTATTTTTTAGAAATAGTTTCCATGGCGACAGCTATACATTCCAAAAATACATTTGTTTTCGCCAATTCACCTCGCAATTCATGTCCAGCTTGCACAGTTCCCATCCCGACTTCTTTGAAATCCACTGCATGGCGTAGCATATTTCTTGATCATCGTATAACACACAAAACAAAATTAATGTATACCTAATATTTATGTACATTCTCTTTGTATTTATCTATCTTGACATCTGTTTATATCTTTGATGATTTAAAATGAATTTGCAAACGAAATTGACTCGTAAAATTTGTACTTACTACTGGGACTGGGTGTAGCTCCACCTTTTGTGGCTGTGGCACATGATGTAGCTGTGGCAATTGGCCTGTGGAGAATGGCAGCAGGTATCCTTATTTAATCTAAAATTTGATAGAAATTCAACATCGGACATGCTGAATGGATCCTGCATATCTCGAATGTGCCTTCGAAACAATCTATCTTGCTCTTCCAATTCCTCATCGTCCAGCACCAGCTCCAACTCTTTCTCCTCTAAAATTTCTAAACCAGCAATTAGTAATGCCATTTTATCTGAAAAACAGTAACGGTAAATATTATTTCCAACTTAAATTCAATACAAAAAAGTTGAAAGTCGAACGATTCAATAATGGCGCTGAAACAACTGACAGCTTCGACCTTGATAACTTGATAACTATATTCCAAGATCCTATGCGGTCTTGGAATCCCGTTTCGAATTCTCCATTGAGTGTGACGTCATGTCTCGCATATCGGTTATGACCGCCGGTGTTCGACTATATCCGCTGGAAAATATACCAAGATTGATCGCGTATCAATATTGGTAAAAGTTATAGAATAGGCCCCCTGTGTACCCGCACCGCCCGCTCGCTTCGAAAACCGCTAGTGTGATATGGGCTTTACTAACCAATTATGAATTGTCAGTTTTTTTTTTAAAAAAAAGACTATAATAATTAATAATTGGTAGACAGTGTTATGAGGTCAGCTGTATTTCGACTATTACAACTGTTTGCTGGTAATTTCTGTAATGACGCATTTGAGTGTTTGTCACCGACGTATAGTTTGGTTCTCGATAGATAACTTTTGAAAGGCACAGGCGTACAACATTTAATAGGTATTTATGTAAACATTTTAATTGAAAAGTAATTGACTTTTGGCCGGTTTTATAAACGAAAGATAAATTTACTTCCAAAGTAAATAAAATATTATAAAAGCTATAAAATGTAGGAAATTGATTCGAATTTGTTAATTTAACCATAGCATACTGGAATAGAATATAGCATGACCTTCGTATTAACTATGTACATAAAATAAAATTAAAACGGGGTTTCGTATATCTTTACTGTTATTAAATTTATATCAATTTAATCCTAACGTATACTACATAAATTAAACATCCCTTTTTGTTGAGATATTAAAGGACAACCCTTCCTATCGAATTTCAGTTTGCGTAGGCGTAGCGCGTATCCTTTGCCTTGCCGTATAAATAATAAATGGTTGCAGGAAGAAAATAGATGGATCGGTTTCCCAGCCGGGCAAACAGAAATTCCTTGTGAAGGGATCACTCTTCTCCAATGACCGTGAATCGGTGCTGGTCTTCGGAGGCTTGGATCCCCATACATCTTACGGCGTGAACAGGAACACTGGCAAGGACATCTACCGCTACTTACCGGAAACGAACTGCTGGGATTACGTGGGCGAACTTCCGGAGCCCAGGCAGCATCACTCAACGGCTTTCTTCCGGGGCAGAGTATACCTTGTAGGTGAGAGATAAAAAGCGCAGATAAATTACTCGGTGGACTATATTTTCAAGCTAATCTGATTGAACCGTTTATTTTAACTTTTAACACGAAGTTTTTATGCTTTTTTTTCTACAAAATCAAGGAGTTTTACGGCGTGAATATATGAGAATTTGGAAAAGAATTACTTAAAATATGACATGGGATCATCCACTGTTTTTCAATTTTTTTATCTAAATAAATAAATTGAAGGCGATCTAATTCAAAAACGACTTAATAATAGATATTTATACATCAAGTGAGCTAAGATAATAGGTTTGTTCGCGGTAGCAATCCCGAACTAATTTGAGCATCACACGCATGCGCAGTTTCGATTTACTCGTTCGCGGTACGATTCTGACTGATAACTCCGTGTTCGCGGAACACTGTGGACTGGTACATGATTGGTTACGTACTAATCAGACGCAGACCAGTCCGAAAATTGAAGCAAGTACTATAAATCAGGAACTAATTGTGAGTATTCAGTGCATACTTTTCTGTTTAATTACGTTTATTTTAACAATTTCACAAATTTTAAATTAATAAATATTTGAAGGTAAGTTTATAATATTGCCTCCATTTCAGTTCAAAACTATAAAATATTTTCATTCAGGTACATAACATACATAACCTCAAACGTCAAAACGAGCGTTCGCGGTAGAAAAACTCCCAAATCAATCTCAAGCATGTGTTATTCACGATTTATGAATTAGTACGGAACAAGTTCGAAATAAGTTTGGAATCCGTCAGGGATTGTAACCGCGAACAAACCTAATGTTTATTCATGAGAAGAAAGTTTAGGTCACGAGCCCGTAAAGGCGAGTGAATTAAATTCTTCGAATGAATAAACAATCTTAGCTCATGTGGTTTATTCAATATTTTATTCAATTTTGACGAAATAATAATAAAAACCATTATAATATTTAATTATGACAAAATAAAAAACTAATCAGTTAGTAGGCTGTGCATGACAATCGTCGATGATAGACGTCAAGTCATCTATTTAAAAAGTTATAGTGTCTGTCATTTGTGTTGTAAAAAATAATGAAAACAGCTGATAATGTCTGATAAATAATGTTGTGAGTGTAATTTTCGTGCCTGATGTTTTTTTAAATGCATTATTTGTTGCAGAGTAAGTTAAAATTTTGTGAGAGTGATTTTAAAAAAATTAATTCACTTGTGAATAAAATGTTATTTATAAGGTGCGTTCGGTATATCATACGGAGTTGGAGTATTTACGGAGCGGTGTTGGAGTGGAGTGGGAGTAGAGCTGGAGTTGGAGTAGATCGAGGGAATAAGGTACACTCCTTTATTTGTGATTAACCGAACGAGTGGAGTTAAAATTTTGGTGCACGACTATAATAACCTCCTTTTTTGACAATCTGATATACTGCACTGCTAAAAAAATAAATAATGAACCATACAGAAATTATTCAGTTCGGTATTATTCTTTAATGATTCTGAAGAAAGTATATATTAGAAATGGTACAGAATTCTTACCGTTCCGACATACTGTGCTTTGTTATATTACAAAATAATATTATAAATAAAAAATAATTGTGTATAATAAAATATTTCAACATAAAAATACAAAATGATCTGACAGATGTCAAATAAAACAAAAAAAACTCCATGTATGCTTGCATATCGAGCTTGGACTTATGGAGTTAACACTTTTCACTCCACTTGACTCCATTCTGCATTTGCCGAACGCTCCATTTTAAGACGCTTCTCCATGTAATTACCGAACGGTGCTAGGAGTGTACAGAGTGAAAAGAGTGAACAGAACTCATTTGCCGAACGCACCTATAGTTGTTGCTATGGAGTTGATAATGACAGTTTAAAACGTCAAAATTGTATAAAGATTATTTTAATCCTGAAGTAATATACAGGGTGTTATGTAAGTAAGAAGTACAACGCTTAACCCATGGTAGAACTGAGCCCGTAGATAGTAAATCTGGTAATAATTTTTGTTTAACTTATTTTCTACAAGAACTGGCGGCCTCTAAAACTGACCAATCACGTCATAGTTCAAAATTTTGTAAAAAAAAAAAGTATAAATCTTTGTGTACTCTAGCCCTAAAGCTAGATTATTCATTGGTAAAAGATTGAAATTTTAGAATGAAATAGTATTAAATCAAAGATAAAAGAAATAGTTTGACAGCGGTAAAATGTCAATATTTGAGTAATTTAAAAATAGAAATCGACAAAACAAAGTAATAAATTAATTTACAAAGCTTTTAAAGCCATAAATACATTTCCATTCCCCAAACTACATTTTTAATAGCGGTAGCGATTCTAAAAATAACCAGCGCGGGTTTTGTATCTTCTGAAAGAAAAGAAATGTCGTCGTCCATAGAAATAAATTCTGATGAATTATTAATTTTATTCAGGAGGAGCGAATCCCATTCCGGAGAACGGGAAAGACAAAGGAGTTGTAGTAAATACTGTTTGGAGTTTCGAACCAGTGACGAGAAGTTGGTACCGAGAAAGTTCCATGATCACACCTAGAAAAAACTTTGGCTTAGTTGTCAGCCACATGAAGTTGTACGCAATTGGTGGACAAGACAAACATTCCAAGTACATAAACCTTGCTTTTGTTTTACATTATATTGTTTTGGCTAAGTTGAGTAGTAGTTTTTATAAACTTTATTTTTCATTAGAAGACATATTAGTTTTTATCCAAGTTAAATATGGCGTTGTTAACAAACCAATCAACAAATACGTAAAACAATTTAGCCAACTGTTTTAACATTGACAATTTTTTTTGACACTTTCGAAAAAAAAAATGAAGAAAGCTAATTTACTATGGTAAAAAAGAAACCACGTGAACTTTGAAAATTTTGAATTTTAGAATGACTATTTCACTCATATATTTATAAACCAATCCAAATTCAGGATTTTACCTAGTTACCAAGTTTCATTTTGACAAAACAATCTCACAAAAAAAATTTCGCACCCTTTAAGCGAATAAGATGCTGTATTTTTACAAGTAAGTGAGTTTTGATAAGTGAAAATTTTTTGACGTTTTAAGCGTTTTAAGAGTGCCTAGGAAATATTGTTTATATACCTGTCAAAGTCCTGTCCGCCTATTTTTATTTTTGAAATAGTCATCCGAATACCATTCGTGGTTAAATTTTATCCTGGCAAAATTTTTAGATTGTTTCTCGAGCCTTTTGCTAATTTATCTCGTGACATTTACTAATGCTGCAAACTATATTATGTTCCATTGCATATAACTATTGCTTTACTTACGATTATTTAATGTCACTATTATTAATTTGAAGTGATTAATTTTTTGACAATGACATTTATCTGTCAGTTACATTCACTTGAAAAATAAACTGTGTAACAAAAAAATTTTGTTTATCTTAGGATTCGGGATTAAAAAAAGAAAAATGATTTTCAAATTTATCTGTAAAATATATAGAAAAGTATTAATGTATACCTATACAAAATTCAATAATCTATAATTTTCCAATTACATGAAATGCGAAAAAATGGCATTTAATGGTATTTTTTGAAGAAAAATCATTATGAGCTTCAAGTAAAGTGCCATTTCCGTTTATCCGATTTACACCAAAATCTAATGGCTTTTTTTCGTATTAGAATAGGGTGGAAATACAAGGTTTCAGAATTTTCTGAATAATGGTATTTGAGTTAGAGCGAAGACAAAATTCATACACATACACACATACAGACATCATCGTGAAAATGTTAAAATTGGATTCTAGAGACTTTAAAACGTGGTCATTTACTACAATCTCTATATGTAATTTTTAGCACGATCCCTATACCTCCCCTACCAAGGATAGCGGGAGGTAAAAATGTTTAGATACTTTTTATACTGTTTTTTAAAATTAAACTATATAGAATGCAATTTGAGAAAAGTCAAAAAAGTATAAAACTCGGATTACATTACATTTTATTTTGTCATAAAGTATAATGTAAAACAATCCAATGAAAACATTTTCCCTTGTAAAATAACCTGTTATTTTGTAAACAGAATGCTAACGTCAGTTGAGAGATTTGAACCGGGCGGAAAATGGGAAGAAGTGGCGTCGTTGAAAAACGCCCGAATGGGAATGGCATGCGCGAAATATCGCGACTGTATTTGGGTTGCCGGTGGCATGTGTGGCTCCAGGCGCAATCCCTTGACTAACGTCGTAGAATGTTATGACACGAGAAAGAACGAGTAAGTTTTCATATATAAAAGAAACATATTTACCTATTTAGGTCTTACGTCACAATAAAATCAATAGGGTACTATACCATAGTCAAATTTTAACTATCTTAAATAAGAAGTCGAAAATATACATAAATTAATGAGTATTAGTGAAAAAAAAAATGTTTAAATATTGATTAGGTCGCAAGCTACAAGCGATTGAAGTTGATTATTAATTGGGTATGACGCGTTAGGTACTAAGAATTTGATTGGTCGCCTGATTTTAAAAAGGAGATTCGCGCGTCTACTACGGTCACCCTTAAAAGATTATGAACTGTCACGTTGATTATAACCTAACAAAAAAATTAACAATTTTGTGTTTCATGAATTTGTTTAATTATAATATCTACTAATATTAACAATAATAATGTACCTATTTATAATTAAATCAATTTTTAATATTAATTAAATTAATAATAAGTCAGAAATTTGAAATATAGAAATTTTGAAACAAACAAACACTAGCTCCATCCGCCGTTATACATAGTGTCATAAAATTGTCAAACTGTTTCAATGTTCTATAATTTATTAGGAAAAAAATGCTTATTATATATGTTATTTATGCTTAATAATAATTTCTTCGTGAATATAACGTATGTTTTTTATATAAAAATATTTCAGCTCTGGAAACATGAAAAAATTTTCCCCTCTATAACTAACAGTTTGTCGATCACTGGTCAGTACCTGCCACGTCACACACCAAATTCTTAAACTTTAAAAATTCATATCTCGCTTATTACGTAACATTTGCACTAAAAGTTATATTTCATCCTGTTCTTACAGAAAAAAAATGGAATGAGACCCTTTTATGAATTCTGCTTTTTTTGCGTCACAATAAAATCAATTATGAATTCTGCTTTTATTTATTATCAACAACACCCATTACGACTTAAGAATAATGCCCATAGTCATACTAGTAAAATTTTAAACGATTTAAACAGTCGACTTTGAAACCATATTAAGTTCCTTCATATATATTTCTATTTTCTTTGACAGTGACATTCAGGGTCGCATTTAAGCAGAGGCGCATGAGGCGCTAGCTGGGGGCCTCATCTTCCGGGGGGCCTCAGAAAAAAGTTCTTTTCGTACATTTTTTTTTGTTCATAAACTACAAAAAATAATCTTAAAACTTAAAAAACTTGCTATTATAAGCTTTGATTCTGAATCTATTCATAATTGTTATTGTTGCTGTTACTGCCACTGCCATCTAGTTAGTGATAAAGTGAAGAGTTGATTAGATTGATATAGTGCGACCACGCAATATGTGCCTCTGGCCTCGACTTGGGAGGTGTGGTCTATCATTACGAGTACATTCGGAGACAGAAGTTTTCTATACAAATTTTAGCAGTTCATGTATGAAGTGCAGTAGCGGACTAAGAGGGGGGCGACAGGGGCGGTCCGCCCCGGGCCCTACCGAACAGAGGGGCCCCCGTTTCCAGGTTAAAAATTGTTCACTAAATAACCACCTTCATAAATACTCGAGTCGGTTTTCTTAATGTCTCTTGTCTATCAAGAAAAATTTATTTTTGTACATGAAAAGGGAAAATATGCCGCTTTTCCCATCCCTTCAAAAAATGTAACCTTGTATTATAAGGCATTTGACCTTGAATGAAAAAAAAAATTCGCCTGCGGCGCTTTTTTTTTTTCGTCGCAATATCTTCCACAATAACCCTGCGTACAGTGCATTTATATAACATTTTATTTTTTGTTTATGTGATACTAATGATAATAAAATTATTTACTATTATTAATACTCCATAATTTATTTTGATTTAATAACCATTAACAACTTATCCTTTAATTTAAAATAGACAGGTGTTTTTCACCGGATATATTTTAAAGTATATAAAATTAGGGGCCTCAACAGGTCACTGCGCCTCGGGCCTCTGAAGATATAAATGCGGCCCTGGTGACATTTATCTTTCAATACATTTAAAATATGAACTGTGTAACTAAAGAATTGTGTTTATCTTTAAAACATAGGCTGTGGGATTTATAAAATAGATTATTTTATATATTTATCTGTAAAATATATAGAAAAAGTTACTAAGGTGACAGAAAAAAATTAGTAAATAAACAAAAATGAATTTATTATCAGTTCTGCATTTTTGGTACGTTTTAATTTTTTCGTGACTGGTCTGGAAATAGTACTTTCGCTCCGGTTTCAGAAAAAAATATTAAAGAAAGTATATTATCCGCCATTTTAAATTAAACTTCAGCATCCCCGATGCGTTTAAATAATTCTTCCATTTCTATTTTTATTATGAATTGCAGATGGACACGAATTGAAAATCTACGATTTCCCCGTTGCTTTTCAACCCTGTTCACAATGAACGACCGATTATACCTAATTGGCGGTGCTGGAAGAATGTCAGAAAAAGATAAAAATACATCTAGCGTATCCGCCATAGACATATGGGACCCGCGCGACAGAGAATGGAAATTAAAAACAGAACTTGCCATACCACGACATGGTCATTGTGTAGCTTACCTAGGAACCCAAATACTTGTAATTGGAGGTGTAACGACAGTGTATATGAGAGCTTTAAGTAATACTGAATGTTATTGTTGCGAAAGGTTTACGTGGGTTAGAGGAATTTCACCCTTACCGACAACTCTATCAGGTCACAGTGCAGTAACTTTACCCCCGGCTTCACTAATGTAATATTTAACGTAAATAAGTGGATAATTTCGTGTTTATTACGTTATAATAATATTTATATCAAATTCATCCCGCACGGTTTTTCAAATGTTTTAATTCAAATATTCGGTCGCAGATGGCAGCAGCTCCCTGTAGTTTAATTTTGTAAAATATATTCACTCACATTATTTATATTTTAAGAAATATAGCCACGGTTTATAAAGTATTAACATTGTTTTATTACTATTTTATGTATAAAATAAGGTTTGGATAAATAAATATTTAAGATTTTTGTTGTTTACCCATAATCCTACGCGATGGTATCAGTCATCTTGACTGGTTGTTGAGGTGTGTTGAGTTGTGATTCATTTTGCTACATCGGTGTTCAGAAATTATAATTTTTTGAGTGATATTCCTGGGCAAACGGTAAGTTTTATATTAAATACATTACGTAATGTTTAGCTGTACTTATATTTAGCTCAAAAACATGTTTCTTTGCTTTAAATTGTGGGTGTGGTGTTCTCTCATCATTCAGAGACACTGTCATGGAGATTACACTTGCCTTTGTTGTTGTTTGTTGCACATTGCAAAGGATTTTACTATGCTCTTGTTTTAATTGTTTTTCATGCTTTTTTATGAAATAAATACAATATTTTTCATTATTAATAGGGTAAAATACGTTTCGTAAATTCTGAGAATTAGGAGCAAAAGATAAAGAATATTTTATTTTCCTACTGATAAGTAGATGATGAATAATACATTTTTATAGGTGTGAACAAAATCACCCGTGACACCATGAGTTATCAAATGCAGTCTGGTCAAAATAGGCCTTGTGAGTATTTTGTTTATTAATTAAATCAGCTAATTAGTATTTACGTTTTAATTATAGCACTCGTTACAGAGTTCTATTTAAATTGGTTCATTATTTACATTTGGGGCTGATTTTATAAAAGTCCAGTTAAATTTACTTCAATAATAAATAAATTTAATGTGCAAATGCAAAGCCATTGCGATTTTTGACAGCACTGATTTTAATGGCGTAAGAACATGGAAATTGATTCATATTTTGTGAATGCAATAAATTTATCTGGACATTTGTAAAACCGCTTCTTAACATTATTATTCGTTGATCGTTTATTTATGGGTTTACTTAATGACCCAAATTAATATATAAAAATAATATCGGGTGTTCAATATGTTTTTATTAAGTCCTAATTGCTATGAGTTGTGAAACGCATGTCTGTCATTATTCATACAATTTAACTTTAAACAAAACGTCAGACGTCATTCAAAATGGGAAAAGTGCATCTTTTTAGAATAACTCAACATTTGCCAAATCGTGATGTGGTTTAGATTGGGATATAAATTCTGCCCTTTGATTGGTCAGAATGCAAACTTAGTCCACAAAAACAAAAAAAATCATGTCGTGAGTTTTCAAATATCTACAGAATTAAGTGATGTTTAATCAGGTTTTGTTGTAATTTTGTAATATTTAGGTTTAGTAGATTTTTAAAGATAAAAACATTTATTATTAACAAAGTTTGGTTTCACGAGTTTAAATTATATATTTAATTCGGGTTCAGGGTTCAGTTCCGGTTTAGGTTCATTTTCAGTTCGAAATACAAGTGTAAACGTAATATAAGCCTATCTGCATTGCTGCCTGTGTTGACTTTTCGAGAAATTGTGTTGCATTATTAATTCCGACTCGCATTTTAAATTATTTCTTTATAATGGTTGTTATTAAAATATATATATATTAGGTCGAACTGAACCCGGAACGAAACCGAAAATTTTATTAATGCGTGAACATGAACCGAACCCAGTTTTTAGCGGGTTCGATGCCTGACTCAAACATCGTAATATTCCTACTTTCACAAGTTGGACTCGCTCGGACAAATTTTGCTCTCTGCGCAAGTTTTTTCTCATATTTATGTTTGTGAATTGTTAATTTTTTATTAATGATTAATCTCAGTATCTCATGGAAACTACCAAGGCCCAGGAGATCTTCCAATGGCGTCTGCCAAGGACCAAACTTTGGTCTGGCAACAGAACTCTTACATGGGCGACTCGGGCATCCATTCAGGAGCCGCCACTCAGGTTCCATCGTTGTCTGGAAAGGAAGATGACGAAATGGAAGGAGACCAGTTGATGTTCGACTTGGACCAAGGGTTTGCCCAGGGCTTCACTCAGGACCAAGTTGACGGTGAGGATTTTAAACCTAATTGATTATGTCCAGATTCGGACTACAATCACTTCCCTTAACTTGTAGTCCTATTAAATTAATCTTTTCAGAAATGAATCAGCAGCTCAGTCAAACTCGCTCGCAGCGCGTGCGAGCTGCGATGTTTCCAGAAACTCTGGAAGAAGGAATAGAAATTCCTTCAACCCAGTTTGACCCGGCTCAACCTACAGCTGTTCAGCGTTTGGCAGAACCAAGCCAGATGCTAAAACATGCTGTAGTCAACCTCATAAACTATCAAGACGACGCTGATTTAGCCACTCGCGCAATACCAGAACTCATCAAATTGTTAAACGACGAAGACCAAGTCGTTGTGTCTCAAGCAGCAATGATGGTTCATCAATTATCCAAAAAAGAGGCATCTCGTCATGCGATCATGAATAGTCCTCAAATGGTTGCAGCTTTAGTTCGAGCTATTTCTAACAGCAACGATTTAGAAACCACTAAAGGCGCGGTTGGAACTTTGCATAATTTATCTCATCATAGGCAAGGTTTATTGGCGATCTTCAAATCTGGTGGCATACCAGCTTTAGTCAAATTATTGAGCTCTCCTGTTGAGTCTGTTTTATTCTACGCGATAACAACACTTCACAATTTATTGTTGCATCAAGACGGGTCGAAAATGGCGGTGCGTCTAGCCGGAGGTTTACAAAAAATGGTAGCTTTACTCCAGAGAAATAACGTTAAATTTTTGGCTATTGTAACAGATTGTCTTCAAATTCTGGCTTACGGAAACCAGGAGAGCAAACTCATAATTTTAGCGTCTCAAGGTCCGATAGAATTGGTTCGAATCATGCGTTCATACGATTACGAAAAGCTATTATGGACCACATCTCGCGTTTTGAAAGTCTTGTCTGTTTGTTCAAGCAACAAACCAGCTATTGTTGAAGCGGGAGGGATGCAGGCTTTAGCAATGCATTTGGGGAATCCCAGTCAAAGATTAGTCCAAAATTGTTTGTGGACTTTACGGAATTTATCCGATGCTGGGACGAAAGTTGACGGACTTGAAGGTCTTCTGCAAAGTTTGGTACAAGTCTTGGCTTCTACCGATGTAAACGTAGTTACTTGCGCTGCTGGGATTCTTTCTAATCTAACCTGTAATAACCAGCGAAATAAAGTCACGGTTTGTCAAGTAGGAGGAGTTGACGCTTTAGTGCGTACGATCGTAAATGCCGGCGATCGTGAAGAAATTACAGAGCCGGCGGTTTGTGCGTTGCGTCATTTGACTTCCAGGCATGTGGAGTCTGAAATGGCGCAAAATGCAGTGAGGTTGAATTATGGCATTCAAGTGATTGTTAAACTGTTGCATCCGCCGTCTCGTTGGCCCTTGGTGAAGGCAGTTATTGGGCTGATACGTAATTTGGCGCTGTGTCCGGCTAATCATGCGCCGTTGAGGGAACATGGCGCTATACATCATCTTGTGAGGCTTTTAATGCGCGCATTCCAAGATACACAAAGGGTAAGTGATTTTATCTTTTTTATAACCTATATTTTTGCTTAAATTAACTTTCGTGATCAATAAATGGATAATAAACAATTTAATAAAATAATAAAAAAAAATACATATACATTGTCATAAAAAATGAAGCACCTTGAAAGAATTAAGATGTACAATCCTCCCTATAGTTATGTATAGGAACTACGATTGTCTTTAACAACAGTCCTCATTTTTTGATTAGTTAATTCTATTCTATTCCAGTATTTTAAATTTAATCTTCATAATATTATCAAAAAAATTTGTTGTGGCCAGCACAAGACCTTCAGTTAATTTGATGTATTTTGTATAAATCTCATACTAAAAGTTCATTGGAAAAGATTCTATATATCCAGTAAAATTTAAACACGAACGTAATACAATATTTTTACAAATTCCATACCGAAAGTTCCTTGGAAAATATTCTATAAATCCAATAAAATTATCACATGAATATACATATAAATACTCTAAAAATAATAATATTACTACCAAGTTTTATCTCTACCCTTTTTTGAATTATTGCCCCAAAAGTCAATATACCCCAGATAAAAACTTCAAAATTTACAAAAATCTAATTTTTATGTATCTACATACTTTTTATGTATCTAAATACTTCTCAATGCGCTGATTCCAAATTTTTAAACCGCAGGTCGATATCTCGTTTCGTTCTCGAGATATTTATATTTAAAGTTTTGCTGAAAACTGCCCATTTTTGGGTAATAACCCAAAAATGGGTCGAGATATGAATTTGGGGACACGACTATTCAATTCTACGGGCAAAATTACATAAGTACATCAATTTTCAGAATTTTTGAACACCGCATACAATCTCTAAAGCAAAATAACTGAAAATGGCCGAAAATCGCAAAATTCTAAGGTGTACCCCTTACGATTTTTTCAGATTTTGGTCATTTTCAGGAGTTTTCAAGCTTTTATTCATAAAAAATGAACCGGTTGGACAAAAATTATGAAAATTGCTATACTTATGTATTTTTCTCCGTAGAATCGAATGGTGATATCTCCAAATTCATATCTCGACCCATTTTTTGATTATTATTCAAAAATGGGCAGTTTTGAGCAAAACTTTAAATCTAAATATCTCGAGAACGAAACGTTTTATCGACCTGCGATTTCAAAATTTGGAATCAGAGAAGTATCTAGATACATAAAAATTAGATTTTTGAAAGTTTTGAAGTTTTTATCTAAATGTGGGGAATATTGACTTCTGGGGCAATAAATCAAAAATATGTAGAAATATAAACTTGGTAGTAATATTATTTGATTGTAAAGAGAATGTTACGTAAGTGTACGCATTTTTAGAGTATTTGAACAATTGTGTGAATTTTTAGAAATAAAAGTATTGAAAACATGGATAAATGTTATAAAAAAGTTCCTTGGAAAAGATTCTATATATCCATTAAAATTATAACACGAACACATGCTATTTTTTACAAATTCCATACCAAAAGTTCCTTTGAAAAGGTTCTATAAATCCAATAAAATTATAACATGAACATACACTATGTTAATTGCACTTCACACTTCTTCCTCTCTCAAGTCTTCTGCGATACAGTCCTTCCATCTTCTCTTTCGCCTTCCTCTGCATGTCACTTGCGAGGAACACTATGCCTTATAGTACTTTCTGACCCTCTACTTTCCATCTTTGGTTTTGTACTTGACACTGACATCTGTCAATTAGAATTTTTTGAATATATAAATAGCAAAGCTGACTGATATCTATATCTGTTGAATATGAAGGAAAATGTATAATCAAATCGTATAAAGAAGAGCACTTTCTCTAATATTTATAATAACATAAAATGTCAAAAAATTATATTTAACTGCGTTTTTTTTTTTAAGAAAAACTGTTAAAAATATCAAATAAGGCTACTTCCGGTGAATCAATTATAACCAAAATCTAATCAGCTCTTCATATGGATGTAAAGAAGAGGAATACGAAAGAATTATAATTTTTAGAATTGTAGTATTGGAGTTATTGTCGGAGAAAAATTTGTCACGCACACACACACACACACACACACACACACACACACACACACACACACACAGAGATACATACAAACATTATCTTAAAAATAGTAAATTCGTATAATAAGGACCCTAAAACATGCATATTCATTAAAAACTTACCACCGAATTTTTTGACCAAAGACAATACCTTCCTTACCTAAAGGTGACGGAAGGAAAAACTGGTGTAAAATTGTTTCTCTCAAAAACTGATCTTTCCCTTTCAGAGAGCATCCGTCGCAAGCGGCGGCAGCCAACAACCCAACGCCTACGCCGACGGCGTCCGCATGGAAGAAATCGTCGAGGGCACTGTCGGCGCCCTGCACATCCTCGCCCGCGAATCCCACAATCGCGCCCTAATCCGCGCGCAAATGGTCGTCCCAATCTTCGTCCAACTCCTCTTCAACGACATCGAAAACATCCAACGCGTAGCCGCTGGCGTCCTCTGCGAGCTAGCCGCCGACAAAGAAGGCGCTGAGATGATCGAACAGGAGGGGGCGACGGCTCCGCTGACGGAGCTGCTGCATTCGAGGAATGAAGGAGTGGCGACGTACGCAGCGGCGGTGCTCTTCCGGATGTCGGAGGATAAACCGCAGGATTACAAGAAGAGGCTGTCGATGGAGTTGACCAATTCGCTCTTCAGGGAAGATACTAATTTGTGGAATAGTGCGGACCTTGGAATGGGGCCTGATTTACAGGTAAGAATGGAGGGGTTTGAAGGAATAGTAGCGCACGATTGCTGCCAAATTCAACAGAATTTAATATTTAAAAGTCGAATGGTTTTATAAAAAGAACATGAGTCACCCAATCTAGAAAACAAAATGAAAAACAAACATTTAGAGAATTTTAAAAATTCTGTGTTCATATAAAATGTCTGTTTGAAATGAGTCTGACCTTAGGTTCGGAACTTGTAACGTCACAACATCGCTGGTTTTTGCAACTTTTTAAAAATATCGTACTTTAAATCGATTTTATGCAACAATAAATGTAAATAAAACAACTTTCTTCACAAGTGAGCAAAATACACAAGCCTATAATAATCTTCGTCAGGAGTCATAAATTTTGATTGTACAATAAATATCTACCATTCTACATGAAAGAACAATAATTTTTTGTAGTAAACTTTACATATATATTGTTGAGTTTTTCATTAATAAAAAAGTACAATGTTTCGTTTTTTAGAAAAATTATGTTCAAAGATTGTGAAAAAATCATGTTTAGCTCACGTGAGCAGTGATGAAATAGTATATTATGTGGCAAGTGTGTGAAGCTGAAATTTTTACATGAGGGTGGAGATTGCGACACGAGCCGAAGGCGAGTGTTGCAAACCACCCGAATGTAAAATAGGCTTCACACACGTTACATACTATACTTTTTCTACGACCTTGCAATAAAATATATTTTTTCTTCACATTGTCATTCTTTTAACGTAAAGCCTCTGTATTATCGACTTGTGTAACCATGGTTACCAGCGTTACGGGTGTTTAACAGCTTTGTTTTATTAAAATACAATTCAGTTTGTAATATTTAAAATAATGAACGGTGCGTGAAATGTTACTTCACGCACTGTGTGCAAAAAACTATATTTTATAATTTTTGACAGAGAAAATGTCATAAAATTTGAGATTTTATTTCAATACCATGGCTAAGTCTATAAATAAGTAATTTTTATAAAATTTTAAATTCAATTTCTTCCGTTACGAAACGTGCAAAAGAAAATGTGATTATTAATTTAGATGCAGAATTTAATTCTTTACAACATTTATTTGAAGCATTTTTATCTAAAAGTAATAGGCCACTTTTGGGCAAAAAAAAAACTGTTTTCCCATGTTAAACGCCTAAGGCCATGTTTTCGTGTGCCGCCCGGTATTTTGAGGTTCGGTTCAGGGTTTGTGTTCGATGCCCTATTTTTCACTATAAAGCCGCTTGACGAAATACTAATAACAACCATTATAATATTTAATTTTGACAAAATAAAAAACTGATCAGTTAGTAGGCTGAGCATGACAATCGTTGCTGATAGCCGTCAAGTCATGTATTTAAAATGCTTTATTGTCTGTCATTTGTGCCGTGAAAAATAATGAAAATGGCTCATAATGTCTGATAAATATTACGGTGTCATTTGCGTACCTGATGTTATTTTAAATACATTATTTGTTGCAGAGTGAGTTAATAGTAATTTACATAACAAGACCTGAAAGTGATACTTTACTGGGTGAGCAAGCATATTCCAGAGCGAGCCGTAGGCGAGCTTTGGAAGCTTGTGAGCCCAGTATACAGTGTGTCCCATTTAGAAGTGCCACCATTGGGATCTCGAGAACTATAAGAGATACGATGTCGCTTAAATGGAACTTTTTGTGCGCCTTTGGAAGGCCATCTCAGATGTGCTTTTGTTTTTCCAAAAATTCTCATAGGGCACTAGATAATGACGAAAAACTGAATATTGTTGATTTTTTCTTTCTCAAATAACTTCTAAACTATTAGTAATTGAGAAAAACGTTCCAAATATAAAAGATAGATATTTATATTAACTAACCAGTGGCGTACAAAATAAATTTTTATATTCGTAAATTTTCGAGATATAACACAAACTTATATTTTTTTAAATGGAACCCATATCTGATTTTAGCCTCAAAAAAATCTATATTTTTTTCTCTTTTCAATGATGTAAGGGTTATTATGTTTTATATTTGTTTTGCTCCTAAAATTTAATTTTTCTCTTTATTTTTCTGAATTTTCTTATTATTTCCCAAAAAAACATTATTATTTTTATTAATTATATTGTATTTGATCAAAATAATTTGTTTTATGCCTTTATTACTTAATATTTTCATTCTAGACTCATAATTACCTACAAATTACACTATGATGAGCCAAGGGCGACCTGATACAAAATATTATAAAAATTAATTTGATACGAATTTTGAGCAAAATTTTCTAACGAAATAAATTATTTAAATACAAGGAGTATTTCCAAATAGAAATCTACCAATATTTTCAAAATAATTGTAAATTTTATACAAAATAAGGAAAAAATAATAATTTTGAAGGCAAAACAAATATGAAACATAATAACCCTTACATCGTTGAAAAGAGAAAAAAATATTTATTTTTTTGAGATTAAAATCAGATATGGGTTCCATTTAAAAAAATATAAGTTTGTGTTATATCTCAATAATTTACGGATATAAAAATTTATTCCGTACGCCACTGGTTAGTTAATAAAAATATCTATCTTTTATATTTGAAACGTTTTTCTCAATTATTAATAGTTTAGAAGTTATTTGAAAAAGAAAAAATCAACAATATTCAGTTTTTCGTTATTATCTAGTGCTCTATGAGAATTTTTGGAAAAACAAAAGCACATCTGAGATGGCCTCCCAAACGCGCATAAAAAGTTCCATTTAACCGACATCGTATCTCTTATAGTTCTCGAGATCCCAATGGTGGCACCTCTAAATGGGACACACTGTAGACACTTTCAGGTCATGTTGGGTACAATTTTTTTTTGTGATCCTGAGAAAAGAATAAAAAAGTATTATTTTATTTTTTACTGCGAGCAAATAAGATATAAATAAACAACTGATCTCCATGGAAACATTTAGCTTTACCGGTCCCGGGATCGGTAAAGTACTTTCCGAGCTAGCTCAGCAAAGAAGGACTTTCCGGTCTAAATAGTGATCAGAAAGAGCTCATTTTCTGGGCGATCGCGAAAAAAATTTTGTGCGAGTGATTTAAATTTTTTTTTAATTCACATGTGAAAAAAGTGTTACTTATAGTTGTTGCCGGAGTTAATAATGACAGTTTAAAACGTCAAAATTGAATAAAATATTGTACAAACCACTCGAAGAAATTAACTCACTCGCCCTTAGGGGCTCGTGAGCTAAACTTTCTTCTCATGAATAAACATTAACTTAGCTCACATGTTGTGTAAATATCTATTATGCCGTAACAGCATCCATCTCTGTTTTAATTTGCGCAGACCTACTGCCGTTTAAATGCAAGAATTCAACCACGACTAAATTCGACTCAGTCAAATGACTCTCAAACTTAAATATTCACTAAACGTCCAAAATGTTATATCTGAAATCATCTCTGTTGAATTTAGCAGCATAATATGCATGCTAGATGTTCCCTCATCTCAATTTTATTTTTTTTGTGGATGTTTCTCCTCCACGCATCCCGTCTGGCACCGTTTTGTTTGCATCTCACAATTTCAGGACATGCTCGGCCCTGACCAGGGCTATGACGGTATGTATGGCCAGGGGCCCCCCAGCGTGCACAGCAGCCATGGCGGCCGGCCCTACCAGCAGCAAGGTACGTTCTCACTTAACATCGACGATGATTAAAAAATAAAACTCACTAACTCAACTCACTAAAAGAGAGAGAGAGATGTTGTGACCACCCTTAATGACATGAGACATGTTTTTCTGCAGCAGATTAATTGAGGTTCGTGAGGAGGGATCCATCCTAACTAGGTGATCGGTTGTGAATGCTTTTTTAACAAGCATGCTCTGTTGTAGACACTTTTGTGTTGTGTGGGCTTACTAGAGTAGTTTCATAGTAATCATTATGTTTTCGGTAGTTGCAATTTTCTAATTTTATATTTACACACATTTTTATTACAATTTAACAACTTTCAAGATTGAAAATGATTGTTTGACATTTTGAATAAAGGAAACTTACTAATTTTGAATTATTATAAGGCGTAATTTATAACGAATGTAACAAACTTTTTTTAGTTACCAAAATACAAGTCCCAGTTTTATATAAAGACGAGTTCGCAGAACAGAAATTTCAAATCTACAATTAAATATTTTAATTCCTGATCAGTTTCCAGCCGTCAGAACAGTCTTCGGATTCTAAAGAAATTTTTAGTTTGTGGCATGCACACTAGAACTTCTGGCTATTAGCGAGCTTTGTTATTCCTACATGCAACTTGTACTAACCAAAGCTAGAGAAAACGAATATTCACATTTATTATAAATATTTGCTATATTGTCATGTAGATTCTCGAGTATAAATTTAAGGGAACCAGAAATAAATGCAGGAAGTAAATTTTAAACAATAAAGTTAGATTATAATATCATTATGTAACAATGACAAATGCCAACAACAACAATCAATATATGTTTCTGTTCACTCCGGATGGTAGTAATAACAACCTTTAATTCTGTTGGCAGAACCCAAAAATTTCCAATCGGTTTAAAGCCAGTTTCAAACTACGCACACGTACTGAAAAGTTAGCAATTAGTTGCATATTTTGTTGTGGGAACAAACTCATTATTTTGTATAAATAGAATTCGTTTTAAAACAATGATTTTTTAGTATTTCCAATCACAAAAAGCTAGAAATGTGAACTTGATTAACATACATAACTATTTTATTTTTTATTTTTCGTTCTACTTAATTATTATTATACTGTTATCAGTATAATATTTTACTCAAAACGACCTGAGAAGAAAGCATTTAAAGTGTTACTAGTTACAAATAACCCTGTATAATAATTCCTGTGATATTTTAAATTATGTAATTGTGATATTAATAATATAATATTTGAATCACGATGGTTATTTATAATGTTATCTACCTAGCAAGAAATCAAAAACGATTGAAATACTTCGGAAATAAGGAATTTTTCGTTATAGCACTTCGACATTAATATGAATTAAATATATAATATTTTGATTGGCGACCAAAGACCGCCTATAAATGCATAACAAATAGCGTGTTAGGAGGCGGATCTTACCACCAATGGAAGATAAGAATTTCAAGGGAGAGGCTAACACTATTGTAGTGCAATACTCAAACAAATTTCTTGCATTAAATTTAATAATTGAAATACATTTGTAATTATAAAGTATGTAGAATTTATACAGTGTTATAATATTCATTTATTTTTTGTAAATATAATTTAAAAATAGCATATATTTCAAGAACATTCAGGTCCATGATGAAAACATTTTGATAAAAACACACACACGTGACGTCATGTCAATCTTTTCAAATTTCGAGGGACAATAACTCGCTTATTAATAGGAATTTTTTCACCGGATTTTTATCAATAGTCTCAGGGCCGGTTTTATAAAAAAAATTAAACTTCACTTAAAATTTACTTCCACAGTAAATTTAATGAAGTGAAAAAATGCAACGCGTTTTCTTAAATAAATAAAATAAATATATCATCACGGCATATTACCCATTTCTGGGTGTGCCAGTACCTACAACACATGTAGACATCGGTAATGATGACGATATATTTTACCGTGTGGGCGCTTACCAGGCGTCACTTCACGGGCACTTATAGCTGGTGTGGAGAGTGCACCACAGGGGTCACTTTTGTGCCATTTAAAATTGGAAATATTTGCCGTCTGTCGGGATCGAACCTGGTTCCTCCAGGTTCGCGACCAGACACTCAAGCACGCGGCCATGGGACCCCATCAAGCAATAATACTAGAGAAAATGATTCGAATTTGTTCATTTCAATAAATTTACTTGACAACTAAATTTCAAGTGAAGCTTAAATTTTTTTATAAAACCGGCCCTTAGATTTACTTACATTTTCAGATGAATTATAAAAAAAAATATGGTGGAATTTCGCCATTGAAAGTTTTGCAAAGATTCAGAGTTCAAGAAAATGAGAGAAGTGAAACATAATTATATTTGTATTCTTGACAAAAGAGGACGATTGACCACAAAATATTCGTTGAAACCGGGAATCGATTGTGTATGATCCAAAGTGCAGAAATTCTGAAGGAAAATATCAAAAACATTGAAGATTTTGTTTTAACAGAACGAAGAATGATAGTTTCAGTGATTGCAAATGGCTAGGTAGATAACATTCTAAATTACTATCATAACTTGCATTGTGTTGCTTTTAATATTGTAGTATGAGTGACTTTGTGCAAATTCCCAAATACTGACCGACAAATTGAAGACCAAGTCAGAAAATTAAATCCCCATATTCATAATTGTGATAACAAGTCTGAAGCCATTACCAAATTAAATTAAAATTGACCCCCAGACATCAAAATTTTAAATAGAAACAATACTTAGATCTTGAAGGTCAACAATTTTTTTTAAAAATAAATTAATAAATATATCTTTACGGCATATTACCCATTGCTGAGTGAGCCAATCTGTTTTGTACACAGATATTGGTAATGATGAAATACAGAGAATTTATTTTAAAATGCAACATTATGGTTCATCACTTCCATGGTTACTCACTATTGTCAAAAAATGACAGCAATGTAATATTTGTCCATTTTAAAATGCAACATTATAAATAATATTGCAGCACAAGAGATACATCCAGAACACGTCACAAATGGTGTCAATTCTTATTACGACCGACTAGAATATTGCCTTAGTGTGAATAGGAGTATTTTTTTAACATTTATTACGTGAAAGATGATTTTTTGTAAGCTAAAGTTTGTTAAGATGTGCAACATTCATATTTTGATTTTTTTGTTAATCGTATGTAGGCTAATTTATTGGAAATTAGTTTTGATAATACAAAACTACAAATTTTGTATGTTGCATTTTAAAATGGACAAATATTACATTGCTGTCATTTTTTGACAATAGCGAGTAACCATGGAAGTGATTGACCATATGTTGCATGTTAAAATAAATTTCCTGTATTTGTACCTTGCCGGCTTTTACCAAGCGGGTAATCTTCAATAAAAATATCACAAATAATTTTGGAAGACATCGTTAATCTTCGCACTGTAGTTTTTCGCTTGCGCTCCCTTTTCTCCAAAAAATAAACCATCGTTTTTGGGGTTAGGTTATGACCAGATACCAATAGACTCCATGCAAGGGTTGGACATCGGCTCGCACCACGGCGGTGGGAACGGGTCCACCTACAGCGCCCTAGACGCCATGGACGTCGGCGGCCATGAGCCTGATCTCAATTTCGACCATTTAGGCGACCTCCCCTCCCCGCCGCAGGACAACAACCAAGAGGCTGCTTGGTACGACACTGACCTTTAATAGGGTAAATTAGTTATTACGCAGGCCAAGCAGAAATAATAAATATTTTCATATTATTTCCTAACAAAATTTGAAAAAGTTGGAGTACTTCTTTAGAAGGTTATCAGACATAGCCTTACACTCTACAGTGTCAATATTGGGCCCCAATATTTTCATTTATAATAAAAATGTCGCAACGAAAAATTGATATTGAGCGACCAAGCAATATGTGCCCCTGACCTCGACGCGGAAGGCACGCGCTGGTGTAAATACTCAACCAATAACATTTGAGAATAGACCATATTACCGAATTTTGCGCCTCTAGTGGCAGTTTTATAAACTGTAAAATTAAGTGCCACGATAGCCAACTGTTTTTATTTTCTAAGTTTAAGTAAGTTGGCAATAAAAATTTGAAATGTGACAAAAGATAACTGTAGAGAGAAGCGAAAGAAGAGAAATAGGAAATGGCGATTACACAAATTTGAAAAGTGTAATTTAAAAATGAGTATTATCAGTGTATTATTAAGTTTGAATATGGTGAATGTATGTATGTATGTTCTCTGATTATAAACAGAACTGTTAAAGTTAGGTTACGGTTGTGCATATATAAGTGAAACTTGACGCGGTGGGCCACAATTTTTAAAAAAGTCCGCCAAATATTTGTAAATGAAATTATTATTTACATATATTTACTTCAACGATTAAAGCAAAATGTCAGAAACAGTTAAAACATAATTAAATAGTGATTATTAAATTTATTTGGTAATTTGATCTTATTTTATAAAAAAGATATTTCATGTTGAAAATTGCTTTTTTCTCATAAGATAGCATTGGAACTTGAATTTAAGTACTTCCTAAATTTGATTCGTCCATTGTGAGCATGCGCAATTGAATTGGTAATATGGTCTATTTTGCCGCGAACGCGTTAAGTACAAACAGAATAAAAGTAGTGGCGGCGGCGGCAGGCGTATTTATAAATGAATTGTAGAGAAGATATAATACGTACATAATAAATGACATTTAAAGAAGTGTTTATGTATTTCACTTGTGTTCTAACTAAATCCACTTCATACATAATCCGCTAAAATTTGTAGAGAAAACTTCTGTCTCCGAATGTACTCGTAATGTTAGACCACACCTCCCAAGTCGTGGTCAGGGGCACATATTGCTTGGTCGCTCTATATATGCGCAACTTTTACAACTTATACTTCACTTCACGTAAGAAAATAGCAGATGGCGCTTGAGAGCCGACCGTTTTTACATGCAAATTATATTTCGTTCGGAATAGAGTTTTTCAAAAAACAACTCTTTATTTGAAACGAATATAAATATAGTATATAAATAGTTATTTATGTATTAAGAGCGTAAGGAGGCTTTTATGGTCTGCGGCGGGATTTTGAGCCCGAGGCGTAAGCCGAGGGATAAAAACACGTCAAAGGCCATAAAAGCAAGTTACGCTCGTGGTACATACAAAACTTTATGCACGGATGAAAATTTTCGAAGAAAAATTGTATCGAAAAGAATTTGTCCTCGTACATCCAGTATCTAGTGTTGCTATGAAAGCGGAGAACAACAGTTTATTGTTTGTTTATTAGTTATGTCATTTGAGTTTTATTTTGTGTATTTCCGTGCTTTCCATATAAATATCACAAAATTAATTTTCATTTTTCATTAAAGAATATAAAAATTTTTGATTTGTAATAAAAACTTTTCATGTTACCTTTTTAAATTGTTTATATTGTAGGTTATAATTTGGTTTGACGTTTCATTATAGCCCGGCGGGCTATAATGAGGCCCGCGGGCTATAAAATAACGTTTATGTCAAAGAAATTCGTGTATAATTGTCAAATTATGATACGTCCGTGATTGTAGTTACATACAATAAATATAATGAAAAATGAGCAGGCTTATTATCTAAACATGCGTTTTTATACATTTTCTTATCAAGTGGAAGAATACTAAACATAATGCTGAGTCGTCTAAAGCTACTGTGAAATATAGTGAAATAGTACAGATATAATTTGCATTAAATAACTTTGTTAATACTAAATATTTTTATTTGTAATAAGGTACAATACTTGAATATTAAAAATTACAAAGTCGAAACAATTGAATATTTAATTTTATTTCATAATTGACAGCTGACGAATAATTTTTTTCGCTTTTGTGAATTTGATGTGCATTCTGGCCAATCAAATGGCAGAATTTATATATTTTTATTCAATTTGGACGTTTCAAACTGTCAGTATTAACTCAGCAACAACTACAAGTAACACTTTTTTCATAAGTAAATTAAATTTTTTTTAATCACTCATAAGTTTTTTTAACTTACTTTTAAATAGCATCAGGCACGAAATTAACACTCACCGTAGTATTTATCAGGCATTATCAGCCATTTTCATTATTTTTTACGGCATAAATGATAGACAATAATGCTTTTTAAATAGATGACTTGACGTCTATCATCGACGATTGTCATGCTCAGCCTACTAACTGATTAGTTTTTTATTTTGTCATTAAATATTATAATGGTTTTTATTATTATTTCGTCAAAATTGAATAAAATATTGTACAAACCACGTGAGCTAAGAATGTTTATTCATTTGAAGAATTTAACAAGATATAGTACGATCATTATTGTAGAGCAATAATTGATAACTGCTTTAATTTTTATTGATATATGTTGGGAAATAATATTAAACAAACACTTTTTATTGCAATCCTTCACAAATTCGACTATTATTTTCGCCTGGTCTTCGCAATAATTGAAGTATAAAAAATACCGTAGATAGTGTAATATACGGTGTGTTAGATTAAGCTTTAAGTTGCATTTATTTATAAACGTATGCATGTTTTTTAAGTTTTATTGTAAGTATATATTGCCATCAAACAAGTGTCAGGTATTTTTTGACAAATATGTATAAATATTGCACTATTTATCCAGGTTTTTATATTTCAAAATGAAAAATAATAACTAATTTATTAGTAGTATTTGTAGTTTATAATGAATGGTAGCTTATATAGATATATATTAAACTTTTTTTATTATGATTATATGTATTATTGTTTTATTATATTATTCCTACAAATTTTTATGAAAAGGCTTGGCAAGGGACCATTTACTTTTACGTTACCTGTTATCACAGATTTTATTTTTTCTCGTCCCATGTTACAGCGTTTTTTTTTATCTTTTGTAGCTAGTTACAAATAGACACGATTACATCACGTCACAAATTGTCATATTAAGTGTAGATTTATTCGATAAATTACATATATTTATTATCATTTTTTACTAATTATTGTGCACAACTTTACTGTAGATTATAATGTGTAATGTAATTTGCTTAAAGTCTGTATGTATCACGTAAATAAAAACCATTAACAGGGTAGACTTAAATATAAAATTGAGGTCGTTTTGATCTTAATCGTACATTGTTTCTGTCAGTGTAATAAAACGACACGCATGTCATTTATAGCGGGCAGTATATTAAAAATAAATCATTTCTTACTGTATTTCTGCTTTTTCATTTCTACACCGTATCCTATTCTTTTGTTTATGTTTTATGGGCATATAGATGGCGGTGATAATATTTATCGGACTATACAATAGACAATTGCAGAAGTAATTTTTAGAATTTGACACAGTTTTGTTAAATAATTAGTTGAGATACATGGTTGGGCAGAAAGGACGGGCGTTTTTTAAAACAACAAAATTGATAAGTTTTGCTTAAGTAAAAAATTATTGACAGATTTGAGTTTGAATTTTGACAAAATCAAGTGTGGAAAACAACATCTGGCAGCGTGTTAATTAAAAATCTGGCGATAGGCGTTTAACATGGAAAAACAGTTTTCTTTGCATAAAAGGCCACAATTAATAGTTTCAAATAAAAGTTGTAGATAATTATATTCTACGCTTAAATCACTAAACAGATTTAATTTTAAACGTTTGGTGACTTGTCAAATTGAATTTGAAATTGTATAAATATTGCTCATTTGTAGCGCTAGCCATTGAAACAAAGTTACAAAGAATATTAACATTCTCTTAACAATCAAATAATATTACTACCAAGTTTATATCTCTACCCATTTTTTAATTAGCCCCAAAAGTCAATATACTCCACATTTAGATAAAAAAATTTTCAAAAATCTAATTTTGCTAATGTGCTGATTCCAAATTTTGAAACCGCAGGTTGATATCTCGTTTCGTTCTCGAGATATTTAGATTTAAAGTTTTGCTCAAAACTGCCCAATTTTGGGTATTAACCCAAAAATGGGTCGAGATAGGAATTTGGCGACATCACCATTCGATTCTACGGACAAAAATACATAAGTATAGCAATTTTCATAATTTTTGTCCGACCGGTTCATTTTTTATGAACAAAAGCTTGAAAACCCCTAAAAATGGCCAAAATCTGAAAAAATCGTAAGGGGTACACCTTAGATTTTTGCGATTTTTGGCCATTTTCAGTTATTTTGCTTTATAGATTGTATGGGGTGTTCAAAAATTCTGAAAATTGGTGTACTTATGTAATTTTGTACGTAGAATCGAATGGTGTTGTCGCCAAATTCATATTTTGACCCACTTTTGGGTTAATACCCAAAAAAGGGAAGTTTTGAGCAAAACTTTGAATCTATCTCGAGAACGTAAAAAGATATTGACCTGCGGTTTCAAAATTTGGAATCAGCGCATTGAGAAGTATGTAGATACATAAAAATTAGATTTTTGAAAATTTTGATGTTTTTATCTAAGTGTGGGGTATATTGACTTTTGGGGCAATAATTCAAAAATGGGTAGAGATATAAACTTGGTAGTAATATTATTTGATTTTTAGAGTATTTATATATGAGTATACATATATAATGTATATTCACGTGATAATTTTATTGGATTTATAGAATATTTTCCAAGGTACTTTCTGTATGGAATTTGCAAAAAATTGTATTATGTTCGTGTTACAATTTTACTGGATATATAGAATCTTTTCCAATGAACTTTTGGTTTTGGTATGGGATTTGTACAAAATACATCAAATTAACGGAAGGTTTTGTGCTGGCCACAACAGGTTTTTTTGTTATGGAATGAAATTAGATTTTACAATTCAGTAAAATACGGTCAACTGAAAAATATTGTAACTAATACATGTGTTAATTAAAATGTCTCAATCATTAATCACCCTCATTAACACACTTAATAGTTAATAACTATTTTCCTCGCTATTTTCTTTTAAAGTACCAATAATAGATTTAAAAAATACAGGTATTTTATTTTTTGTCTATATTCGCCGTCAAATAAATATGGATGTTGTTAAATTTTTTCCCTTCTCCGTACCCTTTGCGTTTTCAACATTACCAATGGAATTGGCAACAGTGCAGAAATCTCCAGTCCATATTTATTTGACGGCAAGTACAGTATCATATTATATATAAATAATTACACCACCCAATATAAAAATAAATAAAAAATTTTGAAAACCCCTGTTCCGTCGAACAAATACAAAAAGTTACAATAAAATTTTCTCCGATTAATAATTAGGTACTTCTTTCAACAATGACTATCATCCTTCAATGTGTAAAATTAATTACCATTCACAGTTTAACAGTCTGCAAGCCGTCTTTTGCATCCTATGTTCCACTCCAACGCCGTTTGAGAGTGGGGCATTGCTACTCTCAGGTAACGTTGGCCCGGTCAACAAACAACTATCTCTTGAGTTGAGTTCTTTCTTGTACGTTGTCTATAGTGGTTCGCGCTACGTAACAGCTGTTAGTGGTGCGTGTAGTGTGTATAGGTGGGAAACATTAATCTGGTAAGTGTTTTGTTAAATATTGTCATTTGAATAAAAAAAAATTAGGGTTATATTTTGATTTTGAGGTTGTGTTGTGTATTTAAATTTGTTTTGTTCGGTGGTGTATTAGTGTTATTGGACGGTAACAACTTATTTTCTGTGTTTATTCAATGGAACATTTAACGTCTTTTGGTAATTAATTTACATTTTATGCTTTGTTATCACTCGTTCACTCGTAATTAAAACTATTGTTAAGTAATAAAATTTTGCATATATATCAATAAATAACTTTTAATATTGTGTTTTACAAAGATAAAATAAAAATACAAATAAATAAATAGATCATCACGGCATATTACCCATTACTGGGTGTGCCAGTATCTACAATACATGTAGACATCGGCAATTATGACGATATATTTTTATCGTGTGTGCGCTTACCAGGCGTCACTTCACGGGCACTCATAGCTGGTGTGGAGAGTGCACCACAGGGATCACTTTCGTGCGATTAAAAGTCTGCACTGGCCGGGATCGAACCCGGGTCAGCAGATTAACAACCAGACATTATACGCATACGGCCACGCGACCCCATAAAATAAAAATTATTCTGTATTTTTATTTATATAGATGATGACATATTTGTACCTTACGGACACTCATTGCTAACGTGGAGAGTACACCACGGATGTCATTTTTGTGCCTTTTAAAATATGAAATAATTGTGGCGTCGATCGAGACCACATTTGAAGCTTTTAAATATATATCTACAAGATACAGATCAATCATTTTTATTTTAAAATAATATAAATAAAAGCATGAAATAATTATTGGTATCCATTTTGGTAAATGGGATCTTAATTAAAATTTGTTCTGCAATGTTAATCTGACATTTAAAATCATTATTCAGTTTAAAATCTGATGACTATGAATGAAAATAAAAAATATCCTTAAACCTTAAAACTGAGCGAATATAAAAACCAAGTATGCATTTTGAGAAAAATGAACAATATTCTTATCTTCAGTAAGAAATTTTGCGCAAAACCGTGTTAAAAGGGTAAAGAGAAATAAAGCTGTGCAAAAATTAATATTATAAATCTGTTGTGACCAGCACAATATCTCTCGCATTTCCGTTTTGTTACATAAGTATCGAATTTGTCCTACTCTTCTAAAATGTTCAAGATGATTCCAATTCATTGACGGGATTGGCGGTATTTCTTAATGATACATGCAATATACATATGTCCCTAACTACCTTCAATTTTAAATATTTAGTTGATAATAAGAAGTATTAAAAAATGTACTTCCCTGAAAAAGCTTTCAGTAATGTAACTGTAAAACTGTTGATTTTTAACAATGACATTATCTGTCAATTACAAACATTTGAATTAGTTTCCTTGGTGTTGTCTGGACTGTGTGATTTATTGCAACTGGTTATTCTATTATATTTTCTTTATCTCTAAATCTATAGAAGATATAATAAATTTTTTAAGTGTATTAGAAGGAGAATTTTATGTTCTTTCATATTTGTAATAATGTAAGAATTTTTAAAATTAATAATCAGAAGATTTTTTAAAAAACAACTACTTTTGGTTGTCCAATTGTTATCATAACCTTTTCAGCTCTTCCTATTAATGTCTTTTAAAATTTAATACTTAGAAGTCTTATAAAAATCCTTGCAACAGGTCTAAATTAAATTCATATATATTAGTTGTTATTGAATGAGAAAAGTTACAAAATTTTACTTCATTATTATTATTTAATAAAGTAAATACGTATAAACAATGTCAATTAAATAATTGAGTTTTTCTGAAAAATATTCATTTTTATAAAAATCATTAATGTTTTTCTCGTCTCACGTTTATTTAAATGTAATCACGTGTATTACGGCCTGTCCCATTTAATCCAATGACAATTGACAAACCGTTATTGCAGTCTAGGACAGCTACTGACTGACCTATAATGATGAATTACAGGACCGTACGTAATGTTTTTACTTTGACTTGAGTATATTTAACGCTTATCATTAATGATAGACCTACCGAACTAGCGACATACTTTTGCGAACCGTTAATTTTATATCCGTTTTTATAAATTATAGAAATTTTCACAGAGAAGTTATTTGAGTTACTGTAATTTTAAATATAAATTTATATTATTTGATAAAAAAATTATTGGTAATTATGTGTATAATTA
This sequence comes from Ophonus ardosiacus, assembly GCA_943142095.1. Taxonomy (NCBI): domain Eukaryota; kingdom Metazoa; phylum Arthropoda; class Insecta; order Coleoptera; family Carabidae; genus Ophonus; species Ophonus ardosiacus. The sequence continues at coordinate 9,780,135 of OW964823.1, read as the reverse complement.
AATGTGACACATATTGCAAGTACTGGTTTTCAATGAACTTTACTTGTGTTTATAAAATTACTTTAAAATTACTTTGCTTATACTTAAATGAAGGCACAAGTTATATCAATTTATCATCAATAATTAAAATAAAAAATCTGATTTGGCCAACACATGACCTCCCGCCAATTCCATGTTTAAAATAGCAGTGAGCTTTAAGTCAAGTATCATTTCCGGTTAATCGTTTGTAAATAAAATCTAATTTGTTGTCCAATAAATAGAAAAGTCTGTAATACGAAATTTTGGATTGTTTTATTGTTTTTCCTCAAAAATCTATTAGAGCTCCAAATTAAGTACTACATCCGATTTATCATATGGTTAAAATCTAATATGTTGTTTCAAATTATATATGAGTTTTAAATACCAAATTTGAGAAGTTTTGGATCATATTTTAATAGGCTTTAAGGAAAAATCGTCACACACACACACACATTCTTATAAAAATCAGCAACATCTTCTAGGTGCTCTAAAACGCAATCTTTGTAAATTCTGCGCCGTACATGATCCATTTCGTAAATGTGTAGTTGTAAATTAATATTAATTTATAGTGCTGCAAAAATAGCAATTAGCAAATTTAAAACAGATCATCCTGTACATCTAACATTTATGTATGATGGAAAATATATTATTTTTACAAACCTTAATTAAATATTTTACTATTATATTCTCCTTAACACGGTTTCATTATTAATTTTAATATAATTGCTTCCTGTCAGTGACATTTGTTTAAATATGTCAAAACTGTCATTAAAATTATGTTTTTGTTTGACGCATACGCTAGGTGATACATGAAAATAAATTATATTATATATTCATATTTAAAGTTATTTACTAAATGTTATTATCGTAGAATTGAAGATAGTTCCATTATATTCAATTTTAATTAGTAAAAGTTGCTAAAAAATTATATTCAATGAATTTTTTACAAGAAAAACTTTTAAAATCTTGTATAAATGATACTTCCGGTTTTCCGATATACACTAAAAACTAATGAGCACTTCCCATATTAGTATAGAATGGGTATACAAATTTTCAATTTTTTCTGATTGATAGTATTTGAGTAATCGTGTCCACAAGATCCATACACACAGGCATACACACATGCATACACACATACATACCTACAGACATCATTGTAAAAATGTTAAAATCGGATTCTGGGCACATCAAAACGCGCTTATTCAATAAAATATCTATATGCGATTTTTAACACGATCCCTATACCTCCCTTACCTAGGGTAGCGGGAGGTAAAAAGGGGCAAAAGTTCGATTATGGACCCGTGAAGTGAAATAAGGAAAAATATCTGATGTGGCTAGCACATTACCTTCCTCAGTTCTATGTATTTTGTATAAATCCCATATCAAAAGTTCCTTGGAAAAAATTCTAGATATCCAGTAAAATTGAAACGCAAACATATACTATTTTCTACAAATCCCATACCGAAAGTTCCTTGAAAAAGATTCTATAAATCCAATAAAATTATAATACGAACATACACTATAATTGCACTTGACACTGACATCTGTCAACTAGAATTATTTATATATATATATTAGCTGTTTCCAAAGCTGGCTCATTTATGAATGTTAATCTATTTATAATCCTTTAACTCTAGCTATTGAATATGAAGGAAATGTATAGTCAAACCGTATAGACAATAAGATATTCTTTCATATTGATAATAACAAAATATCAAAAAATGATATTTAACTGCATTTTTTCAAGAAAAACTGTAAAGAACTTCAAATAAGGGAACTTCCGGTTGACCAATTATAACTAAAATCTAATCAGCGCTTCATATGGATGTAAAGGAGAGGAATATGAAAGAATTATAATTTTTAGAATTGTAGTATGTGACTGCAGTTCGATATCTCTTTTCGTACACCAGATAGTTGCAATTAAAGTTTTTATCAAAATTTGCCCATTTTGGGCCATAACCCAAAAATGGTTCAAAATAGAGATTTGGTAATATCACCAATCAATTATACGGGCAAAATTACGTAAGTTTACCAGTTTTCATAATTTTTGGACAACTGATACAATTTTTATGAATAAAAGTCTGAAAATAGCCAAAAACTGAAAAAATCACCTTCACACATTTTTTAAAAAGTGCGTGATCATATTAAAAAAATAATCTAACATTTTTCTTGATTGTGGGATATGATTTTTCTTATAATCATTTACAGTTATTCTAATATGAATACCACTCCTTGATACGAAATAAATTGGTATCTAGTCACTCGTAAGTATATACATAAGATACCCGTTTCAATTTCCAATCTCGATATTTTTTCCTAAAAAAAGCATTATAGTGCACTTTTTAACACATTGCTTTTTTCGCAACGTTTAAATTAAATTTTTTGTTTGACCTAGATTGTCGTTTATTCGGTAGTGAAGGGAAAGATATAATGTGTGTACATAGATATTTTTGTTATGTGAAGATTTATTGTATATGGTATCATTTTTTTGTGAACCAATACGCAAAAAAAAAACATTCAAAATAAGATTGATCTACTAATTATTATTAATGTGTGTGCGCGTGAGTGTGTGCGAGTGGACGATTTCTGAAATTCTATAAGACTAAAGACCAATTTATCTACGTATTCCTTAGTTTGACATTAATGGAAAGAGATGAAAAGGTTTTGGTAACAATTGGACAACCGGAAGTAGTAGTTTCTTTAAAAAAATCGTCTAAATATTATTTTTTGAAAATTTGTTTTATGACTAACATTGAAGAACATAAAATTCTCCATCTAATACACTTAAAATTTTTATTATATCTTCTACAAATTTAGAGATAAAGAAAATATAATATATAGAATAATCTGTTGCAATAAATCGCACAGTCCAGACTACACCAAGGAAACCAGTTATGAAATTCAAATGTTTATAATTGACAGATAAATGTCAGTGTCAAAAATCAACAGTTTTACTTACATTACTGAGAGCTTTTTCTGGGAAGTACGAGGTGAGGCTACAAAATAACAAGATTGATCTTAGAACATTGACAATGTTTAAAATTAAATATGTACTCTCCTCCCCGAACCCTACACCGCCCGATGCGAATATTCCATTGTTGGTAGCAATGCCTGCAGGCCTTTTTTGTTAGGTTGTTTTTAAGCTTTGCAGCTTTTCTATAACTACATCTCTGCCCCGAATTTGATGCCTTTTGACGCAGAATTACAATTTGGGAATAAAAGTCACATGGCACTAGGTCAAGTGAGTACGGTTGATATACCAACACGGTGATTTCGTCAAACATGTCTTGCCGGATAAGGCATTTTGTTCCGGCGCGTTGTCTTCATAGAGAATCTATGAGCCATTTTTTCACATTTCAGCCCTTTTTCTTCTCACCCGTGAATGAAGGGTTATCAAAAACTTCATTTAATATGTCTCCGATCTCTTTTCTTCCTTCTTTAAATCTTCTAAACTGATCGAAAATTTTAGTACTAGACAGAACACCATAAACATTCTTCAACAATTGGTACATTTCTGTAGCGGATTTTTTAAGTTTCACACAGAATTTCATATTGACACTAACATAATTCCGGCGGACCGAACGATTTGCCTAATTATCTTGAAATTTTAACAGTGGATGGAGGGAAGATGACAAATTAATATGACATAGTCTTCAATGTTACCAAATTTACAGGGAAGCCGGAAAAAAATAAATCTCGTTATTTAATTATCACACCTCGTACATATTTAATATTTCTTATTGAATTATTAATTAAATATTTCAAATTGTAGGTAGTTTTACACATTAATAGTAATAGTATATATTGGAAGCATTTTGAACATTTTAAAAGAGTAGGACAAGATTCCTTACAGAATGAAAGAATAGATATAGGGATTTATTTTTAAGATTCCAGCGCCACCGCGGCGTGTTATGGAACTACTCTAAGAGACATTACTAAAGATTATATTATGAACGAGTTGAAAGATAAATATTTATATAGTACATTTTTAATTGTTTTTTATATGCTTAAGTATCCCCCGATGCTTATTGTTAATTATAACCTAACATAGAATAACTTAAATTCCATTTTAACTTGACAAATGTGAATATTATCCTTTCTTTTATTGATAATTTATGTAAACATGTATCTTTATACACTAAATTTACATAGCTTAATATGGCATTAAACATCTGATGGCTACTTAAACCCGTGACATTAGTCATTGCAGTATCACTTTTTATAAAATGGCAATGAGTTAATTTATTTGCAATGTTCACTTGCACTTCAAAATCACGAACTGTTTTTGATCCTTTATATTGTGGATTACTATCTAATAAAGATAGTACCGCAGTAGCAGCCCCAAATTCTACTTCGTTATGTACATCTCCTTCTTCACTGTCAATATGTTCACAAAATTGTTCTGTGATTGGAACGTTATTTAATTGCAGCAACTGATTTCTTCTTGTTAGCCGCTCGGCCCTGTTGGTCTGGGAGATAGACGGCACCAATGTAGATTTTGAGCTTCCATGCTCAACTAGGTACTGATAAATTTACCGAAGGTACTGCAGTGATTTTTAATTTTCTTCTTTTACTGGCCGGTGTTGCTAAAATAAAATTATATTAGATTTTTGCGATAAAATTACTCATCATTTACTTATCTTTGAAAAAGTCATCTTCTACGAAATGCAAGGAGCATACTACCATACAGGCACTTACTTTTTTCCCTATTTTTAAACTATTAATCCAAGCTTTTTTTCTATTAAGTGTTTTATAACCCCCAAAAGTAGATTTAACTTTGACAGTTTCTTTATCCGAGGGAAAGTGATGGAAGCTTAAATTAGGGTTTCCTTTGTCCCACGAATTACACTGCGGTACACAACAATACCTATTTGCCATGATTTTTATGTAATTAACTTCAGAAATATACATAATTCACAAGTCTCACGCAAAAGTGTAAAGTATGGTAAGATAGCGTAATGTCTGTTACTCTGTTAGGCTAGTTCGCTTAAAGCCCGCTAGACGGTGTACCGCTGAGCTGCAAATGCCTATATAGTTAAAATTATAGTGACTGTATATACATAGTGTGGCCAACCGCCGCCATATTTAGGCAAAATGCGCGGGAAATTTGAATTCATATGATGTGATAACTAAACCAAATTCGATAAACAATTAATGAAAGAGCATATTAAATGGAAACAAAATATTTATTTGTACAAAAATACAGAAGTGAATTACAAATAAAGGTATTATATTATATTTTTTGTATAATTCATTTCTAATTATACAAATATTTACATACAAATAATAAATACGTACATACGCCCCCCATAATATTTAATTTGTAAATTAACACATGCTTTAAAATTTAAACTATACTTTTGATTCTTCGAAAAATGCTAGTTTTAAAATATTGATGAAAATTCCTGTGTTAGATTCATTCTTGTAATCAGTATTATTAGTTTATGATCAAAATCAAAATCCTTTGTTGTAATCAGCAATTTTACAGTTTTAATTTGTAAGATAACAATGCCAGAAAATTATCTGTTTGGCAGGGTATTTCTTTTCCTTTTTTATACTAAATTTTTATAGTAAATCAGCGAAATTAAATATCGGCAGAACAGAAAAATAAAATGATCTTACCTTCACAATTATTATTTCAATATAACGAGAACGAGACTAAAAGAAATATCCGTTTGTATTTATAACTACTCTATATATATTAACTGTACGTTGTTTAGTACAGAGAAACATTAATACAAATCGTGTTAATAACAACTTTGTATCGAGTTGTATTAACGCACTTAACCTAATCAAACACTTTTGAGTTACAAATACACATAATTTAATTATTTACACTATTGGAATTATAAATATAGTATAATTACATTAAATTCAGATATAATTCACAAACAAATATCTTAAATTTCATTTCTCTGATGTAAACATTTGAGCTTGGCATAATATCCGCCATATTTAGGCAAATTCGCGCGGACCAATCAAAATCGATCCCCCTATTGGTCACACTATGTATATACAGTCACTATAGTTAGAATTATTTGTGTGTATAAGAAATGTGAAATTCGGTACTTATGTAACAAAACGGAAATGGCGAGAGGTATTGTGCTGGCTATAATAGATTTTTTTTTTCCAAAAGTAATTAGGGAAGCTGGACATTATGGAAGTATGATGTTCGGTTTTCTAATTCACCCAGTATAGCATTTATCCGCATCCTATTATAAATATTTATTGTATTACAAACAAATAAATCTGTCATAGGTATACTTATTTTATACTTGTATGTGAAAGCTATAGATATTACTAGAAACTTAATATACTAGCCATCGTCCCTATTTCTACGCCATTAAAACTAAATTTGTGGTTATGTGTCACATATAAATAACATACCGTCAATTATGCATGTACCATATATCCAACTATCTTTAAAGCATTGAATTAACATAAAAATTAACACGTATTATTCTCAATTACAGATATAAGTTCAGAAGAGAAAGTTTCCGATCGATTGAGAGAAAATGCAACAATAGCCGCCTATTGGAGAACTTACAGAATGCTTGCCTTAAATCTCTTCCTTTTCGTTGTCGTTTGTCGATTGTTGATGTAACTGTGTAAAGTATTGAGTGCGCAGAACAGTTAGTGTAATAAATGTAAATTTGTTAAATGTGAACTTGTAATGTGTGTAAACAATGACCGTGACAATGGATCACAAAAATACCAGGAAGTCTTCTTGGGACTCTAAGGTGAGTGCTAATTGTTGATTGTTTACTATATGCTTCAATAATAATTGCAAAACGTGTATGAACAAGCGTGGTATTTTTTAAACTGTTAATAGAGCTTGTCAACAAGGAAATTATTCTAATTGTTATGAATTAGATATAAATGGAGCATGGGGTACAATTTTTTTTTTTTTTGCTTTTCTTGCCGCTGCGATAATCGTGCTGTAATACTCTACTATTTTGTGTTACAAGTTAATCTTGGTTTACATAATTTTATCAAATTGAGACAAAAAATATTGTAAAACAACCGAATACATTAGGTAACTAAAGTGGTATAGGTTATTGAACCCTTGTACGTGAATTTCGTCATAAATTATGGCTTTTTTGTACGGAATAAAAAAGTGGCTATAATTTGATGGCTTATAGCAATTTGGAACTGCATTTTGGTAAATGTCAAATGATGAAATATAAGGAATATAATAGTAACATTGACCTATTCAAATGAGGATGCCAGATAAACTTTTTATACAAATAATTTAAAAGATGTATAATGAACTTTTCATTTGTTATGCTTAATGGCTGAATAAAAAATTAAAATAACTATTGTTACGTCATAAATTGTGTTTCTATAGGTACTTAGGCTGTGTTCGACGTTGCACTTTGATCACTCTAATATCTAAATCCTAAATTTATGTGTCCTAAATTTAGTGAATATTTAGAATTTTAGGATTTTGCAGGAGCACTCTATGACTTGAAGTTGACGCGCACTAATTAAACAAATCATGTTCGTTACTATAATATAGGCGAGTTTCTTTATTCACCAATGAAGAGTGGTATAAAACAATAATACGAGTACATATTTACTGATTTAGTAATGATTATATAATATAGTAATGATCATAATATTGACTTTTTTAGGAATATATATTTTGAGTTTTGATAAAATATTTTAATATTTTTTCTTCGGACCCCATTTTTCTTGTAATGTAATGAAACGTAGGCCTTGTATAATAGTCGCGCCATATTGTGTTGTGTTTATCCAAGTCAACAATCTATTAAATATATTCTCTTTTCTAAAATGTTGTGTGATCTGGTAATTTATTTTGGTATATAAAAAGGGGAAAACATGCAGATTCACATCCCTTGAAAAAATGTAATTTCCAATTATAAGGCACTTGACCTTGAGTGAAAAAAAAATTCTTCCCTCACTATTATTTAAAATACTAAATAAAAATAAAATTTTGAAGCATCATGTGCTAAATTGTTTTAAAGATGACTTTACTCTCATGAAGATGTTTTTCATATTTTCTTAGTAAATCAATAAAATACATAAATAACTACTATAACACGTTTAATTATATTTAATTCACTGCATAGTCCACTCAAATAAGTTAAAGCTTGAAATTAATAGTCTTTTTGCCTCGCTTTTCGCAGAGAAATTATGTATTTCTCTGTATTGCTGTACGTATTACCACTTATTGCCGAGTATTCCCGAGTATTGCTACTTATTCCCAAATACTGCCACGTATTCCCTAGTATTCCTAACTATTGCCATGTACTGACAGTATTTCCAAATGTATTCCTTAAAAAATGTACAGGGATTCCCACCAGTGGTTCACCCCTCGGGTTAAATCGTCTTATTTTAGGCTCAGAAATCTGTGGTTAAGCCATGTCCCCCTATATTAGAGAAACTTTGTATTTATGTGAAAAAGACCTAAATAATAAATGCAAAAATGCGACATCGCACACAGCCTTAAACTGACAGTTTGTTAGCAGTTCATTCATTTTTATTTATCAATAAATTAATGAAACTCTGGAGTAAACAATACAACAATGACAACAAATATTTATAATAATAATAAATTTTGAATATTTTATGCAAAATTCTGTATATTTTTATAAATTCTAACCACGGAATTGTCTGTAAAAATATATGTAACATATCTAATGACATAGTAAAATACTTGTAGAGTCTACGCAAGCTTTCACGTAAATGAATATATACGTGAGATTATTACTAAAAACGTGCTTTACTTAATGTCAGCAGAAGTAGAACTACTTGTAAATGCCAATACATTCACGACTAGATTAACTTCATATTTAACGGATTGTAAGTTTAAAGTAGATCACAATGTGATCACCTTTGCTTTGAAACAATCGCACAAAACAAAAACCACACAATCACGAAGCAATGTTGCCAACACTAAAGAGGAAATTGTAACACGGTACCTTTGATCAACCATGTTATTTAAACGCTCTAGTTGGTGTGTGCAGCTGATCTGACAGATTGAAACATTTAAATCCAAATATGCTATTTTCGTGTTTAAAAATCTGTTGTGCCCAGCACAAGACCTCTCGCCATTTCTATATTAGGCTATATAAGTAGGATATTGTATTTAACATTTCTGGTACACACAAAAAAATCTAATTACATCTATTATTAATATATTTATATTTTTTAATTCATTTTATAAATAAGTTTCCTCCTACTCTTCTAAATATTCGAGATTCTTCAAATTTGTTGACGAGATTGGTATTGCTGATGCATATGTAATATAATAATACTCTGCTCTTCAGGCCGTGTAAAACCCATGGCTTCTCTTGTAATATTCTTCCACTTTATTCTGTCCTGTGCTCTTTCCAGTTTTTTATTCTTGTTCGTCTTTTTGCAGTAATATGTAATATATATATCGCTAATTTTAAATATTTAATTAATAGTAAAATAAGAAATATTAAATATACTTCCCAGAAAAAGCCTTTAGTAATGAATTTAGATTTTTGACAATGACATTTTTCTGTCATAAACATTTTAATTTTTCAACTGATTTCCATGGAGTTATTTGGCCGGTGAGATTAAACGGATTATTTTATATATTTATAATTATCTCTAAATCTATAGAAGATATAATAACAATGTTCATTGTATCAGGCAGAGAATTTTTATATTCTTTAATATTTGTAATAACATAAATTTCCAAAAAATAATGTTTAGAAGATTTTATTTAAGAAAGTACTACTTTCGGTTGTCCAATTGTTACTAAAAACTTTTCAGCTCTTCCCAGGAATGTCTGATTGAGGAATTCATAGTAAAACAGGTCTTAAGTCTTATAGAATTTGAGAAACTCCCTCCAACATTCACATATACAAACATCTACGCACACACACACACACACACACACACACACACACACACACACACACACACACACACACACACACACACACACACACACACACCATTGTAAAAATGTTAAAATCGGATTCTAGTGACTTTAAATCATGCTTATTTACTAAAATCTAGAAATGCGATATTTAACATGAATCCAATACCTCTCTTAGCAAGAGGTAAAAAGGTAAAAATTAATAATATTCACACTGCGTGACTGAAAAATAGAGACAAATAACTATTTCTTATTAATTTTAGACTTGTAGTTTAAATTACAAAGTTGAGGGCTAATTTAAATGTCACATTTTGGTGTGAAAAGGTCCAGAATTCTATTTCCGGTTTCACCGGAAGCGATATCGTCGTTGATCTAAAATTAATAATAAAGAATATACCCATTTGCCATTTGTCAGTATTTTGTCAACCATCCTGTATAAAAATAGTTATATTCTAATAAAGTTCAGTTATAGAAAAAAAGGTTGAATGTTATAATTACAAAGGTTGGCATTATAATTATGAGTAAATAAAAACTTTAATTTACAGTTCATTTGTTCTTGAGTTTTTCTACGAAAATATTTATAACGGGATTTTAATAACATTAAGATGGAAAGAATGTTGTTTATATATACAAGTGTATATATTATAATATTACATTTTTAATACATGATAAATATGTATCGACTCTGTATAATACTTTAGATACTTTACATTTTAAAATATGACTTAACTTTTATATTTTTAGAAAAAATCTTATTTGTTTATCGATGCACGTCCATATTCTCTTTACATTATAGGTAATATATATAGTTTTAATGATGAATCTGGTCAGTATAAGTAAGGAATTGTGTTTATCTTTAAAACGTAGGCTCCGAGATTTATAAAATAGATTATTTTATATATTTATCTATAAAATATATAGAAAAAGTGTGAATGTACTCCTGTAGAAAATTTAATAATCTTTAAATCTTATAATAACATAAATCGCGAAAAAATTATATTAGGTGTTTTTAGATGAAAAACTATTTTGAGTTTCAAGTAAAGTGTCATTTCCGTTTACCTGATTTATACCCAAATCTTCTTTTCATATTAGAATAAGGTAGATATACAAGGTTTCAGAATTTTATAAATGATAATACTTGAGTTAGAACGTTGGATCTTAAAACGTGGTCGTTTACCAAAATCTTGACATGTGATTTTTAGTACGATTCCTATACCTCCCTTACCAAGGATGGTACAAATTTATATTTCAACTGTCTTAATTTTAAGCATCTTTTAGTAGATAAATATTACAATGTTTTGTTGAAAAATCAATTTTCCTTTTTTTAATGTGGCAAGTCGCCATATTTGTTGCATCTAATGAAATGTTTGTTTTTTGTTTTAAAGATCATTAACTTCATTGTTATATTTATAAAGTGAAAATGTTTTCAAATCTTAATACATATTATTATACAAGTATAAACTGTTTTTAATACTTGCATTATTCTCATAATAATTATGTGCACACTTTTGTTTTACTACAATTATAACAAAAATTCTCTTTCTAATGACAAGAAAATGTATTTCTTCATTTATAATAATAATAATGACATTTTCAGATGTTTATTTCCGTATTTCAATTTTATAAAATTTCATTTCTTTTAAGATAAATGTTATGTTGGACATTAAATAATTTTGGTTATCAGTTAAAATTTACATTTGACTGATTGTAATATATATTGCAATAGTACTGGAAAGATTTGGGTCAAATTTAACATTATAATGATAAAAGTATCTATAAAGTTAAAATAGAAATAAAATACACATAAAATAAAATAATTATCGATAGTTTGTACTGTAAACATGACAATATTATTTTGAAATTACTTATATTTTCAATTGTTTTTTTTTTACAATAAATACCTTTAAAATGACTCTTACCTAATAAAATTTTATGGCAAAAAAAATAATATATTCATTATTCTGCAAAATGCTTGCCTGGGGCCTGATGTGTGCAACTACATCATGATTATTTTGAAAACATTCATCATTCCGAAAAGAAATAATGGTTGGGAGATTTTATGAAGTAGAAGGAAAGAATAATAAAGTAGGTATATTATTGTTAAATTGTGATATTTGAAGATAGAAGTAATTGTATGAGAAAAATACTAGTCGGATTTTGGACAGAGAATTTTAATAATAATTATTTATACAACAAGTGTAAAAAGTATATAGTCTTACTTCACGAATAGGAAAGTTAGACCGAACGAGCCGCAGGCGAGTTCGTCAAATCCTATGACTGAAATAAGACACTTTTTACTCGATTGCATACAATTTTTTTATATCTGCAATAAAAGTGTGAAAAAAAGTGCCGTAACGCTTCATTATTTCACTCCGCAGCGTTGAAAAAGTGCACTTTTTCACACTTTTATTGTGTTTAAAAAAGACATAGGTACTTTATAAATTCATTTTAATGAAAAAAGTGTACTATTTTAACAGACGTAAAAAAATTATAAATAAAACTTCATGGTTGGTGTTCATAGCTTCGAAAATAAAACATAAATTAACATCAGCTGTCATTTAATATATTCATAATTAACAAGCAATAATAACAACTTCATACCTTTTAAAGCACTGTAAGCAATCATATATGCGAACCTTTGTCTTAAGACAGCTTTTTAATATTATATTTAAATTGAAATCCTTGTACCAGAACGTAAATAAAATTAAACATAAAAAATGATCTGCAAATCTTAAATATTGTACACAAAAATAAGCATATACATAACAACTATCATTTGACCTGTTAATTTACGTTCTGGCAAAAGGATTTCAATCTAAATATAATTTTAAAAATCTGTCTTAAGACCAGGATTCGCATATATGATTGCGTACAGTGCTTTAAATATTTGAATATTTTAAATGTCAGTTGATGTTAATATACGTTTTATTTTCAAAGTTGTGAACACCATCCATAAAGTCTTATTTATAATTTTATTTGTATTTCTTATTTGCGTAGTTGTTAATGAGCCTTTATTTATAATTTTATTTGTATTTCTTATTTGCGTAGTTGTTAATGAGCCTTTATTATTCTCAATATTTAGAGAGTAGGTAACCCCCCAATATGATTTAATTTTCAGATTAATTTTCAAAAAATAAAATTTAATATGCAGATATTTCTCTCTTCATGGAAAAATCGATTGTGTATGTCACTCATTCTGTTTTTCAATTTTATTCGACCGTGTGCAACGAAAATGAAACAAATGCTCGTTACAAAATTCTCCGTGTTGTAACACGCCTAAATGTTTAGAGGCATAACTGACCATAAAAGTGAGAATTCAAATTGTATAACCTAAAAGTTTTCTTCACTTTGCACAAATAAAAAAATCGCGAGAGAAATTCTTCTGCGTAATTATTGTTACATTTTATAAAATGTTATTTAATTCTTTGTTTCCCCGTGAGAAATTGAGTGAGAAATGAATTCATTATTACAATTTTATAAGAAAATGAGAAATAAAAAAAGACTGAATGTTATCTTTTCAAAGATGTTATAATTAAAAGTGCATCTTAATTAAGTAACGTAGCAGTTTTTTTCATAATTTCATTAATGAATTACATAGGATTTATAATAGAATTAGAGACTTTTCAAAGGATATTAATTAAAAATGTACGCTACTTTTTTAATTCAAAATAATTGTATATTACTCAACAAGCGTGTAATGATGGCTGTACTTTATGTAGACGAAGATTGTAACTTTGTGTCAAAGCCGTAAAATGAATTCGAAAATACTCTCCAGTTAATTCCATATTTTCACTCACAACGATATTTGAAAATATTAATAAATTCTAAAACTAACTCAACTTACATAATTTAGTTTCATATGACAGATAAACAACTAACAGATCTTTTTTACCTTCCGTCACCTTTAGGTACGGAAGGTATTGTCTTTGGTCAAAAAATTCGGTGGTGAGTTTTTAATGAATAAGCACGTTTTAAGATCCCGAGAATACGATTTTACTAATTTTACATTGATGTCTGTATGTGTGTGTGTCTGTGTATGTGTCCGTGTGTGTGTCTGTGTGTCCGTGTGTGTGTGACAAATTTTTCTCCGACGATAACTCAAAAACTACAATTCTAAAAATTATGATTCTTTCGTATTCCTCTTCTTTACAACCCTATAAAGAGCTGATTAGATTTTGGTTATAATTGGTCAACCGGAAGTACCCTTATTTGAAGTTTTTAACAGTTTTTCTGGAAAAAACGCAGTTAAAAATCAATTTTCGACTTTTTATGATCATTAATATGAAAGAAAATCTTATTCCCTATACGATTTGATTATACATTTTCCTTCATATTCAATAGATATAGAGTTATAGAGAGATTAAGAGAGGTTAACTTTCAAAAATCAGTCAGCTTTTGCAAAAATTATGGAAACAGCAGATATATTCAAAAAATTCTAATTGACAGATGTCAGTGTCAAGTGCAAAACCAAAGTGGAAAGCATAGGATCAGAAAGTAACATAAGTGACAGAGTGTCCCTCGCAAGTGACTTGCAGTTTCAATGCCGGAAGTACGAGGAAGGCCAAAGAGAAGATGGAAGGACTGTGTAGCAGAATATTTGAGAGAGGAAGAACTGTGTGAAGAAGATGCGTTGGATAGGAATGAGGAAGTGTGAAGTGCAATTTACAGAATGTACAATCATGTTATAATTATATTGGCTTTATAGAATCTTTTCAAAGGAACTTGCAATATGGAATTTGTAAAAAATAGTGTGTTCGCGTTACAATTTTACAGGATATATAGAATCTTTTCCAAGGAACTTTTGGTATCGGATTTGTACAAAATACATCGAATTGACGGAAGGTTTTGTGCTGGCCACAACAGATTTTTTTAATAATTATTCTAGCGAGATTCCATACGCAGTGTATAGGGATACACCATTTTGCCTCACTAGAATTCGATTTTAACATTTTCACTATGATGTGCGTGCGTGTGTGTGTGTGTGTGTGTGTGTGTGTGTGTGTGTGTGTGTGTGTGTGTGTCTGTGTGTGTGCGTGCGTGTGTGTGTGTGTCTGTGTGTGTGCGTGCGTGTGTGTGTGTGTGTGTCTGGATGTTGGAAGGACGATCCCACAAAATCTATAATACTTAAGACCTGTTTAACTACGTATTCCTCAATCTGATATTAATGGGAAGAGCAAAAAAGGTTTTGCCAAGAATTGGGCAACCGGAGGTAGTAGTTTCTCATTTTTTGAAAATTTTGTTATTTTATATTGAAGAACATAAAGTTCTCCATCTAATACATTTAAAAATATTATATCTTCTATAGATTTAGAAATAAAGAAAATAAAATATTTAGAATAATCTGTTTTAATAAATCACACAGTCCAGACTACACCAAAGAAACCAGTTGTCAAATTCAAATGTTTGTTATTGACAAATAAATGTCAGTGTCAAAAATCAATAGTTTTACTGACATTACTGAAAGGTTTTTCTGTGAAATAGGTATTTCTTATTGAATTATTAATTAAATTTTTAAAATGTAGGTAGGTATGTATTAATAGTAATACTACATACATATATCCTTAAGAAGAACCATCTTGAACATTTTGGAAGAGTAGGACAAGATTCCTTATAGGATGAAAGAATAGATATACATAATTGAAATTATTTGTGTGTACAAGAAATGTTAAATTCGATACTTATGTAACAAAATGGAAATGGCGGGAGGTATTGTGCTGGCCGCAACAGATTTTTAAATTTGTAACATTAACATTACTGTTACGTGTGCATACTACAAAACAATTTAGATGCTATCCTATGTAAATGATGTAATTAATTTTACATTAGTAAAAACATGTTACACTCTATTTATAAAACGAATAATTCGATACACAGTTAAAAAATAAATAAATGTATAATAATGGCTTTGCCCATTGCTTTACCGATCTGATAACATTTTTTTTTTTACTAATTCTATAGATGTATAAATATGACGGCATAGTATCCATTTTTGGGTGTGCCAGTGTGCTTTGTCACATATATCGGTAATGATGATGACATATTTGTACCGTGCGGGCGTTTATCAGGCGTCACCTCACGGGCACTCATTGCTGGCGTGTAGAGTGCACCACAGGGATCACTTTTGTGCCATTTAAAATTGGAAATATTTGGCGTCGGTCGGGATCGAACCCGGTTCCCCAGGTTCGCGACCAGACACTCAGGCACGCGGACCATAGACGTTTTTCTGTAACTTTTAGTTGAAAACCAAATTTCCGACAGTTTAAACCAGTATTTAAGGGCCAGTTTTACAATCTCAGATTAAAATTTTAACTGTCAATTACATAAACAAAATTGATTAATAATTATTTTCTAATAAAAATCTTTAGCCCTTAAATCAATTTTTAAAATTGATTGACATTTAAATAGTATTGTGTTAGCTCCATGAAAAAATATATAGGGAAAATTTTAAGAAAGTGCCGACTCATATCCTTCCAAAATTGATAAACTGATATGTTCTGCTCATAAATTAATACGAAAGCTTAAAACTTCCTTAATTTTTATTCATGATTTCGTAATTATTTTGTTACATGCAAATGGTAACATATTGGAAGTTATATAATATAACCACGGAAGTGAAAACTTTTGAACACTTAAAAATAATTTATCGTAACAACATAATTAAAGATAAACAAATGTATTATTAGATAATGAATAAATTATAGTTCATTTAAACATTTTAAGATAATTGCACACACATACTTCGTATAATAAACAAATATATTTTGAATATGATATGGACCACGCGTCACATTGAAATTTACATAATGAATATTGTAATTAATGTTTCAACATTCATAAACCATAGCGAATAATCACTTTTGATTTTGAAATCGTAAATGCTATTTTATAATTAATGAGACATTAAAAATATTGCTAATGTAACCTCTAACGTAATATTTAATTAAATAAATTATTTCCAATTTTCATATAGCATAAAGGTGATTGTTATGGTATACAGGATGTTTCAATAAGATCGTCCCCCATTGGTAACTTTTTACCTCCCGCTACCCTAAGGGAGGTATAGGGCTCGTGCTAAAAATCACATATCAAGATTTTAGTAAATGACCACGTTTTGAGGTCCATAGTATCCACGATGATGTCTGAATGTGTGTGCATGTGTGTGCATGTGTGTGTGTGTATGTGTGTGTGTGTCTGGATGTTGAAGGAATGGTTTCCCAAAGTCTATAAAACTAAAAACCAATTTAACTACATATTCCTTAATCTGACATTAATGGGAAAAGCTGAAAAAGTTTTGGACAACTGAAAATAATAATTTTAAAAAAATCTTCTAAATATTATTTTTTTGCAAATTTATGATATAACAAATGTTAAAGAATATAAAATTCTCTGTCCGATACATTGTACATTTTTATTATATCTTCTATAGATTTAGAGATAGAGAATTATAAATACAGGGAATTTATTTTAACATGCAACATATGGCGAATCACTTCCATGGTTACTCACTATTGTCAAAAAATGACAGCAATGTAAAATTTGTCCATTTTAAAATGCAACATACAAAATTTGTAGTTTTGTATTATCAAAACTAATTTCCTATAAATTAGCCTACGTACGATTAACAAATAATCAAAACATGAATTGTTAAAAAATACCCCCAATCACTCTGAGGCAATATTCTAGTCGGTCGTAATAGGAATTGACATCATTTGTGATGTGTTTTGGAGGTTTCTCCTGTCCTGCAATACTATTTATAATGTTGCATTTTAAAATGGACAAATATTACATTGCTGTCATTTTTTGACAATAGTGAGTAACCATGGAAGTGATGAACTATAATGTTGCATTTTAAAATAAATTCTCTGTATATAAAATAATCCATTGTTATGAATCTCATAGCCCAAATAACTCTTTGGAAACCAGTTGAAAAATTAAAATGTTTGTAATTGATAGAAAAATGTTCATTAGATTTTGGTGTAAATTGGATAATCGGAAATGGCACTTTACTTAAAGCTCCTAATGGGTTTTCTTCAAAAAATACCATTAAATGCATTTTTTTCGTATTTTATGTCATTATAACAATTGGAGATTATTGAATTTTCTACAGGTACACATTCATACTTTTTCTGTATATTTTACAGGTAAATTTAAAAAATAATCTTTTTTATAAATCCCAGAGCCTTTGTTTTAAAGATAAACATAATTTCTTCGTTACACAGTTCATTTTTCAAATGTATGTAACTGACAGATAAATGTCACTGTCAAAAAACTAATCATTTCAATAATGATGACATTTTAAAAAGGAAATAGTAAATAAAGCAATAGTTATATGCATAGTTTGCAGCATTAGAAAATATGTAGGTATGTTTTTAAATTAATAAAAATTAAATAGCGGAAGGTTTTGTGCTGGGCACAACAGATTTTTCCGTAGTCTTATGCCCGTATTCACCAACATCAAATAAATCTTTGAATAGCTTATTCATTGGATAAGAGAAAAATATCGCATCGATACCATAACACAAATGAAGGTATTTATTCTAGCTGTCATATTTTGATGCGATATTTTTCTCTTATTCAATGAATAAGCTATTCGAAGATTTATTTGTTGTTGGTGAATACGGGCATTAGAATGCCATGATTGAAATGAATGAATAAACACCATGTGTATTTATTTTTTTCTTGTTTTTAGATGTCCGTGAGTACCGTGAGTTCAGCCACTCGTCAATTCCGGCGTTCCCCTAGTTCCATTCTTTCATCAGACAGCGACATCCGGTTTACCAGGAAAAATTTGAGTCCAGGAACGAGATGTGGGTGTTGTATCATCGCTCTTTTTCTTCTTTTTCTTCTATTAGCTGCTGGAGCCCTCTACGTAGCATGTAAGTATTAAATTTTACATTTTTGCAATAATGTTTTTCATAGATAAAAAAAAGATACACTGAAAGATGTTAACGATATTGCGGAATATAAAGTCACTTTATTAGGTTTACATAACGTGGAATAGTTCTTATAGTTTGATTTGTTTACAAACACATCTTGAACTAAGGAAACAATTATTTTTTAATATTAGTTATTCATACTGAAATTACTCTAATTCGTTCAGGATCTTTCAGAAAAGTGTTTACATAACTTTTTATTGTAATTACTGTTGGTAAATCTATAATCAATACCAACTCTACTTTCTTTTGTAAATTAATTCAAAAGTTTACTAATATGAGTTCCAAAGCAACGCTTTCTTAAAAATATGTATGTATTACATATCAATTTTAGTCTTAGGATTATGTTTAATTGCAATGAAATTTAATAATAATAAAATGGGATCCTCCACTATTTATTTTTTATTTTTATGAAATTTAGACCTAAGTTGACAGCGATCTAATAGTTTTAGAAAGACAGTTATTCGTTACACTGTACTATTTTTTACCTTTCGTTAAGAGAGGTATTGGAATCATGCTAAAATTCACATATACAGATTTTAGTGGATAAGCACGTTTTAAGGTCCCTATAATCCGATTATAACATTTTTAAAATGATGTCTGTGTGTGTGTGTGGATGTGTGTATGGATGTTGTAGGGACGATTCCTCAAAAACTATAAGACTTAAGACCTGTTTAACTATGAAATCCTCAATCTGACATTCCTGGGAAGAGCTGAAAAGGTTTTGGTAACAATCGGACAACCGGAAGTAGTAGATTCTTAAAAAAATCTTCTAAATATTATTTTTTGGAAATTTGTTATTACAAATATTAAAGAATATAAAATTCTCTATCTAGTATATTGAACATTTTTATTATATCTTCTATAGATTTAGAGATAGATAGTTATAAATATAAAATATATTTCATTGTATCCATCAAATAACCCATGGAAATCAATGGAAAAATTAAGATGTTTGTAAATGACATAAAAGTCAGTGTCAAAAATCCAGAGACATTACTGAAGGCTTTTTCTGGGAAATACATTTAATATTTCTTATTTTATCATTAATTATATATTTAAAATTATAGTTGTAGCTGCCGCACGTTAAATTAACTCTCTTATTGAATGTGGATAGCCTAAAATTCGTACTTGGACAAGTCGTGGTGTAATAGTAATTATAATATGCTATTTTTATAACAAGGAAAGGACTCCGTCAACATCTAAAGTTGGTATAAACAGAAATGGGAATCATTTGTAAGCCAAACTATGTACAGTAACAGATCAACTAAACACGCGCTTGCTATGCATATATTTCATCATATACCTTTCAGAAATCCCGCCAATCTTGTTAATGAATTGGAAGAATCTCGAACATTTAGAAGAATAGGAGGAAACTATATCATAGAATGAATTGAAAAATAAAGAATAGATGTAATTAAAATATTTTGTGTGTTCCAGAAATGTTAAATACAATATTTATAGCCTAATATGAAATTGGCGAGAGGTATTGTGCTGGGGCCACAACAGATTTTTTTTACTTATAAAAATAAATAAAAATAAAATAAATATATCATCACGGCATATTACCCATTTCTGGGTGTGCCAGTATCTACAACACATGTAGACATCGGTAATGATGACGATATATTTTACCGTGCGGGCGCTTACCAGGCGTCACGTCACGGGCACTCATAGCTGGTGTGGAGAGTGCACCACAGGGGTCACTTTTCTGCCATTTAAAATTGGAAATATTTGGCGTCTGTCGGGATCGAACCCGGTTCCCCCAGGTTCGCGACCAGACACTCAGGCATGCGACCACGGGACCCCCTACTTATAAAAATGAGGTTATATTATAGCGATAGTAGGTAGTCTTATTCAGATCAGAAACAGAAAGGTTTGTTAAATGTCAAAAACAATCTGCGATGTTATTGTTGAAAGTATAGGTTATAAAAGTAAGTGTATAACATTTACATTGCTTTGTTTTTATTGTTAAATCTTTTGTTTTATTAATGGTTTAAGTTTAAAACAAACTTTTTGTAGATATGTATGTTCTGCGAGACACTAAGATTTCTCTCTTAAATCTCTTGTCTTGCTGGGTGCATTCTTTAGCAGAAAGTTGTTATGTTCTTGTTCTATTTGTGGAGATACGATTACTGAAAGTATTTCTGCCTTCAAGAGATTATTAACTATTCATTTATTCTGATGTGTCGGTTAGGTAAGGCAAATCGGCTAAGCAATAATATATGTGCCACTTTTTGTTTTTGTACATTTATACAGAAGGTGGATCTACTTGACACTATGTTTCTAGTAAGGAGTTATTAGTCTTAATTATCGTAGACAGCCATTATAACAATCGCAGTGTGTTTTTCTTGATTTTATGGATAGAAAGTATGAAATCAAAGGCGGTTACAATTTGGTGAACAATAAAGAAATGATATGCTTGAATGATGAATATAATTTTGCAATGAGGAAGGCTACATAATATTGGTAATAATAGGAAAGAATTTTTTGAAAGTTGGAGAAAAAATATTATCCAATTTTACGGCTATTACTTTTATGACTGGAAAATATTAAATACATACAAAGATATCGTAAAAAAATCTGTTGCGGCCAGCACAAGACCTTCCGTTAATTTGATGTATTTTGTACAAATCCCATTCATTGGAAAAGATTATATATATCCAGTAAAATTGTAACACGAACAAAATACATTTTTTTACAAATTCCATACAGAAAGTTCCTTGGAAAATATTCTATAAATCCTATAAAATTATCACATGAATATTCATTATGTATACTCATACTCATATAAATACTCTAAAAATGTGTACACTTACGTAACATTCTCTTTATAATTAAATAATATTACTACCAAGTTTATATCTCTAGCCATTTTGGAATTATTGCCCCAAAGTCAAAATACCCCACTTATAGATACAAACTTTATGTATCTAGATACTTCTCATGCGCTGATTCCAAATTTTGAAACCGCAGGTCGATATCTCTTTTCGTTCTCGAGATATTTAGATTCAAATTTTGCTAAAAACTGCCCATTTTTGGGCAATAATCTAAAAATGGGTCGAAATATGAATTTGGCGACAACACCATTCGATTCTACGGGCAAAATTACATAAGTACACCAATTTTCAGAATTCAGAAAAAAGGTCGATATCTCTTTTCGTTCTCAAGATATTTAGTTTCAAAGTTTTGCTCAAAACTGCCCATTTTTTGGTAATAACCCAAAAATGGGTCGAGATATGAATTTGGTGACAACACCATTCGATTCTACGGGCAAAATTACATAAGTACACCAATTTTCAGAATTTTTGAACATCACATACAATATCTAAAGCAAAATAACTGAAAATGTCCAAAAATCGCAATAATCTAAGGTGTACCCCTTACGTTTTTTTCAGATTTTGGCCATTTTCAGGGGTTTTCAAACTTTTATTCATACAAAATAAACCGGTTGGACAAAAATTATGAAAATTGCTATACTTATGTATTTTTGTCCGTAGAAACGAATGTTGATGTCGCCAAATTCATATCTCGACCCATTTTTGGGTTAATACCAAAAAATGGGCAGTTTTGAGCAAAACTTTAAATCTAAATATCTCGAGAACGGAATAAGATATCGACCTGCGGTTTCAAAATTTGGAATCAGTGCATTGAGAAGTGTCTAGATACATAAAAATTAGATTTTTGAAAATTTTAAAGTTTGTATCTAATTGAGTTTTACACACACACATACACACGGACCCATATATATATATATATATATACACCCTACAGACATCATTGTAAAATTGTTAAAATCGGATTCTGGGGACATCAAAACGTGCTTATTCACTAAAATATGTATATGCAAGTTTTAGCACAATCCCTATACCTCCCTTATCTAGGGAAGCGGGAGGTAAAAATTCTCCTCACTTTTCGTAATGTGTCATAAGCATTAGCCTTCATTTTCAAAATTCAAGTATAATATTCAAGGCTTAGAAAGTTACTCCTTCATATATTACAAAATTTGTAGGAAACATAAACAATCATTTACCCATACCCATCTGCAATTAATGCCACGATGAATCATTTATGTAGGTTTAGTGTATTCTTCAAATCTGCATTGCATTATCGTTAATTATTTACAACCTAAACAGTTACCTAACGCAAAAAATTAATACAGAAACGTTGCTCAACAAACTTTGAGATGCTAATTAAAAAGTGATGACGGTGTTTGTTATTGTTAATTGTATCTAATTGTAAAGTTAGATTAGAGTGGATTATATGAAATGGAATAAAAAGTAGTTTAAACTTTGAGAATAAATTTTATAACTCATTTAACTTAATGTTCAGTAAATTGTGACTATTTTCCAACTTTAATGTTCTTGTAATTTGATTTTAATTAAATGCTTTTATAAGCAAACATTAATTAACAGAAAAGTAATTGAACAGGGTCCACCAAAGAACTTTTGGTACAGGATTTGTACAAAATACATAGAATTGACGGAAGGTATTGTGCTGGCCTCATCAGATTTTTTACCTCTCGCTAAGAGAGGTATTGGAATCATGCTAAAAATCACATATCCAGATTTTAATGAATAAGCACGTTTCAAGGTCACTAGAATCCGATTTTAACATTTTTACAATGATGTCTGTCTGTGTGTGTGTGTGTGTGTGTGTGTGTGTGTGTGTGTGTGTGTGTGGATGTGTGTGTGTGTGTGTGTGTGTGTGTGTGTATGGCTGGATATTGGACGGACGATTCCTCAAAAACTATAAGACATAAGACCTGTTTAACTATGAATTCCTCAATCTGACATTCCTGGGAAGAGCTGAAAAGGTTTTGATAACAATTGAACAACCGGAAGTAGTAGTTTTTAAAAGAAATTCTTCCAAATATTAATTTTTGAAAATTTTTGATATTACTAATTTTGAAGAACAAAATTCTACACCTGATACATTTAAATTTTTTATTATATCTTCTATAAATTTAGAGATAAAGACGCTATAATATATAGAATATCGGGATATAACAAGTCGAGTAGGCGAAACTACACTAAGGAAACCAGTTGACAAATTCAAATGTTTATGACATAATTTGTAAATGACAGACGTCAGTGTCAAACATCAACAGTTTTAGTGAAATTCTGATAGCTTTTTCTGGGAAGTACATTTAATCTTTCTTATTGTTTTATTAATTAAATATTTAAAATTATAGGTAAAATGCATATTGATGAAAATCCTGGGCTAGTGGGTGACGAATAACTAATCAAAGTTATGATGAACTGAACTTTATTTTTATAAAAATACAAAAATCAATCTATTTGACATTTCACAAAAACAACAACTAAAAATTATTGTAGCAGCGCTTGCTGTGGAAAATTATATAATGACGACGTATACTTGATCCTTTGAGCTAGTACGATTTGTCTATATTTCTAACACATATATCCATCAGAAATACCGCCAATCTGGTTAATGAATTGGAAGAATCTATGACATTTAGAAACTTCCTCATACAATGAAAAATAAATATAATTAGAATTATATGTGTGCAGAAGATATGTTAAATACAATAAAAAACAATATTTGGATAAAGTTCTGTATTTTATTTTATTATAAAACGACGGTTCGATAGCGAAGTGCAATACAATACTTATATAGCCTAATATGGAAATGGCGAGAGGTCTTGTGCTGGCCACAACAGATTTTTTAAAAACACATTCACATTAACTTATGACAATTTGAAATTCTGAGTTGGCGGACTGTGTATGTGCGTTAGCAATAGTTTCAGGTCCGAATTTATTTTATGCAAGTCAAAATGGTCGGCTCTTAACCGCCATCTGCTATTTCCTTTTACGAAATAATAATTAGGATATAGGCATAACATTAATGTATATGCTTGATTAAAGTTATAGTTTAGAAAGTAAAGAAAAACAAAAGGTTTTAATTTTCACACGAACAACTGTCAATTGTCAACAAGTGGAGTGAACTTTTGTTTCTAGATTTGTTTGTTTTCCTACAGGAAATAAAATTATCATCTAGTTTTTGTGCAAAATTTAATTTTCCCTTTCATTTTAAATGCCAACAATTATGAATTTCCGGAATTGTGAAACGAATTTAAATATTTAACTGGTAATTATCTTATCCTAAACATATTACACAGAGGAAGGATATGCCAATTTTTATATTTCTTGAGCTAACATGTAATTTTCAAATTTTTATCAAAGGTGTTAAGGACAGACTTAATTTTAAGATAACTGCATACTTTTACATTATTCTTTTTACCTCTCGCTAAGAGAGGTATTGGATTCATGCTAAAATTCGCATATCTAGATTTTATTGAATAAGCACGATTTAAGGTTCCTAGACTCCGATTATAACATTTTTAAAATGATGTCTGTGTGTGTGTGTGTGAATGTGTGTATGTGTGTCTGGATGTTGGAGGGACGATTCCTCAAAAACTATAAGTCTTAAAAAATATTTAACTGAATTTTCCTCAATCTGATATTCATGGGAAGAGCTGAAAAGGTTATGGTAACAATTGGACAACCGGAAGTAGGTAGTTTCTTAGAAAAATTCTTCTGAATATAATTTTTTGCAAATTTTTATTATTACAAATATTGAAGAACAAAATTCTCCATCTAATACACTTAAAAAATTTATTATATCTTGTATAGATTTAGAAATAAAGACACTATAATATATAGAATATTCTAATCGCAGAGGCTAAGGCACTAAGGAAACGACTTGACAAATTCAAATGTTTATAACATAGTTTGTAAATGACAGTGTTAAAAATCAACAGTTTTAGTGACATTCTGATAGTTTTTTCTGGGAAGTATATTTAATCTTTCTTATTATTTTATTAATGAAATTTTTGAAATTATAGGTAAAATGCATATATCCATCAGAAATACCGCCAATCTGGTTAATGAATTGGAAGACATATAGGAACTTCCTCATACAATAAAAAATAGATATAATTAGAATTATGTGTGCAGAAGACATGTTAAATATAATAAAAAACAATATTTGGTTAAAGTTCTGTAATATTTACCTACCTCCCGCTACCCTTGGTAAGGGAGGTATAGGGATCGTGCTAAAAATCACATATCGAGATTTTAGTAAATGACCACGTTTTAAGGTCCCTAGAATCCAATTTTAACATTTTCACGATGATGTGTGTATGTGTGTGTGTGTGTGTGTGTGCGTATGTGTGTATGTGTACAAATTTTGTTTGCACTCTAACTCAAATACTATCATTCAGAAAATTCTGAAACCTTGTATTTCTACCCTATTCTAATAGGAATAGAAGCCATTAGATTTTGGTGTAAATCGGATAAACGGAAATGGTACTTTACTTGACGCTCATAATGGTTTTTCTGCAAAAAATACCATTAAATGCCATTTTTTCGCTTTTAACGTCATTGGAAAATTATAGATTATTGAATTTTGTACAAGTTTACATTAATACTTTTTCTATATATTTTATAGATTAATTTAAAAATCATTTTTCTTTTTTTAATCCCGATGCCTAAGATAAACATAATTCCTTCGTTACACAGTTTATTTTTCAAATGAATGTATCTGACAGGTAAACGTCATTGTCAAAAAACTAATCACTTCAAATTAATAATAGTGACATATTAAATAATAAAGAAAATCGTAAATAAAGCAATAGTTGTATGCAATGGAACATAATATAGTTTGAAGCATTACTAAATACGTAAGTATGTATTTAAATTAATAAAAATTAAATAGCGGGAGGTTTTGTGTTGGCCACATCAGATTTTTTGTTATAAAACGACGGTTCGATAGCGAAGTGCAATACAATACTTTATAGCCTAATATGGAAATGGCGAGAGGTCTTGTGCTGGCCACAACAGATTTTTTTTTTAATTCAATACCAGTTTTTATATTTTGTTGCGAGAAAATAGCAAATGACGCTTGAGCCGACCGTTTTTAAGTGCATTAAATTAAATAAATAATTTAAATTCGTAAAACCAAACTTTGGTAGTAGGTACTAAATATTTTTATTAGTACAATGTACAATACCTAAATATTAAAAATTACAAACTTAAATCAAAAACATGGTTAAATATTACTTAATCCTGTTGATTTTATCTGATAATTGGTAGCTGACAAGTGATATTTCTTTCGCTTTTGTAAACTAGGTTTGCATTCTAACCAATCAAGTAAATAAAATAAAAAAATATGTTGTGGCCAGCACAAGACCTCTCGCCATTTCCATATTAGGCTGTATAAGTATTGTTTTGCATTTCCCTTTCGAACCGTCGTTTTATAACAAAAAAATCTGATGTGGCCAACACATGACCTCCCGCCAATTCCATGTTTAAAATAGCAGTGAGTTTTAAGTAAAGTATCATTACCGGTTAATCGTTTGTAAATAAAATCTAATTTGTTGTCCAATAAATAGAAAAGTATGTAATACGAAATTTTGGATTGTTTTATTGTTTTTCCTCAAAAATTTGTTAGAGCTCCAAATTAAGTACTACATCCGATTTATCATATATGGTTAAAATCTAATATGTTGTTTCAAATTATATATGAGTTTTAAATACCAAATTTGAGAAGTTTTGGATCATATTTTAATAGGCTTTAAGGAAAAATCGTCACACACGTACATTCTTATAAAAATCAGCATCATCTTCTAGGTGCTCTAAAACGCAATCTTTGTAAATTCTTCGCCGTACATAATCCATTTCGTAAATGTGTAGTTGTAAATTAATATTAATTTATAGTGCTGCAAAAATAGCAATTAGCAAATTTAAATCAGATCATCCTGTTCATCTAACATTTATGTATGATGGAAAATATATTATTTTTACAAACCTTAATAAAATATTTTACTATTATATTCTCATTAACACGGTTTTATTATTAATTTTAATATAATTACTGCCTGTCAGTGACATTTGTTTAAATATGTCAAACCTGTCATTAAAATTATGATTTTGTTTGACGCATAGGCTAGCTGATATATGGAAATAAATTATATTATATATTCATATTTAAAGTTATTTAGAGTTATTTACTAAATGTTATTATCGTAGAATTGAAGATTAAACCATTATATTCCATTTTAATTAGTAAAAATTGCTAAAAAATTATATTCAATGAATTTTTTACAAGAAAAGCTGTTAAAAGCTTGTATAAATGATACTTCCGGTTATCCGATATACACTAAAAACTAATGAGCTCTTCCCATATTAGTATAGAATGGGTATACAAAATTTCAAATTTTTCTGATTGATAGTATTTGAGTAATCGTGTCCACATGATCCACACACACACACAGACACACACACAGACACACACACAGACACACACACAGACACACACACATACATACCTACAGACATCATTGTAAAAATGTTAAAATCGGATTCTGGGGACATCAAAACGTGCTTATTATATAAAATCTCTATATGCTATTTTTAGCACGATCCCTATACCTCCCTTACCTAGGGTAGCGGGAGGTAAAAATACAGTACTTTACCAAAATACTGTTTTTTATTGTATTCTGCACACATATAATTCTAATTATATCTATTTTTCATTGTATGAGGAAGTTTCTATATGTCAGAGATTCTTCCAATTCATTAACCAGATTGGCGGTATTTCTGTTGGATATATGCATTTTACCTATAATTTCAAATATTTAATTAATAAAACAATAAGAAAGATTAAATATATACTTCCCAGAAAAAGATATTAGAATGTCACTAAAACTGTTGATTTTTGACACTGACGTGAGTCATTTAAAAACTATGTTATAAACATTGGAATTTGTCAACTGGTTTCCTTAGTGCCTTAGCCTATGCGATTAAATTACTCTATATATTATAGTGTCTTTATCTCTAAATCTATACAAGATATAATAAAATTTTTAAGTGTATTAGATGGAGAATTCTATATTCTTTAATATTCAATAACAAAAATTTCCAAAAAATTATATTAAGAAAAATTTTTTTTAGAAACTACTACTTCCGGTTGTTCAGTTGTTACCAAAACCTTTTCAGCTCTTCCCAGGAATGGCAGATTGAGGAATCCATAGTTAAACAGTTCTTAAGTCTTATAATTTTTGAGGAATCGTGTCTACAACATCCAGACATACACACATACACACATCCACACACACACACAGACATCATTTTAAAAATGTTATAATCGGATTCTATTGACCTTAAATCGTGCTTATTCAATAAAATCTGGATATGCGAATTTTAGCGAAAGGTAAAAATAAATATATCATCACGGCATATTACCCATTTCTCAGTGCGCTAATCTGCGTTACACAGATTTCGGCAATGATGATGACATATTTCTACCGTACGCGGGCACTCATTGCTGACGTGAAGAGTATAACATAGGGATCACTTTCGTGCCATTTCAAATTTGAAATATTTGGCTCATTAGTAATAATTTTCCTTGATTTTGACCCAATTCATACTGTTTGTATACATGTTATTAGATTCTGTAAAAAATAGTAAGTACTTATGTAATTATGTTGTAACCTATTCTGGTTAATAATTTTACGAATAATGACTCCGTAATTTCATCTTTTCATACATCTGGTACCAGTTTTGTAATTGTTATTTGTTAACATGTGCAGAATTACATAATTGGGAACGCATTAAAAATTTAAATTTAAGTACTATTGGAAATTACAAATTTATAAACCTACTCAAAATCTGACACCTATGTACTATTTACATTTACAATAATTATTAAACATACATATGTAGGTATGTACAACATAATCCATGTAATGTTAAATTAGTATAGAATTTTAAATTTATTTTACAGTTTTAAGGTTTAGTTTTAGTATAAATGTTGCTTATACTAATTTATTACTATGGTGGAGGACCCTATTAAAATAAACCTGTTATTTAGTGCACCGGCTATGCAATTCAAAATTTCATTGGCGGTTTCTGCATTAAAGAGAACAATCCATGACGAAATCTTATTTATTCGTAACATTTTAACTGCACCTGTGAAAGTAACATCACTGGAATGAATTTAGCGACATTTGCTCGACGACCTTGACTGATTCAGACATTCACCGCTACGAAGTACGCGTCACACAGAATTCCTTCGTCTACAATTTTATTTTTACCGCTAATCTTAGCATACACGGTTTATATTGTTTACAAAGACTGTCTGACATGGAATGACAAAAATTGTCAACGATTATAGGATACTTATTATTTAGTTTAGTACAAAACAGATTAAAAACTCAAAATTGAAGTTTTTTCTCACGGTTTTCGTGTAGTTGTCAAAGAAATAGAATTTGTTTTGTTCAATTATTTTCTATTCTCATAATTTGTTAACAATTAAAATAAAACTATTCTTAAATTAGAGCAACTTGTCACTTTTCGTTTTTGTTATTTATAAAGAATTTAATTTTGTTTCTAGTGTATAATTAAGTATGAGAAAGTAATTATAAAGAATTATAAAATTAGATCAAGATTGAATTGAATCTTATTTAATTACAATTAATGACAGTTGAATTAAGGTTAAAAAAGTTTCTAATATAATACGTATTTAAATATGTACAAATAAAAAAAAATCTGATGTGGCCAGCACATTACCTTCCGTCAATTCTATGTATTTTGTACAAATCCTAAAGCAAAAGTTACCTGGATAACCTTCTATATATCCAGTAAAAATGTTACACGAACTATTTTTTACAAATTCCATACCGAAAGTTCTTTGGAAAAGGTTCTATAAATCCAATAATAAAACGAACATACACTATGTAAATTGCACTTGACACTGACATCTGTCAATTAGAATTGTTTGAATATATCAGCTGTTTCCATGATTATAGCAAAGCTGCCTGATTTATGAAAGTTAATCTCTTTATAATTGTTAAATTCTATAACTATTAAGTATGAAGGGAAATGTATAATCAAGCCATACAGACAATAACATATTCTTTCATATTGATAATTACATAAAATGTCAATATCGATATTTAACTGCGTTTTTGCAAGAAAAATTGTTAAGAACTGCAACTTCCGGTTGACCAGTTATAACCAAAATCTAACCAGCTCTTCATATGGATGTAAAGAAGAGGAATACGAAAGAATTATAATTTTTAGAATTGTAGTATAGAGTTATCGTCGGAGAAATTTTTGTCACACACAAATACTGACATCATAGTAAAACTAGTAAAATTGTATTCTAGGGACTCTAAACCGTGCTTATTCATTAAAAACAACACCGAATTTTTGGACGAAAGACCAATACCTTCCTCACCAAAAGATGACGGAAGGTAACAATGGGGGATTCCACCATTTTTTTTTTATATATAATTTCATCTGAAAATATTAGGAAAACTAAGACTATTGATGAAAATCCGGTGAAAAAATTCCTATTTATAAGCGAGTTATGGTCTTCCGAATTTTGAAAAGATTGATGTGACGTCACGCTTATGTGTTTTTATATCAAACTGTTTTCATCATGGACCTAAATGTTCTTGAAATATATGCTATTTTAAGTTATATTTACATAAAATAAATTAATATTATATCACTGTATAAGTCTACATTCTTTATAATTACAGGTGTACTTAAATTATTAAGTTTAATGCAAGAAATTTATGTTAAAATAAAAACTGTTTGAAAACTGTAGTACAAGAATGTTAGCCCCTCCTTTCGAATTTGAATTTCTTAACTTCCATTGGTAGTAACCCCCACCTCCTAACACGCTATTTGTTATGCATGTATAGGCGGTCTTTCGGTCGCCAATCAAAATATTTTATATATATATATATATATATATATATATATATCATATTCGTGTCGAAGCGCTATAACAAAAACCCCTTATTTCCGAAATATCTCAACTATACCATTTCATTTTTTTATTAATATTCGATATTCAGCATATACATTCGTATTTTTTTACTATTTTCTTTTAATTCGATTGAGCTGGAATCCCCTATTTATGTTTTTATTTAAAAACATGTAGTATTTGAAATGTGTAACGATATTTGAACTTATATATGTAAATGTAAGATGATGCCTAATTTATGTGTTTTACCTACCTGATTACCTGTATTTATATCATTCTAAATGACCTTAATTTAAACAAAAAGAAATTGTGAACTTAGAAAGAAAGTGTCGAATCATGGTGAAATGACATTAAAATATCATTTACGTTTATAATATATAATAACAATTTTAATTGTTGAATTTAGTATCCACATATTACAATTACAGGTACGCTATTAACTTTTAAACAAGTATGGTTATTAACATATTACATATTCAAATGTCAGATCAATTTATTTTATTTTTTACAATGATTTTTTTACAGAAGTGATTGCTATAAAAAATTCTTTGTTTAGATTTAATTCCACCTTGCTTAAAAATAAAGTGAACAAATATTTTATTTTTTTTTGGCATCATTGTAAAACAATGAGCTTGTTTCATATTTGAAAATGAAAGTTTATACAATATTTTCATAACAAAAATTGCTATTTTCGTAAATAAATAAGAAGATTGGTGCCAGAAATAGTCATGAAAAACAACCCCCCAATTTTGTGACGTCAAATTAAGCTTTATGAACTTTGACGTTAACGAAATGCTCCTCAGGCACCCAACCCATGTGAACAATCACTCGCATTTCGAAAAAAATGTCAGTGCATGGCCGAGGCGCTAATCGTCTCCGATCTCTTTTCTTCCTTTTTTAAATCTTCTAACCTGCTCGAAAACTTGAGTACTAGATAGACCCTCATCACCATAAACATTCTTCAACAATTCGTACATTTCTATAGTGGATTTTTTAAGTTTCACACATAATTTCATATTGACACGAACATAATTCCGGCGGAATACGAGAAAGTAGTTAACTTCAATCAAATGCTACTGCCGAACGGTTTGCCTAATTATCTTGAAATTTTAACAGTGGATGGAGGTAAGATGACAAATTAATATGAGATAGTCTGCAATGTTGCCAAATCAACAATAGTAAAAAGCATTCCCGATATTAGTAAAAAATCATCTTGTTCCTTAGCGTCCAACAAATTCATGGCTATGAAAATAAAATTGTAACCTAAAATCTGAACTGATAACTGGTGAAACGTCAAATGACAATCAGTGACAATTCACGTGATAGATACTGATTGGTGAGATCCCAAGTTTCAAAAACCAGAGAGAAAATTGTAGTTTATATTGAAATTTCTAAATGTAAATTTATAAATTAAATTCATCATAAACTAGCCCTAATGCTACATGAGAAAATAGCCAATTTTGTATATTAATGCATACATGTAGCATAATTTACTACTATTCCTTCCTTAGTAAATAGCGAACGTATGAATTATCGCTGAATAAACGATATTTAATAAATGTAATTTCCCTTCCGTTATATTATGCTCAATTCCACTTTATATAAAACAAAACGATTAATCCAACGAATACATATTAATTATAGAAAGTTCCACTATACATCCATCTATTCACTTAATATAAATCTCATTTGCGTCTGTGCTCAGAGGCTTTAGAAATCAAGAAATCTACCTCACGTTTATCAAGAAAGTGTATACAACTTAAAAAACTTAAAATTAAATAGAACAGCTTTCAAAGTAGGCCACTAGATGTCTTATCTGTTCTCTCTTTGCAGACACGTTTTTCATGCCCGGTCCCTTGGAAGATCAAATCTTCCGGGCGACGTTCAGAGTGGTCGACGGAGACAACTTCACGCCGGACTTGGCTGATCCCGCCAACGAGAATTTCAGGTCACACTCACAAGACTACAAACAAAGACTTAATTTGTTGTTTAAACATAGCGACTTAAGAAATAAGTTTGTTGATACTGAAGTATTGGCGCTAGATGGGTAAGTCTATTGTGAAATTTAAGGCATTTACGAAAATTCTACCGGTGAACTGTTACCGGATATATCGGTAAACAGCTGTTCATCAGCTACTAGGATAGATATTTTAAGAACGCAAGTAGTAAACAGGGTAGATTTATAACGTATGAAAAGCAGTTGAAAGATGAAACAGATTTGAAATTTGATGTAGTTAAACGTTATCTCGTTTCGTCTTCTGTATTATCATATTTAACTTCTGGAACCTATTTCCGATTCCAACTTCGCTTGGCATCTCTACCTTTTTTGAGATTAGATTCTTCATTTACCGCATTTACCGGCTGAATTACTCGATCCACAATAGGGTCATGCCAAAAAAAAAGTTGCTAATATTTATATAAAAATAGAATCTATGACACTTATTATCCATATTGCAACAAAAAACATCCCAAAATATAATACTTTTCATTCATAATTTACTTAAAAGATATTCGCGCTACGATTTTCTGTGACGTCATGTATCGGCTACTCACACAACGACACTAGTCACACGTACATGAAGGTCACAATGTCACAAACTTTAAAGTTAAACGTCAGATCAGAGTAAACTAGCCAAATATTTATAAAGCTGTTAGAGGAAAAGTGCGCTCTATTCAATCTTTTTTGTTTCATAAACAGGTTTGTGTGCTTGATATATAATTTAATACATAAAAGTGCAATAATTGTATATTTATAATGATAATAATGATAAAACATGGTGAAGAAGAACTGTACAGTTCCAACTTGTGGAAACAATTTATTAAAAAACCCAAAAAGACTATTTATAAACAATCTTAATTTACATTTTATGCACCAGGGTGAACTGGAATCGTTCAGATACATGACGTATGCGCTCATGTGACCTCATGGAGATTTGAAATTGACCTCTATTTTAAAAAAAATATATCTACAAAATAATGCACACAAATGGCGTGAAAATATTATTTACATATACTGTGACCGGTAGACTTCCAGGAAAAAAATAAAACAGAAAATGTGGCATGACCCCAATTTGGCGGCTACGGCTAGCATGACAAATGTGAAATGTTTAGTTAGGATTTGTGTTTTATGTAATTGTTGTTGTTGGTTGACGTGAAGTGCATTATTATTTTTGAAATATTGTTATTTAATTCATATTTGAATCCATGTTACAAGAAGAGTAGGTAGGTATGAATATATGGTTAAAATATAACCTGTAAACAAAAAAATTAAATATCCCGCCATTTTAAAAAGATTTCTACACTTAGTACTAAATCTGATACATTTTTGTACTAACGTTGGTACCAAATATTTTCACATTCTGGCAACACTGCAAGTAATAGTAGCCGAAAAATTTCATTTTCATATAGTTCCTTATGTTTTATAAGAATACCAATAATATACCTTGCAATATAGACTTTTATTCATAAAAATAAATCATACATTCAAATTTAAAAGTTAAAAAGATTTAAAAGAATTTTAACCAGGCCGCCCCCTAAAGTGGTTCCAAATAAATAAATAAAATTATACTGGCTTAATTTTAATATTTGACCGTGCCTAGATGCATTTGATTTTTCCCCATTTAAATAACATTCGGTTTTGGCACATTTTGGAACTTTATTTTTCTCCGAGATATTAAGAGCTTTAAAAAATCCATTCATTATTGGAATGTATACTAATGACCCGAGGATATGTGGACAAAAGTCCCAATTATTATTCTTAATTCGAATGGAGTATAGCTTTTTGGATAAAACTCTTCTGGGGCTATTACGTCACATCAAATTTCCAACAATTTTATTAAATTTTTTTTGGCTATAGTAACGATTTATTGATTTTTTGTAAAGTAAATCTTACATTCCTATAGTTTAAATTACAGACTTAAAATAAAACAAAAAGTCATAAATCATAAAGTTTAGTACAATACTGAAATGTGCAGACTAAATTTTATGTTTATTTTTATACACCAACGTTTAAACTTAACCTATAAATAAGTAGGTGACTGCCTTTTCCGGAACTCGGATACGTTATTCTGTTATTCATGAGTGAATCATCTTTTCACTTTAGCGTAGGTCAGAAAATATTTACATAATTATAACATTTTGAAGAACACAATCATTTATTCCAAATCTCAAATTTAATCTTTTTCTCTTACATCCACAAAAAGAAATTTCTAAGTAGAACATTTCATAATAGGTTAAATCTCTAATTTTTGAGAGCAGCACAAAAAATTAAATACCAAATGTCTGTTACACTTCTAGGAATAAAAGTCAAGTCTATTGTTATTTACAATCAGTTAAATACAATTTATGTAATCTTTTAAACAATGTAATAGCATGAAATATATTCCGGTTCTATAAGCAATCACGAACCATGACAATACTTAATGTTTTGGAAATATTTACTATTCGAGCACAAAAATTTCATTGTGTTTAGGGTTTTTTTTTTGTCTCTTTTTATATACAGTAGCAGTTGTTGAAAATGCAACACCGAAAAATATTCGGAATAAATAAATCAGCATAGAACTTGCCTATTATGAATAGTGTAAACGATTAAAATATCACAACTCTAAACAATAAAGAACTATGCAAGTGTCTCTTAAATAGGAGGACTTGGCTTAACCTCAGATTTCTGAGGCTGAAATAAGACGATTTAACTAAACTTGCTTCTACCGGAAAGTGTACTATTTAGCCAGTATTCTGCTTCAAAGTTCTTCGAAAAAAAAATTAATTTTGCTTATAACAGAACGGTTTATTCGATTTAGATGAAATTTGGTATAACAGTTAATATGGTATGTCATCTTTTAAGATAATACTTATTATTAGTGAACTACTAGTATGAAACTTAGGTGTCCCAACATTGATTAGACCGTAACTTTTTAATGGCTACGCCAATAATTATTTTTTTTCGTAAAGATACATTCAATAGAAAACTTTTCTCTCTTTGCGTGATTTGTGATATCTGTTACGGTTCACACAGAAAAAAATAAAACCTGAGTGACTGTACCGTGAATTTTTTAAATCTACCTAACCTTAATTTTCTTTCAGCATAGACATTCTTAAATAAATCAAATAATCACAGTGCAAATTCTTGGTCTGTCCCAACCTCTCAAAAAAACATGAATATTTAACTCTGTACATGAATTAAAGTTGTTAATTAATTGAACAATGTATTTAATAGTGTGAATCTTAATGCAGCTAGCTTGATGACAACAATGGTTTAAGGTTAACAAGCAAAATTTATAGAAAATATATATTTTAATGGATATCTCGGCCAAAAAATTTAATACATAATAGGTGCGTTCAATGATGTTAGCAAACCAGCTTGCTACGCTAGCGAATTTTATATGACGTTATAAGTGACGTCATATTTAATGCTTTGCTAGCGAAAAATGCTATAGCGCCGATTACTTCGCTAGCTTGATCTGCTAAGTGCTGCTAGGACACCAAATTTAAAATGGAATACAAAATAAGTTTTTAAATCACGTTTTAAATGAAGACGGTAGGTAAATGTTCGAAAATAACAATTATATTGGCATTACAGTAAGTATGTTTTGACATTTGTGGTTATGTTGAAGTAAATCTTACTTTGTTGTAAAATGTTTTGATGGAGAATTAATAAAAAATGGGAAGGATAATGAACATCCATTTTAAAAATAAAGCACAGTGGGCCATTCAACGTAGCATTACATTATCTGGACAACACAACCACAAAAGAACAAACGTCAAATATTCATATTCGCGCCAAAGTTGCCGTTCAGTAAACGTTTTGCTAACCTTATTTTGCTACTTCGCTAGCGCTAGCTTGCTAACTCTATTGAACGCACCTAATGTGTGCGTTAGGTATTTGTAGAACACCTACCGCACGTATAATGTAAATAACTATTACAGTTCATTTCATTTATTCCTTACAAACATTTATTTGCAGAAATGAAGGCAGAGACTTGGTAGTTCATTTCAACGTATTAATCGACCCTACAGAATCCGTTGAATCCCAAGAAATAGAAGACATCTTATACCAAGAAATTGCTTCAGTCAAATCATCCTATCTTCAAAATATAACCATAGATGCTTCTAGTTTGGACGTCCAAAGATACATCGACG
Source organism: Ophonus ardosiacus (assembly GCA_943142095.1). Lineage (NCBI taxonomy): Eukaryota > Metazoa > Arthropoda > Insecta > Coleoptera > Carabidae > Ophonus > Ophonus ardosiacus. Next base: position 9,742,368 of record OW964823.1, on the reverse strand, counting down.
GTTCCACCACATCAACAACTTTACCATCCACAAAAACATACGTCACACCTGCATCTACAAATCGCCCCCCACCACCAAGACAGTGCACTCCAATAAAACTCAAATACTGCTCTAGACTTCCGTACAACACGACGTCATACCCAAACATTTTAGGCCACAAATCCCTCAGAGATGTAGAAGAAGATATGATCAGTTTTCGAGAGCTGGTGGATGCAGAGTGTTACAGACAAGCGTATGACTTTGTATGTCAAGTGTTACAACCGGGATGTATTAAAAATAAACCGGAAGATTTATCCATTTTGCCGTGTAGAAGTTTTTGTAGGGATTTTATGATAGGATGTGGAGGAAGATTGTTGCCCAAGTTGAAGGAACATCTGGACTGTAATCGGTTTCCGGAATTTTCAGGGCCTGGACTGTGTAAACCGAAACCTGGTGAGTGATTTTTAAATTTCTAAATACGAGGGTAACGTTACAATTAGTGATGGAACGGATCGACCTTTGGCCGGATTACCGGATCCCGGAATTCCGGCCTTTTATTTAGCCGGATCACCGGAATTCCGGCGGCCGGATCGTTCGTATTTTTTCGGTAAAAATCGTAGCTTGTTCGGCATCTACCCCCAATGAAACGTGGTAGGTAATAAGTAAACATAACAATAGAATAAACAATTCACGTTGAGACTTGTGCATATACAGCCCGATTCACAAAAAAGTTTAAGCTAATCCTCATTTTTGGATTAGTGAGTTCTATTCTATTCCGGTCTTTAAAATTTAATTTTCATGATATTATCAATAAAGGTACATACTAGGAATATTAGACTATATTTTACGAAATAAATTGTTAAAATTAGAGTTGAATTCGCTAATCCAAAAATTAGGATTAGCTTAAACTTTTTTGTGAATCGGGCTGATAAAGATTACTTCGTATTATTTCAAAATGTGTACAAAAAATAGCAAAGTATGGCAATACTTAAAAATACATATTAGCGACGAAACAAAAGTTTTTTGTTTCTTTATGTTTTATCTTAATTAATATAATAAATATGTTTTTGTTACATACATATAATAAAATAAAATGAATAAATAATATCCAAATATAGATAATATTTAATAACATGATTCGGCCGAATGTTCTATTCGATCCGGCCGGAACCGGAATTCCGGCCAAGGGGCCGGATCGGCCGGAGTCGGTATCATAGCCGGATTTTCGTTCCATCACTAGTTACAATTATTAAGAATAACAAAATCTGGTAAACAGTTACTTGTCTGTCATTTGAAATTAAATTAAAGTTGTTACAGTGCGGGACACGAATCTTGACCTGAGCGGTAAGGGAAAGAAATGCTCATATTGCTCATATATATTTTTCACATTTCATCTTTCGTGTCCCGCAGTATAATTAAATATTTATTAGTTATTTATGTATGAAGGTACCTACTGAAGATCTACTTTTTATCACGAATGTGGAATTTAGTTTCCCAAATCGTAGGGCCAAAGAAAATAAACCATATGAGTGATAAAAAGGAATTTCATTGCCGAGGTGCATATTCAATTTTATTTAAAATTAAAACGTGGCACTACATAATGTTCTTCATATTTGAACATTATGTAGTGCCACGTGCAAAAAATTTTTCATAATGTTGATTTTTATATTATTTTACAACGATGACTTTATTACAAAAATGTATTAATGAATTTGTTTAACTTTATCACTTTTTGAAAGCTGTTGATGAGCCACTCGAAACGTCCGAAATAAAGAATTTTTTTTATCAAAAATTGTTTTACTTTTGTCATTATCGTATATTATTAAAGGTACTGAGCAATTGAGATTTTTAGAAACTTTTTTATCGACAGGTATTGTCCTTGAACTATGAATACCCACAATTTTGTAATAAAAGTACTAAACATTATATTCCGTAATAAGTAAATTGTATAATTTGAATTTTTCTTTTGTACTTTTCAAATTTAATGATCTATTTTCTTCAAATTATTTACGCAATGATATAAATTATTTTTTTAATTTTTACTTATTTTTAACTTCATTATCAACCACATTTGTAAAATTAATTTGCATTATTTTTACGTAATATATTTTCAGTATTCTGTTGAAATATGTAGACTCAGTTTTCTCCATGTGTTATAAGGTTAAATATTTATTTTTCTCTTAAACCAAACTTTCTAACTGCCAGGTCATTGTGAAAATATTAGTTTAACTAAAAAACTTTAACCTTTAGCATTTCTTTAGCCTTTAGGCGGAACTTAATAAGCGTAATACTTTGTACAACAATGGGGTCATACCAGTTTTTTTAAAAATTTTTTGTGAATAATGAAATTTAAACTAATTTTAGTCATTTAAAATTTTGTTAATAAACTTTTGGAGAATATTGTAATAATTCTTTAAATTAATTTTGCATCTGATAATTCTGTGATAATTTTGAGAATTTTGGAACAATAGTGGCCTAATTTTCGAAGTATAATCATCTGTAGAATATTAAAAATAATTGTGCACACAGAATAAAGAATTTAGATCATGTTCTTTTGTATTATATGTTAATGAGTTTTTTAAGGTGTACCATATGCTACATTCACTAAACAAAACAACAGCAAGGAATGTAATGGGGGAGTATCACTATTTGAAATTTATATGCCCTAAATCTGGTGGTTATTTAGGATTTTTGGAATTAGATTTTAGGGTTTTGTAGGAGCACACTATGCCTTGAAGTTGACGCGCACTAATTAAATAAATCATATTCGTTGCTATAATTTATAAAAAAACGTAAAAATTACTGTCAAAGAATAGCTTCTTAGCTTCTATTTTATGAAATATAATATTAACATTTACTCTCAAGCATCAAATTAAATCGAATTGAATAATTCATTTTTGTTATTCTAAAGTGTTACCATACAAACCAATGGATGTCATTAGTGTGCCAGTCGGAGTTGTATTTATGTGAAGAAGACCTAAATTTTTAAAACTAAATCCAAAATGCAACAATGGACACAGCCTAAAAGTACATATATGTCCGATGTTGCACTTTTATCACCCAAATACCTAAATCCTAAATTTATGTGCCCTAAGGTCCGGTGTCTTATTTTGGCATTTAGTATTTAGGATTTAGATCTTCTTCACATAAATACATCTCCGAATGGTAACACTTTAGAACAGAACAACAAAAATGAATTATACAATTCCATTTAATTAGACGTGTCATATTAAATGTTAATATTATAATTAATTTTATAATAGAAGCTAAGAAGCTATTTTTTGACAGCAAATTTGACGTTTTGTACAAATTATAGCAAAGAACATGATTTGTTTAAATAGTGCGCGTAAACTTCAAGTGTGCTACTGCAAAACCCTAAAATCTAATTCCTAAAAGCCTAAATAATGACGTTATTTAGAGCAAATAAATTTAGGAATCTTCAGATTCGCGATAATTATAAAAAAAAAATCTGTTGTGGCCAGCACAATACCTCTCGCCATTTCCATTTTATGTTATATAAGTATTGTATTGCACTTCGCTGTCGAAACATCGTTTTATAATAAAAAATTCAGAATTTTATCCAATATTATTTTTTTACTGTATTTAACATGCTTTGTGCACTCATAAAATTCTAATTAGTTATACCGTGAAACATTGGGTTTGTCATATCCATGGTTACGACTTGATATTTGATTGACAGCAATGTATTTGCCCGTTCCATTTAAAATGAAACATAGGGAACGAAAATGACAGAAGTATTATATTTAAATATTGTAAAAAATTTAGCGGAGTCAGAAAACCACTCGAGAGCATTAAACATATTTCGGGCACAAGGTGCGCACAATATTTTTTCTATATCTAAATTTAATTTTTAGAAAACAGGTATAATTATTTAAACAAAATTACCCTCTAATAACATCTTGTCAATATGACAGATAACCGTTGAATTTTCCTATAAGTTATGATTTGACAGCAATGTATTTGTCTGTCTCATTTAAAATGACATATGGGGAATGAATTTGACAGAAGTATTATATTTAAATATTGTAAGAAATTTAGCCGAATCAGAAAACCAGTCGGGCACAAGGTGCACACTATATTTTTTCTATAACTAATTTTAATTTAGAATGCAGGTATAATTATTTAAACAAAAAAACAAATTTGTTCCCTATGTTTCATTTTATATGGAACGGGCAAATACATTGCTGTCAATCAAATGTCAAGTAGTAACCATGGATATGACAAACCCAATGTTTCACGTTAAAAAATAATCACGGTATCAATTTTTTCATTATATGAGCATGTTCCTAAATGTTAGAGATTCTTCCAATTCATTAACAAGATTGGCGGTATTTCTTATGAATATATGAATTTTACCTATAATGTTAAATATTTAATTAATAAAACAATAAGATTAAATGTACTTCCCAGAAAGTTTTCAGAATGTTACTAAAATTGTTGATTTTTGGCACTGATATTTGTCTGTCATTTATAAACTATGTTACAAACATTTGAATTTGTCAACTGGTTTCTTTGGTGTTTTGGAGTGGGCGATTTATTACATACGATTATTCTACATATTATAGTGTCTTTATCTTTAAATCTATACAAGACAAATAAACAAAGAAAATAACACATAAGATATAATCCACTAGTTCGGATATTTAGCTAATCCGGCGATTGTTGGAACGATATGTGTCCGGATTATCGAAGTTATACTGTATTTCAGGCTATATCGAAGCTGTGAACAGATTAGCATACTGATATTCATTTAAAAACAACAACTTATTATTTTTTTTTGTTTTAACATTCATGTGCGTACAGTAACATACTCTTACGATAATACTTTTAGTGATATATGCGAATGACTCTATCATAATTCTCATTTCAGAGTGTGTGCAAGAGTTACAACAACGTGCTTTATCAAATCGCGTATGTGATGGTGTCGTTGACTGTCAGGACTTGGCAGATGAAAAGTCCTGTACTTATTGTCCTTCAGGGTTCGTCCATTGCGGACTTGGAAGGACTTGCGTTCCTGCCAACTTCAGATGCGATGGAAAAGTTGATTGTCCTGATGGAGCCGACGAACGGGCCTGTCGTAAGTGAATTTATTTTATTTAAAAAGTGTAGTTTATAATAACATAGAACCACAGCTCATACTTCTGCAATGACTATAACTCTAGGTCTTACGGCGTTTAACAGTAGACTGAACTGTTTTGTTAAAAAAAATTCGCTGTGGGGTATTCCACGATTTTTGATTTTTTTATACTCCCCAATTCTGTAAGAAAGTTGTTAAGTCTTAACAACATTGCTAAACTTTGTTTTATTCATTGTTCGCAATTATTATTGGTTATTTGCTATAGCAGTGTTGCTAAGACTTAACAACTTTCTTACAGAATTCGGGGCATTGTATAGTACAGTGTGTTCAAAGGGTTCAAAGGAAATCCCAATTCGGAGGAGGCTGTGAACAAAAAAAACGTATGTCAATTTGAAAGTATTTAATTAAATGTCAATTTGACACGGATATCGTCACAAATGTTATCTAAAGAAATCAAAGCTTTTCTTCTTGAATTCTTTTTTTATAAATAGAAATAAATTAGAAAACGGTGAATGCCAATATTTTATATCCTTGTTTATTATCTTTTCTCCTTAAAAGTATATTTCACTATCAGTTTTGACAACTTGACTTTTAATTGAATAAATTCCTTAATTTTTCTCTTTTTTAAATTCGGCTTATGGAAGAAAAAAAGTTATAGTTTGTTAGTATTTAAGTATTTATAATAGTTATTTGTGCATCAAGAGCGTAAAGTGGATCTTTATTGCTCGCGCTCAAAAATTGAAGCGCGAGCGAGAGCAATAAAGATACTTTACGCTAGAGATAGAAAATAGAAAAAAATAATAATACCTATTTAGTAAGTTCAATTCAACCTCAACCAATTTCTGTTTTGTGTTGTGTGTAACCATGACGATGTGAGTATCCAAGTAAATAAATACAAATTTCTGTCAGTAAAAGATAGTGATTTTTCCTGCACTCCTCCAGATATATTTGAAATGGCGTAAAATACTTCCTTGAATTTATTATCTGCAAAATCAAATGTCTTACTAGCTTACTTTTTGTAAAAATCTAATGAAATCGTCTTCTCTTTGGTCCATTTATTCCATGCTAAAATCAACACTAGCAGTTAAGAACTGAAAACTCTAGTGAGTGTCACAGTCACAGAATCTAATTTATCTTCATCAGCTGTTTTCAAGTTCTGGAATGAATATACAAAACTGCCAAAAGTGCACATTCAATTTTAACATAAATAAAATAAATAAATAAATATATCATCACGGCATATTACCCATTTCTGGGTGTGCCAGTATCTACAACACATGTAGACATCGGTAATGATGACGATATATTTTACCGTGTGGGCGCTTACCAGGCGTCACCTCACGGGCACTCATAGCTGGTGTGGAGAGTGCACCACAGGGGTCACTTTTGTGTCATTTAAAATTGGAAAATATTTGGCGTCTGTCGGGATCGAACCCGGTTCCCCCAGGTTCGTGACCAGACACTCAGGCACGCGGCCACGGGACCCCATTATCCGCCAATAATTAAATCCAATAAGTTTGTTAATTATGAAATGTGTGTTATTAAATATTTAAAGTTGTAATACAATGTACATTCACCAGTAGAGTTGTTATTATATACAATTAAATACCTAACCTAACTAAATTGGTAATATAGCTAACTTCAGGTATATTGTTTGTAGGACGTTTCTAGTGTAAAAATGAACCTAACCTATATTTTAGATTTCGTATTATTTTAATAAATTAAGATTTCAGCAAAAATATGTATTTATCTAAGCGAGCAAATTGAGCACTTTACCGCGCGTTGCTATGGGAGACGCGCGGTAAAGTATTTTTTTGCTCGTTCCTTAGTAACCATCAACTTTACAATGACAAAATAGAGCATAAATGTCAACTTTTCATGGTGGTCGTAGAAAAAAATAATAGCGTGTAACTACCATAACTAAATATTCCAGTAGACCAGTCTGGCAGTTTTGAAAATATGTAATATATTTTAATATTTTTCATAAAAGTGATAAAACATATAAAAAAGAAATTTGCGTCAATAACACAATTATATGGGAAGAAATAATTATGTATATAATTTATGTAAAAATTTGATATAAGTGGAATCCCCTATTGAAACTGTTTTCTCTAACTCTACTACTCTAAAAAAAAAATGTAAATGAAAGTGCATATGATCAATTATCCATATAAATAGTAGAATGAAAGTTGCAGTTTATTTAATTAAAGTAGAACATTGAACAAAATTGATTTAATACTATCTATTATTAGATTATTCGCATTAAATGCTTTCACACAATTTTATCTTATAATCAAGCATGTAACTTTTCTTATATATTTTTTTAAATTATTTTGAAACTGATTCTATAATTCTTCAATGGAGTAATGGATTTAGAATTTTTCTTTTCACTAAATCTTTCTACAAGTTTGCAGGAAACATGTAAAATTAATTGAAAATCATTTATTTTTACTAAAAAGTGAGGTTAGGTTGGAAATGTTCTCGTCTTCGGGCTATTGTGCAGCTACCTTAATTTTTAGGGCTGGCGAGTGGCGAGTTATTTTCTTGAGCCGCTATAAATCAAGGATAGAATACTATTATTAAAAACCAATTATTTCCGACATTTCCACATTCCAGCAATACCGTACACCTTTCTCTTTATTGAAAACTAATCACGAACTACTTTAAACTCGCATTGATTACTTTGATTGTAATAATTAGTTTACACTTTCAACCTTACCGTAGAAAGTAACTAACCTAACTTTTTCTTCTTAGTGAGTATCGCGCCCACAATTGCCAACGTAACAAAGCTGAAGTTCGTGACGCCACACCTTCCGCAGTACCACCACGAGGGATATGTGGTGTTCAACGAGAAAGGTCAGGTTGGTAAACTGTGCACGGAAAATTTGAACGCCATGGGGAAGAATCAAAGCGAAATGGTGTTGAATACAGTGGCGACATCGTTATGCAACACTCTCTCCTATCAGTAAGTTTGGTTCATTTATCTTTGCATGATGTTAATTGCATGATTGCTAAATTAGAAGTTGCTTGATTTTCAAGATAATACGGTGTTTAATTCTTGGTTTTATTTAACGGAAATGTGGTATTCTATATTTGTTGTTTTATTTTTTTCTTGGCTGCTAGTAAAACTAAAAGATTAGCAACTTAATAATGGGAACGTTCACGCCAAACTTTGCAGGTGGCAGCACAACTGTTCACATAATTTTGTGAAAGTTGACAGTTTATGGTACATTCACAAATCGAAATTAGTTTTAGTTTTATGATATTTATTTTAAGAACATTGACACCTTGTTATCTTATGAAACCATTCACAAAACATGTAGTGAATACGCTCATAATTTACTGTTAAATTGTGTTAAATAAAAATATCATAAAACTAAAACTAATTTCGATTTGTGAACGAATTTAATTTGCATGTTCGCGTTTACGCAGTATAAAGCATACCGCGTGTAAAGTGAAATGAAAATAAGCATATTTTAAGTTTTCTGTTTTTGGAAATGAATGTCCTATTTTATTTCTGCATTCCTTTACACAGCAATAATGTATTTTGTTTGGTTATATAATATACAAATGTCAGGTTGCCAGTTGAATGATAACAAAAAATCTGGAGGGGATAAATGTGTCAGGAACTACAGCGCCATTAGTTCCTTACTAAACACTCCCATTAAAAACTAAAATGGAGTCTTAACTTAACAACATAGGATAAAAACATTTTGTTCACTCCAGACGGGAGTAATAACAATAACCTTTAATTCTCAATTTTCTCTAATTTAGTTGCGTATTTTGTTGTGCAAACAAACCTATTAATTTCATATTTAGAATAATAAAAATATATTCAACGTGACATACATACCCACATTTGAACATAAAAAGATATTTTTTATATGTAATAAAACGGATATAGGATATATAAAATAATGAAAGAGAAAAGTTATTTACTACTAACATTTAATGGGATATAAAAAGTAGATAAAATTGCGATATTAGTAATAGAATAGATAGCACTGCAAAATAGTTTGGAATTCTACTGTGGCACATAAAATAACAATAACACACTTCATTGAAATACGTGCATATTTTATTCTTTTCTAACTGATTGCTTTGCTTTATTACTCTAGTCTAAAATTTAAGTGGCACATCTAATAATAATACATATCACGAATACTCTTCAAATATATAAAGAGTATTCTACTGTTATGGAAATATAGAACGAGGTATTCTACTACAGTAAAATATGCAAGTAAAACTATCTTAATATTACAGATTAATTTACAAAAAAAATCTGTTGTGGCCAGCACAAGACTTCTCGCCATTTCCATAATAGGCTATATGTATAAGTACATATTGTATTTGTATTTAACGTTTCTAGTACATTCACTCTAACTACATCTAGTATGAACATATTTTCATATTTTTTAATTCTTTCTATAAGTAAGTTTCCTCCTACTCTTCTAAATGTTCGAGATTCTTCAAATTCATTGACGAAATTGGCGGTATTTCTGATACGTATATGTAATATATGTATCTATACATATAATTTTAAATATTTAATAAATATAAAATAATAAAAATGCTCAATATATCGGATAGAGAATTTTATATTCTTTAACATTTATAATAACATAAATTTCTAAAAGAAATATTTAGAATATTTTTTTTAAAGAAACTACTACTTCCGGTTCTCCAATTGTTACCAAAACCTTTTCACCTCTTTTTATTTTAAAAATGTTAAAATCGGATTGTAGGGGTCTTAAAATCTAAAAAAAGTTGTTTATAATTATTTAATGCGTTTTCATGCTAAATATAGTTTAGCGTATAAAGTGCATGACACATATTTCCTGATGACATTTCTCAAAGATTTTGAAGTCAAGTGTACTGTAAAGCGGAAGCTAGCATATACATCATTTATTAACTGTCTCCTGATTCTTGGCTCTCATTTTGGTAGCTTTGTTACATTGATGCCCATATTCATAAACACTCGTAAAGTTTCAAAAGGCCTCATTATGATTTTTAACAAATAGAATCACACTTGACAAATAAAATTTTCATTTTTCTTTCAATGTCGACTGTGTTTATTGGTTAAAAATTATAACGAACCGTTTAAAATTTTACGAGTGCATGAATATGGGCATGAATGTATACAGTGTGTCCCATTTAGAGGTGCCACCATTGGGATCTCGAGAACTATAAGAGATACGATGTCGGTTAAATGGAACTTTTTGTGTGCCTTTGGGAGGACATCTCAGATGTGCTTTTGTTTTTCCAAAAATTCTTATAGAGCACTAGATAATGACGAAAAACTGAATATTGTTGTTTTTTCTTTTTCAAATAACTTCTAAACTATCAATAATTGAGAAAAAAGTTTCAAATACAAAAGATAGATATTTTTATTATCTAACCAGTGGCGTACGAAATAAATTTTATATCCGTAAATTTTTGAGATATAACAAACTTATATTTTTTTAAATGGAACCCATATCTGATTTTAGTCTCAAAAAAATCAATATTTTTTTCTCTTTTCAATGATGTAAGGGTTATTATGTTTTATATTTGTTTTGCCTTAAAAATTATTATTTTTTCCTTATTTTGTATTAAATTCACAATTATTTTGAAAATATTGGTAGATTTCTATTTGGAAATACTACTTGTATTTAAATAATTTATATCGTTAAAAAAATTTGCTCAAAACTCGTATCAAATTAATTTTTATAATATTTTGTATCAGGTCGCCCTTGGCACATCATAGTGTAATTTGTAATTATGAGTCTATAATGAAAATAATAAGTAATAAAGGCATAAAATAAATTATATTGATGAAATACAATATAATTAATAAATATAATAATGTTTTTTTGGGAAATAATAAGAAAATTCAGGAAAATAAAGAGAAAAATTTAATTTTAGGAGCAAAACAAATATAAAACATAATAAATCTTACATCATTGAAAAGAGAAAAAATATTTATTTTTTTGAGACTATAATCAGATATGGGTTCTATTTAAAAAAATATAAATTTGTGTTATATCTCAAAAATTTACGGATATAAAAATTTATTTGGTACGCCACTGTTTACTTAATAAAAATATCTATCATTTATATTTGAAACTTTTTTCTCAATTATTGATAGTTTAGAAGTTATTTGAAATAGAAGAAATCAACAATATTCAGTTTTTCGTCATTATCTAGTGCTCTATGAGAATTTTTGGAAAAACAAAAGCACATCTGAGATGTCCTCCCAAAGGCGCACAAAAAGTTCCGTTTAACCGACATCGTATCTCTTATAGTTCTCAAGATCCCAATGGTGGCACCTCTAAATGGGACACACTGTATTATCTTTTACATACACTTGAAATACAACAATAATCAATGTAGATAACTAATATGAATATCGAGTATCAATAAAATGAGAAATGAATTAAACAATTATTGTTTATAAGTAGTAGAATATCTTATTCACATATGTAAAAAGATTAACACTTATGGAAATGGGCCTTATCTAACAAAATAGCACGTAATACAGAACAGTACAACTTCCAGAAAAATGACCTCAGTCTCCACTGTTGAAGACGAAGACCAAAACATCCCTTACGTAAAAATGAAAGACCCAACCGCATCCGAAATTACTTTCATCCGTACGCCTTGCCCGTCAAAACAAGTCCTGCACGTAGGCTGCTCCGACATTGAATGCGGTTTCCAAAGTGTTTATGCAATAGCTGGAGTTCAAGTTTTAAACAAAATGGCCGGCCATGGAGACTGGCCATGGCACGCCGCTTTATTTAAAGAAGACGTCCATGTTTGCGACGGTACCTTAGTTTCATCTGATTGGTTGGTCACAACAGCCAGCTGTTTTCAAGGTCAACCAAAGGCCGAGTGGACTGCTAGGTTAGGTACAGTTCGATTAGCAAGTACGTCTCCCTGGCAGCAAGAGCGGAGGATTGTTGGTTTGGTGAAATCGCCAGTAGAGGGCAGCACCATAGCGATGGTGAAATTGGAAGACACAGTGCATATGTCTGATTTTGTGAGGCCAATATGTTTGCCGAAAGAAAAAACGTCTGTTTTGAGCAGTAATATGTCATATTGTAATACGTTAGGATGGGCGAGGAATCGGGAACAATTACAAAGAGTACAGATTAAAGTTACTGATATGGATAAGTGTGAGAATGTTAGTATTACAACGGCGAATAGCTTGTGTACGGAAGCTGCGTACTCCAAAGATGACTGCAATGTAAGTAAAAGAATAATAAGAATAAGTGAATAAGGATGCGAATGAAATATTATACAGAATGTTTCACAATTTTGGGTATAAACTGTAAAGGCTTATTTATAATGAAGTAACGCAAGCGGTCACAGACCATATACACTATTTTAGATTGGAAACGTACATGTTAAGCATCGATACCACATCAATGTCGCCATCTGGTGTATGGAAGCAAAAGTAAATATAAAACTCGGTCGGTATTATCATTACCTACAATTAATATTGGTATATTCGGTTTATTAATTACCTCTAATTTGTAGTTGAAGCATTTTTTCACAAAATACTATCATTGCGTAGTATTTTATGAAAAATTTATTTCAACTACAAATTAATCTTACAAAGATTACATAAAATGAGTAAAAAATAATGCATTTTTGAAAACACTGTAATTTCATTTAGGAAAGATACTATACTTAATAGCATTCATCCATGTTTAAAACTTCCAACCACTTGACAAATAAATCCCGATAAGTTCGAGACTGTCGAAATCTATAGTTTGTTATCCCTAGAATACGATTTTGTAATATGTTTTACTGGTATAAAATAATACAATTATATAAAAATATATTTTCACTTTCCGGTAACAGTACAATTTGGTACACAACACTTTATACTTGTCTTCTTAAATATTTACAAGTTTTTTCACACAAATAACTACTTATAATACAAAAAATATATTCGCAATGACAGTCAAAATTGTTTCAAATGAAAATGACAAATGTCAAAATTCGCGCAAAAGAAAAAATGAAAAAAAAATTGACACTAACGATACTGGTGTCGCTATATTTAGTGTATGGAAGCAAAACTAAAAATGCTATCCCGGTATCTCCCATTTGCGTTTCCCGGGCCTGCAAGCGGTCACGCAAAACATGAGCGCATGGTGAACTCCTATTGGGCTTCCAAAATTACAATGCGCCACTGGTGGCAGATTTCTAAACTGAGTGAAGTGTACATGTACAAAGGAGGTTGTTTTATTCAGGGATTGTATTTACTTGTATACGAATTTTAATACGCTTTTATCTTCGGCTATTATTGTTTTATTCTTAGTAGGATCTGAATTACTGCTAATATAACAGGTAAGTTTTTGATTTTTAAAAAATTAATGAAGAAATTAGGAGATATGCAATTTATAGGTTAAAGTTACGATGGAGTTTTCTCCGAAAATATTTACCACATAATATTATGTGGCCACTATTTAGTACTTGCTGGCCTTCCACCATATTTCTAGATGATACACTACAATTCCCAAATCTACAAATAGTATCTAAATCCAAGCAAAGAAAATTGTTTATTATGAAAGAAAAACAAATAAAAGTAAAGCTATGTGGATAGAAATTAATATATGTACAACTACGGCAATGAAATACAATCTAAATAAAGGAAATAAAATGTTTTTTTATTAAAAAAACTAATGTACTGTTAATTAAAATATGACTATAATACTCTTAACCTACAAATACTTATTAAATTAACCCTATTAACTAAAATATTATTAAAACTATCACTAAATTGTTACTACAAGAAAGATCAAACTCAATTCTACAGAAATTAACAAAAAAAAAAACAGTATACTAAATCCGAAATTAAATTAAAAACTACGAAAATTAGTCTCACACCAATTGTACTCTTATGGAAGCTAGCGAAAAATGTACCATTCGTTTGAATTTTGACGTTTGACGTCAGCGCCATCTCTTGATAATTTGGAAGCTCAATATGCTGATTTATAATGAAAAGTAGCACAGCACCACAATCAGCAACGCAATAAACGCAACGTAGAAGATGACCAACTCTCATCATTCTACCTACTGCTGTACCACTAGCCAATCAGAACTTAGAGTTTCAGTTTTACTATAAAAATCTGTATTATCAACACGTTCATGAACTGTTACATCTACAAAATAAATACTATATTTTCGTCAGTATCCATTTCTATTTAAATTATTTTATAATACTAACCTTATTTATATTTATGTATGTCATATAAAGACAATAAATAAAAGTGAGCCGAATTTCGAAGAAATATACCGAATTCTTCTGATTGATTAGAAGTGCTATCTTTGGCGTTTATTTATTACTTTAACGGTCACGTTGCGTTGCGTTTAACGTTACTTTATTATAAATAGGCCTTTAGTGCCTTATAGTACTGACCAAAATGAGTAAAAAAAGCTTAATCAACATGCGTCCGATTATAAACTTCAATAGTTTCTGATTGAAAAATGAATATTTACGGGGTTTACCTCTGCTAATATAATAAAAATTATAGGAAGAAGAATTAGCAGGAAGTCCAATGCTGTGCCTACTTCCGGACGGTGTGAGATGGTCCTTAGTCGGTGTGAGCAACTGGCGGATTGCTTGTTCCAAAACAGGAGTTGAACGGCCCCGAATGTACGACAAAATAACTTCGAACGTTGATTGGATACACCAGACAATCAGTGCCATTGCGTGAAACTCAGAATGACTGTGCCACCAGACAGATACTAATATATATTTTAAAAATGAACAGAGTAAAACATTAACAGAATAGTGATATCAAAGATATTAATTGTTTATACCATATTTAGTGTAAGATATTTTGTATTAGGATTTAATTTTTTAATAAATTACTGTTGAGTTTATTAGTCGTTGAAATTACATTACATAGCTGGTATAGATTTCAGTGACGTGTGGTTCCAGCAGGATGGCGCGACTTGGAGTACCATCTCAAGAAATGCCGACATCAGTGAGCCTGTTTAACATTTTTTAAAAAGAATTTTGAATGAGAGTTTATGTAATATTTTTCATAGTAAAAATAGAACAATTAATCCCAAAATAATTGACTAAAAAGAATTTTTAGAATATAATTAGTAGATATATGTATAATCAAAATAAACAAATGATATATAATTGATTTTTCATTTGTTTCTTAACAAATTTCATTGTTTACATCTCATAAATTAATAATTCAAGTTTTATTCATGTTTAAAACAAAAGAATGTAGCCTTGTTATACATCATTGAAAAGCTTATAAAATAAGTAAAAAGATGAGACTATTTTCAATCTATGTTCCCATTTAAAAAATATAATGTTTGTATTATATCTCGAGAATTATTAAGTTTTGAAAAAATCTAATTACGAGTACACCACGTTATTCTACGTAAAAAACTGTATAAAATTATCTAAAATTTTTCAATATCTCTTTTAATAAGCGAGATAGGTATTTTCAAAGTAAGCGAAAAACAAGTTTTAACCTGTAGCTCAAAAACAAAAGACGATCGAAAATTCCTGTGGTGCCTATTAAAGTTGGTCCATAAAGACCTACATCAATTTTCTGTTGCATGCATATGAAAATTTTTCATATAACGAACTTTGTTCCACCTGTTCTCTGACGTCACATTTTGTTTCTGATCACGTAACTTTTTCAAAATATTACACAAATTTCAATATTTAATTATAAAATACCTAATGGATATTTCGTGATATTTTCAAATTTGAGAAAAATATCATTTAAAATTTAGTACTTGGAAGTCATATAAAAATTCTTGCAACAGCCCTATTGGCCAGTAAGATCTTGTTATTAAACGCCATTTTTACGTTGTTATTTTAAATGTAACCATGGTAAAGCCCATGTTTCTGAAAAAAAGAAACCGGTATATATTTTGTGATGTCAAAATGACATAAGTGTGTTAAAAAGTTATAATGGCAAATTATCTTCATCGATCAAAAAATATAATTTCGAGTACTTCACTAAAATTATTTAAGGTATTTCCAATATTTAATTTACTTTATAGTGTATAAAAAAGGTTTATAATTTCCAGAGACACGGAAATGTAAAAGTGAGTGATGTTAGTATTGGCCGCATTGATAATACGAGCCAAAATCCCTTTGATTTATTCCATAAATGGCAGTTTGAAGCTAACCAACATTTAGTATATCCTTTAGCTTACTCGTTTACTTTGGCTACTTTATCTCCAAAGAGGTTATCCTGAGACTCTTTCTGATTATTTGTACACCAAATGAACAAATTATTCTTTTTTAGTAAACAAATTTCATGTAGAGTTATGAAATACCTAGCTGAACAAAATAATAGCTTTCTTTTTATTGGAAACAGTGAGACAGAAAAAATGAAAGAATTAGTAAGTTTTAAATATTTAAATTCACTCAAAACAGAATCACAGCAGGGTTGTTGTAATTTTGCCCGACCCAAAAAAACCCACCCGGGTTTTTTTTAAAAAAACCCATCTAAAAAAACCCATCTAAAAAACCCAGTTTTGTGAAATCATATTTTATTAATAAAATATGGTACATACTTATATGGTACACACATATATACATAAATTTTTGTCACCGGCAACATTTTACAATCAATTTCATTTTGTGTATTTCGTGTTTGATCATTTTTAATATATTTTTCATTGCTGTGCGAACTTTGCACAGTGTTTCTTTTATATTTGAACAACTCCAATCCTGGTGTCAGCATTTTCATTATTTTTTGAGTTGTGTATTAAACATACTATTAGTTGTGGCACTTGGATCTTATTCTTGTACACTAACATTGCACAGACTTGCAACTATTAATATTAATTCGTAACTTATATTTATTGTTTATTACATTACACTCTTAAAAAAAAATATGAATAATATTAATATCTATTATCTATTACGCCGACTTGTGTATGTGTATTAAGATCTTTATAAAACTAAAGTTAAAAATGATACATACTATATTTCGATGTTTGTCAATAAAACCCGGGTTTTTTTCAACCCTGAATCACAGACGCGTTTCGCTCTTCTTGGAGCTCATCAGTTTGGTGCTCTGAAGCCTCTACGTCTCATTGCCTCCTAGAGGCGTCAGTACATCACACTGACGAGCTCTAAAAAGCGAAACGCGTCTGTGGTTCAACAATTTTTTGTAAATGACCCCATTATTTGATTACTTTATAACTAATTTTAGAAACAAGATCCCCAATGTTCAATGTGCTTTTTCTGGCCATATTATCACGAACAAAAATATTTCCTCATAAGACAGGTATGAACACAATTTGGAATCGTTATTTTGTAAATAAGAGAATTTGTAGATTCGTATGCAAGGAAATGCGGAAGAAATACCTAAAAGTGAAGCTGATAAATTGTACCACAAAACGAATTTACCATTAAGAGTGGAGTGGATGACATCGAAACAAAATCAGAAAGTGTTAAGTTGGGATGAGAAACAAGTAGAATACACGAATAATTTAGAGACGCTAAGAAAAATGAAAGATTTCCAGGCCCCAAAGAATGTGTATGTAGTATTTACATATTTTTGGTTAAATTCACAACAAAAATATATTAATTAACTTATGTAACAAAAGTTATCACTGAACATAATAAATATATAATAGTTGTTATACAGTGTGTCCCATTTAGAGGTGCCACCATTGGGATCTCGAGAACTATAAGAGATACGATGTCGGTTAAATGGAACTTTTTGTGCACATTTGGGAGGACATCTCAGATGTGGTTTTGTTTTTCCAAAAATTCTCATAGGGCACTAGATAATGACGAAAAACTAAATATTGTTGATTTTTTCTTTTTCAAATAACTTCTAAACTATTGGTAATTGAGAAAAACATTTCAAATATAAAAGATAGATATTTTTATTATCTAAACAGTGGCGTACGAAACAAATTTTTATATCCGTAAATTTTCGAGATATAATACAAACTTATATTTTTTTAAATGGAACCTATATCTGATTTTAGTCTCAAAAAAATAACTATTTTTTTTTCTTTTCAATGTTGTAAGTGTTATTATGTTTTATATTTGTTTTGCCTTCAAAATTATTATTTTTTCCTTATTTTGTATTAAATTTACAATTATTTTGAAAATATTGGTAGATTTCTATTTAGAAATACTCCTTGTATTTAAATAATTTATTTCGTTAGAAAAATTTGCTCAAAACTGGTATCAAATTAATTTTTATAATATTTTGTATCAGGTCGCCCTTGGCACATTATAGTGTAATTTGTAATTATGAGTCTAGAATAAAAATATTAACTAATAAAGACATAAAATAAATTATATCGATCAAATACAATATAATTAATAAAAATTATAATTTTTTTTTGAGAAATAATAAGAAAATTAACAAAAATAAAGAAAAAATTAAATTTTAGGAGCAAAACAAATATAAAACATAATAACCCTTACATCAATGAAAAGAGAAAAAAATAATTATTTTTTTGAGACTAAAATAAGATATGGGTTCCATTTAAAAAAATATAAGTTTGTGTTATATCTCGAAAATTTACGGATATAAAAATTTATTTCGTACGCCACTGGTTAGTTAATAAAAATATCTACCTTTAATATTTGAGACGTTTTTCCCCAATACCAATAGTTTAGAAGTTATTTGAAAAAGAAAAAATCAACAATATTCAGTTTTTCGGCATTATCTAGTGCCCTATGAGATTTTTTGGCAAAACAAAAGCACATCTGAGATGGCCTCCCAAACGTGCACAAAAAGTTCCATTTAACCGTCATCGTATCTCATACAGTTCTCGAGATCCCAATGGTGGCACTTCTAAATGGGACACACTGTATAATAGTTGTTATATAATATGTATACCATTTTAAAAGAGCCAAAAAATATCTATTTATGTAATAAGGTGCGAAATGATAGTATTTTAGACACGCGAGGTGAAATTTGTATGCACGAGCGTAAGTAATTACAACACGTCAAGTGCCGAAAACACTCATTTCGCAATGTATTACACATAAGATTTTTTATAATAGCGTTTTAAAATGGATCATTTATTCTCAAATATCAACATTTTGAATTTTTCAAAATTAAAAAGTAGGCAGACGTCAGGTTCATCTATTCGTTGCTAAATGAAATACTTTAAACACTAGTGCTTAAAAGTTACATTTTACGCAATAAAATATCACTTTAACTGTCATTTTTAAACGCTAGTGCTTAAAAGTAATTCATTTAGCAACGAAAATAACAATATAAAATTAGTAAAAAACATTAGTAAAAAAACTTTGTTTAAAAACCCGGGTCTGGTTAAATTTACAGATTTTTATTATTTTTAAGGATGGGTTTTGCAATTGTAATCCACGAAGTACAATTTTTCCAAGTTATTCTAAAAGTTGAACCACATATTCTTCCCGATCGTGTAATTTTTAAAAGAAAAAAAGGTGTTTGGTCTGCTCAACACATCGGAGCATAAAATTATATTTTAATTAATATTCTAAGGTATGCGTATATAAAATGTATATTTATTAAAACATAATAAAGATATTTGATTATACATAGATTGTACATTAAATTTGATAATAAAACTCCTGAGATTATAGATTATTTTCAACCGGTTCTTTCTCTCCAAAACTGCGCTGGCCAGCTGTATTTCCAGTTTCACGTCGAAGTGCGAACTCGTCCATCGCTCACTTTGATAAAGAAGTATTTGCTTCTCGCAAGAGCGGCAATAAACACTAACTCGAAGTGCTCCCTCAAACCTCAAGATATTACCATAATTTTAATCTTTAATCTCCCCAAAAACTATAATCAATACACTCAACATTAAGTGCTGTGACAAGTGATTAATAAATTTATATTTTTATACAACAATAGTGTAGTTTAATTAGTAAATTTAGTGATATTATAATGCGTGATCACGAAAAATCTCCGTGTTTTCTTGTGTTTGAGGATGGCACAACACTTCCAGGAATATCTTTTGGAGCAGCAATTGAAACTGATGGAGAAGTCGGTAGGTTAAAGTTAACAACACGTGGTTGTACAATGTTTTTGGAATTAATAATACATTGGGCGACACATTATACATTGAAATCAAAAGAAATAATGCTGTATTATAATTTGATCAATTGACACCACAATTTATTTTAGATTGTTTGATGAAGCAGTTTATTTTTAGGTTAGAATTAACAAAGGAATACTTGTTATAACAAAAACAATCTACGTTGTAAACAACTATAATACTTTCTTTGTTTTGTTTTAATGAAATATTCATTTAAAATAATAATTAGTTGTGCATTTATTCATTTGAACAAATTTTATTTCAATACTTTATTCATAAATTGTAATTAATGTTGTTTATGAAACTTGCGCAGTAAAAATATAGTTTATTGTATTTTATTTATAATTAGCATTGCTTTTTTATATCCATTAAAATTTGTTATTGTCTTACATGTCCTTATCTTATAAAATATGTAAAAGTAACTTGTAAAATATAAAAACAAATATTATTGAGCGTGGAATATGCACGTGGTTGTATTTCGGAGCGCAACTTTTTTATATTAAGAATTTTTGAAGAACGCCTTAATATTATATTTTATTTATTAGTTTCAATTTGTTACAAAAATTTAAATTTTAAGCATTATTATTAATTACATAAATGAATTAAATATATAGACATATTTTATACTCATATTTCGGTTTGCATTATGGAAGTTCAGTTTTAAGCGTTTTAAGTTACAATAAATTATGTATTATAAAAAAAATATACTTATGCATGTTTTCAATATTGCTCAGTAAAATCACAAATAGATATCTGACGAATAAATATAATTCATATAAAAATAATGGGTCCATAAACCATAACAAAAAATAATAAAATGTACACTTTATCCTTAAAGTACTAGTCAATGAATAACGATTAAGATAAAAAACATTTTTTTAATAATTACTTTGCGAGATATTTGAATTTATTTCCAGGGCCATCGATGACGTCACACTATTGGTATCTTTCTCACGCAGCCTACTACAGAAACTGATGTGAGAAAGATAGCTATAGGTTTCTTTAAAAATCAAATGCAGTTATACAAAAAACAATTATGATGACTTTTTGATACCACGAATTGCTTCAAAATTAAACGAATTTTCATTTAAAAAGATTAGGGCCGACGATCAAAAAGTTTGGGAATCCCTGATTTAATTCGTAAAACGTCCCTTAGATCCTTTTAATTTTAAAATATGTCTTCACAGTTCATATTATTGGATATACTATATTTTATCATTTTTTATAGTATTTCAAACCGGTATGGTCGGTTACCCGGAATCTCTAACCGATCCATCATACCACGCTCAAATACTAATTCTTACATATCCATTAATCGGCAACTATGGTGTTCCTGATGATCAGAAAGATGAATACGGACTACCATAGTAAGTTAATAATAGTTTTAAGTTAATTGTGGAGCCTCTGGCAAAAACCACCTTGGTCCATTTTGAAATTTAAAAAAACTAACTTCCTTACTGTTAAAAATTTAAATATTAAAAAATTATGTATTTACTAAATATTAAGTAATAGAAAAATAAACCTTTATGAGCAATTATATTAGAACGTTTTTTGTAGAAACGCTCAAACTTTACAATAACTTGTGACTTGTGACTAAGATACTTTTTGTGAGAAACAATTTAGTTTAACCTACGAGCAGGGCATCGAACCCGAACCTGAACCGAACCAAAACCGGAACCAAACCGTAACATTTTAGAAAACCCAAGCCGAGAACCGAACCTCAGATATATTTTTAATTGAACCTGAATCGAAACCGAACCGAGTATTAAAATTCATGTTCGGGGTTCAACTCCCGTTCAGGTTAATTTTTAGTTCGAAAAGTAAATACAGCCGATAATCGACGTCTTAGGCGTCTGCGTTGCTGTCTGGGCTGACGTTTCGTGAAAATTGTATTCGTTTCTTGTTGCGTTTTGCGTAAATTCCGGCTCTCATTTTACATTATTTCGAACCTGAACCGCGAACAAAACCGCAAATTTTATTAATGCTTGAACCAGAACCGCGCCCGAACCCATCTTTCAAAAAACAAATTAACCTGAACCTAAACCGAACCCAGTTTTTGGCGGGTTCGATGCCCTGCCTACGAGCAAATAGTGACAGGGGAACATATAACTCACGTGACGGAAGAACCTGATGAAAGTGGTTTATAGGAGTGGGGGAACTGTCACACAAATATCAGATGTTGGTTTTGGGCGTAGATAGATTAATTTACATAGGGATGAGGGTTGTTAAGTTTTATTTATATTTCTGGCATTCTACATGAATAGACACGTACAAAATTGACGTCACTGCAAGAGAGAGATAGAAGATCATGCATCCAAACAAACCTCCACTCGTTGTCTTACGTCCCGTTCCCTGTTCCTATCTGTCATTGTGTTCGCATCTGTTATTCAGTGTTAATCCTAATTCTTTATTGTGATTTGTACGTTGTGTTTAATAAAAATGAATTTAAAACCAGAATATGTGTCTGGGGCAACGTTTTTGTTTGATAATATTGAAGATCATTCGATTATTGAACTAAAACGATGGCTAGAGTGTATAGTCTACGGCTGATAACAGGTCTTTGTTTGGACGGGTAAACCATAGCAACCTTGATATCTATGCTTTGCCGTTAGAGGCGCTAGTGCAAATTGCAATTTTGTAAGTGTCTATTGACGGAACTACATTTCGATTTAAGAGTTTCCTGAACGCTGAATCAAAATGTTGTGAACAAAGAACTTTGGTACGCTCGCAGTTCTGTTTCTTTTGGGAAGCTATATGAAAATATAAAAAATATTTAATAAATGTTTTACATATTTTGCAATATATTTGTAATTTATAAATATCTTCTCTAATTAAGTGCACGCCACTGGAGCACTGATGGCTACAAAACGTTTTGGAATTAGTTTTAAAACAGTAAAAAGCGAAGAATATTATTTTTTTACCATATAACACCTTGGTACATTAATTTAACATATCTTGCTTATTACGTATAATTTTTAAATCGCGTTTGCGCTAAAATTATTAAATCAAACTGTTCTTCCAGAAAAAAAAAAAAAAAATTAGTATAGAACCCCATTTGGACTATTGTTGTTTTTGACAAATACTCCTTAGTAGGGGTTTCCAAGTTTTTTTAATATGTAAATTTGTACATAAAAATATTAGACCCGTATTTTCGCCTAAAAATATCTTATACGCAAAAACAATAAAATTTCAATAAATGAGGACTGAAAAAATCGACGGCGCTTGTGACGTCACCAAGAACATACCGTCCAAAAACAAATCTGAAAAACAGCAGATTTAGATTACTCAGTATGTCAACCATACCAGAGGTCCAAAACTGTTCATACTTCTGGTCTGGTATAGTTTGACAGTAATCTAAATCTGCTGTTTTTCAGATTTGTTTTTGGACCTCTGGCATTGTTGACATATTGAGTAATCCAAAGCTGATCTGTTCTTAGACGTAAGTTTACTGATGATGGCAACTTAGTTGCCGTTGCCGAAATACGTATTTACTTTTAGCATTTTTAGAAAAGGTTTAAGGATTTTTAAATTATTATCTATTTAATCCTAGACTCCAATAAAATTTAATTATTAATATTTCTTATTAATTACGAATATTGCTATCCAATAAAAAGACTTGGAAACCCTTATTCAAAACAACCTGTTTGTATTGTGTAACAATAATTTACTTTAGTTGGTTCGAATCCCATCGCATATGGGCCGCTGGCCTTATTGTTGGGGAACTATGTGAAGAACCGAGTCATTGGCGACAGGTGAAGACATTGTCACAATGGATGAAGGAGCAAAATATACCTGGCATTTGTGGTATTGACACGAGGGCGTTGACCAAAAAGATCAGGGAGAAAGGGTCTATATTGGGTAGAATTGTGCAGAAACTACCTGTTGGGAATGATTTAAAGCCCGTAGAAGATCCTAATAATAGAAATTTGGTCGCTGAGGTCTCAGTACAGGTGGGTAAAAACATAAATAACTACATATAACAACTTTATTTCAATTTAAAATGAGATATTTATTAATTGGAATGATACTACCTTTTTTTAGTTTAAGTTCTGTATTTATTATTTAAACCCAACGTTTCGGCACCATAAACTGGTGCCTTCTTCAGGGGATACATTGACATAAATATGTGAAATAACAAAAACAACAAGTAACCAAGGTAACAAGATATGTTATTGCCGGGCATGCATATATTGTCTAGAAAATTGTACACATAAAAAAGTAACATTTATGAACATTTCTTGTTACCTTGGTTACTTGTTGTTTTTGTTATTTCACATATTTATATCCCCTGAAGAAGGCATCAGTTTATGGTGCCGAAACGTTGGGTTTAAATAATAAATACAGAACTTAAACTAAAAAAAGGTAGTATTATTCCAATTAATAATATGAGTTCTGAAAGATATTTTAATAATTTAAGATATTTATTTGTAAAACTACATATTGCGGAAATGTTTCTTATCAATTATATTTTAAAAAATGCTCAACAGGTCAATGTCATATTGTGAAACAAAATTACTACATTCATTCAAAATCCGTATACAGGAAAACCACACGTAAAGTAACTAAAAAAATGCCAAATTTCATTATTTAATAATAATAATAATTATAATAAATAATACCAAATTATCAAAATATAATTTTAAAGCTGAACAAAGTTTGTATTCAAACAAATATTTAAAAAAATTGTGCGGTCTTAAGACCTCACGTCCGTAGTGAAAACTTAAATGGTTGACATTTGGTAAAAGTGTGCAATATGAAATTAAATATTGAAATTTGAATTTGACATTTTTTAAAAGAGCCTTAACTAATTAAGGCTTATGCTACCAGCCCTTAAGGCTGTGTCCGATGTTGCACTTTTATCACCATAATATCTAAATCCTAAATTTATATGCCCTAAATCTAGGGATTTAGGATTTTAGGAATTAAATTTTAGGGTTTTGCAGGAGCACACTTTGCCTTGAAGTTGACGCGCACTAATTAAACAAATCATGTTCGTTGCTATAATTTGTGCAATACGTCAAATTTACTGTCAAAGAATAGCTTCTTAGCTTCTATTTTATGAAATATGGTATTAACATTTACTCTGAAGCATCAAATTGAATCGAATTGTATAATTCATCTTTTGGCGAGTTTCTTTATTCAGCAACAATTAATGCGCTGAATTCCATCAGCAAATGAAAATGACGTCACGATGAATAGCTGATGGATCCGATATCCGATGGATAGCCGCTGCGAACGAATAAAGAAACGGGTTGCTGAAAATTGCGATGAATCTCCTAACCTTAAATATCAACTGACAGTTAACCACCACACCAGTTAACTGATATGGAAAGTTTTATAGTTAAAAGTGTCGCAATCAGAATCTTCATCGAACAATGAAGAATCTGATGACAGCAATAGTAGCAGTGATATGGAATTCATAATTATAATAAAAATTATCTAAATCTATAACCATCTACTTTCTGTTGTGAAGAAGATATGTTTTTTTTTTATTTGAATCATGCATTTTTTCTTTCCATAATCTTACACCTGCAACCATGAAACAAACGCAAATGTCAAAAATATAACCTAAAAACATTTCGTTAGACCCCCCATTACCGATCCATCGGAAATCGTAAAATCTATCTGTAGTCAAAGCCGATGCATGCGATGAATTTACGATGGATAGTGCGCTGTAATTAGAAACGGTGTGTTGAATTTACGATTCATGCGTATTAATGCGCACGACTCATCGGTGAATAAAGAAACTCGCCCTTTGTCGTTGTAAAGTGTTGCCATACAAACCAATGGATGTCATTATTGTGCCATTTGGAGTTGTATTTATGTGAAGAAGACTTAAATACTAAATGCCAAAATGCGACATCGGACACAGCCTAAGTAGAAAATGAAATTTTTTCTTTCTTTTTAGAAACCAATAACTTACAATCCTTCTGGTTCTCCGAGAATTTGCGCTGTGGATTGCGGTTTAAAATACAATCAAATTCGCTGTCTTTTGCGCCGTGGTGTTCGGGTAGACATTGTGCCATGGAATCACAAACTAAATGTCGGCGATTACGATGGCCTGTTTTTAAGCAATGGACCAGGAAACCCAGTTATGTGCAACGAAACCATACAGAACATTCAACGAGTTATGAATTCCGATATTATCAAACCGATTTTCGGTATTTGTTTGGGACATCAGTTACTTTCCAGTGCTTCGGGATGTTCTACCTACAAAATGGCGTAAGTATATATTTTATAATAAACACATTAATAACATATGCACTTTTTGTAAGTATAAAATCTATATTTTAAACTAGATGAAAGAAATTTATAAAAAATTCTTACAATTTGCGTAGGTTTTATAAATTGTTTGTCGAAAATGTAAACCGGCCGAACCATTATATGAATCAGGGGTAGGATTCTGTAAACTTAAAACTTAATAATTCTCGAGATATAATACAAACATAATATTTTTTAAATGGGAACATACGTTGAAAATAGTCTCATCTTTTTACTTATTTTATAAGCTTTTCAAACGATATATAACAAGTCTACATTCTTTTGTTTAAACCTTGAATATCAATTTTTTGGGTTAAAAAAAATTAAATTTATTAAGAAACAATTGATAATATCAATTACCATTTTCCTAATTTATATACTTTAGAGAGCATATTTTCCACATTTTTCGAATCGTGTCAAAGCCAACTACAACGTCAATAAAAAAATAAATAGAGTTACAAAATTGACGTCACTGCAAGAGAGAGAGATAGAAGATCATGCATCCAAACAAACCTCCCCTCGTTGTCTTGCGTCCCGTTCCTTGTTCCTATCTGTCATTGTGTTCGCATCTGTTATTCAGTGTTAAACCTAATTCTTTGTTGTGATTTGTACGCTGTGTTTAATAAAAATGAGTTTAAAACCAGAAGATGTGTCTGGGGCAACTTTTTTGTTTGATAATATTGAAGATCATTCGATTATTCAACTAAAACGATGGCTAGAGTGTAGAGTCTACGGCTGATGACAGGTCTTTGTTTGGACGGGGTAACCATAGCAACCTTGATTTCTATGCTTTGCCGTTAGAGGCGCTCGTGCAAATTGCAATTTTGTAAGTGTCTATTAACTAATCCGAAAATAATTGACTGAAGAGAATTTTTAGAATATAATTAATAGATATATAATCAAAATAAACAAATTGATGAATGTAATTGATTTTCTCATTTGTTTCTTAATAAATTTCATTTTTTTTCCACTCCAAAAAATTAATAATTCAATTTTTATTCATGTTTATAACAAAGAATGTAGAATTATTATAAATAAATAAATAAATAAATATATCATCACGGCATATTACCCATTTGTGGGTGTGCCAGTATCTACAACACATGTAGACATCGGTAATGATGACGATATATTTTACCGTGTGGGCGCTTACCAGGCGTCACCTCACGGGCACTCATAGCTGGCGTGGAGAGTGCACCACAGGGGTCACTTTTGTGCCATTTAAAATTGGAAATATTTGGCGTCAGTCGGGATCGAACCCGGTTCCCCCAGGTTCGCGACCAGACACTCAGGCACGCGGCCACGGGACCCCATAGAATTATTATACATCATTGAAAAGCTTATAAAACAAATAAATGTAAAAAACTGTGTAAAAATATCTAAACATTTTTTCTGTATCTCTCATAATAAGCGAGAAATGAGTTATTTTCAAAATAAGCGAAAATCAAGTTTTAGCCTGTAGCTCAAAAACAAAAGACGATCGAAAATTCCTGTGGTGCCTATTAAAGTTGTCTCAAAAAGTTGGCCACATAAAGACGTACATCAATTTTCTGTAGCGTGATTAATAAAATATAAGGAACTCAAATTTTTTTGTTATGGAAGAAGACCCCATTAATCCCATTTTGGTCAAAACTGCCATTGGTTCTATCTTTCAATAATTCTATTTAGATACGGCAATCGTGGTCACAACCAGCCTTGCATCCACCACGGCAGCGAAAGATGTTTTATGACATCTCAAAACCATGGATTTGCAGTCGACGCTAAAATTTTACCCCCTGGTTGGCAAGCGTTGTTCACAAACGCCAATGACCACACTAATGAAGGAATAGTCCACACAACTTTACCATATTTCAGCGTTCAATTCCATCCTGAACACACTGCTGGTCCACAAGATTTAGAATGCCTTTTTGATGTTTTTATTGACGCTGTCAAAAAATTCTCCACCGAAAATTCAGTAAACGTTAAAGAAATGATTAATCAGAAATTGTTATATGTTCCTGCAATACCTTACGATTTAAAAATCCCGAAAAAAGTTTTAATTATTGGTTCCGGTGGTTTGTCCATTGGACAGGCCGGAGAATTTGATTATTCTGGATCGCAAGCTATCAAAGCATTACACGAAGAAAACATACAAACTGTATTGATAAACCCTAATATAGCAACTGTCCAAACATCGAAGGGTCTAGCCGATAAAGTTTATTTTCTCCCACTAGTTCCGGAATATGTTGAACAAGTCATCAAAGCTGAACGACCTGGCGGAGTTCTTTTAACTTTCGGAGGACAAACTGGTTTAAACTGCGGCGTTGAACTTCAAAGAGCGGGAGTTTTCGAACGTTACGGTGTTCGAATTTTAGGAACACCTATCGACGCCATTATTGACACTGAAGACCGGAAGATATTCTCTGAAAGAATCGCTGCTATTGGTGAAAAAGTTGCACCTAGTTGCGCAGTTTACAGCGTACAAGAAGCGATTGACGCGGCTGAAAAGTTAGGTTATCCTGTAATGGCAAGAGCTGCTTTTTCTTTGGGAGGGTTAGGGTCAGGTTTTGCTGATAACAAAGAAGAGTTGAAAACATTGGCTCTTCAAGCTTTAGCGCATTCAAGCCAGCTGATTATCGACAAATCGTTGAAAGGTTGGAAAGAAGTTGAATATGAAGTGGTACGGGATGCGTATGATAATTGCATAACTGTTTGCAATATGGAAAATGTAGATCCTTTAGGAATTCACACTGGAGAATCGATTGTTGTAGCTCCTAGTCAAACTTTATCAAATAGAGAATACAATTTGTTGAGAACAACAGCAATAAAAGTAATCCAACATTTTGGAGTTGTTGGAGAATGCAACATCCAATACGCTGTTGACCCTAACGCCGAAGAATATTACATAATCGAAGTGAATGCTCGATTATCTCGAAGTTCAGCTCTGGCCAGTAAAGCTACCGGATATCCTCTCGCTTACGTAGCAGCAAAACTCGCCCTAGGAATCCCATTACCAAAAATTAAAAATTCTGTAACTGGACAAACAACAGCTTGTTTCGAACCAAGTTTAGATTATTGCGTCGTTAAAATTCCTCGATGGGATTTGAGCAAATTTTCTAGAGTCTCAACAAAAATCGGCAGTTCAATGAAAAGTGTTGGTGAAGTTATGGCGATTGGACGAAAATTTGAAGAAGCTTTTCAAAAAGCTTTGCGAATGGTTGATGAAAATGTCAACGGATTTGATCCATATTTAAGGGAAGTAGATGATGAGGAATTAAAAGAACCTACTGATAAAAGAATGTTTGTTGTTGCCGCTGCATTAAAAGCAGGATATACAATTGATAAATTATACGATTTAACCAAAATTGATAAATGGTTTTTGCAGAAAATGAAACATATTATTGATTACTATATTGTTTTGGAATCAATTGATCAACATAGTCTGAAATACAACGATTTGTTACAAGCTAAACAATTAGGTTTTTCGGATAAACAAATCGCAGCTTCTTGTAAAAGTACAGAACTTGCTGTAAGAAAACAACGAGAAGAAACCGGCGTTTTACCGTTCGTCAAACAAATTGACACTGTAGCGGCGGAATGGCCGGCAACAACAAACTATTTATACATTACATACAACGCGTCTGCACACGATTTAGAATTTAACGAAGAACACACTATGGTACTCGGTTCTGGTGTTTATCGAATTGGAAGTTCAGTAGAATTTGATTGGTGCGCTGTGGGTTGTCTGCGAGAATTACGCAAACTAAACCGCAAAACTATCATGATAAATTATAACCCTGAAACAGTCAGTACCGACTACGATATGTCTGATAGGTTATATTTCGAAGAAATATCTTTTGAAGTAGTTATGGATATTTATAATTTAGAAAATCCTACTGGTGTTATTTTATGTATGGGGGGCCAACTTCCAAATAATATAGCCATGGATTTACATAGACAGCAAGCCAGAATTTTGGGCACATCTCCTGAATGTATCGACGGAGCTGAAAACAGATTTAAATTTTCCCGTATGCTCGACAGAATTGGAATTCTGCAACCTCGCTGGAAAGAACTTACAAATTTAAAATCCGCGATAGATTTTTGCGAAGAAGTTGGCTACCCTTGTTTAGTTCGGCCATCTTATGTTCTGAGTGGCGCCGCCATGAACGTAGCCCATTCTAACCAAGATTTAGAAACGTATCTTAACGCAGCTAGTGACGTCAGTAAAGAACATCCAGTAGTGATTTCGAAGTTTATTCTCGAGTCGAAGGAAATTGACGTAGATGCAGTGGCGTGCGATGGAGTTATTCTTTGTATGGCGGTTTCTGAGCATGTAGAAAATGCCGGGGTGCATTCAGGAGATGCTACTTTGGTTACGCCGCCGCAAGATATCAATTCGGAGACTTTGGTGAAGATTAAGACTATTGTTAAAGCAATTGCGGCGTCTTTGGAGGTTACTGGACCGTTCAATATGCAACTCATCGCAAAGGTAAGACTTTTTTATTTTTTTAAATTAGATAGTAACTCTATTAAACTAATTCGGAAAAAACTATCAAAACTTTTTTTCAAAGCATTAAATTGTAAAAATATTAGTTTTTAAATAGCCTCAAATTTGAAAATATCACGAAATATCCATTATATATTTTACTATAATTTTTTTTTATTTTTTGGTTAAAAAGTTATCGAATTGAATCCTTGTATTTCTGATCACGTGTGCGAAAGTAACCAATCAAAACAAACTTAAACTGATATACCCAAATCATTCAAGCAGCCAATGCACGTCATCACTTATGGTAAAAACCTTAATGCATTAAAATCACTAATAGTGAAAAATGAAATAAAATTTCAATCATTTTTAACCGTCAAAAAGTGTATAGCCTTATATAATTATTATTAAGATAAATAGTAGAGTTCTTTACTTATCGTATATGACATGAATAATATATAAATAATGTACATCAACGTCATATTATTCGTTTAATTGTTGCTATAGTTGGCAACATTGATAATTTGTATGTTCATACTGTCAAAGTTATTATTTGAAAAATATTTGTATTGTCGAGGGGCCCGTCACTCAAGAAATCTTTGTACACTTACATAAAAATCCGATTGAAAATCCTGAAAATCTTTATCTTAATACTGCAATCTTTGCAATCAAGGTTACAATCCCAAAAATCATTACAATCTTTATACACTCTTGTAAAATCCCAGAAATCTTGGAAATCTTACTTGCAATCTCATATTCTTAGACAAATCTATACAAGTTTATAGCTACTAACGTTGACTAAAACTAATAAAATCACCCCTTAACCTTAAAAATAATTTTAATAAAGCTATATACGTATTTCGAGAACTATGTTCTCATCATCAGTAGTACAAAAATAGGGAAAGTTAAACATATTAGCCACGATTATTCTACATGTTAACCATGCCAGAGGCTTTAGCAAGGGAGAGAACTAGAATTATATAGAGACCCGAGTCACAGGTGTAGGATTACTTAGTTATACCATTAAACTAAGATTATTCAATAAGATCGTCCAATGGAAATAAATCAATAAAAATACAAATCGTCCAATAACACCGAAGTTCTTAAATTAAATGTTTTATTGTTATGGAACTTCTAAAAAAAAATGTTTATATCAAATCAAAAAGTTTGGAGTTTTGGTATGGGACCGAGAACTGCGTTCATTAAATTATTTTGAAATTTGTTTATTATTAAACTCTTCTATGCATCTAAATATCTATCATTATTAGTATTATGTTATAATGGTTTAATATTGGAATTGTTAATATTGTAGTTATTAATAAACATGTTGAGTTACGCCAGATTTTTCTGGATTACCACTTTTTTTAGATAATAGAGATGTTCTTAACCAAGTGTCAATTTTTCTTTAGTTTGCCCGATGTAGACTTTGTTACAATCATTAAAATTAATTTTATAAATACAGGATTTTTTGTTAATATCTACTTTATCTTTAGGATCACCTAATAGAGATTTAATGATATTATGTACTTGATTTTATAAGTTACAATTAAAGTTTGGTTTTTAAAAATTTTGTTTAAACTTTTAGAAGCGTTATCGTGCGAGTAGTGTTATGCATTTATTATTGCCATACTAAAAGACAAATTGACACCCGATTTAAAAAACAACTTTATCACCTAAACAGTGATAAGCCAGAAAAATCTAGCGTAGCTCAACATAAATTAATAATCACAATATTTACAACTAATTAAACTATTAAAGCATTAATAATGATAGAAATTTAGATGCA
This sequence comes from Ophonus ardosiacus, assembly GCA_943142095.1. NCBI lineage: Eukaryota > Metazoa > Arthropoda > Insecta > Coleoptera > Carabidae > Ophonus > Ophonus ardosiacus. The sequence continues at coordinate 9,709,749 of OW964823.1, read as the reverse complement.
TACGAGAGTTTAACAATAAACAAATTTCAAAATTACGATTAAATACGTACTATAATTTAATGAACGCAGATCTCGGTCCCATACCAAACTCAATACTGTTTGATTTAATATAAACATTTTTTTTTAGAAATTCCCTATCATTGCACCGCTTAAAATTTAAGTGTCACGTTATAACAGGCATATAATCTTAGTTTATAATTAGGTAATCACCTTTGACTCCAGTCCCTATAATATCCTAGTTTTCTCCCTTGTTTTGCAGAGTTGTTAGGACCTCTGGCATTGTTAACATGTGTAAACTTTGCTATTCTGTTCAACTTTTCCTATTTTCGTACTAGTGATAATGCCTTTTTTTATTTCGTATAAAATAGAATATGTAAAATGAGTTTTTTTTAGCTTATAAATCTTGAAATCTAAGTTGAATGTCTAACAAATCTGTAATTCTTTATTAATATTAGAAAAATCTCTGAAATCTTTAGTCCAATCCTAACAATCTGACAAATTTCATTTGTAATTCTTAAAATCTTTGATAATCTAATAAAATCCATATAAATCATCTCGAATCTATTAAATTCTCAAATATTTGCAATCTTTGTACACTTAAACGTCGAGTGACGGGCCCCTCGTGTATTGTGTTTGAAACATTTTTGTGCGTTGTAAAGGCCTATTTATAATAAAGTAATGTTAAATGCAACGCAACGAAGCAACGTGACCGTTAACGCAAACACAAAATCTGTTAATTTGCCAAAGGTAGCATTTCTAATCAATCAGAAGAATTCGGTAGATATATTTCTTTGAAATTTGGCTCACTTTTATTTATTTTCTTTATATGGCATACATAATTATAAATAAGGTTAGTATTATAAAATAATTTAATTAGAAATGGACAGTGACGAAAATATAGTACTTATTTTGTAGATGTGACAGTTCATGACCATGTAGATAATACAGATTGCAATCTGTAGAACTCTTTTCATAAAGATTCTTAAACCTCTATAAACGTACCAGTACATGACGTCACACATCTAGTTACTTTTATTCAATTTTTATTAATGACGTGCATTGGCTGTTTGAATGATTTGGGTATAATTATCCTAAGAAAGACAATTATCACTTAATGAATGAAGATACACCCAAGTGTGAAGTTGAATTATTAAGGATGAAGGAAGGTTTTAAAAAAGAGAAAAACCCCGAAGTCTTGTTCACACTGTTCTTTAATTAAAACATTGACTGGTTTCGGTTACTTAGTAACCATCTTCAGCACCGGTTTTTGACTACAATTAAATCAAAGCAATATTATAGTAAATTGTGTCGTGTGGCTATAATATTGCTTTGATTTAATTGTAGTCAAAAACCGGTGCTGAAGATAGTTACTAGGTAACCGAAACCGGTCCACGCTTTAATTAAAGAACAGTGTGAACAAGACTTCGGAGTTTTTCTTTTTTAAAACCTTCCTTCATCCTTAATAATTATCACTTATGTCATTAAGTTGCTAAATAACAAACACTTTTTAACAGATGATTAAAGATATTTGAAAATATCGTTTTCACGGTATGGCAGTGAAAATAACAATTTAATTAATAAAGTACACACTCACACTCATAATAAAATACTCTATTATAAATTAAAAATTATAAAATATTCTATTATTATTACTATTAAACGTTTGTATAATAAACTGAAAGGCTGGTAGTGCGAGCTCGGTTTTAACCTAAAACTCTGTTTTAAGACAAGTCAAATTTAAATTTTTAAAAAATATTTGTTTGAATACAAACTATGTTCTGCTTAAAAATCACATTTTGGTGAATTTGATATTATTTATTTTTGTTATTAAATAATGAAATTTGACATTTCTTAAAACAGTGTCTTAGTTAAAACCGAGCTCGCACTACTAGCCTAAGTGTCTTGTCTTCTTGTTGTGTTACAATCTTATTATCGTTACACACTTCACACTGAACATATTCATAGCTACTACTGACATCTATTAGGTGACTTTATAATTATAAAAATTCTTCTAAATACAAAGCCTTCATAAATTTAATTAAGATTGCAACAAAATTTCTCACCGAATACCCCTCGAAATATTCGTGGATATATTTTAACATGAAAAAAATAAATTGAATTTATTTCAAACTAATTTCCTATTTACTATAACTGATGTGCTGTATGAAATTTGACATCATAGGAGTGGCGGTTTATCTTTTCATTTAATTATTTACGAAAATAACAATATTTTTTATATTACTATGAAAAATATTGCATAAACTTCTTTTATTTACTGACTTCAAATGAATTTCCTTTAGGATAACGATCTGAAAGTAATCGAATGCAACCTCCGAGTCTCCAGATCATTCCCTTTCGTATCCAAAACCCTGGATCACGATTTTGTGGCAATGGCAACTCGTGTGATTATTGGAGAAAAAGTTGAGCCTGAAGATGTTCTTTCTGGCTGTGGAAAAGTAGGCGTGAAAGTTCCTCAGTTTTCTTTCTCACGACTAGCGGGCGCAGATTTCATGTTGGGTGTCGAAATGGCATCAACTGGTGAAGTAGCCTGCTTTGGAGAGAACAGATATGAAGCATACTTGAAAGCTATGATGAGTACGGGGTTCAGCATTCCCAAGAAGAGTATTTTGCTGTCTATTGGAAGCTTCAAGGTAAGAAATACAATAATATACAGTGCGTGCAAAAGTTTTACGCCAATCTTATAAAAAAATATAATTGTTTGTAATACTTTTACATATTACACTATTATTAGGGGATGTTAATATGTTTTTCTACTCCCATATCAGTAAATCACCTTTTATACACTATCTGTCAAACAAGTAAATGCCTTATAAAGCAGAATGTTCTAGTATTAAAACTTTGATTTGGCGAGATCTCTTTACCTTTTAGCCTTTTATTTTAAAACAAAAGTGTAATGAAGAAAAATGTTCAACATTTCTTTTATTTTATTCTTATTAGAATTTGTGATTTTTTTTCTTCTAAATGAAGTTTTCCTATTATTCCAATGATAAAATAAAAAGAAATGTTAAATATTTCAGATGTCAGTTTTTCATTCTGAATATTACACTTTTGTTCTAAAAAAAGTAACCGGCAAAAAATTAAACCGTGATATTGAACATAATAATAGTACATTACATCTTGTAGATACATTATTTAATATTAATTTTTAACTAAATTAAATTACAAAAATTTTCAAATAAATAATTGTTTAATTTTTTACCTCTCGCTAAGAAAGATATTGGATTCATGCTAAAAATCACATATTCAGATTTTAGTGAATAAGCACGATTTAAGGTCCCTACCATTCGAATTTAAAATTTTTACGATGATGTATGTGTTTGTGTACGTGTGGATGTTGGAAGGACGATTCCTCAAAAACAGGAAGACTTAAGACCTGTTTAACTATGAATTCTTCAATATAACATTCCTGTGAAGAGCTGAAAAGGTTTTGGTAACAATTGGACAACCGGTAGTAGTAGTTTCTTAGAAAAATTCTTCTAAATATAATTATTTCGAAATTTTTGTTATTACAAATATTGAAGTACATAGGTATAATCTTTCTTTATTGTTTTATTAATTAAATATTAAAATACCACCAATCTTGTTAATGAATTGGAAGAATCTCTGACATTTAGGTATTTCCTCACACAATGAAAAATAGATATAATTAGAATTATATGTGTGCAGAAGACATGACAAATACAATAAAAAAACAATATTTGGGTAAAGTTCTGCATTTTTTTTCGATAGAGAAATGCAATAGAATACTTATAACATAAAATGGAAATGGCGAGAGGTATTGTGCTGGCCACAACAGATTTTTTTACCTCTCGCTAAGAGAGATATTGGAATCATGCTAAAAATCACATATCCAAATTTAATGAATAAGCACGTTTCAAGGTCATTACAATGATGTCTGTGTGTGTGTGTGGATGTGTGTATGGCTTTATGTTGGACGGACGATTCCTCAAAAACTATAAGACATAAGACCTGTTTAACTATGAATTCCTCAATCTGACATTCCTGGGAAGAGCTGAAAAGGTTTTGGTAACAATTGAACAACCGGAACTAGTAGTTTTTAAAAGAAATTCTTCCAAATATTAATTTTTGAAAACTTTTGATATTACAAATTTTGAAGAACAAAATTCTACTCCTGATACATTTAATTTTTTTATTATATCTTCTATAAATTTAGAGATAAAGACGCTATAATATATAGAATATCGGGATATAATAAGTCGAGTAGGCGATTTCAGTGTCAAAAATCAACAGTTTTAGTGACATTTTGATAGCTTTTTCTGGGAAGTATATTTAATCTTTCTTATTGTTTTATTAATTAAATATTTGAAATTATAGGTAATATGCATATATCCATCAGAAATACCGCCAATCTGGTTAATGAATTGGAAGAATATAATTAGAACTATATGTGTGCAGAAGACATGTTAAGTACAATATTTGGGTAAAGTTCTGTAATATTTTGTTATAAAACGACGATTCGATAGCAAAGTGCAATACAATACTTATATAGCCTAACATGGAAATGGCGAGAGGTCTTGTGCTGGTCACAACAGATTTATTATTATGCAATATGGAAAGATTTTCAAATGTCAGCGGCGACACAAAAATTGTTGAACTTTTAAAAATCTGTTTTAAATTTCATATTACAGTAATTTAAAAATAATAATAGCATAGTTATAAAGTGAAAATAATTATCAATAATTGATTACAATAATCAGAATATTGATATAATAACAATGCATTGTATTTTCTTTTGATAAATACAGTAAAAACATAATATCTACACAAATTTATTATATTTCAGTTATTTTTATTCATATCAAAAGAAAATACAATGCATTGTTATTAAATCAATGCTTTGATTATTGTAATCACTTTAAATTTTATTAAAAAATTTAAAAATTCGTAGGTTAAGTATTATGCATTTCTGGAAAGTAAAATATGAACCTATATTAATGGTCGCGTTCAGCCGCATCTAGCAGCTATCTAGCTGCTAGCTAACAGCGGTCGTGATAATTCGACCGGTCCATCTAAAAATAAAATTTATTCTCTCCTCATAATAAAATTTTATATTATATAGTATGTAAAAGTTTACCAGATTGAATATGTTTGTGAATTTCTCTGCTTTCATTTACCAAATATGACATATTTTCATATTCATATTGTATTTCATTTGAATTTACTAGCGCCATATTTCCTATTTTTGACAGTTATAGCAGTACGCTATGTCATCTAGCACATTTTGTTTTCGCTAGCCCGCTAGACTAGCAGCTAGAATCTAGCGGTCGGTCAGCAGACCGTTCAACGACGTTCGCTAGGTTAGCGAGCTAGCAGCTAGGTGCGGCTGAACGCGACCAATAACTTTGCGTATATTTTCAGAAAAAAATATAAAAAAGTATAGAAAGATCCCATTATTTGATAATACATAGTTTCTGGTGTATAATATGAAAATATTTTATGCACAAAAAATACATAATGGTTTAAAAATCTGTTTGACTCAAAACTTTTGCACGCCACTGTACATTACTAACAGGGTAACTAAAAAATGTAGAGATTTAGAATTGGGAAAATAGTAATGCAAATATTATTAAAAATTTATTTTTCTTTATTTTACAGCACAAAATGGAACTACTGCCATGCATGAGGTCGCTAAACAAAATGGGTTACAAGTTATATGCCAGTTTGGGTACTGCTGATTTTTACAACGAACACGGAGTAGAGGTGAGTTATTTATTACATATTTACAACTCAGTACATTCATTTAAAGAATCATTATCTTCTAATTGAACACTTCTTACACTTGGCGTACTTCTAGCCGGAGAAGAAATGTCACTATTATGCACATCAGCTTTTAATGTTAAATTCTGTGGTCTGTTCTTCTTTCTTAGCACAACTTCTTCTGTTTGGTTCTGCACAAAAGCATTTTGTAAGTTCCCCAAGTTAATATTGTTGTTATCAAGGAACCTCACGCCCGCAAAATTGCGGCTTTCTCTATTATTATCGACTTGTTGTAAAGATTGTTGTTGTTGTTCATGACGACATTTATCGAGTAGTTCATTGATGGTACGTTTGTGTTTTCTGGCTTCAAGTTCTCCGGAAGGTTCTTCTCCCAGAAGAATAGCTAGGGATAGAGAATGTTCTAGAATTATGATGGCGTAGTTGTATGATTCATATTGGAAACATTTACTGGCGACATCTGTGAAGTGTAAGATGAAGAATTCTATAACGCAGCGTTTTCGGTACGAGTCGAATTTTGGAAGCTCTATCTGAAAAGTATGAAACAATATAATAGTTTAATTTAAATGTAAAAGGATATTTATCAAAGCGTATTGCATTTTAATAAAATTTATTCGTAAATCTTTATGCTTATCGATTTTTGCTTATAATTAGTTTAATAGGATACTATACTATAGTCAAATTTTAACTATCGTAAATAAGAATACGAAGATAAATATAAATTAATGAGTATTAGTAAAAAAAGTTTGTTTAAATATTGATTATGTCGGAAACTACAAGCGATTGAAGTTGATTATTAATTGGGTATGACGCGTTAGGTCAGAATTTGATTGGTCGCCTGATTTTAAAAAGGAGATTCGCGCGTCTGCTGCGGTCACCTTTAAAAGATTATGAACTGTCACGTTGATTTATAACCTAACAAACAATTTAACAATTTTGTGTTTGATGAGTTTGTTTAATTATAATATCAAGTAATATTAACAATAATAATGTATTTATAATTAAATCAATATGTAATATTATTTAAATTAATAATAATGTCAGAAATTTGAAACATTGAAACTTCAAAACCAACAAACATTAGTGTCATCTGCCGTCATATTTTGTGGTATAATATTGTCAAACTGTTTCAATGTTCTATAATTTATTAGGAAAAGAATGCGTATTATTTATGTTATTTATGCTTAATAATAATTTCTTCATGAATATAAGTTTTTATATAAAAATATTTCAGTTTTGTAAACATGAAAAAATGTGTTTCCTCTGTTATCTTTAAATGTCACTTTGACGTTTAAAACAGTGTGAAAATCAAAATAGTCGTTGCTGCAAACCTGTGACGTCACTTGGCAAGGGACGAAGCGGGGGTCTAGCAGCCGTGTTTTCAACAATGTCATTTTTGATCGCAATTTTTTCATTATTAAAGATCGATTTAAGGAAAAATAAAAAATACGGGTCTAATATTTTTCACTACTCTATCGATTAAGTTATAAAAATAAGTCGTGCATAATCTCATTCATCCTGAATTTGCAGAAAGAATAAAAAATATGTTTTTACCTTTAGATCAATAGAATCGACGGACGCCTTTCGCTCATCTTTATTGAGATTCTCTAATTTTTCTTTATTTTGCAAATCAAGTTGTTTTCTTAAGTTTCTTTTCCATTGTCTTTCCCTGTCTTCATTTTTCTTTACATTACTCCAAAACGATGTTTCGTTTTCTTGAAATTCGTTTCTTTCTTCCATCAATTCTTCCTCTGTATTATTGGCCACTAAATTTGCTAACGATGGATTTAACAAAGCCAGAGAATTTGTTTGGCTTAAAATACTGTAAAGACTTTTAAAATTTAAAGGAGGAAAGAAGTTACCGTTTGTGTATCTTAAGTTTCTTAAAGCTGTAATAATATGAGGCACAGGTCTTTCTATAATATCGTGGAGTTTTGATTGAGAAATTCTTAAATATTTGCTTGGAAGACTTTCGAAAAGATTTCGTTCGCGCACGAAATAATCAGGCAGGTAACCTTTCGCCAAATAATTGTAAAGTAAATTCAATATTTGAATCATTTTTACTCCTAACCTATCTTCAGGCCATGTGATATAATTTTTTTCACACTGCCAAAATATTAAATTCAAAATATGATGTGGCAGTAATCCCATTTTTGAGTTACCAGGTTCCATAAAAGTTTTATACAAAGCCAAAACAAATAAATAACATCTAATTTGCGAATGAGACATACATGTTTCCATGTATCTTTCTGCCGCTGGGAATGACAAACTCCATTCTAATTCGTGGTTTTCGTTAATACCTCGCTTAGCGACAAAACCAACCGGTAAAACATTAGCTTGTAAACTTCTTATTTTTTTCATCATCAATTTAGTAGGCCACTGGTAAATTCTTTTTGTTACGGGGTCTAAAATTTCCGGCCGAACCCTCAAAGGCCATTCGTAAGCAATCTGCGGCCAAGATGTCGCTACTGTAGGAATTATTTCGTACAATATATTGTTTCCTTTTCTGTCAATGCCTTGGCAGTAAATTTTACCGCGTTGAACTGTGGCGTTTGCAAAAGATTCATTTGTGAAACCGAGTACTGAATATAAAGTTGCGTAAACATCGCCGAAATGTTTGACGAATTCTAAGGAGTTGAAATATTTTTTGATTTCGTAAAAGTCTTGGATTTTTTTTCTCTTCGGAGGTTTTCGTCTGCCGTCTTCCCTAAAGGAATCGTCACTGTCAGAATCATCATCATTGTCAATTATTTTACGTTCTTTGATTTCTTTTATACAGTAAGACGGTATTCCAGTTATACCAGAAACATTTCTGTGTCCTCTTACTTCGTCTAAAGGTTTCGAAGCTGTCATTCTTCTTAATGTAGTGTATCCATAATCTTGTTCATCGGGATTAGCCGTAGATTCAACTTGTTTTTGTATGTTTTCAGCACTAACAAATTCTTTCTTTTGACCAAGTTTCGGCGAAGTTGTGAAATTAACACTGTGTGATCTAAGTATTCTACTTTTTAAACTAGATCGTTTTTGCTCGCTTGGTCGTCTAGTGTCCTGATTTTCGGAAAATATAAATTGGTTGTCTTTTATGAGACTAGGGGAATTTGATTTTTTTTGGAATTGTCGTTTCCCAGGGGTAGATGGCGGGCTTGAATCAGATGTAGCGAAAGAAACTGTTTTTTCTTTAATAGGGGAAGGTTCTTCTTTTGCAGTTAGTATTTCTTCCTTAGGAGTATGTGCATCTTGGTTTTCTTCATCGGAATTGCCTTCATCTTCGTTTTTGCCTACATTCAATACTTCTTTTTGCCGTAATTGAACATAACCTAAAAAAATAAGTAGATTTTTAAACATTTTGTAATAGTTTTTGGCTGCGTTCCAAAATCAAAATACATAATTTAAGAGTAAGGTGTTTTGAAACAAATGAGAGTTTTGTTGGAGTAAAAAATACTAAACTAATATATTGCGGATCCTTTGCTTTTCTTGAAGGAAACACTATGAAATGGAAATATCATTTCTGCATAAGTCTATCTCACACAAACACTCAACCGCGAATTATGCGCATGCTTGGAAACCTTGACTACTACTGGCTAACGAGGAAATTATGATCACTTTTTGCGAATCACAGAGTTCTGTTTATTAACGACTAGCGCGAGAAATTTTAAATTTAAATTTGAGAAATTAAACAATGTACTTACCTACTATTTATTTTGTATATAAATTCTTGAATATAAATATTAGTAATAATAAAAAACATTGACATATTCTAGTGCTAAATTTGAATTAAATAATTTACTTTGTTGTACTGTAAAAATAATAGGAATACAATCTGATCAGGATTAATTTATTTAGGTGACAATAAATTACTGTATGAAACACAAAGCAAATGCTTTCGAAGTGCAACTACAAACAGAAATGAAATCAAACGTCAAAGTCAAATCATATACTCGCTGCATCACCAGCGCAGCGTTCCAAAACCAAGAATACCGAGTTTTGGCGTAGAGTATGATGTGTTGTGTTTTGGGACGAATGAGAGTTTTGTTGATGTAAAAAATTGAAACTAAATTAAAAATAATTTCATAAAACTAACAAAACTACTTATAATTACAACATTAATGTCAAGCCCGTAATAAAAGCGCTTTTATTATAGAAGTATGCTCCTAATACACGCCAACGTATTTACTTATGTTTATTTTCAACCAAAATCATGTTTTCTTCCTCAAGAAGGCAAATTACTTTCATATGTTGAGAATCGTGAGCATCTACGTTTGAAAATATTGTGGAGTAATTTCTATACCCTCCTCATTAGTGCAGTAAGTAGAACATCACTTTGGAGTAAACTCTGTCTGTTTTGGAACAGGTTGAGTAAACTCTGAGAGTAAGGTTATTAGTTTTGAAACGACTATTATAATAATTTCGTACTCTTAAGAGTAGGATTTTGGAACGCAGCCCAGCCAGCAACGCTGTCAGCTTTAGCCAATAATAGTCAAGATTTCCGAGCATGCGCATAATTGCCGGTTGGGTGTTTGTGAGAGATAGACTTACGCAGAAATGATATTTCCATTTCACAGTGTTTCCTTCACCTACTCTTATGGGAAAGATGCGAGCATTAGCAATATATTAGTTAATAGGTATATGTAAAAAATTGAAACTAAATAAAATGGAAAAGTACTCTCAATAAAAGCGCTTTTATTATAAAAGTGTGCTCGTAATACAGGCCAAAGTGTTTTCTTATGTTCATTTTCAACCAAAAGCATGTTTTCTTCCTCAAGAAAGCAAATTACTTTCAAATGTTGAGAATCGTGAGCATCCATGTTTGAATATATTGTGGAGTAATTTCTGTTACTTTCCCGGTAGTAGGGTAAGTAGAATATCACTTTGGAGTAAACTCTGTTTGTTTTGGAACAGTTTAAGAGTAAGCTTATTAGTTTTGGAATGACTTTGTTAAGGAATTTAGTACTCTAGAGTAGGGTTTTGGAACGCAGCCTATACTCATGCATTGAAAAGTGTTGCTTTATGTCGCTTAAAGCAATTTTCCAGGTCTCCACTAGAAAAGGGACCGGGAAATTTAGGAAAAAGCACTCCTATTTCTAAAACACTTTCTTAAAAAACTATATTTATAATAAAAAGTTTAGTTTCTCAAACACTCTTTCGCTGAAGAGGAAATGGTAGAATATTGAATGAAATTTAATTTTAATTAATAAATTTAGTGCTTTTGGTTACAATGTTGTCAACAATTTCTGCTCGACGGGAGTCGGCAAGGCAGAGCACTCGGTAAATCGGTAACTGTGACACAGATAACCAACGAATGTAATGTAAATTGTAACCAAACAATAAGAAATTAAACAAGTTTAATAAATTTAAATTTGTTATATGCTACACGTGAAATACTTAGTAATAAATAGTTATTTACATACCATAATTAACACTACATACATATATTAAAAAAAAAAAACTATAACAATACCTAAATGACAACTCATAATTGGTAATAGCATATTATTCAAAGAGCATGTAATGTGGTCTATTACTCAAGAGAATGAAGTTTGCAACGCGAGCCGAAGACAACTGTTACATGCGAGTAGAATACTATACTGTTTCTACGACTATTCAATAGGAATTTTAACTTTTCTCTTTGGATAAGTATAATAAAAAAATATTAATTATTATTAATGTTTGTATACATTATTAAAATATCTTTCAGAACTCATATTATTAATTGGAATAATACTACCTTTTTTAGTTTAAGTTCTGTATTTATTATTTTAACCCAACGTTTCGGCACCATAAACTGGTGCCTTCTTCAGGGGATACATTGACATAAATATGTGAAATAACAAAAACAACAAGTAACCAAGGTAACAAGAAATGTTCATAAATGTTACCTTTTTTATGTATACAATTTTCTAGACAATATATGCATGCCCGGCAATAACATGGACGGCGAACATGCATCTTCTCAGGAAAAAAAATCTCCTTTTGCCAGAGAAAAAACCGTCCCAAAAACTGGCAGAGAAGTGATCTGTATAACTCAGAGACGCTTTATCGGTAGCGAAATACCGCAGCCGTACTCTTTATTAACAGATGTTAGAAAAAGTTTAGAAAAAATTGTACATATTACAAATTACAACATATTTAATAATGGACCTTGGTTACTTGTTGTTTTTGTTATTTCACATATTTATGTCAATGTATCCCCTGAAGAAGGCACCAGTTTATGGTGCCGAAACGTTGGGTTAAAATAATAAATACAGAACTTAAACTAAAAGGTAGTATTATTCCAATTTGTATACATTTTAAAAAGTTTATAATTCATAATTTTTTACCTTTGTTGCAAGATATATATTGGTATTATCATGCGCTTCCATGATTTTTTTTTTTTAATCATGGGAGGGTATTTTTTAGTTCATAACCTTCAAATTTTCGTTTCACAAATGCGCGGCTCAGTTTTTAATAATTTTCTATATTCTATAATATCCGGCGGAGTACAAATTTATTCATTTAATTTTCGCTATCTGAATTCATGTTTTTAATTCAAATAACTTACATAATTTACACAGATTCATAATTTTGACATTGGAAAAACAATTATAACATATAACATATGAACATTCTTCCGGGAACTGAGCGTTCCTGCACTTGGTATGTAAATAACTATTTCCAAACAAAATCATTTATTATAACCTTGATTGAAAGCTCTTTCCAAAACAGCCTTATGTACGGGTCCATCAACAGTACTGTACTCTGAAGTTTCTCCTTCATATAGAATTTCTATGTTATCATGAACAATAAACATCCTTTGATCCATCAATGGTTGCGATTCAATTTTTTTCGGTCCATGACATGGTCTGAACCTAACCCTTTCGTTCACGCCCTCCAAAACAGTATCAGGGAGAAGACAATGTTTCTGATATTTCGCTAATTCTCTGTTTAAGTCTATTTCTCGTTCAGAAACTTGGTTTTTTCTAAGTTCTTCCATTTCCCTAAAGATAATATTGATAATTTATAGATAAAAAAGTCAGTTGATTATCAAACGAAAAAATGTTATCAGTAATTGTTAATCTAAATTTCTTTTAATCCAAATTGAACTTTATTTTTTGTGATGTAATTTGTCAGTTATTTTATCTGATTAAAATTGAAAAAGAATTTCTTTGTACATAGAAATAACTTTTAAAATCAAAGATTATTTTTATTGAAAAGTAATGTAAGTACATTTCATATAAAGATCAAAACAAAATTAAAAGTTGGTACTAGTTAAGTAACTTACAAATTAAACTGAAATTGTTAATTTTATATAATTAGAAACTTACTTCGTTAATTAACAAGTTTTATTTATTAACTTTTCTAATTATTTATAATTATTATATATGTTCTTCAAAATTTCTAATTAATTGCCGAAATTATGTAATATCTTTCATAATAATAACTATAATAATGAAATCGTTATTATTTAAAGTAGACTTATATTTTCGAAATTTCAAATTTTTTGTGTAAATTAAGTAATTTTCATTTCATAATAATGTAAGTATTAATAATATTGTAGACGGTAATATTAAAATTATTTTTCAGCAAAAAAATTCTACATTTAGTATTATCCTAATTAAAAATTTTGTATTATTCGGAAAAAGAAAAATCTGAGAAATTTAACTGTTAATATTAATCAAATATGCCATGGAATATTAAACAAACAATTGCGCACACTGACAACTACCACATTGTGTCAAAATAAAAACCTATCTCGGAGTAGGCTATGAACAGAAAAAAGTTTGTCTAATTTTGACATTTCTTAAAACCAATGAAATGTTTCATTATCTGTCACTTGTATGTTTTTGCCAATCCTGCCATTATTATAGTGAGAATAAAGCTCTAGAGATTATTCCGGGGAATAATCTCTGCAGCTTTTGTTTTGTCAGGTCAACACACAAATAAAATGAACGAAAAACACCGATTTAGTGATGTTTCTTATCATGAAATAAATCAAAAAATTATAGAAACCATCCTGTTAAAGTTATGTTCTAGTTGTCAAAACAGACTTGCCAACTGCACCATGTAAATGAATGAAGCTAGTTAATTACTACAGTAGATGGCGACACAATAGCAAGACAGTGGCTTTCCGTTGTTTGAAACAGATTTGTAGATCAAAAAATTATCTAATGGGCTACTTGCGTGGTACTGAAAATCTGATTTCTATCACTATATACGTAATGCTATGTTGAAAATATGTATAAAAATATAAATTTTATTTTTAAATAATTATTTGTTTTTTAGTAAATTAAAAAAGAAAATTGTCTGTGACGTCATTATATTGAACTGGAACTGTTTAAAAATGTAACGTATAGATGGCATTGCGTGCGAGAAACTTTTAATTTGAATTTGACATTAGCTCATTTTTCTCTCTCTGGGCTCTCAAATATATTAATTACTTCACAAATAAACACATAGATAGTTACATGTAATTTAAAATATCGATACCAAAAAGACAAGCTAAAATACTAACCTCCAAACTATTGTTGAAACGTCAAATAGGAGATCTACATTACCCGTACAAACAAACGCTATAGCTTTACTACCATTCATTGGTGCGGCGTAATTCTACGTCATGCATGGCGGGAATTCAAATAATCAAATTTCATTATTTTTTTTCTGGCTAATTAATAAAAATTTTGTCAAAAGAAAAAATATGGGTAGCAAGTTTTTACCTGCTCTTCAAAAATATTAAATAAAAAAAAGGTACGCAAGTAGCCCATTAAATATAATTCGAGAGTTCGATAAATTAGAAAATAATTCTCCAGTTTCTTTCTCAAACTTGTTGCCATTTAGCAATAAATTTTCGAAAAATCTGTAAAATTATTTTCAATTTATTCTCACTCTCTTGTTATATTACTACTGAAAATATTTAATTAAAATAAGACGATATATTATCAAAAATGTTATCTAAAGAAATCAAAGCTTCTCTTCTTGAATCTTATTTTAAAAATGGAAATAAATTAGAAAACGACGAATTGCAATATTCTTTTGCTGTCTGTTAATGAATTTCAGGAAAATTACATTTCAAGATTAATTTTGACAACTTTTGAATTGAATAATGATCAGTCATACGTTTCTTTTTATAGCCGACTCCAAGTTATGTTTTTTTGACCATACTGTATTTTTATTTAATATTTTGTTCTTGAGATTGATTTTTAAAGTTAAACGCAAAATGTCAAATAAACTATTGTGGCCAGCACAATACCTCTCGTCATTTCCTTGATGTTCAGAGTACAAAGAAACGGGAGGGGGTTTGTTTATATCGACATGTTCTATCTCTCTCTTGCATGTGACGTCAAGTCTGTAAGTGTCTATTAATCTAAATTGATAGATAAATCGTTACACATTTGTTAAATTCCATGGCTAACGCTATTTTTGAGGCAATTTTCGACATTTTCGTATATAATTTCTGCCGTTATAAAGCAAGCAAAAATTTGATAATTGATTCAGACGCAGGATTTTATGCTGTAGGTACAACTTTTATTTGCAGCTTTTTTAAAATAATTAAGGAAACAAGAAATTACGAAAATATATTTATATATTCTTAAAATATTGGAAATTATTCATACCTTTCAAAGTTTTCGTAAAACTGCACACTCATTAAAATATTATTCACTAAAAACATTTCTGGATTTTCATTCAAATCTCTTCTTAATCTATTAACAACCACATTGTCGTATTTTTCTGTTTGATTTGGAGGTATAGCTATTTCTTCTTTGTAGTCATGTTTTGAGTGAAATATCCCCATTTTTAACTATTTATTTTAACCACTATTGTCACAGAACCGTCATGCTTTCTTATAACTTAAAACTAATACGACATAAAAATGAACTATATCTTATCGGGTTTTAATCATGTCTTTAGTTATCGAAGATAATACTCAATAATATAAAAAAAAAATAGATGTTATCAAAGATATTTAAGTATGGAGATAAAGATTTAATTGTAAAACATTTAATTTTATTCATTTTGATTTGTCGGCTTCAGGGGTCATGCTAGAATTATTATTGAGAATAAGACAATTTCATGCAAATGCAATGTTGCAAACTTTATGATAATTATTGTACATTATGTTATATGAAAAACTTTTTTATTGTGCACCAACAAGGTATAAGTAAATATAGAGTGGCGGATGAGCGCTGCTGGCCGTACACACTTGGACGCCATGTCTACTATAACCTGCCAGGCAGGTTGCAGCCTACCAGTAATATTTCTGAATTATTTTTAACGAAATAATTTACCTTTTATGTTAGAATTATAAATATAAATAATGCAATTTGTGGCGAAAAGTTTTATTCTGACATATATATTTCGAAATAAATAAATAAATTAATACATATTTAGTTTCACAGATATATAATATGGATGATGAGAAACTATTGATAAATTAATATAATTTAAGAATTTTTACTGTGAATCCTTATTTTGTTATAATATTTTACAATAATAAATAACAATTAATATGAAAAATGTAACTGCATGAATACAATATATTGAAAAAGTAGCAAGGTACGTAGATAGATACATAAAAACGAAAATAGTGAAAATTAAATTATATATTTTATTATGACAATAATAACGTATATAAAAAATATAACATATAAAATACAATAACAAAAGCATATTCTTTAAATAAAATAAACAAAATTGTGAAAATAATCACTACATTAGAAAATAATGTTTTTATTGACCTTTAAATATGATTGTTTTGGTCAAAAATTGTCGAATGTTAGTTCCTTGAATATCTGTAGAAACAGTCCTACTATTTACACAAAAAATTGATTATCTATAATAATTGTTCTCGTATTTATTTTAATTACAACAGAAATTTTTTTTCAATAAAGAAAATTTGATTGTAATAATAAATATCAGTAATTACATAAAAATAAATTGATTATATTCGTTGTTGGATTTAGGCGAGAAACTATTATCAGACTACAGGCGGTAAAATAGTAAATCCGTCGCTAATTAAAACTTTGAGTTAAAATTTTTGAATATAAAATTTACCTGTGAAACGACTTGCAACTATTTCTAATTTGTCAGTTTCCACACTGAGGAACAACACACTTTGCAATAAGCGCTGAGAAAAACAACGTATAGCGTCTGAGCTGAGCGCTCAGTTATAGTAATGGCCTCCGACCTCAACTGTGTACGGGTAAAGTACGCGTTCAGCATGCGATGCGCCACTTTATGTTTACTTATAGCTCGTTGTTGTGCACCCTATAGATGTAGGTCTTTATGGGCCAACTTTTTGAGACAACTTTTAATAGGCATCACAGGAATTTTCTATTGTCTTTTAAAGTTTTTGAGATACAGGCTAAAATTTGTTTTTCGCTTATTTTGAAAATATCTGATATCTCGCTTATTATGAGAGATACAGAAAAAATGTTTAGATAATTTTTATACAGTTTTTTACGTAAAATAACGTGGTGTAATTAATTTTTTTCAAATCTTAATAATTCTCGAGATATAATACAAACATCATATCAGTCAAACTTTCCTATTCGTGAAATAAGACTATACTTTTTACACTTGTTGCATAAATAAGTATTATGTGCAGATTTTTTCCTTTTGCAATAAGTTTTTTTTTTCTTTTCAGGTAGAATCAGTGCAGTGGACTTTTGAAAACATAGACGACATTACCAGCCAAGGAGAATTAAAACCTTTGGCTGAATTTTTATCTAAAAAACAGTTTGATTTAGTTATTAATCTTCCCATGAGAAATGGAGGCGCTAGGAGAGTTTCTTCCTTCATGACGCATGGTTACAGGACAAGAAGACTTGCCATAGATTATTCGATTCCCCTTGTAACAGATGTAAAATGCGCCAAACTACTTGTAGAGGTAAATATTTTAAAAATAATAGGATTTAAATCTACCTCTTCACCGTGACGTCACGTTCGTTTACTAAAAGTGCAAAATAGCGCTATACCCAAATCATTCAAGCAGCCAATGCACGTCATCACTTAGTGTAAAAACCTTAATGCATTAAAATCACTAATAGTGAAAAATGAAATAAAATTTCAATCATTTTTAACCGTCAAAAAGTGTATAGCCTTATATAATTATTATTAAGATGAATAGTAGAGTTCATTACTTATCGTATATGACATGAATAATATATAAATAATGTAGGTCAACGTCATATTATTCGTTTAATTGTTGCTATAGTTGGCAACATTGATAATTTGTATGTTCATACTGTCAAAGTTATTATTTGAAAAATATTTGTATCGTGTTTGAAACATTTTTGGGCGTTGTAAAGGACTATTTATAATAAAGTAACGTGACCGTTAACGCAAACACAAAATCAGTGACTCTGCCAAAGGTAGCACTTCTAATCATCAGAAGAATTTGGTATATTTCTTTGAAATTCGGCTCACTTTTATTTATTGCCTTTATATGGCGTACATAAGTATAAATAAGGTTAGTATTATAAAATAATTTAAATAGAAATGGACAGTGACGAAAATATAGTATTTATTATGTAGATGTGACAATTCATGACCATGTCGATAATACAGATTGCAATCTGTATAACTCTTTTCATAAAGATTCTAAAACCTCTGTAAACGTACCAGTACATGACGTCACACATCTACTTACTTTTATTCAATTTTTATTAATGACGTGCATTGGCTGCTTGAATGATTTGGGTATAGTGTCGTAGTTTTCAAGTTGATGTCGTAACCCTCCTGCTTATTCATTTTCACTATATTTGCACATTGTTGATTATATTTTTGAAATCTGAGGAGGTATATCTTACTCATTTGTTTACTTCACCCATAAGTCATATTATTTGTTTATATTTTTCTCCATAAAACAAAAACAATAATTATTCCGTGATATTACTCATTTTATTTCTTGTTCTTCAGGCAATGCGCCTTATAGGCAAAGGCAAAGCTCCCGCCATGAAAACACACACCGATTGCATAACATCTCGCCAAATGATCAAACTACACGGTTTCATCGACACGCATGTACATGTTCGTGACCCGGGTGCTACACACAAGGAAGACTACGCGTCTTGCACTGCCGCAGCTTTGGCGGGAGGTGTTACTTTAATTTGTGCAATGCCTAATACAAATCCAGCGGTTGTCGACAGAGAAAGTTTAGAAATTGTTCAGGAGTTAGCGAAACAAAATGCTAGGTGTGATTATGCTTTGTTTGTCGGGGCTTCTTCTTCAAATGCAAGTATTTTGCCGGAGTTAGCTCCATTAGCTGCTGGGTTAAAGATGTATTTAAATGACACTTATACGACTTTAAAATTAAACGACTTAACAGTTTGGTTGAAGCATTTTACCAGCTGGCCTAAAAAAGCTCCACTTTGCGTACACGCGGAAAGACAAACAACAGCTGCGGTGCTTTTATTAGCAGCTTTACACAACAGGCCTATACATATTTGCCACGTTGCCAGAAAAGAAGAAATACAAATCATTAAAGCAGCTAAAGAAAAAGGCTTGAAAGTTACTTGCGAAGTTTGCCCCCATCACTTATTCTTATCTACGAATGACGTCCCTCGAATCGGAGTTTTACAAAGCGAAGTTCGTCCAGTTTTATGCTCTCCAGAAGATCAACAAGCCTTATGGGACAATCTCCATATTATAGACTGTTTTGCGACCGACCACGCTCCTCACACTTTGGAAGAAAAAACTGGTCAAAAAGCTCCACCCGGTTTTCCAGGATTAGAAACAATACTCCCTCTTTTACTCAACGCTGTAAATCAAGGAAGATTAACAATAAAAGACTTGGAAGAAAAATTCCACTATAATCCAAAACGAATATTTAACCTTCCAGACCAACCAAATACTTATGTTGAGGTTGATATGGATGAAGAATGGATCATTCCAGATAAAATGAGTTTTAGTAAAGCTGGATGGACGCCATTTGCTGGCATGAAAATAAAAGGAGCTGTCCATCGAGTTGTCTTGAGGGGAGAAATTGCATATGTTGATGGACAAGTCTTAGTTCCGCCTGGTTACGGCCAAAATGTTCGAGAATGGAAAAAACAAATCAATTTTTCAGATTCCAGACCTGGTTCGAGTTTGGACCGGCCGATTTCTCCAGGACACGCAATGTTTAACGGCTTTAAAGAAGATAAAATTGAATGGGACAACGATGGACAGACAAACGAAATATTTTCCAAATTATTGGATAACAAACAAGCTGTTCATTTTGTCGATGTCCCCGATATAAAAATAGCAAGTCCATCACCATCACCAATTCCATTCAACAGTTCTTCCCGTCACAAAAGCGACAGCATCACAAATCTTGCACAAACTGACTATCACACGCACCACACTCACGGCCTCGTAGGAAAACACATCCTCAGTGTCGATATGTTCAACAAAGAGCAACTTAATGATATTTTTAACCTCGCTCAAACATTCCGAGTTTACGTGTCGAAAGACAGACCTCTTGATCATATTTTGAAGGGGAAAATAATGGCGTCGGTGTTCTATGAGGTTAGCACGAGAACTTGTTGTAGTTTTGCGGCAGCGATGCAGAGGTTAGGAGGGAGTGTTATTTATATGGATGAAACGTCGTCGTCTGTTAAGAAAGGAGAGACTTTGGAGGATTCGGTTAGTGTAATGGCGGGGTATTCGGATGTTGTGGTGTTGAGGCATCCCGAACCTGGTTCAGTTATGGTAAGTCGTATTTTTAAATGTGTAAATTTTCTGTCTATTATTCCATAATAGATTGAGATCTTACAAAAAACAATTAAATTTTATCTAAATTGTAAGCTCTCTATAGCTTTAAACAGTTTTAATTGTTATTTGTTAAATCGTAATAATTTTTTTAATATTCTGGAACATAGGTTCCTAAAACGTGGATTACACGATGAAGTTTCTATTTTCAAGTGTCTTTGTAAGTGACCTTACAAGTTTATTTACACGATCAAAATATCCAAGTGTCAAAATTTAAGTTATTGACAACTGTAGAGAATCGATATGACATCTGGTGACTAAATTTTAAACTAGTGCATGACGGTAGGTGCGAGAAAATACAACATATGTTAGCATTTTAATTCGTTAGAAAATTTAATTCTGAATTCAGTGATATAATACTTTTATACCCTTGTGATTTTTGAGAAAAATGTATGTAAAGTTTTACACTAATTTGATTAAAATATGGCTATAATAAGAGTGCCATGAAAGAAATACGTGAATATTTTGTTTGTTTTAATCAAATTAGTATAAAACTTTACATGCATTTTTCTCAAAAACATCGTTGTGTAAGGGTATGAAAGTATTATATCACTGAATTCAGAATTAAATTCTCTAAAGAACGAGCAAATAAAAAATATATGTTTCCATTTAAAATAAAAAAAGTTGGTACCTATCCATATTTTGAGAACCACTGGTTGAATTTTTTTCAGTTTATCATTGAAATTCCCATGTAAAATAAAAATTCTTTGTTAATTTAACCAACTTCGTATCTCTTATAGTTCTCGAGATCGCAATGGTGGCCACTTAAAAATGAACATCCTGTATACAGTATGTCCCCGGATTGAGTTTACAAGAGAAAAAAAAAAAATTATTTTTGATTTTACGAAAAAATGCCAAGGGAAGAAAAATTTTTGCTTGAAATAAAACGCATGTTTCAGTTTTTAAAACTTTTAATTAATGTAAGGTTCTTTTAATATAACGTTTTTTCGTATTTTGTCCTGCTAATAATACAGTTATTACATTGAATCTAACATGATTTTAGTTAGCTTTGAAATATTGACAAATGATTATTAATTCTAATTTCAGATAAAAAAGAGTTAGAGCCGGTATTATAAACGTCCAGTTAAATTTAGTAAATAAATAAAATAAATATATCATCACGGCATATTACCCATTTCTGGGTGTGCCATTATCTACACATATGTAGACATCGGTAATGATGACGATATATTTTACCGTGTGGGCGCTTACCAGGCGTCACCTCACGGGCACTCATAGCTGGTGTGGAGAGTGCACCACAGGGGTCACTTTTGTGCCATTTAAAATTGGAAATATTTGGCGCCGGTCGGGATCGAACCCGGTTCCCCCAGGTTCGCGACCAGACACTCAGGCACGCGGCCACGGGACCCCATAAATTAAAATTAGTTAGTAAATTTAATTAAATGAACAAATGCAACGCGAATTTTTGACAACAACGATTTAAATGTTATAAGAACATGGAAATTGATTCGAATTTGTTCATTTTATTAAATTTAGTATGGAACTAAATTTAACTGGACGTTTATAATACCGGCCCTACAACTACAAGTATTTTGATTTTCGCCGTTTTTTTTTTTTTTATTTTCTGAAATTATAATTAATAATCATTTGTCAATATTTCAAAGCTAACTAAAATCATGTTAGATTCAATGTAATAATTGTATTATTAGGACAAAATACGAAAAAACGTTATAATAAAAGAACCCTACATTAATTAAAAGTTTTAATAACTGAAACATGCGTTTTATTTCAAGCAAAAATTTTTCTTCCCTTGGTATTTTTTCGTAAAATCAAAAATAAAATTTTCTTTTCTATTGTAAACTCAATCTGGGGACATACTGTATATACATTTTTTGGTCGAATAATACACTGCTAAAATGCCTCCTAATGAGGCAACTTTTGTCTAATTTAACCTGCTTCATATTTCTCATTTCTTATAATTCTCGGGATCCCCATTTTAATCATATTATTTTGGTCCCCAATATAATATTTAAAGTATCTTTCTTTATAGAAAGCCGCCCACCATAGCCGAAAACCCATGATCAACGCTGGCGACGGAATCGGCGAACACCCATCCCAAGCGTTGTTAGACATCTTCACAATCCGTGAAGAAATCGGTACAGTCAATGGCCTAACAATCACCCTGGTCGGCGATTTGAAGAATGGAAGAACAGTACACTCCCTAGCACGTTTACTCACTTTATACAACGTACAGTTACGTTACGTCAGTCCCCCAAGTCTAAAAATGCCACATCATATCAGACAATACGTGGCGTCCAAAGGAATATCACAAGAAGAATTCACAAGTTTGGATCTTGTGTTGCCGGACACTGATGTGTTGTATATGACGAGGATACAGAAGGAGCGGTTCGCCTCGGAAAAAGAATACAAACAGGTAAGAAATTAGTCATTTTAATGGTAAAATTCGTTAATTCACACCGAAATAATAATATAAAATATAATTAAAAACTAAAAAATCTGATGTGGCCAACACAAAACCTCCCGCTATTTAATTTTTATTAATTTAAATACATACTTACGTATTTAGTAATGCTTCAAACTATATTATGTTCCATTGCATATAACTATTGCTTTATTTACGATTTTCTTTATTATTTAATATGTCACTATTATTAATTTGAAGTGATTAGTTTTTTGACAATGACGTTTACCTGTCAGTTACATTCATTTGAAAAATAAACTGTAATCAAGGAATTGTGTTTATCTTAGGCTTCGGGATTAAAAAAAGAAAAATGATTTTTAAATTATCTGTAAAATATATAGAAAACGTATTAATGTATACCTGTACAAAATTCAATAATCTATAATTTTCCAATGACGTTAAATGCGAAAAAATGACATTTAATGGTATTTTTTGAAGAAAAACCATTATGAGCTTCAAGTAAAGTGCCATTTCCGTTTATCCGATATACACCAAAATCTAATGGCTTTTATTCCTATTAGAATAGGGTAGAAATACAAGGTTTCAGAATTTTCTGAATGATAGTATTTGAGTTAGAGTGCAAACAAAATTTGTAAAAAGAAGGTACAGTTACGGGCAATAGTTTATCACCATTTTTGCTAACTTATTCATGAGTCATTTCGAAATTAATTTAAGAAAAACAACAATGATTTTCGCAGAATTTGGATTCGATATGTCGATGATATTTTTACCGTTATTAATACCAAAACTTGAATTAACTTTTTATCCAGATTTCAATTTTTCCTTCAATTCAATTTACGACTGAAAAAGAAACAAATAAACAAAACTAAACTAGAATTTAACTTAAGAAAACGAATGAATACTAATCTAGTTATGACAGCTACTGGAATCATTTTTGGTTACACTAATTAACAGCCTTATCTTTTTCATTAATATATTGAGCAAATTCCCTTTAAACAAAATACGTTTTAAAAATAATTGAAATATACTACAGAAATAGCTAAATATAATGGGTTGTTGATTAAAGTCAAAAACAAACTAGTTTATATATTTAAAAATCGTCAATATGTATTCGATTTTACAACTCTAACGCCAACTAATGATAATAAATATATAAATAAAATAAAAATATCATCATGACATATTACCCATTTCTGGGTATGCCCATCTGCTTTATCACAGATGTCGGTAATAATGATGATATATTTGTGCGGGCGCTTACCAGGCGTCACCTCACGGGCATCCATTGCTGGCGTGGAGAGTGCACAACAGGGATCACTTTTGTACCATTTAAAATTCGAAATATTAGCGTCGGTCGGGATCGAACCCGGTTCTCCAGATTCGCGACCAAACACTCAGGCACGCGGCACGGGACCTTATAAAAAATATATGTATAATACTACCAAAAGTTTAAATATTTTTTACCTCCCGCTACCCTTAGTAAGGGAGGTACCTATAGGGATCGTGCTAAAAATCACATATCAAGATTTTAGTAAAAGACGTTTTAAGGTCCCTAGAATCCAATTTTAACATTTTCACGATGATGTCTGTATGTGTGTGTGTGTGTGTGTGTGTGTGTGTGTGTGTGTGTGTGTGTATGTATGTATGTGTACAAATTTTGTTTGCACTCTAACTCAAATACCATCATTAAGAAAATTCTGAAACCTTGTATTTCTACCCTATTCTAATAGGAATAAAAGCCATTAGATTTTGGTGTAAATCGGATAAACGGAAATTGTACTTTACTTGAAGCTCATAATGGTTTTTCTTCAAAAAATACCATTAAATGCCATTTTTTCGCATTTAACGTCATTGGAAAATTATAGATTATTGAATTTTGTACAGGTATACATTAATACTTTTTCTATATATTTTACAGATTAATTTAAAAATCATTTTTCTTTTTTTAATCCCGAAGCCTAAGATAAACACAATTCCTTTGTTACACAGTTTATTTTTCAAATGAATGTAACTGACAGGTAAACGTCATTGTCAAAAAACTAATCACTTCAAATTAATAATAGTGACATTAAATAATAAAGAAAATC
Source organism: Ophonus ardosiacus (assembly GCA_943142095.1). Lineage (NCBI taxonomy): Eukaryota > Metazoa > Arthropoda > Insecta > Coleoptera > Carabidae > Ophonus > Ophonus ardosiacus. Next base: position 9,684,777 of record OW964823.1, on the reverse strand, counting down.
GTAAATAAAGCAATAGTTATATGCAATGGAACATAATATAGTTTGAAGCATTACTAAATACGTAAGTATGTATTTAAATTAATAAAAATTAAATAGCGGGTGGTTTTGTGTTGGCCAAATCAGATTTTTTTTATACGTCCCGAAGCCTAAGATAAACACAATTTCTTTGTTACACAGTACATATTTCAAATGAATGTAACTGACAGGTGAATGTCACTGTCAAAAAACTAATCACTTCAAATTAATAATAGTGACATTTTAAAAAGAAAATAGTAAATAAAGCAATAGTTATATGCAATGAAACAGTTTGCTGCATTAGTTAATACGTAGGTATGTATTTAAATTAATAAAAATTAAATACCGGGAGGTTTTGTGTTGGCCACATCAGATTTTTTTTAATCAAAATTTAACGGTAACATATAAATCAAATATCAAAATAGATAATAATAAAAAATCCGGTGTTTATAAAATTGAGTGTAAAGATTGTAATAACGTTTACATTGGGCACCGCTTTCACCTGGTGTTGTGGAATAAAAAGATTTCGCAGAATTGCATCATTTCTTTTTGATCACTCTGTACGTATATAGTCAAAAATCCTGAAAAAAATTTGATGACCCCATTCTAGCTATTTTTTGTGCACCACCCGTTTTTTTTTCTTCCAGGTCTGCGGCCACTTCGTAGTGACTCCCCAGCTGATGACCAAGGCCAAACGAAAGATGGTGGTCCTCCACCCACTTCCCAGAGTGTTCGAAATCAGTCAAGAATTCGACACTGATCCCAGAGCCGCCTACTTCCGCCAAGCCGAATGCGGCATGTACGTCCGGATGGCCCTCCTCGCAATGGTATTAGGAAAATGTTAAATAACGTCAAAGGTTTAATATTCTTTGTTTTATTGATATTTTTACAATAAAATAATACATTTTACAAAATAATGAATCAATTTATGGTCTTATTTACAATTCAGTCTTGGGCCGATCATGATATGGGTAAGATCACAGTTTTGATGAGGTAAATAAATAAATATTATGCTACTACTGCATCGCCGTACATTTTGTCGGCGAAGGAATCGTCTTCTTCGTTAGAAAATCTTCTAAACTTCAGGAATTTTGGTAATGATATGCTGAATAGTTTTCTTTCTTGGTCTCGTTTGCCATTTTCCAACAGCTTCCTATAAAGAAAATAGTTATTTACTTATATGGCAGGGAAGTTAGTTTTTTCATGACGAATATGGAGATTAATAACTAATAATCATAATGGCTCGTACGGTTTTAACTAAAACGCTGTTTTAAGAAATGTCAAATTTAATTATTTAATAATAAATTATATCAAATTTATCAAAATATGATTTTAAAGCAGAACATAGTTTGTATTCAAACAAATATTTAAAAAAAAAAACGTTGTTTAAACGTACGGGTGATATTAAATATTTAAATTTGAATTTGACATTGTTGTAGTTAAAACCATATACCTATTAACTAATATATTGCTAATGCTCGTATCTTTCCCATAAGAGTAGGTGAAGGAAACACTGTGAAATGGAAATATCATTTCTGCATAAGTCTCTCTCACAAACACCCAACCGGCAATTATGCGCATGCTCGGAAATCTTGACTACTATTGGCTAACGCCGACAGCGTCGCTAGCTGGGCTGCGTTCCAAAATCCTACTCTCAGAGTTTACTAAACCTGTTCCAAAACAGCCAGAGTTTACTCCAAAGTGATGTTCTACTTACTCTACTAACGAGGAGGGTATAGAAATTACTCCACAATATCTTCAAACGTAGATGCTCACGATTCTCAACATATGAAAGTAATTTGCCTTCTTGAGGAAGAAAACATGCTTTTGGTTGAAAATAAACATAAGTACATACTTTGGCGTGTATTACGAGCATATTTTTATAATAAAAACGCTTTTATGGAGCGTACTTTCACATTATATTGAGGAGAGTGCTCCATAAAAGCGCTTTTATTACGGGATTGACATTAATGCTGTAATTAAAAGTAGTTTTGTTAGTTTTATAAAATTATTTTTAATTTAGTTTCAATTTTTTACTTCAACAAAACTCTTATTCGTTCCAAAACACAACACATCATACTCTACGCCAAAACTCGGTATTCTTGGTTTTGGAACGCTGCCCTGGTGATGCAGTGAGCACATGGTTTGACTTTGACGTTTGATTTCATTTCTGTTTGTAGTTGCACTTCGAAAGCATTTGCTTTGTGTTTCATACAGTAATTTATTGTCACCTAAATAAATTAATCCTGACCAGATTGTATTCCTATTATTTTTACAGTACAACAAAGTAAATGATTTAATTCAAATTTAGCACTAGAATATGTCAATGTTTTTTATTATTACTAATATTTATATTCAAGAATTTACATACAAAATAAATAGTAGGTACATTGTTTAATTTCTCAAATTTAAATTAAAAATTTCTCGCGCTAGTCGTTAATAAACAGAACTCTGTGATTCGCAAAAAGTGATCATGATTTCCTCGTTAGCCAATAGTAGTTAAGGTTTCCAAGCATACGCATAATTCGCGGTTGGGTGTTTGTGTGAGATAGACTTATGCAGAAATGATATTTCCATTTCACAGTGTTTCCTTCAAGAAAAGCAAAGGATCCGCAATATATTAGTTAATAGGTATATGGTTAAAACCGTGATCGTACTACGAGTCACTGAGTCATGAAAAGGAACTTCAATGACAAGATAAGTGTTAAGTATTTTATTTTTTTTTTAATCGTTTTAAGAATTCAAAATTACTGAATGGTACAAATAACCTATTTTCATTTAAAATTAAATCACATTGAAAACTTAAGGAACTCTATTTCAAATAGTACAAGAATTTAAAACAAATGTGTACTAAACATTCTTTATTTTGATTTTATAATTGTATTTTATATAAAAACATAAAACGTGTTTGTGAAATTAAATATGGTAACGTTGCGTTTTACTTCCCTGTCTAGGCAGGGAAATTCAATTTCCCTGCCGATTTTACAGCAGGGAAGTAATAGATTACCTGACGATTTCAGGAAATAATTGTTTAATATAAAGTATTTGAAAAAATAAAAAGAAACCTTCTAAAGGAATGATTTATTACTGAAAGAATGTTGCAAGAATGACAATGAGTGAAGATGGTTTTACCTTCTGTAGTGAATGCAAAATAAATTAAAATGAGCAGAACAAGGTAAAATGAATGCTTTAAAAGATAATTAGAGAATCATTTAACTATATTTGTATAAAATATGTGCATGATTTTGTAGTTTTAGAATATTTTTATGCCTCTTTGGTTATAATGTCAGTATAAGGAAGAACACAAATTACAAAAAGAAGTATTGCAAAAAAGGTGAATTTGATGTGAATATACAGAGAATTTATTTTAAAATACAATATTATAGTTCATCACTTCCATGGTTACTCACTATTGTCAAAAAATGACAGCAATGTAATATTTGTCCATTTTAAAATCCAACATTATAAATAGTATTGCAGCACAGGAGATAACTCCAAAACACATCACAAATGGTATCAGTTCTTATTACGACCGACTAGAATATTGCCTCAGAGTGATTGAAGGTATTTTTTAACATTTATTACATGAAAGTTATGAATTTTTGTAAGATAAAGTTTTTTAAGATGTACAACATTCAGGTTTAATCGTATGTAGGCTAATTTATAGGAAATTAGTTTTGATAATACAAAACTACAAATTTTGTATGTTGCATTTTAAAATGAACAAATATTACATTGCTGTCATTTTTTGACAACAGTGAGTAACCATGGAAGTGATTCGCCATATGTTGCATGTTAAAATAAATTCCCTGTATAAGGACAATGTGGGAACTAGATTTATATTACATAAATACTTTTATTGGGCTTTAAGTTCCTTTATTCGATTTGGTCTGTCCAAATGCCAAACATCTAATGACAATAAAAAATAAAGCGTTCTGTTATTATAAGCAAAATTAATTTTTTTTTCGAAGAACTTTGAAGCAGAATTCTGGCTAAATGGTACACTTTCCGGTAGAAGCAAGTTTAGTTAAATCGTCTTATTTTAGCTTCAGGAATCTGTGGTTAAGCCATGTCCCCCTATTTTAGAGACACGCTGTATATTATGTGAGTTATCGCAAAACACCTTCCTTAGATACTTATATTGCCAATGTATTTTCGCTCTATTTTGGTTTCAAATATGGTAAACCTTTTTAAAAATTTAAAAACTCATGAAAACAACATACTTAAATTTCATTAAAAACTGTCGTAAATGGCTTCCTTGATAAAATCATTCTAATGACGATTTTTGTGCATTTAGTGACGATTTCAAACAAATAATAATTTATATAACTTACTGATGCCGGCAGTCAATGAAAACCGCTAATCCAAATAAGAGACCAATCGTGCAAACAACTGCTACAGATATTAAAACAATTGTTACAACAGGACTACTGACATCTGGTGCTGGTAATTCAGTAGAATATTCCTCTGAAAAAAAAAAAAAAAATCCGTTAGATAATTGTGACCAGATAAAATCTTTTAATTTTCACCACAATGAGACGGAAATGGAAAGTAATCGGTTAACCGTTACAGCAAACTTTCATTTTTCGTCATTTTGAACTAGTCTAATAATTTTGTTTTTGAATAGCTGCGTGTTTAAGGCAGAAAATTGCTTTATCGAAAAATTCCACGCATTTACTTTCTACATAAATATGTACGATATGAACATGGTAAATATTTTTATCTTTTAAACAATTTTTATTTAGTGGGTCATTAAATTTTCCAGCGCCTTTGTTGCACTTTGTAAACTCAAGGTCTTTAGGCAGAATTATGTATTCTACATGTATCCGACTTAATCACCATTGTTGTTACGTTTATTATATTTATTTGCTGTGTATTTTATCAACATGACCTGTTTCAATTCTTCAGACGAGTTTTGAATATCAAATACACGGGTAATTTGATAATGTAATCGCACTTTCATTAGTTAATATCATACTCATCAAATAAATTTGCATGAGGCAAAATTTCCGAACACAACAATAAAAATTTCATATATATTTCTATGGATTTGTGGCAAAAGCAAATATGTCGCTTTCTCAAAAATAAAATTAAAAGTGGAAAATGTCCTGTTTGTCCTTATCAAATTGTAAAACAAATTTTAAAGTTAGAATATAAGGTACTTTCCACAAAAATTTTTATTTTTACCTCCCGCTACCTTAGGTAAGGGAGGTATAGAGATCGTGCTAAAAATCGCATATAGATATTTTAGTGAATAAGCACGTTTTGATGTCCCCAGAATACATTTTAACATTTTACCTCCCGCTACCCTAGGTAAGGGAGGTATAGGGATCGTGCTAAAAATGGCATATAGAGATTTTAATGAATAAACACGTTTTAATGTCCCCCAGAATCCGATTTTAACATTTTTACAATGATGTCTGTGGGTATATCGTATTACCGGAAGTATCATTTATACAAGCTTTTAACAGTTTTTCTTGTAAAAAAGTCATTGAATATATTTTTTTAGCAACTTTTACTAATAAAAATTGAAAATGACAGTACAATCATCAATTCTACGATAATAGCATTTAGTAAATAACTTCAAATAACTTTAAATATTAAATTATAAAATATTCAAACAAATGTCACTGTCAGGAAGCAATTAGGTACATTAAAATTAATAATGAAACCGTGTTAAGAAGATTGTATTGAGTCTAATGAAATTAAGGTTAGTAAAAATAATATATTTTCCATCATATGTACAGAATGATCGATATAAATTTGATATGTTCGCAGCACTAAAAATCAAAAAGCTGTGAGTAAGTACGTGTTATCAAAGTGTCAAATATTAGTTTACAACCACACATTAACGAAATGGATCATGTAAAGCAATAGATATATGCAAAGGAACTTAATATAGTTTGCAGAATTAGTAAATATGTAGGTAGGTATGTATTTAAATTAATAAAAATTAAATAGCGGAAGGTACTGTGTTCACTACATCAGATTTTTGTAATATGTATCTTTGCGACTTTGGGTAAGATTATGGATAACAAAGAGTATTGTCCATACGATATTTAAATTTTTCTTTTAATCTAACCCTGGGAATTGCAAGTGTTGTGACAAATCCGAGGCAATTTGCGATACACCGCACTAAACTGTTCCTTCGTATTTTTATAGTATACGGGTGTTTAATTTGTTTATTGCGATCCTTTGGGTTTCGATGATAACAATATTTGTACATAAATAATAAAATAAGTACATATGCATATCGAGGACAATTTTCTGAGTTTATACAAAGTCTAGGACTGCAAGCAATTTGTGATAAAAGTATTAAAAGATTTCATTATAGTTTCATAATCTAGGAGCGTTTAATTGTTTTATGCTGATCCCTGGAGTTTAAAAATAAGTTATACCGTTACAGATACACTTAGGGCTGACATTTTCATCTCTGGTTAAATTGTCTCTTAATTGTCAGTTAAAAGAAATAGCTATTTGTGTATTAAGAGCGCAAAATGAGATATTCTGGATTGAGCGATTGTTGCCGCGCGACGCAAGCAATGTCGATTTGCGCTCGAAACACACACAAGATTTTTTCTACAGTCCCCAAAATGGACTCCTCCGCCATAACAAAAAATAATAGAATGTACACTTTGTACTTACAGTACTACTCAATAAATAACGATTATATTTTTTAATTTTAATTTATCGTTATTTTCCATTCTTCTTGAACTATTGCTTCAATCTAATCTAAGCATTTTTTACTTTAGTTTTTGTAAATGAATGCCCTATTTTATTACTGTATTCATTTACACAGCAGTACGGCATTTTGTTTGGTTATGCAATATACCGACAGAACAATCATATGTCACATTTTATAGTTAGAAATTTGGACAGCGAGCGTTATCCTACTTTGTCGCGCATGAGCGGCAAAGTGACATTTGCGTTGACGAAAACGAGCGCAAATACTTTGTACATAGACTGTAGAAAAAATATATTATTGATATACGGGCCTATTCTGTAAGTTAGTGGTTAATTTTTAACAACTGGTTAAAAAAAATATGCAAAAGATATTGATTTACCAACAAAAAATCCAAATTTTTTGTTATATATCAACAAACAAGATGGGTTATTTTTTTAGCTAGTTTATAGCATAGATTGTAAAAAATACACGTGTCAATTTTTTGAGGCGACATTTTTCTTATAACTGACGAGTTAATAGATGGTATAACTGAAGATGATAATACTGGGCCTTATCCCGTAAGAATGACATATCTGGTTTTGCCATGAACCACAGGCAGTGTATTTTGAAATTTATAATATTTAATTTCAATAAGATTTGTGCCAAAGCAATCAACAATGAGTTATAAGCTCATTACTTATTAAAGTAATGTTTATTTCCTTATGATTTTCAAGAAATAGTAATAAACTCCGTAGTTGATAATAAACATTTTTTTTTCAACAGGATTTCAAGGATGTAAAAGGTAAATTATTAATTCCAAAGCAAATGTTTCCTCTTGAATGTATAAAGTATTATTTCGTAATAAAATATTTTATCTAGTTTTTTGCTAAATTACGCGCGCAATTTTGTCGGAAATCATAAAAAATGATGCAAATTTTTCAAAACTCAAACCGGTTAAAATTAATAACATGTGTTCTAGTATAAGCATCCTGTTTCGTTGGAAAAAATTTAAATAATATATCTTTGGTTCAATGACATATTTTATTTATTTTATTTTGTACCAGGTCTCGACGTTTACTGTTTACTCAAATATTAAGGTAGGTATAAATATTGATTGCCACAAAATATTAATAAATTATTAATGTGAATATTTTCGGTGTTCTCGGAAAATCAATTTGAATTATTGACATTAATTACTTTTTAGTACGTTTTTAGGAATGCATTAATTGTATATTATTACCACAAAAACAGAAAAAACTATTTATTAACGTTAACAATGGAAAAAATATATAAAAGGAAATTATATTGTTGGTGATTTTACAACAATGTGTACATACCTGCAAATAACAACGTCATCTCTGAAGTATTTTTTATTGTTGAATCCATTGTTACACTATATTACAAACACTAGTAAATAAATAAGTCACTATTCATTCGCGAGTTATAAAAGAATGACTGGAGAAATGAGAAAATATAGTTCTAGATCGTGCTACTTCTTATCCGAATGCCGACTGCCGAACGAATGTACTCGTGAAAACAGTCGTGCTTGGTACTACCACATGAGTGGGGATACACTGTGTTCTTAGAAATGCGTTTGTGTCAAATTATAAGTAAAATCTAATAGATTTTACATACATAACATATTTTTGAATTTGTTGTTAAATTCTTCAAAGTGAATTTTAAAAATACGTAAATTAATGTCAAAAACATTATAACAAATGAAAAATTTTGATTATTAAATAAGTCAATGTCAAAAATATTATAACAAATAAAAATCTGAAATATTTTAATATTGAAAAATAATTTTATAAAAGTAATGGCCTACCAATAAAATAATCTAAATTCTAAACTATGTGTAATTAATTAGACTATCTGTCTGTAAAATACAACTTAACGCACTCGAATGTAAATAACTATTACCTTGTACGCGCTTACCAGGCGTCACCTCACACCAGACGCTATACGCACACGGCCACGCGACTCCATATAAATAATTTATATTAAGTAATAGTACGCAATTTGTTGTGGCCAGCACAAGACCTCTCGCCATTTCCATATTAGTACATATTGTGTTTCACATTTCTGGTACACACAAAAATTCTAATTACATCTATTGTTACTTTATTTTTATATTTTTTAATTTCCTCCTACTCTTCTAAATGTTCGAGATTCTTCAAATGATGAGATTGGTGGTATTTCTGATGAGTATATGTAATATATGTATCTATAATTTTAAATATTTAATTAATAATAAAATAAGAAATATTAAATCTGGCTTTTTTCAACTGTTTTCCATGGAGTTATTTGGGCCGTGAGATTCATTACAACGGATTATTTTATATATTTATAATTCTCTATCTTTAAATCTATAGAAGATATTGTAAAAATGTTCAATGTATCGGATAAATAATTTTAATTCTTTAATATTTGTAATAACATAAATTTATAAAAAATAATATTTAGATTATTTTTAAGAAACTACTACTTCCGGTTGTCCAATTGTTACCAAAACCTTTTCAGTTCTTCCCATTAATGACAAATTAAGAAATACGTAGTTAAATTGGTCTTCAGTTTTACAGAATTTGAGAAACTATCTCCCCAACTTCCACACAAAGACATCATTGTAAAAATGTTAAAATCGGATTCTAGTGGCCTGAAAACGTGCTTCTAAAATCTGGATATGCGATTTTAGCATGAATCCAATACCTCTTGTAGCGAGAGGGGAAAATAGAAATATTTTTTAAATTTATCGTCGATCTGATTCAAATCTGGACATTTAAAACCATCAAATACCAAATAAATATAAATTATTCATTGAGAAATATTACAACAAGAAAAGACCGTAATTTAAAATATTCATTGATAAAAAACAAATACCGTCATTCTTTCGCACATTGAAACAGCCTTATTTTCTGTGCGTAGGGCCAGGTAATAAATAGTAAGGTTTCCTTTGAAAATAGACCCATTGAACCTTTTCTGCGACCTTCGAAAAAATATCCATTCCCGGAAAAATCTTTCAGATATTTCTTTAGATGCGTTGCGTTCTCCGTTGCTTCGCTTCATCGATTGCTTATGATTGTTTCCTTTTCCTTTTGTTTACAATATAACAGGTTTTGAAATAATGTGTGCGATTAATAATGAATTATTCTATAGATGTGCTGACGTCAAATTAATTTTTATACATTACAAATATTACAAGGTCATTTGTAATGTTATGGTACCAGGTAATTACTGGTAGAATTGCAATAATGTTAATAAGATAAGGTGAAGTGTCCCAATTTTAATGAACTTGAAGAATTGAAATTAAAAGTTTATTAGAAACTTTCGTTATTACAAAATTATGTACACAATTGTAAATTACATTAGACTAGAATAATTATAGCAAATATTAATTTAAATAATAAATAAAGACTGTCTCAACTTATTGAGAATTGACTTGTCTACTCTTGGAAACTCAAAGGATAGCAATAAACAGCTTAAACACCCGTATACTATAAAAATACAAAGGAACAGTTTAATGCGGTCTACCGCAAATTATCTTAGGTTTGTCACATTATTTGCTATTCGCGATGCCAGTTTAGACGTCAGCGCCGCTAGTGACTAAATAGTGAACTTCGTTGGTGGGTGTTGAGATCTGTCAATCTCATGTTTACTTTGTCTTATTTTTGTGTAATTTCGCTTTATTTTTTAATTTTTATATAAACATAGGTTTATAATAATAATATAATAACAACTACGATGTTATTGAATATTCAATGAAACTGAAATGATATAAAAATATCACAATGAAATTATTACATAACTTTGTAAGTATTACCTACTATAAAAGTTCCAATATCAATATTAGATAGATGAAAACGATACTTATATACAAAAGTATTGTATATTCTTATCGCAAAACACTTAAATTAATAACAATAACACAAATATAAGAGAAATTACGCAAAAATATTACAAAGTAAACAAGAGATTGACAGATGTCAGTACCCTCCAAGCAAGTTCACTAGTGGCGCTGACGTCTAAACTTGCATCGCGAATACCCATGGTTGGATTAAAGAAAAAATTTAAATATCTTATGAGACAATATATTTATGTAATCCATAATCTTACCCAAAGACGCAAAATTACTTATTACAAAAATAAAGAAATCTGCTGTGGTCAGCACAATACCTCTCTCCATTTTCATATTAGGCTATATAAGAATTGTATTTAGCATTTCTAGTAGACACAAAAAATCTAATCTATTCTTTTTTTCAATTCATTCAACAAGTTTCCTCCTACTTTTCTAAAATGTTCGAGATTCTTCTAATTAATTGACGAGATTGGCGGTATTTCTGAAGGGTATATGATAAAATACATATATAGCAAGCGCGTGTTTAGTTAACACTGATACCGTACATACTTTGATAAATGATTTTCTTTTCTTTTTATACCAATTTTAGATGTTGACGGATTCTTTTCCTCGTTATTCCAACAGCATATTATAATTATTATTACATTTTGACTTGTCCACACACGAATTTTAGATTTTCCGCATTCAAGGACAGTATCAACTTAACGTGCGGCAGCTATATCCATAATTTTAAATATTTAATTAATGTTAAAATAAGAAATATTAAATGTACTCCCTAGAAAAAGTATTAAGTAGTCTCTAGATTTTTAACACTGACATTTATGTCAGTTACAAACATTTTAATTTTTCAACTGGTTTTCATGAGCTGTTTGATTCATTATACAATGGATTATTTTAAATATTTATAATTCTTTATATCTAAACCTATAGAAGATATAATAAAAATGTTCAATGTATTGGATAGAGAATTTTATACATATTTTTTAATATTTGTTTTTCCAAAAAATGATATTTAGAAGATTTTTTTAGAAACTATACTTCCGGTTATCCATTTGTTATCAAAACAGCTCTTCCCATTAATGTCAGATTAAGGAATACGTAGTTAAATTAGTCTTTAGTCTTATAGAAACATTTTAATTTTTCAACACACACACATACACGCACGCACGCATTGTAAAAATGTTAAAATCGGATTCTAGAGACCTTAAATGTGCTTATTCACTAAAATACTTTTTTTTTTTAGCGAGAGGTAAAAATTGTTATTGATGTATTACTATGATTCGAATTTTAGCCTGGATTAATGTAGCCAGTTTTGAATGTCAATTATACTGACGACATATTATAAAATATTTATAAGTGCGTAGTTTCATAATATTTTTGTTATGAGAATCCAACTTTGTGTATAGCAGTGACAGCAAATTAAGTGAGGTGCGTTCCAAAGGTTTATGGCGATCCTTTTGATTTCGATGAGGTAGTATACTTTTATAATTATACAGGGTGTTTCAAAACATGTGTCGGAAAATAAATGGTGGGATTGGTTGGCTAATTATAAGAAAAAAAGTTCCCATTAACATGGTTCCGCAAACGCACCGTTTTCGAGATACAGGTGTAAAAAAAATATTTTTTTTTATTTTTTGACGATATCTCAGGAACAGTTTGAGATACAAAACTCAGCTTTTGTACACATCTTAGCATTAATATTAGCTACTTTTTAAGCGCTTATTCAATTTTTTTCATGTGCCATTGACGGAGATTTTAGGGTTGCGTGAGGTTTTTATGGCCCTAATTTCTATGACACTTGGGAAATTGGCATTCTGAAAGCACATTGTGAACCACCAATATTTTCTACACAAAAAAGGTACTCCTAGTCAAAAGCTCTAACGTAAACCGTTTTAGAGAAATACGGCATTTTACGATGGAAAACATGAAAAAAAGTAGCAACATGTTTTGTTGTTGATAAAAACATTTGTTTTTGATCTAGTCGTCTGCGTTCATGCATTTGTTTTGACATTAAAATTATTGACAATTGCTTAGTTTTGTAAAATAAAAGTTCTGTGATCATGTTGCTACTTTTTTTCATGGTTTTCATAATAATTTTTTTTACACCCTGTATCTCGAAAACGGTGCGTTTGCGGAACCATGTTAATAGGAACTTTTTTTCTTATAATTAGCCAACCAATCCCATCCTTTATTTTCCGACACATGTTTCGAAACACCCTGTATAGTAGGTATTTAAATTTCACATAGTGATACTCCCCTATTATAATAAAAGTTATAAGAAGTAAAATTGACTAGTTATTTCACTTATGAGTTGTTATATATTAAATATTTAAATGTGTTATGTTCATGTGGAATTTTCATTGTTAGACAAAATTAATTACAAACAACTACATTATTTATCTGTAACCTTTAAAATATTTGTACGATTTGTAAGCATCTATGCCATGAATAACTCCAACAACTGTTCCAAGAAGCTGTAATAGTATAACAAGTTTAATAATTACAATCACTTTAATAATTACAATAATAATCATTACTTACATATGCACCAGTCATCGCTGGGTACGCTTGGAAGTATGCGGTACTTTTAAAAATTGGAAATAAAATCGTGTTGACAATATACCCTAAATATGAAGTTGAACTTAAGTAGCAGAATGACGCCACTAAGTTGAAGATAAATTCCTGAAACAGACAGTAATTTCAGAAAAAATTAATAGTGTTTTATTAAGTACGGAAAAACTATGATTACATCATATTCGGCGAACATATAAACTCGTGGATAACTGTTTATGCAAGGTTGGCCTGATTTAAATTATTTGATTTAAATCTTGATTTAAATTATGATTTAAATCAACTGATTTTTTAAAAAAAATCACTGATTTTTATCACAGATGAAAAAAAGATTTAAATTGTAATAAAAATGAATTTATTTACTACAAAAGTATAAATAACAACAAAAATATGGACTGTATTCGAATTCTAACAGATTACTGATTACATGTTTTGACCTATTTTATTTAGGTATGTATTATGCATTGTTTAAAAAAACGCGCGCGTGTGTACGTTATATACTAAATTTATGCAAAAATTCAAATGCATTTTTATTACAGATTTCGTTTTCGTTTATGAAATAAAATATTTATATTGCTTTTGAAACAATTAAAAAAGTACAATAACACCACTACATCTTTAAAAAAAATCTGTTGTGGCCAGCACAAAACCTTCCGTCAATTTGATGTATTTTGTACATATCCTATACCAAAAGTTCCTAGAAAAAGATTCTATATATCCTGTATCATTGTAACAAGAACACACTATTTTTTACATAACCATACTGAAAGTTCCTTTGAAAAGATTCTAAAATCTAATAAAATTTTAAAACGAATACGAACGTACATTATGTATTGCACTTAACACTTCCTCCTACTTCAACTTTTCCCTATTTTATTAGAAGTCGCTGTTTCTTACTCTTCTTTTCTACTCATTCCTGTCCAAAGCACCTTCGTGACATAGGTCTTTCTCTCTCAAATCTTCTGCTATACAGTCCTTCCATCTTCTCTTTTGCCTTTCTCGTACTTCTGGCATTATAAGTTCCTATCTTGAGGCGAGGCCGCAAATGCAAGTCACTGGCGAGGGACACTCTGTCACTTACATCACTTTCAGGTCATATACTTTCCACTTTGGTTTTGCACTTGATACTGACATCTGTCAATTAGAATTTTTTGAATATACATATCTGCTGTTTCCATATTTTTTTCAAAGCAGACTGATTTTTGAAAGTTAACCTCTGTTAATCTCTCTATAACTTTATATTTATTGAATATGAAGGAAAATGTATAATCAAATCTTACAGAGAATAAAATTTTCTTTCATATTAATGATCATAAAATGTTGAAAAATGATATTTAACTGGGTTTTTTCCAGAAAAACTGTTAAGATCTTCAAATAAGGGTACTTCCGGTTGACCAATTATAACCAAAATCTAATCAGCTCTTCATATGGTTGTAAAGAAGAGGAATACGAAAGAATCATAATTTTTAGAATTGTAGTTTTGGAGTTATCGTCGGAGAAAAATTTGTCACACACACACACACGGACACACAGACACACACACAGACAGACACACACACAGACACACACACACACACATACAGACATCAATGTAAAATTAGTAAAATCGTATTCTAAGGATCTTACAACGTGCTTATTCATTGAAAACTCACAACCGAATTTTTTGACCAAAAACAATACCTTCCTTTTGACGGAAGGTAATAATAAAAAAATTAAAAAATCATGATTTATTTGATTTTTTTTTTAAATCAATGATTTTTGATTTTTTTAAATAAATCATGATTTTATCCAACCCTTGTTATAACTCATTGATTTATTTTGAAAATTATTGATTTAAAATAAGGATGATTGTGAATATAAATTCTCAAATAATTCCGGCAATTCCTAGGTAATTCCGCTAATTCCTAGAAATTCCAGTAATTCCAAGTAATTCCGCTAATTCCCAGGTAATCTACTAATTTCCTACTAATTCCACGAATTCTCCAAATCTAATAATTTCACTATTTCTCAAGTAATTCCGCTAATTCCCAGGTAATCCACTAATTTCCTACTAATTCTTCGAATTCTCCAATTCTGGTAATTTCACTAATTCTCAGGTAATTCCGCTAATTCCCAGGTAATCCACGAATTTCCCACTAATTCCACGAATTCTCCAATTCTGGTAATTTCACAAATTCTCAGGTAATTCCGCTAATTCCCAGGTAATCACTAATTTCCTACTAATTCTTCGAATTCTCCAATTCTGGTAATTTCACTAATTCTCAGGTAATTCCGCTAATTCCCAGGTAATCCACACTAATTTCCTACTAATTCCACGAATTCTCCAATTCTGGTAATTTCACTAATTCTAAAGTAATTCCGCTAATTTCCAGGCAATCCACTAATTTCCTACTAATTCTACGAATTCTCCTATTCTGGTAATTTCACTAATTCTCAGGTAATTCCGCTAATTCCCAGGTAATCCACTAATTTCCTACTAATTCCATGAGTTCTCCAATACTGGTAATTTCACTATTTCTCAGGTAATTCCGCTAATTCCCAGGTAATCCACACTAATTTCCTACTAATTCCACGATCTCCAATTCTGGAAATTTCACTAATTCTCAGGTAATTCCGCTAATTCCCAGGTAATCCACACTAATTTCCTACTAATTCCACGAATTCTTCAATTCTGGTAATTCCGCTAATTCTCAGGTAATTCCACTAATTCCCAAATAATTCCGGCAATTCCTAGGTTAATTCCAGTAATTCCTAGTAATTCCAGTAATTCCTAGGTTAATTCCAGTAATTCCTAGTAATTCCAAGTAATTCCAGTAATTCCAGGTTAATTCCAGTAATTCCGGTAATTCCTAGGTTAATTCCAGTAATTCCTAGTAATTCCAGTAATTCCTAGGTTAATTCCAGTAATTCCTAGTAATTCCTAGTAATTCCAAGTAATTCCAGTAATTCCTGGGTTAATTCCATTAATTCCTAGTAATTCCAAGTAATTCCAGTAATTCCTGGGTTAATTCCATTAATTCCTAGTAATTCCTAGTAATTCCAAGTAATTCCAGTAATTCCTAGGTAATTCCAGTAATTCCTAGTAATTCCAAGTAATTCCAGTAATTCCTAGGTAATTCCAGTAATTCCGCTAATTCTCAAATAATTCTGGTAATTCCTAGTAATTCCAAGTAATTCCGGTAGTTCCCAGGTAATTCCGGTATTCCTAGGTAATTTCACTAATTCCCAAGTAATTCCGGTAATTCCACGAATTTGTCCAATTCTTATAACTTTTGTTCAAGGTTGGCCTGATTTAAATCATAATTTAAATCAAGATTTAAATCAAATGATTTAAATCAACTGATTTTTTTTAAAAAAATCACTGATTTTTACCACAGATTTCGTTTTCGTTTATGGAATAAAATATTTATGTTGCTTTTGAAACAATTAAAAAAGTACAATAACACCACTAGATCTTTAAAAATAATAAAAAAAAACAAAAAATCATGATTTATTTGATGTTTTTTTAAAAACAATGATTTATGATTTTTTTAAATAAATCATGATTTTATCCAACCCTGTGTTTATGTATGCAAATTTCGCGATAATCATAATAATATTGGTTACAGAAGAAGTAATAAAGTTTCTAGCTAAATATTTATATTTAATTAAATGTAAACTTTTGCTGTTTTCTAATAAAATCAATTAACATACTTGGCATGTTTTAAAACTAAGATTAATACAAGATAAAATATTTATTTTAAAAATTTATTGTGGTTATTATTTTCTTTTTTTCATCTACCACTCAGAAATGTTTAAAAATAGAATAACGCGATTTAAAAATTTGAATTTGGTATGAATTTCTCTTATTACTTAATTTTTACCGATAAGCGGTTCGCGAGTTAATCTTATCTGGCCAAGAAAATACCTCCCGCTATTTAATTTTTATTAATTTAAATACATACCTACCTACATATTTATTAATGCTGCAAACTATATTAAGTTCCTTTGTATATTAATAACTATTGCTTTATTTACTATATTCTTTTTAAAATGTCACCATTACTAATTTGAAATTATTAGTTTTTTCCGTGACATTTGTCTGTCAGTTACATACATTTGAAATATATAAATAAAATAAATAAATAAATATATCATCACGGCATATTACCTATTTCTAGGTGTGCCAATCTGCTTTGTGACAGATATCGGTAATGATATTGAAATATGAACTGTATAACTAACGAATTGTGTTTATCTTTGGTACATAGGTTCCCGGACTTATAATTTGTATTATTACGAGTATATAGATTTATATGTCGGGGATGACCCCTTCGCCGTTTCAATATTTACTTTACTTTCGCTTGTGACTCATGTTATGTCAACTTTTCAAAGTACACTAATTAAACACATTAATAATCAAAACTACAAATTATAATATTAACGATTACACTTAACACTGATTACTATTAATTGTTCAAAATTGCAATTAAATAAGAAACTAAGAAACGTAGGTAATCTCGGGATGAACGCTCGGCTCTATCTGCCCGTCCGGACCACCATAGGAGTCCCTTTTCCTCTCTCCCGATTTCACCCAAATGCCGACTAAACAAGACAATAAACAATGACCCAATAGCTGATAGTCGGCACTTGACGTTTCATATTTCTTACGCTCTGCGACATATATATATATATATATATAGGTATAAAGAAAATATTTGTAGAAAATTTAATAATTTTGAGCTTCAAGTAAAGTGCCATTTCCGGTTATCCGATTTACACCAAAATCTAATGAATTCTTTCCATATTAGAATAGGGACAAAATACAAGGTTTCAAAATTTTTCGATTGATAGTATGAAGTGCGGGAGGCCACGTGACTTTGACAAGTGCTTGTGGGGCCCAAACATGGTTGCCAAGAATACGGCTTGTGTACGTTGTCTGTGTTGCCAAATAAATTTGAGTGTAAAATTAATAAATAAAATTGTAAAGCTAGTTATTATTAATGAATATCATGTTGTTTTGCTTTTTAACACATAAACTTAATTTTTAAAATATTTTTTAAAAATTATGCGACTTGTGCTGCTATCTACAGACTACAAAGATTTATTGGCGCGCTAAACTTGAGGAAAACCATTAGTTAAATGTTGAACATCTTGTATATTTTAAAAATTAAGTTTATGTATTAGAAAGTAAAACAACATGATATCCATTAATAATAACTAGTTTTACAATTTTATTTATTAATTTTACACTCAAATTCATTTGACAACACAGGCAACGTACACAAACTGTAATTTGGCAACCTTGTTTGGGCCCTACAAGCATTGTCAAAGTCACGTGGTCTCCCGCACCTCATTAGAGAGAGGATCCAAGTAGAAACTCAGGAGCGCGCGCGGGCGTGGACACCATCGTGAACATCTTAAAATTGGATTCTAGGGACCTTAAAACGGGTCATTTACTAAAATCTCGATATGCGATTTTTAGCAAGATCCCTGTACCTTTTTTACCAAGGGTAGCGGGAGGTAAAATGAATAGGCAAAAGAGGCATCTCATCAACTTGAAAAAAACTAATAAAATGAAATATAACTTGCAGAAATTATTGGGTATTACTTTTTTTTTAAAAAAAAAGAAGAAAATATACTATAGCAGTGTTTCCCAAACTTTTATCCTCCCGCCCCCCTTCAGACTACGAATTTTCTTTATAATTTATAATAATTTATAAATCTGATTTATCTTAAAAATATAAACGTGTGAATACGATCATCGCTATGGCAACTAATTATTACCTTGTTTTCTAATATGAATAATTGTTTTTAATACATATCAAATATTATATTTGTTTGTATTAGATAACGAAGAACAATAAAAAGTCTACTAAAAAAAAGTATGTACTTTGTTTTTGTTTGTGAATCATTCACAAGTCACACATATATCTTTATAACATATTGTCTACATCTACGTACAAAACAATGCATAAAATTGCTTACAGTTCATCAAGTACTATTTTAAATTTCTAATGAATGTAAATGACACATATGACGCATTCGATATTTTGATGACGCTAGATAGATATCTGCGTGCTAAATTTCAGACAACCTATAAACAGATATCCGTTTTCAGTGCAACTGCATATTTGTTTTTGTAGCATTTGTTATAGGAATAGAAAGCGTGTTAGACATTATGTCATATGAGATAAATAATGAAATATGAACATGGATTTTATTGTTTAGGAATTTGTTTTTAAAAAAATCTGATGTGACCAGCACAATATCTTCCGTCAATTCTGTGTGGGTATTTTGTACAAATCCCATACCAAAAGTTGCTTGGAAAAGATTATACAGTGTGTCCCATTTAGAAGTGCCACCATTGGGATCTCGAGAACTATAAGAGATACAATGTCGGTTAAATGGAACTTTTTATGCGCCGTTGGGAGGCTATCTCAGATGTGCTTTTGTTTTTCCAAAAATTCTCATAGGGCACTAGATAATGACGAAAAACTGAATATTGTTGATTTTTTCTTTCTCAAATAACTTCTAAACTATTAGTAATTGAGAAAAACGTTTCAAATATAAAAGATAGATATTTTTATTAACTAACCAGTGGCGTACGAAATAAATTTTTATATCCTTAAATTTTCGAGATATAACACAAACTTATATTTCTTTAAATGGAACCCATATCTGATTTTAATCTCAAAAAAATCAATATTTTTTTCTCTTTTCAATGATGTAAGGGTTATTATGTTTTATATTTGTTTTGCTCCTAAAATTTAATTTTTCTCTTTATTTTCCTAAATTTTCTTATTATTTCCCAAAAAAACATTATTATTTTTATTAATTATATTGTATTTGATCAAAATAATTTGTTTTATACCTTTATTACTTAATATTTTCATTCTAGACTCATAATTACAAATTTCACTATGATGAGCCAAGGGCGACCTGATGCAAAATATTATAAAAATTAATTTGATACGAATTTTGAGCAAAATTTTCTAACGAAATAAATTATTTAAATACAAGGAGTATTTCCAAATAGAAATCTACCAATATTTTCAAAATAATTGTAAATTTAATACAAAATAAGGAAAAAAATAATAATTTAGAAAACAAAACAAATATAAAACATAATAACCCTTACATCGTTGAAAAGAGTAAAAAATATTGATTTTTTTGAGACTAAAATCAGATATGGGTTCCATTTAAAAAAATATAAGTTTGTGTTACATCACAAAAACTTACGGATATAAAAATTTATTTCGTACGCCACTGGTTAGTTAATAAAAATATCTGTCTTTTATATTTGAAACGTTTTTCTCAATTACTAATAGTTTAGAAGTTATTTAAAAAAGAAGAAATCAACAATATTCAGTTTTTCGTCATTATCTAGTGCCCTATGAGAATTTCTGGAAAAACAAAAGCACATCTGAGATGGCCTCCCAAAGGCGCACAAAAAGTTCCATTTAACCAACATCGTATCTCTTATAGTTCTCGAGATCCCAATGGTGGCACCTCTAAATGGGACACACTGTATATAACCAGTAAAATTGTAACACGAACATACACTATGTAAATTGCACTTGACATTGACATCTGTTAATTAGAATTATTTGAATATATCAGCTGTTTTCATGATTATACCAAAGCTGACTGATTTATGAAAGTTTATCTCTTTTATTTATCATAATTTACTTCAATTTATTATAACCAGAAATAAAAATGATGTTCGTATTAATCAGTTTTGATAACTACGATAATATTTCAAAAATGTGAAATCCTTAGTGAATTGTAAACTAATTACCCACTGCGTCATTTTGTGGTTTGAAATGATACGATCCATTTTCCCAAAACAGATAAAAGCTATTAATGTTATCATACTCACAAACATTGATTGCCTAACCAAAGCAACAGACTTTTCCGATAAAATGTAACAGGCGAGCAGAAGTATAGTTGTCATCACGCACCACGAGCATGTGGTCAGAAATCCGTAATATGACGCCCCCATGGCTCCAGCGTATGACATGCCAAATTCTAGGGCGAGACTTTGGCAGAATGACCCTAAAACCTGAAAAAAATAAAATTTCATAAAGATTTTTATAGAAATTTAAATAAAAATAAATAAATATATCATCACGGTATATTAGCCATTTCTGAGTGTGCCACAATCTGCTTTATCGCAGATATCGGTAATGATGATGACATATTAGTACCGTGCGGGAGCTTACCAGGCGTCACCTCACGGGCACTCATTGCTGGCGTGGATAGTGCACCACAGGGGTCACTTTTGTGCCAATTAAAATTCGAAATATTTGGCGTCGGTAATAGTAATTTATTTCTTAATTTTATATATATACAGGGTGTAAATTTTAAAACGGGTCATAGGGCTATAACATAGAAAAACAGTTTTTTAGACGCCAAAAGTTTCCATATTAATTTATTGAAAATATAATTGGTGCCTATTATAAAGAAAAAAATTACGAATTTTTTCATACCAAACACCTTACATTTCTATTTCATATAAAGCCAGAAATTAAATTTAAAAATTTTTACAATTGAGAAAAATATCATTAGCCATGAAAGTGACAGTAACAAAACATTGTCATGGTAGGTGACAATTAAAGATTAAAGTTATTAATTTATGAACCAATACAAAATAAAGAAAAGACTAGGATATTTATATCAGAAAGAATTATTATTTATTGTAATAGGTATTTACAAACTAAAGATGATCTACATATACTAAGAAAGTTATAAGAAACGAGAAAACCTGCAAACTACAAAGGAACAAATTAAAACCATTTATGCTGGGTTTATGCAGCATGCAAATTATGAAATTAAATTAAGCTACTAAATTAAGAAACTAAACTGAAATAACGTTGTTTATGCAGTAAATTAAAATACAGAATTTTATGTATGACATTTCGTATAATCTAACTTTTATAGATGTAATTGCGATACATTATATTTATATAAGATAAAAAAATAAAGGTAAACAATTTGTTGAATAAGTCCAATTAGTATTTCCTCGCTCTTTTCTGCAGGAACTTTGTTATCATCGTCGTACATTTTCATAGGTTAGGTGCGAAAATTTGTCATAAGTGCGCGAGTGGCGCAGGCGCAGCATTAATAATTTCTAATTTTTCTTCATGAGACAAATTGTTCATGATTTCTTCTTAATAAAACGAAAATAATAATTTAACAAATAAAGTGTAAGAAACCTTTATTAATGAGCGTCTTAAGTTAAGTCAACAATTGTTTTGTTTTTGTCAGTTTCACGGCTATTGATATTTTTTCTTAATTGTGCAAATTTTTAAATTTATTTTCTGGCTTTATATGAAACAGAAATGTAATATGTTTGGTATCAAAAAATTCGTAATTTTTTTCTTTATAATATGCACTAATTATTTTTTCAATAAATTAATATAGAAACTTTTGGCGCCCAAAAAACTGTTTTTCTATGTTAAAGCCCTATGACCCGTTTTAAAATTTACACCCTGTATATATATATATATATATATATATATATATATATATATATATATATTTTGTTAATCCACAAGGTGGGATACGCGTGATTTTATGTATGTATGTATAATTTTTAAGCATAGTTGGTTACAACATAATGGTACTTAGAACTCTTTGAATTGAAATGTTTCATTTTAGCATCCTGTTCGTTGATTCATAGTATCCTATATTAAATTAAATGAGGAAATGTTAAACATTTTTTTTACAATGTTTGTTAATTAGTTCTGAAGTTTCGAAGTAAACAGTGATAAAAAATTTATTCGTTTGTTGAACTTATCTCTCTAACTAGTGCAGTGTAGGCATATTGTAAAATCCATTTTTACCTCTCGCTAAGAGAGGTATTGGAATCATGCTAAAAATCGCATATCCAGATTTTAATCAATAAGCACATTTTAAGGTCCCTATAATCCGATTATAACATTTTACGATGAGGTCCGTGTGTGTGAATGTTGGAACCACGGTTTCTCAAATACTATAAGATGTAAAAAATATTTAACTGCAGTTTCCTCAATCTGACATTCCTGGAAAGAGCTGCTTAGATTTTGGTAACAATTGGACAATCGGAAGTAATAGTTTCTTTAAAAAAATCTTCTAAATATTATTTTTTGAAAATTTCTGTTATATTAAAGAATATAAAAATCTCTATGCGATACATTTAAAATTTTTATTATATCTTCTATGAAGTTAAAGATAGAGACATTATATAAAATAAGTTGTAAATGTAAGTAGCAGCCCATGGAAAACAAGTGAAAAAGTTAAAATGTTTGTAATTGACAGAAAGATGTGAGTGTCAAAAAGCCAGAGGCATTACTGAAGACTTTTTCTGGGAAGTACATTTAATATTTCTTACTTTAATATTTATAATTATAGATACATATATTACATATACCCTTCAGAAATACGGCCAATCTCATCAATGAATTGGAAGAATCTCGAACATTAGAAGAATAAGAGTGAATAGAATGAATTAAAAAATATATAAAGAAGATATATGTCAAATATGTACAATACTTATACAGAGAATTTATTTTAAAATGCAACATTATAGTTCATCACTTCCATGGTTAGTCACTATTGTCAAAAAATGACAGCAATGTAATATTTGTCCATTTTAAAATGCAACATTATAAATAGTATTGCAGCACAGGAGATACCTCCAAAACACATCACAAATGGTGTCAATTCTTATTACGACCGACTAGAATATTGCCTCAGAGTAGGTAATTGGGGGTATTTTTTTAACATTTATTACATGAAAGTTATGAATTTTTGTAAGCTAAAGATTGTTAAGGTGTACAACATTCATGTTTTGATTATTTGTTAATCGTCTGTAGGCTAATTTATTGGAAATTAGTTTTGATAATACAAAACTACAAATTTTGTATGTTGCATTTTAAAATGGACAAATATTACATTGCTGTCATTTTTTGACAACAGTGAGTAACCATGGAAGTGATTCGCCATATGTTGCATGTTAAAATTCATTCCCTGTATAACCTTATAAGGAAATGGCGAGAGGTCTTGTGCTGGCCACAACAGATTTGTTTTTCCTAGGATGAACTCAAAGAGTTATGTTAAAAAGTCGTTAACCACAATAATAATTTATGAAAGAACTTGAAATTACTCACAAAATAAATAATATTAGGTATTTATATTTAATCTAACAGGTTTTAATATTTAAAACAGTTTTCATTCGTCATGACATCGAAGGAAGTAAATTATCGAAGATTATTAAATAATTTTTGTCAACGCTTTCCTATAAATTCATCCACCACTCTGACCCGGTTAAAGATACAATAACACGGTTTGAAAATTTGAATTCAGCATGAAATTCTCCTCCAAATATGTACAGTACTTATATACCCTAATATGGAAAAGGCGAGATGTCTTGTGCTGATCACAACAGATTTTTTGTTTACAGGTTTGTGTTTATAAAACAAATGATAAAATCAACTTACCGCTTCTGCAAGTTTATAAATTCCTTCTTGGCTCTTCAAATATCCAATGTTCAAGCACGTACAGCATCTACAACAACAGCAATTCACTCCTGAGGATCGCGATAATCCTGCATTGCGAATGGTAAGTATCACAGGACCTCTGTGTGCCATTTCACTGTTTTACCCTTCGACTCTTCAAAACTTATGGCAAAACATTGCGGGAGCAACGTACGTTTGACTTGCGGGTCTATTTTTATACTTTTCATTGAGAAGGAAATACAAATTTAGACGGAAAGTACCCCCTAGACAGGAATGCTTTTCATTCGTTAGAATAAAATAAATATCGTATATAGATCAGCAGTACATCCAAAATAAACCATCCTGCATTTAAATGAAAAATATCATACATATTGCCTTAACTTCGACCCGCTGATTACGGGAAAAATTATAAAAAAATCTGTTGTGGCCAGCACAAAACCTTCCGTCAATTCAATGTATTTCGTACAAATCCGATACTAAAAGTTCCTTGGAAAAGATTCTATATATCTTGTAAAATTGTAACACGAACACACTAATTTTTACAAATTCCATATTGCAAGTTCCTTTGGGACGATTCTATAAATCCAATTTCTGTAATTGCACTTCACACTTCCTCATTCCTATCCAACGCATCTTCTTCAGACAGTTCTTCCTCTCTCAAATATTCTGCTACACAGTCCTTCCATCTTCTCTTTGGCCTTCCTCGTACTCCCGGCATTGAAACTGCAAGTCACAATGCGAGGGACACTCTGTCACTTATGTTACTTTCTGATCCTATACTTTCCACTTTGGTTTTGCACTTGACACTGACATCTGTCAATTAGAAGAAGAAGCTAACTGATTTTTGAAAGTTAACCTCTCTTAATCTCTCTATAACTCTATATCTATTGAATATGGAGGAAAATGTATAATCAAATTGTATAGAAAATAAGATTTTCTTTCATATTAATGATCACAAAATGTCAAAAAATGATATTTAACTGCGCTTTTCCCAGAAAAACTGTTAAAAACTTCAAATAAGGGTACTTCCGGTTGACCAATTATAACCAAAATCTAATCAGCTCTTCATATGGTTGTAAAGAAGAGGAATACGAAAAAATCATAATTTTTAGAATTTTAGTTTACGAGTTATCGTCGGAGAAAAATTTGTCACACACACACACACATATACAGACATCAATGTAAAATTAGTAATATCGTATTCTAGGGATCTTATTCATTAAAAACTCACCACCGAATTTTTTGACCAAAGACAATACCTTCCTTACCTAAGGGTGATGGAAGGTAAAAATACACTTGGCCTGTTTTCAAACCAGAAATTTTTTTTTTAGTTCTCGTTAATGGCCAGTTGCACCAATAAGGATTCAATTTTAAGCTTTAAGCAATATAATTATAATTCATTTGACATTCAATTTCGATGCAATATTTTCAATTTAAGCCAAGTTTAATATTTAAGTTACGTTGGGGCAACCGGCCATAAGAGAGGTATTGGATTCATGCTAAAAATCGCATATCCAGATTTTAGTGAATAAGCTCGTTTTAAGGTCCCTATAATCCGATTATAACATTTTACGATAATAATAACCCTAGAATCAGTGTGTGTGTGCCTGAATGTTGGAGGGACGGTTTCTCAAATTCTATAAAACTAAAGACCAATTTAACTACGTATTTCTTAATCTAACATTAATGGGAAGAGTCGAAAAGGTTTTGGTAACAATTGGACATCCGGATATAATAGTAGTTTCTTACAAATAATCTGAATATTATTTTTGGAAATGTATGTTATCACAAATATTAAAAATATAAAATTCTCTATCCAATACATTGAACATTTTCATTATATCTTCTATAGATTTAGAGATAGACTGAAATATAAATATATAAAATAATCCATTGTATAATGAATCAATCAGCCTATGGAAACCAGTTGAAAAATTAAAATGGTTGTAATTGAAGACTTTTCTGGGAAGTACATTTAACAGTACTTATTTTATCATTAATTAAATATTTAAAATTATAGATAGATATAGAATTCGTACATGGACAAGTCGAAATGTAATAGTAATATAATGTGCTGTTGTCAAAACGAGGAAAAGACTTTGTCAACATCTAAAATTGGTATAAAAAGAAAGGGGATTCATTTATATGCCAAAGTATGTAAAGTATCAGTGTGAACTAAACACGCGCTTACTATACACATATTTCATCATATACCCTTCAGAAATACCGCAAATGAATTAGAAGAATCTCGAACATTTAGAAGAGTAGGAGGAAACTTGTTCATAGAATTGAAAAATAAAGATTTGTTGTAATTAGAATTTTTTGTGAGTACCAGAAATGTTAATGTGTGTGTATGTGTATGGATTTTGTCTTCGCTCTAACTCAAATATTATCATTCAAACAATTCTGAAACCTTGTATTTCTATCAGTGGCGTAACGTCATAGTGTTCAAGGTGTTCTCCGCACACCCAGAAGTAAGGAAAATAAAAAATAAATTAAAAATATTTTCTATTTATATGCATTTTATAGTAAAACTCATTTTAAATAGAAAATATTACAGAGATACTTAGTTTTCATTTTGTGAACGCCTTATATGTATACCAAACGCAAAGCTAGGTTCAAAAAGAAATTCTGACGACCAGTCTAGCTAACATTTGGACATGCAGGGAGCGGGCGGCTAGTACCATGGTGGGGACACATAGTACATTGGTAAAGCATGCGAGTGTTCAACCGAACATTTGAACCTAGAATGGTGGAAGATATTAAAGTGGTAACTTATGTATTCTGCTACGCACGAAAGTATTTAAAGTTGCAATTCTATAATTTATTTGGGTGTTTTGATTTAATTTATTTTTTTCGTTATTATTACACCCCACATTTCTTATTTTTATTTTATATGGGTCTATAAATTCAAATAGTTTTTAGAATTGTCTCTAATCAAATGGTAATAAAAATGTGTCTTATTTTGATTTAGTATTTTTTTTCTGCACACCCTACCAAAAAAGTCACGCTACGCCACTGATTTCTATCCTATTCTAATTATGAAAAGAAACCATTAGATTTTGGTGTAAGTTGGATAACCGGAAATGGGACTTGAAGCTCGTAATGGTTTTGCTTCAAAAAATACTATTTTTTCGCCTTTTATGTCATTATGAATATTAAAGATTATTGAATTTTCTACAAGTATACATTAATATTTTTTCTTTATATTTTACAGATAAATTTAGAAAATAATCTTTTTTATAAATCCCGA
Organism: Ophonus ardosiacus; assembly: GCA_943142095.1. Classification (NCBI taxonomy): domain Eukaryota; kingdom Metazoa; phylum Arthropoda; class Insecta; order Coleoptera; family Carabidae; genus Ophonus; species Ophonus ardosiacus. Next base: position 9,656,941 of record OW964823.1, on the reverse strand, counting down.
AGCCTAAGATAAACATAATTCCTTTATTACGCAATTCATATTTCAAATGAATGTGACAGGTAAATGTCACTGTCAAAAAACTAATCACTTCAAATTAATAATGGTGATATTTAAAAAAATAGTAAATAAAGCAATATTTATATGCAATGGAACATAATATAGTTTGCAACATTAGTAAATATGTATGTATTTAAATTTATAAAAATTAAATAGCGGGAGGTTTTGTGTTGGCCACATCAATTTTAAAAAGTGAGCGCCATCTATTCAATTTGTAAGGTAGATTTTATTATTTTTTGATTTTTAAATTAACGACATCGCCATAACTCAGAAACTTCAATTATTTAATGGGTAGAGAAAAATCATAAATATATTTTTTAAACAGTAAAACACATTCATAATATAGTATTACCTACTACATAATAAAATTATTGCATAAAAAAGATGTAAATGAATCTCACACACATTACCACAACATACATAACTACAGAAATCTAAATTGCATCTTAAAACAGAATAAATATAAAAGTATAAATAGTCATATAAATTACACTCGTAAAATCTCTAAACTCTTATTATAACAAATCGCAATCCAATCGGGTTGTGTTGCGCCCCACTGAATCTGATTCACTTCCCCTTCAGCCGCTGTGTAGGCCAAAATAGGGTCCTCAATAGCTCTGGGCATCTGCTGTATATCCCAAATTAGAGCCTGATGGTCGTCTGCCGCCGTACAAATATGACACGACGAATGAGGCGCCCAAGCAATTCCATTCACACACGCTCTGTGGTTATTTAACCGAGCTACCGGAGTACACGGCACTCTAACATCAAGAATTATCACTTCACAGGCATCCATAGCTACAGTGGCGAGATAATTCGGGTCCTGTTTATTCCACGCCAAACGCAACAACGGTGTGTGAGCCGGATCTTCGTAAATAATCGTAGAATGTTCAAGATGGCGGAGATCAAACATGCGCACAGAGCCATCTGCGCCTACAGACGCAAACATATCCCTCCCGCCCCCTGCGCGGGAAAACGCAATATCATAAACCTCTTTATCATGAGCTATAAGTTGGGTTTTAACATGGCCGGAGACTAAATTAACTCTGCCGATCATCTGACCGGTTTCTAAGCCCCAAATCGTGCAGGTTGTGTCTATGCTCGAAGTGCCGACTAGGTTAGGGTCGACTTCGTTCCAGTCGAAGCAAGTTAAAGGGGCGCAAAAATCGGAGTTTTTGTTGTTGTTTAATACGCATTCCAGGCGAGTGTCTGGTTCGCCTGCCCGCCAAACGCGAAGATAATCGCCGCTGGAATAATGATTAGTGTTAAAATGTTTTTGGGTAATTTTATACAGAGCTGGACACAAATGAAAATTGTTTTATATTTTATAAAATTTTATCGAAATTAAAAGCGATATGTATTTCTAGAATGTGTTGATTGTAATTCGTTAAGACGTAATATTTTTTTCATATTGTATGACGCAGATACTAAGCTTATTAGGTCTCAAAACACAAATAATGGACTTTGCCAATAATTATATTAAATTACCTAGTCATATTAAAACTATTGAATCTATTACTTCATTTTTCATTTATAGCTAAATTAAAAATATATTATATATATATTATAGAAAAATTGTTATCATAACGTTTTCCTTAGTGATAAGTCCTAAATTATATAATTTTTTGTAATTCACTGATTTTTTTTTATAATTATTTTATGTACATATGTTTAACGCGTCTGATATCAATGTATTTGATCAAGAGAATTGAATAAATTATTATTATTATTATTATTAATGGGGTCCTGCACCATAACAAAAAAATAATAAAATGTACACTTTCTACTTAAAGTATTACTCAATAAATAACGATTAAAAAAAAAATTTCTTTAATAATTACTTTACGAGATATTTGGAATTTGTTATCAGTGTCAAAATGACGTCACACTATTTCTATCTTTCTCTCGCAGCCTCTATAGACAAAGATAATAAAGATTTTTTAATATTACGAATATGAACTGCTTAAAAATTAAACGAACTTTCAATTAAAATAATAAAAAAATTAAGAGTGGAGGACCCCATTGGAGTCACAATTTATTTAAGGCCCGGTATTTCAATATCCTAACAAAGTTCCTTATAAAATTATCTGTCTAATAAACCAAAAACTGCGCAATGAAATTTATATTCAAATTGTAATAATTTCATTTATGTCATTGTTCGAAGCGATATTTTTTATTTATTAGGAAGTTCATTTTACTGCAAAAATCGCAGAATGCAAATTTGTTCAGAAGTAAAAGTTGCATGCAAAATTGTTTTTGCATTACGAGCCCCAATCCATAGTTAAAAGTTTGAAAATTTACCAGTAGAAAAAAAAAAAATTGTACGCCACTGGATAAACATTATAATGTAACATTTTTATTTGAAACATTCCGGAATGTTGATTTTTCATTGTCCAGCTTATATCTTCTGAAATATTAAAGATACAAGAAAAAGTTATGTAGAAAAGTTATTTGATACAACCTGGTCTATAATTTAGCATAAATATTTTTTTTCCAAGGCCTACCAATTTTCCAGAAAAATATTTAACTTTGATTTTTTAAATGGAATACCTGTATATTTTTAATATAATATAAATAAAATTCTAAATAAATTTCTCTTTACAATGATGTGTAACAAGTAAGGGTTTACCTTTAAATTATGTCTAATAAAGCAAATAGAAATACGATAAAAGTACGCTATTGTTTACGCCAGTAACATCTGTCACAGATTTAATAATACTGATTATAATAGTGAGAAAGGTGTTAAGATTCTTATTTAACTAAGAAAAATGAACGTCGGTTACAGTAATAGCGTAAAAGTTGATATGCTTTGCTGTTTCCACAGATCAAATAATAATAAACGTCGGGCTGCTATCCTGTATCAAAATTTATAATAATATTATGTTGTATTAAATTTTGCTACTTGATATTTAAATAAAAGTATTAATAATTTTGTAAATCATCAATGCTAGTAATTCTATTACTTGCTTTATTAGACATAATTTTATTCAAAGGAAAACCCCTACGTAGCCAATGTTCATGTGTGACAGAAGTTACAGGTATAAACAATAGAATATCATAGCCTACTTTTATCATATTTCTATTTGCTTTATAGGACATAATTTAAAGGTAAATCCTTACTTGTTACACATCATTGTAAAGAGAAATTTGTTGAAAATCTTATTCTGTCAAAATATACAGGTTGTTCCATTTAAAAAATTAAAGTTAAATATTTTTCCAAAATAATGGTAGGCCCTGGAAAAAAATTGTTTATACTAAATTATAGATCAGGTTGTATTAAACAACTTTTGTATTTAACTTTTTTTTGTATCTTTAATATTTCAGAAGATATAAGCTGGACAATGAAAAATCAACCACCCTGTATAATTTAGAAGTCATTTGAAAATGAGAAAATTAACCAAAATCAGTTTATCGTCATTATCTAGTAACCTATGCATTTTTCTAGAAAAACAAAAGAATCGCTAAAATGGCCCATTAATACGTCAACTTTTGTTAACCACACAAAAACAAAACTTTGGGAAGTATAACATTTCTGTCCAAAAATACAGATTTATAATATTTATCAGTAACAGTTTTTACTTTCTTAATTTTCCGAGAAATTTGTAAATATTTGAAAAATAACATCTGTTTTAGCAACATAACTACAAATTATTTTCCGTGTTGGCAAACGAAACCTATTATATATTTTTGCCATTTAATATGAATAAATAATACACTTACAAATCGATCATTTGCAGTTTTGAATTCAATTATTTCTTTTAGAAACTAAACCTCATATTAAAATAAAACTTATGTTATTTGAAATATCATTTATTACGCTTTAACTTGAGCCTAAATTTATAAAGAGTGTTTATTTCTTATAAAGTGCAAAACAGCAGATATTTACGTTGTTGCACAGCGTATATTTACGTGGTTACTATCACGAGTAAAACACAATTTTGACAGATTGCAGTTATTGTCTGCATTAATTTGCACATAATTCGTTTTTAGTATTATATCAGTTTCTAAATGTAAATGTTAATTTGTTTCAAGCATTTCATTCTAGAATTTTTCGTTTGAGAACACGAAAGAAATTTTAATTAATTTAGGCTAGCGTATTAATTGATCTTTGAAACAGCATAAGTTTTATTTTTGAGGGCTAGTTTTAAAATATAACTAAATTTAAAACTACGAACTGGTCGATTTCTATTCACGTAAATGTATAATAAAAGTAAAATTAATTTACAAACATTTGTCCAGCTCTGTTTTCATTCAGTTTCATCAACAAAATGTTAAAATAATACCTGGTAGCAAGCAAATCCGGGTAAACACCTTTACTATCAGGAATCCACATAATTTTTGTCGTAGGATACGGATGATCAAACGTGCTTTTGGCACTGAATTCACTACTATCTTCATCTAAAGACACTATTTGGACCTAAAAATATCTTACGTAGTATTCTGCGAACATTTTCAATAATATTTTGCATACTTTATTGTTATATTCTTCGACAAAACTGCCTAGCGCTAGGCGAAACCGTTTGTCGGGTCTCACAGACCAATTCATACTATATAAAGGCCATGGGGCAACATATTTATATATTTCTTTTCGTTTTCCACCACTGACACCCATGCCTGCTCCGTGAGGCACGGCCATCCTTCCTATCTACAATTTTTTGATAAAATTAACAACAAACAAAACACTATCGCTGTGATGGCACAAACAAATGCTACACATTGTGAAAAATACTTAAATATTGCATGTTATACCATACCTGGGTAAAAATTCTGACGTTTAAAGTTTACTCTTTGGTTTATGTCATAAATATATTATAATTTACTATAGAAACACTTAAAATAAGTATTTTGTTAGGTTAAGTTTAATCTCAACAATCGGTACAGCTAGCAAATGTCATACCCCCACTCCTAAACTTCTGAGTTTGCTCAGTATACTTCCCACTTCCCACCGTCGATCAAACAAAAGAAATTCGCCAGACAAAAAGGCAAAATTCCAATCAAAACAATGTAAAAATATAAAACTGTCTTTTCAAAGTAAAAATAAACGTGGTTGTTACCCTTAACCAACAAAATCTACATGTTTCGATACTTCAATTACACGTAGACAGTTTCGTATTGGGAAATTTGCGTAGATATTTATTTGCAAGTTCATCGCCCGATACATTCACTGACCAAACCTACGTATGAACGTACATGACCTTGGAATAATGACAGGGACGGCTTAGCACATTTGCTAATCACAAATTTTTGATGTAAATTATATAATTGACATTAAATATTTAAATGTTTGACCTTATAGAGAGACAGTTCACCAAATTTTGTAGGTACATATGGTTACAAAATTTTTTCGGCATTCGTTTTTTTTATGTACATAAATAAATAACAATCAATGCATTAAAATTTAATAATGATAAGGTTTCATAATTTTAAAATCACCTTTAGGAAGAAAGGTAATGTCTTTGGTCAAAAAGTACGGTGGTGAATGAATAAGCACGTTTTAGGGTCCCTAGAATACGATTTTACTAGTTTTACGATATGTGTGTGTGTGTGTGTGTGTGTGTTATGGAAACTGCTAATATATTCAAATATTTCTAATTGACAGATGTCAGTGTCAAGTGCAATTTACATATACTTCATTTCAAGTAAGATAATAGCAGATGGCGCTTGAGAGCCAACCGTTTTTACATGCATTAAAAAAATAATTTAAATTCGGGTCAAGTGAAGTGCAATTTACATAGTGAATTTATAGAATCTTTTCCAAGGAACTGCGCCATCTGCTATTTTCTTACGTGAAATAAAGTAAATTGCACTTTACATTGACATCTGTCAATTAGAATTATTTGAATATATCAGCTGTTAATATGATTTTTAAATATACACACATTAATAGTAATTAAGAACTTTTAATTATACAGTAAAACACCCCTATTCCGAACCACCACTAATCCGGATATCCTTGCAATCCGGACAAAATTGAAAAATGTAGATTTTACATTATATACCTAGTAATCCGGATTGACAATTAATCCTAATAGGGTTTGTCAGTACAAAGTTTGTACTACAAACATATCCCTTGGCTTTTGCAGAACAAAATAACCACTTGCTTCACGTTAGAATAATCTATGAATATTTAATTATGACATATTTTTAACTACTGATTGATTGATCGATTATCACAAAGATTTATAAATAAATTTTATTAAAAATACAATGCGCTTCGATAACTATCGTAAAAAAAAATATATCATCACGGCATATTACCCATTTCTGGGTGTGCCAGTATCTACAACACATGTAGACATCGGTAATGATGATGATATATTTTACCGTGTGGGCGCTTACCAGGCGTCACCTCACGGGCACTCATAGCTGGTGTGGAGAGTGCACCACAGGGGTCACTTTTGTGCCAATTAAAATTGGAAATATTTGGCGTCTGTCGGGATCGAACCCGGTTCCCCCAGGTTTGCGACCAGACACTCACGCACGCGGCCACGGGACAACTATAATGAAACTATAACTATTATATACAAATGTTAATGAAATAACTGCAGTAATTTATTATAAATAAATATATTGTTAATAAAGAATTATAAAATACTCGCCATGTTTCGGGATAACTATCGTTTTACATTTAATTCAAAATGCAAATGCACTCTGAACTTACATCGAGTTTAAATGTTTTAGCATTTATAATGCCTTTACTTAATTACTTTAATATTAATCCAGTAATCCGGCATTTCTCACAATTTGGATTGAGCTGGTTTTAATTGGTCCGGATTAGCGGTGCTTTACTGTGCCTATTCGGACAGAAATAGTCGTAGAAAAAGTATGGTATGGCTATTACTCATTCAAATGATTTACAACATTTACCTTCATTCTCTTGAACATTAATTTACTATATCAAAACATTTAAATTACCTATTAATAAGGTATAGTATGTTTTGAAATGCTTACAGTACGTTTCTGTATTAATAAAGTTACAGATATTACTAATAGTTACTATTACTATTACTATTCTAAAAGTGAAATCATCTACAACTATTCAAAAAACTCCAATAGAATAAATATAAAACTACTTTACTCTATTTGAAAGTTCAAGGTAGTATAGGATGAAAACTTCATGAAAGATGCAAGTAGTTTATAAATTAATTAATTCTTCTACTGAGGGTTTTTATGGTTGCCACACCCTGTACTGTTACTGTTACTTCCTAAGTGCATTTTGTTTTCTTTTGCCTCCAGTAGAATGTAGGAGAATATTAGTCCAATAACCTTTCTATTATTACGATTAGAAAGATGAAATATTTTCATATCAGCGGAATATATCTGATAGACTTGAGTTATTCTCATTTTATTTGATTTTAATGATGTTTATAACAGGTAATTTTACTTTCATTTGAAGTAATAACTGTAGCAAATGTATGTAAATGGATAGAATTACTATTATTATAAATTGTATACAAATGTTAATTAAATAACTGCAGTAATTTATTATAAATAAATATATTGTTAATAAATAATTAGAAAACACTCGCCATATTTGACAAGATAGTAGCATCTGAATCAACCTCTCCGTCATTTTTCAGATACCGGCCGTACCCAGCTAGTAAGCACAGACGCGTTTCGCTCTTGTTGGAGCTGTGGTGTAACTGGTGCCTTTATGCAGAGACAATTCACAAATTGGGCATGGTATAAGATTTATTATTTCATACAAGAGAGATGGTTTAAGAGTTAGTGAATTGTCTCCCCAAAGAGATGTCAGTTACACTGATGAGCTCCAACAAGAGCGAAACGCGTCTGTGGTTACTAGCTGGGCACGGCCGGTATTTGAAAAATGACCGAAAGGTCGATTCAGATGCTGAAATCTTGTGAAACACGGCGAGCGTTTTTACCTTCCGTCACCTTTAGGTAAGGAAGGTAGGTATTGTCTCTGGAATTTGTAAAAAATAATTTTATTGGATATATAGAATCTTTTTCAAGGAACTTTTTTATAGCATTTATCCATTTTTATTTCAACACTTTTATTTTTAAAAATTCACACAGTTGTTCAAATACTCTAAAAATTCGTACACTTACGTAACATTCTCGTTACAATCAAATAATATTACTCCCAAGTTTATATCTCTACCCATTTTTGAATTATTGCCCTAAAAGTCAATATACCCCACATTTGGATAAAAACTTCAAAATTTTCAAGAATCTAATTTTTATGTATCTAGATACTTCTCAATGCGCTGATTTTGAAACCGCAGGTCGATATCTCTTTTCGTTCTCTAGATATTTAGATGCAAAGTTTTGCTCAAAACTGCCCATTTTTGGGTAATAACCCAAAAATGGGTCGAGATATGAATTTGGCGACATCACTATTCGATTTTACGGACAAAAATACATAAGTATAGCATTTTTCATAATTTTTGTCCAACCGGTTCATTTTTTATGAAGAAAAGCTTGAAAACCCCTGAAAATGGCCAAAATCTGAAAAAATCGTAAGGGGTACATGTTTATTTATTTTCACACCTTTGACTAGATACAAAGTTGATAAAATACATAAGTAATACATAATAAGTCGAGGCGGTGAGCGACCTCCACATTGCGCAGAAAAGTCATCCGACTCCCTGTCTAGTGACCTGGTGCAACATCATAGTCGAATTATTGAAGCGGGCCCAGTTGGTGTAGGAGCCCTGCAAGACTCTCGTCGTAAGACTTGCCAAAAATTTGTTGCTGAGACCCATTCTTGTACCAAACGCCACGCCACGAAATGGTACAAGAAGTTGTTTTAATCTTTTCTGGATTCACTTTGCATTGCCGCGAAACAGCAGAAATTACGTCAATGTTTGCGATTTTTGGCCATTTTCAGTTATTTTGCTTTAGAGATTGTATACGGTGTTCAAAAATTCTGAAAATTGGTATACTTATGTATTTTTGCCCATAGAATCGAATAGTGTTGTCACCAAATTCATATCTCGACCCATTTTTGGGTTATATATATATATATATAGACATCGTAACACTAATCGTATTCCAAGAAAATTATTTGTATTTCGTGTGGATTTAAACGGAGCCCTAAAACGTGTTTATTCATTAAAACTCACCACCGAATTTTTTGACCATAAGAGAATACCTTCTTTACCTAAAAGTGACGGAATAATAATAATAATAATAATAATAATAATAATAATAATAATAATAATAATAATAATAATATTGTATTAATTTCTTTAGTTTTCGTGACGTCATCTCACGGTCAATAATGTTTACATTTACATTTCATTAATAATGTAATTCATAACATCATAATTACGTGCACAAGTGCATAAAAATTTCTACATAATTGCATATTGTTACTTTGATAACACTTATTATTAATAACATTCATACTTTAATAATTATCGCGTCAATTAAGTCCAAAATCTACATGAGTGCTCTATATCTAACAATAAGAAAAAAATCCATTGGAACGAGTAAAAAATGTGAGAGGTTCGCCATGTTCGGTGAAAGTGAATTCAGTATAAAAGCTTCACTCTCTTACTATAAGCTTCATCTCATCTCCAACTATCGTTTAGTGAACATCTGTAGCAAACCTAGTGCAAGAACCATGTATTCGGCTACCGTGGCGATTCTTCTTCTTGTTGGTGTAGTTAGCGCAAGGCCTGGCTATGATCATGAACCTCATCTCGCCCATGAATACACCGAGGTAAGAAGAAGAGATTTTGTGTTTTTTTGTGATGGAGAAATTATAGTGCAAAAGTGGCAATTTTTTAAAAAAATCTCACAGGATTTAATTTTTATTCATAAAAATAAATACATATTATTTATGATGGCAAATTTTGTGATAGTGACGTTTATTTTTATACCATTTACTAATTAATAAACTGTTCTAATGTTATTACTAAAAATGATATTTAAGATATTTTTACATTTTCCAAAAGATCTTCAAATAAAGTGCCATTTTTAGTTTGTTGATTTACTTGAAAATATAAACACCCACAGGTAGAACCGTAAAAATGTTAAAATAATATTCTAGGATTTTAAAACGTGCTTATTTATTGAAATCTCGATCTGCAATTTTTTTAGCGCGATCCCCTATTAACGGTGGCGAGAGATAAAAATTAATACGTGATGATCAAAATGAGTAAAAAAAGCTCAATCAACATAGGTCAGATCTTCAATAGGGTCCTCCACCATAACAGAAAATTGAGTAAAAAGTTAGTTATATTGAAAGTAGATAAAATAAAATCATGATTAAGACGATAAAAGTTTTTTTAAAAATTGTTAGTCTTTGAAATATTAGTGATTTTAGGCATTATACATCTACGTCACAACGATTGCTATCTTTCTCGCGCAGCCTATACTACAGAAACTGGTGCGAGAAAGATAGCTATAGGTTTCTTTAAAAATCAAATGCAGTTGAACTAAAAACAATTATGACCTTTTAATACTACAAATTGCTTAAAAATTAAACAAACTTTCATTTAAAATAATAAAAAAATTAGAGTGGAGGACCCTGTTGTGATGGAATAAAATTTTGTCTGTCAGTAAATAAATTAAATATTGGCCAAAGTCGCCACAACTTTTTAACACAGTTAAATATAATTTTTTGACATTTTATGTGATTATCAATATGAAAAAATATCTTATTGTCTATACGGTTTGATTAAACATTTTCCTTCATATTCAATAGATATAGAGTAAAATAATTATAAAGAGATTAACTTCATAGTGTATGTTCGTGTTATAATTTTATTGGATTTATAAAATCTTTTCCAAGGAACTTTCGATATGGAATTTGTAGTATATATTCGATATATAGAATCTTTTCCAAGGAACTTTTGGTATGGGATTTGTACAAAATACATATAATGGGGAAGTTTAGCATGGTAAAAATTCTACATAACATATTATTTTCTCACAAATATAACACAAATGACTGCTTAAATTAAAATTAAAAATTAAAATTATTGCTCCATTTATTTATAATTAATATTTTTTGGGTAAACTCTAAGTACGTCACAAGTCAGTTATGCGCAAACTCAGACAGAACGGTGAAAGCGAACCACTTGAACGTAGGTCGAACAACACCTCAGTCTCAAGTAACTGGTAACCGCAACCGCGTGCGACAGTGTATAAGTGACATACGTTGTACCAAGCCTCTACCGACGTCATCAGAGCTTAAAATCGGCTTTTCCGGAAAATCTGGGCATTTTTGAAAAAAATAAAACATATTACTTCATTTTTCAAGTCATTTCCCATGGAGTAAAAGAATAAAAAAAAAATCGCTAAACTTCCCCATTGACGGAAGACAATGTGCTGACCACATCAGATTTTTTTACTCATTTTGCTATGCCCTTATTTTTTTTTATCCTTTTTTCACTTCCTGTATTTTTATAACTTTTTATATTTTGCGAGTGATAGTTTTATTAATAAATAATTGAAGAGCTACATTTTTTTAATTTGATTACTTTTATAGATTTCTGTAACTTAATTTACCTCAGGAACAGGTTTAAATATTAGAAAATTATTTACTGAATGTTAAAGTAATAGAAAAATAACCATTGATGAACAATTACATAATGATAAAACATTTTTGTTGGACGTTTTTTTAGAAACGCTCAGACTTCAAAATGTAATAATTTGTGACAATAGTAATTTACGTAACAAGAATAAAAGTGTCTATACTGGGCTCACAAGCTTCCAAAGCTCGCCTACGGCTCGCTCTGGAATATGCTTGCTCACCCAGTAAAGTATCACTTTCAGGTTATGTTGGGTACAATATTTTTTTTGCGATCCTGAAAAAAGAATAAAAAAGGATTATTTTATTTTTTACTGCGAGCAAATAAGAAATAAATAAACAACTGATCTCCATGGAAACATTTAGCTTTACCGGTCCCGGGATCGGTAAAGTACTTTCCGATCCCTTATAGACAACTTTCCGAGCTAGCTCAGCAAAGACGGACTTTCTGGTCTAAATAGTGATCAGAAAGAGCTCATTTTCTGGGCGATCGCGAAAAAAGATATTTTTTGCGAAAAACAGTCTTACCGAAGTGTATGGCATCTTTGAAAGTACATATCACTATACGTAACTCATATTTATAATAATTGGATTATGGTTGTTTTTGCCATAAGAACTTCAATAATTCTGTTGCAAGAATTTTTATATGATTTCGAAATACTAAATTTTAAAAGATATTGTTCTTTAAAGAGCCTAAAATTAAAAAAATATCACGAAATATCTTTTACATATTTTGCAATTAAATATTGAAATTGGTATACTCGTAATATTTTGAAAAAGTCACGTGATCTGAAACAGAATGTGACGTCAGAGTACATACAATTTCACATAAATAATATGATAAACTATCGCCTAGTTTTATTTATATAAATAACGTAGGCGATGACAAAATGCTTTCCTATTGGCTATGAATGACGTGCTATATGTACTTTGATGTCACAAGAGTGGGGGGATTGTTTTTCATGACTGTTTTTGGTGCCAATCTTTTTATTTAATTATTTACGAATATAACAACATATTATTTTAATTTTTTTATTATATTGCATAAACTTTCATTTAAGATACTTTTTAAAAAAATGTGAAACAGGCTCATTGTAATAATTTAATAATTAATTAGATGATTGTTTATTATTACTTATCTTATTGTTTGTATTGTTGATTTAAATGGAGAAAGTCTTGTGTCGCATGTCACCAATTTGCAACAAAAGGAAAAATAAATAATTAATAAATTAGATCTAGCAGCTTTGTTTGTTCTTAAACAGATCTTATTATAAAATTCTCTTTTATTGTATATAAGCATCGTATTTGAACTTGAGCTGTTGAGCTGTATGAATATCCAGGATTAAAAAAAAATAAGTATAATTCGAATTATTTTTATTTAAAGAATAAATATCTCACTAGCACTGTGATAAATAAAACTGAGAGAGTTGCAACTATGCAACTACAAAACCGGCTGCTTGAAATAATTCGTTAATTAAATTTGTGTATTATCAGAGAGTATAAAATATACATATATACATATATATTTCAGTGTCTTTATCTCTAAATTTAAATCAATATTAGTAATAAAACAATTTAAAAAAAAAAAATATTTAGAAGATTTTTTTAAAGAAACTACTACTTCCGGTTGTCCAGTTGTTACCAAAACCTTTTCAGCTCTTCCCATGAATGTCAGATTGAGGAATTCATAGTTAAATGGTCTTAAATCTTATAGTTTTTGAATTTTTTCTCGTCTCGTTTAATAGTCTCGTCTCGGCCGAGATTCTCAGCCAGATTTCTCGACGGAAATTTAATATGTATGTATATTTTGGTCCCAAAAAGTAATTATTAAATTTATACAATTTTGTATTAATAGCAATTTGAACAAAAAGTTAAATATTTGTCGTTTTATCCGTCAAAATTTGATAGGTATAACCTTAAACTTGTGCAAATTTTATTGTTATAATTTTATTAATTTATTTATTTATTTCGTGTCCAAGCCATGTATTATACCAATAAGCAAAAGAAATAATGGCGACAACTTCTAGATTTTATTAATTTAATATTTATCTAGCATTTTCTAATCCGTTATATAACATTAAAAATAAAACAACGCTAAAAATCTTAGCTAAAGCCTAGATTACACGATGAAGTTTTTATTTTCAAGTGACTTGAAAAGTGTCTTTATAAGTGACCTTACAAGTATATTTACAAGATCAAGTTTTGCGTGAATTAATATATCCAAGTGTCAAAATTTAAGTTATACTTACATTAAGATTTCAATTACTTCTCTATCCCATTTTGACAGTTTAATATCGATCGCTTATATCACTACTTGTACTTGTATACATAAAAAATATAAACACAAATGACATTTGACAGTTACTTGATAGTTAAAATTTCTTGGGACTTTTAAGAAAAATTAGCGCATAGCGCATGTTCCAGTTTTTCTTTAAAAGTTTTTCGTTCAAAGTCTATTCATTTGTCTCTCTTGCACTCATGGGATTGTGCGAGAGAGAAAACTTTTCAAGTCACTTGAAAAGAAAAACTTCATCGTGTAATGTACGCTTAACAAATTCTGACAGATAAATTGTCAAATACTTTATTATCTTTTTGTTAAAAAATGCCATAGCTAAAGAGAGATAGATATTGTTAAATTTCACACGTTAGATAGATCTCGTCTCGTAAAATTTTTTTACATTTCTGTCTCGTCTCGCCGAGACGAGAAATCTCGAGTACGAGACGAGACGAGAATCGAGAAATATCTCGTCTCGACAGAATCACTAACACAGACATCGTCATAAACATGTTAAAATCGGATTGTAGGGACCTTAAAACGTGCTTATTCACTAAAACCAGGATATGCGAATTTTAGCATGAATCCAATACCTCTCTTAGCGAGAGATATAGTCATGAAAAATAACATTTAAATTTCATTTCTTTTTAAATGATTCCATGATACAACCATCTTTAAAATATTTAATTCTTCTTTTCTTTTCAGATTACGAAACCAGTCGTCATCCCACAATACAAGCACATGATAGTCAAACTCCCTCATACAGTTCCGGTTCCCGTCCCGAAACCCGTCGTGGTTCCAGTGGCCCAACCCTATTCCGTAACAGTCCACGTCCCACAACCAATCCCAATCCCGGTCATCAAAACCATTTACGTGCCAATTGAGAAGCAAATCCCGGTCCCGATTGAGAAGAAGATCCCGTACCCGGTTGAGAAGATCGTCCCGATTAGGGTTGATGTACCTAGGCCTTATAAGGTCCAAGTGCCTGTATACAAGCATGTGTACCATCATTCTAAGCCATCCATCAAGCATGAAGAAGTTGTCTACAGCTCCCATGGTCACGGTGAACACTAAAAGATATGGAATTGATGATTTTTTGTTGATCTGTTGTTGATTTGTTGTTAATTTGTTTTGTATGATGCATGAATGATTATAGAATGTGATCTTGTTGATTTCTTGTTATTTCTTGTTGTTAATAAAATGTTTCTTGTTGAATTCGTTTTTGATTTCTAATTCATGAAGAGAGCTGGAGTTCTTCTTACAATATTTGGTTTTTATATCAACAAAGTTTTATATTAGTTTTGAATAGAATAGCTCACTTTTTTATACAGGTCCTACCAAGTAGATGATTGTAGCATGGTGTATAAGTATAGAAAAAATATTTTTATTTAATCTTAAAATGAATAATTAATGACGAATTATTCATCATTCAAATAAAAAATGAATGATGAATGAATATTTATTCAGCATTCAAACTTGAAATGAATGATGAATGACAAATTATTCATCTTCAGTCTTGAAATGAATGATGAATGACAAATTATTCATCATTCAAATTTGAAATCAACGATGAATGACAAGTTACTCATCATTCAAACTTAGTTAATTAATATTAATTACCTTTAATAAAATAATGGTTTTTTAAACCAAGAATAATAATACATATTTATTCTTCACGGAATAGTCTCTAAATTTTAATGAGTGAATATGCACTTCTTAATAAGTGAATATTTATAACAATTATAAGAAAACAGTTTCTTATAAACGTTTTGCTATAAATAAATTGTTATGGACAATTTTCGTAAGTGTTTCTTATAAACAATTTTTTATAAACAATTAGATGTAGACTATTTGTTGAATAATGAGTAATAGGCTATTCCACGACATTTTAAAAAATTTTTTTTTCTTGAAATACATAAAAATATAAGACCACATGTGAAAGTCCGAGTTAAAAATTCCTCCAAATAAGCGAGATATTAAGGTCCGAATTTTAAATCTGCTTTGTGACGTAGGTAATGTCGATATACCAGAAGTAAACAAACAGTGGTTCACAAACCACGAAAAATTGTTAAACCAATTACAGAATAATGTATATTTAATTTGTAATATTATAATTCATTATTAGAGACATAAAATAAATTATTGCACTTAATTTATTTCACTTTTTTTCTCATTTTATAAAAATAAAGAAATTAGAACGTCACCCGAACAGCAACCGAACAGATCCGACAAACCCGAAGAAGTATATTCTTAATTAGGGCGGGCCTTCTCAAAATCGGAGGTCATATTTGGATCCTATTTGCTCAAACACTCGTGCACATGTCCTGCATCATCAAAAGCAAAACTCCCCGTGTCTTCTAGAAGGAATAATTTATAATAAAAGAAATATGGTTTTCCTTATCCTTTAATTATTATCATTCTTATTTTCAATAAACTTTTACTATTTTTGATTACTGTGGAATATTCGTGATTCATCATTTAATTTAAGTATGAATGATGAATAACTTGGGAATCATCATTCATTTCAAGTTTGAATGATGAATAATTTATCATTCATTTCAAATTTGAATGATGAATAATTTGTAATTCATCATTCATTTCAGGTTTAAATAAAAATATTTTTTCATTCATCATTCTTTTTAACTTCGAATGATGATTCATTTTTTATTTATCATTCATGGAATAAGAATTTTGTCAGCTTTGCTCTTCACGACAGCTTTCAGAGCCCGTGAGATAACGCTAGTAAATGTTCTCAAATGTACATGCATAAATATCAGAAATACTCTTTCGTTGAGGGATGTACATCAGGAATCGCCAATATCAATATGTCAACAAAAATTAAGGAGTTGTCACACCTTCTATATTTATAAGATAATTTTACTTTAATAATAACCACAGCATTTTGATATTCTACATTACTAATGCTCATTATAAATGTTACTAATGCTGTGATTTAAATTGCCTATAACACAAACTTTTCACTGACAAAAAAATAAAGCGTTAAATTTAAGCGAAAATGAGGATAACTACTGCCAAGTTTAGAATTCTACATGCAAATCCGACCTCAAGATGCTTTGTAGAAGGTACGTTATATTTTTTTCCTGAAATCGTCATGTAATCTATTACTTGCCTGCTGTAAAATTGACAGGGAAATTGAATTTCCCTGCCTAGGCAGGGAAGTAAAATGTAACGTTGCCAAATTTATTTTCACAAACACATTTTACGTTTTAATATGAAATATAATTAAAAAATTGAGATGAATGATGTCCAGTATTCATTTATTTTAAATTCTTGTACAATTTTAAATAGAGTCCCTTAAGTTTTAATTGTGATTTACTTGTCAAATGAAAATATGTTATTGGTTATATGTAACATTCAGTAATTTTCAATTCTTATCCGATTTCAGAAAAAAATAAATACTCACATATCTCGTCATTGAAGTTCCTCATGACTTATTATTGTTGTAATAAACGCCATATTCGTCAAGAAAAGATGAACTTCCTGTCTTGATAAGTAAATAACTATAACATTACTACATATTTGTCTATTATATGCATATTTTTACTTCCTTGTACGAAGTAAAGGAAGTATTGTAATAGCGAAAAATTTCGGTTTCCAGATATCAACTGAAATATTCATTATGACCATCTCTGAATCCATTTTGACTAATTTCGCCGTGACGTATGTACGTACGTATCTCTCAAAAACGGTAAGCCGTAGAAAGTTAAAATTTTGTATTTAAGACTGTTATAATATCTAGTTTTGCACCACTCTTTTTGGTCATTACATAACTTCCGGAAGTGATACTTTACTTAAAGCGTATAATAGATTTTAATGAAAAACTATGTTAAAATATAATTCAAAACTTTTCAAATTTGGTAAATAAGACTTTTATATCAATGGGAATAACATAATAGATTTTGGTTAAAATGGTCTAACCGGAAGTGATCCTTTACCACTTCCGGAAGTTATGGAATGATCAAAAGAGTGGTGCACAACTAGATGTTATAACAGTCCTAAATACAAAAATTTATCTTTCTACGGCTTACCGTTTTTGAGTTATGCGAGATACGTACGTACCATACGTCACGACGAAATTAGTCAAAATGGATATTTCCGTTAAAATATGGAAACCTAAATTTTTCGCGATTACAATACTTCCTTTACTTCGTAAAAATGGTGTTATTTTGATTTTAAAAATAAATGCTTCAAATAAAAGTTTTAGAGAATTGAATTCTGCGTCTAACACATCAAGTATGATAAAATTAGATTTTTGTATAAGTGAGATATGTAAATTTAAAAATTATGTGCTTTTTGGTTTTTGTAATTAAGTTTGCTATGGATTAGGACAAAAAATAACAAAAAATAAAGAATCTAATGTCAATGTCAAATTATGTCAAATACGTGTAATTTTATGATTGGGTCTGTTATAATACATATTTTAATTATTAACAAAAATATGTGTAGTTTAACAGGCGCACAAGGAAGTCATGTGGTGTCTACATCAGATTTTTACTATCAGAGTTCTAGTGTCAAATCAGCCAGAGTACTATATCACACATTACAAATTATGCCGCCAGATGTCATAGCGCTTGGTGTTAGTATTAGGATTTTTTCTTTTTTGTCTACATTCCGCAAATATTGTCCCTACTTTCCAAAAACTTTTATTTCGACTTTTTTGATTCTAAACTAATTTTATTGGCATTGGGTTAAACCCACACAACACAATGTATGTAGTTACCATATCATTTGATCGTTTTCTAATTGAGAAAGTACCTTGCTTTATTTTTTTGTCTAACCGGATATTAAAATTCTATTACAGATTGAAAGTAAAAGTATCTCAGTGTGTGTAAAAAGAAGAAAGGTGTTAACTACGGGCGATGGATTAATTAAATTTTCCTGCTTTGTCACGGTTAACAACCTTTGATGATTTCATATTTATTTTTTGCCTAATTATGTCTCTTTTGAAAAGTTTTAATTATAAGTTGAAGTTAAAAGCCATAATCAGGCTGTTAATTCCAACAAAATTTAATATGTATAATGAATAAAAATTATGTGATGTATTTTCTACAAATCCGAAACCAAAAGTTCACGGGAAAATATTCTATATATCCAGTAAAACTGTAACACGAACATACAATATTTTCTACAAATTCCATACCGAAAGTTCCTTGGAAAAGATTCTATAAATCCAATAAAATTATTACACGAACAAACACTATGTAAATTGCACTTGACTCTGACATCTGTCAATTAGAATTATTTGAATATATCAGCTGTTTCCATGATTATAGCAAAGCGGATTGATTTATGAAAGTTAATCTCTTAGACAATAAGATATTCTTTCATATTGATAATCACATGAAACGTCAAAAAATGATATTTAATTGCGTTTTTTTAAGAAACGGAACTTCCGGTTGACCAATTATTACCAAAATCTAACCAGCTTTTCATATGGATATAAAGAAGAGGAATTATAAATAAATAAATAAATAAATAAATATATCATCACGGCATATTACCCATTTCTGAGTGTGCCAGTATCTACAACACATGTAGACATCGGTAATGATGACGATATATTGTATTATACCTCTCGCCATCAAACTTAAAACGAAGAGGAATTATAATATTTAGAATTGTAGTATTGGAGTTATCGTCGGAGAAATACACACATAATCGTACAACTAGTAAAATCGTATTCTAGGGACCCTAAAACGTGTTTATCCATTAAAAACTCACCAGCGATTTTTTTGATCAAAGACAATACCTTTCTTTATACCTATAGGTGATGGAAGGTAAAAAACCAATGGAATAGTCGATTATTTATGTACATATTGAAAATAATGTTTATTATTTTACATTGCAGAATTTATATAATAAGTCATCGAAATATATTTTACAGTTTTTCAGAAAGAGCACATCACCCACAGGGCGCATTCCATATATAAAATTATAAAAATTAAACTAAGTTTATTATTAAGTTTCTATAAAAATTGCGTGCAACTACTACCCAATTTTACATTAAACATAATAATAAATAAATAGAACACAACAACAAGAAGAAGAATAATAAGAAATAGGAAAATAGCCAGTATTCACAACCACAAAAAAGAGAACATTATGAAGTTCTCTTTGTAAATTCTTATTTAAGTCTTGAGTTCTTTAACAATTATTACTGGCTTCACAATAGGAAAAAGAATTTGAAAAAATAATTTCCGTCTAGTATTGATTTTGCTGGTAATTAGGTTGAGGTTGATGATATTGTTGCTGAGGTTGATATTGTTGGGGTTGATATTGTTGTTGAGGTTGATATTGTTGTTGAGGTGCTTGTTGAGGAACTTGCACATTATTCCTAGCATTAGCCTCAGCAAACAAGGCAAAATGTTGAGCCCTGGCAGCAGCTACATCTGGTGCCTCTTGGGGGAAACCATCCGGCCCAATTTTGGCCTGAGGCACCTGAGGACGTTGAGGCTGTTGAGCCTGATACTGCTGCGGTTGAGGCTGATATTGTTGAGGCTGATACTGTTGAGGCTGGGGTTGATACTGTCCCTGGTCGTATTGTTGAGGCTGGTATTGTCCCTGGTCGTACTGTTGAGGGGATTGTTGAGGCGCACCTTGGAAGTTGGCCAAATGAGCACTTCTGGCTTGTTGGACAGCTGCTGGTTCTTCAGGGACCCCGTGAGCGTTGATTCTAGGGACGTGTAAGGGGCCCTGGTAACCCCCGGTCGGCCCGGAAGGAGCGGGGGGGCCACCGTAGTGTTGAGCCGAAGCCACGGATATCAAACATAATGCGAACTGCAAAAGTAGAAGATTATAATTATAAATAAAGAGCGGATTATATTCGTATTTTCTATAATCTTTATCTTATTTTCATTTTTACCACCCGCTACCCTAGGTAAGGGAGGTATAGGGATCGTGATAAAAATCGCATATATAGAGATTTTAGTGAATAAGCATATACAGTGCGTTAATTAAAAAACTGGCCATAGGCGTTTAACATGGGAAAACAGTTTTTCTTTGCGCAAAAGTCCCCAATTAATTTTAGACAAAATGTTTCAAATAAGTGTTACAGATAATTATATTCTACGCCTAAATCAGTAAACAGTTTTAGTTTTGCACGTTTGGTAAATTGTAAAATAAATCTAATTTGAAATTGTATAAAAAGATTGCTCATTTCTAGCGATACCCATGGAATTGAAACAAAATTACAGAGAAATGCGTATCGTTTGAACTGTCAGAAATTCAGTTTTCAATTAAAAGTTGCAGATAATTCAATTCTGCAACTAAATCACTACACAGGTATTATTTTTAAAATCTAACACTTAAATAACTTTTATTATTATTATTTTTCACATTCTATCTATAAAATTAAATTTCTGACAATTCAAACGAAATGAATTTCTTTCTAATTTTGTTTCAATTTCATGGGTATCGCTACAAGTGAGCAATATTTATACAATTTCAAATTAGATTTTACAAGTTACTAAAGGTGAAAAATTAAATCTGTTCAGTAATTTAGGCGTAGAATATTAATATCTACAACATTTATTTGAAACATTTTTGTCTAAAATTAATTGGGGACTTTTGCGCAAAGAAAAACTGTTTTCCCATGTTAAACGCCTATGGCCAGGTTCTTAATTAAAACACTGTATATATATATATATATATATATATATATATATATATATATATGTGTGTGTGTGTGTGTGTGTGTGTGTGTGTGTCTGTGTGGATCGTGTGGATACGATTACTCAAATACTACAAATTATAAAATTTTGAAATTTTGTATACTCATTCTATAGTAATGTGGGAAGAGCTCATTAGTTTTTGGTGTATATCATGTAACCGGATATATAATTTATATAAGCTTTTAACAGTTTTTCTCAATCTTCAATTCTACGATAATAGCATTTAGTAAATAACTTGAAATAACTTTAAATATGAAATTATAAAATAATTTAATTTTGTACGTCATCTTGTCTACGCATCAAACAAAAATAATATTTTAATAACAATTTTGACATATTTAAACAAATGTCACTGTCAGGAAGCAACAGTGGCGTAGCCAAGGGGAGTGTTTTCGGGTTTAAACCCTCCCCATTGGTAATATTAATACATATTTTATTTTAATAAATAAATGATCTATTTCATAAAACGTATAACTTTGACACATATCTTATTTTAATAAATAAATGATCTATTTCATAAAAACGTATAAGTTTGACGCAAAATTATAACGAAAATGGAGTACCTATAATATGTGTGAGTAGTATTTACTTCTACACAACGAACTCTCTCCCCCACATATATTCAATATCCACCCCCATTTGAAAATCCTGGCTACGCCACTGGGAAGCAAGTATTACATTAAAATTAATTGTGAAACCGTGGTAAGAAAATTGTATCGATTCTAATGAAATTTGGGTTTGTAAAAGTTTGACGCAAAATTATAACGAAAATAGAGTACCTATAATATGTGTGAGTAGTATTTCCTTCTACACAACGATCTCTCTCCCCCACATATAGTCAATATCCACCCCCATTTGAAAATCCTGGCTACGCCACTGGGAAGAAAGTATTACATTAAAATTAATTGTGAAACCGTGTTAAGAAAATAGTATCGATTCTAATGAAATTTAGGTTTGTAAAAGTAATAAATATTAGATGTACAGGATGATTAAAAATCAAACAGCTGTCAATAAGCACGTTTTATCAAAGTACCAAATAGTTAGTTTACAGCTACAAATTAACGAAATGGATAATGTAAAGCAATAGATATATGCAAAGGAACTTAATATAGTTTGCAGGATTAATAAATATGTAGGTATGTATTTAAATTAATAAAAATTAAATAGCGGGAGTGACTACATCGGATTTTTAAATTTAATATTTGGTAATAGATTTTAATGGAACGTGGACATATGAAAAGATTTTGTTAATATGAGAAGAAAACAATATATGCAATTGCATAGAATCCGCTGTTTGGTTATAAACCTTGAACTACTAGATAAATGCGAGAACACAGACACACCCACAAAAGCAAGGTAAGCCATGGAAAAAATGGTGGAAGGTTAGCCGGTCAAAAAATGGGAAATTAGATTGTTCCTTTATGCCAATAGATAAAAAGTTAGGTTGATATTGTCAGCAGTATAGGAAATACAAGCGTGGCTAATAATTTAAAATAGTTTAACTTTTTTTTGTAATATGTAAGAATTAACAGATTTAGTAGTGTCTTTTAAAGCACAACTATAAATTATTTTTGTTACTATGCCACTGTATCGGGTGTTCGATATCTTTACGTCCTATTATGACATTCAAAATGAGGAAAGTGCATCTTTTAGAACAACACAACGCAGTTGAAAAATAAATGTCCAATTTACTTTAAGTTGAATTTGATATATATCAAACAATGACATTTGAGTTTATTACTATATATAAAGTACAATCCATAGCCAATCAGGACTTAAAGACTTATTGAACAGCAATATAAATTTCATTGTGAACCACAAACCGCACCCACATATATATTATAATTCAATGATTTTTTAGATAACTTTTATAGGTCAAGTTTTATAAAACCAATCCATAATCAATTAGTTTTGGTATTATTAGAATTTTGATCGCACTTTTTGTACCACACGCTGAGAGACGTGTCGGATTAATGCTAAAAATCGCATATGCAGATTTTTAGTGGAAAAGCAAGTTTTAAAGTTCCTACAAACCGATTATAATATTTTTACGATGATGTCTCTGTGTATGGATGTGTGTGTGTGTGTATGTATGTGTGTCTGTGTGTGTGTGTGTGTGTGTGTGTGTGTGTGTGTGTGTGTATGTGTGTGTGTGTGTGTGTGTGTGTGTGTATGTGTCTGGAAGTTGGAAGGACGATTCCTCAAAAATTATACTACTTAATATCTGTTTAACTGCATATTCCTCATTTTGACATTAATGGGAAGAGCTGAAAAGGTTTTAATAACAATTGTACAACCGGAAGTAGTAGTTTCTTAAAAAAAATCTTCTAAATATTATTTTCTGAATATTTTTGTTTTTACAAATATTGAAGAACAAAATTTTCCATAACTTTTGAAATGACCAATTTATATCATTTAAGTATTAAGTAAATGCTTCCTACCGGTTGGGAATGATTTTGAAGATCGAGACGAAATTGAAATCTCCAATTCATTCGTTACGGGTAGAAGAGCACTTACCTACTGACCGCAAATACTCCATTACGTTTTTTACAAGATCGACGCACAAAATTTAAAAAATAAGATTTGAAAAATTTTGAAATTAAAAATTTTCGGTTGTCATTCTTAAAATAAGCTTTTATCGTTGTTTTTATTTACTTAACACCTCCGCCTCCTGATCAGTGAATAAAGCCTACTACCTTGGAAACATTATTGGTAAAAAAAACTGCTTTGTTACATACCTATCGATTTTAACATTTCTTGTACACGCACATAATTCTTTTGTAATTCTTTCATTCTATAAGGAATCTTATCCTACTCTTCTAAAATGTTCAAGATGGTTCCAATTATTGTGTACTATTACTATTAATATACATATCTACCTACAATTTTAAATATTTAATTAATAATTTATTAAGAGATATGAAATGTACTTCCCAGAAAAAAGCTTTCAATAATGTCAGTAAAACTGTTGATTTTTGACACTGACATTTATCTGTCAATTACAAATATTTGAATGTGACAACTAGTTTCCTTCGTGTGTATTTAAATGTATTAGATGGAGAATTATATGTTCGTCAATATTTGTAATAACAAAAATTTTCAAAAAATAATATTTAGAAGAATTTTTTGAAGGCACTACTACTTCCGATTGTCCAAGTGTTATAAAAACTTTTTCGGCTCTTCCCATGAATGCCAGATTGAGGAATTCGTAGTTAAACAGGTCTTTAGTATTATAATTTTTGAGGAATCGTTCTTTCAACATCCACACACACACACACACACACACATACACACTTCATTATAAAAATGTTAAAATCGGATTCTAGTGATCTTAAAACGTGCTTATTCACTAAAACCTGGTTATGCGATCTTTAGCATGAATCCAATACCTCTCTTAGCGAGAGATAATAGATATTTACACACCAAGTGAGCTAAGGTAATGTTTGTACAATATTTTATTCAATTTTGATGAAATACTAATAAAAACCATTATAATATTTAATTTTGACAAAACAAAAAACTAATCAGTTAGTAGATTGTGCATGATAATCGTTGATGATAGATGTCAAGTCATCTATTTAAAAATCTTTATTGTCTGTCATTTGGGTCGTGAAAAATATTGAAAATGGCTGATAATGTCTGATAAATACTATGGTAAATGTTAATTTCGTGCCTGATGTTATTTTAAATGCATTATTTGTTGCAGAGTGAATTAAAAAAAATGTGAGAGTGATTTAAAAAATTTTAATTCACTTGTGAAAAAAGTGTTACTTATAGTTGTTGCTATGGAGTTAATAATGACAGTTTAAAACGTCAAAATTGAATAAAAAAATATAATAACTGGTAATTATAAAAACTAGATACAAAATATTTCTTTGTAAATTTAACAGTACAATTTCACAGTGTATCAAATAATTACAATATTGCATGTCCATTTAAAAAGAAGAAAGTAGTATAATACACCAATTAAATCACATACAAAAAAATAAGTATTGAAACAACACCAAACACTTCGGAAGGAAGCAAGCAAGCAATACTACAATAAAAAAAAAAAAAAAAACCCATATAGTAATACAACTATTAATGCGGGCGTTAATAATTAGTGACTTACAATAGTCTTCATGTTGTTGTGCTGTATGCTACCTCTACCTCTTGGGGACTGTAGTCTAACTGGCTCCCAAAAAGGCGGCGGGCTTTATATACCCAGTGAACCACCAAGGTCTCTTTCACCATCCGAAATGTTCACTACGAGGAACCACAGGGACTACCTATGCGAGCACGGGCCCAAGAACACGGACAATATCCTTTATAAAGGTAAGGTTTTCAGATAATCGCTTCTCTATATGGAACCAGGGCTATTACTGACAAAATATTAACAAGAAAATGGGAAAATGTTAAGTAAGTGATCTGTATTCAATTTTTTTTATAGACAAGTGACATTTAGGATAATTTATTGAAAGGTGTGTGAAGGATAATAAATTGTTGAGGTTTTGGGGTGTGATGACCTCTGGTTTGGGATTTATTCCAAAATTGGTAATATAATAAAGAAAAAAAAATCTGTTGTGGCCAGCACAAGACCTCTCGCCATTTCCATATTAGGCTATATAAGTATTGTATTGCACTTCGCTTTCGAACCGTTGTTTTATTACAAAATATTACAGAACTTTACCCAAATATTGTTTTTTTATTGTATTTAACATGTCTTCTGCACACATATAATTCTAATTATATATATTTTTCATTGTATGAGGAAGTTTCTAAATGTCAGAGATTGTTCCAATTCATTAACCAGATTGGCGGTATTTCTGATGGATATATGAATTTTACCACAATTTTACCTATAATTTCAAATATTTAATTAATAAAACAATAAGAAAAATTAAATATACTTCCCAGAAAAAGCTATCAGAATGTCACTAAAACTGTTGATATTTGACAATGACA
The DNA here is from genome assembly GCA_943142095.1 of Ophonus ardosiacus. Classification (NCBI taxonomy): domain Eukaryota; kingdom Metazoa; phylum Arthropoda; class Insecta; order Coleoptera; family Carabidae; genus Ophonus; species Ophonus ardosiacus. Next base: position 9,630,471 of record OW964823.1, on the reverse strand, counting down.
TGTGTCATGTTATAAACATTAGAATTTGTCAACTGGTTTCGTTAGTGCCTTAGCCTCTGCGATTAGTTTACTATATAAATTACAGTGTCTTTATCTCTAAATCTGTATAAGATATAATAAAAATTTTAAATGTATTAGATGGAGAATTTTATGTTCAATATTCAATAAAAAAAACTCCCAAAAATTATATTTAGAAGAATTTTTCTAAGAAACTACTACTTCCGGTTGTTGAATTGTTTCCAAAACCTTTTCAGCTCTTCCCAGGAATATCAGATTGAGGAAACTGCAGTTAAATATTTTTTAAGTCTTATAGTTTTTGAGGAATCGTGTCTACAACATCCAGACATACATACACACACACACACACACACACATACACACATCCACACACACACAGACATCATTTTAAAAATGTTATAATCGGATTCTATGGACCTTAAATCTGGTTTTTCAATAAAATCTGGATATGCGAATTTTAGCATGAATCCAATACCTCTCTTAGCGAGAGGTAAAAAATCTGTTGTGGCCAGCACAATACCTCTCGCCATTTCCATTTTATGTTATGTAAGTTTTGTATTGCACTTCGCTATCGAACCGTCGTTTTATAACAAAAAAATTACAGAACTTTACCCAAATATTGTTTTTATTGTATTTAACATGTCTTCTGCACACATATAATTCTAATTATATCTATTTTTTATTGTATGAGGAAGTTCCTAAATATCAGAGATTTTTCCAATTCATTAACAAGATTGGCGGTATTTCTGATGGATATATGCATTTTACCTACAATTTTAAATATTTAATTAATAAAACAATAATAAAGAAACTCGTACTTCTCAGAAAAAGCTTTCAGCATATCACTAAAACTGTTGAATTTTGACACTGATATCTGTCATCAGCCACGTCCGTTATTTGCCTTATATCGGCCTAATGACGTTAATAACTATAACAAAAGAATTCGTATAGGTGCAACGTATCTTATTAATTTAAAATTGTTTTGTTTTTTGTGTTTTTATTTCGTTAAAATTGTCAATTACGCCTTCAAAAACCAACTGCCGAGCCAAAGAATTTTAACAGTATTTCTAGATTGTGCAACGTCTGCTGTCCTCCATTAGGATTTTATTAATTTTAATTTTGAAAATGAGCGTTCAGCACTAGCATTTGTGACATTAAAGCAGTAGAGACTTTAGCAAAACTTGACGACACAAAATGATAAGATTATAAAGAAATAGAAAAACACTCGCCATATTTCATAAGATTTCAGCATCTGAATTAACCTCTCGGTCATTTTTCAGATGCCGACCGTGCCTGGCTAGTAGCCACAGACGCGTTTCGCTTTTGTTGGAGCTCATCAGTGTGATGTAACTGACGCCTCTTTACAGAGACAATTCACCAACTGGGGAAGGCCTGAGATATACATACATCTTCTACAAGATACATGGCTCAATTTAAAATGGCATAAAAGTGATCACTGTAGCCTGTAGTATACTCTTAACAATATGTGTACAAAGCTTATGATATAATTTAATATCTCTATAGATAAATCAATTTTTAAGACCTTGAAAATCGCATAAAAAAGTATAAACCCTTCACTGCATGACTATAAATAACCCTGAAAACCTATGCATTTTCTAATAGACGAAGCATGCATTACAAAACTGAATTTTATTATGCTGCGAAATAATAAAATATTTGTGCACGCATTTTGAAATTATTTCGTAAATTTGCGACACAATTTTTCATAATATTTGCCATAATGAAATCATTTTACATTCTTGAATTGCGTGAATTTCTTTGTTAATTAAAAGAAAGCCGCGCCTACACACTCATACATTAAAAGTATACTATTTGTTAAAATTTATCTTTGACTTAATACAAGAACAACCAATGGCTAACTGCCAAGAAACGTATAGGAATCAAATAATTATGTACAGTGTGTTAAGAAAAAATATATCTAATTTGGAGTAAACTAAACTATGAAACACAGAAACGATGTCTGATTGTGTAATGTAATTTTTAAGGAGAAAAGATAATAATGAAGAAGGATGCAGAATATTACCATTTACCGTTTTCTAATTTATTTCTATTTCTAAAATAAGGATTCAGGAAGAAAAGCTTTGATTTCTTTAGATAACATTTTTGACAATATCTCGTGTCAAATTGACATTAATTAAATATTTTCAAATTGATATGTTATTTTTGTTCATAGCCTACTCCGAGTTAGGTTTTTTTTCAATACACTGTATATATTTGTATTTAAAGTCAATGGGGGATTACGGCTCAATCGAATTAAAGGAAAATAGTAAAAAAATACGAATGTATATGCTGAATAACGAACATTAATAAATAAATGAAATGGTACAATTGAGATATTTCGGAAATAAAGGGTTTTTTGTTATAACGCTTCGACACTAATATGAAAATATTTTGATTGGCGACCGAGAAACCGCCTATACATGCATTACAAATAGCGTGTTAGGAGGTGGGATTACTACCAATGGAAGTTAAGAAATTCAAATTCGAAAGGAGGGGCCAACATTCCTGTACTACAGTTTCCAAACAGTTTTTATTTTAACATAAATTTCTTGCATTAAACTTAATAATTTAAATACACCTGTAATTATAAAGTATGTATACCTATACAGTGTTATAATATTCATTTATTTTTATGTAAATATAACTTAAAATAGCACATATTTCAAGAACATTTAGGTCCATGATGAAAACAGTTTGATATAAAAACACATAAATGTGACGTCACGTCAATCTTTTCAAAATTCGGGAGACTATAACTCGCTTATTAATAGGAATTTTTTCACCGGATTTTCATCAATAGTCTTAGTTTTCCTAATATTTTCAGATGAAATTATAAAAAAAATGGTGTAATCCCCCATTGTTTAAAAAATTAACAAAATATTTGTTTATAATATATTGTTTTTTAATAAGTATTGTTCAACTATTAACGTCAAAATTAGCCAATCAAATGAAATGTCACTTGTTACGAGAAAAAAATTAACATTTCAAACAGATCATATACCTAGCAACAATAATTCTTCTTTTTTGTGTATTTATTTTTTCGTATATATTATTTGCTAAATATGTATAATATTACATTATATAATTAATTGTAACAATGATATCTTCGCACGTATTAGAAATCATGTCATGTATTTTCTATTAATTTCTAAAACTTTTATTTATGCGAATTTTATGCACATAGCCTAGTAATTAATATCACACTAAAATGTATCATCTGTATATAACAAAATTACGTTAATATTGTTGAGAATTAGAGGTATAGTTCATAATTTTTAGAATTTTACTTTAAATATGTTCAAAATAGTTGCGTTCAGTATTAAAAGACTCTAAAATTTTTTTCTTCCATTTCTTAAAAGCATTTCTTTTTATTTTATCTTATATTTTTCGTACCGGGTCTAAGATATTAACGCGTAATTTTTACCTCTCGCTAAGAGAGGTACTGGATTCATTTAAAGTCCCTACAATCCCATTTTAACATTTTTACGATGATGTGTGTGTGTGTGTGTGTGTGTGTGTGTGTGTGTGTGTGTGTGTGTGTGTGCGCGCGCGTGTGTGTGCGTGTGTGTGTGTGTTTCTGGATGTTGGAAGGACGATTCCTCAAAAACCATGACTTGTTTATCTATGAATTCCTCAATCTGACATTCATGAGACGAGCTGAAAATCTTTGGTAACAAATAACCAGAAGTAGTAGTTTCTTAAAAAAAAAATTCTAAATATTATATTTTATAAATTTGTGTTATTACTAATATTGAAGAATATAAAATTCTCCATCTGATACATTTAAAAAAAAAAATATATGTTCTATAATTTTAGAGATAAAGACACTATACTACATTGAATAATCGGATGTAATAAATCCCACAAGGAAACCAGTTGATAAATTTAAATGTTTGCAATATGTTTATAAATAACGGATAAATGTCAGTGTCAAAAATCACCAGTGTTAGTGACATTCTTAAAACTTTTTCTGGGAAGTTCTTTAATAATTATTTAAAATTATAGGTAAAATCCATATATCCATAAGGAATACCATCAATGTTGTTAATGAATTGGAACTATCTCTGACATTTAGGGACATCCTCATACAATGCAAAAATAGATATAATTAGAATTGTATGTGTGCACAAGACATGTTAAATACAATAAAAAACAATATTTGGCTAAAGTTTTGCTATTTTTTACCTCTCGCTAAGAGAGGTATTGGATTCATGCATACCCAGATTTTATTAAATAAGCACGATTTCAGGTCCCTAGAATCCGATTATAACATTTTTAAAATGATGTATGTGTGTGTGTGTATGTATGGATGTTGGAGGGACGATTCCTCAAAAACTATAAGACTTAAAAAATATTTAACTGCAGTTTCTTCAATCTGACATTCCTGGGAAGAGCTGAAAAGGTTTTGGTAACAATTGAACAACCGGAAGTAGTAGTTTCTTAAAAAAATTCTTCTAAATATAATTCTCCATCTAATACACTTAAATTTTTTATTATATCTTGTATAGATTTAGAGATAAAGACACTATAATTTATAGGGTAAACTAATCGCAGAGGCCAAGGCACTAAGGAAACCAGTTGACAAATTCCAATGTATATAACATGACACATGTCATTGTCAAATATCAACAGTTTTGGTGACATTCTGATAGCTTTTTCTGGGAAGTATATTTAACTTTTCTTATTGTTTTATTAATTAAATATTTGAAATTATAGGTAAAATTGTGGTAAAATGCATATATCCATCAGAAATACCGCCAATCTGGTTTATGAATTGGAAGAATCTCTGACATTTAGAAACAGCCTCATACAATGAAAAATAGATATAATCAGAATTATATGTGTACAGAAGACATGTTAAATACAATAAAAAACAATATTTGAGTAAAGTTCTGTAATTTTTTGTTATAAAACGACGGTTCGAAAGTGAAGTGCAATACAATACTTATATAGCCTAATTTGGAAATGGCGAGAGGTCTTGTGCTGGCCACAACAGATTTTTACATATTGCGGCGAGAGGTGACAACATGTTTTGTTTATAGAACAAATGAAAAACCAGTAAATAATCTCTATAAAGGTAAAATATACTCGGAGACTTTAATACCAGGTAAAGCACCGCACCCACTAGCTCGTGGCTAGCTTAGTGATTGTACTATGACTAGCCATTTTTTTTTGTGTGTAAGGTAACTTAGTAACTGTATCACGTACCACGTATTGTTTTTATAACAATTACAGCTATAAAACAATAAAGATGTTTACACAGACTTTTGCGGATTACTGTAGCGGAACATTGCATGAAAGTACAAATGAATAATGAATATATTGGCAAAATTTCTTAATTTTTAGATTAAAATATGATGTAATAATTATGGAATATTTTAATATATTATTAATTAAGGATGTCTACACTTTAATTCTAAAAGGAAAAGGAATAGTTTTTATGAATTTGTGAAATAGTTATTTATGCAACAAGAGTAAAAAGTATAGTCTTATGCCACGAATAGGTAAGTTTGACTGAACGAGCCGAAGGCGAGTTCGTCAAATCCTATGAGTGAAATAAAACACTTTTTACTCGAGTTTAATACAATTTTTTTAAGTTTGCAATAAAAGTGTGAAAAAAGTACCGTAACTTTTCATTATTTCACGCGTTTGCGTTAAAACAAGTGCATTTTTTGCATACTTGTATTGTGTTATTAAAAAAAAAAAAATAGGTACTTTATAAATCCATTTAAATGAAAAAAGTATACTTTTTTAACAAATAAATAAATATATCATTGCGGCATATTACCCATTATGCTTTGTACGTCCACAGATTTCGGTAATGATGATGACATATTTGTACTGTGCAGGCGTTTACCAGGTGTCACCTCACAGGCACTCCTTAGTGGAGTGGAAAGTGCACCACAGTGGTCACTTTTGTGCCATTTCAAATTCGAAATATTTGACGCCGGTCGGGATCGAACTCGGTTCCCCAGATTCGCGACCAGACACTTAGGCATGCGTTTTGTAATATTTAATTAATAATAATTAGCTATTTTATAAAGTAACATAATTATGAACTTAAATTAAATAAAGATGTTATGCTCGTTTTAACAATGAACGCTCATTACTGAACTGAGCACCTGTAATGCCAAAATGTAAATGTACACGAGTTACAGGATTGTATTGAATGATATTTTATTCACAATCATTATAGTAATATATCGATTCCTAACCTTTTGGAGGTTGGGAAATACGTCATTCCGAAGGAAATGAATAAAAATGTCATTTATAAAATCAAGTGCTTAAATTGTAACCAAATTACATCGGAGAAACTTCACAATATTTAAAGAAACGTATATATCAACATAATTACCATTCTTCACGAGGGAACTTATCCCATAGCGCATTATGTGAACACACCCACAATACTGGGCACAAGTTTGATTTTAAAAATGTAGAAATAATTGAAAAGGTTGGTAATTATAATAAAAGATTGTTAAAAGAAACTTTACATATTAACATAAATAAAAATAAAATTGTCAACAATCATACCAACTACAAAAATAACTTACAGTATGCTAAACATTTTTTAAACAATGTAGAAAAATAAATTCAACTTCTCTTCTTCTTCTTTTTGCCTCTCCCTTCCATTTTCATTTGCGCAGGTGCAAAATCTTATTTAAAATAAATTTTAAAATTTTTTTTTAAATAAAATTTTTATTCATTACATTGACGAACTTACAACAAGTTAATTGTAAACAAATTATGTTCTTCATTATTGAACATTATGTAGTGCCACGTGCTAATTTTTTTCATAATGTTGATTTTTATATTATTTTACAACGATGACTTTATTACAAAAATGTATTAATGAATTCATTTAACTGTATCACTTTTTGAAGGTGACTGTTACCGTTTTTAGAAATTTATAATTGATGGAATTATAATGTATTAAAATTTATTATAGCTGATGATGAGCCACTAGGGCTTGAAACGTCCGAAATAAAGAAAATTTTTTATCAAAAATTCTTTGCTGGGATCATTAAGGCCTACCTTCATACACAAATCATTCCTAACTTCTAATGACAATCTCTTGGGTTGGAAATAACAGATTTCACTTCCATCTCTTGGGTTGGAAATGTATATTTAGAGGTTGCCTAGCAACATTGTCATAGATCCTTATAATAAAGTAGACTAATGGCCTGTTGCACCAACGTAACTTAAATATTAAACTTGGCTTAAATGGACAATAGTGCATCGAAATTAAATATTAAGTGAATTATAATGTATTGCCACAGAATACATTTATACAGAAGCGACACTCCTTGTTGGCATCATTGTTGTTGCGATTTTACGTTTATGACCTTAAACTTTAAATTTGTTGGCAAATTTACGCGCGAAATTTTAAATGGTAAAAGAAAAATTTGAACATAAAGTACTAAAATTTTAATTTTATTTACGAATTAAACAGAAATTAGATAAAATAATCATATAATTATATTTTTATTAAACAAATACCTGAATTTTACAAATTTATTTTCTCTATCTTCTCCATCAAATCTTCTCTTCCGCAGGCCTTGAGCCAAATTTTACACCTATATTTATTAAATGAATATACATTTTACATGATATGGTAGTCGTCTTATGTAACTTACATTTCTGGATCTTTCGGAAACGAAAAAATCTTACATTTCCCTTTCTCCATTTTTTAAATCTATTTATTGAGTCCTTATATGAACAAACAAGTCCTCCCGATTCTACTTTCTTCATATCTATCCATTTCATTAGAAACTAACACCACTTCTAAAATTCACAAACAGTTCACAAAATGACATATGTCAAAAGTGAGAAGACGTGTTTGGTTTGCTTAAATTAGCCATAACCCTAAAATACATGGGCGTGACAATCTGAGACAACAGCTCTTCCAGAATATGTGAAATATAATGATTTTCCCTATGATAACGATGTTTCCTATCGTTTTTTGAAAATATAACATATTTGTTCTTATTAGAAATCAATTTGTGTGTCTCAATATACTTTTATTATTGACCCCTAACGGAAAATGTTCACATCGAGATAATGAAAAGAACAAAGAATCGTAAGATACGAAGATATGCCGAAACAATCCGTTTTTATCCGATTAGCCCTTTAAATTTATTGGCGTACTCTCTCTCTCTCTAATTTTCGTTTCTCTCTCTGACTGTCGCTTCTGTATACATATTTATTCTGTGGTATTGCTGTCAAAATTTCGATGTGCATTTTTGTGTTTAAGCCAAGCTTAAAATTTAAGCCTTGTTGGTGCAAATGGGCATAAAACAAATATTAAGAGTGCTGTCAAAAATTTCAATAAAATTAAAGGTTATAACTCAATGATTTATTTTGAAAATTATTGATTTAAAATGAGGATTTTGAGTACCTATATAAATTTACAAATGACATGTAACACCCGGTTTTATAAACGACAGATACATTTACTTTCAAAGTAAATAAAATTTATTCCTTCAAATGACAGCCGAATTTTTGACAGTAATTTTATAAATGTCATAAAATGAGTAAAATTGATAATGATTTGAATTTGTTAGGTTGAATAAATTTACTATGGAAGTAAATTTATTCTGCCCTTTACAAAACCGGAGGTAATATTTATAATTATAAGGTGGAATAATAATTGTAAAAGGTTAAATTATTTATATTTATTAAAATAATTCACAATGACTTCGCTATCACACACATGAACAATATACATATGTTACAATGATTTCCCAAGGTTGGAATGTTGAAGGTAAACCGTTACACTTTTCTTACAGCTTGTTATAATTTCCTGCTGAGACAGTTAACAGTACGAGAATAAAGAAAGACGGAAATAAACTTGATCACCATCATGCACTAAGTAGGAAATAATAAAGTGACAGAGTCAAGATTGCAGAGTTGAGATTCCAATTTTGAGAAGAAACAAAGATAAGAAAAAAGATAAAGATTGGAGACTCGATTTGGAAAGAAGAAAAAAGGAATGATGGGTTCTTATCCTTGCCAATGGTTGGCGGGAGGCGCTTGGGCGTGAAGGGCAGCGTTTCTGGAGTTTACTTCGGCGTAGGCGGCTTGATGGGCTGCCCGGGCTTGGGCCACAGCTTGATCATATTGGGGCATACCTGTTTTGGGAAAATTGATATTAACTGATGTAATTTTTACTGAGAATTACAAAATTTTGAATTATACATATACTGGGTGTTTACTTTTTTCCTGAACATAGGAAATTCAATGTTAAAATTTTGATTTGGCGATATTTCTTTACCTATTAATTTTAGAACAAAAGTGTAATACAGAAAAAAGTTTAACAAGTATAAACAATTTTAACAAATATCTTTTCGAGAATATGAATTTTACGACGTTTTCTCTAAAATGAAATGCCAAAAATACAGTGAAGAACAAACTTATTACCAACGAAATCTAGAAACTTGTTAGACAAATGAACAGTCAAAATAATATAAATTCCCTAGGGTTTACGTTGCCATATTTTCTCCCTAGAAGCAAAAAGTTTTATTTCTGTCATGACTGTGACATCAGAGAGATATCGATACCGATTTTTAGGAAGTAGGTTTTATTTATAAATTACTGATCGGTAAGTGCATGTGATAACTTACCGACAGGAGGCGGTACAGTAAGTAAATAAAAATAACGATCATACCCTATTTCATAAACGACAACTAAAATTTTTTAATACTTCAAAATAATATTCTAATCTTATTTTTTATCTTCTGTCACCTTGTCTTTATAATATGAACTGTGTAACAAAGGAATTGTGTTTGTCTTAGGCTTCGGGACTAATAAAAAAAATTATTTTTAAATTTATCTGCAAAATATATAGAAAAAGTATTAATGTATTCCTGTAGAAAATTCAATAATCTTTAATTTTCATAAGACATAAAATGCGAAAAAATGGCATTTAATGATATTTTTTGAAGAAAAACCATTATGAGCTTCAGGTAAAGTGCCATTTCCGGTTATCCGATTTACACCAAAATCTAATGGCTTCTTTTCTTATTAGAATAGGATAGAAATACAAGGTTTCAGAATTTTCTGAATGATAGTATTTGAGTTAGAGCGAAGACAAAATCCCTACACATACACACACACACATACATACACACACATACATACACACACATACATCATCGTGAAAATGTTAAAATTGGATTCTAGGGACCTTAAAACGTGGTCATTTAATTGACAGATGATACATTTGTTTCTATTTGTCAAAAATGAGTTTTTAATGAATAAACATGTTTTAGAGTCGCTAGAATACGATTTTACTAATTTTACGATTATGTCTGTCTGTATGTATGTATGTATGTATGTATGTATGTATGTATGTATGTATGTATGTATGTATGTATGTATGTATGTATGTATGTATATATGTACGTGTGTGTGTGACAAAAATTTCTTCAATACTGCAATTCCAAAAATTATAATTTTTTCGTATTCCTCTTCTTTACAACCATTTGAATAGCTGATTAGATTTTGGTTATAATTAGTGAATCCGAAGTTCCCTTATTTGAAGTTCTTAACAGTGTTCTTGAAAAAACGCAGTGTTTGACATTTTATGTGATTATCAAGATGAAAGAATATCTTACTGTCTGTCTATACGGTTTGATTATACATTTTCCTTCATATTTAATAATATAGAGTTAAAGAATTATAAAGAGATTAACTTCCAAAATTAGCTAGTTTTGCTAGAATCATGGAAACAGCTGATATATTTAAATATTTCTAATAGACAGATGTCAGTGTCAAGTGCAATTTACATAGTGTTTGTTCGTGTAATAATTTTATAGGATTTATAGAATCTTTTCCAAGGAACTTTTGGTTTGGGATTTGTACAAAATACATAATGACATCCATATGTTTGTATGGCAACACTTTAGAAAAATGAATTATACAATTTGATTTAACACGTTCACTGCCGATCATCTACCCTGTTATTGCCTGCTATGCCGGGTCTTAGTTGTGGAAACTAACTATATCATAATTAGTTTTACAATGCCATATGACAGAACACTTGTGTCATTACATTTTTGGTAATGGGACTCTAGAAATTAGTGATGTGAGACGTATTATGAGTTTTTTATACCAGCTCATGGTTTACCTTTCACTGACATGTTAGCATTTAGTCCTGGCAATTTACTCCCGACATATACTGATTATATTATATTATCGCTTTTGGTTTTCTAATACTTCTCCAAATTTTTTGTTCTGTAATTCTGCATCTGATATAAGCTTTTTGTCACGACAAGAACGTACTTTCTTTTGCACCGATGGTCCCGGCAATTGATTGTCCATTGTAGAACTCAGAGTGCCCAAAACCCAAAACCAACTATGTACTTGTATAAAGTGTACCTGAGGTGCCTATAAAAGCGCAACTTTAAGTTCCTAATGCCTGTGAGATACTGAAGCATAGAAGAATGTATATAATAATGGCACAGACGTTGGCATCGGCATAGCACGCAAAATACCAGATGACACAACGTATGTGTCATAGGCAGTGAACGTGTTAATTTGATGCTTCAGATTAAATGTTAATATTATAAATATTTCATAAAATAGAAGCTAAGAAGCTATTCTTTGACAGTAAATTTGACGTATTGCACAAATTATATCAACGAATATAATTTGTTTAATTAGTCCGCGTCAACTTTAAAGCATAATGTGCTCCTGCAAAACCCTAAAATCTAATTCCTAAAATACTAAATAATGACGTTATTTAGGGCATATAAATTCAGGATTTAGATATTAGGGTGATGTTTGTTCCTCTGTATTAATTTTCATTACATGTCTTTAATTTTTTGTTAGTATCCTTCTTCTTTTTCTTACCATCAGGTCCAACCTGCGCCAAAGGTCCATTATACCTAGGCTGAGGAGGGGCATACTGCGCCTGGGGCTGTTGCCATTGTTGTTGAGGTGGTTGACCCCACTGTTGTTGAGGTTGATTCCATTGTTGTTGAGGTGGGTTATATTGGGCTTGGGGTTGGGGCAAACGTTGGTATGCAGCCAGGTGCTTGTTGCGCTCCGCCACTACCTCTGGGGGCTCTTGGGGGACGCCATTAGGGCCGATTACAGGGATGTGGTAAGGGCCGTTGTAGCGCTGGGCGGCTACGGCTACCAAAAGGGCGGATGCTACAACCTAGAGGGTTGGCAGAAGAAGAGGTTGTAGATCTTTTTAGTAATTTTTATATTGTTTAGATGTTTAGTAAAATAAACAGGAGTACCTACACTGTAAAAATTCCTCTGTAAAATTACGATAATTGTTATTGGCGTCAAAATAGCCTAAGTGAATTATAGTAAATTTACAGTTAAATGTAATTTTGTCTACCATTTTTAAAATTACATAAACATAAATTCCATATAAATTTTGATACATACTTTAAGTAAATTTACATATTAATAATATACATAATCTTTTTAAAACATAATTTAGTAAAAGTACATATTTTTCATTATATTTTAAATAAATTTCACGTAGTAATAGATTATGTTTGTTTTATTTTCCCCGGGCCTAGAGTCTAATTTTCTACTCTGCCCAAGTCCAATCCCTAAGCCTACCTAAAATCATGAAAAATCCAAAAATATTAGTAATTAACTCTAACTTTGTAATAAATAACATACAGTATTTTAAATTTACTGTAATAAATTTAGAATTTACTCCTATTTCATGTAAAAATACATACTAGAATAAAAACATTGAGTTTTTACATAGTACTTATAAAATTTGAAAAAATTGTTATACATATATAAATACATCATTGTAAAAACACAAATATTTGTAGTAATTACCTCTAAACTTGTAATAAATACAAATAGTATTTTAAATTTACTATAATAAATTTAGAATTTGTCCATAGATCCTGTAAAAATAGAAACTAAAATAAAAAGAATTGAGTTTTTACATAGTTCTTACAAAAGTTGACAAAATTGTTATAGAAATATTAACATATCACTGTAAAATTTCATATATTTATTGTAATATGAATATAACACAGTAGTACTAGTAATTTTTTTATATTTATAAGGGTGAATTAGCAAAATTTATAGAATTATTTACTATGTAAATGTAAGTCTACATAGTTTATGTAAAATTTGTTATTGCATACATATTATAGTAAAAAATTACTATAACTTTTCGACAAAATCGCTATTACTTTTTACAGTGTACGGCTTTTACAAGGATTGCGCATAAAGTACTAATAAAAATACTAGCATGTTCCTATGATCATTATGAGCAAAAATTTCAAATGGACATAGGTTCTATTCCTTTAAAAAAATATAAAAAATAAATAAAAAAATTATCATCACGGCATATTACCCGTTTCTGAGTGTGCCACAATCTGCTTTATCGCAGATATCGGTAATGATGATGACATGTTTGTACCGTGCGGGCGCTTACCAGGCGACACCTCACAGGCATCATTGCTGGCGTGGAGAGTGCACCACAGGGGTCACTTTTGTGCCATTTAAAATTGGAAATATTTGGCGTCGGCCGGGATTGATCCGGTTCCCCAGGTTCGCGACCAGACACTCAGGCACGCGGCCACGGGACCCCATATTCCTTTTGGTTACGGAATTATAGTTCATCTAGGGATCATTTTCCGAAGACTCGTTATCGTTTTATTATGGGTGTACAATAGCTAAAACCGCAATGCCAAAATATTTCGGTCCGTACAGTCGACCAGTTCAGTATTTGCAATGCTGGTATATATTTTACGCCCAGTATTCGACTGTAGACCAAGACTGCACTTTCCAGATTTTCTAAACCGATTACCAGGGATGTTGTAGAGTCTTGGTCTACAGTCGAATACTGGGCGTAAAATATATACCAGCATTGCAAATAATGAACTGGTCGACTGTAAGGACCGAAATATTTTGGCATTGCGGTTTTAGCTATTGTGCACCCATAATAAAACGATAACGAGTCTTCGGAAAATGATCCCTAGATGAACTATACAAAGGATCAAAGTTACATAACTATAGCAGCAATTTAAAAAAAAATAATCAACGTAGAATCCAAGGGCCCAGAGAAAAAAAAAACGCGCAGGGAGTAACATTCGTTCGGGCGAGCCCGACTTGTGAAAGTACGATTTTTTTAACTTAACAATAGTGTATAGGTTTTGTTTGAAATGAAATTTTTGTAATTGTAATTTTGTTTCATGCAGTTGCTTTTAGTATTATTGATTTCTATTTTTGTTGTTTATTATTACGAGTGATATTGTACAGTCAACATTTATAGGTTGTGTAGTACAACTTCTATTGTGCTGATATGTATTTTTCTCTAAACGCGCGGACTCTAACTTCTTTTAAAACAAAAGTAAAAACAATGAACATCAATGCAAAATTAATCTGAAATTGATATTTTTACCTAAGTTTTTTTAATGGGCTACTTGCGTACCTTTTTTTTATTTAATATTTTTAAGAGTAGGTAAAAACTTGCTATCCATATTTTTTCTTTTTGCAAAATTTTTATTAATTAGCCAGAAAAAATAATGAAATTTGATTATTTGAATTCCCGCCATGTATGACGTAGAATTACGCCGCACCAATGAATGGTCGTAAAGCCATAGCGTTTGTTTGTACGGGTAATGTAGATCTCCTGCTTGACGTTTTAACAATAGTTTGGAGGTTAGTATTTTAGTTTTTCTTTTTGGTATCGATATTTTGAATTACATGTAACTACCTATGTGTTTATTTGTGAAGTATTTAATATATTTGAGAACCCAGAGAGAGAGAGAAAAATGAACTAATGTCAAATTCAAATTAAAATTTTCTCGCACGCCATGCCATCTATACGTTACATTTTTAAACATGATTTCCAGGATGGTTTCCTTCTCCAGTTCTATATAATGACGTCACAGAAAATTTTCTTTCTTAATTTATTAAAAAACCAATATTTTTTTAAAAATAAAATTTATATTTTTATATATGTTTTCAACATAACATTACGTATATAGTGATAGAAACCGGATTTTCAGTACCACGCATGTAGCCCATTGTGAAATAGATGGATGTATTTAGTACAGCGAAATACAATTTATAGAATGTGCCGTTTTCAATTTTTTAAAAAAATATTTAAATGAAAGTTTATGCAATATTTTTCCTAGTAATAACAAAATAATATTGATTTATTGTTATTTTCATAAATATTCAAATAAAAAGATTAGCTCCAGAAATAGTCATGAAAAACAACTCCCCACTCTTCTGACGTACATACAACGTCATTCATAGCCCATAGGAAAACAGTTTAGTTAGAATTAGATCCAAATTTTCTTACTATCGTATTTGCGTATACTTATAAATTTCCAAGACTTACAGCTTGTTCTCAGACTCAGACTACAAGCGATTAAAATTTTGTGTGACGTTCCATGTTCCAAACAATTTCATTGGTTGCCTGACTATAAAATCAAAATGCGCGCTCGACTCTTGGTGACACCACACACCAAACTCAGAACTTTAAAAATTCATATCTTGCTTATTACATAAATTTTTTATCACGTTTGCACTAATATTTGCAAAATTGATTTTCTCTAATTTAATAAGATACAATTAACGGAAAAATGTTGTAACTAAAACACATATGTTAATTGGAGATTAATAATTATAATATCATCCATTAACGATATCAATTATTAACCGCTTTTTAACATTATTCAAAGTAGGTACTTTTAAGTAGTTGTTATGGCACTATAAAACGATTATACAGGGTGTCTCAATAAGCTTGCTCACTATTGGTAACTTTTTTATTTGAAGAGGTACGAGGTTGGTTAAATGAGCAAAATTGTGCCATTTTATATTAAAAAATTGGTCATATAGACAATATAAAATTTGTGTCAGCGGTTCTCAAAATGTGGGACAATATATATATTTTTAAATGGAACCATATATTTTTTATTATCTTATTGGAAAGAGTATTTTTTTCTCTTTCCAATAAGTTAATGTTGTTTATGTACAATTTTTTCAAGTTTATTAGTTTTTTAGTCAAGTAAGCCATGGAAACAATTGATTCTTTGTTTGTTTGACGTTTAATAATTTCGCCCGTAAAGTTCTCTGTGTTTAATAATGTTTAATAACTTTACAAATGAAGAAAAGTTAGATATGATCGTGCTATATGGAAAGTTATATCTAGACACCAGTTACGTAGACCGGTCGGCTCTCTTTTCAAAAGAGTTTAAATGTGCGAAAGAAATAATGGATTTCAATTTGAATATTTTCTTTGTTTTGTTATTACTGTAAAATAAAAAATAATAATTTTATAAAAGACAATTGTTTCCATAGTTTACTTGACCTAAACTAAAAAAGATAATTTTTATCTTTAAACGTAAATAACTCGTTTATTTGAAAAAATTGTACATAAACAACATTACCTTATTGGAAAGAGAAAAAAATACTCTTTCTAATAAGATAATAAAAAATATATAGTTCAATTTAAAAAATATATATTCTGTCCCAAATTTTGGGAACCGCTGATACAATTTTTATTTTGTCTACATGACCAATTTTCTAATATAAAATGGCACAATTTTGCTAATTTAACCAACCTCGTATCTCTTCAAATAAAAAAGTTACCAATAGTAAGCAAGCTTATTGAGACATCCTGTATTATAATACAGAGTGATCAAAAAGAAATGTTGCAGTTGGCAATACAATTCTGGGGTTCTTTTTATTCTACAGTTTGCACATCAGGCGAAAGAGGAAGTACTATTTGACATGTCATTTTGATGATAAATACAAATAGGTAAAGTCAGAGGAGAGGCCTGGCAGCTAATAGGATTTTGAATGATTGAAATCCTTTAGATTATTACTTATGGGAAATGTAAGTAGTATGTGGGTAAGGTAAACAACAACCATTTTAATAAAAAACTGTAAATATACCCAAATATAAATTTTCAAATGTCACTGTCAATAGTGTCAAAAAAGGAAATATATTTAAGTATCAGTTATTTTTGATCACTCTGGAGTATACTAAGAGAAATTTTTGGCAAAATAGTTAGATTGGTAACAATGATTTGTTTTGTTTATTTTGTTCGTTATGTCTAAATATTTTGAGTATTTAGAGCAGTCACACCAATCCCAAATAAGAAAATGTCACCATTATCAATCGTGCTAGAATATGTCACTCTAATTGCGAAACAGAGAAAAAAGTATATCTTCCTGTCAAAATACCAATCCTTCTTTTGTTTATAAACCCAGAAATATAAATTGAACACTTTTATTATCACTTTAATTCACTATTTGTTATCCACTTACAAGTAATTTCATGGCGACCTCCTTCTAGGGACTGTCTTACCTGACTAATTTCCTCCACGTCTCCTGCAGGTTATATACTTGCCGTGCACGTGCGCATGCACACGCACCTAGTGCACTCGCCTGCGCACTAGGAGTGCCTTTCCTCCCTGCAAGGACTTACACACTCACTAACTGTTTCTTGTAGTGCCCCTTTCCTCTCGGAGTTGTTACAGTGCCACAGCATAAATACAAGGGCATGAGATAGTTTTTATCACATTCCGCAAGTAAAAGTGAATTAGATTGAATTTGATTTGGAAGTAGAAGGTCTAGGAGGAGATACGTACTTAAGTTTTTAGCTAGGATTGTCAAATTATTTATACAAATGTCAAATGTACATATATTAAATCTATATGTATTAATTAACACATATTAAAAGTCAATTTACACCATTTTACGTCTAGAGACGAAATTGACTAGTTGTGGCTTTGATCGTATTGGACACGGTGTGATGCTGGAGCCAACAGCTTTAATGCAGTTAAAATAACTAACCTAAAAGTGTTTATCATTATTTCTGCTGTCTGAATTTGTAGTCGTACGACGTACAATACTCTAACAGGAGGATATGCAGGGCTTAAGTATCACCCCTGAGAAAACTAGAGCATGGCGTGCCACAGGGCTCTATGTTAGGCCCAACACTCTTTATCATTTATATAAATGATTTCAGTAACTACATGCAGTTTTGTGAAAGTGTTTTATTTGCAGATGACACTACTTTAATAAATACACATGATTTACAGAAGGTTGAATTTTGGTTCTCATCAAATAATCTGTTGCTTAATAAAACAAAAACCTCATGAATTAATAATCTCTACTGATAATAAAAATCAAAAAGGAAACTCACTATCTCTAAATGGATTAACAAAAGATGATTCACTTAGTGAAAATCTATATGTAAATATTAGTAAAAAATTGTCTTCTAATATTATATATATAAGATTAAAATATTTAATACTTATAACATATTTTGCTCTTCTTCACTCCATTATGTGTACCTTAAATCCAAGAGATTTATGTAAAAAACATTTTATTGATTTCAAAATCATATCACTTCCCACACTTTATATATACTCTCAAACTTTAGAAATACGAGAGTCACTCCAAAATTATTGAGATGCTGGGAAACAGTTGGCTTTGGAAAATTTTTAGTGCACAAATGTCAAACTACAATTTATTTAAAATATCTGTCCAATAATAACATCTGGTTGAAGTGATTTATTGTGGTGGAATTCGAAGTGGAAATAAACTGCAACATGAAGTTAGGAAGAGAGCATTATCGCGCTATGATTTACTACGACTTTAAAATTGGATTACGTGAAGAACAGTGCGAGGAACGTCTACGATCGGCATTTGGAGACGAAGCTCCATCTCGAGCAACTATATTTCGCTGGTTTTCAGAATTCAAAAGAGGCCGTAATTTCTTGCGTGATCAGAAACACTCAGGGAGACCTTGTATAGCGGTAGTGCCAGAAAATGTAGCTGCCATCAGACAAATGATAAAGGATGACAATCGTGTCACCTATCGAACGATGGAAGATGCCCTTGGCATTGGATCCGCAGCAATAGCAAAAATTTTGCATGAAGAACTTCGTGTTAGAAAAATTGTTTCTCGTTTGGTGCCACACAACTTAACGGAAGAACAAAAAGCCAAGCGTGTTACAATTAGTCGCGCCACTTTAAAATTGTTAAATAATGGCGGTCATCGTATTCTTCCTAAAATTGTAACTGGCGATGAAACTTACATACCCTTTTATGATGTTCCAACGCGTCAAGTTGGGTATGGGTGTTTGAAGATGACCCAACACCAGTTACCGTGATAAAACAACGTGCACTTAAAAAAGTTATGTACGCTGTATTTTTCAGAAGTACAGGTCTTGTGAAAGCAATTAGGTTAGAGGGACAGAAGACTGTTACTGCCAATTGGTACACACAAAAATGTCTACCTGAAGTTTTTCGCAGTGTGAAAATTAAGGGTTTAATGCTTCACCATGATAATGCGTCCTCCCATACCGCTGCGACAACTGTTAATTTTTTGAAAGAAAATGGTATTAAAGTCATTGTGCATCCACCGTATTTTCCTGATCTTGCAATGTGTGACTTCTGGCTATTTTTTAATTTGAAAAAACATTTACGTGGTCGTCATTTTACGTCAGAAGAGGAGATTAACAACACCATAATGGAGTATTCTAATACGATTCCAGAAAATGAATGGCTCAAAGCTTTCCATCTCTGGAAAACTCGATTACAAAAGTGTATTGAAGCAGGGGGGGACTACTTTGAACACCAGTAAAACTACATGCTTCTCCTTCAAATAATATTTCTAGGAGAAAATCTACCTTTTCTGCTAATAAAGATTGTCACTTCTACCATACTCGTTCAGCTTCTCTTTTACGGAAACCCAAATTCAGTAAATCTGAGAAAAATTCGTTAAATTTTGATTTGTACAACGTGCTGCCGGAAAATGTCAAACTTCTTGTAATTTTAAAGTAATCGTAAAACAATATTTATTAAGAAATAGTTTTTACTCTATTGAAGAATATTTAAATTGTAAACATGCCATGTGATATTATATTATGTGGTTTTTACCTCTCGCTAAGAGAGGTATTGCATTCATGCTAAAATTCGCATATCCAGATTTTATTGAATAAGCACGATTTAAGATCCCTAGAATCCGATTATAACATTTTTAAAATGATGTCTCTCTCTCTCTCTGTGTGTGTGTGTGTGTGTGTGTGTGTGTGTGTGTGTGTGTGTGTGTGTGTGTGTGTGTGTGTGTGTGTGTGTGTGTGTGTGTGGTGTGTGTGTGTGGTGTGAGTGTGTGTGGATGTGTGTATGTGTGTGTGTGTGTGGATGTGTATATGTGTGTATGTCTGGATGTTGTAGACACGATTCCTCAACAACTATAAGACAAAATATATTTAACTGCAGTTTCCTCAATCAGACATTCCTGGGAAAAGCTGTAAAGGTTTTGGTAACAATTGAACAACCGGAAGTAGTAGTTTCTTAGAAAAAATCTTCTAAATATAATATTTTGGGAGTTTTTTTTTTATTACATATTGAAGAACATAAAATTCTCCATCTAATATACTTAAAAATTTTATTATATCTTGTATAGATTTAGAGATATAGACACTATAATTTATAGAGTAAACTAATCGCAGAGGCTAAGGCACTAAGGAAACCAGTTGACAAATTCCAATATTTATAACATAGTTTGTAAATGACACATGTCATTGTCAAATATCAACAGTTTTAGTGACATTCTGATAGCTTTTTCTGGGAAGTATATTTAATTTTTCTTTTTGTTTTATTAATTAAATATTTGAAATTATAGGTAAAATTGTGATAAAATGCATATATCCATCAGAAATACCGCCAATCTGGTTAATGAATTGGAACAACCTCTGACATTTAGAAACTTCCTCATACAATGAAAAATAGATATAATTAGAATTATATGTGTGCAGAAGACATGTTATATACAATAAAAAACAATATTTGGGTAAAGTTCTGTAATATTTTGTTATAAAACGACAGTTCGAAAGCGAAGTGCTATACAATACTTATATACCCTAATATGGAAATGGCGAGAGGTCTTGTGCTGGCCACAACAGATTTTTTATTAATCAGACGTGCTATAAAAAATGTAATTAAAAATTGTTATTAGTAATAAAGGCGATGTAACTCAATATTTAAATAAGATGTTCAGTTTTTGTAAATTTAAAATCTATATGCAAGAAATTTGTAGAAATTTCGCACTATTTGGGAAGTTTTTATAATTTTGTTTGTTGAAAATGTAAACCGGTTGAACTATTATGTGCCCGGGTTACTTACCGTTGCTATTTCCATTTACAAATATTTTATTTCATGCTCCATTTAACACAATCAAGATATAATAACAAATACCTCTTTCGAACAATTAATACACAATATATGACTTGTAATACACAATATGTTAACTTATAATAATATTGCTCTTGTTTCTATGTGGATAAATAATTTATTCTTAATATAGTTCATACGGTATGCAAAAATATAGTTGTACTATAAATGTTACTTGATTAAAAAACGTCTTTTTATGAATAATAAGAAAGTAACTACATATAAATTGCACTGTTTATGCGAGCTGCAAATAAGGTGTGGTCATAAAAAAAAACTGACCGTTATACACGGTTTTAAAAAATAGGGTAAACAATTGCATATAGTACAGACCAAAATAAGTAAAAAAAAGTTTAATCAACATGGGTCCGATCTTCAATAGTTTCCGAGATATAAGGCAGTGACAAATGAGTTTTTACGGGATTTATGAGACTTTTTGTTTGCCTTTTAGAGGTCAAAAATATATGCTTTTGTTTTCAAAAAAAAAAAAAAAATTCAAATTGTTCTAAATTAAATGTTCTGGCGAAAATGTTTCATATAAAATTTTCTTGTTTTTTTATAGTCTATTTACTGACAATCAAAATTATGTTCGAACACTATACAGTGTGTTATGAAAATAAGTGTACATACATAGTAGAACTGATCCCATAGATAACAAATTTGAAAATAATTTTTGTTCAACATGCTTTCTACAATAACTGGAGATCTTTAAAACTGACCAATCACGTCACAATTCAAAATTTTGTAAAAAAGTAAAAATCAATGGCTTGTAGTGCGAGCTCGGTTTTAACTGCAACGCTGTTTTAAGAAATGTCAAATTCAAATTTCAATATTTATTTTCACCATTATGTTCAAAGAACAATATTTTTAAAAATATTTGTTTGAATACAAACTATGTTCTGCTTAAAAATCATATTTTGGTAAATTTGTTATTATTTATTTTTATTATTAAATAATGAAATTTGACATTTCTTAAAACAGCGTTTTAGTTAAAACCGAGCTCGCACTACCAGCCATTGTGTTCTCTTGAAAATAGTTACATCTGTCACAAATGACATATAAGATCATTGGCGTCGCGGCATGTTTCCGATTTTCATAATGAAAAACTATATATTTATGAGCACTGCATACTAACAAATAAGGGTCAGTTTTACAATCTCCGTTTATAGTTATTAACGTCATTAGGCCGATACTGAGGTTTATAATCAGTCGAGTTCGTTATTTGCATACCGGCCGTGTGGCGTTCAAGATTTTTCATAATAACATAAAATTTAAACATTTAGGAATAATAAAATTGATCCTTATTGTAGGCGACTGTTATAAAAAATAGCGGCCTAGGCCGTAATTTCTATCTTTTCATTTTTGTTTTTAGTCCTGTTATGTTACAATAACAGTACGGTTATACGAAAAATTTTTAACTGCTAGTGAAATAAACAAAATTGAAATGTAAAGAACTGTCACATGACAAATTTATCATTACTGTCAATAATCCGATGCAATATTGTTTATTTAACTGTCAGTTAAAATTTTAACTAGAGATTGTAAAACTGATGCGTATAAAATAATTCAAAATAATTATTATTTTTGAAATAAAATGACGCATATTCAACTTTAACAAAAAACGTTTAACGTCAGTTTTGACAATCAATATTTTTTCTAGAGAAGATACTAATTTTTACTCTTTTTTTTTATAAAATTTTGAACTATGACGTGATTGGTCAGTTTTAAAGGCATCCAGTTCTTGTAGAAAGCAAAAATTATTACCAGATTTACTATGGGATCAGTTCTACCATGGGTTCAGCGTTGTACACTTACTTACATAACACCCTGTATATATCTTTGTCAGTTTTTCTCCCTATGTTGACTGAGTTTTTAGTGCCATTAGCTTTCAACAGAAAGGACCTTAGGAACTGGGAAATAATATTTGTGATTTGCAAAGACAAGTTAATGTTTATATTGGTATCATTAATAACAATTATTAAACTATTTATTGACAAAAACTGTGAAGTTTGATACACATTTACCTATGTATGTTTATATTTAATGTAGAATGTAGCCTTGGAATGATTTAAATTCGTAATTTAAGTAACGTTTAAATTAAAACTTACAATCACTTGAAATTGTCTGTCATTGTTCATCCATAAATTAAAGTTTTCTTAGAATTCTATGCGTTATACTTAACGGAAATAATTGTCAACCAGAAAAGATTTGATTCATAAAAATAAATTTATTTTCCCGGTCTTTACTTTGTACACATATCACATATACCGTGAGTATTTTTTAACGTGAAACATTGGGTTTGTCATGTCCATGGTTACGATTTGACATTTGATTGACAGCAATGTATTTGCGTGTCCCATTTAAAATGAAACATAGGGAACGAATTTGACAGATGTATTATATTATGTAAGAAATTTAGCTAAATCAGAAAACCACTCGAGAGCACTAAACATATTTCGGGCACACAATATTTTTTTTGCAACTAAATTTAATTTTTAGAAAACAGGTATAATTATTTAAACAAAATTAACCTCTAATGACGTTTTGTCAATATGACAGATAACCGCTGAATTTTCCTACAAGTTACGACACGACTTGACATTTTATTGACAGTAATATATTTGCCTGTCTCATTGAAAACATAGGGAATGAATTTGACAGAGTATTATATTTAAATATTGTAAGAAATTTGGCCAAGTTAGAAAATCACTCGAGCACAAGGTACACTCAATTTAATTTAGAAAGCAGGTATAATTATTTAAACAAAATTAACCTCTACTGACGTCTTATCAAATGTCAAATTCGTTCCCTATGTTTCATTTTAAATGGGACACGCAAATACATTCCTGTTAATCAAATGTCGATTCGTAACCATGGATATGACAAACCCAATGTTTCATGTTAAAAAATACTCACGGTATTGTAGGATGTGTTGCAGATTATTAAGAAGAGAAGTTATTAGGAAAGTACACTGCTGCAGCTGCTACACCCTAAAAATAATTTAAAATATAGGTTAAGGGTGTGGTGGTTTGTACATAATTGTAATATTTTAACATAGAAAAGTAAAAGTGGAAAAATGATTTCTGAACTTTGATTGTACCACGCCTGTAGTTAGTAAAAGGTATGATATTTATAGTTTAATAATTATGTACTTTCAATGAAATTGACGTCTCTCCTTTTGTTTATTATAGGGTGTGGGCGTAATGATTTACTTTATGTTGGTCAAAGATAATAGTTATATTTATTCAAGACGATAAAACAATTTTTATTGATGAGCAGGAAGTGTTAATTCCAGCACGAGTGAATTATTTTCAGCAAGTCAATAATCAAATTTTATCGTCGTGTATAATATTCTAACTTTTTTCAATAGCAGATTTCAAAAATAATTATAAATCAAATTTTAAATTGAGCACAATAATTAAAAAAAAAATATTAATTATATTGTGTTTATTTAATTTAAATAAAAATTAAAAAGTAGTATTTTATCTCCTCTACTATTATATTCCATTTTTATTAGTAAAAGTTGGTGAAAAATTATATTCAATGTATTTTTTAAAAAAAAAACTATTAAAAGCTTGTATAAGTCCGGTTATCCGATATACACTAAAAACTAATGAGCTCTTCCCATACTAGCATACAATGGGTATACAAAATTTCAAAATTTTCTGATTGATGGTATTTGAGTAATCGTATCCAGACCATCCACACACACACACACACACACATACACATACACACACACACACACACACATACATACCCACAGACATTGTAAAAATGTTAAAATAAAATTCTGGGGACATCAAAATGTGCTTATTCACTAAAATCTCTATATGTGATTTTTAGCACGACCCCTAGACAAAAAAAAAATCTGTTGTGGGCAGCACAATACCTCTCGCCATTTTCATATTAGGCTATATAAGTATTGTATTTAATATTTCTGGTACACACAAAAAATTCTAATTATATTTATTCTTTATTTTTCAATTCATTCTATGAACAAGTTTCCTCCTATTCTTCTAAATGTTCGAGATTCTTCCAATTCATTGACGAGATTGGTGGTATTTCTGAAGGGTATATGATGAATTATATGTATTGTAATCGCGTATTTAGTTGACACTGATACTACATACTTTGGCTTATAAATGAATCCCCTTTTTTTTATACCAATTTTAGATGTCGACGGAGTCTTTTCCTCAGTATAACAACAGCAAATTATGTTTCTATTACATTTCCTCTTGTGCGTCTACGAATTTTATATCTAACTACAATTTTAAATATTCAATTAATGATAAAATAAGAAATATTAAAAGTACTTCCCAGAAAAAGGCTTCAGTAATGTTTTTCAACTGGTTTCCCCAGGCTAATTGATTCATTATTATGTAGAATGGATTATTTTATATACCAATGATTCAGTTTATCTCTAAATCTATAGAAGATATAATGAAAATGTTTAATGTATTGGATAGAGAATTTTATATTCTTTAATATTTTATATTATAAATTTTCAAAAAATAATATTTAGAAGATTTTTCTTTTTAAACTATTACTTCCGGTTGTCCAATTATTACCAAAATCTAATCAGCTCTTCCCAGGAATATCAGATTGAGGAAACTGCAGTTAAATATTTTTCAAGTCTTTTAGTATTTAAGAAATCGTGGCTCCAACATCCACACACACACACACACACACACACACACACACACACACATACGGACATCATCGCAAAAATGTTATAATTGGATTTTAGGGACTTTAAAATGTGCTTATCTACAAAAATCTGGATATGCGATTTTTAGCATGATTCCAATATCTCTCTTAGCGAGAGGTAAAAATCTGTTGTGGCCAGCACAAGACCTCTCGCCATTTCCATATTGGGCTATATAAGTATTGTATTGCACTTCACTTTCGAACCGTCGTTTTATAACAAAAAATTACAGAACTTTACTCAAATATTGTTTTTTATTGTATTTAGCATGTCTTCTGCACACATATAATTCTAATTATATCTATTTTTCATTGTATGAGGAAGTTTCTAAATGTCATAGATTCTTCCAATTCGTTAACCAGATGGGCGGTATTTCTAATGGATATATGCATTTTACCACAATTTTACCTATAATTTCAAATATTTAATTAATAAAACAATAAGAAAAGTTAAATATACTTCCCAGATAAAGCTATCAGAATGTCACTAAAACTGTTAATATTTGACAATGACATGTGTCATGTTAAAAACATTGGAATTTGTCAACTGGTTTCCTTAGTGCCTTGGCCTCTGCGATTAGTTTACTCTATAAATTTCAGTGTCTTTATCTCTAAATCTATACAAGATATAATAAAATTTTTAAGTGTATTAGATGGAGAATTGTATGTTCTTCAATATTTAATAAAAAAAACTCCCAAAAAATTATATTTAGAAAATTTTTTCTAAGAAACTACTACTTCCGGTTGTTCAATTGTTACCAAAACCTTTTCAGCTCTTCCCAGGAATGTCAGATTGAAGAAACTGCAGTTATATGTTTTTTAAGTCTTATAGTTTTTGAGGAATCGTCCCTCCAACATCCATACATACACACACACACACACACACACACACACACATACACACATCCACACACAGGCACACAGACATCATTTTAAAAATATTATAATCGGATTCTAGGGACCTGAAATCGTGCTTATTCAATAAAATCTGGGTATGCAAATTTTAGCATGAATCCAATACCTCTCTTAGCGAGAGGTAAAAAGGATAAAATATTTTGAGGATTGGCACACCTAACAATATGTAAGTAGGTACCATTTTTTTCCTTCCAACTTACTCCAACTATACTTCCTCCTCCTTTTGTACCCTATTATCGTTCCCTATCTTCCTATATTCAACTTCCTTTCCTGCTTTCTTCAACTGTCCCAACTGTCACGAGTTAGTATTCTGTCAGACAGGTGTCCGAGTTTCGTGATAACCATGACCCACCGGTACGGTATCACTCTCACTTCCTAACAGTAGAGAACACTTATTACAGTAGCGCTACAGAGCCAAGGAGCTCTGTTTCCTGCTCTTGAACTTGCCCCAAGAAAGTAAAAGTTACGTGGAGTTTATGGCCACAGATACACAGATTCAAATGGGGAATGTAGGACGAGATTAAACGGATGGAATACGAGATAAATTGAGAGTAATAATAGCTATTTGTTTATTGAGAAAATAGTTTATTGAAGTATTTATCGCCAAATTATGCAAAAATACGTGAAATTTATATGAAATTTGTGTGAAATATTATGAATAGAAGTGTTTTAAATATATTATGACATATTTTTTGAAGAATGGAAACGTAATTTCGTCAAATATTGTGAAATTCTGTGTGGAATTATTTAAAGGTTATAAGTGACACCTGTCAAATTTAAATGTAATGTGGACATTCAAAAACGAACTTTTAATTGTATCCCAATGGGGGAGGACTCCAGCGACAGGTGAAGCGACACATCGGTTGGAGTAATTTTTACGTCGCATTAATAAAGTCTAACTTGCAATCAAGCGGACCCTGCATCATCGCGGGATTAACACAAGGAAGAAGAAGAAGAATAGCTATTTGTGTATTAAGAGTGCAAAATGGGATATTGTCGATTGAGAGGTTGTTTCTCTCGAAATCGACAATGTCCATTTGCGCTCGAAACATATACACACATACAGTCCAACAAAATTATCACATGAATATACTACATTATACATGTATACTCATACATAAATACTCTAAAAATGCGTACACTTACGTAACATTCTCTTTACAATCAAAT
This sequence comes from Ophonus ardosiacus, assembly GCA_943142095.1. Taxonomy (NCBI): domain Eukaryota; kingdom Metazoa; phylum Arthropoda; class Insecta; order Coleoptera; family Carabidae; genus Ophonus; species Ophonus ardosiacus. The sequence continues at coordinate 9,602,451 of OW964823.1, read as the reverse complement.
AATATTTCTACCAAGTTTATATCTCTACCCATTTTTGAATTATTGCCCCAAAAGTCAATATACCCCACATAGGGTTGCCAACTTTACAACATTACAGAAGAGGATATTGTTTTCCTTTTTACCTTCCGTCACCTTTAGGTAAGGAAGGTATTGTCTTTGGTCAAAAAATTCGGTGGTGAGTTTTTAATGAATAAGCACGTTTTAGGGTCCCTACAATACGAATATACCATTTTTAAGATGATGTCTGTATGTGTGTGTGTGTGTGTGTGTGTGTGTGTGTGTGTGTCCGTGTGTGTGTGTGTCCGTGTGTGACAAATTTTTCTCCGACGATAACTCCAATACTACAATTCTAAAAATTATAATTCTTTCGTATTCCTCTTCTCTACATCCATATGAAGAGTTGATTAGATTTTGGTTATAATTAATCCACCGGAAGTACCCTTATTTGAAGTTTTTAACAGTTTTTCTTAAAAAAACGCAGTTAAATATTATTTTTTGACATTTTGTTATTATATATATTAAAGAAAATACTCTTCTCTATACAGTTTGATTATACATTTTCCTTCATATTCAATAGATGTAAATTTAAAGCATTATAAAGAAATTAATTTTCAGAAATTAGTCAGCTTTGCCATTTATCATGGAAACAGCTGACATAATTATTCAAGAAAATTTAATTGACAGATGTCAGTTGCAAGTGCAAAACCAAATATGGAAAAAAGTATAGGATCTAAAATTGGTATGTCATATTGTTGCTCGCAAGTGACGCAGAGAAAGGCCAAAGAGAAGATGGAAGGACATTACTTAGTGTAGTTTATGTTATAATTTTATTGGATTTATAGAACCTTTTCAAATGAAAATTTGGTATGGAATTTGTAAGTAATAGTATGTGTTTTTACATGATATTATATAGAATCTGTTCCAAGGACCTTTTGGTATGGGATTTGTACAAAATACATGGAATTGACGGAAGGTCTTGTGCTGGCCACAACAGATTTTTTTGAATTGTGTTGTATTTAAAATTTATGAGAAAAAATGCGCCGCAGGCGATTTTTTGAAAATTTTCTAGGTCAAACATGTTTTAATGCAAAGTTAGATAATATAGTTTTTTACAATGAAGTAAATTTAACAAATTCTTAAAAAATTTAAATCAATTTATAACCAAAACAAGTAAAACAATAAGATATCTAATTTTAAAAGGTTAGCTGCAAATATCTAATTTTACATTTTAATTTTTTAAACAGAGAAAGCAGTTATTTACCGTTAATAAAATATAATAAAATATTAACGAGTAATACCTGATTCGGATAGTCTTTCGATGAGGATGAGTGCATGAGCGTAAGAGTAACAATTAGCAAATTTGACAATTCAACACTAGTGAACCACAAACATTTTTAACATTACTTAAAATGTGAAATAATTATTTCATTTTCATATTTATAATAATAAGAAAAATATTATTAACAAAATTTACTATAAAAGGACAAATCGCGTCCTTTCCTGGTTTAAAAAAGGACAAGGACAAAATATGCTCAAAAAAGGACAGTCCTTTCCAAAAAAGGTCAGTTGGCAATCCTAACCCCAAATTTAGATAAAAACTTCAAAATTTTCAAAAATCTAATTTTGTATCTAGATACTTCTCAATGCGCTGATTCCAAATTTTGAAACCGCAGGTCGATATCTCTTTTCGTTCTCGAGATATTTAGGTTCAAAATTTTACTCAAAACTGCCCATTTTTGGGTATTAACCCAGAAATGGGTCGAGATATGAATTTGGCGACAACGCCATTCGATTCTACGGGCAAAATTACATAAGTACACCAATTTTCAGAATTTTTGAACACCGTATACAATCTCTAAAGCAAAATAACTAAAAATGGCCAAAAATCGCAAAAATTTAAGGTTTTATTACGATTTTTTCAGATTTTGGCCATTTTCAGGGGTTTTCAAGCTTTTATTCTATATTGCAATACTTATGCATTTTTGTCCGTAGAATCGAATGGTGTTGTCGCCAAATTCATATCTCGACCCAATTTTGGGTTATTTCCCAAAAATGGGCAGTTTTGAGCAAAACTTTAAATCTAAATATGTCAAGAATGAAAAGAGTTATCGACCTGCGGTTTCAAAATTTGGAATCTGCGCATGAGAAGTATCTAGATACATAAAAATTAGATTTTTGAAAATTTTGAAGTTTTTATCTAAATGTGGGGTATATTGACTTTTGGGGCAATAATTCAAAAATGGGTAGAGATATAAACTTGGTAACAATATTATTATTTGACTGTAAAGAGAATGTTACGTAAGTGTACGCATTTTTAGAGTATTTATATATGAGTATACATAATGTATATTCATGTTATAATTTTATTGGATTTATAGAATCTTTTCCAAGGAACTTTCTGTATGGAATTTGTAAAAAATTGCATTATGTTCATGTTACAATTTTACTGGATATGTAGAATCTTTTCCATTGAACTTTTGGTATGCCTTGATACATAAATAACTATTACCTTATATTTTGTAATGTTGCATATTTTGAGAAAATAAGAAGAGACATACCTGAAACAAAAAGAGAAAAATGTTAGCAAATTACAAAGATATTTCATTAATATTAAATATTAAATACATCGATAGCTTGATGGCATTAGCAGCTAAGCAGACATAAAACATTAAAAAAAAATGTATGTTGTGGTATTTCATATTTATAAACAAACTATAATAAAAGATGAACTTCAGTCATAAAGTTGTTAATAGTCAGTAGGGTATTCACATATGGAAATGAAGACTACATTGCCAGGAAATTTTAGTGATAAAATAAGTAACATGAATCACAATTTACGTATTTAATCAGTGAACTATATTCGTATGTATTGCTTCATTATGTAGACAATAATTATTTGGAAATTACGCGTACTAAAAACCTAAACAAAAGAGACGGATGAATGAACAAAATTATTTGGTGATTCATAATTTAAAATTATGTATTTATTCTATACTGCATAACAGTATTTTTACAGGTATTACTCTATTACTATATTATATTCAAAATTTAATTGTTTATATGTATAGTGACTAATTATATTTAATTTGGTCAATGACACACACAATTAAATACACTTTGCGCATTTGGAAAATTTATACATTTTTAAATAATTTATGCATTAAATAATTAGGTAACCTACATATACATATACCACGATTTTGGCGTATTAATTAATTAATTAAGATATATTTATGTGTTAAAAATTAGGATTCTTTTCAAATCTACTCGTAAGAATACATAGTATGTAAATCGGAGTAACTTATGGCAATATTTTATAAGTGATTTTACCTAAGGTTTATGGAACATTTTTAAATTACAATTTGAGAATTCAATTTTACTAATAATTCATTTTCTTTTCATTTCAGTGTCGAATTTAACATTTCTTGTACACATAAATAATAATAATGGGGTATGTGACTAAATTTTGATTGTTACATATATGATACTAGACCAAAAAATAAAATACCCGTATTTTTTCAAATTGATTAATTATTCGTAGTTTACGAGAAAATAATTATTAAAACTTTGGAGAAGGGATCTGTGACGTCAGTAGGGTAGAACGATAGAAGAAGACAGTTAGACTGAGATAGATATATTGTGGTAGGCGAAAGTGATAGCAGCTGTCACGTTCGCCATTCCATAACCTATCACAACATATCTATCTCAGTCTAACTGTATTCTTCTAACATTCTACCCTACTGACGTCACAGATCCCTTCTCCAAAACATTAAATTGCTAATAACAATATTATTACAAACTAATGTTAAATAAATAAAATAAATATAAATATATCATCACGGCATATTACCCATTTCTGGGTGTGCCAGTATCTACAACACATGTAGACATCGGTAATGATGACGATATATTTTACCGTGAGGGCGCTTACCAGGCGTCACCTCACGGGCACTCATAGCTGGCGTGGTGAGTGCGCCACAGGGGTCACTTTTGTGCCATTTAAAATTGGAAATATTTGGCGTCAGTCGGGATCGAACCCGGTTCCCCCAGGTTCGCGACCAGACACTCAGGCACGCGGCCACGGGACCCCATAAACTAATGTTTAGTTTTTATTATTATAATGAGAAGCTATAGAGGTTTGTTTTTATATATTATGACTTATATATTGAAATTCGGTTATGGTCACATACCCCATTATATCTATTCCTCCATTCTATAAGGAATCTTGTCCTATTCTTCTAAAATGTTCAAGATAGTTTCTATTCATTGACGGAATAGGCGGTATTTGTTAAGGATATTACTATTATATATATCTACCTACAATTTTAAATATTTAATTAATAATTCAATAAGAAATATTAAATGTACTTCCCAGAAAAAACTTTCAGTAATGTCAGCAAAACTGTTGATCTTTGACACTGGTGTAGTGTAGACTGTGCGATTGTCTAATTATTATCAAAACCTTTTCAGCTCTTCTCATTAATGTCAGATTGAGGAATACGTAGTTAAACAGGTCTTAAGTATTATAGTTTTTGAGGAATCGTCCGTCCAACATCCAGACACAAAACCACACACACATACACATACACACGCACACACACACACACACACACACACACACACAGAGAGAGAGAGAGAGGGAGAGAGAGAGAGAGAAAGAGAGAGAGAGAGAGAAAGAGATAGAGAGAGATCATTGCAAAAATGTTATAATCGGATTGTATATTACGAGCATACTTTTATAATAAAAGCGCTTTTATGGAGCGTACTTTCACATTATATTGAGGAGAGTGCTCCATAAAAGCGCTTTTATTACGGACTTGACATTAATGTTGTAATTATAAGTAGTAATTTAGTTTCAATTTTTTACTTCAACAAAACTCTCATTCGTTCCAAAACACAACACATCATACTCTTCGCCAAAACTTGGTATTCTTGGTTTTGGAACGATGCTCTGGTGATGCAGCGAGCACATGGTTTGACTTTGACGTTTGATTTCATTTCTTTTTGTAGTTGCACTTCGAAAGCATTCGCTTTATGTTTCATACAGTAATTTATTGTCACCTAAATAAATTAATCCTGACCAGATTGTATTCCTATTATTTTCCCCCAGGTTCGCGACCAGACACTCAGGCACGCGGCCACGGGACCCCATAAACTAATGTTTAGTTTTTATTATTATAATGAGAAGCTATAGAGGTTTGTTTTTATATATTATGACTTATATATTGAAATTCGGTTATGGTCACATACCCCATTATATCTATTCCTCCATTCTATAAGGAATCTTGTCCTATTCTTCTAAAATGTTCAAGATAGTTTCTATTCATTGACGGAATAGGCGGTATTTGTTAAGGATATTACTATTATATATATCTACCTACAATTTTAAATATTTAATTAATAATTCAATAAGAAATATTAAATGTACTTCCCAGAAAAAACTTTCAGTAATGTCAGCAAAACTGTTGATCTTTGACACTGGTGTAGTGTAGACTGTGCGATTGTCTAATTATTATCAAAACCTTTTCAGCTCTTCTCATTAATGTCAGATTGAGGAATACGTAGTTAAACAGGTCTTAAGTATTATAGTTTTTGAGGAATCGTCCGTCCAACATCCAGACACAAAACCACACACACATACACATACACACGCACACACACACACACACACACACACAGAGAGAGAGAGAGAGAGGGAGAGAGAGAGAGAGAAAGAGAGAGAGAGAGAGAAAGAGATAGAGAGAGATCATTGCAAAAATGTTATAATCGGATTGTATATTACGAGCATACTTTTATAATAAAAGCGCTTTTATGGAGCGTACTTTCACATTATATTGAGGAGAGTGCTCCATAAAAGCGCTTTTATTACGGACTTGACATTAATGTTGTAATTATAAGTAGTAATTTAGTTTCAATTTTTTACTTCAACAAAACTCTCATTCGTTCCAAAACACAACACATCATACTCTTCGCCAAAACTTGGTATTCTTGGTTTTGGAACGATGCTCTGGTGATGCAGCGAGCACATGGTTTGACTTTGACGTTTGATTTCATTTCTTTTTGTAGTTGCACTTCGAAAGCATTCGCTTTATGTTTCATACAGTAATTTATTGTCACCTAAATAAATTAATCCTGACCAGATTGTATTCCTATTATTTTCCCCCAGGTTCGCGACCAGACACTCAGGCACGCGGCCACGGGACCCCATAAACTAATGTTTAGTTTTTATTATTATAATGAGAAGCTATAGAGGTTTGTTTTTATATATTATGACTTATATATTGAAATTCGGTTATGGTCACATACCCCATTATATCTATTCCTCCATTCTATAAGGAATCTTGTCCTATTCTTCTAAAATGTTCAAGATAGTTTCTATTCATTGACGGAATAGGCGGTATTTGTTAAGGATATTACTATTATATATATCTACCTACAATTTTAAATATTTAATTAATAATTCAATAAGAAATATTAAATGTACTTCCCAGAAAAAACTTTCAGTAATGTCAGCAAAACTGTTGATCTTTGACACTGGTGTAGTGTAGACTGTGCGATTGTCTAATTATTATCAAAACCTTTTCAGCTCTTCTCATTAATGTCAGATTGAGGAATACGTAGTTAAACAGGTCTTAAGTATTATAGTTTTTGAGGAATCGTCCGTCCAACATCCAGACACAAAACCACACACACATACACATACACACGCACACACACACACACACACACACACACACACAGAGAGAGAGAGAGAGAGGGAGAGAGAGAGAGAGAAAGAGAGAGAGAGAGAGAAAGAGATAGAGAGAGATCATTGCAAAAATGTTATAATCGGATTGTAGGGACCTTAAATCGTGTTTATTCTCTAATATCTGGATGTGCGATTTTTAGCATTAATCCAATGCCTTTCTTAGCAAGTGGAAAAAAATCCCTGTAACATGGCTTTCAAAAATGGCATATTCGTATTAGCCATATACCTATTAACTAATATATTGCTAATGCTCGTATCTTTCCTATAAGAGTAGGTGAAGGAAATACTGTGAAATGGAAATATAATTTCTGCATAAGTCTATCTCTCACAAACACCCAACCGGCAATTATGCGCATGCTCGGAAATCATGACTACTATTGGCTAAAGCTGACATCGTCGCTGGCTGGGCTGTGTTCCAAAATCCTGCTCTTAGAGTACGAAATTATTCAAAGTCGTTTCAAAACTAATAACCTTACTCTCAGAGTTTACTCAACCTGTTCCAAAACAGCCAGAGTTTACTCCAAAGTGATAATAATAATAATAATAATAATAATAATAATAATAATAATAACTTTATTACCCAACAGAATCTCCAATTACAGGGTAAAGATTAAGATAGTTATAAACTAATACAATCAAATACACAAAAATTAATACATATAAATTTACAGATAAAACATAGGACAAAATTTAAACAAAAATATCTTCATATAAAGAATCTGCATTATGGCACATCACATGTATGGGCGAGCGCTGGAGAACATCAGTACGAGCGGTAGGTAAGTGAAAACTGCTACTATGTCTCGATGCAATCCTGGGTACATGGATTGGGATGCGTGACAGCAAAAAAGGTGAGTCAATGCTGTTATGAAGAAGTGACCACAGGAATCTTGCGCTGGAAACTTCTCGCCTGTAACTCAAGGATGGTAACGAATGACGCTCAAGTAAGGAATTGAAATCTGTGTCTCGATCGGGATATATATGGTCAATTCTATAGGAAATATATTTCATAAATCTTTTATGGATGCGATCAAGGTGAGAAATTTGAGTGGCATAAAAAGGGTACCATATTAAACTGGCATACTCTAATTTACTAACCACGAATGAGAAATACAAAGCTTTAATAGCAGAAATATCTTCAAACATTTTACAGGTTCGGAAAATAAAACCCATAGTTTTGTTGGCCGAAGAGCAAGTATTTACTATATGCTCATTAAATCTAAAATTATTGGAGAATGTAACACCTAGATCTTTAATAGAGTTCCTACGACAAAGAGTGGAACCACAAATAACATACGTATGTATGACAGGATTATTTTTGTGATGTTCTACTTTACTAACGAGGAGGGTATAGAAATTACTCCACAATATTTTCAAACGTAGATGCTCACGATTCTCAACATATGAAAGTAATTTACCTTCTTGAGGAAGAAAACATGCTTTTGGTTGAAAATAAACATAAGTTGGCGTATATTACGAGCATACTTTTATAATAAAAGCGCTTTTATGGAGCGTACTTTCACATTATATTGAGGAGAGTGCTCCATAAAAGCGCTTTTATTACGGACTTGACATTAATGTTGTAATTATAAGTAGTAATTTAGTTTCAATTTTTTACTTCAACAAAACTCTCATTCGTTCCAAAACACAACACATCATACTCTTCGCCAAAACTTGGTATTCTTGGTTTTGGAACGATGCTCTGGTGATGCAGCGAGCACATGGTTTGACTTTGACGTTTGATTTCATTTCTTTTTGTAGTTGCACTTCGAAAGCATTCGCTTTATGTTTCATACAGTAATTTATTGTCACCTAAATAAATTAATCCTGACCAGATTGTATTCCTATTATTTTCACAGTACAACAAAGTAAATTATTTAATTCAAATTTAGCACTAGAATATGTCAATTTTTTTTATTATTACTAAATTTATATTCAAGAATTTACATACAAAATAAATAGTAGGTACATTGTTTAATTTCTCAAATTTAAATTAAAAAATTCTCGCGCTAGTCGTTAATAAACAGATCTCTGAGATTCGCAAAAAGTGATCATGATTTCCTCGTTAGCCAATAGTAGTCAAGGTTTCCAAGCATGCGCATAATTCGCGGTTGGGTGTTTGTGTGAGATAGACTTATGCAGAAATGATATTTCCATTTCACAGTGTTTCCTTCAAGAAAAGCAAAGGATCCGCAATATATTAGTTAATAGGTATATGGTATTAGCTAGGAGCGTAGTAGGGTTCGGGGAGGAGAGTACATTGTGTAATTTTATAAATAGTCAATGTTCTAAAATCAATCCCGTTATTTTAATGCCTTACCTCGTATATTATAAAAAAATAAAATTAACCAATTTTGAAATAGTAAGCGACTATACTAACATTATTTCCTTGCTAAAATTTCCTTAAAACTCCGGTAAGTTCCAAGCCTGATAACTATAAATAAATATATCATCACGATATATTACCCATTGCTGGGTGTGTTAATCTGCTTTTTTATTCGGAAATTTCAGTAATGACGATATATCTGTACCGTTGAAGGCGCTTGCCAGACGTCATCTCACGGACTCCAAAACTACCTTAGAAAGAGTATCCATCTACTCACTTTAATTAACAATAATTAATTAACTAATTCTTGTTGACCATAAACCTATTCGTATCCGTGTCAAGATCACAAGATCTTTCCCAATCAAATTCCAAATTCCACATTCTCAAAAAATGCAAAATGAAATCCATCGCAAAGGAGTGGCACTTCAGAACTTGTTTATAGCATTTAGGCAATTGTTCTGGGAATTCCAACAACTGAACATCACTTCTTGTGTTGTGTTGTCTTCAGTGTACCGGCAACTGTCTTCAAACAAGGACGCAACGAAGTTTAATTTGTAGATTCGTTCAGCATGTGTTTGTTATCGGGAAATGAAAATCGTAGTGACCTCTGGGTATTTTGACATGAAATAGTGGACTGTCTATACGGAGTAGAAAATGGGATTCAGTATACAGGTAGGTTTTAATGTATGAGTTAAAAACATTGAACATATGTCTCAAAAACTGGTTTATTTGAAATGTAGGTGATTTTCTTCCGGTGATTCATCTGTTATATTTTTATTACTTTTAAACAAATATTTAATATTCAGACAATGTGAAATAAAGGATAACTAAATGCGAACTATTTTCCGTTTCTGCTAACTGGTTTTTAGATATAATTATACGTAAAATTGGAATTATTCATGATATGGTAATTATCTTGTATTAGAAATAAATGGCATTTAGTCATTGAAATTTATATTCATTGTACAAATTTTTAACAAAAAGTGTACTGAAGTGAAAAAATCGAATGTGGCCAGCACAATACCTTTCGTCAATTCTATGTATGTTGTACAAATCCCATACCAAAAGTCCATTGGAAAAGATTCTATATATCCAGTAAAATCTTTACATTACATTTAAAATGTATACCTAATAGGACCACGTGACTTCCGAATCGCTGTTCTGATTGGCTAATTTGGGTTTTCTGGCGTTAGATCCAAACATTTTTGAAACTCAAATGTCAGTCGCAATGGGCTACTTGCATGGTACTGAAAATCCAATTTCTATCACTATATACGTAATGTTATGTTGAAAACATATATAAAAATATAAATTTTATTTTTAAAAAATTATTTGTTTTTTAGTAAATTAAGAAAGAAAATTTTCTGTGACGTCATTATATTTAGCTGGAGAAGGAAACCATGTTTAAAAATGTAACGTATAGATAGCATAATGTGCGAGAAAGTTTTAATTTGAATTTGACATTAGTTCATTTTTTCCTCTCTCTGGTCTCTCAAATACATTAATTACTTCACAAATAAACACATATGTAATTACATATAATTTAAAATATCGATAACAAACAGACAAACTAAAATACTAACCTCCAAACTATTGTTGAAACGTCAAACAGGAGATCTACATTACCCGTACAAACAAACGCTATGGCTCTACGACCATTCATTGGTGCGGCGTAATTCTACGTCATACATGGCGGGAATTCAAATAATCAAATTTCATTATTTTTTTCCTGGCTAATTAATAAAAATTTTGTCAAAAGAAAAAATATGGGTAGCAAGTTTTTACCTGCTCTTCAAAAATATTAAATAGAAAAGGTACGCAAGTAGCCCATTGCCATCTTCAATTTTAACAAAGAAACCTTAAAGGTTGCTACAGGAAAAAATGTATGCCAGTTTTATCCTTCTCAGAAATTAGCATATCTCGAACGGTATATTTCCCGCCTGATATAAAAGAAAGCTTTCCTCATTTATACCATAAATAACTACGTCTATTTTGTATAAATATCAATAGAATGAAAACTTTTTAATGTATGCGACAGTGCTTAAGTGCTATTATCATTTTATGTTATTTGCTAAACAATAACGATAGCTGCAACTTCTTTCATGAATATTCTTATAATTTTGTTAAACATATGCTGAACGATGGGGTATTCCAATGTATAGGCTATCCAGCGAATCAAGCGGTTTACGTCATCGTTTAGGGATTTTTGAAATTTTTTTTATATTTTTAAATATATTTTATTAACGGTATTTTATTGTTTTTTTTTTATTATTATTATGTATTTGAAACCTTTAATAAAAATAATTATATTTGGAAATATTATTATTAAGTAAAATTTTGTTAATTTTTGCAAAATGACGTTTGATTATATTTTTTTAATATTGGTAATTCTGAACATGTATATTACTAAATATTATATGTCTACATTATTTATACTTTTCAACCTGTATTGTGATTTCATTTTGTTTTTTGTATTGTTGTTCATTGACAAAATGTCAAATGCTCTGTCATGTCAAATTCAAGAGCTTGTAGTTAATTTATTGACTTATTTTGAAAATGAAAAATAGTTTGCTGGGCTCTTACTTTCACTGAATTGTAATATTGAGGTAATATTTCGTTCTTTTATTAGTAATAATTTGAAAAATAAATCTATATGTACAGAAACAGTTAGAAATTGTATGGTATGCAGTATTCTGTATTTTTTTTTTAAGGATCTCACATAATACTAGATGGTTTGTTGCATATACTACAAGAATGAAGTATTTATAACGGCGTAAGCAGTATCGTTCAGAATATTTTAAATAAAATTGGATTTCGCTGGAAAAAAAATTATACCAGACGTGTTACCTTTTTAAGAAAGATTTGGATTTATGAAGGCAACCCACAGATCATATATATTTTAATCCGTTTTACATGCTCATGTAAACTTTTTAACATATGACGTCATTGATTCTAGTGATATTGTATTTATGACGTAAACCGCTTGATTCGCTGGATGGCCTATAGTCAAATTTAAGGTCAAAAATTACCTATATGATATTGTGGATTATGCGAAACAATAACCGAATAATGTAAAAAAAAAAACAAAAATTATTTTTTCTAACATGCGATTTCTTGTAATTTATTTTGGCGCTAAAGGGTATCACGTGGTTTGTGACGTACAAATGACTAATGACATTTCTAACAAACTTTGTACATATAACTGTCTTATTAACAGGTGACACAATGACGCGAAGCCAACTGTTTTGTTCGTTTTAGTTTTATTATATTTTGTGGGTTTATAAGTTTTCCATTTCTGTATTTCTCAAATGTCAACAGCTCCTCCTACGTCACATGTGGTAGAATTCAAATTCATAACTTGCTTAAATTAAATAAAAATGAACTCAGAATTTTAGATTTATCTGATGGCTCCACCACATTACTTTTCGTGAATTCTATGTATATTTATACAAATTCTACAGGGAATTTATTTTAACATGCAACATATGGCGGATCACTTCCATGGTTACTCACTATTGTCAAAAAATGACAGCAATGTAATATTTGTCCATTTTAAAATGCAACATTATAAATAGTATTGCAGTACAGGAGATACCGCCAGAACACATCACAAATGGTGTCAATTCTTATTACGACCGACTAGAATATTGTCTCAGAGTGATTGGGGGTATTTTTTAACATTTATTACCTGAAAGTTATGAATTTTTGTAAGCTAAAGTTTTTTAAGATGTACAACATTCATGTTTTGATTATTTGTTAATCGTATTTAGGCTAATTTATAGGAAATTTTGTATGTTGCATTTTAAAATGGACAAATATTACATTGCTGTCATTTTTTGACAATAGTGAGTAACCATGGAAGTGATTCGCCATATGTTGCATGTTAAAATAAATTTCCTGTATATCAAAAGTTCCTTGGAAAAGATTCTGTACAGGTGTCTCTTAAATAGAGGGACATTGCTTAACCACATATTCCTGAGGCTAAAATAAGACGAATTAACTAAACTTGCTTCTACCGGAAAGTGTACCATTTAGCCAGAATTCTGCTTCAAAGTTCTTCGAAAAAAAAAAATTAATTTTGCTTATAATAACAGAACGCTTTATACGATTTGGATGAAATTTGGTATGACAGTTCATATGATTATAAGTCATCTTTTAAGGTGATACTTGTTATTATTAATCGCCACGCCGATAACATAAAATTATTTTTTTTCAGAAAGATACATTCAATAGTAAACATTTCTTTCTCAGTTTAATTTGTGATATCTGTTATGGTTCAGACAGAAAAAAATAAAACCCGAGTGAATGCAGCGTGAATTTTTTAAAATAAATTTAATCTAGCAGTGTATCCAAATGTCAAACACCTAATTTCTAATGACAGTAACAATTGTTTAAGGGTTGTCAAAAAATTCCTTCGCAATATTCAGAAACTAGTGACATCTGTTTGTTCGCCCTAATAGTATTTTATAGTATAATACGAATAAATATGTTAGCTTACTCCTAAACAAGTTGAGAAGATTGAAAACTCGTTACTGTCATTAAAAGTTAGGTGTTTGACATTTGGATAGACTGCTAGATTAAATTTATTTTATAAAAAATTCACGATGCAGTCACTCAGATTTTATTTCTTTCTGTCTGAACCGTAACAGATATCACAAATTAAGCAGAGAGAAAAGTTTACTATGGAATGTATCTTTCTGAAAAAAAAAATAATTTTATGTTATCGTCGTGGCCATTAAAAAGTTACGGTCTAATCAATGTTGGGACACCTAAGTTTCATACACTAGTGGTTCACTAATAATAACAAGTATCACCTTAAAAGATGACTTGTAACCATACGAACTGTCATACCAAATTTCATCCAAATCGTATGAAGCGTTCTGTTATTACAAGCAAAATTAATTTTATTTCGAAGAACTTTGAAGCAGAATTTTGGCTAAATGGTACACTTTCCGGTAGAAGCAAGTTTGGTTAAATCGTCTTATGTTAGCCTCAGGAATCTGTGGTTATGCCATGTTCTCCTATTTAAGAGACATTTTGTATATCCAGTAAAATTGTAACACGAACATATAAGTACTATTTTCTACAAATTCCATACCGAAAGTTCCTTGAAAAATATTCTATAAACTAGCACTAGATCCCTTTAAATATACATTTCTGGATATGACACATAAAAACCGTAAAAGAATTAATGTAAGTGAAAGGCAAAAACAACATTATTATTTGTTTTTTTCCGTAAACTATAATTTCCGTATAAAGCATATTATAGTATAATAACATGCCTTCAGCTACTTAAATAATACATCTTGTATGTATTTACAATGAAACAATGTCTAATAATTGAATTTTTTATCATACAACTTACTGTACTCGTATTTTAAATAATTATCACAAATAATCATGTATACACAAATATATGTATCCGTAAATTATAAATATTTATTTAATTAGTTAATGTAGTATTTAGTTCATGAATGCGATGATAAATCGATAAATGTGAACGAGGCGAAAGAAGAATGTTGTTAAAGAGAGAAGTGAGTCAGCAGAGCTCTTATCTTATCCTTTTTCTTGTTGTTGTTATTATTATTTTCGGGTTTTTGCTAACCCACTAAGTGGAACACTCGTGGTTTTATGTATGTATGTATGTATGTAGTTCATATGTATATGATCTAATTGTTATAATTATATTTTTTGAAATGTTAACTCTTTTTACCTCCCGCTACCCTTGGTAAGGGAGGTATAGGGATCGCGCTAAAAATCTCATATCGAGATTTTAGTAAATGACCACGTTTTTAGGTCCCTAGAATCCATTTTTAACATTTTCACGATGATGTCTGTATGTGTGTGTGTGTGTGTGTGTGTGTGTGTGTGTGTGTGTGTGTGTGTGTGTGTGTGTGTGTGTATGTGTGTATATGTGTATGTGTACGAATTTTGTTTGCACTCTAACTCAAATACTATCATTCAGAAAATTCTGAAACCTTGTATTTTTACCCTACTCTAATAGGAATAGAAGCCATTAGATTTTGGTGTAAATCGGATAAACGGAAATCGTACTTTACTTGAAGCTCATAATGGTTTTTCTTCAAAAAATACCATTAAATGCCATTTTTTCGAATTTTATGTCTTATGAAAATTAAAGATTATTTAATTTTCTACAGGGATACATTAATACTTTTTCTATATATTTTACAGATAAATTTAAAAATAATTTTTTTTATTAGTCTCGAAGCCTAAGATAAAAACTATTCCTTTGTTACACAGTTCATTTTTCAAATGAATATAACTGACAGTAAATGTCACTGTCAGAAAACTTATCACTTCAAAATAATAATAGTGACATTTTAAAAAGAAAATAGTAAATAAGGCAATAGTTTTCTACAATGGAACAGTTTGCAGCGTTAGTAAATACGTAGGTAGGTATGTATTTAAATTAATAAAAATTAAATAGTGGGAGGTTTTGTGTTGGCCACATCAGATTTTTTTAAAAGATTACAGAGGAAAAAATGTAAAAAGGAATTGCTAAGTTTATACCTTCCGTCATTTTTAGGTAAGGAAGGCATCTATTGTCTTTGGTCAAAAAATTCGGTACTGAGTATTTGATGAATAAGCGTGTTTTAGGGTCCCTAAAATACAATTTTACTAGTTTTACGATGTGTGTATGTGTGTGTCATAAATTTCTCCGACGATAACTCAATTTTAAAAATTATATATCTTAATAATAAGAGCTAATTAGATTTTGGTTATAATTGGTCAACAGAAAGTTCTTTTATTTGAAGTTCTTAACAATTTTTCTTGAAAAAACGTAGTTAAATATAATTTTTTGACATTTTATGTGATTATAAATATGGAAAAATATTTTATTGTCTACACGATTTGATTACATTTCATATTCAATAGATACAGAGTTAAAGATTTAGAAAGATATTAACTTTCGTAAATCACCCAGCTATGCTATTGGGCTTCCAAATTATCAAGAGATGGCGCTGACCTCAAACGTCAAAATTCAAACGAATGGTACATTTTTCTCTGGCTTCCATAAGAGTACAATTGGTGTGAGACTAATTTTCATAGTTTTTAATTTAATTTGGGTTTAGTATAGTGATTTTTTATTAATTTCGGTAGAATTGAGTTTGCTCTTTCTTGTAGTAATAATTTAGAGATAGTTTTAATAATATTTTAGTTAATAGGGTTAATTTTAGTATAAGTAGTTGTAGGTTAAGAGTATTTTAGTCAACATTTGTTTTTTTAATAAAAAAATCTTTGATTTCCTTCATTTAGATGAATTTTCAAAGCTCTTTTCCAAGCTTTTAACTTATCACAGCACATTTGTCCTCCAAATTTATTTTTTATAACAACGACTCCCTCATTATTTTTAGGAAAACGGTGAAACCTTAATGTTCTGTTTTTCTCTGCCGTCGATTTACAACCATAAACCGCACATGTTCTCTTATTTTTGGTACTTTTCTTCGGAGAAAACTCCATCGTAACTTTAACCTATAAATTGCATATCTCCTAATTTGTTCATGAATTTTTATTAAAACAAAAACCTGTTATATTAGGAGTAATTCAGATCCTATTAAGAATAAAACAATAATAGCCGAAGATAAAAGCATATTAAAATTCGTATACAAGTAAATACAATCCCTGAATAAAACAACCACTTTGTACATGTACACCTCACTCAGTTCAGAATTCTGTCACCAGTGGCGCATTTTAATTTTGGAAGCCCAATAAGGCTATACATGATAAATACGAATTTAAAGTATCTAATATTTAGAAAAAATGCATTTATGCAACTTTACCATATCAAACAATATTTCGAAAACATAACTGTAAATATACACAGTTGAACCCGTTTATAATGATGTTGGTTATGGTTATAACGTGTTAACGATTGTACCTACTGCAATTGTTTTTTTTTTTTTCTAGGGGCTGTCTTTCCTTTTATGTTTCTGGATCATGCAACGGGCTTTTGGCCTCGATACAACCCTGGTGTCACCCTGCCCAAAAGCCTTCATGTACCGTTTCCAAGATATTAGAAAAAATATGTGGTACGGCTCTTTGTTTATAACAAGTGATAGCGATGCTTTTGTTATACAATCTATAAGAATTTTATTAGACAATGAAGCTGAGTCTTTAGTACTCTATGACCATGTAAGTATAAGAAATAGGTTCCTTAAAATGCAAAAATTTATTGACAGTATTGGGGAATATTTTAACAAAATATAGCAAAATTTTCAGAATGAAAACCGTATTCTTCTATATTATTTTTGAAATTAAGAGATTCGACCTCGAATAAAAAATGAATTGGCAGAAGACTTACGTCATCAGCCTGAAAAAACCTTATAAAATGAAATAAAACTTGTAGAAATTATTTATTTTTAAATACGGACGAAAAAATACTAGTATTAAGAAACGTATACCGTATGTCCACAAATCGAGTTCCAAAGAGGAAAAACATTTTTATTTTTTATTTTACAAAAAATGTATTCTTGATAAAAGTTTTTGGATGTCCCGAAACGGCCAATTCAGTTTTAACATTTTCAAATTTTCCTTTAGTTTCAGATTTTTTCGAAAATTGGTCATTTTAGTTGAAAATTATTCTAAGTCCCAAAAAATAAGTTTGCGTTGTCATGGTAATTGCCATTATTTATTTATTTTCATTAACTGTCAGTTATAAAAATCAACCATAATCGTTATTAAATTCTTCGACAACTCAACGGATCGCTTTATTACCTTTCCCATAGCATTGAATTAGGTAAATTCGTTCGTCTTTTGACAACATTTTCAACGATTATGGTTGATTTTTATAACTGACAGTTAATGAAAATAAATAAATAAATAACGGCAATTACCATGACAACGCAAACTTATTTTTTGGGACTTAGAATAATTTTCAACTAAAACGACCAATTTTCGATTTTTATCTGAAACTAAAAGAAAATTTGAAAATGTTAAAACTGAATTGGCCGTTTCGGGACATCCAAAAACTTTTATCAAGAATACATTTTTTTGTAAAATAAAAAATAAAAAAGTTTTTTTTCTTTGGAACTCGATCCGTGGACATACGGTATATTAATGAAATTTATAAGTATTTCTAAGTCAATCTCTATTCCTTTTACGGAATATAAAATTATTTGAAATAATTGTAGATGATTTTTATACCATATAATGTTTGCATTAAATTTTATATCGATCAAATATCGATCCTGTCACTATTGTCACTTGGTTGTCAGTTTTCTCTGCGATAAGTTTTTGTGACTTTTGATACAGTATTACTTGTTTGTTTTAATAAGTAATATACCAAAATACCTCCATAAAAATGCCTAAAGCTTTAATAAAACAATCTCAGAAACTAACTATAAATGTCGTAACTATTTCGAATGAGAATTGTCCAATGGTGGGCCATTAATTCTGTTGAAAGCCATTCGAATGGCAAAAGATAATTTTTTTCAAATATTTCTTTTGTTATCAATCTTTAATTAAAGTATGTATTGTTAGTGAGAAACCGATACCCTGCAAATAAGCAAATCTTGATAAGCAAATATGAGGGTTCGTGTCAGAATGACAGCTACTAATCATGTACAATTGCGGCCAAAAAAATAACTGTTTTTATGAATTTTTAACATTGTTATTTGACTTCCATGTCAAAATGACATCAAATAATGTCGCACAAGCAGTGGCGTTTCATTATGAAATCCATAAAACTGTTTTTATTTACTTAATTTTTATTTTACTAATTAAATAATTTAATCAAAACAGAGAAAGAGAAACGTGTATTACTTATATGAAAAATAAAATATAATGAAAAACGGTGAACACAAAATTATAAACCAAAAAATCAAAAACAAAGAATTAATATTTTATGGGGGCTCCATTTATTTCTATCATAGCTCTCGTCTTTTCGTTTTCATTCAAATGTCGAGGCACTTTAGTGCTTTCAAATTATTTTCATGTAATGTGACATTGACATTTATGTAAATAATTACAGAAAATTTATGACGCCTATGTTTGAATATTCTGGCAAAAACTGAATTACAAAAATAAAAAATAGGTGCTTCCATTTTTTTGACCGCAATAGTACATAACTTATAAATGTCATAAATTATAAATTTTAATTCAAAATTCATTACGTGGTTAGTATCCCATGTAAACGTAGTAGTATATGACGTAATTACTTTAGTAATATTATTTGATGACATGATGACGTAAGTCTTCTTCCCAATCATTTCTTCCATACTAAAGTTTGTTTCATAGCTATGGTAGATAATTATTTGAAATTTTCTTGTGAAAATGACGTAAGTAACTGTTTGTCTATTTTTCAGAAAAACCCTAATGTTGTAGTGGATACTCTAGACAACACAGAATATCTTGTAGAAGGCCTTGATGTCAAAGTGCGCAAAACTAGTACATTTTCTATGACCATAGCTTTAAAATATAAACAAGGAACGTTGCCAAAATTAACTGCGTATAGAGTAAACGAAATAACATTTTGCGCATTTACATCCCAGAGAGGACCTGGTACCAGTACCACCACAACAAGGTAAAAGAACCACAAAGATTTCCCAAAAAATAAAATAACACAATATATTTTTAGATCATGCGTGATCGTGTATGCAAGAGAATATTTAGAATGTTGGAAACTTTAATTCAAATCCTTTAAAATCAATTGAGAAGTTCTTAATAAACGCCCTAATCCTAATGCTTATAGTTCATTTTTTGAATATCAAATAATCAAAGAATAAACCTTCTAGCTTTCTTAGGGCCGGTCTTATAAACAATAAATTAATCCTTAGTTAGTTACTGCACAAGTAAATTAAATGGATCATTAAAAAAGAAATGGATATTATAAAACTAATCTCACTATCAAATAACTAACGGGGGATTTCATTAAATTTTAGTAGTGTGTTTGTGGTTTTGTGAAAAGTTTCTATATTCACATTCGTTATAAACTTAAATCAGTTGATTTGACAGTTGAAAAAGTAACGTGATCGTGGGAATAATCATATTGATATTGAAAAATATAACCTATTAGGTATTGTTGAAGATTATTTTCATATAATTTGGAACGACTCAGTTGCGTAAAATCGTAAGGTTATTACTAGCTGATTCATTGCGGAAATTGACACATTTCTTAATGTTAGTGGTCTTATATTTCCTTCAATCTGTCCCAATATATGTAACACATATTGTTTTGACAATCGAAATCTCTTTTTAAACTCATGGCTCGTACCACGATCATGGTTTTAACAAAAACGCTGTTTTAAGAAATGTCAAATTCAAATTTCAAAATGTAATTTCACCCTTATGTTAGAAGAACAATTTATTTAAAAATATTTGTTTGAATACAAACTATGTTCTGCTTTAAAATCATATTTTGATAAATTTCATAGTATTTATTATTATCATTAAATAATGAAATTTGACATTTCTTAAAACAGTGTTTTAGTTAAAACCGTGATCGTGGTACGAGCTATTGTCATCATATATTTCATATGGATTTGTCCTGTTTGATGATACAGACTCTAAAGATGACATAGTTTTTATGAGGTACACAAGATATGTACCCTCATAAAAACTAAGTAAAAGACACTACTAAATTTGACAGCATAAAATCTTAATTCATAGATACAATTTGTAGATGGCCTTGATCGGACTTCTTTCAAAAATTTTACTGTATGTTGTTTAGGTTAAGAAGGAAATGAAAAATTTAAATTTGTGACTTTGGGGAGACTCAGCATGAGCCGCCATCTTGGATCAAAGGTGCAAAAATACAATTAAAGATATACATTATTACGCATTTAAATACGTGTCGAAATTTCAAATGAAAAAATGCGATCTAAACCGATTTGCAGATGTTTAAGATTTTAGAGAAATTGCATAAAAGTTTAAATTGTAAATAACTCGTGAATCACTCATCGGAGTAAAAATCATTTAATATATGACATGAAGGAGAATTCCAAGCAGAATTAAAATACTCAAACCGCGGTATCAGGGTCGTTGATGTATTTGTAGGAAATCGGTGACAAAAATTATTTCTTCAGTTCCATGACGAATGTAAACTGTTATAAATAACAAAACCTATTAGACTAAATATTAAATGCTTAATATTGTTTATATTTTGAGTGACTTAATTTTCTTTCACAAATTGTTATTCTGGTTAACTATTTTTGAACATAATTCTTTGAGAGTTCATCCTAGGTAAAAAATGCAAGGACCCTTTTTTTGTACAAAAATGTACATGCTTTAATTTTGTATTCTTGTAAAATTTTGTTACGGGTCATTGTTTTCCAGAAAATAGTCAAAAACTCATTTTTTTGATCTCCATTGACTAGACTGTAATGTATTTCGAGACCTATATTCGAAGAAAAATTATGATAATATTATTAAATTTATTTATTTCCTTAGTGCCCCTCCGCCTCCTGCGCAAAGTGTAAACCACAATCCATGGACGTCTTGGAATATCCCACAAGGATCAAAACCTACGCCAATGGCCGAAGGTAAGTGGGTGAATGCATTATGATAAAAGGATAATTAGATGCTAATATATGTAGCGATATTTATGTATGTGTGACAGTTAATTTAAAACCGGAACAATTTAAGCATATAATTATGTAATGTATAATAAATGGGTTCTCGTGGTCAAGACAAACGAGAATTTTTTTTTCAAATTTCAAATGGCACAAAAGTGACCCTTGTGGTGCACTCTCCACGCCAGCAATGAGCGCGCGTGAGGTGACGCCTGGTAAACGCCCGCGCGGTACGAATATGTCATCATCGTTACAAATATCTGTGTAGAGGATGGAAAAAATCGAATTCCTATATGAAAAATAAAGAAAAAATGTTTTTATATTTTTTTACGTAGAATAACGTGGTGTAATTAGATTTTTTTCAAAACTTAATATTTCTCGAGATGTAACACATGAATATAATATTTTCTAAATTGAACATATTATATTGAAAATTTTTTGGTTAAAAAATTATCCAATTGAATCCCTTTATTGCTGACCACGTGTGCGAAAGTAACCAATCAAAACAAACTTACACTGAAAATTTTTTGGTTACAAAATTATCCAATTGAATCCCTTTATTGCTGACCACGTGTGCGAAAGTAACCAATCAAAACAAACTTACACTGATAATTATCCTAAGACAATTAGCACTTATGTCACTAAGTTGCTAAGTAACAAACACTTTTTGACATATAATTAAAGATTAATTGTTTTAATTTAAAAATGTCATTTTCACGCTGTCAATAAAAATGATGATTTAATCAACAAAATTATGGAAGAAAACACATCAAAAAATACTGTATTAAATAAAAAACTAAATGTGGAGAATATTTATGGACTTTTGTGTCTTATCTTCTCTTTGGTCTCACTCAAAGAGATCTCATTCTCATTGCACACTTCACACTGAACATATTCATAGCCACATTCACTTTCATAGCCAATAGTGACATCTACTGGGTTATGTAAGACACAAAAATTCTGTCAAATACAAATTTTAGGCAAATTTAATGTTAAAACTGCAAAAAATTTTTTCACCGAATACCCCTCGATCATTGATAAATACTTATAATTTTATCACACTTCCTCAAGCACGTTTCTTTTAGGTAACACCACCTCCGCCTTCGGCGTCGGGCTGTTACCAAGCAACGCGCTTTCGGTAACTGCCATAAAATTATTTCGTAATTATCAATGTCCTCGGGATATTATAGCTGAAAATAGTCTCATCTTTTTCCTTGTGTTGTAAGCTTTTCATAAAGTAAGTCTACATTCTTTTGTTTTGAACAAGAACAAAATACGAATTATTAATTTTTGCGGAGGGGGGAGGGGGGTTGGGGGGTTGTTGTTGAAAAAATGAAATTTATTAAGAAACAAAAGAAAAAATCAATTACAGATCATCATTATTTGTTGATTTTTATTCTATATGTATTAAAAAAAAACTCTCATAAAATTTTCTTGGCAATTATTTTTGGATTGATCATTTTAGTTGGCTTTGATATTATTCGAAAAATGTGGTCTAATATGCTTTCTGAAGTATTTAAATTAGAAAAAAATAGTAAAAATAAAGAGAATAAAATTAAAAATAAACAAATAATAATATGTAATTGATTTTATACACTACTCAACTTTGTTACTATTTTGTCCGCTAGTGTATATCGTCTGAATTTGATAAAAATCCATAAATTATTTATAATATCAACAACGGAAACATAAACCCATAATTATTTATATTCATTTTGTCACCCATTAAAATTTATAATCCAAAATATATTTACTAATAATATTTCGGCCTTTCGACAAAAGAGCCTCGTTTTGTTGACCTTATACCGAGCGCAGTCAACTTTTTTCGCATTAAACAATACCATCAACACTTCATTTGTTTCTGTTTGTGTCTTGATCAACTGTTCAAGTCACTGGCAATTCGCTGGGAAAGGAAAACAAATGAAGGACGCCTTTCGCCTCGAGGCGCTTACGAAAATTTTATATGAGTGTTTTGTTTACTGGTTGCTTAGTAACCGGAACAATTGAAAAACGATCAATAGGATATTTGGTTATTGACAGAGGAAATTTTGATTGGTTTTTGAAAGAACAATAGGAAGAACGAATTTGTGGGTTTTTGATGAATTTTTATAGGAAATTTTATTGAATTATTTTTATTCAAAGAATGAGAGAATGGAATGACCGAATGACGTTAGTTTATAAAAAAAACTTAAAATACATAAACAAACTCATAAATTAATCATGTGGTCTGTTGAATATATAAATATGATCATATCGTCATTATATCTGTGACTTAATGGAAGAATAACCTATGTCAACATTCCGATAGTTATAAGGTATAATTTAACGATAAAAGAATCATGTTTTAATTTGTTTACTCCCAGCAATAAGTAGTTTTGCTTGGGAAAAAATCCAGGAGTTTTGCAAATTGGCAGTTTGATACAGTTTGTGGCCCTTCAATCTGCCATATTGGAAAAATGGCGGCCAAAATAAGTTTTTTGACAATATGTCATTTCCAGTATCTCCTACAAGACAAAAAGTATAAGAGAACAAAGCTCGCCATTTTTATACAAAAAAAAAAAATATCTGATGTGGACACCACATGACTTCCTTGTACGCCTGTTACACTATACATATTTTGTTAATAATTAAAATATGTTCCTTATTATAACAGACCCAATCATAAAATTGCACGTATTTGACATAATTTGACATTAACATTAAATTCTTCATTTTTTTGTTGTTTTTTGTCCTAATTCATAGCAAACTTAATTACAGAAACTGAAAAGTACATAATTTTTAAATATACATATCTCGCTTATACAAAGAGCTAATTTAATTATACTTGATGTTTTCCAAGCAGAATTTAATTCTCTAAAACTTTTATTTGAAGCCTTTATTATGAAAATCAAGATAACACCATTTTTTTCAAGAAAAACTGATAACAGCTTCAAGAAAAGTATCACTTCCGGTTCGACTATTTTAACCAAAATCTATTATGTTATTTCCATTGATATAAAAGTATTATATACCAAATTTTAAAAGTTTTAGATTATTTTTAATATAGTTTTTCATTAAAATCTATTATAGGCTTCAAGTAAAGTACCACTTCCGGGTAGACCATTTTAACTAAAATCTATTATGTTATTCCCATTGATATAGAAGTGTTATATACCAATTTTGAAAAGTTTTGGATTATATTTTATTATAATATAGTTTTTCATTAAAATCTATTATAGGCTTCAAGTAAAGTACCACTTCCGAAAGTTATGTAATGACCAAAAAGGAAGATGCACAACTAGATGTTATAGCAGTCCTAAATACAAAATTTTTATTTTCTACGGCTTCCCGTTTTTCAGTTATGCGAGATACGTACGTACGTACGTACAGACGTCACGACGAAATTAGTCAAAATGAATTCAGGGATGGTCAAAATGGATATTTCCGTTGAAATCTGGAAATCGAAATTTTTCGCGATTACAATACTTCCTTTACTTCGTACAAGGAAGTAAAAACTGTTGTGGCCAGCACAATACCTCTCATCATTTCCGTTTTGTTACATAAGTAAGAAATCTTGTCCTTCTTTTCTAAAATGTTTAAGATTAAAAAACTGATTTTGGCCATCATTTTTCCAATATGGCAGATTGAGCGACAGCGCCCCAAGGTTGCTAATTCAGGATTTTATTCAGGATATGAAACTGTACTAAACTGCCAATTTGCAGAACTCCTGAATTTTTTTCTGAGCAAGTACAGATTTGACCCCCTATTGCCTGGCCTATATGGAGGAAGACCCCATTGAGACCGTTCACCTATCCTATTACATCTCCTGTCTTTCAGACACCTGCGGCGTAGCATCTCAAGTCTTCACCCCCCTAATCGTGGGTGGGGTCTCATCAGTCCGGGGCCAATGGCCTTGGCATGGGGCCCTCTTCGCCCAGGAACGCCTAGGGCCCCAATATCGTTGCGGGGCTTCCTTAGTGTCCCGAAGACACGCAATAACGGCAGCACATTGTGTATGTATCGATACCAGGTCTGAGGAAGCTGTAGAACCAAGTCATCTGGTGTTGGTCTTTGGAAGGAGTCAATTATTTGACTGGGGCGACCCTGATTCGCAAAGTATCAAAGCGAAAAAAATTTTGGTGCATCCTGGATATAACAGTAGTAATCTTAGAAACGATATAGCTATTATCAGGTG
Source organism: Ophonus ardosiacus (assembly GCA_943142095.1). Taxonomy (NCBI): domain Eukaryota; kingdom Metazoa; phylum Arthropoda; class Insecta; order Coleoptera; family Carabidae; genus Ophonus; species Ophonus ardosiacus. Next base: position 9,576,673 of record OW964823.1, on the reverse strand, counting down.
AGATATAGTATTTTTCAAACTAGGTAAAACGGTTTTTTCTGTTGAAACACTCAGACCAGCTCGCGAAACACTCGGATAACGTCACATATTCACGCCGAGCAAAGCGCGTATCACCATATAAGAACTGTATAGGAGTCGCAACCCCAGAGTGTAAAACTTGGATTTCACTTGAAGTGGGATCAAAATTCAGGTCAAAATCACTGAAATACTCTAAACATGTTATGAAGTATATAGTATTCAATATGTATAAATATTGAATGTTTCAAAATGACAAACAAAAATAAAACAGAATATATTCCGATTTTATATATCACAATAAGGAATTATGATTATCGAATAAGATATTCACAATTAATAAAAATTACTCAACAATGTATTCACCAAGAAAATAATAACTCTGTTACAAAATAGAATAAATAAAACAATAAGCTTACAATATTATAATATTTAGATACGTGAGTAAATGTTAAATAAAGATATATTTAACTATTTTCCCCTGGTACCAGTAAGTGTGCTCAACTTTGCGTTTTGTTTTCCAACTTTCTATTTGTTTTCGTTAATGCATCATACTTAATTTTGACATAATTATTCATTGTAATATACCCAAATCATTCAAGCAGCCAATGCACGTCATCACTTAGTGTAAAAACCTTAACGCATTAAAATCACTAATAGTGAAAATGAAATAAAATTTCAATCATTTTTAACCGTTCATTACTTATCGTATATGACATGAATAATATATAAATAATGTACATCAACGTCATATTATTCGTTTAATTGTTGCTATAGTTGGCAACATTGATAATTTGCATGTTTATACTGTCAAAGTTATTATTTGACAATTTGAAAAATATTTGTATCGTGTTTGAAACATTTTTGTGCATTGTAAAGGCCTATTTATAATAAAGTAATGGTAAACGCAACGCAACGACGCAACTTGACCGTTAAAGCAAACATAAAATCTGTGAATCTCCCAAAGGTAGCACTTCTAATCAAACAGAAGAATTCGGTATATTTCTTTGAAATTCGGCATTTATTGCCTTTATATGGCATACATAAGTATAAATAAGGTTAGTATTATAAAATAATTTAAATAGAAATGGACAGAGACTAAAATAATATTTATTTTGTAGACTTGACAGTTCATTAGCATGTCGATAATACAGATTACAATCTGTATAACTCCTTTCATAAAGATTCTAAAACCTCTGCAAACGTAGCAGTACATGACGTCATACATCTAGTTTCTTTTATTCAATGTTATTATTGACGTGCATTGGCTGCTTGAATGATTTGGGTATAGAATAGGATATTATACAGGATGTTACTATGTATTGATTTTTCCTTTTTTTTTTACAAAATTTTGAACTATGCCGTGATTGGTTAGCTTTAAAGGCATCTAGTTCTTGTAGAAAACATGTTGACCAAAAATTATTGCCAGATTTACTAACTATGGGGTCAGTTCTACCATGGGTTAAGCGTTGTATACTTACATAACATCCTGTATAATAATATTTAGCAATTTACATACCGGGTGTAACACAAAAAACGATTACCATGGGAAAATAGTTTTTCCTTGCGCAACAGTGGCATATTAATTATAGACAATAATTCTTCAAATAAATGTTGTACAGATTTAAATTCTATATCCAATATAATAATCACATCTTATTTTGCTCTATTCGTAACCGAGTAAATTAAATTTAAAATTATATAAAAGTTTATTCTTTATGCTGTTAGCTATGATACAATTGCAAACAAATGTAGACATTGTACCTGTTAAAAAATGTAAAATACGATTTGCATCAAAATATTTTATTTATGAATATCTTGTTCGATAATCCGGAATGTATTCTCTGTTTTGTTTTATTCATTATTTATACATATTTATAATGAATAAAAAACATACTTCATAACATACAGGGAATTTATTTTAACATGCAACATATGGCGAATCACTTCCATGGTTACTCACTGTTGTCAAAAAATGACAGCAATGTAATATTTGTCCATTTTAAAATGCAACATACAAAATTTGTAGTTTTGTATTATCAAAACTAGTTTCCTATAAATTAGCCTACATACGATTAACAAATAATCAAAACCTGAATGTTGTACATCTTAAAAAACTTTATCTTACAAAAATTCATAACTTTCATGTAATAAATGTTAAAAAATACCTTCAATCACTCTGAGGCAATATTCTAGTCGGTCGTAATAAGAACTGACACCATTTGTGATGTGTTTTGGAGTTATCTCCTGTGCTGCAATACTATTTATAATGTTGCATTTTAAAATGGACAAATATTACATTGCTGTCATTTTTTGACAATAGTGAGTAACCATGGAAGTGATGAACTATAATGTTGCATTTTAAAATAAATTCTCTGTATTTGGAGTATTAATACAGTGATTTTGATCCCATTTTAAGTGAAGTACAATTTTTAAACACAGGGGTTGCGACTCCTATACTGTTCTTATACGCATATACACCCTATGTTCTGCCTGAGTATGTGACGTCATCCACGAGCTGGCCCAGGTCTGTTGTATTGTTTCAAGAAGAAATGACTGTCATCTCCTTGGCCTAAGAATCTGTGGTTAAGCCATGTCCCCCTATTTCAGAGATACCGTGTGTTTCTAGATTGGAGTACGCAGTCAAAATAACACAAGACGTTCGTCCTGTTTGTCTATGGCCGGCTACAGAAAATTCAGATATAAATTTACTAGCGACAAGGAAAGGTACTGTAGTAGGCTGGGGCTTCACCAATGAAGGAAAAATTTCAGAAGTTCTACAGCATGCTGAAATACCAATCATTGCACCGTTGGAGTGCTTCAACAAAGATCCTCATTTTTATGGAAAACATTTATCTCCGACCAGTTTTTGTGCTGGGTCCATTCCTGGTCCTGGATCAAAAAGTAAGAACTTTATATTTTTACACTCAGGTAAAAAAAAAACTGTTAATTGTCTCAACAACTATAAGAGCTACTAAGGCCCAGTTTTACAATCGATGGTTATGACTTATGGTTAGTTGACCTTAACTTGCAAGTTAACTTTGAGTATACTTAAGAAGTGTTTTTCAATCATTTTTGAATTGATAGTTTCTAAACTGTAAGTTAACTCAAAGTTGGTAATGACATTATCTAAAGTATGTTGGCAACATTGATGATCTGTCAAAAATTTGAATATATTCATATTTTGATTTCAAAAATTCAAACTAATAATATATGTTGTGCAGGATTTAATATAGCTAACAAATGTAAGTACCTATTTTAATAGTAACGTAATGTTAAAGTAAGTGCCGCTCCGTGGGCAAAAGGCGCGTTTGTACAAAATTATATTTCAGCGCACTGGCGCGCCTCGGAAAAGGGTTATTTCGTAAATTTTCATTATTTTGTCTATGAATTACGTAATATTAAATTTAAAGCAATCTTTAAACTATACTTTTTATTCTTCGCTGTTAAAGATGAACGAAATTTTTCATAACATTTCCACACTCCTTTTTGACAACCTACAGCGATTGAAAAAATCCAAATGATCATACTCTTCAAAAAAATTTGGTCTCTGTATGATTATTTTGGGACGTCGAACTGGTACATCTTCATCTTCACTAAATACGTTTACTTCATAATCGTTCATTTTCAAATAAACAATAATATATAAATAATATACACATACAATTCGCAATGTCACAATACAAGGTTAGGAAGTATTAGTCAAATTAGAACTTATAGTTAACTACAACCTATTCTTATGGTAAAAGTAAACTACAAGTTAAATCTTAACCAACATTTGAAAAACGGTACGAGTATGTTAACTTATAGTTAAGTGCAAACTCGAAGTTAACCATCGATTGTAAAACTGGCCCTAAGTCGGTTAATGGGGGATTACACCATTTTTTTTTTATAATTTCATCTGAAAATATTAGGAAAACTAAGACTATTGATGAAAATCCGGCGAAAAAATTCCTATTAATAAGCGAGTTATGGTCTCCCGAATTTTGAAAAGATTGACGTGACGTCACATTTATGTGTTTTTATATCAAACTGTTTTCATCATGGACCTAAATGATCTTGAAATATATGCTATTTTAAGTTATATTTACATAAAATTAAATGAATATTATAACACTGTATAAGTATACATACTTTATAATTACAGGTGTATTTAAATTATTAAGTTTAATGCAAGAAATTTATGTTAAAATAAAAATGTTTGGAAACTGTAGTACAGGAATGTTAGCCCCTCCTTTCGAATTTGAATTTCTTAACTTCCATTGGTAGTAATCCCACCTCCTAACACGCTATTTGTAATGCATGTATAGGCGGTTTCTCGGCCGCCAATCAAAATATTTTCATATTAGTGTCGAAGCGTTATAACAAAAAACCTTTTATTTCCGAAATATCTCAATTATACCATTTAATTTTTTAATTAATATTCGGTACTCAGCATATACATTCGTATTTTTTTACTATTTTCCTTTAATTCGATTGAGCCGTAATCCCCCATTAGACAAAAGTTGTCCTATATTAGGATGCCATTTTAGCAATGTATTGTTTAATCAGAAGAAATGCATAGGTCACTAGATACAGACAAATATATAAATTTTGCAACTTTTTTTCCTTTAGTGTGTACCCTTAGATCTGCTTTCTTGCAGTTTTCAGGCCATAGCTTTAAAGGGTTTTTAATTCTTTTTTGCCTGAGCAAACTTTTGTGACAATCTGCCCCTACTCCGTGTTGGTTGTCACAGACTTTGGGGTTAGTTGTTACGTGTTATTTAAATGAAAAAAATAATAAGGTTGGTTAATTAATAGGGTACCAGTAATTTAAATATAAGATACATTTTGTGATAACAATTGAAGTGACAACTATCCCCGGGGTTTTGTGCCAACCAACCCTGTACAGACATTTCAGACAAATCACGATTTGGTGGAAATACCATATAACCTAACCTCAAAGTTCATACAGAGTAACATCATGCAACCTTATAAATTCACAGAAAAATAGTTGAGGCATTGACTTTATTGAATAGAAAGTGAATAATCAGAGTTAATTATAACATTCATCAAATACTTGCAGCTGCAAAACACAAAAGAACCAGTAAAATACATAGAATTGTCGCAGGGCACATGCTTAGTAGTTCGAGTCACGACCTCTACGTGGCAATAGTGACTGAGAACTGTGATTTGGGACAACCAACCTGTGTGACAACCTGCCCCGGTCTCCCCTACTCATTATATTTATTGGATTTCAAGTTACAATAGCAAAGTAACCTTACAATTTCATGTTTGATAATTTTAATTATAATGTATTAAGGATGAAGGAAGGTTTTAAAACAGAAAAAACCTTCCTTCATCCTTAATAATTCAACTTCACACTTGGGTGTATCTTCATTCACTAATTATAATGGGCTACTTGCGTGGTACTGAAAATCCGATTTCTGTCACTATATACGTAATCTTATATTGAAAACATATAAAAAATTAAAATTTTATTTTGAAATAATTATTTGTTTTTCACTAAATTAAGAAAGAAATTTTTCTGTGACGTCTTTATATTGAACTGGAGAGGGGAAGCATGTTTAAGAATGTTATCAATAGATGACATGGCGTGCGAGAAAGTTTTAATTTGAATTTGACATTAGTTCATTTTTCTCTCTCTCTGGTCTCTCAAATACATTAATTACTTTATGAATAAACACTTAGGTAATTACTTGTAATTTAAAATATCGTTACCAAAAAGATAAACTAAAATACTAACCTCCAAACTATTGTTGAAACGTCAAACAGGTGATCTACATTACTCGCACAAACATACCATTACTATGGGACGGCACCACGCTGTGACTTTACGACTATTCATTGGTGCGGCGTAATTCTGCGTCATACATGGCGGGAATTCAAATAATCAAATTTCATTATTTTTTTTCTGGCTAATTAATAAAAATTTTGTCAAAAGAAAAATATGGGTAGCAAGTTTTTACCTTCTCTTCAAAAATATTAAATAAAAAAAAGGTACGCAAGTAGCTCATTGTTCATTAAATAAACCAATAAATACCATCGGTTACTTTTTGTACACTGTAATAGTACAGTGTTAAAAAAAAACTCAATTCGGAGTAGGCTATGAATAAAGAATCGTATGTCAATTTGGAAGTATTTAATTAAATGCCAGTTTGACACGAGATATTGTCGAAAAGGTTTTCAAAAGAAATAAAAGCATTTCTTCTTGAATCCTTATTTTAAAAACAGAAATAAATTAGAAAACGGTGAATGGTAATCTTCTGTATCCTTCTTTATTATCTTTTCTGCATAAAATTACATTTCATGATCAATTTTGACAACTTGACTTTTGAAGTGAATAACGATCAGACATACGTTTTTTTGTCCATAGCCTACTCCGAATTAGGTTTTTTTTTTGAACACGCTGTACGTCATTCATCAGACAAAATTAAAATTTAAATTCTTTCAAAACCAATCCTGGTTACAAAAAATTCCGATGAAATAATAAAAGTTTGTTGCATGATCTAACGAATATTTACATCGTAACATATTATTTATGACCATTACTAGTTAATACATTTTTAGTTTCTATAAATAATGTTGAAAACAACGTTGGCTGACGTATACGGAGAGCAGTGTTGCATTACTATAGAGTAAATTATGTGTGTCCTTGATACATATATACCAACCAACCAAGTACACTTTTGTTTTCCTTTTGGATTAGTTCACGAGGTTACCAAGTGTATCATACTTTTTACAAAAATCTATTAATATTCAATACACGTTAAATATCATTAATATCAATCGATTGATAATAGATATCATACAGACAAACATACCATACCGGATGTCTACTTCAAATGTGTTACAGAATGGTGCATTGAAAGTAGAGTTGCCAGATCTTCTATTTTTAATATTAAAAGGTCCAATATAAAACAAATTCTCATACATTTTTAAACATATTTTATATATAGTTATGCTTATTCAACATAAAGTTTGAAATATTCCACGCACTTCATTATGTAAAATTAAAAACGATTTCATACAAGTTAAAAAAGCGGCAAAATCATATCTATAAAAATTGGATCAAGAAATTAGTTTTGTAGAAATATGTAGAAGCTTACTTATAAAATACAAAATAAACATCTTAATGGGCTACTTGCGTACCTTTTTTTTATTTCATATTTTTGAAGAGCAGGTAAAAACTTGCTACCCTTATTTTTTCTTTTGACAAAATTTTTATTAATTAGCCAGAAAATAAATAATGAAATTTGATTATTTGAATTACCGCCATGTATGACGTAGAATTACGCCGCACCAATGAGTGATCGTAAAGCCATAGCATTTGTTTGTACGGGTAATGTAGATTTCCTGTTTGACGTTTCAACAATAGTTTGAAGGTAGAATTTTAGTTTGTTTTTTTTTTCGTATCGATATTTTAAATTACATATAACTACCTATGTGTTTATTTGTGAAGTAATTAATACATTTGAGAGCCCAGAGAGAGCAAAATGTCAAATTCAAATTAAAACTTTCTTGCACGCAATGCCATCTATAAGTTACATTCTTAAACATAGTTCTCTTCCTCGGTTCAATATAATGACGTCACAGAAAATTTTCTTTCTTAATTTACTAAAAAACAAATAACTTTTTTAAAATAAAATTTATATTTTTATATATGTTTTCAACATAACATTACGTATATAGTGATAGAAATCGAATTTTCAGTACCATGCAAGTAGCCCATTAATTAAGAACTTAAGAATAAGTTTTCGATGAGCTTCATATTTTGCTATATGCCCAAAAGATAAAAAAATTGTATCATCTTCTGAAAGTGACAAATTGGTGTATATTTTAGGCAAAACTGATCAATTATTCTAAAATTATTTATTTTTTACTTAGAATTCCATGTATAGGGTGTAAATCGAAAAGTGAGACAGGCTTTTAACATGAAAATTGAGTTTTTTTTTATCTACGCAAACGTTACGTAATTATTTTATGCAAAAATACTTCAAATGAAAGTTATAGATATTTAAATTTTGCATCATGTAATACGATAAATCTTGCTCTTCATATAAACTTAAAAATTAATTATAAAGTTATAGTTTTTATGAGCTTTTAGTCTAGATAGCCATGTATTTATGACAAAAATAAACAAATGCATTGTTTTTAACTGTCAATTAGAACTAAAACATTTTATCTTTTTGTGTTTTGTGTTAATTGTTAATTTACTGCTCTTATCCAAATTTATTTATAAATGACAGTTAAAAATAATGCATTTGTTTATTTTTTGTTATAAATCCATGGCTGTCTAGACTAAAAGCTCTTAAAAGCTGTAACTTTATAATTAATGAAGAAGTAGTAAACGACTGTGCTAAGGATGAAAGTAAAGATGTACTCAGGATTTCAGTCAGTGATAATAATTTTATTCTACAGCCATATTTATGACATTCTTGTACTGTAAAAAAATTTTTTAACTCGTTCTTTGCCCTGATGAAGCTCCAAATGGGGGCGAAACGTTGGCTGTAGAATAAAATTATTATCACTGACTGAAATCCTGAGTACATCTTTACTTTCTTTATAATTAATTTTTACGTTTATGTGAAGAGCTAGAAAAATTGTGTCCATGACTTAGATGTAGAATTTAAATATCTATTACTTTTATTTGAAGAATTTTTGCATAAAATAATTAGGCAACGTTTGTTCAAAGAAAAACTGAATTCTCATGTTAAACACGCCTGTCTCACTTTTCGATTTACATCCTGTAGAAGAACCTTAGCTCTTGACTGATTCTTCGAATGGATATCAAGGGGGTCTCTTCCACAATTTGTCTCACATTATCTAATACTTCAGCTGTTCTCTTCCTTGGTCTTCCGCTACCTACTGTTTTTTTTTTTCAACATTTCTATTTTCCCGAAATAATGCAACAGTTGTCTTTACAACTTTCCTGAAATTCCACTTCTAACGTATGATTCAAGAAATAGCTAACAATTGGGCTTATTCACGTGTACATTGTTATTAAACAAGAAATTGTTACTTAACAAGAATTGATAACAATATTGTTAAAATTTCGTATTCACGTGTCTCGTTGTTAAATGAGCTATAACAATTATTGTTTAGTAACAATCTTGTTATCATTTAACATGAAGTTGTATTCAGTACAGCTGTCATTATTTAAAATTGCAGTGTTGCAACCATTAGGATATTAAAATTAAAACATTTCTTATTTAAAATAGAGATTTTTTAAATTCATTTGGGTTATTAAAGATACGTTTATTATAGTATAATATTTAAAACAGACTAAAACATTTTTAACTAATAAATCTCTAATTATAAAAACTATTAATGTTCGCATTGGTATTGTAAGGGTGGTAGAAGTGTTTTAAGATTTGTTTACTTTGTTTATGAATGATAAGTGTGAGAAGTAGAGTTGTTTCATCATTTACGTTTAATTTACTTTAAATTCACAGTAAATATGGCGAAAAGAACTGCAAATACCTGCCAGAAGAAAAAAAAAATTGCAGCTTGAATCTAAAAGTATTTTCCATGACAAGTACTTTTTATTTTTTATTACTTCGTTTAGTGATTTATATATCTTCAATTAATAGGAAGTACCATCTGCGTGTTGTCTAATCCTAAAGGAATGGTGTTACTTCAGCAATTGTACTCTGTCATGACATACGAAATATTCCGAAAAATATATTTTCTTTTCAGATAAAAAAGCGGTTCACTTCCATATCCTTTAATTGCGGCATATTTATTCTTAATATATGCCTAATGGGGTAGACAATAAATGAGCTAAAAATTATCTACCTAATTTACATATTATGTATATCACTTATTTGAAGCAGAAGTTATTCAACAAGTCAGTCTGCCCTTTAAAGACACGATTACGCACGAATATCAAATAAAGAAACGATACGAATTATATATTTGCGCACGAATTTTAGTTTAAATACACTAAATTTACCTTTGATGAATATTTATGAGCATTTGCCATTTTAATTTACTCTTAACAATAATTGTTGACACCTCGGCAAATGGTCAGGAGCTCTTGTCTGACTGATAACAATTATTGTTAAAATAACGACAGCTTGTTGACACGTGAATACGAATTTTAACAATTATCTTTAAAATAGCAATAAGTCGTTACGTAGCAATATAGATCGCATAACAAGGTACACGTGAATAAGCCCGAATAATTGCAACACCGCAACCAATATATCCAACATTCACCAAAACCAAAACATTCTCGGTTTCTGTTTCTAGCAATGCAAGCCTGCAACGGAGACAGCGGCGGAGGCCTAGTGATCCGACGCCCAGGCACCGACGTCTGGGACCTCCGAGGCATCGTTTCCCTGGGGTCGTTGGACCGCGACGCCAACATGTGCGATGTGAAAAAGTACATGGTGTTTACAGACGTAGCCCACTATCTACCGTGGATTGAACAGTGTATGAGAGTTGATAACTGATCGTGTCGTGTGAAGGCGTGTTGGAATGTAGCAAATAGTAAATAGAGCGTGTATTTATTGTCTGAATAAATAGATATAGAAAGAAAAGAATTGTGTTTTTGATTTGTGACTTTGTGAGACTGAGATTATTATTATTAAAGCAGTTGGTAAATAAATAAATATATTTTCACGATTCTGAACTTTGAACAAAACTTTTCGGTGCGTGTGACTTTTAATAAATAAATCGTTTTAAAATACAAGAACATGGTCGAAATAAAATAAAAAATCTGATATGGCCAACATATTACCTTCCGTCAATTCTATGTACATTGGCTAGCAAAAAAAAAAATCTGATGTGGCCAACACAAAACCTCCCGCTATTTAATTTTTATTAATTTAAATACATACCTACCTACGTATTTACTAACGCTGCAAACTGTTCCATTGCAGAAAACTATTGCTTTATTTACTATTTTCTTTTTAAAATGTCACTATTATTAATTTGAAGTGATAAGTTTTCTGACAGTGACATTTACTGTCAGTTACATTCATTTGAAAAATGAACTGTGTAACAAAGGAATAGTTTTTATCTTAGGCTTCGCGACTAATAAAAAAAAATATTTTTAAATTTATCTGTTAAATATATAGAAAAAGTATTAATGTATTCCTGTAGAAAATTCGAAAAAATGGCATTTAATGGTATTTTTTGAAGAAAAACCATTATGAGCTTCAAGTAAAGTACCATTTCCGTTTATCCGATTTACACCAAAATCTAATGGCTTCTATTCTTATTAGAATAGGGTAAAAATACAAGGTTTCAGAATTTTCTGAATGATAGCATTTGAGTTAGAGTGCAAACAAAATTCGTACACATACACACATACACACACACACACACACACACATACACACATACAGACATCATCGTGAAAATGTTAAAAATGGATTCTAGGGACCTTAAATCGTGGTCATTTACTAAAATCTCGATATTAGATTTTTAGCACGATCCCTATACCTCCCTTACCAAGGGTAGCGGGAGGTAAAAAACGACTACACCTATTTTTTGCTGTATTGAGTCGGTCTTGGTTGTCAGTGTCATTAGTGTCAATTAAAATGTCAAAATAGACACGTTAGTTCTTATACTGTTCGTAAGTTAGAAGAGGAGTGGTTAATTTTTCTGGAAAATATTTGTAATTTATTACTAAAATAACCACAAAGAAGAACTTGCTACACAATAGAAAAAAGTGACAACAATGACAACTCAGTTGACAGATAACCTATTTTAAAAAGTTCGTAATAACACACGGGTAAAAAATCTGTTGTGGCTAGCACAACACCTTCCGTTAATTTGATGTATTTTGTACAAATCCCATACCAAAAGTTCATTGGAAAAGATTCTATATATCCAGTAAAATTGTAACACGAACATAATACAATTTTTTACAAATTCCATACAAAAATTCCTTGGAAAATATTCTATAAATCCAATAAAATTATCACATGAATATACATTATGTACACTCATACATAAATACTCTAAAAATGCGTACACTTACGTAACATTCTCTTTACAATCAAATAATATTACTACCAAGTTTATATCTCTACCCATTTTTGAATTATTGCCCCAAAAGTCAATATACCCCACATTTAGATAAAATTTTCAAAAATCTAATTTTTATGTATCAAGATACTTCTCAATGCGCTGATTCCAAATTTTGAAACAGCAAGTCTAAATCTCTTTTCGTTCTCGAGATATTTAGATTCAAAGTTTTGCTCAAAACTGCCCATATTTGGGAAATAACCCAAAAATGGGTCGAGATATGAATTTGGCGACAACACCATTCGATTCTACGGGCAAATATACATAAGTACACCAATTTTCAGAATTTTTTAACTCCGCATAAAATCTCTAAAGCAAAATAACTGAAAATGGCCAAAAATCACAAAAATCTAAGGTGTACCCCTTACGATTTTTTCAGATTTTGACATTTTCAGGGGTTTTCATGCTTTTATTCATTAAAAATGAACCGGTTGGACAAAAATTTTGAAAATTGCTATACTTATGTATTTTTGTCCGTAGAATCGAATGGTGATGTCGCCAAATTCATATCTCGACCCATTTTTGGGTTATTACCCAAAAATGGGTAGTTTTGAGCAAAAGTTTGAATCTAAAATATCTCAAGAACGAAAAGAGATATCGACCTGCGGTTTCAAAATTTGGAATCTGCGCACTGAGAAGTATCTAGATACATAAAAATTTTATTTGTGAAAATTTTAAAGTTTTTATCTAAATGTGGGGTATTTTGACTTTTGGGGCAATAATTCAAAAATGGGTAGATATATAAACTTAGTAGTAATATTATTTGATTGTAAAGAGAATGTTACGTTAGTGTACGAATTTTTAGAGTATTTGAACATAACTGTGTGAATTTTTAGAAATAAAAGTATTGAAATAAAAATGAATAAATGCTATAAAAAAGTTCCTTGAAAAGATTCTATAAATCCAAAAAAAATATAACATGAACATACACTATGTAAATTGCACTTGACAGTTCCTTCTTTCTTCTTCAGCTTTCTCCAATTTTATTAGGGGTCACTGTATCTTACTCTTCTCTTTCACTCATTCCTGTTCAACGCACCTGCCATCTTCTCTTTCGCCTTCCTCGTACTCCCGACATTCTGATCCTATACTTGCCATATTTAATTTTGCACTTGGCACTGACATCTGTCAATTAGAATTTTTTGCATATATCACATGTTTCCATGATAAATAGCAAAGCTAACTAATTTTTGAAAATTAAGCTATAATGCTTTGACTCTATCTATTGAATAGGAAGGAAAATGTATAATCAAACCGTATAGAAAAGAGTATTTTCTTTAATATTTATAAAACAGAAAATGTCAAAAAATAATATTTAATTAATTTTTTAAAGAAAAACTGTTGCAAACTTCAAATAAGGGTACTTCCGGTGGATTAATTATAAACAAAATTTAATCAGCTCTTCATATGGATGTAAAGAAGAGGAATACGAAAGAATTATAATTTTTAGAATTGTAGTATTGTATCGTCGGAGAAAAATTTGTCACACACGGACGCACATACACACACATGGACACACATACACACACACACACACACACACACACATACATACATACATACATACATCCATACATACATACATACATACATACATACAAACATCATCTTAAAAATAGTAAATTCGTATTCCAGGGGCCATCAAACGTGCTTATTCATTAAAAACTCACTACCGAATTTTTTGACTAAAGACAATACCTTCTTTATTATTTGCCTAGGTTTAAAGACTATCCTTTATTTGTCTGCTTTTTTTACTCACATAATATCGTAGATAGAATTTTAAAAGCTACTAGCGAGTTGGTAGCAGCACTATGTCAGCAATTAGAGATTCCCGGAATGATTGTTAACATTAGCACATTCATCAGACGGGATTGAGCAAAGTTTCTCTGGAGACACTCCGGGAAAACCGAAGCACAAGACCGTAGAATAGCGCAAAAGAGAGGAGCAGGAGTGAACATTTAGATGTACCGAGGGACCAGCGTTAAAATACAAAGCGTAGGGGTCACAACAAAACAACAGAAACAGAGAGAGTTTGTTGGAAAGAAGATATTCATAGTATACTATAGAGTGATCATAAGCAACTGATTCAGTTAGGCAATACAAATCTGGGGATCTTTTTATTCTACAGTTTACACAACACCAGATGAAGGCGGAAATACTATTTGACCTGTCATTTTGACAAAAATACAAATAGGTTATGTTGGAGCAGGAGCCTGACAGCTAATAGGATTTTGAGTGATTGAAATGCTTTAGAACTTTAGATTGTTACTCTATGGGTAATGTATGAAATAAAAATACGTGGGTAAGACAAACAACAACTATTTTACTAAAAAAATCTGATGTGGCCAACACAAAACCTCCCGCTATTTAATTTTTATTAATTTAAATACATACCTATTTATTTACTAATGCTGCAAACTATATTATGTTCCATTGCATGTAACTATTGCTTTATTTACTATTTTCTTTTTAAATGTCACTATTATTAATTTGAAGTGATAAAGCTTTTGACAGTGTCATTTATCTGTCAGTTAAATTCATTTGAAATATGAACTGTGTAACAAAGGAATTGAGTTTCGTCTTAAGCTTCGGGAATAGGGATTTATAAAAAAAATAATTTTTAAATTTATCTTTAAAATATATAGAAAAAGTATTAATGTATATCTGTACAAAATTCAATAATCTTTAATTTTCATAATGTCATAAAATGCGAAAAAATGGCATTTAATGATATTTTTTGAAGAAAACCCATTATGAGCTTCAAGTAAAGTGCCATTTCCGATTATCCGATTTACACCAAAATCTAAAGGTTTCTTTCCATATTAGAATAGGGTCGAAATAAAAAGTTTCACAATTTTCTGAATGATAGTATTTGAGTTAGAGCGTGAATAAAATCCATACACATAGACACACACATACACACAAACACACACACACACACACACACACACACACACACACATACATACATACACACATACGGGCATCATCGTGAAAATGTTAAAATTGGATTCTAGGGACTTTAAAACGTGGTTATTTACTAAAATCTCGATATGCGATTTTTAGCATGATCCCTACACCTTCCTTACCAAGGGTAGCGGGAGGTAAAAATGTTAAATTAAACTAATATAACTTTCTAACTTAATTTCAAATGAAAGATAAATAACTGTCTAAAATGATAGTGCAAACTATTTTAATGTCATAAGAAAGACAGTAAATAATTCGAATTTTTTCATAATATGTAATTAAATTTACATTGGAAGTAAAAGTTTATTTTCCAAATGTATTATTTTTTTGAAGAAATACATTAGTTGATACAACTTTTTTTGCAGCAGGAGACAAAATGCCCCCCCCCCCCATGTTTCATTTTGACCCTTGTGAAATGTGCGCTCCCTACGCCACTGCTTGTGTTTTCTTAACGAAGTCGTCCGCCCGGTCGTAATTCTTCATTTTCTATTCATTAGGTCCTAAAAACTTTTCACGCTTCTCTCGTGGTCACGCACACGCACGCATGTCGCGTAATTAATTAACATGCGTCTCACGGGTCCTAATGACAAGAGTTACGCCCTTATGGCCTGCTATCTGATCTGGATAATTTGTTTAACTCTCCTCTGGGAATCGAAAAAATTACCTAAATTTTCAAGAGGGAAACCGGAATAAAAATAAATGAAGGATTTAATTGTCGTGTAATTATCAAGCGATTTACTTTAAATTTCGTTTGTTGCAGAAGATTTAACATACATTTAGAATCAAATTTTAACTCTGTCGGGCCCAGCAATAATAGATATTTACACACCAAGTGAGCTAAGGTAATGTTTATTCATGAGAAGAAAGTTTAGCTCACAAGCCCGTAAGGGCGAGTGAGTTAATTTCTTCGAGTGAATAAACATTCTTAGCTCAAGTGGTTTGTACAATATTTTATTATAATATTTAATTTTGACAAAATGAAAAACTGATCAGTTAGTGGCTGAGCATGACAATTGTCGCTGATAGACTTCAAGTCATATATTTAAAATGCTTTATTGTCTGTCATTTGGCCGTGAAAAATAATGAAAAGGGCTAATAATGTCTGATAAATAATATGCTGAGTGTTATTTTCGTTCTTGATGTTATTTTTAAATGTATTTTTTGTTGCAGAGAGAGTTAAAATTTTGTGAGAGTGATTTAAATTTTTTTAATTCACTTGTGTTTCTGTGTTCATAGCATACTCCGAATTGGGTTTTTTTCTGAACACACTGTACAGGGTGTCTCAATAAGCTTGCTCACTATTGGTAACTTTTTTATTTGAACAGATACGAGGTTGGTTAAATTAGCAAAATTATGCCATTTTATATTAGAAAATTGGTCATGTAGACAAAATAAAAATTGTGTCAGCGGTTGCCAAAATTTGGGCCAGAATATATATTTTTTAAATAGAACTATATATTTTATATTATCTTATTAGAAAGAGTATTTTTTTCTCTTTCCAATAAGGTAATGTTGTTTCTGTACATTTTTTTCAAATAAACGAGTTATTTACGTTTAAAGATACAAATTATCTTTTATTAGTTTAGGTCAAGTAAACTATGGAAACAATTGTCTTTTATAAAATTATTATTTTATTAATTTATTTTACAGTTATAACAAAGCAAAGAAAATATTCAAAGTGAATGCTATTATTTCTTTCGCACATTTAAACTCTTTTGGAAAGAGAGCCGACCGGTCTACGTAACTGGTGTCTAGATATAACGTTCCATATAGCACGATCATATCTAACTTTTCTTCATTTGTAAAGTTATTGAACATTATTAGACGCAGAGAACTTTACGGGAGAAATTATTAAACGTCAAACAAACAAAGAATCAATTATTTCCATGGCTTACTTGACTAAAATACTAACAAAATAGTTTACAAAATTTAAATTTTTAACCGTAAATAACTCGTTTATTTGACAAAAATGTACATAAACAACATTACCTTATTGGAAAGAGAAAAAAATACTCTTTCCAATAAGATAATAAAAAATATATGGTTCAATTTAAAAAATATACATATTGTCCCAAATTTTGAGAACCGCTGACACAAAGTTTATTTTGTTTACATGACCAATTTTCTAATATAAAATGGCACAATTTTGCTCATTTAACCAACCTCGTACCTCTTCAAATAAAAGAGTTACCAATAGTGAGCAAGCTTGTTGAGACAGCCTGTATATCTGATCATTATTCAATTCAAAAGTCAAGTCAAAATTGATCGTGAAATAATATTTTAAGGAGAAAAGGTTTTCTTTTATAAAAAGAAACAGGATTAAATCCCAATTACTGAGTAGGTTCTCATACACAAACATCCATGCCTTACTGGGATTCGAACCCAGAACCCCGAGCACACTCATGACAAGAGGCGTTGCTCTAACCATTGAGCCACCGGAGCCGAAAATAAAGAAGGATAGAGAATATTGCCATTCACCGTTTTCTAATTTATTTCTGTTTCTAAAATAAGGATTCAAAAGAAAAGCTTCGATTTTTTTAGATAATATTTTTGACAATATCTCCGAGTTAGGATTTTTTTAAACACACGTTATTAACGCATGTAATTTAGAATTAGAGACGGGACCTAGGTCCGCGTTCATCAATTTATCTTTAAATATATGTATTATTAAACTCTCGTGTCGTCTAAATATCTACGTATATTATTATCATCATGTTTTATCAGTATTGCCGATTTTTTATATGATAGAAATGTTCTTTAATGCCCAGTTTTATAAACATCGAATAACTTGCTGAGTTATTACTTTGAAAGTAAATTTAATCGATGAGTAAATAAAAATGTCTGTTTTATAAAATAAGTTGCAGAGTAAAATAAGTACTTGCAGAGTAAATATTTTATTCTAGTGATTTACCGACAGAGACATCGTTTATTATTATTCAAACGTCAAAATAAAGTGTCATAAAGTGTCAGTTCTCAATAAGAATGGAAAAAAAGAGAGAATGGGGAAAGAATTATACTGAAATAGATAAAGCGAACATGTTAGAGATAAAAAAAAATATATTAGAATTATTGAAAACAGGCAGACAGACGTAGCAAGCGTCAAAAGCAAAAATAGCGCATGGGATGAGATTTGTAAAGAATTTAATGCAGTTTCACTAATAGGTCCCCGGAACAGTGTTCAAATGAAACTGTTATATGACACATTGTATTTATGTTAGCTTGGAGTAGTTGGGTTTTGTACAGGTGTTAATAAGTAATTTTTACAAGGGTATCCACTATCCCCTAACAAGTAGCAATTACCAAATTCTGTTTTCAATCCTAGCTCTTATTAATGAATTGTTAAATATGTTGCTGTCGTGTGCGGAACCAGGCCATCTAGAAACAACATCCGTTATTTTTAGATTTGCTGAACATACCATTTGGCAATTCACAGAAAACCATCCTTTTCGGTTTCTATAAATTTCTGCGTTCCCTATAAAATAATTAATTTTGACATGTGTCAAATTTATTCTACAGAATAAAATTTACTTCCTCGAAAATCAGTGGAGTAATTTATTCCATAGATTTACTTAGCTAGTTTTTTTATTCTTGCTTTATAAAACGAAAATCTCTGGAATAAACTGTTTTACTTCAAGAATAAATTTTACTTTGCTAGTAATTTACTTATCCATCTTTTATAAAACTAGGCAAAAATCGAGTATCAATTTGTCTTTTAGTTTGCCAGATGTAAACTTTAATACAATCTTTACCCTCAATTTTATAAACGTCGGATTTTTTATTATTATCTATGAATTAATATCTAGCGTTATTTGTTTTATAAGTTACCGTTAAATTTTGATACGTTAATTTGTTAGAAAAATTTAACGGTGAAGTTATTGAAGAAATAAATATATAAAGGAAGAACTAGAAACGAAACCAATACTCGCAATGTATGTTCATAGAATATTACATAATATGTTCCACTTTTATATTAAATAGCAGCCGTTATTTCAAGGTCATACACTCCCGTACAACATATCAAACATCTAGTAATAATATACCAACTTTGCATGACTTTTCACATATTTATATCCTGTATTGAAACACGTTCTGTAAATATTAGAACGTTCAATTCCGGCTTTACAATACACAATTCCCATTTTATTGCCTATATCACGTGTACGACACGTGATGTTCAATAACTGACATTGATGCATCTCCGTTGTGGATTCGTTAGCCCAGAATAATTTCCACAAAGCAGAGGGCATAAATATTGAAATAAGTTGTGCACTGCGTTTTATAATCTTGATTATGACACTACATTTCATCTGTAAGTTGCTGTCAACATCTAAATGGCGCTATTTATTATATTTGAAAGGGAGGATGTTTTGAAGATGAGAAAATTTAAGGGGGTGCTTTCTTTAGTTTTGTGTATAATGCCCTTGAGGACAGATGGTGTTTAATCTTTAAGGACCCCTATATCAGTTTTTAAGAAGTGGAAGGAGAGAATAGTTATGTATATTATGTGACAAGGTGAGGCCAGAACAATCCGGGAGAGCCACATCCTAGAGATGGCAGCACTAATGACAGACTTATAGGGAAAACATTATATTTTACGTTTGTGCTAGTTGTATTTTGAGGCTTTGTTTTGAGGATATTTTGTTATTTTTAATTGAAATCAAATATATTTATCATAATGTCAGATATACACATTTATTTAAATGATGCTGTGCGGCCTATGGTCGAAGGAGAAGCAGTATATAAGGGTAAAATAAGATTTAAAATTGAGGTTATCTGCATGTTAACTACTTATTTAATTATTTTTAGCTGGACATTTTATCTTGTGCGGATATAAGACAGATAAACAGAATAATATAAAAATAAATTAACTGTGTGTTCAAACATCTAATTTGAAAGGGGCTAACCACTCAATCGTAATAACACTAAATACAAATGCACATCAAGTTCTTTGTTTTGCACGTCTTCCTCTTGCTCAATTGCTGATATTTTTGTAGTTTCTTCTTCTTCCCTGTCTTTCCTATAAACAATTTAAAATAAATATATAATATTAAAGAATAATAGTTACTACTTACAGGTAACGTCTCTCTATTTTTCTTCTCTGTACAGGGACTTTGTCGAATTTTCTTTGCTGTAATTTTTAGCTTGCTATATCATTTTTTAAAATATTTTTCTTTTATTGACTACAAAAACAATCTAATAATGTTTTGAAGCATAAATTTTTATAAATACTTACATGGAATAAAATCGGTTAGGTAAAAATGTGAACAAACGTTCATAAACGGTGATATGTCCTTTCCCATTTTTAACGCGATTTTCCACTTATTTTTTAATATTTCTCTTTTTGGGACATAATGAACGGATATGCTAGCACTTACATAATTATTGCACTGCGGTACAGAACAATATCTCTTCGATTTGCTGGTCATTTTTGGTTGTTGTTTACTTATAACCGTGTATGACAGCACAACGTTTTCCCTACAACTTAAATGTTTTATTTTGCCACCAGATGTCAGATACTTTGTTGGCTCTTGCCAGCCGGTCTATAAATTTAAATTAAGTATGTAGAATTTCAGTAAATATCAGCATTTTAAAGCAGTCGGTCACTTGATTCAAGACCAAATACAATCGTTCCATCAGCAAATAGATTTCGACTCGCAATGAGAATTTTCAACATTTCAATTTGCATTTGTTTGCCCTGATTCTATTGGTCAGTTTAAGTGCCTGCTGGGGTGCAATAGCCATTGATAAATATTCATTTTAATCCCTTGAAGGCTGCACTCGCCTTCGGTCACGCACGGGGTTAGAGGTCGCGGCGATTGGAAAAGTTTCAGATTTCAGACTCTCTTTCAGGTTGGCGGAAAGATTTCAGCAGTGAGGGAAGGATTTGAGAGGGAGTAATAATATTTGAGGACTTCAGCTGCTGTGATTATACTGAAATGAGTCTGAGAATTGCATTTTTTGCTTCGCTTAACGCAGAGATGAATTTTTGCTCCCAACAGTTGTTTCGGCGGAAAGTCGTTTATACTCGTACACTAAGAAGTTTGATATTAATTTTGGAATTATCTTACTTTTCCTTAACTTTAATTTACTTATACAAACTCAATTAGTATATTTTCTTTGCTTTACTTTGTTTTATTTTATAATGAACCGGTTTCACGTTTTTAAAAAGTATTTTAAGTGAAAGTTTATGCAATATTTTCTTAGTAATGAAAAAAATAATAATAATTTATTGTTTTTTTGGTAAATAATTAAATAAAAAGATTGGCGCCAGAAATGGTAATGAAAAACTACCCCTAACTCCTGTGACGTCGGAGTACATACGAGGTATGATAAAAAAATTCGTGCAATTTTTAAAATTCTCGCGCTACATTTGTCGGATTGATATTTTTTTTTGTTGACATGTTGGTTAACCTATCTTTGATATTTGTCTCAATTTGCAGCCACATTTGATGTGTAGTTTAGATTTAACAGACAATTAAAAGAGTTGTGTTGCTGTATATTTGCGATTTTTTAATTTCCATAATGAGTGATCAAAGAATATGCATCAAGTTTCGCATGAAAAATGAAATCAAGTGCTGTAAAGTAGTGGAAATGTTGCAGAAGTCATTTGGTGAATCGAGTATTAATGAACGAGCGATTTACAAATGGTATAAACGTTTTCAAGATGGTCGTGAATCAGTTGAAGATGACGCTAGAGTTGGGAGCCCCAGTACTTCAATCACCGAATAAAACGTGGAAGAAGTTAAAGAAAAACTTCTTGAAAACCGTCGAATTACAATTACGGAGTTTATTGAAGAAATTGTTATATCATATGGTTCATGCGAAGAAATTTTCACCAATGTTTGGGCATGAGCGAGTGGCAGCAAAATTTGTTCCGAAATTGTCAAATTCTGAACAAAAATTGCGACGTAAAACCATCACTCAGGAAATGGTACAAGATATCGCCACTGACTCAACATTTCTTCATCGCATCATAATGGATGATGATACGTGGGTGTACAGATATGACACAAAGGCTCAATAATCGTAATGGAAGCTTCCAAATGAGCCAAGACCCAAAAAAGCACGCCAAGTTCCATCGAATGTTAAAGTGCTTCTCACTGTTTTTTCGATTATCATGGTATTGTGTCCTATGAATTTTTACCTCAAGGTGCTACAGTTAATAAAGAATACTATTTGCGCATGTTGCGTCGGCTGAATGAAGCAATTCGCCAAATTTATGGAAGGACAATTCTTGGAAATTGCACCATGAAAATGCGCCAGCTCACACTTCATTGCTTGTTCGCAATTTTCTGTAAAAAATAGAACTTGTATTGATACCGCAACCACCCATTTCACCAGTTTTGGCCAGATATGACTTGAATGACAATGAAAAGAAAACGTTTTGCTACCTTTGAAGAAATAAACACAAAATCGCTGAAGGAACTGAACGATATACCAAAATCTGAATTTCAATAATATTTTGAAGGCATGAATAAACAGTGGCATAAGTGCATTATATCCAGTGGGGACTGTTTTGAGTGTGAAAATATAAAAATTAACAAATAAATTGCTTTAGAAATTAAAATTTTGCACGAATTTTTTGATCATACCTCGTACATCACGTCATTCATAGCCAAAAGAAAAACAGTTTACGTTATTTAAATAAATAAAAGTAGGCGATAGTTTGTCACATGATAAACAGTATGAACTCTGACGTCACATTCTGTTTCAGAACACGTGACTTTTTCAAACTATTACACAAACTTTAATAATATTTAATTGTAAAATATCTAATGTATATTTCGTAATATTTTCAAATTTGAGGGTATTTAAAGAATAATATCTTTTAAAATTTGATCATTTAAAAATTCTTGCAACAGCCCTATTGAAGTATTTAAATTCAAGGGATCTAAGTGAAAAGAAATATTGGGTATATAACATTTTTACAAGCCTAGGTATTAAATGTAGCTTTTATGCATTAAAATGATACTTTAGAGTGTGTTATAATCTTTCTACTTAATATTACAGGAAAAACAAGAATAATACAAGCAACCAGCATTACACGCTCATATATTTACAGCAAACCACTGGTTAAGTATATTTTCTATAATAATAATTGTGTCATTTTAGCCGTGTTTCTTCGGACTGTGATTATGATTTTCTAAATAATGATTTGTTCAATAAAGATTCATTCGAATCATGATTAAATTTAATTCTAAAGAAACTACAAAATTAACTCTATCGACGCGAAACCTACACAATACACAACGTCACAACGAACTAGCGGCTAACGTTAAATGATAAATCAGCTGTTTTGATCGAAGTAATACCCAAATCGAAAATAGTTTAAAGATGGATTGTGCTGAAGCAGAATAGCTATTTGTGTATTAAGAGCGCAAAATGCGACATTGTCGATTGAGAGGTTGTTGCCGCGCGACGAAGGAGCGCGGCATTCTCGAAATCGACAATATCCATTTGCGCTCGAAATACACACAAGATTTTTTCTACAGTCGCCACAATGGGGTCCTCCACCATAACAAAAAATAATAAAATGTACACTTTATACTTACAGTACTGCTCAATAAATAACGATTGGTTAATACAAAAGATACGGTTTAAACTTAAAAAGGCTTTTAAATGATTATATTAGAGCGTGGAAGCAAAGATTTGTGATGATTTTATGAGTTTTTGTAGCAAAATGTGTGGTTAGTTGTCACGCCTGTCACACTGAAAAAATTAACAAATATTTCAAGGAATTTGTGATTATATAGACATGTATGTGCATTGACTGACTTCTCGCAATTATTTAAGTAACGAAATAACTAATAACTTTATTGTAATCAAAATAAATGGTTAACTAGAGATCAGATGTCAGTACGACTCGCAACTATCCTACCGCCATCTGTGTACAATCATTCCTATTACTAAACATAACTGTTCACACAATTTATTTTATATTTAATTTTATTTTATCTTTATTTTCCATTCTTCTTGAGTTTTTATTCAATCTTATCTAAGCATTTTATACTTTCGTTTTTGTAAATGAATGCCCTATTTCATTTTCACAGCAGTGTGGCATTTTGTTAGGTTATGTTAAATACCGACAGAACATATGTCAAATTGATTTGTGAACGTGATAAATGTGTAATTACAGTGCCATTAGTTCCTAACTAAACATTTTCATTAAGAATGTAGACAAGTGACATTTCTCAACATTGTATACTTAGAAATTTGGACAGCGAGCGTTTTTTCTTTGTCGCGCATGAGCAGGATCTAATATTAGAAAATACGAAACCAATAATGACTGTTGAATCTACTGACTCAAGTTCTAGTAGTTCGGATGATTCTGATGTAGACATAAATTTGCACATTTCAATATTTCATTGCTTTTTCCGCCATTTTCAAATCTTTTGTTATTTCAATCACAGTGATCATGCGAAAAGACTGATTCAGAAGGGAAAGGGGAATGGCGTGTTGTGATCACAAAATGAAAAGTGGTGATAACGAATAACGAACGAAGAAACAATTTTCTTTTTGATCATGTTCACTTTGTTCAATTTTATCACAAATAACAGTCCGAAGAAACACGCCTTTTATTAAATATTGAAAAAATCTGTTGTGGCCAGCACAAGACCTTCCGTCAATTCGATGTATTTTGTACAAATCCCAGACCAAAAGGTCCTTGGAACAGATTCTATATAATATCATGTAAAATCGAACACGAACACATACTATATTTTACAAATTCCACACCAAAAGTTCATTTGAAAAGGTTCTACAAATCTAATTACATTATAACATTAATACACACTAAGTAAAATGCACTTGACACTTCCTTCATTTCTTCTTCAGCTTTCCCTTATTTTATTAGGGGTCGCTGTTTCCTCTTTTCTTCCACTCATTCCTGTCCAACGCATCTTCACAAAGTCCTTTCTTTCTCAAGTCTCCTGCGATACAGTCTTTCCATCTTCTCTTTGGCCTTTCTCTGCATGTCACTTGCGAGGAACAGTATGACATACCAATTTTAGATCCTATACTTTCTACATTTGGTTTTGCACTTGCAACTGACATCTGTCAATTAAAATTTTTTGAATATACCTATCAGCTGTTTACATGATAAATAGCAAAGCTGACTAATTTTAGAAAATTAATTCCTTTATAACGCTTTAAATCTACATCTATTGAATATGAAAGAAAATGTATAATCAAACCGTATAGAGTGGAGTATTTTCTTTAATATGTATAATAACAAAAAGTCAAAAAATAATATTTAACTGCGTTTTTTTAAGAAAAACTGTTAAAAACTTCAAATAAGGGTACTTCCGGTGGATCTATTATAACCAAAATCTAATCAACTCTTCATATGGTTGTACATAAGAGGAATACGAAAGAATTATAATTTTTAGAATTATTGTAGTATTGGAGTTATCGTTGGAGAAAAAATTGTCACACACAGACACACGGACACACATATAGACATCATCTTAAAACTAGTATATTCGTATTGTAGGGACCCTAAAACGTGCTTATTTATTAAAAACTCACCACCGAATTTTTTGACCAAAGACAATACCTTCCTTACCTAAAGGTGACGGAAGGTAAAAATACGAAATACACGAAAAAAAGATCTGTTGTGACCTGCAAAATAACTTGCTTTTTCTAGTACTTCTATTACTTGTACACACAAATATTTCTAATTATATCTATTCTTTCATTCTCTTCTAATATGTTCAAGATGGTTCCAATTTATTGACGGGGACGGGCGGTATTTCTTAAGGATGTATGTACTATTATTATTAATATACATACCTTCCTACAATTTTAAATATTTAAATTATAATTCAATAAGAAATATTAAACGTATTTCCTGGAAAAATAAAATAAATGTATAGCATTATTTTCTGTCTTCACGATTTTGAGAGCCTATCACACCCTAAATTATAACTAGTTTCTCTCATTGATAACAAATTTCTAACTACCCCTTTTGTGCGCATGCCTTCTGTGGGGTATATAAGCTACGTCGCGACGCCGTGACGTCAGTCCACGTGTGAGCGTCGCGACGGCTGCATGGGGAGATATTGACAACGATGGCGTCTTCTTCAACGTACGTGTAGTGAGCTAGTGCAAGTGTGGTTTGTACAACATGTGTGAAGACGGAATCACTCATGCTGTTTGCTTCTTACTTTTGTGTAAGTGGAGGATAGTTATTATTATAGTTAATATTTAGTGGATTAAAAAATATTTAAAAGTGTAATTTTGATGTGAATATTAAGCCTCATTCACAGCTACGAAAATAAATATAAAATTACATATAAAAATAAAAACAACTATATAAACAATGGGGGATTACACCATTTTTTTTTTATAATTTCATCTGAAAATATTAGGAAAACTAAGACTATTGATGAAAATCCGGTGAAAAAATTCCTATTAATAAGCGAGTTATGGTCTCCCGAATTTTGAAAAGATTGACGTGACGTCACATTTATGTGTTTTTATATCAAACTGTTTTCATCATGGACCTAAATGTTCTTGAAATATATGCTATTTTAAGTTATATTTACATAAAAATAAATGAATATTATAACACTGTATAAAGTATACATACTTTATAATTACAGGTGTATTTAAATTATAAAGTTTAATGCAAGAAATTTATGTTAAAATAAAAACTGTTTGGAAACTGTAGTACAGGAATGTTAGCCCCTCCTTTCGAATTTCTTAACTTCCATTGGTAGTAATCCCACCTCCTAACACGCTGTTTGTAATGCATGTATAGGCGGTTTCTCGGTCGCCAATCAAAAATTTTCATATTAGTGTCGAAGCGTTATAACAAAAAACCATTTATTTCCGAAATATCTCAATTATACCATTTCATTTTTTTTATTAATATTCGTTACTCAGCATATACATTCGTATTTTTGTACTATTTTCCTTTAATTCGATTGAGCCGTAATCCCCCATTGATTCTTATGAAAGTGATCATAGCTCTTGAAAATAAAATTAAACATAAAACATAAACACAAGGATTTGCAAATGTTATAGTATATTACACCAAAATAAGCACGTACATAACAACTCTCATTTGAGCTATCAATTTACGTTCTGGCAAAAGGATTTTAATTTAAATATAATTTTAAAAGCTGTCTTATGACAAAGGTTCGCATATTATGATTGCGTACAGTGCTTTAAAAG
Organism: Ophonus ardosiacus; assembly: GCA_943142095.1. Classification (NCBI taxonomy): domain Eukaryota; kingdom Metazoa; phylum Arthropoda; class Insecta; order Coleoptera; family Carabidae; genus Ophonus; species Ophonus ardosiacus. The sequence goes on along the minus strand of OW964823.1, from coordinate 9,549,475 downwards.
GTATGAAGTTGTTATTATTGCTTGTTAGTTATGAATTTATTAAATGACAGTTGATGTTTTATTTTCGAAGCTATAAACACCAACCATAAAGTCCTATTTATAATTTTATTTATATTTCTTATTTCCGTAGCTGTGAAAGAGCCTTCATTGTTAATATTTAGTGGATAAGAAAATATTTAAAAGTTTAATTTTGATGTGAATATTAAGTTAGAAAAGTTTTAAACTATATGGGAAAAACGGAAGAAGGTTTAATATACCTAAATTACCTTTTACAATTAATTATTATTTTTTATACTGGACAGAATTAAAAGATGCATGCATAACTGATTTTGCATTTTTACCTCCCGTTATCCTTGGTAAGGGAGGTGTAGGGATCGTGTTAAAAATCGCATATCGAGATTTTAGTAAATGACCACGTTTTAAAGTCCCTACAATCCAATTTTAACATTTTTACGATAATGTGTGTGTGTGTGTGTGTGTGTGTGTGTGTGTGTGTGTGTGTGTGTATTGTGGAACCACGGTTTCGCAAATACTATAAGAGTTAAGACTTGTGTAACTACGGTTTTCTCAATGCTCAATCTGACATTAATGGGAAGAGCTGATTAAATTTTGGTAATAATTGGACAACCGGACGTTCTAGTTTATTATTATTATTATTATTATTATTATTATTATTATTAATTGATTTTTTGAAAATTTATGTTATTACAAATATTAAAGAATATAAAAATCTCTATTCGATATAAATATATAAAACAGTATGTTGTAATGAATCTCACAGCCCAAATAATTCCATTTAAACGAGATGAAAAATAAAATTAATAGTATATTATACACCAAGGTTGAGAAGATAATCATTATTGACCCAGCGCCTATTGTAACCCGAGGGCGAAGCCCGAGGGATATAAGGCGCCTGGTCAGTAATGATCTTCTCAACCGTGGTTTATATACTATTTTTTCACTACTAGCACATAAATTATCTTTGAATTTTTTGTTATTGATAATAACAATAATTTTGACATGAATAATAACGTTACTTATTTGTTAATATTCACAAAAACAAAGTAGGCTGCATTTGTTTTTATCTGACGTTTTGCTCATTTCGCTGGTTTGATAACCTCACTTATGGGCCTTGATTTGTATTTAATTATTTAATAAAAACACTTTGTGCTGTTACAGTATGTATTTATCTACAAATACAAAAAAAATAGTGATGTGTTCAATCCTACATCTACAAATATTTCACATTTTCACCAAAACAGCACAGTGGCCAGGCGAGGCGGCAGCGTAGGTCAATTTAAAATTATAGTGGCAAATTTAAATTATATAGTTAACACCTTTCTTGAGTTTAATGAGTTAAATAATATTTGGATTTGGAGGCTTGAGTTTGATTGAAAAGTGACAGTTTGCATTATAGACCAAGGTTAATAATAAAATATTATTGACCTAGGTTACCATGGTTACAAGCATGCGGTAGTAAAAAACAATTTCTCATGTCAAATAAAGGTAAATAATAGGCTAGTAGTGAAAAAAATATTTTACATTTACCCTTCAGATATACCGCCAATCTTATGTATTTTTTTATAATCTTTACTTATTTGTAATAACATAAATTTCCAAAAAAATAATTTTTAGAAGATTTTTTAACTACTATTTCCGGTTGACTAATTGTTACCATTAATATCAGATTAAGGAATACGTAGTTAAATTGGTTCAGTCAGACACATCCACTCACACTCACACCAGAGCTGGGCAAAGTACCTAACAAATGTACTTGAGTATTGAGTACGAGTACTGATAGTAAAAAGTACTCTTGAATATTTTTCTTGAATATTTGAAAAACCGTTCTGCGCTAAGTACAGAGTACAAAAAGTACTCAATACTCTATGAGTATTGAGTACTTATGATGTCATCATAGTAAATGCGAGTAATTTTATTCAAATGTTTATTGTTTATCAATGCAAAACAATAATAAATTAAATTATTAGTTACCAATACATATAAATACAAATAGGAAATATGATAAGTACTAAATAAATAACATGTTCGTTGTACTCATACTGTGAAAAAAAAACATAGAGTATAAGCATTTGAAGTACTCACAATTCTAAAAATACTCAGAGTATTTAAAAATACTCTGAGTACTTTTAATGTACTTAGAGTACCATTCAGAGTATTGAGTACGAGTACTATAGCAAAAATCTTTAGAGTATGAGTATAAGTATTGATATTTCAAATGTACTCAAGTACGAGTACAGAGTACCAAATTTGTACTTTGAGTACTACTTTTGAGTAATGTACTCGAGTATTGCCCAGCTCTGACTCACACATACACAGACATCATTGTAAAAATGTTAAAATCAGATTCTAGTGACCTTAAAACGTGCTTATTCACTAAAATTTGGATTTGGGATTTTTAGCATGAATCCAATATCTCTCTTAGCGAGAGGTTAAAAAGAAATTATAGTGAAAAAGTAAATCAATACAATGAACGATTTTTATATGATTTTTTTTTGTTTCAAGAAAATTTGAAGTTTTAGACATGTTCGGTTTTTGTAAAAAACAAAACACTAATGGCCGATAGTATAAACATAATTCAATTATTGAACTCAGTTTAATTAATATTGAACTAGGTTCAAATAAAATTTCTGTAGTATAAAAGAAAATCTGCTTTTGACTTTAGTTTAAACTACGCTTAACTTGAGCGGCCGATTTCATCCGTTCAAATTGAGTTTAAACAATAATTGACGTTTTTATATTCCAAATATCATTCAAAATTATAAGTGTCTACGTTTTAATAATTACTTTCGAAAATTTATTGATTATAATTAATATTTTGGTAAGTTTAGAGCTTTAGCATTATATTTTATAATATTATAATTCTTTGAAATTATATGTTGTTTTATATTCTAGATTAAAAATGTTGATGTACGTTTCAAGTTCTCATAGTGACGGCGAGAATATAATGAATGCATATATAATGAATAGACTCCCTCGAATATTTCGGGAAAAGAGAAATCCTTTCGAAATATACAACAATTGCGGTTTCGTTTTGAAAAACGATCAATTTTAGAATTTCTGCATATTTTGGGATCTCGACTAGAACTTCCCACGAATAGGAACAAATCAGTATAGCATTACTAAAAATTTTAATAACCTTAATTTTTTTTTCAATCTTTCTTAACATTTTCATAACAGCTGTTCCAAAGTTCTAACACATTTTCGGTCGTACGAATTAAATTTAGTTGTAATTTCGGTTCATGATTTCATTTTCAAGTTATTTGTTGCTGAATCAGTTTTTTTGTACATTTTATATTCGTAGGTCGACAGGTCCGCAAACATTCTTTCATAAAAATTGACAAATAGAATGACATGAAGTGAATTGTATTAAAAATATTACCGACTGAGTAAGGGATAATCTGCGTTCAGTTGACCCCAGTTCATTTTAATGTTATACTACCCGAATATAATGAACTTAAATTCACTAAATAAACTCTGTTTGCTAACTGTAGTTTAACACATTTGTAACTGACCTTTATACTATCGGCCATAAATATTTAAAAATATTATAGTTTGTATTAATTTTTTGACTAAAAAAATGAGGAAAATAAAACATAATTTTACTCTGTCATTAGTAAAATGAAAAGCAATACCTGTTCATTTATTCCTGGAAATATATTTCTGGAGAATTTCAGATAATTACTCTTAGTAATGACTTACTCACAAACAACTTTCCAATTTTCCGCGCTCCCTTGAGACAGTTCAGATTTTACACTAATTATTACCCCCCTAAAAAATTTACTGCTCTATTAGTTAATTACATCTACCAACATCATCTCGTATAATATAACCTCCCGCCCGTTGTTCATTTTTGATTTCATTTCTCACATAAAAAACAAATAAAAAATTCCTCATACTCTAGAATGATACTCTAGAATAATTCTGTTTTATATCTGGCAGATAAGAAATCTAGACAAGCTTTTTTATGTGGCATGTTTTGTTACAAACATAAAATGACAACGTTTTATTAAAGAAGAAATAACTGGGAGACTGGAAACTTTCAATTTACTAATGTAAGACAAATAATATTACAAGAAAAGAATAATTCACTGACAAAATAATTAAATATCAGACATTAAAGAAATGTGACATTATTTCTCGAGAGGGGAAATTTAATTATCGCAAACATCAAGAAAAATATTAATATGGAAGAAATGATTATATGATTATAGGCAAATAATATTACTAAAGTAATGACGTCATATTCTACTACGTTTACATGGGTTATTAATTTAAAAGGCGCGGGCAGTCATGTAACGGTTGTTGGTCTTTCTTCACATCATTTTAGTAAAGCTGACTGATTTTTGAAAGTTAATCTCTCTATAACTCTATATCTATTGAATATGAAGGAAAATGTATAATCAAACTGTATAGAGAATAAGATTTTCTTTCATATTGAAAACTGTTAAGAACTTCAAATAAGGGTACTTCCGGTTGACCAATAGGGTCCTCCACTATATTTTTTTTATATTTTTTTACAAAACTTCATTTAAACTGAAAGTGATATGTAATTTTAGAAAGTCTTTATTGTTATTCGTTAAGCCGTGATAATTTTTTAAATATTCTGTGACGTAGATATAGAGATGATTTTGTTCTCAAGCAGTGGATTTCGCTAATAATTGAAGTCACATAAATTTATTTTTTTCAGCGCTTATAAAATGTATAAATATGTTAAAATAACCCCTGTGGTCAATAATTGGAAATATGAGTGGATACCGCTGGTAGCCTATGTCATTCAACATATCTTTTACTTTCATACCAACGCTTGTAATCTGTCATGGCATCATAAATTTAAGATTTAAGCTAGTATTCTTTGGTTTATTTTTGTTGTTTTATTGTTCTTATTTTTTGCATTTATATACTTGCAAATGGATTCCGTAATTCAAAAAGGCGATAGCAGAAGGTTTGAAAGTAAGAATTTGGAATAGAATAAATGTGTGACGTAGATATGAGGAGGAAATGGTAATAAAAACTCGATTATTTTAGAAACTAATAATTATTTTTAAACTTTGATAGTACTTAAGGTTTAAGGTCTAGTTTTAATATAACTGACCCTTGTTCTAATTTGTTACTACGGTGGAGGACCCTATTATAACCAAAATCTAATCAGCTCTACATATGGTTGTAAGGAAGAGGAATACGGAAAAATCATAATTTTTAGAATTGTAGTTTTGGAGTTACCGTCGGAGAAAAATTTGTCACACACACACGGGCACACACATATACAGACATCATCGTAAAACTAGTAAAATCGTTATTCTAAGGACCCTAAAACGTGCTTATTCATTAAAAACCTACCATCGACTTTTTTGACCAAAGACAATACCTTCCTTACCTAAAGGTGAAGGAAGGTAAAAACTGTAGATAGGTATGTATTGGGCTTCCAAAATTAAAATGCGCCACTGGTGGCAGATTTCTGAACTGAGTGAAGTGTACATGTAAACAAAAACAATTAAATAAAAGTAGCGCTATGTAGATAGAAATTAATATATGTACAACTACAGCAATGAAATATCTACATATATCTAAATAAAGGAAATCAATTTTTTTTTATTAAAAAAACCAATATACTGTTAATTAAAATATGACTAAAGTACACTTAACCTACAACTACTTACTAAAATTAACCCTATTAACTAAAATATTATTAAAACTATCACTAAATTGTTACTACAAGAAAGATCAAACTCAATTCTACCGAAATTAACAAAAAAAACACTACTACATCTCAAATTAAATTAAAAACTACGAAAATGAGTCTCACACCAACTGTACTCTTATGGAAGCCAGCGAAAAATGTACCATTCGTTTGAATTTTGACGTTTGACGTCAGCGCCATCTCTTGATAATTTGGAAGCCCAATATTAATAATAATAGTACATAAATATCCTTAAGAAATACCAGTCAATGAATTGGAACCATCTCGAACATTGTTGAAGAGTAGGATAAGATTACTTATAGAATAAAAGTATTTGTGTGTACAAGAAATGTTAAATTCGATACTTATGTAATAAAACGAAAATGGCGAGAGGTATTGTGCTGGCCACAACAGATTTTTTTTTTATTATTTTCATTTACGGCCCGGTAATTCATCTCTTTTTAAATTGTCCATTATCTCAACTATTAAAACCAAAATTGTTGCATCTAAAAATTGATGCAACGACATGTGTACTTTTTACAACTTATGCTATAATACCAATGCTATATTTTCTGTTTTAACTGTTAATTAAGTAGTACGACAGTTCTATTCACAGATAAATGTACCCAAACTGTATATTTTGGGTTTCAATTTCGCTAATGAATAGATGTAGGTATATATAAACTTGTCATTAAATATGAATATAAATATATTCGTGTATGATGCTGACCATTTTGCGCTATGTAGGTTGACACGAACTCGTATAATAATTTAATTATGCAACAATCATCCTTCGTCACATATTCCTATCTAGACATTTCAAGCTCTTTTGGTCCTCCCATTCGGAAACTTTCTTTAATAGAACGAATATAATATTTATTTTTGGATAGGAATATGATTATACTATAAATACATTTATCAATGCAAACTTTGACATTTTATATATTCATACAAAGCTATGTATTTTCCTATACGGGCATTTCTGTTCTTTGTAAATTAAATAAAGGAATATATCATTACTGCCTATTACCCATTTCTGGGTGTGCTAATCTACTTTTTATTCGTAAATTAAAAAGTAACGAGAATTTTTAATTTCGCGAGTTATTTATTTTCGATTTAGTTCATTTTTTATCACGTTGGAAGAAGTGTGTAGTATTCTTTACGTAAGAATGGCATTGCACAATAAAAAGTTTATGAATTTTGACGATATACGTAATACAGTAAGACGACGTATGTCCCAACTCTGATCAGGAAATAATTTGGATTTGTGAATATAATTCATATATCGAGTGTACCAAGCAAATCTTAACATAGGCGTTAAACATGGGAAAACAGTTTTTTGTAAATAAAAAGGGTCCGGCGGAAAATTAAGCCATGATATTTATTGAACATGATAATAATATATTACATCTTGTACATTATTTAATATTAATTACTTTAATATTATTGCATAAATTGCAATATATTACAAACATTTACAAATAAATACTTGTTTCACTTTTTACCTCCTGTTATCCACGTTTTAAGGTACCGACGCATGTATGTGTGTGTGTGTGTGTGTGTGTGTGTGTGTGTGTGTGTGTGTGTGTGTATGGATTTTGTCAACGTCTTAAAAACGAGGAAAAGACTCCGTCAACATCTAAAATTGGTATAAAAAGAAAGAATTCATTTATAAGGCAAAGTATGTACAGTATCAGTGTCAACTAAACACGCGCTTACTATACATGTTATTCACCATATACCCTTCAGAAATACCGCCAATCTCGTCAATGAATTGGAAGAATCTCGAACATTTAGATTTTTGTGTGTACCAGAAATGTTAAATACAATATTTATAGCCTAATATGAAATTGGCGAAAGGTATTGTGCTGGCCACAACAGATTTTTACCTCTCGCTAAGAGAGGTATTGGATTCATGCTAAAATTCGCATATCCAGATTTTACTGAATAAGCACGATTTAAGGTTCCTAGAATCCGATTATAACATTTTTAAAATGATGTCTGTGTGTGTGTGTGTGTGTATGTTTGTATGTGTGTATGTATGTCTGGATGTTGTAGGGACGATTCCTGAAAAACTATGACTTAAAAAATATTTAACTGCAATTTCTTCAATCTGACATTCCTGGGAAGAGCTGAAAAGGTTTTGGTAACAGTTGAATAACCGGAAGTAGTAGTTTCTTAGAAAAATTCTTCTAAATATAATTTTTTGGGAGTTTTTTTTTATTAAATATTGAAGAACATAAAATTCTCCATCTAATACACTTAAAATTCTTATTATTTCTTGTATAGATTTAGAGCTAAAGACACTATAATTTATAGAGTAAACTAATCGCAGAGGCTAAGGCACTAAGAAAACTAGTTGACAAATTCCAATGTTTATAACATAGTTTGTGAATGACACATGTCATTGTCAAATATCAACAGTTTTAGTGACATTCTGATAGCTTTTTCTGGGAAATATATTTAATTTTTCTTATTGTTTTATTAATTAAATATTTGAAATTATAGGTAAAATTGTGGTAAAATGCATATATTTATCAGAAATACCGCCAATCTGGTTAATGAATTGGAAGAATCTCTGACATTTAGAAACTTCCTCATACAATGAAAAATATATATATAATTAGAATTATATGTGTGCAGAAGACATGTTAAATACAAAAAAAAAAAACAATATTTGAGTAAAGTTCTGTAAGCGAAGTGCAATACAATACTTATATAGCCTAATATGGAAATGGCGAGAGGTCTTGTGCTGTCCACAACAGATTTTTTATTATGCAAAATGAACAGATTTTCAAATGCCAGCATGGCGAATTGGTTAATACAGCCTGGGGTTCGATTCCCTATTAAGGTAATTATTTTATTTTAGTTTTTATTATTGTATACCGATTCCTGTAGTTTATTTACAGTCGACTTTGGTTGTTTTTATAACTATATAAAAATATCTTGTTCTTGCATTAAGTCCCTGAAACATATTTCTTACTTTTCTATTTTCCGTACGAGTAAATTGTCTCATTTTCATCTTGTATCTTGCATCCTGTCGGACGCTGTCAGGATCAGAGTATCTTATACTCTACCCTAACTGAACGTACTCCGCTACTTTTCGTTAATTATTAAGTGAATGATTACTAAGGGCGTAAGAGGAAGTGAAGCTTTTACTCTTCCAACCATGTACGTGACAAGCATGAAGAGTATGAAAGCCAATTCATCGAGAATTCCTAATGCTTCATGGACAAAATACTGATAAAAGGAGAGTTGGACACCGCCGAAGGAAAAAATGCTGCAGAGTGAACGGTGGACTGCTTTGAATAATTGCATTAAAAATAAAGAATTTCCGGGTTTTTTCTACAGAAAGTTACAGTAGTGAATTGGCAGATGGAAAGAGCGAGCTTTACAAAAAATTTTGAAGGCGGATTCTTTTCGTTTTACCTCTTGCTAAGAGAGGTATTGGAATCATGCTAAAATCGCGTATCCAGGTTTTAGTGGATAAGCACGTTTTAAGGTTCCTATAATCCGATTATAACATTTTTACGATGATGTCCGTGTGTGTGTCTGTGTGTGTGTGTGTGGATGTGTGGATGTTGGAACCACGGTGTCTCAAATACTATAAGACTTAAAAAATATTTAACTGCAGTTTCCTCAATCTGACATTCCTGGGTGATTAGATTTTAGTAACAATTGGACAACCGGAAGTAATAGTTTCTTTAAAAAAAATTCTAAATATTATTTTTTGAAAATTTCTGTTATTACTAATATTGAAGAATATAAAAATCTCTATCCGATATATTTAAAAATTTTATTATATGTTCTATTGAGTATAGAGGATGGAGACATATAAATTCAGGGTGGGGCATAATGACCTCCCTGATTTGAAGGATTAATTGTACGAAAATGGTTGAAGATACATAAAAAAGGTTTTTATTGCTCAAAAGTACATAAAATGCCGATTTATTTTCACGATGTTTGGAAAATGGTATCGTCCAAGTGGCGGCCTTTGCAAGCAATGCACATTTTGAGCCTTTCAAAGAAGTTTTCGGCCACTCTTCCCAGTATATCTTGCGAAATTCCAGCGATGACGTCCGCAATCGCCTCCTTCAGAGCTTCAAGCTACAGCTTTGACATATCCCCACAGAAAAGTCACACGGGCTCAAATCGAAGGAGCGAGGGGGCCATGGAACATCCTCCCGGTGAGAGATCAGGCGACCGGAAAAGAGCTCTTGCAGAATTTCGAGTGAACGACGGGCAGTGTGGGCCGTGGCTGAAACCAGAAGGCTTCTGTGTCGTGTTCCTCGCCATACTCTTCCATTTTTGGGCTCAAAAAGTTCTCCAACATACAACAGCGAGCCAAATTCACGGTAACAAAACAGTTAATCCTTCGGATTCAAAAAATAAGGCCCAATAATGCGTATAGAGGATACAGCGCACCAAACTGTTACTTTGGTGCTGTGAAGAGGTCTTTGATGCAGTACACGAGGGTTCTCAGATGCCCAGTAACGAAAATTTTATTTAATTACTGTGCCACAAAGATGAAAATGTGCTTCGGCGAAAGGGTCAATATGTGCATTGCTCGCCAAGGCCGCCACTTGGACGATATCATTTTCCAAACATCGTGAAAATAAAACGGCATTATATGTACTTTTGAGCAATAAAAACTTTTTTTATGTATCTTGAACCGTTTTACCGTTTTCTTACAATTAACCGTTCAAATCAGGGAGGTCATTCTGCCCCACCCTGTATTTAAAATAACAAGTTGTAGATGATTCTTGCAGCCCATAGAAAATAAATGGAAAAATTAAAATGTTTGTAATTGACAGATAAATGTGTGTCAAAAAACCAGAGACATTATTGAAGACTTTTTCTGGGAAGTACATTTAATATTTCTTATTTTATTATTAATTAAATATTTATAATTATAGATACATATATTACTTACACCCTTCAGAAATACTGCCAATCTCATCAATGAATTAGAAGAATCTCGAACATTAGAAGAATAAGAGTGAATAGAATGAATTAAAAAATACAGGGTGTTTACGGTCTTTTTGTTTTATTTTCAATGGGTGATACTACAGGTCAAAAGAAGTCGAAAAACATTAAAACACCTTAGTAAAATATTTATAATAAAAGAGATATGAATTTTTTAAATTTTTATAATGGGGCGGTAAATTAATGTTGAAAAAAGTTGTAGTAACCTATGTAATGACAAATTTCACTCTTTTGTTTTTTAATTTGTTTAGCTGTCAGTTGCAGTTTGTTACTATTTAATTGTGCACCGTCAGTTTCTAATTGATTATTGTTATTAATTGTGTAAAAGGTGAACAATGTACCATCGGTATTCTAATACGGAATTAGTTGACATGATGCTCATTTATGGGGAAGTGCATCAAAATTCAGCTGCAGCACGTCGTCTTTACATAGAGCGATTTCCAAATAGGCAGAACTTTTAGACTATGTTCCCTTAAATGTGCGTCAAGATATGTGGTTTCTCCACGACGGTGCACCGGCGCATTTCAGTCGTCTCGTACATCATCACTTAAACCATGCATTTGGAAATAAGTGGATTGGCCGAGGCGGTCCTGTTTCTTGGCCTCCGCGGTTACCTGACTTAACACCATTGGACTTTTATTTGTGGGGAAATATGAAAGACATGGTATACACCACCGAAATTATCGACGCTGAAGACCTCCGTAACCGGGTGGAAGCAGCAGCGGCGGAAATTCGACACGGCATGGGCCTTGCAACCTACGTTAATTCATGGATACGCCGAGCAAGACTTTGCATACAGCAGCAGGGTGATAACTTTGAACATCTGTTATAAAAGCGCTTATCGTTCTGTATTAATTCCATAAAAATAAAAACTAAAAAAAAATTCGTATCTCTGTTATTATAAATATTTTACTAAAGTGTTTTAATGTTTTTCGCATTCTTTTGACCTGTAGTATCACCCATTAAAAATAAAACAAAATGACCGTAAACACCCTGTATAAAAATATGTGAAGAAGATATGGAATGGAAATGGCCAGAGGTCTTGTGATGATTTTAAATTAGAGGAAAGAATTTTGTAGAAAGTTTTTAATATTTGCATCTATTTTATAATTTGTTTGTTGAAAATTATGGGTTTGTGCTTGTATTCTGTAGGCACTATTTCAATACAAAATACTAGCAGCCCGATTCACAAAAAGGTTTTAAGCTAATCCTCATTTTCTGATTAGCGAATTCTACTCCAATTTTGACAGTTTATAACTTAAAATATAGTCCAATCTATTCCTAGTATCTACCTTTATTGATAATATCAAGAAAATTAAATTTTAAATACTGGAATAGAATAGAATTCACTAATCCAAAAATGAGGATTAGCTTAAACTTTTTTGTGAATCGGGCTGTAGGCGACTAAGAAAATATTATATAGGATTCGTTAAATTAATTCACCTCACTATTGTGTGACTATTTTGTTAACATATATTTCGTCTACCCCATTTCCTTCCACAAGATTGCATCCAGCAAACCGTCTACTTTCTTTCCGCTATAACCTCTTTTCATACCGTTGCCATATCCAGTAAAAATCTTAGTAAAATATTTCTGTGGCCTCGTTAGATTTGACGACTTTCTGTGGAAATAAGCAATTTAGTTGCTCGGGCTGTGTTTACGCGGCGCGCAAACAATGCTTGCAGTGAAGACTTGGAAATGCTTTCAATGGACTTGATCTGTATTCATGGAATTTCTCGACGACTGGGAACGTTTTGAATGATGGTATCGCAGCCAGAAATCATTTGTAGACGGTGCAACTGGAGACCAGTTCGCACCTAGCGAAAGATAAGAATGCAATCTGCGGAAATGTGGGCGGGGAAACAAGATATTTTCATTATACCAGCAGATTAGATTTTGGCAGGAGGTTATGTGGATGATTGCGGTACAATGATTGTACATACAGCATGGTCAGTATAAATGTTTATAATAATTAGGTATCAGTCCCAGAACGTGCCTCTAAAATTGGAAGAAAATTTTAATAAAGAAATTGTATTTTTTTTTCACCACCAAAGGTAGAAACTGATAACTCTGACGTCAAAATCAATGCAGAATTAAATGTAAAACATTTGCCTGTAAGAGAAAATATGTTAAAAGTAAATTTAAGAAGTTTATATTGTTATTTTGCCAGTTCTTAAAGTAAAATTATTTTTTTTTACATTTGAGTGACTGCACCGTGAATTTTTTAAAATAAATTAAATTATCGGCGAGGCCATTAAAAAGTTACGGTCTAATCAATGTTGGGACACCTAAGTTTCATACACACACACACAGACATCATTTTAAAAATGTTATAATCGGATTCTAGGGACCTTAAATCGTGCTTATTCAACAAAATCTGGATATGCGAATTTTAGCATGAATCCAATACCTCTCTTAGCGAGAGGTAAAAAGGTAACATTTACGAACTTTTCTTGTTACCTTGGTTACTTGTTGTTTTTGTTTTTCACATTTTTATGTCAATTTTCCCCTGAAGAAGTCACTTAAACTAAAAAATCTGATGTGGCCAACACAAAACCTCCCGCTATTTAATTTTTACATACATACATACGTACATAAAATCACGCGATTCCCACTTAGGGGGTTAGCAAATACCCGGAAACAATAGTAACAATAAGAAAAGGGATAAGAGTAAGAGCTCAGCTGACTCACTTCACTCTTTAACAACATATTAAAGTGACCGATTTTCGGTAGCGAATAACCCCATCCGGACCACAATAATAGTTACGCAACAATCTTCCTTCGCCACACTTTCCTATCCATTTTTATTAATTTAAGTACATACTTACGTATTTACTAACGCTGCAAACTGTACCATTACATAAAACTATTGATTTATATACTATTTTCTTTTTAAAATGTCACTATTATTAATTTGAAGTGATTAGTTTTTTGACAGTGACATTTACTGTAAGTTACATTCATTTGAAATATGAACTGTCTAACAAAGGAATTGTGTTTATCTTAGGCTTCGGGACTAATAAAAAAAATTATTTTTAAAATTATCTGCAATATATATAGAAAAAGTATTAATGTATTCCTGTACAAAATTCAATAATCTTTAATTGTCATAAGACATAAAATGCGAAAAAATGGCATTTAATGATATTTTTTGAAGAAAAACCATTATGAGCTTCAGGTAAAGTGCCATTTCCGGTTATCCGATTTACACCAAAATCTAATGGCTTCTTTTCATATTACAATAGGATAGAAATACAAGGTTTCAGAATTTTCTGAATGATAGTATTTGAGTTAGAGCGAAGACAAAATCCCTACACATACACACACACACACATACATACATACATACATACACACACACATACACACACACATACACACATACAGACATCATCGTGAAAATGTTAAAAATGGATTCTAGGGACCTTAAAACGTGGTCATTTACTAAAATCTCGATATGAGATTTTTAGCACGATCCCTATACCTCCCTTACCAAGGGTAGCGGGAGGTAAAAAAGGTAGTATTATTCCAAATGTTATGGTTTGGTTCCAGTTTTCAGTTTTGGTTATGGTTATTGTATAGATTGAAATACGGAGACTTTTTTGTAATATTGTAAGTTCATTACAAAAGTTTATTTAATATTTTCATTAAAAATCCATTCAAAACTTATTCTAGGCAACAAATTAAACTTTTATTCATGCCCTAATTACAATTATTTTTGCTTTAAATCCTGCTCCAGTTTTAAGATTCCATCCTGATATTAATTAAACATTTCCATCAATCATCTCGTGATAAATTAAAATAAGATTTAAGGTTAGGTTCTTGATTTATTAATTCGTGTTTAATGAATGATGTTTGACGCGCAACTTTTTTAATTAATTCTTGAAATTTCAATACAGAACAGATCCTGATGCTAAGCTAATTCCAATTTAAAGAAGATATGCTACAGAGGATTAAGGACTCGGCCAGGATTAACTCAAGTTGGAAGTACTTTGCTAGTTTGGTATTATCCTGTCTTCAGGTCTAAATGGAAAACTTGCCCGCAGATTTATTTTTGCGGATTGCTGAAAATGTTCTTACTTATAAAGGATAAACAAAAATAAAGACTATCGTTATTTTATTACACTGATAATAATTATTGCATTATCCTGCAAAATTGAAGATTTGATTTTATAAATGTGCCATTTTTAATAAAATTAATTTTTCTTTATAAATAGGTTCTATGTGCCATGGCCATTATCCCGATACGTTCTGAGTGTAAAAACATACTTTGAAAGTACGAGGATATTTTGAAAAAATCACTAACACACGAGTTTATCAATACGAAGTGTGACTATAAATTAAATAGATTGATCTCAAAACATTGACGATATTCAAAAAAAATCTGTTGTGGCCAGCACAAGACTTCTCGCCATTTCCATATTAGGCTATATAAGTATACCGTGAGTATTTTTTAACGTGAAATATTGAGTTTGTCATATATCCATGGTTACGACTTGATATTTGATTGACAGCAATGTATTTGCCCGTTCCATTTAAAATGAAACATAAGGAACGAATCTGACAGAAGTATTATATTCAAATATTGTAAGAAATCTAAATTTAATTTTTAGAAAACAGGAATACTTATTTTAAAAAAATTAACCTCTAATGACATCTTGTCAATATAACAGATAACCGTCGAATTTTCCTATAAGTTATGATTTGACATTTGATTGATAGCAATGTATTTGTCTGTCTCATTTAAAATCACACATGGGGAATGAATTTGACAGAAGTATTATATTTAAATATTGTAAGAAATTTAGCCGAATCAGAAAACCACTCGGGCACAAGGTGCTCACTATATTTTTTCTACAACTAATTTTAATTTAGAATGCAGGTATAATTATTTAAACAAAATACTCACAGTATATTGTATTTAACATATCTGGTACATTCAAAAAAAAACTAATTACATCTATTATTAATATATTTTCATATTTTTCAGTTCAGTTTTATTGACTTTGACAAATAAAGGTTTGGTTTCGGTTTAAGGTTCATCAAAAATTTGGGTTAATTCAGGTTTTTAGATTCAGGTTCGGGTTCAGTTTCAGGTCCCTGGTTTTAATGTATTCTAACAGCCATTTTCGGGTGCAACGACTTAATATTAATACACTGTACAGGATGGAAACGAACTTAATGTCACAAATTTAAGGGTGAGTAGTGTGACATGTGTAGAGTACGAAACAGAAAGAATTTTTTAAAAATTCGCATATTTAAGGGTAGTTCTCATTAAACTAACATTTTTGGTACCACTGGACCACTGACAACTTTAATACTTGAAATTAATTTAATTAATTTACGTAATGTTTCTGTATGATCAATATCTTAATAATTTCTAACGTAATTTATTTTGATAGTTCAATGAACCATATCAAAGATTAATATTAATACTCTGCAGAATTATTTTTATTAAAGAAAAAAAAACAGAATGGATTAACTGATAAATAGCAACAATACTAGAAACTTTTCATGTAACAATATTAATATGAACAAAACTTACCTTAAAAATCAATTGAAGAATACACACAAAAGTCATAAATATTGTTCAAAATTGTCACCTCCCACAGCTACACACAATGCACTACGTTGCATTAATGAGACACTACATGCCAGGTTCATATGATTTTCTTGTTTAATAATCCAGGATACCGTTCGGCATACAGACCTGCTGCTAAAACCGCGTTTTGTCCCACTTCACTATAAATCAACAACATATCCACTAATTCAGAATGGGCTACTTGCGTGGTACTGAAAATCCGATTTCTGTCACTATACATGTAATGTTATGTTGAAAACATATATAAAAATATAAATTTTATTTTAAAAAAATATTTGTTTTTTAGTAAATTAAGAAAGAAAATTTTCTGTTACGTCATTATATTTAACTGGAGAACCATGTTTAAAAATGTAACGTATAGATGGCATGCGAGAAAGTTTTAATTTGAATTTGACATTAGTTAATTTTTCTCTCTCTCTGGTCTCTCAAATATATAAATTACTTCACAAATAAACACACAGGTAATTACATGTAATTTAAAATATCTATACCAAAAAGATAAATTAAAATACTAACCTCCAAACTATTGTTGAAACGTCAAACAGGAGATCTACATTACCTGTACAAACCTTGTACAAACAAACGCAATGGCTTTACGACCATTCATTGGTGCGGCGTAATTTTACGTCATACATGGCGGCAATTCAAATAATCAAATTTCATTATTTTTTTTCTGGCTAATTAACAAAAATTTTGTCAAAAGAAAAAATATGGGTAGCAAGTTTTTACCTGCTCTTCAAAAATATTAAATAAAAAAAGGTACGCAAGTAGCCCATTAGAATACATTTTTTTAACAAGAGCACAGCAAAAATCACTTGTCACTAACACTTCCGAGAATAATGAAATATTTTATGTACCTATTACACAATTATTTTCGATGCAAATGGTATTTAATTTAATTATTAAGAATAATTTAATTTAATTATTAATAATACAACTAATTTTGAATGTATTTTTGATAAACATATTTTTAATGAAATATGAATTAAAACAGCAGTAAAAAAAAGTTTCCTTAAGAAAAGTCGAATTTTGGTTTTTCGAATTTAAAAAAAATTCTTTCAGTTTCGTAATCTACACATGTCATACTACTCACCCTTAAATTTATAGCATTAAGTTCGTTTCCACCCTGTATAAGTTATGAGATTACTTTATGAAACTTACTAATTCCTATTTTTCTTTCCTTCTAGTGGCAGTTGCAACCCCAGCGGGCCAAAGCGTCCGTATCCAAGAACTCCGCGTCCCAGAAATCATCCGCTTAGGATCCTCCGCCCTTTTGGACTGCGACTACTCCCTAGAGGGCGTGTCCCATGCTGGTCTGGTCGTCAAATGGTACTTCAACGATCCAACCCAATCTCGGCCAGTGTACCAGTGGATTCCGGGAGAAACAGGTCCACAAGGGTTAGGCCCATTGAGGGACAAGCTCAATCTAGGGTATAGGGTGTCGCAAGATGCGAGGACATGGCATAGGGCACTGCATATACCCCAGCCGGAAGCGGAAATGAGTGGGGAGTATACGTGTGTGGTGTCGACGTTTGAGAATGAGGATCGACAGACGAAAAGAATGACGGTTTTTGGTAAGGAAAATTATGTAATTATTTTTGGCTAAATGCAAGAATATTTTCACTGTCTACCCAACCCTAAAAAACACATAAAACCCTATAAAAAACCCAATAAAACCCAGATTAGCTATTTATGTAATTAGTTGCAAAATAATGATGTTTTGCATACTATACTCGCCGTCAAATAAATATGAACTTTTTCGCAAAAGTGCGAACAGATAAACGTCAATTTGGGCGACTTTTACCCGAATAGCTTCTTTCAGTTGGGGTTTGTGTTCGTATGTACATATCTTGAGGCTTCCCCACAAGAATAGTTATTTGTGTATCAAGAGCGTAAAGTGGATCTTTATTGCTCGTGCTTGAAAATTGAAGCGCGAGCGTAGCGAGCGCTACAATCGAGCGAGAGCAATAAAGATACTTTACGCTAGAGATGCATACATAATTTTTTCTACGACTTTACTAACCAAAATAGAAAAAAATAATAATACCTATTTAGTAAGTTCAATTCAACCTCAACCAATTTCTGTTTTGTGGTGTTGTGTGTAACCATGACGACGTGAGTATCCAAGTAAATAAATACAAAATTCTGTCAGTAAAAGATAGTGATTTTTCCTGCACTCCTCCAGATATATTTGAAACGGCGCAAAATACTTCCTTGAATTTATTATCTGCAAAATGAAAAGAATTATACGAAAAGAATTATAACCTCTCCATTGAATGGTGTAAGTTAAAAAAATCAAGAATTACAGTGAAAATGTCTTACTAGCTTACTTTTTGTAAAAATCTAATGAAATCGTCTTCTCTTCGGTCCATTTATTCCATGCTAAAATCAACACTAGCAGTTAAGAACTGAAAACTCTAGTGAGTGTCACAATCACAGAATCTAATTCATCTTCGTCAGCTGTTTTCAAGTTCTGGAATGAATATACAAAACTGCCAGAAGTGCACATTCAATTTTAACATTATCTGCCAATAATTAAATCCAATAAGTTTGTTAATTATGAAATGTGTGTTATTAAATATTTAAAGTTGTAATACAATGTACATTCACCAGTAGAGTTGTTGTTATATATAATTAAATACCTAACCTAACTAAATTGGTAATGTAGCTAACTTCAGGTATATTGTTTGTAGCACGTTTCTAGTGTAAAAATGAACCTAACCTATATTTTAGATTTCGTAAGTATTATTTTAATAAATTAAGATTTCAGCAAAAATATGTATTTATCTAGGCGAGCAAATTGAGCGCTTTACCCCGCGTTGCTATGGGAGACGCGCGATAAAGTATTTTTTTGCTCGTTCCTTAGTAACCATCAACTTTACGATGACAAAATAGAGCACAAATGTCAACTTTTCATGGTGGTCGTAGAAAAAAAATATTATTGAAAATACATAAAATTTCGATGAAAAATCATGTAACTTCAAACGGATGTAACTCGAAATCAGATGAAGTAAAAAAAATCGTGCGTCACATGAAAAGAAAGAGAATTTTATGCTGAATTCAAAATACGAGAAATGAATTAAATAATTTAGTTCATTTCTCATATTTTCATGCACCACTCATACACGGTTAAAGATAGAATATTGCACGATGAAAGTCTAAATTCAACATGAAATTCCCTTTCTTTTTATGTTACGCATGGTTTTTTTACTTCATCGGATCTCGAGTTACAGCCGTTTGAAGTTACATGATTCTTCATTGATTTTGTAATATTGAAAATACACAAAATTTAAAACTATTTCTCGCGTATATTTTTTGTGATATTCTTTATATTTTCTCCCAATTTTAGGCTAAAAATGTAAATTATTTGGAAGATAAAATATGCTGTAGATCTTTCGGAATATTTTGAGTGTCAGCAGTATGAAATTAGGGAGTTATTACAACTTCTAAGATGAAAGAACATAAACGTTAACCTTATGTAGAAAACACTTTATTTTAGAAATAAAGGACTTTCAATTTCAATATTTACCGCATTTAATTAGTGTATTCACGCTAACGTTAACGCTAAAAGCAACAAAAACGAGGTTACATCCACACTTTTCATCGAAACATAACCTCAAAAGATACAGAACGCTATTCCATTTGTGTCTCCTTATTCATATAACGTGAACCTTATTAATACGCCTGCGCACTCGGGCTGTCACGTGGCTTTAAAGTGCACGTTATTTTTGCGTTGGAGCTGAAATAACTCTCTATTCTCCTGGTAAGAATGACCTGGTTGACCGTGACACTATATTGTAACCTGACCAAATCTTAACTATACCAAACTTTAGTTATTGTACTCGTAGGTTAAGTTATATTTGGTTATTATTTGGTAGTCGAAACGCATTAAAAATAAAAATAAATTCACAGACGAAAGTGTAAAGGGAATATATAAATCTGACAATATAGTTTAAATAACAGGTTTCGGAAAAACAAATAAATACAACATGCAACAATATACTTTAGTTATTATTCTGCTAAAGTATCATGTAGTAATTTATAAAAGTTTGCGTCTTGTTCTTTGATAATTTTCCGTGCCAGTAATTAAGAAATACTTTCATTTAAATTGGTACAGTTTGAAGTCACGATAAATATATAAATATCTAATTTGTTGAGGGTGTTTTCTCTGTTATTGACTAACAATTTCCTGATAAAATCACCCTTAATTTCAGACCGTAATTAAGGCACGAATACTTTGAAAAGTAGTTCAAAGATATTTGTCCAATTAGTCAAAATTATCACAATTATACTTCCGAAATTTCCCTTTCTTCTACGGGTTCTTTTAACTTTTTGATAGTTATAGCAATCGGCGTTTCACAGATTTCGATAATGACGATCTATTAGCAGGAAAGTTTATGATAAAGTAGTTTGTAAAAATTATATTTGTAAGCATTTAAAACTAATAATAACATTGTAATAAATATAGAGAAAATAATTGATTACAATAATCAAAACGTTGATATAATAACAATGCAATGTATTTTTTTTTTTAATATTAATAAACAATATTTTACCTTTCGTCACCTTTAGGTCAAAAAAATCATTAGTGAGTTTTTAATAAATAAGCACTATACGAATTTACTATTTTTAAGATGATGTCTGCATGTGTGTCTGTGCGAGTGTCCGTGTGTGACAAATTTTTCTCCGGCGATAACTCCAATACTACAATTCTAAAATTTATAATTCTTTCGTATTCCTCTTCTTTACATCCATATGAAGAGGTAATTAGATTTTGGTTATAATTGATCTACAGGAAGTACCCTTATTTGAAGTTTTTAACAGTTTTTCTTAACAAAACGCATTTAGATATTATTTTTTGACATTTTATGTTACTCGTATTATAAATATTAAAGAAAATGCTCTTCTCTTTACAAGTTAATTATACATTTACAGCCCGATTCACAAAAAAGTTTAAGCTAATCCTCATTTTTGGATTAGAGTATTCTATTCTAATTTTGACAGTTTATATCTTAAAATATAGTCTAATCTATTCCTAGTATTTACCTTTATTGATAATATCATGAAAATTAAATTTTAAATACCGGAATAGAATAGAATTCACTTATCCAAATATGAGGATTAGCTTAAACTTTTTTGTGAATCGGGCTGATAAAGAATTATAAAGATTAAATTTTAAAATTCAGTCAACTTTGCTATTTACTATGGAAACAGCTGATATATTCAGAAAATTGTAATTGATAGATGTCAGTGCAAAACCAAAAATGGAAAGTATGGGATCAAAAAGTGGTATAAGTGACAAGCAATTGCAGCCTCGCCTCAGGATTGGAATTTTCAATGCTGGTAATACGAGGAAAGCCAAAGAGAAGATGGAAGGATTGGATCGTAGATGTCTTGAGAGAGGAAGAATTGTGTGAAGAAGATATATTGGACAGGAATGAGTAGAAGAGAAGAGTAAGAAACAGAGACCCCTAATAAAATAGGGAAAAGCTGAAGAATGTGCGTTCGTATTGGATTTATAGAATCTTTTTAAAGGAATTTTCGGCATATATGGAATTTGTAAAAAATAGTGTGTTCGTGTAACAATTTCACAAGATATATACAGGGTGTCTCAGGACGAGCTTACGCTATCTATATTTTAAATACTATTTAATATAATTTAACGAAATTTGGTATCTAGGGGTTATCCTACATGCCCGTTTCAACTAAAATATTTTCAAAGCAGTAGCACTTCCGAAGTTTTTAATGTGATCCCAAACAAAAAAATCAAGTGGAGTTAAATCGGGTGAACGAGGAGGCCACCTATCAAAAACCTTTAACTACTAAAGAAGATTGCCAACATAGGGTACGAACAGCATTTAACAACATGTCTCCTCGGATGATAAAAAATGCTACACAAGAAGAAGTATTGAAGAGAGTAACGATGTGCTTACATATGAATGGAGGACAGTTTGAATATGTATTAAATGAATCATAGTTTTGTATTTAGAATTTATTTGTTTTTTCCATGGCTTACTTATCCGTATTAATAAAATAATTATTACATGTTTTTCTAATTTACTGAAATTCCATCAACTTTCAACATAGGACATGTTACATAAAGTACCCTTATTTTTTGCCGTAGAACACATTTATGTAATAAAAAAGGGGGGGTTCCATTTAAAAAAATGTCGTTTTTGAAGTTTATCAACTGAAATTTTGGTGTAACGTACCCGTCACATTTTTATAAATAATCGAGGATTCTTCTATGATAATGTAGCTTAAAGTCTCCTTTATAAAAGGCTTTTTTCAGATTATAAAAATTCGATCTCGTTCCCGATATACAGGGTTTTGAAAATGTGCCGGATTTCAGACAAAAAATCAAAAAAAGTTGAATAACGCCGGAAGTAGTTGATCATGAGTAAAATGTTTTTATTGCTTCATATGTAAAATGTTCCGCTGCATTCAATGGTAAAATAAAATATAGCGTATTCCATTTAAAATAAGAAAGTTGAGGTCAATTTCCGGTCGAAAAAATTTAAAATATAGATAGCGTAAGCTCGTCCTGAGACATCCTGTATAGAATCTTTTGTAAGCAACTTTTAGTATGGAATTAGTACATCGAATTAAAGGAAGGTTTTGTGCTGGCCACAACAGATTTTTTTTGTGAATATGTAACAAAAAAAAATATATATTTGCCTAGGGTCCAAAGCGGCAGTGGAATATATTAATGTTGAAGGAAACAACTTTGAACATATTTAAAATAAAATTCTAAAAATTACGAACCATGCAGTTTCACTTAATTCATTTTCTTGTAGTCAAACTGATAAAAAACGTAACAAACAAAAAATTACAACCTCTCATTTTGTGTTTCCTGTCTAATATTCTTCAATTTGATTCAAATCTCGTCGTAAAATACCAGCAATTCAATTTAGCATTTCATACAAAACTTTCCCGAATATTAAATCAAACGCAAACGCTTGTGAAAAGTTATCTTGCTGGAGTTAAAAATTTGATTACCGCCTTGTCCGTTGTCCGTAGTGAAGTTTTCGCTTGCAGCAATAAAACAAGTGCGGTGGCTGTTTAATTTCTGGAGTCCATCAGCAACAATTGGCGGACTAACAGGGGCATCCATCACGCTGCCCCGGCCAACAGGGATCTGCAGTATCGACGAATGAATTCTGTAATTAGTGTACGAGGAGCCCTGCGTTGCCTATACACGTATTTTTCACCAAACTCAATTTACCAACTTGGTTCAACTGACGGTTCACGGTTACAAGCTTTATTTTCTCTACTTCTGCCCGGAGTCGGACCGATTGAGTTTGCTCCTGATGAACGAAAAGTCATACGCCGAACAAAAAATAGTACAGGGAGGCCAAGTAATAGGTAGTTTTGCCAGGAAAAAATCTAGGAGTTTTGCTAATATTTAATATACTCAATAAAATAATAGGCATTTACGAAAATTCTACCGGTGAACTGCTACCGGTAAATATCGGTAAACAGCTGTTCATCAGGTTATACCTACCGGGATAGATATTTTAAGAATGCAAGTGGTAAACAGGGTAGATTTATAACCTATGAAAAGCAGTTGAAAGATGAAACAGATTTGAAATTTGACATAGTTAAACATTATGTTGTCTCGTGTTCTGTATTATCATAATTAACTTCTGAAATCTACTTCCGATTCCAATTTCGCTTGGCATCTCTACCTTTTTTTGACTTTATAATATTTTACATTAAATACATTAAATTAATAATGAAACCGTGTTAAGGATAATAAAGTAACTGGTGGTCCAACCAAAACGCACGATGTTAATTGTAAATAAAACAAAAAGTTTTCAGAGAATTATATTAATATTTTTTGTTATGATAGAAGGATCTATGACAATGGGGGATTACGGCTCAATCGAATTAAAGGAAAATAGTAAAAAAATACGAATGCATATGCTGAATAATGAATATTAATAAAAAAAAATGAAATGGTATAATTGAGATATTTCGGAAATAAAGGGTTTTTTGTTATAGCGCTTCGACACTAATATGAAAATATTTTGATTGGCGACCGAGAAATCGCCTATACATGCATTACAAATAGCGTGTTAGGAGGTGGGGATTACTACCAATGGAAGTTAAGAAATTCAAATTCGAAAGGAGGGGCTAACATTCCTGTACTGCAGTTTCCAAACAGTTTTTATTTTAACATAAATTTTTTGCATTAAACTTAATAATTTAAATACACCTGCAATTATAAAGTATGTAGACTTATACAGCGTTATAATATTCATTTATTTTTATGTAAATATAACTTAAAATAGCATATATTTCAAGAACATTTAGGTCCATGATGAAAACAGTTTGATATAAAAACACATAAATGTGACGTCACGTCAATCTTTTCAAAATTCGGGAGACCATAACTCGCTTATTAATAAGAATTTTTTCACCGGATTTTCATCAATAGTCTTAGTTTTCCTAATATTTTCAGATGAAACTATAAAAAAAAATGTCGTTAATGTGCCGAATTATCTCATCCTTTAGCTCTTGAATTGTTCTTGGCTTATTGACGTACACTTTTTCTTTTAAATATCCCCAAAGAAAGAAGTCCAACGGTGTCAAATCACATGATCGTGGCGGCCAATTAACATCGCCACGACGTGAGATAACACGGCCATTGAATTTCTCGCGCAAAAGAGCCATTGTTTCGTTGGCTGTGTGGCAAGTGGCACCATCCTATTGGAACCACATATCGTCCAAGTCCATATCCTCAATTTCTGGCCACAAGAAGTCATTTATCATCTCGCGATAGCGAACACCATTCACGGTAACTGCTTGACCGACCTCATTTTCGAAGAAGTACGGCCCGATGACGCCGCCAGCCCATAAACCGCACCAAACAGTCACTCTTTGTGGATGCATCGGCTTTTCAACAATCACTCGTCTTTGGGGATATTTAAAAGAAAAAGTGTACGTCAATAAGCCAAGAACAATTCAAGAGCTAAAGGATGAGATAATGGGGTATTCCACTCAATTTTTTTTATTATTTTAAATAAAACTTCATTCAGTTTTGAAGCAATTCATAGTATTAAAAAATCTTAATTGTTCCTAGTTTAAGAGTATTTTATTTTCAAGAAATCAGTGTAACGTCACATTTCCTCTATACTTGTCTTTCTCACACACACTGCTCTGAGTACGCTGCGAGAGAAAGATAACAATTGTATGACGTCAATTTTCCCTTTTAGCAAATGTGAAATATCTCGTAAAGCAATTATTTAAAAAATGTTTTCATTGTTTTAACTATTATTTATTGAGCCATACTTTATGTTAAATTGAAATTTTCTTAATTTTTTTGTTATGGTGGAATACCCCATTGTCATTGAAAATATGGACCATCGGATAGAGGTATGCCACCGAAGCCGTGGCGAGCATTTGGCCAATATTTTGTTTCACACATAATTGTCATAGATCCTTCTATCATAATAAAAAATATTAAGATAATTCTCTGAAAACTTTTTATTTTATTTACAATTAACATCGTGCATTATGGTTGGACCATCCTTTAGTAATATATTTAATTTTAAGGAATAACGGTTTGTAAAAATAATATATTTTTCGTGCCTTCGTCCGGCATAGCTTGTTTTAGATATCTCGAAATCGTCCAGAAACACTTATTTTCTGACCTAGGCCAGCAAACAGATAGCGCATTTTACGACTGTAAGTTGGTATTATTTTGGTGAAATGTCAACTTATAAATATTTATTATTGGACTAAAATGTCACTAATTTTTTTCAATAAAACAAATGAATTGTTGATAAAACCATGTAAATCGAAAATGTTACCAACATAAAAATTTTATAGTAGTATATTTGAAGTAGTAATAATATTTCTTTAATAAATTAAAAATGTCATCGCAACAAAAAATCTTGTGTATCACACACCCAGAAACTGTTTTGCGAGAACTCGTAATTTGCCAAAATAAACTCGCTCTCGCAAATGTTTAGTTTCTGGATTAGTGATACAAATAACTATTCTATCATACATAAATATTATATTAGCGCCAGTTGAATTATTCAATAATTCTTTGTGATTTGTTCGTTGTGTTCAATAAAAATGAGTTTAAAACCACAATATGTGCGTGGGGCAACTTTCTTTGTTTGATAATATTGAAGATCACTCGATTATTCAACAAAAACGATGGCTAGAGTGTAAAAATCTATGGCTGATGACAGGTCTTTGTTTGGACATGAGAACCATAGAAACCTTTAGTTCTATGCTTTCTCGCTAGATGCGCTCTTGCAAATTGCAATAGTGTAAATGTCTATTGGCGCTAACCTAACTTTTTAGAAACATGTGAAATTTCAGTGATTTCAAATAAAGCATCAGAAACAACTAAATAAAATATTACTTTATTGTTTTCTTTCACGGTTCGGTGGATAATCTAAATCACCCTCGCATTATTGATACAAAGAAAATCCTCGTACAACACACGAGAAAGAAAATTAATTTCTCGCGTTAATCGTAAATAATAGAGCTTGTTATTTAGAAAGAAATTTCCATGACAGCGCTGTGAAACAAATGTTGTGAGATTACAACAACCGGGAAGCTCTGACGGTTTATCATGTATCGATGTGTAGCCTGTGTCAGTATAATCGCCAACCCATAAATATCTATAAATAATACAACAAAGACATTATCAAATTTTTCATTTAATCCTGCTGAAAAACAACTCGAATCTGTTGACATATAATCTCCATTGTTTTCAATAAATTGTCGAGAATACATTATGTCGATCGAACTGTTGTGATGAACGACTTGGCAAGCGAACAGGTACACTCTATCATTCCAACAAAATATACATTTAGTAAATGGGGTCTTCCACCATAACAAAACATAATAAAATGTACGCTTTGTACTTACAACACTACTCATTACATACCGCTAAAGGCTGGTTTTTGTAAGCTGTAAACTTAAGAATTTACGAAGGAAAGAAAATTACTGGATTTCAGTCAAATATTAAATATATTTTCCGCCTCTACAGGTTTCGACATCTCATGTGTCTTCTTCAGGAGGTGAAAATTTTTAGATTGTAAAACATGGATAAATACATAAGACAATAATAAATAACATATAATACATACAATGGTCGTCAAAATTTAAAAAAATAAATAAATAAATACATTAAAAAACTCATGTAGTCGTCAATAAATTAAGATATACTTTTATAAACCTTGATTTAATATTTGACTGAAATCCAGTAATTTTCTTTCCTTCATCACCTCTCCAGTCAAGAAGTTCTTGCAGCCATCACTCTCTTACGAATTTACCTTAGCATTAGCATTATGACTTTGCATTAATAATTCAAGTATAGACAAATGCGTGCTGCGGTACATGTAGCTATAACCACAGATTACCTGCCTATACTATTGTAACCAGATGCGACACTCTCTGTAGGTACCTTTGAAGTTAGTGTCTCCAAAAATTTTTATAGGCGGCCATGTTTTTAATG
This sequence comes from Ophonus ardosiacus, assembly GCA_943142095.1. NCBI lineage: Eukaryota > Metazoa > Arthropoda > Insecta > Coleoptera > Carabidae > Ophonus > Ophonus ardosiacus. The sequence continues at coordinate 9,521,707 of OW964823.1, read as the reverse complement.
AAATAATTTACTACCTCAGAATCCTATAAATATGAGGACAGTACAGCTTGGCTTGTAGCCGAGTTGGTTAGAGCGAGGGTTAGAGCAAACACCGAATCTATGTGAGGTCGCGAGTTCAAATCCGTATGAAGAAGTTGTTATGTTGTTATTAAATAATTTTGATCCTTTTTAACTTCATCCATTTTCATTAAAATATTAAGGAAACTGTACATTTGATTGAACTATAAGATTTTTCGGGCCGGGCCAAATTCAAAAGTCCGACTCGCCTCGATTTTTGAAAATGATTAGCCCGATTCGGCTCGATAAAAAATATCTTCGGCCCGGCTCGATGATCGACTCGTATCGAGGCGGGCCTCGGGCCGTGCCGGGCTAAAGCTCGAAATCGAGTGCATCTCTAATTCTCTATCTCTATATCTATAGAAGATATAATAAAAATGTTAAATGCATTGAATAGAGAATTTTATATTCCTTAATCTTTGTAATAACATAAATTTCCAAAAAATAATATTTAGAAGATTTTTTAAGAAACTTCTATTTCTAGTTGTCCAGTTTCAGCTCTTTCCATTAATGTCAGATGTATTCGTCTATTATAAGTGTATATTTGATTTGAATTACCCTAGTAACACAGTGCTCTACATCTGCAGAAATTAATAATGTTCTAATCCAGTATTTGACTTAGTTTGTACTCAAAGTGTATAATACATGTCGGGTCGGGTTTATCTACCCTAGTTACTAGTCGCTTAGATAGATCTCTGTAGATAGAGTTGGTGGGTAATCTGTAAAACTTGTAGTTGTTAATTCAGCGCAGACAAGCATACGCTTTTAAACTAGATTACCGCACTGTGACTGCGGTTTGCCCGCGAAAACGAGAACTTACAGCTGTTTTATCTCCACTATAAATTATTTACCCTCTCACATTATACGTGCCGCCCCTAACTAACATCATAACAGATAACGGGAATGGGGGATGAGGGGCGGGAGTGTCGTCGTGCTCACTTAAATGTTTTTCAAACTTTAGAAAACTAAGAGAAGATTACTGCGTCCAACAATACTTTTATTTCTAAAAATTCACACAGTTGTTCAAATATACTAAAAATGCGTACACTTACGTAACATTATCTATACAATCAAATAATATTACTACCAAGTTTATAGCTCTACCCATTTTTGAATTATTGCCCCAAAAGTCAATATACCCCACATTTAGATAAAAACTTCAAAATTTTCAAAAATATAGTGATACAGGATGTCTCTAAATAGGAGGACATGGCTTAACCACAGATTCCTGAGGCTAAAATAAGACGATGGAACTAAACTTGCTTCTACCGGAAAGTGCACTGTTTAGTCAGTATTATGCTTCAAAGTTCATCAAAAAAAAAAAAAATTGCCTATCATAACAGAACGCTTTATTCGATTTGTATGAAATGTGGTATGACAGTTCATATGGTTAGGTTTGTAAATATAGTATGTGTTCGTCTTATAATTTTATTGGATATATAGAATATTTTCCAAGGAACTTTTTTATAGCATTTATCCATTTTTATTTCAATACTTTTATTTCTAAAAATTCACACAGTTGTTCAAATACTCTAAAAATGCGTACACTTTCGTAACTTTCTCTTTACAATCAAATAATATTACTACCAAGTTTATATCTCTACCCATTTTTGAATTATTGCCCCAAAAGTCAATATACCCCACATTTAGATAAAATCTTCAAAATTTTAAAAAATCTAATTTTTATGTATCTAGATACTTCTCAATGCGCTGATTCCAAATTTTGAAACCGCAGGTCGATACCTCTTTTCGTTCTCGAGATATTTACATTCAAAGTTTTGCTCAAAACTGCCCATTTTTGGGAAATAACCCTAAAATGGGTCGAGATATGAATTTGGCGACAACACCATTCGATTCTACGGATAAAAGTACATAAGTATAGCAATTTTCATAATTATTGTCCAACCGGTTCATTTTTTATGAATAAAAGCTTAAAAACACCTGAAAAAGGCCAAAATCTGAAAAAATCGTAAGGGGTACACCTTAGATTTTTACGATTTTTGGCCGTTTTCAGTTATTTTGTTTAGAGATTGTATGCGGTGTTCAAAAATTCTGAAAATTGGTGTACTTATGTAATTTAGCCCGTAGAATCGAATGGTGTTGTCGCCAAATTCATATCTCGACCCATTTTTGGGTTATTGCCCAAAAATGGGCAGTTTTGAGCAAGACTTTGAATCTAAATATATCGAGAACGAAAAGAGAAATCGACCTGCGGTTTCAAAATTTGGAATCAGCGCAGAAGTATCTAGATACATAATAATTAGATTTTTGACAATTTTGAAGTTTTTATCTAAATATGGGGTATATTGACTTTTGGGGCAATAATTCAAAAGTATGTAGAAATATAAACTTTGTAGTATCATTATTTGATTGTAACGGATTATTTTATATAATTTTTAGAGCCTCTATCTCTAAATGTATAAAAGATAAATAATAAAAAATGTTCAATGTATTGGGTAGAGATTCATATAATCTTTAATATTTGAATCAAATTTCAAAAAAATAAAATTTAGTAGATTTATTTTAGAAACTACTACTTCCGGTTGTCCAGTTGTTACCAAAACCTTTTCAGCTCTTCCTAGGAATGTCAGATTGACGAATTTATAGTTTAATAGGTCTTAAGTCTTATAGTTTTTGAGGAATCGTCCCTTCAACATTCAGACATACACACACACACCCACAGACATCATTGTAAAAATGTAAAAATGTAAAAATCGGATTCTAGTGACCTTGAAACGTACTTATTCGTTATAATCTAATACCTCTCTTAGCGAAAGGTAAAAATAGATAATGGTTTAAAATGATATAGAAATTTTGTTTTCCACAGCTACTTGATGTCCGTAATCTCTTTAATTCTAACATTACCTGCACATATTAATAAATTCAATCAATTTCTTTGTGCTACCAAAATTTCTTTTTCTCTGTTTCAGTTCCCGAACGAAGTCTACGCCTACGTCACAGCACCGATTCTGGCATCCAGCTAGTCACCTGTACGGCAGAAGGTGTTTACCCTCAACCAGAAATGGTCGTACGGTTAGCCAACGAAGAGGTGGAGTCAACGACGGTTGTTCGCAGAGAACATGACGGTCTTTTCGACATCTCCGCCGTAGCGAGACTACCTCCTGGTTCGATGGATAACCCTACGGAGATCAGTTGTGAGCTTAGGGTTCCCCAGGCGAATTATACTGTACGGAGGGAGAGCGTCTGGTACCCAGGTGAGAGAAAACTAATTTAATGATGAAATTCTGTCATTATTAACCCAAATGAGAAAAAATTGTGGACGGCGATTTTAATATACCGGCCAGTGCCGGATTACCCATTAGGCAGAGTAGGCAACAATTCAAATTTAACGGATGAGTACGTGAAGTTAAATTTTGACATACGAGTCTGTAAAGTTTTACTTTAGCTATAACTCTTTTGGCTAACTTCGGCGATTGTTATCGTGTTCTTTAATGTAGATTTCGGAAAATATAATATTGTTAAAATTCATTCTGTGTAATAAAATGGGGTCCTATACCATTTTTATTTTATTTTTTTCCCTGTAAGAACAGGATAAAATAAGAACTTCAATGCAAACGCGACTTAAAAATTTTACGTAATAAGCAAGATATGAATTTTTAAAGTTTAAGAATTTGTGCGTGACGTAGCGGGTACTAACGAGTGATCGACAAACAATGGGACAAACTGTTAGTTATACTGGAAACAATTTTTTTCATGTTTGCATAGCTGAAATGTTTTTATATAAAAACTTATACGTTATATTTACGAAGAAATTATTATTAAGTATAAATAACATAAATAATAAACATTTAACAAGGATTTCTTCCTAATAAATTACAGAACATTGAAACAGTTTGACAATATTATTACACAAAGTATGACGACGGATGGCGCTAATGTTTGCCTGTTTTGAAGTTTCAATATTAATTTAATTAATATTATTATTAATTTAATTCATATTACAAATTGATTTATTTATAAATACATGATTATTGTTAATATTACTAGATGTTATAATTAAACAAACTCATCAAACACAAAATTGTTAAATGTTTTGTTAGGTTATAAAACATCATGACATTTCATATTCTTTCAAAGGTGACCGCTACAGACGCGCGAATCTTCTTTTTAAAATCAGGCGACCAATCAAATTCTTAGTACCTAACGCGTCATACCCAATTAGTAATCAGGTTCAATCGCTTGTAGTTTGTGACCTAGTTAATATTTAAAGAAATTTTTTTCACTAATACTCATTAATTTATGTATATTTTCGTCTTTTTATTTAAGATAGTTAAAATATGACTATGGTATAGGACCCTATTGATTTATTAAAAAAAATCATTCAAAAATTTCACTATGTACTTTAAAATTGAGAAATGTTTAATGTTTTTTTTTTATAATAAAATTATTTTATTAAAATTGTTGGGTGGTAAATTCGTAAATTTAGGGGGGGCCCGAGATTTCGATTGCCTCAGGGCCTCTACATGATTTAATCCGGCACTGCCAATCAGTCAGAAAACTTCTGTAAATAGTCAGCTAGTAGTCAGAGTTCTATGAACAAAACTAATATAATATGTCTGTTTCAGACAGTACGAGTTCTGGTTGTACCATATGGCCAAGTCTAACGCTGCTGTTATTTATAAGCATCGCTTGAAAATCTACCGCGATGAGCTGTCCGTCTTCATGTTTTCTACCGTTGTGTTAGACTAGAACCTGCCTTCTAGGGCTAGATCGTGTTTATATGGATGTTTCCAAGTTTCTAAAAAATATCTCTCTGCCTTCACAAAGAAAAATTAATATAGGTACCGGCTGTCTACTTTTTTGTTCACCATAGGAAATACAGAGGTAAAATTTTTATGTGGCTGTAATTTCTGCCCTATTTTTAGAACAAAAGTGTACACACAAAGTGTTCAGAATTAAAAACTGCATCCAACACGTTTAAAATTATTGTTTATACGACTATTTGGATCACAGTTTATAAATTTTTGTTGACATATAATAGGCTATTCCACGAAATTTTAAAAAATTTTTTTTCTTGAAATACATAAAAATATAAGACCACATGTGAAAGTCCGAGTTAAAAATTCCTCCAAATAAGCGAGATATTAAGGTCCGAATTTTAAATCTGCTTTGTGACGTAAGTAATGTGGATACACCAGAAGTAAACAAACAGTGGTTCACAAACCACGAAAAATTGTTAAACAAATTACAAAATACTGTATATTTAAATTGTAATATTATAATTCATTATTAGTGGCATAAAATAAATTATTTCACTTAATTTATTTCACTTTTTTTCTCATTTTATAAAAATAAAGAAATTAGAACGTCACCCGAACAGGAACCGAACAGATCCGACACACCCGAAGAAGTATATTCTTAGTTAGGGCGGGGCTTCTCAAAAACGGAGGTCATACTTGGATCCTATTTGCTCAAACATTCGTACACATGTCCTGCATCATCAAAAGCTAGAAGGAATAATTTATAATAAAAGAAATATGGTTTTCGTTATCCTTTAACTATTATCATTCTTATTTTCAATAAACTTTTACTATTTTTGATTACTGTGGAATAGCCTATTGCATTAAAATTACAACTAATTAAGACAATAATAGAAAAGGTTCCTTGACTGGATGTATTGATGAGGTAATAAATTGTTTTTGGATTGCAGTCATAAATTTTATTTGTTAAATTCTCGGGTCGACCGGTTTCGAGCTCCACATGAGCCTTATAGCCGAGACAGATGACAAAAATTAATGATCATTAACGGTTAGACATAGTATGCGCACGTGAACTTGAGACTATCGACAGATGTCAAAATTGCGTTTATTAATAAACCAGAAAATATTGAATTTAATATGCTCGTGCTACTTATTGTATTGTACTCATGCAGAACAAAATTTATTTATAAACATTTGTTTTGCTTAAGTTTGACAGATAATATCTGTTGTAAAGTTTTAATAATTGTTGAATTCATTATAGTTATTTAACTATCAAGTGTGTGTGATTAATTAATGAGTGAGATATTTACTGTTGAGATCATTAATTGCCAACACGTGTTAGTTACAATATTTTTCCGTTGACCGTATTTTAATGTACAGGTATCTAAAAATTTTACCATTGTATTTCCTATGGTCCTTAAAAAAAGTAGATATGAGACTGACCTTGGTCTGTATTGCATATATAACAACGAATGACAGTATGTGCAAAAATTAATAATAATTAATATTAATCTTGTATAAATGTAAAAATGCTAAATTTAGTAATACTTAATCTACTCGTATTTCGAAATTAGGGAGATATTTTTCAGGATATACACATTATTTTTATGAATGAAGTGAAGATATATTTGTATAATACATATGTTGCTTTGTGAATGTGAGACTTTATAAAGTACTGTATGACATATGTGAAATATATTTATGTTTGTTACAACACTGGCGTTTGTGTGTTGGCGTAGTATCAGTACCACAATCAGTTGGTAGCGTAGGCTGGCACGTCCCTTGCAGAGGGGTTATTTGCTATTCTGATAATCCAATTCATTGGGTAATTGGTTCCTCAAATAATCCTATTATTTGGTCACGCAACTAATCCTGATCCTGATATCGATTCCTGCTCACAAGATTTGCAGGAATGTAAGCAGGAAATCCAGAGCGTATCAACGAAAGGACACACAAGAATTCGATAAGAAGCAGAGAAGGGAACAGATTGAAACGGTAAGTAAGATGTTAATATAGTTAAGTTGTAATAACGTACAATATACATATTTTCAATCTATATTTATTTAATTATTTATTAATTAATTCATAATCATTTTCAAGTAAATGAATACAGAAAAGAACGTAACAACGAAAGTCAGCCAAATATTATTTATTGAATTTGTGATCCAACAACAGATAAAAAAATCTGTTGTGGGCAGCACAATACTTTTCGCCAATTTCATATTAGGCTATAAATATTGTATTTAACATTTCTGGTACACACAAAATATTCTAATTACATCTATTCTTTATTTTTCAATTCATTCCATGAACAAGTTTCCTCCTACTCTTCTAAATGTTCGAGATTCTTCCAATGGGGGTCATACCACATTTTCCAATTTATTTATTTTCTGAAAGTATACTTAAAACCACTCACAGAAATCTATATTTTATGTCACATAAGTTTCTAGTTTTACAGAAATAATTTTTTAAAGTTTATATTAAATTTCAAATGACGTCATGGGTTTGCGACTGTGACCGTAGTCCCTCCTATCGAATAAAAATGGAACTACATTTGACGTTTATGTTATTTGACTTGAAAGCAAACGTGACAGCAAGTTATTTTGTATTCGTGCTTTTGTTTTAATTGTATATTGAATAATTTGATTATGGAAATTAATCTTGAGGTTTAGGAATACGAACAAAAACTTTATTTTTGCTTCTCAACGAGATGTTCTCGCAAGACGGCACAGAACAATATTATACAACCATGGTAATATCTAAATCACACATAATTTGTATTTATTAGAACATTTCGTTATTTGTACTTACATTTAAACAAAAACAACTTGCAAAATAGAGAAACTAGTATAAAGAACTCATGTCATATTTGGGGTCCCGTGGCCGCGTGCCTGAGTGTCTGGTCGCGAACCCGGGGGAACCGGGTTCGATCCCGACAGAAACCAAATATTTCCAATTTTAAATGGCACAAAAGTGACTCTTGTGGTGCACTCTCCACACCAGATATGAGTGCCCCTGAGGTGACGCCTGGTAAGCCTCCACATGGCAAAATATATCGTCATCATTACCGATGTCTACATGTGTTGTAGATACTGGCACACCCAAAAATGGGTAATATGCCGTGATGATATATTTATTTATGTCATATTTGTAGATTATTTTGTTCTAAGAGTTGGATAACTTCGCTGCGCGCCGTGATCCAAACTTCCTTCTCACAAAATAAAATCGCAATTATGATTTGTTCTTTAATATAATATTACGGGGCAGATATTATATAAAAAAAACCATTTTCTCATGTTAAATTCTTATGTCACGGATTCTCCTATTTAATTGGTGAGAGATATTGTGCTGAATACAACAGATTTTTTGTTAATTTCCTCTAATAATTTCCATTTATTAACCCTTGTTTTGTTAATCAAATTCATCACCCTACCCACAACTTAAACTTAACCATCCCAGTCTCCCATTCTCTCATTCTATATGTGTGTATTACACCGAGTAATACGCATAATTGACTATCTCTACTATCTAAACTATGGAATTTCGCTCCAGAATTTCCAGTCGCCGGTCCTCGGTGCTCGCCCGGCAGAGCACTTTGACCCGACCCGACCTATGAGCAAGACCTGAGCCCTCAGATGATTTACTGAGATTTATCTCCGAGAATGAGAAGCATAAATGTATTATGAGATAGCAGATAGACGATGAATGAGGGGTGTATTAGTATTACCTTAGATCGAGCCTTAGATGGTAAATGGTGGATCAGATATGTAGAAGAAGAAGCTCAAGGGGGGGAAATGAAGGATTACGTACCTGGAACAAAAAAAGTGTGTTAGATATTCATATTGAAGATGAGATTTATTTATTTAAAGATTGATTATTATCATTTCGAATTAATTTGTTAAGGGAAAACAGTTTTAATAAATAAATAAATAAATAAATAAGTATATCATCACGGCATATTACCCATTTCTGAGTGTGCCACAATCTGCTTTATCGCAGATATCGGTAATGATGATGACATATTTGTACCATGCGCCGTGCGGGCGCTTACCAAGCGTCACCTCACGGGCACTCACTGCTGGCGTGGAGAGTGCACCACAGGGGTCACTTTTGTGCCATTTAAAATTCGAAATTTTTTCGTTTTAATAAAAGTTATTGAATATATGTACATACCCAATCCAGAGAAAATGTATACCCCTAGAATTAACTACTTGAGGGCCGGTTTTTCAATATCTAGTTTAATAAACAAAATATTATAATAAATCTGTTGTGGCCAGCACAAGACTTCTCGCTATTTCCATATTAGGCTATATAAGTACATATTGTATTTAACATTTCTGAAACCTACAAAAATTCTAAATACATCTATTACTAGTATAGTTTTATATATTTTTAATTCATTCTATAAAAGTTTCGTCCTACTCTTCTAAATGTTTGAAATTCTTTAAATTCATTGACGAGATTGGCGGTATTTCTGATGTGTGTATGTAATATATGTATCTATAATTTTAAATATTTAATTAATAATAAAATAAAAAGATGTTACATGTACTTTGTCAATTACAAACACTTTAATTTTTTAACTGGTTTCCATGGAGTTATTTAGCCTGCAAGATTTATTACATCGGATTATTTTATATACATATTTATAATTCTCTATCTCTAAATCTATAGAAGATATAATAAAAATGTTCAATGTATCTGATAGCAAATTTTATATTCTTTAATATTTTTAATAACATAAATTTCCAAAAAAAAAATCTGATGTGGCCAACACAAAACCTCCCGCTATTTAATTTTATTAATTTAAATACATACCTACGTATTTATTAACGCTGCAAACTGTTCCATTGCAGAAAACTATTGCTTTATTTACTATTTTCTTTTTAAAATGTCACTATTATTAATTTGAAGTGATTCGTTTTTTGACAGTGACATTTACTGTCAGATACATTTATTTACATTTTGAAATATGAACTGTGTAACAAAGGAATTGTGTTTATCTTAGGCTTCGGGACTAATAAAAAAAAAATTTTAATTTATCTGTAAAATATATACCTGTAGAAAATTCAATAATTTTTAATTTTTATAAGACATAAAATGCGAAAAAATGGCTTTTAATGGTATTTTTTGAAGAAAAACCATTATGAGCTTCAGGTAAAGTGCCATTTCCGGTTATCCGATTTACACCAAAATCTAATGGCTTTTTTCATATTAGAATAAGATAGAAATACAAGGTTTCAGAATTTTCTGAATGATAGTATTTGAGTTAGAGCGAAGACAAAATCCATACACATACACACACACACATACATACATACATACACACATACACACATACAGACATCATCGTGAAAATGTTAAAATTGGATTCTAGGAACCTTAAAATGTAGTCATTTACTAAAATCTCGATATGTGATTTTTAGCGCGATCCCTAAACCTCCCTTACCAAGGATAGCGGGAGGTAAAAAATCTTTTCAGCTCTTCCCAACCGTCCCTCCAACATCCACAAAGACACACACACACACACACACACACACACACAAACACGTACACACACACACACACACACACACACACACACACACACACACACACACACACACACACACAGACATTATTGTAAAAAAGTTTTAGTGAACGTAAAATGTGCTTATTTACTAAAATCTGGAAATGCAATTTTTAGCATGAATCCAATACCTCTTTTAGCGAGAGGTAAAAAAACGGTAGAATACTCCATTATTTAGAAGTTCATGTTATTTCTGATTTACGTTGAAAATTTAAGTAAATGTAATTTAGTATACCCAAATCATTCAAGCAGCCAATGCACGTCATTAATAAAAATTGAATTTTAGTAACTAGATGTGTGACGTCATGTACTGCTACGTGTGCAGAGGTTTTAAAATCTTTATGAAAAGAGTTATACAGATTGCAATCTATATTATCGACATGTTTATGAACTGTCACATCTACAAAATAAATACTATATTTTCGTCACTGTCCATTTCTATTTAAATTATTTTATAATACTAACCTTATTTATACTTATGTATGCCATATAAAAGCAATAAATAAAAGTGAGCCGAATTTCAAAGAAATATACCAAATTCTTCTGATTGATTAGAAGTGCTATCTTTGGCAGATTCAAAGATTTTGTGTTTGCGTTATCGGTCACGTTGTGTCGTTGCATTGCGTTTAACATTACTTTATTATAAATAGATCTTTACAACGCAGAAAAATGTTTCAAACACGATACAAATATTTTTCAAATAATAACTTTGACAGTATGAACATACAAATTATCAATGTTGCCAACTATAGCAACAATTAAACGAATAATATGACGTTCATGTCCATTATTTATATATTATTCATGTCATATACGATAAGTAATGAACTCTACTATTCGTCTTAATAATAAATATATAAGGCTATATATACACTTTTTCACGGTTAAAAATGATTGAAATTTTATTTCATTTTTTACTATTAGTGATTTTAATGCATTAAGGTTTTTACATTAAGTGATGACGTGCATTGGCTGCTTGAATGATTTGGGTATACCACCAAACTGTGTACCGAAATGAAGGCTCTTTCGATACAAATTATGAACGCAAATTATAAATCGTTTATAATATAGTTAAAAGTTTACCAATTTTTCTTATTTTCTAATCTGAAAAGAAACAAAATCGTTTTCTATTCTCTTTTCTAGTGTGTTCGAATTAAGAATAAATCGGGGAAGAACCCCAATTCTATTCTATTCTGTAGTGAAGTGCACAGTGTTATTAGCATAATTCAGTAATAATGACCGCATATGTGTGCATCGCATTGAGAGAAATCCCGATTTCGTTGCCGATACGGCAGTTGTTATCAGTTTGTAGAGTCATTAGCCGAGAGCGCAGCACAACTTCGCAAAACGAAACATATTCAGTTTCGGATTCAATTAAGGCCGCTCGTTAATGCCATGCGGATGGCGTTGCGTTACACTAATCATAAGATGAGCAACTGAATTCAGCCACCGTCGACCGTCACTGACTCTGGAAATATGATATTTGCCAAGAAAATATTAAGAAGAAAGGCTACATTTTATATTTAAATATCTAACGTTGTTAATATGAAAGTATAAAATTTCACAAAGAATGCAAGAGGCAAATAATATACCGGGGGTACGTGAATATGAAAAAGGGCCATGGAAAAACAAGTTTTCCATGCTTCAAATAAACCTAACTTAACTCAATATCGAATTGAATGTAATAGTAATTTACGTAACAAGACCTGAAAGTGATACTCACAAGCTTCCAATATGCTTGCTCACCCAGTATAGACACTTTCGGGTCATGTTGGGTACAATATTTTTTTGCGATCCTGAAAAAAGAATAAAAAAGTATTATTTTATTTTTTACTGCGAGAAAATAAGAAATAAATAAACAATTGATCTCCATGGAAACATTTAGCTTTACCGGTCCCGGGATCGGTAAAGTACTTTCCGATCCCTTATAGACAACTTTCCGAGCTAGCTCAGCAAAGAAGGACTTTCCGGTCTAAATAGTGATCAGAAAGAGCTCATTTTCTGGGCGATCGCGAAAATTTTTTTATAAAAGTGACTTCTTTATAGTGTTTAAAATCACAAACAAATATAATGACGTAATGGAGAATTATTAAGGTTTAATTGAAAAGGGATTCCAGTGGTATTTTTACCTTCCGCTACCCTTGGTAAGAGAGGTATAGGGATCGTGCTAAAAATCACATATCGACATTTTAGTAAATGACCACTTTTAAGGTCCCTAGAATCCAATTTTAACATTTTCAGGATGATATCCGTATCTGTGTATGTGTGAATGTGTATGGATTTTGTCTTCGCTCTAATTCAAATACTATCATTCTGAAACCATGTATTTCTACCCTATTCTAATAAAGAAAGAAACCATTAGAAATGGCACTTTACTTGTAGCTCATAATGGTTTTTTTCAAAAAATACCATTAAATGTCATTTTTTCGCATATTATGTCATTATGAAAATGAAAGATTATTGAATTTTCTACAGGTATACATTAATATTTTTTTATTATATTTTACAGATAAGCCTAAGATGAATACAATTCCTTTGTTACACAGTTTATATTTCAAATGAATGTAACTGACAGGTAAATATCACTGTCAAAAATCTAATCACTTGAAATTAATAATGGAGACATTTTAAAAAGAAAATAGTAAATAAAGCAATAGTTATATGCAATGGAACAGTTTGCAGTATTACTAAATACGTAGGTATGTATTTAAATTAATAAAAATTAAATAGCGGGAGGTTTTGGGCTGGCCACATCAGATTTTTATTTTTCAAATGTTCAATAAAAAGCATTTTGCACGAACAATAACTATAGTTGCAATTTCTTTTCTTCTTCTTTTCTTGTTAATATTTACAAATAAAAATAAAAACTGTACTAGATATACTAATAATTTTAAAAGAAGTTAATATTTTAAATACATACCTACATTATATCGTATATACCTACCTACCTGTTCTATATATTTTTTTATTTCTGGCAGCTTTGTGCACTAAAGTACATAATACATTTTTACTTTGAAGAGGAAATGGCACTCACATATAAAACAAAATAGATAAAAACAAAGTATTTTCTAGAATTATTTAGAGCAGCTTACAGAAATTTCTACACTATATCTCATTATCATTTATTATGTTACGTTATTAAACGGAATAAACGGACACCCTTTCAAATACTGATTGTACTCAATCTTGCTTGATTCCATCGATCCCAAATGTAATACAATTTTCGTGTATTCTTGTGAAGGGTTAGAGATTGAATGTTTTACTGCATTTTTATAGTTGTATGTGGGAGAAATATTAATTGCTGAGATAAAAATAGAAAGCCCCCGGGTGGTAATACATCGGTTTACAAAACGTTTTTATTGGCTACCCGGGTACCGTTTAAACCCTTTAGGGTTCATAAAATATCCCTGCTCTAATCAAATTACTTATTGATTGAAACCAGCGGTGCTCCCGTTCATAACTTTAGATACAAAAGGAAAAAACTAACTACGTCAACAATGATAATTACGTTGCCTAGGAATTCTCTAACTAAAATATAAAGAGTTTTGTTTTCATTTCATCTAGCTATTATTCAGATTTTAATGACATTACTTGTAGGAGGGTCTCGCTAGAATTATTAAGAATAGAATATGAAATGTTAACAATTATTCGAAATCTCTGTCAAACAGCATTTTCTTGTCGAATTTGAGAGAAAATTGATGAATTTTTGTACGATGTTGTAAAACTGAAATTAAAAGAACAAATGTATTTTGTATACATGGATGTAACACACTTAGGGTCGGTTTTGAATCTTTGGTTAAAATTTTAACTTTTAGTTAAGTGAACAATATTGCATCGTTTTGTTGGTAGCAATGATAAAACTGGCTTTCGACAGTTCATTTCGTCTTAATTCTTTTATTTAAATCTTAGTTAAAATTTAACTAGACATTAAAAAGTGCATAGAAATCTACGATTTCGCAGTATTGAATTTAATTATTACCTTCCGTTATCTTTAGGTAAGGAAGGTATAGTCTCTAGTCAAAATTTACGGTGGTGAGTTTTCAATGAATAAACCCGTTTTAGGGTTTCTAGAATACGATTTTACTAGTTTTACGATGATGTCTGTATGTATATGTGTGTGTGTGTGTATGTGTGTGTGTGTATGAGACAAAAAATTCTCCGACTCCAACACCACAATTCTAAAAATTACAGTTTTTTCGTATTCCTCTTCTTTACATCCATATGAAGATCTGAGATTTTGGAAGTACTCTTATTTGAAGTTTTTCTTGAAAAAACGCAGTTAAATATCATATTTCACATTTTATGCGATTATCAATATGAAAAAATTTGTTATGGCCAGCACAAGACCTTCCATTCATTTGATGTATTTTGTAGAAATCCCATACCAAAAGTTCATTGGAAAAGATTCTACATATCCAGTAAAATTGTAAAACGAACATAATACAATCTTTTACATATTCCATACAGAAAGTTCCTTGGAAAATATTCTATAAATCCATTAAAATTATCACATGAATATGTATACTCAAATAACTCGAAAACAATTTTCTATTGAGACTTTAATTTCTAAATATTCACTCAGTTTTTCAAATGCTCTAAATATGCGTACACTTACGTAACATTTTCTTTACAATTAAATAATATTACTAGCAAGTTTATATCTTTACTCATTTTTGAATTATTACCCCAAAAGTCAATATACCCCAAAAAAAACTTCAAAATTTTCAAAAATCTAATTTTTATGGATCAAGATACTTCTTAATGCGCTGATTTCAAATTTTGAAACCGCAGGTCGATATCTCTTTTCGTTCTCGAGATATTTAGATTAAAAATTTTGTTCAAAACTGCCCATTTTTGGGTATTAACCCAAAAATGGGTCGAGATATGAATTTGGCGACAAAACTATTCGATTCTACGAGCAAAATTACATAAGTACACCAATTTTCAGAATTTTCGAAAAACGCATACAATCTCTAAAGCAAAATAACTAAAAATGACCAAAAATCGCAAAAATCTAAGGTGTACCCCTTACGATTTTTTCAGATTTTGGTCATTTTCAGGGGTTTTTAAGCTTTTACTCATAAAAAATGAACCGGTTGGACAAAAGTTATGAAAATTGCTATACTTATGTACTTTTGTCCGTAGAATCGAATGGTGATATCGCCATATTCATATCTCGACCCATTTTTGGGTTAATACCCAAAAATGGACAGTTTTGAGCCAAACTTTAAATCTAAATATCTCGAGAACGAAACGAGATATCGATCTGCGGTTTCAAAATTTGGAATCAGAAGAAGAATAAGAAGTATCTAGATACATAATAATTAGATTTTTGGAAATTTTGAAGTTTTTATGTAAATGTGGGGTATATTGACTTTTGGGGCAATAATTCAAAAATGGGTACAGATATAAACTTGGTAGTAATATTATTTGATTGTAAAGAGAATATTACGTAAGTGTACGCATTTTTAGAGCACTTGTATTTATATATGAGTATACATAATGTATAAGAATAAATTCAGTTTGCTAAGATTTCAAGTACCTAATTGTTAACACCTAATCTATACAACAGTCGAGAAATTTTCCGTATAGAATATAACGTTCGTATATGAACTAACAACTTAATTTTAAATATGAAATAAATAATTGTGCAAATTTCATTTTCCCCTGGCCTATCTATTTTCTTTTTATCAATAATTATTGTGTAACCGTCGAATAATCTTGCAGACTTTACGTTCTTTAAGTTTTCTATATTACTGTACAATTTTCCGTAGCCTAAAACTAGTTGTAAATAAAAATAAGTCTTGTGATGTTATAGTGGTGTGGGCTTAGGGTGGAACTGGGATTGAGCAGAAATCCAGGGCTCGGGGTTTGATATCGCCTTTCCGCTCAGTGCACGCGACTCCAATTTACGACAGCGCCGATGGACCTAAAGTCCCAAATAAATGACTCCTCCACCAGCCAAATCTTAACAAACACCAGGCAAGAGAAGCCGGAGATGCTAAAGCCACGAAAATCATTTTGTCTCTTAATAACAGAATATGAAAAACTACATATTAAATTTTTTTTCTTCTAAAGGTGGCATGTCAGTAAAATTTCGAAGGATTTTAATATTATTAGGCAGTTTAAGGGCCGATCTTATAAACAATAAATTAATCCTTAGTTAGTTACTGCACAAGTAAATTAAATGGACCATTAAAAAAGAAATAGATATTATAAAACTAATCTCACTATCAAATAACTAACGGGGGATTTAATTAAATTTTAGTAGTGTGTTTGTGGTTTTGTGAAAAGTTTCTATATTCACATTCGTTATAAACGTAAATCAGTTGATTTGACAGTTGGAAAAGAAACGTGATTGTGGGAAAAATCATACTGATATTGAAAAATATAACCTATTAGATATTGTTGCCGATTATTTTCATATAATTTGGAACGACCCGGTTGCGTAAAATCGTAAGGTTATTACTAGCTGATTCATTGCGGAAATTGACATATTTCTTAATGTTAGTGGTCTTACATTTTCTTCAATCTGTCCTAATACACATTGTTTTGACAATCGAAATCTTTTTTTAAATTCATGGCTCGTACCACGATCATGGTTTTAACGAAAACACTGTTTTAAGAAATGTCAAATTCAAATTTCAAAATGTAATTTCATCCTTATGTTAGAAGAACAATTTATTTAAAAATATTTGTTCTGCTTTAAAATCATATTTTGAATTTGATAGTATTTATTATCATCATTAAATAATGAAATTTGACATTTCTTAAAACAGTGTTTTAGTTAAAACCGTGATCGTGGTACGAACCATTGTCATCATATATTTTATATGGATTTGTCCTGTTACGGAACAATTTTGATAGCCTACCTCGTGCAAATATAAATGCATCATCATTATCTGTTTATGAATCCGAGGACACTGATGATACAGACTCTAAAGATGACATACTCGATACATACATTTCTTAAAAAAATATTAGAAAAGTAAATAGTTCCCTATTTCAATTGTTTTAAAATAAACATAACAAAAAAGAAACAGTTTGACGTTTCTTTAAAAACTGATTTAAATCTAATAGCATGAAATTCCGCAGTTACTTTAATAGGTCGATTTACTTGTCATTAAACTTTTATAATACCCAAATCTTCAGTTAAATTAGTTTAGTAGCTAACTAAATTTTAACTGTTGATTAAATAGTTTTATAAGACCGGCCCTAAAACACATAATTTGTGTCATTTATAATCACATAAATAGTGTAGAATGTCAAGTTTTACAGAAAAGGTACTTCCGGTATTATTAACACGGAAAATTTCTTGTTAGGTTAAATCAGTCGTCAAAAAAAAAAAATCACAAATATGTATTATATTACCTATAATATTGTTCCTCCGCCATTTTTTGTATTCCTCTATATTTAAAACAATTTGCAACAAATTTATTCCACAAAATTTATCGGAAAATAATTGATAATACATTTTGCGGTATACTAAATATTCCTTGCGAATATTACATAATAATTTGCTAAACTTTCTCCCAATTTTCCACGTAAATATACTGCATAACTTTCATTGTTGCTCGCACTAATGTCAGTATTTGTTTTGATGTTTTTTTACTCATCCATTAAATTAATGCGCCTTTTGAATATTCTTAACCCGGCTACCTTTCAATATTTTAGCTGAAGCCTCAAGCAAAGTAAACGATAGGGAACGTACCAGGTCGTGACAGCCAAGTATCTATCACGTACACACACACACACACACTCACACACACACACACACAACGCACGCACACACCCTAGTAGATGGTATGGTTATGTAATCTTTACATGATATGAACGATAAAAAAGGGATGGTTTATTTCTGTACATAACGACAAGAGTATTGTCAGAAAATGAAAGAAGATAAAAAAATCTGTTTTATTGTACAATATTCAATATTACAATATTTTTCTGCTGAAAATGATGTCTGAACATTCGTTGTATAAAAAGATGTGTGTACATCCCACGCTACTTATTATATTTTTCGTGTTTTTAATAGTGAACTTATTAAGTTCCATCGTCAAGGTAAAACAATAAATATAAATAAAATAAATATAAATATATCATCACGGCATATTACCCATTTCTGGGTGTGCCAGTGGTGTGGAGAGTGCACCACAGGGGTCACTTTTGTGCCATTTAAAATTGGAAATATTTGGCGTCTGTCTGGATCGAACCCGGTTCCCCCAGGTTCGGGACCAGACACTCGCAAAATATCACCTTGCCGTTCATGAGCGACAAAGTAGAAACACGGTTTCTGTCCGAATTTGTAACTATAAAAAATCTGTTGTGGCCAGCACAAGACCTTACGTCAATTCGATGTATTTTGTACAAATCCCATATCAAAAGGTCCTTGGAACAGATTCTATACATATAATATCATGTAAAATCGAACACGAACACATACTATTTTTTACAAATTCTATACCAAAAGTTGATTCGAAAAGGTTCTATAAATTCAATAAAATTATAACATAAATATACACTAAGTAAAATGCACTAGACACTTCCTTCATTTCTTCTTCAGCTATCCCCTATTTTATTAGGGGTCGCTGTTTCCTCTTCTCTTCCACTCATTCCTGTCCAACGCATCACACAGTCCTTCCTTTCTCAAGTCTTTTGCGATACAGTCCTTCCATCTTCTCTCTGGCCTTTCTCTGCGTGTCACTTGCGAGGAACACTATGACATATCAATTTTAGATCCTATACGTTCCATATTTGGTTTTACACTTCCAACTGACATCTGTCAATTAGAATTTTTTGAATATATCATCTGTTTCCATGATAAATAGCAAAGCTGACTAATTTTTCAAAATTAATTTCTTTATAACGCTTTAAATCTACATCTATTGATTATGAAGGAAAATGTATAATAAAACCATACAGAGAAGAGTATTTTCTTTAATATGTATAATAAAAAAAATGTCAAAAAATAATATTTAACTGCGTTTTTTTAGGAAAAACTGTTAAAAACTTCAAATAAGGGTACTTCCGGTGGAGTAATTATAACCAAAATCTAATCAACTCTTCATATGGTTGTACAGAAGAGGAATACGAAAGAATTATAATTTTTAGAATTGTAGTATTGGAGTTATCGTCGGAGAAAAATTTGGCACACACGGACACACACACACGGACACACACACACACACACACACACTCACACACACGGACACACACACACATACAGACATCATCTTAAAAATGGTATATTCGTATTGTAGGGACCCTAAAACGTGCTTATTCATTAAAAACTCACCACCGAATTTTTTGACCATAGACAATACCTTCCTTACCTAAAGGTGACGGAAGGTAAAAAACATAAACTTCGCGTATCCATAACGATGTATAAATGTCATGTTTTTTTGACAGTTGTAGAAAAAAATAATTTTGTTGACAATTGTTTATAAACACAAACAAACAATCGATAGCAACGTAATCTGATACGATACGTTCGCACGCTATACCTCTATTCGTAGATTTTAGTTAAAACAATATACTCGTATCTGTACCGATGAAAGTGTTCAGCAGACGTCATGGCTTTAAAGTTAGAAAACAAGTTATGAATGTTATATGATTTTAAAATTTTGGTTTCGAGGATGCGACATTAATAAAGCACAATAATACAAACTCTTCCACTTGATGGAAAGATAAACCTTCCTTCTTCTTCTTTCGTGTTTCCGATGAACGTGCGAAGCGTCGTGATTATCTTCCTTCATTTAAATTCCTTATGTTTTCAATTTATTTCGTTTTTGGCGGCATTAAAATTGTACGCGTAGCGTAATTACGGCGGTAATTAAAAGAATAATTAGAGATAGAACTGGTGGGGGCTGAGGTCTTTATTTCCCACCCCGGGACAAAAGCGCTCATTATGAGCGCTTTAATTTATCAATTCCCGACAATGACCGCTTTGTTCCCTGCCTGACTTACAGAGATTTAATTAGGCCTTGCCAGGTGCAAGACAATGAGCAAAACAATGTCACACAGAAGGCTTGTCTGCATTTCCTTACAACCGAGAAAAATTTTAACCCTTCACAGAAAATCTGATTAAAACGGTTAAGAAAATTAAGCAAGACTTTGGTTCAGTGTACGAATAACTTTAAATTGTTTATTGATTATTGTTCGAAACGTAAAATATAAGAGCCCAAACTTATAATAATTTTGTCAGTTTACATTGGGCACATTCAGTCAGGGACGCCGAGAGGTAGACCGGGGCCCGGGGGATAAATTTTATGAGGCCCCTTCTATTTATAGGTAGATGTGAAGGAAAAAATGAATATTTATGGGATTAAATATATTTAAATGTTCATTCAAATATTACATAATATAAAACAAAAATTAAATTTAACATTTATCTTCACTCAGTGCAGCTTGCAGCTACAATGTTTAATATTTTTACTAGAAGATAGTTCAAGAAAATTCGTTTTAAGTTGCAACAATAGACTCATGTAATTCCGTCACATGATATAATACAAGGTGGCATAAATGTTTTAAAGAATAAAAATTAAAATATAATATTTGGCCATTTGAAAAAAATAAGCCTAGTTCCGGGGCCCCTTAGTATTACGGGGCCCCGGGGATTTTGCCCCCCTGTCCCCCCCCCCCCCCTCATCGGGCCTGCATTCAGTAGACTTCGGTGGTCACTGAAAATGAGTACACTTACGTAACATTCTCTTTACAATCAGATAATATTACTACCAAGTTTATATCTCTACCCATTTTTGAATTAATGTCCCAAAAGTCAATATACCCCATATTCAGATAAAAACTTCAAAATTTTCAAAAATCTATTTTCCATGTATCTAGATACTTCTAATGTACTGATTCCAAGTTTAGAAACCTCAGGCCGATACCTCTTTTCGTTTTCGAGATATTTAGATTCTAAATTTGCTCAAAATTGTCCATTTTCGGGCAAAATGGGTCGAGATATGAATTTGGAGATGTTATTATTCGATGCTACGGGCAAAATTACATAAGTATACCAATTTTCATAATTTTTGAATACCGCATACAGTTTCTAAGGCAAAATAATTGAAAATGGCCAAAAATCGTAAAAATCTAAGGTGTACCCCTTACGATTTTTTCAGATTTTGGCCATTTTTAGGGATTTTCAAACTTTTATTTATAAAAAATGAACCGGTTAGTGAAAAATTATGAAAATTGGTACACTTATATATTTTTATCCATAGAATCGAATGACGGTGTCGCCAAAGTCGTATCTCGGCCCATTTTTGGGTTATTACCCAAAAATGGGCAGTTTTATGCTAAACTTTGAATTCAATATCTCGAGAACTAGAAGAGATATCGACCTGCGGTTTTAAAATTTGGAATCAGAGCATTGAGAAGTATCTAGATACATGAAAATTAGATTTTTGAAAATTTTAAAGTTTTTATCTGAATATGAGGTATATTGACTTTTGGGGCAATAATTGGAAACTAGGTAGAGATCTAGCCCAGAAATGGGTAATTTTGAGAAAATATTTGAGATTGAATATCTCTAAAATTAAAAGAGATATCGACCTGCGTTTTCATGATTTGAAATCAGTGCATTGGGAAGTACGAGATACATGAAAATTGGATTTTTAAATATTTTCAACAGTTATGAACTTGGTAATAGATATTGGTTAATTTTACACACAATATTAGATATGTAGCTATACCAATTTTAATAAGTATGAAACAAAAAGTTTAACAATGCTTTAGTATTACCGAATTTTTCTAATACTACACTGCGCCTCATAGCTCATCGGGATTTTAATTTAACAAAATAATCTTGGATTCGGGGCAGTCCATTTTTAATTCTGGTGATCTAGTGTATGCCTCAACAGACAGAGTCATACAGAATATTTCAGAATGAAAGACCGTGTTTTATTATATCAGTCTCACAATAGTGAATTCTTGTAAATAACATATTTTTATTTATTAAGATGTGAAGTATGTTATTAAATCATTTTGATCTATTTTAACTCCATCCATTTTCATTAAAATAATAAGGAAACTGTGCATTTGATTGAGCCGGCCCGAAAAGCTCGATTTTTCGGGTCGGGCCAAAATCAAAAGTCCGACTCGCCTCAACTTTTACAAACGATTGGCCCGGTAAAAAATATTTTCGGCCCGGCTCGATGATCGACTCGAAATCGAGGCGGGCTTTGGGCCGCGCCGGGCCAAAGCTCGAGATCGAGTGCATCCCTACTCAAAAATTTCCAATCAGGTTAAAACCAGTTTCAAATTACGCACGCGCACTGAAAAAATATAATTAGTTGCATATTTTGCTGTGCGAACATACCCAATTTAAAGCCCACGCAAATGCTGAGAAATTTCTACAATTTTTTTTCGGTTAGTTTAAAATGTAGATTTTAGTTTGGAGAATTTTGAATAAATAGATCTATAGTCTTCTTCGATTATTTTCTTAAAATCAGCAATGTTCTTTTATGAATTTTTATTCTCAATAATTCCTCCGTGACCTTCGTATGTATTGAAACAAAGTTGCCCTATTTATAAAAGTAGTGTAGGTGTTACATTATTATATTGTTCTTCCCTTAAAAGTTTCAAAGTTCTTCTTAATATACTTTAACCTTTGACCTATCTTTTATCTTTCAAGAAGTGAAAAGTAATAAAAAGAGTGTAAGAGTGTCTTCCAGATTTCACTACCAAAACATCTGTTTTACATTGAAAAGAACTGTTCCTTGCCAACTTCGTATGTGGTTGAGTATTCATTAAATTTTTAAATTAAAATAATATGTCTGCGGATTCATTTCAAAATCAGACAAGCATTGTTTTTTTAATATTTTAGAAGATCAATTTCAAAGTTCGTCGTCAGATAAAATCAGATTTTGAAATATTTTTACTCTTTAATCATTCACCATTGTACTTTTAAATAATATACTTAACATATGATTATTTTATACTATTGCATACATGTAATTTTTAAATTTAAATATACATTTTACGTACATAGAAATTGACTACTTTACAGTTTTGAATTTAATTATATTTTTACCTCTCGCTAAGAGAGGTATTGGATTCATGCTAAAAATCGAATATTCAGATTTTAGTGAATAAGCACGTTACAAGGTCCCTAGAATCCGATTATAACATTTTTACGATGATGTCCGTGTGTGTAGATGTGCGTGTGTGTGTGTAAGTCTGTGTGTGTGTAAGTGTGTGTGTGTGTGTAAGTGCGTGTGTGGATGAGTGAGTGTGTGTGTCTGGATCTTGAAAGGACGATTCCTCAAAAACTATAATACTTAAGATTTAAGATCTATTTAACTATTTGACGTTAGTGGGAAGAGCTCAAAAAGTTTTGAGAACAAGTGGAAAAAATCTACTAAATATTATTTTTTGAAAATTTTTGTTATTACAAATATTTAAGAACATAAAATTCTGCATCTAATACACTTAAAAATTGTATTATATCTTTTATAGATTTAGAGATAAAGAAAAAAATATAATATATAGAATAATCTGTTGAAATAAATCGCACAGTTCAGACTACACCAAGGAACCAGTTGTCAAATCCAAATGTTTGTAGTTGACAGATAAATGATAAATGTCAGTGTCAAAAATCAGTAGTTTTACTGACATTGCTGAAAGTTTATTTCTGTGAAGTATATTTAATATTTCTTATTGATTAAATATTTAAAATTGTAAGTACCTACAATAAAATTTTTGAAAGAAGTCCGATCAAGGACATCTGCGAATTGCATCTATGAATTAAGATTTTATGCTGTCAAATTTAGTAGTGTCGTTTACATAGTTTTTATGAGGTACACAAGATATTATGTACCCTCATAAAAACTAAGTAAAAGACACTACTAAATTTGACAGCACAAAATCTTAATTCATAGATGCAATTCGTAGATGGCCTTGATCGGACTTCTTTCAAAAAATTTACTGTAGGTATGTATATTAATAGTGCATGTATCCTTACGAAATACCACTAGTCCCGTCAATGAATTGGAACCATTTTGAACATTTTAGAAGAGTAGGACAAGATTCCTTATAGAATGAAAGAATTTGTGTGTACAAGGGGCTACTTTGCGTACCTTTTTTTTATTTAATATTTTTGAAGAGCAGGTAAAAACTTGCTACCCATATTTTTGACAAAATTTTTGTTAATTAGCCAGAAAAAAAATAATGAAATTTGATTATTTGAATTCCCGCCATGTATGACGTAGAATTACGCCGCACCAATGAATGGTCGTAAAGCCATTGCGTTTGTTTGTACAAGGTTTGTACAGGTAATGTAGATCTCCTGTGTGACGTTACAACAATAGTTTGGAGGTTAGTATTTTAATTTATTTTTTTGGTATCGATATTTTAAATTACATGTAACTACCTATGTGTTTATTTTATTTACTAAAAAACAAATAATTTTTTTAAGTAAAATTTATATTTTTATATATGTTTTCAACATAACATTACATTTATAGTGGTAGAAATCGGATTTTCAGTACCACGCAAGTAGCCCATTCGATACTTATGTAACAAAATGGAAATGACGTGAGGTATTGTGCATTTTAAATCAATAATCCTCAATATTAAATGTTGACATTGGTGGCTCTTGCACCAATATGCAGAAATACATTAAATAATTAAATCTTTGCAGTTTATAGTTCCTTACAAAAAAAAAAAATAATAATATTTGGCTCATAGCTTCTACCATCTTGAAAGCTTGAAAGTAGGTATATTACTTTTCTCTTCCGTAAAATCTGATAGCATCTCTCGCTGTGCTATAATATAAACACTATGTTCTATTCTGTTGTGCGGGAGATATTTAGGCGATAGTTTGGTAGAATTGAATTTTTTCGCAAGCGACAAAAACTTCTTTGTTGTCAGGAATGTGCGATTTGAGTCAGCAGGTCATCGATGGAATCCTTGCACAAAGGAGAGCTTTTTCTTCGACACACGACGCACACGAGTTAATGACGAAAACTGACACGACTGCTTGCCACGCAAAGCGACGAAATTCGACTCCTAATGCGACGAAATTAAATCCGGAGAAAAGAAAGCAAAATGAGATTCAATTCAGTTTTTGCGCTAGTAGTCTGTAAATATATCGTTATTGACTCATTTTTGTTCCGAGAAATTGTTTTTTTATAACTGGTGACGAATTATGAAACAAAATTTATAATAGCATCATACCTCTGTTTTACTCCAATATTTTTACCCTCCGTCACCTTTAGGTAAGGTATTGCCTTTGGTCAAAATTTCGGTGATGAGTATTTAATGAATAAGCACGTTTTAGGGTCCCGAGAATACTAGTTTTACGATTATGTCTGTATATGTGTTTATGTGTGTGTGTGTGTGTGTGTGTGTGTGTGTGTGTGTGTGTGTGTCCATGTGTGTCCATGTGTGTCCGTGTGTGTCTGTGTGTGTAGTGTGTGTGTCTATGCGTGTGTGTGTCTATGTGTGTGTGTGTGTGAGAGTGTGTGTGTGTGTGGTGTGTGGTGTGTGTGTCTATGTGTTTGTGTGTGTGTGACAAAAATTTATTTTTTTTTCTTGAAAAACCGCAGTTAAATATCATTTTTTGACATTTTATGTGATTATCAATATGAAAGAATATCTTATTGTCTATATGGTTTGATTATACATTTTCCGTCATATTCATTTCAAAGCACTGTAAAGAGATTAATTTTCAAAAATCAATCAGCTTTGATATAATTATGGAAACAGCTGATATATTCAAAAAAACTCTAATTGACAGATATCAGTGTCAAGTGCAATTTACATAATGTATGTTCGTGTTAAAATTTTACTGGATATAGAATCTTTTCCAAGGAACTTTTGGTATGGGATTTGCACAAAATATATCAAATTGACGGAAGGTCTTGTGCTGGCCATAACAGATTTTCGGACTAAAAATGTTCTAAAAAGCTCTCATAACAATAAAAATTGTTAAAATTATACCTTGATTAAAAAAGTTTATTTACGAAACTTTTACAGCCAGATTCACAAAAAAGTTTAAGCTAATCCTCATTTTTGGATTATCGAATTCTACTCTAATTTTGACAGTTTATATCATAAAATATAGTCTAACCTATTCCTAGTATCTACCTTTATTGATAATATCATAAAAATTAAATTTTAATTACCGGAATAGAATAGAATTCACTAATCCAAAAATGAGGATTAGCTTAAACTTTTTTGTGAACCGGGCTGTTAATGTATAAAAATATTGATCTACCGAGAGCAATATCTGTTAAGTGCGTTATTATAAGTAAACAATATAAAGGGAACCCTATTTGTTTTGTATAGCGTCTTTAAGAGTATGAGTTCCATTTTTCGATGAATAGGGTTTTCACGGTCGGCTACCTTTAAATAGCCACGCGTTCAAGTTCACTCACGCAGAGATATGAGTTTGAAAACACCATCCCTTAGATGATATATCTTCACAATATATATACACACACACACACACACACACACACACACACACACACACACACACACACACACACACACACACACACACATACACATAATGCAGGGCACCAATCTTGTCTTGAGGGGTAAGGGAAATAATAATTATTACAGTAACTTTGTGCTTCTCACTCATTTGTGTACGCTTATGATCCGAGTGTAAACAAGACAGGAACTGATCGAGCACCAATTGCACAGATCAACTGTTAATATAAGAAAGGCTGCGTAGCTTTAAAACTTATTTGGGCAACTGTTGTATGTTATAATAGGTATGCGGAAAGTAAATTAATTGTATTTCGTGTGGATTTAAACGCAGCGCATATATTAGACAGTGATTTGTGCTAACATATTTTCCATAGTTCATTTTTTGTGTCATACTCATACAGACAATCGGAAACACTAAATAGAGTACTCGTCAGCTAAGAAAAAGCCATTTGCGTCATCAATAGATGCGCGAAGCAATGACGTAGTAATGACGTAGGCTCATAGATTTTGTAGGCAGTGGCGTGCCATCTTATTCTTTGCCAAATACAGAAAGCGCACTTCAGTTGTTATTTTGTCTATTTATTTTAGTTGATTATCACAAATTATTGATAAATGACATGTAAATTTGCTAAAGAGACATTTTTAAATACCTATTCACTGCGTCTGCTTTGATTTTCATTTAGGAAGCGCATTAGGCCGTCACACGACGGAATTTTATATCATTTTAGTGCGAGCCGATATTTCGGTCTCTCAACAAAGTTGATAATTAAAAACTTAATCACCCCTATTCTGTAAGAAAGTTGCTAAATCTTAGCAACATTGCTATTGACTATTTGCTACAGCAATGTTGCTTAGAGTTAGCAACTATGTTACAGAATTGGGATGATTGTCTTCGTAACAAATAAAAAATATAGCATTGAAAATTGTAGTTTAAAAAATTATTTCAACCCCATTTTTTTCGTCTATTTCAGGGAACTTTATAAGCAACTTTTGTTCAAAGATTGAAATATCGGCCCTCACTCTACTAACAATACCAATAATGAATTGATTAAACTGTCGTTATATCACGTACACAAAAAAAAAACAAAAAACACAAACGACTTGACATAAAAATATTTCATAAACACTCGATAAGGCAGAAGTAAACTGAAATATAACAAAATTAACAAATTGTTGTACTATTTATACCAAATACTTATCCCTTCTCTACTCAAATCTTTAATTTTTCTCTGAAAACTTATGGACCATCATTGCGCTGTACACAACTACATAAGATAATTAGATTCAATTAATATTTTGTATCTAATGGATAAGACTGTAATAGGATAAGTAATCCTAAGTTGGTGTAATGTAAAATTTCAGTTGAATTACATCTTTGATCTCTTCTGGTATTAACTTTAATCTTTTTCGGGTGCAGCATATGGGTAAATTGTTTGTTAGAAATTAATCTGCAAAGCACAGTATATTTGTTCTTAATACATTTATATTTAAACCTAGAAATACACCTGATATGTTGATTAATCATATGATACTTCAAATGATACATTTTCATTAGAACTAAACGTCAGAACATAACACGAACGACACTGGCGTATCCATAAACAAGCTATCCCGTTGCTATGACAACCAAGGGCAATGACAAAAATTGGTTTCTGCGCTGATGACGTAAATGGCTTTTTCTTAGCTAACGAGCACTCTGTCTGCCCTCTCGTAATAATGGTAGCATAGTATTCTCGAGTAAATGTTAGCTCATAGAGAAATGAAACCATGTAGGACTTGTTGCTGTTGTGGGGCGACTATTGTAGTGATTAAGCCAATTGTGGAATTAGTTATTATAATGCAGTTGGCAATGTGTTGTTGACCACGAATTGCAGTGAATGCACATTAGAGCGCATTCTCCTAATGAACAAACTTGGCCACTTGGAAAGTAACTAGCATTTTCTAATTCAATTTAAAATGAATGGATAAATATATGAAGCCAAATTACAAAATGTGTTATGAAATCTGAGGGACATCTTTTATTAACAAAGTTATAAATAAATGTTTTACTCGTAATTTAAACTGATGAATAAAATGTTTATTCGTGAATGGTGAAACCGGGCATAAGAGATGTAGTGGAATTTTGCTAAAAATCGCATATTCAGATTTTAGTGGATACGCACGTTTAAGGTCCCGTGAATCTGATTATAACATTTTTATGATGAAGTCCGTGTGTGTGTGTGTGTGAGTGCGTCTGTGTGGATATTGGAACCACGGTTTCTCGAATATTATAAGACACGACGGTTTCCTCACTCTGACACTACTGGGAAGAGCTGATTAGATTTTGGTAACAATTGGACAACCGGCAGTACTAGTTTCTTAAAAAAAATCTAAATATTATTTTTGAAAATTTATGCTCGAACAAATATTAAATAATATAAAAATCTCGATCCGATACATTTAAAAATTTTACTATATCTTAGAGTTAGAGAGAGAGAAATGTAAATATTTAAAATAAACCGTTGTAATGAATATCATGTTTCTAACTGACAGAAAAATGTTACTGTCAAAAATCCGAAGAATTCTTCGTAAGAAGAACATGAAGATTTCGTTTTCACCATATGTTATACTTCGTCATATGTTGAAACAAGTGAAAGACGTCATCCCTCTTCAATCATTAGGGATTTACAGAATTCCATGTGTCTGCGGGAGAGTTTACATCGGCCAGACTGGTAGAACTGTCACTACAAGATTGAGCGAACATCATCGATCGATCAGATTGAACCAGCCTGAGAAATCGTCCGTTGCAGAACTTGCCTTGGAAGAATTCCACCAAATTAAATTTGAAGATACGAAAATTATTGCAAGACCTACTCGACTTAACAACAGATTAATTAGAGAAGCCATTGAGATTTATAAAATAAGAAATATCAATCTCAATCATTGTGACGGATTAGAACTTGGTCACGCATGGCTTCCAATATTAAATATGTTGTAATTTGTAATATGTATACAATTTTTTCTAAACTTTTTCTAACATCTGTTAATAAAGAGTACGGCTGCGGTTTTTTGCTACCGATAAAGCGTCTCTGAGTTATACAGATCACTTCTCTGCCAGTTTTTGGGACGGTTTTTCCTCTGGCAAAAGGAGATTTTTTCCTGAGAAGATGCATGTTCGCCGTCCATGTTATCGCCGGGCATGCATATATTGTCTAGAAAATTGTATACATAAAAAAGGTAACATTTATGAACATCTCTTGTTACCTTGGTTACTTGTTGTTTTTGTTATTTCACATATTTATGTCAATGTATCTTCTGAAGAAGGCACCAGTTTATGGTGCCGAAACGTTGGGTTTAAATAATAAATACAGAACTTAAACTAAAAAAATCTGTTGTGGCCATCACAAGACCTCTCGCCATTTCCATATAAGGCTATATAAGTATTGTATTGTACTTCTCTATCGAACCGTCGATTTATAACAAAAAATTACAGAACTTTAACCAAATATTGTTTTTTATTATATTTAACATGTCTTCTGCACACATATAATTCTAATTATATCTATTTTTCATTGTATGATGGATATATGCATTTTACCTATAATTTCAAATATTTCATTAATAAAAAATAATAAGACAGATTTAATATATCAGAAAGCCACTAAAACTGTTGATTTTTAACACTGACATATGTCATTTTCAAACTATGTTATAAACATTTGAATTTGTCAAGTCGTTTCCTTAGTGCCTTAGCCTCTGCGATTAGAATTTGCTATATATTATAGTGTCTTTATCTCTAAATCTATACAAGATATAAAAAAAAAAATTAAGTGTATTAGATGGAGAATTTTGTTCTTCAATATTTGTAATAACAAAAATTTCCAAAAAATTATATTTAGAAGAAATTTTCTAAGAAACTACTACTTCCGGTTGTTCAATTGTTACCAAAACCTTTTCAGCTCTTCCCAGGAATATCAGATTGAGGAAATTGCAGTTAAATATTTTTAAGTGTTATAGTTTTTGAGGAATCGTGTCTACAACATCCAGACATACATACACACATACACACATCCACACACACACACAGACATCATTTTAAAAATGTTATAATCGGATTCTAGGGACCTTAAATCGTGCTTATTCAATAAAATCTGGATATGCGAATTTTAGCATGAATCCAATACCTCTCTTAGCGAGAGGTAAAAATATATTAATAATAGTTGTAATTAGAAATTTTGTGTGTGTACCAGAA
This sequence comes from Ophonus ardosiacus, assembly GCA_943142095.1. Lineage (NCBI taxonomy): Eukaryota > Metazoa > Arthropoda > Insecta > Coleoptera > Carabidae > Ophonus > Ophonus ardosiacus. Next base: position 9,490,686 of record OW964823.1, on the reverse strand, counting down.
ATGGTAGGTATAATATGTACTTATATAGCCTAATTGGCGAGAGGTCTTGTACTGGCCACAACAGATTTTTATAGCAGCATTTTAAATTCTGTCATATCGTTAAGATATACTAAAATTTAAAGCATATTTATATGATAATGTTAATAGTATATTTAGCGTTAAAGAGTGTGTGCTACGCTCGAGTTTGTATAATCTTGCCCACAGACTTGCAAGTTGCTACCTAGTCTTCTTGAACGAGTGTCAAGGGACCCTGCGACATCTCCTGCAATCCTGCAACTTCATAACTTTACACATTAGAATCTGCACCCCAAAATTCCCCTCAACAGACAGGCAGCAGACACGCGCAATGTACCTGGAACATATACTGGCTTCATAACTTCTCACTCTCTTAATTAATATTTCAAGTTGCAGAAAACCAACAACAAAACGGCTCTACAGGGACAGGGGGAAAAGGGAGTAGTGGTTAGGGCACTAGTTCGAAGCAAAAGGATTAGGGTTGGAATCTTGTGTTCGTATTAATTAAGTGAAGAAGTGACTGACAATTTTCATATGAATTCCAAGTACTAAATTTTAAAAGATATTGTTCTTTAAAGAACAGAATAGACATTAGATATTTTACAATGAAATATTGAAATTTGTGTAATATTTAAAAATGTCGCATGATCTGAAACAAAATGTGACGACAGAATACATAGAGTTTAACATGTGACAAATTTCCGCCTACTTTTATTTATATAAAAAAAATCTGTTGTGGCACAATACCTCTCGCCATTTCCATTTCATGTTATATAAGTATTGTATTCCACTTCGCTATCGAACCGTCGTTTTATAACAAAAATATTATAGAACTTTATCCAAATATTCTTTTTATTGTATTTAATATGTCTTCTGCACACATAGAATTCTAATTATATCTATTTTTCATTAGCAAGATTGGCGGTATTATGGATATATGCATTTTACCTACAATTTTAAATATTTAATTAATAAAACAATAAGAAAGATTAAATATACTTCCCAGAAAAAGCTTTCAGAATGTCACTAAAACTGTTGATTTTTGACACTGACATTTATCATTTACAAACTATGTTATAAACATTTGAATTTGTCAACTGGTTTCCTTAGGGCCTCAGCCTCTGCGATTAGATTACTCTATATATTATAGTGTCTTTATCTCTAAATCTATACAAATAATAAAAAAATTAAGTGTATTAGATGGAGAATTTTATGTTCTTCAATATTTAATAGCAAAAATTTCCAAAAAAATATATTTTTCTAAGAAACTACTACTTCCGGTTGTTCAGTTGTTACCAAAACCTTTTCAGCTCTTCCCAGGAATGTCAGATTGAGGAATCCATAGTTAAACAGTTCTTAAGTCTTATAGTTTTTATATATATATATATATATATATATATATATATATATATATATATATATATATAGTCACACACACACACACAGACATCATTTTAAAAATATTATAATCGGATTCTAGGGACCTTAAATCGTACTTATTCAATAAAATCTGGATATGCGAATTTTAGCATGAATCCAATACCTCTCTTAGCGAGAAGTAAAACGTAAACTGTTTTCCTATTGGCTATGAATCACTTGCTATTAGGAATGACGAATTCCGATAATTTTGGTACCCGAGTACCCGAAACAACTACCCGAATAGTATCCTTTACCCGTTAATTACCCGGTACCCTTTAATTACCCGTTATCCTTTAAGTACATACATACAATTCGTTAATTTGTTAATTTCCTGTTACCCTTATATTAGCTGTTTACTTTTTAATAAAATTCATAATTATTGTTTACATATATTTATTAAATAAAAAGTAATACAAATAAATAATGTACTGTATCTCTATAAAAAACTTAACATAAATTATATTAAATACCTATAGTATGGTAATAAAAAGCTCTTCTTTTAGATACAATCTTTCCGGCAACTGAAAACTGTTCGGGTAATTAAAGGGTATTGGGTAATTAACGGGCAGCGGGTATATTTCGGGTAATAGGGTAAGTAATTTTATACCCGGGAACATTATTATCGGGTTATTATCCGAGTACCCGGGTACCCATCGTCATTCCTACGTGCTATGTAAATTGCCTCATCATTTTAAACCGTTATTTCTCTTAAAAAACAATAGAGGAACTTTATGCCGTCATAGAACATCAACTGAAGTACTGAAAATGTGTATATGCTTTGCTTAGAGAATATTTTCCGTGTCTTGTATCTTGTCTTAAACATGCTTAAACTTAGAAGTATTTCGCAATTACTTCTTGTACCTTTGACACTTAGCCACTCGAAAAGGTCTTCTCCCGTAACCTTGTCCTGTATCGCCAGTGTCACATTTCTTGTGTGTAATTAAGGGTCAATATTAAGTTGTGGCCTGGAAGAATCGGAGGACTATTAAGTGTGAGGATTGGGGATAATCCTAGGGAGACAAATTGGAGTGACCTCGACCATTACTCAGCGATGGATCTTGACAGCGGCTCGTCCACTTAATCTCCAAGAGCAGCTGACACGATGGGGGGGGGGGGGGGAAGAGGACGAGGGGAGGATGCACACGTGCCGTTTTAACCCCAGAGGAGATTCACATACTTTTCATGAGGTCTCACATAATATAATCTGCTAAAGATGAATAAAATGGTCGGTTTGAATGGAGATGCCATTGATGCTAGATTCATACGTAATATAACAAGTGATATGATTATCATCGATGATATTTTAGAGTGAAACCGCAGAAAGATGCTGCTTCGGTTTCACGAGAAATATCTTTAATCATATCACGAGCTTTTTAATGAGAGAATATAATTAATTTTTGTTAAAATAAACTGTGAATGTTGTAAATAAAGAAAACAAATCCCTTAGTACCAAATGTAAATAAGGTGACAATTTCATATGGATGTAAAGAAGAGGAATACGAAAGAATATAATTTTTAAAATTGTAGTATTGAAGTTATTGTAAAATCTATTGTGGCCATTATATTTAACATTTCTGGTCACCCACAAAAACTAATTACATCTATTCTTTAAATATTTTTTCCTACGACCACTGTTAAAAGTAGTCTTTTTAACGGTTGCTTAGCGAGTTAAAAATAACAGTTTATAACACAGTGAATACTTTTAAATCGTTGTCATTGACAAAGGATTAAAAGTAAAAAACAAATTTACTTTTAACACTAGTGTTAAAAAAGAACTAAATCTAGTTACATTTAGTGTTAAAAATGTAACTAAATCTAGTTACATTTAGTGTTAATGTAGTTTCATTTTATATTTATATTTGTACTGAAATTATTTATTTAGGTATTTTATTAGAAGTACACATTATTTTGGAACATTTATTGTCATAGTACAATTATTACAATTGTTTATAGTAATTCCTTACAAGGCGCTTGAAGAATTGGAATTTAAAACAGTATTGTTGCAAGCAGAGGTTAGAATTTTGTTGGAAGTAGAGGTTAGAATATCATGACCTGTCATAAATGTCATTCTATAATTTTTATTTTTACTAATACATACCTAGGGTCGTAGGAAAAATAGTGTATGATATTCGTGTTAAAAGTGATTTTATTTCGTTCGTGGGGTTTGTTTTACTCGGCTTCGCCTCGTTTCACAAACTTCCCCACTCACTCATAAAATGTCACTTTTAACACATATTATAAATAACTATTATATTTTTTAATTCATTCTAAGAACAAGTTTTCTCCTATTGTTCTGAAGTTCGAGTTTCTTCCTATTTATTGACGAGATGGGCGTTATTATTTTGTTATTATGTATATATAATTTTAAATATTTAATTAATAATAAAATAAGAAATATTAAATATACTACTCAGAAAAAGCATTCAGTAATATCACTAGATTTTTGACACTGACATTTATTTGTCAAATTACAAAATTTTCAACTGATTTCCATGGAATTGTTTGGGATATGAGATTCATTACAACATATTTAACCCTATTTTGTAAGAAAGTTTTTAAGTCTAAAAAAGTTGCTAAAAATTTTAACTAATAGAAACAAATGTAATGCCTATCATTTTTATGTTTTATTCAGTGGTTGCAAGTTGCAATTATTATTGGTTATTTGTTATTTGCTATAACAATGTTGCTAATACCAATTATTTTATATATTTATATTTCGCTATCAGCAAATTATAGAAGATACAATAAAAAATTCTTTAATATTTGTAATAACATAAGTTCTAAAAATATAATATTTAAAAGATTTATTTAAGAACTATTGCTTTCGTACCCAACTATTAATTATTTAATCTACAATGTATAAAGTTGATAGCTTGACTTAGACTTACAACAACGGTAATTATTATTATATTATGTGTTACTTTTTTTTCTTACAAATGACACAAGGGAAAAACTTAATTTGTGCTGCAGGTACAGTCTTAACAAAAACACAACACTTTATAATCGTTTATCCAACATCCAGACACACACACACACACACATATATATATATATATATATATATATATATATATATATATATATATATCCACATTCATAGACAGACATCATCGTAAAAATATTAAAAAGTGCTTATTCATTAAAATCTGGATATGCAAGGTAAAAACTTCTACTGACTGGCATAAAATTATAATAATTCCTAGTAACTATTGTACTCGTATCTAAGTAAATAATTTCTTCTTAGAAAGTCTTTCGCCGTGAATTGTACGAAGGATAAAAATCCTTTCGTTGAATAAAATTTGTGAATACAAGGCTGGCTGTTGGTTGCAGAAGTGCGTTTGTCATAGGCTATACAGAGCTGCATCGATTAAGGCATAAAAATGTAAATTTCCCACAAGAAAAAATCTAAATGCATTTTTATACCGTACCCAACTATTAATTATTTAATCTACAATGTATAAAGTTGATAGCTTGACTTAGACTTACAACAACGGTAATTATTATTATATTATGTGTTACTTTTTTTTCTTACAAATGACACAAGGGAAAAACTTAATTTGTGCTGCAGGTACAGTCTTAACAAAAACACAACACTTTATAATAAGTTTTCATGTTTTATTAAACTGCATCTAAATTGGAAGTATAGTATATCGGATAACCGGAAGTATCACTTATACAAGTTTTTAACAGTTTTTCTTGAAATAAATACATTGAATATAATTTTTCAACAACTTTTACTAATAATAATGAAATATAATGGTAAAATCTTCAATTCTACGAAAATAGCATTTAGTAAATAACTCTAAATAACTTTAAATATAAATTTATAATATAATTTATTTTCATATATCATTTTGCCTATGCCTCAAACAAAAACAATATTTCAATAACAATTTTGACATATTTAAACAAATGTCACTGCCAGGTTGAAATTACATTAAAATTAATAATGAAACCAACGACGAAATATAACTATGGTAGAAATGAAATGGCAGAAGACTTACGTCATCAAAAAATATCCCTAAAGTAATGACGTCATATACTACTAAGTTTACATAGGATACTAATTTATAAGGCGCGAGCAGTCATGTTACTTTGTTGGTCTTTTTTGACAAGTTTAGGTTAGTGTTCTGTGTTGACAAGCAGATATGGGGACTCGTGACAGAATGACAGCTAGTAATATAAATGACAAATGTCATCATTTTTCATTCCAAATTTCATGATATTTTCCAATTTCAGGTGGTTTATCTTCTTACTGATGATTCGAGTTTGCGCAGTTATACGATTTTGGTCAGCTGTTTTGTTAAAAATTAACCTTGTAATTTGGCGTCATTTTCTGTTATATATATGATTGACGAATTTTCATCTGAAGAGTCGTATGAATCGGGGGAATTTTCTTCTAGTGATGAAGACAATCTGGAAATGTTTGGCGAAAATCCGAGGTCAAAGAATGAAAATTATTTAGAACAGTAATATTGACATAGATGTCAAATGTCAATATTTTTCATTGCAAATTTCATGTGATTTATGTAACTCGCCAACTAAAGTCCACGCACCTGGTGACAAAGAAACCACGTGAACATACAAAATCTTGATATTTTGAATTAAAATTTATGGCATTTGTAAGTTATGTACATGATTACTAGCTGTCATTCTAAAACGGGTGCCCATATATTTAAACATTGATAACAAGAGAAATATTTGAAAAAAAATACCTTTTGAACGGCTTTCAACGGAATTAATGGCCCACAATTCCCATTCGAAATAGTTCATGACAAGGTTAGTTTCTGAAATTGCTTTTTTAAGCTTTATATGAATGTAAACTGACAACCAAGTGACAATAGTGACAGGATAGATATTCGATCGATATAAAATTTAATGTAAACATTGTCATGCCAACGTACCGGTATAAAAATGAACTACAATTATTTCAAATAATTTCAAATTGCGTAGAAGAAAAAGAGATTAACTTAAAAATACTTGTAAATTTCATTAATATGTACGTTTCTTAATACTAGTATTTTTCTTTCGTCTGTATTTAAAAATAAATAATTTTTACAAGTTATATTTGATTATATTTTTTTTTTTCAGATCTATGACGTAGGTCTTCTGCCTTTCATTTTCACTATAGACAAAACATCGTTTCATTGGTATTAAATAAAAACCAACGTTTCACTCAAAAACAAAACCGCAAATGTCAAATTACACTGATATATTCAAGTGGCCTCTAGTGAGAAATTCACGAACTAGATAAAACATATCTCTGTCTCTTTCTGGCCAGCCGAAATCAAAACATTCAGTGAAGAGGGATAGGGAATGTTTTGTCTAGTTATATTTCGTCGCCAGAAATAAAATAGGGTATTCATTTACGAAAAGAAAGTTTTTTTTCGAAGAACTTTGAAGCAGAATACTGGCTAAATGGTATACTTTCCGGTAGAAGCAAGTTTAGTTAAATCGTCTTATTTCAGCCTCAGGAATCTGTAGTTAAGCCATGTCCCCCTATTTTAGAGACACCCTGTATATTGCCCTTCATTTTAGATTTAGAAGTATATATGTGAACAGCTGATTATAGCATTGGAACAAAAAAAAAGTCTATGGGTTACAACAGAACAACAGATTCTTTCAAGTTATTGTATCAAACAGACAAATTAGTGTTTGAAACAAGAGTTCCAGATTTTTTTAAAAAATGTGTTTGAATGAAAATAAGAAAACTCTTCTTTTTCATTATCTCCCCCTATGCTAAGGCCGTCATTTCACGATAATAGCAAATCTGTGCTTTGTATACTTCCACTTACTTTGATGTACGAACAACAGTGACTTCAGAGGGAGAAAAGCTCGTATGATGGTGTAAACAAGGCTTGAGATTGTGTGAATAGCCCTTTAGACTTTAGACTAGACTGGCGTCTAATTCCAGCGTCGCTGGTTATTATAAAAATTGGCCGGGAACTTCAAAGATGCTGAAGGACTTGCAGTGCAGCCCGAATAACGCCGCGACGCCGACGCCGCCGCCGACGCCAACGTCAAAGCAAATTACCGCGGCGCTAATTACAAGGGAACACATTGGGCATTCATACGTGAAATACTACACACCAACGTACAATACACTAGATATGAAGATACAGTATAGGCCTCTGTATCTTGGGATGGTGTACTCGTAAGAAGAGACAGTTCTACATCAAAAGATATTATTTGCGGTATATTAACAGTAACACTATTAATTTTCTAGATCTAGAATATAATAAGAGGATATCGAGAGACTTCTATCAGATTTGTTCATATTTTAAATAAAAAAAATCTGTTGTGGCTAACACAATACCTCTTGCCATTTTTATATTAGGCTATATAAGTATTGTATTTTATTTAACATTTTTGGTACACACAAAAAATTCTAATTACATCTACTCTTTATTTTATGAACAAGTTTCCTTTTACTTTTCTAAATGTTCGAGATTCTCCCAATTCATTGACGACTTCCGGTAGTCCAATTGTTACCAAAACCTTTTCAACTCTTCCCAGGAATGTCAAATTGAGGAATTCATAGTTAAATAGGTCTTAAGTCTAATAGTCTTACATGCACGCACACACACACACACACACACACGGACATCATCGTAAAAATGTTAAAATCAGATTGTAGGGACCTTTAATCGTGCTTATTCACTAAAATCTGCATATGCGATTTTAAGCATGAATCCATATCTAGATTTTAGTCAATAAACAAGTTTTAAGGTCACTATAATCCGATTTTAACATTTTTACAATGATGTCTGTGTGTGTGTGTGTGTGTGTGTGTGTGTGTGTGTGTGTGTGTGTGTGTGTGTGTTTGTGTGCATGTACGACTTGTTGTTTGAGGGACGGTTTCTTAAATTCTATAAGACAAAATACCAATTTAACTACGTATTCCTTAATTTGACATAAATGGGAAGAGCTGAAACGGTTTTGGTAATAATGGGGAAGTTTAGCATGGTTAAAATTCTACATAACATACTATTTTCTCACAAATATAACACAAATGACAGCTGAAATTGAAATTAAAAATAAAAATTATTGCTCCATTTATTTATAATTAATATTTTTTGGGTAAACTCTAAGTACGTCACAAGTCAGTTATGCGCAAACTCAGACAGAACGGTGAAAGCGAACCACTTGAACGTAGGTCGAACAACACCTCAGTCTCAAGTGACTGGTAACCGCATATACCTATTAGACTAATATACTGCTGATCCCCTATCTCGCCAATGTGTTGTGCTTCCGTTAAAGAATATGAGATAGAAGATATATCTCCATCGCTCACAAGCGATACAGTGATTTGTATGCGCATGCTCGTGAAACTAAAATATATTTCTTTGCGGCCAGGAAATTTTCCTTCCAAGTGACAATTTTGTAATTAGAATTAAATAAATAAATATACAAATTTCAACAAAGTAAAGAATTCTTATATATTATAATTTAATATTGTTTATGTATAATAACATTACTACAGCGCGAAATTTAAAATTCAATGAAATTATGATAACTAAAAAAATATTTTAAATTATATTAAATTATGTTTTGTACAATTAAAATTTATTTTATTCAATTTTTAAATTTTAGACTGTGTTTATTAATTTCATAGGAGCAACTATAAGCAACGATTTATTTGACAGTTTTTCTTTTGTCAGAATGAAATTCATAATGGTTTGTTATTTTCAAATAAAACCATTAGCCTAATGAATAAACATTATCTTAACTCATTGCTGTAAAAATATATATTAATATTTATGATACTTTTCAATTCTAATTTGGATTATTTGTCACCGTCTGAACTACAGTTTTTACAAAAGTAAATGAGCACAAATTCACTTGTTTTCACAGTAAATGCTGCAATCACAATGACAATTGACTTCGAATAACGCACGTGGTTACAGGAAACTTCAAGTTTCAAATCCCACTCTTTCATTATTTCCGTTAGTGGCACCAGTAGCCAATAGAATTATAGAATGCGAGCATGCGCATCCAAAGCACTGTATCGCTTGTGAGCGATGGAGATATATCTTCTATTTCATATTCTTTAACGGATGAATCGCAGAGGATTAGCAGTATATTAGTCTAATAGGTATATGGGTAACCGCAACCGCGTGCGTCAGTGTATAAGCGACATACGTATACATACATATAAGTGTTAAAAGTGACATTTTATGAGTGAGTGGGGAAGCTTGTGAAACGAGGCGAAGCCGAGTAAAACAAACCCCACGAACGAAATAAAATCACTTTTAACACGAATATCATACACTATTTTTCCTACGACCCTAGTTATGTATTAGTAAAAACTAAAAATTATAGAATGACATTTATGACAGGTCATGATATTGTAACCTCTACTTCCAACAAAATTCTAACCTCTACTTCCAACAGTACTGTTTTAAATTCCAATTCTTCAAGCGCCTTGCAAGGAATTACTATAAATAATTGTAATAATTGTACTATAACAATAAACGTTTCAAAATAATGTGTACTTCTAATAAAATACCTATATAAATAATTTCAGTACAAAAATAAATATAAAATGAAACTACATTTACTTATGATCACTAAATGTAACTAGATTTAGTTACATTTTTAACACTAAATGTAACTAGATTTAGTTCTTTTTTAACACTAGTGTTAAAAGTAAATTTGTTTTTTACTTTTAATCAGTTGTCAATGACAACGATTTAAAAGAATTTACTGTATTATAAACTGTTATTTTTAACTCGCTAAGCAACCGTTAAAAAGATTACTTTTAATAGTGGTCGTAGGAAAAATCTATTTTGTAAATCGAACCTCACTATCAAAAGCTGTACCTATATTTTGATGAAATACAAATACCAAGTAAAAATTCTTCGACGCAGGTAGTTGTTTGCTATTTAAGGGGCCCTTAATAATAATTGGTGCAACGTATTTTTATTTTTAAGGTATACTTAATATTTAAGTAGAACCCGTCCAAACAGACATTATTGTTTTATAATTTAATGAATGCTTAGTCATATAAAAGCAAAACGCTATTAAATATAGACATAAAACTCATAAAAAAAAGTTAGATACTTGATGATCACTTTTATCCCTTACATTACCATTTATTCCGTCTGCAATCTTTCCAGTAGATAAATGGTTCTGATAGTGAGATTAGGTTGTGTTCGTCGACATTATTAACCATGAGTGGATCTCGGGTGGACGTTGAGTGAGCATCGATGCTGTATTATTGATGTTGAACGCGCGGCGTTGCGATCGTAACGTATGTTGGCCCGTTGGCCGCTTTCAGATCAACCCACCCCGAGAAAGAGTGCAGCGTTCTTCATTACATTTCGTGGTTATAAAGAAAACGAGATCACGTACCGCGATGGATTGGAGAACAACGGGATATTTATTTACAAAGAAAATGTTCCAGTGGATGGAGATAATTGGAAATCTGGAGAGATTTTATAATTATTTGAGAGTAACAAATAATATAATCTACGTGGTTGTTTTTTGTTTTCATAGTTGAAAAGGATATTGGGATACGTAAAACGGCATGCGACATCAGTGGAATTTTAGGGAACTAAATTAAAGGCGGCAAGAAAGATATTTCAAATATGTAAGTCAAGATAAACAGGGGCGGATTAATAGTTTTGCCGCCCATAGGCACCCAGAAAATTGCCGCCTTTTTCAGAAATTTGCCGCCTTTTCATAATATCAAAATACATTTTTAACAGAACAGTAAGGTAATTTTCAAATATTAACCAAAGATTATATAGATATTTGAATATCAGAGATGTTAAAATATACATTTTTTAATGTTTCCACTTTTCGCATGTTTTATTTTTGTTGAAATATAACAGGGGCTTAAATAATTTTAAGGCTAAAGTCTAGAATAGCCAACCCCCAATAATTTTATTTTGATAGTTATATATACTTGCAAAACTATTTAAGCACTACATTTCACATAAATTAGGGTGCGGAAAACAATATTTGTAGTTATTTTGGCATTTTTCCTGAAAAAAATTAAGTTCCCATAAAATGAATGTAACTATCCGAGTTATGTCAAATTAAGTTCTGTGCGTTAGGTTACCGTTACATTAAGTATTTTTTGAAAATTTGTAAGAGAAGAAATCATAATTTTCAAAAGTACAACCTTTAGAATAGGTAAAATCTGATTTTATTTTTGCAAAATACTGTTAAATGCCTGCCTCCGCACTTTAATTTTGTGTTTATTTATTTTAACTAGAAGAAGATATTACAATAAAAAAAAAGTAATTTCTAGAGGGGTTGGTATTGGCCATGGAAAACCATATGCTTGACAAATAATAATTACATTGTAATTATCGGTAGCATAATAATAATGAGGTTCACAAAATAAAATCTGAAATATAAGTTCAATTACTGGGACATTTGTTGAAAATAGAGTACATATTCCATTACTTAAGTACCAGAAAAACAGACGATAATTACAAATTGACTGGATACAGGATTAATAATAATATGCCTATAAAAAAGTTTTACTTTATCTGAATTTGGTTCAGAGATCAGAGATGTAATTGTTTTCGTCACGTCTTTTGATCGGCAATTTTTTATAGAATTATACATTTTTGATTAAAAAGAATTGCCGCCCCTGAAAATTTGCCGCACGTGCCTACTGTGCCTATGCGTAAATCCGCCACTGAAGATAAAGAATCATCGAAATATTGGAATTATTACAAAAATAAACGAACAGTTAAAATCGCTGGAGTTTCACAAACACCACGCCACTACTGCAAGGTTATTAATATATTGTGGCCAGCACAAGACCTCTCGCCATTTCCTTATTAGGCTATATAAGGACTTGTATTTAACATTTCTGGTACACACACACAAAAAAATCTATTTACATCTGTTATTAATATATTTTTTCTAAATGTTCGAGATTCTTCAAATTCATTGACGAGATTGGCTGTATTTCTGATGCGTATATGTAATATAATAATAATAATAATAATAATAATAATAATAATAATAATAATAATAATAATAATAATAGTACTCAGCCGTGTAGGCCCATGGCTTCTCTTGTAATATTTTTCCACTGTATTCTGTCCTGTGCTCTTTCTTATCCTTAACACTTGTAAATCTTTTTGCACTGATATGTAATATATGTATCTACAATTTTAAATATTTAATTAATAATAAAATAAGAAATATTAAATGTACTTCCCAGAATGAGCTTTCAGAAATGTATCTGGATTTTTGACACTGCCGTATTTCTGTCAATTATAAACATTTTAATTTTGGGCTATGAGATTCATTACAACGAATTATTTTATATATTTATAATTTTTTCTCTCTCTCTCTCTCTCTCTAAATCTATGGAGGATATATTAAAAATGTTCAATGTATCGAATAGAGAATTTTATATTTTTTAATATATGTAATAACATAAATTTCCAAAAATAATATTTATAATTTAAAGATTCTTTTTTAAGAAACTATTACTTCCGATTGTCCAATGGGGAAGTTTAGCGATTTTTTTTATTCTTTTATTCCATGGGAAATGACTTGAAAATAATGTAACATGTTTCATTTTTTTCGAAAATGTCCAGATTTTCCTGAAAAGCCGATTTTAAGCTGTGATGACGTCAAACGCCTGTAACTCGAGATCCGATTAAGAAAAAAAATCATGCCTGACGTAAAAAGAAAGAGAATTTCATGGTGAATTCAGGCTTTAATCGTTCGTTATTCTATCTTTAACCGTGTAAGAGTGGTGCATGAAAATATGTGAAAAGAATACAATTTATTCTCAACATTGTAAAAATGTTAAAATCGGTTTGTAGGGACCTTAAAATGTGTTTATTCACTAAAATGGATATGCGATTTTTGGCATGAATCCAATACCTCTCTAAGAGAGAGATAAATATTAAATTCAGAAGTGGTCGATTTCTAGGCGTATAAATGAAAAACGCTTTAAAGTAGTTGAAAGAATTTTATAGAAATTTCTCATCATTGAATAGGTTTTACAATTTACTTTTATGAGCCTTGGTTCGTACTTGTTTAGAAAAAAGATAAAGTATTTATTCATAATTTAAATATTCTATCATATTTTCTCCTTAGGCAGTATTTCCTTCTCAATTGAATTTCTGTGAAAGCTCTATATATTTTTTAAAAGCTCATTATGTAGAACAAAGCTCCCCTTCTCATCTTACAATACACTACGCCATCTTTCGCTTTTGCTTTCACCCTAACTAGTGGCGAAAATTTGAAAATGGGGATTTTCCGTTCAACCCTCATATAAGAACATTAAAGGAAATAGGGGAAGGCCAAATGCAATATAGTGGCACGTGTACTATTACTACTATAATGTTTGCGCCAGTCTGTAGCCACTTGTTTGAAGAGCGTTTTATATGAGACGTTAAATGAATTTAATTAAATTTAAATTATATTTGCTTTGTAAGACGAGGTGAGCGACAAATATTTGATGTTGATTAATTTGTGTACATAGCAAATCCGATATAAGGGGAGAGATTTTCTTAATACTTTATATAAATGAAGGGCTCAATACAACAACATTGTATGTGCAAAAAATAGTTTCAAGATAATGATCATATCACTCATTAAATTATAAACCAATAAGAATGCGTGATTTTCCTTAGTTGCCACGTATTACAGCGGTTATTATTAAGAAAGTAACCGTGGCGAACGAATATACAAAACTTCGAATATTCGAATATACCTACCTTCGTATATTCAATTTCTAGGTGCGTTTGGTTATTTTGTTCTATGTACACTAAAATTTTTGAAAGAAGTCCGATCAAGGCCATCTACGAATTGTATTTATGAATTAAGATTTTGTGCTGTCAAATTTAGTAGTGTCTTTTACTTAGTTTTTATGAGGGTACATAATATCTTGTGTATATAAATTTCCAAATTAGGCAATATACATAAAGTATTGTATTTAACATTTTTGGTAATTCGTTGACGAGATTGGTTGTATTTCTGAAGGGTATTTGTAATATATGTAACCGGTGTGAAGTTAACAACGACTTTTTTCACTATTTTAAGAAGGCGGCACACGAGATAATGTAATGGAACTTTCGGGTTCTTAATACATGTTTTCGCTCAAAGAGTAGGATGCTAGGACTACTAGTACTACTATTACACTAACATATTCCCAAAAAATAGGGGTGTAAGAAAGCAATTTTTTTTTTTTAAATATAAAATCAGACACTTTTCAAGACAATTATTTATAAAACCCAGATGGGTTGTGAGTCACTGAATCTCAACCTTGGTTTTTACCTATTACCATTTTTTTATTTTTACTAATAAAAAATAAAATATTACATACAATGTAAAAATATACAAAAAGGTGCCTAACCTTGCTGAAACTTGATACACGCACTACTTTTTGAGATATTTCAATATTTAAAAAATAAAGTATCTAGAATATTTAGTTTACAGTTAAAATATAAGCAAGTTACCGAAGGAAACTGAACAAAATACAATGAACAGAAAAAACCTAATTCAAATTATTCGGGAAATGTAATTTTAAGGAGAAAAGATAATAAGAATATTGCCATTCACAGTTTTCTAATTTATTTCTATTTCTAAAATAATGATTCAAGAGGAAAAGCTTTTTTTTGACAAAATCTTGTGACAAATTGACATTTAATTTAAATTTACATACATTTTTTTGTTTATAGCTTACTCCGAATTAGGATTTTTTTTGAACGCACTGTATAAAAAGAAAAACAAAATTTGTTCATAAACATATTGTTGTTGTTTGTAAAGTACCTACTGATCCTCCACTATCTGTATGTATATTTGATATAGTGATTATGTATATTTAAAAAGTAATTTTAACTTTATTTATACTCTCTAATTTTTTTTTACTTCTTTACTAGATTTTCCTATGGAAAATCCCATTAAAGTTAAACGAAAAATATAAAATTTATAGGCAAAAAGTGAAATTTCTTTGAAGTGTATAAAACAAACAAAATATCCTACAGTCTGTCGAAGTCTTTGTGTAGCATTTTCTCTACTTGCAGGACTGAAAAATACAGGCACACTTCGAATGAACAAATCACAGATTAGCAAAAAGTAGGCGTGTGTTTTGTCTTAATATTTACAATGTAGATGTGTATTATAATGCAGAACTAGCTTAAATTATTTAATATAACAATGCAATATTTAGTAGTGAAGAGAAAACCGCAAAAGAATACAGCTTTGTTATTAGATCACAAATAATTGAACAGAGACGTTCAGAATTCTTTTATATGTACATAATAGCACGTTTGTTTGATAATGTATGTCTCATAAGTTTTGGTATAAATTTCAATATTTTTTTACCTTCCATCACCTAGAAGGAAGGTATCATCTTTGGTCAAAAAATTCGGTGGTGAGTTTTTAATGAATAAACACGTTTTAGGGTCCCTAACAACGAGTTTACAAGTTCTACGATGATGTATGTATGTATGTGTGTGTGTGTGTGTGTGTGTGTGTGTGTGTGTGTGTGTGTGTGTGTGTGTGTGTGTGTGTGCGAGTGTGTGTGTGTGTGTGTGTGTGTGTGTGTCATAAATTTGGGATTTAGATATTAGGGTGATAAAAGTGCAACATCGGACACAGCCTTAGACGTAGCATGCTAAAAAAGTGAAGAATATTTTCTTCATAATATGAAAAATGAGATTTATTGTATTATTATGTATGGTTTGGAATCGCTGCATTTTAATGTTTGCAGTAACTGCTCAGTTTTATGTAAATTGGTACTTTGTACTTGCTATGAGCTTTATAATGAATGCCCTAATTTATTTATCTGTGATTTATTTTTATTGTTTTACCTTGAGCTTTTATCTTACTGTGTTACATTTACTAAATGCTTAAATTATTTTAATATACAAACATTTTACTCTGGATAAAATACCTCATTTAAACTGAACAACTCAGAAACTTTTTTTGCAACTTCCTTTCAGAAATAGTTATTTGTATATCAAGACCGCAAAATCTCTATTTAGCATGCCGAAAAAAAATGTTCGGCGAACTAGTATTTCACCAAGACTAGAAACCTTAGCTCTGTTCGATGAGAAGTGCTTAAAGTGCAGAGGAGAATAGTGCAGTGCAGTGTAGTGTACACTAGTTCAGTCTAATTCTTGTGGTTTCATAAAACACACTAGTGTATATTTGGGCAAGTTTGCTCAGTTGTGAGTAATCAAGCCAAGCGTAGCCAAAGGTGTAAAAGGTTAGGTTGTTTATATACAGTCATATCATAAAGCTGCAAAGAAGTGACTGCAGAAATGTCTGTTTTAAAGAGCATAATGTTGGAACTAATAAACGATTCTGACGATCAATCATCACTTGATTCTTCATCAGATTTATATAACAAAATAAAGAGAATATACTATATCTGAATCCATTATTTTATTTTCTCAATGTGTAAAATTTTAGGTTAATAAACAGATGTGTAGATAGGATAGAATTAAAATGTCTACCAAACAACATTTAGTTACCCCCACTCCTACTCTGCACTTTCTACACCACCTCGCAAGTCAGGTCAGAAACGTGAGCACTAGTTCTTAAGATTTTTGTACATTGTATATTGCACTTAACACTTCCTCCTTCTTCAACTTTTCCCTATTTTATTAGAAGTCGCTGTTTCTTACTCTTCTCTTCTACTCATTCCTGTCCAACGCATGTTCATGACACAGTTCTTCCTCCCTCAAATCTTCTGTTATACAGTCCTCCCATCTTCTCTTTTGCCTTTCTCGTACTCCGTATAAGTTCCTATCTTGAGGCGAGGCCGCAAATGCAAGTTACTGGCGAGGGACACTGTCACTTGTATCACTTTCAGATCATATACTTTCCACTTTGGATTTGCACTTGACACTGATATCTGTCAATTAGAATTTTTTGAATATATATGATGTTTTCATAATTTTTGTAAAGCTGACTGATTTTTGAAAGTTAATCTCTCTTAATCTCTCTATAACTCTATATCTATTGAATATGAAGGAAAATGTATAATCGAACCATATAGAGAATAAGATAATCTTTCTATTGATAATCACATAAAATATCGAAAATGATATTTAACTGCGTTTTTTCAAGAAAAACTGTTAAGAACTTCAAATAAGGGTACTTCCGGTTGATCAATTATAACCATAATCTAATCAGCTCTTCATAGGGTTGTAAGGAAGAATAATATAAAATTTTTATAATTGTAGTTTTGGAGTTATCGGCGGAGAAAAATTTGTCACATACAAACGGACACACACACGGACACACACACACACGCACACACACACACACACACATACAGACATCATCGTATAACCAGTAAAATCGTATTGTAGGGACATTAAAACGTGCTTATTCATTTAAAACTCCCCATCGAATTTTTTGACCAAAGACAATACCTTCCTTACCTAAAGGTGACGGAAGGTAAAAACAAGTCAGTCAAAATAAAAATAAAATAAATGCGTAGGACGACACTTTCGCGGGGGCGTATCGCCTCTTGGCGTCTACAAACGACGCCATTTATAAAGATGTTAACTCCTAATTTCTGCTCCAGTTAATTCGTGTACTATGCTAATGCCTGGTCCTTTCCTTATTCTAATGTATTTTAAACATACTTCTCTAGGAAGTACAAGAGTACTCTAAATTCTAAGATGTAGTAATAGATTCAAAGGTTAAGATATTTATTCTCTACTTCAAGACAGGAATAAAATCTGTTTACAATTATGAAGAGATTTAACACCTCTAGAAATTCAAATTTAAGATGCATCTGCAATGCTGATGCTGGAGAATTTTTCTTTGACATTTTCTAGTTTTTATTTACAAGCCCAAACACATAATAATTCGGCCGGTTTACATTCTCAACAAATTATAAAATCTATGGCTGCAAGGACTTCTTGACTGGAAAGGTGATGAAGGAAAGAAAATTACTGGATTTCAGTCAAATATTAAATATATTTTCCGCCTCTACCGGTAGAAATTTCTACAAAATTCTTTCGGCTGCTTTAAACTTGAAACTTCAAAAAAACTGTGGATCACCTTCTAGTCCAAATTTAGCTTTTACTGAGACCCTTTACTTTTGGCACAATGAAAAACAACTTCCGAAAAGTCCAGTGCGTTCAACAAAACTTGATATAATTAAAGCTGGTATTACTAATAAAGGAGATGTAACTCAATATTAAATAGTCTATATTTTAATTAAGTTGAATGAAATTTGAAGAATTTTCTCACCATTTGCGTAGGTTTTATAATTTGTTCGTTAAAAAATCTGTTGTGGCTAGCACAATACCTCTCGCATTTCCATTTTAGGCTACATGAGTAGGTACATATTGTATTTAACATATCTACTTCCAAGGAATTCCAATTACATCTATTCTTTAGATATTTTTTAAATAAATAAGTTTCCTCCTACTAAATGTTCCAGATTCTTCCAATTCATTGACGAGATTGGTGGTATTTCTGAAGAGTATACGTAATATGTATATAATTTTAAATATTTAATGAATAATAAAATAAGAAATATTAAATGTACTTTTCAGAAAAAACATGGATTTTCTGCCAATTACAAACATTTTTATTTTTCTACTGATTTCCATGGAATTGTGAGATTCATTATAACCGATTATTTTATATATTTATAATTCTCTATCTCTATATATCAGGACTAGTGTAAAAAAAATTAATAGCATATTCCTGAGCTAATTTTGAGCAAAAAATATCATATGAAGGTAAGTCCGGAAACTTTTAGTTACAGAGTTACAGACCTTTAATAGTGCACCTCATCTGATATATTTTTATTAATAACTCTGATACTAGTTGCACTAAAATTTTGAAACTTGATACGAGCATACTACTTATTGAGATGCATATTTAAACTTTCTTTTGTTTCGGTATCTCAACCAGAGGCATGTCATATGGGGAAGTCATGAAGGTTTTTATCCATATTTTTTTACCTATTATCATTTTTTCATTTTTAAATATAAAGTATTACAATTTAAAAATACACAAAAATGTACTTTTGATAAAAATTGCTAACAGCAGTAGTTTTTGAGATTTAACTTTTAGAAAATGTCACATATCCAAAATAGTTAGTTAACAGTTAAAAATCAATCAATTTACCATAGAAAATAGAACAAAATAGAAAATCGACACAAAATCTGTTTATAACTATTGTTTAATTACATTATTTTCAATATTAGTAATATTTTTGCAAATTAAAAAAAGTGTAAAATGTTTGTGTTGGTGCATATGTAGATATGGTGTTTATTTATAGATATTGTAAAAGTAATAGTTGTCGTAGTCCAGAGAATATCGACGTGGACATCAAAGAATGAATTTGTGTGAATTTCATTGTTTCTTAATTGTTACTTAATTTTTTTGCATAATTGATTTTTTCTAAAAATTAAAAAATCTCAAAAACTACTGCGTTTATCAAATTTTATCGAAAGTATTTTTTCGTGTATTTTTGTATTGTATGTAATATTTTATAGGTAAAGTTGTAAAAATGTTAATAGATCAAAAAATAACGATAAAAAACCTTCATGACTTCCCCTTATGAGACGCCTCTGGTTGAGATACAGAAACAGAAGAAAGGTTAAATATGCATCTCAATAAGTAGTATCCCCGTATCAAGTTTTAAAATTTTGATGCAACTAGTATCAGAGTTATTAATAAAAATGTTCTTGATGAGGTGCACTTTTAAAGGCCTGTAACTCTGTAACGAGAAGTTTCCGGACATATCTTCATATGACATTTTTTTTACTCAAAATTATGTCAGGAATATGCTATTAATTTTTTTTACACTAGTCCTGATACACCTGTATAGAAGATATAGCAAAAATGTTAAATGTATCGGACAGAGAATTTTTAGCATAAATTTTCAAAAATAATATTTAGATTTTTTTTTAAGAAACTAGTTGTTGAATTGTTGTTTAATATATACACAGACGTATATCATCGTAAAAGTGTTAAAATCGGATTGTAGAGATATTAATAAGTGCTTTTTCTCTAAAATTTGGATATGCGATTTTTAGCATGATTCGAATACCTCTCTTAGCGAGAGGTAAAAATGTAAACCAGCCGTACTAATTGGGCTCGTATATATTGTATTCACATTCGAGTATTTTATATTATTTCATGAATCTAACGAGACCGTCCGTATCTATAGATTGGTGCGATATGGTAAAAAGTGTGTCCGTAATTCACTCTCTGTGAGCATGAGGCCTATATTGCGTATTGGTGCGACATGGGAGCTGTAGAGCTTTTTCCGAATTCGAACTGAATTTAGTAGGCAATGCAGGGTGATGGATGCTCGTTGTGGCCAGCCGAGTGTACGCGAGCTACCGAACCATATGTGCCAGTTATTTATCGCATCTGATAGATAAGAATGATAAATGAAAGTAATAATTTCAATCAAACACAATTGCACATGCAACAAACACAATGCCATATCAAACCAACCAATGAATAGTGAATACATTCAACTATCAATTGTATGTATGTATAAAATAAAAACAGTTATTAAAGTAATAATATATATTTTATTTTCACTTCAAGAGTAGTCAGGCTTTATAGCAAAATTAAAGAGCCAATTGACAAGCAAACATAATGTATTTCTTTATGCAACCGAACACAATACGAGAAGCGAAATTGGATGTAAACTAAAATCCTGTCATGTACAATTGCGGCCAAAAAAATGGAAACACCTACGTTTATCTAATTAGCTGTTTTTATGAATTTTTACCTCCCGCTACCCTAGGTAAGGGAGGTATAGGGATCGTGCTAAAAATAGCATATAGAGATTTTAGTGAATAAGCACGTTTTGATGTCCCCAGAATCCGATTTTAACATTTTTACAATGATGTCTGTGGGTATGTATGTGTGTGTGTATGTGTGTGTGTGTGTGTGTTTGTGTGTATGTGTGTGTGGATCCTGTGGACACGATTACTCAAATACTATCAATCAGAAAATTTTGAAATTTTGTATTCCCATTCTATACTAATGTGGGAAGAGTTGATTAGTTTTTAGTGTATATCAGATAACCGGAAGTATCACTTATACAAGCTTTTACCAGTTTTTCTTGAAAAAATTGCATTGAATATAATTTTTCAGCAACTTTTACTATTAAAAATATAATATAATGGTACAATCTTCAATTCTACGATAATATAACTTTAAAAAACTTTAAATAACTTTAAATATAAATTTATAAAATAATTTATTTTTGTACATCATCTGACCCATGTGTCAAACAAAAACATATTACTTTAATAAAATTTTGACGTATTTAAATAAATGTCACTGTCACATTTACATTAATAATGAAACCGTGTTAAGAAGAATTAAGTAGAAATATATTTGATTTGTAAATATAAATCTGTCAGTATAAGTACGTGTTTTCAAAATGTCAAATATTGGTTTACAACTACACATTTACGACATGGATCATGTACGGCAAAGAATTTACACAGATTGCGTTTTTAGAGCATTTGGAAGTTGATGATGATTTTTCGTGGATTATCTTTTTCTTTGGTGAGGCACATTTTCTCCTCTCTGGGTATGATGATAAGCAAAATTGCCAGATATGGGCAGACGAAAATCTTCATGTGATTTACGAGGTACCATTACATGTCAAAATGAGACTGTTTGGTGCGCACTATGGTCAGGTGGCGTCATTGGAACTTACTTTTTCGAAAAAGATGAAGGTCGAACTGTTATAGTTGATGGTGAGCGCTATAGGCCCATGATAATCGATTATTTTTGGCACGAAATTAATTTCGTATTACAGACTTCTATTTATTAAAACAACAAATTAGATTTTGTTTATAAACGATCAACCGGAACGGAAAAAGATACTTTACTTAAAGCTCATTACTATTTTAAATATGGAATTTTCGGGAGGTCATGTGCTGGCCACATCAGATTTTTAACATTGTAATTTGACTTCCATGTCAAAATGACATTAAATAATGTCACACAAGCAATAGCGTTTTATTATGAAATCCATAAAACTGTTTTTATTTACTTAATTTTTATTTTACTAATTAAATAATTTAATCAAAACAGAGAAAGAGAAACGTGTATTACTTGTATCAAAAATAAAATATAATGAAAAACAATGAACACAAAATTATGAACCAAAAAATCAAAAACGAAGAATTAATACCAACCTTCTTCTAATTTTGAAATAGCTCTCGTCTTTTCGTTTTCATTCAAATGTCGAGGCATTTTAGTGCTTTCAAATTATTTTCATTTAATGTGACATTGACATTTATGTAAATAATTACAGAAAATTTACAACGCCTATGTTTGTTTATCCTGGCAAAGACTGAATTACAAAAATAAAAAATCTGTTATGGCCAGCACAAGACCTTCCGTCAATTCGATGTATTCTGCACAAATCCCATACCAAAAGGACCGTGGAATAGTTTCTATATAATATCATGTAAAATCGAACACGAACACATACTATTTTTTTACAAATTTCATACCAAAAGTTCATTTGAAAAGGTTCTATAAATCCAATAAAATTATGACATAAACATACAATAAGTAAAATGCACTTGACACATTTTACTTTCTGCTTCAGCTTTCCCCTATTTTATTAGGGGTCCCTGTTTCCTCTTCTCTTCCACTCATTCCTGTCCAACGCATCTTCTTCACACAGTCCTTCCTTTCTCAAGTCTTCTGCAATAAAGTCCTTTCATCTTCTTTTTAGCCTTTCACTGCATGTCACTTGAGAGGACCACTATGAAATACTAATTTTTCATCCCATACTTTCCATATTTGGTTTTGCACTTGCAACACACATCTGTCAATTAGAATTTTGAATGTATCAGCTGTTTCCATGATAAATAGCAAAGCTGACTAATTTTTGAAAATTAATTTCTTTATAATGCTTTAACTCTACATCTATTGAATATGAAGGGAAATGAATAATCAAACCATATAGAGAAGAGTATTTTCTTTAATAAATATAATAACAAAATGTCAAAAAATAATATTTAACTGCGTTTTTTTAAGAAAAACTGTTAAAAACTTCAAATAAGGGTACTTCCGGTGGATCAATTATAACCAAAATCTATAATCAACTCTTCATATAGATGTACAGAAGAGGAATACGAAAGAATTATAATTTTTAGAATTATAGTATTGGAGTTATCGTCGGAGAAAAATTTGTCTCACACGGACACACATACACACACACACACACACACACACACACGGACACACACTGGCACACACACACACACATATATACATACAGACATCATCTAAAAAATTGTATATTCGTATTGTAGGGGCCCTAAAACGTGCTTATTCATTAAAAACTCACTACCGAATTTTTTGACCAAAGACAATACCTTCGTTACCTAAAGGTGACGGAATGTAAAAATAGGTGTTTCCATTTTTTTAAAATTTGAATAAATATATAGGATATTCCACTTGAAAATTAAAAATTGCAATCAATTATTCGAAAACTGGAAGTAAAAATGTTGACCTACTTCCGCTATTATATAAAGGAGTTTAAATATTGTAATTTATGTTATATAGTTAAAACAGTTAAATTTAATAATAAGCGAGATAATTGCTGGCTAATTTAAAGACGGATACCCTGTAGAGTTAAAGAATTATAAAGAGATTAACTTTCATAAATCAGCTTAGCTACATTCAAGAAAGAGCTGGTATATATTGAAATAAATCTAAATGACAAATGCCAGTGACAAGTGCAATTTATATAGTGTATGTTCATGTTATAATTTTATTGGATTTATAGAATCTTTTTCTAGAAACTTTCGGTATGGCATTTGTAGAATGTTCGTGTTAAAAAAAATTCTGGATATATCGAATCTTTTACTAGGAACTTTTGGTATGAGATTTGTACAAAACACATACAATTGCCGGAAGGCAATGTGCTGGCCACATCAGCTATTTCTTTATCTTATTAATCGTTTCGCATATTATCCCCCTTCCCTCTATCCTCTTCCCCTATATCCACTCCTCAGTGGGGGTTAATTAATCAGCATGGTGATAATCCCGTGTCCTGAGTCCGCTGGGTCACACACAGGTGCCCCGCGCCTGCACCCCGGGCCCCGGGGGCCCTCCGGAGTCAGTCCTGCTGCATGCGCTGCCGCGCTGCCACCGACACATTGACAAATGAACGTCGCGCCGGATAATTCGCCGATTTATTACACACGGGCTCGTCCGCGATTATTATACCAAAAACGACCACAGCGAAATAAATACATGACGAGACGAGGCGAAGAGAAGACCACTAATATGAGGATTATTATATACGTATGCAAGGGGAGATGTATTTATTTTGGTGATTGGATTAATGGATTCCAATATAAAACACAACAACGCCCTATATATATATATATATATATATATATATATATATATATATATATATATATATATATATATATATAAATAAATGTCTGTGGTTTAATCAAAATGATTTTAACGGATGTAACAAATAAATACATAATAGTTGTTTTATAGTATACCTTGTTAAACTAGGGCTGGTCCAAGAATTTTTATTTGACTTCTAAGTACTGAATTTTAAAAGTTCATAACTTGTAATAAATATTAGTAATACTACTAATGATTACAACTTACTATTAAATTATTTGTGCCCATAAAGTAAAATTAATATAACTTAGAAGTACCTAAGAAAAGAGAAAATTAATAGTGATAATTAGTAGCAGCAAAAGATAATTTTAAGCACTATAACCTGTCAATCAAAAGACTTTCGTGATAAATAATATTTTTTAAAAAGATGGATAGAGATATAAATATGTAAAATGCGTGAATTAAGAGAAAATCATTTGCTAATAAAAATATAGAATGAGGAAAAATCCATTACAAAAATTACAGAAATTGAATTTAAGAAAATATAAGTGCAGACATTCAAGACTGAGTTAATCAGAAATTATATAAAACCAATATTTAGTTTACCCATTTTTGAATTATTGCCTCAAAAGTCAATATACCCCATATTTAGATAAAAAAACTTCAAAATTTTAGATACTTCTTAATGCTCTGATTCCAAATTTTGAAACCGCAGGTCGATATCTCTTTTCGTTCTGGAGATATTTATATTCAAAGTTTTTCTCAAAACTGCCCATTTTTGGGTAATAACCAAAAAATGGGTGGAGATATGAATTTGGCGACACGGGCATTCTATTCTACGGGCAAAATTACATAGGTGTACCAATTTTCATAATTTTTGTCCAATCGGTTCATTTTTTATGAATAAAAGTTTGAAAACCCCCGAAAATAGCCAAAATCTGAAAAAATCGTAAGGGGTACACCTTAGATTTTTGCGATTTTTGGCCATTTTCAGTTATTTTGCTTTAGAGATTATATGCGGTGTTCAAAAATTATGAAAATTGGTGTACTTATGTATTTTTTCCCGTAGAATCGAATGATGATATCGCCAAATTCATACTTCGGCCCATTTTTGGGTTATTGCCCAAAAATGGGCAGTTTTGAGCAAAATTTTAATCTAAATATCTCGAGTACGAAAAGAGATATCGACCTGCGGTTTCAAAATTTGAAATCAGCGCATTGAGTAGTATCTATATACATAAAAATTAGATTCTTGAAAATTTTGAAGTTTTTATCTAAATATGGGGTATATTGACTTTTGGGGCAATAATTCAAAAGTAGGTAGAGATATAAACTTGATAGTAACATTATATGATTGTAACGGATTATTTTATATATTTATGAGTCTCTATCTCTAATGTATAGAAGATATAACAATAATGTTCAATGTGTTGGATAGAGAATCCTATGATAATGGGGTATTCCACTCAATTTTTTTTATTATTTTAAATAAAACTTCATTCAGTTTTGAAACAATTCATAGTATTAAAAATCTTAATTGTTCCTAGTTTAACAGTATTTTATTTTCGAGAAATCAGTGTAACGTCACATTTCCCCTATACTTGTCTTTCTTACACACACTGCTCTGAGTACGCTGCGAGAGAAAGATAACAATTGTATGACGTCAATTTTCTCTTTTAGCAAATGTGAAATATCTCGTAAAGTAATTATTCAAAAAATGTTTTCATTATTTTAACTATTATTTATTGAGCCATACTTTATGTTAAATTGAATTAATTTAAAATTTTTTTGTTATGGTGGAGTACCCCATTGTAATTATACAAATTTCAAAAAAAAAAAATATCTTCTATAGATTTAGAGATAAAGAATGTAATATATAGAACAAATTAATGTAAAACACACAGTCCAAACTACACCAAGGAAACCAATTGATAAATGGGGGATTACGGCTCAATCGAATTAAAGGAAAATAGTAAAAAAATACGAATGTATATGCTGAGTGACGAATATTAATAAAAAAATGAAATGGTATAATTGAGATATTTCGGAAATAAAGGGTTTTTTGTTATAACGCTTCGACACTAATATGAAAATATTTTGATTGGCGACCGAGAAACCGCCTATACATGCATTACAAATAGCGTGTTAGGAGGTGGGATTACTACCAATGGAAGTTAAGAAATTCAAATTCGAAAGGAGGGGCTAACATTCCTGTACTACAGTTTCCAAACAGTTTTTATTTTAACATAAATTTCTTGCATTAAACTTAATAATTTAAATACACCTGTAATTATAAAGTATGTACATTTATATAGTGTTATAATATTAATTTATTTTTATGTAAATATAACTTAAAATAGCATATATTTCAAGAACATTTAGGTCCATGATGAAAACAGTTTGATATAAAAACACATAAATGTGACGTCACGTCAATCTTTTCAAAATTCAAGAGACCATAACTCGCTTATTAATAGGATTTTTTTCACCGGATTTTCATCAATAGTCTTAGTTTTCCTAATATTTTCAGATGAAATTATAAAAAAAAAATGGTGTAATCCCCCATTGAAATGTTTGTAACATAGTTTGTTGTACGAGTAGTACATGAAGTACATTTATTTTTTATTATTTTTTTTAATTATCTATTTAAAATTATGGGCAAATTACATATCCATAAATAACTACCAATTTTGTCAATGAATTGGAAGAATTTCTGATATTTAGGAACTTCCTCATAGAATGAAAGAAATGCCAAACACTTTCAATTTTCGTGTCTTTTATGCGTAAAAAATCCAATTTTTATGTATTTAGATGCTTTTCATCTTTTTGATTTCAAATTTTTATCGAAAGGTGACGAAAGGTAAAAAACTGTGTCACGTTGAAAACATTGTTGTAAAATTCGATTTCTTATCTTCTTAGTTTATAGGAACAACCCCTTATGTCAACGTTTCAATAAAAAAATTCATTCTATTTGACGAAGAAGTCCAACTTTTCCTCAAAACTTTTGTCACATACTTTAATAACAAACTATAATAGATTAATTACGTTGTCTATTGTATGTTTGTCATGTTAGTGAATGAAAGTGTTGTGTAATTATAACTGTGTGGGCGTGTTGTAATCGGGCCATATGTAACGTAACGTAACGAAACCCTCTCGTCTGGTTTAATCAGAGTGTCGCAACGCGTGAACGGTTGAGATGGCATCAAAACAAAATTTAATTTGCCAGCTGACCGCGTCCAGAGTGGCGGGAGTGGCGCTGCCATCGTTTTTATCGGACTAATAACCAAGAACACTCACGTACGATTGCAACATTGCAATCCAATGCAACCGGAAATATTCCCGCTATTAAAACTCAGAATGGGAATTCTACAAAAAACAGATTTCATACTGACCCACTACAAGAATAACATGTATTAAATAAACTTTTTAGCTATACGAGTTTTTAGTTACTAGTTCTATTAACTCCTTTGTAATGCATAAAGGAATTGTGTGATGTTTCAGCGATAATTTTAATTGCATTTTATAAAAGTTTTTGCACAACATTACAGCGTTATGTATCTCCAACCACATACGAGGTGTGTTCAAAAAATATCGCGAATTTTGTGTTTTTTCAAAAATTATTTATTTATTCATGAATATCTATTTTGTCCCCTTCAAAGTAATCCCTATGAGATATTATACACTTGTGCCAACGGTTTTTCCAATCTTCAAAGCACTTCAAAAAATCATTTTTTTTTATCTTGTTCAGCTCCTCCTTCGATGCCGTCTTTATCTCGTCAAGCGTAGCGTAACGTCGTCCTTTCATGGGCCTCTTCAGTTTAGGGAACAAGAAAAAGTCACAGGGGGCCAGATCTGGGGAATACGGTGGCTGCGGCATCATTAGTGTGTTGTTTTTGGCTAAAAAGTCGCGCACAAGCAACGAGCAATTGAGCAATTTTGGTACAAATTTCGCGGCGACCCGTCTCATGCCCAAATCATTGATAAAAATCGAATGGCACGAGCCAATCGATATGTTTAGGTCCTCAGCAACTTCTCTAACGGTGATTCGACGATTGGCCAATATCATTTTCTCCACTTCATTAATTTTTTCGTCTGTTGTTGAAGTGCTCGGGCGTCCGGCACGCTTTTCGTCGTTCACATCTTCTCGGCCTTCTGAGAACATTTTGTACCACCGATAAACGTTGCTTTGGTCCAAGGTAGCTTCTCCGTATGCCACAGTCAACATTCGGAATGCATCCGCGCACTTAATTTCGTTTTTCACACAAAATTTGATACAGGTTCTTTGTTCCATTTTTTTGAATAGGTAAAAATCGAAGACGATCCAAAACACGTGCAAGCAAAGCAGCTGTCAACAATTAAGTGAACATACAAAATGGCCGAGCTTGTCGACATAAGTGAGAGACATGAGTACCAACATAAAGCCACAAAAAGATCGAAATTCGAATATACGTAACCCGCGAAAATTCAAAATTCGCGATAGTTTTTGAACACACCTCGTATAAGAGAGTTATGAATATAAAAGCTGACGCCTTGGTAGCAATGACAATTAAAATTATCACAGAATTAAATGCTTCGTAAGAGATGTGTGAAGTTAACTACGTTCTCGTACTTCGCCGGAATTATGTTAGTGTCAATATGAAATTCTATGTGAAACTTACTGTTTCACAAGACAAGATTTCTTGTCTTGATAGGCTATTTCTTGTCTTGTCTTGCAAAACAAGACAAGAAATTTAAATAACTCTTGTCTCATGTTACTCTTGCAAGCAAATATCTTGTCTTGCTTGCAAGACTCTTGTATATTTCTTGTCTTGCACATTTGCGCGTGCGCGTTATGTTACATTATTTAGACTTGTTTGGGGTTCCCCTATTAGCTGCCAAACCGTTGGTTATATTACGATAACTCTTATAACAAACTTCCAAAAATTTCTATTTTGCGTATTTTAGCTTTCTGCATTAATATAAATAGTTGATAATATTTTGAGTAAAATTTAATAACCGGAAGTGTTAGGTACTTTATTTCAAGCCCACAACAGTTTTTAATGAAAAACACTTTTCAATTTTAGTACTTAAGACTTCTATGTCAGTGGGAACAATATATTAGTTTTGGATAAAATTGACTTAACGCTCATTACTATTTTAAACATGAAATTGGCGGGAGGTCATGTGCCGGCCACATTAGATTTTTTTTATAATGATGTGTGTGTGACGATTTTTTTCTTTCGCAATAACTGTTATATTTTAGATTTTGGGTAAAATTGGATATATTAAATTATATATATATATATATATATATATATATATATATATATATATATATATATATATATATATATATTATATATTAAAATATAATACAACATATTTAAATCGGAAGTGATATTTTACTTGAAGCTGTGTTTAACACTTTTATATTAATGAGACCGACATATTAGATTCTTGTTAATATTAGTAAACCTTAAGTGGTACTTTGAACTGATTTCCTTGAAAAAATATATTAAAATATGATAAAAAAAACTTGTCAAATTTGGTTTTAAAACTCATATATGATTGAAAACAACATTAGATTTTGAGTATAAGTCGGATGTGGTTCTTAACTAAGAGCTCTTAACAGATTTTCGAAAAAAAAAAACTTGATAAAATATAATACAAAATTTCTTAATAAAGACTTTTCTATTTATTGGAACTACAAATTAGATTTTGTTTACAAACGATAAAGTGATATTTAACTCCAAGCTCATTGCAATTTTAAACATCGAATTAGCGGGAGGTCATGTGCTGGCCATATCAGATTTTTTATCTTTAAATCTATAGAAGATATAATAAGAAAATTTAAATCAGATTGAGTACTTAATGCTCTTTATTATTTTTTGTACTATAAATTTTCAAAATATAATATTTAGAAGATTTTTTAAGAATCTACTACTTCCGGTTGTCAATTGTTACCAAAACCTTTTTAACTTTTCTGATTAATGTTAGCTTAGCTAGAGGTAAAACCTATAATAAAATGTTGATATATTGAATTATAATATAATATTGCAAGAGTGCAAGAATGCAAGAAAATACTAAAAAATCTTGCTATTCTTGCACCTTTCTTGCAACGCAGATTCTTGTCTTGTCTTGCAACGAACTACATAACTCTTGTCTTGTTCTTGTCTTGCATTTTATGCAAGAACAAGACAAGAACAAGAAAAATGCAAGACTCTTGTGAAACACTATTCTGTAGCCACACCTCGTATAAAATAAATACTGATACGAATTTATTTTATTCACAAAATACAGGTAAAAATACGTCAAAAATTCAAGTGCTATACTTTATTTAAAAGATCCGGAATCTAATATACAGGGTGTCTCTTAAATAGGGGGACATGGCTTAACCACAGATTCCTGAGGCTAAAATAAGACGATTTAACCAAACTTGCTTCTACCGGAAAGTGTACCATTTAGCCAGAAATCTGCTTCAAAGTTCTTCGAAAAAAAATTAATTTTGCTTATAATAATCGGACGCTTTATTCGATTTAGATGAAATTTGGTATGAGAGTTTATATGGCTATAAATCATCTTTTAAGGTGATACTTGTTATTATTAGTGAACCACTAGTGTATGAAACTTAGGTCTCCCAATATTAATTAGACCGTAACTTTTTAATGGCAATGCCGAAAACGTGAAATTATTTTTCTTCAGAAAGAAACATTCAATAGTAAACTTTTGTCTCTCTGTGTAATTTGTGATATTTGTTACGGTTCACACAGAAAAAAATAAAATCTGAGTGTCTGCACTGCTAAATTTTTAAAATAAATTTAATCTAGCAGTCTATCCAAATGTCAAACAAGTAATTTTTAATGACAGTAACGAGTTGTCAATCTTCACAACTTGTTTAGGAGTAAGCTGAGATATGTAATCGTCTTATTTATAATAATGGTAGTAAAATACTATTAGGCCGAACAAACGGATGTTACTAATTTTAGAATATTGTGAAGAAAATTTTTGACAACTTGTAAAACAATTGTTACTGTCATTAAAAATTACTTGTTTGACATTTGGATAGACTGCTAGATTAAATTTATTTTAAAAATTTAGCAGTGCAAACACTCAGACTTTATTTTTTTCTGTGTGAACCGTAACATATATTACAAATTACACAGAGACACAAAAGTTTACTATTGAATGTATCTTTCTGAAGAAAAATAATTTCACGTTTTCGGCATTGCCATTAAAAAGTTACGGTCTAATCAATGTTGGGACACCGAAGTTTCATACACTAGTGATTCACTAATAATACCAAGTATTATCTTAAAAGATGGCATATAATCATATGAACTGTCATACCAAATTTCATCCAAATTGTATAAAGCGTTCTGTTATTATAAGCAAAACTAATTTTTTTTCGAAGAACTTTGAAGCAGATTTCTGGCTAAATGGTACACTTTCCGGTAGAAGCAAGTTTGGTTAAATCGTCTTATTTTAGCCTCAGGAATCTGTGGTTAAGCCATGTCCCCCTATTTAAGAGACACTAACTGTATACGTATTTTTGCTACGTTTTTAATTATGTGCTGTTGTTGATTTATATCCTTAAAACAGAACAAAATATTACACCCTATTTAAATTTCAAACATTGTGACTGCTGTCACACTGTTATTTCTCGTCTCCCTTAAGGAAAAATTCCTAAACAGTTTTTTCATCTCGCTTGTCAACCGTCCCGTCCACATGTGCTTGCTTCAGCTGATCTAGTAGGCCTGTGTCTGGGTCTCTGGAGACGTTGACACGCACTCGCAGCAGGCACGCACAAGACATAACACAGGACAGCATTCGCAGCTATAACTATAAAACCCGGTGCTTCAATGTCGTTGCTAAGGAACCTGATAAAATAAAACAATTTGTTTGGCTCGCAGCGCGGCCTACTGAGACGTTCTTAATCATAAAATCGGAAAGCGGAGCTATGTTACTAATTCAAAGGAAATAAAATCAACAATAAAAATCTGATGTGGCCAACACAAGACCTCCCGCTATTTAATTTTTATTAACTTAAATACATATCTACATATTTACTAATGATGCAAACATTTAACTGTTGCTTTATTTTGTACCAGCTGACCCGCACCGGCTTCGCACGTGTAAAGCTAGAATAACGATTAGCTACACGTCTTCCAGTAATTTTTCACATTTACTTCGGAGACATGCGCCGCGTAGGGAGCCGGCAACCTGCCTCGCATCGTACATGTAACAGAGACTCCGCCCACTGCCCACCCGATCCCCGCACCGCACCTAACAGCGCCATTTCTAAACATGTCATGGGTACTTTTACTCATGTACATATTATGATGCAAGCTATCTCTCCGACAAATATCAAAAATCTGTCAACAGTTAAAAGATAAAAAAATAATTGAAATCATCCCCTATTGTACCGATTTGAGGGATCATTTTTCAAAAACGCTAAAACACTCTTTATTTCTTACCAAAAGTATAAATAAGAATTTTTATATCTCTAACTTGAGAAATGATGGATTCTCCATACAAACTTTCATCCCCTATTTCACCCCCTTCAAGTTTTTTTTTCGAGACAAAGGTAGCCTATGTGCTTCTCCAAGGTCCAATCTATCTCTATACCAAAATTCATCAAAATTGGTTCAGCGGTTTAGGCGTGAAAACGTAACAGACAGACAGACAGACAGACAGACAGATAGAGTTATTTTCGCATTTATTATATTAGTATGGATGTATTTACTTTTTAAAATGTTGCCATCATTAATTTGAAATTAATTTTTTGACAGTGACATTTATTTGTCACTTACATACATTTGAAATTTGTAACAACATAAAGTCGATAAAATGGCAATTAATGGTATTTTTGAAGAAAAACCATTATAAGCATTAAGTAAAGTGCCATTTCTGGTTATCTGATTTACAACAAAATTTAACGGTTTCTTTATTTTTATGTTGAAAGCGGAATAGGAAATAAGTTTTTTGTAAAAGATGTTAAAATTTATAGCTCAATTAATAATCAATATGATATTTTTTATTTAATTTTGACGTTTTAAACTATCATTATTAACTCCATAGCAACAACTATAAGTAACATTTTATTCACAAGTGAATTAATAGTTATTTACGATACATGTACGTAAAGCTATATTTTAGTCATGAATTAAGACCCTTGAGTGACTAAAGATGATTTACGCTTTACGTATTTGTATCATACAATATTTCATCTACGATAGAATCTAAATATTTTTAATTAGGATTAAAGTTTTGCCATGATAACAAAATATTCACTTGTTCTCCACATACATTCACATTCTCTTTGCAAAAAAGGCGAATACTTTTAGGTTTGTCCTTTCTATTTAGAGTATTAAATAACTATATTGACAGTCCTGCACTGTTAAATAAATTTTCTTTACGGATTCCTTCTCATTCTACTCGATCTTCTGATCTCTTCTTTGTTAAACATTGTAGGACAAACTCTGCCATGAATTCACCACTAGTTCGATTAGTATATGCTTACAATAATTTAGCTTCTGTACCTAATGTACCAGATATTTTTTGCTGTAGTCTACGTAGATTTAAATCTTTTGTTAAATATTATCTCCAAAATTTGTATATTAACTAGTAACTTCCTACTTTATTTTGATTTAATAATAATAATAATAATAATAATAATAACTTTATTGACCAGAGTCAACGGCGGGGTTCAGCCAAAGGCTGATCTTCCACCCAACCAGTACATGTAAATTACAAAAAATAATAAAAAAAAGTCAACATAAATACATAATATGAAAGTATATCACAATATGTCAAATAAGAAGAAAAATTTACATAATAATTTACAGAAAATGATTAATTAATTTATACAGAACAAATTTTTAACACGAGCTTTGAAAGAGTGTAAAGACAGAGATTTTAATTCATCTGGGAGATTGTTATATAATTTGGGAGCTAGGTAAGAAAATGCATTTTTGGATTTATTTTTTTTGTATGAAGGTACGATATATGAATTCTTATCACGTAGTGGATAATGTTGTTCTTTTAATTTAAGTTTTTCATATAGATAAGAAGGGCAACCTGTTTGTATGATCTTATGAATTTGACAAAGATAGAATATCTGCACACGTTCGTCAATATAATGAAGATTTGATGAAATACGAAATAAAGAAATATGGTCATATTTACGCACATTGTAAACGAATCGTGGGCATGAGTTTTGAAATAGCGTTATTTTATTTTTGTCGTTTTGTGTCAAGTGTGGAACATATACACACGCACAGTAGTCTAGTATAGGTAGTATCAAGGTGTTAATTAGTCTTAATTTTATTTCAGCTGATAATAGCTTGCGGTACTGGTATAAATGTCGAAGTCTAAGTCTAGCAGCTATTAATTTTTTTGTCAAATGGTCACGGAAGTTGATGTCTTTGTCAATTATCATACCCAAACTCTTAATAGCCGGAGTACGATTTAAGATTTCTCCTTGCAATTTTATATCATATGTATCACAGTTTCCAACTACTAGGAGTGAAGATTTATCAGTATTTATCTTGAGCCCATTATTAGTAGTCCAAGTCGACAACTTGTATCATCAGCATATGAATGTGA
Source organism: Ophonus ardosiacus (assembly GCA_943142095.1). NCBI lineage: Eukaryota > Metazoa > Arthropoda > Insecta > Coleoptera > Carabidae > Ophonus > Ophonus ardosiacus. The sequence continues at coordinate 9,455,343 of OW964823.1, read as the reverse complement.
GGAACAGTATTGCAGACTGGATGATAGATCGGCCACATACAAAAGGAAAAATAATGGACCCAAGATAGATCCTTGAGGAACTCCTTGGTGAAGAGGGAATCTCCGCGATTGATGAAAAGCTGAGTCTGGTGACATGACTACATGAAAATTTCTATTAAAAAATAGCTTCTGCACCAATGAATTGCATCATCATTAAATCCGTAATATCGTAGTTTGGCTAGTATTTCCACATCACTTTTTATATACTCGCCTCAACTTTGTAATTTTGTTAGTGCTACACTGTAATTGGGACTTGTCCTGTTGTGTAGCCCTTCTTGATAATAGATATTTACATACCAAGTGGGCTAAGGTAATGTTTATTCATGAAAAGGAAGTTTAGCTCACGAGCCCTTAAGGGCGAGTGAGTTAATTTCTTCGAGTAAATAAACATTCTTAGCTCACGTGGTTTGTACAATATTTTATTCAATTTTGACGAAATACTAATAAAAACTAAAAAATATAATATTTCTCGAGCGCAAAAATTTGTAAGGAATTCTTTTTTCTCAGGGTTATCGCTCAAAAGCAGCTGTAGACACGTGTTTCGCTCTTATTAGAGCTCATCAGTACAGCATAGCTAGGAGGACATTAACTAGAGGTAGTAATCGAAAAAAACCAACACGGCGAAATACATAGCATGCCCTGTTTCCCCTCTATTCATTGGTCAAAGCTAGGGGCAGTTCGCATAACCTCACAAACGATAATTGTGTGTCTATTATTGCCCTCTGTGTGCTGGGCCGCGAACTTTCAAATCCAATTAATATTTTAAAGTTGCATTTGATTGCATGGTTTGTTAAGCATTGTTGCTGATGCAGTATTATTAGCATCCTTTAAAACATTAACATTCACCAGTGCGCCATTGCATATTTAAAGCGTCTGGAACAATGGCCCGTGTCACAGCTAACCTGATCAAATATTAACGAGCGCGTTGTCTTGTGACTGAAATATTTGTGATTTGTCGACGGGAGCAGGCGACTGAGATCCACTTCTGTTCGACGTCGCTTCCCCAGGGAATTCCACTTCTTTCTTCCAACGTTCCTTTATTTATTCCCAAGTTGGTTACGGACCAAGAAGTCCTGGATTCAAATCCCGGGTAGAGAAACTATTCATGAAAATATGAAGGAATGAAAATAGAAAAAATAGAAAGTGAATAGATGAATTTGTGAAACATGCTCCAAAGAAGAAAAAACATGGACTATTTTATATTTTAAAAATCTGTTGTGGCCAGCACAATACCTCTCACCATTTCCATATAAGCTATATAAGTACCTACATATTGTATTTAACATTTCTGGTACACACAAAAAATTCTAATTGCATCTATTATTAATATATTTTTATATTTTTAAATTCATTCTATAAATAAGTTCCCTACCACTCTTCTAAATGTTCGAGATTCTTCAAATTCATTGACGAAATTGGCGGTATTTCTGATGCGTATACAGGGAATTTATTTTAACATGCAACATATGGTCAATCACTTCCATGGTTACTCGCTATTGTCAAAAAATTACAGCAATGTAATATTTGTCCATTTTAGAATGCAACCTACAAAATTTGTAGTTTTGTATTATCAAAACAAATTTACAATAAATTAGCCTACATACGATTAACAAAAAAATTAAAATATGAATGTTGCTCATCTTAACAAACTTTAGCTTATAAAAAATCATCTTTCATGTCCTAAATGTTAAAAAATACCTCCAATCACACTAAAGCAATATTCTAGTCGGTCGTAATAAAAATTGACACCATTTGTGATGTGTTTTGGAGGTATCTCCTGTGCTGCAATACTATTTATAATGTTTCATTTTAAAATGGACAAATATTACATTGCTGTCATTTTTTGACAATAGTGAGTAACCATGGAAGTGATGAACCATAATGTTGCATTTTAAAATAAATTCTCTGTTGCCCGTATGCACCTACATCAAATAAATCTTTGAATAGGTTATTCATTGAATAAGAGAAAAATATCGCATCGATACCATAACACAAATGAAGGTATTTGTTCTAGCTGTCATATTTTGATGCGATATTTTTCTCTTATTCAATGAATAAGCTATTCAAAGATTAATTTGATGTTGGTGAATACGGGCATGTATGTAATACATGTATCTCTAATTTTAAATATTTAATTAATAATTAAATAAGAAATATGAAATTTATTTTCCAGAAAAGTTTTCATTAATGTATTTGGATTTTTGACACTGATATTTTTCTGTCAATTACAAACATTTTAATTTTTCAACTGGTTTCTATGGAGTTATTTGGGCTGTGAGATTCTTTTCAACGAATTATTTTATATATTTATAATAATAATAATAATAATAATAATAATAATAAGTAATAATAATAATAATAATAAAAATGTTAAATATGTTGATGAAGAATTTTATATTCTTTGGTATTTGTAATAACGTAAATTTCCAAAAAATATTATTATTTAGAATATATATATATCACAAACACACATACACACACCTAACCCTAACCTTTTGTAGGTTAGGAAATACGTCATTCCTAACTTTAATGACAATCTCTTGGGTTGGAAATGTTTATATAGGGGTTGCCTAGTAACATTGCCATAGATCCCTACAATTAAGTAGTATAGTATACATAACCCCGGTGGGAGTTTCATCACAGCCTCGCGCTTTATCTCATCTCGAGGCTTCGCCTCTCGGTAATATACATAAGCCCTCGGCTGTAATAAAATATCTCCCACCTCGCATAGTTTCTGGTTTATAATATAAAAATATTTTATTCACAAATGCATATTAATATCACTGTTTAATTTTTGCATAACTTTTACAATTTATGTGTTTAAAAAATCTGTATGGTTCAAATTGTATAAATAAATAAATAAATATATCATTACGGCATATTACCTATTTCTGGGTGTGCCAGTATCTACAACATATGTAGACATCGGTAATGATGACGATATATTTTACCGTGTAGGCGCTTACCAGGCATCACCTCACGGGCACTCATAGCTGGTGTGGAGAGTACACCACAGGGGTCACTTTTGTGCCATTTAAAATTCGAAATATACAATGGGGTATTCCACTCAATTTTTTTTATTATTTTAAATAAAACTTCATTCAGTTTTGAAGCAATTAATAGTATTAAAAAATCTTAATTGTTTCTAGTTTAACAGTATTTTATTTTCGAGAAATCAGTGTAACGTCACATTTCCCCTATACTTGTATTTCTCACACACACTGCTCTGAGTACGCTGCGAGAGAAAGATAACAATTGTATGACTTCAATTTTCCCTTTTAGCAAATGTGAAATATCTCGTAAAGTAATCATTTAAAAAATGATTTCATTGTTTTAACTATTATTTATTGAGCCATACTTTATGTTAAATTGAATTTTTTTATATTTTTTTGTTATGGTGGAATATCCCATTGTATGTACTTTTTAATTTAAAAAAAAACCCAATTAACTCACAAATTAACAGATTAACTTTACATCGAACAATTGTGCAACACTGTAAATTTCTTGAAAGAATTTTCTCTGGAATAAGCAGCTGAAAATATCTGAAAATGTGTTGAAAATATGGGCGAGATGTTGTCCTGAAGTAGCAAATTATATGTTGGAACGTGGAAGCATCTTCGCCGCAGTGTGAAAGCTAAATAGAGGGGCATATTTCGAGGATAATTAGAGGGCCGTGTGTTCTGTGGGTGTATTAAGACCGCGTTAGAGCCAGTGGTGTCGCCGACGTCGTGTCCATAAATATCCAGGCCCAAGCGGCATGGCGTCATCTCTGCGAAATGAATTCCAGGCTTAATGCGCCAATACTTTCCTGAATTTATCACTAATATATAACGACCGCGCATAATAAAGGATAAAGGCGATTCCTTTTATCCATAAATTCAGGCAAGTGTCTCATTTTATAACTAAATTTAAATGGGGTTTGGTAATATATGGCCTAAGACTCTCTTCTAGACCTCTACAGCAAAAGCAAGAGTATGTTTACTTAAAACTATTTCTCATCGGCATTACTGTTTCATAAAGTAGTCTGTGGATTTAATTCTTTGTTGATATGTCAAGTTCAGTTTCATTTTTCAACATAGACTTCTTTTAAGTCAGTATACTCTGTCTCATTGAAAACCAAAGCATCGCCATAAACATTTGGAACGCCTCTGACCTAAGTTGATAAAGAAACCCAAATTTCCACCACTCATAAATAAGACCGTGAATGCTACCACTGCTATACACAGAGTTGGACTCTCATAACAAAAATATTATGAAACTACGCACTTATTATAAATATTTAACACAATTTGATGTTCGTGTAAATAAATATTATTCAAATTAATTTCATTGACTTTATTGCAATGTCCCACTTCAGTTGTATCTCCTTTTGGTTCAGTTTTAAACATAGAATTTTCTCACAGAAACGCCCAGTTCATTAATATTATCATTTACTCCAGCTACGTCTCTATCATTTAAAACCAATGGCTGCCACATGATTAAAAAAAATAATGTGAACTTCACTAATGGAGAAGTCTTATTAAAACCATGTTTATTTGTTTAGAGAGGTATTGGAATCATGCTAAAAATCGCATATCCAGATTTTAGTGGATAAGCAAGTTTTAAGGTCCCTATAATCCAATTATAACATTTTCACGATGATGTCTGTGTGTGTGTGTGTGGATGTTGGAATCGCGGTTTCTCAAATACTATAAGACTTAAAAAATATTTAACTGCAGTTTCCTAAATCTGACATTCCTGGGAAGAGCTGGTTTGGACAACCGGAGGTAATATTTTCTTTAAAAACATCTTCTAAAGATTATTTTTAAAAAATTTTTGTTATTACTAATATTAAAGAATCTAAAAATCTGTATCCGATACATTTAAAATTTTATTATATCTTCAATGGAGTTAAATATAGAGACATAAATATATAAAATAATAAGTTATAAATATATCTCGCAGCCCATGGAAAACAAGTTTGTAATTGATAGATTGTGTCAAAAAGCCAGAGACATTACTGACGATTTTTTCTGGGAAATACATTTAATATTTCTTATTTTATACCTACCCTTCAGAAATACCGCCAATCTCATCAATGAATTGGAAGAATCTCGAACATTAGAAGTATAAAAGTAAAGAGAATGAATTAAAAAATATATAAAGAAGATATGTGTTTTTGTGTGTACCAGAAATGTTAAATATATACAATACTTATATAGCCTAATATGGAAATAGCGAGAGGTCTTGTTCTGGCCACAACAGATTTTTTATAATGTATTTTATATGGGGTAAGAATGAAATAGTAGAAAAAAAATCTGTTGTGGCTAGCACAAGACCTTCCGTCAATTCGATGTATTTTGTACAAATCCCATACCAAAAGGTCCTTGGAACAGATTCTATATAATATCATGTAAAATCGAACACGAACACATACTATTTTTTACAAATTCTATACCAAAAGTTGATTCGAAAAGGTTCTATAAATCCAATAAAATTATAACATAAATATACACTAAGTAAAATGCACTAGACACTTCCTTCATTTCTTCTTCAGCTTTCCTCTATTTTATTAGGAGTCGCTGTTTCCTCTTCTCTTCCACTCATTCCTGTCCAACGCATCTTCTTCACACAGTCCTTCCTTTCTCAAGTCTTTTGCGATACAGTCCTTCTCCATCTTCTCTTTGGCCTTTCTCTGCGCGTCACTTGCGAGGAACACTATGACATATCAATTTTAGATCCTATATCTTCTATATTTGTTTTTGCACTTCCAACTGACAGCTGTCAATTAGAATTTTTTGAATATATCATCTGTTTGCTGACCAATTTTACAAAATTAATTTCTTTATAACGCTTTAAATCTACATCTATTGAATATGAAGGAAAATGTATAATCAACACGTATAGAGAGGAGTATTTTCTTTAATATGTGTAATAACAAAATGTCAAAAAATAATATTTAACTGCGTTTTTTTTAGGAAAAATCCAATCCAATCAACTCTTCATATGGTTGTACAGAAGAGGAATACGAAAGAATTATAATTTTTAGGATTATAGTATTGGAGTTATCGTCGGAGAAAAATTTGTCACACACGGACATGCACACACACGGACACACACACATACAGACATCATCTTAAAAATGGTATATTCGTATTGTAGGGACCCTAAAACGTGCTTATTCATTAAAAACTCACCACCGAATTTTTTGACCAAAGACAATACCTTCCTTACCTAAAGGTGACGGAAGGTAAAAATTAATCCCGGTTATTAACTAATTTAGTTTGGAAACTACCAATTTATTAAATATATTAAAAAATTAATGGAAGAAATAAGGGTTGGGGGGGGCTTGTTGACCTACACCCCCCCCCCCCCCCCCTGTTGCGGTCTATGTGTATTGCCTTTTAAAAGCAATTTTTTTAACCATAGCACTATTTTTAATTTTTTATAAGAACATTATATTCGATTGACACAAATAACAAAACTATAACTAAGCATCCAAACCGGCTGAAATTTTCAGATGTATATTTCAAAGCATAAACAGCTGTAGTACCTGAATAATGTTGAAGCTAAAACTTGTCAATACTCGCTTGTTTATTCGTAGAGTCTGTCTGTGTCTATATCTTGCGACTGTGTTTAGCAATCTCGATCAATTTTCTTCTTTCTTTCTCTATTCTAACGCAAGGGCAAAGGGCGTGTGTGTTCTGTCGTCTATAGAGTCCTATGTTTTCTGTCCCATGACTAATTATATAGAAAATTTCTTTGGCTGGGAAAAAATACCGCAATCAGCGGCTTGAAAGGGTCGCAACTCCCAAGGGCAGACAGACTTTTTACTCTTTCTCTAGAGATTTTCCATTCGTAACTTCAGTCATCACACCTCCCACACAAATTACTTTTACACTCTAAGACTTCACTCACTTTATACGAAACCATCAACGACGCACAAGAAATACAACAGAAAATATATGAATCACTTATAGCCGGACCAACGTATCCTAAATATTAAACATTGTTTAAATTTATAATATTGCATCTAAATGACATGTCAAATGATTTATAATATATTGCTGTCAAAATTAGGGATGCTTCGATTTCGAGTCGATCATCGAGCCGGGCCGAAGATATTTTTTACCGGGCCGAATCGGGCCAATCATTGTAAAAGTAGAGGCGAGTCGTACTTTTGAAAATGGATGGAGTTAAAATGGATCAAAATGATTTAATAACAACATACTTCACATCTTATAAATAAAAATCTGATGTGGCCAACACAAAACCTCCCGCTATTTAATTTTTATTAATTTAAATACATACCTATGTATTTACTAACGCTGCAAACTGTTCCATTCCTAAAAACTATTGCTTTATTTACTATTTTCTTTTTAAAATGTCACTATTATTAATTTGAAGTGATTAGTTTTTTGACAGTGACATTTACTGTCAGTTACATTCATTTTGAAATATGAACTGTGTAACAAAGGAATTGTTTCTTAGGGTTCGCGACTAATAAAAAAAATATTTATAAATTTATCTGTAAAATATATAGAAAAAGTATTAATGTATTCCTTTAGAAAATTCAATAATCTTTAATTTTTATAAGGCATAAAATGCCAAAAAATGGCATTTAATGGTATTTTTTGAAGAAAAATCATTATGAGCTTCAGGTAAAGTGTCATTTCCGGTTATCCGATTTATACCAAAATCTAATGGCTTCTTTTCATATTAGAATAGGATACGAATACAAGGTTTCAGAATTTTCTGAATGACAGTATTTGAGTTAGAGCGAAGACAAAATCCCTACACATAAATACACACATGCACACATACAGACATACACACACAAACACACATACAGACATCATCGTGAAAATGTTAAAATTGGATTTTAGGGACCTTAAAACGTGGTCATTTATTAAAATCTCGATATGTGATTTTTAGCACGATCCCTATACCTCCCTTACCAAGGGTAGCGGGAGGTAAAAATATGTTATTTTACTTCATGAATTCAAGGTTATTCATTAAAGCATAATAATACTATTGTGATATTGTTATTGTCACTACTCGTATACTTAAATAAAAATCTGTTGTAGCCAGCACAATACCTCTCGCCATTTCCATTTTATGTTATATAAATATTGTATTGCACTACAATCTCTTTTAGCGAAAGGTAAAAAAACACTGTTCTCTTAATTTTAGACCGAGCCTAATATAATAAAACATGGTCTTTCATTCTGAAAATATTCTGTATGACTCTTTCTGTTGAGGCATATACAGGAGCACCAGAATTAAAATGGACAGTCCCGAACCCAAGATTGGTTTGTTAAATTCAAGTCGAGATGAGACATGAGGCACATATATGTAAAATTCATATATGTATCCATAAGAAATACCGCCAATCTTGTTAATGAATTGGAAAAAGTAACTTCCTTATACACTGTTCAATTTTCTACATTTTTCTTGTAAAAAATAATGTTTATAATGCGACTCAATAGGGGAACCCCCTATGTTAATGTTTCCTTGAGAGGAAATACTGAGTAGGCTGTTTATGTTCGGTTTCAGAGTTTGGCGTCCGCTCATGAGAGCGTTTCGGGCCTGTCGGGAAAAACTGTGTTGTCCGTGTCCGTCCGGTAGAGAGTGCGCTTATGAGAGCGTATTTTATATAGGAATTGATACCCAAAAATAACTGTCCTGTTATGGGAGATGTCCGCTTGTGGGAGATGTCCGCAAATCGAACTTTCACTGTATATATATGTCATGCATATCTTGTGTCAAATTGACGTTTAAATAAATTTAAGACATCATACGTTTCCCTGTTCATAACCTACTCCGAATTGGGTTTTTTTGAACACTACTTCTACAGAGAATTTATTTAAAAATGCAACATTATGGTTCATCACTTCCATGGTTACTCACTATTGTCAAAAAATGACAGCAATGTAATATTTGTCCATTTTAAAATGCAACATTATAAATATAGGCCATCCAGCGAATTAAGCGGTTTACGTCATAAATACAATATCACTAGAAACAATGACGTCATATATTAAAAAGTTTACATGAGCATGTAAAACGGATTAAAATATGATCTGTGGGTTGCCTTCATAAATCCAAATATTTCTAAAAAAGGTAACACGTCGGATATAATTTTTTTCCAGCGAAATCCAATTTTATTTAAAATATTCTGAACGATACTGTTTAAGCCGTTATAAATACTTCATTCTTGTAGTATATGCAACAAACTATCTAGTATTATGTGAAATCCTTAAAAACTACAGAATACTGCATACCATACAATTTCTCATTATTTCTGTACATTGCGTACAGCGTTTTCCACACGCTGTACATATAGATTTAATTTTCAAATTATTACTACCAAATAGAACGAAATATTACCTAAATATTACAATTCAGTGAAAGTAAGAGCCCACCAATCTATTTTTCATTTTCAAAATAAGTCAAAAAATTAACTACAAGCTCTTGAATTTGATATGACAGAGCCTTTGACATTTTGTCAATGAACAACGAAATCAAAAACAAAATGAAATCACAATACAGGTTGAAAAGTATAATATAGACATATAATATTTAGTAATATACATGTTCAGAATTACCAATATTAAAAAAAAATATAATCAAACGTCATTTTGCAAAAATTTACAAAATTTTACTTAATAATAATATATCCAAATATAATTATTTCTATTAAAGGTGTCAAATACATAACAATAATAAAAAAAAACCAACAAAATACCGTTAATAAAATATATTTAAAAAAAATAAAGAAAATTTCAAAAATCCCTAAACGATGACGTAAACCGCTTGATTCGCTGGATGGCCTATAGTACTGCAGCATAGGAGATACCTCCTGAACACATCACAAATTGTGCCAATTCTTATTATGACCGACTAGAATAGTGCCTTAGTGTGAATGGGGGTATTTTTTTTCACATTTATTACATGAAAGTTATGAATTTTTGTAAGCCAAAGTTTGTATGTGTTGCAGCACTCATGTTTTGATTTTTTGTTAATCGTATGTAGATTAATTTATTGGAAATTAGTTTTGATAATACGAAACTACAAATTTTGTATGTTGCATTTTAAAATGGACAAATATTACATTGCTGTCATTTTTTGACAATAGTGAGTAACCATGGAAGTGACTGACCGTATGTTGCATGTTAAAATAAATTCCCTGTATAACATTAATGGCGAGAGGTATTGTGCTGGCAACAACAGATATTTTTTTTTAACTTTGAAAGTCTCTTTCATACAGTTTTAAGGTTTACTTTTACTATAAACGATTAGTTTTCCAATTTGTTATTATGACGGATTGATTGAGTACGCTATACAATGTAGCAGGGTTGTACCGTCCTCTTCCACCGCATTTGGGGGTAAAATAACACTCTGAATATAAAATATACACTGTAGTCTTGAAGATTTACTACCGCTACTCTTTATAAAGTTGTCTCTTGCATTTTGCCGATGTCTCCATTCTCCATTGGATAAATATTTAATTTTCTGCCAAGTTTTAAAATGAAAGTTTTTGTATTGAATTTCTTGAAGAATATAAATCGTGAAAATATTGAAAACAAGAAGAAGAAGAATAAATAGAATGAAATGAGTTGATAAATATTTTGCGGAGCGCAGTGCAAGAATTTTTATTTTTCGGCAAACATAAGTCATGTGAGCTTAAGTAGATACTTGTGAGTTCTCTGCTACGGGACGGGAAAAACACAATGATAAAGTAACGTACCCCAGTTCCAGTTCTGTTCTGCGTTGCGGTCACACGGCAATATCTAACTAGAAACCTGCAACCGGGATGCGCAAATACAAACCCTACTGCGGAATATCCATTTCTTTCGTAATATACCCGCCAGTATTCTTGCAGAATTGTGTTTTGATTATTTCTTACTCGTTCCTTATATTTTACTAACCTAAAATCAATTTTATGTACCGTACGTTTCAGTGGCGCAGCCAGGATTTATCCATGGTGGGGGAAAAGAGATTACGACAATTAACATACAAAAACATATAAATAATAATAAATGCAGTGTCATCTATCAGTTTAAAATAATACTTTTTGAAACGTTGCTCGCACAAAGCCTTGGGTTGGCTGTCTGTATGTATTAGATTGCCCAAAAAGAATAGTGGTTACCTAAGGGTATATTCCAAAAATAAAATATAATAACCAAAACCATGGTTTCGGTTATCGACTGGTTCTAGTCGCTATTATTATTGAAACAGTTCGGTTTCATTCGCGGGTGATTCGCGGAAACCCTAAAATTTTCTTTCAAAACATTACGTGTATCGTCTTTTACAATCCTAAATTATGGAGTGGAAAATTAAAATACGTTCAATATAAACCGTAGAAAATAGATGCAAACATCAAAGAGTCAATAAATAGTATCTAACCACACTAACCTATAAAATCTGACATCTTATGAAAAAGGACAGAAGATGTAACCGGCAAAACCGAGGAAAAATCATGGCTACATTGGTGCGCTTCGGTTGCAACCATTTTAACCGGAACCATGTTTCATAAATGTATAATTTTTACCATTTGATATTATTGGAACACTTTTGGTTAACCACGGTTAAAATTTGTTATTTTTGGAATATACCCTAATACTTTTCATTGATGTAATCAAATATCCATTTTTGTAATCAAAATTATATAAAATTAAATTACTTATTTGAAATAATTAGATGTTTTTTTAAATATTATTTTAAAACCAATAATCGTAATTTATTTCATCCGTCTAGGGGAGGCTAAAGTCCCTTAGCCCCCTCCTTGGCTGCGCCACTGGTTTATATTCTGTTTATCCATATATTTCCGCCCTGTAGAGTAATATACTTTTGGCTTTTTCTTTCCCCTAAATTCCATATTTGTTTCATAAAAGTGACTGCTTTATTTTTTACCTCTCGCTAAGAGAGATTTTGGATTCATGCTAAAAAACGCATACCAGATTTTAGTGAATAATAATAATTATTATTATTATTATTATTATTATTATTATTATTATTATTATTATTATTGTCGGGAGGTGGTTCATTCTTGCCCCTGTACTGCGACCTTTCTGGTCTATTGTACCCTCCGTGTTTCCTCCTAGGCCCAACCTATGCAAATGTTTATTTAATTGACAGTGTCCTGTTACCAGTCCTGTTATTAGTCTGACATCTTGCTTGCTCATTACAAGTAAGTTGTCTGTTCTTTTCTTGGATGGCTCATTCAGGAAGAGTGAATAAGCACGTTTTAAGGTTTAAAGTCCCTAGAATCCGATTATAAAATTTTACGATGATGTGTGTGTGTGTGTGTATAGATGTGTGTGTCTGGATGTTGGAAGGACGATTTCTCGAAAACTATAATACTTAAGACCTGTTTAACTACGTATTCGTCAATTTGACATCAATGGGAAGAGCTGAAAAGGTTTTGATAACAATTGGACAACCGGAAGTAGTAGTGTCATAAAAAATTCTTCTAAATATTATTTTTTCAAAATTTTTGTTGTTACAAATATTGAAGAACATAAAATTCTCCATCTAATACACTTCATTTTTTAATTGTATCTTCTATAGATTTAGAGATAAAGAAAATATAATGTATAGAATAATCTGCTGCAATAAGTCGCACAGTCTATACTACACCAAGGAAACCAGTTGTCAAATTCAAATGTTGGCAATTTACAGATAAATATAAAAAACCCAATTCGGAGTACGCTACGAACAAAGAAACGTATGTCAATTTGGAAATATTTAATTAAATGTTATTTTGGCACGAGATATTGTCGAAAAGGTTACCTAAGAAAGAAAAGATTTTCTTCGTGAATCCTTATTTGAGAAATAGAAATGAATTAGAAAACGGTGAATGGCAATCTTCTGTATCCTTCTTTATTATCTTTTCTCCATAAAATTACATTTCACCAGTGGCGGCTGGTGATATCTTTGTACGGTAGGGCACAAAAATTTAAAAAAGTAAAAAGAGTATATTAAATTATTTAATCTTTAAGATACAGAAGCCATCTTCGTAATTAAATGAGTACTAGCCGATTACAATTCAACAATTACCTCGGAAAATGCCGGACATACTCGGACATCTTCGTTTAAATTGGGCTGTGCCCGGAACAGGCTTAATGCAGTCATATGCAGCTTCGCGCGCTTCGCTGCTATTGGTCAAAATTCGAGTAAAAATAGTGGGAGACCGGGGCAGAAACATTTGTGCCCCAGCTTCTAGCAGCATATCGGTACGTGCACACGTCAGTATATAGGCTATCTAGCTATCGGCGGTGTAGTAAGAATTGCATAATAATGAAAGTAAATAAATAATAATTAATGTATTTTTAAAATGTATATGTACTCGCTTATTTCTTTTTTTCTTGTCTTTTTATTTGGTAGGGCTGCGCCCTTGTGCCCTATAGCACGAGCCGCCACTGCATTTCACGATCAATTTTGACAACATGACTTTTGAATTGAATAACGATCTCTGTTCATAGCCTACTCCGAATTGTTTTTTTTTAACTCTTTGTATTCTGATTGCTGTATAGAAGTAGTATTTGTATTTTACAGTCGTTGAGTGGGCGCAAACATAACTGCACGTTTGCTTGGCTCTGAGCTTCAATTTTCTCGTGATGTATATTTATTTTCGGTCCCAAGGTGGTGTACGCATTAAATTCTCGAGAGCAAGAAGAATATTCGAATGTCACAAGTTTCACCACTGGATAAATAACAAGTAATAACTATGGTACACTCTTTAACAACTTGTAAACCTTCTCAACGAAAAGGCATACAGGTATAGTGAAAATGAATCGGCAAAGGCAAAAGACTTACGTCATCAATCTGAAAAAACCTTATGAAATAAAATATAACTTGTAGAAATTATTTATGTATTAAATAAAGAAGAAAAAATGCAAGTATTAAGAAAGGTATATATCTTCGAGCCTACTGACTAGACGTCGCATTACGGTGTTTGTTGTGATCGGAACATATACGGAAGCCGTGGTGTATTGCGGGCTGCATATTGAAGCGGTGGTGTTTTGCGGGCTGCGTATTATCTTAATATTAGTACTACCTTTTTTACAAAGTAATGACTAATTGCTGCTTTTGAAATATGTAAATCACATCTCGTTACTCTTACGTCATTATTAGTAGGAAACCTAAAAGTTACACTTTATTTAATATATTATTTGTAAAAAAAATCCCAGTTACTTACACATGAAACGAAATATCCGTACTTTCTTTGTATTTTTCATTACAATTTGGTATACTCCGAGATATACTCACAAACTACACGCAAAAAATAACGTTAAGTTACAGTAAAATGACAAGTAGTGACATATAACACAACAAAACACTGCCCGCAATACACCATGACTTCCAGCCCCCCGCCTACATATCTTCCGATCACAACATCCTATGCATTGATATAGCGAATTTCTTCTCTAGTCAGTATATGCTCGAAGATTTTTAGCATAATAATCGCATGAACAAATGATTGTATATCCAATAATAGGTATTGAGTAAACATTTATAGTTTGATTTTTGGTCGGTAGTGATTGCGCGATCTCCTTACGGCAGTTGTAAAGTTGGGAGCATTTGAATTGGTAATGTGTTTATATGTTGCCCCAGGACAACATTTCCATAAAATTTGTAACCGCCAATCGATAGGAAGAAGAGGAAGGACGAAGGACAATGCACTCCAAGAACGATCTAATTGGTACACGAGGAGACATAAGAGCTTACAGTGTTCCTAAGATAACTATCCCATTAGGAGCACCAATTGATTGACTTGATTCAGACAATATACAAGTTTTTCTTTTAGTACAAGTTCACAAATCTTGAAGACTACAATGTGTGTTTATATTCGGGATATTATTTCATCCCTCGATGCGGTAGATGAGCGCGTTAAAGTGCTCGTAACAAACTAAAATTTTTGATTTATTGATTACAATAATGTTACAATCTTGATGACAACAATACTAAATATGAATCGTTCAGTTTCAAGTTATATCTATTCTTTCATTCTATAAAGAATCTTGTCCTACTCTTCTAAAATGTTCAAGATGGTTCCAATTCATAGACGAGATTGGTGGTATTTCTTAAAATTACATCCTTATAACGTTCAGCATTGGTTACCATAAGTTGTTAAAAAACACACGCTTCTAGTGCAAGTTTGTTATAAAAATTATGCTTCAAATGCATCTTAAGTTTGAGAGAAATTTATTACAGAAATTTTTGTCTTGGATAAAGTACAGATGACAGCACAATATTTGTACTATTTTACTAGGAAACTTTACTAACATCATAACATTTAACGAGGGTACTCATTGTTGGCATGGAGAGCGCACCACCAAGATAAAACGATATAGTTTTACTTCTCGAGAAGTATTGGATTCATGCTAAAAATCGCATATCCTGATTTTAGTGAAGAAGCATCGTTAGAAGAACCTTAGAATTTTTACGATAATTTTTAAAATTACATGATATGTCACACAAACTTTCAATTGCTTGTAGTTTTCGAACGAATTAATATTTAAACATTTTTTTTTTTTTCATTAATACTTATACAAGAATAACGCGATAACAATTTTCTTTTAAGACTTTAATTTCTAAAAATTCACACAGTTGTTCAAATGCTCCAAATATGCGTAGGTACACTTACTTAGTATTCTCTTTACAGTCAAATAATATTACTAGCAAGTTTATATCTCTATCCATTTTTGAATTAATGTCCCAAAAGTCAATATACCCCATATTCAGATAAAAACTTCAAAATTTTCAAAAATCTAATTTTCATGTATCTAGATACTTCTCAATGCGCTGATACCGCAGAACGGTATCTCTTTTCGTTCTCGAGATATTCAGATTCAAAGTTTTGCACAAAACTGCCCATTTTTGGGCAATAACCCAAAAATGGGCCGAGATATGAATTTGGAGATATCATCATTCGCTTCTACGGGCAAAATTACATAAGTATAGCAATTTTCATAATTTTTGAACATCGCATACAGTCTCTAAAGCAAAATAACTGAAAATGGCCAAAAATAGCAAAAATCTAAGGTGTACCCCTTGCGATTTTTTCAGATTTTGACCGTTTTCAGGGGGTTTCAAACTTTTATTCATAAAAAATGAACCGGTTAGTCAAAAATTATGAAAATTGGTATACTTATATATTTTTATCCGTAGAATCGAATGGTGTTGTCGCCAAATACGTATCTCGGCCCATTTTTGGGTTATTGCCCAAAAATGGGCAATTTTATGCAAAACTTTGAATCTAAATATCTCGAGAACGAAAAGAGATATCGACCTGCGGTTTCAAAATTTAGAATCAGCGCATTGAGAAGTATCTAGATACACGTAAATTAGATTTTTGAAAATTTTAAAGTTTTTATCTGAATATGGGGTATAGGTATTGACTTTTGGGGCAATCATTCAAAACTAGGTAGAGATCTACCCAGATATGGGTAATTTTAAGAAAATATTTGAGGTTGAATATCTCCAAAATTAAAAGAGATATCGACCTCCGTTTTCATGATTTGAAATCAGCGCATTGGGAAGTACGAGATACATGAAAATTGGATTTTTGAATATTTTCCACTTTATAACCAAATGCAGGTATTTATGACTTTTTGGGGTAAAAACTTAAAAATGGGAACAGTTATGATCTTGGTGGTAATATTAGTCAATTTTACACACAATATTAGATATGTAACTATACCAATTTTTATGTGTATTTTATCTATCTATAATTTTATATATTTAATTAATAAAACATTTTATTTTTTGGGTAACCCATTGTAGAGACAATTTCAAAAAAATATTCCAATAAATTTCAAACATATAAGCTGATATGTTATTCGTCGTTGTGTTTTCATTTTCCTAGAATAAAAATTCTTATCACAATCTCAATGATATATTTCAGTTTTCATAATGAGTATCATAACAATGCACACAGACTTTATGTAACTGAAACCCAGCATATTAAATGCTACACTTTTCTGTTATCTGTTGTAACAGGACGGAAAATTATACATTAGGAAAATAATTTCCAGAGTCAAGGTGCATTTGAGTATATGTTTGATTTTTAATGTTTCCTTGAAGCGAAAAATAATAGCTTAGAATAAAGTTGAGAAGCAAGATAGGCGTTAATGTTTACTGTGCACGCGACTACAGATTTGCTGTCCGCGCATACAATAGGGATATTTAGGAGCAGGGGGGCCAACATTTATCAATGGGGGATGATATAACTCCCTAAGGAAAAGATGTACACACCCAGCAAAATAGTTACTTTTGATGTATTGTACTTAACAACACCTCGATCTTATAATAATACAAGAATATATATGATTACAACAATTAATTCATTGATTACAACACTGTCTACTAACTATTACAATCGAAAATCATTGCATTCCTATTAGGGTCATTTCTTAAATTTTAATTTCCTCTAAAATTATTCTTACAACATAAACTAAACGATTCCAATAAATAAAAACATTACAATCTGTCATTTTTGTAAAAATGAGTAAATAAAATCATCTAAAATTTTCAAATTTCAGATTTCAGAACGCGCTGTGATTGGTTTGACGCCATAGGACTGAGTACCAGATTTCATCCCGCTTGTCAGAGATGAGACTGGCTATTTTTGAGTTTAAGCTATTAAAATTGAAATAATTTAACTAAAAATGTGAAGTAATTGTTGCAGTATTATAATATGTACAAATAGAAGTAAGTACAGCTCAGATGACAAGATAGGCTAACCAATTTTGAATATGGAAATTAGCCGAAGAAAAGATGAAGTATCTGATAAAACTCTTTTATATGTTTCATTTTCATTGAAATTAAGACATAAGGTAATAATCCGTGCATTTACTGAAAAATATGTTGTTTGTTTTCAGTAGCAAAGGAATAGAGAAATAAACTCAGAATCATACCAAAATTACTACTTCTAAAGAGTAAAAATATATGTTACAGTTATGCTCACTGCATAAGCCTTTTTATTCTATGCTAAATAATAGTGTTGAAATATTGATGAAATTTCCTTTGCTGGATTCATTATTGTAATCAACATAAGAATATTATAACTATTGTTTGGTAATTATAATAAAACCAGAAAGGTTATGTAATAAATATTTGTACTTTCTATTAATTCGCGAAGCCAGTTTAGACGTCAGTGCCGCTAGTGACTAAATAGTGAACTTCTTTGGTGGGTGTTGAGATCTGTCAATCTCGTGTTTACTTTGTCATATTTTTGTGTAATTTCGTTTTATTTTTTAATTTTTATATAAACATAGGTTTATAATAATAATATAATAACAACTACGAAGTTACTGAATATTCAATGAAACTGAAATGATATAAAAATATCACAATGAAATATGAAATTATAACATAACCTTGTAAGTATTTCCTACTATAAAAGTTCCAATATCAATACTAGATAGATGAAAACGATGCTTATATACAAAAGTATTGTATATTCTTATCGCAAAACACTTAATAATAACAATAACACAAATATAAGACAAATTACGCAAAAATATTACAAATAAACAAGAGATTGACAGATGTCAATGTCAATACCCTCCAAGCAAGTTCACTAGCGGCGCTGACGTCTAAACTTGCATCGCGAATTCTATGTAATTGTCGCATTAAAATTTTATTTTTTTGGGTGCTATTTTCATAAAATGCTAATGAATAAAAATTAAACATTACTGGTGAGCTTGAAATACTACATAGTAGTATTAGTTAAACAACTACAAATATTGATTAAAATATAATTACTAGTTTTCCATTATTTAGTAAAAATTATATATTTATTAGCTTATATTATATTACTTACTAATTACATTTTTTACATTTACTTATGTTCTTTTGTAAAGGATTATATATAAAATGCACAATGTTTTATAGAGAGAAATTTGAGAAAAAATTAAATTATAATCATGACTTTCAATGGCGGTAAACTTCTAAGTTCCAGTGCAAAAACAAAGAAAAAATAGGGATAATTGCTTAACATATTTTTTCAGTTAACAATTTAAAATTTGTGAAATAATCCTATTGTTTGCAATGGAAAAATAATTAAAACCAAGCATTTACAAATAGAATTCTTTTCGTGGATTAACAAAAGTGTTTATTGCTTGGACATTTCCTTCAGGTTGTAGGTTATGAATGCCCTATGAGTGCCGTGTTTCCGAATGAGCCCATTTACATTTTTATCCGAGTGATTAAGCCAGTGCCAGTGCAACAAGGAAGATGTACCCTGCGTTGCGAGCAAATGTTTGCTAATGAGATAGAATTCGTAATGAGAGCAACCAGACACGATACCAGTTCAATGCGAAGCTCATACTTAAATATATTTACTCTCGATTCGGAACGGAATTTGCTCCCTCCATTAACAGAAAAAATCTGATGTGGTCAGCACATTAAAGAGAGGTAGTCACCGTTTACATTTTAACAAAGTAGAACATTGTCAAATTATATATTCTCCAGTTTAAATTTTAGCTGCTAGTAAAATTATTAGTGATTCTGACGAGACGAGATATTTCTCGATTCTCGTCTCGTCTCGTACTCGAGATTTCTCGACGAGACGAGACAACACAGAAATGTGAAAAATATTTTACGAGACGAGATATGTTTGCGAGATCTTGATTCTCGAAAACTATTTCGAGATTTCTCGGTTGCTATTTTTCTCATGAGTTATATATATTGCAAACGTGTGAAATTTAACATATTTTTAGTGTTATCTGTCTCTATTTAGCTATGGCGTTTTCGAACAAAAAGATAATAAAGTATTCGACATTTTATCTGTCAGAATTTGTTAAGCGTGCATTGCACGATAAAGTTTTTCTTTTCAAGTGACTTGAAAAGTTTTCTCTCTCGTACAACGACATGAGTGAAAGAGAGACAAATTAATAGACTCTTAACGAAAAACTTTTAAGGAAAAACTGGAAGATGCGCTACTTTTCCTTAAAAGCCCCTACAGATTTTAACTGTCAAGTAACTGTCAAATGTCATTTGTATTTATGTTTTTGATGTATACAACTAGTGTTATAAGTGATCGATATTAAACTGAAAAATGGCAAAATAGGATAAAGAAGTAATTGAAATCTTAATGTAAGTATAACTTAAATTTTGACACTTGGATATTTTAAATCACGCAAAACTTGATCGTGTAAATATACTTGTAAGGTCACTTTTACACTTTTCAAATCACTTGAAAATAAAAACTTCATCGTGTAATTCAGGCTTTAGGTAAGACTTTTAGCGTTACTTTCTTTTTAATGTTTTATAACAGATTAGAAAATGCTAGATAAATAGTAAATTAATAAAATTATAACATAATAAAAAGTTTTAGGTTATATCAAATTTTGACAGATAAAACGACAAATATTTAGCTTTTTGTTCAAAGTGCTATTAATACAAAATTGTATAAATTTAGTAATTAGTTTAATGCCCGGTTGCACCGACGTTTCTTAAATTTACACTTAATAAAACTGAACTTACATTAAGTATCCCTTAATTTTTATCTACTGTTGCACACATATATTTTTTAATAACCTTAAGTAAGTGTAGTTTATATATTTTTAAGCTGTTTAAATTGTACTTTTAGTAAAAAGAAAAAGAAAATTTAGGGATTTTTCATAGTTGATTTTGTTTATGTCATTGTTTGGAGGTTATATTGGTAAGTTCGATTCAAAATTCAAATACAATTATAGTTTTTAAAATTGAAGTGTAATTCAATATATTCATTGGTTTTAGCAAAAATGGCATCAGACGAAAAAAGAAAGCGAACACGAAGTGGTAACTACACCAACGATGAAAGATGCTTATTATTAAGTCTTCTCAATTCGTATAAACATATAATTAAAAACTGTTCTGAGTTCTCATAACTTCAGCATTGGTTGCGGGGAACTTTATAAAACGTGAAGCTAATCGAGCTAT
This sequence comes from Ophonus ardosiacus, assembly GCA_943142095.1. Classification (NCBI taxonomy): domain Eukaryota; kingdom Metazoa; phylum Arthropoda; class Insecta; order Coleoptera; family Carabidae; genus Ophonus; species Ophonus ardosiacus. The sequence goes on along the minus strand of OW964823.1, from coordinate 9,434,391 downwards.
TGCTGTAGATACTCGTTTTACAATTCTTAAAACAGTGGGCTCATGTACACCACTTAAATCTTCTATTGTCAATAAGTGCTTTCCTATTGCAAATACTCGTAAACAAACTAATAATTGGTTTATAGGTGACGCACTGTTATTGCTAAAATAATTTTGTAATAATATATTCATAATTTATTAAATTAATAAGTAAAACATTGAAAGAAAAATGAATGCAATACTTACATGTAGTTATAAAATTAAATATTATTTTCTATTAAAATCAACAATTCCCGTACTGTATATTTGGTTAATCGAAATCGTTGAAAAAAAGCATGATCAGAAAGAGCATGACAATGATCAAATCTGTCGTATATTTGCCTTGGTATTCCATATACAATTAATTGGTTAAATCCAACGCATCTAAATCGTCAATAAAATCAGTTACTTCCATGATTCTGATAGAAATTAAAAACGTTTGCATTCAATATAACCTCATTACTTACTTAACTGCAAGATAAACTGTCAATTTCGGAGGCTTAAATTTATGGAAGCCTTAAGATATTTATGGAGAGTTTAGCGCACGGTGCAACGAAATAAAACTAAACTTAAGGCTAAACTAAACTTAAATTCTTAAGTGATGTCGGTGCAACTGGGCATAAGGGACCAAAATATACATATTAAATTTCCGTCGAGAAATCTGGGCGAGAATCTCGGCCGAGACGAGACTCTATTAAACGAGACGAGAAAAATTTCGAGACGAGACATAATTTTATGAATTTGAAACGAGACGAGACGAGACAATGAATTTCTTGTCTCGTTTCGTCTCGACCGAATTACTTAAAGTATGTAAAACTAAATAAACGTTTGAGTCTTTTATTCATTAAATTCTTTATTTACGATGTACATTTCGACTACTACTTATACAATATTAATATTGATAAACTCTCAAATTCGACAACCAATTAAATCGAAAACTGCTATAATAACCCGTGGATCAGTTTTCCATATCTACATATTAAAAAACTAATAAACAAACACTTAATAAAAGCATTTTTGCATTGTTCATATTTATTTCATTGTTGCTATCAACTTTTCATTATTGCAATCACAATAACCACCGTTTGAATTTCGAATTCCTCCTCTTATAATAAATTTTGTCCCTTGTTGTTTTGTTATTTTGTGTTGGCGACAATTTCCTTCTTTGTTAGCAGCATAGGAAGGAAAGTAGCTAGAAGCAAACGGAAATTTTTCATGCGTACAGGAAACAAATTGTGACGCGAACCTAAAATTGAAGTAGAGGTCGCTCAGGAAATTGGACCAAGATCGCGTCAAGATAAACTCACTCCAGAATTTATTTCAAATTATCCCAGACTATCTTACACGTCCTAGAACACAGGAGGGCCTAGATACTAGATAATATACATCACACAAAGCTACAAGAAGTGAAAAAACAGTGGGAAGTGTAGCCAAATTTTAGGATGATTCAATTTATGTTTTCATCCGACGTGAAATCTGTTGGCAAAGGAATTTTTTACTGCTGACACACTCAAAATATGCGAAAACATCTACAGAATATTTTATCTTACAAATAATTCAGCCTTTCAGCCTAAAATCGAAAGAAAATGTGCCAAATATCACAAAATACACACAAAAAATATGTTGTGGCCAACACTATACCTCCCGCCAGTACTTCTGATGATGAACTAATGAAAAAAAATATATATTTATTAATTTAAATCAAATATAATAATAAAATACCTTTCTTCACAAATTATTTTTTTAAATGCTTAAAAGTTAATTATAACAAAAATCTCAACATGTTGGAAGCTATTGAAATGAAAAAACATTCTCAAAATTTATTAAACACTGATTTGTCGCCACTACAGAATACACTACTAAAATTTGTCAACCCAATTGTTAAACATCATTCCTCAAATTAATATTATCCCTAATTTACTATTTTATTACTTATTTATATTTTATATTAAATTATCAAGTAAGATTAAAATATTGTGACTGACATAAAAATTTGAAATAATTTTGACATATTTATAAATATTATGTTTATATTATTGTAGTACAACTGACGATGATTGCATTGCAATTGAAATGTACATATTGAAAATAAAAAAATAATTTGTGAAGAAAGGTATTTTATTATTATATTTGATTTAAATTATATATCTTCACGTATACTCAAATAATTATAAAATATTTATTAATGCTGGAAACTATTTATGTTCCTTTGCATTCCTATAATAAAACTATTGTTTTATTTACTATCAGTGGCGTAAATAGGGACCGCAAAATCCCGCAATGCGAGGGGGCCTCGCAGATATGGGGGCCCCAAACTGCCACGATACTACCATTAATTACTTATTACTTTTTTTTTAAACTATTCCAGTTACTGTCGCTACAGCAGAAAGATCTTTCAGTAAACTGAAATTGATAAAGTCATACCTGAGAAACAGCATGACTCAAGACAGATTAAGCAATCTTCGTCGTCCATTTCGTAAATGTGTAGTTGTAAATTAATATTGATTTATAGTGCTGCGATCATAGAAAAATTAAATCAGATCATCCTGTACATCTAATATTTATGTATGATGGAATATATATTATTTTTACCAACATTGATTTCATTAGAATTAAATATTTTACTAATATTCTCCTTAAGACGGTTTCATTATTAATTTTAATGTAATTGATTTCTGATAGTGACATTTGTTTAAATATGTCAAAATTGTTATTAAAGTATTGTTTTTGTTTGATGCATAGGCAAGATGATGTATAATAGATATTTACACACCAAATGAGCTAAGGTAATGTTTATTCATGAGAAGAAAGTTTAGCTAGTTAATTTCTTCGAGTGAATAAACATTACCTTAGCTCACGTGGTTTGTACAATATTTTATTCAATTTTGACGAAATATAAAATAATTAATAAAAACCATTATAATATTTAATTTTGACAAAATAAAAAACTGATCAGTTAGTAGGCTGAGCATGACAATCGTCTCTGATAGACGTCAAGTCATGTATTTAAAATGCTTTATTGTCTGTCATTTGTGGCGTGAAAAATAATGAAAATGGCTGATAATGTCTGATAAATATTATGGTAAGTGTTATTTTCGTACCTGATGTTATTTTAAATGCATTATTTGTTGCAGTGAGTTAAAATTTTGTGAGTGATTTAAAAAATTTTTTAATTCACATGTGAAAAAAGTGTTACTTATAGTTGTTGCTATGGAGTTAATAATGACAGTTTAAAACGTCAAAATTGAATAAAAATAAAGCTACATATTTATTAAATGCTATTATAGTTCAATTGAAGATTGTACCATATTCAATTTTTATTAGTAAAAGTTGCTGAAAAATTATATTCAATGTATTTTTTTCAAGAAAAACTGTTGAAAGCTTGTATAAGTGATACTTCCGGTTATCCGATATACACTAAAAACTATTGAGCTCTTCCCACATTAGTATAGAATGGGTATACAAAATTTCAAATTTTTCTGATTGATAGTATTTGAGTAATCGTGTACACATAATCCTCACACACATACACACATACATACACAACACACATACACATACACACACACACACACACACACACACACACACACACACACACACACACACACACATCCGCACAGACATCATTGTAAAAATGTTAAAATCGGATTCTGGGAACATCAAAACGTGCTTATTCACTAAAATCTTTATATGCGATTTTTAGCAGGATCCCTGTACCTCCCTTACCTAGGGTAGTGGGAGGTAAAAACACCAAGTCATATTTTTCACAAATCGCAGTAAAAAAAATGTCTGTAAAATTACCTCAATAAAAAAAATTGTATAAACATCATGTTTTATAAGGTCTTTTAACGTACAAGCTTTTTAATATACTATTAGACAATAGTGAATTAATAAAAATAAAACCAATAAGTAAATGTTTTGAAAAGTTTATTAAAAACTAAGCGTTTTTCTTTCCAGTAAACTTGAACAAAAGATTATTCTTAAACTAAATTTTTAATTAATCCACTATTATTCTCCGTTCATATACTATTAATAAACTCTTACGCTTTATAAATCACTTTATCGCACACACTGCTCCGTGTAAATATTAATTAACTTTTTCTGATTATTAAAATGCATGAGTTGCCGTCTGTGCTTCGGGGTAGCAACATCAACGAATTCTCCGCATGATTTATTAATAAAAGCAGAGCGAAAGAATTTATGTGTGAATATGCCAGCTTGGGGATATATGCATTTTAATCCTGCGAATGCAATCGAGAGAATAATGAAGTTGAGCGTTAGCAAGGAATGAATCTTCATTAGTAGAGCCGTTAGTTATCGATGCGCAGCGATAGGACGCTGCGCGACGCCCTTCTCGTGGCGACGTCGAAGGCCCGACGTAATTCAATAATCTACATTTGTAAGCTTTTAATTTTTCCTCTTAAGGTATCTGTTACATCGTTTCGACAAGATAGTTTATTCAAAGAATCATAATTTTCGGAGATAATGTACGATCACAAAGTAACATTTTTTTTACCTCTCGCTAAGAGAGGTAGGTATTGGCATTCGTGATAAAAATTGCATATCCAGATTTTAGTGGATAAGTACGTTTTAAGGTTCCTAGAATCCGATTATAACATTTTTAAGATGATGTCTGTGTGTGGATACTAGTTACACATATTGTAAACGCTCATTCACTACGAAAATATGAAATATTGTGTATGTGTGTGTATGCGGATGTGTGTATGTGTGGATGTTGGAGGGACGATTCCTCAAAAACTATAAGACTTAAGACCAATTTAATTGTGAATTCCTCAATTTGGCATCCATGGGAAGAGCTGAAATGGTTTTGGTAACAATTGGACAACCGGAAGTACTAGTATCTTAAAAAGAAATCTTCTAAATATATATTTTATTACTAATATTGAAGAACATAAAATTTTACTTCTGAGATATTTAAACCAGGGTTTCGCAAATACTATACAACTTACAACATATTTAACTACGGTTTCCTCAATCTGATATTAATGGGAAGAGCTGATTAGGTTTTGATAACAATTGGCCAACCGGAAGTAGTAGATTCTTAAAAAATCTTCTATATATTATCTTTTTTTAATTTCTGTTATTACAAATATTGAAGAACACAAAATTCTCCATAAATACACTTAAAAATTTTATTATATCTTCTATAGATTTAGAGATAAAGAAAACATAATATATATCCAAACTACACCAAGAGGAAACAAGTTGTTAAATTCAAATGCTTGTAATTGACAGATAAATGTCAATGTCAAAAAATCAACAGTATTACTGACACTGACATTACTGAAAGCTTTTTCTGGGAAGTGCATTTAATATTTCTTATGGAATTATTAATTAAATACTTAAAATTATAGATATAGGTATGTATATTAATAGTAACAGTACATATATCCTTAAAAAATACCGCCAATTCCGTCAATGAATTGGAACCATATTGAACATTTTACAAGAGTAGGACAAGATTCCTTATAGAATGAAAGAATAGATATAATTAGAATTATTTCTGTTTACAAGAAATGTTAAATTCGATACTTATATAACACAGAAATGGCGAGAGGTACTGTGCTGGACAAAAGAGATTATTTTTTTTAGTTCGGCAGCCTTGTAGTACTTCTGGTATTTTATTGCCTAGTTCAACAAATAACTATTTTGTAAAACAACAGACAAACATGGGGAGTGTTTTTCTAATAATTTATTAGACAGAGTTATTCGCTACCGTATTTTTTATCATTTATTAATTAAAGTTCTTAATCCATGTCGCCATCTTTGATTCTTCTTTAAAATGTTTGAATTAATCAAATCCTATATCTATTGTAGACAATGCATCCCAGATTAATACCTTTTTTATATTATTCTGACATATAAAACAAACTTAAAATTTATTCATGCAGAAGTTTGTAAAATTCGCCGCGTATCTTTTATGTAAAATTAGTTCAATTCTAATTTCAATTCACGACCGAAACTTTTGTGTGAAGTTTGATGTTTGTGTGACAAAAAGCACCGGTTGCTAAGCAACGCGCATCTCACACAACACACAACATCAAAGTGTGAGATACACAGTTAATGTGTATCGCAGTGCAAACCTTGGCAACATCTTACGATACAATTGCTAATTATACAAGTTCATTAGCCCTGTTTGATCGTCCTAATGAAATTACACTTTCTCCGAAAATGGAGAAATGTATCTTATGTTGAAAGGAAAATTAATTAAGCGTCATATTTTTTGTGGCTGTCTAAAAATAATATTTTTTCATTTATGGTACGGTTGTTCGGGGAATACAAGAGGAATTAACGATGACAGTTAAATTATCCGCATGTAACTGTGGTACTGGCAATTACAGTACCGCCCCGTGTATCAGCCTTTCACTAAGTTTACATTTAGAATTACAGCGAACACGCGATATCACAAATTGAAAACTTACATTCATAACGTAGACATGAACAGGCAAGGTATGATTGTGAAGGTACGTAATATAAAGCAATAAAAAAAAAAATCTGTTGTGGTCAGCACAAGACCTCTCGCCATTTCCATATTAGGCTATATAAATAATGTATTGCACTTCGCTTTCGAACCGTCGTTTTATAACAAAATATTATAGAACATTACCCAAATATTGTTTTTTTTATTATATTTAACATGTCTTCTGTACACATATAATTCTAATTATATCTATTTTTCATTGTATGAGGAAGTTTTTAAATGTCAGAGATTGTTCCAATTCATTAACCAGATTGGCGGTATTTCTGATGGATATATGCATTTTACCACAATTTTACCTATAATTTCAAATATTTAATTAATAAAACAATAAGAAAAATTAAATATACTTCCCAGAAAAAGCTATCAGAATGTTACTAAAACTGCTGATATTTGACAATGACATGTGTCATTAACAAACTATATTATAAACATTGGAATTTGTCGACTGGTTTCCTTAGTGCCTTAGCCTCTGCGATTAGTTTACTCTATAAATTATAGTGTCTTTATCTCTAAATCTATACAAGATATAATAAAAATTTTAAGTGTATTAGATGGAGAATTTTATGTTCTTCAATATTTAATAAAAAAAACTCCCAAAAAATTATATTTAGAAGAATTTTTCTAAGAAACTACTACTTCCGGTTGTTCAATTATTACAAAAACCTTTTCAGCTCTTCCCAGAAATGTCAGATTGAGGAAACTGCAGTTATATATTTTTTAAGTCTTATAGTTTTTGAGGAATCGTCCCTCCAACATCCATACACACACACACACACACACACACACACACACACACACACACATACACACATCCACACACAGACATCATTTTTAAAATGTTATAATCGGATTCTAGGAACCTTAAATCGTGCTTATTTGATAAAATCTGGATATGCGAATTTTAGCATGAATACCTCTCTTAGCGAGAGGCAAAAAATCTGTTGTGGCTAGCACAATACCTCTCGCCATTTTAGGCTATATAATTGTATTTAACATTTCTGGTACACACACAAATTTCTAATGATATCTATTATTAATATATTTTTTAATTCGTTCTAGAAATAAATTTCCTCCTACTCTTCTAAATGTTCGAGATTCTTCAAATTCATTGACGAGATTAGCAGTATTTCTGATGCGTATTGTATCTTGTAATATTCTTCCACTGTATTCTGTCCTATGCTCTTTCTTTCCAGTTTTTTATCCCTAACACTTGTAAGTCTTTTTGCACTGATGTGCAATATATGTATCTATAATTTATATTAACAATAAAATAAGAAATATTAAATGTGCTTCCCAGAAAAAGCCTTGTATTTGGATTTTTGACACACATTTTCTGCCAAACATTTGAATTTGTCAACTGGTTGTCTTGGTGGAGTATAGCTTATGCGACTTCCTTCATCCGATTATTCTTAGTGTTCCACAAGAGTCTTGCATTTTTCTTGTTCTTGTCTTGTTCTTGCATAAAATGAAAGACAAGAACAAGACAAGAGTTATATAGTTCGTTGCAAAACAAGACAAGAATCTGCCCTGCAAGAAAAGTGCAAGAATAGCAAGATTTTTTAGTATTTTCTTGCATTCTTGCACTCTTGCAATATTATGTTATAATTCAATATATCAACATTTTATTATAGGTTTTACCTCTAGCTAAACTGACATTAATCGGAAAAGCTAAAAAGGTTTTGGTAACAATTGACAACCGGAAGTAGTAGTTTCTTAAAAAATCTTCTAAATATTATATTTCGAAAAATTATAGTACACAAAATAATAAAGAGCATTAAGTACTCAATCTGATTTAAATTTTCTTATTATATCTTCTATAGATTTAGAGATAAAAAATCTGATATGGACAGCACATGACCTCCCGCTAATTCGATGTTTAAAATTGCAATGAGCTTGGAGTTAAATATCACTTTATCGTTTGTAAACAAAATCGAATTTGTTGTTCCAATAAATAGAAAAGTTTTAAATAAGAAATTTTGTATTATATTTTATCAAGTTTTTTTCTTTTGAAAATCTGTTAAGAGCTCTTTGTTAAGAACCACATCCGACTTATCATATATACTCAAAATCTAATGTTGTTTTAAATCATATACGAGTTTTAAAATCAAATTTGAGAAGTTTTTTTTATCATATTTTAATATATTTTTTCAAGGAAATCAGTTCAGAGCTTCAAGTAACGTACCACTTTAGGTTTACTAATATTAACAAGAATCTAATATGTCGGTCTTATTAATATAAAAGTGTTAAATACAAGGTTTGAAAAGTTTTAAATTATAGCATAATACATTTTTTCACGAAAATCTCTTCACAGCTTCAAGTAAAATATCCCTTCCGATTTAAATATGTTGTTCCTATTGATATGAAATTGCAAGACAAGAAATATGCAAGAGTCTTGCAAGCAAGACAAGATTTTTGCTTGCAAGAGTAACACAAGACAAGAAATAGCCTAGCAAGACAAGAAATCTTGTCTTGTGAAACACTAATTATTCTATATACGAGTATTACAGTCTTTATCTCTAAATCTATAGAAGATATAATAAAAATGTGATCTACTGCATCTAACAGCGCTGCGCCGGCCGTGAATTCGTTTATTTATCTTGCGCATACTATACGACCATATCACATGGTGTACAGGGCAAATTTTATTTTCATTAAATTTTCGTGATGACAAATTTATTTATTTTTATATAGATTTATATGTTGTACCTAATAAATACCATATACCAATCTTTTATAGATGGCATTTTGTAATTATCTTGTAATACATTCCCATATGATAGCACATTGTTATATATTTTTCTCAATCGAACATATTGTGTATAAATATTGACAATTCCTATTTGTAGTGTACTCCTGAACTCGTGTATGTTATGTTTGTTCAACTTTAGCAATTAATGTCGGGCGTCAACGCACGCTGCATGGCTTGGATGTTTATTTTGACGAGTGCAAAAAGACGATTTGCAATTCTACACATTCTGTTTTGCTAGTGACCGCATCCGCGATTCTGATTAAAATTCTTGCAAAAACAATCACGATGCAGAAATATGAACAAGGTTTTTGCGAGGACAAAAAATGATAATTTGACAATAATAAACAGTGGACATTATATTTGCAGATAATATACAATAGTTAAACATTAATAGCAACCAAGCACTCGGCTTCAGGGTTTAGAGTCCAACTTTAGTTAATATTTTTATTATTTCTTTAATCTCAAATAAAATTCCAAGTTAAAAAAATCTGTTGTGGCCAGCACAAGACCTCTCGTTATTTCCATATTAGGTAGGTTATATAAGTATTGTATTGCACTTCGCTATCGAACCGTCGTTTTATAACAAAAAATTACAAAACTTTACCCAAATAATGTTTTTTATTGTATATAACATGTCTTCTGCACACATATAATTCTAATTATATCTATTTTTCATTGTATGAGGAAGTTTCTAAATGTCACAGATTCTTCCAATTCATTAACCAGATTGGCGGTATTTCTGATGGATATATACATTTTACTAATTAATAAAACAATAAGAAAAGTTAAAGATACTTCCCAGAAAAAGCTATCAGAATGTCACTAAAACTGTTGATATTTGAAAATGACATGTGTCATGTTATAAACATTGGAATTTGTCAACTGGTTTCCTTAGTGCCTTGGCCTCTGCGATTAGTTTACTCTATAAAGTATAGTGTCTTTATCTCTAAATCTATACAAGATATAATAAAAATTTTAAGTGTATTAGATGGAGAATTTTATGTTCTTCAATATTTAATAAAAAAAAAACTCCCAAAAAATTATATTTAGAAGAATTTTTCTAAGAAACTACTACTTCCGGTTATTCAATTGTTACCAAAACCTTTTCAGCTCTTCCCAGGAATGTCAGATTGAGGAAACTGCAGTTAAATATTTTTTAAGTCTTATAGTTTTTGAGGAATCGTGTCTACAATATCCAGACATACACACATACACACATCCACACACACACAGACATCATTTTAGAAATGTTATAACCGGATTCTAGGGACCTTAAATCGTGCTTATCCAATAAAATCTGGATATGCGAATTTTAGCATGAATCCAATACCTCTCTTAGCGAGAGGTAAAAAATCTGATGTGGCCAGCACATAACCTCCCGCCAATTCCATGTTTAAAATAGCAGTGAGTAGCAGTAAAGTATCACTTCCGGTTGATCGGTTGTAAATAAAATCTAATTTGTTGTCCAATAAATAGAAAAGTCTGTAATACGAAATTTTGGATTATGTTTTATTGTTTTTCTTCAAATATCTGTTGGAGCTCCAAATTAAGTACCAGATCCGATTTATCATATGTGGTTAAAATCTAATATGTTGTTTCAAATTATATATGAGTTTGTTTTAAATACCAAATTTGAGAAGTTTTGGATCATATTTTAATAGACTTTAAGGAAAAATCGTCACACACAGTAGAAAATTTAATAATCTTTAAATAATAACATAAATCGCAAAAAAATTATATTTAAAGTATTTTTCGAAGAAAAACTTCAAGCAAAGTACCATTTCCGGTTACCTGATTTACTATTCTAATAGTTTCTTTCCATATTAGTATATGATAGAAATACAAGGTTTCAAAATTTCTTGAATGATAGTGTTTGAGTTAGAGCGTAAACAAAATCCATACACATACACACACACACACACACACATCCACATACACACACACACACACACACACACATACATACAGACATCATCATGAAAATGTTAAAATTGATTCTAGGGCCCTTCAAACGTGGTCATTTACTAAAATCTCGGTATGCGATTTTTAGCACGATCTCTATACCTCCCTTGCCATGGGTAGCGGGAGGTAAAAAATTATCCCTTCATTTATCGATGTAAATGTTGTCCAAACCCTAATGCTAGGTTTTCGCAGAAAGATGAGTCTTGTGGAAGAACACGGCGTGTTTTAGAGGGTTACCGAAAAGCAACAAAAAATTTATTTAAAAATATTATACAACAAATTTATCAGTATAAAGATTTAAAATTAATGCTTGTACCTCCCCTCGTAAAATCGAACTTGTTCAAACCGAAATGCTATATTTAGAATGACAATTAATTGTTTCAAATCAAAGCAAATTCGTTTCGTTATATTTCGTCTGGAAAATATTTTTATTAAATTTTTATCAAGGAACGAGATTAAACCAGAATTTTAAATATAGACTGAATTAATAATCAGTTATACATTACAAATTGGTAGGATTATTATTGATGAAAAATGTTTTAAATTTATAATATTTAGTACGTAATTAAGCGATTGACACAAAACTCCAACCTTATACAGGCTGTTTTTCAAAAGTTTACAAATACTGACCACGAATGAAGCCCTTCATTACCTTTTTTTATGAAATTTCATCTAAACTGAAAGCACTTTGTAGTTTAGAAAGTCTTTATTGTTAATAGTTAAGCCGTAATATTTTTTTTCCAGCCTTTTATAACAACAACTTTTTGATTGTCATTTTCGTTGCTAAATGAGATACTTTTAAACACTTACAGCCCGATTCACAAAAAAGTTCAATTTTGACAGTTTATATCTTAAAATATATTCTAATCTAGTCCTGGTATCTACCTTTATTAATAATATCATGAAAATTAAATTTTAAATAACGGACTAGAATAGAATTCACTAATTCACTAATCCAAAATGAGGATTAGCTTAAACTTTTTTGTGAATCGGTTTGTACGAGAGTTGAAGATTTATACATACTAGCTGTGATGAAGTATAAAATATTAAGTTAAAAATCTGTTGTGGCCAGCACAAGACCTCTCGCCATTTCCACATTAGGCTATATAAGTACATATTGTATTTAACATTTCTGGTACACACACAAAAATTCTAATTATTATTAATATATTTTTTAATTCATTCTATAAGTTTCCTTCTACTCTTCTAAATGTTCAAAATTCTTCAAATTCATTAACGACATTGGCGGTATTTCTGATGCGTATATGTAATATATCCAGCTATAATTTTAAATATTTAATTAATGATAGAATAAGAAATATTAAATGTACTTCCCAGAAAAAGCCATCAGTAATGTATCTGGATTTTTGATACAGGACATCTTTTTACCTCTCGCTAAGGGAGGTATTGGATTCATGCTAAAATTCGCATATCCAGATTTTATTGAATAAGCACGATTTAAGGTTTCTATAATCCGATTATAACATTTTTAAAATGATGTCTGTGTGTGTGTGTGTGTGTGTGTGTGTGTGTGTGTGTGTGTGTGTGTGTATGTGTGTATGTGTGTGTGTGTGTATGTGTGTATGTATGTGTGTCTGGATGTTGGAGGGACGATTCCTCAAAAACTAAAAGACTTAAAAAATATTTAACTGCAGTTTCCTCAATCTGATATTCCTGCGAAGAGCTGAAAATGCTACTCAATGTCCATGTAAACGATGTTACATCATATCACACAAAATTATGAAACGTCAAAAATTTAAGATCCAGCATACGAATATTTCAGAATAACCCCATGAGTCTTTCGAAAGTTTTAAAATTTATTTTGCGTACTTTTTCATAAATCCTTCTCCTTAATTGTTTTCATTTTGGGGCTTCTACAGATTATTGTATATCTTTCTTGTAAGCAACCTCCGAATTTTAAGGTCTAATTTTAATAAATATAAATGGCCCATGTCCTAATTTGTTACAACGGCACAGAGGACACCATTTTGCGAGAATACAAACTTTTCCCCGTCAATATCTTGTTACATGTATTTTATCTTTTCCCGCCTTAAATTGAATTTTGACTTTTCGATCTGTGACGCAATATCCGCTACGTGTCCGCTGACCAATAATGAGCAATATAAGTGTATCACGTGACCGCGCCTGGAAAGTGAGAACAATTTAATGAGTTCGTGTCGACAGGAGAATTTCGTTTGTTGGCCGCGATGGGTTCGTGGCAGTAGCAGCACCATCGCTCGAGTCGGGCGTGAAATTGAAGAAATTACTAAGTTATTGGTACAGAAAACAAAGTTAATCTTGGAAATTGTGCGGCCAAGTACCGAAAGTAATTTATCCACGGAGGGACTTGTACAATCGAATTACAGACTAGGGTTCTACCCTCTCATAGATATAGATAGAATCACATTGCGCCACATAGCTTCACATCATGTCACGTCACGTCACAACACATAGGGGACGAGATAAATGACTTTATTACAGAATCGCAAATATTTTTAAATGCTTTAGATTTTTTTTCGTTACTCTACTTTCTATTTTTACCTCTCGCTAAACAGGCCTATTCTACTAAAAAAATGTACGAGTATAACGATGTCGTTACTGAACGACTGTCGCTAAGCATTTGGTTAAACGACTTTAATAACGACAAATGCCAAAAACCTATTCTACTAATCATATCGTTATAAATTATCGTTATCAGGATTATAACGATAATATCTAACTTCATGTATATTTTGACAGAATAAATTTTCATATATTTTTCAATTAAAATTTGACATATCGATTCATTGTTTGTTTATTTAATTGAATTTGACAATGGATATAAAGAAAAGGGCTTCGAGGACAACTCAAAGACAGTATGAAATATATGTTGAAGAACTGGAAAATAACAGTTCATTAAGAATTAATAAATTGTCCACTGAAGAATTGAAAGATATATGGAGAAGACTTACAAGTCATTTAAATTCTGTGGGACCGGGTAAAAGGATCTGATGTATCACGCAGTGTACGATTATATACTCTGACATCCCTATACAAATTTATAATTTCTAATACATAGATAGTGCATCTATATTCTATATTATATTATATATCAATATATTAAATAATATTATCTAAGGGTAGAAAAAAGAAAAAGTTTTTTCGTTGCAGAATGTATTTGAAAATTATCTATTTATTATTTATATTCTGCAATGAAAAATCCTTGGATTTTTCTTTTTTCTACCCTTATCAACATGCAAAACAGCCTGGAGTCCTTCGTCCACTAAATATTATCTAAATCTAAATCTTTAAATATATTTCTGAAATATAAATAAAATGTCTAATACTAAAAAGTATAATATATATAATTAGTGTACAGAAGTGAATAAATACTCATCTTTGCAGAATCTCTTTCTCAGCTACAATTAACAAAATATCTTCTTCAGCCATTTTTACTTTTGTTCTCAAAATATGTCTAACTTTACGACTTCAACGATGCATGTGAACTTGTCGTTATTAAACGATGTGAAATAACGATATGTAACGATTCGTAACGATAAATAAATTAACAGAATAGGGTTTTGGCAAAAATCGTTATCATAAAGACTTATCGCCTAGTAACGAGTCCTAACGATACATATTTTTTTAGTAGAATAGGCCTGTAAGAGAGGTATTGGATTCATGCTAAAATTCGAATATCCAGATTTTACTGAATAAGCACGATTTAAAGTCCCTAGAATCTGATTATAACATTTTTAAAATGATGTCTGCTTGTGTGTATGTATGTATAGATGCGTTCGGCAAATGAGTTCTGTTCACTCTTTTCACTCTGTACACTCCTAGCACCGTTCGGTAATTACATGGAGTGAGAAGCGTCTTAAAATGGACCGTTCGGTAAATGCAGAATGGAGTCAAGTGGAGTGAAAAGTGTTAACACCATAAGTCCAACCTCGATATGCAAGCATACATGGAGTTTTTTTGTTTTATTTGACATCTGTCAGATCATTTTATATTTCTATGTTGAAATATTTTATTATACACAATTATTTTATATTTATAATATTGTTTTGTAATATAACAAGGCACAGTATGTCGGAACGGTAAGAATTCTGTACCATTTCTAATATATACTTTCTTCAGAATCATTAAAGAATAATACCAAACTGAATAACTTCTGTATGGTTCATTATTTATTTATTTTAGCAGTGCAGTATATCAGATTGTCAAAAAAGGAGGTTATTATATTCGTGTACCAAAATTTTAACTCTACTCGTTCGGTTAATCACAAATAAAGGAGTGTACCTTGTTCCCTCGATCTACTCCAACTCCACCTCTACTCCCACTCCACTCCAACACCGCTCCGTAAATACTCCAACTCCGTATGATTTACCGAACGCACCTTATGTTTGTGTGTGTGTGTGTGTGTGTGTGTGTGTGTGCGCGCGCGTGTGTTTCTGCGTGTGTGCGTGCGCGCGCGTGTGTGTGGATGTGTGTATGTGTGTGTGGATGTGTGTATGTGTGTGTGTGTATGTGTGTGTATGTGTATGTTGGAGGAACGATTTCTCAAAAACTATAAAACTTAAGACCTGTTTAACTATGAATTCCCCAATCTGACATTCCTGGGAAGAGTTGAAAAGACGGATAAATGTTAGTGTCAAAAATTCAGAGACATTACTGAAAACATTTTTCTAGGAAGTGCATTTTTTTAAGATTTTTTGTTTTATTATTAATTAAATATTTAAAAATATAAATACATATATCCTTCAGATATCATTGAATTGGAAAAATCTCAAACATTTAAAAGAGTAAGAGGGAAGGTCATAGAATGGATTAAAAATATAAAAATATATAAAGAATATATATAATTAGAATTTTTTTATGTACCAGAAATGTTAAATACAATATGTATATTATATAGTTTACTATGAAAATGGCGAGAGGTATTGAGATGGCCATAACAGATTTTTACTTTAGATATAGGTACCGGAGTATTTTGGAATAATTTTATGTTACCTTACGTTGGTGATTGTCTTATATATCGAAAAAGAAGTCACTAACCTGAAAAAAAAAACCTTGATCAATAATTATGTAAATAAATCTATAATTACCTCTCGCTAAGAGAGGTATTGGATTCATGCTAAAATTCTCATATCCAGATTTTATTGAATAAGCACGATTTAAGGTCCCTAAAATCCGATTATAACATTTTTAAAATGATGCCTGTGTGTCTGTGTGTGTGTGTGTGTGTGTGTGTATGTATGGATGTTGGAGGAACGATTCCTTAAAAACTATAAGACTTAAAAAATATTTAACTGCAGTTTCTTCAATCTGACATTCCTGGGAAGAGCTGAAAAGGTTTTGGTAACAATTGAACAACGGGAAGTAGTAGTTTCTTAGAAAAATTCTTCTAAATATAATTTTTTGGAATTTTTTTTTATTAAATATTGAGGAACATAATTTTCCATCTAATACACTTGAAATTTTTATTATATCTTGTATAGATTTAGAGATAAAGACACTAGATTAAACTAAACGCAGAGGCTAAGGCACTAAGGAAACCAGTTGACAAATTCCAATGTTTATAACATAGTTTGCAAATGACACATGTCAATGTCAAATATCAACAGTTTTAATGACATTCTGAATTCTGATAGCTTTTTCTGGGAAGTATATTTAATCTTTCTTATTGTTTTATTAATTAAATATTTGAAATTATAGGTAAAATGGAGAAAGAAAGAAATGGGTAATATGCCGTGATGATATATATTGTCCTTCGCTGCTTGTATTGCCTGCCGATCCAAAACTATGAAATACGAAATATTCATTCAATCATATAAACTTAATTATTAAAGTGACATACAATGGAACTCATATCATACTCATACATTCTCATGGAAGTCCCGTCTCTCATTTTAACTGTCCTGTCAACATGTCATCGCCATATTCACCTCTGCACTGAAATACTGAAAGTTTGTTATATTGACTACATCCTCACATTCTAGCAAAGTTTGATTTTGCTTGCTGTTGCATAGATTAAAGTAGCAAGCAGCATACATCGAGTGCATAGGTGAATAGTGAATAAAATTTCAATATAAATGCAGTTACAAACACGTATGTTTGTCACGCAGTGATGGGCGACAGACGGTGGAAGAAATTGTAATATCGGATGGGCAATCGAGGAGGCAGTATGGGATCGATTTTTAAAGGCGCTGGAAGCTGAATGTGAATGTGGTGACCACCATTACAAATTTTATGGAAATGTGCCGCTGTGGTTTGGAAGCATTTCCAAGTCAGATACACAAGGCGAGACGAGAGACGACCATATTGATTCGACTAATTATACAGCTGATGGTCCCTTACACATAGTAAATAAATAAACACAACCGGTATGGCCTTTGGGGTCAAAACACTAAATAGATCACATTATAGCTACAGTTACTTTATATATAAATCTGATGTGGCCAGAACATTAGCTTCCGGCAGTAGGGCTGCTGTAAGAATTTTTACATGATTTCTAGGTACTAAATTTTAAAATATATTAATAAATTAATTAAAAATATCATTTAGATATTATTTGAAGTTCTTAACAGTTTTTCTTGAAAAATCGCAGTTAAATATCATTTTCGACATTTTATGTGATTATCAATAGAAAGAATATCTTATTCTCTATACGGTTCAATTATACACTTTCCTTTATATTTAATAGATATAGAGTTATAGAAAGATTAAGAGCGATTAACTTTCGAAAATCAGTCAGCTTTGCAAAAATTATGAAAACAACAGACATATTCAAAAAAATCTAATTGACAGATGTCAGTGGCAAGTGCAAAACCAAAACCAAAGTGGAAAGTATATGATCTGAAAGTGATATAAGTGACAGAGTGTCCCTCGCCATTGACTTGCATTTGCGGCCTCGCCTCAAGATAGGAACTTATAATGCCAGAAGTACGAGAAAGGCAAAAGAGAAGATGGAAGCACCGTATAGCAGAAGATTTGAGAGAGGAAGAACTGTGTCACGAAGGTGCTTTGGACAGGAATGAGTAGAAGAGAAGAGTAAGAAACAGCGACTTCTAATAAAATAGGGCAAAGTTGAAGCAGGAGGAAGTGTTAAGTGCAATACATAATGTACGTTCGTATTCGTATTAAAATTTTATTAGATTTTAGAATCTTTTCAAAGGAACTTTCAGTATGGATATGTAAAAAATAGTGTGTTCTTGTTACAATTATACAGGATATATAGAATATTTTTCAAGGAACTTTTGGTATAGGATATGTACAAAATACATCGAATTGACGGAAGGTTTTGTGCTGGCCACAACAGATTTTTTCCTAGGGTTATCGCACAAATGCAGCTGTAGACACGTGTTTCGCTCTTATTAGAGCTCATCAGTACAGCCTAGCTAGTGCATAGGTGGACATTAACTAATAAGAGCGAAACACGTGTCTACAGCTGCATTTGAGCGATAACACTAGGAAAAAAGAATTGTTTACAAATTTTGCGCTCAAGAAAAAATATTGTTTTCGTATAAATCACCGCCGCTGTGACGTTGTATTTATCCACAATGTCTGTGGAAATGCTGACTGAGACAACATGGGTGTATTTGGCTGCTTATTAGTTCTGTTACACTGTGTCAGTTTTTTTTTATTACTACCTCTAGTTAATGTCCACCTATTAACTAGCTACGCTGTACTGATGAGCTCTAATAAGAGCGAAACACGTGTCTACAGCTGTATTTGAGCGATAACCCTAGGAAAAAAGAATTGTTTAATAATTTTGAACTTGTTAGATGCAGTTTTTAATTTTGATCATTCGTTGTATCTAAACTTTTGTTCTGAAATTAATAGGGCACAATTTTCAACAATATGACAATTTTGCCATTATATTCTGTACGGTTCACAAAAAAAAACTGGTATTCATTTAAATGTCAAAAAATCAAGTCATGCTAGCAGAGCAGAACGGTCTTTGTTTATAATATATTTAACTTTGCGGTATCACTAGTTATATAGATCTATGATACAACGTACAATAACCTCCCGACTTTGGTCGTTATAGAGTCATTAGCGTTGCGAAATTCTCCAACTTGTGCCTTCTGATTGTTACTGAACTTCAGAAGTTAAATTCCCGTGAAATAAACCAATTATTAATCTTCTGACTGCATTACTCTTCACTGATTACCAGTCGAGACATAGCTATAGTGCGCGAGGACACTCTCAATGTGTTTATAAGGGGTGTGTGTGTGTGGGAGTGTGCGTAGGCGGGATGCGGTAAGGGAAGTCGCCCTGAGGTGATACTACACGATTTAGCCTATTTCCTAACCTAATTCCAACCCTACTGGGCTGGGTAGTGTTGTTATTAGTAATTACATATTTTCTTCATTTGCATACGTGTGTTTGGTAATTCAATAGAGGCAGCCCAGTAGCAAATTATGCTCTAATCACATATCATTTTGTTAGTAGACTAGTTGATGATAGAGTAGAATGAGTATAGGGTACATGATTCAATTTTGAATCAGTTCTTGAGCGTTTAAATGACCCGAAAAACTCTTTAGATGATCTTATGCAGCAGAATAAAGGCTCGGGTTCATATCCCGCTGGCTTACGCCGACATGATCGTGTCACAATTTATGAGTATATCAAATATACACACTGTTACCTCCCTATTAATTATAAAAATTACTGTCGAGAACTTTTGGTATGGAATTTGTAAAAAATAGTATGTGTTCGTGTTATAATTTAATGGATATATATACCGGGTGTCTACTTTTTTTTCTGAACATAGGAAATACAATGTTAATTTTTTAAATCCCCGATATCTCTTTACCTATTAACTTAAGAGCAAAAAGTGTGGAATACTAATTTGTTTAGAATTAAAAATTACACCCAATGAGCCTAAAAGAATTACCCAAATGAATTTTTAATTCTAAACAAATTAGTATTCCACACTTTTTGCTCTAAAGTTAATAGGTAAAGAGATATCGGGGATTTAAAAAATTAACATTGTATTTCCTATGTTCAGACAAAAAACTAGACACCCGGTAGAATCTTTTCCAATGAACTTTTTTATAGCATTTATCCATTTTTAACTCAATACTTTTATTTCTAAAAATTCACACAGTTGTTCAAATACTCTAAAAATGCGTACACTTACGTACCATTCTCTTTTCTATCAAATAATATTACTATCAAGTTTATATCTCTACCCATTTTTGAATTATTGCCCCAAAAGTCAATATACCCCACATTTAGATAAAAACTTCAAAATTTTCAAAAATCTAATTTTTATGTATCTAGATACTTCTCAATGCGCTGATTCCAAATTTTGAAACCGCAGGTCGATATCTCGTTGCGTTCTCGAGATATTTAGATTCAAAGTTTTGCTCAAAACTGCCCATTTTTGGGTATTAACCCAAAAATGGGTCGAGATATGAATTTGGCGATATCACCATTCGATTCTACAGACAAAAATACATAAGTATAGCAATTTTCATAATTTTTCTCCAACCGGTTCATTTTTTATGAATAAACACTTGAAACCCCTGAAAATGGCCAAAATCTGAAAAAATCGTAAGGGGTACCCCTTAGATTTTTGCGATTTTTGGCCATTTTCAGTTGTTTTGCTTTAGAGATTGTATGCGGTGTTCAAAAATTCTGAAAATTGGTGTACTTACGTCATTTTGCCCGTAGAATCGAATGGTCGTATCGCCAAATTCATATCTCGCCCCATTTTTGGGTTATTGCCCAAAAATGGGCAGTTTTGGGCAAAACTTTGAATCTAAATATCTCGAAAACGAAAAGAGGTTTAGACCTGCGGTTTCAAAATTTGGAATCAGCGTATTGAGAAGTATCTAGATACATAAAAAATAAATTTTTGAAATATTTGAAGTTTTTATCTAAATATGGGTTATATTGACTTTTGGGGAAATAATTCAAAAATGGATATAGAGATATAAACTTGGGGGTTATATTATTTGATTGTAAAGAGAATGTTACGTAAGTGTACGAATTAACTCTTGTTTTGAATGACATACTCTTCAAATATGGTCCCCTATTTTTGGAACACCTGTATTCAGGTCTATTTTGTAACTATAGTATTCTTCACGTAAGAATTAGGAATGACGATGGGTACCAGGGTACTCGGAACCTACCCGATAATAATGTACCCGGGTATAAAATTTCTTACCCGAATACCCGAAATATACCCGCTACCCGTTAATTACCCGATACCCTTTAATTACCCGAACATTTTTCAGCTGCCGGAAAGATTATATCTAAATGAAATGTTTTTTATTACCATACCATAGGTAATTAATATAATTTATGTTAAGTTCTTTATAGAGATACAATATATTATTTATTTGTGTTACTTTTTATTTAATAAATATATGTAAAAAATAATTATGAATTTTATTAAAAAGTAAACTGCTAATATAAGGCTAACTGGTAATTAACAAATTAACGAATTATGTATACGTACTTAAAGGATAACGGGTAATTAAAGAGTATCGGGTAATTAACGGGTAAAGGGTACTATCCGGATAATTGTTTCGGGTACTCAGGTACCAAAATTATAGGAATTCGTCATTCCTAGTAAGAATGTCGTTGCGCAATAATAAGTGTATGATTGTTGACGACATAGGTAAATGAAATAGTATCTTTTTGCTACACAGTTGAGAATCTGTTCATAAATGAGATTCTATGACCTACCCACTAAAATCTGGATATTCGAGTTTTAGCACGATTCCTATTGGAATAGCGAGAAGTAACAATTCATTTTAAAATCCTTGTTCGATTAGGCTTAAATATCCCTATAACAATAACAATCCTCTCCCGTATTATTAGCCTGATTTGTGCGTCTGTCTGGAATGTGTCTTCTCATTCGTATTCACCCACCGGTGGTATAATTAAATAAGGCAGACGGAAGCTTGGCACGCACCGGCATTGGCACCAGCACCAGCATCAGCACGGAGTCCCGAATTATTCATTACCTGTCGCACACCTGTACCCTACATACCTTACCCTGCGGAACGCCCCCGCACATCTTAAATACTGCACGTGACCTACAATTCAATAATCGGAACACGCGAACAATACATCCAAAAGATTAACGTATGAGTTTTAAATAGATAGTTAAGTGCACAAGGAAAGTTGTTGCTGCAGATTGTAAGAGAAAGTTTGAGGATGATATATATATGTATTTATAGAAAATTTCACTAGAAATGAAACTAGGGATGCACTCGATCTCGAGCTTTAGCCCAGACCGGCCCGAAGACCGCCTCGATTTCGAGTCGAAAAATCTTATACTTCAATCAGATGCACAGTTTCCTTAATATTTTAATGAAAATGGATGCAGTTAAAAAGGATCAAAATGATTTAATAACAACGTACTTCACATCTTAATAAATAAATAGTGTATTATACGCCAATGTTGAGAAGATAATCATTATTGACCCAGCGCCTATTGTAACCCGAGGGCGAAGCCCGAGGGATATAAGGCGCCTGGTCAATAATGATCTTCTCAACCGAGGTTTATATACTATTTTTTTCACTACTAGCACATAAATTCTCTTTGAATTTTTTTTTTTTATTGATAATAACAATAATTTTGACATGAATAATAACGTTACTTATTTGTTAATATTCACAAAAACAAAGTAGGCTGCATTTGTTTTTATCTGACGTTTTGCTCATTTCGCTGGTTTGATAACCTCACTTATGGGCCTTGATTTATATTTGATTTAATTATTTAATAAAAACACTTTGTGCTGTTAAAGTCAGCAGCCTTATTAGTTTATTATTATTATTTTTAAATAAATCTATTGAAATGTACTTACCTTCAAATACAAAAAAATAGTGATTTGTTCAATCGCCGCCAGGCGAGGCGGTAGCGTAGGTCAATTTAAAATTATAGTGGCAAATTTACATTATATACTTAACACCTTTCTTGAGTTTAATGAGTTAAATAATATTTGGATTTGGAGGCTTGAGTTTAATTGAAAAGTGACAGTTTGCATTATAGACCAAGGTTAATAATAAGTTATTATTGACCTAGGTTACCATGGTTACAAGCAAGCGGTAGTGAAAAACAATTTCTCATGTCAAATAAAGGTAAATAATAGTGGGTTCCTAGGCTAGTAGTGAAAAAAATATATTATTTTACAAGAATTCAAGGTTATTCATTAAAGCATAATAATGCTATTGTGATGTTGTTATTATTATTTGTACTACTCGTATACTTAAATAAAAGTGGTTTTTATTCCTAACATCATGATTTCTTGTCTTATTTTTGAGCAGAAATAAAGTTAGATAAAAAATCGGTAATGATGGCGATATATTTTACCGTGTGAGCGCTTACCAGGCATCACCTCACGGACACTCATAGTCCACAGTATCGCGTATAATAAGCCTTTTTTGAAATAAAAGTACCTATAAGCCTCCTACAATACCTGTAATTTCTAAAATTCTCCTTAAATATTTGAAAGAAACTGAATTTTTTTCGTTGCTATTTTTACAGCTAGTATGAAATGTATTTGCTATAAATAATATTTGTTGACGGAATAAGTTATAAAATTTTGTTTAATCCAATTTTGTATTTTATTTTTATCGCTTTTTCGCGTTCTAACTTTATTCCCCTTCCAAGTATATTTCTTATCTTTTCACCGTCTCTTCTTTTTCAGATTTGGCATAAAACTCGATTTCTTTCACTAATTCCTTTAACCATCCATTCGGAAGCAGATAACTGTTCTCTCTATTGTCTTTCATATTTCCAATCCGTTTATTTTTCATTTCGTTTCGGATTAGAGTCGAATGAACGTGGGATGTTTTAAACTGGCCTTAATCCGGTACGGCATCAACATGTACCACTTGTCAGAAATGGCAGTTTGTTTATTACTTTCTGTCAAGAGCTGATAATGATAAGCTCGGATCTTTCAAAAGAGTGTAATCGTTTGTGAGGCTTAAAAGCAAGGTTGAAGTTTAAACTGTCAATCATAAGGAGGATTTAGTTCTTTAAAGGGAATAGAAAAGAGAATAATTGAAAGCAATCGAACGGAAATCGCACAGAATAAAGATTTTCTATTTTTAAAGTGACAAAAATTTGCTATTGCATTGAAATTTCATCGTTTTACTTTCGTATTATTATATCGCCGTGCTAGAACAATACTAAGACAACTTAAAAAAATCTGTTGTAGCCAGCACAAGACCTCTCGCCATTTCCATATTAGGCTATATAAGTATTGTACATATTTAACATTTCTGGTACGCCAAAAATACATATCTTCTTTATATATTTTTATATTTTTTAATTCATTCTATGAAGAAGTTTCCTCTTATTCTTCTAATGTTCGAAATTCTTCCAATTCATTGATGAGATTGGCGGTATTTCTGAAAGGTATATGTAATAAACAGAAAAAAAAGAATTGATATTTTGTCTAATTATAATTAGATATTATTTTATTAGGCAATATGTCTAATAATTCGAAATAGGTAATAAATATTTTGTAAAAAATCGTTAATTTAAATATGCAAATAGTTATTTTAATTACTTATTTTATTTAATTTTACTATATTTTGGCTTCATTATTTTTGTCGTACAATTTTTGGTAATTTATTTAATGAATTAGGTAAGTAAATAGAAAATTTAAATGTATATTTAGTTAATTTCTTTATTTATGTTTAGTTCAATAGTAAATGTAGTCATTTAATCTAATTTTGTATTTAATTTTACTGAAATTTATTATTACAAATTTAAAAAATTTAACTAAATCAACTTAGATAATTTAATGAAAACATATTAGTAGGCTGAAAATTATAGATTTGTTTAGTTAATTTAACTACAATTTAGATGTTTTTTTTAGAGATGCACTCGATTTCGAGCTTTGGCCCGGCCCGGCCCGAAGCCCGCCTCGATTTCGAGTCGATCTTCGAGCCGGGCCGAAGATATTTTTTATCGGGCCGAATCGGGCTAATCATTTTCAAAAATCGGGGCGAGTCGGACTTTTCATTTTGGCCCGGCCCGAAAATTCGAGCTTTTCGGGCCGGCCCGAAAAATCTTATAGTTCAATCAAATGCACAGTTTTCTTAATATTTTAATGAAAATGGATGAAGTTAAAAAGATCAAAATGATTTAATAACAACAAACTTCACATATTAATAAATAAAAATGTATTATTTTACTTCAAGAATCCAAGGTTGTTCATTAAAGCATAATAATTATATTGTAATGTTGCTATTATTATTTTTATTACTCGTATATACTTAAATAAAAGTGACTCTTTGTTCCTACCATAATGATTTCTTGTCCTATTTTTGAGCAGAAACAAAGTTGGATAAAAAAACCTTATGTAAATTATATTTTTTTATATAAGATTTGTGAAAAAGTTGTTTAAATTTTCGAACAGCTTTGGGAAACAAAGTGTTAAATACACGTAAGTCTGTAATTTTTATAACAAACTTACACTAGAAGGGTCTCTTTTTTAACTACTTAACTAATATTGAAAGTTATAAGAATGTAGAGGTTTTTTATAAGTTTGACACGAAAAAAGTTAAACATTTGGCTTTAACATAAAAATCAACATTAGGAATGCCGGATGCACCCAATTTCGAACTTTGGCCTGGCCCGACCCGAAACCCGGCCCGATTTCGAGTCAATTTTCGAGCCGGGCTAGCTAATTTTTTTGTCGAGTCGATCTTCGAGTCGGGCCGGTAATTTTTATTTGCGGGCCGAGTCGATCCAAACCTCAAAGTTCGGCCCGGCCCGGTCCGAATGCATCTCTAGTTTTTTTTTCTGTGTATATGTATATTTAATTAATAATAAAATAAGATATATTAAATGTACTTCCCAGAAAAAGTCTAGAGTAATGTCTCTGACTTTTTGACACTCATATTTATCTGGCAATCACTAACATTTTAATTTTTTCACTTGTTTTCCATGGGCTGCGAGATTCATTTACAACTTATTATTTTATATATTTATAAGTCTCTATCTTTAACTCTATAGAAGATATAATAAAATTTTTAAATGTATCGGATAGACACAGATTTTTATATTCTTTAATATTAGTAATAACAGAAATTCCTGTTTCAAAAGTTTCAGAATTGCACTATAAAGTATATGAAATTGGCGTTCAGAATTTATGGATAAATCAAAACCTACATTTTTTAAGTTGTCTTAGTATTGTTCTAGCACGTCGATATTTAGAATACAATTGTACATAAATAAATTTTATGGAATTTTTCCACTCTCCTAAAAGATGCACTAAACTAGATAACATAGAGAAAACTAGACTTGAAAAAGAATATTGAATATTTCAGTAAATTGATTACAAAGTAATCCAATTAGGCTGGGAAAATTTCACTGAAAAACCGATACACT
The DNA here is from genome assembly GCA_943142095.1 of Ophonus ardosiacus. Classification (NCBI taxonomy): domain Eukaryota; kingdom Metazoa; phylum Arthropoda; class Insecta; order Coleoptera; family Carabidae; genus Ophonus; species Ophonus ardosiacus. Next base: position 9,407,808 of record OW964823.1, on the reverse strand, counting down.
CCAAAGTGTTTTCCTTCAAGAAACTGCATTTCCTTAAGATAATTCTATTACCAGCAAAGAAATTTACATAAAAAAGAAACGAATTTAAATACAGGTCATATTAATTAAAATAAGTTTATCAGTATTTCGTTGACTTGATAAATAAATACTTGTTATATTAATTTAAATAAGTCTATCAGTATTTCGTTGACTTGATGTAACAGCACTTTATTATTATTATTGTTATTATTGTTATTATTATTATTATTATTATTATTATTATTATTATTATTATTATTATTATTATTATTTAAAACTATACCCTACAGGCAAATGCCCAATTACAGGGTAAGAAGAAAAAAACTAATTTAAAAGACACATTGCTTTATATTATTAATACTGTCATGGAATAAATCAACATGTATCGAATGGTAGCTGTTAACAGTGTTAACCATGAAGTAAATGGGGGATTTTGATAATAAGATGAAACGAGCTGTGGGTAAATAAAAAGTATTGTTATAGCGAGCCGAATGTCTGGGTACTTGTAGAGACAATTTACCTAATAAATATGGACAATCTATTTTGTTATTTATTATCTCCCAAAACAGGATACAAAAGTATCCCAAAAACATGGGTGATAGTACAAAACAAAACAAAACCATAATGGCGACAACAGATGAGAAGTATATAAATGTATAATATAAACTATACAGAGACATATAAATACAAATATTTCGAAATAAAGAAGCAAAATATAACATTTCTTAATGAAACATATTATAAATAACATTTCTGTAGTCTATAAATGAAAATTGAAAATATCAAGTTCATTTAAACATTTGTTTTCCATATCATTGTAAATGAAACATAGTCTTCTAATTGGATCTTTAAGTTCATAATTATTTCGTAACACGGGGATGAAAAAGTTTTAAAAGAACGGGAATGCAATCTAGGTACGACAAAACCAATTTGATTAAGGGCTGAATTATCATCATTATCAGCCAATAGACTAAAATCCCGTAAACCTTTCTGGAATGAACTATTTCTTAATGCTCCTTTCTGCACTACCGATCAATGGAAAATGAGGTTTGTTAAAGAACAATATTTTTTAAAATTTAGTACTTATGTAGAAGTTATATAAAAATTCTTGCAACAGCACTATTGTGATTATTGTAAATTATTAAAAAAAATTTGCGATACAAATATATTTGTCATATGTTTTAAATTACTTTGTCTCAGTCCTTACATTTTTCTTTATGTAATATTTTTTTTTTGTTTTTGTGTTTAAAATATCATGCATTTAATCATCTTGTAGTCATAATTTATTCCGATCTTTCATTTAAAACAAAAAATTTAATTAAAATCTTTTTTCTTAAAAATAAATATTTATGTGAAGTTATCATTTTGCTGTAATATTCTAAAAATTACTTAATTAATTACTAAACGTAACTATATTTGAATTTAGCGCCAAATTTTGTAACTAGATTAACAGTTTGTCACAGGTCAGGTTTTTAGTTACTGAATTCTTTTAAAAAAAATAAAGTATAGTGACCTATTTTTTGGCTGTTTTCCTGTAATAGCCTGTGTCTGTATAACTAAATTTAAATTGGATGTTACAAAACATCAGATCGGAGTAAAATTTAGCGCAATAAATGTTTACGATTCTTTTATGACTCGTTGTAGGCCTTAGCTGTCTTGGTAGACGCAAATAATAATACAATAAAATTTATACCCGCCCTCTGCTACGCCGCACTTGATAACTTTGACTTTTAATGCTCTTTTTTACTGCTTATAACCTCTCCTCAAAAGATATTCCCCAGATATTTTCATTTAGTTTTATCAATAAAAGCCCTGGACATAAGGGATCTAAGTTTCGTAAGCGAATAAATATACATCAGGCAGAAAATTGAGAATTTTTTCCCTCTGAAGTTTCTTATTTTTGATGAAAAATACAAAAGTACGAAACACGCGCTCACATATCTAGAAGTTTTCGAGGTGATGTTAGTGTTTGAAGTTTGAAGTTTTCATTTCTCAACACGGAACAGTGCACCGCTGGAAAATAATAGTAACTGTACAAGGAATTTTACCTTTACGTTTGCGTAGCTTTAGCTTTAGAGTTGAGGAATACATTGTGGAATTTGTAATCAGATGCATACAGAAATACTTGGAAGGTTATTTCAACAAATCTAACAAACATCAAGCTAAAGGACTACAAACAAAATGACAAATAAATACTTATATATTGGTACAGTTTTAACCTCAACATATAGATGTTAATTATTAATTTATTTCTGGTATTACAATTGTTTGGCTCTGTCAAATTGGCCCGCCTTTTTACCTCTCGCTAAAAGAGGTATTGGATTCATGCTAAAATTCGCATATCCAGATTTTAGTGAATAAGCACGATTTAACGTCCCTAGAATCCGATTATAACATTTTTAAAATTATGTCTGTGTGTGTGTGCGTTTGTGTGTGTGGATGTGTGTATATGTGTGTGTGTGTGTGTGTATGTGTGGATGTTGGAAGGACAATTCCTCAAAAACTATAAGACTTAAGACCTGTTTAACTATAAATTTTTCAATCTGACATTCCTGGGAAGTGCTGAAAAGGTTATAGTAACAATTGGACAACCGGAAGTAGTAGTTTCTTAGAAAAATTCTTCTAAATATAATTTTTTGGAAATTTTTGTTATTACAAATATTGAAGAACATAAAATTCTCCATCTAATACACTTAAAATTTTTATTATATCTTGAAGAGAATTAGAGATGAAGACACTATAATATACAAAATAATCGGACTTAATACACACATCGCAGAGGCTAAGGCACTAAGGAAACCAGTTGACAAATTCAAATGTGTATAATAATAGTAATGTTTATAACATAGTTTGTTAAAAATCAACAGTTTTAGCGACATTCTGAAAGCTTTTTCTAGGAATTATTTAAAATTCTACAGCCCGATTCACAAAAAAGTTTAAGCTAATCCTCATTTTTGGATTGGCGAATTCTACTCTAATTTTGACAGTTTATATCTTAAAATATAGTCTAACCTATTCCTAGTATCTACCTTTATTGATAATATCATGAAAATTAAGTTTTAAATACCGGAATAGAATAGAATTCGCTAATCCAAAAATGAGGATTAGCTTAAACTTTTTTACGCACATCTGCTTTAAAATTGTTTGTTTACATCGTAGTTACCATGGCGGAAACTGAAAGATTACACCCTGCGGGCGGTAAAGTAGCATACGCGGGCGGTAAAATACAGAAAGAGCCCGCGTACTGGCAAACAGAATATCAAAAATACAATTGGAAATGTAATCAAGACTCTTATTTTTAAAAAATGATAATTTTCCCTAAGTTTTTGTTAGAATTGTCTAAGGAATTACTTCAGAAATTGTTTCAAATCTCCAAGTTTGACATTTAAAAAAATATTCATATAACCAAATAGTTAGCAACGCAACGCATCGCCTTATTGTTTTGTGACAAGGCCACCTGGCTACGTAATATTTTTATATAGCAACAAGCTTTAAATGTATTTAAAAAATTATTATAAACATTTCATTTGATTGCAGTTGTGCGTAAAACGTTGTACATACCTCGGGCCGAAAGAAGTTTACACCCTTGGACGAATAAAAACCCTCCGCTACGCATCGGGCTTCAAATTTTGTCCGCAGGCGTAAACCTTTTCTTTCGACCCTCTATATGTAAATAACTATTGTGAATTGGGCTGGTAGATAATATCCATATATCCATAAGAAATACCGCCAATCTTGTTAATGAATTGAAAGAATCTCTTACATTTAGGAACATCCTCATAATAAAAAATAGACAAAATTAGAATTGTATGTGTGCAGAAAACATGTTAAATACAATAAAAAACAATATTTGGGTAAAGTTCTGTAATGTTTTTGTTATAAAACGACGGTTCGATAGCAAAATGCAATACAATACTTATATATTAACACAAAATGAAAATGGCGAGAGGTATTGTGCTGGCCACAACCGGTTTTTTTAAATTATTATAAATATTTCGCCTTTACTTAAACGTTGATTGTGAAAAGCATAGGCCTCCTTATTAGTAAAAGAGATAAGTATTTAATCTCGTATTGTTCTCGTTCGGTAGGTGGCCGGTTTTATTGGAAAATGAATCGTCGGCATAAGCCTTCGTGGCCGCAATATCGCAAAATTGCGTTTTTTATTACCTGAAGTTAAAGCGTCCGAGACGATTAAAACATAAAAATGCAAATTTCCCACGAGCCATAAGCTCGACAACAGATATCAATTACAACACCCTAAAAGGGACAGACAAAAGGCCATCGCACTCATCACAAATAAAATGAGGTAGATAATAGTTATTTATTATATGAGTGTGGAATGTAACATATTAGTCACGAAAGAAAAAGTTAAGCCACGAGGCCCGCAGGGCGAGTGGCTAATTTTCTTCCACATGAGTTAAAAACAATATATTATCCAACACTATTTTTAAAACATCTTAAATCATTTTTATATTTTCGTTCATCGTTTGATACCGACATGTCATTTGATATACTATTTAAAATTATGACGTAGCCATTGAATGGTTGTTGTTTTCTTATATTGTTATTGAAAAAATTCTGCAATAATTATTGTCTGTCATTGGGAATTATTTTAAAGAAAACTAAACTAAAATTGGTGAAAATTAGGACCTTCCTTTAAAACATTCACGTACAAGTATAAGCAGTACAGTTGAATTTAATTCCGATGCTAGTAACCACAAACTCGTTTCATCAGCCGTAGATGACAGCTGTCAATGTGCAAAAATAAGTAACTTAAGTATCTTTTAACAAAAATAATGTTAAATGATTTCAATAATAAAATAATTTTGTAAACTTGCTTTTTATTTAGGTAAATAAAAAAAATGCAAAAATCAGTAATAATTCCTCCGTGACTTCTTAAACATTCTCTCAGGGAGTGTACATTAGTTATTTCAAATAACCATAGTAACAAGTATATTATGAGTCAGTGTTGGATATAGTTATTTTCGTAACAAGTTATGAAATATACCAAATATCATGCGAGTGTAAATTGACGCACGACGCGTAGCGGAGTGCAAGTCAATACACACGAGCTAAGATATTTGAATTTCATACAAGTTATGAACATTATTTTTTAGACGAGCATAAATAAATTTTACTTTTTTATCAAAACTGAAATTTAGGTTCAAACGTACGGACAGTTGACAAATGAATAATGTATACATATAGCCAGAAAATAATGACATAGTAACCTAGCAACCGTGTCAACTATTACAATATGAAATATATCGTAACACTAATGTGATAAGTTCAACTTTCAGTGTTAGGATACTACGTTGATATGTTATACTTATCACAATGGTCGTAAGAAAGATTTTAGTTTTAAGGTCCATAGAATCCAATTTTAATATTTTCACGATGATGTATACATAAGAATATACCTAAGTCCTTTCTGGCACAAAAGTGACCCCTGTGGTGCACTCTCCACGCCAGCAATGAGTGCCCGTGAGGTGACGCCTGGTAAGCGCCCGCACGGTACAAATATGTTATCATCATTACCGTTATCTGCGATAAAGCAGATTGGCACACCTAGAAATGGGTAATATGCCGTGATGATATATTAATTTATTCACAATCATTATAGTAATATACAAATTCCTAACCTTTTGAAGGTTGGAAAATACGTCATTCCTAACTTTAATGGCATTCTCTTGGGTTGGAAATAACAGATTTCAGTTCCATCTCTTGGGTTGGAAATGTTTATGTAGGGGTTGTCTAGCAACATTGCCGTAGATCCCCATAATTAAGTAGGCTAAACAAATTGTAAGACAGCTGTCAAAATATTAATAAAATTAAAGGTTATAATTCATTGATTTATTTTGAAAATTATTGATTTAAAATGAGGATGATTGTGAATAAAATAGTATTCATAACCTCGGTGGGAGTTTCATAACAGCCTCGCGCATTAACTCACCTCGAGGCTTCGCCTCTCGGTAATATACATAAGCCTTCGGCTGTAATGAAACATATCCCACCTCGGATGCAATATACTATTATTTTATTTCATTTTACATCCCTTGACGACCAAAATTTTACATTATCTCTTATTTATTTATTTTTATTATTATTGACTTTTCAACTTTTTAAAAGTTATTTATTTATGTTTTTATACGACGATCAACTCTGTGATAATTTTATTTGTTCCTTTTGGATGGTTGCGACTAAAAACTAATGTTATTAGACAATTTCTTGCCCTGAAGAAGACTAAAGTATTAGTCGAAACTATAGTGATTGTATATACATAGTGTGGCCAATAGGGGGATCGATTTTGATTGGTCGGAGCGAATTTGCCTAAATATGGCGAATATTATGCCGACAAAGTGACATTTTCAGATTTGTTACGTGAATTGAAGGTAATTATATTATATTTATATTTTAGATAGTGCAAATAATTATATTACACGTGTATTTGTATATTTATAACTCAAAGTTATATATACATATTTTTTTAACATAACATCTTTTTTAGGTTAACTGTCAAAATTACTAAAAATGTCTAATATTAAGGTATATATTTTAGATGCCTGGTTGCGTGGCGGTTAGTTGTGAAAACAGTTCTTCGAAAGGATTTAGAATGAAAATAAATATTTTGTTTCCATTTAATATGCTCTTTCATTAATTGTTTATCGAATATTGTTTAGTTATCACATCATATGAATTCAAATTTCCCGCGCATTTTGCCTAAATATGGCGGCGGTTGGCCACACTATGTATATACAGTCACTATAGTCGAAACGTTGGCTTCAAATAAATAATTTCACTGCAGACTGCTGGTCCGATTATTTTTCCTTCGGGAACTCATCCATTCCTCAGTTGATTATCGCTCAAGTTCGTTATAACGGTCTACACAAATGTTCGCGCGACTAACGGAGGTTTAAAATCATCAAGAAACTGCAAGAACATCAATAATTTTGTTTAAAGAGTACCTACATAATCTTCATCCTCTTTTGATATGTATCCGTTTAAGTATATGTATCTGTTTTCGTGTATGCGATAAGGTAGGTGTGGAGTAGTTGAGTCCCTCTGGATCCTACTTTATAGTTATTGCTTGGCGCTTTTATCCATTCCGGTTCTCTGGGGAGGTCCCTTGTCACGTTCTCATCACATGGCAGCATGGGGATGAAGATGAGGACGAGCATGGGAACTCCAGAGACACGCTGTTATTGCATTATATCACGCGCATCCACCAATTGTCACCTTCACACACGACACACGGCTATAACTTAGCGGATGGACAGACATAAAGAACTGTCAACAAAATGCGGGATTATTTACTATGTAGTGGCGTGCAAAAGTTTTGAAGCACATTTTTTTTACCTCTCGCTAGTGAATAAGTACGATTTAAAGTCCTTACAATCCGATTTTAACATTTTTACGATGATGTTTCTCTCTCTCTCTCTCTCTCTCTCTCTCTGTGTGTGTGTGTGTGTGTGTGTGTGTGTGTGGATGCGCGTGTGTGTGCGTGCGCGCGCGCATGTGTGTGTGTGTGTGGATGTGTGTGGATGTGTGTGGATGTGTGTGGATGTGTGTGTGTGTGTGTGTGTGTGTGTGTGTGTGTGTGTGTACGTGTGGATGTTAGAACGACGATTCCTCAAAAACTGTAAGACTTAAGACTAACTATGAATTCCTCAATCTGATATTCCTGGGAAAAGCTGAAAAGGTTTTGGTAACAATTGGACAACCGAAAGTAGTAGTTTCTTAGAAAATTCTTCTAAATATATTTTTTTGGACATTTTTACAAATATTGAAGAACATAAAATTCTCTATCTAGTACACTTAAAATTTTTATTATATCTTGTATAGATTTAGAAATAAATACACTATAATATATAGAATAATCTTATGTAATGCAGTCTAAACTACAAAAACTACAAATGTTTATAACATAGTTTGTAAATGACAGATGTCAGTGTCAAAAATCAACAGTTTTAGTGACATTCTGATAGCTTTTTCTGGGAAGTACATTTAATCTTTCTCATTATTTTATTAATTAAATATTTAAAATTATAGGTAAAATGCATATATCCATCACAAATACCGCCAATCTGGTTAATGAGATGGAAGAATCTCTGACATTTAGGAACTTCCTCATACAATGAAAATATTCATAATTAAAATTATATGTGTGCAGAGACATGTTAAATACAATAAAAAACAATATTTGGGTAAAGTTCTGTAATTTTTACCTCTCGCTAAGAGGGGTATTGGATTCATGCTAAAATTCGCATATCCAGATTTTATTGAATAAGCACAATTTAAGGTCCCTAGAATCCGATTATAACATTTTAAAAATGATGTCTGTGTGTGTGTGGATGTGTGTATGTGTGTGTGTGTGTGTGTGTGTGTGTGTGTGTGTATGTATGGATGTTGGAGGGACGATTCCTCAAAAACTATAAGACTTAAAAAATATTTAACTGCAGTTTCTTCAATCTGACATTCCTGGGAAGAGCTGAAAAGGTTTTGGTAACAATTGAACAACCGAAAGTAGTAGTTTCTTAAAAAAAATCTTCTAAATATAATATTTTGGGAGTTTTTTTTAATAAATATTGAAGAACATAAAATTCTCCATCTAATACACTTAAAATTTTTATTATATCTTGTATAGATTTACAGATAAAGACACTATAATTTATAGAGTAAACTAATCGCAGAGGCCAAGGCACTAAGGAAACCAGTTGACAAATTCCAATGTTTATAACATGACACATGTCATTGTCAAATATCAGCAGATTTAGTGACATTCTGATAGCTTTTTCTGGGAAGTATATTTAACTTTTCTTATTGTTTCATTAATTAAATATTTGAAATTATAGGTAAAATTGTGGGAAAATGCATATATCCATCAGAAATACCGCCAATCTGGTTAATGAATTGGAAGAATCTCTGACATTTAGAAACATCCTCATACAATGAAAAATAGATATAATTAGAATTATATGTGTGCAGAAGACATGTTAAATACAATAAAAAACAATATTTGAGTAGAGTTCTGTATTTTTTTGTTATAAAACGACGGTTCGAAAGCGAAGTGCAATACAATACTTATATAGCCTAATATGGAAATGACGAGAGGTCTCGTGCTGGCCACAACAGATTTTTTTGTTATAAAACGACGGTTCGATAGCGAATTGCAATACAATACTTATATAGGTAACATTTAACGTAGGTGTTGTGCTGGCCACAACAGATTTTTTACTACTTTTAAAGTATGTATATATCTGGCGCAATATTTTTGAACATCATAAATTACTTTGTTATCACATAAGTTTATTTATGTAATTTATGGTTTATGTTTATAAAAATAGCAATTTCATTTCTTTATCACTTTTGCAATATATGATATAATGTAAAAATTTGTGTGGCTTAAAACTTTTGCACGCAACTGTATATCAACCATGTGCCTGAGTGTCTGGTTTAGAATCTAGCGAATATATGAAAATAAAATTATCTATCTTTCTTTCTGGGTTGATTGTGTAAGTTTTTGCAAAAGCCTGGTATATTTCTCAGAAAATATATGCATGCAGATGTATGAAATTCCTCAATACAAAGATAAATAAACATAAACAGAGAAGAAATATGCAGAGCACTTGTGAGACCGCTGCAAAAAGTACTAACATTTTTAATACTTCATAAAAATATTCCAGTGAAAAAGAATACACAAAAGTGGAATACAGTTTTACATTTACTGCAGTTGTACCTAGTTGTAGCTTATGAATTCTTTCTTACGACAAGCATAAGATAAAAATTTTACTTGAGATTCACACAGCAAGTTACAGAAAGAAATATATTATGTAGGTTTAAATTTTAAGTGTCCAGTTCAACATTCTTTTCTACCAATTATAATATCAGAGGTGTTCTCTTAATTTTGAGCTTAATATAGTAAAACAGTACATATTTCATTTTGAAAAATTTGTTATACAGGTTAGTTAAAAGTATGGAGACGGCGATTTATTGTCGTTAATATTCATTTTAGGAAATTATGTTCAATACAAAAGTTTTTTAAGAAATTTTGATCTACATTTGAGAATACTTGAATTTTTTTTTTCTTTAATTGTTTTTGAGTTACGCTTGTCCGCGTAATTTTTTTAAATGGGAACCTATTAATTTTACTCTACCATTCGATAGAGTGTGTTTTTCTCTTTACAACAGTGTGTTTGTTTTTTGTTTTTCAATTTATTTTAATAACAATTTTACAAGGAAAAACACCGGTTCAAGTATTTACGAATAGTAGGTTCATCTAAGATAGACAAAATTATTTCCAATAAAGTTGTCGGTCACAATCTTATCATTAAAAACAAATTAATAACTAAGTAAATTACATCGCTCGAGTTTGTTTATCGCTTCGCTTTTGTCTATCTTAGATGTACCTACTATTCGTAAATAACCTTCTGTCAATTCAATGTATTTTGTACAAATCCGATACTAAAAGTTCCTTGGAAAAGATTGTATATATCCTGTAAAATTGTAACACGAACACACTATTTTTTACAAATACCATATTGCAAGTTCCTTTAAAAAGATTCTATAAATCCAATATAATTATAAAATGAATGTGCATTTTGTAAATTGCACTTCACACTTCCTCATTCCTATCCAACGCATCTTCTTCACACAGTTCTTCCTCTCTCAAATATTCTGCTACACAGTCCTTCCATCTCTTTGGCCTACCTCGTACTCCCGGCATTGAAACTGCAAGTCATTTGCGAGGGACACTCTGTCACTTATGTTACTTTCTGATCCTATATACTTTCCATTTTGGTTTTGCACTTGACACTGACATCTGTCAATTAGAATTTTTTGAATATATTTGCTGTTTCCATAATTTTTGCAAAGCTGAAAGCTGACTGATTTTTGAAAGTTAACCTCTCTTAATCTCTCTATAACTCTATATCTATTGAATATGAAGGAAAATGTATAATCAAGTCGTATAGAGAATAAAATTTTCTTAAAATGTCGAAAAATGATATTTAACTGCGTTTTTTGCAAAAAAAAATGTTAAGAACTTCAAATAAGGGTACTTCCGGTTGACCAATTATAACCAAAATCTAATCAGCTCTTCATATGGTTGTAAAGAAGAGGAATACGAAAGAATAATTTTTAGAATTGTAGTTTTAGAGTTATCGTCGGAGAAAAATTTGTCACACACACACGGACACACGGACACACACACACACACAGACACACACACATACAGACATCAATGTAAAATTAGTAAAATCGTATTCTAGGGATCTTAAAACATGCTTATTCATTAAAAACTCACCACCGAATTTTTTGACCAAAGACAGTACCTTCCTTTTGACGGAAGGTAATAGTTATTTACATATAGAGGGTCGAAAGAAAAGGTTTACGCCTGCGGACGAAATTTGAAGCCCGACGCGTAGCGGAGGGCTTTTATTTGTCCAAGGGTGTAAACTTCTTTCGGCCCGAGGTATGTACAACGTTTTACGTACAACTGCAATCAAATGAAATGTTTTTAAATTATTTTTTAAATACATTTAAAGCTTGTTGCTATATAAAAATATTACGTGACCAGGTGGCCATGTCACAAAACAATAAGGCGATGCGTTGCATTGCTAACTCTTTGGTTATATGAATATTTTTTTAAATGTCAAACTTGGAGATTTGAGACAATTTCTGAAGTAATTTCTTAAGAAATTCTAATAAAATCTACTGAAAATTTAGCGGAACTGATTTCATTTTAAAAAAATAAGAGTCTTGATTATATTTCCAATTGTATTTTTGACGTTTTGTTTACCAGTAGGAGGGCTTTTGCTGTATTTACCGCCCGCATATGTTACTTTACCGCCCGCAGGGTGTAATCTTTCAGTTTCCGCCATGGTAACTAAGATGTAAACAAACAATATTGATACAGTTTGGCGTAAAAAGTATTATGGCTTAACGAATAACATTAAACTTATGTAAGTTAATTGAAAACCTTTCATTCCATTAATTAATGATGGTTATATTCCTAATAGATCCATTAATGGAAACTATATCAATACTATAGTGTTGACTAGAATGTCTGTAGGGCATAACAGCAGTCGGATGTGCGAATGAATATTTAAACAACCCCTTCACACCCCTTCACACCCCTGTAACGCCCTCTACGCCAATGATCGATCGGTTTTTAATTGGCGCCAGCCCCAGTCAAATTAACACAAGGGGAGATATTATCGCCTAACCGCCCCCAACTTCGATACAAGATAAAAGTTGGGGGGCAATTTATTGCCGGCAATAATTATGATGAGTTTTTATGGCGATTTTATTGTGTTACATTTCAAGGTAAACTGAACAAATAATTACGGGAGGTGTTCGGTTAATGATGAGGGTAACAATTATGCCGTGATTTTTTGACATTTTAAATTGATTTTTTATCAGTTTAACTTTCGTAACTTAATTACAAGTGACAGATAAAAAATTTTTAAAAAATCTGGTGTGGCCAGCACAATACCTCTCACTATTTCCGTTTTGTTACATAAGTATCGAATTTAACATTATACACACAAATAATTCTAATTATAGAAATGAGTGCCAGTGAGATGATACCTGGTAAACGACCTCACGGTACAAATATATAATCATTACCGATATTTGTGACAAAGCAGATTGGCACACCCAGAAACGGGTAATATGCTGTGATGATATATTTATTTATTCTTTCATTCTATTAGAAATCTTGTCCTACTCTTCTAAAATGTTCAAGATGGTTCCAATTCATTGACGGGATTGGCGATATTTCTTAAGGATATATGTATGTACTATTATTATTAATACACATACCTACCTACTTGCCATTTTAAATATTTAATTAATAATTCAATAATAATTATTAAATGTATTTCCCAAAAAAAGCTTTCAGTAATATCAGTAAAAATGTTAATTTTTGACTCTGACATTTATCTGTCAATTACAAACATTTGAATTTGACAACTGGTTTCCTTGGTGTACTCTGGACTGTGTGATTTATTGCAACAGATTATTCTACATATCATATTTTTTTTATCTCTAAATCTATAGAAGATATATATATTTTTAAGTTTATTAGATGGAGAATTGTATGTTCTTTTATTTTGTAGAAATAATAAAAATCTTTAAAAAATAATATTTAGAACATTTTTTTAAGAACCTACTATTTCCGGTTGTCCAATTATTTTCAAAACTTTTTTAGCTCTTCCCATTAATGTCAGATTGAGGAATACGTAGTTAAACAGGTCTTAAGTATTATAAATAGTTTTTGAGGAATCGTCCTTCTAACATTCAGACACACACACCACACACACACCCACATACACACACACACACACACACACAGAGAGAGAGAGAGGGGGGGAGAGCCCCATCATCGTAAAAATGTTATAATTAGATTCTGGTGACTTTAAAACGTGCTTATTCACTAAAATCTGGATATGCAATTTTTAGTTTGAATCCAATACCTCTCTTAGCGGGAGGTAAAAATGTGTCTCTTTTTGCTACTCCGGTGTAGCACACAGAAAAAAAATCTGATGTGGCCAACACAAAACCTCCCACTATTTAATTTTTATTAATTTAAAATTTAAATACATACCTACGTATTTACTAACGCTGCAAACTGTTCCATTGCAGAAAACTATTGCTTTATTTACTATTTTCTTTTTAAAATGTCACTATTATTAATTTGAAGTGATTAGTTTCTTGACAGTGACATTTACTGTCAGTTACATTCATTTGAAATATGAACTGTGTAACAAAGGAATTGTGTTTATATTAGGCTTCGGGACTAATAAAAAAATATTTTTAAATTTATTTGTAAAATATATAGAAAAAGTATTAATGTATCTCTGTAGAAAATTCAATAATCTTTAATTTTCATAAGACATAAAATGCGAAAAAATGGCATTTAATGGTATTTTTTGAAGAAAAACCATTAGAGCTTCAGGTAAAGTGCCATTTCCGGTTATCCGATTTACACCAAAATCTAATGGTTTCTGTTCATATTAGAATAGGATAGAAATACAAGGTTTCAGAATTTTCTGAATGATAGTATTTGAGTTAGAGCGAAGACAAAATCCCTACACATACACACACACATACATACACACACACACACATACATACAGACATACAGACATACAGACATACAGACATCATCGTGAAAATGTTAAAATTGGATTCTAGGGACCTTAAATATACTAAAATCTCGATATGTGATTTTTAGCAGGATCCCTATACCTCCCTTACCAACGGTAGCGGGAGGTAAAAATATTTGAAATTTTGTCTAATTATAATTAGATATTATTTTATTACGCAATATGTCTAATAATTTAGTATAATGTACAAATCTTAATTTAGCATTTTAACTAACGCGAAATAGATAGTAAATATTTTGTAAAAAATCGTTAATTTAAGTATGTAAATAGTTATTTTAATTATTTATTTTATTTAATTTTACTATATTTTGGCTTCATTATTTTTGTCCTTCAATTATCTGTGATTTATCTATTGAATTAGGTAAGTAAATAGAAAATTTAAATATATATTTCGTTAATTTCTTTATTTATTTTTAGTTCAATACTAAATGTAGTCATTTAAACTAATTTTGTATTTAATTTTACTATAATTTGTTATTACAAATTTAGAAAATTTAACTAAATCAACTTAGATAATTTAATGAAAACATATTAGTTGGCTGAAAATTACAGATTTATTTAGTTAATTTAAATACAAATTAGACGGTTTGTTTTTTCTGTGCAAAAGCAGATAACTTTATTTAGGTATGTCATTGTCAAAAATCATTCACTTGTTATTGCACAACAACATTTCTGGGTGTGCCAGTATCTACAACACATGTAGACATCGGTAATAATGACGATATATTTTACCGTGTGGGCGCTTACCAGGCGTCACCTCACGGACACTCATAGCTAGTGTGGAGAGTGCACCACAGGGGTCACTTTTGTGCCATTTAAAATTGGAAATATTTAGCGCCTGTCGGGATCGAACCCGGTTTCCCCGGGTTCGCGGCCAGACACTCAGGCACGCAGCCACGGGACCCCACAACAACATTCTTTCGTGAAGAATCCAATAAGTGGTTAATTTTTAGCAATGGGGTCCTATACCATTTTTCTTTTATTTTATTTTTTTTCTGTAAGAACAGGATAAAATAAGAATTTTAGTGCAAACGCGACTTAAAAATTTTACGTAATAAGCGAGATATGAATTTTTAAAGTTTAAAAATTTGTGCGTGACGTAGCAGGTACTAACAAGTGATCGACAAACAATGAGACAAACTGTTAGTTATAGAGGGAACAATTTTTTTCATGTTTGCATCGCTGAAATGTTTGTAAATAAAAACTTATACGTTATATTCATGAAGAAATTATTATTAAGTATAAATAACGTAAATAATAACCTTTTTTTCTTAATAAATTATAGAACATTGAAACAGTTTGACAATATTATTACACAAAGCATGACGACGGATGGCGCCAGTGTTGGCCTGTTTTGAAGTTTCAATATTAATTTAACTAATATTATTATTAATTTAATTAATATTACAAATATTGATTTAATTATAAATATATTATTATTGTTAATATTACTAGATGTTATAATTAAACAAATTCATCAAACACAAACTTGTTAAATGTTTTGTTAGGTTATGGAACAACATGACATTTCATATTCTTTTAAAGGCGACCGCAACAGACGCGCGAATCTCCTTTTTAAAATCAGGCGACCAATCAAATTCTTAGTACCTAATGCGTCATACCCAATTAGTAATCATCTTCAATCGCTTATACTTTGTGACCTAGTCAATATTTAAAGAATTTTTTTTACTAATACTCATTAATTTATGTATATTTTCGTCTTCTTATTTAAGATAGTTTAAATATGAGTATGGTATAGGACCCCATTGTTATAATTTATTTTCTAGGTATAGCATCCAAGTTCCTCTCTTTTTCTTTGTAGCAATATCTCCAACAATTTACTGAGTTCCCGTGTAGCTGTATATTTGTAGTAACTAGAACTAAATGAGATGAAAAACGGAACAATAGTTAAGCCGGTGCTTAGTATCTTAATGCAGCCGTTATAATAAAAGTCAATTACTGTGCTGTTAGACTGTTACTGTTGTACACTGCACTGGACCTCTTCTTACCCCTCTTCGGTCCGTGTCTATTGCGATTACGAATCACTTGTGTGGAATTCTGTTATCAGACACACTTACAGCCAGAATAGCCTTTGGTCCAGTGCGCTGCAAATACTTATTCTTTTGTACCGGAAATAAAAGTACATCGCGCAGAAAATGGAACAGAAATGGTCGTGCTTCCGCTTGCCCTTCCGTAGTTTGTAGCGGGTAGTCCTCAAGGATGTAAAGGATGAAGAATAAAGGATATTTACTGTAGAACAGGTCAGGGTTAAGAATCATGTACCCGACAATGAGCCTGTTTCACATTTTTCAAAAACTATTTTAAATGAAAGTTTATGCAATGATTTTCTTAGTAATAATTTTTATTTTAATAATTTGTTGTTATTTGTGGAAATAATTAAATAAAAAGATTGGCGTCCTGAAAAGCTACTCCCCACTCCTGTGACGTAGAAGCACATACATTACATCATTAATAGCCAATAGGAAAATAGTTTTTCCATCACCTACGTTTATTCATATTATTTATATAAATAAACGTAGGCTAAAGTTTGTCACATGTTAATAAAAAAATCTTTTAATTTGACATTTGACGCTCACATTGCTGATTGTAATTGAATAATAAAGTAATAATGGCTAATTCAAATTACACTCAAGCTAAGTCGGACAATTTACCAAAGGTCGATAGCTGGATGATGGCTGAATTTATATCAGAACGATTGTTTTACTGCTACCGAAATAAGGGGTGTTAAAGAGTTGAGGTAAAATAAAATATAAAAACTGAATTTACTATATAAATTGATAATATATTTTATTTTAAAGTTCTGGTCGTGATTCTTACATTGAATCTGCTATAGGACATGTAGATCTATCATAAGTGAAGCAACAAAAATATACTGTTATCGTGAAGGTGGATGAAAGTTGAAATGATCTTCACAAACATGTAGACACGATTTTTCTGACAAATTATCAGCTCTTCGACTTACTGCTTCTAGCCACAATTTTCTTTTCTTCGCATCTTTTGTAAAATTTATAAACTCTATAGTAGGTTTGTTCCTAACAATATTTTTGTAAGAATGCACAATACAATATCGTAAATTACTCATTTTATTTTGAACTTTTTATTACGTACATATTATACAACTTGAACCAATCTAAAAATTTGACACTTGTTTGGCAACTTTGACAATACACTTGACACCTTAGAACCGCTGAAGATGTATGTACTCTGACGTCACATTTTGTTTCAGATCACGTGGCTTATTCAAAATTTTATCCAAATTTCAAAAATTAATTGTAAAATATCTAAAAGATATTTCGTGATATTTTCAAATTTGAGGTTCTCTAAAGAACAATGTCTTAAAATTTAATACTTAGAAGTCATATAAAAATTCTTGCAACAGCCCTATTATCCATAGATAGATATTTAAATATATCATTATTGTCAAAATATATGCATGTATGTATAGAGTGTTTCATTTTCGATGTGTTTTTAAGATATCTCGGAAATATTAATGATAGAGAAAAATTGGTTGCATATTCCTTTTTGAGAAAAGTTTAATAGCCACCACAGGAATTTTCGATCTTCTTTTGTTTCTGCGATACATGCAAAAACTCGTTTTTTGCTCATTTCAAAAGTACCTCATATTTTATTTATTACGGTAGTTAGAGAAAAATTGTTTTTAACAAATTTTGTAAAGATTTTAGTAAATGACCACGTTTTAAGGTCCCTAGAATCCAATTTTAACATTTTCACAATGATGTCTGTATGTGTGTATGTGTGTGTATGTATGTGTGTGTGTGTGTGTATGTGTAGAGATTTTGTCTTCGCTCTAACTCAAATACTATAATTCAGAAAATTCTGAAACCTTGTATTTCTATCCTATTCTAATATGAAAAGAAGCCATTAGATTTTGGTATAAATCGGATAACCGGAATTGGCACTTTACCTGAAGCTCTTAATGGTTTTTCTTCAAAAAATATTATGTCTTATGAAAATTAAAGATTATTGAATTTTCTACAGGAATACATTAATACTTTTTCTATATATTTTGCAGATAAATTTAAAAATATTTTTTTTATTAGTCCTGAAGCCTAAGATAAACACAATTCCTTTTTTACACAGTTCATATTTCAAATGAATGTAACTAACAGTAAATGTCCCTGTCAAAAAACTAATCACTTCAAATTAATAATAGTGACATTTTAAAAAGAAAATAGTAAATAAATCAATAGTTTTATGCAATGGAACAGTTTGCAGCGTTAGTAAATACGTAAGTATGTATTTAAATTAATAAAAATGGATAGGAATGTGTGGCGAAGGATGATTGTTGCGTAACTATTATTGTGGTCCGGATGCGGTTATTCGCTACCGAAAATCGGTCACATTAATATGATCTTATGTATGAATGCTATAATGATTGTGGACAAGGCGAAAGAAGAATGTTGTTAAAGAGTGAAGTGAGTCAGCTGAGCTCTTACTCTTATCCCTTTTCTTATTGTTACTATTGTTTCCGGGTTTTTGCTAACCCACTAAGTGGGAAACGCGTGATTTTATGTATGTATGTATGTATGTATGTATGTATGTATGTATGTAAAAATTAAATAGCGGGAGGTTTTGTGTTGGCCACATCAGATTTTTTTTATTAATAACTCTGGTATTATTAATTTGAAACTTGTTATGTGGATACCTACTATTTATTTAAATGTATGTTTATACTTTCTTTTGTTTCTGCATCTCAACCAGAGGCTTCTCATACCGGGTCATAAAACATTTCCATCTTTATTTTTCTATTCTATTAATATTCTTAAAATTTTTATTTATAAAATATTAATAAAATGCAAAAAATTCGCGAAAAAAGTTCGTTGCCGCATATGGTATTTTAGATTTTTTTTCTAGTATTTCTTTAATTGATATATTCCCCAAATATCAACATGGACCTCTATTTTTGGAACACCTCTATACAGGGCCTAACAGAAATAAGTACATTAATTTTAACCAGTAACGGAATTCGTTGTTATTATTAGTTTTTAATAAATTTTAACTATGAATATTTGTTTTTATCCTTAACTTCATAAATCAAATCCCAAATTTATATAATTTTTCTTAATATTATAACAATAATTCTCGTCTCCTGTCCTGAAGAAGGCTCATGTGGAGCTCGAAACCGGTCGACCCGAGAATTTAAAAAATAAAAATTTTATGACTGCAATCCAGAAACAATTTATTCCCTCACCCTGTATATCGTCCACCCGGAATCAATAATTACAGCAATTTATACATGTATCTATTTTTCATAAAACGCCAAAAAATATTCATTAATAATTGCCCACATATCGCATGACAAACATGTCATTTAAACACAAATTTTTCCTGCTCCACAATTTATTATTAATGATAAATATGAAACAAATTTGATTAAAAACGTCACATACCACCAAATTTAATCAAAAATATAAACAGAGCGACCACCCGCTCTAGGAAATATATCATTTCTCTGACACACAAAAATAAAATATTTTCATACTACAAAGTGCACCTAAATAAAAAATACTCCATCTTCCATCAGGAAGATTGCAGGACCTGAAATAGTGGACAGGATCAGGAAAATAGGACAGGAGGAGTCTGTGTTGATGGTTGTTTTCATTTATCACACTTACGAATATACTGGACAGATGGACTGCATTTCATTTCACTCCCAATATACAGAGCGCTATACAGTTGACGCTAGATGTTTATAGCTAGTTGGAAGGTCTCATTTATTGTCTTTGGTAATTGGTTTTACAAAAAGCAATTTTTCCGAACTGTTCGAAATGTTTATAAAACGGATAAAGTCATACAGAGAAAATAAAAAATCTGTTGTGACCAACATAAGACCTCTCGCCATTTTCATATTAGGCTATATACAGTATTGACCATAAAGATAAAAACTTAAAAAAAATTCAATTGCTCTAATGTAAAAACTGGGATTTCAGAAATAAATTACTGCAGTATTAGTGTCTTGAACCAAGTTTAATTTATATTAAAATAATTTGCATTATATTAACAAAAATTGATTCACTTGATAACAATTGGAGATTTTATCAATCGAAACTTTGTGTAACTCAAAAAAAATAAAGACAATGAAAGTTCGAAATACTTCTTTTATTCTTAAAAATTGATTTATGTGCAAAAAAATATGTTTTATTTGGACATAAAAATAAAAATAGCAACTTTATAAAATTAATATAAAAACTAAATTTTCTAATATTTAGTGTAATAACCGGAACCACGAGAATTTATTACTTCTCGTTTCATCATGAATTCAAGTAATTTTGTTATTACATTTCTATCAATTAATCTTAGTTCATCACTAAATAATACTCTTTTCCACATGTCAGTTGTCCAGTTTACATGATTTTCTGCAAAAAAATAATCGGGCCTTCACGTTCTTCTTCGAAAGAAGTGGTTTCTTTTCAGGTCGACGACTATAAAGTTCTCCGGCAACTAATATTCTTCTTCCCTGTCTTGAAGATATTTTATCTTTAACATTACTTAGTAGAAAGCCTAAAATTTTCTTTGATGATAACAACGGATTTTTAACGATATGTGTTTTATCATTCTGTCGCTTCGGTTTGATGTTTTTTTTTTGTCTACTAGAAATTGTAGAAGGCTCAATATTACCCTTCCTTCGAAAATGGATTATTATTCGTGCTATTGTAGATTTATGCAAATTAAAGTTCTTCGACATTTTATTCCGCGAAGCACCATTCTCATATGATTTAATTATTAAATTGCGAAATTCTTTAGTCAAAGTCTTATTACGACCCATAATTTTGAAATATTAATTTATATTTTTTAAACAATTATACAATATAAACGTTGAAATTGAGAAAATAAAGACATTCATTATGTAGTTGCTATTTTTATGTCCAGACAAAAGTAAGATTTATGCAAATTAAATAAAATATAAATTTAATATAAATTATTTTAACTTAAAATAAACTTATTTTAAGAGGTTATTCTGTATGTAATTTATTTTCAATATTCTTATGTTCACTTCAGAGAAATAGAAATTTTTTAAAAGTTGCTATCTTTATGGCCAATACTGTAAGTATTGTATTTAACATTTCTGGTATACACAAAAAATTCTCATTACATCTATTCTTTATTTTTCAATTAACTCTATGAACAAGTTTCCTCCTACTCTTCTAAATGTTCGAGATTCTTCCAATTCATTGACGAGATTGGCTGTAGTTCTAATGGTTATATGATGAATTATATGTATAGCAAGCGCGTATTCACTTGACACTGAGACTGTACATACTTTGGCGTATTAATAAATCCCCTTCCATTTCACACAAATTTTAGATGTTGACGAAGTCTTTTCGTCGTTATAACAATAGCATATTATAATTATTATTACATCTCAACTTGTCTAAGTACGAATTTTAGGTTTTCTGCATTCAAGAATAGTATCTATTTAACGTGCGACAACTATATCTATAATTTTAAATATTTAATTAATGATAAAATAAGAAACTTCGTAGAAAAAGCCTATTTCTAAAGGGTATATGATGAATTATATGTATGACAAGCGCGTGTTTAGTTGACACTGACACTGTACATACTTTGGCTTATTAATGAATCCCCTCCTTTTTTATACCAATTTGACGGAGTCTTTTCCACGTTATAACAATAGCATATTATAATACTATTACATTTCGACTTGTCCATGTACGAATTTTAGGTTTTCCGTATTCAAGGACAGGATCAATTTAACGTGCGCCAGCTACATATATAATTTTATATGTATAGAATACAAAATTATATTTTTTAATATATGTAATAATATAAATTTTCAAAAATAATATTCAGAACATTTTTTTAAGAATCTACTACTACCGGTTACCCAATTGTTACCAAAACCTTTTCAGCTCTTCCCATTAATGTCATATTGAGGAATACGTAGTTAAATTGGTCTTCGGTCTTATAAAATTTGAGAAACCGTCCCTCCAACATCCAGACTCATACATACACACACCTCATACATACGCGCGCACACACACACACACACACACACACACACACACACACACATCAGACACACATACACACACTAAAATCTGGATATGCAATTATTAGTACGAATCCAGAAGCTCTGTTAGCGAGAGATAATTAAAAATATAAAATGTTATATATATATATATATATATATATATATATATATATATATATATATATATATATATAAATAAATAAATAAATATATCATCACGGCATATTACCCATTTCTGAGTGTGCCATTCTGTGTTATACACAGATTTCGGTAATGATGATGACATATTTGTACCGTGCGGGCGTTTACCAGGCGTCACCTCACGGGCACTCATTGCTGGCGTGGGGAGTGCACCACAGGGGTTACTTTTGTGCCATTTAAAAATTGAAATATTTGGCGTTGGTCGGGATCGAACCCGGTTCCCCAGATTCGCGACCAGACACTCAGGCACGCGGCCACGGGACCCCATATATATATATATATATATATATATATATATATATATATATATATATATATATATATACAGGGTGTTATGTAAGTGTTCAACGCTTAACCCATGGTAGAACTGACCCCAAAGATAGTAAATCTGGCAATAATTTTTGTTTAACGTACTTTCTACAAGAACTAGAGGCCTTTAAAACTGACCAATCACGTCATGGTTCAAAACTTTATAAAAAAGTAAAAATCAATGTGTTCTCTGGAAAAAATATTGATTGTTAATCTGACGTTAATTGTTTTTTTGCATAGACGTACAATTTATATTCTGTTTTTTTGATATTCTCAAAATTCCATTTACCTTCACCAATGAAGAGTATGCAGACATGCATATGGTTTATGGCGAGACATTACAAAATAGTCGTGCTGCTGTGACGGTACAGAGAGTTATTTCCAAATAAATGTATACCACATTACTATGTTTTTATCCGAACTCATCAACATCTACGCGAATTTGGAACCTTCCAGCAAAATACTTGGGATCTTGGCAGGAATCCTGATGCCAACGCTGTTGATCGATATGAAGAAATTTTGGAATTGATTAATGAAAATCCAAATTTAAGTATTAGACAAGTAAGCCATATGATAGGAATATCTACATTTACATCCTGGAATTTATTTAAAAAAGAAAATTTACATCCTTACCACTACTATCACGTGCAAGCTTTGCACCCAGAAGATCATGTTCGCTGAATGAATTTTTGTCAGTGGCTCCTACATAGACATAATCTGAATTTGTTGCGACTCCAATGATCTTATATGTCATTTGTGACAGGTATCACATTTTTTCCAGAGAACACATTGATTTTTACTTTTTTATAAAGTTTTTAACTATGACGTGATTGGTCAGTTTTAAAGGCCTCTAGTTCTTGTAGAAAGTATGTTAAACAAAAATTATTGCCAGATTTACTATCTTTGGGGTCAATTCTACCATGGGTTAAGCGTTGAACACTTACTTACATAACATGCTGTATATATCAAACATTCCTTTTGATTTTATGTCGATATAGTAAAAGATATGTCTTTGGCATTGTTGTTATTGAATTGTGGCTATGATACTTTTACATGAAAGAAGTGTATAAATATAAATTTATTGGAGAAAAATATGTGAAAGGAGTTTAATGGGAAATAGATGTTATCAAGTAAAAGAAACGTTTCAGGCAACGGTGTTACATTCTATTTACTGGTGTCACTGAAATAAATACACGAAGAGTGGGACAGGGAAAAGAGACAACGAGGAAATCAACAAATGCTGTTTCGTCCGAAAATTTCAAAATAAATGTTTCGTGTAATTAATTTTAATAAATGTTTTACGTTTAGCAAAGGCGTATTTTTAAAGGTATAATTTAAAAAAATCTGATGTGGCCAACACAAAACCTCCCGCTATTTAATTTTTATTAATTTAAATACATACCTACGTATTTACTAATGCTCCAAACTATATTATGTTCCATTGCATATAACTATTGCTTTATTTACGATTTTCTTTATTATTTAATATGTCACTATTATTAATTTGAATTTTGACAATGACGTTTACCTGTCAGTTACATTCATTTGAAAAATAAACTGTGTATCAAAGGAATTTTGTTTATCTTAGGCTTCGGGATTAAAAAAAGAAAAATGATTTTTAAAATTATCTGTAAAATATATAGAAAAAGTATTAATGTATGCCTGTACAAAATTCAATAATCTATAATTTTCCAATGACATAAAATGCGAAAAAATGGCATTTAATGGTATTTTTTGAAGAAAACCCATTATGAGCTTCAAGTAAAGTGCCATTTCCGTTTATCCGATTTACACCAAAATCTAATGGCTTTTTTCGTATTAGAATAGGGTAGAAATACAAGGTTTTAGAATTTTCATACACATACACACACATATACACACATACAGACATCATCGTGAAAATGTTAAAAATGGATTCTAGGGACCTTAAAACGTGGTCATTTACTAAAATCTCGATAAGTGATCCCTATACCTCCCTTACCAAGGGTAGCGGGAGGTAAAAATGCATATTTCAATTAGTTACTGTTTCAATGTTATGATTTTTTGATTGATTCTGTTGAAGTTGATCGTTTTTGCCTCTCGCTAGGAATATTGGATTCTTGCTAAAAATCGTATATCCAGATTTTAGTAAATAAGCACGTTTTAATGTCCCTAGAATCCGATTATAACATTTTTACAATGTCTGTGTGTATGTGTATGGATGTGTGTGTGTGTGTGTGTGTGTGTCTGGATGTTGGAAGGACAATTCATCAAAAACTATAATTCTTAAGACCTGTTTAACTACGTATTTCTCAATCTGACATTAATGGGGAGAGCTGAAAAGATTTTGATAACAATTGGACAACCGGAAGTAGTAGTTTCTTAAAAAAATTCTTCTGAATATTATTTCTTGAAAATTTTTGATATTACAAATATTGAAGAACATGAAATTTTCCATCTAATACACTTTTTATTATATTTTATATAGATTTAGAAATAAAGAAAATATACACATATTTTATATAAAAAAATCTGTTGCAAAAAATCGCACAGTTCAGACTACACAAAAGAAACCAGTTGTCAAATTCAAATGTTTGAAATTGACAGATAAAAGTCGATGTGAAAAATCAACAGTTTTTTGACATTACTGAAAGCTTTTTCTAGAAAGTATATTTGATATTTCTTATTGAATTATTTATAATTGTAGGTAGGTATGTATATTAATAGTAATAGTGCTTATATCCTTAAGAAATACCGCCAATCCCGTCAATGAATTGGAACTATCTTGAACATTTTAAAAGAGTAGGACAAGATTCCTTATAGAATGAAAGAATAGATATAATTAGAATTATTTGTGTGTACAAGAAATGTTAAATTCGATACTTACATCATAAAACGGAAATGGCGGAGGTATTGTGCTAGCCGCAACAATTCTTTTTCGCTATTTTGAATTTTGAACTAATTTTTAATCTAAAAACCAACACTATTTTCTTACGTGAAAATTGTTGTTGGCCCATAAAAACCAACATATATTTTCTGTAGCATTCTTAATAAGAAAGTTTTTCATATAAGGAACTAGAAATTTGTTCCATCCTATACAAACAAACTGGGTAAACTAGTGTGGCTCCTCCACCATATTTCCTTATCCTTATACAATGATTCTGCACAAAACAGACGGTGCACATCTCCCGCATCCACCAAATTTCTCTTTCCCTGTGTAACGTAACTTGTGCATCACTTTGAGAAGAGACGTCACGTAGCGACGCCGACGCTAGTCGTCGCGGTGTCACCTGCCATGCACTTCAATTGGCGTGGCGCCGACGAAGACGAAGACGTCTTTTTTGTCGTGCAATTATTTATTCTCTTAGAAGTACAACAAGTATTTGATCTCACTCGAGAAGATAAATTGTGTTTGGCAATTGGCTAACTTGTTGCTAACTATATTTGAGAGAAAAGACAGGGACCGTAGATGGACATGGGCACTTACGTCCCATAGACGTAACACGATGAAGTTTTTATTTTCAACTGACTTGAAAAGTGTCTTTATAAGTGACTTTACAAGTATATTTACACGATCAAGTTTTCCGTAAATTAAAATAGCCATGTGTCAAAAATTAAGTTATACCTATAATAATAATAATAATAATAATAATAATAATAATAATAATAATAATAATAATAATAATAATAATAATAATAATAATTTTTCATTATTACATGTTTACATATAAAAACATTTATAATACGTCACAAGGCACAAAAGGATATATTGCTGACCATATGTACTTATTTTAATAGGACAGTACTTTCTTTTTGAATGATGTCCTACTGTACTTAAAAGGTTCATTTAGTACACGTAAATGTACTTTTTTTTTAGAACAATAGTTTGATCGAGTCAAACAACGTAATTAGCTATGTATTTGTAAATATATATGTTGCGTCTTACACTGGTCAGATTCGGCGTCGATCGAGTAAAGTATTTTTCGTTCTTCCCTCTTATCACCAAATATTAGTTTTAACATTAATTATTTAAGTATTTTATTCATTTCTTACTTAAAATTTTAAAGCAACAAAAAAAAATTGTTTTAACATGTCAGTGTCTCGACAAAAGTTTTATTTTAATCTAGAGTTCATTTTTTGTTTACCTGGGACAAGCGCATCAAATGCTGAAATACTGAAATGTTCTATTTACTCCAGAGCAGTCCTCAAATTTTAAAGGCGATTTTAAATTCTCAAAAGTACTGGTATCAAAAGACTGGTACAAACATGATGCGGAACGTAATAGGATTTTTTTTGTAACAATCAATTTTTGTATTATATTGTTATATTTTATGAAACATTATGTTTTACTTGACTTATATGTGCTTATTATTAATTACTTTTTACATTATATAACCATCAAGATTTTAGTAACTTCTCTATCCCATTTTTCAATTTAATATCAATTGCTTATACTACACTTGTACATATTAAAAAAATCTGTTGTGGCCAGCACAATACCTCTCGCCACTTTCATATTAGGATATATAAGTATTGTATTTAACATTTCTGGTATACGCAAAAAATTCTAATTACATCTACATATTCTTTATTTTTCAATTCATTCTATGAACAAGTTTCCTCCTACTCTTCTAAAGGTTCGAGATTCTTCCAATTCATTGACGAGATTGGTGGTATTTCTGAAGGATATATGATGCAATATATGTATAGCAAACGCGTGTTTAGTTGATACTGTACATACCTTGGCTCTTAAATGAATCCCCTTTTTTATTGCAATTTTAGATGTTGACGGATTTTTTTCCTCGTTATAACAATAGCATATTTTAATACTATAACATTTCGACTAGTCAATGTAAGTATGTTAGGTTTTCCGCATTTAAGGACGGTGTCAACTTAACATGCGGCAGCTATATCTATAATTTTAAATATTTAATTACTGATTACTTCCCAGAAAAAGCCTTTAGTAATGTCTCTGAATTTGACACATATAAATTACAAACATTTTAATTTTTCAACTGGTCTCCATGGGCTATTTGATTCATTATACAATGGATTATTTTATATATAAGATATAACAAAATTTTTCAATATATTGGATAGAGAATCTTATATTCTTCAATATTTTTAACAACATAAATTTCCAAAATATAATATTTAGACGATTTTTTTTAAGAAACTACTATTTCCGGTTGTCCAATTGTTACCAAAACCTTTTCAGCTCTTTCCAGGGACATCAGATTGAGGAATTCATAGTTAAACAGGTCTTAAGTCTTATAGTCTTTAAAGAATCGTCCCTCCACACACTCAAACATACACACACACATACATACATACACACATCCACAGACATCATTTTAAAGATGTTAAAATCGGTTTGTAGGGACCTTAAACCGTACTCATTCACTAAAATCTGGATATGTAATTTTTAGCA
Organism: Ophonus ardosiacus; assembly: GCA_943142095.1. Classification (NCBI taxonomy): domain Eukaryota; kingdom Metazoa; phylum Arthropoda; class Insecta; order Coleoptera; family Carabidae; genus Ophonus; species Ophonus ardosiacus. The sequence goes on along the minus strand of OW964823.1, from coordinate 9,379,667 downwards.
TGAATCCAATACTACTCTATCCAATACTACTCATAGCAAGAGGTAAAAATAAAAAATAATTGTAAATGCAAATGTTTTAGATAGCCGAAAGTCAATTTCGAATTTTTTTTTTCGATAGCCTTTAAAATGGAGTTACGACGATTTTTCGAAAAAGAAAAGATCTCCAATACCATTACGAACTGGGGCACCAAATCAAACATTGGAACTAAGAAAAGTTATTTGTTTTAATAAGTTCTAACTGCCATTTTCAGGTATAACGACTTAACATTCTGTATGTAATCATTTAGGGCCGGTTTTTCAATCTCTGGTTAAAATTTTAACTAAGAGTTAAACAAACAAAATCGAAACGAAATGAACTGTCAAATGACAGATTTATCATTGCTGTCAACAAAACGATGAAATATTCTTTATATAACTAAGTTAAAATTTTAACCAGAGATTGTAAAACCGGTCCTTAATAAGATAATTGTTTTGACGCCAACTACAAGTATGTCAGTGAATACTGTGTGGTTGTTGGCTTGTATATGCTTGGTAGGCCTCTGTTTAAAATACATTAGAAGTGGTGACGCTCTGCTGTAGGGTACAGAATGGAAATTAGGAGTTAACATCTTTATAAACGACACGTCGACCCTTCCTTCCTCATAAACACTGAACACTGAATTAAATGCACTAACACTGTGGCGAAGGCACGCCTTAGGCCCCGGAGATGTAGTTCTAACAGATAAATATGCATGTCTGCAGGTTCTAAAGGGTTTACATATCATTATTTATTCATTACCCGCAACAACCATACACGTAACTCTGAGTACTCTGACAAGGAGACGAGAATTTATTTTTTGTCCTCCTGAAGTGTAATGGGAACTTTACAATTGTATACACAGCAAGAGTAACCTACTTTTTACGCTTACTGTGTTGTAACTTGTCTAACTATGCGATAAAATAATCAAAAAACACTGGACGTTTATGGGCATTTATCATCTTTACTATACTATAATAAAGTTCATGTAAAAAAGTACTACCTACGTAAGTTATTTTTTTGCTTTAACATTTCCTATATTTAAAACTAATTTATATTTACTAAAATCACCACAGCAACATCTGTCATTATTGTAAAAATCCGCCGTTACTGACATAGTTACCGATCGATATACCTGTCAAATACTTGAGGCGAAGAACTCTAATGAAGGTAAGTAAAATCAAATTTGGAAACTGACAACCCCAATATTTTAAACATATAAAAAATAAATTGATACCCCGGTATTTTCCTTGTTTATTACTTATTATAAACTTTTCATTATTCTAAAACTTTTGTAATTTATGCAATAGGGCTGTTGCAAGAATTTTTATATGACTTCTAAGTATTAAATTTGAAAAGATATTGTTGTTTAAAGAGCCTCAAATTTGAAAATATCACGAAATATCCTTTAGATATTTTACAATTAATTTTTGAAATTTGGATAAAATTTTGAATAAGTCGCGTGATCTGAAACAGAATGTGACGTCAGAGTACATACATCTTCAGCGGTTCTAAGGTGTTAAGTGTATTGTCAAAGTTGTCAAACAAGTGTCAAATAAGAATCACGACCAGAACTTTAAAGTAAAATATATTATCAATTTATATAATAAATTCAGTTCTTATATTTTATTTTACCTCAACTCTTTAACATCCCTTATTTCGGTAGCAGTAAAACAATCGTTCTGATATAAATTCAGCCATCATCCAGCTATCGACCTTCGGTTAATTGTCCGATTTAGCTTGAGTGTAATTTGAATTAGGCATTATTACTTTATTATTCATTTACAATGAGCAATGTCAGCGTCAAATGTCAAATTAAAAGATTTTGTTATTAACATGTGACAAACTTTAGCCTACGTTTATTTATATAAATAATATGAATAAACGTAGGTGATGGAAAAACTATTTTCCTATTGGCTATTAATGATGTAATGTATGTGCTTCTACGTCACAGGAGTGGGGGGTAGTTTTTCAGGACGCCAATCTTTTTATTTAATTATTTCCACAAATAACAACAAATTATTCAAATAAAAATTATTACTAAGAAAAACAGTCCATAAACTTTCATTTAAAATAGTTTTTGAAAAATGTGAAACAGGCTCATTGATAACGATGATGATTAATGGATGACATCATCACCATCACGAAAACGAGATTAAACGTATTCGAGCTTATTCATTTCTTCAATCTCCTTTCGTTTATTAAAACCTCCGCATATACTAAAATTTTTATTCAATAATTGTAAAGATTTACGCGAATTAATAAACGCTGTGACGCTGAGGCAAACAAAAAAACAAGACTGTCATCTGTCGTTCGCAGCCAACTCGTGTAATTCATTTCTGTTTAATTAAATACCGGCTAGATTTCATTTTTCTTTTTAATGTTTCATTGTTTTTTCTTCACCTGAACAAAGAAGGCACGAATTAAAATTAACCACGAATATTATTACCGGAAGAATTTCATTTTATCTTAGCTGCTCGGATTTGAACATTTTCATTTTTCCTTGTGTGTGTGTATGTGTGTGTGTGTGTGTGTGTGTGTGTGTGTGTTTGTGTATGTATATCCACGTGTGACAATTTTTTCTCCGACGGTAATTCCAATACTACAATTCTAAAAATTATAATTTTTTCGTATTCCTCTTCTTTACATCCATATGAAGAGCTGATTAAATTTTGGTTATAATTGTTCCACTGACATTTTATGTTTTATATATTTTAAAGAAAATGCTCTTTTCTATACGGTTTGATTATACATTTTCTTTCATATTCAATAGATATATTCACACAGTTGTTCAAATATTCTAAAAATGCGTACACTTACGTAACATTCTCTCTACAATCAAATAATATTACTAACAAGTTTGTATCTCTACCCATTTTTTAATTATTGCCCAAAAAGTCAATATACCCCACATTTAGATAAAAACTTCAAAAATTTTCAAAAATTTAATTTTTATGTATCTAGATACTTCTCAATGCACTGATTCCAAATTTTGAAACCGCAGGTCGATATCTCGTTTCGTTCTCGTGATATTTAGATTTAAAATTTTGCTCAAAACTGCCCATTTTTGGGTATTAACCCAAAAATGGGTCGAGATATGAATTTGGCGACATCACCATTTGATTCTACGGACCAAAATACATAAGTATAGCAATTTTCATAATGTTTATCCAACCGGTTCATTTTTTATGAATAAAAGTTTGAAAAAATCGTAAGGGGTACACCTTAGATTTTTGCGATTTTTGGCCATTTTCAGTTATTTTGCTTTAAAGACTGTATGCGGTGTTCAAAAATTATGAAAATTGGTACACTTCTGTAATTTTGCTCGTAGAATCGAATGGTGTTGTCGTTAAATTAATATATCGACCCATTTTTGGGTTATTACCCAAAAATGGGCAGTTTTGAGCAAAACTTTGAATCTAAATATCTCGAGAACGAAAAGAGATATCGACCTGCGGTTTCAAAGTTTGGAATCAGTGCACTGAGAAGTATCTAGATACATGAAAATTAGATTGAAAATTTTGAAGTTTTTATCTGAATATGGGGTATATTGACTTTTGGGACATTAATTCAAAAATTGATAGATATATAAACAAGTAATATATTTGATTATAAAGACGATTTTACGTAAGTGTACGCATATTTAGAGCATTTTAACAACTGAGTGAATTTTTAGAAATTAGTCTTAAAAGAAAATTGTCTTCGCGTTATTCTTGCTGTCAGTGAAAAAATATTTTTTGTTGCATTATTTTAAAACGTAAATATAGCATTTACATGCCTTTAAATAAAAATGTATCTAGATACATGAAAATTAGATTTTTGAAAATTTTAAAGTTTTTATCTAAATGTGGGGTATATTGACTTTTGGGGCAATAATTCAAAAATGGATATAGATATAAACTTGGTAGTAATATTATTTGATTGTAAAGAGAATGTTACGTAAGTGTACGCATTTTTAGAGTATTTATATATGAGTATACCATATATAGTGTATATTCATGTGATAATTTTATTAGATTTATAGACTATTTTCCAAGGAACTTTCTGTATGAAATTTGTTAAAAATTGTATTATGTTCGTGTTACAATTTTACTGGATATAAATAATCTTTTCCAATGAACTTTTGGTATTGGATTTGTACAAAATACATCAAATTAACGTAAGGTTTTGTGATGGCCACAACAGATTTTTTTCCTTTAAATATTATATTCATTTTGGGACACTACTGGAATGCTGCACCATTTTTTTTTAATCTCTCGATAAGAGAGGTATTGGATTCATGCTAAAAATCGCATATCCAATGTAAACGCAAGTTTTAAGGTCCTTACAATCCAATTTTAACATTTTTACGGAGTAAGACCTCGTACGTGGTTGCACCAACCGGCCATATTTAACATTAAATGGAAACAGATTTTTTTTTAAATTTGGATATCAGTTTCTAGTAATGCTTTATAAAAACTAATATTCTAATACTCTTCAACGAACGTTGGCTACTTAAACTAATTTATACAATTTCGTATTTTCTTTTCATTAAAAGCATCGTTGTTATGAGCGCCTTTGCGTGCACTTGTTCGGGTTTGAAGAAGAGGCCATTCAGGAAATTGGAATAAGATTCTGTCAAGATAAACTCACTCTCAAATTTATTTCAAATTACCCGCGTAATCTCCGGCTTAAGATCTTGTCGCTTGTTTGCTAAATGCAGCCGCGAATTTATGATATACGACCGGGAGTCTTAGTCTTTCAACGCCCGCGCCCGGTCAGCAATTAATACCAGCACAGCACCACCCCTGCTCGATAAGTATCGAAATTCGCTTAGGGGTTACTTAATCAATTACGAGACACACTCTGTCTTACAGATATTCTAATACGACTTATTCAACAAAAGTTTTGGGAAAAACTTGGACCTCTATTTTAAATAGAAAGTATTTTTTGATTGAAAAGTTGACATAAAGGCTTGTCCTGCAAACTAAGGAGATAAGCCAATTAATATATACATACCGGGAGTTTATTTTATCAGTAAACATAGGGTATATCATTACCATAGTTACGGTATGAATGTTTGACAGTAATGTATTGAAGCGTTTATTTTATGAGTAAACATAGGCGTTTAACATGGGAAGCAGTTTTTTTTATAAATACAAAGGTCTGGCAATAAAACAAGCCATGCTATTAAACATGATAATACTACATTACATCTTGTACATTATTTAATATTAATTACTTTAATAATATTGCAAAAATTGCAATAAATTACAAAAATTGTGAAATAAATAATTGTTTCAGTTTTTTATTATGCAATGTGAAAAGATTTCCATATGTCTCCGTGGCGCAATGGTCATAACACTAGCGTCTGAAATTTTTGGTTGGGATTCGTTTTCCCATTGGGGTAATTATTTTATTTTTTTACATAAAAATTTTTGAACTTTTAAAAATCAGTTTATATTTCCATATTACAATCATTTAAAAATAATAATAACATTGTAATAAATAAAGAGAAAATAATTGAGAATAATTGATTACAATAATCAAAATATTGATGCAATAACAATGCATTGTATTTCCTTTGATATTAATAAAAATAACTGAAATATAATAAATTTGTGCAAATATTATTTCTTCACTGTATTTATCAAATAAAATACAATGCATTGTTATTATATCAATATTTTGATTATTGTAATCAATTATTCTCAATCAATTTCTCTTTATTTATTACAATTTTTAAAAGTTCTACAATTTTTATGTAAAAAAAAATAATTACCCCAATGGGGAATCGAACCCCAACCAAAAATTTCAGGCGCTAGTGTTATGACCACTGCGCCACGGAGACATTCGGAAATCTTTTCATATTGCATAATAAAAAACTGAAACAATTATATATTTCATAATTTTTGTAATTTATTGCAATTTTTGCAATATTATTAAAGTAATTAATATTCAATAACGTACAAGATGTAATGTACTATTATCATGTTCAATAGCATGGTTAGATTTTTAGCCGGACACTATGTATTTACAAAAAACTGCTTCCCATGTTAAACGCCTATGCTTACTCAAAAAATAAAATACATTGCTGTCAAACATTCATACCGTAACTATGGCAATGATATACCCTATGTTTACTGATAAAATAAACTCCCGGTATATACCGGGTGTAACACGAAAATCGGGCCATAGGCGTTTAACATAAATAAATAAAAATAAATATATCATCACGGCATATTACCCATTACTGGGTGTGCCAGTATCTACATCACATGTACAGAGTGTCTCAGGACGAGCTTACGCTATCTATATTTTAAATACTATTTAATATAATTTAACGAGATTTGGTATCTAGGGGTTACCCAACATGCCCGTTTTAACTAAAATATTTTCAAAGCAGTAGCACTTCCGGTTTGACCGGAAATTGACCTCAACTTTCTTATTTTAAATGGAATATGCTATATTTTATTTTACCATTGAATGCAGTGGAAAATTTTACATATGAAGCAATAAAAACATTTTACTCATGATCAACTACTTCCGGCGTTATTCAACTTTTTTGATTTTTTGTCTGAAATCCGGCACATTTTCAAAACTCTGTATATCGGGAACGAGATCGAATTTTTATAATCTGAAAAAAGTCTTTTATAAAGGAGACTTTAAGCTACATTATCCATAGAAGAATTCTCGGGGGTTCCATTTAAAAAAAATGTCTTTTTTGAAGTTTGTCAACTGTAATTTTGGTGTAACGTACCCGTCACATTTTTATAAATAATCAAGGATTCTTCTATGGATAAAATGTAGCTTAAAGTCTCCTTTATAAAAGACTTTTTTCAGATTATAAAAATTCGATCTCGTTCCCGATATACAGAGTTTTGAAAATGTGCCGGATTTCAGACAAAAAATCAAAAAAAGTTGAATAACGCCGGAAGTAGTTGACCATGAGTAAAATGTTTTTATTGCTTCATATGTAAAATTTTTCGCTGCATTCAATGGTAAAATAAAATATAGCATATTCCATTTAAAATAAGAAAGTTGAGGTCAATTTCCGGTCAAACCGGAAGTGCTACTGCTTTGAAAATATTTTAGTTAAAACGGGCATGTTAGATAACCCCTAAATACCAAATTTCGTTAAATTATATTAAATAGTATTTAAAATATAGATAGCGTAAGCTCGTCCTGAGACACCTGTAGACATCGGTAATGATGACGATATATTGTATCAACTTGTATCAAAATAATCAATAAAATTTAAAGCGTAAAACTTTTCCGTTCTATATTAAAAATAATGAAAATTTTGAGAAAAACAAGTACTAAATATTTATCCTGAGTAATCTGCAAGGGTAGAACTACGGTTAATTAAATTACAAAGTCTCCGTGTAGTTGGAAGGGTCTGCTAAACACCCACGAATAATGCATACGCTCCACAGCGTTAAATTTCTAACAAATCCAAAACATGTCTCACAAAGCTTTCAGGAAAACAAAAATACCTCGAACGATAACTCCAATACACAGAAAAAAAATCTGATGTGGCCAGCACACGACCTCCCGCCAATTCCATGTTTAAAATAGCAATGAGCTTTAAGTAAAGTATCACTTCCGATTGATCGTTTGTAAACAAAATCTACTTTGTTGTTCTAATAAATAGAAAAGTTTGTAATACGAAATTTTGGATTATATTTTATTATGTTTTTCCTGAAAAATCTGTGAGCAAATACCAACTTTGCGAAGTTTTGGATCATTAATATATTTTAAGGAAAAATCGTCACACACACATTATTGTCAAAATCAGCACCAACTTCCTTATGCTCTAAAACGCAATCTGTGTAAATTCTTCGCCGTACATTATCCATTTCGTAAATGTGTAGTTGCAAACTATTATTTGACACTTTGAAATCACGTTCTTATTGAGAGCTGTTTGATATATAATGCTGCAAACATCAAACTTAAATCGAATTATCCTGTATATCTAATATTTATGTATGATGGAAAATATATTATTTTTACAAACCTTAATTTCATTACAATTCTTCTTAACACGGTTTCATTATTAATTTTAATATAATTGCTTCGTGACAGTGACATTTGTTTAAATATGTCAAATTTGTTATTAAAGTATTGTTTATGTTTGACGCAGAGGCAAAATGATATACAAAAATAAATTATTTTATAATTCAATATTTAAAGTTATTTCACGTTATTTACTAAATGATTATCGTAGAATTGAAGATTGTGCCATTATATTTAATTTGTATTGGTAAAAGTTGCTAAAAAATTATATTCAATGAATTTTTTACAAGAAAAACTGTTAAAAGCTTGTATAAATGATACTTCCGGTTATCCGATATTCACTAGAAACTAATGAGCTCTTCCCACTTTAGTACAGAATGAGTACTTATACAAAATTTAAAAATTTTCTGATTGATAGTATTTGAGTAATCGTGTCCACACGATCCACACACACACACATACATACCTACAGACATCATTGTAAAAATGATAAAATCGGATTCTGGGGACATCAAAACGTGCTTATTCACTAAAATCTCTATATGTGATTTTTGGCACGATCCCTATACCTCCCTTGCCTAGGGTAGCGGGAGGTAAAAAGATTTGAAATTTTGTCTAATTATAATTAATAATAATGTCTGATAAATATTATGGTGAGTGTTATTTTCGTACCTGATGTTATTTTAAACGCATTATTTGTTGCAGAGTGAGTTAAAATTGTGTGAGAGTGATTTAAAAAAAAAATTAATTCACATGTGAAAAAAGTGTTACTTATAGTTGTTGCTATGGAGTTTAAAACGTCAAAATTGAATAAAATATCTTTAATTTATATTAATATACGCAACGTATGCGATTGACCGAGTTGCTTTTCCCGAGAAGAACATACATCATACTTATTTCCCTCTTTTAATCATTATAAATATGGCGTTAATAGACTTTCACTAATCCATCCAGTGGCGCAGAGTGTGGGGCTTGCGATAACCCTCTCCCTCCTTGCGATGAAAAACTGTGATTGTCCAGGATTACAGGCGAGTCCTGAGGCCGCAATAACTGTAAAGTGTAGTCCTCTGGGAGGACCGAGGACCACGACAAGACCGGGAACGATTGCTGACAATGCCCTCTGTAAGCCGATTCACATAAGCCTTATAAATTATATACAGGGGCACGGACGTGAACGTTACATTTATAACAGATTATCATTGCTGTTGAATGTACTCTTGTCAGGAGTATATTATTAATATAAGGATGTACCTATTTTAAAATAATTCCGTTATAGACACTTTTTCATAAATCAATAGTACCGAACATGGAGTAGAAATTAAGGTATGATGACGTACTTTAAGAGTGTAGCGTGTTTTGGAACAAATAAGAGTTTTGTTGGAGACAAAAATTGAAGCTAAATTAAAAATAATTTTAAAAAGTATCATGTGGCCAGCATATTACCTTCCGTCAATTCTGTATATTTGGTACAAATCCCACACCAAAAGTTCATTGGAAAAGATACTATAAATCCAATAAAATTATAACACAAACATATACTATATAAATTGCACTTGACATTGACATCTGTCAATTAGAATATTTGGCTGATTCATGAAAATTAACCTCTTTCAAATTTTTTATATCTATTGAATATGAAGGACAATCAAATATGTTTTCATATTTATAATAACATAAAATGTCAAAAATCAATATTTAACTGCGTTTTTTCAATAAAAACTGTTAAGAACTTCAAATAAAAGTACCAAAACCAATCTAATCAGCTATTCATATGGATGTGAGGAAGAGAAATATGAAAGAATTATAATTTTTAGAATGGGCTACTTGCGTGGTACTGAAAATCCGATTTCTATCACTATATATATAATGTTATGTTGAAAACATATATAAAAATATAAATTTTATTTTAAAGAAATTATTTGTTTTTTAGTAAATTAAGAAAGAAAATTTTCCGTGACGTCATTATATTTAACTGAAGAACCATGTTTAAAAATTTAACGTATAGATGGCATGCGAGAAAGTTTTAATTTGAATTTAACATTAGTTCATTTTTCTCTCTCTCTGGTCTCTCAAATATATTAATTACTTCACAAATAAACACATAGGTAGTTACATGTAATTTAAAATATCGATACCAAAAAGATAAATTAAAATACTAACCTCCAAAATATTGTTGAAACGTCAAACAGGTGATCTACATTACCTGTACAAACCTTGTACAAACAAACGCAATGGGTTTACGACCATTCATTGGTGCGGCGTAATTCTACGTCATACATGGCGGGAATTTAAATAATCAAATTACATTATTTTTTTTCTGGCTAATTAACAAAAATTTTGTCAAAAGAAAAAATATGGGTAGCAAGTTTTTATGTGCTCTTCAAAAATATTAAATAAAAAAAAGGTACGCAAGTAGCCCATTGTGGTGTTGTATACAGGGTGTTAATTAAAAACCTGGCCATAGGCGTTTAACATGGGAAATCAGTTTTTCTTTGCGCAAAAGTTCCCAAATTATTTTAGACAAAAATGCTTCAAATAAATGATATAAGGAATACAATTCTGCATCTTATTCAATAATCATATTTTATTTTGTACGTTTGTTAATCGAGAAAATTGAATTTAAAATTTTATAAGAGCTACTTTCTTATAGTATTAGCCATGGAAATGAAATAAAATCACATACTAATGTAATGGTATTGTACCTGTCAGAAACGTAACTGTTTTATTTGTCCAAAACGATCTAATTGAGTTATTAGTATTGAAAATCGGTAATTATTCTCACACGAAGAAAATTAACAAATTACTAAAAACTATTATTTTGATGCAAATTATATTTTATAATTTCTGGCAGATAAAATGTCATCACCAAGGCTAACACTATAAAACTTCTATAAAATTTCTAATTCAATTTGCTCGATTAACATACATACAAAATAAAATGTAATTATTGAATAGGAAAGATGCAGAATTAAATTCTCTACAACAGTTATTTGAAGTATTTTTGTATACAGGCGTATTTTATTTATAATAAATAATATCCCCATAATAAATCAAAATGTAACCACTTTTAGTTTTATAACTTTAAAACATAAATATGGTACCTACTTAGGTCCCTTCGAATTTAAACATTTCAATTAATAATATATGTGAATGTAACTAATGTAAGTGGTCTTGTAACTTTGATAACTATGTATGCAAGTATGCGGGGCAAACGTAATTATCTTCCGAGTTTTGAAGTTTGCATAATTTTCAATTTTCCAGTTTTGAATTTGAAGATTTCGGAGTACTTATCACAAGTTACGAATATTTAATACTCTGCCGCAACCCTTAAGTTTGGACTAAATATTTAAACGCACCCTTCAAGATGTTACCAACTTACAAAATCATACATGCACGGCCTGAATATTTCAACACAGGATCATGCCAACAGAATCGTGTTGTTTGACATTATTAACTTATTACCAACCCAATAAATACAAATAGGAATCTGTGGATTACTGTAAGAACAGCCAATGTTCTCATTTCTTTATTTTGTAAATATCTGATTGCAAACGAATTTAAACATTTTTTTCACTAAGGACCCGTTTTATAAAGAAATTTAATCTTTATTTAAAATTTAATTCCACAGTAAATTTAATGAGAAGAAGACTTTGTTCATTCCATTAAATTTACTCGATTACTAACTTTTAAGTGAATAATTTCTTAATAAAACCGGGCCTAATACTCATCAATTTATAAATGTTTTTATTTTCTTAATTTTTACTTCTCGCTAAGAGAAGTATTGGATTCATGCTAAAATTCGCATATCCAGATTTTATTGGATAAGCACGATTTAAGGTCCCTACAATCCGATTTTAACATTTTTACGATAATGTGTGTATTTGTTAATTTTGCAGGGACGATTTCTCAAAACCTATGAGACTTAAGACCAGTTTAACTATGAATTCCTCAATGTAACATTCATGGGAAGAGCTGAAAAGATTTTGGTTACTATTGGACAACCGGAAGTAATAGTTTTTTTTTGTATTTTTCTTTGATTTTTTTTATTGCTGATATTTAAAAACATAAAATTCTTCATCTGAGATATTTAAATTTTTTATTATATCTTCTATAAATTTAGGGATAAAGGCACTGCAATATATAGAATAATAGGATTTAATAAATCGCACAGGCTTAACTACACCAAGGAAACCAGTTGATCAAATGTTTGTAAAATAGTTAATAATGACAGGTAAATGTCAGTGTCAAAAATAAGCAGTTTTAGTGACATTCTAAAAGTTTTTTCTGAGAAGTACATTTATTCTTATTGTTTTATTAAGAAATACCGCCAATCTTGTTAATGAATTGGAAGAATCTCTGACATTTAGGAACTTACTCATACAATGAAAAATAGATATAAATAGAATTGTATGTGTGCAGAAGACATGTTAAATACAATAAAAACAATATTTGGGTAAAGTTCTGTAATGTTTTTGTTATAAAACGACGGTTCGATAGCGAAGTGCAATACAATACTTATATAACATAAAATGGAAATGGCGAGAGGTATTGTGCTGACCACATCAGATTTTTCTATATGTTTCACAGATAATTTTAAAAACTAATCTTTTTTATAAATCTCAGAGCCTGTGATTTAAAGATTCATTTGTTACGCCCTTCATATTTCAAATGTAACTTCCTCATACAATGAAAAATAGATATAATTAGAATTGAATGTGTACAGAAGACATGTTAAATACAATAAAAAACAATATTTGGGTAAAGTTTTGTAAATTTTTTATTATAAAACGACGTTTCGACAGCGAAGTGCTTAATAATATAAAAAAATTGAACCGTCGAGAGGTATTGTGCTGGTCTCAACAGATTTTTGACTATGTTACCTATAGTACTCTATTGCGAGGTAAAGACAACTTTTTGTAGTTTTATTTAAAAGGAGATTATAGAAAATAATCTTTAAAAAAAGAATAATTTCGTGTCCCCTGCTTTATGTAAGAATAAAAAGAATCATATTACATTTGGACAGAAAGTATATATTATGTTGAGCAATACCCTAGGGCATAAATAATGCAAATAGGACAATTCCCATTTGTCTGCATTTTATTTCTATAAGAGACGTATTACAACAACGGAAGAGAAATATGTAAGTTTCATATTCCTTAGCAGCTTAAACTTGTTCCACGCATTTGAATTGGTAATGCGCCTTATGCTAAAGAAAATACGTGTTACATTTCCATAAAATTTTCACTCGTAAGTTCGCACGATGCTTCCGACAACGACTGCCAAACCAATTTAATTACTCACAAATTTTGTTTTTAACTTATTGCCGTAGGAAATCACTTTCCTCCCACTCACAAGAATAAGTATAGTTCTAGAAAAGAAAATTTATAATTGGGTGTTGCATGATTTTTTACGCACACCTGCATCAAAATTGTTTATTTACGTCTTAGTTACTAGGGCGGAAAGTTGAACATTACGCCCGCCGGGCATTTTGCTAGTTTTACTACCCGCCGGGCTGTAAAAAAACCAAAACTCGCCAAATACTAATCTTTATTTAATTATATTTTGGTATGGAAATTGTAAAAAAATAGAATGTGTTCGTGTTACGATTTTACATGATATATAGAATCGTTTCCAAGAAACTTTTGGTATATGTTTGTACAAAATACATCAAGCTGACGGAAGGTCTTATACTGGCCACAACAGATTTTTACCTCTCGCTAAGAGAGGTATTGGAATCATGCTAGAATTCGCATATCCAGATTTTAGTGGATAAGCACATTTTAAGGTCCCTAGAATCTAATTATAACAATTTTACGATGATGTCCGTATGTGTGTGTGTGTGTGTGAGTGTATGTGTGTGTGGATGTTGGAGCCACGATTTCTCAAATACTATAAGACTTAAAAAATATTTAACTGCATTTTCCTTAATCTGACATTCCTGGGAAGAGCTGATTAGATTTTGGTAATAATTGGACAGCCGGAAGTAATAGTTTAAAAAGAAAACTCTTCTAAATATTATTTTTTGAAAATTTATAATATAAAATATTAAAGAATATAAAATTCTCTATCTAATACATTAAACATTTTCATTATATCTTCTATAGATTTAGAGATAGACTAAATTATAAATATGCAGGGTGTTCCGCGACTCGACCGACAAACTTATACCACATATTCCAGGGGTCATTACGATCAAAAAATGTTATATGACCTATGGATGAATTCCTCTTTGTTTCGGAGATATCGAAGAAATTAAAAAAAAAATGATAAAAGAAAATTTATTCATCAATGGATAGCTAATTAACATAAAATTACAGCAACTGTTCAAAATGAGAACCGCCATATACTAAACATACAGCTATCCTTCTAGTCATAGAATGTCGCCAGTTAATTACTGCCAATTCATTTTTTTAGAGAAATAGTAGCTTCAACTATACGGTCAGTCAACTCTTCGCGTGTATTTACCATTATTATACACACGAGATTTGAGGCAACCCCAGCGAAAAAAATCTAAAGGCGACAAGTCAGGTGACCGAGCTGGCCAATGTACAGGACCACCTCGTCCTATCCATCATCCCGGAAAATTTTCATTAAGAAACGCCGTCACTTGTCTTCCAAAATGTGGTGGTGTCCCATCTTGCTGGAACCACATGCCACGACGAGTGGTAAGTTTCTGCCCTAAGAGGTCCTTCAATAAAATGAGGCCCAATAAGGTGATTATTTAACAAGCCGCACCACACGTTAACTACGATTGTTTCGTGTGGGTTTTGATCCGCCCAGATGTGAGAATTACTTGTGTTGTTAATACCATTCCTAGTAAATTAAACTGTATTTTGTCAAACAAATTCGTCAAGGCTAACTCAATTATCTTTTTTTTTTGTATTTTATTCGATATCTCTGAAATAAATAGGAATTCACCTGTAGTTCATATAACATTTTTTTATCGTAATGACCCCCGAAATATATGGTACAAGTTTGTCGGTCGAGTCGTGGAACACCCTGTATAAAATAATCTATTCTACATATAATGAATCAATTAGCCTATGGAAACTAGGTGAAAAATTAAAATGTTTATAATTGACATAAATATCAATGTCAAAAATCCAGACGTTACTGAAGACTTTTTCTGGGAAGTACTATTAATATTTCTTATTTTATCATTAATTAAATATTTAAAATTATAGTTAGATATAAAATTCGTACATGGACAAGTGGAAATGTAATAGAAATATAATATGCTGTTGTTATAACGAGGAAAAGACTCCGTCAACATCTAAAATTGGTAAAAAAAATAAATACGCGCTTACAATTCATCTTATACCCTTCAGAAATACCACCAATCTTGTCAATGAATTGGAAGCATCTCGAACATTTAGAAGAGTAGGAGGAAACTTGTTCATAGAATGAATTGAAAAACAAGGAAAAAATGTAATTAGAATTTTTTGTGTGTACCAGAAATGTTAAATACAATACTTATATAATCTAATATGAAAATGGCGAGAGGTATTGTGCTGGCCACAACAGATTTTTAAGTCTACAGTATGTCCACGGATCGAGTTCCAAAGAGGAAAAACTTTTTTATTTTACAAAAAAATGTATTCTTGATAAAAGTTTTTGCATGTCTCGAAACGGCCATTTCCATTTTAACATTTTCAAATTTTCTTTTAGTTTCAGATAAAAATCGAAAATTGGTTGTTTTAGTTGAAAATTATTCCCAAAAAATAAATTTGCGTTTGGTTTTTTTACATCAGACAGTTAATAAAAATAAATAAATAACGGCAATGGGGTCATACCAAAAAAAAAATATATTGATTTTTTTTATATAATTAAAAAAATTACATAATTTTATACATATGTACATGAAAAATATTTAATATTCTTATACTTTTCATTCATGATTTTCTTTCTAAACATTTTGAGTCTTATTTTGTGACGTCATGGTTTTGTACACACATACAATGATAGTCACGCACACATGTACTCGTGCACGTACTGTACATGAATGTCAGCGCAGCGCTGTCACATTTTTCGACCATAACCAACGTTTTCAAAGTAAATATCTTTGTAACAAGTTGTTTTTGTTTAAATGTAAGTACAAATAACGAAATGTTCTAATAAATAAATACAAATTATGTGTGATTTAGATATTACCATGGTTGTATAATATTGTTTTCTGCAAATTATTTGAATTCGCATCTTCAAAATTAATTTTCATAATCAAATTATTCAATATACAATAAAAACAAAAGCACGAGTACAAAATAACTTGCTGTCACATTTGCTTTCAAGTCAAATAACATAAACGTCAAACGTAGTTCCATTTTTATTCGTTAGGAGGGACTACGGTCACGGTCGCAAAACCATGACGTCATTTGAAATTTAATATAAACTTTAAAAAAATATTTCTGTAAAACTAGAAACTTATGTGACATAAAATATATATTTCTGCAAGTGGTTTTAAGTATACTTTCAGGAAAAAAATAAATTGGAAAATGTGGTATGACCCCATTATCATGACAACACAAACTTATTTTTTTCAACTAAACCGACCAATTTTCGATTTTTACCAGACCCTAAAAGAAAATTTGAAAATATTAAAACTGAATTGGCCGTTTCGGGACATGCAAAAACTTTTATCAAGAATACATTTTTTTGTAAAATGAACTCGATCCGTGGACACACTGTATATTTGAAGCAGCTAAAAAAAATTGGTAGAAATTTCTACCATTTGTGTAGATTTTAAAAGTTGTTGAAAATGTAAACCGTCCGAATTATTATGAGTTTGGGCTTGTATATACCTACGTAAAAGCTAAAGTAGGTAACTCATATATGTTGATATAGATTGGTGATCGTTTTTTCCAAAGTATCCATCCTATCCTCTATTATAGCATAGCCCTCTCCCATCCTTTGTGATGAGTATGTGATGTGATTGTTCTGTTGTATAATTCATGATGGTAATTTAGTAATTTCGGTCAGTATTATACGGCAGCGGCTGTGCTTCGCTTTTCCCTTCGCCTCAATTTACTCCTCTGGAACTGTATTAACGCATGGCCGATCAAATCTATCAATAAATATTCATCGAATTTAAACGAAATGCTAGCACCGATGCTCTTGCTCCACCGATCGCGCTCTAATTGACACCCCGAGCGAAAATCCTGCCCTGCCGACACGATTTACATACGCCCACGCGGTACCGATAGCGACCGCCAAAGAACACACCAAATATTACACCTACGCTATGACTCTCTGTTGACGCATACAAGATCACCAGAATTTAATTTAATGGACAGTCCCGAATCCAAGATTGTTTTGTTAAATTAAAATCCCGGTGAGGCATGAGGCGCAGTGTAGTAGATACTAGAAAAGTTCGGTATTTGTGCAAAATTGCAGAAAATGTGAATACTATACCCTTGTTAAACTCTTTGTTTCATACACATAAAAATTGGTACATTTACAGATAGTATTGTGTGTAAAATTGACTAATATTACCACCAAGTTCATAACTGTTCTCATTTTTAAGTTTTTACCCCAAAAAGTCATGTATCTCGTACTTCCCAATGCACTGATTCCAAATCATGAAAATGGGTTGAGATATGAATTTGGCGACACCACCATTCGATTCTACGGATAAAAATATGTAAGTATAGCAATTTTTATAATTTTTGACTAACCGGTTCATTTTTTATGAATAAAAGTTTGAAAACTCCTGAAAACGGTCAAAATCTGATTTTTTTTTGCGATTTTTGGCCATTTTCAGTTATTTTGCTTTAGAGACTGTATGCGGTGTTCAAAAATTATGAAAATTGGTACACTTATGTAATTTTGCCCGTAGAATCGAATGATGATATCTCTAAATTAAAAAATGAGTAGTTTTGAGCAGAACTTTGAATCTAAATATCTCGAGAACGAAACGAGATATCGACCTGCGGTTTCAAAATTTGGAATCAGTGCACTGAGAAGTAGATACATGAAAATTAGATTTTTGAAAATTTTGAAGTTTTTATCTGAATATTGACAATATTGGTATATTGACTTTTGGGACATTAATTCAAAAATGGATAGATATATAAACTAGTAATATATTTGATTGTAAAGACGATTTTACGTAAGTGTGCGCATATTTAGAGCATTTTAACAACTGAGTGAATTTTTAAAAGAAAATTGTTTTCGCGTTATTCTTGCCGTCAGTGAAAAAATACTTTTTGTTGCATTATTTTAAAACATAAATATAGCATTTACATGCCTTTAAATAAAAATGTATCAATTATTGTTAAGGTGAAATAAAACATTTGTTCACTAGCAACTATAATAAAATTACCAATATTCCAAAGTGTACTATATAATCATACGTAATTATCAATATTATATGTACACAATTTGAAAATCATTCTTGACATTGTATATACACATACTAAATATTATTAAAAAAATTTTACACATATCAAATATCAATAATAATAAAGAAATAAATTCTAACCTTTTTGTTGGCCGCTATTCTCATCCACAGCTCTTCTACAACAAAACAATAATTAATTAGTAATAAATTTATACAAAAACATCTTCAACAAACCTTTTGCAACATGTTTCAGTCATTTTCCAGGTCTAAAATCACTCACAAACACTACATTTTCACAGAACCGCACTACACTAAATACTTCATTATTAAAAACAACTGAATAACAAATCAACAAGTAAATAATAAACACTTGTTTTTGTTTCAACATAATTTGATACAGGGAGCTGAAAAGTACGTTATAAACAATAAATGTACATTATAAACACAATTTATTGTAAATTAAACAAAATCGACATTCATGATGAGCGACGTGAATGTTATTAACAAGTGACAGCTGATGTGCGATTGTTTTATTGCCAACTCGATTAATTAATTAGTCAAAAATTAAGTAATATTTCTTATATATACAAAACCAAGATATTAAAAATATAAATAAATACTTTGATAATTATTTCTCGTTAAAGAATTAAATATATTTTTCACCAAATATTCTCCACAAAAACTCTTGCTACAAACTGATTACGAACGAACCTGAACAATATTGTTTTTAACAAATGAATTAACACAGTCGCTTGGCATTGGCTCACAAAGTACCGCGCTAGTCAAATGTACATCAAATTCATGATTTAATAATACATTATAAACTTTGAATATTATTATGGGGCCGCGTGGCTGTATGCGTATAGTGTCTGGTTGCAGTTTTTTATAAAAGTTTTATAAAATTTATTTTATTTTTTTATCATTTGACGAAATCCATGTGCTCTATGTTGCACTTACGTTTTCATTTTTTTTTTGTCATGTATCTAAAATTTTCTTAATTCTCATCTCCTGAGGAAGGCTCATGCGGAGCTCGAAACCGGTCGACCCGAGAATTTAAATAAAATTTTGTGACTGCAATCCAGAAATTTTTATTACCTCATCAATATATCCAGTCAAGGAACTTTTTCTATCATTATGTATTTGTGATTAAATCTTATCCGCGGTAACCACCGTCAATAGATGGCAGCATTGACATCTTCGTAGTGGGGAAAACATTGTATTTTGTACATTGATGGTATAGGAGTAATCTAGAATTTTTGATTTAATTCTCTTTATTTACGTGAAATAATTAATTAAAATAAGATGTTTATCTCACTCGGAGATATCTACATATATTTAAATGGTGCAGTAAAGCCAATAGTGGAAGGAGAAGCATCATTTAAAGATAAATTAGTTAGTAGAAAAGTTTGTAAGGTACCTAACATTGAAAATTTCTAATATTTTAGCTGGTCATATAATAATGTGTGGTTTCCAATTTAATAAAGAAAACAATGTGGAAACTCACGGTCTTTGTTTACAAACATTTAATTTAAAAAAAATTACACATAATATCCGCATTTGCCTTGAAAACAATGTACAACAGTGGAAGTGTACGTTGTATTTGGAAAGACACTTTTAATTTATTGGTTTTAAAATCATTATTTATTATATAACTGCATCCATGTATGGTTCTAGATCAAAAAAAAAAATCTTCTCTAACGATTGCCTTATCAGAGGTTCTGCCACCAAAAGCAGAACTTACGAAATATAATAACGCCTGCCGGTGTAACTCCTATTAGATATTTTAAAGTATGTCTTTTTATAATTAAAATATGATCTTATCCTGCGACTCAAACACTTTGATTTCTGAATATCAATTTTAGTGCACTCTAGCACTACTCTAACATTTCTTATTTTTTTTAAAAAATATTTCGGAATAGGTATTTAAAATGTGTTGTTATCTTATCAGGTATGAAAATAATTGCTTTTAAAATTGTATTTCTAGCATTTCCCAAAAATATATTCTAGCAGTTGAATATGCTAAATTAAAAATGACACTTATTACCTTAAGTGTATTATTCGTCTTTAATTTAAAAAGAATTTTTTTTAGTAGGACAAGCATTCTTTTTCAAAAGAGATCTTTTATTTGGGTTTTTTCCTGTAAACATTTTTTTATATTATTAAAAAAATATATTGAAACTGTTATACGATTTACCTTGATAATAATCCGAAGGCAGAAAATGAGCAGAACACACATTCATATATCGTGTCACTTTCTTTCCTATTTTTAACGCAATTACCCATTTTTTCGCATTTCTTTGTCCTTCGGGAAGTAGTGCATTGACATTTGTGCACTAACGTAATTATTGCACTCCGGTACAGAGCAATATTGCTTACATTTGCAAGACATTTCTCTCACTTTTGCTTGGTTCCTATGCTAGTACAATTCACATCCCGCAATGTTTTCCCCACGACTCGCATTTTTAATTTCGCCACCAGATGTCAGATACTTTGTTGGCTCTCATCAATTATGTACCTAATGTCTATTGTAGTGTATTATAAAGCTTGGACACGAAATAAATAAATAACAGTGGCGCTAATGATATGAACCAACTGCTAATGGGCGCCGCGCTCTGGAATTATACGCGGGATTCTCAGCTTTTTTAAAAGAATAATTGAACTTTATTACTTATTAACCGGAAAGCATTTTACGATTTTTATATAAAATTATCAGAATAAAATTGAAGATAGCGGTTTTCAAGATATTAGTACTAACTTTCTTATTTTAAATGGAACCTTTATTTGATTTTTAATTTAATAAATCTGATGTGGCCAGCACATTACCTCCCGTCAATTCTATGTATTTTGTGCCGTGGCCGCGTGCCTGGGGGAACCGGGTTCGATCCCGACTGACGCCAAATATTTTCAATTTTAAATGGCACAAAAGTGACCCCTGTGGTGCACTCTCCACGCCAGCTATGAGTGCCTGTGAGGTGACGCCTGGTAAGCGCCCACACGGTAAAATATATCGTCATCATTACCAATGTCTACATGTGTTGTAGATACTGGCACACCCAGAAATGGGTAATATGCCGTGATGATATATTTATTTATTTTGTACAAATCCCATACAAAGATTCTATAAATGCAATAAAAATATAACACGAACATACACTATGTAAATTGCACTTTTCACTGATACCTGTCAATTAGAATTATTTGAATATATCAACAATTTCAATGATTATAGCAAAAGCTGGCTGATTTATGGAAGTTAATCTCTTTATAATTCTAACGTTATATCTAGTGACTATGAAGGAAATTTTTAGCATTGTAGTTATCGTCGGAGAAATTTGTCACACAGACATAATCGTAAAAACTTATTAATTAAAAACTCACCACCGAATTTTTTGACCAGTCAATACTTACCTTATGCTGTGGCTAGCACATGACCTCCCGCCAATTCCATGTTGAGCTTTTAAGTTCACTTCCTGTTGATCGTTTATAAAAAAATCTAAATTATAGTTTCAATAAATAAATATGTTTGTAATACAAAATTTTAGATATTTTGTTGTTTTTCCTCGAAAATCTGTTGACCTCCAAATCTTTAAATCGTCACACACACACACACACACACACACACATACACAAATAATAAAAGAATAGTAAAAACCTGTAGTAGGGTTATTTTAGAATTTTCGTTATTTTTCGTGAAATTTCTGTTTAAAATATTATTTCCACGACTTACCTGCATTTGTATTGTCAACAATTCTGGTGTAAATTTCCTAATAATAAATAAGAAACAAGTATTGCAACATGTCTACAAAATATATTTATTAAAATGGAATAAACGGATAAATATCTATAAAAATTATATATCAAGCTTCAACGAAAATACAGGGTGTTCAAAAGAAAATCCTAATTCGGAGTAGGCTATGAACAAAAAAAACGTATGTCAATTTAAAAGTATTTAATTAAATGTCAATTTGACATAAGATATTGTCAAAAATGGTATCTAAAGAAATCAAAGCTTTTCTTCTTGAATCCTTAATTAAAAATAGAAATAAATTAAAAAACGGTGAATGGCAATCTTCTGTATCCTTCTTTATTATCTTTTCAGATATAATATCCCGAGGACATTGATAATTACGAAATAATTTTATGACAGCTCGCCGCCGAAGGCAGAGGGCGTGTTACCTACAAGCAACGTGCTTGAGGAAGTTGTGATAAAATTATAAGTATTTATCAATGATCGAGGGGTATTCGGTGAGATTTTTTTGCAATTTTTACTAAATTTGCGAAGAAGTTGTATTTAGAAGAATTTTTATAATTATAAAATCACGCAATAGATGTCAGTAGTAGCTATACCCAAATCATTCAAGGAGCCAATGCGCGTCATCACTTAGTGTAAAAACCTTAATGCATTAAAATCACTAATAGTGAAAAATGAAATAAAATTTCAATCATTTTTAACCGTCAAAAAGTGTATAGCCTTATATAATTATTATTAAGACGAATAGTAGAGTTCATTATTTATCGTATATGACATGAATAATATATAAATAATGTACATCAATGTCATATTATTCGTTTAATTGTTGCTATAGTTGGCAACATTGATAATTTGTATGTTCAAAGGTATTATTTGAAAAATATTTGTATCGTGTTTGAAACATTTTTGGGCGTTGTAAAGGACTATTTATAATAAAGTAATGTTAAACGCGACGCAACGTGACCGTTAACGCAAACACAAAATCAGTGACTCTGCCAAAGGTAGCACTTCTAATCAGTCAGAAGAATTTGGTATATTTCTTTGAAATTCGGCTCACTTTTATTTATTGTCTTTATATGGCATACATAACTATAAATAAGGTTAGTATTATAAAATAATTAATGGTCAGTGACGAAAATATAGTATTTATTTTGTAGATGTGACAGTTCATGACCATGTCGATAATACAGATTGCAATCTGTATAACTCCTTTCATAAAGATTCTAAAACCTCTGCAAACGTAGCAGTACATGACGTCACACATCTAGTTACTTTTATTCAATTTTTATTAATGACGTGCATTGGCTGCTTGAATGATTTGGGTATATTACAAATAATTTTTAAATCGGACAAAACACAAAATTTTATATATGAAGATTAGCTTTCAGAAGAAAAAATAAAAAATATGGTAAATGACCCCATTGGATAATTCTTTAACCAAAAAATGTTTTCCTTAAAATTACATTTCACTTATGAATTGAATAATAATCAGACTTACATTTCTGTGTTCATAGCCTACTCCGAATTAAGTTTTTTCTGAACACTGTATATCAAGCTTCAACAAAACATATGGCACTAATATTTATACTTGAAATCTACTTTCAACAAATACTTAATCTTAACTTGCGACACATCATACACAATATATTCATTGTACAACAACGTGGTATTTCCCGTTTTCTTTACCGGTTTCCCAACCGGTATTTGCAGCCCATCTTCCAGAGTTTTCATTTCTTCTGGATTGGGTTCGGTTTGTCCAACGCCTCTGACGCTGTGAACGTCTTTGGGGAGTCTTCGAACGTCTTCAGCATGGATTTTGTCTTCGATGTTGCCGAGAGCAACTTCGCAAAGAAGTAGAAGGCCTTCAGAGTCGGTTCTGGATGTGCAGCAGTAATTGGCGGATTTGGAAACCATGTCGGCGAAGTAGATGCCTTTGCCGAACATGTAGCCGGTTACTGGGGCCTCCGGAGGGGCGATGCGTAAGCCCTAACAAAAATTTAATCAAATAATCCCCAACAAGTCTTTTGGTGGATACCAAAAAAAAAACTTTGTCTTATAAAAGATGCGGTAGAAACGATTTTTAACATATTGTAGCATGCGTGCTGCCGACGCCACTCGGACTAATTTGGACCTGTCTTCGGCAATTTGTTGTTTAAGTTGGGAGAGGAATGAAAAATTTTTTGATCCACCATTTTAGGCAAATGAGTATTTTTAGCTTTTGGCTATTTTCTCGAAAACAGAAACCTATATCAAAATTTTATAAGAATACAAAATTAAAACCCGGCATTTTGTATACAAAAATGTTTTTTACAATTTTTCTTAGTATGAACTCTCAAAGAGTTATGTTATAGAATAGTTAAGCAGAATAACAATTTATAAAAGAAATTTAAATTAATCAAAAAACAATCAATTTTAGATATTTAATACTTAGTCTAATAGGTTTTACTATTTATAACAACAGTTTACATTCGTCGTGGCATCGAAAAAAGTAAATTATCGATGATTTTTAAATAATTTTTGTCAATGCTTTCTTTGAAAATCATCCATCACTCTGACGCGGTTAAAGATGTAATAATGCGGTTTGAAAATTTGAATTCAGTATGAAATTCTCTTTCTTGACATGTATTACATGATTTTTATCGGTGGGCGGTTCGCCAGTTACCAACTTATATGAAATTTCTCTAAAATCGGCTCAGAACTCATTTTTTCATCAAAAATTTAAATACGCATTAAATACTAATATTGATTATCTTTAATCGTGTCGAAATTTTAAATTAAAAAATCTGTTGTGGCTAGTACAATACCTCTCGCCATATTAAGCTATTGTTCATATTTAACATTTCTGATATACGCAAGAAAATACTAATTACATCTCTTATTTATACATATATTTTCATATTTTTTAATTCATTCTATGAACAAGTTTCCTCTTACTCTTCCAAATGTTCGAGATTCTTCCAATTCATTAATTAGGTTGGCGGTATTTCTGTTGCATATATGTATGTATAATTTTCAATATTTAATTAATAATAAAATAAGAAATATTAAATATATTTCCCAGAAAAAGCCTTCAGTAATGTATCTGGATTTTTTACACTGACATTTTTCTGTCAATTACAAATAATTTAATTTTTCAACTGGTTTCCATGGAGTTATTTGGACTGTTTGATTCATTATACAATGGATTATTTTATATATTTATAATTCTCTATCTCTAAATCTATAGAAGATATAATGTTAAATGTATCAGATTGAGAAGTTCATATCCTTTAATATTTGTAATATCATAAACATTTAAAAAGTAATATTTAGAAGATTTTTTTTTAAGAAACTTGTCCAATTGTTACAAAAACCTATTCAGCTCCTCCCATTAATGTCAAATTAAAGTTTATAGGTGTTAAAAATCGCAAACCGCACATCGGCAAAATTCACATAGTACATGATATGAAAGACAATTTCATGTTGAATTAAAATTTTCAAACCTCCTTTTTGTATCTTTAATCGGGTCAGAGTGGTGGATGAATTTGTAAGAAAGCGTTAACAAAAAATATTTAAAAATCATCAATAATTTACTTCTTTCGGTGCCACGACGAATGTAAACTGTTATAAATAGTAAAACCTATTGAGACTATGTATTAAATACCTAATATTATTTATTTTGTCAATAATTTAAATTACTTTCATAAATTGTTATTAATTATTTATTATTTGTAACATAACTCTTTGAGAATTCATCCTAAGTAAAATAAAAACAATGCAACAATCTTTTCATACAGAAAATTATAAGCTTTGATTTTGTCTTTTTCGAGAAAATGACCAAAAACTCAAAAATATTATTTTTTTTGCAATTTGATTGATAAAAATCTCTGTTGATTATAAACGAAGTATTTTTTACCTGTGACAAAATCCCGGCAAAATTAGTCTTCCTGGATCCATGCCACAGCAATCGCCTATTCTTCATCTCTTTACATTTACCAAATCTGTCTTCTTCACCTTCCCGATCGACTTTGAAGACCTCCAAGATCTTCAAATCGTAACTGTTGTGTGTGTCAGCATGCGTGTTGTGTACGTATTCTTCTATAAGTTTGAATTCGGAAGAATATTCCTCCAATGGATCGATTAGGGCTTTAAGTTGATTATAGTAAGCGTCTAGAGGATTGCCGCCTTCTCCATTGGCTCCGCGTTGGATAATGGAGAAAGCGGTTTCCATTTCCAGAAGATCGGCGAGCATGTCGGATTTTTTCTAAAAAATATATTTTTTTTATACAAGAATTATTTGTAGTGAATCATATTTAAAAAAATAAGAAATAGCAATTAAGGGCCGTTATGCACGATTTTACAATTTTAACTTTAATCGATAGATGAATAAAAATAATAGATCTGTATTTATTGGTTCAGAATAATTTTGAGTTTGAGTTATTTGTTTTTCGGTATTTTTCTATCAAGATTTTAATGGCAACACCATAAAGACAAAATGAGAGCTTACCTTTATTATTTCCTTGTTGTCTAACAGAGGGGGTGTCTCTAGTTGAGAAGCGTATGGCATATAAGAATAAAATTTGTTGGTATAAGCAGTGATTTCATCTTTATGGCAACGTCTTTGCAATGCCCAACCGATTTCGGTAAGAATTCCATAAGCTGCTTTGATTTGAGTGCGGCTTAATTTGCCCAAAGGCATTTTTTGCAGATCCAACTAAAAAAGGACAATAATTTTTAGCAAAAAACACAGTTACCTAAAATGAAATTCAAAGATATCTAATAGCATTTATTTCTATTTTATTGGAAAACTCCTTTTACCCATTTTCCTTTTTTTATAGAACGTTGTTTTACCTTTTTTTTTCTTTTAAAGACATCTTAAAATGTCAAAAATCTAATTTTAAATATCCTTAATTATTACAAGATTAATTATTAAAATTGAATTATGGATATCTCCGGTTTTATAAAAGACAGAATAAATTTACTTCTAGAATAAATTTATTTTAATTAACAACTTCGAATCAATTTTATTCTTTTTATGGCTTTCATTTGAAGGAATAAATTTTATTTACTTTGGAAGTAAATTTATCAGTCGTTTATAAAACCGGCATAAAAATGATAAATTTTTGTCGTCTTTTAAACTATAGAATTGAATTTTGGTTTTTGGATATTATATGTCCTTAAATAACATGTAAAGGTGCCTCATTTTCGATGTTTTTTTAAGGGTATTTCGGAAAATATTACTGATAGAACAAAATCGTTTGGACATTCCAGGCTCAACTTTTTTAAAAAAGTTTAATAGTCACCACAGGAATTTTCGATCTTCTTTTGTTTTTGAGCTACAGGCAAAAACTTGTTTTTCGCTCAATTCGAAAATATCTCATAACTTATTTATTATGGTAAATTTTGTACCGTTTTCTACGTAAAATAAAATGATGTAATTAGATTTTTTGAAAATTTCATAATTCTCGAGATGTAACACAAACTTGGTTTTTTAAATGGTAACCTATGTTGAAAATAGTCTCATCTTTTTGCTTATTTTATAAGCTTTTCAACGATATATAACAAGTCTACATTCTTTTGTTTTACACATAAATAAAAGATGAATTATTAATTTTTTGGGGTGAAAAATTGAAAATTATTAAGAAACAAATGAAAAAAAACACAATAGTTCATAATAATAATTATTTAATAAATAATCGAGTAATATACAAAAAACCCGACATTAAAGATTTAGGAATAAACTTCCAAGAAAATTTGAAATTTAATAATCACATAGATATAATAGTAAACAGTGCAGTAAAATAATTAGGTTATATAATAAGAAACTCGTATCTTTTCAGATCAACTCAACCACTTGTTCTTCTTTTTAATGCATTAGTAAGATCTAAACTAGAATATGCTAGTGTAATTTGGAATCCATCTGAGCTATATCTCAAGGAAATAGTTGAAAAAGTTCAAAAGAAATTTTTAAGATATCTGTACTTTAAGAAATTTAGAACTTATCCAACTTTCATGCCATATACCACACTACTAAGCATTTTTAACTTCTTGAAATTAGAAACCAGACGAAACATTTCAGATATTATTTTTATTTGTCAAATAGTTCAGAATATTATTCAGTGTCCTAACTTACTATCAAAATTACCTTTTTATGTTCCAATGTATATTTTTTCGAAACCAAAAGATATATTTTATATTAAAAGATATAACTTAGAAATTAGGAAAAATTCCCCTTTAATAAGATGTTGCCTAATTTGTAATAATATTAATAACAATAATGTAGATATATATACAGATAATATAGTTACATTAGTGAAGTATTTGAAAGTATTTTTTAGAATAAGCTAATTTAGTGTATAAGTTAGTTTATAATGAAACTATGTAATTAAGCCCTTGTGAATAAAATAAATTAGAAAACATATGTAAAACTGAAGCAAATAATATTAGAAATAAACAATTGATGAACTATAATAGATTTTTTCATTTGTTTTTTACAATTTTCACCCCAAAAAAATAAAAAATCATCTTTTATTCATGTGTAAAACAAAAGAATATAGACTTGTTGTTAGATATAAAATAAGCAAAAAGATGAGACTATTTTCAACATAGGTTGCTATTTAAAAAATCATAAGTTTGTGTTATATCTCAAGAATTGTGAATTTGCAAAAAATCTAATTACGCCATCTTATTTTACGTAAAAAACGGTACAAAATTTGTTAAAACAATTTTTCTGTAACTATCATAATAAATAAGTAATGAGAAACAAAAGATCGAAAATTCCTGTGATTTATTTATTTATTTTCCTGTGTTGACTATTAAACTTTTCTCAAAAAGTTGACCCTAGAATGCGCAAACGATTTTGCTCTATCAGTAATATTTCTCGAGATGTCCTAAAAAAACATCGAAAACAAACTACAGCCTACTTTTATTTATCAGTCTTTTTATTTAATTAATTACGAAAATACTATGAAAAATATTGCATAAACTTTAATTTAAATTTTTTTCCGGCTCATAACTTACCTCATATTCGAGCATCATCTTCTCCATAGCTTCCACATTAAAAATCATCGCCATTAACTGCGCCACCGCCGGTTTCAGAATCGAATCCGCCACCCTAACATTCAAATCTAGAATTTCCTCTTTCCTGGCTTCATAACTCACATCAATATAAACATAGGCCCCTGGCTTCTTCTTCATTGTATACCTCTTCTCCCATTTACTGCCCGTCATCTTTTGGAAATTATTTTTAAACTCAAACTGCGCTTCTTGCAAAGTATCAAATTGCTTGACAGTTGATGCTGCGCTTTTGGTGCCAGTTCGACCCCAGCCGTAATAGACCCAAAAGTCTCGAAGATCGTCCGATTCCAAGAGCTGCATTTTGTAGTAAGAGTTGGTGTTTGTGGTTATGTCTGTTTTGGATAAAACGGCGTTGAAAACTACGTCGCCGGATTGGTAAACATGGGCAATATGGTCCAAAAGGGAATCGGGTTCGATGGCGATACCATTTTTTATTTTCATCTTGCGTTTGCCTCCTTCTTCTTCTTCGGTAAATCGCCTAATTTTTTGTCCAGTTTTTTTAAACTGATCTGGAATTCGGTGATGCATTTCTGCGCCCCAATCAACTAGACTGTATTTTCTAGCCAGGTCATCTAAATTAACTTTTTGGTTTAAATTTTGCAAAAATTCTTTTTGTACGACGTAAACATCGCATTCTTTCGCCTCTTGAATAACTTTACTATTAATTTCTATTTGGTTTTTATGGGAAATAACGCAAAAAACACTTCGTTTAACTTCGTTAACAACTCGTCCAGCCAAACTTTTAACTTTATTATATAAATTTGTCGTTTCTTCTTGAGAAAATCCATGGATATAAATATTTATATATTTTAAAGGCCCGGAAGTGTTTTCTACTGCTTGTGAAATTATTCGTTTTCGCGAAACATATTCGTATTTATACAAAAAGTCGTGGCGAAGGCGCATGTCTTCGGGGATTTGAACGTGGTTTCTTATGGGATTATCAGTGATGGAATTGCATTTTGTCCACGCGTTTAAAGACCCGCCACACTTATAACCGAGGTTTGAGAAAACTAATTGACCTTTGCGGCAATTTTTACAGCGGAGAAGAGCGCCGTATGTTAACATGTCGCAAGCACGGTCCAACATCTAGAAGATTAATAAATAAAATATTTCAGTCATTTTGCACGCTGCAAAGCTATTTATGTTAGTTTTTATAAAATGGGTATTTTTGAGTTTTGAGCTATTTTCTCGAAAATAATGCCCGTATCAAATTTTGACTAGAATACAATGTAAATGGTCGTAACTTTTTGTACAAAAAGGGTTTTTACATTTTTTACCTAGAATGAACTTTCAAAGAGTTATGTTAAAAAATAGTTAACCAGAATAACAATTTATAGGACATTTAAATTACTAAATAAATAAACAATGTTAGGTATTTAATACTTATGCCCATATTCATAAACAATCGTAAAATTACAAGACGGCTCGTTATAATTTTTGACAAATAGAATCAAACCTGACAAATTAAATTTCGATTTTTCATTCAATGTCGACTGATTTTATTGGATAAAAATAATAACGAACAGCCCGATTCACAAAAAAGTTTAAGCTAATCCTCATTTTTTGATTAATTCTATTCTATTCCGGTATTTAAAATTTAATTTTCATGATATTATCAATAAAGTTAGATACTAGGAATAGATTAGACTATATTTTAAGATATTAACTATCAAAATTAGAGTAGAATTCGCTAATCAAAAAATGAAGATTAGCTTAAACATTTTCGTGAATCGGGCTGGAAGCGTTTAAAATTTTTACTATTGTTTATGAATATGGGCATTATTCCAATAGGTTTCACTATTTATAAGTTTACATTCTTCGTGGAATCGAAAGAAATAAATTGACGAAGATTTTTAAATAATTTTTGTCAACGCTTTCCTGCAAATTCATCCATCATTCTGATCTGATTAAAAATAGAACAACCCGGTTTGAAAATTTGAATTCAACATGAAATTCTCTTGCATATCAGGTATAACACCTTTTTTTGTCGATGAGTGGTTCGCGAATTACTTACAACTTAAATTTACATGAAATTCCTCTGGAATTATAAATATCTGTGAATTGACGAAGATCTCATTTTTCGTCTGAAATTTCAACACGTATTAAAAACATTGTTAGATTTTAATTCAAATTTTCAAACCGCGTTATCGTATCTTTAACCGGCTCAGAGCGGTGGATGAACTTGTAGGAGAGTGTTGACAAAAATTATTTAAAAATCATCGATAATTTACTTCTTTCAATGTCACGGCGGATGTAAACTGTTATAAATATAAAAATCTAAGTATTAAACACCTAATTGGCAACTGACTTTAAGCGATACGCTAACTAGTGGCGAAAATTCGAACTCTAGGAGTTGAGATAGATTTGGCGCGCTCTGTATATAAAACATTGTCGTATCTGAAAAAATTAATATTATTTAATTATTTCTTGCTTTCTATTATAATAATTTGTGAAATTTGCCATCGTAGATCTGTTTTGCAGATAGCGTATTGTATGTATAATAATTAACTTATTTTATTAATTATTATATACAAATAATTGCATTCTAACCTTTAAAATAAGTTTGTTTTCGAAGTTTCGTTAATTTTTGCATAATTATTTTTTATATTAAAATGAGTAATATTTATTGTTCTGTACCCCAATGCAAGTCGTTATTTAAAAAAACAGAATATGTAAGTTACCATTCTTTCTCTCAAAAAAATTAAGATTATGTTATCATCGAGAACAAATTTGGAGATAAAGAGAAAATTGACCGGCGAAAAACCTGGATAATAAAATTAAAAATAGGGAAACCAGTTTCTAAATTTATGAAGGTCTTCATATTTGGCTGATAGTGATTATTTTACCAGAGGTATGTATACTGCAAGAGGAAAAGTTTTATTTGCAATAAGTATACGTTCTTTTTTAAATATTAATACAAATAAACGAAAATGTTAAAAAAAAACTGCTGTACCTTCCAAAAATTTGCCCACTTTAAAGCATGAAGACAAACCTTCCACTAGCAGTAGACGAAATTCTCGCTTATTTTCAAGAAATTATAGAAAAAATAAAACTAATATTTATCATGTTGAAAATGTATTGCATTCTTAAGCAGAGTTTGTTGTTGCCGAAGCTTTAGTAGTTTAAAACACGAAGAAAAAACAAAAACACTCCTACAAAGATTATAGTTATCATATGGTTATCTCAACTCCGTGAATTCAAGTAAATTCCGCTTTGGCGCTGCGAGCTTAAAGTCAGTTGCCAATATTGTTTATTTTTTGAGTAATTTAAATTTCTTTCTTAAATTGTTAAAATGGTTTACTATTTTTTTTAACTTTTTGCGAGATCATCCCAGATAAAAAATGCAAGAAACATTTTTTTTATAAAAACATGTTAAAATCGTTTCTATAAACCTTTTGTACGGTAAAAACCTCTATTGACTGGACTAAATCGAAAAATGTAAAATTTTAATGCTCTACAAATTATATATTAACAACTTTTCATTACAATTAAGGGCCGGTTTTTCAATGTACTGGCAAGTGTCTGTTAAGTCTCTGTAAAATTTATCCTCATGGTAAACACCTATTTCAGTTTTTCAATGTCATGTTAGCGTTGCCAACAGGATAAGTCTTAGCTAAACAAGAGGATAACGTAACAGGCACTTTGACCTACCGATAAAATTTTACCAGTAGGATAAATTCAGCTGTTCTGACATATTGACATTGACAGTTAAATAATATTCGTAGAAAATTATAGAAATATGTATACAATAGACTTATGTAAATGTGTTTTTCGATAATAAAGACAAGGACAAGGAAAAATTGGAATATTTCGTTTGTTATTATAATGGTAGTGAATCGAAAACCACATATTGAAAGACGTCGACCAGATTATAATAATAATAATAATAATTATTATTATTATAATTATTGCCAACCTTACAGTCGACAACCAAAAGTGTCTGTTACTTACCGGACAGATAAATTCGTATTGAAAAACGCATTTTCATTACCATGGAGTTTATCTGATGGATAAAATTTAATCTGCTAGGTAGTTAACAAACACTTTAACAAGCGATTGAAAAACCGGCCCTAAATGGAAGCTACTAAATGCCAGTTTTGCTTTTTAATAACCACTTTGTGTATTGTTTTATCATATTTTACTCACATTTTCAATGCCACCAGGTACAGCCTGTCCATTAAACTTCAACAGCTTACTAATTTCATTTTTCTTCAAATTAGATTTCAACTCTTGCCTGTATTTATGCATAATTTGGTTTAAATCTTTCGAAACCAACTCTTTCGAACTACACGGTTTAGTTTCATCAATTTTCAGCGTAAATTCATCGGTACTTGGTCGTTTTTTCTTAGGGGGCGTCTCACACGAACCTCTGAAATACTTTTATAAGATTTGGACAGAAATTTAAAGTTGTTACTTACGGTAATTCTTGTTTAACTAAATCTTGATCTTCTTCAGAAAGATCTGAAAAGCCTTTGATAGCAGAACCGCTTTCTAAAAAGTCTAATTCTTTGTGTTTTTTGATAAAACAATTAAAGTGATACACATGATTTTTCTTGGGTGCTTTTTTCACAATTCTGATTTCATCTTTTGAAATTACAGCTTCGCAATGAGTACATTTTGTTCGCCCAACTTTTGTGTATTCTATCGTATAATTTTTAAGGGTAGCCTTGCTATTAGCTTTTGAAATATCTCTTTTGAGTTGAGCTCTGTTTTCTTGTGATGCATAAGGGCTTTCTCCTTTATGTAAAACTTCTCTGATTAGCTCTTGATCTTTCCATTCCAATGAATCAAAATTTTCGATATCTTGGGTCGTTTGAGGCATATGTTCAACGAAAAAACAATGTTGGTGATACCAATTTGGCACTTTACTATCGAAGGAATTACTCTGGAGCATAATAGCAACCCGTAATGTGTCTTGAACGATAGCTGTTTGGCATCCTCTACATATAGACCGGTTAGATTTCGCATAATCACATGTAAATGGAAACTCCATCGTTAAAATTTTTAAAATAACAATTTGGGAATGTTTTATAATTATTTAAACACAAGTAACACCACTAACAACGCTCTAAACATAAAATTTATCGCACGAAACTGATAATGCGTACATTTTCGACAGCTTTCATTTTATGTTGATGTTGATAAACAGTTTTCTCTTCAAGGTTAAATGTTTGAATTGACCAATGAGCGTTGAGAGAAAACAATGATCTTTGAAACGACCAATCACAGCAGAGGTGCAAGGTCTGCATTCCGGCGCTAGGGGGATAGTACCAACTGTTAAAAAGTAGAACACATTTTTAGAATATTTATCAATACATTTCGCGCCAAAACTTTACTGTTGAATAAACAAATAAATATACGGGAATTTTTACGATTATACGGAAACAAATATCAAAGAAATAATGGTAAATAACAATAAAAACCAACAATCAAAACTACATAATTATTCTATTTTTTAATTTTTTTCCGTATTGTTGTATCTAGTTTATAAAGTTATTCATTATCTCACGATCTTGTAATAAATAAATAAATACGCATTGTTAATTGCTGAATATACTATATTTATTATTTGTAATGTGTACTACAATGTATAATTATATATTTAGTGTTTCATATTACTGTGGATCCAATCTAAATAACTTGTAATTCTTGTGAACACTGGTGGATGTCCTACAGCGCATCCATCTGCTCGTCCAAATGAAACAATTCCAATTTGAAGATTTTTTCCATTTTCTTGAATTGTTAATGGACCACCACTATCACCCTAAAGAATGATTTAACAATAATATTAACAGAAATCATTAAAATTATATTCAATTCATACGTTGCATGATGATCTTCCTTCTCTACCGTCCATACAAACGTGAATAGGACTTATAATAAATGGATAAGTAGATGCACATTCTATGTTTGTTATTATGTTGGCAGAAGTGTGTCTCAAAACGGGACTGGTGCCCGGAAATGCTAAAATTGTCAAAATATATAAATAATCACGCTCTATCGACCACAATTTATAATTAATTTGGAATAATATTCTCTTCTATTAGTGTTTAATTGTTTATTATAACGTTCTTTATTTTAATTTCAAGCAAATGCAATGTTGCCAACCTTATAATAATTATTGCATATAAAATCATTTGGGTAGGTATATAATAGTAAATTTGTAGGTAAAATGACAAAAAAATATGTGCAAGAATAATGATTTAAATAATTCCGATGAAGAATATTGATAATTTAGGGTAAATAATAAACTTTTTACTAGTGTTTTATAACAACTTTTTGCTTTTTAATTTTGAAAAATTCAAAATGTTGATATTTGAAAATAAATGATGTTTTCAAACGCTTTTATGAAATATCTTGTATGTAATACATTGCTAAATAAATGTTTTAGGCATTTGACGTGTTGTATTCTGTATTTAATAAAAATATAATACTTTAATCATTCGTTATTGTATTTTTTAATATTATAATACGTAATTGTTTTATATTTAGATAGTAAATTTCATGTTCTTCTTAAATTTAAAAAAAAATGTATGCGTGTTCCATTTGAACATTAAAAGTTGATATCATTTTCTCCAAAACTGGAAGTAATCATATTAAACTACTTCCTAAACTTATAGAGAAGTTAAGTTTAGACGTCAGCGCCGCTAGTGACTAAATAGTGAACTTCTTTGGAGGGTGTTAAGATCTGTCAATCTCGTGTTTACTTTGTCATATTTTTGTGTAATTTCGCTTAATTTTTTAATTTTTATATAAACATAGGTTTGTAATAATAATATAATAACAACTACGATGTTATTGAATATTCAATGAAACTGAAATGATATAAAAATATCACAATGAAATTATAACATAACCTTGTAAGTATTACCTACTATAAAAGTTCCAATCTTAATACTAGATAGATGAAAACGATGCTTATATACAAAAGTATTATATATTCTTATCGCAAAACAATTAAATTAATAACAATAAGACAAATATAAGAGAAATTACGCAAAAATATTACAAAGTAAACAAAAGATTGACAGATGTCAATACCCTCCAAGAAAGTTCACTATCGGCGCTGACGTCTAAACTTGCATCGCGAATAATTTATGTTATATAGTTGAAATCGTTAAAAGTAATAAAAAACAAGATATTTGCTGGTTTATTTATAGATGGACATTCTATATATATTTTATAAATGTTTTTTTTTTACCATCAGAGACTTTGCCCCATCCAGAAACAGTAGCTTTGTACCCCACAAAATTTCTCTTATCTGACCTACTGGGCAATTTGCTTAGTTGAATATTATCTACAACAAAATTTAACATATTTATCAACTCATTATTTAAATAAAATTGCATTCTTTTCACCATTAAGTTTCACTTTTCTCGGCAACTCAATCAACGCAATATCATTCTTCATCCACTGCCCATTCCATCCTTTATGAATTATAAGCTTAGTCGAAACCATTCTAACCTGCGTGGCTTCTTTCTCTCGGATTCTGTGAGCCCCGAGGATAACTTCAGCACGTGTCATTCTGCAAATAACGTTCATAAGAACATGAGATCGTTTCTTGGTGCTGAATGCCATTTTTAATAGCCTACCCATCAACGCAATGAGCGGCAGTTAGAATAAAGTTTTCAGAGATGAGGGATCCCCCGCAAAAAGCGCCTCTGCCATCGGAGGAGTAGAGATTTAAACCAGCCTGTGATAAGAGAGATTATGAGAGATATTATTGAAAATATTTTTTCCCAGATACTGGGTGGTGGCAGTTGTTGCTATTATGTCATTTTTGTTGTTTTCCCTGAAGAAGGCAGCAGTGTGTGCTACCGAAACGTTGGTTTAAATGGGGTCCTATACCATAGTCATATTTTAACTATCTTAAATAAGAAGACGAAAATATACATAAATTAATGGGTATTAGTGAAAAAAAATTCTTTAAATATTGACTAGGTCACAAACTATAAGCGATTGAAGATGATTACTAATTGGGTATGACGCGTTAGGTACTAAGAATTTGATTGGTCGCCTGATTTTAAAAAGGAGATTCGCGCGTCTGTAGCAGTCACCTTTAAAAGAATATGAAATGTCTTGTTGTTCCATAACCTAACAAAACATTTAACAAGTTTGTGTCTGATGAATTTGTTTAATTATAACATATTGTAATATTAACAATAATATATTTATAATTAAATCAATTTGTAATATTAATTAAATTAATAATAATATTAGTTAAATTAATATTGAAACTTCAAAACAGGCCAACACTGGCGCCATCCGTCGTCATGCTTTGTGTAATAATAATAGGTCTGTTCGTTTGTATGGTTCTAGCTGCACTAACTTGTAATTTTTTGAAAAATATGTTCGTTTGTGTGTTCGAAGTTGTCTGCACTGTGTTCGTTTGTAGTCGTGCATGTTGCACTAACTTGTCTTAACTGTACTACCTCCCGAGCTAGTACACTTAGTGCAGTGCGCAGTGTTTACAACGACGCCACAATTTGTCACATAGGTTGCCGTGTATACTTGTAACTATAATTTTTTTCATTAATCTGCAAAATCTTATTCTATATTCTAAAAATGAATCAAAGGAAATGTGTTTTATGAATACCAAAGAAATAAAATGGAAAAATAAGTAATATATCACTGCATACAAAATATTTATTAACAAAAAGTTTTAATTTAACTGAAAACTATTAAAATCGATATAGATATGTGTAATTCACATTTAGTACAAAAATAAGCATTAATGGATTTTTCATATTGAAAGAATTGCAATAAATTTTAACTAAATGGAAAAATCATTATAATTATAAATATTTATAAATGGCGTTGCTAGTTAACCTACAATCTGTACTAACTTGTCTAATTAGTGTTCGTTTGAATTTCAAAAACAAGTCTGTACTACGTTGCACTAAACTACACTGTGACGTATTCTCGGTACATTTTGTACAAGTTAGTGTAAAACAAACGAACAGACCTATTGTCAAACTGTTTCAATATTCTATAATTTATTAGGAAAAAAAGGTTATTATTTACGTTATTTATACTTAATAATAATTTCTTCATGAATATAACGTGTAAGTTTTTATTTACAAACATTTCAGCTATGCAAACATGAAATATTAATTAAATTAATAATATTAGTTAAATTAATATTGAAACTTCAAAACAGGCCAACACTGGCGCCATCCGTCGTCATGCTTTGTGTAATAATATTGTCAAACTGTTTCAATATTCTATAATTTATTAGGAAAAAAAGGTTATTATTTACGTTATTTATACTTAATAATAATTTCTTCATGAATATAACGTATAAGTTTTTATTTACAAACATTTCAGCTATGCAAACATGAAAAAAATTGTTCCCTCTATAACTAACAGTTTGTCCCATTGTTTGTCGATCACTTGTTAGTACCTGCTACGTCACGCACAAATTCTTAAACTTTAAAAATTCATATCTCGCTTATTACGTAAAATTTTTAAGTCGCGTTTGCACTAAAATTCTTATTTTATCCTGTTCTTACAGAAAAAAAAAATAAAAGAAAAATGGTATAGGACCCCAAATAGGAGATATGGCTTAACCACAGATTCCTGAGGCTAAAATAAGACGATTTAACTAAACTAGCTTCAACCGGAAAGTATTCCATTTAGCCAGTATTCTGCTTCAAAGTTCTTCGAAAGAAATTTTTGCTTATAATACCAGAACGCTTTATTCGATTTGGATGAAATTTGGTATGACAGTTTATATGGTTATGTCATCATTTACTTAGGTGTTCCAACATTGAAGAGACCGTAACTTTTTAATGGCTACGCCGATAACGTAAAATTATTATTTTTTTCAGAAAGATACATTCAATAGTAAATTTTTCTCTTTCTGTTTAATTTGTTAAGGTGAAACGAAACTTTGATTAGTCGATGAATAAAATTTATTCGTCAGACAACTGTTTGTTATTACAGCGAATTTCACTGTATGAAAACAAAATATAATAAACTGTTACTCACTTGAAAGGGAAACTGATGAAGGTATGCTTCTTGTCCACCCACAAT
Source organism: Ophonus ardosiacus (assembly GCA_943142095.1). Taxonomy (NCBI): domain Eukaryota; kingdom Metazoa; phylum Arthropoda; class Insecta; order Coleoptera; family Carabidae; genus Ophonus; species Ophonus ardosiacus. The sequence goes on along the minus strand of OW964823.1, from coordinate 9,340,478 downwards.
TCGATTATCTTCTTCGTTTAATTTATGAGAAAGCGTGGTCGTCAGTGGAGGCAAGAGACCCGGAAAGATTTTCTCATCATTAGCAATTAATTCATCATTGGATTCAATCGTTTCTGCCTAAAAGAATAGCCAACGAATAGAGACATCGAAAATGAAAAGACAATATGATCTGGGGTCTCTAGTTAAACTGTTTATTTATTTATTTAACTATGAGTTAATAAAAAGAAATAAACAGTTTAACCAGAGATAGAAATATCAGCCCTATATTCTAATAATTATTTAATACCTTAACAAAAATAAATACACAAAATAAAATCACTATTTTTGTATTCATGGTGTATGATTGTACTATTCTAGTACTACAATATGAAATACAAAACTTGATGTTTCTTTATATACTAAAATCTACCCTATTGTTTTGAATAATATTTATGAATTTATGTGTGAAAGATATATAAAATTAGCATTATGATAACGAATATTTTTTTCGTATGCGAATCATATATTTATCTTATCATATTCAAACGATTTATAATAAATTCATACATGAATTGCTGTATTTATTTTCACATACTCTATTTTTAATTAATTAATAAAAACATATTTGTATAAAGCAAATTAAATATATAATTCGGAATCAAAATAAAATGTAATTCTTTATTGATTTGTTTGTTGAAAATTAAAATATTTAAAATCTAACATTTATGTAAAAGATTGCATATCAAACGTTGATAAATGATAAAAATTTGACAATTTGAATATGCAAAGTTTCCAAAAATTTTACTATCTATCTACGACAATATTAAAATGTATCACACCAGTTATTGCCATTCAGTTTACCTAAATTTCTAAAAATCATAGTTTGTTTATTGCCTACAGATGTCAGAACTCATTGATTTTTGCTAAAGTCACTAGATATATAAAGTACCGCAATTCATTGTACCAATGTGTTAGAGAGAGAAGAACGTTTTTTAGACACAATATGGCGGAATCAGGCCAATCAGGGTCACATCAGGATCTAGTTGTAGTTGGCTGTGCCTATAAAAGTCACTATATCTGGGGACTTTAGCGTCAATGCTGTCATCATGTCAAACGACCTGAAGAAAATTAACCTTAATTGTATTTATTTTTTTATTTTCTTTATAATTTTGATCAGTTATGTTTTGTACTTATATGTGTGCATATTATAAAAATTATGAACATAAAATAAATATTAATTACTTGCCTTCATAGATTTATTCACTGCCGATTATTTTTTTTGTAATAACGCACTCGTTTCAAGATAATCCATTTTAAATTTGGCGCCGAAGCTCGACACAATATGGCGGCCAATTGCGGTACTTTATATATCTAGTGACTTTAATTTTTGCTGATCAAATGCAAAATCAATCAATTTTTTGGTTTTTTGTTACGAAACAAAAATAATTTTTATTTTATATAAAATCCGAAGTATGAAGTATACAGACTCCAGTGGGAGTCTTGTATTTGAATATAATTTTCAATATTTTCATTTTCGAAATTCTGTAATAAGTCGATTTCACAATTTAAATGAAAGTTTATACATAATTATAAAAATAATAGTAGTTTATTATTATCGTAAATAATTAAATAAAAAATTGGCTCCTGAAATAGTCATGAAAAACAACCTCCCACTCCCGTGACGTCGTAGTACATACAGCACGTCATTCACAGTCAATAGGAAAACAGTTTACGCTATTTATATAAATAAAAGTAGGCGATAGATGGTCACATGTTAAACTGTATGTACTCTGATGTCACATTATGTTTCAAATCACGTGACTTTTTCAAAATATTACACAAATTTCAATATTTAATTGTAAACTATCTAATGCATATTTCGTGATATTTTCAAATTTGAGGTTCTTTAAAGAACAATATCTTTCTTAGAAGTCATATAAAAATTCTTGCAACAGTCCTATTGAAGTGATTATTAACACAAACGTTAAAATTTATAATATATTTAATTTAATTTTAATAAAAATTGAAGCACTTTATCTACCCTCGCTGTAAAAGTATAATTTTGTCTACCCTTGTAGTGAAAGTGTCACTTGATCCACTATTTTTAATAACAAAAGCACACTTTAAAATCTATGTATTATCATTATACAAATAAAATATTTACTTTTTAAAACAAATAAAAATTTTGGTTATTTTCTCATTACACCTCGTAAATCCAGTATCAGCATCAAAACTAAAAGATCTGATTGTGTGTTACTTTGTTTATCCAAATTCGATTCCGGCAGTAGATTTGTGTAGGTAGGTAAGTATGTAAGCAGATGTGAGTGCAGTGAAATAAGTAAACTGATTTGTTGAAAGCAGCATGAGGGCGCGAATAACAAGAGGGCTCTTGTAGCGGAATAAAGAAGGAAATAAAGTTGGGAGAGATGAAACTACCTCTGATCTGACGACAGGGTCGGAGGCATTTCAACCTATCACAACCCAAACAACTGACTTTAAGCGATACGCTAACTAGTGGCAAAAATTCGAACTCTAGGAGTTGAGATAGTTTTGGCGCGCTCTGTATATAAAACATTGTCGTATCTGAAAAAATTAATATTGTTTAATTATTTCTTGCTTTCTATTATAATAATTTGTGAAATTTACCATCGTAGATCTGTTTTGCAGATAGTGTATTGTATGTATAATAATTAACTTATTGTATTAATTTTAATTATTATATATAAATAATTGCATTCTAACCTTTAAAACAAGTATATTTTCTTTAATTATTTCAGCTCTTACATGGTGAAACTTATTATTCATTATTATATATTAAAATACTTGGTTTTTAGTTTCACAAAAATTAATTTATTGATGACTAGTTTCGCTAATACAATCTGAAGATGCTATTGTATTAGCGAAACTAATCATCAATAAATTAATTTTTGTGAAACTAAAAACCAAGTATTTTAATATATAATAACAAGTATATTTGTTTTCGAAGTTTCGTTAACTTTTGCATAATTGTTTTTTATATTAAAATGAGTAATTTACTGTTTTGTACCTTAATGCAATTCAAACCTGTCAGCATGTGGTCGAGGTAACACAGTGTCGGTCACTTTCACTTTTTTAAAAAACTCTCAAGCTTTAATCCCTCAAAAAACCAGGTAACAAAAACATCAAGTTTAACCTTATACGCTTTTTTGACAATTATTATGTAGGATGGAGGTGAAGACCCACCCTGTTTTCATGTTTACGGGGTTTTGTAAGAAAACACATCTTACCATAAAACAATAAATGTAAAACTTAGAAGACAATAATGTATAATGCTGAAGATGGAGGTCTTTGGACCCCCGAAACGTCCAAATAAATGTTAAAATCAAGAGAATGGGCTACTTGCGTACCTTTTTTTTATTTAATATTTTTGAAGAGCAGGTAAAAACTTGCTACCCATATTTTTTCTTTTGACAAATTTTTTATTAATTAGCCAGAAAAAAATAATGAAATTTAATTATTTGAATTCCCGCCATGTATGACGTAGAATTACGCCGCACCAATGAATAGTCGTAAAGCCACAGCGTGGTGCCATCCCATAGTAATGGGGTAATGGTGTATTTGTGCGGGTAATGTAGATCACCTGTTTGACGTTTCAACAATAGTTTAGAGGTTAGTATTTTAGTTTATCTTATTGGTATCGATATTTCAAATTACATGTAATTACCTATGTGTTTATTTATAAAGGAATTAATGTATTTGAGAGACCAGAGAGAGAGAGAAAAATGAACTAATGTCAAATTCAAATTAAAACTTTCTCGCACGCCGTGCCCTCTAGTGACAACATTCTTAAACATGCTTCCTCTCCCCCTGTTCAATATAAAGACGTCACAGAAAATTTTCTTTCTTAATTTAGTAAAAAACAAATAATTATTTTAAAATAATATGTATATTTTTATATATGTTTTCAATATAACATTACGTATATAATGACAGAAATCGGATTTTTAATACCACGCAAGTAGTCCATTGTGAACATGAATTATCCCTCTTCTCGACACCTTGAGTAGGCGAATTAAGTTCAACATCTAGTATCTTTACATAGGATTATGGATTTTTCCTTGATTTTTCCTTCAATTTAACACTGTAAATTGCAAGTATTGTGACAAACCTAAGACAATATATCCTATCTTTTTCTTCTTGTGGGGTTGTTTTAAACATGGTTATTTTGCGCGATGTCGATTGCATTTTGACACGGCAACAAAATGTGAGATGAGTGTGTAAAATTGTTACGTGTGGGGTGAAGACGAGCACCCCGACACCACCACCGGCGTCGGCGTCCCGACGTTGATGCTGGTACGGCGGCTTCCGCTGGAAATGGAAACCGACGCACGCCGCCGCATGAAATAGCGTCGAGTTGATGACGCCAATAACCACACATGGGCGGCGAAATAGGGTCAGACAAGGGGAGAAAATATTTGCATTTTTTTAAAGTCTTATGTAACACGAGGGCGCTTCACTTGTTTACCGAACGATGACACTTTAACTAACTGGTAGAAGCTTCATGATTTGACGATCACTTCATTGACGATGAATCAGGGCATCGAACCCTAACTTGAACCGAACGAAAACCTTAACCAAACCGTAACATTTTACCGAACCCAAATCCAGAACCGAACCTTAGATATATTTTTCAATTGAACCCGGTTCAGATTCATTTTCAGTTCAAAACGAAAGCGTAATCGTATTGACTGTTCCTGAAAATGTTCTTGCCTTGTGTTGCATCATGAATTCCAAATCATATTTTATTTATTCATGTATAAAGATTGGTATTCGAACCTAAACCCAATACCTGAACCCGAAACAAATTTTATTAATGCTTGAACCAGAACCGCACATGAAGCCATCTCTCAAAAATCAAATTAACCTGAAACTAAACCGAACCCAGATTTTGGCGAGTTTGAAGCCCTGATTTTATTATTAATTAAATATGTATTTAAAATTATAGATACATAAGATGCATTCGGTAAATCATACGGAGTTGGAGTATTTATGGAGCGGTGTTAGAGTGGAGTTGGAGTAGAGCTGGAGTTGGAGTATATTATTTGTGACAAACCGAACGAGTAGAGTTAAAATTTTGGTGTACGATTATAATAACCTCCTTTTTTGACAATCTTATATACTGTACTGCTAAAAAAATAATGAATCATATTACAAAAAGGTAGAGAATTCTTGCCATTCCGACATACTGTGTCTTGTTATATTACAAAACAATATTATAAATATAAAATAATTGTGAATAATAAAATATTTCAACATACAAATACAAAATGATCTGACAGACGTCAAATAAATCAAAAAAAACTTTCAAAATGCGCCATACGGACATATTAGAAATAAAATGTTCTTGAGCAATTTCGCGTATGGATGAATTGGAATTACGCGCAATAGAAGCTAAAACTGCGATTTCTATTTCTTCATTGTTTCTCACGGGATGTTGCCTTTCACGTTTTTGTGAAAATGATCCATAGTTTTTCAAATTTCGTGCTAATCGCCTGATTACTGACCTCTCTGGACGCGGTTTGTTTGGATATCTCGTGGCATAAATATTGCACGTTTGTATGGCATTTTCATTACACTCACCATAAATTAATAATAAACGATACAAATCTTCATTTGTATAAACATCAGCCATATTGTCACAAAATAATAACAATTTACAACAATTAGTACGCCAATTATTATTTGACAGCAGCTATATTTTGTTCTTTTGTTATTGTTTTTCATCCATAGCCTACTGTACAATAATATTAAAAATAAAAATTTATTAAAATTTCAATCGCATTTTTTTCAATATTTTTATTATGTAAGGATATAAAACTAATACATGATTGAATTCAGAAAAAAATATGCTATCGACTAGGCATAAAAAATATGTAGAATCACATTTGAAAAAATATAACTTTGTGTTGTAACTTGAGAACCACTGGTTTAAAAAAATATTTTCTTCTCTGAAAGAATGTCCCCCTTGGTCCCCTACAACTTTGTTCTATAGTATTTTTTTGTAACTATAATAATAAAGGTAATAATGGCAGTGGTCGGTGTACGTGTTACACCCTATATATATACAGGGTGTCCCATTTAAGGTACGAATGCATTGGTATCTCGAGAACCGTAAGAGCTACGAGGTTGGTTAAATTAGACAAAAGTTGCCCCATTAGGAGGCTATTTTAATGGTGTTTTGTTATTTGCGAAAAAATGCATAGGTCACTAGATACAGGTGAAAATGTAAATTTCGCGATTTTCTTTTTTTGCTTATAACTTTGTTATATAAAATAATACGAGATTCTGGTTTGCACTTTCTTAAGGCACTTTTGTATGGTGAATTTGCAGAAGTACTCAAATTTTTTTTATATCTAACCATTTACGAGTTACTGATAGCAACTTTTATTTTTCATATGGAGGTCATATTAAGCTATAGCATTTTTAAATAGAGTTTTTTTTAGCTTTACAATGATATAAAACAATAATAATTTATTTTTATAATTAACAGAAAAATTAATAAAAATTGTTATTTATACTAAAATTAAATTGAAAAAAGTAAATCGAAGACTGCTATGGAAACAACAAACAACAAAAAAGTGCAACAATTGAATTTCTGAATTTTACTTGACAATAGTAAATTATTACGAGTAATAAAAATGAATTTTTCTCGTTAGGAAAAATATGATATGTTGAGTTGTTACATTCGTTGTCAAAGTTCGTTTATTACTCGTAATAATCTACTATTGTCAAGTAAAATTCAGAAATTCAATTGTTGCACTTTTTCGTTGTTCGTTGTTTCCATAGCAGCTTTCTATTTACTTTTTTCAATTTAATTTTAGTATAAATAACAATTTTTGTTAATTTTTCTGTTAATTATAAAAATAAATTATTATTGTTTTATATCATTGTAAAGCTAAAAAAAAACTCTATTTAAAAATGCTATAGCTTAATATGACCTCCATATGAAAAATAAAAGTTGCTATCAGTAACTCGTAAATGGTTAGATATAAAAAAAATTTGAGTACTTCTGCAAATTCACCATACAAAAGTGCCTTAAGAAAGTGCAAACCAGAATCTCGTATTATTTCATATAACAAAGTTATAAGCAAAAAAAGAAAATCGCGAAATTTACATTTTCACCTGTATCTAGTGACCTATGCATTTTTTCGCAAATAACAAAACACCATTAAAATAGCCTCCTAATGGGGCAACTTTTGTCTAATTTAACCAACCTCGTAGCTCTTACGGTTCGCGAGATACCAATGCATTCGTACCTTAAATGGGACACCCTGTATATATATATATATATATATATATATATATATATATATATATATATATATTATATATGTATATATAATATACAAGGTGTTAAAATATAAGTGTAACAAATTATGAGGGCACATAGTACTGACCAAAATGAGCAAAAAATGCTTAATCAACATGGGTCCGATCTTCAAATGTTTTTGAAAAAAAAAGCCATTTTGTATTAGAATCGAAGAAAAACTGATAAGGGTAGTGGTCGAACAAAATTTTGACTATGGTAGTAAATAGACTACCTATATAAAAACAATAACATTTTATATGAAACATTTTTTTCTGTTTCTAATAGTTACGAAGTTATTTGAAAACTAAATATTGGTCCAGGTCGCTACAACATTTGTCTAAGTACAGTTATTCGATTTTTTTTTTTTCGAAAAACAAAAACACATCTACAATGACCTCTGAAAAGTAAAAAAAAGTCTTATTTAATCAAAGTCGTAACTCTTACAGTTTTCAAGATAGCAGAAGTAAACACTGAAAAAAAACTCATTTTTTACTGCCTCATCTCGGGAACTATTGAAGATCAGACCCATGTTGATCAACCTATTTTTTTTTACTCATTTTAGTCAGTACTATACGTCCTCATAATTTGTAACACTTATATTTTAACACCCTTTATACCATTTAGAAATACAGCCAATATCATCAATGAATTGGAAGAAACTCGAACATTTAGAACAGTAGAAAAAGAATAAATGTTATAAGATTTTTTTGTGCACCAGATAAGTTAAATACAAAACTATAGCCTAATATGAAAATGGCGAGATTTTTTTTTCTTCTCCGCTTGTGGTGTGGTGTAAAGTCTTATCTCCTAGCTGTTGGACTGGGTGGAAATAGGTAAAACTTGAGGTACCTCTAGTGGTCTTTGGCGGCGTCAGTTGGTCGTTTTGAGAGTAACACGTGCATGGGTGGAGTTAGAGCTGATGTGTGCCTCTCATTCTAATCTCCAACTTGCCACTATTGCCACAGAACTGTCTCTCATTGCATAAGACTATGACAATAAGAAAGATTTGAATTCTTCACGCGAAGGCTGAATATTACATAGATTAACAGGAAGATAGCTGCAGTAGGTGTAAGTTGTAAGGGGTGTTTTAATTTAAAATTAAGCAAAAAATATAGTATGTTAAAAAATCCTAACTCGGAGTAGTATGTCAATTTGAAAGTATTTAATTAAATGACAATTTGACACGAGATATTGTCAAAAATGTTATCTAAAAAAGTCAAAGAATTTCTTCTTGAATCTTTATTATAGAAATAGAAATAAATTGGAAAAATGTGAATGGTATATTCTGTATCCGTCTTTATTACATTTCACGATCAGTTGTGACAACTTCATGGAAATGAATAATGATCAGACATACGATTCTGTGTTCGTAGCCTACTCCGAATTAGGTTTTTTTCTGAACACACTGTATTATTCCGTTAGCATCCCCTTAAGCATTAACAAAATTTCTGGGGTAGAAGAGAATTATGCTATTCATCTAATTCATCAATATTAATATATTTTCCTTCAAAGTATTCCCCATTAGATATAAAGCACTTAGGCCTATGTTGACGTTGTTTCTAATCTACAAAACATTTGTGAAATTCACTTTATGGTACATTTTTCAAAATTCCTTCAGCGATTTTATCATTTCAAGGGTCACAATGTGACAGCACGGTTCATTTGTACTTTATACAGAATGGGCTACTTGCGTACCTTTTTTTTTATTTAATATTTTTGAAGAGCAGGTAAAAACTTACTACCCGTATTTTTTCTTTTGACAAAATTTTTATTAGTTTGCCAGAAAAAAAATAATGAAATTTGATTATTTGAATTCCCGCCATGTATGACGTAGAATTACGCCGCACCAACGAATGGTCGTAAAGCCATAGCGTTTGTTTGTAAGGGTAATGTAGATCTCCTGTTTGACGTTTCAACAATAGTTTGGAGGTTAATATTTTAGTTTGTCTTTTTGGTATCGATATTTTAAATTACATGTAACTACCTATGTGTTTATTTGTGAAGTAATTAATATGTTTGAGAGCCCAGAGAGAGAGAAAAATAAACTAATGTCAAATTCAAATTTTCTCGCACGTCATGCCATCTATACGGTACATTTTTAAACATGGTTTTCTTCTCGAGTTTAATATAATGACGTCACAGAAAAATTTCTTTCTTAATTTACTAAAAAACAAATAATTTTTAAAAAATAAAATTTATATTTTTATATATGTTTTCAACATAACATTACGTACATAGTGATAGAAATCGGATTTTCAGTACCACGCAAGTAGCCCATTGGGTAGTCTAAAGGAAATTGATACGTTTGCTTAAGAAAAAAATTATTGACAGATTTGAGTTCGTAATGGCTAGCATTTGACAGATATCGGTAATGATAATGACATATTTGTACCGTGCGGGCGCTTACCAGGCTTCACCTTACGGGCACTCATTGCTGGCGTGGAGAGTGCACCACAGGGGTCACTTTTGTGCCATTTAAAATTGGAAATATTTGGCGTCTGTCGGGATCGAACCCGGTACCCCTAGGTTCGCGACCAGACACTCAGGCACGAGGCCACGGGACCCCAAATATTTCCAATTTTAAATGGCACAAAAGTGACCCCTGTGGTGAACTCTCCACACCAGCTATGAGTGCCCGTGAGGTAACGCCTGGTAAGCGCCCACACGGTGAAATATATCATCATTACCGATGTGTTGTAGATAATGGCACACCCAGAAATGGGTAATATGCCGTGAGGATATATTTATTTATGTTTTGTTACATAAGTATTGAATTTTTTTTTTTTTTTATTTATGGCCTTCGGTGCGGTGCCGATTGGCCAGAGACAATGTAGTTTTTTTTGAGTATTTAATTTAGGACATACACAAACATCCAAGCCCTTGGTGGGAATCGAACCCACGACCACGGAGCCGAGCGGTGAAGGTCGCTTGAGCGCTTGCCTCTAACCGCACGACTACCGAGGCGGCGAAGTATTGAATTTAATATCTTGTATACACAAATAATTCTAATTATATCTATTTTTTCATTCTATACGCAATCTTGTCGTACTCTTCTAAAATGTTCTAGATGGTTCCAATTCATTGACGGGATTGGCGATATTTCTTAAGAATTTTTGCACTATTACTATAGTAGGTAGGTATGTATATTAACATACCTACCTACAATTTTAAATATTTAATTAATGTGTCATTGCGAACTCAAATCTGTCAATAATTTTTTTCTCAATTAAAAAGTATCAATTTTGTGATGTTTTAAAAAACCTCCGTCCTTTCCATCCAACCCTGTACCATTTTTAATACAAAATTTAATGTAGATTCTTTGTCGCATCATGTTTAAATTCAAAAAATGCCGAGCGTGTCAAAACACTTCGTCAAACTTGTCCAATCCTATACGAATGAAACCTGACGAATAACGCGTAAAATATATCGTTACATTTTTATTAAACTAGGAAGCTTTAAAACACCACCATTTCATCTGCAAAGTATGACAATATAACTCAGATTTCATCGTCAATAATAAAAAGTAAATTAGCAATTGAAGTTATGAAGTTATGCACATCGGTCCCCGTTTCCACTCCGGCGTTCTCCAAGCGACAAGTATCTGCAATCTCGGTCGCATTAAGCATTAAGGTGTCTTTATAGCTAACTGCTTCAACGGAATAATCACTTTATGACAATCTGATCAGAGAAGCTGGCTTGGCTTGGCTTGGCATAGCAAGGCCCGGCATGGATCGCTCTCTCACACGCGCGTCTTGGAAACGTACATACGCTCCGAAAGGGATGCTAAAGTAATTATGAAGGATGGAACGAAGTTACCAATCTGTCTACGGCGATGAACGTCGGTAGACGTGTAACATTATAGCAGGAAACAGAGATGAGGAGTGATACACCGGATACAAACATGAGTATTTTGTTGAAATAAGGGTGCTTGATTTCAAGATTTGAAGATTTATTATAAACAAAATAATGTGTATATTCATATAGTGTGCTGTTGTCAATGATAACAATAGTTGAAAATAATAGTATATAGTATATTGGGTTATTAGGAGTAAAAGTGATACTTTGTTCGGCGAGCATGTAAATACTTTTTTTCTATAGCAGATTTTAAAGTATGCTTTGTTCAACTCGAAACAGTTGACTAAGTGACATTTTAACTGCAAGGGTAGATAAAATAATACTTTAACAGCAAGGGTAGATAAAGAACTTTAATTTTTATTTAAGTAAAAACACATTATACAAATTCTATAACTTCCAAGCTACTGAGATTTTGTTCTTAAATAATTTAATTTATAATCGGTTTTTCTAATTTTTGCTTTTTAAATCTGCTATAGAAAAAAATAGAATTTTACGCACGACGATAAAATTAAATTATCGACTCGCGAAAAATAATTCACTCGTGAAATCACTCGTGAATTAAACTTTCCGCTCGTCGATAAAATATGATTTTATCATCTTGTATAAAAAATAACTATTATTTCTAAAAATTCACACAGTTGTTCAAATACTCCAAAAAAGCGTACACTAACATAACATTCTCTTTATAATCAAATAATATTACTAATCTCTACCCATTTTTGAATTATTGCCCAAAAGTCAATATACCCCACAATTAGATAAAAACTTCAAAATTTTCAAAAATCTAATTTTCATGTATCTAAATACTTCTCAATGCGCTGATTTCAAATTTTGAAACCGCAGATCGATATCTTTTTTCGTTCTCGAGATATTTAGATTCAAAGTTTTGCTCAAAACCGCCCATTTTTTGGATATTAACCCAAAAATGGGTCGAGATATGAAATTGGCGATTCTACGGGTAAAATTACATAAGTACACGAATTTTCAGAATTTTTGAACACCGCATACAATCTCTAAAGTAAAATAACTGAAAATGGCGAAAAATCGCAAAAATCTAAGGTGTACCCCTTACGATTTTTTCAGATTTTGGCCATTTTCAGGGGTTTTCAATCTTTTATTCATAAAAAATTAACCGGTTGGACAAAAATTATGAAAATTGCTATACTTATGTAATTTTGCCCGTAGAATCGAATGGTGTTGTCGCCAAATTCATATCTCGACTCATTTTTGGGTTATTGCCCAAAAATAGGCAGTTTTGAGCAAAACCTTGAATCTAAATATCTCGAGAACGAGAAGAGATATCGACCTGCGGTTTCAAAATTTGGAATCAGCGCATTGAGAAGTATCTAGATACATAAAAATTAAATTTTTGAAAATTTTGAAGTTTTTATCTAAATGTGGGGTACATTGACTTTTGGGGCAATAATTCAAAAATGGGTAGAGATATAAACTTGGTAGTAATATTAATTGTTTGCAAAGAGAATGTTACGTAAGTGTACGCATTTATATACATGAGATAATTATATTGGATTTATAAAATATTTTCCAAGGAACTTTCTGTATGGAATTTGTAAAAAATTGTATTGTATGTTCGTGTTACAATTTTACTGGATATATAGAATCTTTTCCAATGAACTTTTGGTATGGGATTTGTACAAAATACATCAAATTAACGGAAGGTTCTGTGCAGGCCACAACAAATTTTTTAATTCCTAAGATTTTTTTAATGTCATTGTTAATATTATAATTGTAAGGAATTGGACAATAAATAGTTTAATGTAAATATTATTATTTGGTTGCTGGCGAGTTCTATTGTAAATTTTGTGCATAAACAATTATTGTGGTATCAGAATTCATCAATACAATTTTTGAAACATTCTGTATTTATTTAAAAAAAAAAACTATTAAAGTACTTCATTGTAGAAAAGGTTTCTCTTACAGTCCAATATTTTAAAATGTTCGCGAAAGATCCACATTAATCTAATCTTTCTTGATTCTTTTGCAAACATAAAAAACTCGGATTTTACTGACTTTAGTAGGAGTACTATTCAAACAGCTAAACTCCCGTTTTAACTTCTTTACTTCTTTGCACCTTTGTCCTCAGTTTTTTACTGCTGAATTTGAAATAAATTATACGAAAAATCACCAAGAAAAGTAGATACATATTATTCTTCACGGAAGAATGGCATTGCACAATAAAAAGTCTATGATTCTTGATCACATACGTAATTGAAGTTTAGACGTCAGCGCCGCTAGTGAACTTGCTTGGATGGTATTGACATCTATCAATCTTTTGTTTATTTTGTAAAATTTTTGCTTAATTTCTCTTATATTTGTGTTATTATACAAATTTAAGTGTTTTGCGATAAGAATATACAATACACCTTTGTATATAAACATCGTTTTCATCTATCTAGTATCGATAATGGAACTTTTATGGTAGGTATTACTTACAAGGTTATGTAATAATTTCATTGTGATATTTTTATATCGTTTCAGTTTTATTGAATATAACATCGTAGTTGTTATTATATTATTATTATTAACATATGTTTATATAAAAATAAAAAAATAAAGCGAAATTACATAAAAATATGACACATAGTAAACACGAGATTGACAGATCTCAATACCCACCAAGGAAGTTTACTATTTAGTCGCTAGCGGCGCTGTCGTCTAAACTTGCATCGCGAATTGATTCTAAAATTTACAAAATAGCTATTTGTGTATTAAGAGCGCAAAATGCGACATTGTCGATCTCAATCGACAATATCTATTTGCGCTCGAAACACACACAAGATTTTTTCTACAGTCGCCACAATGGGGTCCTCCACCATAAAAAAATAATAAAATGTACTCTTTATACTTACAGTACTGCTCAATAAATAACGATTGGCTAATACAAACAATACGGTTTAAACTTAAAAAGGCTTTTAAATGATTATATCGTTACATTAGCCATCTATTCCATAAAAAAAAACCAAAATTAGAGCGTGGAAGCAAGGATTTGTGATGATTTGATGAGTTTTTGTAGCAAAATGTGTGGTTAGTTGTCACGCCTGTCACACTGAAAAATTTCAAGGAATTTGTGATTATATAGACATGTATGTCCATTGACTGACTTCTCGCAATTATTTAAGTAACGAAATAACTAATAACTTTATTGTAATCAAAATAAATAGTTAACTAGAGATCAGATGTCAGTACGACTCGCAACTATCTACCGCCATCTGTGTACAATCATTCCTATTACAAAACATAACTGTTCACACAATTTATTTTATATTTAATTTTATTTTATCGTTATTTTCCATTCTTCTTGAGTTTTTATTCAATCTAATCTAAGCATTTTATACTTTCGTTTTTGTAAATGAATGCCCTATTTCATTTTCACAGCAGTGTGGCATTTTGTTAGGTTATGTTAAATACCGACAGAACATATGTCAAATTGACTTGTGAACGTAATAAATGTGTAATTACAGTGCCATTAGTTCCTAAATAAACATTTTCATTAAGAATGTAGACAAGTGACATTTTTCAACATTGTATACTTAGAAATTTGGACAGCGAGCGTTTTTTCTACTTTGTTGCGCATGAGCGGCAAAGTGACATTTTGCGTTGACAAAAGAGAGCGCAAATGGCTACTTTCTATAGTGACTGTAGAAAAAAAAATATTTCATCTTGTATTTCCGAGTTCATAAGTGATTTGGCGTAGGCATGAAAACTTTTTGTCAATTAGTTAAGAGTGAGGAGTAGGGTAATTTCTTGGTTAGTTTCTTGGGGTGCAAATGAAACGAAACGAAACGAAGTGGAGTGCATGTCTGTTCCTGTTCGGGTAGTACCGCGGGAGACTTCTCAACTCTTCGATATCGTTTCTGGGAGTTAAGTTGTTCGCGTATTAATTTGGTTTTAATTAAAAACATGGCGCGCAGATTAATATTTAAATGAATTTCGGAAGGAAATTGTTGAAGCAGAGCTACCAGAACGAATAATCTGTAACCGCGACTACGACCCACTCCACATACACCAAATGAAGGAAAATTAACTCCAACTAATTGAAGGGTTAAGAAAAATTATATATGAAAAGTTGTAAGAAAAATATTTGTCTTTAACATGATAAAATTACGTATGTAACAAAAGTTCCAAACGTTCCAAATTTTATTACTAAATAAGTTTTAATCTAATAAAATTACCCCTTAACCTTAAAATTTAATTTTAATAAAACTAAATACGTATTTCAAGAACTAAATTCTTATCATTAGTAATACAACAAGGAAAATTAAACAGGGTAGCCAAGATTACTCAACATGTCAACCATGCCAGAGATCAAGACAACTCAGTACATAATAGTTTTTTAGTTCTTTAAAAGTCCCCAGAATCCGATTTTAATATTTCCACAATGATATCTGTGTGTGTGTGTGTGTGTGTGTGTGTGTGTGTGTGTGCGTGCGTGTTTGTGTGTATGGATTTTGTTAACGCTCTAACTCAAATACTATCATTCAAAAATTCTGAAACCTTGTATTTCTACCTTATTCTAATATGGAAAGAAGTAATTAGATTTTGATGTAAATCAGGTAACCAGAAATGGCATTTTACTTGAAGCTCAAAATAGTTTTTCTTCGAAAAATACCTTTAAATGTATTTTTTCGCGATTTATGTTATTATACGAATTAAAGATTATTAAATTTTCTACAGGTACGCATTCATACTTTTTCTATATATTTTGTGGATAAATATATAAAATAATCTATTTTGTAAATTCCGGAGCCTATTTATTAAAGAAAAATAATTTCTTAGTTGTCACTGTTAAAAACCTATTATTTCAAATTAATAATGTTAACATTTTAAAAAGATAATTTCCAGCATTTATGTATATATACAGTGTGTTAATTAAAAATCTAGCCATAGGCGTTTAACATGGGAAAACAGTTTTTCTTTGCGCAAAAGTCCCCAATTAATTTTAGACAAAATGTTTCAAATAAATGTTGCAGATAATTATATTCTACGCCTAAATCAGTAAATAGTTTTAATTTTGGACGTTTGGGGATTTGTAAAATCTAATTTGAAATTGTATAAAAATATTGCTCATTTCTAGCGATACCCATGAAATTGAAACAAAGTTACAAAGAAATGCGTATCGTTTGAACTGTCAGAAATTCAGTTTTCAATTAAAAGTTGCAGATAATTCAATTCTGTGCCTAAATCACTACACAGGTATTATTTTTAAAATCTAACACTTAAATAACTTTTATTATTATTATTTTTTCACATTCTGCAATCTATAAAATAAATTTCTGAGAGTTCAAACGATATGAATTTCTTTGTAATTTTGTTTCAATTTCATGGGTATCGCTACAAATGAGCAATATTTGCACAATTTCAAATTAGATTTTACAAGTTACCAAACGTGCAAAATTAAATTTGACTACTGATTGAGGCGTAGAATATTAATATCTACAACATGTATTTGAAACATTTTTGTCTAAAATTAATTGTGGACTTTTGCGCAAAGAAAAACTGTTTTCCCATGTTAAACTCCTATTGCCAGGTTTTTAATTAACACACGATATATATATATATATATATATATATATATATATATATATATATATATCGTAATGATATATATATCATTACGGCATATTACCCATTTCTGGGTGTGCCAATCTGCTTTGTACACAGATTTCGGTATATTTATATATATGTAGGTATGTATTTAAATTAATAAAAATTAAAAAAATAAATAATAACACATTGGCATAGATCCTTATAATAAAATAGGCTAAAACAAATTTTAAGAGAGCTGTCAAAAATATAGGTTATAAGTTATAACCCATTGATTTGTTTTGAAAATTATTGATTTAAAATGAGAATGATTGTGAATGAAATAGTATACATAACCTCGGTAGGAATTTCATCAAAGCCTCGCGCTTTATCTCATAATGATATACATAAGCCCTCGGCTGTAATGAAACATCTCCCACCTCGGATGTAATATACTATTTTATTACTATGAAAAATATTGCATAAACTTTCATTTAAAATACTTTTTAATGTGAAACCGGCTCATAGTAAAATATGGTGGAGGAGCCAAATAAAAATCCCGATTATTAAAACTTTTATACAATTTCGTAATATGGAACAAATTTTAATGCAGGTTATTTTTGTAAAATAAAAAAACCATAAAATTAAAACGTGTAAATAATCAAAATTGCAACAGTGGTAAAAAGCGCAACAAAACAGCCATTAGTAAATCATGAATTAATAGATGCAGCTAAAAAATTCGATATCGGATGGAAATTAATTAATTTTGGATGGTTTTCATTTATATTGCAATTTTATATTGATGGAATTTTTGAGCGTGTGAGTACAAAAAGCCTTGTGCAAGTCTGCTGACCTGTTGTCGGACAAGAAGCACGGTGCGGTGGGGCGGAGTAAGAGGGATTCGGGAGAACTCTAACTCGGCTTTTTGTCACTAGGAATTATTAATGATCTTTTTGCTGCTGCAGCTGGTCGAAAACATTGTTTCCGCTTTATTATTTTTTTGTGAAAATTCACTTTAATATATATATTGCTATGATTTATTGTTAGAATATGATAGGGTAGTCAACACACCAAATGCGAAACCTTAACACACTCTTAGCAGGAATTTTTAATAATTATTTCATTGTAAACACTTATTTACCTATAGTACCGCTCAAAAAATTGGATCATATGGTTATGTAGGCAGAAGACTTACGTCATTAATCTGAAAAAAACTTTATAAAATGAAATATAACAAAAAAAAAAAAAAAAATAGTAGTATTCAAAAACGCATATATATTAATGAAATTTACAAGTCAATCTCTATTCCTTTTACTGAATATAAAATTAATTGAAATAATTGTAGTTGATTTTTATTCCATAAGTTGGTATGACCATATTTACATTAAATTATATATTGATACTGTCACTATTGTCACTTGGATATCAGTTTTCTCTGCTTTACGTATTCGTGACTTCTTCTGCTACAGTATTACTTGTTTGTTTTAATAAAATCTCTATCCAATATATTATATTTTTTCACTACTAGCACATAAATTCTCTTTGATTTTTTTTCATTAATAATATCAATAATTTTGACATGAATAATAACGTTACTTATTTGTTAATATTCACAAAAATAAAGTAGGCTGCATTTGTTTTTATCTGACGTTTTGCTCATTTTGCTGGTTTGATAACCTCACTTATGGGCCTTGATTTGTATTTGATTTAATTATTTAATAAAAACACTTTGTGCTGTTACAGTCAGCAGCCTTATTAGTTTATTATTATTTTTAAATAAATCTATTGAAATGTATTTACCTACAAATACAAAAAAATAGTGATTTGTTCAATCCTACATCTACAAATATTTCACATTTTCACCAAAACAGCACAGTGGCCAGGCGAGGCGGCAGCGTAGGTCAATTTAAAATTATAGTGGCAAATTTAAATTATATACTTAACACCTTTCTTGAGTTTAATGAATTAAATAATATTTGGATTTGGAGGCTTGAGTTTGATTGAAAAGTGACAGTTTGCATTATAGACCAAGGTCAATAATAAATTATTATTGACCTAGGTTACCATGGTTAAAAGCAAGCGGTAGTGAAAAACAATTTCTCATGTCAAATAAAGGTAAATAATAGTGGGTTCCTAGGCTAGTAGTGAAAAAAATAGTATATAAACCACGGCTGAGAAGATCATTATTGACCAGGCGCCTTATATCCCTCGGTCTTCGCCCTCGGGTTACAATATTAGCGCTGGGTCAATAATGATTATCTTCTCAACCTTGGCGTATAATATACTATTATTATAGCTTCCATAAAGTTAGAGATTCAGAAATATAAATATATAAAATAATATGTTGTAACCAATCTCACAGCTCATGAAAACCAGTAGAAAAATGAATTAATGATAAAATAAGAAATATTAAATGTACTTTCCAGAAAAAGCCTTCAGTAATGTCTCTGAACTTTTGACACTGACATTTATGTCAATTTTAATTTTTCAACTGGTTTCCAGGAAAACCATATTTCTTTTATTATAAATTATTTCTTCTAGAAGACACGGGGAGTTTTGTTTTTGATGATGTAGGACATGTGCACGAGTGTTTGAGCAAATAGGATCCAAGTATGACCTCCGATTTTGAGAAGCCCGCCCTAACTAAGAATATACTTCTTCGGGTGTGTCGGATCTGTTCGGGTGACGTTCTAATTTCTTTGTTTTTATAAAATGAGAAAAAAAAGTGTAATAAATTAAGTATAATAATATATTTTATGTCTCTAATAATGAATTATAATATTACAATTTAAATATTAACAGCCGTATTCATAAATTTGTTAGTGGCCACTAAGTAGGTTTCTAAGGTAATTTAAAATGTTGCTAGGTAAAACCATATGTATTTTTGCTATTCTTAGTGGCCACTAGTTAAAACTGTTATAACATCATTTTAAATTTAACTTATGCATACTGCTAACATTATTTTGTAATTTGTTTAACATTTTTTAGTGGCTTGTGAACCACTGTTTGTTTACTTCTGGTATATCCACATTACCTACGTCACAAAGGTAATTTAAAATTCGGACCTTAATATCTCGTTTATTTGGAGGAATTTTTAACTCGGACTTTCACATGTGGTCTTATATTTTTATGTACTTCAAGAAAATTTTTTTAAAAAAATATCGCGGAATAGCGTATTATATAAATTTCCAAAAAATAATATTTAGAATTTTTTTTTAAGAAACTTCTACTTCCGGTTGTCCAATTGCTACTAAAACCTTTTCAACTCTTCCCATGAATGTCAGATTGAGGAATTCATAGTTAAATTGGTCTTAAATCTTATAGTTTTTGAGTAAAACACACACACACACACACACACATACAGACCATCGTAAAAATGTTAAAATCGGTTTATATTAAATCGTGCTTATTCACTAAAATCTGGATATGCAATTTTTAGCATGTATCCAATACCTCTCTTAGCGAGAAGTAAAGATAATAAGAATAAGCCACAATTAAATATTTATTATTTATTCATATTTATGTTTTAGTTTTTACATCAGAGTCTTGTAGTAAGTAGGCAACATTGACATACATATTTCTGCAAAAATATATGCGTGATATTTTGGTATGCATAATGGCTTTATAATGCACAAAGAAACCCATACAACAATGAGACCGTTTTTACCATGGTGTGGGTAATGCAGAAACAATGTTTCACCGACACTTCATTAATTACTTGTATAATAATTAATAATTTCGTCATTATCCGGCATCGGCTGTGCTGCTGGCTTGAGACAGCCCCACAGCCCGGTTCGGTGCAGAACACGTGTCCACATAACCCAATTGCTTCGCCATCTTGCTATTGCCACCTTTCAAGGAACATTAGGCAGATACTTTCACTCGAATCCTGACCTCAAGATTGCCTAGGGTGCGGGGAGATTAGATAAGTGGATAAGATGCACCTGTGACTGGATTTGGGGCGATAAATATTTAAAAGGACTGTAAAATGGTTTGGAAATGGGCATACGAAAAATGTACATTACATACAGTAACATCTTACTAGTACAGTAAAATTTTTGAAAGAAGTCCGATCAAGGCTATCTACGAATTGTGTCTATGAATTAAGATTTTATGCTATCAAATTTAGTAGTGTCTTTTACTCAGTTTTTATGAGGGTGCATAATATCTTGTGTACCTCATAAAAACTATGTAAACGACACTACTAAATTTGACAGCATAAAATCTTAATTCATAGATGCAATTCGCAGATGGCCTTGATCGGACTTCTTTAAAATTTTTTACTGTAGGTATATTACGTTCCATGTTAAAAAAGTTTACCAGACGAGTATAATCACTTTTTTGACACGGTGCGCGTACAATATTTTTTCGTTTTTACCTTCCATCACCTTCAGGTAAGGAAGGTATTGTCTTTGGTAAAAAAAATTCGGTGGTGAGTTTTTAATGAATAAGCACGTTTTAGGGTCCTTACAATACGAATATACCATTTTTAAGATGATGTCTGTATGTATGTATGTATGTATGTATGTATGTATGTATGTATGTATGTATGTATGTATGTATGTATGTGTGTGTGCGTGTGTGTGTGTGCGTGTGTGTGTGTGTGTCCGTGTGTGTGTGTGTCCGTGTGTGTCCGTGTCCGTGTGTGTGTGTGTGTGTGTATGTGTCCCTGTGTATGTGTGTCCGTGTGTGACAAATTTTTCTCCGACGATAACTCCAATACTACAATTCTAAAAATTATAATTCTTTCGTATTGATTAGATTTTGGTTATAATTGATCCACCGGAAGTACCCTTATTTGAAGTTTTTGACAGTTTTTCTTAAAAAAACGCAGTAAAATATTATTTTTTGACTTTTTGTTATTATACATATTAAAGAAAATACTCCTCTCTCTACGGTTTGATTATACATTTTCCTTCATATTCAATAGATGTAGATTTAAAGCGTTATAAAGAATTAATTTTCAAAATTAGTCAGCTTTGCTATTTATCATGTAAACAGCTGGTAGGTATATTCAAAAAATTTTAATTAACAGATGTCAGTTGCAAGTGCAAAACCAAATATAGAAAGTAAAGGATCTAAAATTGGTATTTCATAGTGTTCCTCGCAAGTGACATGCAGAGAAAGGCCAAAGAGAAGAGGGAAAGACTGTATCGCAGAAGACTTAAGAAAGAAAGGACTGTGTGAAGAAGATGTGTTGGACAGGAATGAGTGGAAGAGAAGAGGAAACAGCGACCCCAAATAAAATAGAGTAAAGAAGAAAGAAGGAAGTGTCAAGTGTATTTTACTTAGTGTATATTTATGTTATAATTTTATTGGATTTATAGAACCTTTTCAAATGAACTTTTAGTATGGAATTTGTAAAAAATAGTATGTGTTTGTGTTCGATTTTACATGATATTATATAAAATCTGTTCCAAGAATCTTTTGGTATGGGATTTTTATAAAATACATCGAATTGACGGAAGGTCTTGTGCTGGCCACAACAGATTTTTTTGTATTTTATATCATTATAAAAATTAATGTTTATTGAATATTAATACATTTTCTATATGTTTCACAGATAAATTTAAAAAATAAGCTTTTTTGTAAATCTCTGAGCCTATAATTCAAAGATTCCTTTGTTAAGCCCTAAAGAAGGTGCAAGTGTGGACAGAAACGTCGATGTTGTAAGAGCAATGCTGATTGATTGAGATTTCGAGTAATTATTAACACCTTTCACATTTTAAAATCAACAAGAGACTTTCAGTGTTATTAAAAATTATTCGGTACAAATTTATTCATTATTTCGTGCATTTAAACTTTGAATCCTTATAACCCTGAAGAACTTATATCCACACTTATGCAACCCTTTATTCTCTGTAATTAAACTGAAACTGTGTGACCTCTTCTTCTTTGCTTGATTCAATTACCGTAGGCGCCGACTCTCAGTATTAAAATCCAATTTGGCTGACAATTCGAGCATAAGAATGCCGCGCAGACAAATGCCTGCACGAACCACCGTGTTATCTATGGCCCTAGCATCAAGCCACCTCACAAACACATAAATAAATAAATATATCATCGCCTCATGCAATTCACAACCGGTAAGTGATGATGTGATGATATTTATTAAAGGTAGTTACAAAGAGAAAAATTCATGCTGATAATAAAAGTGTAATTTTATTCCAGATAAAAATGATCATAAATATTAAAATGTTATATAGCAAAAAATATGTTGTGGCCAGCACAATACCTCTCACCATTTCCATTTTATGTTATATAATTACAGAACTTTACCCAAATATTATTTTTTATTGTATTTATCATATCTTCTGCACACATACAATTCTAATTATATCTATTTTCCAATGTATGAGGAAGTTCCTAAATGTTAAAGATTCTTCCAGTTCATTAACAAGATTGGCGGTATTTCTAATGGATATATGCATTTATAGTAAAATTTTTGAAAGAAGTCCGATCAAGGCCATCTACGAATTGTATCTATGAATTAAGATTTTATGCTGTCAAATTAAGTAGTGTGGTTTACATAGTTTTTATGAGGTACACAAGATATTATGTACCCTCATAAAAACTAAGTAAAAGACACTACTAAATTTGATAGCACAAAATCTTAATTAAAATAAAAATAAAATAAATATATCATCACGGCATATTACCCATTTCTGGGTGTGCCAGTATCTACAACACATGTAGACATCGGTAATGATGACGAAAAATCAAAATTCAAAAAAATTAAAAAAATCTTAATTCATAGATACAATTCGTAAATGGCCTTGATCGGACTTTTCAAAAATTTTCAAGAAAGATTAAATGCACTTCTTAGAAAAAGCTTTCAGAATGTCCCCTAAAACTGTTGATGTTTCTCACTGCCATCTGTCATTTACAAACTATGTTATGAACATTACTATGTTATATACATTTGAATTTGTCAACTGGTTTCCTTAGTGCCTTAGCCTCTGTAATGTATAACATTAAATAAAATAAATAAATAAATATATCATCTCGGAATATTACCCATTTCTGGGTGTGCCAGTATCTACAACACATGTAGATATTGGTAATGATGATAGCTGGTGTGGAGAGTGCACCACAGGGGTCACTTTTATGTCATTTAAAATTGGAAATATTTGGCGTCTGTCGGGATTGAACCTGGTTCCCCCAGGTTCGCGACCAGACACTTAGGCACGCGGCCACGGGACCCCATGTATAACATTAAATTATTCTATATATTATAGTCTTTATCTTTATCTTTAACTCTATACAAGATATAATAAAAATTTTAAGTGCATTAGATTGAGAATTTTATGTTCTTCAATATTTGTGATAACAAAAAATTTGAAAAAAATATATTTAGAAGATTTTTTTTTAAGAAACTACTACTTCCGGTTCTCAAGTTGTTACCAAAATCTTTTAAGGAATGTCAGATTGAGGAATTTATAGTTAAACAAGTTTTAAGTGTTATAGTTTTTCAGGAATCGTATACGTACTTACACACACAACACCCATATATACACACACACACATATACATCATCGTAAAAATGTTA
This sequence comes from Ophonus ardosiacus, assembly GCA_943142095.1. NCBI lineage: Eukaryota > Metazoa > Arthropoda > Insecta > Coleoptera > Carabidae > Ophonus > Ophonus ardosiacus. Next base: position 9,316,203 of record OW964823.1, on the reverse strand, counting down.
AAGTCGGTTTGTAGGGACCTTAATCGTGCTTATTCACTAAAATCTGGATTTGCGATTTTTAGCATGAATCCAATACCTCTCTTAGCGAGAGGTAAAAAATAGGAATGACGATGGGTACCCGGGTACTCGGAACCTACCCGATAATAATGTTCCCGGGTATAAAATTTCGTACCCTATTACCCGAAATATACCCGCTGACCGTTAATTACCTAATACCCTTTAATTACCCGAACAGTTTACAGTTGCCGGAAAGATTGTATCTAAAAGAAGAGCTTTTTATTACCATACTATAGGTATTACTTTTTATTTAATAAATTTATGTAAACAATAATTATGAATTTTATTAAAAAGTAAACAGCTAATATAAGGGTAACTGGAAATTAACAAATTAACGAATTGTATGTATGTACTTAAAGGATAACGGGTAATTGAAGGGTACCGTGTAATTAACGGGTAAGGGTACTATTCGGGTAGTTGTTTCGGGTACTCGGGTACCAAAATTATCGGAATTCGTCATTCCTAGTAAAAAAGATCACATAAGAACCCGGCATTCATACCAAATAATTTAAGCGTGAATGTATACCAGAGATTTCTAGTAAATATTAACACTTAATTACATTATCTTATAACAGTGCCCTTAAAAATGTATCTCAGGGATTTTTCTTCTTTAGTATATTAAAAGCTGAGTATAGTATGTGTGTGTGATAAAGCTTGTGAGATAACAGAGCAATATAATTGCGGGAAGCTTAATATATGTTAGTAAGGTATCCCTTGGCCTCCGCAGTTGCCTTCTTCTTCTCCTTGGCGGGCAGGGCAAGGAAAGACATCAAGATGTAATAAGCCGGGCGGCGGCCATGGCATGGGTTGCTTGAAGGCTGCTATAATCGCGTTAACTGATTAAACGTCAAATGTAAGCGGCGGTAGCAACAATTCAAGTCACGGAGACGAGAGAATGGGAACCGCACTGAACACTGAGCAACATGAAGATAATTAACCAGCACACCCGAAAATGGGTAGTGATTTCTCATGTTGATCAAAGGCGGCATATATGAATTACTATGAATTACTGCGTTTGACATTAAAAACAACAAAATATTTCAGAAAATGTTTCTTGCTATGTAGCACAAGACCTACAAAATATCTATAATTTAAAAAAAAACTGTTGTGGCCAGCACAAAACCTTTCGTTAATTTGATATATTTTGTACAAATCCAATACCAAAAGTTCATTGGAAACGATTCTTATGGCCGATTTCACCACCGATTCCTAAACCGTTGCCTAGCAAGGAATTTCCTAAATTTAAGAACTGCCTAAACTGATACTTATCCATTTTGGATTTCACCAAACAAAGCTATGCCCAGCTAGGAATTACTTACGTAGGCATCGGATTATTAGTTACTTTTGTGATATTATATTATATAAATAAATGAATAATTTCTATAATTTATGACATTTTTCAATTATATTTGTCAACATTGACATTGGAAATTATGTGCAGATATTATTAATATTACGTTAAGGTATACAAAATAATTAAATTTTTAAAGAAATTTTCTTTACATATATATTTATAAATTTGTAGGTATTACAGAAGAGGAAAATATAAATGTAAATGGCAAAATATAGAATAAATAGATAATACAAAAACAGAAACTGAACCCTATGATTTCAAGTAAAAATTTAAAATATGATAACAGGAACGCATATTTATGATATTTGGCTATGGCATTTTTGAAGAAATTATGAATTTAATTATATGTGAACACCCATTGTAATTTCCCAAAATATAAAATAAAGAATAAAAACGATATATCTATGTAGTTACTAATAAATTTTATATCATATAAACTCGTATAGTTATAAAAAATTCTGTTTTCTAATGAAATGGACATCTTTTCCAAAACTATTTTCCTATCTTGTGCATGTCTTTCTATTTCTTCGTTATAACTATCAAAATTTTCAATAAAATTGTACAATTTTCATTTTAAAGTGTCAGCTGTCAAACGTTAGGAAATGCTTAGCGATTTGGGCATCGGAAAACAGATACCTAGCTAAGTAATTCCTAAATCGAGATAGGCAATGCTTAGCGGTTGGTGAAAACGAAATTTTGCCTATGTACCCGATGTGCACCACATAGGCATTACTTAAATTTTAGGAATCGGTGGTGAAATCGGCCATTATATATCCAGTAAAATGGGAAAGTTTAGCATGGTAAAAATTCTACATAACATACTATTTCCTACAAATATAATACAAATGACTGCTGAAATTGAAATTAAAAATTAAAATTATTGCTCCATTTATTTATAATTAATATTTTTTGGGTAAACTTTAAGTACGTCACAAGTCAGTTATGAGCAAACTCGGACAGAACTGTGAAATCGAACCACTGGAACGTAGGTCGTAACAAAGCGTAAAAGCGCTTCACTGGTAACCGCAACCGCGTGCGTCAGTGTATAAGTCGACATACGTTGCGCCAAGCCTCTACCGACGTCATCACAGCTTAAAGTCGGCTTTTCCGGAAAATCTGGGCATTTTTGAAAAAAATAAAACATGTTACATCATTTTTCAAGTCATTTCCCATGGAATAAAAAATTTAAAAAAATCGCTAAACTTCCCCATTGTAACACGAACATAATACAATTTTTTACAAATTCCATACAGAAAGTTTCAATACTATTATCTCTAAAAATTTACTCTAAAAATGCGTACACTTACGTATCATTCTCTTACAATCAAATAATATTACTGCCAAGTTTATATTTCTACCCATTTTTGAATTATTGCTCCAAAAGTCAATATACTCCACATTTAGATAAAAACATCGAAATTTTCAAAAATCTAATTTTTTTGTATCTAGAGACTTCTTAATACTCTGATTCCAAACTTTGAAACCGCAGGTAGATATCTCATTTCGTTCTCGAGATATTTAAATTTAAAGTTTTGCTCAAAACTGCCCATTTTTGGGTGTTAACCCAAAAATGGGTGGAGATATGAATTTGGCGACATCACCATCCGATTCTACGGACAAAAATACATAAGTACACCAATTTTCAGAATATTTGAACACCGCATACAATCTCTAAAGCAAAATAACTGAAAATGGCCAAAATTCGCAAAAATCTAAGGTGTACCCCTTACGATTTTTTCAGATTTTGGCCATTTTTTGGGGTTTTCAAGCTTTTATTCATAAAAAATGAACCGGTTGGACAAAAATTATGAAAATTTGCAATACGTATGTATTTTTGTCCGTAGAATCGAATGAAGATGTCGGCAAATTCATATCTCGACCCATTTTTGGGTTAATATTCAAAAATGAGCAGTTTTGAGCAAAACTTTAAATCTAAATATCTCGAGAACGAAAAGATATCAACCCGCGGTTTCAAAATTTGGAATCACCGCATTGAGAAGTATCTAGATACATTAAATTAAATTAGATTTTTGAAAAATTTGAAGTTTTTATCTAAATACATACGAGTATGGGGTATATTGATTTTTGGTGCAATAATTCAAAAATGGGTAGAGATATAAACTTGGTAGTAATATTATTTGATTGTAAAGAGATTGTTACGTAAGTGTACGCATTTTAAGAGTGTGAATTTTTAGAAATAAAATTGGATAAATGCTATAAAAAAAGTTCATTCTATATAGGTATCCAATAAAATTATATCGCGAACACATAATATTTTTTACAAATTCCATCCCAAAAGTTCCTTTGAAAAGATTCTATAAATCTAATAAAATTATAACATGAACATACTCTATGTAAATTGCACTTGAGAATTCCTTCTTTCTTCTTCAGCGTTACCGAAACATTTCAGCTCTTTCCATTAATGTCAGATTAGGCAATGTGTAGTTAAATTGATCTTTAGTCTTACAGACTTTGAGAAACCGTCCTTCCAACATCTACACACACAGACATCATTGTAAAAATGATAAAACCGGATTGTAGTGACCTTAAAACATGCTTATTCACTGAAATCCGGATATGCATTTTTTAGCATGAATCCAATACTTCTTCTAACGAGAGGTAATAATAATTGTATTTTCAAATTCCTAGTCCATATTTGAATTTTGCTTTTCGCCGTGCACCGTGCAATAATAATGAATGTAATTCTGTTGAATGTGTGGTTTATCCTTTATCTGCGAATGTGCATGCACATGAGGATGAGGCTAGTTAGTAACTCGTTAGGGAGGAATGCTGGCACAACTCGGAGTTTTCTGCGACAAGTCAAACACACACCAGAACCAGAAGTGAAGGTGTATTGCAGCTTGTTATCTGCACACCGGTTAATTACTAACTGCAACACACATACACACACGCACACATACTACACACACACACACACACACGCACACACACACATACACACATAATTTATTGCTACACGTGGCATATTTTACACAACTAGTAAAATTCGAAAACAATCGAAATTGTAAACAATAGTATAGATTAACAAAAGACTTTAATAAAAATGTTCAATGTATTGGATAAAGAATTGTACCTATATTCTGTAATATTTGTAATAATATAAATTATATAATTTGAGAAATTCAGTGCTTTTTTTTGTAGAAAAAAGGTGCCAGATCGTACATTTTATCAGTGGCCAAAATTTTGGTGGGGCATCATGAAAAAAAAATCTGATGTGGCCAACACAAAACCTCCCGCTATTTAATTTTTGTTAAGTTAAATACATACCTACGGATTTACTAACGCTGCAAACTGTTACATTGCATAAAACTATTGCTTTATTTACTATTTTCTTTTTAAAATGTCTATTATTAATTTGAAGTGATTAGTTTTTTGACAGTGACATTTACTGTTAGTTACATTCATTTGAAATATGAACTATGTAACAAAGGAATTGTGTTTTTCTTAGGCTTCGAGACTTCTAATAAAAAATTATTTTTAAATTTATCTGGTAAAATATATAGAAAAAGTATTAATGTATTCCTGTAGAAAATTCAATAATCTTTAATTTTCATAACGACAAAATGCGAAAAAATGGCATTTAATGGTATTTTTTAAAGAAAAACCATTATAAGCTTCAGGTAAAGTGCCATTTCCGGTTATTCGATTTACACCAAAATGTAATGGCTTTTTTCATATTAGAATAGGGTATAAATACAAGGTTTCAGAATTTTCTGAATGATAGTATTTGAGTTAGAGAGAAGACAAAATCCCTACACATACACACACACACACACACACATACATACATACATACATACATACATACATACATACATACACACATACATACACACACATACATACATACACATACATACACACACACATACACACACACATACACACATACAGACATCATCGTGCAAATGTTAAAATTGGATTCTAGGGACCTTAAAACGTTGTCATTTACTAAAATCTCGATATGTGATTTTTAACACGATCCCTATACCTCCCTTACCAAGGGTAGCGGGAGGTAGAAAGGTCAAATGCATGTTTTTACCCTTTCATGTACAAAAATAAATAAGAAAATAATTTTGTATATTTTTTATTAAAAAAAATATATGCTGACATTAATGTATGACACTAATAAAAAATTCATAATAATTTCCACCTGCACAGCTTCCGGTGCGTTACATTACAAAAAAAGCCCTGCACATATCCACACACACTCATTATTGTAAAAATGTTAAAATCCGATTCTAGTAACCTTAAAATGTACATATTCAATACCTCTCTTAGCGAGAAGTAAAAATATTGTTGTCGTTTCCATAACAGTGTTCATCAATCATCTCTATAAGTGTTAAATGAAAGTGTATGTGTTCATCGTCAATGAAGTGGTCAATGAAGTCATCATCGGAAGGTAAACAAGTGAAACGCCACCAGGAGCAGACTTACCGCCAACAGCAGCTTCATAGATACCCCCCCCCCCCCTCCCCCCGTGTTACATACGGACTTTAACATTGAAATCTCAATATGTTGTCTTCGGAGCAAGGGTGTGCCAATCTGCTTTGTCACAGATATCGGTAATGACGGTAGGTATTTATTATATCACCAATACAGAGTGTCTCACAACTCGCGCCCCAGACGACACTTCCCGACGACAATAGGTTGCCAACAAATAGAAGAAAATAATTTGCGGCTGCTTGCATAACGGAGTTACAAGACTTTTTAATCCACCAATTCCGGAAGGATATCTTGAGGTGTGATGATATTATTACAAAATAAAACTGGTTGCTAGGTTTTAAAAGTGAGTTACAAAATTTGTTTGACTTACTGTAATTTTGACACTTTAGAGCTGACTTTTCACTGTCAACAAATTTAGGTTAGCGAAGGTGTCATCCGAGATCATCACAAGATTTCTATCCGGAAAACGTTGCGAATAGACTCGTGCTGCCTCTCTGGCGTTACGTCTACATTCTCCGAAAATTATAATCATTTCTAAGAAATCAGCGGCTGAATACATGGTAAGTATTTGCTTTTTTTTATTCACCTTGTCAAATTTAATTTGACACTGACATTTTTCGAAAACTACAGTCGCCCACACATTTTAAAGAAGATTTTATTTGTATAAAACCACAGTAAAGTAAAATTACGTCAAACACACTTTAAAGGTATAGGTCTCTGATTGGTCAATTTTAAGACGTGTTTTCTCTAATATCTTTTAAGCTAGATTTTTTTTTCTTCGAAATTACACATCCGAGTGCAGTCTCGCCTTTCCTCATTCGCTCTGGGGCGCGAGTGGTGAGACACCCTGTATGTAAACCTAAGTCAGCACATAAATGAGATTGCGAATATTTCCAAATTGACTCACATATAAGTAGGCAATTGCTGAATAGATATTTCTTAATATTATAACAAATACCAGACCTCAATTTCTTTGCTGACTTATCTTTACGTGAATATATATAGACGACTGAAAGACAGGGAGAGAAAGCTCTAACATTGTAGCCTGTCCGTTACAGTCGCGAGTATAGACTCTATTTTGTATACTACCTAAACTTAATAATAAAGTTATTTATATTTTTATAATCAATTGTGTAAATCCACCCTTGGGCGACCCATTTCAGAGACAGCATATAAGCACAGTAAGTAAATAATATTCTTTATTACATCACTAACTAATTTGATACAAGACGTAACTTCCAAATCTGGCAAGAACCCTTTCTTTAAATTTATTTGTTTATTCGCCTCATAAAGGCGGGTTACAAATTGGTGGCAGCGCTTTTGGGAAATTCTGCCAGATCAGGGTGGCCGGTATATCTGAACCATCCACGGAGTACGAATTGTGTCAAAATAGTTCAGTCATATTATATAAATAATCATGCCGGGTGGTACTGCGGGTAGTTCTAACAGCTCTGATCCAATTAAAACAGAAACAGAATTATTGTCTTTAAAAAGTAGTGTTATTGCACAGATACCAGAATTTTCTGGTGAAAATGTAATAGAATTCTTTCGAAAAGTTTATGTGGTAACAAGTGTTAGACAGTTTTCAGACAGAGAAATAGTAGAACTCATTCGAACAAAATTAAATGGGGAAGCATTACAGTTTTATTGTGAAACAAATGAATTACAGCTTGCTAAAATTACATATATGGAATTTAGAGAACTTTTTGTTAAAAGATTTGCTAAACATAGATGTATAGAACAAATAAATAGAGAATTCAGAAATTGCACACAAAATTTATGGGAATCAGTACAAGAATATGCAAAAAGATTAAGGAATTTAAAATCAGAATTAATAAAGTCACAAAATGGAATTGAAAATTTTATAAATCAACAAATTTTATGCAATTTTAAAGATGGGCTAAGACATGAAATTAGAAAAGTTCTCAGGCCAATTATGGATAATAAAACTGGTCTAACATTTGATGAAGCGGTGCAAATGGCAGAGCGGGAAGAATTAAAACTAGCCTCAGACAAAAAGGGTTGTTTAGAAGTAGGGTCAGTAAATAAAGTATCACATGCATCACAAAAAATATTAAAATGCTATAAATGTGGTGGAAATGGTCATATACAAAGAAATTGAGGTCTAGTATTTGTTATAATATTAAGAAATATCTATTCAGCAATTGCGTACTTATATGTGAGCAGAGCTGGGCAAGTTACTTTTAAAATGTAACTAGTTACAGTTACAGTTACCGCCAAAAAAAAGTAACTAAGTTACTTAAGTTCCAGTTACTTTGGTGAAAGAACTAAGTTATTTACTAGTTACTCATTAAAAGTAACTTAGTTACTTTGAGTTACTTTCTAACTACTTTTAATGGCGTGCAGTGTAGACTTACTTAGACTGTTGACTTAGTTATTGTGTAGTATACATATCAGGGAGTTTTTGCACTAACTACGTTAACCTAAATTTTAACGTTATTGCTTGGCAACACCCAATCAGATTATTATTGTTAATGTTAACGGACCTACAGGGCCTTATTACCGCCTAGGCCCACGAGGCTACGGCCTAGGGCTCGCTTTGACAAGGGACCCGCAGGGCCCGGTTGCTGTAATTTTTTTAAAATTTATTCATTTATTTTTCAATTTTGATTTCTTATACCAAGATATAAAGAATCTACTTTCTTTCTAACATGACATGACCATTATAATGTATAAAACATGCAGACATTATTTCCTAGACTTATTAGTGGATAATGATTAATTTATTGGAAACCTCGGATCAGACGTTGATTTTCAATCTGAGGCCCCGCGCTCACATGGGCCCCGCACATTCAAATATCTAAGAAAATTTGATGAAAAAGTATCTTTTTATAAATATTTGGGGCCCCGCTACGCTAATAACATATTCCCGGGACCCGTCAAAATCGCCAACCGTCCCTAGAGAGGAGTAACAAAATATTACGCTAAAATTTCACCTCAAACTAGAATCGAGCATGCGGTACTGTATAATTGATCAGCTTTTCTCTCAGTAGGCAATTTTATTTTTTTCTTTAATAAATAAACTTACATTATAATTATACAAATATTTGTACGTACTTGTTTTTTACTATAAAGAGGGAGGGGGGACCGAAAAATTTGGCCTAGGGCCCAAAAATCTAATAAAGAAGCCCTGCGGACCTACATTATAATATAATATAAAAATCAAAAGTGACATTTTATCTTGTGAGAAGGGAATTTGCAAAAATGAGACGAATTCAAGTCTTGCAACCCTTAGAACAACGAACAAACCTGAAAATTACATTCTAATTTTTGAGTTACTTTAAGTAACTTAAGTTACTCAAGTAACTAGTAACTAAAAACTGGAAAGTTACCAACTACTTTTCCGCAGCAAGTTAAGTTACAGTTACAGTTACCATATTTTAAAAAGTAACTAAGTTACGTTACAAGTTACGTAAAAGTAACTAGTTAGTAACTAAGTTACTAAAGTAACTAGTTTTTGCCCAGCTCTGTATGTGAGTCAATTTGGAAATATACGCAATCTCATTTATGTGCTGACTTAGGTTTACATGTATACAGTAAGAATGAAACTAGTTTTCAAATTTGTGCGCATTGTTTTCTTTGGGAAAACTCCATCTTCTCCTGGTCTCTTGTTCTCGTATTCCGTGTTGAATCAGTGAGTATATCAGTAGGAAAATATTGTCAATAATGAAGGTAGCATATATTCCGGTTGCTCGAAACAAGAGGCTGGAGCTTACGATCCTATTTATGCTCGGCGACGTGACTTACGAGGCTCCAGTATACACACGTACACGTACCAGCAGCTCCAGCACCAGCGCGAACGCTCCACGGCCCGAGATTTACGAGTATGGCTTTTCTATAATGGAATTTCCGTGCTTTGACGTTCGTTTTATGTGGCTGCTCCTTATATAGTGCGAGCAAATTACTCCACAATGCGCAGGCTGCCCACCCGGACCACGGAGACGGAAACGGAGACTGAGACTGCAGACCACGGAAGACTCATAACAGACTAATCACACCAACGATGATATTTAAAATATTGCCTATTGCTTGTCGTAATATTTTTATAAATAATCGTTTTCAAAAACCTGAGAGTTTCACCTGAGCATGACTATATTTTATGAATTTTCTTTTTGTCAGAATAAAGAAAGACTTCACTGTCTACCTTTATTTGTTAATGCTTTAATATAGTATTCTTCACGTAAGAATGTTGTTGCGCAATAAAAACTGCCTTATTCTTGATGATATACGTAAATGAAATAGTCTCTTTTTGCTACACTGGTCATTTATGAACAGATTCTATAACCTGTGTAGCAAAAGGAGACTACTTCATTTATTTATGTTGTCAAGAATCATACACTTGTTACTCGGCAACGACACTCTTTCTTACGTAAGGAAGGTATTGTCTGGTCAAAAAATTCGATGGGAGTATTAAATGAATAAGCACGTGTTAATATCCCTACAATACGATTTTACTGGTTTTACGATGATGTCTGTATGTGTGTATGTGTGTATGTGTGTATGTGTGTGTGTGTGTGTGTGTGTGTGTGTGTGTGTGTGTGTGTGTGTCCGTGTGTGGAGTATGTGATAAATTTTTCTCCGACGATAACTCCAAAACTACAATTCTAAAAATTATGATTCTTTCGTATTATTCTTCCTTACAACCCTATGAAGAGCTGATTAGATTTTGGTTATAATTGGTCAACCGGAAGTACCCTTATTTGATGTTCTTAACAGTTGTTCTTGAAAAGACGCTGTTAAATATCATTTTCGAAATTTTATGTGATTATCAATAGCAAGATTATCTTATTCTCTATATGGTTCGATTATACATTTTCCTTCATATTCAATAGATATAGAGTTATAGAGAGATTAACTTTCAAAAATCAGTCAGCTTTGCAAAAATTATGAAAACATCAGATATATTCGAAAAATTCTAATTGACAGATGTCAGTGTCAAGTGCAAAGCCAAAGTGGAAAGTATATGATCTGAAAGTGATATAAGTGACAGTGTCCCTCGCCAGTGACTTACATTTGCGGCCTCGGCTCAAGATAGGAACTTATAATGCCAGGAGTACGAGAAAGGCAAAAGAGTAGATGGAAGGACTGTATAACAAAAGATTTAAGGGAGGAAGAACTGTGTCATGAAGATGCGTTGGACAGGAATGAGTAGAAAAGAAGAGTAAGAAACAGCGACTTCTAATAAAATAGGGAAAAGTTGAAGAAGAAGGAAGTGTTAAGTTACGTTCGTATTCGTATTATAATTGTATTGGATTTTAGAATCTTTTCAAAGGAACTTTCAGTATGGATTTGTAAAAAATAGTGTATTCTTGTTACAATTTTGCAGGATACATAGAATCTTTTTCAAGGAACTTTTGGTATGAGATATTTACAAAATACATCGAATTGACGGAAGGTTTTGTGCTGGCCACAACAGATTTTTTTATTATTATGAAAAAAATGTTGCATAAACTTTCATTTAAAATACTTTTTTAAAAATGTGAAACAGGGGGCTGAATTCAGCACTCTTCTTTAACTAAAGAAACTTCTCTAAATAAAGAGACATATTCATTGATGCATTCATAAGAAAAAGATACAAACTATTTCCATAGTTACTAGATACGATCACTAGTGAATAGTGCAGAATTCGGCCTAGGGTCGTTTAAATATTAGGTCTAAATTGATAATAAACACAATATTGGTCCTTATTTTTTCAGTCATCTTGAATAGCATATAAAACATATTCTCCTGATGTTTGAATGTTGATAGAATGATGGAAATATTATGTCTGTATCTACATTACATTTGTTTGAAAGAAAGTAAGGTAAGAGATAAGTATTGAAGAGACTGTCACATGGATGACAAAGCGACAAACTTGATTCCTTCACCCTGCGCGATGTCACATAAGCCTCAACCTCCTTGGCGTCTCTCCTGCATTGAAAACCGTCTTCTGATGAAGAATGATTCGCCATTCGCAGTTGAAAAGGTGCATTGTTCTTCGCTACCCGACTGCTCTTAACTCACCGATTAAGCTCTTATATATTAAAGTCTGCCGTTGAAAGACCAAATCATCGAATAAATTTGAATGTATGAAAAGAAAGCTATTAGTATGGAGACTCCATACTCTCCAGCATTGCCATTGTAAGGAAAGGAACACAGACGTTTTATACTCGGCGTAATTAAGTGGCCGACTCGTAAAAATCTTATGGCAAACAAGACGATGTAGGGCAAGGCGAATACGTCTTCATCAGAGATTCTTGGATCTGTACTTAACTCTTGCACACAAAATAGATTGAGAACTTCTTCTAAGTCACAGATGATATTTACAAAGTATATTGAAAATAAGATCAGGAGTGGGATCACGTAAAAGTGAAAACGATATTGCGATTATCGAGAAGTGAAAACGACATACGTTTCCTTAGCGATTACGTAAAATTAGTCACTCACTACGTTTTCAACTTCGGTTATTTCCGTAAAGTGACTACGTTTTGTGAAAACGATATCGTTTACAGACTAATGTTTTTGTATTAAATAGTAGTTTTGACAGATAATTTATATGAATGTCATTAAAATTTTTAATCTAATGTCAAAAAGTATTATTCTCGCCCTTCGTTTTTATTTCGTTCATAATAGCAATGCTATAAGAATTGAAGAAGGATACAAGTTAAATTATCAATTAGTTACAGATGCCATGTATCATCTAATTTTGTTCCTTTTGATATTCCAGAAGAAAAATTTATGAAGTAAACAAAAATATTTCTGAATATATAATTAAAACTTTAAGAGACCTTTTAAGACTGCAAGTATAAAAGATTGTTATTTTAAAGTAATCTAGTTTTTATTAAGTTTTGTATTTCAAGTAAATAAAGTATGGGCCACATTTTAATAACGGCGCACAACCTTCCACGGGCTGCAGAAAATGATCATTTCACAAATTTTATTAAAATTATGTAAAAACTACAAAATATTAATCACAAAACACAAGCTAGAATCGTTATATTTGATGCTTCGCAGAATACAATATTATTAAAATATTAATAAAATTTTCTTTCTTGGATTTATTCTTGTAATCAATCAAAATATGCTTTGTTGTAATCAACACTTTTATAGTTATTGGAATATCAATATTGCCCGAAAATATTTCTTTTGGGTAGTTCTTTCACTAAATTTTAATAGTAAATCAGGGAAATTTCAGTGGCAATAAGAAAATATCTAATCACCAAGATTTCAATTTTCTATCATAGCTTTCAAAAGAGTAAAAATATATAGTAAATCATAAGCATTTGGTTCTTCGCAACATGCTTATTAAAATATTCATAAATTTTTTTCTTAGATTCATTCTTGTAATCATTTTTCATTTTATAATTATCGTATTTTATCACAATTATTTCATTTTCGCCTTACTAAATAAAATAATAAAAAATACCTTTCAAATTGAAAATATTAATTATTTTTAAATCATTTCTTTCATTCTTTCCAAAACGTCAAATTCAATTCACGGCTCACTACATTCTTTTACCTAAGTGCAAGTAAATAAGAAAAGGATATACCTATACCCAAATGTATAAAATAAAAAGAGACGTAAGAAACGACTATCGTTTTAACATGCTTTGAGAGTGTCGATTAGAATTCACATTTTTTCAGTCTAAAACGATATCGTTTTCGGTTTTCATTATTTACGTGATCACATTTTCACTTGTCGACAGTCGCAATATCATTTTCACAGTTAAGTGATCCCACTCCAGATAGGCCGTGAAAAACAAAATTTGCACTATCATTTTAAACAATAGGGTTGTTGCAAGAATTTTTATATGACGTGTAAGTACTACATTTTAAAAGATTTTGTTCTTTAAAAAGCTTCAAATTTGAAAATATCATGAAATATCCATTAGATATTTTACAATTAATTTTTGAAATTTGAATAATATTGTAAAAAAGTCACGTGATCTGACACAGAATGTGACGTCAGAATACATACATCTTCAGCGGCTCTAATTGGTCCGTTTATAATCTAATTTTTTTTTTGTGTTTGGTTACGTTGCAAGTGTATTGTCAAAGTTGTCAAACAAGTGTCAAATTTTTGAATTTGGTTCACAATCCTTACAAGTAACACTTAAAATTTTATCGTTACTTTGATCCGCCATCAAGATATGTAACAGTATATATCTATATTTTTTTTTTTTGTTTCACTTTATGTTCAGGATCAGGACAAACTTTATTTGACTGTACAGATATTTTTTTCTCGGCATAGATCTACATATCCTATAGCAGATTCAATGTAAGAATCACGACCAGAATTTTAAAGTAAAATATATTATCAATTTATATGGTAAATTTAGTTTTTATATTTTATTTTACCTTAACTCTTTAACACCCCTTACCGGAAAGTCCTTCTTTGCTGAGCTAGCTCGGAAAGTTGTCTATAAGGGATCGGAATAGTTATTTACATACTTAGTGCGGGAAGACACTCTTCCCGCATGAGCGCTTATTTGAGGCAAGAGCGAGCTTGCGAGCGAGGGCTTCATTTGCGCGAATGCGCGGATGACGTCTTCCCGCAAGAAGTTTGTACAATACTTTTTGTAACGAACAAAATCATTATTATAAATGTTAAGATAATTGTACAAAATTCGCAAATATACAAGTAAATAGCACAGCAGCAATTTCATAGCAACGGTTGTTAAGTAAATTGTTGATTCCAAAACATAATTGTATGCATATTTTTTCAGAATTAAAAGTCAAAATGTCTGATTCTGATATTAATAATAATAATAATAATAATAATAATAATAATAATAATAATAATAATAATTGTTAGGAGGAAGTAACGCCGTACTTGTTGATAGATAAAATGTATAACGGATATCTCGGCGGTGATTGTAAGGAATTATATTGTTATTCCATAAAATAGTTAATTTTATTTAAATTTCCTTTTAATATTTCGTTACACATTTCGTAACTTCATCAGAGAATACTAAAATGTACATAATTTTGTAAAAAGGTAAGTTACATAGATGAATTTTGTTTTACTTACAAAACATTCAATTTTCAAATAATTATTTGTTTGTACACTGCACTGATTTACATATTATTTAAAGAATTTTGACTATCTACGTAGAACATATGTTACATTAAAATAATATTAAAACTTGTAAAAATTACCCTGTGAGTGTCACATATTGACCGAAAAGTGTGAGAATATTCTAGAAGTTTAGGGTTAGGTACGAATTTAAATAAAATTAACTACTTTATGGAATAACAATATAATTCCTTACAATCACCGCCGAGAAATCCGTTATACATTTTATCTATAATAATAATTGTCCTACAAATATTAATGTCTATAATAACTGTTCCGGTCAATTCAGTACCTAAATAAAATATAAACTAAATAAAGCAAAAGTTGTCAAGCATATTTTGTGTTGTACTTACCAACTTTTCAAATAATTAAATAGAGAATAATGTCTGGCACATGTCTCTATTGTACTGGTAGTTTCATTTTCAATGTAATAAGTATAAAATCTAATAATTTATATTTAAAAGGTTACGTTCTAATTTGACATTCAATAGATTACAGATTCTCCAACAGATGGCACTGATGGTAGACAAATTTCAGAGCCAGTATATCTTATAGAGTACCGCATTCTAAACATTTGCCGCCATTTTTACTCCAAGTGTTCATGCGGTATATACATAGGATTAGCAAACTCTATTAAAATAATATTTTATTAAGGACAAAAATGAGTAAAATTAAACTTAATAAAATATATAATATGTATATTTAATGATATATTATAACAAAATTTATAAATACAATATAATTATGTGATTAAGGTAAAACATGAGTCTAATTGAGCCTAAAGTCTATTGCATTTGAACATGATAATTTGGGAAAATAATTATAAGTATTTATTTCCAATAGCATTTTTTGAAAACTTCAGAAATAATTAGACGTAGTTTCATTTTCTTTATTTAAAATTCTAACTTTTTTTTGGGCCAGTTGCAATGCTCTAGTCAATTCTAATATTTTTGGATCTACCTCTTCTGCAACAGGTGTATCACATTCAGTATCTAATATATTTAAACCAGCAGCATTGTCTTCTTCCATCAGTTCATTAATTTGACACAAATCTATTGAAAAATATAACATTTATTAAAATGTATTTAAAATATACTTTTATGTTTACTTTCTACTACTTTAATGCATCGAACTGCTGGTGGCTTTCTTTTCTTTATAACTTTTTTATGCGAAAATATAGTAGGAATAGCGTTCCAACGTAGGTCGTTTTTGGTCACTTCGATTATTCTCAAATTGATTGGGTTCAAAATGTTTCTATAAGTAAGAGAAAGTAATTATACATGAATTGGTAATAACACTTTACGTTTTATTAATTTTTATTATTAAATAGAAAATATAAGAAAACTAACCTCACAAACGTATGCTCGTTTGGGCAGATTTGTTCTTTTTAAATTTATCATCCATTGCTTTGCTCTTTCTTTATTTTTCTGTCCCTGGGGTATTAGGAACAATCTAACACCCTTTTCCGATCTTTCACTGCAATTAACAGCGCAGCAACAAGGCATTTTCCTTAAAAAAAAACCTGGGAACTTATACTTATACAAACACAACGTACACCAGCAGATGACAGGAGTAAACATGGCCGCCCAGGCGGCATTTGCGACTTCAAAAGAATGCGGTACTCTATAAGATATACTGGCTCTGACAAATTTATTATTTATTACTAATTTTTTTATTATTATTGGTTTTTGATGCTTGAAAATCGTATGAGTGCAATTTTGTAAACTATATTTTGTTATTTTAAAGATTATTTTGTTGAAGAATGCTCAGAAAATGTCAGTGTTTTTTGCTTGATTTCCTGGTGTAGTGCACCGGGAAAGTGATGTTTCCGGTTGTCTATAGCATGTGTCAAATGTTACTTCCGAGGTTGTGAGTACAAAAAGTACTTTACCGATCCCGGGACCGGTAAAGCTAAATGTTTCCATGGTGACCAGTTGTTTATTTATATCTTATTTGCTCGCAGTAAAAATAAAATAATACTTTTTTATTCTTTTTTCAGGATCGCAAAAAAAATATTGTACCCAACATGACCTGAAAGTGTCTATACTGGGCTCACAAGCTTCCAAAGCTCGCCTACGGCTCGCTCTGGAATATGCTTGCTCACCCAGTAAAGTATCACTTTCAGGTCTTGTTACGTAAATTACTATAACATTTTGCAAATGCTTGTGTTATGTTGAATTTTATTTTCAAGAGCTGTAAACAGTTTCATAAAAACCTATTGTTTATATCGTTATTTTTATGTATAATTTTATTTTTATTTTCGGAACTGTGAATGAGGCTTAAATTGAATTAGAATCGGCCCCCCGATTTTTTGGCGAAACTTTCTTATTCTCCTTACACATATGCTGAGTTTTCCTGAATATATCTCGGTCTGTTTTAGTAAATTAGTTCCATCACTAATTGGTTTCGAAGTTTATGTCCGCAATAAAAAAGCATTAAAATGTTAAAAACTTCTGCTGGAACAAAAACCAGAAGATGATAAAAGTGTTACGATACTCCCTCGATTCATCTAATTTCTCCTGCAGTTTCATCTTCAACTAAATTCCACAACCATTAAAATCGAACGTTTTAATGTGGGGCAATAAAAACTAACCCAGTTAGAGATGCGTATGTACCTGGATGGTGACGTGATAACCAGAGGGTTGTGGCGGTTAGTGACGCGACATTACGCCCGGGATAAGTGGCGCCACCGTCGCCAGATGGCTCAAGTTTTCATCAAACAAACGACGCTCACATGTTTTCCACAATTAGCCAACCAGAACCACGCATTTCGTTTCTAATCTGTAACTTACAAACAGCCCCAAAACTTTGAGAGGACTTTTGACATTCTATCGTAGATACAAATTCTTCACTTAAATTTGAATACTGAAACTGTTCATTGGGGTTATTGCAAGAACATCCAATGTCAAATTTAGACAACCGCTCCAAAGAGGTCCTTTACTATTAGAAAAAAATCTGTTGTGGCCAGCACATGACCTCTCGCCATTTCCATATTAGGCTATATAAGTGTTGTATTGCACTTCGCTTTTGAACCGTCGTTTTATAACAAAAATTACAGAACTTTACTCAAATATTGTTTTTTATTGTATTTAACATGTCTTCTGCACACATATAATTCCAATTATATCTATTTTTCATTGTATGAGGAAGTTTCTAAATGTCAGAGATTCTTCCAATTCATTAACCAGATTGGCGGTATTTCTGATGGATAAATGCATTTTACCTATAATTTCAAATATTTGATTAATAAAACAATAAGAAAAGTTAAATATACTTCCCAGAAAAAGCTATCAGAATGTCACTAAAACTGTTGATATTTGATAATGACATGTGTCATGTTGTAAACATTGGAATTTGTCGACTGGTTTCCTTAGTGCCTTGGCCTCTGCGATTAGTTTACTCTATAAATTATAGTGTCTTTATCTCTTAATTTATACAAGATATAATACATTTTTTAAGTGTATTAAATGGAGAATTTTATGTTCTTCAATATTTAATAAAAAAAGTCCCAAAAAATTATATTTGGAAGAATTTTTCTAAAAGAAACTACTACTTCCGGTTATTCAATTGTTACCAAAACCTTTTCAACTCTTCCCAGGAATGTCAGATTGAGGAAACTGCAGTTAAATATTTTTTAAGTCTTATAGTTTTTGAGGAATCGTCCCTCCAACATCCAGCCATACACACATACATACACACATCCACACACACACACATACACAGACATCATTGTAAAAATGTTAAAATCGGATTCTAGTGACTTTGAAACGTGCTTATTCATTAAAATATGGATATGTGATTTTTAGCATGATTCCAATACCTCTCTTAGCGAGAGGTAAAAATCTGATGTGGTCAACACAATACCTTCCGATTTTAAATTTATTAATCTAAATACATACAAAAATTTTTATGTACTTCTCAATGCGGTGATTCCAAATTTTGAAACCTCAGGTTGATATCTCTTTTCGTTCTTGAGATATTTAGATTCAAAGTTTTGCTCAAAACTGCCTATTTTTGGGTATTAACCCAAAAATGGGTCGAGATATGAATTTGGCGACATCACCATTCGATTCTACGGACAAAAATACATAAGTATAGCAATTTTCATAATTTTTGTCCAACCGGTTTATTTTTTATGAATAAAAGCTTGAAAACCCCTGAAAATGGCCAAAATTTGAAAAAATCGTAAGGGGTACACCTTAGATTTTTGGCCATTTTTTGTTATTTTGCTTTAGAGATTGTATGCGGTGTTCAAAAATTATGAAAATTGGTATACTTATGCATTTTTGTCCGTAGAATCGAATGGTGTTGTCGCCAAACTCATATCTCAGTTTTGAGTAAAACTTTAAATCTAAATATCTCGAGAACGAAAAGAGATATCAACCTGCGGTTTCAAAATTTAGAATCAGCGCATTGAGAAGTATCTAGATTAGATTTTTGAAAATTTTGAAGTTTTTATCTAAATGTAAGGTATATTGACTTTTGGGGCAATAATTCAAAAATGGGTAAAGGTATAAACTTGGTAGTAATATTATTTGATTGCAAAGAGAATGTTACGTAAGTGTAATCGTGTTGAAATATTGTAAAAATGTTGGAATCCTCTTAGATACATACATAAAAATTAGATTTTTGAAAATTTTGCCGATTTTATCTAAATGCGGGGTATATTGACTTTTGGGGCAATAATTCAAAAATGGGTAGAGATATAAACTTTCTCTTTTTAGCTTCTTTGGCTCAGAAAATACTTATTTTAAAGTATTTTTATCTGTACTATGTTGCAGAAAGAATTTCTTCTTACATGTTGAATTTAATTTTTGGTAGATCGAACTTTGTGTACTATCACAAAAATGGACAACAATATCTAAAAACTAATATAACCTTACAAAAATCTCATTTTACCAAAAACTTGCAAGTATAATCATTCCAGACCCACGCATTCTCAATTCTTTCTTTACTTGCTATATACATTTACACTTTATATTTCCTTCTTTGCCACATATTCTTTCCTCACCTGCAAAAGCCTCCTTCCTCTCTTGATCCTTCGGAAATATCTCAGCTCTGAGTGCGGAGCGATTACAAGTGAAAACAGCGTTTAAATTCTCACTAATCTGTTCTGTTTCAGCGTCTGCGCCGTGCAGGCGTCTCTGGCGTCGCGACGCGTGCCGGTCAGTTGGCGCGGAACCCGCGAACCGGCGTCGTCGAAAGAGAAGCGATTGCTCGCGATGGTACAGATAGTGACGACGACAGAGGAGATTAAATTTTAGTGTGAGTAAAATTTTTTTTATTTTTGTTGAATGATTAGGGGATGACGATTTTGGGATTGGGTTAGGGTTTTTTGGGTTATTTGGGGTTATTTTGTGTAAAAGTTTTGGAGGAATGTTGGTGATGAATGTGCGCTGCCACCAATTTTTTTGGTGGTAACATTTATTTATGATTTTAGTAACAAATTAGATATAGGTCATTTATATTAAATATAGATATTAAAACAGTATGATAGAGGTATCAAAGTTTTAAAAAAGTGCCATTAACATCTACGTTATACACCTATTGAAATGCGGTATCAATTTTCAAGGAAATAAATGTAAAATAACCAAATAATACTTATTGGCATTTATGATACCACGCCAGATAAAAATACATGAATAATACGCAAATGGCGTATCGAAAGAACGTGTATTTCGATATAATTTTTTTGTTTTAAAATGTTGGTATATTAAGAACAAATGGAAAGAACTTTCAAATAATTTAATAAATGTTAACCCAATGTTACCAGCTACAACATTGCACATACAAATTTCCCTAAATCAACTCACTTCATTATAGCAGTTTTTTTTTTCAAATATTTTTGTATATAAAAGACGCAAAATATAAAAGTAGCATAATGGACCTGTCATTTTGTTGCGTGCGAAAAAAAGAAACATGTCATAAAACTTATTCTTCAACGAGCTATTAAGCATATTTATATATTTTTGTGTTGAAAATGATCAAGTATTAATGAACTCTATTTTTGAGAATTCAACCTTTACTATTATCATGGAAACTGCTTATATATTTATATAATTCTAATTGACAGATGTCAGTGTTAAGTGCAGTTTACATAATGTATATTCATGTTATAATAATAATAATTTTATTGGATATGTTGAACCTTTCCCAATGAACTTTCGGTATTAATTTTCTAAAAAAAATAGTACATGTTCTTATTGTAATTTTACTGGATATATATAATTTTTTCCAAGGAACTTTTAGAATGGGATATGTACAAAATACATAGAATTGACGGAAGGTAATGTGCTGGCCACATCAGATATTTTTATTATGAATATGTTTCATTATGTTTCTAAAAATAATCGCTTTTCAAATTACAAGAAAATTATTAATAAATGATAGACAGACCAGAAATATTTTTAATTCTTTTATGATATTAGTACCATATTTATTATTTATGTTTATGAAAATATTTATATACACTTTCATCTGAAAACATATAAAAAAATATTTAAATTCAAAGAGATGTAATTATATAAGTATCATTTTATATTTTGGAGTTATTCATGATCTTTGTTTTCTGAAGTACGCTATACAATTCCAAATTAATGATATTAATTAGCTTCGTAATCAAAATTATATGTCATAGAAATATTTAATTAAATATATATACCGGGGAGTCCCAAGGAAAACTTGGCATAGGCATTTAACACGGGAAAGCATTATTTTGTAAGTAATAAGTGTCCGGCAGAAAATAAAGCCATGAAATTGCACATGATACTAGTAGATTACCCCATGTACCTTATTTAATATTAAATACTTTATTATTATTGCATAAACTTGTAAAAATTATAAAAATATGCAAATAAATAATTGTTTCAATTTATTATTATGTAAAATGAAAAGATCTTCAAATGTTTGCGTAGTTAGCAGGACTAGTTTTGTATTCAAAAATTGAGGTTCGCTTGTCCACCAAGTAAATAAAAATAACAAATATAATGAATACGTGGAGGTAATATGTTTTTATTGTATTTATAAAAAATATTTTTTATTAATATTAAAAGAAAATATAATGCATTGTTATTATATCAATGTTTTTATTATTGTGATGTTAATATTATCTCTAAATGTTTCTTTTAAGAAATAGATGATAGATTTTATAAAGTTCAATAACTTTTGTGGAAACAATTAAAATTAACTTGGTGGAGAATCGAACCCCGATTTTGAATTCAAAGGCAGTCCTGCTTAGGAATGACGATGGGTACCCGTGTACTCGGAACCTACCCGATAATAATGTACCCGGGTATAAAATTTCTTACCCGATTACCCGAAATATACCAGCTGCCTGTTAATTACCCGGTATCGTTTAATTACCCGAACAGCTTTCGGCTGCAGGGTACAATATGGCTGGTAGCACAAGCCTAGTTTTAACTAAACCACTGTTTTAAGAAATGCCAAATTCAAATTACGATATTTAATTTCACCCTTTTTTTTTAAATACAATTTTTTAACAAAATATTTGTTTGAATACAAACTATGTTTTGCTTTAAAATCATATTATGATAAATTTGATATTACTTACCTATATTTATTATTAAAATAATAAAATTCCACATTTCTAAAAGAGCGTTTTAGTTAAAACAAGATTTGTTCTTCCAGCACTGTATCTAAAAGAAGAGCAAGACTGAGTGCAGATACATCATCTATGTTGATATTTACTAATAGAAATATTAGTAACTTATTTTTAAGCTTAACTAAAATCTATAAAAGCTCAAAAAAGTTATTTTATTTTCTAACATACCATAATTAATTTTAATTAAGTTTTTTATAGAGATACAGTGTATTATTTTATTACTTTTATATTAAATAAATATATAAGTAAACATTATGAAATTTATTAAAAAGGTAAACTGCTAATATAAGGATAACTGGTAACAAATCAACGAGTTATGTATATGTACTTAAAGGATAGCGGGTAATTAAAAGGGTAATGGGTAATTAACGGGTAAAGGGTACTATCCGGATAGTTGTTTCGAGTACTCTGGTACCAAAATTATCGGAATTCGTCATTCCTAGTCCTGCTAATCAGTATAGCATGCCGACATTTGAAGATCATTTCATATTACATAATAATAAATTGAAACAATTATTTATTTTCACATTTTTATAATTTTTACTAGTTTATGCAATTTTAAAAAAGTATTTAATTTTAAATAAGGTAGGTACATAATGTAATGGTCTGTTATGATGTGCAATTTCACTTTTTTTACAAAAAACTGTTTTCCCATGTTAAATGCCTATGTCAAGATTTGCTTAGGATACACGGTTTGTAGGTACTTAAATATTTCAGCTTTTGAAGAAAAAAATAGTATATTTTATGTACAATACATACATAAATATGTAAATTTTCTTTTATGAAACATAAAATCTTGTTGTATCTAGTAGTAAGTATTGTTGCAGTAATTAAAAGTTTTAATTAGTACCTACGCACAAGTTGTCAATTTCCTATTTACTTAAAGAACTTCAAACTTTTACAATTTTGTAGCTCTTAAAATTGTTTTAATTATATTTTAATCAACAATCAATAAGTTTTACATTTTAAGCTATTCCAGTTTATAAGTTTGCAAATGTATTTACATATATTTAAATACAACAAATTTGTTTTTTTAATATTTATTTATTCTTTTTTATTTATTCTGGTTAAGTTGGAATTTCAATCAGAACTATCTATGCAGTTTAATTAAAAGTACTACAAGACTAGCTCGGTAACTCACACTTTTATTATTTGTTTTGCAAATTCAGCACATATTAATTATTTTAATAAATGTAGCGCTAAAATAATGGCGGTAGTTTTTGCCGTGCAAATTTACTTGCAACTTTATATTGAATCAAGTGCAATGCACATAGAGGTAGCATTATTAATGAGATCGAGATTTTAAAAACCTAATATCTAAATCTTTTTAGGACTCATTTTTATCTATTTTTACCTCCCGCTACCCTTGGTAAGGAAGGTATAGGGATCGTGCTAAAAATCACATATCGAGATTTTAGTAAATGACCACTTTTAAGGTCCCAATTTTAACATTTTTACGATGATGTCTGTATGTGTGTATGTGTAGAGATTTTGTCTTCGCTCTGACTCAAATACTTTCATTCAGAAAAATCTGAAACCTTGTATTTCTATCCTATTCTAATATGAAAAGAAGCCATTAGATTTTGGTGTAAATCGGATAACCGGAAATGGCACTTTACCTGATGCTCATAATGGTTTTTCTTCAAAAAATACCATTAATTGCCTTTTTTTCGCATTTTATGTCTTATGAAAATTAAAGATTATTGAATTTTCTACAGGAATACATTAATACTTTTTCTATATATTTTACAGATAAATTTAAAAATATTTTTTTTTATTAGTCGCGAAGCCTAAGATATACACAATTCCTTTCTTACACAGTTCATATTTCAAATGAATGTAACTGACAGTAAATGTCACTGTCAAAAAACTAATCACTTCAAATTAATAACAGTGACATTTTAAAAAGAAAATAGTAAATAAAGCAATAGTTTTCTGCAATGGAACAGTTTGCAGCGTTAGTAAATACGTAGGTATGTATTAAAATTAATAAAAATTAAATAGCGGGAGGTTTTGTGTTGGCCACATCAGATTTTTTTAAATGCTTTCAAATTTTAATAATTTTGGCTGGTAGCATGAATGTGATTAGGAGATGACTAAAGAGGAGATGATTAGCAGTGTTTGAGCGCTGTCAATTGTTTATGGATAATTTTAGACAAAAATACATCAAATAAAAGTTGCGTAAAATTATTTTTTCTATAACTGCAATTTAAAGTATTTTTCTCTAAAATAATCCATAAACGATTGACATCGCTAAAACACTGCTAGTCATCTCCTAGTTAATCACCCTTAATCATTTGTTCATGCTACTACCCTTTATGCGTAAGTTCTGCTTCAGTGTTTAGGCCATTTTTAGAGGCATTGAAATTCAAAGGGATAAAAATACAAAAGATTATTAATTAATTATTATGAATGTAGAGATAGAACATATATAGATAAATAATTAAAAATTCTACTAGAAATATGTAAATATTCTTATTTATAATAAAATAATATTAAAAGTAATAGAACACCCGTCATAGGTACATGACTTGGCAATGTCGATTTTTGGCTATTTTTAGAACATATTTAAAATTTTACGGAGTAGGTGTTTGTCGGAAAAAGAGATTGATGGTGTAATTCTTGATTATTTTGAAAGCATTACAAAAGAAGATTGTTTGTGAACTTTTAATAAGTGAAGGAAAAAAAAATGCTTGTGTATTTTATTGTTAAAGAGAACTGCGTTGAACATATTTAAATTATAATAGGGTAGTTGCGAAAAAAATAAATGTTATTTTTTCATATTAATTATGAAATAAAATTCTAAACATATTAATGTAAAAATTATTAGAAAATATAAAACTACTCATTCATAATTTCCATAAATAAAGTTCGCTGTGAAATTCTTGTGACGTAGACTTTTAATAATGATATAGTTCTGCCAAGTCTGTATGACTCATACAAGCTTGTTAGAATATCACGACAAAGCGAAGATGTTGAATTATATTTAATTGTATCATACACATATTTACAGTATAATTCTAAAAGAAAAATAACAGATACAAAAGTATTGTTTCATAGTACGTATATCTTATAATTATTTACTTGAATACCAGATATTTTCAAGAAATTTAATTCTTATATAGACAACTTCATAATTTTGCCACCAGGTGGCTGCACACTTTACGTGTTAAAATCATATTTTATTTTTCTTTTCTATATCAGCAGATTTAAAACAAGGTAATGTAACTAATGAATTTGTGTGAAAATGAATAATTTCTTTTGAAATAGTGCTTCTCTCAAACATATAAATCGTTTCAAATAAAAATGGTAGTATTGTGTACAGAGTGTGCAACCGAGAGTGTACCGCTAGGGCAAGAAAGACTGTGATTGGTATTAATAAAACACGTCACCACGGGAAAATTTGAAATAAGATTTTTTTTTTTTTAATTATATTTTGAAAAATATACAGTTGTTAGACATAAAAAATCTATTAAAGTGAATAACTTGAACAATTCTTTCAGAAAAAAATTAAATTGGAAAATGCGCAACTACCCTATTATAAAAATTATTAACCATATAAATATTCGTAACAAACAATACTATGGGTAATGTTATTAATTCATAAATTTTATATACTTAAATTAATTTTTTTGTATTCTTCTACACCGTTTTTTTTAAGCATCGGTGCTCTGTTGAACATATTGAGATATAGGGAGAACACGTCACTGTTACCTACTAGGAATAGATTAGACTATATTCTAGGATACAAATTGTCAAAATAAAGGTAGAATTCGCTAATCCAAAAATAAGGATTAGCTTAAACTTTTTCGAGAATCTATTGAAAATATATGTACTTACTTAGCTGCAAATTTGTTAAATTTCCTTTGGAGTACAAATATCTTTATCAAAACATTTCAAACTGTTTGTCCCTCGTCACATTGTACCTACAAAAACCCTATCCGATCTTCTGTATATTTAGTAATGTTTTCTCTACATTATAGGTACGTTAGTGTGTTATGTACGTGTTGTGACTGGTCGTTAAAGTCTTCTAGCCTGTGAGCGGCAACAGTAATCCCCGTATTATCACATGTAATTGAATTGATCCCGTGTAAAGTAAATGTCCGGCAGGCGACGCGCGCGCCACAAGTGTCTGGCGGCGGCGCGGCCAACTACGAGTACACTCCGTGTCCCGACGCTGAGGCCGACGCGACGCCAACGCGCCGCCGACGCTGGCTGGCTGTTTATTATTAGTTAATTAAAATCGCGGCCGCACCGGGCACGTTCACGTTTCAGTTGGCAATGTTAATTACGAATTGTTTTAGAACGTTAAATGTTCGAATTAATTATGCGGGGATTTAATATAACAAATGTTCATTTTGTTTGTGGTGTTGAGCTAACTAATTGCATTTAGTGCATCACAACACTTAAAAACAACCGAGAACGAGTAATACTATACCCAACACGAACAGTGAAGCACAAATATATATGTATGGAATACTCATCAACAGCTAAAACATAATTTTTCGCGTAAGAATGGCCAATAATGTTTCGATTATAGTTAGTTCAATCGTTCTATAATCTGTGCTGACACTGACTATCTCTAACTATCTTTTTCTGCATCGAAATTGCACATGCAGACAAGATCATTAATTTTAAATTTATAAGATAATGATTCACTTTGATTTCAAACAAATTTATCTGGATCTTCCATTATCTTTATAACAATAAAGATAATGGAAGATAGTCTGATATTTTTTTTTGCCATTGTTAAGAAATTATGGAAATCAACGTAAGGCCACGTTCAGAGAGAAAGCAGGTTGTGTTCACACAGAAAACAGGCCATACTGCTCGTATTGTCAAGTGTCAAACTTAGTGTCAGTGTCAATTCTTCTAGAAGAACGACTTGTTTTAACGTTACATTAAATCTCATATTTAATCCAATTTCGTATGTTTAAATTTAATAAAATTATAAATGTACATATATAAAGCCTAGATAATGTTTTATTAATTTATCTCCCCATAATTTTTCTATAATTTTTCTATTAGAATGACATTTGTGAAATTTATTCCAAATTGCTTACAGTTTTTGAACTTAAGATATTAGAATATCCATATCAAAGTTTTTTTATGAACACATTTTGTACTTGTTTACTTTAACCTGCTCAATAAGAATATTGGTTTCGTTCCGGCAAAATCGAAAAGCGGGTAGTACCTGCCTGACAAGCGCTTGTTGAGCAGTTGTCTGCTTTTACTCTGAACGCCTACTTCTAATAACATGTGAACATTTTTAAAGCAGGTTAAAGCAGGTTAAAGCAGGTAAAGCGGGTAAATCGGAAACAGGCAACCAGCTTTCTCTCTGAACATACCCTAAGACACAAAAAAAACTAAAATACACGCCAATGTATATGAACTATATTGACAATTCCAAATTATTTCCTGAGCAGAGCTACGATTTACATTGCCTTATGAACAGAATCTACAATCTGCGTAGCAAAAAGAAACTATTTTAATTTTAGTCTGGGACACGAAAAATGAACTATGGAAAATATGTTAGCACAAATCACTGTCTAATCTGTTTACGTTCACACGAAATAGCAATTAATTTACTTTCCGCATACCTAATATAACATATAACAGTTACCCAAATAAGTTTTAAAGCTACGCAGCTTTCTTTTATTGCGAACCTTATTATAAATTATATTTAAATTGAAATCATTTTACCAGAAGGTAAATTGGCAGCTCAAATGACAGTTGTTATGTATGTGCTTATTTTTGTGTAAAATATTTAACATTTGCAAATCTTTGTATTTGTGTCTTTATGTCTGTCAACACTTTCTTAAGAATTTATTGTTTATATCTTTATTTTTATTTTTATGTAAATAATAAATTGAGAACTCGAAATCGTGTTTTTAAAAACTTTATTTTAAAGCGATAAGAACAATATAAGGTTACATTACAACATATGTCGCGGTCACACTAGGAATGCCTTACTTACTATTGGGCTTCCAAAATTACAATGCACTGGTGGCAGATTTCTGAACTGAGTGAAGTGTACATGTACAAACGAGGTTGTTTTATTCAGGGATTGTATTTACTTGTATACGAATTTTAATACGCTTTTATCTTCGGCTATTATGGTTTTATTCTTAGTAGGATCTGAATTACTGCTAATATAACAGGTAAGTTTTTGATTTTTTAAAAATTAATGAACAAATTAGGAGATATGCAATTTATAGGTTAAAATTATGATGGAGTTTTCTCCGAAAATATTTACCACATATTATTATGTGGCCACTATTTATTACTTGCTGGCCTTCCACCATATTTGTAGATGATGCACTACAATTCCCAAATCTACAAATAGTATCTAAATCTAAGCAAAGAAAATTGTTCATTATGAAAGAAAAACAATTAAATAAAAGTAAAGCTATGTAGATAGAAATTAATACATGTACAACTACGGCAATGAAATACAATCTAAATAAAGGAAATCAAATGTTTTTTTTATTAAAAAAGCTAATATACTGTTAATTAAAATATGACTAAAATACTCTTAACCTACAAATACTTACTAAAATTAACCCTATTAAGTAAAATATTATTAAAACTATCACTAAATTGTTACTACAATAAAGTTCAAACTCAATTCTACCGAAATTAATAAAAAAAAACACTATACTAAATCCGAAATTAAATTAAAAACTACGAAAATTAGTCTCACACCAATTGTACTCTTATGGAAGCCAGCGAAAAATGTACCATTCGTTTGAATTTTGACGTTTGATTTCAGCGCCATCTCTTGATAATTTGGAAGCCCAATACAGTACCATATTTATATTAAGATCGTCTTCTGTACGCGTCTTTCTCAAGATTCTCAAGTTAACTATAAAATGCTGAATTTGTGAGAAAGAAATAATGTAATATTTATCTAAGTAGTGAAATTAGGGAGGTGTCTCTACATAATTTGCATAATTTTATTTTTATTTTCGGAGCTGTGAATGAGGCTTAAGATAGTTGTTATGATGCTTATGAGCTGTCATTAATTGTATAAAATATTACAATAAAATAGAAGTTTTTACTTCGAACGTGCGGTCTTAAGCACACACAATTATTTTGGTATATCGTTTGGGTTAAAAATTATTTAAATGAATTTAGCACCATTAGGGAAAAAGTGACTACTGCAAATTTAATATTTTAATCGTCGTTCATATTCTGTCATTTGCACCTTTGTGCAGTTTAAAAAGAAAGATATATTGTCCCATCTACCGAATATTTTTTGTTGTAAAAAATTCTCGGTATGTGTATGTATATTGGGTTAACGATAGGGTAATATCTAGTCGGGTTTTGCTTTAATTAAAGTTTTTTCATTTATTAATCGGTTCGGGAAGTGCATTGGACGCATATTAATTAGTTTTAATTTTAGTGGCCTCTTTCATTTGTCCAAATGGCGCTATGCAAATGATTCGCTCCGCCGGGATAAATAGAAAAACAGTGGCGCACCGCCGTACCCGTTGCTATAGTGATAGCGATGTGATTACATGCATATTATATGCTCAAATAATTCCTCTTTCATATACAGATCGACTCGATGCTACATCGCGTATTTTTAGTTAATTAAATAAATATGCACTCTATATGGGTAATTAATGCAATTTGTTTGTTACTGTTCCTTGTTTAATATTATTAATTACAATTCTATTAAAGCATTCATATGGCAACCATATTATAATCCTCTTTTACACTCTATTATTTCATTTAATACAATACAAACCACACAATGTATTTTCATAGAACAGACATGAGGTCTGCTTTTAACTTTATTGTCATACAAATATAAAAGCAAAATACTTCATTTCTTCTCTACAAGCTTTACGTTTTTCTTAATAATGGCTTATAGTATGTGTATGAAGTTTTCTTTGAAGTAAATACTCGTACCTATTTCAATTTTCCTGCATGTTATGTCATTGGTAAAGATCTTTGGTTCAAATCTTTCTACTACTGAATAAATAATAAATAATAGGTACTCAGATTCTCTGTGCTATAAATCTATAATTAATTGAATATTATATTTTTGCAGCTCATCAATACAGGGTGTTATGTAAGTAAGGGTACAAAGCTTAACTTATGGTAGAACTGATCCCATATAGTAAATCTGGTAATAATTTTTGTTTAACATGCTTTTTACAAGAACTGAAGGCCTTTAAAACTGACCAATCACGTCACATTTTCTAAAGAAGTAAAAATCTCTGGGTGGTAGTATGAACAAGTGATTAAGGGTGATTAGCTAGGAGATAACTAGCAGTGTTTATGGACTATTTTAAAGAAAAAATACTTCAAACAGCAGTTTTAGAAAAATTAATTGTACACAACTTTTATTTGAAGTATTTTTCTCTAAAATAATCCACAAATGATTGACAGCGCCAAAACACTGCTAGTCATCTCCTAGCTAATCACCCTTAATTAGTGATGCACTCGATTTCGAGCTTTGGCCCGGCCCGGCCCGAAGCCCGCCTCGAGTCGGGCCGAAGATTTTTTTTATCAGGCCGAATCGGGCTAATCATTTACAAAAGTTAAGGCGAGTCGGACTTTGATTTAAGCCCGGCCAGAAAATTCGAGCTTTTCGGGCCGGCCCGAAAAATCCTATTGTTCAGTCAAATGCACAGTTTTCTTAATATTTTAATGAAAATGTATGGAGCTAAAAAGGATCAAAATGATTTAATAACATCATACTTCACATCTTAACAAATAAAAATGTTATTTTACTTCAAGAATTGAAAGTTATTCACTAAAGCATAATAATGCTATTGTGATGTTGTTATTATTACTATTGTTACTACTCGTAATAGTAATTTACGTAACAAGGCCTGAAAGTGATACTTTACTGGTTGAGCAAACGGCTCGCTTTGGAAGCTTGTGAGCCCAGTATAGACACTTTCAAGTCATGTTGGGTACAATATTTTTTTGCGATCCTGAAAAAAGAATAAAAAAGTATTATTTTATTTTTTACTGCGAGCAAATAAGAAATAAATAAACAACTGATCTCCATGGAAATATTTAGCTTTACCGGTCCCGGGACCGGTAAAGTACTTTCCGATCCCTTATAGACAACTTTCCGAGCTAGCTCAGCAAAGAAGGACTTTCCGGTCTAAATAGTGATCATAAAGAGCTCATTTTCTGGGCGATCGCGAAAAAACTTAAATAAAAGTGATTTTTGTTCCTATCATAATGATTTCTTGAAAGTTAGATATTTAGGATTTAGTTAAGTTTAGTTTTATTTAGTTATATTTAGTGTAGTCGTTAATAATAAATTGGAAATAAATATGTAAATAAAATTTTGTATAAAAAATATTAAGTGTGTCCGTCTCCATAAAAGTGTTCATCCATTATCCTTTTAAGTGCTAGAGTTCATCCCAATAAAGTGATCATCCAAGTCATCGTCGGCACGGGTAAATCGGATATGTTACTAGTTTTAAAAGGAAATTTTTGGCAACCCATAAACAATTGTTAATTGTTAATCTGTTGTTAAGCCAAGTCCACTTATTTCATACAGTGTGTTAAAAAAAAACCTAATTCTGAGTAGCTTATGAACACGTATGTCTGATTATTATTCAATTCAAAAGTAAAGTTCTCAAAATTGATCGTGAAATGTAATTTTAAGGAGAAAAGATAAAGAAGGATACAGAATACTGTATCTGTTTTGTAATTTATTTCTATTCCTAAAATAAGGATTTAAGAAGATTTCTTTAGATAACATTTTGACAATATCTCATGTCAAATTGGCATTTAATTAAATACTTTCAAATTGACATACGCTCTTTTGTTCATAGCCTACTTCGAATTAGGATTTTTTTGAACACATGTTATATCAGGCTGGAAATTACGATAACAACACTCGCATAAAAAATTTTTTGTAAAATAACTTTTAAACTACAAATTCATCATATGTGTAACTGGTTTAATATACTCATCCTGTATGTTAAATAAGATAATTAAAGTTAAGTTTATCTAAAAGTTAACTTCCTTCCTTCCTTCTTTCCTGCCTTTGACAAACAATTTTTCGTTATCACATTTCCATCTGTTTTTCGTTCTATTGAATTTGGCTGGCCGCATGCGGAGAACAAATAAAGGAGCCCTCCTCGCTCTTCCACAGCCGGCCAGATATTAGTTGAGGAATTAAAAGTTGAGTGGCTGTCAGCTGGTGAAGGCGCGATAAACTCGTGATCTACCCCTCACTCCCCCACAGACCACAGACAAGACCCACTAAGACTTTCAAATTCCCCACAACCAACGAACGAATAATTCGCAGTATAACTTCTCGGCTCCACGGAATTTTCAATCACATTTAATTATTTGAACGAAGAGACGACGGCTTCAGAACAAAATTGGGGATGATATTTTAATTTATTTTGAGCGAATTAAATATAAAAGTTGCCCAGATAAGTAACCGTCATATCTTCTACAGTAATTTACTGTGGCTCATCCACCAAATTTTGCTACACTTATGCAGTGTTTTATAGTAGCTATTGAAAATGATTTACATATCATTGTTATGACTGTGTCCAATGTTGCACTTTTATAAATTATAAAAAAAAAAAAAAAAAGATAAAAAAAAAAATAAAAAAAAGAAAAAAAAAATTTTTCGCACTTGTGGTGATACACGTTTTTATTTTACAATTTTTCAAAAGTTTTTTTGATTCTACATATTTCATGTGTTCAGGACACTCCAGCTTAATTTATTTTTTAAAAATTGACCAAACACAACATATTTATTTATTTATTTATTCATTTTACTATTTTCACCTGGACTTTCCAATGGGTCGCATAGGGGATCCACTTGCTACTTCACTTTTTTGACTATTTCTAGCCCTGAAGAAGACTTTTGTTAAAGTCGAAACGTCGGCCAGGAAATAAATAATTTACAAACGACTGCATGTCTGATTATTTCCCATTTTTACATAAATAATTAAAATTGTAAGTAAAATGCATATATCCATCAGAAATACAACCAATCTTGCTAATGAATTGGAAGAATCTCGGACATTTAAGAACTTACTCATACAAAGAAAAATAGATATAATTAGAATTGTATGTGTACAGAAGACATGTTAAATATAATAAAAACAATATTTGGGTAAAGATTGTGTATTTTTTTTTACCTTCAGTCATCTTTAGGTAAGGAAGGTATTGTCTTTGATCAAAAAATTCGTTGGTGAGTTTTTGGTGAATAAGCACGTTTTAGGGTCTCTAGAATACGAATTTGCTATTTTTAAGATGATGTCTGTATGTGTGTGTGTGTGACCGTGTGTGTGTGTGTGTGTGTGTGTGTGTGTGTGTGTGTGTGTGTGTCCGTGTGTGACAAATTTTTCTCCGACGATAACTCCAATACTACAATTCTAAAAATTATAATTCTTTCGTATTCCTGTTCTTTGCATCCATGTGAAGAGCTGATTAGATTTTGGTTATAATTGATTTACCGGAAGTATCCTTATTTGAAGTTTTTAACAGTTTTTCTTGAAAAAACGCAGTTAAATATCATTTTTCTACATTTTTTGATTATCATTATGAAAGAATATCTTATTCTCTATACGGTTTGATTATACATTTTCCTTCAGATTCAATACATATAGAGTTATAGAGACATTAAGAGAGATTAACTTTCAAAAATTAGTCAGCTTTGCTAAAATTATGGAAACAGCA
The DNA here is from genome assembly GCA_943142095.1 of Ophonus ardosiacus. Taxonomy (NCBI): domain Eukaryota; kingdom Metazoa; phylum Arthropoda; class Insecta; order Coleoptera; family Carabidae; genus Ophonus; species Ophonus ardosiacus. The sequence goes on along the minus strand of OW964823.1, from coordinate 9,281,949 downwards.
GATAATTCAAAAATTTTTAATTGACAGATATCAGTGTCAAATGCAAAACCAAAGTTGAAAGTATAGGGTCAGAAAGTTATATGTGAATGTGATAGAGTGTCCCTCGCAAGTGACTTGCAGTTGCAGATTCGCCTCAAGATTGGAATTTTCAATGCCAGAAGTACAAGAAAGGCCAAAGAGAAATGGAAGGACTGTGTAGATATGAGAGAGGAAGAATTGTGTGAAGAAGATGCGTTGGACAGGAATGAGGAAAAGAGAAGAGTAAGAAACAGCGACCCCTAATAAAATAGGGAAAGGAACTTCCGGTATGGAATTTGTAAAAAATAGTGTGTTGGTGTTAAAATTTTACAGGATATACAGCATCTTTTTCAGGGAACTTTTGGTATGGGATATGTACAAAATACATCGAATTGACGGAAGGTTTTGTGCTGGCCACAACAGATTTTTTTGTTATAAACCGACGGTTCGATAGAGAGGTGCAATACAATACTTATATAGCCTAATATGGAAATAGCGAGAGATATTGTGCTGGCCACAATAGATTTTTATATTAAATATCGGTATTCTTTATGTGTTTGAAGTTTTTGAAAATAATTTCCGCCTCGTGCTTAGTTCCTCATATGTCAGCGCTAAGTGTTCTAGACTTCACGGTTCTTACCGTGCATAAATAATAGAATTGGGGGCATTTTGCGGACTGGTCGTGTAATTTATGTAGAAAAAAGTAAATTAAAAAGGAATATATTTCCCACCGCGTCAGAAACACTCAACGAATTATCTTACTACTTTTGATTTATATCTGTCCATTCATTCAACGATTAAACTCTCTGCTCAGTCGCATTAATCAAACTAATTAAAAAGGTGTGACATCGAAAAGAAGTCTTAGAGGTCCGCCAAACAGACACAACAAAGAAGAGCCTCCCAATAAAATGGGAGTGTGTAGAGAGATTTAAATCGGAGACGCGTGGTCGAGAGCGTGGGCGTTGTGTGGGCTTTGAATATCTGCGATTATCACAAAGAGAGGGGATTAGCCCCAGGGGCCCCGGGGTTCGAGGCCTGCATGTTCTGTCACTTGCACCTTTGTGTGCTCAAAGGAAAGATATATTTAAACATCTACTGAATTTTTGCAGAAAAAGATCGGAAACACAAGGACGCTCGGTTGGATTGTATTTTTTAATAGTGTCTTAACTTCCTTCATTTTTCAAATATGTTTTACTGAAGAAAAAAAATCTGTTGTGGCCAGCACAAGACCTCACGCCATTTTCATTTTATGTTATATAAGGATGTATTGCACTTCACTGTCGAAAAGTCGTTTTATAGTAAAATTACATAACTTTACCCAAATATTATTTTACTTTATTGCATTTAACATGTCTCTTGCACACATAATTCTAGTTATATCCATTTTCTCATTGTAGGAGGAAGTTCCTAAATGTCAGAGATTCTTCCAATTCATTAACAAGATTGACAGTATTCCTTATGGATATATGCATTTACCTGTAATTTTAAATATTTAATTACTAAACAATAAGACAGATTAAATGTACTCCCCAGAAAAGCTTTGAAAATGTACTAAAACTGTTAATTATTCACATGAACATTTACCTGCCATTTAAAAACTAGGTTTGAATTAGTTAAATGGTTTCATTGGGTAGTTTAGCCTGTGCGATTTATAACATCTAATTGTTCTATGTATTATAGTGTCTTTATCTCTAAATTTATAGAAGGTATAATAATTTTAAATGTAACATAGGTATGTGGAATTTTATGTTCTTCAATATAACTAGTAACTAGTAACTAGTAACTACTACTTCTGGTTATCTACACAGTAACAAATTACATTGATATTCCGGACAAAATTTAGTTAGCTGTATTTTTTTGTTATTTCAACAATATGTTTTTGCTGTGTATACGACGAACTTTGTATTTTAAGTTTCCATAACTAAACAATTTTTGTTGTGCATAAAAAGTATTATTTGCTGTAAAATATTAGTCATGGTAGCAATTATTATTGGTAGTACTAAGTAGTTATTTTGTTACTTTGTTCAGATTACAAAATCATTTTGCAACAAATAAAAATATTTAATCTGTTACTGGGACAAATTTAATTTTTTTGTATCCTGTGACATTATATTTTGTAAAGATTACAAATTCTTCTTTCCGCCATATACTTTATACATGTAACTAAAACTTTTGTGTAGACAGGGTATTCCCTGGTATACAGTATAATTCACTGTTCGGGTTATACTATACTACGTCGTGTCGCATTTGCTTGCGCTGTTAAGTTTTAGCCTGTCGAAAACTGTGTTTTAAAAGTGCTTGTTTCTTGTGCCCGTCAATAAAAATGGATGATTTTGTAAAAGTTATTTTAAAACAATGGCAATTAGTGTCTTATTGAGAAATTGAAGGTATGTATCGATTACTGATAAATCTGTATAATTTAAGTGACTACTGTTTCATATGTTATTTTTTTTATATAATATTTGTTACATGTATATAGATTATAATTATAAATAAATAAAATTATTATAATACGCATGTATTTAATTTTTACCTTACTACCTCATTAATGCATTTGTATATAGGTATATCAAAATTTATTAGTTTCCTAAACAAATTCATAGTTATTAATGGTAACTTATTTTATTTGTTCGCAAAACAAATTTATATTTATTAATAGTAACTTAATTTATTTGTTCGTATAACAAATTTATACTTCTTAATGGTAACTTATTTTATTTGTTCGCATAACAAATATCTTTTGTTATATATAACAAAACTGTATTTGTTGCCACAACAATTTTTTACCAGCAAATTTACCTAGGTAACTGTAACAAATATATTTGCTGGTCCTATATTGACAAAAAAAATTTGCTGCTGGAACTCATTTTTGGTAATCACAACAAAGTTTTTATTTACCGTGTAGTAACATTGTCATAGATCCTTATAATAAAATAGGCTAAAACAAATTTTAAGAGAGCTGTCAAAAATATTAATAAAATTAAATGTTATAACTTATTGATTTATTTTGAAAATTATTGAATTAAAATGAGGATGATTGTGAATAAAATAGTATACATAACCTCGGTGGGAGTTTCATCACAGTTTCGCGCTTTATCTCATAAGCCCTCGACTCTAATGAATCATCTCTCACCTCGGATGTAATATACTATAAATTACGATGTCTTCAACAATCACATTCTTATGTGAAGAATACTACATTTTACTATTTAACTCCTGCGTTCTTTCCAAATTTCCCTCTTGATGTTACAAGCAACCTATCCTCAATCTTGTGATCCTTACTAGGACAGCACTTTCCATTTCACTTTACAAGTATCAATGAATCTGTAGGATGTGTTTAGTTTAGAGGATGAGAGAACCTTCGTTCGTTCAGAAGCTATATTCCTCAACAACTTTTATTTTTTCTCTCAAACAACGGATAGCTACATAGCTAGTTCCAGACAAAAATGAAACGTAAACATTCGAGAGACTAGTGCATTGTTTACTCTAATTCACCTGATAATAATTTAAGCCATCAGGAGCACAAACAACGCAACAGGATAATTTAAATAAAAAGAAGACAGTCAACAGGGATATTATATTAATTCTGTTACTATGGAGAGAGGTCTGTGTGGAATACAGAACAGGAAAACCATCTATGCATACAAAACTGTTTTAATTTTTTTACATATTTTTATTATTATTCGTGTATGTTTCGTTTTATATTACTAAAAATATGCAAAATATGGTGGAGGCGACACACGTTTATTTATTTGTATTGTTTTCAGTTTTACATATTTACGACGGTTACACTAGAATGAGCCTGTTTCACATTTTTCAAAAACTATTTTAAATGAAAGTTTATGGAATGATTTTCTTAGTAATAATTTTTATTTTAATAATTTGTTGTTATTTGTGGAAATAATTAAATAAAAAGATTGGCGTCCTGAAAAACTACCCCCCACTCCTGTGACGTAGAAGCACATACATTACATCATTAATACCCAATAGGAAAATAATTTTTGCATCACCTACATTTATTCATATTATTTATTAGGAATGACGATGGGTACCCGGGTACTCGGTACCTACCCGATAATAATGTACAAGGGTATAAAATTTCTTACCCGATTACCCGGAATATACCCGTTGCCCGTTAATTACCCGATACCCTTTAATTACCCGAACAGTTTTCAGCTGCCGGAAAGATTGTATCTAAAAGAAGAGCTTTTTATTACCATACCATAGGTAATTAATATAATTTATTTTAAGTTTTTTATAGAGATACAGTATATTATTTATATGTATTACTTTTTATATAATAAATATATGTAAACAATAATTATGAATTTTATTAAAAAGTAAATTGCTAATATAAGGGTAGGTATCTAGTAATTAAAAAAATTAACGAATTATGTATATGTACTTAAAGGATAATGGGTAATTAAAGGGTATCGGCTAATTAACGGGTAAAGGGTACTATCCGGGTAGTTGTTTCGGGTACTCGGGTACCAAAATTATCGGAATTCGTCATTCCTATTATTTATATAAATAAACGTAGGCTAAAGTTTGTCACATGTTAATAATAAAATCTTTTAATTTGAAATTTGACGCTGACATATTGCTCATTGGAAATGCATAATAAAATAATAATGGCTAATTCAAATTACACTCAAGCTAAATCGGACAATTAATCGAAGGTCGATAGCTGGATGATGGCTGAATTTATATCAGAACGATTGTTTTACTGCTACCGAAATAAGGGGTGTTAAAGAGTTGAGGAAAAATAAAATATAATAACTGAATTTATTATATAAATTGATAATATATTTTACTTTAAAGTTCTGGTCGTGATTCTTATTTGACAATATACTTGACACCTTAGAACCGCTGAAGATGTATGTACTCTCACGTCACATTCTGTTTCAGATCACGTGACTTATTCAAAATTTTATCCAAATTTCAAAAATTAATTGTAAAATATCTAAAGGATATTTCGTGATATTTTCAAATTTGAGGCTCTTTAAAGAACAATATCTTTTTAAATTTAATACTTAGAAGACATATAAAAATTCTTGCAACAGCCCTATTATGGTGAATAAGTATATTCTTCATATTTTTTAGAATTTTATATTTCCTTCCCATCTCTTAATCAATATTCTTTTGCAAATCTTTCACACTAATATCTGAAAGACTTAGAAACTGTTAATATTATTAAATTAATGTTTGATGACTTAAAAACTGCCAAATTTGTCCAATTATAAATATGCTGTCTCCTCAATTCCATGTTTTTTATCAAAACTTTTTCAGCTCTTCCCATTAATGTCAGATTAGAATACGTAGTTAAACAGGTCTTAAATATTATAATTTTTGAGAAATCGTTCTTTCAACATCCAGACACACTCACACACCCACAACACACATCATCGTAAAAACAGCAAAATCAGATTCTAGGGACCTTACAACGTGCTTATTCCCTAAAATCTAGATATGCGATTAACTATTTTCTAAGGACCAGTTTTACAATCTCAGGTTAGAATTTAAATGGAAGTGAAATAAAAAATATTAAATCGGATTATTGATGGCAATGATCATTTTGTCATTTAGAGTTCATTTCGTTTCAATTTTGTTTATTTAACTGACAGTTAAAATTTTTACCAGAGATTGTAAAACTGGCTCTGTTTCAAATCTGTAATTCAAACCTTCGAGCATATACTGACTAGAGGCCGCCTTACGGTGTTTGTTTTGATCGGAACACATACGGAAGCCATGGTGTATTGCGAGCTGCTTATTGAAGCCGTGGTGTATTGCGGACTGCGTATTATCTTAATATTTGTACTACCTTATTTACAAAGTAATGACTAATTGCTGCTTTTGAAATATGTAAATCACCTTTATTTCCAATAAATTTCAGTCTCGTTACTCTTACGTCATTATTAGTAGGAAACCTAAAAGTTACACTTTGTTTAATATATTATTTGTAAAAAAAAATCCCAGTTACTTACTCATGAAACGAAATATCCTTACTTTCTTTGTATTTTTCATTACAATTTGATATACTCCGAGATATGCTTACAAACTACACGCAAAAAATAAGGTTTGGTTGTAGTAAAATGACAAGCAGTGACATATAACACAACAAAACACTGCCCGCAATTCACTATGACTTCCGCCCCCCGCCTACATGTCTTCCGATCACTTCATCCTATACATTGGTATAGGGAATTACTTCTCTAGTTAATATATGCTCGAAGTTTCAAACTGATTTCTCACATTTGCGTAAATTTTATAATTTGTTTATTAAAAGCCTAGACCAGTATAATTGAACTTTATAGGATTTTAATTAATATAGCTACTCCACAATATTTATAAATAACTTAAGATTGAGTTGTGCGCCATTTTCTATTATTTCAAATGAATATCAAAGAAACTTCTCAGCATATTATAATTACTGAAGTCTTTTGAACTAAAATTGAATTAATCCGGAATTCTGAATATCTAGTTTTTATTTCTCCAATATTTTCTTTAAATGAGAAAATAACACAAAAAGCTTTGAAGAATCCGTAATGAAATCAGTTCCGATATGATTCCTATGCAATTCTGGGCTTAGACGAAGAGAAAATAAAATAAAAAGATTGTTTGTGCTTCTGATTAACGCGTGTCGTTTATAGAAACATTGGCGGAGCCCCCGTCATGCATAATTCACTAGGGCCACTCGTGCGTGCACCAAGCAGGGCCCCGTTGGCTTTCTTGTCAGTAATTGAAGGATGCGAATAACATAAGCGCCGACTTTGAAAAATTTTGTGGGGTGTGGCCAGCGCAAGACTTCTCGCCATTTCCATTTTATGTTTTATAAGTATTGTATTGCACTTCGCTATCGAACCGTCAAAAAAATTACAAAACTGTACACAAATATTATTGTATGTCTTCTGCACACATGTAATTCTAATTATATATATTTTTTATTGTATGGAGAAGTTCCTAAATGTCAGAGATTCTTCCAATGGATATATGTATATGCATTTTACCTATAATTTTGAGTGTTTAATTAAAAAAAACAATAAAAATATTTAAGTGTACTTCCCAGAAAAACTTTCAGAATGTCACTAAAACTGTTTTTTTTTTTGACACTGACATTTCTCATTTACAAACTGCGTGTGTCTGGATGTTGAAAGAACGATTTCTCAAAAACTATAATATTTAAGACCTGTTCAACTACGTATTCTAATCTGACATTAATGGGAAGAGCTGAAAAAGTTTTGAGGAAAAACATGGAATTGAGGAGACAGCATATTTATAAATGGACAAATTTGGCAGTTTTTATGTCATCAAACATAAATTTAATAATATTGACAGTTTCTAAGTCTTTCAGATATTAGTGTGAAAGATTTGCAAAAGAATATCGATTAAGAGATGGGAAGGAAATATAAAATTCTAAAAAATATGAAGAATATATCTTATTCACCATAATAGGGCTGTTGCAAGAATTTTTATGTCTTCTAAGTATTAAATTTGAAAAGATATTGTTCTTTAAAGAGCCTCAAATTTGAAAATATCACGAAATATCCTTTAGATATTTTACAATTAATTTTTGAAATTTGGATAAAATTTTGAATAAGTCACGTGATCTGAAACAGAATGTGACGTCAGAGTACATACATCTTCAGCGGTTCTAAGGTGTCAAGTGTATTGTCAAAGTTGTCAAACAATTGTCAAATTTTTTAGATTGGTTCAAGTTGTATAATATGTAGGTAATAAAAAGTTCAAAATGAAATGAGTAATTTACGATATTGTATCGTGCTTTCTTACAAAAATACTGTTAGGAACAAACCTACTATAGAGTTCATAAATTTTACAAAAGATGCGAAGAAAAGAAAATTGTGGCTAGAAGCAGTTAGTCGAAGAGCTAATAATTTGTCAGAAAAATCGTGTCTTCATGTTTGTGAATATCATTTCAACTTTCATCCACCTTCACGATTACAATATATTTTTGTAACTTCACTTTATGTTCAGGGCAATCTTTACATCTGACCATACAGATATTTTTTTCTCGACATAGATCTACATGTCCTATAGCAGATTCAATGTAAGAATCACGACCAGAACTTCAAAGTAAAATATATTATCAATTTACGAGTATATAGTAAATTCAGTTTTTATATTTTATTTTACCTCAACTCTTTAACACCCCTTATTTCGGTAGCAGTAAAACAATCGTTCTGATATAAATTCAACCATCATTCAGCTATCGACCTTCGGTAAATTGTCCGACTTAGCTTGAGTGTAATTTGAATTAGCCATTATTACTTTATTATTCATTTACAATGAATGTCAGCGTCAAATGTCAAATTAAAAAATTTTGTTATTAACATGTGACAAACTTTAGCCTACGTTTATTTATATAAATAATATGAATAAACGTAGGTGATGGAAAAACTATTTTCCTATTGGCTATTAATGATGTAATGTATGTGCTTCTACCTCACAGGAGTGGGGGATAGTTTTTCAGGACGCCAATCTTTTTATTTAATTATTTCCACAAATAACAACAAATTATTAAAATAAAAATTATTACTTAGAAAATCATTCCATAAATTTTCATTTAAAATAGTTTTTGAAAAATGTGAAACAGGCTCATTGACAAATGTCATAAATTATAAATATTATTCATTTATTTCAGGGTGCAAATATAATATCACAGAAGTATATAATATTTCGATGCCTACATAAGTAATTCCTAGCTGGGAATTGCTTTGGTGAAAAGGATAAGTATCAGTTTTGGCAGTTCTAAAGTTTAGGAAATTCCTAGCTAGGCAACAGTTTAGGAATCGGTGGTGAAATTGGCCGTATGTTAATCAATTAATAACGAAGATGAGTAACAACAATATAAATATGATATAAAATGCCTTAATGGATATTTTTTTTTATTACAGTCACTTTAGAAAGTAGCCATTTGCGATCTCTTTTGTCAACGCAAAATGTCACTTTGCCGCTCATGCGCGACAAAGTAGTTCAAATTTCTAAGTATACAATGTTGAGAAATGTCACTTGTCTACATTCTTAATGAAAATGTTTAGTTAGGAACTAATGGCACTGTAATTACACATTTATCACGTTCACAAGTCAATTTGACATATGTTCTATCGGTATTTAACATAACCTAACAAAATGCCACACTGCTGTGAAAATGAAATAGGGCATTCGTTTACAAAAACGAAAGTATAAAATGCTTAAATTAGATTGAATAAAAACTCAAGAAGAATGAAAAATAACGATAAAATAAAATTAAATATAAAATAAATTGTGTGAACAGTTATGTTTAGTAATAGGAATGATTGTACACAGATGGCGGTAGGATAGTTGCGAGTCTTACTGACATCTGATCTCTAGTTAACTATTTATTTTGATTACAATAAAGTTATTAGTTATTTCGTTACTTAAATAATTGCGAGAAGTCAGTCAATGCACATACATGTCTATATAATCACAAATTCCTTGAAAATTTGTTAACTCATCAAATCATCACAAATCCTTGCTTCCACGCTCTAATTTTGGTTTTCTTTATGGAATAGATGGCTAATGTAACGATGTAATCATTTAAAAGCCTTTTTAAGTTTAAACCGAATCTTTTGTATTAGCCATTCGTTATTTATTGAGCAGTACTGTAAGTATAAAGTGTACATTTTATTATTTTTTGTTATGGTGGAGGACCCCATTGTGGCGACTGTAGAAAAAATCTTGTGTGTGTTTCGAGCGCAAATGTACATTGTCGATTTCAAGAGAATGCCGCGCGACGAAGGACAACCTCTCAATCGGCAATGTCGCATTTTGCGCTCTTAATACACAAATAGCTATTGTCTGTTGCAAGTCCATACTTTTGCACCCGCCAAAATCATTTGTCGGGTGCACTTAATTCCATGCACCCTACAAGTCTCCGCCTATGGCAAATAACATACCGAAGATTCGAGAGGATGTAAATTGGCGGTTTGGAAACGTTTTCATTTTATTCTTGCAGCGAGAAGGAGAATTATTTGTGAATATATATTACATGTGTTGCTTTGCTTTGCTTTCTAACTGTTAACTGCTACTGGTGTTGCGCAGCTAAGCTAAACTGCTAATTTATCTGCAGCGTGTTACCGTTTATTACCTACATATGTTTAAGCTACAACATTCCTCTTCGTGTAAGATAGTGGCTGAGGTTTATCTTACTACACTTACACAAGAACCATCCATGTAAGTCAAACAAGAAAAATTATTTACTACTTTATATTACACCGCTTTTCGCCTAATTATGGAAAAGAACTATTTTGGATTGTCTGCATTATTCAATTATTGTAATTAATTACAAATCTGAGATTCAGAGAGATAGTGCGTGAATAAAAATGAATGTAATTAACAAAGCTTCAGATTTCCCCTATTTTATTAGGGATCGCTGTTTCCTCTTCTCTTCCACTCATTCCTGTCCAACGTATCTTCTTCACACAGTCCTTCCTTTCTCAAGTCTTCTGCGATACAGTCCTTCCATCTTCTTCTTTCACTGCATGTCACTTGAAAGGACCACTATGAAATACTAATTTTTCATCTCAAACTTTCCATATTTGACTAATTTTTGAAAATTAATTTCTTTATAATGCTTTAACTCTACATCTATTGAATATGATGGAAAATGAATAATCAAACCATATAGAGAAGAGTATTTTCTTTAATAAATATAATAACAAAATGTAAAAAAATAATATTTAACTGGGTTTTTTTTTAAGAAAAACTGTTAAAAACTTCAAATAAGGGTACTTCCGGTGGATCAATTATAACCAAAATCTAATCAACTCTTCATATGGATGTACAGAAAAGGAATACGAAAGAATTATAATTTTTAGAATTATAGTATTGGAGTTATCGTCGGAGAAAAATTTGTCACACACGGACACACATACACACACACACACACACGGACACACACATACATACAGACATCATCTTAAAAATAGTAAATTCGTATTGTAGGGACCCTAAAACGTGCTTATTCATTAAAAACTCACCACCGAATTTTTTGACCAAAGACAATACCTTCCTTACCTAAAGGTGACGGAAGGTAAAAAATAATATTTAACTGCGTTTTTTTAAGAAAGACTGTTGAAAACTTCAAATAAGGGTACTTCCGGTGGATCAATTATAACCAAAATTTAATCAACTCTTCATATGGATGTACAGAAGAGGAATACGAAAGAATTATAATTTTTAGAATTATAGTATTGGAGTTATCGTCGGAGAAAAAATTGTCACATACATACAGACATCATCTTAAAAATAGAAAATTCGTATTGTAGGGACCCTAAAACGTGCTTATTCATTAAAAACTCACCACCGAATTTTTTGACCAAAGACAATACCTTCCTTACCTAAAGGTGACGGAAGGTAAAAAATAATATTTAACTGCGTTTTTTTAAGAAAAACTGTTGAAAACTTCAAATAAGGGTACTTCCGGTGGATCAATTATAACCAAAATTTAATCAACTCTTCATATGGATGTACAGAAGAGGAATACGAAAGAATTATAATTTTTAGAATTATAGTATTGGAGTTATCGTCGGAGAAAAAATTGTCACACACGGACACACATACACACACACACGGACACACACACGGACACACACACGGACACACACACGGACACACACACACACACACACACACACATACATACAGACATCTTCTTAAAAATAGTAAATTCGTATTGTAGGGACCCTAAAACGTGCTTATTCATTAAAAACTCACCACCGAATTTTTTGACCAAAGACAATACCTTCCTTACCTAAAGGTGACGAAAGGTAAAAATACCGCCAATCCCGTCAATGAATTGAAACCATCTTGAAAAATATAGAAGAGTAGGACAAGATTCCGTAAAGAATGAAAGAATAGACAGAATTATTTGTTTGTACAAGAAATGTTATTTAACAAAACGGAATTGACTAAAGGTATTGTGCTGGATTGTAATATTGTCTTCTACTCGTTCATTCCGCCGTTTCGTTGTCACCTGAGCGGGAATTTTTTCCGAGTTAACTCGGCGCGAACATCTTGTTATTCCCACGACAGCCGCCGGCATCAAGCCGTCACCATCATATCCATTACAGCGCCATAGTTGTCTCCGCACAGATTGGATACAACTAAGTAATGCATTACCGTCGTTCAAATAAAACTTGTCATCTCGGAGTAGATTCTCTCTTTCAAGTTATGGATGATACGGTTTAACGCATAGCGGCAGTCATTTGCTTTGCTCCAGTGCGAGAATTTTTCATCATTTTCAAGTCTTGTCAACGGAATCAAACATGGGAACTTGGGATTTAAGTTTACGACCGATTTTACATCCTACACATCCGGCAGAAAGACGAATTTATCTGAATCAAATATTGCACCTAGCACTTCCGTAGCAACACATGTTAGGTTGCAAAAGACTTTTGTCACTCGTTCTTCCTTGCATTCTTCAAGTTTTTAATTTGGGTGTCAATATTTAATTTTCGTAATACCATACTGTTATTATGATATAAGAGGACTCAAAACAAAAGTGAAAAGATAACAGTTGCTTACAGTTAAGGATAAAATGTTTCTAAAAAAAAAAAAAACAGCATCTTGATGGACCGTTGTCAAAGAGAATTTATAAATCAAGAAAAAAGTAGTTCAGTATGACAAAAAAAGAAGAACTTTATTATTTTATTATTTCTAAATGTTTAAATTTTATGTTATAATATATTTGCAAATAACGAACTCTGCTGATTATAAACCTCAGCCGCGTCCGTTATTTGCCTCATATCGGCCTAATGACGTTAATAACTATATCAGAAAAGCTGACATTTTGTTGAATTGTATTACTAAATTAAAAAAAAAAAAATGTCATGCACGGATACACACACACACACACACACACACATACAGACATCATCTTAAAAATGTGGCCAACACATTACCTTCCGTTAATTCTATGTATTTTGTACAAATCCCGTACCAAAAGTTCATTGGAAAAGATTCTATATTTCCAGTAAAATTGTAACACGAACATATACTATTTTCTACAAATTCCATACCGAGAGTTCCTTGGACATCTGTCATTTATAATTATTTGAATATATTATCTGTTCCCATGATTATAGCAAAGCTGGCTGCTTCAAGAAAGTTAATCTCTTTAAATTCTTTAACTCTATATCTATTGAATATGAAGAAAAATGTATAATCAAGCCGTATAGACAATCAGATATTTTTTCATATTGATAATCACATAAAATATCAAAAAATGATATTTAACTGCGTTTTTTCAAGAAGAACTTCAAATAAGGTAACTTCCGGTTGACCAATTATATTCAGTTTAGTATTGGAGTTAACATCGGAGAAATTTTTGTTAAACACACACAGACACACATAAACGCACACACACGCACACACATTCAGACATCATCGTAAAACTAGTAAAATATTATACTCTAAAACATGCTTATTCATAAAAAACTCATCATCGAATTTTTTGACCAAAGACAATACCTTCCTTATAAATTATAAAATTAAAATGGAGTCTTAAGGTAAAGTTATAACTAAAGAAAAAACCCCTTAACGTTAACAATAAATTTAAAAAATATAAAACAGCTCTGTTTTGACCTCTGGCATGGTTTACATGCTGAGTAATCTTAACTTCTCTGTTTTTACTTTGTAGTTTCTACTGATGATGAGAACTTAGTTCTCGAAATACGTATATAGTTTTTAAATTTATTGTTAAGGTTAAGGGGTTTTTTCTTTAGTTATAATACCTTCCTTACCTAAAGGTGATGGAAGGTAAAAAGGCCTGCAGCATTGCTTCCAACAATGGAATATTCACATGGGGCCTTGCAGGGTTCGGGGAGAAGAGTACATTGAGGGTGGCAATATTTATTTTACGTAATATTAGATCATTCCTGTTATTTTATTGCCACACCGCGTACTCCAACTTATTCAATATTTTAAACGATGAATTCTTACTTTCAAAATAAATGCGTTCACCATTCTGCTAACATTGCCCGTCGGTATATTTATATTTCTCGATATTTCAAGATTCGCTGAACATTTCTGCTCCGGTTAAATGTAAAATAAAGCTGACAGATCCAAGATCATTAAATTATAATGAATTGTCAGTGTTTAAATATTGAAAGAAAGAAATACAAGGGATGAAAAGTACTTGGTGCATAGCTAGTAACATCCAGACAGATGCGAAGGCAGACTTCCTCTTAGACAATTTAATTAATTAGGCTTCTAATAATCGGATTCATCAAAAAGGATTTAGTGTTGCCATAGTAATCGCTCGAACAGTTGCCAAGTTGGAGGTTGCCTAGATCCGGGAATCGGGAAACAACAAATATGGACGTTGTAGAGCTCTTCGAAACGTGTAAACAGAATTAGCAGATTTTCTTGTTTCAATATCCTATGTTTTCCAATTTTCAAGAATAGGGCCCTCCACTCTATTTTTACCTTCCGTCAAAAGGAAGGTATTGTTTTTGGTCAAAAAATTCGGTGGTGAGTTTTTAATGAATAAGCACGTTTTAGGGTCCCTACAATACGAATGTACTATTTTTAAGATGATGTCTGTATGTGTGTGTGTGTGTGTGTGTGTGTGTGTCTGTGTGTGTGTCTGAGTGTGTGCCCGTGTGTGTGTGTGTGTGTGACAAATTTTTCTCCGACGATAACTCCAAAACTACAATTCTAAAAATTATGATTCTTTCGTATTCCTTTTCTTTACAACCATATGAAGAGCTGATTAGATTTTGGTTATAATTGGTCAACCGGAAGTACCCTTATTTGAAGTTCTTAACAGTTTTTCTTGAAAAATCGCAGTTAAATATCATTTTCGACATTTTATGTGATTATCAATAGAAAGAATATCTTATTCTCTATACGGTTCGATTACACATTTTCCTTCATATTCAATAGATATAGAGTTATAGAGAGATTAACTTTCAAAAATCAGTCAGCATTGCAAAAATTATGAAAACAATAGACATATTCAAAAAAATTTAATTGACAAATGTAAGTGGCAAGTGCAAAACCAAAGTGGAAAGTATATGATCTGAAAGTGATATAAGTGACAGAGTGTCCCTCGCCAGTGACTTGCATTTGCGGCCTCGCCTCAAGATAGGAACTTATAATGCCAGAAGTACAAGAAAGGCAAAAGAGAAGATGGAAGGACTGTATAGCAGAAGATTTGAGAGAGGAAGAACTATGTCACGAAGGTGCTTTGGACAGGAATGAGTAGAAGAGAAGAGTAAGAAACAGCGACTTCTAATAAAATAGGGCAAAGTTGAAGCAGGAGAAAGTGTAAAGTGCAATACATAATGTACGTTCGTATTAGTATTAAAATTTTATTAGATTTTAGAATCTTTTCAAATGAACTTTCAGTATGGATAAGTAAAAAATAGTGTGTTCTTGTTACAATTATACAGGATATATAGAATCTTTTTCAAGGAACTTTTGGTATAGGATATGTACAAAATACATCGAATTGACGGAAGGTTTTGTGCTGGCCACAACAGATTTTTTATTATTTTAAATGAAAGTTTGTTTAATTTTGAAGCAATTTGTAGTATTAAAAAGTCATAATTGTTTTTAGTTCAACTGCATTTGATTTTTAAAGAAACCTATAGCTATCTTTCTCGCACCAGTTTCTGTAGTAGGCTGCGCGAGAAAGATAGCAATCGTTGTGACGTAGATGAATAGATGCTTAAAATCACTAATATTTCAGAAACTAACAATTTTTAAAAAACTTTTATCGTCTCAATCATGATTTTATCTTATCTACTTTCAATATAACTAACTTTTTACTCAATTTTCTGTTATGGTGGAGGACCCTATTGTAATACAGAATTATTTACAAAATAGAGAGAAATGATTATATTTTTATTACTAATTTTAGAGCCATAGTTGAAATTGTAAAGTCAAAGGAGAATTCTAGTCATGTTTACGATTGGTTTGTGATGAACTTAATTTACGAAGTCACAATTTAGATTTTAAAATATAAACAAACTTAAAACGCATACGCTGGTCTAAGAACGATTTGCGAGTTTAAAAATTTTAAATTTCGATTTAGAATATAACTATATTTTATATTAACAAAATGTAAATTTCGAACTCGACTAAACACAAGAGATAACTCTTAAACATGGCGGTAAGGTGTAACTATTTTCAAAAAATAATATTTAGAAGATTTTTTTAAAGAAACTATTACTTCCGGTTGTCCAATTGTTACCAAAATCTAATCAGCTCTTCCCAAGGATATCAGATTGAGGAAACTGCAGTTAAATATTTTTTAAGTCTTATAGTATTTGAGAAACCGTGAATCCAACATCCACATATACATCCACACATACATCCACACATACATCCACACACACATACACATACACACACACACACACATATACGGACATCATCGTAAAAATGTTATAATTGGATTATAAGGACCTTAAAACGTGCTTATCCACTAAAATCTGGATGTGCGATTTTTAGCATGATTTCAATACCTCTCTTAGCGAGAGGTAAAAATCTAATTACATTAATTTTCATTAGTAATAATTATTTTTGCTACTCCCGTGCGTGAAGTGAGTACTTCACGTATCAATTTTTATGTGTGAAGTTTGATTTTTTGCACACTGTGCGTGAAGTGTTACTTCACGCACCGTTCATTATTTTAAATATTACAAACTGAATTGTATTTAACTAAAACAAAGCTGTTAAACACCCGTAACGTTGGTAACCATGGTTTCACATAGTCGATAATGCAGAGTCTTTACGTTAAAAGAATGACAATGTGACGAAAAAATATATTTTTTCTACGGTCACTATAGAAAGTAGCCATTTGCGCTCTCTTTTGTCAACGCAAAATGTCACTTTGCCGCTCATGCGTGACAAAGTAGAAAAAACGCTCGCTGTCCAAATTTCTAAGTATACAATGTTGAGAACTGTCACTTGTCTACATTCGTAATGAAAATGTTTAGTTAGGAACTAATGGCACTGTAATTACACATTTATCAAGTTCACAAGTCAATTTGACATATGTTCTGTCGGTATTTAACATAACCTAACAAAATTCCACACTGCTGTGAAAATGAAATAGGGCATTCATTTACAAAAACGAAAGTATAAAATGCTTAGATTAGATTGAATAAAAACTCAAGAAGAATGGAAAATAACGATAAAATAAAATTAAATATAAAATAAATTGTGTGAACAGTTATGTTTAGTAATAGGAATGATTGTACACAGATGGCGGTAGGATAGTTGCGAGTCGTACTGACATCTGATCTCTAGTTAACTATTTATTTTGATTACAATAAAGTTATTAGTTATTTCGTTACTTAAATAATTGCGAGAAGTCAGTCAATGCACATACATGTCTATATAATCACAAATTCCTTGAAATATTTGTTAATTTTTTCAGTGTGACAGGCGTGACAACGAACCACACATTTTGCTACAAAAACTCATCAAATCATCACAAATCCTTGCTTCCACGCTCTAATTTTGGTTTTTTTTTTAATGGAATAGATGGCTAATGTAACGATATAATCATTTAAAAGCCTTTTTAAGTTTAAACCGTATCTTTTGTATTAGCCAATCGTTATTTATTGAGCAGTACTGTAAGTATAAAGTGTACATTTTATTATTTTTTGTTATGGTGGAGGAACCTTTTGTGGCGACTGTAGAAAAAATCTTGTGTGTGTTTCGAGCGCAAATGGACATTGTCGATTTCGAGAGAAGTAACAACCTCTCAATCGACAATGTCGCATTTTGCGCTCTTAATACACAAATAGCTATTATTGCAAGGTCGTAGAAAAAGTATAGTATGCTCGTGTCGCAATCTCCACCCTCATGTAAAAATTTCAACTTCACACATTTGCCACATAATATACTATATGGCAACTAAAATAAAAGATATGTATTTGACATTTAAATTAAGTTACTAACTACACAATTAAAAATATCCCGAAAAACATTTATACAAAATTGTTCATTGTTTTGTGAAATACACAAAACTCGCTTTTGAATGCGAAATAGAAAAAAAAAATTTAAATGAATAAAGAGTTTTTGTAAAAGACTGGTACTTGTCTATTTTCCCAATTATCAGTTTTCTACTTTTTCCGTGTTGTATAGTCGTACCTCTCTCATACGTGATGTGTGTTATTGGAAATGTTGACAATTTCGACAGCACTTGTATGGAACATGATCCATTATTTCCATATATTTAAAACATTCATCATCCGCGCTGTGCTGTGAAGCGCCCTCGTTGCCTGCAGTCTGGCCGGACGGAGAGCCGCGTGTAGAGTATGTTATCCTGACATTTTGGAAAGTTTTTCACACATTCGCATTGAGTCACGTCCGAGGGTCGCGGATGCCCGGAGAGCTCTGACAGAGAGATTAACGTTCAACCTGACGTCGATAACATGATTTACTCCCCAAGAGCTTTTGAGAGGATTGCAGTGCACTAGGATGAACCTTTGGACCTGGTTTGCACTGTCTTACAGTTTGCCAAAGGGATTCAGATAAATTAAGACTATATAACTTACCTTAATGCTTTTATTGAGTTTGCGACAGGATTTTCGCTAGTTTCATTGACAATTTTTATTGTACAGGTGTCTCATTTTCGATGCTTTTTTAGGGTATCTCGGGAAATATTAATGATAAAGCAAAATCGTTTGCACATTCCATAATCAACTTTTTGAGAAAAGTTTAATAGTCACCACAGGAATTTTCGATCTTCTTTTGTTTCTGAGCTACAGGTAAAAACTTGTTTTTCTCTCATTTCGAAAATATCTTATAACTCAATTATTATGGTAGTTAGAGAAAAATTGTTTTAACAAATTTTATACCGTTTTTTAGGTAAAATAAAATGGCGTAATTATATTTTTTGGAAACTTCATAATTCTTGAGATATAACACAAACTTATGATTTTTTAAATGGCAACCTATGTTGAAAATAGTCTCATCTTTATATATCATTGAAAAGCTTAAAAAATAAGCAAAAAGATGAGACTATTTTCAACATAGGTTGCCGTTTAAAAAATCATAAGTTTGTGTTATATCTCAAGAATTATGAAGTTTCCAAAAAATCTAATTACGCCATTTTATTTTACCTAAAAAACGGTACAAAATTTGTTAAAACAATTTTTCTCTAACTACCATAATAAATGAGTTATAAGATATTTTCGAAATGAGCGAAAAACATGTTTTTGCCTGTAGCTCAGAAACAAAAGAAGATCGAAAATTCCTGTGGTGACTATTAAACTTTTCTCAAAAAGTTGACTCTGGAATGTGCAAACGATTTTGTTCTATCATTAATATTTCCCGAGATACCCTAAAAAAGCATCGAAAATGAGACACCTGTACATTGGCGGGCATTGAAAATGCAACACCAAAAAAATTTGTTGTGGTGTTGTGTGTGTGATAATTAAAAATCTGGCCATAGGCGTTTAACATGGGAAATCAGTTTTTCCTTGCACAAAAGTAACCAATTAATTTTAGACGAAAATGTTTCAAATAAAAGTTGTAGATAATTTAATTCTACGGATTTTAATTTTGCACCTTTGGTAATCTGTAAAATTTAATTTGAAATTGTACAAATATTGCTCATTTGTAGCCATGGAATTGCGTGTGTCTGTGTGTGTGTTTCATGAAAATATCTCCGACGATAACTCCAATACTACAATAATTTTAAAAATTATAATTCATTCGTCTTCTTTACAACTATATAAAGTTTTGGTTATAATTGGTCAATCGGAAGTTCTCTTCTTTGAAGTCCCTAGCAGTTTTTCTTAAAAAAAATCTGTTGTGGCCAGCACAAGACCTCTCGCCATTTCCATATTAGGCTATATAAGTATTGTATTGTACTTCGCTTTCGAACCGTCGTTTTATAACAAAAAATTACAGAACTTTACTCTGTATGTCTGGATATTGTAGACACGATTGCTCAAAAACTATAAGACTTAAAAAATATTTAACTGCAGTTTCCTCAATCTGACATTCCTGGGAAGAGCTGAAAAGGTTTTGGTAACAATTGAACAACCGAAAGTAGTAGTTTCTTAGAAAAATTCTTCTGAATATAATTTTTTGGGAGTTTTTTTTTATTAAATATTGAAGAACATAAAATTCTCCGTCTAATACACTTAAAAATTTTATTATATCTTGTATAGATCTAGAGATAAAGACACTATAATTTATAGAGTTAACTAATTGCAGAGGCTAAGGCACTAAGGAAACCTGTTAAATTCCAATGTTTATAACATAGTTTGTAAATGACACATGTCATTGTCACATATCAACAGTTTTAGTGACATTCTGATAGCTTTTTCTGGGAAGTATATTTAATTTTTATTATTGTTTTATTAATTAAATATTTGAAATTATAGGTAAAATGCAAATATCCATCAGAAATACCGCCAATCTGGTTAATGAATTGGATGAATCTCTGACATTTAGATACTTCCTCATACAATGAAAAATAGATATAATTAGAATTATATGTGTACAGAAGACATGTTAAATACAATAAAAAACAATATTTGGGTAAAGTTTTGTAATATTTGATTATAAAACGACGGTTCGAAAGTAAGTGCAATACAATAATTATATAGCCTAATATGGAAATGGTGAGAGGTCTTGTGCTGGCCACAACAGATTTTTTATTTTTAAAATGTTATGAATATTAATTAGAAATGATAAGTTTTTTGACATTGGCATTTATTTGTTAGTTACATGCATTTGTAATCTGAACTGTGTAACTAAGGAATTATGTTTACTTATCTATCTTTAGAACATATACATATTTATCTACAAAATATATAGAAAAATTTTTAATGCACATCTGTAGAAAATTTAATAATATTTAATTTTTATAATAACATAAATAGCGAAAAATAACATTTAAAGGTATTTTTCGAAAAAAAGCTATTTTGAAGTGCCTTATTCGCTTCAAAATATATAGTATTTCAATTAAAACGTTAACAAAATCCATATCTACACACCCAGATATCTTAATGAAAATGTTAAAATTTTAGGGACTTCAAAACGTTTTCATTTATGAAAATGTCGCCATGTGATTTTTAGCACGATCCCTATACCTCCCGTACCAAGTGTAGCGGGAGGTAAAAAGATTTGTCCTGAAAAATTAAGTACATGCTTTTCAAGCCATACTTGTAAATGACTCCTTAATGAAAATTCTGTAACTGCACAAATATTTGTGTGGCACTTCCACCATATGTCTCCCTATTGCCTCCACAAATCTCCTATCGATTTAGTCGAATTTCATTTAGTCTGCCCGACAATTATTAGTGCCCAACCACACATTTATCCAGCAAAGAAACCATCTTGAAACCAGTGATTAAATCTCACGTTGTCGGTTATTGACGAATCCATAACAGTAATGATAATTCTGTGTTTAAAGTAGGCGTAAAATGTAGCAATTAAGGTAAATTATTTGCGCTGATAAAGTCGTAACTTTCGGGTTTTAATTTCCAGGAAGCTGAGTACACCCGGCGCGATAAATTCCCACTTGTGAGACAACGACAACGGCCGCGTACACACCGAGCAAACGTCGTTGAATTTTAAACAGCTCGGTAGACGGTGGTCGTGGATGTTAACGATAGACCCAGACGGCCACTCAGAGCCGGACGGTTGGTTTGAAATAACGGAGGAAACGATAAAATATGCGCACCAATTTTTTATTAATAAATTTCAATTAATTAATAATTAATTAAATTATTAACATTAGTTAAATAATGGAAATACATATCAATTAGCTTTGTAAATTCTTGAAAAGTAAATCTTTATAAATAATAAAATAACAGAATAATAGGAAACGGGAAATGAGGTATGCAGTATAAAATTAAAAACAAATATGAGTTGTAGCGTGAGTTTCAGCTAAAATGCAATATTTACTATTCTGTTATTAAGGATACTAGTTCTAGTTACACATATTGTAAAAGCTCATTCACTACGACAATATGAAATATAAATAAAAAAATCTGTTGTGGCCAGCACAAGACCTTCCGTCTATTCCATGTATTTTGTACAAATCCCATACCAAAAGGTCCTTGGAACAGATTCTATATACTATCATGTAAAATCGAACACGAACACATACTATTTTTTACAAATTCCATACCAAAAGTTCATTTGAAAAGGTTCTATAAATCCAATAAAATTATAACATAAACTACACTAAGTAATGTCCTTCCATCTTCTCTTTGGCTTTTCTCTGCGTGTCACTTGCGAGCAACACTATAACATACCAATTTTAGATCCTATGCTTTTTTCCATATTTGGTTTTGCACTTGCAACTGACATCTGTCAATTAAATTTTTTTGAATAATTATGTCAGCTGTTTCCATGATAAATAACAAAGCTGACTAATTTTTGAAAATAATTTCTATATAATGCTTTAAATTTACATCTATTGAATATGAAGGAAAATGTATAATCAAACTGTATAGAGAAGAGTATTTTCTTTAATATATATAATAACAAAATGTCAAAAAATAATATTTAACTGCGTTCTTTTAAGAAAAACTGTTAAAAACTTCAAATAAGGGTACTTCCGGTGGATCAATTATAACCAAAATCTAATCAACTCTTTATATGGATGTACAGAAGAGGAATACGAAAGAATTATAATTTTTAGAATTGTAGTATTGGAGTTATCGTCGGAGAAAAATTTGTCACACACGGACACACACACACACGGACACACACACACACACACATACAGACATCATCTTAAAAATGGTATATTCGTATTATAGGGACCCTAAAACGTGCTTATTCATTAAAAACTCACCACCGATTTTTTTGACCAAAGACAATACCTTCCTTACCTAAAGGTGACGAAAGGTAAAAACTGTTGTGGCCAGCACAAAACCTTCCGTCATTTCGATGTATTTTGTACAAATCCGATACCAAAAGTTCCTTGGAAAAGATTCTATATATCCTGTAAAACTGTAACACGAACACACTATTTTTTACAAATTCCATAATGCAAGTTCCTTTGAAAAGATTCTATAAATCCAATATAATTATAACACGAATTTATATTCTGTAAATTGCACTTCACACTTCCTCATTTCTATCCAACGCATCTTCTTCACACAGTTCTTCCTCTCTCAAATATTCTGCTACACAGTTCTTCCATCTTCTCTTTGGCCTTCCTCGTACCCCCGGCATTGAAACTGCAAGTCACTTGCGAGGGACACTCTGTCACTTATGTTACTTTCTGATCCTATACTTTCCACTATGGTTTTGCACTTGACACTGACATCTGTCAATTAGAATTTTTTGATATATCTGCTGTTTCCATAATTTTTGCAAAGCTGACTGATTTTTGAAAGTTAACCTCTCTTAATATCTCTATAACTCTATATCTATTGAATACGAAGGAAAATTTATAATCAAATCGTATAGAGAATAAGATTTTCTCTCATATTAATGATCATAAAATGTCGAAAAATGATATTTAACTGCGTTTTTTCGAGAAAAACTGTTAAGAGCTTTAAATAAGGGTACTTCCGGTTGACCATTTATAACCAAAATCTAATCAGCTCTTCATATGGTTGTAATGAAGAGCAATACGAAAGAATCATAATTTTTAGAATTGTAGTTTTGGAGTCTGAGAAAAATTTGTCACACACACACACACGGACACACAGACTAGGAATGACGAATTCCGATAATTTTGGTACCCGAGTACCCGAAACAACAACCCGGATAGTACCCGTCACCCGTTAATTACCCAATACCCTTTAACTACCCGTTATCCTTTAAGTACATATGAATAATACTTTAATTTGTTAATTACCAGTTAGCCTTATATTAGCAATTTACTTTTTAATAAAATTCATTATTATTATTTACATATATTTATTAAATAAAAAGTAAGACAAATAAATAATATACCTACTGTATCTCTATAAAAAACTTAACATAAATTGTATTAATTATGGTATGGTAATAAAAAACTCATCTTGTAGATACAATTTTTTCGGCAGCTGAAAACTGTTCGGGTAATTAAAGGGTATCGGGTAATTAACGGGCAGCGGGTATATTTTGGGTAATCGGGTAAAAAATTTTATACCCGGGTACATTATTATCGGGTAGATTCCGAGTACCCGGGTACCCATCGTCATTCCTAACACAGACACACAGACACACATACACGCATACAGACATCAATGTAAAATTAGTAAAATCGTATTCTAGGGATCTTAAATCGTGCTTATTCATTAAAAACTCACCACCGATTTTTTTGACCAAAGACAATACCTTCCTTTCCTAAAGGTGATGGAATGTAAAAAGATAGATACCTACTAGGAATAGATTAGACTATATTCTAGGATATAAATTGTCAAAATAAAGGTAGAATTCGCTAAGGTGCGTGAACTTGGCAGCAGTATATTAAAAAAAAATAATGAAAGTGCGCTTAATCGATTGTATTTCGTTTGTATTTCATTGTATTTTACTAAATATTATTTGTATTATGCAATTAATGCTAATAAATTACATTTTATTTTTATGCTGCTAAGTTCACACTAGCAGCAAAGTTCACTTGAAAAAAATTTAAAATGTCACAGATCGTTTGTATTTCGTTTGTATTTGATTGTATTTCTAGTAAAAAATTTGAAAAAAATTTCTACGGGAAGTTATGATAATTTCATTTTTATGCTGCCAAGTTTACGGTAGCAGCAAAGTTTACTTGAAAAAAATTAAAAATGTCACAGATCGTTTGTATTTCGTTTGTATTTGAATGTATTTCTAGTAAAAAATTTGACAAAAAATTCTACGGGAAGTTATGATAATATCATTTTTATGCTGCCAAGTTAACGCTAGCAGCAAAGTTTACTTGAAAAAAATTTAAAATGTCACAGATCGTTTGTATTTCGTTTGTATTTGATTGTATTTCTAGTAAAAAATTTGAAAAATATTCTACGGGAAGTTATGATAATATCATTTTTATGCTGCCAAGTTCACGGTAGCAGCAAAGTTTACTTGAAAAAAATTTAAAATGCCACAGATCGTTTGTATTTCGTTTGTATTTGATTGTATTTCTAGTAAAACATTTGAAAAAAATTTCTACGGGAAGTTATGATATCATTTTTATGCTGCCAAGTTTACGCTAGCAGCAAAGTTTACTTGAAAAAAATTTAAAATGTCACAGATCGTTTGTATTTCGTTTGTATTTGATTGTATTTCTAGTAAAACATTTGAAAAAAAATTCTACGGGAAGTTATGATAATATCATTTTTATGCTACCAAGTTCACGCTAGCAGCAAACTTTACTTGAAAAATTTAAAAAGCCACAGATCGTTTGTATTTCGTTTGTATTTGTTGTATTTCTAGTAAAAACTAAAAAAAAAAAATACGGAGTTATAACAATATTATTTTTATGCTGTCAAATTCACGCTAGCAGCAAAGTTTACGTGAAAAAAATAAAACTATCTCAGATCGTTTGTATTTAATTATATTTATATTACATGATATTTATGCTGGCAATTTCATTGTTGGAACCGACAGGGTCAATTTTTCAGGCCAATCTATAGCTGTAAAGTTTACGTAAAACAATAAAAATCTCACAGATCGTTTGTATTGCGTTTGTATTTGATTGTTCATCGTTCATCTAGAAAAAAAATAAAAAAATTTAAAATGTTAAGCATAATTCGTTCATAAAAATGAAATAGGTATTTTTAAATATGAAATAGGTATTTTTAAATATATTATGATATAAACCAAAATTTAGTATTTAAAATTGTGGTATTAATTAGAACAACATATTAGGTTTTTCCTAAAATTAATAAACTGGTAGTGATATTTTACTGCAAGCTTTGAACAGATTTTCCTGAAAAACATATTGTGGTATAAACCAAAACATTTCAAATTTGGTTTTTAAGACTTTTGTATTAATTAGAACATTAGGTTTTTTTCTAAAATTGATAAACCGGCAGTGATATTTCAGTGGAAGCACTGAACAGATTTTCCTGAAAAATGTATTATGATATAATCCAAAACATTTCTAATTTGGTATTTAAGACTTTTGTATGATGAGAATTCTAAATTGATAAACCGGAAGTGATATTTTAGGGGAAGCTCTGAACAGATTTTCGTGAAATAGTGTATTGTCTTATTAGGAGTAAAACTGATTCTTTGTGTGGCGAGCATGTAAGTTTACACGACGAGCGGTAGTGAGTCGGATAATTACATGCGAGGCACACAATGACACTTTTACTCAGAATGACGACACATTATATTTTTTTCTTCAAACATACGTATTTAAATAAAATAATTACAACATGACGTTACAATAATTATAAATATTTTACATGAAGGACGTTTGCTGACTTCAATTGCTCTGTTGCTATGGACACTTTCGTATTTGTTCACTTTTTGTTATAAACATTCAAGTCAAAATTTTCACGTTTTGACGTTTAAATAAAAATTATGCAATTTTATATTCTCCTTATGTGCAATTATATGAGGATTTGAAGTATTGCCATGTACGGCCCTTGAAGTTGTTCAATTGGATGGAAGTTCAACAATATTGCTCAAGGATGTGATATGTACGTCGAGGAATCGCTGAAAAACAATATGAACTTTTCTTATCACTTTAATTCTAATTATTCTTACCATCATTACCAATATGTAAGTCTGCTATTTTATAATATGTTATTTCGTTAAATATAAACTGTTTATATTTCAATTTGTAGGTTATTAATTTAAATTTGACTGCTGTTGGATGTTTTTAGTAACCTTATTTTTAGGTTATCTAGACAGTGTATAGTGCAACTTGGGATGATATGACAGGTTTCTATTTTACAAGTTACTTCTTATTCGCTCATTTTATATAGTTGCTACGAATATTTATTTATTTCATTTCTTCGCCGGCGGCGTAGAAATTAGCTATTTCTACTCCGGCGGCGAAGACATGAAACTTCTACCTTGTGAATCAAGTCACAAAAGATGCCATTTTTATGACGTTTGAAGAAAAAATATATTATGATATAAACCAAAACATTTCAAATTTTGTATTTGAGACTTTTATATTAATGAGAATTGCATATTAGAATTTTTTTGAAATTAATAAACCGGAAGTGATGCTTTATTTGAAGCTCTGGATAGATTTTCGTGAAATATGTATTATGATATAATCCAAAACTTTTCATATTTGGCATTTAAGACTTTTGTATTAATGACAATGACATTAGATTTTTTCTAAAATTGATAAGCCGGAGGTGATACAGCTCATTACTAATATAAACATGGAATTGGAGGGAGGTCATATGCTGGCCACATCAGATTTTTTAACTCTATATCCACTGGTTATGAAGGATATAGAAAATAAAATTTTCTTTAATATTTACAATAACATTAAATGCCAAAAAAAGTTATTTAACTGCATTTTTTTAAGAAAAATTCTTAAAACCTTCATATGAGGATACTTTCGGTTTAACAATTATAACCAAAATTTAATCACTTCTTTATATGGATGTAAGAAAGAGGAATATGAAAAAACTGTAATTTTTGGAACAATCGTACTGAAATTGCCGGAGAAGAGAGAAACACACAAACATACAGACATTATCGTAAAATCTGTGAACTCGTATTCTAGAATTCCTAAAACGTGCTTAATCATTAACAGTATATTTTTCGTAAAAAAAGTAAATACATGTAGACACTGGAAACTGGGCTACTCAAAATAACTTTTTTATTTATAATTATTTATTAATTTTGTTGATATATTTATGATCTAGCCTTTCAGGCTTACAAATCATAGTATTTGGCATGATGGTAGGCGCTTCTGGTTTAACCGGTAGCGACATTAATTATAATATTTCAAATCAATAGTGCTAAATCAACTATATGATTGAAGAGCATTTTTAAAAAATAAATAAAATAAAATAATAATAATAAAATAATAATAATAATAATAATAATAATAATAATAATAATAATATAACATTTTTCAATAAATTACAAAAAGTAAGAGAAAATAGGTATAAGAGCAAAACAAAATTTGAAAAATCAAGTCATTTATGAAATATAACATGAGTTGCCTATTTTAAACTTTAAGGCGGGAACTTATCAAACGGCCACTCTGTATATATATATATATATATATATATATATATATATATATATACAGGGTGTCTCAGGACGAGCTTACGCTATCTATATTTTAAATACTATTTAATATAATTTAACGAAATTTAGTATTAAAAATATTACAAGAATATTTTATTGAAAATATTAAACCAACCACGTTACAGTATTTTTTCAATTTCGACCAATGACAATCAAATATCAGTGAAGATACTCGGGTATTGCATATGTGCAATACCGAATATTTGTCAAAAATTTTACGTTTCAGTGACAGATTAAAGTGAATATGAAATATTTGTAAAAAAAATAATGAGAAAATATAGATCGCAAAGTGCTTCTCGGGATATATTCTACCAATATACCACAATTCAGGTATTTGCCATTTGCCATGCATTTGTGATATAACTATTGGTCGAGCTATTGATTATTTATACAGTAACTGTAAACTAGATTAGCATATATTAACACAAAAAACACTCATCGAGTGGCATAATAACTGCTTTTATTTATAATATTTTTATTTCAATACAATCATATAAATCATCTTTAAATTTTTATGTGAAATATGCTGCTAACATGAAATTAGTGGCAATTATAATCGTAGTAAACTATAAACGATTTATACATATACAGATGGCACTGAAAAACGGGCCACTCAAAATAATATTTTTATTTATATTTATTGATTTTGTTGGCATGATGGCAGCGCTTCCAATTTAACCGGAAGTGATATTAACCTTTTTTATTTCAATATATATATATATATATATATATATATATACAGGATGTCTCAGGACGAGCTTACGATATCTATATTTTAAATACTATTTAATATAATTTAACGAAATTTGGTATCTACGGGTTATCCAACATGCCCGTTTTAACTAAAATATTTTCAAAGCAGTAACACTTCCGGTTTGACTGGAAATTGACCTCAACTTTCTTATTTTAAATGGAATACGCTATATTTTATTTTACCAATGAATGCAGCGGAAAATTTTACATATGAAGCAATAAAAACATTTTACTCATGATCAACTACTTCCGGCGTTATTCAACTTTTTTGATTTTTTGTCTGAAATCCGGCACATTTTCAAAACTCTGTATATCGGGAACGAGATCGAATTTTTTTCAAAATTTTTACTAGAAATACAATCAAATACAAACGAAATACAAACGATCTGTGACATTTTTATTTTTTTTCAAGTAAACTTTGCTGCTAGCGTGAACTTGGCAGCATAAAAATGATATTATCATAACTTCCCGTAGAATTTTTTTTTCAAATGTTTTACTAGAAATACAATCAAAAACAAACGAAATACAAACGCTCTGTGACATTTTAAATTTTTTTCAAGTAAACTTTCTTGCTAGCGTGAACGTGGCAGCATAAAAATGATATTATCATAACTTCCCGTAGAAATTTTTTTCAAATGTTTTACTAGAAATAAATCAAATACAAACGAAATACAAACGATCTGTGACATTTTAATTTTTTTTAAGTAAACTTTGCTGCTAGCGTGAACTTGGCAGCATAAAAATGATATCATAACTTCCCGTAGAATTTTTTTTCAAATTTTTTACTAGAAATACAATCAAATACAAACAAAATAAAAACGATCTGTGACATTTTTATTTTTTTTCAAGTAAACTTTCTTGCTAGCGTGAACTTGGCAGCATAAAAATGATATTATCATAACTTCCCGTAGAAATTTTTTTCAAATTTTTTACTAGAAATACAATCAAATACAAACGAAATACAAACGATCTGTGACATTTTAAAATTTTTTCAAGTAAACTTTGCTGCTAGCGTGAACTTGGCAGCATAAAAATGATATTATCATACCTTCCCGTAGAAATTTTTTTCAAATTTTTTACTAGAAATACAATCAAATACAAACGAAATACAAACGATCTGTGACATTTTAATTTTTTTTCAAGTAAACTTTGCTGCTAGCGCGAACTTGGCAGCATAAAAATGATATTATCATAACTTCCCGTAGAAATTTTTTTCAAATTTTTTACTAGAAATACAATAAAATACAAACGAAATACAAACGATTTGTGACATTTTAAATTTTTTTCAAGTAAACTTTGCTGCTAGCGCGAACTTGGCAGCATAAAAATGATATTATCATAACTTCCCGTAGAATTTTTTTTCAAAATTTTTACTAGAAATACAATCAAATACAAACGAAATTCAAACGATCTGTGACATTTTAAATTTTTTTCAAGTAAACTTTGCTGCTAGCGTGAACTTGGCAGCATAAAAATGATATTATCATAACTTCCCGTAGAATTTTTTTTCAAATGTTTTACTAGAAATACAATCAAATACAAACGAAATACAAACGATCTGTGACATTTTTAATTTTTTTCAAGTAAACTTTGCTGCTACCGTGAACTTGGCAGCATAAAAATGATATTATCATAACTTCCCGTAGAAATTTTTTTCAAATTTTTTACTAGAAACACAATCAAATACAAATGAAATACAAACGATCTGTGGTATTTTTAATTTTTTGCAAGTAAACTTTGCTGCTAGCGTGAACTTGGCAGCATAAAAATGATATTATCATAACTACCCATAGAAATTTTTTTCAAATTTTTTACTAGAAATACAATTAAATACAAACGAAATACAAACGATCTGTGACATTTTAAATTTTTTTCAAGTGAACTTTGCTGCTAGCGTGAACTTAGCAGCATAAAAATAAAATGTAATTTATTAGCATTAATTGCATAATACAAATAATATTTAGTAAAATACAATGAAATACAAACGAAATACAATCGATTAAGCACACTTTCATTATTATTTTTTAATATACTGCTGCCAAGTTCACGCACCTAATTCGCTAATCCAAAAATGAGGATTAGTGACGGAAGGTAATTATAAATAAGACTTTATGGTTGGTATTCACAGATTCGAAAATAATACATAAATTAACGTCAGCTGTCATTTAATATATTCATAATTAACAAGCAATAATAACAACTTCATACCTTTTAACTCATTGTACATAATCATATATGCGAACCTTTTTCTTTAAACAGTTTTTACTTCTCGCTAAGAGGTATTGGAATAATGCTAAAAATCACATGTCCAGATTTTAATGAATAAGCACGTTTCAAGGTCACCAGAATCCGATTTTAACATTTTTACAATGATGCCTCTCTCTCTCTCTCTCTCTCTCTCTGTGTGTGTGTGTGTGTGTGTGTGTGTGTGTGTGTGTGGGGATGTGTGTATGTGTGTGTTTGTGTATGCTTGGATGTTGGAGGGACGATTCCTCAAAAAGTCTAATGGCCGTATGCACCAACATCAAATAAATCTTTGAATAGTTTATTCATTGAATAAGAGAAAAATATCGCATCGATACCATAACAAAAATGAAGGTATTTGTTCTAGCTGTCATATTTTGATGCGATATTTTTCTCTTATTCAATGAATAAGCTATTCAAAGATTTATTTGATGTTGGTGAATACGGGCATAAGACTTAAGACCTGTTTAACTATGAATTCCTCAATTTGACATTCCTGGGAAGAGCTGAAAAAGGGTTTTGGTAACAATTGGACAACCGAAAGTAGTAGTTTCTAAAAAATATTCTTCTAAATATTATTTTTTGAAAATTTTTGATATTACTAACTTGTTTGATTATAAATCCTGTGAAGTGAGGCAGTCGCCTTTCTGCCTCACTCCACCATCCGGCCCTGCAGACAGCCGCCGTCAGCAGGCAGCCGGCAAGCGGTAGCGGTTAATTTCAGATCGTTAGCTGGCCAAGAAGTCCGGATGATAGCAAAGCAGCGGCTGCGATGGGATAATTGTGACGAACGATTCATCAATGTCTGATAGACGGATTCGCTTCACTAACATATACTAGAAACTGTCTATGTCGACTCGTATATAATGTTTTCCATTTGCGGTTAAGTATTTCAGCAATTCAACGGTGGTGACATAAAAGTTGATATATGATTTTTAAACTCCAGGGAAATATTTATACGACATTTTTACCTTCCGTCACTTTTAGGTAAGGGAGGTAATGTCTTTGGTCAAAAAATTCGGTGGTCAGTTTTTAATGAATACGCACGTTTGATGGTCCCTACAATTCGGATTTACTATTTTTAAGATGTCTGTATGTACGTGAGTGTGTGTGTGTATGTGTCCGTGTGTGACAATTTTTTCTCCGACGATAACTCCAATACTACAATTCTTACGTATTCCTCTTTTTTACATCCATATGAAGAGCTGATTAAATTTTGGTTAGAATTGATACACCGGAAGTACCCTTAAAGAAAATGCTCTTCTCTGTACGGTTTGATTATACATTTTCCTTCTTATTCAATAGATATAGAGTCAAAGCATTATAAAGAGATTAATTTTCAAAAATCAGTTAGCTTTGCTATTTATCATGGAAACATCTGATATATGCAAAAAATTCTAATTGACAGATGTTAGTGCCAAGTGCAAAATCAAATATTTTATTGGATTTATAGAATATTTTCAAAGGAACTTTTGGTATGGAAACACTTACTAACATTCTCTTTACAATCAAATAATATTACTACCAAGTTATATCATTTTTGAATTATTGCCCCATAATTAATATATCCCACATTTAGATAAAAACTTCAAAATTTTCAAAAATCTAATTTTGTATGTATTTACATTCTTCTCAATGCGCTGATTCCAAATTTTGATACCGCAGGTCGATATCTCGTTTCGTTCTCGAGATATTTATATTCAAAGTTTTGCTCAAAACTGATATAAACTTGGTAGTAATATTATTTGATTGTAAAGAGAATATTACGTAAGTGTCGCATTTTTAGAGTATTTATATATGAGTATACATTATGTATATTCATGTGATAATTTTATTGGATTTATGGAATATTTTCCAAGGAACTTTCTGTATGGAATTTGTAACAAATTGTATTATGTTCGTGTTACAATTTTACTGGATATATGTATAGAATCTTTTGCAATGAACTTTTGGTATGGGATTTGCACAAAATACATCAAATTAACGGAAGGTTTTGTGCTCGCCACAACATATTTTTTATTTTCATATTCCCTAATTGTCCGGCAGACTGATTCTATGAATAGTAACTCTCAAAACGCGAAACTTTTTTTTGAGGGTTAAAAATTGACATTGGTTGTTCAAGTTAAGCCAGAAAAATATTATAAATGTTACACATGAGACTGTAAACCAAAGTAGTAATGGAAATACGCGTTATTAATATATTTTTTATTAATTATTTTAATGAATTATAGTAAGAACAGTGTATTTTTTTTTTATTTAATTTCATTTTTACCTCTCGCTAAGAGAGGTATTGGATTCATGCTAAAATTCGCATATTCAGATTTCATTGAATAAGCACGATTTAAGGTCCCTAGAATCCGATTATAACATTTTTAAAATGATGTGTGTGTGTGTGTGGATGTGTGTATGTGTGTATGTCTGGATGTTGTAGACACGATTCCTCAAAAATCATAAGACTTAAGAATTGTTTAACTATGGATTCCTCAATCTGACATTCCTGAGAAAAGCTGAAAAGGTTTTGGTAACAATTGAACAACCGGAAGTAGTAGTTTCTGAGAAAAATTCTTCTAAATATAATTTTTTGGAAATTTTTGTTATTAAATATTGAATAACATAAAATTGTCTATCTAATACACTTAAAATATTTATTATATCTTATATAGATTTAGAGATAAAGACACTATAATATATAGAGTAATTTAATCACAGAGGCCAAGGCACTACGGAAACCAGTTGACAAATTCCAATGTTTATAACATAGTTTTTAAATGACACATGTCAGTGTCAAAAATCAACAGTTTCAGTGACATTCTGACAGCTTTTTCTGGGAAGTATATTTAATCTTTCTTATTGTTTTATTAATTAAATATTTGATATTACAGGTAAAATGCATATATCCATCAGAAATACCGCCAATCTGGTTAATGAATTGGAAGAATCTCTGAAATTTAGAAACTTCCTCATACAATGAAAAATACATATAATTAGAATTATATGTGTGCAGAAGACATGTTAAATACAATAAAATCAGTATTTGGGTAAAGTTCTGTATTTTTTTGTTATAAAATGACGGTTTGAAAGGGAAGTGCAATTCAATATTTATATAGCGTAAAATGGAAATGGCGAGAGGTGTTGTACTGGCCACAACAGATTTATTAGAATTATGTTCTAAAATTATTGAAATATGTTGTAAATTCTATATGAATAAATTTAACTTGTTTTATCAAAATAAATAGTTTCTTGAAAAATTCCCGATCATTTCATGATCTTTAATTATTGCGTGGAAACTACAAGTGAGTTGTCAATGAAGTGCTAAGAATTCCTCGTCCTTGTTGGTGTGATCTCCTCTCATAGTTTTGGTGTTTGTTGCAGGAGTGCGTGGTGATGTGAGGCCATGCAGGGAACGACAGTGCGGGCAGCGCTGCTGAGCCTGCTGCTGGTCAACCTCGGTACGTCTGTCGAGCTGTCCCCTGACCACATTCTAAACTTCTATACAACACGCTCCCACACACACACATACACATACACACACATACATACATACATACATACACTGCTGCAAACACTCAACATAGTTATAAGACAAGAAGAGGTCGTATAGTTCGCGATTCTCTTCTGTATAGTTGAATTCAGTAACTCAGATAATTTTTATGAAGGAGGTTTGATTGAATATAGCGTAAAAATTAATTTCCAACTTTATGGTTTCAAATTTTGTAATTATCACGAAGGATGTCTTACCCAACTATTTTAAAAATTAGAAAATAATGCACCATCTAGTTTCTTATAAAAAGGCTTATAAAGTTGACGTTCTAATACATAAGCTCTTACGACAGAAACATATCTGTGAATACTGCGATGAACAAAAAACAAGTAACTAAAACTGAAGACTTGTATCCACTGAACCCTATTCTACGTACATGGAATGGAAACGTGTATACCTATAGCATTCTAAGGGGCTGGTCATGCGAACTGTCACAAATTCCACCAGTTCCACCAGTTTGACGCATGCGCAGAGCACAGCTCATGATTTTCCAGAGGTTATAATATGTTTTTGAATGGGTACTTTTACTAATTATTCACTGAACAGTGGTTATGAAAACATCGTTCTTTGACAGTTCCACCAGTTTGACGCATGCGCAGAGCACAGCTCATGATTTGCCAGAGGTTTTAATATGTTTTTAAATGGGTACTTTTACTAATTATTCTCTGAACAGTGGTTATGAAAACATCGTTATTTGAACAGTTTGGTTGTACTTTGCGTTCGTTTTAATTATAATATAATATTTTTTATTCAATTTTGACGTTTTAAACTGTCATTATTAACTCCATAGCAACAACTATAAGTAAGACTTTTTTTACATGTGAATTAAAAAAATTTTAAATCACTCTCACAAAATTTTAACTCACTCTACAAAAAATAATTCATTTTAAATAACATCAGGTACGAAAATAACACTCACCATAAAATTTATCAGACATTATCAGCCATTTTCATTATTTTTCACGCCACAAAAGACAGACAATAAAGCATTTCAAATACATGACTTGACGTCTGTCAGCGACGATTGTCATGCTCAGCCTACTAACTGATCAGTTTTTTATTTTGTCAAAATGAAATATTATAATGGTTTTTATTAGTATTATTAGTATTAGTATTTATAAGAAATTAACTCAATCGCCCTTACGGGCTCGTGAGCTAAACTTTCTACTCATGAGTAAACATTACCTTAGCTCACTTGGTGTGTAAATATGTATTTTAAATGTATCTTATTGAGAATTTAATGTTCTTCATTACTTGTAATAACATTAATTTTCAAAAAATAATATTCAGAAGAATTTTTTTAAGAAACTTCAACTGCCGTTTGTCCAATTGTTAGCAAAACCTAAACAGCCCTTCCCTTTAATGTCAGATTGAGATATCCGTAGTTAAACAGGACTTCAGTCTTATATAATTTGAGAAATCGTTTATCCAACACACACACACACACACACACACACACACATACACACACACACACACACACACACACACACACAGAAAGAGAGAGAGAGAGAGAGATCATCGAAAAAGTGTTAAAATCGGATTGTAGAGTTCTTAATATGTGCTCTTAGCGAGAGGGAAAAAATGGCGAGATTCAGCTTCATTCTCTTACACTTTTTGTTTAGGAGATATTGTCAAAAAACTTATTTTGGCCGCCATTTTTCCAATATGGCTGTCGCTCGGGCAGCGCCCCAAGGTCGCAAATATATAGCATTTTATTCTGGATATTCAACTGTACTCAACTGCCAATTTACAAAACTCCTGTACTTTTTCCAGACAAAACTACCTATAACTTGACCTAATAAGCTTCTTTGGAAAGAGATTTAAATAACCATATTATGCAGAATGAAGAATAACAAGTGGTATATATGTGAGATAATATTAGCTCTGGGATTACCTGTATACCTGAGCGATGAACGTTGAACTCGTTCGAGTTTGGTAGCGAGAGTAGGAACAGGCCACCGTATGGAGCTAATGGTATTGACATAGTGTCCAGAACTCATCTCATCATCATGTTAAACATACACATACATGCAAGCCATGGCGAAGCGCACGGGAAACGCATACAGCCTTTATTATTCCGCTCAAAACGTTTCTTTTTTAAATGTACACGTACATTTTGAGTTCACAGTGTATCAGTTAACAGTATTATTTTATAATAATGTGGTCTCGTTGCTATGTGCCTGAATGTATGGTCGCGAATGAGGGGTACCCGGTTTGAACATTATTGTGTGTGGTAAACTTTCGCACGATACGAATATGTCATTATCCTTACCGAAATCTATGTATAAAGCAGATTTGCACACCCAACAATGGGTAATGATTACGTGTTTATTAAATATATTCACGGCATTAACATGGGAAAACAGTTATTTATAAATACAAAGTGTCCGGCAGAAAATTAAGCCATGATATTGAACATGATAATAGTATATTGAAAGATGTTTTCAGAACTCATTTTAATAAGATAACACAATATTTGGGTATAAGTTCTGTATTTTTCAATAAATAATACAGAACTTATACCCAAATATTGTGTTATCTTATGATAATAGTACATTATATCTAAAAAAATCTGTTGTGGCTAATACAAGACCTCTCGCCATTTCCATATTAGGCTATATAAGTACATATTGTGTTTAACATTTCTGGTACATACACAAAAATTCTAATTATTTGTATATTTTTATATTTTTTAATTCATTGACGAGTTTGGCGGTATTTGTGATGTTTATATATGTATGTACTTATAATTTCCAATATTTAATTAATAATAAAATAAGAAGTATTAAATGTACTTCCCAGAAAAGGCCTTCGGTAATGTAAATGGATTTTTGACACTAACATTTTTCTATCAATTACAAACATTTCATTTCCCAACTGGTTTCTATAGTGTTCTTTGGGCTACTAGATACATTACTCTAAAAATGCGTACACTTACGTAACATTATCTTCACAATCAAATAATATTGCTACCAAGTTTATATCTCTACCTAAAAGTCAATATACCCCACATTTAGATAAAAACTTCAAATTTTTCAAAAATCTAATTTGTATGTATCTAGATACTTCTCAATGCGCAGATTCCAAATCGCAGGTCGATATCTCTTTTCGTTCTCAAGATATTTAGATCCAAAGTTTTGCTCAAAACTTCCCATTTTCGGGTAGTAACCTAAAAATGGGTTGAGTTATGAATTTGTCGACAACACCATTCGATTCTACGGGCAAAATTACATAAGTGTGCAAATTTTCATAATTTTTGTCCAACCGGTTCATTTTTTATGAATAAAAGTTTGAAAACCCCCGAAAATGGCCAAAATCTGAAAAAATCGTAAGGGGTATCTTAGATTTTTGCGATTTTTGGCCATTTTCAGTAATTTTGCTTTAGAGATTGTATGCTGTGTTCAAAAATGATGAAAATTGGTGTACATATGTAATTTTTCTCGTAGAATCGAATGGTGTTGTCGCCAAAATCATATCTCGACCCATTTATGGGTTATTGTCCAAAAATGGGCAGTTTTGAGCAAAACTTTGAATCTGAATATCTCGAGAACGAAAAGAGATATCGATCTACGGTTTCAAAATCTGGAATCAGCGCATTGAGAAGTATCTAGACACATAAAAATTACATTTTTGAAAATTTTGAAGTTTTTATTTAAATATGGGGTATATTGACTTTTGGGGCAAAAGTAGGTATAGATATAAACTTGGTAGTAACATTATTTGATTGTAATGGATTATTTTATATATTTATGAGTCTATCTGTAAATGTATAGAAGATATATTAAAAATGTTCAATGTATTGGGTACCGAATCCTATGATCTTTAATATTTGTAATTATACAAATTTCAAAAAAATAAAATTTAGAAGATTTTTTTAAGAAACTACTACTTCCGGTTGTCCAATTGTTACCATTTTAACTAGGTATCTGACATTAATGTGAAGAGCTGAAAATGTTTTGGTAATAATTAGACAACCGGACGTAGTAGTGTCGTAAATAGGATCTTCTAAATATATTTTGGAAATTTATGTTTTTACAAATACATCTATTTTAACTTATTTCAAAAATATTCATTCAGACATTCTATTTAATTTAGTGAAACATAGTCAAATATTGTATCATTTATGTTTACGGATTTAATGTCCCAAAATTAATGTAGAATGAATAGTTCGTTACAACGGTATAAAATTTCATGTAGCTGAAATTATATCTCGTGTATTTCTGTGTAAAAATGCATTGCATCTCTCGCTGCGTTGCTTGTAGGTGTTTAGTATTCACATCATCAGCTGTAATTCCCCTCGCGACATTAACTATTCGCAAAGTAACACACTGTCCTACTTAGTTACCGACTCGTCTGCTGGAATGTTAATAAATTCAATTTTCGATAGGGGAAATTGTTTAATTGCTTG
The DNA here is from genome assembly GCA_943142095.1 of Ophonus ardosiacus. NCBI lineage: Eukaryota > Metazoa > Arthropoda > Insecta > Coleoptera > Carabidae > Ophonus > Ophonus ardosiacus. Next base: position 9,242,815 of record OW964823.1, on the reverse strand, counting down.
AAGAGTTTCCGAGGAAACCGAATTCTCAACTCTTCCCATGAAACAGACATAGACGATGCATCCGTGTAGGCATCATCAGGCATCCAACGCCTAACGCACACCAACACCCATTATTGGGTTATGTTGTGAGTAACATCAGCATGCAAATTGTTTCTGTTATTTTGTTTTGCAAGTTGGGAGATGTCGCATTAAATTCCACTTCGTAAGTTAGGAAAGTGACGACGAAGCGAGAGAAGTAAGGTGAAGTACTTTGACGCACCTGAAAACTATCTAAATTTAATCTGCTGGATCTTAAGGATTAATACACGCAACCAATTTGAAGTGAAACTTATACTTGGGGGAAATTTTAAACTCATATGTGAAGCGGAGAAACACACGGGCAAATTTTGAAACTTGCATCTAAATTTGGAAACGCTTAATAGGTATATATTTAATGCAAGAGAATATCTGTAGCTCGTAATATTTAGAATATAAAATATGACATTTTCGGCATGAATCAGTTAGCCATGGACAGGGATGCGCATTTACGCGTAAAAAAATATTTTTACGTTTACGTGTCAAAAATGCGTAATAGATATTTACACACCAAGTGAGCTAAGGTAATGTTTATTCATTATTCAGTTTAGCTCACGAGCCCATAAGAGCGAGTGAGTTAAATTCTTCGAGTGAATAAACATTCTTAGCTCACGTGGTTTGTACAATATTTTATTCAATTTTGACGAAATACTAATAAAAACCATTATAATATTTAATTTTGACAAAATAAAAAACTGATCAGTTAGTAGGCTGAGCATATGACAATCGTCGCTGATAGACGTCAAGTCATGTATTTAAAATGCTTTATTGCACGTCATTTGTGCCGTGAAAAATAATGAAAATGGCTAATAATGTCTGCTAAATATTATGGTGATTGTTATTTTCGTACCTGATGTTATTTTAAATGCATTATTTGTTGCAGAGTGAGTTAAAATTTAATGGAATGATTTAATTTTTTTTTTAATTCAAAAAGTGTTACTTATATTTGTTGCTTTGGAGTTAATAATGACAGTTTAAAACGTCAAAATTGAATAAAAATATTAAATAAGTAAAAAACGTAGATAATGTATAATTTTAGTTCTTCATAACGACACTAGATGACTTGTTGTTTACAAATGTCACATTACAGTAACTTTCCTTAATCCTATCATGAATGTATTCCAAAATGACTGAAACTATGATAAGTGAGACTGAAATTATTGTAAAATATTAAAAAAAAAAAAACATTCTGAAATGAAATTAACACAAAATGCTTAAAATTTGTATACAATTCATTTTCAATAAGTTTGGAGCTAATGATTTAAATCTATTTCAAATTATTTGAAACTATATGTTATTAATAATTAATAAATAGAAAATGAATTGCAATTTTTACCTCTCGCTAAGAGAGGTATTGGATTCATGCTAAAATTCGCATATCCAGATTTTATTGAATAAGCACGATTTAAGGTCCCTAGAATCCGATTATAACATTTTTAAAATGATATCTGTGTGTGTGTGTGTGTGGATGTGTGTATGTGTGTGTGTATGTATGTATGTCTGGATGTTGTAGTCACGATTCCTCAAAAACTATAAGACTTAAAAAATATTTAACTGCAGTTTCCTCAATCTGACATTCCTGGGAAGAGCTGAAAAGGTTTTGGTAACAATTGAACAACCGGAAGTAGTAGTTTCTTAGAAAAATTCTTCTAAATATAATTTTTTGGGAGGTTTTTTTATTAAATATTGAAGAACATAAAATTCTCCATCTAATAAACTTCAAATTTTTATTATATCTTGTATAGATTTAGAGATAAAGACACTATAATTTATAGAGTGAACTAATCGCACAGGCCAAGGCACTAAGGAAACCAGTTGACAAATTCCAATGTTTATAACATGACACATGTCATTGTCAAATATCAACATTTTTAGTGACATTGTGAAAGCTTTTTCTGGGAAGTATATTTCATTTTTCTTATTGTTTTATTAATTAAATATTTGAAATTATAGGTAAAATTGTGGTAAAATGCATATATCCATCAGAAATACCGCCAATCTGGTTAATAAATTGGAACAAACTCTGACACGAACATGATATAAAATAGATATAATTAGAATTATATGTGTGCAGAAGACGTGTTAAATACAATAAAAAACAATATTTGGGTAAAGTTCTGTAATATTTTGTTATAAAACGACGGTTTGAAAGCGAAGTGCAATACAATACATATATAGTCTAATATGGAAATGGCGAGAGGTCTTGTGCTGGCCACAACAGATTTTTTTATTCGCTGTCTTCAAATTTTATTTCTTTACAAAACTGCCTAAAATTTACATAAAACATTTTAAAAATATAATATAATATGCTTCAAATTTACGTATTTAGTCTAATTTTGACGTAAAATGTGTTTAAAGTTTGACGTTTGAGGTTATGTCTCAGGAATATTTCCCTACTAATCTGATTGTTGATAGTTTGAAGGTACCTAACTGTTTGTCTGAATCAAAGAGACATGTTGATGTCGCGTGGACTGCTTTTACTGGAATATTCATTACAGTATAAAAGAAAATATCTTTATAAAAAAAATATACTCATGGTAATATAATATTTTACATTACCTACGTAAAAAATTCTCAAATATAGTATTGTAATGTAAAATATAATTTTTAAGCGTAAAAAATAACATATAATACGTGACGTATTTTACGTGCCCATCCCTGTCCATGGAAATAAAATATAAATGTAATGAAATCTCATTCTTATAGTACAACTATTAATCGTAATTTTTGTAGTCATTGTGTATACATTGTTACAATTCAGTATTAAATATACAAGTATTATGATCGTAATAAATGTACAAAGTACAATTATTGCAATACTTGGTAAAACTGTTCTAATATAATGTTTAAAAATAATACTTGACACGCTCCACAAGATTTCAGTCACTGAATCAACTACAGAGAGATCAAAAAGAAATGATGCATATGGCAATACCATTTTGTAATACAATTTAACATGTTATTTTGATCATAAATAAAAAAAATCTGTTATGGCCAACACAAGACCTCTCGCCATTTCCATATTAGGCTATATAAGTACAAATTGTATTTAACATTTCTGGTACACATGAAAAATTCTAATTACATCTATTATTCATATATTTTTATATTTTTTAATTCATTCCATAAATAAGTTTAATCCTACTTTTCTAAATGTTCGAGATTCTTCAAATTCATTGACGGGTTTTGCGGTATTTCTGATGAATATAGTATTTATAACTAGCGAAAACTCGGCTACGCGAAGTATTCCCTAGGGCTCCGCCGATAGTGTTTTTTTTTTAATAGTTTTACGTACGTCCAATCCATCTAGGAACAATTTAAACGTAAAGTGCTAACGCTATGAGTCTTTCAAAATATTTTTTTCCCGCCACCCAAACAGCCCCCGCAACCTGCCCACCCAAACTGCTCACGCAACCGGCCCACGCAATATGCCCACCAAACGGGCTACGCAACTTGCCCACCCAAAATGCCTACGTAACCTGCCCACCCAATCTGCATGGCAGCCCTCAACGATAACTCTCATTTGATACCAAACACGACATGGTTCTCACAACTTTAAGCAAAAAACAAAAGCCGATCGAGTTGTCAAATTTTTGACATTTCTGCATGGCAGCCCTTGGCGAACCCTGTCATTTGATACCAAACACGACAATGTTCTGACAATTTTAAGCAAAAAACAAAAGCCGATCGAGTTGTCAAATTTTTGATATTTCTCCATGGCAGCCCTTGACGAACCCTGTCATTTGATACCAAACACGACATGGTTCTGACAACTTTAAGCAAAAAACAAAAGCCGATCGAGTTGTCAAATTTTTGACATTTCTGCATGGCAGCCCTTGGCGAACCCTGTCATTTGATACCAAACACGACAATGTTCTGACAATTTTAAGCAAAAAACAAAAGCCGATCGAGTTGTCAAATTTTTGACATTTCTCCATGGCAGCCCTTGACGAACCCTGTCATTTGATACCAAACACGACATGGTTCTGACAACTTTAAGCAAAAAACAAAAGCCGATCGAGTTGTCAAATTTTTGACATTTCTCCATGGCAGCCCTTGACGAACCCTGTCATTTGATACCAAACACGACAATGTTCTGACAATTTTAAGCAAAAAACAAAAGCCGATCGAGTTGTCAAATTTTTGACATTTCTCCATGGCAGCCCTTGACGAACCCTGTCATTTGATACCAAACACGACATGGTTCTCACAACTTTAAGCAAAAAACAAAAGCCGATCGAGTTGTCAAATTTTTGACATTTCTCCATGGCAGCCCTTGACGAACCCTGTCATTTGATACCAAACACGACATGGTTCTGACAACTTTAATCAAAAAAACAAATTCCGATCGAGCTGTCAAATTTTTGACATTTCTGCATGACAGCCCTTGACGTTACGTGATACCAAACACGGTATGGTTCTGACAACTTTAAGCAAAAAACAAAAGCCGATCGAGCTGTCATCTATAATTTTAAATATTTAATTAAAAATAAAATAAGAAATATTAGATGTACTTCCCAGAAAATGCCTTCAGTACTGTACCTGGATTTTTCACACTGACATTTTTCTGTCCATTACAAACATTTTAATTTTTCAACTGGTGTCTATGGAGTTATTTGGGCTGTGAGATTCATTAGAATGAATTAGTTTATATGTTTATAATTCTCTATTTCTTAATCTATAGATATAATAAAAATGTTCCATGTATCGAAAAGAGAATTTTATATTCCTTAATATTTGTAATAACATAAATTTTCAGAAAATAAAATTTTAAAGATTTTTTTAAGGAACTACTATTACCGGTTGTCCAATTATTACCAAAACCATTTCAGCTCTTCCTATTAATGCCAGATTGAGGAATACGTAGTTAAATTGGTCTTTAGTCTCAAAGCAAGCAATTGTATAAAGCATATTCCATATTTTAATTAATAATTTCATTAATTCATTTATTTTATATTTTATCATTGTAATTACATGTTTTATTTCAATATACGTACTTAAAGATATTCTTCTTTTTGTCTCAACACTAAATCGCGCATATATGTATCTATAATTTTAAATATTTAATTAATAATAAAATAATAAATATTGAATATGCGTCCCAGGAAAGCCTTCAGTAATGTATCTGGATTTTTAACACTGACATTTTTCTGTCAATTACAAACATTTTAATTTTTCAATTGGTTTCCATGGAGTTATATGGGTTATGAGATTCATGACAATGGGTTATTTTATATATTTATAATTTTCTCTCTAAATCTAAAGAAGTTATAATAAAAATGTTCTATTCTTTAATATTTGTAAAACATAAATTTTCAAAAAATAATATTTAGAAGATTTGTAACTACTACTTCCGGGTGTCCAATTGTTACCAAAACCTTTTCAGCTCTTCCCATTAATGTCAGATTAACGAATACGTATTTAAATTATTCTTTGGTCTTACAGAATTTGAGAAATATCCAGACACACACATACACACACACATCCAGACACACAAACACACACACACACACAGCCAGAGAGGGAGAAATATCATTGTAAAAATATTATAATCGGATTGTAGGGACCTTAAAACGTGCTTATTCACTAAAATCTGGATGTGCGAGCATATACTGACTAGAGGCCGCCTTACGGTGTTTGTTTTGATCGGAACACATACGGAAGCCATGGTGTATTGCGAGCTGCTTATTGAAGCCGTGGTGTATTACGGACTGCGTATTATCTTCATATTTGTACTACCTTTTTTACAAAGTAATGACTAATTGCTGCTTTTGAAGTATGTAAATCACCTTTATTTCCAATAAATTTCAGTCTCGTTACTCTTACGTCATTATTAGTAGGAAACCTAAAAGTTACACTTTGTTTAATATATTATTTGTAAAAAAAAATCCCTGTTACTTACACATGAAACGAAATATCCTTACTTTCTTTGTATTTTTCATTACAATTTGATATACTCCGAGATATACTCACAAATTACACGCAAAAAATAAGGTTTGGTTGTAGTAAAATGACAAGCAGTGACATATAACACAACAAAACACTGCCCGAAATTCACTATGACTTCCGGCCCCCCCGCCTACTTGTCTTCCGATCACTTCATCCTATACATTGGTATAGGGAATTACTTCTCTAGTCAGTATATGCTCGAAGTTTGTAATGTGTATTATTTTTCTTACCATTGGAAGTACGAGACAGTTAAACCAAACGAAAATATCGGACCCAAGTTGTTTAAATTAATTTGGCACCTCCACCATATTTTACTTTGAATTACTTATCCATTAACACATACAGAGAATTTATTTTAAAATGCAACATTATAGTTCATCACTTCCATGGTTACTCACTATTATCAAATGACAGCAATGTAATATTTGTCCATTTTAAAATGCAACATTATAAATAGTATTGCAGCACAGGCGATACCTCCAGAACACATCACAAATGGTGTGAAATCTTATTACGGCCGACTAGAATATTGCCTCAGTGTGATTGGGGGTATTTTTTAACATTTATTACATGAAAGTTAAGAATTTTTGTAAGATAAAGTTTGTTAAGATGTACAACATTCATGTTTTGATTCTTTGTTATGTATGTAGGCTAATTTATTGGAAATTAGTTTTGATAATACAAAACTACAAATTTTGTATGTTGCATTTTAAAATGGACAAATATTACATTGCTGTCATTTTTTGACAATAGTGAGTAACCATGGAAGTGATTCACCATATGTTGCATGTTAAAATAAATTCCCTGTAGATATATTTATTATACAAAATTCGACATATTGTTTACTAAACAAATATGCTTTTAGCACATCTCTAATTAAGTCCTAAAAATAATCATAATAATATACATCCTGTTTATAAGATATGAATGTTGTCTTTCAATAGTTTCTCTTTGTGTGTATATTTGTAATTAATTAAAGTAAAAGTCCCGTTGCATATATGTTTTTGTGAATAGCTCTGTAGCGCTGTCTGGTCTGGATAATTTCGCATTAAAGGCAAGTGCGAGATAAGAGCCAAGAGTTGTCACTTTATCCCGTCTTGTGGACTTATTAGTTTGTCGCTGTGCAGACTAATCCTGGCAATATGGAATGGATACTGTACTGACTGTGTCTCTCGATAAGCGTACCAAACACAGCTATAAAGCTAAACTTCCCAACATGTAACAAACGTAACTTAACTTGCGCAAGATTTTATGCAAAAGAAATGGAACATTACGCTTTTACTCATTGTCAGATGTGCAGTTGTATGGTAAATCTGACAATAATTTTTGTTTTATATGTTTTTTTTTTTGCTGAATCCCTTTAAAACAGACAAATTATGATATGGTTAATTTTTTTTAAAAAAATATAAAAGTCAACGTGTCCTTTGGAAAAAAATGTTGACTGTCAAAACCGATAAGAAACGTTTGTTGGATTGACATAATTACACATATACATAATCCAGATCCTCTTGTACTCTATAGGCTGTCGAGGTTTCTTTTTGAACTTCTTTTATTCTCTCCACTGAATTATATACTAACTGGAACTCGCATACTCTACCTATCAGCGTACGCTGCACTGAAGCCTCATTGAACAATAATGGCTGGTCCTGTTCGCGCACGTTCGTGCCGAACCGAACCTAGCCGAATAACTCGTATCATAGCTGATCGCTTTGTTTTCATATTATGCTTCATTTATTTAAACAAGCGCCACACGAAATAATTTCCGTCTACTCACGAACTGTCTCGATGTTTGCCAACTACTCCAGCAGCAGGCTTTCAATATGCTTCACAGTCACGGTTCGTACGCGCATTCCAGTTAGTATATATTTCAGTGGTTTAGACTCCCATACTCTTCTAACTTGTCTTGTGTCTTCCATTCTGACCAGATGGCCGAACCAACTCAATTTCTTTTGGCTGCAAGAACTTCTTGACTGGAAAGGTGATGAAGGAAAGAAAATTTCGATACCTCATGTATCTTCTTCAGGAGCTACAATAATATTACAGATTTTGAAAAAAATATTTTTAAAAAATACAAACATGTGTAACTTACGTGAAATTTTTTAGATTGTAAAACATGGTGAAAATTTTTAGATTGTAAAACATGGATAAATACATAAGACGATAATAAATAACATATAATACATACAATGATAGAAAAAATTTAAAAATGTAAATGAATAAATACATTAAAAAACTCATGTAGTCAATAAATTAAGATATACTTTTATAAACCTTGATTTAACAATGGCACCCTTTAACTGAAATTAAGTTATAACTTGTTCCGAAGGTTTTTTCTCGAATTGCCGCTAGATTTTTAAGTCATTTCTCTTCTTAGTATTTTTTTTAAATTTAAACTATATTTGCAACACAGATTCAAAACTGTGCTGAAATTATTAAATGAGAAAATCATATGAACCTGGCATGTAGTGTCTCATTAATTCAACATAGTGCATTGTGTGTAGCTGTGGGAGGTGACAATTTTGAACAATATTTATGACTTTTGTGTTTATTCTTCAATTGATTTTTAAGGTAATTTTTTTCATATTAATATTGTTACATGAAAAGTTTCTAGTATTGTTGCTATTTATCAGTTAATCCATTCTGTTTTTTTTTCAATATTAATCTTTGATATGGTTCATTGAACTTTCAAAATAAATTACGTTAGAAATAATTAAGATTTGATTATACAGAAACATAACGTAAATTAATTAAATTAATTTCAAGTATTAAAGTTGTCAGTGGTCCAGTGGTACCAAAAATGTTAGTTTAATGAGAACTACCTTTAAATATACAAATTTTTAAAAAAATCTTTCTGTTTCGTACTCTACACATGTCATACTACTCACCCTTAAATTTATGACATTATGTTCGTTTCCACCCTGTATATATATATATATATATATATGTTCGTGTTATAATTGTATTGGATTTATAGAATCTTTTCCAAGGAACTTTTTGTATGGAATTTCTAAATGTTTAGCGGCTGGTAAAAACGAAATTTTGGTAGGTAATGTCTATGTGGTGCACATCGGGTACATAGGCATTACTTAAATTTAAGAATCGGTGGTGAAATCGGCCATGAAGATGCATATTGTTTTAAATAAATAACTTTTCGGTGTACCACTAATTTTGCCTGTGTGTGTCCATAATCGTTATAGATTTCTTAATTGAAGTATGCATTGTGTTAAGCATTTACCACCGCTGTTATGTTGTAGAGTGGTTATCTAGGTCACGTTTGATAAGATAATTTGAATGCAAGCGATGCGTAATATATAAATTAAGTCTGTTCGGTGGTGCATATGGGTCTCAGATTCGAAACTCGAGACGAGAACCATGTACTCTGCAACATCTTATTACAGCTCTTTATGTGGAACTGAAATATGGAGTCATTTATAGGTTACGTGTTGTTCCTCAAGCGCTTGCAACGTGAACGGCAACGCCGCATCTATCAGAGCCGCTGTAGGGGATGTGTTTGTAGAGTTTTTCACAAGAGCACGTTGTTCTGAATGGGGAAGCGAGCGGCGGGTTGATTTGTGGCCAGGAAGATTAGGCGAGATTCACGGCTAAGCTAATGGAGAGCTTCCGGAACCTAAATTACAAGCCTACAAGATGGTACTCAACACAACAACGAACATAATGCAAAGGGTAAACTTCACCTCAAGATACGGACAACAGAAATGAAAGTATTGGAGAATAGGAAGCCAAGGAATTGAACAGATGTTAATTAATAAATTCGTAGAGTCGTACATGATTTGCAGGACAAAGCAAGGGTGTGCGCAGTTAATTTTTGGATGGGTTATCGCCTAAGAAAACCAAAAGTACTTCAGTTTAATTCATATTGAAAAAAATCTGCCGTGGCCAGCACAATACCGCTCGCCGTTTCCATATTAGGATATATAAGTATTGTACATATTTGACATTTCTGATACACACAAAAACACATATCTTCTTTATGGGGTCCCGTGGCCTCGTGCCTGAGTGTCAGGTCGCGAACCTGGGGGTGCCGGGTTCGACGCCAAATATTTCGAATTTTAAATGGCACAAAAGTGACCCCTGTGGTGCACTCTCCACGCCAGCAATGAGTGCCCGTGAGGTGATGCCTGGTAAGCGCCCGCACGGTGCAAATATGTCATCATCATTACCGATATCTGCGATAAAGCAGATTGGCACACCCAGAAATGGGTAATATGCCGTAATGATATATATATATATATATATATATATATATATATATTTATTTATTTATTTCTTTATATATTTTTTAATTCATTCTATTCACTCTTATTCTTCTAATGTTCGAGATTCTTCCAATTCATTGATGAGATTGGCGGTATTTCTGAAGGGTATATGTAATATATGTATATACAATTATAAATATTTAATTAATAATAAAATAAGAAATATTAAATGCAGGGATGGTAACCATAAAAAATATCGGTTTGGGTTACGGTTTCGGTCATCGTGAAAATTCGGTTTTGATTTGGGTTTCGGTTTTTATACAGCAATCGGTTTTGGTATACCGGTTTTACTAAAAGGGTTTCAGTTTTGCAAAAGTAATTTACGAGAATAATATTATTAATTTTGATTGAACAATTAATTATTATAATGATGCAAAAAGTGTCCACAAACACGTGTACAAAGTTTTATAACAATCAATTTTAATGGGAAGCAAATATTTAAAATATTCTAATTTCCCATGTTAAATGTAAATGTAACATGTTACGGATTTCGAGCGCCACCCGATTGAGGTACTACCTTGAAAATTGAAATACGTTTCGACAAAAAAAAAAAAATGTTTATACTTTTATATTAATAATAAAAATTTACAATATTTAACAACTAACAAGTGACCTGTATATAATGCGGTTAACCGAAAAATATAAAAGGGTTTTGCTTTCGGTTCCGGTTTTGTATCTGTTTCGAATTTCGGTACAGGTTTCGGTTTCGGTTCTTATATTTTTCCGGTATTTTTCGGTTTATGGTTTCGGTTCCGGTTTCTGTTACCATCCCTGATTAAATGTACTTCCCAGAAAAAGTCTTCAGTACTGTCTCTGGCTTTTTGACACACATTTATCTGTCAATTACGAACATTTAAATTTTTCCACTTGTTTTCCATGGGCTGCGAGATACATTTACAACTTATTATCTTTAACTCCATAGAAGAAATAATGAAAATTTTAAATGTATCGGATAGAGATTTTTATATTCTTTAATATTAGTAATAACAGAAATTTTCAAAAAATAATACTTAGAAGACTTTTTTAAAGAAACTATTACTTCCGGTTGTCCAATTGTTAGCAAAATCTAATCAGCTCTTCCCAGGAATATCAGATTGAGGAAACTGCAGTTAAATATTTTTTGTCTTTTAGTATTTGAGAAACCGTGGTTCCAACATCCACACATCCACACACACACGGACATCATCGTAAAAATGTTATAATCGGATTTTAGGGACCTTAAAACGTGCTTATCCACTAAAATCTGGATATGCGATTTTCAGAATCGTAAATCATAAGCATTTGATTCTTTGCAAAATATTAGTGTTTAAATATTGTCGGATTCCTTATTGTAATCACTTATTTTGAACTATAAAAAAATTGCTATGTTGCAATCAACACCTTCACACTCATTATTTCAATATAATGAGATAAAAAATATCCGTTTAGTCTAAAAGTTATTAGTCTTATAACTACTATACTTAATTATGGGTTGTTTAATATAGAGAAATATATCAATACAAATTGTGTTAATAACAACTTTGTATTAACGTATTTAACCTAACCAGACAATACACATATAATTTAATTATTTACACTGGAAATATAAATATGGTATAATTACTTTAAATTCACATATAATTCATAAACAATGTCTTGAAATGTCACTTTTTTGGACACACCATGTATATTCAGTTGCTATAATAAAAACGAATAATTTAAAGTTTTAAAGTAAGGATAAAGTTTACTTGGTCGTGGAATCTAGAGATGCACTCGATTTCGAGCTTTGGCCCGACCCGGCCCAAAGCCCGCCACGATTTCGAGTCGATCATCGAGCCGGGCCGAAGATATTTTTTTATCGGGCTAATCATTTGCAAAAGTTGAGGCGAGTCGGGCTTCTGATTTTGGCCCGGCCCGAAAATTCGAGCTTTTCGGGCCGGCCCGAAAATTCCTATTGTTCAATCAAATGCACAGTTTCCTGAATATGTTAATGAAAATGTATGGAGTTAAAAAAGACCAAAATGATTTAATAACTTCAAACTTCATATCTTAATAAATAAAAATGTTATTTTACTTCAAGAATTCAAGCTTATTCACTAAAGCATAATAATGCTATTGTGATATTACGACTGTTACTACTCGCATACTTAAATAAAAGTGATTTTTGTTCCTATCATAATTATTTCTTGTCTTATTTTTGACCAGAAACAAAGTTAGATAAAAATCATTATGTAAATGATATTTTTTTGTATAAGATTTGTGAAAAAGTTGTTTCAATTTTCGAACGCCTTTGGTAAACAAAGTGTCAAATACTCGTAGGTCTGTAATTTTTATAACACACTAGAAGTGTTTCTTTTTTTACATCTTAACTTAACTAATGTTAAACGTTATAAGGATGTAGAGGTTTTTTTAAAGTTCGACACGAAAAAAGTTAAACATTTCGCCTCACATAAAAATTAAAATTAGGAATGCCGGATGCACTCAATTTCGAGCTTAGGCCCGGTCCGGCCCGAAGCCCGACCCGATTTCGGGTCAATTTTCGAGCCGGGCCAGCTAATTTTTTGTCTACTCGATCTTCGAATCGGGCCGGCAATTTTTATTTTCGGGCCGAGTCGATCCAAATTTCAAAGCCCGGTCCGGCCCGGCCCGAATGCATCTCTAGTGGAATCGCTTTAAGGGAGCATAATGAGGAAGTTGGTGTTTCATATGTCATCTATGAGGCTTTCAAATTAATGCTGTTGTGGAGAGGGTACCATAGGAGTCATTTTTGAGTTATTAGGAAATTGAAAATAAATTTAATTTTCAAGTTTGACGTTGGTTGGAATCAAACCTGAGCCATCTGAAACATAACTACGCTACCCCTATGTAGATCTTTACTCAAATATCATCTAGGAGTAGGTAAGGTAACCCTATTCAACTCCACAATGTTTCAAAACAATACCCCAGTAAATACAACAATACATTCCCTGCACCCAATTGAATAACAATAAAAAGCCAACCGTGTCTAACCTATGTTGCTGTAACAACCCAATCTAACATCTCATTGTATTGCCTGAGTTTAGCTAGGTAATTAGGCATAAGACGTTCTCCCCCGAGGCATTGTGTGTGTAACAGAGTCTTTGTTCGTATTTACACGGCATGGGAGCAAATGGCGCGCATCTGTTTAGTGCTTGTGATGGCGGGCACATATCAGCACTAACTCTTTAACACATGCGGCGAGCGCTTCGGTAGTGCCACCGGTGCGCCGAACGGAACACACTACGTGACGACTATGAACGACGGTGGATTTGAATTTTACACACAATATTACAATACCGAGAGATGCACAATGGTTTATTGAGATAAACTTGGAGAATATTTTAGTGTTATTAGAAAAAGTTTGTGGTCTTTCACAGTAATAGCAAGTAAATTAAAAATCTGGAGTGGGATCACGTAACTGTGAAAACGATATTGCGACTGTCGACAAGTGAAAATGTGATCACGTAAATAATGAAAACCGAAAACGATATCGTTTTAGACTGAAAAAAATGTGAATTCTAGTCGACACTCTCAAAGCATGTGAAAACGATAGTCGTTTCTTACGACTCTTTTTATTTTATACATTTGGGTATAGGTATATCCTTTTCTTATTTACTTGCACTTAGGTAAAAGAATGTAGTGAGCAGTGAGTTGAATTTGAAAGAATGAAATAAATGTCATAATAAATGATTTAAAAATAAATTAATATTTTAAATTTGAAAGGTATTTTTTATTATTTTATTTAGTAAGGCGAAAATGAAATAATTTTGATAAAATACGATAATTATAAAATGAAAATTGATTACAAGAATGAATCTAAAGAAAAATTCATGAATGTTTTAATAAGCATGTTGCGAAGAACCAAATGCTTATGATTTACTATATATTTTTACTCTTGAAATCTATGATAGAAAATTGAAATCTTGGTGATTAGATATTTTCTTATTTCTACTGAAATTTCCCTGATTTACCATTAAAATTTAGTGAAAGAACTACCTAAAGGAAATATTTTCGGGCAATATTGATATTCCAATAACTGTAAAAGTGTTGATTACAACAAAGCATATTTTGATTGATTACAAGAATAAATCCAAGAAAATTTTATTAATATTTTAATAATATTGTATTCTGCGAAGCATCAAATATAACGATTCTAGGTTGTGTTTTGTGATTAATATTTTGTAGTTTTTACATAAAATTAAAATTTGTGAATTGATTATTTTCTGCAGCCCGTCAAAGGTTGTGCGCCTGTACTTAAATGTGGCCCATACTTTATTTACTTGAAATACAAAACTTAATAAAAACTAGATTACTTTAAAATAACAATCTTGTATACTTGCAGTCTTAAAAGGTCTCTTGAAGTTTTAATTATATATTTAGAAATATTTTTGTTTGCTTCATAAATTTTTCTTCTGGAATATCAAAAGGACCAAAATTAGATGATACATGGCATCTGTAACTAATTGATAATTTAACTTGTATCCTTCTTCAATTCTTACATCATTGCTATTATGAACAAAATAAAAACGAAGGGCGAGAATAATACTTTTTGCAGATTAAAAAATTTAATGACATTCATATAAATTATCTGTCAAAACTACTATTTAATACAAAAACAGTCTGTAAACGATATCGTTTTCACAAAACGTAGTCTAATTTTACGTGATCGCTAAGGAAACGAATGTCGTTTTCACTTCTCGATAATCGCAATATCGTTTTCACTTTTACGTGATCCCACTCCTGATTTGGCCAACACAAAACCTCCCGCTATTTAATTTTTATTAATTTAAATACACACCTGCCTACCTACCTAAGTATTTATTAAAGGCGGGTTTACATTTGTATAGTAACTAAGCTTAGTTACTTGTATTAGTAGCTAACCTGGCTAGCCTACTGTCTCGGACGCAAGACAGTGGATGTCTACACTTAAAAAGTATTATTGTCCACTTGTATTAGTAAGGCTATCACATCGAGAGGATGCATACAATTTCTCGTCATACTAGAAACAGAAAGTTAAAAGAAATATATGTGCTAATTACACAAATTGTGATTGAAGAACTTATTAGAAAGATTGAGAAAGAAAAATGTCATTCAAAAAGAGTGTGGATCACGAAATTCCGATAAAGTTCCACAAACTTAATTGTTTCCCCTTCAGACCATTTTTCATTTTTTTTTTTTAAATCTCTTAATCAAAAACACCGGCAACCATTATTGCTTTATTTACTAAATTCGTTGTCAAATATCACCATTATTAATTTGAAATGATTAGTTTTTTGAGAATGACATTTCTCTGTCAGTTACATACATTTGAAATATGAAGGGTGTAACAAAGGAATCTTTAAATCACAGGCTCTGAGATTTATAAAAAAGATTAGTTTTTAAAATTATCTGTGAAACATATAAAAATCTGTTGTGGCCAGCACAATACCTCTCGCCATTACCATTTTATGTTATATAAGTATTGTATTGTACGTCGCTATCGAACCGTCGTCTTGTAACAAAAACATTACAGAACTTTACCCAAATATTGTTTTTATTGTATTTAACATGTCTTCTGCACACATACATTTCTAATTGCATGGTAGAAATGAAATGGCAGAAGACTTACGTCATCAAAAAATATCCCTAAAGTAATGACGTCATATACTACTAAGTTTACATAGGATACTAATTTATAAGGCGCGAGCAGTCATGTTACTTTGTTGGTCTTTCTTGACAAGTTTAGGTTAGTGTTCTGTGTTGACAAGCAGATATGGGGACTCGTGACAGAATGACAGCTAGTAATATAAATGACAAATGTCATCATTTTTCATTCCAAATTTCATGATATTTTCCAATTTCAGGTGGTTTATCTTCTTACTAATGATTCGAGTTTGCGCAGTTATACGATTTTGGTCAGCTGTTTTGTTAAAAATTAACCTTGTAATTTGGCGTTTCTGAAATTGCTTTTTTAAGCTTTATATGAATGTAAACTGACAACCAAGTGACAATAGTGACAGGATAGATATTCGATCGATATAAAATTTAATATAAACATTGTAATGCCAACGTACCGGTATAAAAATGAACTACAATTATTTCAAATAATTTCAAATTGCGTAAAAGAAAAAGAGATTAACTTAAAAATACTTGTAAATTTCATTAATATATACGTTTCTTAATATTAGTATTTTTCTTTCTTCTGTATTTAAAAATAAATAATTTTTACAAGTTATATTTCAAAATAAATAATTTTTACAAGTTATATTTCATTTTATAAAGTTTTTTTCAGATCTATGACGTAGATCTTCACCCATTTCATTTTCACTATAGCTATTTTTCATTGTATGAGTAAGTTTCTAAATATCAGAGATTCTTTCAATTCATTAGCACAATTTTAAATATAATTAATGAAACAATAAGAAGGATTAAATGTACTTCCCAGAAAAAGCTTTCAGAATGTCACTAAAACTGTTGATTTTTGACACTGACATCTGCCATTTACAAACTATGTTATAAACATTTGAATTCGTCAATAATTATATAAAAATAAAATTTTTAACAATCGTTTGTGTTCGTTTATTTAACGAGATTTGCCATTTGATATTTTTGAAATTCTTAGCCACCAACCTTATAAAAATAAATTGTATTAGTCTATTACATCCCTGGAATGAGCTATTAACGAACTCCTTTGGGTGGTGTAATAGCTTTGTTATAGATGAAAAATAGAAAAAAAAATACTTTTTCCTACGACCACTTTTAAAAGTAGTCTTTTTAACGGTTGCTTAGCGAATTAAAAATAACAATTTATAACACAGTGAATACTTTTAAATCGTTGTCATTGACAACGGATTAAAAGTAAAAAACAAATTTACTTTTAACACTAGTGTTAAAAAAGAACTAAATCTAGTTACATTTATTATTAAAAATATAACTAAATCTTGTTACATTTAGTGTTCATAAGTAAATGTAGTTTCATTTTATATTTATTTTGTACTGAAATTATTTATATAGGTATTTTATTAGAAGTACACATTATTTTGAAACGTTTATTGTTATAGTACAATTATCACAATTGTTTATAGTAATTCCTTGCAAGGCGCTTGAAGAATTGGAATTTAAAACAGTATTGTTGGAAGTAGAGGTTAGAATAAACAATTTTCAGTTGTTCATAGCAAATACATCATGACCTGTCATAAATGTCATTCTATAATTTTTAGTTTTTACTAATATATAACTAGGGTCGTAGGAAAAATAGTGTATTATATTCGTGTTAAAAGTGATTTTATTTCGTTCGTGGGGTTTGTTTTACTCGGCTTCGCCTCGTTTCACAAACTTCCCCACTCACTCATAAAATGTCACTCTTAACACTTATATCATAAATAACTATTCTATAATTATTACAATCAGAAATGGGTATGGAAAATGTTTTCTCGAGAAGAGTCTTTGTAGAAATGAACAATACGAACACATCTTTCAGAATGTGAACCGAGTTAATAGTCTACTCTATTCAAGAATAATAAAATAAAAGTTCCAAATGTAAAGTGAAGATTTAGAACGCTGTGTGATTTATAGATCATGAATTTTTCAGCGTTGCAAACGTGGAGTTCTTTAAAAATATTTGATATAAAAGAGTGAATTTAGGAATGAATTCCGTGAAGAATAATACAATTTTAATGCAATTAGCGTTTCCCTAAGACGAGATTCGGATTATAATGTAGATAGGTAGAAGCTTGAACAGGAATACCAACCTAACTGAAATGCATCGACACGACGGATTTAATTAAGTTATCAGCATCACTCGCTCCCCAACGGCTTTTTTCAGAAATTTAAACACCCCTTAACACGCCCCTCATAAACAGAATGTGTAAATAGGGCTGCTTTATGGACGTACACTCCAATAAAAAGTATCATGTACTTACTTTAACATATAAAAAGCTGAAATTGTAATTAAAGCGAATGAAAAAGCTTTACATTATCAAGCAAATTGCATATTTTAAATGTAATCTTCCAGTTAGACTTATATGAGATTATAATTTATTTCTGGCTTGAAAAGCTTTTAGAAAATTTGAATTATTGTTCAACGAAATCTTTTAAATTTTTCATTGCGTTCCAATTTTTTCTTTCACAACATCAGTAAAATATTCATATGTTCATTTCCTTTTTTATAATTTTATTTGAATATGTTTGAAAAACACTTACGTGCATAGAAATCGATTACTTCGCAGTCCTGAATTTAATTATTTTTACCTCTCAGTAAGAGAGGTATTGGATTCATGATAAAAATCGCATATCCAGATTTTAGTGAATAAGCACGTTTTAAGATAACTGGAATCCAATTATAACATTTTGCAATGATGTCTGTGGGTGTATGTGTGGATGTGTGTGTCTGTGTGTCTGTGTGTGTGTGTGTGTGTATGTGTTTGTATGTGTCTGTATGTTGGAGGGACGGTTTCTCAAATTATATAAGACTAAAGACCAATTTACTACGTCTTCCTTAATCTGACATTAATGGGAAGAGTTCAAAAATTTAGGCAACAGTTTCTTAAAAATAATTTTCTAAATATTATTTTTGGAAATTTATGTTATTACAATTATTAAAGAATATGAAATTTTCTATCTGATACATTGAACAATTTTAATATTTTTTATAGCTTTAGAGATAGAGAATTATAAATATATAAAATAATCCGTTGTAATGAATCTTAAAGCCCAAATAACTCCATGGAAACCAGTTGAAAATTTAAATGTTTGTAATTAACAGAAAAATGTTAAAGTCAAAATTCCAGATACATTACAGAAGGCTTTTATTATTAATTAAATATTTAAAATTATAGATACATCGTCGGATTTCTGGTAAAAAGACTTAACCGCCAAAAAATGATAAAATGAGTTATGCACATAAACCGATACGTCTCTTCACGACGCATGCTCTAAACACAATATCTGAGCGCCAAAAAATTTATGTTAGAAGGTAATTCATTCTAAAGTTTCGTAAACGCCATCTGACACTATTTGATGCGCACAGAAATTTTATACAAAAGTCTTAAACGCCATTCTGTGTTAATGTAATGGGAGATGTTAACGAGTTGTGTTCCACAAAAGTTAATTTATTTTGATATTATTTATTATTCTGGTGTTCACAAATATATAAATATTAAAAATTTAGGTATTAAGCTATATTGAACAAAAAAAAAACATTTTTATTAAATATTTCATGATATATGCTTCAAAATGTTGCGAAAGTATGTTGAAAAATGTATAAAATATTAATCTCATCGATATAACACAATATCTTGTTAAATAAATCAATATTGTAAATAAAAACAAGTTTTTCCTGTTTATCTCAAAACTAGTCAAATGGCGGTTAAGTCTTTTTACCAGAAATCCGACGACATACAGTGGTGGACAAAAAGTATGGAAACTTTTAAATAATTCATTTTTTTTAAATATGTTTATAGTTCTCGCAAATTTGAATCGTATTTTCTAAAGTCAATATAAAGAAGAATATATTCGCAAGAAATGTTTTGATATTGACTGTACGATTTAAGTGAAATAACATATACTTGTTTTTTCGGTGGACAAAAGTATGGAAAAATATTGAAAATATGGTTTTAATTGTCTTATTTTCAGTTGTATTTTGTCATATTTAATAAGTTCATGTTAAAATGTGTAAAAATAAATATTTTTCCGACGACTTACGAGAAAGGGTTGTACAGCTTCATAAAGATGGTGTGAAACAGCGCATTATTTAAAAAAGAAATTAAAAATCAGTAAAAGTGGCATATCAAAGATTTTCAAAAAAAAATCGCAGTATAGAAGTGTTAAAATGAATATAAAAGTCGGTGGTGCAAGAAAACTAGTGCTAGAATTGACAAAAACCATTCGGCGTCTATCCGTAAGTGATCCTACTTTATCATCAAGTGAACGTTTTGCAAAAAATCGGGAACAATTTCATGTAGATTTGAGTGATTGCACTGTGATACGATGGCTATGTGATGTAGGATTACTAGGAAAAATAGCCGTTAAGAAATCTGTACTACCAAAGAAAAACAGGAGGGCCAGAATTGCATTTGCTGAGTGGACGAGTGAAAAATGGCATACTGTCCTTTGGAGCGAAGAAAGCAAGTTCAAGATATCTAACATATTGACTCCCGTCGGAACCAAATATTTTGAACTAACTTTCATCGCTCCAAAGGACACTATGCCATTTTTCACTCGTCCAAGATGATTTTCGACCTTGCGGGCATTCGGGAAGCACCTCCAACTTGGGAAAAAAGACGCAAAAATCGTTTTTTTCTAAATATCTCCACATATTTGCATTAAGGCAAAATAGTTATTATGGAATTTGTTGAGAATAAAATTCTTTACAACTTTTATCTAATACATTTTTTTTATAAACAATAGATAGCAAGCTACAGCGCTTCAGAGTAAATTTTTGAAAATTTTCATATTGTTTTATTTTCTTTCTAAAGACGTTTTCTAGTCTAGGAAAGAAAAGTTTCTTAAGGGAATCCTGTTCGGAAAAATGCGCTGAATAACATATCATAATTTTCCGGAATTCGGAGCACGGGAACCTCCCGCCAATTGGGAAAAATGGCGGCATATTTAAAATTTGGCCATTTGCTCAAAACAATTATAAAAGATATTTAAATTACTCAAGTAACCAGAAATGTTAAATACTAATATGGAAATGGCGAGAGGTCATAACATATTTTTTCTTTCATAACATTATAAACCGTATAAATTTTTCCTCGCCTCCACCATTTTTCACATATCTTCACCGTCTCTCAAATGTATAAAATTCACAAAAATAAATGTGAATAAATGATTCATCCCTCGTGGAAATATCAGTAATTTAACCGTTTTAGCTTTGAACATTTTTCCAGTTTATAAAATGTACATTAGCTTTGATGAAAACATATTAAATATACGTTTTTACTCTCTTAAAAATTCTTTTAGTCTCCAGTCGTTTTTTACTACATAAATTATCACGTTAATTCCAAAAATCCTCATTCGCGGTGAAATTAAATTAGACGGAATTTCCTGCTATGTATGAGGGTATGACGTTATATTCATACGCCGACAGCTCATGTGTTATTCTGTTTATGAATACGCAAGCTAAACACATGCTTTAAATACGAAAAAAAAAAAAAAAAAAAATAGTGAGATGTAAACAACTTAAATGATGTATTAATTACTGCAACGATGGAAATGAACTGTTCTGTTCTATAATAACCTTGATTTCATTTTTCAATTAACTACATGTAACCAGAAGAAGAGATGGACAAAAAGACCAAAGTTAGAAACTAAAATAATATTATAAAAGAAAGGAAAATGTCGCTGACAGCTAATTAAAAAGTTTTTAAAAATAAAAAAATAAGTTGGGAGTGTTACACAAAAGAGAAAGAGTTTATTTTTAAAAATCTGCTAAAAATAGGTCCATGAAAATAGTTCGATAAGTGCTAACACTCTCTACGCCAGCAATAGTGCCCGTGAGGAGACGCATGACAGATAATTTTTATTTCTCGCTAAAATAGGTATTGGAGTCGCATATCCAGATTTTAATGAATAAGCACGTTTTGAGGTTACTAGAATCCGATTTTAACATTTTTACAATAATGTCTGTGTGTGTGTGTGTGTGTGTGTGTGTGTGTGTGTGTGTGTGTGTGTGTGGATATGGGTGTGGATGTTGGACGGACGATTGTCAAATTCTATAAGACTAAAAACCAATTTAACTAAGTATTCCTTAATCTGACATTAATGGGAAGAACTGAAAAGGTTTTGGTAACAATTGGACAACCGGAAGTAGTAATTTCTTAAAAAACCTTCTAAAAATTATTTTATGGAAATTTGTATTATTACAAATATAAAATAATATAAAATTCTCTATACGATACAGTGAACATTTATATTATATCTTCGCTTCCATAGATTTAGAGAATTATAAATATATAAAATAATCCGTTGTATTGAATCTTACAGCTCAAATATCTCTGTTGAAAAATTAAAATGTTTGTAATTGACAAAAAAATGTCAGTGTCAACAATATACTATTTCTTCTTTTATTATTAATTAAATATTTAAAATTATAGATACATATATTACATATACGCATCAGAAATACCGCCAACCTCGTCAATGAATTTCAAGAATCTCGAACATTTAGAAGAGTAGAAGAAAACATATTTATAGAATGAATTAAAAAATATAAAAATATATTAATAATAGATGTAATTAGAATTTTTGGGGGTGTACCAGAAATGTTAAATACAATATGTACTTATATAGTCTAATATTGAAATGGCGAGAGGTATTGTGCTGGCACCACTGATTTTTTTTTTTTTGGAATTGTAATATTGGGGTTATCGGAGACAAAATTATTGATAGACACACGTAACCGCACATACACACATACAGATAGTGATTCTGTCGAGTCGAGACGAGATGAGAAATTCATTGTCTCATCTCGTCTCGTTTCAAATCATAAAATTGAGTCTCGTCTCGAAATTTTTCTCGTCTCGTTATCTGTTATAAAACATTAAAAAGAAAATAACGCTAAAAAATTTACCTAAAGCTTGGATTACACGATGAAGTTTTATTTTCAAATGACTTGAAAAATGTCTTTATAAGTGACCTTACAAGTATATATACACGATCAAGTTTTGGGTGAATTAAAATATCCAAGTGTCAAAATTTACATACATTAAGATTTCAATTACTTTTCTATCCCATTTTGCTATTTTTCAGTTTAATATCAATGACTTATAACACTACTTGTATACGTCAAAAATATAAATACAAATAACATTTGACAGATACTTGACAGTTAAAATTTGTAGGAACTTTTAAGAAAAAGTAGCGCATGTTCCAGTTTTTCTTTAAAAGTTTTTCGTTAAAAGTGTCTTCATTTGTCTCTCTTGCACTCATGTCATTGTGCGAGAGAGATAACTTTTCAAGTCACTTGAAAAGAAAAACTTCATCGTTTAACAAATTCTGACAGATAAAATGTCAAATACTTTATCCTTTTGTTCAAAAATGCCATAGCTAAATAGCGACAGATATCACTAAAAATAATTTCACACGTTTGCAAATATAACTCATGAGAAAAATAACAACCGAGAAATCTCGAAACAGTTTTCGAGAATCGAGATCTCGGCAAATATATCTCGTCTCGTAAAATATATTTTACATTTCTGTCTCGTCTCGGCGAGACGAGAAATCTCGAGTACGAGACGAGACGAGAATCGAAAAATATCTCGTCTCGACAGAATCACTACATACAGACATCATCGTAAAAAGTAAAATTGTATACTAGGGTCCCTCGTTTAAAGTTAACGAAATATAAAACCTGCAGAATTTATATTTTTGTGAATTTAGAGCCGTTTTCATAATAAACTTTATCTACATTTTGTCACTTTAAATTTAAATTTAAGTTGTTTTCGTTTTCATAATATAACTTTAGCACTTTAGCGAGTACTTTAGCATTACTTTAAAATAAAGATAAAGTCTTAAAATAATTTAAATTAAAGTCTCAAAGTGAGCCTGTTATGAAAAAGGCCCGTAGATTTAGACTAATGCACCAAACAGTAGACAAAAAGAAACCATGCCATTTAATCTTCTGTTTGTTCTATTTACGTTAAGATTAGTTGGGGTTCGAATCTCGGGATGATAGATCGTCCACGCGTTCAATTACATGGGCCCGGTACTTCATTAAACTCAATTACTTACAAAGGGATGTTACAAATTGGCAAAGTTGTTCTTAGGTATAATTTATGTTGACAATAATAGCACCTGCTACAGCTACATCTTGGGAGGCAAGAGCACGGACCTGAGCAAAGCAGAGCAACCTCGGATACTTTTAATTATCATTGCGAGATTTGGACACCGCTTAGATTACGATACATCATAACAGAGTACAGAATCGTTCCCGAGATTTATTGCGTTTTTGCTTTTGCAAGATGCTCTATAAAGATGAATAAAGGAACAACAAAATTGGCAGTGCACTGCAGATTTATGTTAACTTTGTGCTTTAAACATAATTAAATAATTCATAAATAACTACGTTCCGAGATGTCTTTTACGAGAAATATGGGGTGGATTCCACCTGTTTCTTCGCTATTTTTAACTAGATCCATTGCACAATATTTTATATAATTTATTCAAGAGGATTTTAAATTATAATGACTTGGAAAATAATTATAAATAAATTGTAACATTAAAATTATAATAGGTAAAGGAACACTACTGGAATTCAGTTAATAGTTGAAAAATATATTTCTGGCGTCATTTTGGACAAAAACAGTTTTTGATTTACGTGGAAATTTTTAACAAAAATCTGATGTGGCCAACACAGAACCTCCCGCTATTTAATTTTTATTAATTTAAATACATACCTACGAATTTATTAACGCTGCAAACTGTTCCATTGCAGAAAACTATTGCTTTATTTACTATTTTCTTTTTAAAATGTCACTATTATTAATTTGAAGTGATTAGTTTTTTGACAGTAACATTTATTGTCAGTTACATTCATTTGAAATATGAACTGTGTAACAAAGGAATTCTGTTTATCTTAGGCTTCGCGACTAATAAAAAAATCTGATGTGGCCAACACAAAACCTCCCGCTATTTAATTTTTACATACATACATAGGTACATAAAATCACGCGTTTCCCACTTAGTGGGTTAGCAAAAACCCGGAAACAATAGTAAACAATAAGAAAAGGGATAAGAGTAAGAGCTCAGCTGACTCACTTCACTCTTTAACAACATTCTTCTTTCGCTTTGTCCACAATCATTATAGCATTCATACATAAGAACATATTAAAGTGACCGATTTTTGGTAGCGAATAACCGCATCCGGACCAAAATAATAGTTACGCAATAATCATCCTTTGCCCCGCATTCCTATCCATTTTTATTAATTTAAATACATACTTACGTATTTACTAACGCTGCAAATTGTTCCATTGCATAAAACTATTGATTTATTTACTATTTTCTTTTTAAAATGTCACTATTATTAATTTGAAGTGATTAGTTTTTTGACAATGACATTTACTGTCAGTTACATTCATTTGAAATATGAACTGTGTAACAAAGGAATTGTGTTTATCTTAGGCTTCGCGACTAATAAAAAAAATTATTTTTAAATTTATCTGTAAAATATGTAGAAAAAGTATTAATGTATTCCTGTAGAAAATTCAATAATCTTTAATTTTCATAAGACAGAAAATGCAAAAAATGGCATTTAATGGTATTTTTTGAAAAAAAAAACCATTATGAGCTTTAGGTAAAGTGCCATTTCCGGTTATCCGATTTACACCAAAATCTAATGGCTTCTTTTCATATTAGAATAGGATAGAAATACAAGGTTTCAGAATTTTCCGAATGCTAGTATTTGAGTTAGAGCGAAGATCCATACACATACACACATACACACACACACACACACATACACACATACAGACATCATCGTGAAAATGTTAAAATTGGATTCTAGGGATCTTAAAACGTGGTTATTTACTAAAATCTCGATATGTGATTTTTCGCACGATCCCTATACCTCCCTTACCAAGGGTAGCGGGAGGTAAAAATTGATATTGAAGCGTAGCATCAATTTTTGTTAAAAATTGGTAAATTTATGTACCTATAGATTATATATAGAATAAATTAATATTAGCACCAAGTTTAGTTGTTACCCGAAAAATCATAAATGCTATTTTTTGATAAAAAGTTCAAAATATTTAAACATTCGATTTTTACACTTTTAGATAGTACACAATGCACTAATTCCAAATTTTGAAATTGCAACTCGATATCTGTTTTTGTTTCCGAGATATTTGTATTCAAAGTTTTGCTTGAAAATGCCCAATTTTGGGAAAGAACTCAAAAATGGTCGAGATAGGAACATGAAAATATTATCATTCGATTCCACGAAAAAATTACATGTGTAATTATTTTTATATTGTCTAAATAACTGCTCCAATTTTTATATATAAATATCTGATAATGGCCAAAATTTGATTTTTGCGTTTTTGACCGTTTTCAGTTATTTTGCTCTAGAAATTGTATCTGTTGTTCAAAAATTCTGAAAATTGCTATACTTATGTAATTTTGCCCGTAGAATCGAATGGTGATGTCACTAAGTTTGTATTTATATCCATTTTTTGGTTGCTGCCCAACATTGGGAGAAGCTTCTTTAGTTAAAGAAGAGTGCAGAATTCGGGCCATTATGTACTTACCCTAATATGGAAATGTCAAGAGGTATTGTGCTAGCCACAACATACTTATTCTTGGAATTTATATTAAATTCTTTGGTTTTTATGACATATTTGTGTTTCTTTCAAGAATTTCACTCACTTGCTCAATCAGGTTTAAATCAGGTGACTAAGGAGGATGATTGATATTAGAAAGCCAAATGTTTAAATTTTGAGAGATGTATATTAGGTATTAAATTTTTTTCGGGCCCCTGCGTTTGCGTAGTTTGTCTTATTGCATACGCGGCTATGACTCTATTTGTATTTAGATTTACCAGCGTTACAATTTAATAGAAACGTAGAACGCATCTCAAGTTTTTAATGCATACTAAGTTAATTTGCTTTTAATTACTTATAGCTACTTTGTATGAAAATTTAATGAAGTCTTTTTGCAAAAAATTAAAAGCATTTCAAACTAAAAATGACATTTTAAACTTATACTGAAATTGAATATTTTAAAACTGCAATGCATTATTTATATTTAGGTATAATTTTTTGTTATGCTCTTAATAATCTCACATACATATATAACACAAATTGTTGTTTGATTTTACTATAAATATTTATTTAGTTTCATTATAAATTGATGAACTTTAAAATGTTTTAATGTTACAGGTTTTGGCTTTCAACCCGAGTTTGCGGAACCTATCGTCAATCTCTCCGTGGCAATAGGGCGCGACGCCACCTTCAGGTGTCTCGTCCATCACCTTGGAGGCTACAGAGTAAGAATACTTTATTTTTGAAGTGAAAACTTCGTTAGGTGCCTCTTACACCCTTTTTCCTGGGCAGTAAACAAGGCTGGGGTGGGAACCCAAGACTACGCTATGATAGCGTAGCGAAAAATACCCCTCACGTTTCATCTTTCTTTCTCAATCAACTTCCAGGGTTGTTAGGGAAACGAAGTGTTATTTTTCGCTACGCAATCATAGCGTAGACTTGGGATCCCATCTCTGACACGCCCCGAGTGACGCGTTACTGTCATTCGGATAAACTCGGGGAGCTTTTTTGGAAAGTATATTTAGTAATTAAATATTTAAAATAATAGATAAAATGCATATATCTATAAGAAATACCGCCAATTTTGTTAATAAATTGGAAGAACCTCTGACATTTACGAACTTATTATATCTTGTATAATTTTAGAGATAATTTATAGAGTATTCTAATCGTAGAGGCTAAGGCACTAAGGAAACCAGTTGACAAATTCCAATGTTTATAACATAGTTTGTAAATGACACATGTCAGTGTCAAAAATCAACAGTTTTAGTGACATTCTGATAGCTTTTTCTGGGAAGTATATTTAATCTTTCTTATTGTTTTATTAATTAAATATTTGAAATTATAGGTAAAATGCATATATCCATCAGAAATACCGCCAATCTGGTTAATGAATTGGAAGAATGTCTGGCATTTAGAAACTTCCTCATACAATGAAAAATAGATATAATTAGAATTGTATGTGTGCAGAAGATATGATATATACAATGAAAACAATATTTGGGTACAGTTTTTTTTGTTATAAAACAAAGGTTCGATAGCGAAGTGCAATACAATACTTTTACAAGGTGTCTCTTAAATAGGGAGACATGGCTTAACCACAGATTCCTGAGGCTAAAATAAGACGATTTAACTAAACTTGCTTCTACCGGAAAGTGTACCATTTAGCCAGAATTATGCTTCAAAGTTCTTCGAAAAAAAAATAATTTTGCTTATAATAACAGAACGCTATATACGATTTGGATGAAATTTTGTATGACAGTTCATATGGTTATAAGCCATTTTTTAAGGTGGTGCTTGTTGTTATTAGTGAACCACTAGTGTATGTAACTTAGATGTCCCAACATTGATTAGACCGTAACTTTTTAATGGCAACGCCGATAACAAAAAATTATTTTTTTTCAGAAACTTTTCTCTCTCTGTTTAATTTGTGACATCTGATATAACTTTGAAGTAGAATTCTGGCTAAATGGTACACTTTCCGGTAGAAGCAAGTTTAGATAAATCGTCTTATTTTAGCCTCAGAAATCTGTGTTTTAGCCATGTCCCCCTATTTAAAAGACACCCTGTATAACATAAAATGGAAATGGCGAGAGGTATTGTGCTGGCCACAACAGATTTTTTTTTTTATTATTTAACACGTTCACTGCCTATGACACATACGTTGTGTCATCTGGTATTTTGCGTGCTATACCGATGACACAACGTCTGTGCCATCATTATATACATTCTTCTATGCTTCAGTATCTCACAGGCATTAGGAACTTACAGTTGCGCTCTTATAGGCACCTCAGGTACACTTTATACAGGTACATAGTTGGTTTTGGGTTTTAGACACTCTGAGTTCTACAATGGGCAATTAATTGCCGGGACCATCGGTGCAAAAAAAAGTACCTTCTTGTCGTGACAAAAAGCTTATATCAGATGCAGAATTACAGAACAAAAAATTTGGAGAAGTATTAGAAAACCAAAAGCGATAATATAATATAATCAGTATATGTCGGGAGTAAATTACCAGGACTAAATGCTGACATGCCAGTGAAAAGTAAACCATGAGCTGATAAAAAACTCATAATACATCTCACATCACTAATTTCTAGAGTCCCATTACCAAAAATGTAATGACACAAGTGTTCTGTCATATGGCATAGTAAAAATAATTGTGATATAGTTAGTTTCCACAACTAAGACCCGGCATAACAAGCAGTAACAGGGCAGATGATCGGCAGTGAACGTGTTAAGCCATGTCCCCCTATTTAAGAGACACCTGTGTAACATAAAATGGAAATGGCGAGAGGTATTGTGCTGGCCACAACAGATTATTATTATTATTATGTGGTCTTCGATTCATTACCTTTATATTAACAAACGAAATCTTTCTCCTTGTCCTTGTGTTTATTATCGAAAAACACATTTACAGTCTATTATATACATATTTCTACAATTTTCTATTGATATTATTTAACTGTCAATGTCATTATGTCGGAACAGCTGAATTTATCCTACTGGTAAATTTTATCGGTAGGTCAAAGTATCTGTTATGTTATCCTCTTGTTTACCTAGGACTTATCCTGTTGGTAACGCTAACATGACATGGAAAAACTGAAATAGGTGTTTACCATGAGGATAAATTTTACAGAGACTTAACAGACACTTGCCAGTACATTGAAAAACCGGCCCTAAATCGTTATTTAATGCGTAGTACAGTGTTCATTTCGTAGATGACCTTGATCGAACTTCGCCAAAATATTACAGCTGAAATTCGTACTCTATGCTTCATAAATAATTCTATATTAACTTGCATTTTAAGGGTTGTTTAGGGACTTCAAATTTATAATGTATTGAGTGCAAGTATATAGCTTCGTTTTTTGCTGATCAGAATAAAGTAGCGATAATATCTCCAATTACTTAACTAAAATCCTTTGTATCTCTACATAAAATGATTGCACGTTTTTGTGTTAAAAAAATAATTTATCTTTGTAAAACTGTACAGGGCTGGCTGACGTCCAAGGCGAGGCACCTCGCAGTCTCCCCAGCCTTGCGCGATCCCCAATAAACGTTCGACTACCTAACATCTGTGCACTTTACAAAAAATAAACGAATCAACTTTACACACCATTTGTCATATCTGCAATATTACAACGCGGGGGGCAAGAGGGGGTAAATATCCACCCCGTAAACAAAACTATCCTAACATTACACCAGCAAGAAATAATTATGAATCTATAAATAAATTTTTCTTAGATAATTTGAAATAAATTCACAAAAATATACGGCGCAGTGTCGCGCTGAGTATTTTCTAACACGAGTGGAGGGGACTGGTTTTACCTAAAGATGCTAATTTTATTTTATGTATTAATACGTTTGTGAATGTGGCTGAGGTGAAAGAAGTGTGCATGGATAGGAATGTGTGGCGAAGGATGATTGTTGTGTAACTATTATTGTGGTCCGGATGCGGTTATTCGCTACCGAAATTCGGTCACTTTAATATGTTCTTATGTAGGAATGCTATGATGATTGTGGATAAGGCGAAACAAGAATGTTGCTAAAGAGTGAAGTGAGTAAGCTGAGCTCTTACTCTTATCCCTTTTCCTATTGTTAATATTGTTCTCGGGTTTTTGCTAACCCACTAAATGGGATTCGCGTGATTTTATGTATGTATGTATGCTAAATTTATTTAAATATACTAAATGGAGTAAACATAACTAAAACCTAAAGATGACGATGCATCCTTAGGCCAAAATACCAATTTCACATGTTTACTTCATAAAGCCAATATGTTGATGAATAATGAGTCTGTTTCACATTTAAAAAAAAATAATTAGTTATAATACAAATAATAATTTATTGTTATTTTCGTAAATAACTAATTACACATACATCACGTCATTCATAGAAAACAGTTTACGTTATTTATACTGTATTTTTACCTCTCGCTAAGAGAGGTATTGGATTCATGCTAAAATTCGCATATCCAGATTTTATTGAATCCGATTATAACATTTTTAAAATGATGTCTGTGTGTGTATGTGTGTGTATGTGTGTGGATGTGTGTATGTGTGTGTGTGTGTATGTATGGATGTTGGAGGGACGATTCCTCAAAAACTATAAGACTTAAAAAATATTTAACTGCAGTTTCCTCAATCTGACATTCCTTGGAAGGGCTGAAAAGGTTTTGGTAACAATTGAACAACCGGAAGTAATAGTTTCTTAGAAAAATTCTTCTAAATATAATTTTTTGGGAGTTTTTTTATTAAATATTGAAGAACATAAAATTCTCCATCTAATACACTTAAAAATTTTATTATATCTTGTATAATTTTAGACATAATTTATAGAGTGTTCTAATCGCAGAGGCCAAGGCACTAAGGAAACCAGTTGACAAATTCCAATGTTTATAACATAGTTTGTAAATGACACATGTCAGTGTCAAAAATCAACAGTTTTAGTGACATTCTGATAGCTTTTTCTGGGAAGTATATTTAATCTTTCTTATTGTTTTATTAATTAAATATTTGAAATTATAGGTAAAATGCATATATCCATCAGAAATACCGCCAATCCGAATCTGGTTAATGAATTGGAACAATCTCTGGCATTTAGAAACTTCCTCATACTATGAAAAATAGATATAATTAGAATTATATGTATGCAGAAGACATGTTAAATACATTAAAAACAATATTTGGGTAAAGTTCTGTGATATTTTGTTATAAAACGACGGTTCGATAGCGAAGTGCAATACAATACTTATATAGCTTAATATGGAAATGGCGAGAGGTCTTGTGCTGGCCACAACAGATTTTTTAACGTGAAACATTGGGTTTGTCATATCCATTGTTTCAACTCGTCATTTGATTGACAGGAATGTATTTGCCTGTCCCATTTAAAATGAAACATAGGGAACGAATCTGACAGAAGTATTATATTTAAATATTGTTAAGAAATTTAGCCGAGTCAGAAAACCACTCGAGAACATTAAACATATTTCGGTGCCCACAATATTTGATCTACATCTAAATTTGATTTTTAGAAAACAGGTAGGTATAATTATTTAAACAAAATTAACCTCTACTGACATCTTGTCAATATGACATAACCATTGAAGTTACGATTTGTCATTTGATTGACAGCAATGTATTTACCTGTCTCATGTAAAATGAATTTGACAGAAGTATTATATTTAAATATTGTAAGAAATTTAGCCTAGTCAGAAAATCACTCGGGCATAATTTTTTTTACCTTCCATCACCTTTAGGTAAGGAAGGTATTGTCTGGTCAAAAAATTCGGTGGTGAATTTTTAATGAATAAGCACGTTTTAGGGTCCCTACAACACGAATTTACTATTTTTAAGATAGTGTCTGTATGTATGTATGTATGTATGTTGATTAGATTTTGGTTATAATTGATCCGCCGGAAGTACTTTTATTTGAAGTTTTTAACAGTTTTTCTTAAAAAAAACGCAGTTAAATATTATTTTTTGACATTTTTTTATTATATATATTAAAGAAAATACTTTTCTCTATCCGGTTTGATTATACATTTTCCTTCATATTCAATAGATGTAAATTTAAAGCATTTTAATGAAATAAATTTTCAAAAATTAGTCAGCTTTGCTATTTATCATGGAAACAGCTGATATAATCAAAAAATTCTAATTGATAGATGTCAGTTGTAAGTGTAAAACCAAATATGGATATTATAGGATCAAAAATTGGTATGTCATAGTGTGTCTCGCAAGTGACATGCAGAGAAAGGCCAAAGAGAAGAAAAGATGGATGAACTGTACCGTAGAGGACTTGAGAAAGGAAGGATAGTGTGAAGTAGATGCGTTGGACAGGAATGAGTGGAAGAGAAGAGGAAACAGCGACCCCTAATAAAATAGGGGAAAGCTGAAGAAGGAATAAGGAAGTGTCAATTACATTTTACTTAGTGTATGTTTATTGGATTTATAGAACCTTTTCAAATGAACTTTTGGTATGGAATTTGTTAAAAATTGTATGTGTTCGTATTCGATTTTACATGATATTATATAGAATCTGTTCCAAGGACCTTCTGGTATGGGATTTGTACAAAATACATCGAATTGACGGAAGGTCTTGTGCTGGCCACAACCCACAACAAAACAAAATTAACCTCTATTGACCTCTTTAAACTTTAAGGCGGGACCTTATAAAATGAGCACCTTGTATAAATAACGTGAACTGTTTTTCTATTGGCTATGAATGACGTTCTGTATGTATTCAGGAGTGAGGGATTGTTTTCCATGATTATATATCCGGCGCCAATCTTTTTATTTAATTATTTACGAAAATGACAATATATCATTATAAATTTATTATTACTATGAAAAATATTGCGTAAACTTTCATTTAAGATATTTTTCAAAAATGTGAAACAGGCTCATTTTACAGTTTGATTTAATTTGATGCTTCAGATTAAATGTTAATATTGTATTTCATAAAACAGAATCTAAGAAGCTATTCTTTGAGAGTAAATTTGACATTTCGCACAAATTATAGCAACGAACATGATTTGTTTAAATAGTGCGCGTCAACTTCAAGGCATGGTGTGCTCCTGCGAAACTCTAAAATCTAATTCCTAATATCCTGAACAACGACGTTATTTATTTTATTTATTAGGGTGGTAAAAGTGCAACATCGGACACAGCTTAAGAATATTATCAAGAAATAGAAGTTAAAATTTAGTTGTTTATTAAAATTTTACAGTGATTTAAACGGTAGCGGCAGTAAAAATGGAGTAATATTTTGAAGCAGTTAAAGAGTGTTGCGGATGAAATATGTAATAACAGGTGTGGAATCAATAAAGCGTATTACAAATGACAACGTTTTGTTCGGGTGCACAAACTATCGGCGATAAAACTAGCCGTAAATCTAGAGTGCCCTGCTGGCAAGGGGTGGGGGTAGACATCAAAGCATCGTCCTGCAACACCTTGTATCCGTCGCCGTGTTTTGCTGAGCTACAACGATAGCTCTAATTAAATTCCGAGCAATTAAGAAACCTTGAAAATTTCAACCGCTTTCATATTTCGTTTGGTTTGTTTAATTAAGCCGTTGTAAATTAATGTAAGTAATCGCGAGCAATTACATAGTAATTAGTGACTTAACAACCGCCGCTCTTGTACAGTGACGTCATCGCCCCGTCGCCCTGTCTGCCTGCATCTGTTGTTTCGATTTTCTTTTATTATACTCCCGACCCGACTTCTACTCCATCCACCGTTCGTTCGTGTAATTAAACGACGGTTTTACTTTTTATAACATCCAAAACATGCTAACATGTGCCATTTCACACTCCGACAACAAGGTACCCCCAAACTTTTTTGAATTCGTGAATTTATAGATAAACAAGATTCCAAAAATTCGTTCGAGTGTGTAATCTCGATGAAATTTAAAGATAATATTTAAATAATATTGACATATGACTTCAAAAAGAGTAAAGCAAGGCGCATATAGTTATTTTCGCAACAAGTTATGAAATATACCAAATATCATGCGAGTGTAAATTGACGCACGACGCGTAGCGGAGTGCAAGTCAATACACACGAGCTAAGATATTTGAATTTCATACAAGTTATGAACATTATTTTTTGTATACATATAGCCAGAAATAATGACATAGTAACCTAGCAACCGTGTCAGCTATTACGATATGAAATATATCGTAACACTAATGTGATAAGTTCAACTTTCAGTGTTAGGATACTACGATGATATGTCATACTTATTATAATGGTCGTCTAAAAATTAGTTTTTGTTATTTCTTTTTTTAGTGAGAAATAAAAGAAACAACGCACCAACTGATTTTGAAAACAATGGGCTACTTGCGTACCTTTTTTATTTAATATTTTTGAAGAGCAGGTAAAAACTTGCTACCCATATTTTTTCTTTTGACAAAATTTTTATTAATTAGCCAGAAAAAAAATAATGAAATTTGACTATTTGAATTACCGCTATGTATGACGTAGAATTACGCCGCACCAATGAATGGTCGTAAAGCCATAGCGTTTGTTTGTACGGGTAATGTAGTTCTCCTGTTTGACGTTTCAACAATAGTTTGGAGGTTAGTATTTTAGTTTGTCTTTTTGGTATCGATATTTTAAATTACATGTAACTACCTATGTGTTTATTTGTGAAGTAATTAATATATTTGAGAGGCCAGAGAGAGAGAGAAAAATGAACTAGTGACTAGGTAAGGGAGGAATAGGGATCGTGTAAAAATCGCATATAGAGATTTTATTGAATAAGCACGTTTTGATGTCCCCACAATCCGATTTTAACATTTTTACAATGATGTCTGTAGGTATGTATGTGTGTATATATGTGTGTGTGTGTGTGTGTGTGTGTGTGTGTGTGTGTGTGTGTGTGTGTGTGTCCGTGTGTGTTGATCTTGTGGACACGATTACTCAGATGCTATCAATCAGAAAAATTTGAAATTTTGTATACCCATTCTATACTAATATGGGAAGTGCTCATTAGTTTTTAGTATATACCGGATAACCGGAAGTATCATTTATACAAGCTTTTAAAAGTTTTTCTTTTAAAAAATTCATTGAATATTATTTTTTAGTAACTTTTACTAATTAAAATTGATTAATGGTACAATCTTCAATTCTACGATAATAACATTTAGTAAATAACTCTAAATAACTTTAAATATGAATATATAATATTATTTATTTTCATGTATCACCTAGCCTATGCGTCAAAGAAAACATAATTTTAATGACAGTTTTTACATATTTAAACAAATGTCACTGATAGAAAGCAATTATATTAAAATTAATAATAAAACCGCGTTAAGGAGAATATAATAGTAAAATATTTAATTAAGGTTTGTAAAAATAATATATTTTCCATCATACATAAATGTTAGATGTACAGGATGATCTGATTTAAATTTGCTAATTGCTATTTTTGCAGCACTATAAATTAATATTAATTTACAACTGCACATTTACGAAATGGATCATGTACGGCGAAGAATTTACAAAGATTGCGTTTTAGAGCACCTAGAAGATGATGCTAATTTTTATAAGAATATGTAATTTGAAACAACATATTAGATTTTAACCATATATGATAAATCGGATGTAGTACTTAATTTGGAGCTCTAACAGATTTTTGAGGAAAAATAATAAAACATAATCCAAAATTTCGTATTACATACTTTTCTATTTATTGGACAACAAATTAGATTTTATTTACAAACGATCAACTGGAAGTGATACTTTACTTAAAGCTCACTGCTATTTTAAACATGGAATTGGCGGGAGGTCATGTGTTGGCCACATCAGATTTTTTTATATATGTTTTCAACATAACATTACGTATATAATGATAGAATTCGGATTTTCATTACCACGCAAGTAGCCCGTTGTATTTCCCCATGTATTGCCAATGGGAGAATTGAAATACTAGTGGGCTTTGATTGCCTGTTACAGAATAATATTCCGTAACTGTTTATATCAAAGACTGAAATCTTGTGAAACAAAGTGTTATTTTTAAAAATCTTATTAGAACTGTTTCACCAAGTGTTGTCATTATATTGTACTGGATTGTACTTTTTTTATTATTATTATTATTATTATTATTATTATTATTTTTATAAAATAAATAAATAAATATATCATCACGGCATATTACTCATTTCTGGGTGGGCCAGTATCTACAATACATGTAGACATCGGTAATGATGACGATATATTTTACCGTGTGGGCGCTTACCAGGCGTCACCTCACGGGCACTCATAGCTGGTGTGGAGAGTGCACCACAGGAATCACTTTTGTGCCATTTAAAATTGGAAATATTTGGCGTCTGTCGGGATCGAACCCGGTTCACTCAGGTTCGCGACCAGACACTGAGGCACATATATTTCTGTTTTAACATATTTCTAATAAAATGTTTCTAAAACATCGTTTACTCTACGGATTCGTACACATCCAATCTCATATATTCCTTATTCAATAACTAGTTCTGCCGTATGAAACATTGGGTAAATTGTAAATATTTCCTAGTTCAATGTCTTTGTTTCCAAATCGCCTTGAATATCAGATTGGCCTACTTTGGGAATTTATGTTCGTATTCGGACAACTTAATAAGTACAGAGAAAATATAAGCGATCTACTGTTCAATTATTTAGAGTGGATCGGGTGTACTGTGTTCAATTCATTTTTAAACAGAATTCCTATAAAATATGGCTTAATATCGCTCGATTTAAAAGAAGAAGGATCCCAGTTAGAGAGTGTGAAATTTTTATTAGGGGAAGTAGCAGAGGAATTCACATGTTAGCGTGTTTTTACTGTTTTTAGAGGGTTGTAAAAAGTAAAACGGCTTAATTACTCCACGAAATATAGGCTAACGCGATGGGCCAACGAGTTAAATAGCTTGTATACTCGTACGAGTAATGAGTACATGTTAAATATTAAGCATTAGATTGTACTCAGGTGCAACTATCTCACCAATTGAATGCCTTCTTTTTATCTAATGTTGATTGTTTAAAATAATTCCCAATACTTAAATTGATACGAAGTCGCGATTGTTGATAATAAGTATATGGTTAATATTTTTACCTCTCGCTAAGAGAGGTATTGGAATCATGCTAAAAATTACATATCCAGATTTTAATGAATAAGCACGTTTCAAGGTCACTAGAATCAGATTTTAACATTTTTACAATGTCTGTGTGTGTGTGTGTGTGTGTGTGTGTGTGTGTGTGGATGTGTGTATGTGTGTATGTGTGTATGTGTGTGTATGGCTGGATGTTGGACGGACGATTCCACAAAAACTATAAGACATAAGACCTGTTTAACTATGAATTCCTCAATCTGACATTCCTGGGAAGAGCTGAAAAAGTTTTGGTAACAATTGAACAACCGGAAGTAGTAGTTTTTAAAAGAAATTTTTCCAAATATTAATTTTTGATATTACTAATTTTGAAGAACAAAATTCTACACCTGATACATTTAAATTTTTTATTATATTTTCTATAAATTTAGAAATAAAGACGCTATAATATATAGAATATCGGGATATAACAAGTCGAGTAATCGAAACTACACTAAAGAAACCAGTTGACAAATTCAAATGTTTATAACATAATTTGTAACTGACAGATTTCAGTGTCAAAAATCAACAGTTTTAGTGACATTTTGATAGATTTTTCTGGGAAGTACATTTAATCTTCTTTATTGTTTTATTAAGTAAATATTTGAAATTATAGGTAATATGCATATATACATCAGAAATACCACCAATCTGGTTAATGAATTGGAGGAATCTGTGACATTTAGAAACTTCCTCATACAATGAAAAATAGATATAATTAGAACTATATGTGTGCAGAAGACATGTTAAATACAATAAAAAACAATATTTGGATAAAGTTCTGTATTTTTTTGTTATAAAACGATGGTTCGATAGCGAAGTGCAATACAATACTTATATACCCTAATATGGAAATGGCGAGAGGTTTTGTGCTGGCCACAACAGATTTTTTTGAATCGCAAACATCGTAACATCTGTCAAAATGAAACTCTAGTTCCAAACTCGCCGATAACGGGAATAAATCGCGGCCTCATCACCGGTTTTAAAACTAAAGTTTTTGGGGTTTTTGGCCAGATTTTAAAATAAAATTTAAGTTGTTTACTAGCCTTCTCTCAAGAAAATTAAAATTCTTTCTTGAAAATTTTGGCAGAATTTGCCTAGAATGCTCACAGGCGATTTTGATTATAAAAAAAAATATTTTTGTAAGCCCAACACACTTAAACATTTAAGTTCATAAAGCTTCTGGGAGCAGTCAAGAGATGGAACAGTTGTATGGTGCAAATTTCAATCATTAAGCACACATTTTTTTGTATAATATTGTAGTTTTTCAATTAAAAGATATAATGTTGCGTTATTTTCTACATTCTTTATTTTCTTGTAATACGAGGTGTGGCAATTAAATAACGAGATTTATTTTTCTCCGGCTTCCCTCTAAATTTGGCAACATTGCAGGCTAAGTCATATTAATTTGTCATCTTCCCTCCATCCACTGTTAAAATTTCAAGATAATTAGGCACACCGTTCGGCAGTAGCCTTTGATTGAAGTTAACTACTTTGTCACTGGCTGAAATGTGAGAAAACGGGTCATGGATTCGCCATAACGACAATGCGCCAGAACAAAACACCCTGTCCGGCAAGACATTTTTGACAAAATACAAAATCACCTTGTTGGTACATCACTCGTACTCACTTGACCTAGTGCCATGTGACTCGCTTTTATTCCCAAATTGTAATTGTGAGTTAAAAGGCACCAAATTCGGGGCCGAGATGTAGTTATAGAAAAAGCGGCAGAGCTTCTAACGAAAAAGGCCTGCAGCATTCCTTCCAAAAACGGAATAATCGCATCGGGCGGTGTAGGGTTCGGGGAGGAGAGAACATATTTGTTTTGTGTAATTTTTTACATTGTCAATGTTCTAAGATCAATCCTGTTATTTTGTAGCCACACCTCGTAGACTAATAAAAAAAAAACTTTCCGAAAATAACATAACTTTGTTAAATAAGCGGAAAATGAAAAGTAGTGCTGTGAGGATCCGGCAAAACTTGGATCCGAGTACCCGGATCTCAAAATATAAATAATATAAATTTAATTCGGATTTGGATCCGGATTCGACGTTTTGTTTACGGATCCGGATCCGAATTTTAATTCTAGATCCAATGGGGAAGTTTAGCATGGTAAAAATTCTACATAACATACTATTTTCTCACAAATATAACACAAATGACTGCTGAAATTGAAATTAAAAATTAAAATTATTGCCCCATTTATTTATAATTAATATTTTTTGAGTAACTCAAACAGAACGGTGAAAGTGAACCACTTGAACGTAGGTCGAACAACACCTCAGTGTCAAGTGACTGGTAACCGCAACCGCGTGCGTCAGTATATAAGCGACATACGTTGTACCAAGCCTCTACCGACGTCATCACAGCTTAAAATCGGCTTTTCCGAAAAATCTGGGCATTTTTGAAAAAAACAAAACATGTTACATCATTTTTCAAGTCATTTCCCATGGAATAAAACAATAAAAAAAAATCTGTTGTGGCCAGCACAAAACCTTCCGTCAATTCGATGTATTTTGTACATATCCTATACCAAAAGTTCCTTGAAAAATATTCTATATATCCTGTATAATTGTAACAAGAACACACTATTTTTACATATCCATACTGAAAGTTCCTTTGAAAAGATTCTAAAATCTAATAAAATTTTAATACGAATACGAACGTACATTATGTATTGCACTTAACACTTCCTCCTGCTTCAACTTTGCCCTATTTTATTAGAAGTCACTGTTTCTTACTCTTCTCTTCTACTCATTCCTGTCCAAAGCACCTTCGTTACACAGTTCTTCCTCTCTCAAATCTTCTGCTATACAGTCCTTCCATCTTCTCTTTTGCCTTTCTCGTACTTCTGGCATTATAAGTTTCTATCTTGAGGCGAGGCCGCAAATGCAAGTCACTGGCGAGGGACACTCTGTCACTTATATCACTTTCAAATCACATACTTTCCACTTTGGTTCTGCACTTGCCACTGACAACTGTCAATTAGAGTTTTTTAAATATTTCTGTTGTTTTCATAATTTTTGCAATGCTGACTGATTTTCGAAAGTTAATCTCTCTTAATCTCTCTATAACTCTATATCTATGGAATATGAAGGAAAATGTATAATCGAACCGTATAGAGAATAAGACATTCTTTCTATTGATAATCACATAAAATGTCGAAAATGATATTTAACTGCGATTTTTCAAGAAAAACTGTTAAGAACTTCAAATAAGGGTACTTCCGGTTGACCAATTATAACCAAAATCTAATCAGCTCTTCATATGGTTGTAACGAAGAGGAATATGAAAGAATCATAATTTTTAGAATTGTAGTTTTGGAGTTATCGTCGGAGAAAAATTTGTCACACACACACACACGGACACACACACAGACACACACACAGACACACACACAGACACACACACGGACACACATACACACATACAGACATCATCTTAAAAATAGTACATTCGTATTGTAGGGACCCTAAAACGTGCTTATACATTAAAAACTCACCACCGAATTTTTTGACCAAAAACAATACCTTCCTTTTGACGGAGGGTAAAAATCGCTCAACTTCCCCATTCTATTAACTATATCAAACAAAAATTTATTGTGGATTATTTCATAATCAGATTTATTTGGTTTTGAAGCTCCATGATAATACTTATACATTCAAATATTATCATCGGGTTCAATACTGAGAATATTCGAATCCGAGAACCGATGTGGATTCTGAAATTCCATATCTAAAATCCGATACTCATACTCATATTCGGATCCGGATCCAAAATCCAATACTCAGATTTGGATCCAAAATCCGATTCTCAGATCCGGATCCAAAATCCGATAATTAGATCCGGATCCAAAATCCGATACTCAGATCCGGATAGTTCAACAATCAATTATCCGGATATCCGGATATTTTTGGATCCGAAACCTAAACTATCCGGATCCGGATCCCACCACTAATGAAAAGTGGTGCGAGAATTTTATTAGGAGCACCTCCACCAATTTTTTCTTTGTCTTCTTCCAGGTCGGGTGGGTAAAAGCAGACACCAAAGCCATCCAAGCCATCCACGACCACGTGATAACCCACAACCCACGTGTCAGCGTCTCCCACGGAGATCACTCAACGTGGAACCTCCACATAAGAGCAGTACAAGAAGAGGACCGTGGGCAATACATGTGCCAAATAAACACAGACCCTATGAAAAGCCAGGTAAGACAATGACATTGTCTCACGTCTTATACCTTAGACGTTAGATAGTGAAGTAGCGAATGTTGTGCGGTACTTCATACTTTGTTCTTTAACGACCAGTAAAATGAAGATTTATAACAACGACACGTGTAATAGAAAAGTTAATTTACTGCTGAATGATGGGGTAAAGATTACATGAGATTTATCTTTCGGTTGCACATGGTAACATATTTGGAAGTTCGTAATATTTAATCAAAAATTAAAATAATAATCCGAAGAATGTTTTCTTAATGTTGAGTCTAACTATATTCTGTTTTACCTCTTGCTAAGAGAAGTATTGGATTAATGCTAAAAATTGCATATCTAAATTTTAGTGAATAAGGAGGTTTAAAGTCCCTACAATCCGATTTTAATATTTTTTTTAACATGATGTTCTTGTGTTATGGGTGCGTGCATGTGTATATGTGTGTTTAAATGTTGAATGGACGATTCCTCAAAAATTATAATAGACTGTCTATAAGCCTAAAGACCATTTTAACTACGTATACCTCAATCGGACATTAATGGGAAGAGCTGAAAAGGTTTTGATAACAATGGGCTACTTGCGTACCTTTTTTATTTAATATTTTTGAAGAGCAGGTAAAAACTTGCTACCCATATTTTTTCTTTTGACAAAATTTTTGTTAATTAGCCAGAAAAAAAATAATGAAATTTTATTATTTGAATTCCCGTCATGTATGACGTAGAATTACGCCGCAACAATGAATGGTCGTAAAGCCATTGCGTTTGTTTGTACAGGTAATGTAGATCTCCTGTTTGACGTTTCAACAATAGTTTGGAGGTTAGTATTTTAATTTATCTTTTTGGTATCAATATTTTAAATTACATGTAACTACCTATGTGGTTATTTGTGAAGTAATTATTATATTTGAGAGACCAGAGAGAGAGAGAGAGAAAGATGAACTAATGTCAAATTCAAATTAAAACTTTCTCGCATGCCATCTATACTTTACATTTTTAAACATGGTTCTCCAGTTAAATATAATGACGTCACAGAAAATTTTCTTTCTTAATTTACTAAAAACAAATAATTTTTTTAAAATAAAATTTACATTTTTATATATGTTTTCAACATAACATTACATATATAGTGATAGAAATCGGATTTTCAGTACCACGCAAGTAGCCCATTGTGAGATTCATTACAACGGGTTATTTTAATTTTCTATCTCTAAATATATAAAAGATATAATAAAAATGTTCATTGTATCGGATAGAGAATTTTATTTAATTTTTTTTAATATTTGTAATAACATAGATTTCCAAAAAATAATATTTAGATTTTTTTTTAAGAAATTACAACTTCTAGCTGTCCAATTGTTACCAAAACCTTTTCAGCTCTTACCAATAATATCAAATTAAGGAATACATGTAGTTAAAATGGTCTTTAGTCTTATAAATTTGAGAAGCCGTTCCTCCAACATCCAGTCACACACACACACACACACACACACACACACACACACACACACACACACACACTCATACACATACACATACATATACACACAGAGAGAGAGACACGCACATTCATCTACAGACATTATTGTAAAAATTTTAAATCGGATTCTAGTGACCTTAAAACATGCTTATTCACTAAAATCTGAATATGTGATTTTTAGAATAAATCTAATACCTCTCTAAGCGAGAGGTAAAAATGGAGAACTAATGGGAAATACAGACGGTCGTGGTCGAATAAAAAATCTTATATGTAATGAAAAATACCTATATTGTGGGAAAAAATCTTCTAATTTAATAAAGTAAATGCCTAGGCTACTGGAAGCTGTGATTTAAGTACTCCATTAAATATTAAAATCTAGTGTTTTTTGAGTTAAGAATAATTTTGTATCTCATTTTTTGTATATAATTTGTTTTTAACACAATTACATAAAGTAAAATAAAGTTTTTTTTCTTTGATGACTATTATTGGATTCTGAAATATCGCAACAAGACTATGATTAATTTTTTAAATAAAATTTTTTTTTGGAAAACTATTATTTTTCATTTTACTGATAAAAGTAATATGTGCAAAAATTTGTGAGCCAATGTATATAATAATGTTGCAAAATACATATACGTATACAGGGTTGGTTAAAAGTATGGAGACGGCGATTTATTGTCGTTAATATTCATTTTAGGAAATTATGTTCAATGCAAAAGTTTTTTAAGAAATTTTGATCTACATTTGAGAATACTTGAATTTAATTTTTCTTCAATTGTTTTTGAGTTACGCTTGTCCGCGTAATTTTTTTAAATGGGAACCTATTAATTTTACTCTACCATTCGATAGAGTGTTTTTTTCTCTTTACAACAGTATGTTTGTTTTTTTCTTTTTCAATTTATTTTAATGACATTTTTACAAGGAAAAACACCGGTTCAAGTATTTACGAATAGTAGGTTCATCCAAGATACACAAAATTATTTCCAATAAAGTTGTCGGTCACAATTTTATCATTAAAAACAAGTTAATAACTAAGTAAATTACATCGCTCGAGTTTGTTTATCGCTTCGCTTTTGTCTATCTTAGATGTACCTACTATTCGTAAATACTTGAACCGGTGTTTTTCCTTGTAAAAATGTTATTAAAATAAAATGAAAAACAAAAAAACAAACATACTGTTGTAAAGAGAAAAAAACAATCTATTGAATGGTAGAGTAAAATTAATAGGTTCCCATTTAAAAAAATTACGCGGACAAGCGTAACTCAAAAACAATTGAAGAAAAATAAAATTCAAGTATTTTCAAATGTAGATCAAAATTTCTTAAAAAAATGATTGTATTGTACTTACCGGGTAATGGAATATCTTCATACCTGATGCCTTCGTTTAAGCAAACACACTTATACAAATGTTTGTATTTCACTTTAAATGTTAGTTCCTACATACATTCATCCAC
The DNA here is from genome assembly GCA_943142095.1 of Ophonus ardosiacus. Lineage (NCBI taxonomy): Eukaryota > Metazoa > Arthropoda > Insecta > Coleoptera > Carabidae > Ophonus > Ophonus ardosiacus. The sequence continues at coordinate 9,198,012 of OW964823.1, read as the reverse complement.
AGCAAAGTACCACAACAAACTAAACAATCTTGCTACTGTGAACTTGTTTTATTAGGAACACGTTAGAACAGTTAGAACAGATCATAGTGTAGAATGAAATTTCTTTAAATTGTTAATATGAATAGTGTCAGATTTTTATAAATTACTTTATTTATAATAATAATAATTTGCAAAAATATACGAAATATAAGGAGAAGGAAGGTTTTTTAAATAAAAACCATAAAAAACATCTTTCTTCTTATTATTCACGTTACACTTGGGTTCCCCCTTCATATACAAAATATGATTTTACATATTGGTTTTACACGGCTAAAATATTTTTAAAGTGAAGACTGGTTTTAGATTAATTTAATTTATGAATTTACATTTAGAAATATTGATTTAAAATTTACAATTTTCTCTCTGGTTTATGTTCAATTTTGAAATTCTGGATCTCAATAATCAGTATATATCACGTGATTGTCACTGCTTGTCATTTGACGTTTCACTTGTTATCATTTCATGTTTTAGGTTACAGTTTATTTTCATAGCCATAAATTTGTTAGACGCTAATGAGCAAGATGATTTTTTAATAATATTGAGAATGTTTTTTACTATTGTTGATTTCTATAATAAAGAAGTAAAACAAACACAAACTTAAAAAATCTGTTGTGGCCAGCACAAGACCTTCCGTCAAGTCGAAGTATTTTGTACAAATTCCATACCAAAAGGTCCTTGGAACAGATTCTATACATATAATATCATGTAAAATCGAATACGAACACATACTATTTTTTACAAATTCTATACCAAAAGTTGATTCGAAAAGGTTCTATAAATCCAATAAAATTATAACATAAATATACACTAAGTAAAATGCACTAGACACTTCCTTCATTTCTTCTTCAGCTATCCCCTGTTACCTCTTCTCTTCCACTCATTCCTGTTCAACGCATCACATAGTCCTTCCTTTCTCAAGTCTTTTGCGATACAGTCCTTCCATCTTCTCTTTGGCCTTTCTCTGCGTGTCATTTGCGAGGAACACTATGACATATCAATTTTAGATCCTATACGTTCCATATTTGGTTTTGCACTTCCAACTGACATCTGTCAATTAGAATTTTTTGAATATATCATCTGTTTCCATGATAAATAGCAAAGCTGACTAATTTTTCAAAATTAATTTCTTTATAACGCTTTAAATCTACATCTATTGATTATGAAGGAAAATGTATAATAAAACCATACAGAGAAGAGTATTTTCTTTAATATGTATAATAACAAAATGTCAAAAAATAATATTTAACTGCGTTTTTTTAGGAAAAACTTTTAAAAACTTCAAATAAGGGTACTTCCGTTGGAGTAATTAAAACCAAAATCTAATCAACTCTTCATATGGTTGTACAGAAGAGGAATACGAAAGAATTATAATTTTTAGAATTGTAGTATGGGAGTTATCGTCGGAGAAAAATTTGTCACACACGGACACACACACACATACAGACATCATCTTAAAAATGGTATATTCGTATTGTAGGGACCCTAAAACGTGCTTATTCTTTAAAAACTCACCACCGAATTTTTCGACCAAAGACCTTCCTTACCTAAAGGTGACGGAAGGTAAAAACGTAGATAAGGGTAGTATCATAGTTTGTTTCTGAAAGTGAAATAATAAGATCATGAACAATTCTTCAAATATTTGATTAAATTACGCAGATGTTTTTATTTTTGTACAATTCAATTGCTTTGTCTTACAAATTGCGATGTTCGCGAATACTTTTTATTAACACAAAACAAAATATCAATTTGTTCATGTGAATCCTTTTTCATAATGTCAACAAGTCACAAACAGAAAAGACAGCTGACGGATGAAGCAAAGTTATACTTCATCGTCATGTTTAATAGTTCTCTCTTATGACTGGTCGAATTTGAAATTTGCATTTGGAAATGAAGTATAGTTATATTCCAAATATAAATTTCAAATTTCTAAATTTGTAAATCGTTCATAGACCATCGTATGCGTTTTAAGTGAGTTTATATTTTAAAATCTAAAATATAAATCGTAAATTCATAAATCAAATTCATCATAAACGTAGTCAAATTCCAGAACTAAATTTTAAGTTGGCAAAAAAATCCTACTAGACATAGTAAGATTCTGGGTTCAAATCCCGTTGAAATCCATGAATTTTTAACCAAAAATCATTCCCTAGATAAGTTTTGAACCTTGCATCTTCACTGCCCCGAACGACAACGCTATAATTTGCGCTCCCTCGCAAACCTGAGCAACCGGGACATTTAAATGTAAATGCTATCATATATATGCATCAGAACAAGCTGTTTTATTACATCGTTATTATTACCATTTACCATACAGCTAAATCCGGCAGCGCCAGAAGAGATTCAGAAAATTTTATTGAGAACATTTTTATTTGTTTTGTAGTATATCTAGTTTTAAAGTTTATCAACATGGTCGCAGTTCCACAGAGAATAAGATAAAGAAGAGACGTTTCTTGCGAGAAACACAAGTTTGTGGTATCTATTTAAATGTAAACCAGAGAAGGTAGCGTAAATTTGCGCTTCATATACACAAGGTTGCAAGTTTGTATTCTTCTGTTTCTTGCATATTTTCTATTACCATATTTCTGGTTTTCATTGAAAAAGTATATATTATTGAAGTTAGCAAGATAACAAATATATTTTTCAGTTGTGTAATACATATCTCTTACCTGTTTTTGGGTATAAACAAATATTTGGGAATATAGTGGAGTTGGAACTTTGAAAATTGTAGGAGTCAATTCTGCGGAAAAAATATTACTATTACATAAGACAATTATTACGACACTAAATATTAAAATATAGTAATATGTCAAAACTATATAAATATTTTTTTTCCATTTTTAACTTCCGTCACCAGTGTTGGGCCAGATAATGATTTTCGTTATCTCGATAACAGATAAAAGATAAATTGCAATACTTATATCTAGATAAGGATAACAGATACTTTACATGTTCTCTAGATAAAAATTTTAGATAATAGATAAGATACCTGAAAAGTAAGCAACCGTGTTTTCTTACAAAACTTTCTTTAATTGTTTATGCTTGATTGATACGATGTGTGAAAAGGAAACAAAAACTATTCAATGTACATATTTATTTAATAACATACAAAACAAAGATAGACACTATTCTAAAAATATCTATGTACATATTTTTTTATAATAGTACATTATTGTTTTTTAAAAACAGTACTTTCTCAAAATTAGTATCAAATAGGCGATTGCGTCTTGGTGTGAGAATTTGCCTGCCTACACTGAAAAGCTTTTCAACGGGACTGGATAAACATTGTTTTATATTATTTACCTGCATAAAATTAAGCATATAAATATGCCAGTAAATGAATATTTTCATAAATAATGTTGCCCAGTATTGCTCACGAATCACGATCACATGTCACATCATAAGTAAGTTTACGCAGGCAGACACACCGGCGACGGAGAACACACGACACGGCACTGTGCAATGCGTTAGATTGTGCTTATCCTAACTTAGTATAGATGGAGCTAACACAAATAATGGTTATCCTATCTTTCTTCGGCATGTTATAAAACAGATAAGATAATAGATATTAATTTTTTAAATATCTAGATATTAGATAAAAGATAATAACTACGTTATCTAGATAAAATTTTAGATAATGATAAGCACAACACTGTCCGTCGCCTTTAGGTAAGAAAGGTATTGTCTTTGATCAAAAATTCGGTTGTGAGTTTTTAATGAATAAGCACGTTTTAGATTCCCTAGAATACGATTTTACTAGTTTTACGATGATGTCTGTATGTGTGTGTCCGTGTGACAAAAGTTTCCTCGACAATCAATAATGTAATTGCTTCCTGACAGTGATATTTGTTTTGTTTAATTGTTATTAAAATTTAATGGTTTTGTTTGACGCATAGGTACGATGATGTTTAAAAAAAATAATTTATAATTTTATATTTAAAGTTGTTTAAAGTTACTTACTAAATGCTATTATCGTAGAACTAAAGATTGTACCATTATATTAAAATTTTATTAGTAAGTGTTGCTGAAAAATTGTATCCAGTGTATTTTTTTCAAGAAGAACTGTTAAAAGCTTGTATAAGTGATACTAGTGTGCTCTTCTCACATTAGTACAGAATGGGTATACAAAATTTCAAAATTTTCTGATTGATATTATATGAGTAATCGTATACAAAGGATCCACACAAACACATACCTACATATCCGCAGACAACATTATAAAAATGTAAAATCGGATTTTGGGGCCATCAAAACGTGTAGCAGGACAATATTTGACATTTTATGTTTTTTAAGGTTTTCTATCAGACGTCACCTCACGAGCTCTCAAAGCTCTCTTTGGAGAGAGTTTAATAATAACGCAGGAAAAAATAAAATATTCGGTACTGCAGTCTAGAAGATTTTTATAAAACTTGTTCATTCACTCTACTCCGTTTAATAGTAATTTACGTAACAAGACCTGAAAGTGATACTTTACGAGCTTTGGAAGCTTGTGAGCCCAGTATAGACACTTTCAGGTCATGTTGGGTACAATATTTTTTTTGCGATCCTGAAACAAGATTAAAAAAGTATTATTTTATTTTTTACTGCGAGCAAATAAGATATAAATAAACAACTGATCTCCATGGAAACATTTAGCTTTACCGGTCCCGGGATCGGTAAAGTAATTTCCGATCCCTTATAGACAACTTTCCGAGCTAGCTCAGCAAAGAAGGACTTTCCGGTCTAAATAGAGATCAGAAAGAGCTCATTTTCTTGTGTAGTTCACATGTAATTTCCAGTCGATCACCGTTACTCCAACAATTTAATAATAATGTATTTAACTTATTTCTTTCAGGTTGGCTTTCTGGACGTCGTAGTTCCCCCAGACTTCATCGCCGAAGAAACATCAGGCGATGTCATGATACCTGAAGGAGGGACAGTGAAGCTGACATGCAGAGCTCGAGGATATCCAACCCCCCATGTTCTCTGGAGGAGAGAAGATGGCCAGGACATCATAGTGAGAGAGCCCAACGGCTTGAAAACCAAGTGTAAGTTATATGTAAAGTTTTAAATTTTAAAAGATTGAAACTTTTAACGATGCCTTGAAATATGAACTTGTTCGAAACATTCTCAACATATGTTTCATTAAAACACTTATAGAGTAGATACATCATTTTAAGTTTCTGCAAAATAAATGTTAAGCTTCAAAGAAGAAATACATGTGTAGGAAATCAGGAATGCTACAGTGTACGAGAAATAATTAATATTGCAAAATACTTGTTTCTAATTTATAATGATATTTTGATGTAAATTTTCCAACTAGCTGGGAAGTAAAGTAAACAATAAGTCAATTCATCATTATTTGTCTTTAGTAATTACGAGCCCAAACTCATAATAATTCGGCCGGTTTATATTTTCAACAAATTATAAAATCTACACAAATGGTTAGATTTTTCTACAAAATTTTTTCGGCTACTTTATATATAGACTTATTAAAAAATCTGATGTGGCTAACACAAAACCTCCCGCTATTTACATACATATGCGTTTTAAGTAGGAATGACGAATTCCGATAATTTTGATACTCGAGTACCCGAAACAACTACCCGGATAGTACCCTTTACCCGTTAATTACCCGACACCCTTTAATTACCCGATATCCTTTAAATACATGTACATAATTCTTTAATTTGTTAATTACCAGTTACCCTTATATTAGCAGTTTTCTTTTTAATAAAATAAAAAGTTATACAAATAAATAATATACCTACTGTATCTCTTTAAAAAACTTAACATAAATTATATTAATTATGGTATGGTAATAAAAAAACTCATCTTTTAGATACAATTTTTTTCGGCAGCTGAAAATTGTTCTGGTAATTATAGGGTATCGGGTAATTAACGGGCAGTGGGTATATTTCCGGTAATCGGGTAAGAAATTTTATACCCGGGTACATTGTTACCGAGTAGGTTCCGAGTACCCGGGTACCCATCGTCATTCCTAGTTTTAAGCGAGTTTATATTTTAAAAATTAAGTTATAAAGTCGTAAATTAACTTTTTTATTAACCAGCTCTACTTTTGGTACAATGAAAAACCACTTCGTAAAAATTTAATGCGTACAGTAAAACCTACATATGGGACAATATTCACAGAAAAATATGCAGGACAAGGATATAGTGTCTAATAGAATTAAACCTGATATTACTAACAAAGGCGATGTAACCCAATATTAAACGGCGGAATACTTGAGAAACGTTCAGTTTTGATAAGTTTAAAGTTTATATTTTAAACTAGTCGAAAGAAATATTTAGAAATTTCTCTCTACATGTGTAAGTATCATGACTTTCTTACTTAATTTCCATGTAGAGCACTGAAACCCATCACATTCGTATATTATGTCCATTCAGCATTTAACTTCTTTCTTTTCGTATTGCATTAAATTTAAATTCTTGCTGCACGTTTCTTTGGGCGATGATCGGTTGAAAAAACCTCATAACAGGGCAGGGAAGCCCGAGGCAGTGGTACGCGCGGCGCATCGCAACGACGCCCGATGAAATTTGAGGTTATTTGAAAAGTTTCCGGTCGTGGGGTGGTGGCCATTGGCCGCGTCGCACGTCCCTTCATATGGCCGCGAATAATGGCCATTATTGCACACACATACACACACACACACACACACACACACACACACACACATACACACACTGACGCCCATATATAAGCATAAAACGACAGGAAAGAAGGTCAACATAGGTAGAAACATATGTAGTAATAACATAAACTTAATAGACAATACTTTTGGAAAAGGTACTACACTTATTTAAATTTAAATGGAAAATGGTCTAAATTTATAATTAAATTTTGATTCCACATTTTTAATTTAACGTAGGCACCTTCTCAACTCAACTATACTCTGTTTTTAAACTATAGACAGTAACTAGAAATTCTAGTGAGAAAATCAAAGCCTGTGATTGGCTGCTGAGCAATTTCGCGAAGCCGCATTTAACCAGACGAAATTTCAAGTTAACCTTAAGCTAGAAATGTAGAACATGTATTGTACTCATCCAAGACAAGTTTTACATTTTTTGACGATTTTCTCTCTGTGATATGTTGGTTTTAACTATTTATTTATTTATTCATATTTATTTATTTATTTATTTATTTTTTTAATTGTCCGTGCTGTATGTTCTGTTATCCACATGTGGTTTCCTTTTTTCAACTAGACCATTCTAGCCCTGAAGAAGACTATTGTATAGTCGAAACGTCGGCGTGAATAAATTTTATTAATTGACTGCAAGTCCGAAGAATTCTTACTTTCCTGTATCTACCTCTATAATAGTTTTGGTTAATGAAAATATAACCTGGAAAGTATAAATACTGATGTGACCTTCATTTTAACATTTCAATTCCCCCGCCAAATAAATCTAGTGACTTTTTTTGGTAACTTCTAGCGGTGTAAATGTGACTTCGTCTAGTGCTGTCTATAGTTTAAAAACACGGTATAGGTATATGATATGAAAGAAATTTGATGTGACCAGTACATTACATTCCACAAATTCGTCGGCCTGTTGAATTTTTGTTTGTTTGTATAGTTTCAGTTTCCTTGGCTTTGTATGAAATTTATTAAATTATATTTTTTAAATATTTTCGAAATATAAAAGGACCTAATTGGACATGGTACAAAAGAACATAATAAATTTATAAAAAAATCAAATAAAGAAATGTTTTGTACCATGTCCACAATTTTTATTCTACTATGTCCAGAAGCACGTGATAGAATCATGAAATCTGATTGGCTCTGGACTTGATTCAAAACAATTCTTAGTGTATGTCATTTTAAAGTACAGGGTGTCTCATTTTCGATGTTTTTTCAGAGTATCTCGGAAAATATTAGTGACAGAGCAAAATCGTTTGCACATTCCAGGGTCAACTTTTTGAGAAAAGTTTAATAGTCACGACAGGAATTTTCGATCTTCTTTTGTTTCTGAGCTACAGGCAAAAACTTGTTTTTCGCTCATTTCGAAAATATCTCACAACTTATTTATTATGGTAATTAGAGAAAAATTGTTTTAACAAATTTTGTACCGTTTTTTAGGTAAAATAAAATGGCGTAATTAGATTTTTTGTAAACTTCATAATTCTTGAGATATAACACAAACTTATGATTTTTTAAATAGCAACCAAGGTTGAAAATAGTGTCATCTTTTTGCTTATTTTATAAGCTTTTCAATGATATATAACAAGTCTAAATTCCTTTGTTTTACAAATGAATAAAAGATGAATTATTAATTTTTTGGGGTGAAAAAATTGAATAGAAAACTGTAATAGTTCATCATTTGTTTATTTTCATTCCATATCTACTAATTATGATCTCAAAATTATTCTAAACCAATTATTTTCGGATTAGTTGAATTATTATTTATCGACGTCGCAGATGGCTTTGACACAGTTCGAAAAAATATGCTTTTGAAGTAAAGAAATTAAAAATATATGTAAAACTGAAGCAAATAATATTAGAAATAAACAAATGACGAACTATTATAGTTTTTTCATTTGTTTTTTAATAATTTTCAATTTTTTCACCCCAAAAAATTAATAATTCATCTTTTATTCATGTGTAAAACAAAAGAATGTAGACTTGTTATATATCACTGAAAAGCTTATAAAATAAGCAAAAAGATGATACTATGTTCAACATATGTTGCCATTTAAAAAATCATAAGTTTGTGTTATATTTCAATAATTATGAAGTTTCCAAAAAATCTAATTACACCATTTTATTTTACCAAAAAAAAGTTGACCCTGGAATGTGCAAACGATTTTGCTCTATCATTAATATTTCCAGAGATACCCTAAAAAAAAAACAACGAAAATGAGACATCTGTACATGGTACAAAACTAAAAGTACTGAGAAACTGAATTTGTCTATTCTATTTTTTTTCGAAAAGTGGACTTGTTAGTCATCCGACGAATTCTATGTATTTTGTATAAATCCAATATCGAAAGTTCATTGGAAAAGATTCTATATATCCAAAATTATAACACGAACATAAACTACGTAAATTGGACTTAAAAATGACATCTGCCAATTAGAATTATTTGAATATATCACCTGTTTCCAAAGCTGGTAGATTTATGAAAATTAATTTCTTTATTATTCCTTAACTCCGAATCCGAATTACAATAACACCATTAACTTATTAGAAAATATTCAAAAAAAATTTGTTAGACTGTTGTGTATTAAATTTAATGTCAACATTCCAGGTTATTCTGAGAGATTGCAATATTTCGGTATTGTCTCACTTAGAAGCAGAAGATTAGTAAATGATATGGTCTTTTTATACAAAACCATAAATAACAAGTATGATACATTAAATATACTGTGCCTGATTAACTTCCATATTCCGAGTAGAAATACTAGACAACAATCTTTATTTCATATACAACAGTCTAACACAAATAGTTCAAAGCACTCTGGAATCAACAGAATTATTAATTCATATAATTCATTGTTTAACCATATAGATATATTTCACCTTTCTTTTCCGCAATTTAAAACTGCCATTATAAATGAAATCTCATAAATATTACAAGCACACGCACAATATTTCCCTTTTTTCATTACTTTTTTTTTGTTGTATCACCTTATTTTCCGTGCAATTGATATTTATATGTATATATGTATTTATTTGCAAAATTGTATGTATTGTTCGTGAGAACCTGTTATTGGTCAATTGACTGTTGGTTCTCCTTGTACAGAAAATAAAATAAAATAAAATAAAAATAAAATAAAACTCATATCTATTGAATATGAGAGAAATTGTGTAAACAAACGGTATACACAATAAGATATTCTTTCATGCGTTTTTTTATTAAAAACTATTAAGAACTCCAAAAAAAGAATTACTGTTTTTAACAATTATAATTAAAATCTAATCAGCTCTTCATAAGGATGTAAAGAAGAGAAATACGAAAGAATTACAATTTTTTAAATTGTACTCGTAGTATTGGAGTTATCGTCGGAGAAATACTTGTCACACGCACGCAAACACATAACATACAGACATCATTATAAAACAAACATATAAAATCATATTCTATGAACTCCAAAACGTGCTTATTCATTAAAAACTCACTAACGATTTTTTACTTCCTTGTCCGAAGTAAAGGAAGTATTGTAATCGCGAAAAATTTCGGTTTCCAGATGACGTCTGTACGTACGTATCTCGCATAACTGAAAAACATTACATAACTTTCGGAAGTGGTACTTTACTTGAAGCCTATAATAGATTTTAATGAAAAACTATATTAAAATATAATCCAAAAGTTTTCAAATTTAATATATAAGACTTTTATTTCAATCGGTATAACATAATATATTTTAGTTAAAATGGTCTATTCGGAAGTGGTACTTTACTTGAAGCCTATAATAGATTTTAATGAAAAACTAAATTAAAATATATTCCAAAACTTTTCGAATTTGGTATATAATACTTTTATATCAATGGGAATAACATAATAGATTTTAGTTAAAATGATCTACCCGGAAGTGGTACGTTACTTGAAGCGTATAATAGATTTTAATGAAAAAATATATTAAAATATAATCCAAAACTTTTCAAATTTGGTATATAATACTTTTATATCAATGAGAATAAGACAATAGATTTTGGTTAAAATAGTCTAACCGGAAGTGATACTTCACTTGAAGCTGTTATCAGTTTTTCTTGAAAAAAAATGGTGTTATTTTAATTTTAATAATAAATGCTTCAAATAAAAGTTTTAGCGAATTGAATTCTGCATCGAAAACATCAAGTATGATTAAATTAGCTCTTTGTATAAGCGAGACATGTAAATTTCAAAATTATGTACTTTTTGGTTTCTGTAGTATAACAGGCGTACAAGGAAGTCATGTGGTATCCACATCAGATATTTTTTTTGCTCAAAGATAATACCTTCCTTACCTAAAGGTGACGGAAGGTAAAAAGCTTCAACACCTTTGTAATGTTCCCCAAAATCAAACTATGTAGTAGGTTCATAAATTATCTCTTGACTCATTTGTTCCTTCTTGGTCTACTTTTAATAGTGTTTGTAAATAAAATATACTTACTTATTCACTATAAAAGCTTTAATTTAAAAACTTCATCCCCTTATAAAAATCTTTTTAATTCTCTGTTGAAGCATCTCTCCCGTTGAGCGTATCATCTGGTATTTGAGACATTGTTTAGTATCTCGTGTTTTTATTTCTCTCATCTCGTTGGGCTGGTCTCCGAAGAGCAGTCACGTAGCTGAGCTCGCTCACACCCTCACACCCTCACAGCAGTAGCACATCAGATTCCGGGCTAAGATTTGCCATTGTTTAATTAACTTGTCTGGAGAAGACTACAGTCGTAAGTGAGCTGATTGCAGTAGGGGTTTATTCGTTTGTGTGTTTACAATGAGTTATATGGGCAGCAAAAATCACATTGATCAACAAGTATTAATAATTTTCTTTTACAAATAAATAATAATAATGACGTAACAAATGTAAATAATAAGACAAATGAAAATAAACAAAACATTAAAAGCTATTATTTCATGACATATATAGATGGCATAGCCATGCACTTGAAAACTCTGTTCTCAAACACCCTCAATATTAATTTCATTCTAAAAAAATCTGTTGTGGCCAGCACAAGACCTCTCGCCATTTCCATATTAGTATTGTATTGCACTTTGCTATCGAACCGTCGTTTTATAACAAAATATTACAGAACTTTACCCAAATATTGTCTTTTATTGTATTTAACATATGTCTTCTGCACACATATAATTCTAATTATATCTATTTTTCATAGTATGAGGAAGTTTCTAAATGTCACAGATTCTTCCAATTCCTTAACCAGATTGGCGGTATTTCTGATGGATACATGCATATTACCTATAATTTCAAATATTTAATTAATAAAACAATAAGAAAGATTAAATGTACTTCCCAGAAAAAGCTATCAAAATGTCACTAAAACTGTTTATTTTTGACACTGAAATCTGTCATTTACAAATTACGTTAAAAACATTTGAATTTGTCAACTGGTTTCCTTAGTGTAGTTTCGCCTACTGGACTTGTTATATCCCGATATTCTAGATATTACAGCGTCTTTATCTCTAAATTTATAGAAGATATAATAAAAAATTTAAATGTATCTGGTGTAGAATTTTGTTCTTCATAATTAGTAATATCAAAAATTTTCAAAAATTAATATTTGGAAGAATTTCTTTTAAAAACTACTACTTCCGGTTGTTCAATTGTTACCAAAACCTTTTCAGCTCTTCCCAGGAATGTCAGATTGAGGAATTCATAGTTAAACAGGTCTTATGTCTTATAGTTTTTGAGGAATCGTCCGTCCAACATCCAGCCATACACAGTCACATACACACATCCACACACACACACACACACACACACACACACACACACACATACACACACACACAGACATCATTTTAAAAATGTTATAATCGGAATCTAGGGACCTTAAATCGTGCTTATTCAATAAAATCTGGATATGCGAATTTTAGCATGAATCCAATACCTCTCTTAGCGAGAGGTAAAAAAATCTGTTGTGGCCTTTCGTCAATTCGATGTATTTTGTACAAATTCCATACCAAAAGTTCCTTGAAAAAGATGCTATAGGTACATCCTGTAAAATTGTAACACGAACATTGAAAGTTCCAATATTGAGGCTAGGCTGCAACTGCAAGTCACTTGCGAGGGATACTACACTTATATCACTTACATCTGTCAATTAGAATTTTTTGAATGTATCTGCTGTTTCCATAATTTTACAAAGCTGACTGATTTTTGAAAGTTAATCTCTCTTAATCTCTCTATAATTCTACATCTATTGAATATGAAGAAAAATGTATAATCAAACGGTATACAGAAGAGCATTTCTTTAATATTTATAACATAAAATGTCAAAAAATAATGTTTAACTGCGTTTTTTTAAAGAAAAACTGTTAAATACTTCAAATTGAGGTACTTCCGGTGGATCAATTATAACCAAAATCTAATCAGCTCTTCATATTGATGTAAAGAAGAAAAATACGAAAGAATTATAATTTTTAGAATTGTAGTATTGGAGTTATCGTCGGAGAAAAATTTGTCACACACGGACACACATACACACACACACGGACACACACACACACACATACATACATACAGACATCATCTTAAAAATAGTAAATTCGTATTCTAGGGACCCTAAATTATTCATTGAAAACTCACCAACGAATTTTTTGACCAAAGACAATACCTTCCTTACCTAAAGGTGATGGAAGGTAATAAGTTTCCTTTTACTGTTCTAATTGTTCGAGATTCTTCAAATTCATTAACAAGATTGGCGATATTTCTAATGCGTATACAAGTGTGTAATATATGTATGTAACTATAATTTTAAATATATACAGCCCGATTCACAAAAAAGTTTAAGCTAATCCTTATTTTTGGATTAGTGAATTCTATTCTATTCCGGTATTTAAAATTTTATTTTCATGATATTATCAATAAAGGTAGATACTAGGAATAGATTAAACTATATTTTAAGGTATAAACTGTCAAAATTAAAGTAGAATTCGCTATTCCAAAAATAAGGATTAGCTTAAACTTTTTTGTGAATCGGGCTGTTAATTAATAATGAAATAAGAAATATTAAATGTACTTCCCAGAAAAAAGCCTTTGGTAATGTATATGGATTTTTGACAGTGACATTTTTGTCAATTTAAATTTTTCAACTGGTTTCATGGGGTTATTTGGGTTGTGAGATTCATTGCAATGGATTATTGTATGTATTTTTAATTCCCTATTTCTAAATCTATAGAAGATATAATAAAAATGTATCGGATAGAGAATATTTGCATAACATAAATTTTCAAAAAATTATATTTAGAATAAATAAATAAAATAAATATATCATCACGGCATATTACCCATTTCTGAGTGTGCACAGATTTCGGTAATGATGATGACATATTTGAACTGTGTAGGCGTTTACCAAGCGTCACCTCACGGGCTGGCGTGGAGAGTCCATCGCACGGGTCACTTTTATACCATTTAAAATTCGAAATATTTGACGTCTGTCGGGATTCCCAGGTTCGCGACCAGACATTCAGGCACGCGACCACGGGACCCCATATGATATGATATTTAGAATTTTTTTTTTTAAGAAACTACTTTTTCCGTTTGTCCAATTGTTATCAGTTCTTCCCATTGATGTCAGATTAAGGAATACGTAGTTAAAGTGATCTCTAGTCTTATGGAATTTGAGAAACCGTCTCTTCAGTATCCAGACACAAACACAGATCCACACACACAGACACACATTGTAAAAATTTCAAAATCAGGTTCTAGGGACGTGGAAACGTGCTAATGAGCCTGTTTCACATTTTTCAAAAACTATTTTAAATGAAAGTTTATGGAATGATTTTCTTAGTAATAATTTTTATTTTAATAATTTGTTGTTATTTGTGGAAATAATTAAATAAAAAAATTGGCGTCCTGAAAAACTACCCCCCACTCCTGTGACGTAGAAGCACATACATTACATCATTAATAGCCAATAGGAAAATAGTTTTTCCATCACCTACGTTTATTCATATTATTTATATAAATAAACATAGGCTAAAGTTTGTCACATGTTAATAACAAAATCTTTTAATTTGACATTTGACGCTGACATTGCTCATTGTAAATGAATAATAAAGTAATAATGGCTAATTCAAATTATACTCAAGCTAAATCGGACAATTAACCGAAGGTCGATAGCTGGATGATGGCTGAATTTATATCAGAACGATTGTTTTACTGCTACCGAAATAAAGGTGTTAAAGAGTTCAGGTAAAATAAAATATAAAAACTGAATTTATTATATAAATTGATATTACTTATTTGACACTTGTTTGACAACTTTGACAATACACTTGACACCTTAGAACCGCTGAAGATGTATGTACTCTGACGTCACATTCTGTTTCAAAGCACGTGACTTATTCAAAATTTTATCCAAATTTCAAAAATTAATTGTAAAATATCTAAAGGATATTTCGTGATATTTACAAATTTGAGGCTTTTTAAAGAACAATATCTTTTCAAATTTAATACTTAGAAGTCATATAAAAGTTCTTGCAACAGCCCTATTCGTTAAAATCTGGATATGCGATTTTTAGCATGAATCCAATTTATCTGTCTTTTAGCGAGAGGTAATAATTTGAGGATTTTCTATCAACTAAGCTATAAAATCTCTCTGGTCAATTAATTTTTCACCTGTTTTACTAAGCATCTTGTAATGCAAATATGAATGGCGCCTCCACCATATTTCGCACACATATAAATGCTGTACGAAACTCTGATACATGTAAATGAATAATAGTATTACTCCTCCACCACAAAACGAGGTGAACACCCTCACCTTTCCATCCGTTTCTCTATATGTTCAGCTTTAACCATTCGCCGGTCTTTGCGTCCGTCGTTCTCACGTAATGTTCTTTGGGTTATCGCTCGTGTAGTGTGCCCTCACATAACACGGAAGGTATTCTAGTGGCCGGACGGTGTGCGGTACGCTGACCAGAGTAATTTCGTGTAAAACAGCCGGCGTTAATCGCCAGAGCCAGCCAGAACAGAACGGGCCACGTGCAACGTTCTCACGGTTACATAGACGGCCTCTATCAAGAGTGCTATGCTGCTGGTAGGAGGAGAGTAGATTCTGTTTGCCTATTGTTATTTTAATTAAAGAGTCAAATAGTTGTTTTATCAGGATTTGCTAATAGACTAATTAGGAATTCATTTATGGAATATTTTCTCTGTGTTTTTAAAATTGAACGTGCGAGTACGCAATGAAAAAACCGCCACCTAACATAAAATGAGTTTGTTACTATATTTAAGGTTGCACACTTGATCCCTAGATGCTGCAATGCTATGATCCTATCCTATCCCGGTCTTATGAAATACTTTGCCCTGGTTTGCAGAATACATCAAAAAGACTGCTACTACTAGAAATTTGGGGTTAGGTTAGGTTACCTAACGTCATAAAAATGGCATCTTTTGTGACTTGATTCACAAGGTAGAAATGAAATAAATAAATATCCATAGCAACTATATAAAATGAACGAATAAGAAGTAACTTGTAAAATAGGAACCTGTCATGTCGCCCCAAGATACTCTAGATAACCTAAAAATAAAGTTATTAAAAACCTCCAACTGCTGTCAAATTTAAGTTGATAATCTACAAATTGAAATATAAACAGTTTATATTTAACGAAATAACATATTATAAAATAGCAGACTTACATATTGGTAATGACTGTAAGAATAATTAGAATTAAAGTGATAAGAAAAGTTCATATTGTTTTTCAGCGATTCTTCGACATAACATATCCTTCAGCAATATTGTTGAACTTCCATACAATTGAACAACTTCAAGGGCCTTATATGGCAATACTTCAAATTCTGATATAATTGCACATAAGGGGAATATAAAATTGCATATTTTTTTATTTAAACGTCAAAACGTAATATTTTCACTTGAATATTTATAACAAAAAGTGAACAAATACGAATGTATCCATAGCAACAGAGCAATTGAAATCAGCAAACCTCCTTCACGTAAAATATTTATAATTATTGTAACGTCAAGTTGTAATTATTTTATTTAAATACGTATGTTTGAAGAAAAAATGTAATGTGTCATTCGGAGTAAAAGTGTCAGTGTGTGCCTCGCATGTAATTGTCCGACTCGCTACCGCTCGTCGTGCAAACTTACATGCTCGCTACACAAAAAATCATTTTTACTCTAATGCCCATATTCATAAACACTCGTAACGTTTCAAAACGGCTCGTTATAATTTTTGACAAATAGAATCAAATTTGACAAATAAAATTTTGATTTTTCTTTCAATGTCGACTGTTTTAATTGGATAAATATTATAACGAATCGTTTAAATTTTTTACGAGTGTTTATGAATACGGGCATTAATAACACAATATACCATTATAATTTTTTAATAAAAAATTTTACCTCTCGCTAAGTGAGGTATTGGATTCATGCTAAAGTTTGCATAACCAGATTTTAGGGAATAAGCACGTTTTAAGAACCCGATTTTAACATTTTTACAATAATGTCTGTGTGTGTGCATATTTGTGGATGTGTGGGTGTGTGTTTTGTGGATGTGTGTGTGTGTGTATGTGTGTGTACGTGTATGTTGGAAGGACGATTCCTCAAAAACTATAACTCTAGACCAATTCCTCAATCTGACATTCATGGGAAGGGTTGAAAAGGTTTTGGTAACAATTAGACAACGGGAAGTAGTAGCTTCTTTAAAAAAATCTTCTAAATATTATTATATAAGTTCCCCTATATTTTGTTATTTTTAGAGAAGCTTCTTTTCCCGTGGCCGCGTGCCTGAGTGTCTGGTCGCGAACCTGGGGGAACCGGGTTCGATCCCGACTGACGCCAAATATTTCCAATTTTAAATGGCACAAAAGTGACCCCTGTGGTTCACTCTCCACGCCAGCTATGAGTGACCGTGAGGTGACGCCTGGTAAGCGCCCACACGGTAAAATATATCGTCATCATTACCGATGTCTACATGTGTAAATACTGGCACACCCAGAAATGGGTAATATGCCGTGATGATATATATATATATATATATAGAAATTGCGAGAGTAACAGATTTATTTATTCAAGCTTCATATCCTATCACATTTCATCACCCAATTATCGTTTTTGTTTCAGTGTCCTCTTACCAAGGCGAAATCCTGAAACTTGTCAAGGTATCCCGTTCAGATATGGGAGCCTATATGTGCATCGCATCAAATGGCGTTCCTCCTACGGTCAGCAAGCGGATCACTGTTAGCGTACACTGTAAGTCTCATAATCATAACCCCCCTCCCTGTTGTAAAACAAAACGAGATGTTCCGATGAATAAAGTCTCTCGCATACGACGGTCGTGAGATCATGGTTATGGCGGGAATGTCTGGAATTCTGAAGGAATGCTAACTAGATGGTGACAGGAAACTGGAAGGAGATGTAAGATGTTGCTTCTTAATTAAATTTTTAATGCCCCCAGGGAAACAAAAATTTGTAGGGATGTGTAGCATGTTTAATGGTAAATGTTGAAAAATAATAAAGTATTCATTTCCCAAGAGAGGAGATTTTTTCATTATTTATTTAATTTCCTTTCAGAGAAAATAAGAAAATGAGAGTTATAAGATTATTTACGCATTTGCATATATTTCAATGAAATCAAATAAAAAATAGATTAAGTAGAATTAAATAGTATTATTAAATTTAGTAGTATTAAATTTATATTACACTTAGGTCTGGTTTATTCATATTTTGTTAAACTATCGGAAAAATGTCGAATAGACAAATGAAACTTGTCACTTTTGCAAAATATAATGAATGTAGTACACTAAGAGGAAGTATCCAAAAATAACTGGATTTATTTTTTGGCGATTGGTAGGCCGCTAGTTTCAACTTCTACCGCCAGGGCTGCGTTCCAAAATCAAGAGTCCTGGAGTATTGGAGTAGGAGTTATAGGCTGTGTCCGATGTCGCACTTTTTTCACCCTAATATTTAAATCCTAAATTTATATGCCCTAAATCTAGTAATTATTTAGGATTTTAGGAATTAGAAATAGGGTTTTGCAGGAGCACACTATGCCTTAAAGTTGACGCGCACTAATTAAACAAACCATGTTTGGTGCTATAATTTGTACAAAATGTCAAATTTACTGGCAAAGAATAGCTTCTTAGCTTCTATTTTATGAAATATAATATAAGCATTTAATCTCAAGCATTAAATTAAATCGAATTGTATAATTCATTTTTGTTATTCTAAAGTGTTGCCATACAAACCAATGGAAGTCATTAGTGTGTCATTCGGAGTTATATTTATGTGAAGAAGACCTAAATCCTAAATGCCAAAATGCGACATCGGACACAGCCATAGTATGATGACGTATATTTAGAGTGTAGTGTGTTTTGGAATGAATGAGAGTTTTGTTGGAGTAAAAAATTGGTACTAAATAAAAAATAATTTTAAAAAATTACCAAAACATTAATGTCAAGCCCGTATTACACGCTTACTTTTATAAAAAAGCGTTTTTATGGAGCACTCTCTTCATGATATAATGTGAAAGTACGCCCTATAAAAGCGCTTTTATTATAAAAGTGTGCTCGTAATACTGGCCAATGTGTTTACTTATATTTATTTTCAACCAAAAGCATGTTTTATTTCTCAAGAAGGCAAATTACTTTCATATGTTGAGAATCGTGAGCATCCATGTTTGAAAATATTGTGGAGTAATTTCTGTACCTTCCTCGATAGTAGGGTAAAGTAGAGTATCACTTTGGAGTAAACTCTGACTGTTTTGGAACAGGTTAAGAGTAAATTCTGAAAGTAAGGTTATTAGTTTTGGAACGACTTTGAGTCATTTCGTACTCTAGAGTAAGGTTTTGGAACGCAGCCCTGGTGTTTTTATTATTTGTAGACACCTATTTGGATCTGTTTCCGTAGCTTCAATCAGCAGCAGAAACTGTAGCAATGCTTCGAAGGGCTTATGGGGAGGAAACTTTAAGACAAGTTAGGGTTTACGAGAGATTTTCTCGTTTTAAAAGTGGTCGAATTAAAGATGAACCTGGATCGGGACGTCTCTCAACTTTCAAAACGCACAAAAACATTAAAAAATATCGTGATACAATCATGTCTGACCGTCGTAGAACAATCGATGAATTGAAGGAACTCACTGAATATCTTGGAGTTTGTGTCAATGAATTTTGACTGCAAATTTGAAGATCAAACGTATCGCATCGAAATTCCAACGATCAGCAGCCAATCTTTTGAATGTGTGTCAGAAATTGAAAGAACAGTTAGAAATTGATCCGGATTTTTTGTAATCTCTCCCAAGCATTGTTGCTGAGTTCCCTATTGAAAAACACACTGTTCTTTAATGTTAGACATTACAAAATCGCCGAACACGTTAAACAGCTCTTATAAAAAAAAAAAATACACTGACAACTTAGATGTATCTCCAAAGAGGACGTTCCGGAAACAGATCTAAAAGACAGAAAATAAATCCTGTTATTTTTGGGTACCTCTCGTATAATCATTTGTATTCTCTTTAATTTTTTTTGTTTACAGTCCACCCTGTAATTCAAGTCCCCAATCAGTTGGTGGGCGCACCACTTAGTACAGACGTTGTTCTGGAATGCCACGTGGAGGCGTCTCCAAAGAGCATCAACTACTGGGTGCGGGATACAGGAGAAATGGTCATCTCCAGCGAAAAATACGACGTTCAGGTAGACATACAATCACAAACAAACATACAGCACTCTTTTATAATAAAAGAGCTTTTATGGAGCGCGCTTTACATTATATCCTTATGAAAAGTGTTTTTATTATAAAAGAGCGCTCGTAATACGAGCAATACGCTTATGTGCCTTGATTTATAACAACATTTCTTAACCTGGGGTCCGTGGAGAACAACGCTCAATAAATAAAAATAAATCGTCACAACCAAAATAAAATGAAACAAATTTCTTTACTTGCTGCTCCTGCTTTGGCGAAGAAGGTATTGAATGTAATGATTCCATTTGTAACTATGTACTTGCGGAAAATGTGTTTCTTGTACCAATTATAATTAAAATCTAATCATCTCTTCATATAGATGTAAAGAAAAGGAATACGAAAGAATTATAATTTTTAGAATTGTTATTGTTAGAATTGTACACACACACGTAAACACACATATACACACAGACATACCATAAAACTAGTAAAATTGTATTTTAGAGGCCCAAAAACGTGCTTATTCATTAAAAACTCACCTACGAATTTTTTGACCAAAGACAATACCTTCCTTACTTAAAGGTGACGGACGGTAAAAATGTTTTATAACAAAATTCTGTTTCATTCATTTCGAGTTAGAAATGTATTTGTGGGCCATAATGTGACGTTGTATTAAATGATTTTTTTATTGATTTTCTCCTCAGATGATGAGCAAATCCATGTTCGAAGTCAGAATGACATTAGTAATCCGCAAACTGCAACTGGAAGACTTGGGTTCGTATCGCTGTATCGCCAAAAACTCCCTAGGAGAAGTCGAGAGCAATATTCGATTATATGGTAAGTTTTATACATACAGAAAATCACGCGTATCCCACTTAGTGGGTTAGCAAAAACCCGAAAACAATATTAACAATAGGAAAAGGGATAAGAGTAAGAGCTCAGCTGACTCACTTCACTCTTAAACAACATTCTTCTTTCGCCTTATCCACAATCATCATAGCATTCCTACATAAGAACATATTAAAGTGACCGATTTTCGGTAGCGAATAACCGCATCCGGACCACAATAATAGTTATATAACAATCATTCTTCGCCACACATTCCTATCCATGCACACTTCTTTCACCTCAGCCACATTCACAAACGTGAGGAACATATTAAAGTGACCGATTTTCGGTAGCGAATAACCGCATCCGGACCACAATAATAGTTACACAAAAAATCATCTTTCGCCACACATTCCTGTACAAACATACTTCGTTCACAACGTCCACATAAAACTTCAGCTGTCTATCCATTCTCATAAAACATTCTTTCTAACCATACATCTTCACACCACAAAATTTACAAAACAATCATCCTTCGCCACACATTCCTATCCAGGCACACTTCTTTCGCCTCAGCCACATTCATAATCGTATTCATGCATGCTCTTCTTCTCTTTCCACTCGGAAACTTACGCTCCTTCAAAACACTACCAATCACATCCATCCACTGACACACAGAGCTGGGCAAGTTACTTTTAAAATGTAACTAGTTACAGTTACAGTTACTTCCAAAAAAAAAGTAACTAAGTTACTTAAGTTCCAGTTACTTTGGTGAAAGAACTAAGTTATTTACTAGTTACTCATTAAAAGTAACTTAGTTACCTTGAGTTACTTTTTAACTACTTTTAATGGCGTGAAGTGTAGACTTGGACTGTTGACTTAGTTATTGTGTAGTATACATATCAGGGAGTTTTTGCACTAACTACGTTAACGTTGACAAGGGGCCATCAGGGCCTGGTTGCTGTGATAAAAAATCTGATAAGAAGGCCCTGGGGACCTACATTATAATATAATATAAAAATTAAAAGTAACATTTTATCTTGTGAGAAGGGAATTTGCAAAAATGAGACGAATTCAAGTCTTGCAACCCTTGGAACAACGAACAAAATACACTATTTTTTGTATAACCTGAAAATTGGAATAATTTTGATGATTTAGTGGCAGTTTAATTATAATTCATTAAAACGTATCATTTGTAAGCGAGGAAAACATTTGAAAATAATATATTTTATAAGTCAAATTTAACATTTAGTGACTTTTTAATTCTAGAATTAAAAGTTAAAATAGTGTGTTATTTTTAATTTTTCTGTTTACCGTACAAAAACTATTATTAATGAATATAATTACTTATTTTATTATCTATTATGGCTTGAAATCAATCAACAATAATATTGAATTTAATTATGTATTAAAATAAAAGTTACACATTACAGAGGGTATGAGCGATGCTGCGCTCAACACTCCCACTCTGGACAGACATTTATTTAAAACAAAACAGTTTTAGTTAGTGTTTCTAAAAAAGGCATCAGCCTCAACAAAATATTTCTTAGAAATTTTAATCCCCCCGTTACTTTTTATGACTAAGTTACATTCCACTTTTTAAGTTACTTTAACTAACTTAAGTTACATTCTAATTTCTGAGTTACTTTAAGTAACTTAAGTTACTCAAGTAACTAGTAACTAAAAACCGTAAAGTTACCAACTACTTTTCCGCAGCAAGTTAAGTTACAGTTACAGTTACCATATTTTAAAAAGTAACTAAGTTACGTTACAAGTTACGTAAAAGTAACTAGTTAGTAACTAAGTTCTTAAAGTAACTAGTAACTGCCCAGCTCTGCTGACACACTGGACGGCCACGCAATCGAACACCCTCAACTTTACCAACATATATGCGTTTTACAAGTCGTTCAC
The DNA here is from genome assembly GCA_943142095.1 of Ophonus ardosiacus. NCBI lineage: Eukaryota > Metazoa > Arthropoda > Insecta > Coleoptera > Carabidae > Ophonus > Ophonus ardosiacus. Next base: position 9,174,927 of record OW964823.1, on the reverse strand, counting down.
TCATCAATCTCTCCTAAATGTTTTCTTTTACAATTTAAACACTGCTACGTTTAGCTTTTCTTCTTTTTCGTTTTTCGATCCATTTGTTAGGTAGAATATGTCCGTATAGGGAGAATCATAGTCGGATACGCCTCTTCCGTAACTTTAGGGGGTGAATGTGTGTGTTTGTCGTAGAGGAGAAAAGTTTAGCTCCATGGGGGAATATTTTACCGTAATTGTATTCAGCAGTAATTAATTTCATTAAATCTATACAAGTTGCAAATTACACTCGTCGAGTTGATTAATAGAGCGCCCGACAAACTATAATATAAAATTACAACGCTTTGGCAATATAAAAACAACAGTCGGGTAAATTAAATACAAGATAATTGACTGTTTTATTTTTAAATTTAAAAAAATGTAATTTCGAAACAGAAAAAGTACACTAGCTGTCGATTGCTATTGTGTTATTATCAAGGATTTGTTAACTACTGGATGGAACAAGTGTATATCGATGTATGTATTTCTTGTGTACCCGGCTAGATTAAGAGAGAACACAGGAAGTGTGAGTGAGAAAGATATAGATAATTCAGATAATTCCACTTTAGACAAGTGAATTTGATTTTCATATCTATCATATCCACATCTGCCAAATTTACGTCAAAAATGAATTGTGTTTAAGTATATTTGATCATGAAACGTGAAATAAATACGAATACAACCAATGCAACGCTAAATTAGAACACATATAAGAATATGTCATGTTTATTTGTCAAATTACTTTTTAGAAGAAATCAAAATTTTAATCATAACTTACTAATGAAACGACACAACACCGTTCATCACATATTTTGATACACAATTTTCAACACAACACCTTCGAACCATTCTCATATATTAAAATAATTATATTTCAATGATGATATCAAGAATAACCTAAAATCTGTCAAACCTGTCAAACAAAAGATTTGACAAGTAACGGAAACAAAGACAACAAATCGGAATTACGTATGACTATCTCTGTCGATCTGGCCGGGTACATGGTAAAGATTCACTCGCTCCATCCAGTAGTTAACAAATCCTTGGTTATTATTATAGCACGATGTACGAAAACCCACGATCAAAACTTTTGTCTCATAGTATTACGGTCAAAATCGATAGATTCGGTGACCCTGAACCCAAAAATGCTAATTTTAGAAATCTCGCGAATAGCGTCTAACCAGAGCGCATTTTAAAAAATGTTATAGTTACTTACACAGTTACCAGCTCCACAAGTCAATCTGACATATGACTGTTCTATTTGTATATTAAACATGTAATACCTATAAACATGTAATAATTAATGAGTTATAATACATAACCAAATAAAATGCCGTACGGCTGTGTAAAGGAATATAGAAATAAAATAGGGCAGTTATTTACAAAAATTAAAGTAAAAATGCATAGATTGGATTGAAGCAATAGCCCAAGGTAAATGGGAAATAACAATAAATAAAATTAATAAATATAATCGTTATTTATTGAGAAGTATTGTAAGAACAAAGTGTATATTTTATTATTTTTTGTTATGGTGGAGGACCCCATTGTGGCGCTTGTAGAAAAAATCTTGTGTGTGAGAATGCCGCGGCAATATGTCATTTTGCGCTCTTAATACACATATACCAATTAAAATACGCTCAGATCAGATGCTACGCGCAAAATTCCGGTTCAGGGTTCACTTCCGGTTAAGGTTCTTTTTCAGTTCGAAACGCAAGCATAATCCAAAACATGCGACCTGTGTTGCTGCCTGTGTAATTTTGTTGACTTATAAATTCATTATTTCAATTTTCATTAGGTCGAACCGAACCTGAGTCCGGAATAAAACTGCAAAATTTATTAATGCTTGAACCAGAACCTCACACGAACCCATCTCGCAAAAAACAAATTAACCTGAACCGAAGCCAGTTTTGCCGGGTTCGATATCCTGCTCTCTAAACAGTCAGCTGTACAATAGTAAAATGGGGGATTACGGCTCAATCGAATTAAAGGAAAATAGTAAAAATATACGAATGTATATGCTGAATAACGAATATTAATAAAAAAATGAAATGGTATAATTGAGATATTTCGGAAATAAAGGGTTTTTTGTTATAGCGCTTCGACACTAACATGAAAATATTTTGATTGGCGACCGAGAGACCACCTATACATGCATTACAAATAGCATGTTAGGAGGTGGGGATTACTACCAATGGAAGTTAAGAAATTCAAATTCGAAAGGAGGGGCTAATATTCCTGTACAGCAGTTTTCAAACAGTTTTTATTTTAACATAAATTTCTTGCATTAAACTTAATAATTTAAATACACCTGTAATTATAAAGTATGTAGACTTATACAGTGTTATAATATTCATTTATTTTTATGTAAATGTAACTTAAAATAGCATATATTTCAAGAACATTTAGGTTCATGATGAAAACAGTTTGATATAAAAACACATAAATGTGACGTCACGTCAATCTTTTCAAAATTCGGGAGACCATAACTCGCGTATTAATAGGAATTTTTTCAGCGGATTTTCATCAATAGTCTTAGGTTTCATAATATTTTCAGATGAAATTATAAAAAAAAAAAATGGTGTAATCCCCCATTCTAGTATCGGAAGTTGCTCCTCATATGTAATCTAAAGCGACAGCCGTATTTTAGTAAGGCAACGCAAGACCACATGTTGCAAGAAGCGAGCAAATTATTGACATTTATTTATTCCTAATATTTTTTGGTGCTGCATTTTCAACAACAACTATTCTACCTACCATTCTCTTCTTTGTAGAGATTCCAGGTCCGACCCGCTTATCTCCCCCCTCCCGCGACGACGAAGATGACTACTCCGACCAATTCGGCTCCGCTGAAGAATCCACCGACTACGAGCCAATATCCTCTTATCCAGCCCTTCCAGCGGGGGGTCACGCTCACCCCCCACCACCCCTTGTGGAGGTGGCACCACCCACTCCGGCTCGAGGGTCCCACATGAGCTACGTGGAGAACCACGTGCCTGTTGATCTTCCTACGAAGAGACCGGAGAATATGAACTCTGTGGCCTCAGCTAGGGGGCATAGAGTGAGGCCGGCTTGGTGGGTGGTGGTGGTTATGATGGTGTAACATTGGAGGGATGATGTGAAGTGACAATAAGTATGGATGGTGAGTGGGGGTAGGTAGATGAAGGAGAAAATTTTGGGAAGCAAAAATATACCGATTTTTTTTTTTTCATACAAATGTGATGATTTTCCTATACAACTTTCAAAGCTTTCTATTTTAGCTTCAAATGCCCGTGAAGTATTACAGAGTGATCAGAAATAACTTAAAATCCTATTAACTGTCTGGCCACTGTTCTGATATAACCTTTTTGTATTTATTTTCAAAATGACAATTGTATTTCCGCCTTCACCTGGTGTTGTGCAATCTGAGGAATATAAAGTTCACCAGAATTGTATTGCCAACTGCATCATTTCTTTTTGATCACTCCTTTTAAAAATATGAAATTAATGTAGAAATTTATATAAGCAAATTAATATGATTTATATATATACAGGTGTCTCAGGACGAGCTTACGCTATCTATATTTTAAATACTATTTAATATAATTTAACGAAATTTGGTATCTAGGGGTTATCCAACATGCCCGTTTTAACTAAAATATTTTCAAAGCAGTAGCACTTCCGGTTTGACCGGAAATTGACCTCAACTTTCTTATTTTAAATGGAATACGCTATATTTTATTTTACCATTGAATGCAGCGGAAAATTTTACATATGAAGCAATAAAAACATTTTACTCATGATCAACTACTTCCGGCGTTATTCAACTTTTTTTGATTTTTTGTCTGAAATCCGGCACATTTTCAAAACTCTGTATATCGGGAACGAGATCGAATTTTTATAATCTGAAAAAAGCCTTTTATAAAGGAGACTTTAAGCTACATTCTCCATAGAAGAATCCTCGATTATTTATAAAAATGTGACGGGTACGTTACACCAAAATTACAGTTGACAAACTTCAAAAAAGACAATTTTTTTAAATGGAACCTCCCGTTTTTTATTACATAAATGTATTCTACGGCAAAAAATAAGGGCACTTTATGTAACATGTCCTATGTTGAAAGTTGATAGAATTTCAGTAAATTAGAAAAACATGTAATCTGTGTATAATTATTTTATTAATACGGATAAGTAAGCCATGGAAAAACAATGTTTGTTTTTACAAACTCATCTACTTGATTTCTTAGATAATTTACCGTTGGATCAAAGGAATTTAATATGGTACCAGCATGATGGCGCTCCACCCCGCCATAGAATAAATACTTTTTTGGAAACAATTTTTGAAGATAGGTGGCTGGCAAATAATGGACCACATAGGTGGCCTCCTCGTTTACCCGATTTAACTCCACTTAATTTTTTTGTTTGGGGTTACATTAAAAACGGCGTCTATCAAAAACCTTTAACTACTAAAGAAGATTGCCAACATAGGGTACGAACAGCATTTAACAACATGTCACCTCGGATGATAAAAAATGCTACACAAGAAGAAGTATTGAATAGAGTAACAATGTGCTTACATATGAATGGAGGACAGTTTGAATATGTATTAAATTAATCATAGTTTTGTATTTAGAATTTATATGTTTTTTCCATGGCTTACTTATCCGTATTAATAAAATAATTATACACAGATTACATGTTTTTCTAATTTATTGAAATTCTATCAACTTTCAACATAGGACATGTTACATAGAGTGCCCTTATTTTTTGCCGTAGAATACATTTATGTAATAAAAAACGGGGGGTTCCATTTAAAAAAATTGTCTTTTTTGAAGTTTGTCAACTGTAATTTTGGTGTAACGTACCCGTCACATTTTTATAAATAATCGAGGATTCTTCTATGGAGAATGTAGCTTAAAGTCTCCTTTATAAAAGGCTTTTTTCAGATTATAAAAATTCGATCTCGTTCCCGATATACAGAGTTTTGAAAATGTGCCGGATTTCAGACAAAAAATCAAAAAAAGTTGAATAACGCCGGAAGTAGTTGATCATGAGTAAAATGTTTTTATTGCTTCATATGTAAAATTTTCCGCTGCATTCAATGGTAAAATAAAATATAGCGTATTCCATTTAAAATAAGAAAGTTGAGGTCAATTTCCGGTCAAACCGGAAGTGCTACTGCTTTGAAAATATTTTAGTTAAAACGGGCATGTTGGATAACCCCTAGATACCAAATTTCGTTAAATTATATTAAATAGTATTTAAAATATAGATAGCGTAAGCTCGTCCTGAGACACTCTGTATATATATACAGGGTATAAATTTTAAAACAGGTCATAGGGCTATAACATAGAAAAACAGTTTTTAAACGCCAAAAGTTTTTATATTAATTTATTGAAAAAAGAAATAATGCATATTATAAAGAGAAAAATTACGAATTTTTTGATACCGAACACATTACATTTCTGTTTCAGATAAAGCCAGAAAATAAATTTAAAAATTTGCATAATTAAGGAAAAATATCATTAGCCGTGAAACTGATAGAAACAAAACAATTGTTGACTTAAGACATTATTTGTTAAATTATTATTAGTATTTTCGTTTTATTAAGAAGAAATCGTGGTTAATTTGTCTCATGAAGAAAAATTACAAATTATTAAATGGTTTTAATTATTCCCTTGTAGTTTGCAGTTTTTCTCGTTTCTTATATTACATGTAGATCTTCTTTAATTTGTAAATACCTATTACAATAAATAATTAATGTTTCTTAAATAAATATCCTAGTGTTTTCTTTATTTTGTGTTATTTTGTATTAGTTCATAATTTAATAACTTTAATCTTTAATTGCCCCCTATCAGGTTAGGAAAAAATGACAATGTTTTGTTTCATAGCTAATGATATTTTTTCTTAATTGTACAAATTTTTAAATTTATTTTCTGGCTTTACATGAAACAGAAATGTAATGTTTTTGACATTAAAAAATTCTTAATTTTTTTCTTTATAACAGGAACCAATCATTTTTTAAATAAATTAATATAGAAACTTTTGGCGTCTAAAAAACTGTTTTTCTATGTTATAGCCCTATGACCCGTTTTAAAATTTACACCCTGTATATATATTTTATAAATTAATATCGATTGATAAATGACTGATTTTGCTTCATATACGTCAAATAAAATCCATATAAAATTAATATTTTTTGTAAATAAATTTCGTAATATTGCAACGGTTCATACGACTTGTTCAAACGAGGAATAGTCAGTTGTGTATTTGTAGTAATACCGAAAAGACGTGTGTTTGTGTTGTTTATAAATAATATATTTGAATATTTTTATAGTTAATAATTTGTTAATACTGTGGTCTCGTCTTCCATATTCTGGTAAGTTTTCTAATAATATATTGTTATAAAATATTTGAGCCTTATTTATTTTTGAATAATCTTATTATTTGTGCCAAAAAATAAGTAGAACAAGATATTAAATAATCATATGACTGGTTCAGCGTAACTGGGCGATGGTCAAAACCACGTATGGCTCGCAAATAATAATGGCTTAATGCAAAAACAACCAATATCAACATGTAATTTGAAAATGGGTGATTTAAAATTTCAGCTATAATACCGCAAGAGTATACGTGTATTCCTAACTATCTTTCTGTGAAACAAGACACACCAGGGCTGGACAAACTTTTTCGGCTTAGGGCTATGTGAATGTTTGAAATATGACTAGCGAATCATACGGATATTTGTAACGTGACTAGCTTTGCGCGTGTGACTAAAAATCTGATGTGGCCAACACACTACTGCCCGCTATTTAATTTTTATTAATTGAAATACATACCTACATACTTACTAATGCTATATTTGATATTTCCTTTTTAAAATGTCACCATCATCGTGAAAAAGTTTCAATTGGATTCTGGGGACCTCATAACGTGGCCATTTACTAAAATCTCTATACGCGATTTTTAGCACGATCCCTATACCTCCCTTACCAAGGGTAGCGGGAGATAAAAAAGTTTCCCAAAAGATGAATGAAAATCTTGCTGATATAACTCAAAAATTGACACGTAAACGGTAAAGGATATGAAAGTTCATGGAAAGTGATGTATTTTTATGTTTTATGATATGACATTGGTTCAATGGACGCCGAATTCTTTTGGATCCTTTTCAGATCGACTTTGGCTGTTTTTGCATTAAACCATATAATTGAAGGCACCACGGGTGTTAAACGACAATAATGCCTTCGTCAACGTACTCGCCTCGGGCCAGAGGCCCTCGACAACAACCCTTGGTACCTTAATTACTAATGTGTCGTTAAATAGTTATAAAAAACAAAATTTTTACTTTTTTTTTAAATATTTTAATAGTTCCGAAGTTATTTGAAAGTTAAATATTGGCCAAGGTCGCCACGACATTTGTCTTAGTACAATTATTTAATTTTTTTGAAAAACAAAAGCACATCTAAGATGCCCTCTGAAAGGTATACGAAAAGTCTAATTTAATCAAATTACTCTTATAGTTTTCCAGATAGCAAAGGTATACTCCCTTATATCTCAAAATCTATTGAAGATCGGACCATGGTTTTTTTTACTCATATTAGTCAGCCCTCAAAAGTAGTTACACTTGTTTTTGAACACACTATAATATGACTATATTAGTTATTTATGTATTACGAGCGTAAGGAGGCTTTTATGGCCTGCGGCGGGATTTTGAGCCCGAGGCGTAAGCCGAGGGATAAAAAAGGCCATAAAAGCAAGTTACGCTCGTGGTACATACAAAACTTTATGCACGGACGAAAATTTTCAAATTATGAGTGTTAGAAAAATTGTATCGAAAAGAATTTGCCCTCGTACATCCAGTATCTAGTGTTGCTATGAAAGCGGAGAACAACAGTTTATTGTTTGTTTATTAGTTATGTCATTTGAGTTTTATTTTGTGTATCTCCGTGCTTTCCAAATAAATTTCACAAAATTAATTTTAATTTTTCATTAAAGAATATAAAAATTTTCGATTTGTAATAAAAACTTTTCATGTTGCCTGTTTAAGTTGTTTATATTGTAGGGTATAATGAGGCCCGCGGACTATAAAATGACGTTTATGTCAAAGAAATTCGTGTATAATTGTCAAATTATGATACGTCCGTGCATAAAAGTATTATATGAACTAAGTGTATGTGAGTTGCTTCTCAAAATTTTCGATTCTATCTACTCTATATTTTTATCTAAACCTTTTTTTGGCTTGAGATTGTTATATATCTAGAGATTTTTGTTTATGATGCAAATTGTTTTGTAAATACTTGTATATAAGTAAAGAACCCTGTGTATAATATGGTTGGGAATATATTCAACGAATTATTATATTGTAAAGTAGATCACATACGAGCGTTCTCAGAAAACAAGTCTATTTTTACATTTATAATGAACATATTTCAAATTCAAACACAAACAAAAATTATTAAGTTTTCATTTCCCACGATGACGCATAACAGAAAGATTGAATTAGTTTAAACTCTGACTTTTTTATGTTTGCAGTCTTAATGAAAAAGGAACTTTATATAAAAGAATATCGTCCATATAGTATAATAGTGTACTAACTGTTTAGTTTACAGTATATTACATGCCAAAAGCAAATATTACATTTCGGCGATTTTTGGTTTTAGCTGATTTGTAAAAGTACATAATGTCTAAAGTCACATTAAATTAATCGTACACTTTACAACGTGATTACGTTAAATTGATTTTTTGAAAGTCTAAAAATGACATTTAAATGACAACGGATTAAATTTTTAATAAATAAATTTTTTAGGGTTTTTGGCCAGATTTTAAAATAAAATTAAAGTTGTTTCCGAGCCTTATCCCAAGAAAATTTAACATTTTATAAAAAAATGAAAGTAAGCCCAGCACACTTAAACATTTATATAGCTTCCGGGAGCAGTCAAGAGATGGTATTGGCGTACGATCCATATGTCAACCATTTAAGTTTCTGAACGCTGAGAAACATTCAAAAAGTGACAGGAACGTATGTGAAGTCCTGAATTGTAAAAAATACAGTTAGGCCAACCAAACAAGTCCGTTGGGTAGGCGTGGTGTGTATTTTAGAGGTACACAATATACAGTATGTCCCCGGATTGAGTTTACAAGAGGAAAAAAAAAATTATTTTTGATTTTACGAAAAAATGCCTAGGGAAGAAAAATTTTTGCTTGAATTAAAACGCATGTTTCAGTTATTAAAACTTATAATTAATGTAAGGTTCTTTTATTATAACGTTTTTTCGTATTTTGTCCTCCTAATAATACAGTTATTACATTGAATATTACATGATTTTAGTTAGCTTTGAAATATTGACAAATGATTATTAATTCTAATTTCAGAAAAAAAAAGAAAAAAACGGCGAAAATAAAAATATCTGTAGTTTATTCAATTAAGGGCCGGAATTATAAAGGTCCAGTTAAATTTAGTTCCATAGTAAATTTAATTAAATGAACAAATGCAACGCGAATTTTTGACAGTAATGATTTAAATGTCATAAGAATATGGTAACTGATTCGATTTTGTCCACTTTATTAAATTTACTTTGGAACTAAATTTAACTGGACGTTTATAATACCGGCCCTAACTCTTTTTTATCTGATATTAGAATTAAAAAATCATTTGTCAATATTTCAAAGCTAACTAAAATCATGTTAGATTCAATGTAATAACTGTATTATTAGGAGGTCAAAATAAGAAAAAACGTTATAATAAAAGAACCTTACATTAATTAAAAGTTTTAATAACTGAAACATGGGTTTTAATTCAAGCAAAAATTTTTCTTCCCTTGGCATTTTTTCGTATCAAAAATAATTTTTTTTTTCCTCTTGTAAACTCAATCCGGGGACATACTGTATAGTACGCTATATTTAAAATTATCTATACCTTATTTCGAATAAGACGAACTATGAACAAAAATAGTTTTAAAAACATTGATTTCTTTTATAAAGATGGACGAAAGCAGAGTAAATTAAGAAACACAGACACGCGATAACCTGTCAATTTGCTAGCTACTTTCACTTTTGTCACGGAAGGTACAACGCCGGCAGGAGTTATAGGATTGGCTTAAACTTTTACCGCCACGAATTTTTAAAATTTGTTGGCATATTTTCCGATGGACTTATTTGTTTGGTGGCGCTGAATTACTGAAGACTGATTCAGTCATTGTGTTGTTTATAGTACTTCATTAAAATATCAAGTACCAATCAATGGCCAATTTTTCAATTTGTTACAATGGTAGAGCACCCCAATATACCAAAATGTTAAAAATACTGGTCCTTTATTATTATTATTATTATTATTATTATTATTATTAATTATGTACTTAGTTTCTGTTAACCTGAGGGCCTTTGCAAAAAAATCAAGTAACAAAGTAAGGTTATATTGTCATTACTATACTTGCCGTCAAATAATTATGGACTGAAGATTTCTACACTGATGCCAAATATTTTAAGTGTCTATCTGTACAAATATCTATCAATGTCATTTTATATTCTGACATTTTCATTAGTACTTACGCCTTTTATTCCCAATCCTATAAATTGTATTATATTTAGACTTTTGAAAAGAAAATAAGTGAAACTCATGAATTAAATAGTCCTGGTTTGGTTCTTATAAAAAACGTTTAGAAAAACAAGATTTAAATGCCATGTACACAATATTTTCAAAAAATTGGCGTTACATCCTGAAAAAATTTATAATTTATTAAATAACAAGAAAACTTTGGATTGAACTGCAGAAGCATGTTGTGTTGGCAGATCTACTGTTCACCTAATAATCACTTATTTTTACCTTTTATTTAAATTTCATCGGTTATCGTATTTTAACGCAAACGCGACCTTAGCTTGATGTGTGGAAACTTTGGTCAAAATATAAATATAAATTTTTCACAGAGACAATTTTATATTACGTATTACTGTCTTACCTTACTTATTTGTTATAATGTTTTCTTCATGTACGATGTATTAAAATTTTTAATTAGTTTTAAATGTATTATATGACATTTGCGTTCATTCCTGTTCTTGTCAAGTTACAAGCGGCAACACCGCTGGGCAAGGGGCAAGGTGCGGAAAGGGATAAAAGTTGAACATCAGTCCATAATCATTTGACGGCGAGTATAATCATATTTTAATTCCTGCTTTTACTAAATGTGAAAATATGCAGGAATTAATTTAAAAATTTGATTTTATATAAACCGACAAAATTAAATTTGGTCTCTTGATATATTTGAAACAGTGACATATCTGTTTTTGGCATGAAACCACAGATATATAAATAAATATTAGTTTTATAAAGTTAGTGCACTATTAAACTAAACGGGCGATGTCTGCAAATACCCTGAACCTAAACAATATAAATAATTATTGACATGTTTGCTAATAAGACTTATATACCCACTAATGGGTAAAACGGGTACCTACCTAAACAACCGTGATGACGCATTTATTTTATTTAGTTTTATTGTATAAGAACGTATGTGAAATATATGTTATATAAGAGATTGTATATATGAAAGATTTATGAAGAATAAAGAACTACAGATAAAGTTGCCTGTCGTTGTATCTACCCGTGAAGGATCGTGTGTTAGTGTGCCGTGAATATATCAATAGGAAAATATCCTCGCAACAGGTGGTAGAGTGACAAATCGAACTACTCCCTGGATTCGTCTGTCCTGCAGGATGACAGCGTTCGATTGATATTTATGTGAGGGGAAATGGGCATCAACAGGACACAGACACGAGGACCACAAATCGCGAAAAAGATACGGATACGGAGATCAATAACAGAATATAAAAAATCTGTTGAGGGTAGCACAATAAGATATCTTTAGGCATTTCCATTTTTTGTTACGTAAGTAGAGCATTTAACGAATTTTGTTCACATAAAGTATTCTTTATTAGGGAGAACCTGATGGTGCACACTATTTTCAGTTGAATATAATAGTACAATCTATTTTAGTGTACCTAAGATTTTTACAGTGTTAAATTAGTTTAAAAAATCTATTGTGGCCAGCACAAAACCTTCCGTCATTTCGATGTATTTTGTACAAATCCGATACCAAAAGTTCCTTGAAAAAGATTCTATATATCCTGTAAAATTGTAACACGAACTCACTATTTTTTACAAATTCCATATTGCATGTTCCTTTGAAAAGATTCTATAAATCCAATATAATTATAACACGAATGTACATTCTATAAATTGCACTTCACACTTCCTCATTCCTATCCAACGCATCTTCTTCACACAGTTCTTCCTCTCTCAAGTATTCTGCTACACAGTCCTTCCATCTTCTCTTTGGCCTTCCTCGTACTCCCGGCATTGAAACTGCAAGTCACTTGCGAGGGACACTCTGTCACTTATGTTACTTTCTGATCCTATACTTTCCACTTTGGTTTTGCACTTGACACAATTTTTGCAAAGCTGACTGAATTTTGAAAGTTAACCTCTCTTAATATCTCTATAACTCTATATCTATTGAATATGAAGGAAAATGTATAATCAAATCGTACAGAGAATAAGATTTTCTTTCATATTAATGATCATAAAATGTCGAAAAAAGTTATTCCACTGCGTTTTTTCCAGAAAAACTGTTAAGAACTTCAAATAAGGGTACTTCCGGTTGACCATTTATAACCAAAATCTAATCAGCTCTTCATATGGTTGTAAAGAAGAGGAATACGAAAGAATCATAATTTTTAGAATTGTAGTTTTGAAGTTATCGTCGGGGAAAAATTTGTCACACACACACACGAACACACACACACACACACACGAACACACACACACACACACACGCACACACACACACACAGACATCAATGTAAAATTAGTAAAATTGTATTTTAGGGATCTTAAAACGTGGTTATTCATTAAAATCTCACCACCGAATTTTTTGACCAAAGACAATACCTTCCTTATCTAAAGGTGACGGAAGGTAAAAATCAAGGAACTTTAGGTATGGGATATATACAAAATACATCGAATTGACGGAAGGTTTTGTGCTGGCCACAACAGATTTTTTTCTATTAGCTTTGAATGATATGATGTATGTACTCCAAAAAAAGTATGGTATTGTTTTTCTTGACTATTTCGGGCACCAATCTTTTGTTTAATTATTTACGAAAATAACAATAAATTAATATTAAAAATATTGTATAAAATTTCATGAAAACTACTTTTTAAAAATTGTGAAACCAGCTCATTGTTTTAAAGTATCGTGGCATATTCTTGCATGTTCTGCTTTTTGGATATAGAAACCTGATATGGTACAAAACGACTGACAATCGTTGTATAATGCCCCTCGTAATAATTCTCAATCTTAATCTACCAATAATCCCAAAATTGCGTCCAAATAATGTCATTTTCTATCCATTCTTCTCATAAATCTTCTTGTGTGGACAAGCGACCCGTCGTGTTAGAAGAAGATAACAAATTCATCGTGGGATTTTTTTAGTAAATCCGATTGAAGTCGACCGCGGGGTGAATCAGTGCACACAATATTTGTGACTGGGCGATTTATCACTTGCTACGGCACGGAGCACAGCGCAAGATGTCGTTCGGGCTCCCGGCTCCGGGATTCGGATCCCGCTACGCTTCCAAAAAAACACACAGCTGAAGCGGACACAGGAACGAACATCACGTGAGATAACTCTTCCTTACTGCCGCAACATTAACCAATGGCACACAGGGAAAGGGTAAACGGGGAGAAGATAGTAACAGAGAAAGTATTAATTCTGTTATAGGGAAATTTTTATTTAAATACAGTGTGTTCTGAAAAGAACCTAATGAACGCAGAAACGTATGTCTGATTATTATTCAATGGGCTACTTGCATACCTTTTTTTTATTTAATATTTTTGAAGAGAAGGTAAAAACTTGCTACCCATATTTATTCTTTTGACAAAATTTTTATTAATTAGCCAGAAAAAAAAATAATAAAATTTGATTATTTGAATTCCCGCCATGTATGACGTAGAATTACGCCGACCAATGAATAGTCGTAAAGCCACAGCGTGGTGCCGTCCCATAGTAATGATCTGTTTGTGCGGGTAATGTAGATCACCTGTTTGACGTTTCAATAATAGTTTGGAGGTTAGTATTTTAGTTTATCTTTTTGGTATTGATATTTTAAATTATAAGTAACTACCTATGTGTTTCTTTATAAAGTAATTAATGTATTTAAAAGACCAGAGAGAGAGAAAAATGAATTAATGTCAAACTCAAATTAAAACTTTCTCGCACGCCATGCCATCTATTGACAACATTCTTAAACATGCTTCCCCTCCCCAGTTATAATATAAAGACGTCACAGAAAATTTTCTTTCTTAATTTAGTAAAAAACAAATAATTATTTTAAAATAAAATTTACATTTTTATGTATGTTTTCAATATAACATTACGTATATAGTGACAGAAATCGGATTTTCAGTACCACGCAAGTAGCCCATTTCAAGGAGAGATAATAAAGAAGGATACAGAAGTTCGCCATTCACCGTTTTCTATTGTTAAAAATAAGAATTCAAGAAAAGCTTTGATTTTTCTAAATAATATTTTTGACAATATCTCGTGCCAGATCGACATTTAATTACATAGTTTCAAATTATCATACGTTTTTACTTCCTTGTACGAAGTAAAGGAAGTATTGTAATCGCGAAAAATTTCGGTTTCCAGATTTCAACGGAAATATCCATTTTGACTAATTTCGTCGTGACGTCTGTACGTACGTACGTATCTCGCATAACTGAAAAACGGGAAGCCGTAAAAAGTTAAAATTTTGTATTTAGGACATTTAAAATATCTAGTTGTGCACCTCCCTTTTTGGTCATTACATAACTTTCGGAAGTGGTACTTTACTTGAAGCCTATAATAGATTTTAATGAAAAACTATATTAAAATATAATTAAAAACTTTTTAAATTTGGTATACAATACTTTTATATCAATGGGAATAACATAATAGATTTTGGTTAAAATAGTCTAACCGGAAGTGATACTTTACTTGAAGATGTTATCAGTTTTTCTTGAAAAAAATAGTGTTATTTTGATTTTAGAAATAAATGCTTCAAATAAAGGTTTTAGAGAATCGAATACTGCGTTGAAAATATTAAGTATGATTAAATTAGCTCTTTGTATAAGCGAGATATGTAAATTTTAAAATTATGTACTTTTTACCTCTCGCTAAGAGAGGTATTGCAATCATGCTAAAAATCACATATCCAGATTTTAATGAATAAGCACGTTTCAAGGTCACTAGAATCCGATTTTAACATTTTTACAATGATGTCTGTGTGTGACGATTCCTCAAAAACTATAAGATATAAGACCTGTTTAACTATGAATTCCTCAATCTAACATTCCTGGGAAGAGCTGAAAAGGTTTTAGAAACAATTGAACAACCGGAAATAGTAGTTTTTAAAAGAAATTCTTTCAAATATTATTTTTTGAAAATTTTTGATATTACTAATTTTGAAGAACTAAATTCTTCACCTGAAACATTTAAATTTTTTATTATATCTTCTATAAATTTAGAGATAAAGACGCTATAATATATAGAATATCTGGATATAACAAGTCGAGTAGGCGAAACTACACTAAGGAAACCAGTTGACAAATTCTAATGTTTATAACATAATTTGTAAATGATAGATTTCAGTGTCAAAAAAATCAACAGTTTTAGTGACATGGTGGAATAAATTCCAGTTCCGTATATGAAAAACTTTCTTATTATAAACCCTACAGAAAATTGATGTAGAACTTTATGGGCCAACTTTTTGAGAAAACTTAAATAGCCACCACAAGAATTTTCTATCGTCTTTTGTTTTTGAGCTACAGGCAGAAACTTGTTTTACGCTTATTTTGAAAATTCTTCATATCTCACTTATTATGAGAGATTCTGAAAAAATGTTTAGATAATTTTTATGCAGTTTTTTTTAGGTAGAAAAACGTGGTGTAATTAGATTTTTTCAAAATTTAATAATTCTCGCTGACCGTTATTTTTATCTTTTCATTTTTGTTTTTAGTCCTGCTATATCATAACAACAATATAGTACTACGAAAACACTTTATTTCCTACATTTAAATTAATTTTCTAAAAAATCATTCTGTAATTTCAGTTATACTTAGAATTTACATCATTTGGCAATGCATTTGATAAACCTCCTAATAACTTCTCAAGACTTTATAACACATCACCAATTGATATCTGTCGAATCCCCGTAACATCTTGGTGGTTGTGGAACGGTTCCTCCCCACATATTAATTCCATTTTAATTAAAACATGGAAGGAATTAATATTTAAATGAGGTCTGGAAGGGTAGTTGGACGTGAGGAAGAAGTTTGGAGAGTTGAGAAATTATCAGAAGTTCCTTCTGCGCCAGTTGGTACGTCGGAATGTGAACAAACCCTCTATCGATTCAGGATATAACGTGACAGATTTATCGCTACATGTTCGACACTTTGATACGACCAACGGACATAGCAATAGCGCGCACTCATTTATAGTAATTACAACACAATAACGGCACAGGGAATACAAAGTAGATGTGTTTAACTATCTTCAGAAGTGTACGAAAGGTATCACATGGTATTCCACCTGTTCGTTGTAGCTGTAGGTATTTATTTGGAAGATTTTGTATTTCAAACTTCAAAGTACAGATTAAAAGGGTACAAACTTATGATTGTATGTGTCTATCTTCAGAAATGCAATAAATATGAGCATGAATTAAATATATTGTGACGATAGTCACTAGATTTGAATTTATTCTTTATGTTTAACATTGTAGTCATGTGGTTAGCATGTCAGTTTTTTGCTAAAGTTTGATTATTTTAAATCAAAGTTCAAATCCCACAAGTAAAAATATTATTTTTGCATTTTTTATTGGTTTGTATTGTTTTGAATTACGCATACAATATAATTGTTTGGTTATATTGTATGTCGTTTGTTGTAAAATGTATTGTTGTATTTTGATTATAGCTGCTAATGTTTATAAAATTGTTGTTTATCTGTCAGCTATTGTGTGGTCGAGTGGCTAGTATGCTTGACCAGCACGCTAGATATCGTCGGTTCGATCCTACATGAAACTGTATTTTTTATATTTTTATTCAAACTTGGCGAGAATTTGCAGGATGAGTAAAAACGTGTTTGAACCTTTTTTGATATTTTTAACGGTTTTTCGGGGTATAAATAGAAGCTCGGACGTTAGATTCAAGCAGAAAGTGTGTGCTTTCTCAAGAGAGAGTGTGTGCTCTCTCAAGGGAGCATTAGCTCTCCAACGAGCCTAAGATGGTGTGTGCCGTCTTCTGCGAACCTGGTGAGGGCCAGGTGAGCGGGTTGTGGATGACCTTGGCTGCCTCTGACTCAGTGCTGTTGGTGTGTGCCGGCAGCTCGTGAGAGAGTGCAGCAGGTGGACCGTACCGGTGTAGCTGGTTGTTTTGTGCAGTGGTGTTGGCCGCTGTACGCCGTAATCGCGATTGTCAATGAGTGTTGGTGTGTGCCAACATTGTTAGATTGAAATCGCGATTGTTAATGAGTGTTGTCAAAGTGACAACACTGTAACCGTACCGTGTTCCCGTAACTTTGGTGTGTGCCATTGTTACTCGTTCATAGCGTGTTCCCGCAACCTTGGTGTGTGCCATTGTTGTCCGTTCATTGTTGATCGTGCGTAGTAGAGAAAATATCCTGCAAGTATCGCTGATTCATTGTTACTTTGCTTTGTTATATTTATTACTTTCTCATTTTAATTTATTTTAATAAAATATTAAAAATGATTACAATTGATTTCATTGTCAAAAGCCGAACTCTGTCTCCACTAAGCTACCCGAGCACTTTTTGGCGTTCCAGCCATCCTTTTCAGCGACGCTATGAGAGCGTCCTTTACAGGATCGACCATCTCTCCTTATGCTGTTTCCGATTTATTGGCGCCCGATCAAACCCTTTGACAGCATGGAGAACGAGCAGGGACGTCATTACAAAATGGCGACCGAATAGGGACAACAGCGTCCCCCCCTTTATTTTTCGCCGTTACAATATATATATTTCATAAACGATATGTAATTATAATGAATTCAATTGACGTAAGAATGGCATTGTGTAATAAAAATCTGTTGTGGCCAGCACAATATCTCTTATATTTCTGGTACACACACAAAAAAATTCTAATTACATATATCTATTGTTAACATATTTTTATATTTTTTAATTCATTCTAGGTGTAAATAAATTTCCTCTTACTCTTCTAAATGTTCGAGATTCTTCAAATTCGAGATTGGCAGTATTTCTGATGCATATATAATGTAATATATGTATCTATAATTTTAAATATTAAATTAATAATAAATTAAAAAATATCAAACATACTTCTCAAAAAAATCTGTTGTGGCCAGCACAAGACCTCTTGCCATTTCCATATTAGGCTATATAAGTATTGTATTGCACTTCGCTATCGAACCGTCGTTTTACAACAAAATATCACAGAACTTTACCCAAATATTGTTTTTGATTATATTTAACATGTCTTCTGCACACACATATAATTCTAATTTTATCTATTTTTCATTGAATGAGGAAATTCCTATTTGTCAGAGATTCTTCCAATTCATTAACCAGATTGGCGGTATTTCTGATGGATATATGCATTTTACCTATAATTTCAAATATTTCATTAATAAAATAATAAGAAAGATTTAATATACTTCCCAGAAAAAACTATCAGAATGTCACTAAAACTGTTGATTTTTGACACTGACATATGCCATTTACAAACTATGTTATAAACATTTGAATTTGTCAAGTGGTTTCCTTAGTGCCTTTGCCTCTGCGATTAGAATATTATACCGTGAGTATTTTTTAACGTGAAACATTGGGTTTGTCATATCTATGGCTACGACTTGATATTTGATTGACAGCAATGTATTTGCCCGTTCCATTTAAAATTAAACATAGGGAACGAATTTGACAGAAGTATTATATTTAAATATTGTAAGAAATTTAGCCTAGTCAGAAAATCACTCGAGAGCACTAAACATATTTCGGGCACAAGCGCACACAGTATTTTTTCTACATCTAATTTAATTTTTAGAAAACAGGTATAATTATTTAAACAAAATTAACCTCTAATGACATCTTGTCAATATGACAGATAACCGTTGAATTTTCCTATAAGTTATGATTTGACATTTGATTGACAGCAATGTATTTGTCTGTCTCATTTAAAATGACACATGGGGAATGAATTTGACAGAAGTATTATATTTAAATATTGTAAGAAATTTAGCCGAGTCAGAAAACCACTCGAGCACAAGGTGCATACTATATTTTTTCTGCAACTAATTTTAATTTAGAATGCAGGTATAATTATTTAAACAAAACTAACCTCTATTATCAAATGTCAAATTCGTTTCCTATATTTCATTTTAAACGGAACGGGCAAATACATTGCTGTCAAGTCGTAGCCATGGATATGACAAACCCATTGTTTCACGTTATAAAATACTCACGGTATATATTATGTCTTTATCTTTAAATCTATACAAGATATAATAAAATTTTTAAGTGTATTAGATGGAGAATTTTGATCTTCAATATTTGTCATAGCAAAAATTTCCAAAAAAATATATTTAGAAGAATTTTTCTAAGAAACTACTACTTCAATTGTTACCAAAACCGTTTCAGCTCTTCGCAGGAATGTCAGATTGAGGAAACTGCAGTTAAATATTTTTTAAGTCTTATAGTTTTTAAGGAATCGTGTCTACAACATCCAGACATACACACACACACACACACACACACACACACACACACACACACACACACCAGTAAGTTCCGGTTGTCCAATTGTTAATGAAACCAAATTGACACACTCAGCAATACAATATTATTTTTGTTTCATAATTTCTGATTTATAGTTATGAGATTCAAGATTCAACCCCTTAACTTTCGTTCTCTAAACGACTAAACCCTAACCGATGCTTGAATGTGTTCTATATCCCTTCTTGGTCTTTGTGGCCCCGCGTTACGGCCATAATTGAAACGAGGAGATGAATATAAAATAATGGTTCGCTGGTGGGTTTTATAGGCTTGGACAATCCATTGAAATGACTTATAATTCCGGCTGCTAAATGTAGCCGAAATATCCACGCAGAAAGAAACCATTTGCGGCCTTTGTTCTGCAGAAGCGAGACGATTAAAAGACACAGAGAGACACGCAAAGGTAGAATAGGATTGAGAATAGAGGCATAGGGATTTTGTTTTCTCTAATACAGGATAATGAGCAGGAAATTAGTTTGAATACAGAAAATTGTAAATACGTAAGTAGTATTTTCAAAAAAACTATCTCTCGCTATTTTCGTTTTGTAACATAAGTATCGAATTTAACATTTCTTGTACACACAAATAATTCTAAATTAATAATTCAATAAGAAATATTATAAACAATTCCACTGACATTTATCTGTCAATGAGGTCCTCCACCATAACAAAAAATAATAAAATGTACAATTTGTACTCAATAAATAACGATTAAGATTAAAACATATTTTTTAAATAATTTGCGAGATATTTGCAATTTGTTGTCAACGTCACTACTGTGATGTCACACAGTTGCTATCTTTCTCTCGCGGCCTACTATAGAGTGTGGTATACCCAAATCATTCAAGCAGCCAATGCACGTCATCATTTAGTGTAAAAACCTTAATGCATTAAAATCACTAATAGTGAAAAATGAAATAAAATTTCAATAATTTTTAACCGTCAAAAAGTGTATAGCCTTATATAATTATTATTAAGATGAATAGTAGAGATCATTAATTATAGTATATGACATTAATAATATATAAATAATGAACATCAACGTCATATTATTCGTTTAATTGTTGCTATAGTTGGCAACATTGATAATTTGTATGTTCATACTGTCAAAGTTATTATTTGAAAAATATTTGTATCGTATCGTTTGAAACATTTTTGTGCGTTGTAAAGGTCTACTTATAATAAAGTAATGTTAAACGCAACGCAACGACGCAACGTGACGCAAACACAAAATCTGTGAATCTGCCAAAGTAGCACTTCTAATCAATCAGAAGAATTCGATATATTTCTTTGAAATTAGGCTCACTTTTATTTATTACCTTTATGTGGCATACATTAGTATAAATAAGGTTAGTATTATAAAATAAATTAAATAGAAATGGACAGTGACGAAAATATAGTATTTATTTTGTAGATGTGATAGTTAATGAACATGTCGATAATATAAATTGCAATATGTATAACTCTTTTCATAAAGATTCTAAAACCTCTGCAAACGTAGCAGTACATGACGTCACAAATCTAGTTACTAAAATTCAATTTTTATTAATGACGTGCATTGGCTGCTTGAATGATTTGGGTATACAAAGCAAGAAAAAGATAGTGTTGTAGTGACGTCATATTGACTTTAAAAATTAAATGCAATTAAACTAAAAACAATTAAGTCTTTTCAATACTATGAATTGCTTCAAAATTTTAAAAAATCGTTTAAAATTATAAAAAAAAATTATAGAACTTTACCCAAATCTTGTTTTTATTGTACTTAGCATGTCTTCTGCTCACATACAATTCTAATTATATCTATTTTCATTGTATGAGGAAATTCCTAAATGTCAAAGATTCTTCCAATTCATTAACAAGATTGGCGGTATTTCTGATGGATATATGCATTTTACCTACAATTTAAAATATTTAATTAATAAAACAATAAGAAAGATTTAGGGCCGGTCTTATAAAACTATTTAATCAACAGTTAAAATTTAGTTAGCTACTAAACTAATTTAACTGAAGATTTGGGTATTATAAAAGTTTAATGACTAGTAAATCGACCTATTGAAGTAACTGTGGAATTTCATGCTATTGGATTTAAATCAGTTGTTAAAGAAACGTCAAACTATATTTTTTTTTTGTTATGTTTATTTTAAAACAATTGAAATAGGGAACTATTTACTTTTTAAATATTTTTTTAAGAAATGTCTGTGTCGAGTATGTCATCTTTAGAGTCTGTATCATCAGTGTCCTCGGATTCATAAACAGATAATGATGATGCAATTTATATTTGCACGAGATAGGCTACCAAAATTGTTCCGAAACAGGACAAATCCATATGAAATATTTGATGACAATGGCTCGTACCACGATCACGGTTTTAACTAAAACACTGTTTTAAGAAATGTCAAATTTCATTATTTAATGATAATAATAAATACTATGAAATTTATCAAAATATGATTTTAAAGCAGAACATAGTTTGTATTCAAACAAATATTTTTAAATAAATTGTTCTTCTAATATAAGGGTGAAATTACATTTTGAAATTTGAATTTGACATTTCTTAAAACAGCGTGGTACGAGCCATGAGTTTAAAAAGAGATTTCGATTGTCAAAACAATGTGTTTTACACATATTGTGACAGATTGAAAGAAATATAAGACCACTAACATTAAGAAATGTGTCAATTCCGCAATGAATCAGCTAGTAATAACCTTACGATTTTACGCAACCGGGTCGTTCCAAATTACATGAAAATAATCTTCAACAATATCTAATAGGTTATATTTTTCAATATCAATATGATTTTTCCCACGATCACGTTTCTTTTCCAACTGTAAAATCAACTGATTTACGTTTATAACGAATGTGAATATAGAAACTTTTCACAAAACCACAAACACACTACTAAAATTTAATTAAATCCCCCGTTAGTTATTTGATAGTGAGATTACTTTTATAATATCCATTTCTTTTTTAATGGTCCATTTAATTTACTTGTGCAGTAACTAACTAAGGATTCATTTATTGTTTATAAGACCGGCCCTAAATGTATTTCCCAGAAAAAGCTCTCAGAATGTCACTAAAACAGTTGATATTTGACTGACATTTGTCATTTACAAACTATGTTATAAACATTTGAATTTGTCAACTGGTTTCCTTAGTTTAGTTTAGCGTACTCTACTTATTACATCCCATTATTCTTTATGGCGTCTTTATCCCTAAATTTATAGAACGTATAATAAAATTTTTAAATGTATCAGATGTAGAATTTTATGTTCTTCAATATTAGTAATAACAAAAATTTTCAAAAAATAATATTTACGTAGTTAAATAGGTCTTCAGCATTATAGTTTTTGAGGAATCGTCCTTCGAACATCCAGACACACATCCACATACACACACAGATATCATCGTAAAAATATATCTCTCTCTCTCTTAGGGAGAAGTAATAAAATCGTATTCTAGGGACCCTAAAACGTGCTTGTTCATGAAAAACTGAACCACCAAAATTTTAACCAAAGAATATTTTCCTTACCTAAAGGTGATGGAAGATAAAAATATATGTATTTTGAAAGATGTATTATTAAAAAATTTTGGACCCCCAAATTCTTGTCTAGTTTGCCTTACTGTAAACGCTGTCCTGGCTTACAATAACCACCCCATTCTAATAATTCTTAATAGAATAATTGATGCAATTTGTTCATGCATTTTCCCATTTTCCTGCAACAAATCAAAAATATGTTAGTTTCCCGACATTTAACAAGTCCGGGCTTTTATCTGGCTTGCTCCTTCTCGTATTTATCATTCGCTAGATAGACGAACAATGCTGCAAGATTTACGTGTATCGTTGTTCCGTAATAGAGTTCCAACTTCGATGTCCTTTACGATCGCTTCCTGAATAATGTACCAGTACAGATTGTTTCGCTAAAGGAAACTTACCGCCCGGGATGCGTACGACCGAAGCCTACGTCAGTATTACGATTCCAACTCTCAAATTGAAAGTATAAAATGGAGAAACTGAAGTAAGGTTTCAGCATACGCAGCAGGATCGGTGTCAATATTGTTTAGTAATTTATTTCTTCCTTGTTTTAGGAATCAATTTGAACGTAGAGAAGTATAAGGAGTATGGCATTTTTTTATTAAAGTTTATAAAGAGTCATGTACTATTTATGCGGCGAATATATGAATTTAAATAGAGTGCCCTGGAAAGACATATGAGTATGATATTAGGAGGGTACTTACGTCAAGAATTTATTTATGGTATGATAGCAATGATCAATGAATAAATAGTTATTTTTTTTGCGAAAGGATAAAATTATGCGCTACTGAGTGAATTAATACTTTCCGCTCATCGATAATTAAATTTTATCATCGTGTGTACAATTCTATTTATATTTAAAACAGATTTTAAAAAATGTAAAATCAATTGAAGAGCTTTTGGCATAATTTTTTACCTCTCTAGGTAAGGAAAGTATTGTCTTTGGTCAAAAAATTCAGTGAGTTTTTAAGGAATAAGTAAGCATATTTATTATATCTGAGAAGTACATTAAATATTTCTTAATGTATTATTAATTAAATATTTAAAATTATAGTCAATGAATTTGAAAAATCTCGAACGTTTAAAAGATTAAGAGGAAACTTAATTATAGAATGAATTCAAACATATAAGATTACATTAATAACAGATGTGTTGTGGATACTGGCACACCCAGAAATAGGTAATATGCCGTGATGATATATTTATTTATTTTATTTATTTTTTATGTTATCTGATTATCAGTATGAAAGAATATCTTATTGTCTATTCACGCCACAAATGTCAGAAAATAAAGCTTGTTTATTATGTGTGTCTGTGCTACTTATTCCTCAAGCTGACACTCATGGGAAGAGGAAATAACAAATGGACAACCGAAAATAATAGTTTCTTAAAAAAAATGTACTAAATATTATTTTTTGGGAATTTTTGTTACTTCAAATATTGAAGAACATAAAATTCTCCATCTAATACACTTAAAAATTTTATTATATCTTCTATAGATTTTGAGATAAAAAATATAATATATAGAATAATCTGTTGTAATAAATTACACAGGACACCAAGGAAACCAATAGTTAAATTTATACGTTTGTAATTTTTTCTAGGAAGTACATTTAATATTTCTTATTGAATTATTAATTATATATTTAAAATTGTAGGTAGATAAGTATATTAATAGTAATAGTACACATATATCCTTAAGAAATACCGCCAATCCAGTCAATGAATTGGAACCATCTTGAACACTTTGGAAGAGTAGGACAAGACTCCTTATAGAATGAAAGAATAGATATAATGCGGATTTCACCATTTTTTTTTTATATTTTCATCTGAAAATATTAAGAAAACTAAGAAAATCCGGTGAAAAAATTCCTATTAATAAGCGAGTTATGGGCTCCCGAATTTTGAAAACATTTATGTGTTTTTTTATCAAACTGTTTTCATCATGGACCGAAATGTTCTTAAAATATATGCTATTTTAAGTTATGTTTACATAAAAGTAAATGAATATTATAACACTGTATAAGTCTACATACTTTATAATTACAGGTGTATTTCAATTTTAAATTTAATGCAAGAAATTTATGTTAAAATAAAAACTGTTTGAAAACTGCTGTACAGGAATGTTAGCCCCTCCTTTCGAATTTGAATTTCTTAACTTCCATTGGTAGTAATCCCCACCTCGCCACCTCCTAACACGCTATTTGTAATGCATGTATAGGCGGTCTCTCGGTCGCCAATCAAAATATTTTCATATTAGTGCCGAAGCGCTATAACAAAAAAACCTTTATTTCCGAAATATCTCAATTATACCATTTCATTTCTTTTTATTAATATTCGTTATTCAGCATATACATTCGTATTTTTTTAATATTTTCCTTTAATTCGATTGAGCTGGAATCCCCCATTAGAATTATTTGTGTGTACAAAAAATGTTAAATTTGATACTTTTATAACAAAACGGAAATGGCAGAGGTATTGTGTTGGCCAAAACAATTTTTTTGGTATAATAATATAATGCAAGAGATAAAAATATATATTTAAAAAAAAATCATTGAAAAATAATTTGTTTTGGTTTTAAAATAAAATTATTTAATAAAAACATTTAATATTTTTACAAATAATTAAAACAATGTTGTTATTATAATATTTATTTTAAAATAATACTCATACATTATTTAAATAAATATTGAATACATCATGCAATTATGAAATGATGTTATTGTAACTCAGCAATTTTTCAGGATTTTCATTAAATTGCGATTGAATATTGACTTTAAAATTGGCTTTATTTTTCAGCGAAGACTTCTTAGATCTCTTCTTATTCATCTTCGAGGGGTGAACATCTTTAGGGTACTTTCTATTATCATTTTCTTCATTTATTATCTTCATAGTAATTTTTTCCGTTGGTATGTTACTATTCCATGATATAGTACTTTGTCTTCTTTCTTGAATAGGACTTACTTATGTCTTCTATATTAGTGTTGGAAATATCATCTGTTGAAGAATTATTTGGAGGAGGCGTTTCGCCATTTAACCAATAAGTTGTCATCTTTCCTTTGCCTTTTAATTCAACTTCACCTCGTACAGAAATATCGAAAGTTTGGAATTTGTCAAGAGCTTCTTTTGTGAAAGGACTTATATGGATTTTTAAAGCTTCGCCATTGGATTCCATGCGGGATGCAGTGTTGACAGTGTCTCCAAAAAGGCAGTATCTTAAAAATAAAAACATTATAATTATTTGAAATAAAGACATTATAGTGACTAAATATACAGGTGTCTCTAAAATAGGAGGACATAGCTTAACCACAGATTCCTGAAGCTAAAATAAAACGATGGAACTAAATTTGCTTCTACCGGAAAGTGCACTGTTTAGTCAGTATTCTGCTTCAAAGTTCTTCAAAAAAAAAAAAAATTTTTTTGCCTATCATAACAGAACGCTTGTATGAAATTTGGTATGACAGTTTATATGGTTAAGTTTGTAAATATAGCATGTGTTCGTGTTATAATTTTATTGGATATATAGAATCTCTTCCAAGGAACTTTTTTATAGCATTTATCCATTTTTATTTCAATACTTTTATTTCTAAAAATTCACACAGTTGTTCAAATACTCTAAAAATGCGTACACTTACGTAACGTGTTCTTTACAATCAAATATTATTACTACCAAGTTTATATTTCTATCCATTTTTTAAATACTGCCCCAAAAATCAATTTACCCCACATTTAGATAAAAACTTCAAAATTTTAAAAAATCTAATTTTTATGAATCTAGATACTTCTCAATGCGCTGATTTCAAATTTTGAAACTGCAGGTCGATATCTCGTTTCGTTCACGAGATATTTAGATTTAAAATTTTGCTCAAAACTGCCCATTTTTGGGTTATTTTCATAATTTTTCACCAACCGGTTCATTTTTTATGAATAAAAGTTTGAAAATTGGCAAAATCTGAAAAAATCGTAAGGGGTACCCCTTACGATTTTTGCGATTTTTAGCCATTTTCAGATATTTTGCTTTAGAGATTGTATGCGGGGTTCAAAAATTCTAAAAATTGGTGTACTTATGTAATTTTGCCCGTAGAATCGAATGGTGATGTCGCCAAATTCATATCTCGACAGTCTTGAGAAAAAACTTTAAATCTAAATATCTCGAGAACGAAAAGAGATATCGACCTGCGGTTTCAAAATTTGGAATCAGCGCATTGAGAAGTATCTAGATACTTAAAAATTAGATTTTTGAAAATTTTGAAATTTTTATCTGAAAATGGGGTACATTGACTTTTGAGGCAATAATTCAAAAATGGGACGTGATATGAACTTGGCGACTTCATTATTCGATTCTACGGACAAAAATACATAAATATACCAATTTTCATAATTTTTCACCAACCGGTTCATTTTTTATGAATAAAAGTTTGAAAATTGGCAAAATCTGAAAAAATCGTAAGGGGTACCCCTTACGATTTTTGCGATTTTTAGCCATTTTCAGATATTTTGCTTTAGAGATTGTATGCGGGGTTCAAAAATTCTAAAAATTGGTGTACTTATCTAATTTTGCCCGTAGAATCGAATGGTGATGTCGCCAAATTCATATCTCGACCCATTTTTGGGTTGTAACCCAAAAATGGACAGTCTTGAGAAAAAACTTTAAATCTAAATATCTCGAGAACGAAAAGAGATATCGACCTGCGGTTTCAAAATTTGGAATCAGCGCATTGAGAAGTATCTAGATACATAAAAATTAGATTTTTGAAAATTTTGAAATTTTTATCTAAATGTGGGGAATATTGACTTTCAGGGCAATAATTCAAAAATGGGTAGAGATATAAACATGGTAGTAATATTATTTGATTCTAAAGAGAATGTTACGTAAGTGTACACATTTTTAGAGTATTTATAGATTCTATATATCCAATAAAAATGTTGTTGTTTGAAACAAATTTGTAGACCCGGCAATAGCCACTCAAGCCTGGCAACAAGTTTTCGAAAAATCTGTCAAAATATTTTCAATTTATTCTCACTCTCTTGTTATATTACTACCGAGAAAAGTTTTCATTTTCACCTGGGCATTTTCAGTCCCACGACCCCTGCAACGCAAGGCCCGCTATGCAGCCCAATTCTCAATTTAAGTCTTTCTCCAGTCCGGTGTCGAATTTGGAACTTGTGGACCGCAGACAGTAAAGCCAACGACATCCTTGCTATTTCCCTGGAATGCAGACTTCCGTTTCTTACAGGAAGTCCAGACACAACCATATATGCATCACCAATAGTTTCTACTTTATAGACGTCGAAGTTTTCTAGAATACTATCGAAACAAGTATAAAGGTCGTTTAATAAATCAACTACTTGAAGAGGAGTACTGGAGGCTGAAAGAGAGGTGAAGCCGACGATGTCGCTGAAATAGATGGTGACTTCTGAAAAACTTTCAGCCATTACGGATTGGCCTTTGATTAGCTGGGCTGCCACAGGCCTAAACAAAAAATGTCACTAATTATGTAATTTATGCCCATATTCATAAACAATCGTAAACCATTTAAACACATCGTTATAATTTTTATCCAATAGAAACAGTGCACATTGAATGAAAAATCGAAATTTAATTTGTCAAGTTTGATTCTATTTGTCAAAAATTGTAACGAGCCGTCTTGTAATTTTACGAGTGTTTATGAATATGGGCATTAAACTGTATCCTGTTTTTAGCGTTAAAATATTTATTAGTATTGAAATAAGTATTTTTTGTTTTATAAGATTTAGGGCCGGTTGTATAATATACTGGCAAGTGTCTGTTAAGTCTCTGTAAAATTTATCCTCATGGTAAACACCTATTTCAGTTTTTCAATGTCATGTTAGCGTTGCCAACAGGATAAGTCTTAGCTAAACAAGAGGATAACGTAACAGACACTTTGACCTACCGATAAAATTTTACCAGTACGATAAATTCAGCTGTTCTGACATATTGACATTGACAGTTAAATAATATTCGTAGAAAATTATAGAAATATGTATACAATAGACTTATGTAAATGTGTTTTTCGATAATAAAGACAAGGACAAGGAAAAATTGGAAGATTTCGTTTGTTATAATGGTAGTGAATCGAAAACCACATATTGAAAGACGTCGACCAGCAGTGGTAGCACGCACTTTAGAATTCTATCATAGAAAGCAGGCGAATACGATTTTACTTTTACGAATCTTGGTAGCATGCAGTTTAGAATTCTATATTCGTTTTTTGGTTCGGAAATTATTGGATTTTATACTATTAAAATAAAAAATATTATGACAGTTGTATATAATAAATGTATAAATTATATATAAATTGGCTTTAAATAGAATTGTGGCAAAATAATGACGTTACTTTGACACTTTCGCCTCGAGTCGTACGCTTGCAGGCGAATATTTTGATATACGCATGCTACCAAATTTTCGCTTCGTGGCGAAAAGCGAAAACAAATGCCTTTTTTGATAGAATTCTAAAGTGCGTGCTACCACTACAGATCTCGTTGACTTCTAGTGACGATATATATTTTGAAAGGTTCAAATTTAGCAAAAAAATCAGAGAATACGGATATTTCCAATGGTATAAACATTTGTTCCAAAAATGTCTTGTATACCAATGAATGTGGCAAAGTACTTTTCACGGCTTATTAAAAAATGTATAAATTTCATTAAATTATAATACATAATCCACTTAATAATAATTTATTTTGATTACAAGAATGAGAAGAATTAATAACAAGCAAAACGTGTACATTTGTAGGCAAAATCTCAGTACAAATATACAACGGCTTGATGCTTGAAGCCCGAAAGATGCATACATGTAATAAAATAAAATTATATGACAGTCAGTAGAAAAATAGTTTTTTCCAATCTTCAGTTCATGTATTCTTACCACACATTGCTACAAACTAAAGCAAACTTTAAATTTGCTTGAACGTCACAGATTCAGTTCTGTCAACAACTATAACTGTCAATCATATTCGAAACAAAATGTGTGGAAATTATGTTCAAAATGAGACATGAATCGTTACGAACACAGCAAATATCAGCTTATAATTATTGCCAACCTTATAGTTGACAACCAAAAGTGTCTGTTACTTACCAGACAGATAAATTCGTATTGAAAAACGAATTTTCATTACCATGGCGTTTATCTGATGGATAAATTTAATCTGCTAGGTAGTTAACAAACACTTTAACAAGCGATTGAAAAACCGGCCCTTACATATATAAAACGTAATGTAAATAATATGGTACTGTAAAATATTTTATATTTACTTTGGTAAAAGTTGGTACAACAATTCTTCACATTTTCTTTTTTCCTCCAGATAATCTGCTGTCCTTTCGTCCACTAATGATTCTAGATTATTTGCATATTGTTCCATTCTAGATAACAAGTTATCTAGAATGTTTCCCGTGTCATGTTCCCTAAATCAATGTACATATGTAAAATATATTGCTTTGTGTAAAGAACAAGATTACTCTTACTTGTTTAGTTTTTTAATGGTAGTTTTTAAAGAAGCAAAGTCAGGTCTTTCTGTAGGGTCTTCTGCCCAACATTTTTGCATCACCTGGACAACATCTTCGTCGAATAAGGAATAGTCTATATATGGCCGCGGAGGTAGGTGGATTTCAGAAGGTACGTAATTCTTTATTGAATTTACTATATCTACAATGAAACATAATACATAATAAAGAATAATCAAGATACCTTGATAACATTTTTAAATCTAGCCAACTGCTTCATACAAACATACTGTGACCATAAGATTTAAAAAAAAAACCCTCTCAACAGGATTAAATCCCAATTACTGACTAGGTTCACATACATAAACTTCCATGCCTTAGTCACAGAATACATTTATACAGAAGCGACACTCCTTGCCGGCACCATTGTTGTTGCGATTTTACGTTTATGACCTTGAACTTTAAATTTGTTGGCAAATTTACGCGCGAAATTTAAATTGTTTTAAATGGTAAAAGAAAAATTAGGTAATAAAAGTACTAAAATTTTAATTTTATTAACGAATTAAAAAGAAATCAGATAAAATAATCACATAATTATATTTTTATTAAACAAATACCTGAATTTTACAAATTCATTACAATGCAGAATTTTCTATATCTTTGATGTGGGAAAACAAACGCCAGAGTCGATGAATATGTCCCATATATCCTTCTCCATCAAATCTTCTCTTCCACAGGCCTTGAGCCACATTTTACACCTATATTTATTAAATGAATATACATTTTAAATGATACGGTAGTCGTTTTACATAACTTAAATTTCTGGATCTTTCGGAAACAAAAAAAACTTACATTTCCCTTTCTCCATTTTTAAATATATTTATACAGTCTTTATATGAACAAACAAGTCCTCCCGATTCTACTATCTTCATTTTATCCATTTAATTAGAAACTAACACCACTTCTAAAATTCACAAACAGTTCGCAAAATGACATATGTCAAAAGTGAGAAGACATGTTTCGTTTGCTTGAATTAGCCATAACCCTAAAATACATGGGCGTGACAAGCTGAGACAACAGCTTTTTCAAAATACTTGAAATATAATGTTTTTCCTTATGATAATGATTTTTCCTATCGTTTGTTGAAAAAATAACATATTTGTTTTTATTAGAAATCAATTTGTGTTTCTCAATATACTTTTATTATTGACCCCTAACGGAAAATGTTCACGTCGAGATAATGAAAAGAACAAAGAATCGTAAGATACGAAGATATGCCGAAACAATGCTATTTTATCCGATTAGCCCTTTTAATTTGTTGGCATACTCTTTCTCTGTCTAATTTTCGTTTCTCTGCCTGACTGTCGCTTCTGTATAGATGTTTATTCTGTGCCTTAGTGGGATTCGAACCCAGAACCCCGAACACACTCATGACTAAGATGCGTTGCTCTAACCATTAAGCCACTGGAGCCGGTAGAATATTGTTAGGATTCAACAGTTAACTACAATAATTATGGCAGGAGCGTTGAAGATTGGCAGAATACTTATATGAAACAGTTGGCTAGATTTAAAAAAAATATCAAGGTATCTTGATTATTCATTACTATTTATTAAATGTTCAGCACGATTTTACTCAGAATTTTTGTTATGCACCTTTATGATTTATTTGCATGATCATAAAGGGAAGAAAAATCACTATTGGATTTCACTACTAAAAATCTATGTTGTCACTTATTTTTTTTTGTGATGATGTCATAATTGAAAAACAAATGAAAGTCGGAAAATGAATCGCTCATATTATTGTGTATTTTTTAAAAGTAAAACTTTATTTTTATAAATATTGAAATAGATCAATTTATGTGAGTCTAATTATTAACATCTACGTCACAAAATCTTAAAAAATTGTTACTCCTACTAATAACTAATAACAATCAAGACTTTCTAGAACTAAAATTTCTTTTAATTTGTGTTTCATAAAAAAATGATATAATTCTCATATTCATTTCTCACCTTTCGGATTGCTTTCCCGCCCCTCCCCTAGAAAAAACACCCCCTGCCGCACCGCCACCTCATGCACAATAACTGCGAAGGAATAAACATCGCCCTTTGGGGTGCCATCTCCCGGATTTCTTAACAGTTCCGGAGCAGTCCAAAGTTGTCCTGAGGGAACACAAAGCTATTACTGCACCTTGGTTAGACATATATAATACGAACACACTCACGTCGCCAGAATGCGTAGGAATCGTGCAAAGGACTGTCCTGTTTTTTGAAAAACGGGAGGCCGAAATCGGTGATTTTGAGAACGAATCGGGAGTCCACAACGCAGTTTGTGGAGGAGAGGTTGCCGTGGTGTTTGATGTCGCTTTGGTGAAGAAATGTCATGCCCTATACCATGGCATTGTTAATATTTAAAAATGGAGAATGGGTGATTTAAAATCAACAACTTAAAATGTCTATAGCACTAAAGACCTTCGAAATTTTGCTGACATGTTTACGAGCCCAGGCTCATGATAAATAGTTCGGTCGGTTCACAATAGGCTATTCCATGACATTTTTAAAATTTTTTTTTCTTAATATACATAAAAATATAAGACTACATGTGAAAGTCCGAGTTAAAAATTCCGCCAAATAAGCGAGATATTAAGGTCCGAATTTTAAATCTGCTTTGTGACGTGGGTAATGTGGATATATCAGAAGTAAACAAACAGTGGTTTACAAACCACGAAAAATTGTTAAACAAATTACAAAATAATGTATATTTAAATTGTAATATTATAATTCATTATTAGAGACATAAAATAAATTATTGTTGTTAATTTATTTCTTTTTACTTTTCATTTTATAAAGATAAAAAAATTAGAATGTCACCCGAACAGCAACCGAACAGATCCGACACACCCGAAAAAGTATATTCTTAGTTAGGGCAGGGCTTGTCAAAATCGGAAGTCATACTTGGATCCTATTTGTTCAAACACTCGTGCACATGTCCTGCATCATCAAAAGCAAACTCCCCGTGTTTTCTAGAAGGAATAATTTATAATAAAAGAAATATAGTTTTCTTTATCCTATAACTATTATCATTCATATTTTCAATAAACTTTTACTATTTTTGATTATGGTGGAATAGCATATTTCAACAAATTACAAAACCTATATAAAGCTAAAAAGGTTGTTGAACAACCAGAAGTAGCAGTTTGTTAAAAAAAAATATATATATTACATAGATTAAAAGATATAAAATTCTCCAGGCGATACATTGAACATTTTTATTATATCTTCTACAGATTTAGAGATAGAGAAAAATAAATAAATAAAATAATCCGTTCTAATGAATCTCACAGCCCAAATAACTCCATGGAAATAATTAAATTGGGTGTAGTTGATAGAAAAATTTCGGTGTCAAAAATCCATATACATTACTAAAGGCTTTTTCTGTGAAGTACATTAAATATTTCTTATTTTATTATTAATTAAATATTTAAAATTATAGATGCATATATTACATATACGCATCAAATATACCACCAATCTCGTCAATGAA
Organism: Ophonus ardosiacus; assembly: GCA_943142095.1. Taxonomy (NCBI): domain Eukaryota; kingdom Metazoa; phylum Arthropoda; class Insecta; order Coleoptera; family Carabidae; genus Ophonus; species Ophonus ardosiacus. Next base: position 9,140,556 of record OW964823.1, on the reverse strand, counting down.
TTTGAAGAATCTCGAACATTTAGAAGAGTTGGAGAAAACTTATTTATGGAATGATTTAAAAATTACAAAAATATATTACTATTAGGTGTAATTAGAAAGGGCTTTTTTTGGGCAAAAGTTTGAATGCGTATATCTCAAAATTTGGAATCAGCGCATTGCGAAATATCTAAGTATTTTTGCCCTCCAGCCCTCCTGAAGTGTAATGGGAACTTTACAATTGTATACACAGCAAGTGTAACCTACATTTTACGCTTACTGTGTTGTAACTTGTCTAACTATGCGCTAAAATAATCAAAATACACTGGACGTTTATGTACATTTAGAAAAGAAATCATCTTTACTATAATAAAGTTCATGTAAAAAAGTACTACCTACTTAAGTTATTTTTTTACTTTAACATTTCCTATATTTAAAATTAATTTATATAAACCAAAATCACGGCAGCGACATCTGTCATTATTGTAAAAATCCGCCGTTACCGACATAGTTACCGATCGATATACCTGTCAAATACGCGAGGCGAACATTGCTGAAATGTCAAATATCGACACCTACCTATTATTTATTACGAAGAAAAGATGAGCAAATAAATATATTATCAGTCATAAACAACGTCTATTATTACAAATAAATTTTCACTAGAAGAAGTACTCTAATGAAGGTAAGTAAAATCATATTTGGAAATTGACTTAACCCCAATATTTTAAACTAACCCTTTTCAGAAGTACAACCTATCTCATTAAAAAAAGTGATTTTCATTATCGTCGGCCAAAAAATTTTATACAATTCTCGTGCGTGAAGTATTTTACAACGCTCCAGCTAATAAGGCACTCGCCTTAAGGGCTCGTGCCTCAAACAAAGCTGTCGCGCTGTAAAATACAACTTACACACACTCGAATGTAAATAACTATTATATTAGATTTTTGAATATTTTAACCTTTTTACACAAATATTGGCATTTATGAATTTTTGGGGTAATAAATTAAAAATGAGTCGAAATACCAACTTCAAGTTGTCTCCAATTGATTCTGCAGATAAAATTACATAAGTACGTACATCAATTTTTACAATGTTTCAATAATCATTTCCATGTCAATTGTTTTGAAAGAAAATGAATAAAAGAATCACTCAAAAATAGACTTTTTTCATAATGTTTTATTAAAAGATTACTTTGTATACCCAAATTAAGGTGTAATACCGTATAGATTTTATACTTACACGTACTAAGTCTTGTATTAAAGATATTCTGACCATCCATTCTAGTGTAAATTGGTCATTTTCTAAAATATCTTGTAGACTACCTTTTGGACAATATTCTGTTAGGACACAACAGTTTGGTGGATCGATACAAGCCCCAATAAACTTTACCAGATGATCATTCTGTAAATCTTTCATCTAGAAAATAATTTTTCTTATTATTTATTAATAACATGATATAAAGAAAGTCCGACAAAAATATTACAAGTTGCTGAGATGAGAATGTTAAGGTGGTTGATAAATAAAACACGAAGGGATAGGATAGGGTAAGCGAAATGTTTTTAAGCATTTTGATTACAAAAATTTTAGCACATTTCGATGCAGTCTTGCATCATCATTAACTTTAGCTTTTTTTGTGCTGGTGGTGTTGAATTGTAAATTTTTGTAGTGTTCATAGTCGAAAGAAGATCTGAAGTTAATGAAGAAGTCTTGTTGGATGTAAGCCATAGTAGTCAAAACACGTGGGGTTGATGAGGAAGTATCGAAAAAATCCTAAGTTGGCGAAAATAGCTAAACTCCGTAAATTGTTAAATGTTATGGTGATCCACAACCCCATCAACCTCACGTGTTACATTCAACAAGACTTATTCATCAACTTCATATCTTCTTTACGATATACACTTCAAAATTTTACAATTAAATTTCGCATTGGGGCCTTTTTGTCTAGTTACGCCACTGATTTAGACTAGCGTATTGATGTATTAACTTGTCTCACCGAACATATATAGTCTGGACGATATTACTTGGCGAGCTGAAGTAATAAAGGATTTTTCTGTGGTTACGGTAAAGGTATAAAAACCATAGGCGCGCCGGAAATAAAATCAATTTAATAAATGTACAAACAGTACAGAAAATAATTATTTATTTATTACATTTTAAAAAAAATAATACAACAATGTCAAGTACGAAATGCAAATAAAAAAAATAAAATAAAATACATAATATGTATTGATATTATTTGTATAATAATCACATTGCATAATTTATATAAGGGTTTTTCTTGTAATTTGTGTTTAAATCTTAGTCTTTAGGTTTAGACTATAATTACGAGCAGATTTTAGCTTATATTATAATGTACATTATAAGTTTACTACTAGCTACAAAATATACATATTTGTCAATACGTTTACTTTACTAACATGTTATATGTAATATCTGAAATAAATATTCGCCTATGTGCAAAGAGAACTGATTGAATATAAGTGTCATAAATCGTGCGGTTCAGAATTCTTTTCTACTGTGTTAGGCCATAAAAGGTCGTAAAATCACTATTTTACTTTTAACGCAGTGCGGTATCTAAGAAAAAGTATATATTTAACATACCGCGTCGTAAGAATTGTGAATCGACCTGCATTCCTAAGGCTTGCCAAGATAAATCGTCCAGACTATACGATGTACCTAAGATTATGCCACATTTTCTATCTAACAGGCAATTTCTGAATTCCTACTAAGTAGACAACGTGGCATTTTGCCGAAATAATAGCTTTGTTCGATGACATGTACTAGGCCGCCCTAGTGTTAACTTTCTTACACTAACATGTTTTATGAGAAACGGGCAGCTTCTGGCAGGCTGTTCGATGACAAAAATTTTAAGAACTAGTGCTCACGTTTCTGACCTGACTCGCGAGGTGGTGTAGAAAGTGCAGAGTAGGAGTGGGGGTAACTAAATGTTGTTCGGTAGACATTTTAATTCTATCCTATCTACATATCTATTTACCTAAAATTTTACACATTGAGAAATTAAAATTATATATTCTCTTTGTTTTGTTATATAAAGAATTAATTAATGTATCTGTCTCTGAATCTGATGAAGAATCAAGTGATGATTGATGTTCGTCAGAATCGTTTATTAATTCAAACACTATGCTCTTTAAAACAGACATTTCTGCAGTCACTTCTTTGCAGCTTTATGATATGACTGTGTTTATAAACAACCTAACCTTTTACACCTTTGGCTACGCTTGGCTTGATTACTCACAGCTGAGCAAACTTGCCCAAATATACACTAGTGTGTTTTATAAAACCACAAGAATTAGACTGTACTAGTGTACACTACACTGCACTGTACTATTCTGCTCTGCACTTCAAGCACTTCTCATCGAACAGAGTTAATGATAGAATTCTTGGGGTGTCCAGTGATTTTCACTATATATTTAAACATTTAACAATTAATATAAAATAAAAGGAAATTAAATTGAATGTTGCATGAATCCACCTCAACAATCGTATATATTCGATGAGACAAGTTAATCCAACGGCGAGACGCTATTATATTTAGTAGGTAAATAATTTGTATGTTCAAATAGATTACTATTTATTAGGGGTATGTTTTGTTTACCTGTTTCAGCCTGACCAAATGGTTCCTTGTTAGGTCGACTTTTACAGGTGCTAATCGCTTAATTGCCACTTTAGAATTTCGGTAAAGACCTATTGGAATAAAAATTTGATTGTCTCCAACAAGACTGTATAAATCTGAAAATGTCTGAACGAAATATAAATAAATAATTCTTAAATGTTGTCTTACAACGTGACTACCGCGTTTACTGGACGATGACATACTGTCTCTTCTTCCTCCAGAATTCTGAAGGTCTAAAATGTCTTCCCAGTTTACTTTCCAGGACATGGAGAGAATTTCTGCTTCCAGTTTTCTACGCCTGGAAAGCCAAAAAGGATTTGTTGTAATTGATATAATTAAATATTTATTTTTGTAATTTTGTTACCTATAAACAAGTATTGCAATAATTACTAATAATATTGCAAGACCCACAAGACCTATACTAACATAAACATATGTTGGCAAACCTAAAAAAATAAATATTTAAATAGATAAATAAATAAATAATAGTAATTGGTATAAATCCCTAATGGTACAGTGTGTTCAATAAAAAAAAACTTAACTCGGAGAAGGCTATGACCAAAAGAACGTATGACAATTTGAAAGTATTTAATTAAATGTCAATTTGAATCGAGGTATTGTCAAAAATGTTATGTAAAGAAATTAAAGCTTTTCTTCATGAAACCGTATTTTAGAAATAGAAATAAATTAGTAAACGATGAATGACAATATTCTGTATCCTTCTTTATTATCTTTTCTCTTTAAAATTACAGTTCACGATCAACTTTGACAACTTGAGTTTAAATTGAATAATGATCTCAGACGTATGTTTCTGTGTACATAGCTTACTCCGAATTAGGTTTTTTTTTCTGAACACACTGTATACCGAGAGTTTCAGCTAAGATACAATATTTACTACTGTAGGTGCGTTCGGTAAATCATACGGAGTTGGAGTATTTACGGAGCGGTGTTAGAGTGGAGTGGGAGTAGAGCTGGAGTTGGAGTAGATCGAGGGAACAAGGTACACTCCTTTATTTGTGATTAACCGAACGAGTAGAGTTAAAATTTTGGTGCACGAATATAATAACCTCCTTTTTTGACAATCTGATATACTGCACTGCTAAAAAAAAAATAAATAATGAATCATACAGAAGTTATTCAGTTCGGTATTATTCTTTAATGATTCTGAAGAAAGTGTATATTAGAAATGGTACAGAATTCTTACCGTTCCGACATACTGTGCCTTGTTATATTACAAAACAATATTATCTATATAAAATAATTGTGTATAATAAAATATTTCAACATTTGATTTGACAGATGTCAAATAAAACAAAAAAACTCCATGTATGCTTGCATATCGAGCTTGGACTTATGGAGTTAATACTTTTCACTCCACTTGACTCCATTCTGCATTTGCCGAACGCTCCATTTTAAGACGCTTCTCACTCCATGTAATTACCGAACGGTGCTAGGAGTGTACAGAGTGAAAAGAGTAAACAGAACTCATTTGCCGAACGCACCTTGTGTCATTAATGTATTACTATGGATATCATTTATATACACTGAATCGTTCCAGATAAAATGCAACCTAGGTTGTCAATGTTAAACGAATCTGTCATCATAATAATACTGATTTATAAATAACGTAAGAAAGCAATAAGGACAGTATCTTAACTTTTGGTGATTTTCAAAATGACAAGAATGAAATTTACCGTCTTTTAATATTTTAAATACAGAAGTTTTGCTAATATTTAATTCATTTGCCAAAACTTTTGTAGGCAGCTGATTTTTTTCTTCTAGTTCACGTTGTAAATTATTTTTATTTTCTTTAGTTCGCGCAGTTTTTGTTCTTGCCCTTTTCGTATGATTCTTATCTAAACATCCATCACTTTTAAATTTGTTAATATTCTTGAAAACATATCACAAAAATTGCTCAAACTATAACCAGCATTGTAACAAGTAACCATTCGAGTTTTTTTCCTTTCCAGTAAATATCTTTAAAACGTCAAGTTCAATTGACATTGACAACATTAACAACCGATGTTGTATTTTATCCACTATTTAAAATATACTGGTTGTGCCACTCTGCACAAAACGAGGGTCCAAAGCGATACGTGTTTCCTCGTTTTTTCCGCTAGATGCGCAACGTGAGAACGATCCAACTGACACTTGTCATTTGCATGTCATTTTGAAAATATTACATGTTATATCTTATAGAAAGGTAAATAAAACAGGTTTTGAAGTACATATTCGTATTATATGTGATGTAATATAAATATTTTGTTGAATGATATTGCAATTAATGCAAAATGAAAAGAAAATTAAATAAAAAATGTTTCATTCCTGGATGTGAAACCGGTTACAAGAAATCCACTGAAAAAGAATCTCTGTTTGCTGCTCCACTCGATATATCACTTTTTAAAAAATGACAATTTGCAATTAGTATCGCGAATTAAGATTGAATGATGTTTGTCGAAAACATTTTCGGGAAGAAGATATTATTACCGAATGGAAATCTGGAAGCGTACGGTTCTATTAATTTATTTAGTTTTTCCAATTTTAAATTAACAATGTATTGATTCAGGTTTCCATTAAATATATAAATTTATATTAAAAATAAATTCATTATGCATTTCATTTTTTATATTTTATGTAAAAATAGTTTGCTGTGGTAGGGTCGTTCTCACGTAGCGCATCTAGCGGATTATTTAAGGAAATACGTATCAAGCGGACCATCAGAAACAATGAAAAACATGACAAGTGGCATAACCAGTATATTTTAAATCGTGGCTGAAACGCACTGTATTTCTTGTTTAATATGTCGTGTAGAGTATACATACTTGTTTCTGGGCATTTGGAGTTATCATACCCACATCTGGGTGTATCCAGAGGTGCTTTCGAATTTCCATTTGGCCAATATATTTTTCGACCAGGTATAAAATATATTTCCTCAGTTTTATCAATATAATTAGCTACTACTTCAAACTTATCTTTTTTGGGATTGTAGCTCAATAAAGAATATTCATTATTTTTAGCGCCATTACAATTGATTTCAACTGTTTCGTTGTTAATTATTGTTTTGCTGCCATATAATTGTTTCACTATTTCATATCCGTTAATTTTTGTATAGTTATTGTCATGTATATTTGATCCATTAAGAAATGTATTCAGTGTTGTTAAATACAAGTACATGGAATTGTAAAAATCGTCCAAGAATTTTGAATGAACAAAATTCTTGTCTTCTATTTTACTGGTTAAGGTTATTACAGACTTATAAGCTTCGTGGATTTTTGATACATTTGATGATGAATCTGTACTGTATATCCAGGGTGTTTCGAAATTTTCAGCCCTTGAAAATATAAAATTATTGGGCACTATAACTATAAATACATATACAATACATAAACGAAGTATAACTGAAAATTTCTATAACGACCGATTTCTTAATTTTATGGACAACGTAAACTGATACTTATCCATTTTGGTTTTCACCAAAAAAAAGATGAAAATGTACAAGAAGAAAAATGAAAATGACAAAATATAGAATAAACAATATAAACAAAGAAACTGAATCCTCCGATTGCAAAAAAGTTAAAATTATACGAGGTAATTACCGATGTCTACATGTGTTGTAGATACTGATACTGATACACCCAGAAATGGGTAATATGCCGTGATGATATATTTATTTATTTTATTTGTAATAAAAATTTCTGGATTGCAGTCACAAAATTTTATTTAAATTCTCGGGTCGACCGGTTTCGAGCTCCACATGAGCCTTCCTCAGGAGCTGAACAGTATTTACAAAACATTACAATTTAATAATCAGAAATAACAAAAATTTTAATTATAAAATTATAATTATAAATTTTGTGACTGCAATCCAGAAATTTTTATTACCTCATCAATAATATATCCAGTCAAGGAACTTTTTCTATCATCTTAAAATTATACAACTGGAACGTGTGTGCCACTTAGCATTTTTGTAAAAATTAGAAACTTATTAATTAAATTATGTCAATATTTAATTTAATTTACTAATTAAATATATTTCATTTATAAACTCGTATATGCATATAAAATGCTGTTTTCTAATCAAAAGCAAATCTTTTTCAAAATATTCAAGAAATTTGTACAATTTTCACTTTGAAGTGTCAGCTGTTTGTTTAATACGTACTGATTTGTAAGTTCTATGTTAAAGAATACGTATTCTCCATTGTAAACCATACTTCCTAACGATTCAGCCGCTAGCAGAATTTCTCTCATAGTTTGGTATGATGCACAAGTTACTATAACTATAAGAAAAACTAATTAGAAAGTCATAATATATTTATTTCCTATGTCTGAAGTCTGATCAAAGTAATTTTCAAAATGTATGGGTTAAGATTTTAGCTTCGCCCATTTTGTAAAAGTACATTTTTACCTTGCGTCACCAATATACCGTATGTCCACGGATCGAGTTCCAAAGAGGAAAAACTTTTTTATTTTTTATTTTACAAAAAAATGTATTCTTGATAAAAGTTTTTGGATGTCCCGAAACGGCCAATTCAGTTTTAACATTTTCAAATTTTCTTTTAGTTTCAGATAAAAATCGAAAATTGGTCATTTTAGTTGAAAATTATTCTAAAGTCCCAACAAATAAGTTTGCGTTGCCATGGTAATTGCCGTTATTTATTTATTTTCATTAACTGTCAGTTATAAAAATCAACCATAATCTTTGAAAATGTTGTCAAAAGACGAACGAATTTACCTAAATTTTTAAGCTCTAAATCTTGTGATTATTTAGGATTATAGGAATTAGATTTTAGGGTTTTATAGGAGCACACTATGCCTTGAAGTTGAAGCTCACTAATTATACAAATCTTGTTTGTAGCTAAAATTTGAGCAAAACGTCAAATTTACTTCGAAAGAATAACTTCTTATCTTCTATTTTATGAAATATAATATTAATATTTAATCTAAAGCATCAAATTAAATCATATAATTCATTTTTGTTGTTTTAAAGTGTTGCCATACAAACTAATGGAGCTCATTAGTGTGCCATTCGGAGTTGTATGTGATGTGCAGAAGACCTAAATCATAAATACTAAATGCCACAATGAAACATCGGACACACATTGTGTTATATTTTTATAGTATTTGTAGAATCTTTTCTAAGGAACTTTCGGTGTGGAATTTTTAGAAAATAGTATATGTTCATGTTACAATTTTACTGGATATATAGGATCTTTTCCAAGGAACTTTTGGTAAGAGATTTGTACAAAATATATACAGATTTTTAAAATATTAAACTGCACTTTACCTCCGTTATCTACGCCAATTTGAGCTTTCAAATATTCTTTTAAATTCATGGTAGTCAAACTTATATCTCCATCAACATGTAAAAAATCTTCAACCGTCATTAACGTCAAAATTAGGGTTTGCATTACAAAAGAACAAGTTCTTTGTCCTGCAACTTCTTGCTGTCCGTTTGGATGGTACAAAAACACAACTTTTTTCCAGTTGTATTTCAGCAGCAACTTATGAAAAAAACTGGTCACCCCTTTAATAAACATACTGCTTGTTCTTACGAATAGAAAATAATCATCTTCGCATTTCTGTTTCGGTCTTTCGAAGTCTGACGAAAGTCCCCCAGGACTTAAAATTGGAGTGCCGTAGAATTTCATTACTCTTGTGACGGACGCCACTGCGTATTCGCATATTGGGCCGAAGACAACGTGAGGGCATTGGTCATCTGAAAAGGCTTCAATGACGGCCAACTGGCCGTAAGTTTCGCTACATTGGTCGTCTTTAGGAATGAATGTCACTTGAAGCCAGTTTGGTATAATGCCATTGGTTTTGGAGTCGTTCACAGCGCGTTCTAGTTCTGGTAGTACCTGGAATATATTTGTGGCTTAGAGCAAGAACAACCATAGTCGATTTTAGACCAAAATGAGATATGGGTTGCAAAACGACCAAAGTCCAACTGTAAACCAAAGTCACCAATCATAAGGTGCGTTCGGCAAATGAGTTCTGTTCACTCTTTTCACTCTGTACACTCCTAGCACCGTTCGGTAATTACATGGAGTGAGAAGCGTCTTAAAATGGAGTGTTCGGCAAATGCAGAATGGAGTCAAGTGGAGTAAAAAGTGTTAACTCCATAAGTCCAACCTCGATATGCAAGCATACATGGAGTTTTTTTTGTTTTATTTGACTTCTGTCAGATCATTTTGTATTTTTATGTTGAAATATTTTATTATACACAATTATTTTATATTTATAATATTGTTTTGTAATATAACAAGACACAGTATGTCGGAAAGGTAAGAATTCTGTACCATTTCTAATATATACTTTCTTCAGAATCATTAAAGAATAATACCAAACTGAATAACTTCTATATGGTTCATTATTTATTTTTTTTAGCAGTGCAGTATATCAGATAGTCAAAAAAGGAGGTTATTATATTCGTGCACCAAAATTTTAACTCTACTCGTTCGGTTAATCACAAATAAAGGAGTGTACCTTATTCCCTCGATCTACTCCAACTCCAGCTCTACTCCCACTCCACTCCAACACCGCTCCGTAAATACTCCAACTCCGTATGATTTACCGAACGCACCTATAGTTGAAGTCACAGTACACTACTCGCCATAAAAAATGAAACACCTTAAAAGAATTGCCTGTTTCACATTTTTAAAAAGAATTTTAAATGAAAGTTTATGCAATAATTAAATAAAAAGATTAGTGCTTGAAATAGTCATGAAAACGAACCCCATCTCCTGTGACGTCAGAGTACAAACAGCACGTCATTCCTAGCCAATAGAAAAACATATTATAATGTTATTTGTATAAATAAAAGTAGGCGATAGTTTGTCACATGTTAAACTGTATGTTCTATGACTTCACATTCTGTTTCAGATCACGTGACTTTTTCAAAATATTACACAAATTTCAATATTTAATTTTAAAATATCTAATCAAATTTGATGCTCTTTAAATAATAATGTCTTTTAAAATTAGTACTTAGAAGTCATATAAAAAATCTTGTAACAGCCTTATTCACAGAGTTAAAAATAAACCTAACTCAGAGTAGACTATGAACAGAAAGAAGGTATGTTTTAAATTGAAATTATTTAATTAAATGTCAATTTCACATGAGATATTAACAAAAATGTTATTTAAAGTAATCAAAGATTTTCTTATTGAATTTTATTTTAGAAACGTAAATAAATTAAAAAACGGCTAATGACTATACTGTTTTTACCTGTTATAATGAATTTTAGGAAAATAACATATATCCAGATTTTAGAGAAAAAGCACGTTTTAAGGACCCTAAAATCCGATTATAACATTTTTACGATGATGTCTAGATGTGTGCGAGGATGTCTTTGTGTGTGTGTGTGTGTGTGTGTGTGTATGTGTGTGTGTGTGTATGTGTGTGCGTAGACGTGTTGGAATAATGATCTGTTTAACTAAGTATTCTTTAAGCTGACATTAATGAGAAGAGCTGAAAAGGTTTTGATGACAATTGGACAACCGGAAGTAGTAATTTCTTAAAAAAATCTTCTCAATATTATTTTTTAATTTTTTTGTGATTATGAATATTAAAGAACATAAAATTTTTCATCTGATACATTTAAAATTTTTATTATATCTTTCATAGATCTAGAGATAAAGAAAATATAAAATAAAGAATAATTTGTTGTATTAAATTGCGCAGTCCAGACTACACCAAGGGAAACAGTTGTCAAAATTTAAATGTTTGTTATTGACAGATAAATGCCAGTGTCAAAAATCAACAGTTTTACTGACATTACTGAAAGCTTTTTCTGGGAGGCAAATTTAATATTTCTTATTGAATTATTAATTAAATATTTAAAATCAGGGCATCGAGCCCGCCACCAACTGGGTTCGGTTTAGGTTCAGAATAATTTGTTTTTTGAAAGATGGGTTCGGGTGCGGTTCTGGTTCAAGAATTAATAAAATTTGCGGTTTTGTTCGCGGTTCAGGTTCGAAATAATGTAAAATGAGAGCCGGAATTTACGCAAAACGCAACAAGAAACGAACAGAATTTTCACGAAAATCAGCCCAGACAGCAACGCAGACGCCTAAGACGTCGACTATCGGCTGTATTTACTTTTTGAACTAAAAATTAACCTGAACCGGAGTTGAACCCCGAACCTAAATTTTAATACTCGGTTCGGTTTCGACTCAAGTTCAATTAAAAATATATCTGAGGTTCGGTTATCGGTTTGGGTTCCCTAAAATGTTAAGGTTTGGTTCCGGTTTTGGTTCCGGTTTTGGTTCGGTTCAGGTTCGGGTTCGATGCCCTGTTTAAAATTGTAGGTAGGTAAGTATTTTAATAGTATTAGTACATATATCCTCAAGAAATAACACTAATCTCGTCAATGAATTGGAACCATATTGAACATTTTAGAAGAGTAGGACAAGATTCCTTGTAGAATGAAATAATAGATATAATTGGAATTATTTGTGTGTACAAGAAATGTTAAATTCGATACTTATGTAGCAAAACAAAAATGGCGAGAGGTATTGTGCTGGCCACAACAGATTAATTTTACTCATTTTGGTCAGTACTATATGCTCTTAAAGTTTGTAACAGGACACCCTACATATTTTTGTTTTTTATTTAATTATACGAGCTGTTTGTAAATTATTGTATAGTCTTTCCTTATTGAATAATATATATGGGATAATTGTAAATTGATGTACATTAATGTGATTACGTACCGAAGATAGTGTGATCGCTGAACCGTGGTTCGAATTGAATGGTAATATTACTACTGCTCGTATTTCGCATGTTGAATTTCGACAAATTCTTTCACAAAGTTGTAGATTTTCTCTACAAGGCTCAGTTTCCATTGTACAGTTTTCAGCTTTCATAATTTTCAGAATAGAAGATGTCCACAAAATAATATAAGTGTATATTAATTTATTCATCTGCAAATAAAAATAAAGACAGTTATGAACAAATGATTCAGGGTGATCAGTGAGCAGTTGACTAGCATTGTGTTATCTCTGTCAATCGTTTATGTATTATTTTAGAAAAAATACATCAAAATAACTATTATAGAAAAATTGAATATGCGCATTTTTTCTTTAAAGTATTTTTCTTTAAAATAATTCATAAACAATTGACAGAAAAACTATTATAAAAGTTTATGGGCACTCATAACAGTCATGGAGAATGCACTACGAGAATCACTTTCTTACTAGGAAAAAGTAATACTTTCTTGCTCTCTCCACAATAGGTTTGGGTGTCCATGTAATTTTTATTATGCGATTTCTTACCATTTCTATACGAAAATATACGTATATTAATATATTATTTTATACTGTATGTAGTATGTAGTAGATATTTGAATACTATATTCTAAACGACTGCATTATTTTTATTTCAATAATAAATTATTCGAAGTATGTGTATTTAGATCAAGTGCTCTTCAACTGTTTCAATTAAAACGGCACTCGAAACAAATGAAGTGCGCTTATCTATTTATTCGGAAAATTAATTAACTATAATTTACGATTGTTTCCATTATTCATTTTTTATTTTTGCTCTTTTGTCTTAAATTTGTACATACATATTTTAAATGTATTTATAATATTTATTTTAATAGTTATTTATGTATTAAGAGCGTAAGGAGGCTTTTATGGCCTGCGGCGGGATTTTGAGCCCGAGGCGTAAGCCGAGGGATAAAAAAAGGCCATGAAAGCAAGTTACGCTCGTGGTACATACAAAACTTTATGCACGGACGAAAATTTTCAAATTATGAGTGTTAGAAAAATTGTATCGAAAATAATTTGTTCTCGTGCATTCAATATCTAGTGTTGCTATGAAAGCGGAGAACAACAGTTTATTGTTTGTTTATTAGTTATGTCATTTGAGTTTTATTTTATGTATCTCCGTGCTTTCCATATAAATATCACAAAATTAATTTTCATTTTTCATTAAAGAATATAAAAATTTTCGATTTGTAATAAAAACTTTTCATGTTGCCTGTTTGAATTGTTTATATTGTAGGTTATAATTTGGTTTGACGTTTCATTATAGCCCGGCGGTCTATAATGAGGCCCACGGGCTATAAAATAACGTTTATGTCAAAGAAATTCGTGTATACCTAATTGTCAAATTATGATACGTCCGTGCATAAATATTTTAATACATGTTGTTTCGCAAAAAAAAAAATCAGTAAAAAAATCTGTTGTGTCCAGCACTACACCTCCCGCTATTTAATTTTCATTTATTTAAATACATACCTACGTATTTACTAATGCTGCAAACTGTTCCATTGCATATACCTAACTATTGCTTTATTTACTATTTCCTTTTTAAAATATCACTATTATTAATTTGAAGTGATTAGTTTTTTGACAGTGACATTTACCTGTAGTTACATTCATTTGAAATATGAACTGTGTAACAAAGGAATTGTGTTTATCTTAGGCTTCGGGATTTATAAAAAACATTGATTTTTAAATTTATCTGTAGAATATATAGAAAAAGTATTAATGTATTCCTGTAAAAAATTCAAAAATCTCTCATTTTCATAATGACAAATAATGCAAAAAAATTAATAGTATTTCAGTTAGAGCGTTGACAAAATCCATATACACGCACACACAAACAGATATCATGGTGGAAATGTTTAAATTTAATTCTAGGGACCTTAAAACGTGGTCATTTACCAAAATCTCGACATGCCATTTTTAGCACGATCTTTATATCTCGTTCGTTAAGGGTAGCGGGAGGTAAAAATACAATAAAATTTTATGTGAAACAATTTTCTCAATTTCTAATAGTTAAGAATTTATTTGAAAATATTGATCAAGGTTGTCATAACAATTAACTTAGCCCAATAATTCTAGCCGCAATATTTTTTTGAATTTTATATTTTTGAACTGACAACAGGTGAAGAATATTCTTGCTGCCATCTATCATCAATATTTTCACTGTATTCATCTTTCAAATATGGCGTATATCGACGCTAAACGTCGCCATTACCGACGCCGATGCTTCGGGTACTGCTGCCTCTTACAGCGACGCCTGGAACTAATGAAAAGCGACGTTTGTACTTCACAGACTCTGCGAAAGATGTCAGCACTGTATATGCAAATAACCTCTAGTTATTTATAATATTAATTATCCTCTATGCTTCATAAAGCCGGGAAATTAATTTCAGGTTTTGAAAAATCAATAATTGCGGAGATTTTCAGCAAATAAAGTTATTTATATTCAGGAGGTATTTGAGAATGGTAAACAAACTTTATTTTAAATGTCAAGAAATACATAATTTATTCATAATATGTAAAATACGAATTTAGTCGTGTAGTTGTACAGTATTTATTGTCCCTAATATATAAAACAATAGCTATTTGTGTACTAAGAGCGCAAAATGTGACATTGTCGAAATCGACAATGTCCATTTGCGCTTGAAACACACACAAGATTTTTCTACAGTCGCCACAATGGGGTCCTCCACCATAAAAAATAATAAAAGGTACAGTTTACAGTACTGCTCAATACATAACGATTGGCTAATACAAAAGATGCGGTTTAAACTTAAAAAGGCTTTTAAATAATTATACCGTTACATTAGCCATCTATTCCATAAAAAAAACCAAAATTAGAGCGTGGAAGCAAGGATTTGTGATGATTTGATGAGTTTTTGTAGCAGAATGTGTGGTTAGTTGTCACGCCTGTCACACTGAAAAGATTAACAAATATTTCAAGGAATTTGTGATTATATAGACATGTATGTGCATTGACTGACTTCTCGCAATTATTTAAGTAACGAAATAACTAATAACTTTATTGTAATCAAAATAAATAGTTAACTGGAGATCAGATATCAGTACGACTCGCAACTATCCTACCGCCATCTGTGTACAATCATTCCTATTACTAAACATAACTTCACACAATTTATTTTATATTTAATTTTATTTTATCGTTATTTTCCATTCTTCTTGAGTTTTTATTCAATCTAATCTAAGCATTTTATACTTTCGTTTTTGTAAATGAATGCCCTATTTCATTTTCACATCAGTGTGGGATTTTGTTAGGTTATGTTAAATACCGACAGAACATATGTCAAATTGACTTGTGAACGTGATAAATGTGTAATTACAGTGCCATTAGTTCCTAACTAAACATTTTCAGTAAGAATGTAGACAAGTGACATTTCTCAACATTGGATTCTTAGAAATTTGGACAGCGAGCGTTTTTACTACTTTGTCGCGCATGAGCGGCAAAGTGACATTTTGCGTTGACAAAAGAGAGCGCAAATGGCTACTTTCTATAGTGACTGTAGAAAAATTTATATTTCAACATGATCGCTGTTTATTTGAAGACACTTATTTCGCCTATGTTCTTACATAGTCTTTATCGCAGATGAAGTTCTGAACTGCTGCCATAACAGCTTCGTCAGTTTTAAAATTTCTTCCTCATATACTTTCCTTTATATTAAGAAATAAATAAAAATCACCAGGCGTTAGGTCAGATGCCTTGTAAATTACTAACACTGGAACAATCAAATTTGGCACTTAGTTTGACAGATAAACAACAAACAATTGCTGTTGTCATGAAGACAATATTTCAAAGCCTACTAGATTAGGGACAATAAATATATAAGAATGGTACTATTATTGAAGGAAACTACTTTGCACTGAACACATTTAAAATAAAATTCTAAACAATATGAATCATGTATTTTATTCTTAATAATTCTGCCATGACCTGCGTCATGTATTTACTTTATCATAATATATTTGCATTAATGTTTAATGAAGTAATCATCTAATTATTCCTGCTCGTCTGTTAATTGTCTAACGATCACTGCTCAGCTGTTTAGTTTAGAATTTGGCGGAGCAGAAGTCACTCGGAGAGCTGCCGCGAGCTTGGAGGAGCTTTACAGGAAGATGAGCGGTCAGACAAGGGTGCAGCGTGTGCACTTTGCAGCCTAAGTCAACAAAGCTCAGCTTAAAGCTACAACTTGCTAATGTGGAGCTTTTTGTGCATTATTGATTGCACTGCAATTTTTAAATGTTATTGATTCAAGTATAAATATGAGCTGAGGGGGTATTTTTAGAAAGGCCACGGGAACGACACCTGTTGACGGTGAAATATTTATGTATCGGGAGAAGGATTTGAATCGTGTTTGATAATGGAATGATGGGAATTGTTAAGATTGTAGCGTATTATGGATGTCCCTGTGATGTGGTGCTCTCTCTGGAATAGCTTTGAGGACCCGTGAGATAATATCTATTAAACTGCCTGAATCAGTGGCGTATTTACGGGGGGGGGGGGGGATATGGGGGATATATCCCCCCCCCCCCCCCGAAAAGAGTAAAAATCAAGACGTTTGAATATTGTTTTACGATTTTTTTGCAATATCATGTAATATGTTATTATAGAACAGGTCGCCTAAAAACCAAGGCGTTGTTATATTTTTATCTACGATAAACTTTTTGATTATTATACAAAATATTTTTATCTTTAGCATAACTCTTTTCAAGTTCATCCAATACAAAAATGTATGAAGCCTTTTTTTACAAAAAAAAAATACGGGTTTTAATATTGTATTCTTGTAAAATACGGGTGCATTGATTTTAAAACTGATATTAATGAAGGCTTTTTCTGGGAAGTACCTACATTTAATATGTCTTATTATATTATTGATTATATAAAATTATAGGTACAATGCATATAATATTAAACATTTAGAGGAGTAGACTTTCTCGTACAAATCGTATATTAACTATTATGAAAATATAAACATTTTTGTAAATACTGTCCTTAAACAGTTCTCAGCGCAAATATTGTCTCAATTCTAATCTGTCCTGCGCCTTTCTCTTTGGCCTCTCGTAATTTTGTGCATCCTTAAATTTAGTTAACATTTTAAATTGTCTTCGTCCTCTTCGCTTTCAGCCATGTATTTTTTCTTGAAGTTATAGACAAGTGACAAGCAAAATCATTTTTTTTTTGTTGTTTTCAGCATTAATTATTGTAGTTGTCATGCTGAAATGCTTATTAATCTAGTTAATACTTTAAAATAGTAAGTATGTAAATTAATCCGAACATATTAATAGTTTTTAATTGCGAAAAAACATAACCTTCAGACTTTTTAATAATATTATTCGTTGCTTTTTATATCCAAATAAAATTATAAATATTTGTAATATTAGGTTATATTAATATGCAAACATTTGTAAAAGAATGTAATTTCATTTTCAAATTTATTATTAATTTATTTTGTCGCAAAAGTAATATCTATATTTGTTTTTTGTTGATTGGCAACACTGATAAACAACACAACGTGACGTGTAATAATTAATAGATGCCAATTGTTATTTTTTGTCTTTGTGTTATTGATTGTTTTAAGTGTGAAAAATCATCGATCAATAATAAAAATTTGTAAAAATCGTAAGTTTATACAATATTCTAAATATTATAATAGTTATTTTTATTGTAATCACATTATTTATAATGAAATCATGTTATCAAAGTTTGTCATTGTATATTATATATAAGTATAATCATATGATATTTTATTTACATTCGTATTAATATTTCCAAACAATATTTTTGACATACGAATCTTTAACATTGAATAATATACATATATTACTCGAATATCATACAAATGATTGTGATTGTATTGCAATATTTATTTGTAAATTTGGAATCAAGTAGCCACTGCGTCTAGCATCGCACGGTGCTGGTGCTTGTATTACTTCGTTTGTTTTTGTCAACAAGTGGCTGATAACGGCAGATGTGTTCGCAGTTTTTTACTGTTTATTAAATAAAATGAGTGTATTTTTATTCAAAATATTATCTTAAACTTTAGTTAAAGGGTTAATCCAACTAATTGGGTAAATATTTTTACTGGAAAATTTAGTTTTATTATTGAAAATTATAAGAGAAGTTTCACAAGGTATGTGAAAATTGAGATATGTACATTTATTTTTATTTTAACAATGAAATTGTTTTTTATTATTGAATATTGTTATCAATATTAAAAAATATAAATTATTATTTGTGTTTTGGTGTAATATATTCAATTTCAAGATAGTTTTCTTTTTGTTTCAGAAACTATAACTATAGTGTATAGTGTGTGCTGTAGGTACTATGGTGTTTTGCTTTTCTCAATATTTTCTTGATACATAAATTTAATTTAAAATAGAATTTTGAAACCAGTGGTTCCCAAATTTTGATATAAGTTACATTTTTTAATGACAGTCTATACTTTAATTATAAATAACAAAAAACAGAAAAATTCAATTTAATGTTTATATTAATTTTATTTAACATCACTGTATTTAGTATTGCATTATTACTATTAATATTATTATTATTATTATTATTATTATTATTATTATTATTTCAAGCACAAACATTTAAAATTTGTAGTTTCTAATTTAATTATTTACAGACAAATTAAAATAAAACTTGTGCAGATTGAAAGAAGGTTCTAAATTCTAGAATTGATACAACACTGAAAAACGAATGGGGTCCTCCACTCTAATTTTATTATTATTTTAAATGAAAGCTCGTTTAATTTTGAAGTAATTCGTAGTATTAAAAAGTCTTAATTGGATTTAGATTAACTGCATTTGATTTTTAATGTTAATATGACGTCACGGAGACACTCTTATCTTTCTCTCGCTCCGCACCGGACTCTACTGTAGGCTGCGAGAGAAAGATAACAATAGCGTATTTCTCGTAAAGTAATTATTAAAATATATTTTTATTTTAATCGTTATTTCTTGAGTAGTACTTTTACAAAGAGCACGTATTTTTTTTTTGTTATGGCGGAGGACCCCTTTATGTGCAAATGATAATAACTGCGATCTGTCAAAACTGTTTTATACTCGTAATAGCAACCACGTAAATGTGTGGTGTACAACCACGTAAATATGCGCTGTTTTTGATATCAGTTTCTGCAATTAATAAAAAATAGGCAGTGTTGATAAATGTATGCTTATGTTAAAGCGTAAAGCCGGATTTATAGTTTACATAACATAACAAAACATAGCATAACAAAACATAGCATAACATAACGTAACATAACATAAGAATTTTTTTAGATTTTATAGTACGAAACATAAGCATAAGACATAGCACGAGAAAAAGAATAATTGTTCTGAAAAATGTTCATAATGTAGTATTATTACTATATTCATTACTGATTTCACATTTCATTTTGTCATTCTTTGTACCCGTTAAATTTTAGAACTTTTCGCAAAAACGTGATTTGTTTAGATAAAAATGGCTGATGACGATGCTATGATAGTAGCTGTTGCAGTATCTTGTGCATTATTATTATGAACTCTGCACAATAATTTAACTATTTATTAAACGTTAATATCTCATCAGAAACAAAAACTAACCTCACAATTTGTTTGTAAACAACAAGCAGATGCGAGCACTCCAACGCTCCAAGATTTCGCTGTTCTCCCAATAGAGCCGAATTGAGCCGAATATTCCCGAACACCATAACATAACATAACGAAATAAAATATGATCATTTCTTATGTTATGCTATGTTATGTTATAAAACTATAAAATGCCATACGGACTTATGTGTTTTCATATTTTCACTATGTTATGCTATGTTATGTTATGTTATGTAAACTATAAATCCGGCTTTATACATTATTTTTCAATCTGCATAAGTTTTATTTTAATCTATGGTCTATACAAAAAATAATTAAAATGAAAACCACAAGTGGTCAATTTCTTTGGTCGTAAGTGTATTTATCATTTGTGTTGTATTCTTGAAAATATTGGAGATATGTGAACACTAGTACTAGTGTAGTGTAAAGTGCAAGTGACATGGATATTCCAAGTTCCTGAGACTGAGTTCCAATCTTTCAGTGTTCCAGAGTTGCAGAGAACTTCTATGCCTCTATTGGCCAAATTGGACTGATAGGGGCGAGGTTTATTTTTTTTTTTACTTATTTCATTTTGAATATTTGAATTTATTGAATTAGTTGCTTGTATTTTGTGAATTAACTTTTAAAGATAGCGTCAATATTTATGTTTCACTCTCTAACGTATTTGTTTATTTAAAAATTTAAAATTTAATTCATAAATTTAAAGTATAGGCAAGACACTTTTATTTTAATAATAATATTAGTTTACAATAACTTAAATATAATAGGCAGTAACTTTAAAAATAAAATGTATACGTACGAAATGTACTCGGACATATAACTTTGGTATTAAGGGCCTAATGAGGCCTATAAGGGCCTAACATAAGGCCTTCAGAAGGTCTATAAGGGCCTTTTCGATGCTCAACAAAGGCCTATACAAGGGCCTGTATCGAGGCCTATATTTTAATACATTTTCATGTTTTTGTTTCCTTTTCTCTTGTTGTTTTCTTTTTCTTCTGCGTTTTCTTTTTGATTTTCAGCACTACATTTTCGAATAGTCAAGTGATGATCTTTTTCAGATTTATAGGTTTAGGTTGTAAGTTGTATTAGGATTTAAGTTATCTAAATAAATTTAGATGAAATATAATTCGGTGGGGTAGGAATATTTAAAGATTTTAAAATGTTATGTCTTTTTAGTTGGATAATTTTTATTTTCAGGAAAAGTGAAAATTATTAAAAGTTTATTTAGTTTTCAGTTTCTAGGACAACATATATAGTTACCTTTCAGGCTTTCAAGAAAACTGATATCCAAATTATGGTGTTGCCTGTTTTTGGAAATGGTTAGTATTTTTCAGATCTATAATTTTTTTTTTAATCTACCTTAAGAAGTTATAAAATAATGTACCAACAGTATTATTTTTGAAAGAAGTCCAATCAAGGACCTTTGCATCATGAGAATTAACAAATTTTTGTCACACACATCTAGAGACACACGCACGTACAGACATCATCGTAAAACTATTAAAATCGTATTCTGAAGCCCCTAAACCGTGTTTATTCATTAAAAACTTATTCGACTGTAGCATGAATAAGGTGTCAACAATTACTCGTAATCTTAATAAAACAGTATAGCCAGATAACCTCCTACATCATTAAAAAAAAGTCTGTTGTGGCCAGCACAAGACCTCTCGCCATTTCCATATTAGGCTATATAAGTATTCTATTACATTTCGCTTTCGAACCGTTGTTTTATAACAAAAAAATACAGAACTTTACCCAAATACTGTTTTTTTTTTTATTGTATTTAACATGACTTCTGCATACATATAATTCTAATTATATCTATTTTTCATTGTATGAGGAAGTTTCTAAATGTCAGACATTCTTCCAATTCATTAACCAGATTGGCGGTATTTCTGATGGATATATACATTTTACCCACAATTTCAAATATTTAATTAATAAAACAATAAGAAAGATTAAATATACTTCCCAGAAAAAGCTGTCAGAATGTCACTAAAACTGTTGATTTTTGACACTGACATGTGTCATTTAAAATCTGGTCAATTTGTTAAATTACTTAAATTACTCTATATATTATAGTGTCTTTATCTCTAAATCTATACAAGATATAATAAAAATTTTAAGTGTATTAGATGGACAATTTTATGTTCTTCAATATTTAATAACAAAAATTTCCAAAAAATTATATTTAGAAGAATTTTTCTCAGAAACTACTACTTTCGGTTTGGTACATAAAGTATTTTATTGACTAAATGTACAAGAAGTGAAATAAATATGTAAATTTAAGCCAAATAAATAATTAAGTTTAGTTTATGCTCGTCATTAACGCAACCGCTTTTTTCAAATTTTAAAATGATTCGTCTAGTCCTAATAAAAATTTTAAGTGTATTAGATGGACAATTTTATGTTCTTCAATATTTAATAACAAAAATTTCCAAAAAATTATATTTAGAAGAATTTTTCTCAGAAACTACTACTTTCGGTTGTTCAATTGTTACCAAAACCTTTTCAGCTCTTCCCAGGAATGTCAGATTGAGGAATCCATAGTTAAACAATTCTTAAGTCTTATGGTTTTTGAAGAGTCGTGTCTATAACAGCCAGACATACACACATACACACATCCTCATACACACACACACACAGACATCATTTTAAAAATGTTATAATCGGATTGTAGGGACCTTAAATCGTGCTTATTCACTGAAATCTGGATATGCGAATTTTAGCATTTTTTTTTTCAAACAAAATATAATATTCCATATATTCTTCAATTTAATTTTTCTCCTGTTTCAATATGGTTTTCCTGAGTTTACGTATGTCGGGGGTTGTTTCCACTTCGTGCGCCCCTCCCCGTGCTCCCGCCGATTATTCATAGGGTGGTAGTGTTGTCAGGTTGGAATGTCGGGCAATTACGGCACTTAGAGTCTGAGGCCGGACAAGCTGTATTAGCATTAAGGAATGCAATTAGGCACAGATGTTGCGATTCCTCCTCAGGAGTAAGGAAGGCAACCCTTTACGTGCCTGAGTCGGGCCTCCCAAGCCGAGATGTCGTCACAAGCCCCCTACAGATATTGAAAGAGTGCAACCCCTGTACAGTGAGTCATACGCCGATCCATACGCGTTTCATTCATAATTGTGCGGCATTCTGATTGGGTTTAATAACTGGAGAGGTCCACAAAATTTTTAAATTTTGTGCTATAGATGCACCGATTTTTCTCAATTGAGCTATAATCCCAATTGGCCTATATCTATTTATTATAATGTTTCGCAAAGAAAAAAAAATCTGTTGTGCCAGCACAAAACCTTGAGTTAATTTGATGTATTTCGTACAAGTCCAATACCAAAAGTTCATTGGAATTCCATACATCCAGTAAAATTGTAACACGAACATAATACAATTCTATACAGAAAGTTCCTTGGAAAATCCATACTAATATAATAAATGCGAAAGTAACTCTGTCTGTCTGTCTGTTACGTTTTCACGCCTAAACCGCTTAACCAATTTTGATGAATTTTGGTATAGAGATAGACTGGACTTTGGAGACGGACATAGGCTACGTTTTATCGCGAAAATAAAACTTGAAGGGATGAAATAGGGATAAAAGTTTGTACCGCTCTATTAGTACAGTTGCTCAAGTGAATAATGAATTGAAAGTCACTGACGCATGATGAGTAATTCTTTGGTTAATTGGACAATGAAATTTTTGTCATTGGCGTGTAGCGCAAGATAAAACTTTCGTGAAAAAAATTGAATTATCAAAATTAATCGAAAGCATAAGCAAGGTTCTACAATAAATATTTCACAAAGTACAGTAAAAAGGATTCTAGCTGAAAACAAAAAGAAATTTAAATAATCCAGAATCAAAATTAAATTCTCCGGGAAAGAACAAAATTGAAAATTTTGATTTCCAGGTATTTCTCCTATTCTATATCACATCTATTACTTTTACAGTTTATTACAGTGTAGTTTTATTTGATTAGAACAAATAAACGTTCAAATACAAAAGATTAAATTTGATTACAACAATGAAAAGTTTTACAGTTAATAACAATGTAGTTTTATTTGATTACAACAATTTTCACCTACAGTAGACTAAATCTGATTGCAATAAAAATAACTATCACACAAATTATTGTGATCATTGCGCTTTTAGGTGCGGTGCGGGGATCGGGCGGAGCCTGTTACATGTACGATACGAGGCAGGTTGCCGGCTCCCTACGCAGCGCATGTCTCCGAAGTAAATGTGAAAAATTACTACTACACGTGTAGCTAATCGTTATTTTAGCTTTACCCGTGCGTAGCCGGGGCGGGTCAGCTAGTATTCTATAAATCCAATAAAATTATCACATGAATATACATTATGTATAGGTACTCCTATATAAGTACTCTAACAATACGTACACTTACGTAACATTATCTTTACAATCAAATAATATTACTACCAGGTTTACATCTCTACCCATTTTTGAATTATTGCCCCAAAAGTCAATTCAGATAAAAACTTCAAAATTTTTAAAAATCTAATTATTATGTATCTAGATACTTCTCCATGCGCTGATTCCAAATTTTGAAACCGCAGGTCGATATCTCTGTTCGTTCTCGAGATATTTATATTCAAAGTTTTGCTTAAAACTGCCCATTTTTGGGTAATAACCCAAAAATGGGTCGAGATATGAATTTGGCGACAACACCATTCGATTCTACGGGCAAAATTACATAAGTACACCAATTTTCAAAATTTTTGAACACCGCATACAATCTCTAAAGCAAAATAACTGAAAATGGCCAAAAAATCGCAAAAATCTAAGGTGTACCCCTTACAATTTTTCCAGATTTTGGCTATTTTCAGGGCTTTTCAAGCTTTTATTCATAAAAAATGAACTGGTTGGATAAAAATGATGAAAATTGCTATACTTATGAATTTTTGCCCGTAGAATCGAATGGTGATGTCGCCAAATTCATATCTCGACCCATTTTTGGGTTAATACCCAAAAATGGGCAGTTTTTAGTAAATTTTAAATCTAAATATCTCGAGAACGATACGAGATATCGACCTGCGGTTTCAAAATTTGGAATCAACGCATTGAGAAGTATATAGATACATGAAAATTAGATTTTTGAAAATTTTGAAGTTTTTATCTAAATGTGGGGTATATTGACTTTTGGGGCAATAATGACAAAGGGATAATTGTCTTAGGATAATTATTAGTGTAAGTTTGTTTTGATTGGTTACTTTCGCACACGTGCTCAGAAATACTGGGAATCAATTAGATATTTTTTTAACCAAAAATTTTTTCAGATTTATGCCCATATTCATAAACACTCGTAAAGTTTCAAAACGGTTCGTTATAATTTTTGACAAATAGAATAAAACTTGACAAATAAAATTCCGATTTTTCTTTCAATATCGATTGTTTTTATCGGATAAAAATTATAACGAACCGTTTAAAATTTTTATGAGTGTTTATGAATAACGGCATTAATATATTCTCTAAATTAGTTCTAATTTTGATGCAATTTTGTACATAGGCCTGGATTATTTATTGCGTACTGTCAAATTATCAGCACGATTGACAGTTAACTTGATTGACAACAAGATACTCTAATGGTCTAATACTAGAAATAGGTAATAAGATGTGATGACATATTTATTTATTTACATTAACTCAAATAACTAATATTAGATTTATAATCCAATATATTATTATGTTTATCAATTTTAAAACAGAGCGTTACAAATTCTATTAACATATAAATAGATTGTGAAGGTTTGGAAGTTATAAAGTTATTCGAAAACTAAGTAAGTCGTCCGCTTGTTTCTGTTTTGAACGCAGTTTGCTTGATCTAATTTTATAGTTTATTATTGGCTAGTGTTTCGCATAGTTTGGATAGCTGTCATACTTCCTACAGAACTTTGTAGCTACTTTCGCGTTTATTCTATTGATATACTTAGTTCGTAGTTGTATTTACATTATGCCACAACAAAAATAGAAGACAGTTCAGATATAGTAAGTATGTTTTGGTTTGAAAATCATTTAAATTTGTGTAAAAATTCAGTTAGAAGTCTGGTGTAATTTTAAACTTTACGTTGACACGACAACTCCAGGCAATCAAAAACTTTTCCAAGTTGGGAGAAAGAGAGATGAGAGACCGAGAGAGAAAGAGAGAGGCAAGTAGAGCGCATGCGCTCCGAGCAACAACACAAAGTTTGTTACATCATGTGTCATACTCCGAAACTCTTTTCCGTAGTTTGCGTAGTGTTTGAGCGGCCGTGCTCTCTCTCCCTTGCGTCGCGGCGCCTAGCGTCGTCTCTCTTGCGGCGTCCTTGTCTCTCCGCCGCTCCCGGCCCGCCACAGTCGGTCGCTGATCTTCTTTCGACGCGGAACCTCAAAAAAACTTCCGATAAGTTTGCGCTCGTCGGCCACGCAAACGCGCGTATCCTCCAGGATAACACAACTCCTCCATACCATGGAAAGGCTTCGTGATGGCTTTCACGTTGGTTTGGAACTTCGTATGGAGTTACGCGGAGTCTAGTCGGACGGCCGGAGCGCGAGCGGGTCTACATTTATTGATTTTCTCTTCTCAAACGGCGGAACTTGCGCGCAACAGTCTAATACCCTAAAAGTACTGCCATATTGGGCGCCATTCGCGAAACTGAAAACTTTTTTTCGTATTTATTTAAACGTCGCTCTTTTTAGAATGTTCGTAGTGAGCGTACGCGTTAGTTCAAGCCGCCGCCGTAGAGGGCTACATAAGCGGTTGTGACTGCCGGACCAAAATAACTACACCACTACAAGGAAGCAAGTCGACTACGTCACTGTTCGTGTTGCAAGTGCAGGTAACTTTGATTGTTGCGCAGTGGCGAATGTGCCGTGTTTGCCCTGCGTGGACGCCACTGTACGACACGACCCTCGCTCGGAAACTTTCTCCAAGTTTTCCCCCGTCAAGGGAGGGGGGAGCAGTCGAGGGTTGGAAAATAACGTTGACGAACACGCGGACTGATGGCAAATCGGATTCAACTCTTTAAATCAATAAACTGACGTATATTGTTCTTCTCGCACAACGCCGGCTCCTTCAAGCTTTTTATTTATTATTTACTCCCTCAAAGCGAAAACATGTCTGACTATTGTAGTTATGTGCTTCTGCATTCATCCCCGATAATAAATTCACTCAAACACTCTGAAAATATATCAACTGGGAACGCTCTTTATTTCTTTTAAAAACTTTGTACTAACTTGTTATAAATTTACTTCAATTTTAATGTATAAATTTGCCAGTCTTTTTGCGCACTAAAAAAATATGACTGGCAATATTTTAAAAATCAAAAACTTTGCACGTAACTTGAAATAAGTTTTTTGGCAATATTTACCTGCATTTTGATGGAACATTTTGTCAGTCTTCCTCAAAGCGAAAACATGTCTGACTATTGTAGTTATGTGCTTCTGCACTCATCACCGATAATAAATTCACTCAAACACTCTGAAACTATATCAACTGGGAACGCTCTTTATTTCTTTTAAAAACTTTGTACTAACTTGTTATAAATTTACTTCAATTTTAATGTATAAATTTGCCAGTCTTTTTGCGCACTAAAAAAATATGACTGGCAATATTTTGATTCTTTTAAAAATCAAAAACTTTGCACGTCACTTGAAATAAGTTTTTTGGCAATATTTACCTGCATTTTAATGGAACATTTTGTCAGTCTTCCTTAAAATACATTTTAAAAACTGTCAAACAAAAAAATGAACTGTCAAACTTGGCAAAATTTTATGATGGATTACCAAATGTTTTTTGACAAATTTTATTTATATTTTAAGGTACGTGTTGTACAAGTTATCTTGACAACAACACTAGTGTAATAATAGCACTATTATAAAGCGTGTTTTTACATTATATTATCAAAAGTGCTTTGTAATACGAGTCAATATTTGCGTAAATATTTTGCGTTTCAGTTTTTGATTCGTGTGCTACTTGTTGATGTTAACTACTACTGTAGTATTGCGTTAATTTAGCGTAAGTTTCTTCTTTTTATTTACCGAATTGCTTGTTTAATACAAGTTACACAAGTTACACTCTTACTACAATTCAAGGTCAAGTTTACGCTTACGCTTTGACAGTGACCTATAAATAGTCAACTTACAAAACAATACAAATTTGTTGTGGCTAGCACAATACATCTCGCCTATTCAATTTTATCTAACATTCTTGTAAAAAAATTATTGGGAAGTGACTCCGCTACCTAAGTCGGTCCCCAAAAAAATTATCAACAGGAGCCGGTGATGCAATATAAATAGCAGCCGGCAGTCAACTGACAGTTCTCATACTTGCCCCGAGTTTTCCAAGCGTGACTTTTGTGCGTTAGGTGTATTATTGTTATCGGATTATTGACAGGAATTACAAATTGGTCATTTGACAGTTCATTTCATTTGTTTTTTGTTTATTAACCAGAGATTGGCCAAAACGGCAACCGGAGCCAGTTGCTAAGGCACTGGCAATATATTATTATTATTATTAATATTATTAATTTTATTAATATATTATTATTATTATTATTAATATTATTTATTATTATCCCCGTGGCCGCGTGCCTGAGTGTCTGGTCGCGAACCTGGGGGAACCGGGTTCGGTCCCGACTGACGCCAAATATTTCCAATTTTAAATGGCACAAAAGTGACCCCTGTGGTGCACTCTCCACGCCAGCTATGAGTGCCCGTGAGGTGACGCCTGGTAAGCGCCCACACGGTAAAATATATCGTCATCATTACCGATGTCTACATGTGTTGTAGATACTGGCACACCCAGGAATGGGTAATATGCCGTGATGATATATTTATTTATTTATTTATTATTATCATTATTATTATTTATTATTATCATTATTATTATTATTATTAATATTATTTATTATTATAATTATAATTATCATTATTATTATAAATAAATAAATATATCATCACGGCATATTACCAATTACTGGTTGTGCCAGTATCTACAACACATGTAGACATCGGTAAAGATGACGATATATTTTACCGTACGGGCGCTAACCAGGCATCACCTCACGGGCACTCATAGCTGGTGTGGAGAGTGCACCACACGGATCACTTTTGTGCGATTAAAAGTCTGCAAAAGTCTGTCTATTATTATTATTATTATTATTATTATAAATAAATAAAATAAATAAATATATCATCACGGCATATTACCCATTTCTGGCTGTGCCAATCTGCTTTATCGCAGATATCGGTAATGATGATGACATATTTGTACCGTGCGGGCGCTTACCAGGCGTCACCTCATGGGCACTCATTGCTGGCGTGGAGAGTGCACCACAGGGGTCACTTTTGTGCAATTTAAAATTCGAAATATTTGGCGCCGGTCGGGATCGAACCCGGTTCCCCCAGGTTCGCGACCAGACACTCAGGCACGCGGCCACAGGACCCCATTATTATTATTAATATTATTTATTAACATTATTATTATTTATTATTATTAGTAATATTATTATTTATTTTAATTGTTAACATTATTATTATTATTAATAATAATATTATTATTTATTATTGTTATTATTATCATCATAATTATTATTAATATTAATATTATTTATTAATATTGTCATTATTATTAATATTATTATTTCTTATTATTAAAATTATTATTTATTATTATTATTATTATTATCATTATTATTATTAATATTATTATTAAGTTTTAAGTACATAAACTAGCTGAAAGAGTTTTGTAGAAATTTCTGTTTGTGTAAGTTTTATAATTTGAAAATATATTACCCATTTCTGGGTGTGCCAGTATCTACAACACGTGTAGACATCGGTAATGATGACGATATATTTTACCGTGTGGGCGCTTACCAGGCGTCACCTCACGGGCACTCATAGCTGGTGTGGAGAGTGCACCACAGGGGTCACTTTTGTGCCATTTAAAATTGGAAATATTTGGCGTCTGTCGGGAACGAACCCGGTTCCCCCAGGTACGCGACCAGACACTAAGGCACGCGGCCACTGGCCGAACTATTATGAGTTTGGGCTAGTAGAATTATACATAACCTTTTTTCTATCTTTTATCGCTCTTTTAACATTATTTATTATGTTTCCGTATTGCTTTATCAAGTCTTTAGGTACACCTTTTCCGTACTTTCCACAAAATTCAAATTAACCATTTTTGTGAATTTATTCATTGTCAAATATCTCTCCCGGCAAATGAAATTAAGCAGCGTTGTAGGCAAACAGGCAAAAAGTTACCACGAGTTAAGAATTCATTCCAGTGGCGTACGTAATGAAAGGGGCTGCGCTGCGCAGCTACTGTTGCATCGTGTTCGTGTGTGTTTCCAGTCTACCGAGTCCCCGATATGAAAATTAAAGATTGTTGTATCTCAAACTATTCACTAGCGGAATTCGTTCGGGTTCAGTGATCAAGAAACGCTTCCAGCTAGCGGGAGTAAGGCTCCAAACTAAAACTATGAGGACTTGTTAGTCGCTTTGTTATTGTTGCCATTGATCTTCAACTTCAAACCGTTCATTTTGCGATGGGGTCTTACAAGAAGCCACTATAGATAATGCAAGAAAATTGTATTTCGTACACTTATTGTCTAGACTAAACTACTTATATAATTTAAATTTGGCGCTATTTTTACCTTCCGTCACCTTTAGGTAAAGATGGTATTGTCTTTGGTCAAAAAATTCGGCGGCGAGTTTTTAATGAGTAAGCATGTCTTGGGGTCCCTAGAATACGAATACTATTTTTACGATCATGTCTGTATGTGTGTGTGTGACAAAAATTTCTCCGATGATAACTCCAACACTACAGTTTTAAAATGTATAATTTTTTCACATTTCTCTTCTTTACATCCATATGAAGAACTGATTAGATTTTTGGTATAATTGAATAGCTAGAAGTACCCTTATTTGAAGTTCTTAATAGTTCTTTTTACCTTCCGTCAAAAGGAAGGTATTGTCTTTGGTCAAAACATTAGGTGGTGAGTTTTTAATGAATAAGCACGTTTTAAGATCCCTAGAATACGATTTTACTAATTTTACATTGATGTCTGCATGTATGTATGTATGTATGTATGTATGTATGTATGTATGTATGTGTGTGTGTGTGTGTGTGTGTGTGTGTGTGTGTGTGTGTGTGACAAATTTTTCTCCGACGATAACTCCAAAACTACAATTCTAAAAATTATGATTCTTTCGTATTCCTCTTCTTTACAACCATATAAAGAACTGATTAGATTTTGGTTATAATTGGTCAACCGGAAGTACCCTTATTTGAAGTTCTTAACAGTTTTTCTGGAAAAAACGCAGTTAAATATCATTTTTCGACATTTTATGATCATTAATATGAAAGATAATCTTATTCTCTATACGATTTAATTATACATTTTCCTTCATATTCAATAGTTATAGAGTTATAGAGAGATTAAGAGAGGTTAACTTTCAAAAATCAGTCTGCTTTGCAAAAATTATGGAAACAGCAGATATATTCAAAAAATTCTAATTGACAGATGTCAGTGTCAAGTGCAAAACCAAAATGGAAAGTATAGGATCAGAAAGTAACATAAGTGACAGAGTGTCCTTCGCAAGTGACTTGCAGTTTCATTGCCGGGAGTACGAGGAAGGCCAAAGAGAAGATGGAAGGACTGTGTAGCAGAATATTTGAGAGAGGAAGAACTGTGTAAAGAAGATGCGTTGGATAGGAATGAGGAAGTGTGAAGTGCAATTTACAGAATGTACATTCGTGTTATAATAATATTGGATTTATAGAATCTTCCCAAAGGAACTTGCAATATAGAATTTGTAAAAAATAGTGTGTTCGTGTTACAATTTTACAGGATATATAGAATCTTTTCCAAGGAACTTTTGGTATCGGATTTGTACAAAATACATTGAATTGACGGAAGGTTTTGTGCTGGCCACAACAGATTTTTTTTAATTACATAGAGTTACTTTTTCTAAAATTGAATATCTTTTTCTGAAAATGAAGTTGAAAAGTTATAGGATAATAAAATTTGGCACTTCGATTGACAGATAAACAATTGCTGTGGTTGTGAAAACAATATTTCAAAGCCAACTATGTTAGAGACTATACAAACTCTCGTATCTTTCATTTTCATCATATATAGTTTTAATACAAACGACCCACGTTTTAATTTGTTATTACTGTGGAGGACCTCATTACTAACACACATTTTGCATCTCCATTTTCACGATTTTTCCTCTGTCCTCCATTATAAACTCCTCTTCTCCTTGCCCCGTATTAAGTCTGTTTATTGTTTGTAAAACTTTCTAACTGCGGCAAACTTTTCCCATTGAGTTTATCGATCGTGATCGTCTGTCTCTCTCTTTCTAGCATGGCGGGCAGGCAGACACGCGCGAGCCACAGCATCCAGCAGCTGTTGGAGATGACGCCGGTCCAGCGGACCAGGAGGTCGCCCACGAGACCGACC
The DNA here is from genome assembly GCA_943142095.1 of Ophonus ardosiacus. Classification (NCBI taxonomy): domain Eukaryota; kingdom Metazoa; phylum Arthropoda; class Insecta; order Coleoptera; family Carabidae; genus Ophonus; species Ophonus ardosiacus. Next base: position 9,108,087 of record OW964823.1, on the reverse strand, counting down.
GCCAGCGAGGGGGGCGGGGGGAGGATGGAAGTCGCGGGGGGAAGTGGCGGTCCGCCTCTAACAGCAACCCCAAAAAAGGTATAGGATTCATTATTAAAGAATTTTTGTATTGTTCTTTAAATATTTAAGTAGCCTCAAATTTGAAAATATTACGAAATATCCATCATGGGCGCCGTCAGGGGTAAAGGGCAAGAAGGGGCAGTTGCCCCCTCCCCACCCCTAATATTTTATTTCTACCATTAATTTTAAAACTGTATAAGTTACATTGTTATAATTTTAATATTGGGCTTCCAAATTATCAAGAGATGGCGCTGACATCAAACGTCAAAATTCAAACGAATGGTACATTTTTCGCTGGCTTTTTTTTCGTAGTTTTTAATTTAATTTCGGATTTAGTATAGTGTTTTTTTGTTAATTTCGGTAGAATTGAGTTTGATCTTTCTTGTAGTAACAATTTAGTGATAGTTTTAATAATATTTTAGTTAATAGGGTTAATTTTAGTAAGTATTTGTAGGTTAAGAGTATTTTAGTCATATTTTAATTAACAGTATATTAGTTTTTTTAATAAAAAAAACATTTGATTTCCTTTATTTAGATTGTATTTCATTGTACATAATATATTAATTTCTATCTACATAGCTTTACTTTTATTTAATTGTTTTTCTTTCATAATGAACAATTTTCTTTGCTACTATTTGTAGATTTGGGAATTGTAGTGTATCATCTAGAAATATGGTGGAAGGCCAGCAAGTAATAAATAGTGGCCACATAATATTATGTAGTAAATATTTTCGGAGAAAACTCCATCGTAACTTTAACCTATAAATTGCATATCTCCTAATTTGTACATTAATTTTTTAAAAATCCAAAACTTACTTGTTATATTAGCAGTAATTCAGATCCTACTAAGAATAAAACAATAATAGCCGAAGATAAAAGCGTATTAAAATTCGTATACAAGTAAATACAATCCCTGAATAAAACAACCTTCTTTGTACATGTACACTTCACTCAGTTCAGAAATCTGCCACCAGTGGCGCATTGTAATTTTGGAAGCCCAATATTGGAATATCTTTCTGAATTTATTATTCTTATGGGGTCACGTGGCCACATACGACAATAATAAATAACATATAATACATACAATGGTCGTCAAAATTTAAAAATATAAATAAATAAATACATTAAAAAACTCATGTAGTCGTCAATAAATTAAGATATACCTACTTTTATAAACCTTGATTTAACATTGTTTGTTTACAATCTAAAAAATTTCACCTCCTGAAGAAGACATATGAGGTGTAGAAACCGGTAGAGGCGGAAAATATATTTAATATTTGACTGAAATCCAGTAATTTTCTTTCCTTCATCACCTTTCCAGTCAAGAAGTTCTTGCAGCCATTAACTTTAAAACAGCATAAATTAAATTGTTATATTTTTAATATATTGGGATATCTTTCTGAACTTAATATTAAATAAGTAAATACTTCAAAAAAACTTGATTACAACAATGAAAAATTGATTACAACAATAACATTGTTTGATCACATCAAAAAACTTGATTACAACAATGATGAAATTGATTGTAAGAATGGCATTGTTGGATCACATGGTACAGCACGTCAACTGCCTAAAACACTTATTTCGCAATCTATTATATACAAGATTTTTTATAATAGCATTTTAAAACAGATAATTTATTCTCAAATATAAACATTTTGAATATTTCAAAATTAAAAAGTAGACAGTCGTCAGGGTTATCTATTTATGGCACTAGTGCTTAAAAAAACATTTTACTCAATAAACTGTCACTTTTATGCATTAAACTGCCACTTGTACGCATTAAACTGCCACTTTTATGCATTAATATGTCATTTTTAAGCAATAGTGCTTAAAAGTATTTCATTTAGCAACAAAATGACAATCAAAAAGTTGTTATAAAATGCTGGTATAAAAAATATCAATTTTCCTTTAAAATTTTCTTTATGCGTTTAAGTTTTTAAGAGCCGCAGATAAAAATTCTTAACTAAATTTCTGTATTGATTTTCTTGTGAGCTTTATTAACCGGATGTAGGTATCAAAAACGCAGCGGAAGCTGGAAAGTTTATTTTCCGGGAAAGTTTTCAAAGTTTCCTGTGACCACAACTTCGCCCGCCCTTTAATAATTTACATTTCATTGTGCTGAAGTCAGCCTCAGTAAAGCACGAAGTCAACCAACGAACGAACGTTACCGTCGCAGGTAGCGTTGCATTGCGCGTCGATGATTATTTGTTTGTTTGTTTGTTTGTGCGATGTTTATTGGACAGACCTCGTTCGGTTAAGAAATAATGATTTTTATATTGGGTGTTATGGGTTGTAGTTGGAGGGATGGCCACAGTGGCGCTGTGATGTGATGTTGTGAAGCGACATCTTGTAGCGAGTGGCGGAAGGTTTTTATTGATTGCAGGGTAGTTCAGCTTTTAGGGGATAGATGGTGCTGTGTATATCGCTCCGAGATTTTTATTTTGGAGTAATACAAGTTAAAAGTCTTTTGTAGATATGTTCTGCTGAAAATAGACCCGTTTTTAGAATGTTTTACAATTGAAATTTAGCTAAACGGTCTGAAGAGCCCTTGGCAAAAACAACCGTAGTCCATAGCGACATGTACAGGGTGGAACAAATTCGAGTTCCTTATATGAAAAACTTTCTTATTAAGCACGCTACAGAAAATTGATGTAAGTCTTTATGGACCAACTTTTTGAGACAACTTTAACAGACACCATAGGAATTTTCTATCGCCTTTTGTTTTTGAGCTAAAGGCTAAAACTTGTTTTTCGCTTATTTTGAAAATACCTCGTATCTCGCTTATAAGAGATACAGAAAAAATGTTTAGATAATTTTTACCTCCCTCTATCCTTGGTAAGGGAGGTATAGGGATCGTGCTAAAAATCACATATCGAGATTTTAGTAAATGACCACGTTTTAAGGTCCCTAGAATCCAATTTTAACATTTTCACGATGATGTCTGTATGTGTGTATGTGTGTGTGTGTGTATGTGTGTGTGTATGTGTAAGATTTTGTCTTCACTCTAACTTAAAAACTATCATTCAGAAAATTCTGAAACCTTGTATTTCCATCCCATTCTAATATGAAAAGAAGCCATTAGATTTTGGTGTAAATCGGATAACCGGAAATGGCACTTTACCTGAAGCTCATAATGGTTTTTCTTCAAAAAATACCATTAAATGCCATTTTTTCGTATTTTATGTCTTATGAAAATTAAAGATTATTGAATTTTCTACAGGAATACATTAATACTTTTTTTTATATATTTTATAAATAAATTTAAAATTTTTTTTTTTTTATTAGTCGCGAAGCCTAAGATAAACACAATAATTCCTTTGTTCTGCAATGGAACAGTTTGCAGCGTTAGTAAATACGTAAGTATGTATTTAAATTAATAAAAATTCAATAGCGGGAGGTTTTGTGTTGACCACATCAGATTTTTATAATGTTTTTCACGTAGAATAACGTGATGTTATTAGAATTGTCAAAACTTAATAATGCTCGAGATATAACACAAACATAATACCTAATTTTTAAATGGGAACATATGTTGAAGATAATCTCGTCTTGTTCCTTATTTTGTAAGCTTTTCAATGATATATAACAAGTCTAAATTCATTTGTTTTAAACATGAATAAAACTTAAAGTATTAATTTTTTCGGGAAAAAAAAAAGAAATTTATTAAGAAACAAATGAAAAAATCAATTTCAGGTCATTATTTATTTATTTTGTTTATGTATCTGTTAATTATATTCTAAATTTGTTTTTTATCAGTGTTGTAGTTGGTTTTGTCACAATTCCAAAAATGTAGAAAATATCACTCTAAAATATATAAATTAAGAAAATGAGTAAAAATAATGAAATTAACATTAAAACTAAACAAATGATGATTTTTTAATGTATTGTTATGAGTGAAAGTATGGAATTATCCAGAGAGGAGTTTTCAGTAATTAAGACTTTTTTGGCTACAATTTAACGCAGATATAAAGAATTTGAATGAAAAAATGATTTTGATCAACACCAAAAACATCTCTTACTATTCTTAACAATAGTGTAATATATAAAAGTATTATAAAAGTTATATTCTTTTATAAATAATAAAATTTAGCTCAAAACTTTTGCACTCAATTGTAATTTTCGTCATACCTACTATGAAAATATTATTATGTCATTGTTTTACTGACAATAAGTGACAGTTTACATTCAAGTGCTGCTTATTATAAACAGCGACTTGAAACAATTTTTATTACGTTTCTATGACAAAATAGCTATTTATGTAAAAAGTTGCGAAATGATACTGTTTTAGATACGCGATGTGAAATTTTTTACTCACGAGCGTAAGCGAGTGGTATAATACGTCAAGTGCCTAAAACACTCATTTGGCAATGTGTTGCATACAAGAATTTTTATAATAGTGTTTTAAAACAAATCATTTATTCTCAAATAGGGGCCTTAAATTACGTAACGCAAAATTAAGCAATTGTTCATACCCACTCCCCGCCTTGTAACGCAAACATGAACCCCTTTTTAAATATTACGTAACGCAGTACTTGACCCCCCCCCTCCTATTTTTTATTATAATTTTGAATGAGGAGTTTTTAATCAATAAATACACAATTATAATTGTTTTCTATAAAGTTTTACTCTTATAAACTATATAAGTTTCTGTAAATCATCTTTATTCTTCTTTATGTCGTTCCAGGCCACTGGTACGAACTTGAACTGTGCCCGACATCTGATGATTGGTAATGAAAATAAACTACTGCCTGCATATACGAATTAGCAGCCCGAAATTAGAATTTTTGAAAACTATTAAAGCAAGTTTAACAATATTTCTAATTATATTTTATCGCTACGTAACGCACACATTAACCCTCCCATTAAACCTCCCCCACCCCCTCGTAAAACTGCGTAACACTACTGTGGACCCCCCTCCCCCCCTCCGCCCTTGAACCGTTACGTAATTTAAGGACAGCCACATGTCAACATTTTGAATTTTTCAAAATTAAAAAGTAGGCAGACGTCAGGTTCATCTATTCGTTGCTAAAAGAAATCATGTGGTTACACACTGTAACCATGGATACGTATCAAAAATACATTGGAAATCAAGCCTTGTCAAAGTTAACAACGTGATTAAAGTTAACAATGTTTTATGCAACTGGACCTAAATGTACTAATATACAACTTATAAACTCTTAGGCTGTTCTTTACGGTGAATTTTTTCATAAATAGAATCCACTAGCGGATTCCGGCCCAGCTTTGCGAATATATTTGCATGGGAACTGATTAACGACGAGGGTTCGTTTTTCATCGGCTGCTCTTAATTCTTTAATTGAAATCAAGTAGGCGTGCACACTCCACGACTACAATACTCAACTCAAGTACGGAGTAGGAATACGGAGCTAATTCCGAATTAGAATCAGGTACCTTATATACTTGCTGTGGTAATGAACTCAATTCTCCATGAAGCAAAAGCCAAAACGCAACCAAACACGAAACAAGCAAGAAGAAGAAGAAAAAATAGCGATATTTTTTCGAGAGTAGTTATTATATGATGAATACGGACCACTATGTTTTGCTTCCTAAGATATTTCCATTTCTGGTTCGTTAAACTTTATTAAATTAAATTACAATAATCTTTTTTTTTTTGCTACTTATGGCCGGTTTTTCAATCACTTGTTAAAGTGTTTGTCATCAACTACCCTGCCTATCAGATAAACCCCATGGTAATGAAAAAGTATTTTTTGCAATATTTGAATCTTTTAAATTATTTATCGTCATTCTAGAAGTCAACGTGATCTGATCGACGTCTATCAATATGTTGTCTTCGATTCACTACCATTATATTAACAAACGAAATCTACTAATTTTTCCTTGTCCTTGTCTTTACTTTCAAAAAATACATTTACGAACATTTATTATATATTTCTACAATTTTCTACTGATATTATTTAACTGTCAATATATCAGAAATTAAGTAAGTGATAACATCCAATATTTTACATTCGGATTGATTCCGAATAGCTGAATTTATTCTACTCGTAAAATTTTATCGGTAGGTCAAAGTATCTGATACGTTATCCTGTTGGTAACGCTAACATGACATGAAAAACTGAAATAGGTGTTTACCATGAGGATAAATTGTATAGAGACTTAACAGACATTGACCAGTATATTGCAGAACTGGCCCTTAATTTGAAATAATATAAATATCTATTTAAAATGTTGGATATAATTTTGAAGACGGTTGGAATCGATTCAAAATAAAAAAAATTGTTTTGGCCAGCACAAGACCTCTCGCCATTCTATATTAGGCTATATAAGTATTGTATTGCACTTCGCTATCGAACCGTCGTTTTATAACAAAAAATTACAGAACTTTACCCAAATATTGTTTTTTATTGTATTTAACATGTCTTCTGCACACATATAATTCTAATTATATTTATTTTTCATTGTATGGGGAAGTTTTTAAATGTCAGAGATTATTCCAATTAATTAACAAGATTGGTGGTATTTCTGATGGATATATACATTTTTACCTATAATTTCAAATATTTAATTAATAAAACAATAAGAAAGATTAAATGTACTTCCCAGAAAAATCTATCAGAATGTCACTAAAACTGTAGTTTTTTGACACTGACATCTGTCATTTACAAACTATGTTATAAACATTTGAATTTGTCAAGTCTTTTTCTTAGTGGTCTTAGCCTCTACGATTAGATTATTCTATATATTATAGTGTCTTTATCTCTAAATCTATACAAGGTATAATAAAATTTTTAAGTGTATTAGATGGAGAATTTTATGTTCTTCAGTATTTAAAAAATAATATTTAGAAGAATTCTTCTAAGAAACTACTACTTACTTCCGGTTTTCCAATTGTTACCAAAACCTTTTCAGCTCTTACCAGGAATTTCAGATTGAGGAATTCATAGTTAAATAGGTCTTAAGTCTTATAGTTTTTGAGGAATCGTCCCTCCAACATTCAGACATATACACACACATACACACATACACACATACACACACATCCACACATCCACAGACACACACACATACATACACAAACATCATTCTAAAAATGTTATAATCGGATTCTAGGAATTCACGAATATAACACAAATGACTGCTGAAATTGAAATTAAAAATTAAAATTATTGCTCCATTTATTTATAATTAATATTTTTTGGGTAAACTCTAAGTACGTCACAAGTCAGTTATGCGCAAACTCAGACAGAACCGTGAAAGCGAACCACCTGAACGTAGGTCGAACAACACCTCAGTCTCAAGTGACTGGTAACCGCAACCGCATGCGTCAGTGTATAAGCGACATACGTTGTACCAAGCCTCTACCGACGTCATCACAGCTTAAAATCGGCTTTTCCGGAAAATCTGGGCATTTTTGAAAAAAATAAAACATGTTACATCATTTTTCAAGTCATTTCCCATGGAATAAAAGAATAAAAAAAAAAAAAAAAACGCTAAACTTCCCCATTCATTACCTCTCTTAGCGAGACAGTATTTTCATGATGTTATGATGAACGTTTTCATTTAGTGTGCCTTGTTAGTGAGTATAAATCTCACGTGTCCTGGGCTTCTGGTGTAAACAATGGAGTTGAAGAACGCTGGGCCACCATAAATATCCTAGAATTTGTAATCTGGCAGTGCTGATACGCCTAGCGCCTTACACTCCGTCGAGCACACATTCCTGCTATTATTCCACGGCAGGAGAAGAGAAGCTGGAGCAGGAAAACTTTACCCCGTCCCGGCCCGCTGCGTCCACGCTAATTCAATATTGTGATCATTGCCTTCGAATGCCAAGCAAGCTATCCAGCCAATGGCATTGCCACCAAATCCAAACGGTGTTTACATTTGATAGTAAGCCAAGATTACGGTGCATAGCAGGAAGAAACAACTAAGGTTTTGAACTTCAAAATTTTTGTATTCGTAGCTTTTAAGTACCTACCTACAAGATTTGATAAAATATTAAAAAGAATTTTCGAATATTTTTACCTCCCGCTACCCTAGGTAAAGGAGGTGTAGGGATCGTGCTAAAAATCGGATATAGAGATTTTAGTGAATAAGCACGTTTTGATATCCCCAGAATCCGATTTTAACATTTTTACAATGATATCTGTAGGTATGAATGTGTGTGTGTGTGTGTGTGTGTGTGTGTGTGTGTGCGTGCGTGTATGTGTGTGGATCTTGTGGACACGATTACTTAAATACTATCAATCAGAAAATTTTGAAATTTTGTATACCCATTCTACACTCATTAGTTTTTACTGCATATCGGATAACCGGAAGTACCATTTATACAAGCTTTTAACAGTATTTCTTGTAAAAAATGCATTGAATATAATTTTTAAGCAACTTTTACTAATTAAAATTGAATATAATGGTACAATCTTCAATTCTACGATAATACCTCTACATAACTTTAAATATGAATATAATATAATTTATTTTCATATATCGTCTTGCTTATGCGTCAAACAAAAACATAATTTTAATAACAATTTTGACATATTTAAACAAATGTCACTGTCAGGAAGTAATTACATTAAAATTAATAATGAAACCGTGCTAAGGGAATTATAATACTAAAATATTTAATTCTAATGAAATTAAGGTTTGTAAAAATAATATATTTTCCATCATACATAAATATTATGTACAGGATAATCTGATTTAATTTTTTTCTATTTTTGCAGCACTATAAATTAATATTAATTTATAACTACACATTTACGAAATGGATCATACGGCGAAGAATTTACAAAGATTGCGTTTTAGAGCACCTAGAAGTTGATGCTGATTTTTATAAGAATGTGTATGTGACGATTTTTCGTCTATTAAAATATCATCCAAAACTTCTCAAATTTGGTATTAAAAACTTGTATAGGTATAATTTGAAACAACATATAATTTGGTATTAAAAACTTATATAGGTATAATTTGAAACAACATATTAGATTTTAACCATATATGATAAATCGGATGTAGTACTTAATTTGGAGCTCTAACAGATTTTTGACGAAAAACAATAAAAAATATTCCAAAATTTTGTATTACAGACTTTTCTATTTATTGGACAACAAATTAGATTTTACTTACAAACGATCAACCGGAAGTGATACTTTACTTAAAGCTCAATGCTATTTTAAACATTGGCGGGAGGTCATGTGCTGGCCACATCAGATTTTTTACCTCTCGCTAAGAGATGTAGATATCTCTCTCGCTCTCTGTCTGTCTGTCTGTCTGTTTATGAGTGTGCGTGTGTGTGTGTGTGTGTGTGTGTGTGTGTGTGTGTGTGTATGTGTTATTACAAATATTGAAGAATAAAAAATTCTCCATTTAAAACACTTAAAATTTTTGTTATATCTTCTACGATTTGGAGGTTTGAGTTTGATTGAAAAGTGACAGTTTGCATTATAGACCAAGGTTAATAATAAATTATTATTGACCTAGGTTACCATGGTTACAAGCAAGCTGTAGTGAAAAACAATTTCTCATGTCAAATAATGGTAAATAATAGTGGGTTCCTAGGCTAGTAGTGAAAAAAGAAACTTACGTGGGGTTCCGTGGCCGCGTGCCTGAGTGTCTGGTCGCGAACCCGGGGGAACCGGGTTCGATCCCGACAGACGCCAAATATTTTCAATTTTAAATGGCACAAAAGTGACCCCTGTGGTGCACTCTCCGCACCAGCTATGAGTGCCCGTGAGGTGACGCCTGGTAAGCGCCCACACAGTAAAATATATCGTCATCATTACCGATGCCTACATGTGTTGTAGATACTGGCACACCCAGAAATGGGTAATATGCCGTGATGATAAATTTATTTATTTATTTACGTGGGGTAATTCCGGGAGAGATGTGGCATTAACTTACAAAAATTTGCAAAGTGCCATCTATCCCGATTATGCTAAGTTAGATGGTGACCCGTGGTGTATTAAAAGATAGCAATAATATTTATGTAATAACACAACTTGTGCAGTAAGATACTTCCGTTTAAAAGAGCAGTTATTATATGCAAATAACGTCTGTCCCACTTTCAATTTTAAAACAATTATCCTACCATATTCCCTGGTTGTGCGTAGGTTGCGTGCGTGGTTCAGAGAGTGTATGCAGTATAATGGAGTGCAATATAAAGTGAGTTTGGATGCTGTGGGCAAGCAGGCAACCGAAGCAAAGCAGAAGGCAAGGGCGAGACGTGAAAAAATGCCTGGCACGGTTCGCTACCGCAAAGTATTAAATAAATCTCTTTAAGCGGATTACCGCGGATTTCCGCTATTTTAACACCGCGTGCAGTGTTTTATATGCTGATCAAGGCAAACAGCCTACAACAACTTCATTTGTTCACACAAAACGAGTACAACAGTTTGTAGTTAAAGACTTACCGCAATATAAATATAATGGACATTCATCTCGCGGAACAAATTTTGTCATGTAGAATATGCCATCAGAATATTGGATTTATAATAACCTGAAAAAATCTGTTGTGGAGAGCACAAAACCTTCCGTTAATTTGATATATTTTGTACAAATCCCATACCAAAAGTTCATTGGAAAAGATTCTATATATCCAGTAAAATTGTAACACGAACATAATACAATTTTTTACAAATTCCATACAGAAAGTTTCTTGGAAAAGATTCTATAAATCCAATAAAATTATCACATGAATATACATTATGTATACCTACTCGCTACTCATTTATAAATACTCTAAAAATGCGTACACTTACGTAACATTCTCTACAATCAAATAATATTACTACCAAGTTTATATCTCTATCCATATTTGAATTATTGCCCCAAAAGGCAATATATCTCACATTTAGCTAAAAACTTAAAAAAATTCAAAAATCTAATTTTCATGTATCTTCTTCTCAATGCGCTGATTCTAAATTTTGAAACCGCAGGTCGATATCTCGTTTCGTTCTCGAGATATTTACATTTAAAGTTTTGCTCAAAACTGCCCAATTTTGGGTATTAACCCAAAAATGGGTCGAGATATGAAATTGGCGACAACACTATTCGATTCTACGAGCAAAATTACATAAGTACACCAATTTTCAGAATTTTTGAACACCGCATACAAGCTCTAAAGCAAAATAACTGAAAATGGCCAAAAATCGCAAAAATCTAAGGTGTACCCCTTACAATTTTTTCTGATTTTGGCCATTTTCAGGGGTTTTCAAGCTTTTATTCATAAAAAATGAACCGGTTGGGCAAAAATTATGAAAATTGCTATACTTATGTATTTTTGTCCGTAGAATCGAATGGTGATGTCACCAAATTCATATCTAGACCCATTTTTGGGTTATTACCCAAAATTTGGCAGTTTTGAGCAAAACTAAATATCTAAATATCTCGTGAACGAAGCGATGTATTGACTTGCGGTTTCAAAATTTGGAATCAGCGCATTGAGAAGTATCTAGATACATAATTAGATTTTAGAAAATTTTGAAGTTTTTTTCTAAATGTGGGGTATATTGACTTTTGGGGCAATAATTCAAAAATGGGTGGATATATAAACTTGGTAATAAGATTATTTGATTGTAAAGAGAATGTTGCGTAAGTGTACGCATTTCTAGAGTTACCTAAAGGTGACGGAAGGTAAAAAAGGATGTACTTAAATACAAAACGGATTGTTGCCGAGTATTGCTAAATAAATTCCTCAAATATTACGCTTTATTTTTCGAACATCCTGTATTATTTGCCAGTACAGCTATATAGGCAAAACATAAATACAAAGTATGTATAGGGACATATATAGAGATGCATTCGAGCCGGGCCGGGCCGGGTTTTGAGGTTTGGATCGACTCGGCCCGAAAATAAAAATTACCGGCCTGATTCGAAGACCGACTCGACAAAAAAATTAGCTAGCCCGGCTCGAAAATTGCCTCGAAATCGGGCCGTGCTTCGGTCCGGGCCCGGCCAAAGCTCGAAATTGGGTGTATCCGGCATTCCTATTGTTGATTTTTATGTTAAGGCGAAATGTTTAACTTTTATCGTGTCAAACTTATAAAAAACCTTTACATTCTTATAACTTTCAACATTAATTAACATAAGTAGTTAAAAAAGAGACCCTTCTAGTGTAAGTTTGTTATAAAAATTACAGACCTACGAGTATTTAACACTTTGTTTACCAAAGAATTTAAACAACTTTTTCACAAATCTTATATAAAAAAATGTAATTTTAATTTATATAAGGATATTTTATCTAACTTTGTTTCTGCTCAAAAATAGGACAAGAAATCATTATGGTAAGAACAAAAATCACTTTTATTTAAGTATACGAGTAATAACAATAATAATAGCAACATCACAATATAATTATTATGCTTTAATTAATAACCTTGAATTCTTGAAGTAAAATAATACATTTTTATTTATTAATGTGTGAAGTTTGTTGTTATTAAATCATTTTGATCTTTTTTAACTTCATCCATTTTCATTAAAATATTAAGGAAACTGTGCATTTGATTGAACTATAAGATTTTTCGGGCCGGCCCGAAAAGCTCGAATTTTTGGGCCGGGCCAAAATCAAAAGTCCGACTCGCCTCGATTATTGAAAATGATTAGCCCGATTCGGCCCGATAAAAAATATCTTCGACCCGGCTCGATGATCAACTCGAAATCGAGGCGGGCTTCGGGCCGGGCCGGGCCAAAGCTCGAAATCGAGTGCATCTCTAGACATATATATTTGTTACATATATGTATAGTTTATGCATCGAGTCGAGTGGGTGCAAAGTTTGTAACCTCCACCTCCGCCACCGCCGCCGCTATCAACTGAACTGACCCAAGAATAAAGTATCTCTTATCTTGGCGTCGGCGTCGGCGTCGTCGCCGTGAACTTGTGCAGTAGTTATCAAATTCCGGAAGTTCACTAACCCAGACTTTCCCTTAATAAGTTGAAGAAAAAACTTTCCTCAACCTCCAGCAACTTGCATACTTTTACGACTTTGCCAACACACTTTATTCTTATCAATGTTTCATAAACTCGAACTCGTCCTCCGCGTCGCCAAACCAAATTAAAACAACTCTCTTTAATAAACACAACACTGCTTGCTGCTTTCATTCAAGATTTTACCATACTACACCACAACAAATTTATCCTACACCAACTTTTTAAAAGTGCATTTTATTATTATTTATTTAATTCATGTTTTTCAAGTTTCAATTTTTACATAATTATATTTCATTGCACATAAGAATAATCTGTCGTGGTCAGCACAATGCCTCTCGTCATTTCCATTTTATGTTATATAAGTATTGTATTGCATTACGCTGTCGAAACACCATTTTGTAATTTAAAAAAATCTGTTGTGGCCAGCACAAGACCTCTCGCCATTTCCATATAAGGCTATATAAGTATTGTATTGTACTTCTCTATCGAACCGTCGATTTATAACAAAAAATTACAGAACTTTACCCAAATATTGTTTTTTATTATATTTAACATGTCTTCTGCACACATATAATTCTAATTATATCTATTTTTCATTGTATGAGGAAGTTCCTATTTGTCAGAGATTCGTCCAATTCATTAACCAGATTAGTTGTATTTCTGATAGATATATGCATTTTACCTATAATTTCAAATATTTCATTAATAAAATAATAAGAAAGATTAAATATACTTCCTAGAAAAAATTATCAGAATGTCACTAAAACTATTGATTTTTGACACTGACATATGTCATTTACAAACAATGTTATAAACATTTAAATTTGTCAAGTGGTTTCCTTAGTGCCTTAGCCTCTGCGATTAGAATATTCTATATATTATACTGTCTTTATCTCTAAATCTATACAAGATATAATAAAATTTTTAAGTGTATTAGATGGATAATTTTGTTCTTCAATATTTGTAATAACAAAAATTTCCAAAAAATTATATTTAGAAAAAAAGTTTCTAAGAAACTACTACTTTCGGTTGTCCAATTGTTACCAAAATCTTTTCAGCTCTTCCCAGGAATATCAGATTGAGGAAACTGCAGTTAAATATTTTTTAAGTCTTATAGTTTTTGAGGAATCGTCCCTCCAACATCCAGACACACATACATACACATATCCACACACATCCACACACACACACACACACACACAGACATCATTTTAAAAATGTTATAATCGGATTCTAGGAACCTTAAATCGTGCTTATTCAATGAAATCTGGATATGCGAATTTTAGCATGAATCCAATTATAACATTTTTAAAATGATGTCTGTGTGTGTGTGTGAGGATGTGTGTATGTATGTGTGTCTGGATAAGACTTAAAAAATATTTAACTACAGTTTCCTCAATCTGACATTCTTGGGAAGAGCTGAAGAGCTTAGAAATTTTTATTATTAAATATTGAAAAACATAAAATTGTCCATCTAATACACTTAAAATTTTTATTATATCTTGTATAGATTTAGAGATAAAGTCACTATAATTTATAGAGTAAACTAATCGCAGAGGCTAAGGCACTAAGGAAACCAGTTGACAAATTCCATAGTTTGTAAATGACAATGATAGATTTTTCTGGGAAGCATTATTTAATTTTTCTTATTGTTTTATTAATTAAATGTTTGAAATTATAGGCAAAATTGTGGTAAAATGCATATATCCATCAGAAATATCGCCAATCTGGTTAATGAATTGAAAGAATCTCTGACATTTGGAAACTTCCTCATACAATGAAAAATAGATATAATTAGAATTATATGTGTGCAGAAGACATGTTAAATACATTAAAAAACAATATTTGGGTAATGTTCTGTAATGTTTTGTTATAAAACAACGGTTCGAAATCGAAGTGCAATACAATACTTATATAGCCTAATATGGAAATGGCGAGAGGTCTTGTGCTGGCCACAACAGATTTTTATTTATGGATAATAAGCCGTAATGATATAATTATTTCGTCGGTTATATTACAGACCAAAAATGTGGTATTTAAATTTCTTTCTGTGGCTAACAACAATTTGCGGGACTATAACAGCGCATCTTAGCTGTTGGCGATTTGATTTTGTTGAGAGTGTGGGTGTTAATGAAGAGTCTGGTTATGAAAGTTAGTAGCGGTGTGGTCCTATACCAGGGCCAATCACGCGTAAATGCATGGAGATGGAGAGTAACAAGTTCTCCTTCGCAGTTCGCAGTTCCTCGCGTCGCATTAACCGGTGGCGCAGGGGTTACTTGCTTGCGCCACAGTCTTAAGGGTGGTAGTACTGGATTACCCCGCAGGGTATTGTATGGTCGTAAATACGAGTGCAGGGCGCACAAACTCCCCCGATTAAACGCAGCGACTCTCAAAATGTCTAATCGACACGGATTTGGAAGAAAAACTCACATTACCACCACACTTGAAACAGTCTAGCAGTCATATTAGGTTTGTTTGCATAACAGTTAGAAATCGTCACAAACCATTCTGAGTATGCGCATCAGTTTAAAAAATTTAAATCTACAATTAAAGATCATTTGTTCGTTCAGCAAAATATTTCAATCCTCGATGTTCAGTTTCCAACAGTCAGAATTAGAGATGCACTCGATTTCGAGCTTTGGCCCGGCCCGGCCCGAAGCCCGCCTCGATTTCGAATCGATCATCGAGCCGGGCCGAAGATATTTTTTATCGGGCCGAATCGGGCTAATCATTTTCAAAAATCGAAGCGAGTCGGACTTTTGATTTTGGCCCGACCCGAAAAATCTTATAGTTCAATCAAATGCACAGTTTCCTTAATATTTTAATGAAAATGGATGAAGTTAAAAGGATCAAAATGATTTAATAACAACACACTTCACAAATAAATAAAAATGTATTATTTTACTTCAAGAATTCAAGGTTATTCATTAAAACGTAATAATTATATTGTGATGTTGCTATTATTATTGCTATTACTCGTATACTTAAATAAAAGTGATTTTTGTTCCTACCATAATGATTTCTTCTTCTATTTTTGAGCAGAAACAAAGTTATGAAAATTATATTTTTTATATAAGATTTGTGAAAAAGTTGTTTAAAAAAGAATAAGAGGATTTTATAAGTTTGACACGAGAAAAGTTAAACATTTCGCCTAAAAATTAACATTAGGAATGCCGGATGCCCGACCCGATTTCGAATTAATTTTCGAGCTGGGCCAGCTAATTTTTTTGTCGAGTTGATCTTCGAGTCGGGCCGGTAATTTTTATTTTCGGACCGAGTCGATCCTAACCTCAAAGCCCGGCCCGGCCCGGCCCGAATGCATCTCTAGTCAGAATAGTCTGCGGATTCTAAAGAAATTTTTAGTTTGTGGCAGGCGCACTGTACTAGCCAAAGCGAGAGAAAACGAATATTAACATTTATTATAAATTCTTCCAAATCACTAAATATTTGCTATACTGCCACGTAGATTCTCGAGTGTAAATTTAAGAGAACCAGAAATAAACGTAGAAAGTAAACTTTAAACTATAAAACAAGATTATAATTTCATTATATGACAATGCCAAATGCCAACGGCGTAGAAATGAAATGAAAAAATAAATATCCATAGCAACTACATAAAATGAGCGAATAAGAAGGAACTTGTAAAATAGAAACCTGTCATATCGTCCCAAGTTAACCAAGATAACCTACAAATTGAAATATAAACAGTTTATATTTAACGAAATAACATATTATAAAATAGCAGACTTACATATTGGCAACGACGGTAAGAATATTTAGAATTAAAATGATATGAAGTTCATACTGTTACATTTAACAAATATATCATACACAAAATAAATATCACAAATATTGACAAAAATAATAGAAACACTTAACAAAAATCAAAATAGTACTCGCATCTTGACACAAAGTCTTATCAAACCCATATTCTGGAAGCCAATGAAGCAAATCAATAGTAATTCTAATATTTATGTACGATTGAAAATATATTATTTTTACTAACCTTAATTTTATTAGATTCAAATACATATATTATTACTACATTCTCCTTAACACGGTTTCACTATTAATTTTAATGTAATTGCAACCTGACAGTGACATTTGTTTAAATATGTCAAAATTGTTATTAAAATGTTGTTTTTGTTTGAGGCATAGGCAAAATGATATATGAAAAATAAATTATATTATAAATTATTATCGTAGAATTGAAGATTGTACCATTATATTTCATTATTATTCGTAAAAGTTGCTGAAAAATTATATTCAATGAATTTTTTTCAAGAAAAACTGTTAAAAACTTGTACAAGTGATACTTCCGGTTATCCGATATACATTGTAAACTAATCAGCTCTTCCCACATTAGTGTAGAATGGATATACTAAATTTTCTGATTGATAATATTTGAGTAATCGTGTCCACCAGATCCACACATCCACACACACACACACATACACACACACACGCACACACATACACACATACATACCCACAGACATCATTGTAAAAATGTTAAAATCGGGTTCTGGGGACATCAAAACGTGCTTATTCACTAAAATCTCTATATGTGATTTTTAGCACGATCCCTATACCTCCTTTACCTAGGGTAGCGGGAGGTAAAAATGTATGTTCTTTTCTGCACAAAGGAGTAAATAGAATATATACATATTCTTAGCGTGAGATAGTACCATAAGGGATGTTCATCACTCGCATTGTAGATTCTGGACAGAGGACAAAACCACATCCATTATTACGACTTTTTATTTTGTGTTGATATAAATAAGACGCGAGATTTCTAAAGAGACGACATGGACATGCAACGGTACACTCACAAGAAAAACAGATCTTTGTTCATATATTTTACCCTAAAACATATTAACAAAGTGCGAACATTGACACACAAACAAACAAAGGTATACTTTCAATTAATCAGCAAAATTAATACTCAAATAATATGTGTAATAAAATAATTAAATCCTATTTTTTTCCTAACTCTTATCTTTTTTCTGGGTAATAAATTTCCCTTGGTTTGTACACATATGTCACGCAAGGAGACAATCTACTTCTACGGCGTGTGAATGTCGCAATATGCGACATTGTAAATGCGGGGGTGTGTGTAAGACTATAACGTACACCAATATGTAAATAGGCGTCTCGTAAAATAATCATCGGGGCCTCTTTGTTTTTAAGGAGGGACTGATTTTGTCGTGTGGAAGGAATATTAAATTTACATGACAAGAAAATGAAAGAGTGAAGGTAGTGGTATTGCAATAAAGATATTATGGAATTATTTTTCAAACTGTTGCAAAAATGTTATTACCTATATTTAGAATTTGGTTACTACATTTTTTACCTCCCGCTACCCTAGGTAAGGGAGGTATAGGAATTTCATATAGAGATTTTAGTGAATAAGCACGTTTTGATGTCTCCAGAATCCGATTTTAATATTTTTAAACGATTACTCAAATACTATCAATTAAAAAATTTGAAAATTTTGTATACCCATTCTATAATAATGTGAGAAGAGCTCATTAGTTTTTAGTGTATATCGGAAAAAAGGAAGCATCACTTATACAAGCTTTTAACAGTTTTTCTTGAAGAAAAGACACTGAATATAATTTTTCAGCAATTGTTCCTAATCAAAATTGAATAAAATGCTACAATCTTCAATTTTAAGATAATAGTTTCTCTGTTCATAGCCTACTCCGAGTGTGGGATTCCAGCTCAATCGAATTAAAGGAAAATAGTAAAAAAATACGAATGTATATGATGAATAACGAATATTAATTTAAAAAAATTAAATGGTGTAATTGAGATATTTCGGAAATAAGGAGTTTTTTGTTATAGCGCTTCGACAAGTATATGAAATCTATATATATATATATATATATATATATATATATATATATATATATATATAAAATAATTTGATTGGCGACCAAAAGACCGCCTATACATGCATAACAAATAGTGTGTTAGGAGGTGGGGGCTACTACCAATGGAAGTTAAAAAATTCAAATTCGAAAGGAGAGGTTAACATTCCATACGGCAGTTTTCAAACAGTTTTTATTTTTATATAAATTTCTTGCATTAAACTTAATAATTTAAATACACCTGTAATTATAAAGTATGTAGACTTAGTGTCTTCATTTATTTTATGTAAATATAACTTAAAATAGTATATATTTCAAGAACATTTAGGTCCATGATGAAAACAGTTTGATATAAAAACACATAAATGTGACGTCACGTCAATCTTTTCAAAATTCGGGAGACCATAACTCGCTTTATTAATAGGAATTTTTTCACCGGATTTTCATCAATAATCTTTGTTTTCCTAATATTTTCAGATGAAATTATATATATAAAAAAAAAAAAAATGGTGGAATCCCCCATTGGGGTTTTTTTTTTTGAACCCGCTTTATTTATTTAATGACATATATTGATTAATCCACAGCAATAATCGTCCAATATATTCCTTGGCTTTTTAATTAAAATTCATTTAGGGTTTCGCATGAAAACATTATTTTTATTGTGTGAAATGTGTCGGTAGCGTCTGTGTTAATCTTCGGGTAATTGAAAGCGAATAACGGAGGTCCGATCAGGTGACCGTTGGTTAACGACGGGCGTAATTAGATTGGCCCGTACATTGTTAACTCCCCATACAATCTCTGAATACTCGCTCTCAAGCTGCTCTTGTGCCTTGGAATGAATTAGAATAAAGTTCTTTGGATATTTTGGTTAATCTGGCGGCGGCTCGAGGCATGAACCGGAACAGAACTGGGAAGAGCGTTTCTCTGTAATCCCGCTACAAATACCTCGCACTCTGCCACTGAGAACTGTGGCTGCGGCCCGCCCGATTCCATCGGTTTGGATTTTATTGTAATATCGGAGGCAGAGGCAGAGGAGTCTACTGTAATCGCCCCGAGTCACTCCTACCCTCAGCTAATTGCAAGATGATGTACTCCACTTTCGTTTCTTCCAGCAAACACACTACCAACCAACAATAAGAGATTCAAACATTTCTTGTTATAAATATATACAGGGTGTGCAACGAAACGCGGAACATAGAAGTTTTACATAGAATTTTAAAAGTGTGCGGAAATTGGCTCTTCTGTACATTTTAGAGCAAAAGTACAAGAATGAAAAGTTGTTTAAAACTAATTTTTACTTTAAAAAAATCGTCAATTAATTCAATAGAATATCTGCAGTACTAAATATTTAGAAAGTGAAATAATGACATTTTCACCAAAAACAAATAAAACAAAATATCAATTAAGATCATAATACTTAAATATTTAATGCTAAAATATAATGTAAACATAATGATCACAATGGCTGGTAGCACAAGCGTGGTGCTAACACCGGTGTTAACTAGAACCATGTCAACGACTTGACACATACTTCAGGTTTGTTAAGAAAACAAGTGTTGCCAATATATTGATCAAGTTGAAAATTTACTGACAGCCATATTCAATAAAACTGCCGACACTATTTAAATTATTTAATGTTTTGTTTTTTAACTTGTTTCCAGGAAAAACAGTTTTAAATAATGAGGTCAAATTTATTGAATATGGCTGTCAGTACATATTCGATTTAATTCAGTATATTGGCAACTCTTATTTTGTTAACAACCCTGAAGTATGTGCCAAGTCATTGACACGGTTCTAGTTGACACCGGTGTTAGAACCACGCTTGTACTACCAGCCAATAAGATTAATAATATTGAACTAATATTTTAGTTTATATAAAAAATAATAATTAACCTAATATTTATGACAAATAATTAATAATAAAATAAATCACAAATTCTACGGTACTGAACAAATCCATTTTATAATGCACAAACGCACAGTAAAGTAATTTATGGACTTAACAAACTAGGCACAATGATTACAACAATTAATATCAATAACACTACACTGAACTGTCAGAATGAGATTTTGTTCTATTTGTTTTATTTCCATGGCTATCGGATTTTTGACGAAAATGTCCTACTTTATTTTCTAAATATCTAGTGCTACAAATATTTTACTGCATTAAATGAAGACTTTTCAAAAGTAAAAGTTAATTTTAAACATATTCTTATTCTTGTACTTTTTCTCTAAAATGTACAGGAGAGCCAATTTCCGCACATTTTTAAAATCCTATGTTAAACTCCTATGTTCCGCGTTTCGTTGCACACCCTGTATATCACATAATGTCGGCTCCGGTGGCTCAATGGGTAGAGCAACGCCTCTTATGACCGTATTATGGTCAAAACTGTAAGTCTTAAATCTATAAATAATGCACAAAATCGTAAGCTGCCAGTCTTATCTATAATTTTGTATTAATCAACAAAAATAGATGTGCTTTTGTCAGTGTTTTTACAGATTTAAACTTGCAGTTTTGACCATGTTACGGCCATTAGTCATGAGTGCGCTTGGGGTTCTGGGTTCGAATCTCACTAAGGCATGGATGTTTGCGGATGTTAATCTATTCGGTAATTGAGGTTTGATCCTGTTTTTTTTTTTTTAAATAATATTCATTCCAAATCATAGTTGTTTTTTTTATCCTTTTTCAGGATATTCATTTTTATTAACGATGCTAGCAACAATTTCAAAAATCCCTTTAGGTAAGGAAGGTATTGTCTTTGGTTAAAAAATTCGATGGTGAGTTTTTAATGAATAATCACGTTTTAGGGTCCCTACTATACGAATTTACTAATTTTACGATGCTGTCTATACAGAGTCTCTCAATAAGCTTGCTCACTATTGGTAACTATAATTCTAAAAATTATAATTCCTCTTCTGTACATCCATATGAAGAGTTGATTAGTATTTCATAGTGGTCCTATCAAGCGACATGCAGTGAAAGGCTAAAAAGAAGATGGAAGGACTCTATCGCAGAAGACTTTAGAAAGGAAGGACTGTGTGAAGAAGATGCGTTGAACAGGAATGAGTGGAAGAGAAGAGGAAACAGCGACCCCTAATAAAATAGGGGAAAGCTGAAGCAGAAAGTAAAATGTGTCAAGTGCATTTTTCTTAGTGTATGTTTATGTCATAATTTTATTGGATTTATAGAACCTCTTCAAATGAACTTTTGGTGTTCGATTTTACATGATATTATATAGAAACTGTTCCACGGTCCTCTTGGTATGGGATTTGTGCAAAATACATCGAATTGACGGAAGGTCTTGTGCTGGCCACAACAGATTTTTTATTTATTTTTTCTTGAAGTACATAAAAATATAAGACCACATGTGAAAGTCCGGGTTAAAAATGTGTGTGAAAATAATTTCTCTGACGATAACAACACTACAATTCTAAAAATTATAATTCTATCACATTTTTCTTCTTTACATTTATATTTAGGTTAGTAGACTTTTTGTTTATAATTAAATAACCGGAATTACCTTTATTTAAAGTTCTTACCAGTTTTTATCGAAAAAACGCAGTTAAATATTTTTTGGCTCCTATTTTATGTTATTATAAATATAATTGAACATTTGAACTTGAATGTTTATACGGCTTGATTATACATTTTGTTTCATATTCAATAGATATAGGGTTAAAGGCTAAATTTATTTTGCCCTTTATAAAACCGCGGGTTATACTTCTAAATTAATAGACTATTAAATGCCTGTTTGGCCGTAAGCGATTCCAGGATCTTTTGACACTACCATGTAGTACAAATTTTATTTTCTACTGTGTACCTAATTAACTTATTTTGAATAATTCCCACTTAACCCTCGTATATTATTATAACTTATTATCCATTTCTGGGTGTGCCAATCGACATTACTGAAATCTGCAAAACAGAAGCAGATTTGCAAACTTATTTATATTTTCGTTCACAAACGTTTTACAATGCCGTTACCTTCCTATAGCTTCTGGTTTCTCAGTATTCCTCGTCACGTATTTGGTGTATATAAACATTCATTTCTTCCGCACGTCTTGTAGCGATCAGGCTGCCTTCATTTGGGGCAATTCGCATGCAAACTGGACCGCGAACGAAATAATTGCCTCCACAAAACTCATCATATTCCACAACGCAACGCAACCCTTACAAAACAGCTCTGCAGAAATCTCTTCCCGACACTTGTCTTTATTAGAGCGAAAGCGCGCGTACGCGTGCACTAAGCATCGAAGGAGGCTCAGGCGATTACGATTGCTCACACGGGGGTGCTCAAACCCTGAAACTTTCACTTGTCCACGAGCAAGTCATAGCCACCCGCGCTATACACGAGATTTATAGAGAAACAAAAAAGAATTATGAGGACAATTTTAAGGAATGGACCCTTGCAACGCACCTGCGATAGACACTGGACAAAAGGAAATTCTATTAAGTTATTTGTTTTATTATATTAGTATAGATCAATCCAGAACAAATTAATTTCGTGGAGCCATGGAAAAATTTATGGTTTAATTTTATGAATGAATTGTATCAAAATCAAAATTTCTTGATATATAAGATATATACAGGGTTAGTTAAAAGTATGGAGACGGCGATTTATTGTCGTTAATATTCATTTTAGGAAATTATGTTCAATACAAAAGTTTTTTAATAAATTTTGATCTACATTTGAAAATACTTGAATTTTTTTTCTTCAATTGTTTTTGAGTTACGCTTGTCCGCGTAATTTTTTTAAATGGGAACCTATTAATTTCACTCTATCATTGGATAGAGTTTTTTTTTCTCTTTACCAGTATGTTTGTTTTTTGTTTTTCAATTTATTTTAATAACATTTTTACAAGGAAAAACACCTGTTCAAGTATTTACGAATAGTAGGTTCATCTAAGAGAGACAAAATTATTTCCAATAAAGTTGTCGGTCATAATCTTATCATTAAAAACAAATTAATAACTAAGTAAATTACATCGTTCGAGTTTGCTTATCGCTTCGCTTTTGTCTATCTGAGATGTACCTACTATTCGTAAATACTTGAACCGGTGTTTTTAATTGTAAAAATGTTATTAAAATAAATTGAAAAACAAAAAAAAAAAACAAACATACTGTTGTAAAGAGAATAAAACACTCTATCGAATGGTAGAGTACAATTAATATGTTCCCATTTAAAAAAATTACGCGGACAAGCATAACTCAAAAACAATTGAATAAAAAAAAATTCAAGTATTCTCAAATGTAGATCAAAATTTCTTAAAAAACTTTTGTATTGAACATAATTTTCTAAAATGAATATTAACGACAATAAATCGCCGTCTCCATACTTTTAACTTATATAAATAATTAAATAATTTTTAAAAATATTCAAAAGTGAGGTCAAATCACTCCTGTGAAGGGCAGGTGATGTCATTCTGGAATGGTCTTTTGGGCGCGTGAACGAGTAGACTATTTTACAGTTATTCGGCTCCCCTATTTTGTAACTTAGTGGTTAATGTGTTAAAATTTTAAACCAATCACGTATGTTGATATATAACAAAAAAATTGGATTTTTAGATGTCAAATCAATATCTACTGCATACATTTTGTAACCAGTTGCTAAAAATTAACCATTTTGTTAGAGGCCCGATTTTCATAGAATTTAGAACCGTGGACTATTCAAGTATAAATACCGAAGAAAGATTTTTGTGAAAAATTCATGGACTCGAACCCAGGATCTTTTTAGGGAATGGTAGGATGTTCTACTAGTTGGTAGAGCTCCAAAAATATTTCTTTAAGTATAGAGTATATGCTGTGACCAGTACAATACCTCTCGCCAAGTCTATAATGTACTTTTAGAGCCCGATTCTCAAAAAAGTTTAAGCTAATCCTCATTTTTGGGTAAATTTTATTTTATTATTATTAATATTCAAAATATTATCAAAAAAATCTTTTGTACCCAGCATATATAGTATTTAACATTTCTAGTATACACACAAATTCACAAATATTCTAATTGCATCTATTATTATTTTCATATTTTTTAATTCATTCTATAAATGAGTTTCCTCCTACTCTACTAAATGTTCGAGAATCTTCAAATTCATTGACAAGATTGATGGTATTTCTGATGCGTATATATAATATATGTATCCATAATTTTAAATATTTAATTAATAATAAACTAAGTAATATTAAATGTATTTCTCAGAAAAAGTCTTCAGTAATATCTGGATTTTTGACAGACATTTTTCTGTCAATTACAAATATTTAAATTTTTCAACATGTTTCCATAGACTGTAAGATTCATTACAGTGGATTATTTTTTATATTTATAATTCTCTATCTATAAATCTATAGAATATTTAATATTTGGAATAACGTAAATTTCCAAACAATAATGTTTAGAATGTTTTTAAGAAACTACTACTTCCGGTTGTCGAATTGTTACTAAAACCTTTTCAGCTCTTCCCATTAATGTCAGTTTAAGGAATACGTAGTTAAATTGGTATTTAGGCTTATGTAATTTGTGAAACCATCCCGTCAAAACAAAATATTAAGATCTGATTCTATTGATCTGAAAATGTGCTTTTTCACCACTAAAATCTGAATATTCGATTTTTAGCAAGAATATAATACCTCTTTTAGCGAGAGGTAAAAAGGTAGATATTAGGGACAGATTAGACCATATTTTAAGATATAAACTATTAAAATTAGAGTAGAATTCGCTAATATAAGAATGAGGATTATCTTAAACGTTTGTTACTTACTATTACGTATTTTAATTATGTTGTACATTTTAAGACGCGCGTTGAAAAGCACTCTTACAAATCCATAAAAAAGTGATACAATATGATTTTCAGTCATTTTCAATAAAAAACATTTTCTTTCAGAAAATGATACGGTAATCTTTTTCTAAACCTGACGTAACTCCGTTCCTACTCGTGCGTCACGCATGAGTTTTTCTCAGAACGAATCATAGTAATCTATGGAACATAATAATTACTGTAATTCAGCTGCCCTTTTTTTCTTGACATGAAAATAACACCCGATATGACAGGGCCTTAAACTTTTGGTTTACACACTATGCATTTATGTCTTTTATAACATATAACTCACGAGTTTAATGGTAGATATAGAGAAGAGCACTTAGTCATAAGTAGGATAAGTATTATGTGATATTGGGGGCGGTCGACATAATATTTTAAATACAATTCTTTTTATATTGCGATGTTTAGATTTAAAATTTAATTATTTTATACGAACGTTACGCTAGAATTATTGAGAATCAGGTAATTTACGAATTTACAATTTATAATTTAGATTTTAAAATATAAACTCATTAAAAACACATACGATGGTTTATAAAAGATTTATAAATTTAGAAACTTGAAATTTAGATTTGGAATATAACTATATTTTACATATCCAAATGTAAATTTCAAATTCAACCAATCATAAGAGAAAACTATTAATCATATCTAGAGATGCATTCGGGCCGGGCCGGGCCGGGCTTTGAGGTTAGGATCGACTCGGTTCGAAAATAAAAATTACCGGCCCGACTCGAAGATCAACTCGACAAAAAAATTAGCTGGCCCGGCTCGAAAATTAACTCGAAATCGGGTCGGGCTTCGGGCCGGGCCGGGCCAAAGCTCGAAATTGGGTGCATCCGGCATTCCTAATGTTAATTTTTATGTTAAGGCGAAATGTTTAACTTTTTCGTGTCAAACTTATAAAAAACCTCTACATTCTTATAACTTTCAAAATTAGTTAACATAAGTAGTTAAAAAAGAAACCCTTCTAGTGTAAGTTTGTTATAAAAATTACAGACCTACGAGTATTTAACACTTTGTTTACCAAAGCTGTTCGAAAATTTAAACAACTTTTTCACAAATCTTATATAAAAAATATAATTTTCATAACTTTGTTTCTGCTCAAAAATAGGAGAAGAAATAGGAACAAAATCACTTTTATTTAAGTATACGAGTAATAACAATAATAATAGCAACATCACAATATAATTATTACGTTTTAATGAATAACCTTGAATTCTTGAAGTAAAATAATACATTTTTATTTATTAATATGTGAAGTGTGTTGTTATTAAATCATTTTGATTCTTTTAACTTCATCCATTTTCATTAAAATATTAAGGAAACTCTGAATAGCCCGATTCGGCCCGATAAAAAATATTTTCGGCCCGGCTCGATGATCAATTCGAAATCGAGGCGGGCTTCGGGCCGGGCCGGGCCAAAGCTCGAAATCGAGTGCATCTCTAATCGTATCGGTAAGGTATAACTTTTCTTCATCCGTTAGCTGTCTTTTCTGTTTGCGAGTGGTTGACATTTTGAATTTGGATTCACAGGAACAAATTGACATTTTGTTTTTTGTTAATAAGCAGTGTTCGTGAAGATGTAATCGCAAGAAATTAAATACATGCATACTCATACAAATATATTTGAAAAATTATTCATGATTTTGTTATATCACAAACTAAATATTCTTTATTTAACGTTGTGTGCGCCTGTGAATGTGTATGAGAGTAAATTAGCATAGTGGTGTTCCGTGGGCGGTGTCTGAGTCCCCGTGTTCATCTTGCAGCCTTGATGAGGCAGAATTTTGTAAAGTTTTATAAATATCGCCGTCTAGAGTACGTAATGTCCACAGCTCTAAGCCGGGCTTTACCTGCTGAGCCTCAGACTAAGCCCAGGATACAACTTTCTCGCAACGCAACGCCGGCAGGACACTTTTCCCTGAATCAAACAACAGCACAAGAGAAAGGACTACCAACACTAACTCCAAGGACATAATATCATTAAATAAGACACACTACGTTAAGGACAAAGTCGTAGCTGATTTGATAAAATAGTTTCAGATATAAAAAATCTGTTGTTGCCAGCACAAAACCTTCCGCCAATTCGATGTATTTTGTACAAATCACATACCAAAAGTTCATGGGAAAAGATTCTATATATCCAGTAAAATTGTAACACGAACATAATACATTTTTTTACAAATTCCATACAGAAAGTTCCTTGAAAAATATTCTATAAATCCAATAAAATTATCACATGAATATACGTTATGTATACTCATATATAAATACAATCAAATAATATTACTACCAAGTTTCGATCTCTATCCATTTTTGAATTATTGCCCCAAAAGTCAATATACCCCACATTTAGATAAAAACTTCAAAATTTTCAAAAATCTAATTTTTATGTATCTAGATACTTCTTAATGCGCTAATTCCAAATTTTGAAACCGCAGGTCGATATCTCTTTTCGTTCTCCAGATATTTAGATTCGAATTTTTGTTCAAAACTGCCCATTTTTGGGTAATAACCCAAAAATGGGCCGAGATATGAATTTGACGACAACACCATTCGATTCTACGGACAAAAATACATAAGTATACCAATTTTTAGAATTTTTGAACACCGCATACAATCTCTAAAGCAAAATAACTGAAAACGGCCAAAAATCGCAAAAATCTAAGGTGTACCCCTTACGATTATTTCAGATTTTAGCCATTTTCAGGGATTTTCAAGCTTTTATTCATAAAAAATGAACCGGTTGGACAAAAATTATGAAAATTGCTATACTTATGTATTTTTGTCCGTAGAATCTAATGGTGATGTCGCCAAATTCATATCTCGACCCATTTTTGGGTTAATCCCCAAAAATGGGCAGTTTAGAGCAAAAATTTAAATATCTCGAGAGCGAAACGAGATATCGACCTGCGGTTTCAAAATTTGGAATCAGCGCTTTGAGATATATATAGATACATAAAAATTAGATTTTTGAAAATTTTGAAGTTTTTATCTATGCAAATGTGTGGTATATTGACTTTTGGGGCAATAATTCAAAAATGGGTAGAGATATAAATTTGGTGACAACACCATTCGATTCTACGGGCAAAATTACATAAGTACACCAATTTTCAGAATTTTTGAACACCGCATACAATCTCTAAAGCAAAATAACTGAAAACGGCTAAAAATCGCAAAAATCTAAGGTGTACCCCTTACGATTTTTTCAGATTTTGGCTATTTTCAGGGGTTTTTAAGCTTTTATTCATAAAAAATGAACCGGTTGGACAAAAATTATGAAAATAGCTATACTTATGTATTTTCGTCCGTAGAATCTAATGGTGTTGTTGCCAAATTCATATCTCGACCCATTTTTGGGTTAATACCAAAAAATGGGCAGTTCTGAACAAAACTTTAAATCTAAATAACTCGAGAGCGAAACGAGATATCGACCTGCGGTCAAAATTTGGAATCAGCGCATTAAGAAGTATGTATCTAGATATATAAAAATTAGATTTTTAAAAATTTTGAAGTTTGCATCTAAATGTGGGGTATATTGACTTTTGGGGCAATAATTCAAAAATGGGTAGAGATATAAACTTGGCAGTAATATTGTTTAATTGTAAAGAGAATGTTACGTAAGTGTACGCATTTTTAGAATATTTGAACAACTGTGTAAAAGTATTGAAATAAAAATGGATAAATGCTATAAAAAAAGTTCCTTGGAAAAGATTCTATATATCCAATAAAATTATAAAACGAACACATACTATTTATTACAAATTCCATACCAAAAGTTCCTTTGAAAAGATTCTATAAATCCAATAAAATTATATTTCGAGAGAACCTCTCAATCGACAAAATCCCATTTTGCGCTCTTAATACACAAATAGCTATTGCTTCTAATTTAATTTAATATTAACCAAACACTGTCGCACAGTTCGCGTCTTTGATAGGTCGAAATGGTATTCGTATTTCATCACTTGATCCATCTGGAACGCTCATATAGGTAGCGAGGAATTCGAACAACATTTGGCTTTATAAAAGTCCGGTATGCCGTCTTTCTACATAATTGAACTATTGCTTAGACAAACGAATCCCATACGTGTAAGGGTATGCGTGTTTGAGAGAGAGAACACCGCGTTCGACACGAGTCCATGTCCAATCCTTTGCGATCACAAAGCATTCCTCTGCCGGAGAGCTTCTCAAAACGAGCATTAATTAAATTTCCCGGATTTATTTCTGCTACTGCTCCGGAGTATGTATGTCCGAGTGGAATGGTTTTTGATCTTTGTATGTCGCCCTGGATCATAATCAGCAGAATGCCTTTGTCTGCAGATACATATGCCGTGCCGTGCGGTTAATAATAAAATATTGCCCGAGTTTTTAGCAACCACCAGAGATTTGCGCTACAACCAAAAGCCATTTTTGCACAAGGATGTACAGCTAATTATATTTCCTTTTAAAATGATGTACAGGACTCTGTAGTAGTCGCGAGTTTGTGTAAAAGACGGACATATCTCGGGAAATATTACAGCCAAAAGAGCCGAATAAATAAATAAATATATCATCACGGCATATTACCCATTTCTGAGTTTGCCACAATCTGCTTTATCGCAAATATCGGTATTGATGATGACATATTTGTACCGTGCGGGCGCTTACCAGGCGTCATCTCACGGGCACTCATTGCTGGCGTGGAGAGTGCACCACAGGAGTCACTTTTGTGCCATTTAAAATTCGAAATATTTGGCGTTGGTCGGGATCGAACCCGGTTCCCCAGGTTCGCGACCAGACACGCTGGCACGCGACTCCGGGGGCCAAAGATGTAATATTTACTATTTTGTCATTTAGACATTACTATAGATACTAGCTATATATCTAAATCGTTCCAGATAAAATGCAATATAGGCGTCAATTAAATTAAATTGTCCAACGTATGAAAGTAATAAGAGCGGTATTTTAACTTTTGGTGATTTTGAAAATGATAAAAATGAAATTTGTCGTCTTTTAATAATCTAAATACACAAGTTTTGTTATATTTTTGTCCTTTGCACATAGTAAATTATTTTTTTGCCCTCCTGAAGTGTAATGGGAACTTTACAATTGTATACACAGCAAGTGTAACCTACATTTTACGCTTACTGTGTTGTAACTTGTCTAACTATACGGTAAAATAATCAAAATACACTGGACGTTTATGGGCATTTAGAAAAGAAATCATCTTTACTATAATAAAGTTCATGTAAAAAAGTACTACCTACTTAAGTTATTTTTTTACTTTAACATTTCCTATATTTAAAATTAATTTATATAAACCAAACTCACGGTAGCGACATCTGTCATTATTGTAAAAATCCGCCGTTACTGACATAGTCACCGATTGATATACCTGTCAAATACGCGAGCATTGCTGAAATGTCTAATATCGACAGCTACCTATTATTTATTACGAAGAAACCATGAGCAAATAAATATATTATCAGTCATAAACAACGTCTATTATTACAAATAAATTTTCGCTAGAAGAAGTACTCTAATAAAGGTAGGTAAGTAAAATCAAATTTGGAAATTGACTTAACCCCAGTATTTTAAACTAACCCTTTTCAGCAGTACAACCTATCTCATTGAAAAAAGTGATTTTCATTATCGTCGGCCAAAAAATTTGATACAATTCTCGTGCGTGAAGTATTTTACAGCGCTCCAGCTAATAAGGCACTCGCCTTAAGGGCTCGTGCCTTAAACAAAGCTGTCGCGCTGTAAAATACAACTTACACGCACTCGAATGTAAATAACTATTACCTCCCGCTACCCTAGGTAAGGGAGGTCCCCAGAATCCGATTTTAACATTTTTATAATAATGTCTGTTTGTAATTATGTGTGTGTGTGTGTGTGTGTGTGCATGTATGTGTGGAACGTGTGAACACGATTACTGAAATACTGCGAATCAGAAAATTTGGAAATTTTGTATTCCCATTCCATACTAATGTGGGAAGAGCTCATTAGTTTTTAGTGTATATTGGATAACCGGAAGTATCACTTGTACAAGCTTTTAACAGTATTTCTTGTAAAAAATTCATTGAATATAATTTTTAGCAATTTTTACTAATTAAAATTGAATATAATGATACAATCTTCAATTCTACGATAATAACATTTAGCAAATAACTCTAAATAACTTTAAATATTAGTATATAATGTAATTTATTTTCATATATCATCTTGCCTATGCGTCAAACATAATTTTAATAACAATTTTGACATATTTAAACAAATGTCACTGACAGGAAGCAATTACATTAAAATTAATAATGAAACTGTGTTAAGGAGAATATAATAGTAAAATATTTAATTATAATGAAATTAAGATTTGTAAAAAAAAATAATTTTGCAGCACTTTAAATTAATATTAATTTACAACTACAAATTTACGAAATGGATCATATATGGCGAAGAATTTACAAGGATTGCGTTTTAGAGCACCTGGAAGTTGATGCTGATTTTTATAAGAATGTGTGTGTGACGATTTTTCCTTAAATGGCTCAACAAATAATAGTTAAAACAATGAAAACATTTTTTAAATAATTACTTTACGAGATATTTCACATTTGTTAAAAAAGGGAAAATTGACGTCATACAATTGTTATCTTTCTCTCGCAACGGACTCAGAGCAGTGTGTGTGAGAAAGACAAGTATAGGGGAACTGTGACGTTACACTCATTTCTCGAAAATAAAATACTGTTAAACTAGGAACAATTAAGATTTTTTAATACTATGAATTGCTTCAAAATTGAATGAAGTTTTATTTAAAATAATAAAAAAAATTGAGTGGAATACCCCATTGTTCCTAATCAAAATTGAATAAAATGCTACAATCTTCAATTCTAAGATAATAGAATTTAGTAAATAACTATAAATAACTTCAAATATAAAATTATAAAACAATTTATTTTTGTACATCATCTTGCCTGTGCGTCAAACAAAAACATAACATTTTAATAACAATTTTGACATATTTAAACAAATGTCGTGTTATTATGGTGTTTGCCTGCATACCTTCAAAAGTTCAGTACTAATTTCAAGAGAAAGAGACACACTGGAATTTATTGACATGAGAGATTAATAATATTTCCTTTTAAAATTATAGATGCAAAACTCCAATGCTCTTATATGTATATAGTAGTATTACCTATGGAATAATAAAGCCTGAACGTACGTTTATTTCTGTATAATACATTCTGCATAATGCAGAATTGTGTTTCATTTCAATATGTTATTTTTCGCCGTTGCTTTGAATAGTAATGAGATGTCTGGTATGGGATTAAAGAAGTGGTTGGTGCCGACCTACATATTCGCATACGAAGCCACTCTGTTCGAGCTTCTATTCCCTCCGCCGCTTGCTCTGTTGCATACGCACGACGGCTAATTATGAATACGGAATAATTATAACTTTTCATAATTCCACCGCGGTGTTGTTCTGGTGCACATAATGGAAAACGGAAACTGGAAACTCCATCACAACTCACGTGCTTTATTAATCAACACGCGCAGATAT
The DNA here is from genome assembly GCA_943142095.1 of Ophonus ardosiacus. Classification (NCBI taxonomy): domain Eukaryota; kingdom Metazoa; phylum Arthropoda; class Insecta; order Coleoptera; family Carabidae; genus Ophonus; species Ophonus ardosiacus. Next base: position 9,074,889 of record OW964823.1, on the reverse strand, counting down.
CGATATTGCATTAAAATAATGAAAATCATCTATATTCATGCGGCGCGTCCTAAGCAACAACAAAAGTCTGCCACACCAACGTCACCGCCTAGGATTAAAACTTTTACTCGCAGGATGGAACGCAAACGGGAATAAGGATGAGAACGCTGCCATACTGCAGCGCCAGTGTCGTGCTCGCCCCGAACTAATATCAACAAAACACAACCGCATTACACTAACACATGAATTCTTCATACACGGCTAGCTAGATTAAAAATACTGGGGATATCTAATCAGTGAAAGACAAGCAAAGACTGCCTTTAAAAACTGTAACAATCGCTACTGGGGTGCAACAGAAGTAGCGACGTTAACGATTTAAGTAGGGTTATACTTACCCTGCTGTCTGTTGCGTCAGCGGGTTAGCTGATCACTGCACTGAATTGGTGGCACAATTATTCATAAGAAATAATTTAGAAATTATTTATTAATAATAAAACAAAAGACAGAATTGCGGTCATAGGTTATAAAATAGTTAAACACAAAAGTATATAAAAATAAATAAGATTTGTATTAATAAAAACAAGTTAAATAATAAACAAAATAAGTACAAATATATTTATATGATATTACAATTAACGAACGATATTTAGCAATGTATTTCTCATACCTAGGGGTAGACTACCCCTGAAGATCTAGGGTCTCATCTTCAGCGGGTTGATCGAATCAACGACTATTGTTGACTGTCGTTGACTCTCTGACTGCTGACTGTCGACCGTTGACTGTTCATCATTATATTTAACATTCTATTTATATAATATAAATATAATGCAAGATTGCAATAATTTTGCTGAATGACAAGTGTAATACCCTCGCGTATAGCCAAAAAGGTTAATAACATTAAATTGACACAAATTGCAAATAATTTTGTTAAAACAAACCTGGTTTGTTACAAAACAAAATTCCGGTTGATGGTTTGTAAATAAAATCTAATTTGTTGTTCAAATAAATAGAAAAGTCTGTAAAACGAAATTTTGGATCATATTTCATTATGCTTTTCCTCGAAAATATGTTAAGAGCTCCAAATTAAGTACTACATCCGATTTATCATATATGGTTAAAATCGAATATGTTGTTTCATATTATATATGAGTTTTAAATACCAAATTTGAGAAGTTTTGGATCATATTTTAATAGACTTTAAGGAAAAATCGTCACACATACATTCTTATAAAAATCAGCATCAACTTCCAGGTGCTCTAAAACGCAGTCCTTGTAGATTCTTCCCCATACATGATCCATTTCGTAAATTTGTAGTTGCAAATTAATATTAATTTATAGTGCTGCAAAAAAATTATTTTTTACAAATCTTAATTTCATTATAATTAAAAATTTTACTATTATATTCTCCTTAACACGGTTTCATTATTAATTTTAATGTAATTGCTTCCTGTCAGTGACATTTGTTTAAATATATCAAATTTTTTATTAAAATTATGTTTTTGTTTGACGCATAGGCAAGATGATATATGAAAACAAATTACATTATATACTAATATTTAAAGTTATTTAGAGTTATTTTCTAAATGTTATTACCGTAGAATTGAAGATTGTACCATTATATTCAATTTTAATTAGTAAAAAAATTATATTCAATGAATTTTTTACAAGAAAAACTGTTAAAAGCTAGTATAAATGATACTTCCGGTTATCCGATATACACTAAAAACTAATGAACTTTTCCCACATTAGTATTAGTAAATGGGTACACAAAATTTCAAATTTATCTGGTTGATAGTATTTGAGTAATCGTGTCTACAAGATCCACTCATACAAACTTTGTGTAACTCAAAAAAAATAAAGTTAATGAAAGTTCGAAATATTTCTTTTATTCTTAAAAATTGATTTATGTACAAAAAAATATTTTTTATTTGGACATAAAAATAAAAATAGCAACTTTTATAAAATTAATATAAAAACTAAATTTTCTAATAACTAATATTTAGTGTAATAACCGGAACCACGAGAATTTATTACTTCTCGTTTCATTATGAATTCAAGTAATTTTGTTATTACATTTCTATCAATTAATCTTAGTTCATCACTAAATAATACTCTTTTCCACATGTCAGTTGTCCAGTTTACCTGATTTTCTACAAAAAAATAATCGGGCCTTCACGCTCTTCTTCGAAAGAAGTGGTTTTTTGCAGGCCGACGACTATAAAGTTCTCCGGTAACTAATATTCTTCTTCCCTGTCTTGAAGATATTTTATCTTTAACATTACTTAGTAGAAAGCCTAAAATTTTCTTTGATGATAACAACGGATTTTTAACGATATAAGGCTCAATATTACCCTTCCTTCGAAAATTATTATTCGTGCTATTGTAGATTTATGCAAATTAAAGTTCTTCGACATTTTATTCCGCGAAGCACCATTTTCATATGATTTAATTATTAAATTGCGAAATTCTTTAGTCAAATTCTTATTACGACCCATAATTTTGAAGTACTAATTTATATTTTTTAAACAATTATACGATATAAACGTTAAAATTGAGAAAATAAAGTCATTCATTGTGTTGTTGCTATTTTTATGTCCAGACAAAAGTAAGAATTATGCAAATTAAATAAATTCTATAAATTTAATATAAATTATTTTAACATAAAATAAACTTATTTTAAGAGGTTATTCTTTATGTAATTTATTTTCAATATTCTTATGTTCACTTCAGAGAAATAGAAATTTTTTAAAAGTTGCTATCTTTATGGCCAATACTGTACATACCTACAGACATCATTGTAAAAATGTTAAAATCGGATTCTGGGGACATCAAAACGTGCTTATTCAATAAATCTCTATATGCGTTTTTTAGCACTATTTTATCCTTACCTAGGGTAGCGGGAGGTAAAAATTACACTTGACATGTTTCACAAGATTTTAGTCTCCGAATCAACCTTAAAAAAATCCTTCCTGTTGGAGCTTTTTAATTACTATCCCTTCTGTTTAACAAAGTTGCCGTGTGCCGGTCATCCATAAATCCTCCTTGAAAACCCCCTTAGGGACAACTAAACAGATTTCATTCCCAATAATATAATTACTCGTTACATTCCCGCGAAAGAATAATCGAGAACGACAGCGACATTCGTCAGCGCTTGCGACTGCTGTTTTGCGTTTACGTTTTCCTTCTTTTCTTCGTCTGCCAACGTCAAAACTTGATAATTGAGTTAGTGTCCCCGTACCGCCGTGCCGCACTCGTACCGTGTTTATCAAACACGTACCCGATCAGGTTCGCTCTGTGATATGTGTGTCTTGCAATCACATTAACAAGATTAAAAGCAACAAAAGGAGAAAAACTGGAAGGAGTTTTAGTTAATTCGTGGGTCGATATAGCGAGAATATTTTTCACTTAGAACAATTTGTTGTGGTGCTTTCGCCACGATAGTTTTAAGAGCCTAAGATAGATAAACGTATTCAACGGTACAGATATAACATCATTATTAAAATCTGCTAATAAAAACAGGTTAGCAGTATATATATACAGGGTGTAAATTTTAAAACGGGTCATAGGGCTATAACATAGAAAAACAGTTTTTTAGACGCCAAAAGTTTCTATATTACTTTATTGAAAAAGTGCATATTATAAAGAAAAAATCTGATGTGGTCAACACAAAACCTCCCGCTATTTAATTTTTGTTAAGTTAAATACATACCTACGGATTTACTAACGCTGCAAATTGTTCCATTGCATAAAACTATTGCTTTATTTACTATTTTCTTTTTAAAATGCCACTATTATTAATTTGAAGTAATTAGTTTTTTGATAGTGACATTTACTGTCAGTTACATTCATTTGAAATATGAACTATGTAACAAAGGAATTGTGTTTTTCTTAGGATTCGGGACTTGTAATAAAAAATTATTTTTAAATTTATCTGTAAAATATATAGAAAAATTATTAATGTATTCCTGTAGAAAATTCAATAATTTTTAATTTTCATAAGACATAAAATGCGAAAAAATGGCATTTAATGGTATTTTTTGAAGAAAAACCATTATAAGCTAACCAATCCAATGGCTTCTTTTCATATTAGAATATGGTATAAATACAAGGTTTCAGAATTTTCTGAATGATAGTATTTGAGTTAGAGCGAAGACAAAATCCCTACACATACACACACACACATACATACATACACACATACATACACACACACACACATACAGACATCATCGTGAAAATGTTAAAATTGGAATCTAGGGACCTTAAAACGTGGTCATTTACTAAAATCTCGATATGTGTTTTTGAACACGATCCCTATACCTCCCTTACTAAGAGTATCGGGAGGTAAAAAATTATGATTTTTTTGATACCAAACACATTACATTTCTGTTTCATATAAATATTTATTGGAACAACAAATTAGATTTTGTTTACAAACGATAAAGTGATATTTAACTCCAAGCTCATTGCAATTTTAAACATCGAATTAGCGGGAGGTCATATGCTGTCCATAACAGATATTTTATCTCTAAATCTATAGAAGATACAATAAGAAAATTTAAATCAGATTGAGTACTTAATGCTCTTTATTATTTTTTGTACTATAAATTTTCAAAATATAATATTTAGAAGATTTTTTAAGAAACTACTACTTCCGGTTGTCAATTGTTACCAAAACCTTTTTAGCTTTTCCGATTAATGTCAGCTTAGCTAGAGGTAAAACCTATAATAAAATGTTGATATATTGAATTATAATATAATATTGCAAGAATGCAAGAAAATACTAAAAAATCTTGCTATTCTTGCACTTTTCTTGCAGGGCAGATTCTTGTCTTGTCTTGCAACGAAATGTATAACTCTTGTCTTGTTCTTGTCTTGCATTTTATGCAAGAACAAGACAAGAACAAGAAAAATGCAAGACTTTTGTGAAGCGCTACGTAGGCATGTATTTAAATTAATAAAAATTAAATAGCTGAAGGTTTTGTGTTGGCCACATCAGATTTTTTTTCATATTTTTGTGGTCTTGTTGCGGATCTTAGGGCCATAGCCGCATAGGGTTGAGAGTAAAACTTTAGTAAAAGTGTAGGAATTGTGTGTTTTTGCTTTTGGAGCTTGGGCTGCGGTATTAATAATGCTCAGTTGGTAGGGAGTTGTGTAAGTTTGTTGCAAGTCTGGTACACATCCTGCATGTATTTATGCCGTGTTCGGGTCACGTTTGCGGCCAGAACTTGCTTAAGACGAAGCTGAAGACGAAGACGTGGACCAAAGGCAGGCGGCCCCGCCCTGCCTCTCAGCATTTCCGTCAGGTAGCCGTCATTCCTTAAAACACATCCCATTTCCTTTGAGCTAGGTGACGCCGACGGAGACCAGCGACCGCACAAACTTAGGACTTCGTCTTTAATTCCGCCCCTCACGGCCCGGCCCGGCCGCTGATTTCTTCTTCATGTCGCGTCGGACCCACCGAGAGCAGCCCAGGAGATTATGAGAAGTTTCACCACACCCTCTCCGTGAAGAGAATCCGAGATGTGTCATTAATACCCACCCCAACGCACAAAAATACTCAAACGAACAACCAAATACCAGCCAATATACACCACCACGAGCTACGCAAAAATAACTTTATAGTCTCGGAGAGGGTGAACACTCATGAATATGATTGTGTTAATACAAACACCAGCGACAATGTTGTAAAGCGATTTCTGATTCTTTTATACAGCGGGTCCCGGAATTTTTACCGAAGAATTAACTAACAGACCTATTCTACTAAAAAAATATGTATCGTTATGACTCGTTACTAGGCGATAAGTCGTTATGATAACGATTTTTGCCAAAACCCTATTCTGTTAATTTATTTATCGTTACGAATCGTTACATATCGTTATTTCACATCGTTTTATAACGACAAGTTCACATGCATCGTTAAAGTCGTAAAGTTAGACATATTTAGAGAACAAAAGTAAAAATGGCTGAAAAAGATATTTTGTTAATTCTAGCTGAGAAAGAGATTCTGCAAAGATGAGTATTTATTCAATTATATATATTATACTTTTTAGTATTAGACATTTTATTTATATTTCAGAAATGTATTTAAAAATTTAGATTTAGATAATATTTAGTGGACGAAGGACTCCAGGCTGTTCTGCATGTTGATAAGGGTAGAAAACAGAAAAAAATCCAAGGTTTTTTCTACCCTTAGATAATATTATTTAATATATTGATATATAATATAATATAGAATATAGATGCACTATCTATGTATTTAAAAATTATATATTTGTATAGGGATGTCGGATTATATAACCGTACACTGCGTGATACATCAGATCCTTTTACCTGGTCCCACAGAATTTAAATGACTTGTAAGTCTTCTCCATATTTCTTCCAATTCTTCAGTGGACAATTTATTAATTCTTAATGAACTGTTATTTTCCAGTTCTTCAACATATATTTCATACTGTCTTTGAGTTGTCCTCGAAGCCCTTTTCATTATATCCATTGTCAAATTCAATTAATTAAACAAACAATGAATCGATATGTCAAATTTAAATTGAAAAATATATAAACATTTATTCTGTCAAAATATACATGAAATTAGATATTATCGGTATAATCCTGATAACGATAATTTATAACGATATGATTAGTAGAATAGGTTTTTGGCATTTGTCGTTATTAAAGTCGTTTAACCAAATGCTTAGCGACAGTCGTTCAGTAACGATATCGTTATACATTTTTTTAGTAGAATAGGCCTGTAATCCTCTAACTTAGTAATTATAATAATTAAACTATTTTATTATACTCTGTTTTTAAATAATTATTTCGGATTTTAATCGGATTCTAGTGACCTTGAAACGTGCATATTCATTATAATCTGGATATGTGATTTTTAGCATGATTCCAATACCTCTCTTTCTCTTAGCGAGAGATAAAAATTATTGGCTTGAGGAGGAATTCGTAGCTCAAATACTAGGGCATTGTACTAAACATAAGTAGTTTAAACTAGAGAAGAAGTCTGTTGTGGCCAGCACAAGACGTCTCGCCATTTCCATATTAGGCTATATAGGTATTGTACTGCACTTCGCTTTCGAACCGTCGTTTTATAACAAAATATTACAGAACTTTACCCAAATTTTGTTTTTTTATTGTATTTAATATGTCTTCTGCACACATATAATTCTAATTATATATATATTTTTCATTGTATGGGGAAGTTTCTAAATGTCAGAGATTGTTCCAATTCATTAACCAGATTGGCGGTATTTCTGATGGATATATGCATTTTACCACAATTTTACCTATAATTTCAAATATTTAATTAATAAAACAATAAGAAAGATTAAATATACTTCCCAGAAAAAGCTATCAGAATGTCACTAAAACTGTTGATATTTGACAATGACATGTGTCATGTTATAAACATTGGAATTTGTCAACTGGTTTCCTTAGTGCCTTAGCCTCTGCGATTAGTGTACTCTATAAATTATAGTGTCTTTATCTCTAAATCTATGCAAGAAATAATAAAAATTTTAAGTGCATTAGATGGAGAATTTTATGTTCTTCAATATTTAATAACTCCCAAAAAATTATATTTATAAAATTTTTTCTAAGAAACTACTACTTCCGGTTGTTCAATTGTTACCAAAACCTTTTCAGCCTGCCCAGGAATGTCAGATTGAGGAAACTGTAGTTAAATATTTTTTAAGTCTTATAGTTTTTGAGGAATCATGTCTACAACATCCAGACATACACACACATACACACATCCACACACACAGACATCATTTTAAAAATGTTATAATCGGATTCTAGGGACCTTAAATCGTGCTTGTTCAATAAAATCTGGATATGCGAATTTTAGCATGAATCCAATAGGTACCTCTCTTAGCGAGAGGTAAAAAATCTGATGTGGCCAACACAAAACCTCCCGCTATTTAATTTTTACATACATACAAACGTACATAAAATCACGCGATTCTCACTTAGGGGGCTAGCAAATATCCGGAAACAATAGTAACAATAAGAAAAGGGATAAGAGTAAGAGCTCAGCTGACTCACTTCACTCTTTAACAACATTCTTCTTTCGCCTTGTCCACAATCATCATAGCATTCATACATAAGAACATATTAAAGTGACCGATTTTCGGTAGCGAATAACCCCATCCGGACCACAATAATAGTTACGCAACAATCTTTCCTATCCATTTTTATTAATTTAAATACATACCTACGTATTTACTAACGCTCCAAACTGTTCCATTGCATAAAACTATTGCTTTATTTACTATTTTCTTTTTAAAATGTCACTATTATTAATTTGAAGTGATTAGTTTTTTGACAGTGACATTTACTGTAAGTTACATTCATTTGAAATATGAACTGTGTAACAAAGGAATTGTGTTTATCTTAGGCTTCGGAACTAATAAAAAAAAAATATTTTTAAATTTATCTGCAAAATATATAGAAAAAGTATTAATGTATTCCTGTAGAAAATTCAATAATCTTTAAGTTTCATAAGACATAAAATGCGAAAAAATGGCATTTAATGATATTTTTTGAAGAAAAACCATTATGAGCTTCAGGTAAAGTGCCATTTCCAGTTATCCGATTTACACCAAAATCTAATGGCTTTTTTCATATTAGAACAGGTTTAAAGAAACTAAAATGTTATGTAGATTAAATAGATCAAATTTAAAAGACCAATAATAGAACCCCAGTGTTCTAGTTCGTCGATTTGTATCTGTAATTTAATTGCACCTAGTAAAAAGTTTTTGCAGGATCCCTCGGGGTGTACACTTGCATCTGACAGTCGTTGATGTGCAGCCCATCAAATGAAATGAGTTGTTAATCTACATGATATATGTATGTGTGTGTGTGTTGTGTGTTTTCCTCTCAGGAAACTGCCACATTTCCATGCGGAGCGACGAGTTTTGATCTTTCTTAGATGATACCTTACCATCCCGGCGAATGATTTACTGAATATGAGATTCGATTTTATTTTCCTGTGTGTGTTTGCTTTCAATATATTTCCTGTCAATAATTTGCTTCCAAATGGCTTTTATATTACGGAGAATACCTTCAGAAAAAATAGGAATAATATTGACAGGGAACGACGATATTCAAAGGAAAGTTTTGGTTATTGAGTCAGCAATAAAGATGACTCATCAGGTATATTCGAAATTCAATGTAAAGACTGTGATGAAAAATACATTGGTCAAAACGACAAATCTTTCAAGATTTGGATGAAGATATAAATGCCATCAATAAACTGACTTTTAATACGGGTTTTGCCAACCAATTTTGAAATTAGAAAAGCCGTCAATACCAAGAGCACGACATTTGATGATGACTAAAAAGTTAATTCAGACGCTGAAATCTTGTTAAACATAGCGAATGTTTCAGAATGTCACTAAAACTGTTGATTTTTGACATTGACATCTGTCTTTTACATACTATGTTATAAACATTACTATGTTATAAACATTTGAATTTGTCAACTGGTTTCTTTAGTGTCTTAGCCTCTGCGATATACTACATTAAATTATTCCTTATATTACAGTGCCTTTATTTCTAAATCTATACAAGATAAAATAAAATTTTTAATGTATTAGATGGAGAATTTTATGTTCTTTAATATTTGTAATAACAAAACTTAAAAAAAAAAAATATTTAGAAGATTGTTTTAAAGAAACTATTACTTCCGGTTGTCCAATTGTTAGCACAATCTAATCAGCTCTTCACAGGAATGCTCGAATGAAAAAATTGCAGTTAAATATTTTTTAAGTCTTATAGTATTTGAGAAACCGTGGTTCCAACATCCACACATTCACATACACATCCACACACACACACACACACACACACACACACACACACACACACATACACACACGGATATCATCCTAAAAATATTATAATTGGATTATAGGGACCTTAGAATGTGCTTATCCACTAAAATCTGAATATGCGAATTTTAGTATGATTCCAATACCTCTCTTAGTGAGAGGTAAAAACATTCCCGATATTTATTTAAAAAATCATCTTGTTTATTCATTAGCGTCTAACAAATTCATGGTTATGAAAATAAAATCGTAACTGATAACTGGTGAAACATCAAATGACAAGCAGTGATAAGTCACTTGATAGATACTGATTGGTCAGATCCGGAATTTCAAAACAAAACATAAACGAGAGAGAAAATTGTAAATTTTAAATCAAAATTTTTAAATTTAAATTTATAAATTAAATTCATCATAAACCAGCCCATGTTTTCACTCATTATAAGCTATACTGTGTTTTTAAACTATAGACAGCACTAGACGAAGTCAAATTTACACCGCTCGAAGTTACCAAAAAAAGTCACTAGATTTATTTGGCGGGGGAATTGAAATGTTAAAATGAAGGTCACGTCAGCATTTATATTTTCATTAACCAAAACTATTATAGATAATCTACTTAATTTATTCATATAAAATCATAAATACATAACTTTTAATTATAAATTAATTAATTGCATTATTTTTATAATTCCTTGATGAAAAGTTTATATATTTTTAAAAATAGTAGTAGTAGTAGTTCTGAAAAGAACTGTTTTTATTCGTGAAATATCACAAAAAGAGAAATGAAACAAAAAAAAAAAAACGTGCAAATTCAACAAGTGATTTGACAACTACTGAGAGTATGACGTTTCAATTACATTTGAAGGTTAACTTGAAATTTCGTCTGGTTAAATGCGGCTTCACGAAATAGCGCAGGAGCCAATCACAGGCTTTGATTTTCTCATTAGAATTTGTAGTTACTGTCTATAGTTTAAAAACAGATTTTAGTTATCTGAAGAAGTTCGAAAGGACGAAATGTTCGTTACAGAATAATTAATAAAGTGGATAAATCAAGAGTATTTTTTTTGTTATTTTAACCTATATAGAACAATGTTTAAGTCTAAGTTAAAAATGAGTTTTAATATTGCATAATAGCGTATGATTCCATCATAGTGTTGTTGTGCTTGATTGAAGGTAACTAGTACGCTCGTCCGATGAATCGCTCAAGCGCAGCTCATCCAAGTTGTTAGGAAAAAGCAAAAAAGAGGTCTGAAGCTCCCGTTCGCTGTGCGGTGCGGTATTTGGCTGGAGGCTGACACAGTCCGTGATGAAGGGTAGCCAGCCGTCAGCAACACGCGCATCAAACTCCGGCATATCTGATGATTACCCACTGCTGCCCCAGACAACTTCACCACTTATTAAAAACCAACTCAGGCTAATGTACATGTCTTGTGTTTGTTCGATAATTACCCCGAAATATCACGGGCTAATTGCGGAATTTTAGCAGATGGGGCATTCACATGCGCGCAGTAAAAGTATTTGTGATTGAAGGTTAATTCTTCAACGGATTTAAATAACTTTTAGAACGAACAATGTATTCATTTATAGTTTAAATAAAAGTAAAATATTTAAGAAAACACTCGCCATGTTTCACAAGATTTCAACGTCTGAATCAACCTTTCGGCCATGATCAGACACCGGCGATGCTCAACTACTAACCATAGATACGTTTCGCTCTTGTTAGAGCTCATCAGTCTCTTAAGTCTCTTAAGTCAACTATCTTTTATGAGATGCTTTACATCTCTCGCCATGCTCAGTTGGGAATGAGGTCATGCACGACTTTTTTTTATAACTTTAATCGATAGAGTAATGAAAAATAATATACCCGTATTTTTTATTTTTCCTCAAATCGATATTTAATCATGAAAAAATTGTAATTGAAAATGACATTCTTTAAAATGAGGCTGCTAGACCCCCGCTTCGTCCTTTGTCCAATGACGTCACAAAGTGAGAGGCACGACCATTTTGATTTTCACACTAATCTAAACGTCAAAGTGACATTTAAAGATAACCTAAAATTTATGAAAGTAAACATGTCGATGGAACGTTGTTTCGTGCCAAAATAAAGAATAAAATAATATTCTGCAATATATTCAATGTCTCACATGCGTTTATAACCTTCTACCATGTAATCTCAATACAAAAGTGAAAGAATCATTTGATGTAACGTGTAGATAACTTCACGCCAAATGAAAATTATATTTATAAAAATAAATAGAAGGATGTTATATTAATATATTATAGCATATCCAGATATGTAATCCTCAATTTATAGTTTATATATATTTTTCTTTTAGAAATTGTGTCCATATAAAATGGCTGTTTGAAATGAGTCTGAACTTCGTTCGGAACGTTGTGACGACAAAATATGGCTGGTTTTTGCAACTTTTTAAAAATATCATACTTTAAAACGATTTTATACAAGAAAAAATGTAAATAAAAAATAATTTAATCATACTGAACGATAAATTAGACTATCCTTCTTCGATTTAAACAGAAAAAAAGGTGCATTAATTTTTTTTGCATGACCTCATTGTCTCTGCAAAGAGACAGCAGTTATACCACAGAATACATTTATACAGAAGCGACACTCCTTGTCGGCACCATTGTTGTTGCGATTTTACGTTTATGACCTTGAACTTTAAATTTGTTGGCAAATTTACGCGCAAAATTTAAATTGTTATAAATGGTAAAAGAAAAATTAGAACATGAAAGTACTAAAATTTTTATTTTATTAACGAATTAAAAAGAAATGAGATAAAATGATCACATAATTATATTTTTATTAAACAAATACCTGAATTTTACAAATTCATTACAATGCAGATTTTCTATATCTTTGATGTGGGAAACACACACGTCAGACTCGATGAATATGTCCCATACATCCTTCTCCATCAAATCTTCTCTTCCACAGGCCTTGAGCCACATTTTACACCTATATTTATTAAATGAATATAAAGTTTACATGATATGGTAGTCGTTTTACATAACTTACATTTCTGGATCTTTCGGAAACGAAAAAAACTTACATTTCCCTTTCTTTATATTTTAAGTCCTCCCGATTCTACTTTCTTCATTTTATCCATTTCATTAGAAACTAACACCACTTCTAAAATTCACAAACAGTTCACAAAATGACATATGTCAAAAGTGAGAAGACGTGTTTGGTTTTCTTGAATTAGCCATAACCCTAAAATACATGGACGTGCAAGCTGAGACAACAGCTCTTCCAGAATTTGTGAAATATATTGATTTTCCTTATGATAACGATTTTTCCTATTGTTTGTTGAAAAAATAACATATTTGTTCTTATTAGAAATCAATTTGTGTTTCTCAATATACTTTTATTATTAACCCCTAACGGAAAATGTTCACGTCGAGATAATGAAAAGAACAAAGAATCGTAAGAAACGAAGATATGCCGAAACAATCCGATTTTATCCGATTAGCCCTTTAAATTTGTTGGCATACTCTTTCTCTCTCTAATTTTCGTTTCTCTCTCTGACTGTCGCTTCTGTATAGATGTTTATTCTGTGGTTAAACCATACTGATGAGCTCTAACAAGAGCGAAACGCGTCTATGGTTACTAGCTGAGCATGGCCGGTGTCTGATCATGGCCGATAGGTTGATTCAGACGTTGAAATCTTGTGAAACATGGCGAGTGTTTTTTTTTTAAATATTTTATTTAACATTGTTTCACTATTAATATTTAAATGAAAGAATAATAGGTGAACACAACATTAGAATTTTAAAGGCGAGAAATAAACAAACTACAACAAATATTAAGATATGGATGTTATTACACTCTGGTGGCTCAATGGTTAGAGCAACGTCTCTTAGTCATGAATGTGCTCGGAGTTCTGGGTTCGAGTCCCACTAAAATAGGATGCTTGCGTATGTGACCCTACTCAGTAATTAGGATTTAATCCTGTTGAAAGGTTAAAAAAAAAAAAAAAAACAGAAGGAAGAGCAAAAAACAACGGCTTGAATTTTTACCACTCGCTGGAGGGTCAATTCTAAATTACTGGAGACTAGAGATTTTCTGATGTCAGATTTTAGGACGAATTTTCTAGGTTGGTATAAACAGGATGAAATAAGACAGGTTATATTTTTCGGATAATTTTACGTCGTTTTTTACCTCTCGCCAGAGAGGTATTGGATTCGTGTTAAAAATCGCATATCCAGATTTTAGTGAATAAGCAGTTTTAAGGTCATTAGAATCCGATTTTAACATTTTTCTTTCTTTCTACGGTTTCTAAAATTCTTTAAGACTAAAGACCAATTCAACTACGTATTCCTTAATCTGACATTAATGGAAAGAACTGAAAAGTTTTTTGTTTTTAGTTTCTTAAAAAATCTTTTAAATATTATTTTAGGATATTTATGTTATTACAGAGATTAAAGAATATAATATAATATAATATAACTCCATGGAAACCAGTTGAAAAATTAAAATATTTATAATTAACAGAAAAATGTCTAGATACATTTCTGAAAGCTTTTTCTGGAAAGTACATTTAGTATTTATTATTTCATTATTAATATTTATAATTATAGATACATATATTACATATACCTTTCAGAAATACCGAATGAATTGGAAGAATCTCCAAACATTTAGAAGAATAAGAGAAAAAAAATATAAAAATATGTAAAAAAGATAATTGTTTTTGTGTGTACCAGAAATGTCAAATATGTACAATATTTATATAGCCTTATATGGAAATGGCGAGAGGTCTTGTGCTGGCCACAACAGATTTTTTTTATAGGAAAAAGTAATTAGACTGTGTAAGGGAGAGTGCATGAGCAGTGTTTTCCGTAATAAAATATTTAAAGATATTGATATTATTTATTGCTTTCGATATTATCAAATTAAAATTAATCTAATTTCACACGATAAGATTGTAAATAAAGTTGTTGCTTGTTTAAATAATAAAATCGTAATTAATTTAAAGATTTTTACTCGTTGTTTTGTTGTGAATATTTCGTTTATAAATTTCCAAAATGTGAAACGAAAACTACATTAGTATTCGCTGCCTTTTCGCTGATGATAGATTAGAAAGTAGTACATCGTTAGGGTGTTTTTGGTGTAAATTTCCCAGTAATAAAAAAGCGATAAAACGTTATAAAAGCTTGTCGGGGCTTTCGCGGATCGTGTATTGTAAGTCGGCGCTTTTCATTAGAAAAACAACGTCTTTAAAACAATTCCCCGCGCCTACGGTCCGGAACGGTGAAGGGTTGTCCTCCGGGAGACCATTTCCTGCATTGTTCCCTCCGTGCTGAAGCTGAAGCTGAAGCTGAAGGGTTGCCCACGCACGGTCTTAGGGCAGGCAGCGACAATAGCACCGCAGTCGACCGAAGGCATGTACGGCTTCCTATTCCTGCCCTAACCCTAAGAGCTACGCTGTTTGTATTTTGCACTCCACTGCTAGCTTACGCACTGCATTTTGTACACCATTGATCCGAAACGCTACACCAGAACTATACAGCAAGTTTAGTTTCTTTCTTTCAATCAATTTAATGTTATAGGCCAGTGCGTTGTTATCACCAACTTGTTCAAATTATATAAAGCTATAAATTTAAAAATTATTCTTGACACGTTTCACAAGATTTAAAATCTGAATCAACCTCTCAGTCATCATCAGATGCTGGCCGTGCCCAGCTAGTAACTACAGACTCGTGCTAAAAATCGCTTATCCAGATTTTAGTGGAAAAACACGTTTTAAGGTCCCCAGAATCCGATTATAAAACTTTTACGATGATGTGTGTGGGCGTGCGTGTGCGTGTTGTGACGATAGGCCCTTTTGTCCAGAAAGAGTTTTCCTTCCTTTTGTAAATCTGTAGTAGCACCGTCACAGTTAGATTGTTTAGTAACATGTTTTTGACGATATACGTTGCTTATTTATTGTTTATGTATTGTTTAATCTGAAAAGTAAGATGTATTTGTAATATTGGTAAAATATTTAATGAAATACGTACCTGTAAAAGATAATATCCGACCTTCATGATGTGAACAGACAATAAACACATGTGCACAAGTCACCATAACCACAATTGTTGTTGTTTTAGCTACAAGTAAATGTATTTTATGTAAAAATAGCATTGTGGATATTTGTAATTTAACTTACAATAGTATTGTGAAACGATGTAACTCTCGTTTACACATTTGATTGCATTTTTGTGTTTGTTTACTTCTGGAATATTCTGACATTAGTAACCTTGTAAATTTTGAAGAGTCGTGATTCACAACATGCCCGTGCATCGCGGTCGCACATGTGAATGAAATTGTGTTTTATTTGAAACAATATTTGTAAATTGTTTGATGTTGTAAAATGGATTTAGGGTAAAGAAAAGTGACCAGAGAATTTGTGTAAATTTTATAAAAATATTATTTGTTACTTGAGACAGTAGCGACCCCCTGTACTAAGTAAAATCATCCCCGCCGCAATTTTAATGAGAAGTACCGTTAGATTGGGTTTATAAGCCGCTGCAGAGGTCCGTGAAGCCAGAGCGGGTTTCGCCCGTTCTCAGAGTCGTGCAGGCTAGGATTCTGAATAGGTCCTCCTAAACGCCTCTAGTGAGAAGAGAGTCCTGAAAAAGGCTCCTTCGAACCGCTGAGAAGTTGAGTACTATGTGTCAGCCGCCGTCCGTTAGAAGAATCCGCCGCGTGTAAAGGCTGAGTCCGCCGTGTACATTGCGCCGCTGATTGCCCGCTAAAGAAATTGTTAGTTTTTCTAAAGTAATAAATTTGAATACGCGTACTTACCGTGGTAACTCTGGTCACAGTTCTGCAAAGAAGGGTGATGTATTTGTTTATTTATAAACTGTGTGTCTTTGTTTTACATATCTTCGTATGTTACAATATATTTATTTAAACTACACGTCTTTTTCTGTTGATATCAACCAACCCTGCGCCCTCACCTCCACTAGGCTATCCGAAGGCAAGCTCCTTTGTACCGCTGTAAAAATGGCGCCCGAGCAAACCGTTCATGCCCAGGATTTAAGGAGCAATAGTGACGTCACCAACCACGTGCCGTCACATGTTTCACAAGATTTAAAATCTGAATCAACCTCTCAGTCATCATCAGAAGCTGGCCGTGCCCAGTTAGTAACCACAGACAGCCTAGTATGAACACGGTGAGAGGTCTTGTGCTGGCCACAACAGATTTTTACCTCTCGCTAAGAAAGATATTGGAATCGTGCTAAAAATCGCTTATCCAGATTTTAGTGCAAAAGCACGTTTTAAGGTTCCCAGAATCCGATTATAACACTTTTACGATGATGTGTGTGTGCGTGCGTATATGTATGTATGTATGAATGTATGTGTATGTGTGTTTGTGTGTGTATGTATGTGTATGTGTGTGTGTGTGTGTGTGTGTGTGTGTGTGTGTGTGTGTGTGTGTGTGTGTGTTGATTCTCAATACCAGAAGATTTAAGACATGTTTAACTGCGGTTTCCTCAATCTAACATTACTGGGAAGAGCTGATTAGATTTTAGCAACCGGATGAGTGTGTGTATGTATGTGTGTATGTGTGGATGTTGGAGGGATGATTCCTCAAAAACTATAGAACTAAAGGCCAATTTAACTACGTATTCCTTAATCTGACATTAATGGCAAGAGCTGAAAAGGTTTTGGTAACAATTGGACAACCGGAAGTAGTAATTTCTTAATATTATTTTTTTGGAAATTTATAAATATTAAAGAATATAAAACTATCTAATACATTGAACATTTTTATTATAATCTCCAAAAAATTAGAAAAAGAGAATTATCAGCCCGATTCCTCATTTTTGGATTAGTGAATTCTATTCTATTTCGGTATTTAAAATTTAATTTTCATGATATTATCAATAAAGGTAGATACTAGAAATAGATTAAATTATATTTTAAGATATAAACTCTCAAAATTAGAGTAGAATTCGCTAATCCAAAAATAAGGATTAGCTTAAACTTTTTTGTGAATCGGGCTGTATAAGTATACGAGTATAAGATAATCCATTGCATATTGAATCAAACGGGCCATGGAAACCAGTTGAAAAATTAAAATGTTTGTAATTGACATAAATGTCAGTGTCAAAAATCAAGATATTCCTTTTTTGGGAAGTACATTTAATATTTCTTATTTTATCTTTAATTAAATATTTAAAATTATAAGTGTAGTTGTCGCACGATAAATTGACACTGTCCTTGAATGCGGAAAACCTAAAATTCGTACTTGGACGTCGAGATGTAATAATAACTATAATATGCTATTGTTATAACGAGGAAAAGACTCCGTCAACCTCTAAAATTGGTTTAAGAAAACGGGATTTATTCATAAGTCAAAGTATGTACAGAATAATCGCCAATCTTGTCAATGAATTGGAAGAATCTCGAACATTTAGAAAAGTGTTCATAGAATAAATAGAAAAATAAAATAGATGTAATTTTTACCTTCCGCCACCCTTAGGTAAGGAAGGTATTGTCTTTGGTTAAAAAATTCGGTGGTGAGTTTTTAATGAATAAGCAAGTTTTAAGATCCCTAGAATACGATATTACTAATTTTACATTGATGTCTGTCTGTCTGTATGTATGTATGTATGTATGTATGTATGTATGTATGTATGTATGTACGTGTGTATGTATGTGTGTGTGTGTGTGTGTGTGGCTGTGTGTGTGTCCGTGTGTGTGTCTGTGTGTGTGTCCGTGTGTCCGTGTGTATGTGTGTGGCAAATTTTTCTCCGACGATAACTCGCAAACTAAAATTCTAAAAATTATGATTTTTTCGTATTCCTCTTCTTTACAACCATATGAAGAGCTGATTAGATTTTGGTTATAATTGGTCAACCGGAAGTACGCTTATTTGAAGTTTTTAACAGTTTTTCTGGGAAAAACGCAGTTAAATATCATTTTTTGACATTTTGTGCTCAATAATATGAAAGAAAATCTTATTCTCTATACAATTTGATTATACATTTTCCTTCATATTCAATAGATACAGAGTTATAGAGAGATTAAGAGAGGTTAACTTTCAAAAATCAGTTAGCTTTGCTAAAATTATGGAAACAGCACATATATTCAAAAAGGTTCTTATTGACAGATGTCAGTGTCAAGTGCAAAACCAAAGTGGAAAGTATAGGATCAGAAAGTAACATAAGTGACAGAGTGTCCCTCGCATAAGTGACTTGCAGTTTCCATACCGGGAGTACGAGGAAGGCCAAAGAGAAGATGGAAGGACTGTGTAGAATATTTGAGAGAGGAAGAACTGTCTGAAGAAGATGCGTTGGATAGGAATGCAATATGGAATTTGTAAAACATAGTGTGTTCGTGTTACAATTTTACAGGATATATAGAATCTTTTCCAATGAACTTTTGGTATCGGATTTGTACGAAATACATTGAATTGACGGAAGGTTTTGTGCTGGCCACAACAGATTTTTTTTTTTTGTGTATGTTAAATACTATACTTATATAGCCTAATATGAAAATCTGTTAAATACAAACATTTGTATTTCTCAATTGTTTCCTTGTGGCAGTGTGAACTGTGGGATTTATTTTTAATTTGAACACCTGAAAAATATGAAAAAGTAAGATTATCTGCTTTTGGCATGGAACCACAGTTACGCGTCATGCTCATTATTATTTTGAAGCTTTTTTTAAAAGTCTGACAACATTACTTGTAATACATTATTATCATGTAGTATTTGCTTGTAAAACATTGGTTATGGATTGACTTTGGCTTCTGGTTGGCGTCGCGTATCGCTTAGGCCGGCAGTAGTGAGATTTAATCCTTGTAGGTGTAGGGCGTCGGTAATTACCGTGGAGCAGCGTCGTGGATTACAGGTCCCGAGGCCGCAAGGAGCCAGAACTCCTTGTCCTTGTCCTTGTGCATGTATTATCCTTTGAGCCGAGGGGAGACAGAGACCGCTAATGTCTTAGCCACCGGCAACCTACAACCACTCTTTCTTATAATTAATGAACAACGGTGACTTTACAATCAAAAAACTCCATACAAGAAGAACAAGAAGAATAAATCACGAGAGAAAAAGAGGAAGAGAAGAAGATGGAATTATTATTTTAATATTTTTTTCAGGATTATAAAATGGGGTATCGTCAACTTGTATATGATTTAGAAAAAATCTGATGTGGCCAGCACATGACCTCCCGCCAATTCCATGTTTAAAATAGCAATGATCTTTAAGTAAAGTTTCACTTCCGATTGAACGTTTGTAAACAAAATCTACTTTGTTGTTCCAATAAATAGAAAAGTTTGTAATACGAAATTTTGGATTATATTTTATTATGTTTTTCCTGAAAAATCTGTTAGAGCTTCAAATTAAGTACTACATCCGGTTTATCATATACAGTCAAAATCTAATATGTTGTTTCAAATTATATAAGAGTATTAAATATCAACTTTGCGAACTTTTGGATCATTAATTTATTTTAAGGAAAAATCGTCACACACACATTATTGTCAAAATCATCACCAACTTCCTTTTGCTCTAAAACGCAATCTTTGTAAATTCTTTGCCGTACATTATCCATGTCGTAAATGTGTAGTTTTGACACTTTGAAATCACGTTCTTATTGAGAGCTGTTTTATATAATGCTGCAAACATCAAACTTACATCGAATTATCTTGTATAACTAATATTTATGTATGATGGAAAATATATTATTTTTACAAACCTTAATTTCATTAGAATCATATTTAAACTACTAAATTCTTCTTAACACGGTTTCATTATTAATTTTAATGAAAATTGCTTCGTGACAGAGACATTTGTTTAAATGTGTCAAATTTGTTATTAAAGTATTGTTTTGTTTGACGCAGAGGCAAAGTGATGTACAAAAATAAATTATTTTATAATATAATATAAAGTTATTTCAAGTTATTTACTAAATGCTATTATCGTAGAATTGAAGATTGAGCCGTTATATTCAATTTGTATTGGTAAAAGTTGCTAAAAAATTATATTCAATGAATTTTTTACAAGAAAAACTGTTAAAAGCTTATATAAATGATACTTCCGGTTATCTGATATACACTAAAAACTAATGAGCTCTTCCCACATTAGTATAGAATGGATATACAAAATTTCAAATTTTTCTGATTGATAGTATTTGAGTAATCGTGTCCACAAAATCCACACACACACACACACACACACACACATACACACACACACACATACATACATACCTACAGACATCATTGTAAAAATGTTAAAATCGGATTCTGGGGACATCAAAACGTGCTTATTCACTAAAATCTCTATATCCGATTTTTAGCACGATCCCTATACCTCCCTTACCTAGGGTAGCGGGAGGTAAAAATAATAGAATCAACTAAGGCTGTGCCTGAGGTCGCATTTTGACATTTAGATTTCAGGATTTGTCTTTTTTACATAAATACAACTCCGAATGGCACACTATTGACATCCATTGGATTATATGGCAACACTGTAGAATAACAAAAATGAATTGTACAATTCGATTTAATTTGATGCTTCAGAATAAATGTTTATATTATATTTCATAAAATATAAGCTTAGAAGCTATTCTTTGACAATTGCGCCGTCTTTTTGGAACCACATATCTTTCACATCAATATCATGCGCCTATGACGCTCACCATCGATTGTTACAATTCGACCATCATCGTTTCCAAAAAAGTAAGGTCCAATGACGCCGCCTGACCTATTGCGCACCAAACAGTAACTTTTGGGCATGTTATAGTGCCTCGCGAATCGCATTTGGATTTTCCACACCCCATATGCTGCAATTTTGTTTTTTAAAATAATCAGATAAGCGAAAATATGTTTCCTTGAAAAATCAGCATCAAATTCCCAGTGCTTTAAAACGCATTCTGTGTAAATTCCTCGCTATTCATGACCCATTTCGTAAATGTGTAGTTGTAAACTAATATTTGACTTTGACTCTTTGAAAAAATGTGCTTATTGACAGCTGCAAAGATAGGAACCTCAAATTGGATCACCCATTATAACCAATTTTTATTAAAATGAAGTCGTACCTATTTTTGTAAGTAAAGGAATCGCAAGCTGTGATCTTTGTTGGCGGTAGATGATTGCTAATTAATTGATAAGTCTCCCTCGTTGTTAGCGTTGCCGGGAAATTTACTAACATTATTAAAGGTTGCCTCTCTTCTCTTCTCACAAATATGTCTGGGATTTTCTGCGAGTATTTTATGGTTTTCATTAGCCCGTTTACTCGAAGCCTCAGCCTCAGCCCTCCCTGCTGCACAGCACAACTCTACGCTTTGATTTCTTATTTATTACCCGAAAGAAATTAACAGATTTTGTTAATTATTACCTCGTAAACGCCCGCCACTTTTCCATTCCCAGAATTCCGTCATCAAATATTCATTCCATTGCAAACTATCCAAACTTCACTTCAGAAGCACTGAATAAATATTACCAAAATTTATTTTTGAGGAATAAGTGCTCCATTATTTTTTATAATTTGGCCTAGGTAGGTAGTGGTTTAGGAATTGGTGGTGAAATCGGACGTAAATATAAAAGCAACGCATTGAGTTTGGCAGAACATATTGTCTAACGTTAAACGCCAATGTAACGAATTCTCGAGTTACGTTGTATTGTGGTTGGATTTATGCTAAAAATCGCATATCCAAATTTAAGTGAATAAGCACGTTTTAAGGGCCCTACAATCCGATTATAACATTTTTACGATAATGTCTGGATGTTGGAATGACATTTCCTCAAAAACTATAACAGAGCTGAAAAGGTTTTGATTACAATTGGAAAACCGAACGTAGTAGTTACTTAAAAAATATTCTATATATCTTTTGAAAATTTTTGTTATTACAAATATTGAAGGACATATAATTCTCCATCTAACACACTTCAAATTTTTATTATATCTAGAGATAAAGAAAATATAATGTATAGAATAATCTGTCGCAATAAATCGCACAGTCCAGCGAAACTACACCAAGGAAAGAAACCCTTAGATTTTGGTGTAAATGGGATAACCTGAAATGACACTTTACTTGAAGCTCATAATGGTTTTTCTTTACCATTATAAAAATTAAAGCTTATTGAATTTTCTCCAGGTATACATTAACACTTTTTCTATATATTTTACAGATAAATTTAAAATATAATATCATGTAAAATCGAACACGAACACATACTATTTTTTACAAATTTCATACCAAAAGTTCATTTGAAAAGGTCCGCGTAATTTTTTTAAATAGGAACCTATTAATTTTACTCTACCATTTGATAGAGTGTTTTTTTTTTCTCTTTACAACGGTATGTTTGTTTTCAATTTATTTTAATAACATTTTTACAAGGAAAAACACCTGTTCGAATATTTACGAATAGTAGGTTCATCTAAGATAGACAAAATTATTTCCAATAAAGTTGTCGGTCATAATCTTATCATTAAAAACAAATTAATAACTAAGTAAATTACATCGTTCGAGTTTATTTATCGCTTCGCTTTTGTCTATCTGAGATGTACCTACTATTTGTAAATACTTGAACCGGTGTTTTTAATTGTAAAAATGTTATTAAAATAAATTGAAAAACAAAAAACAAACATATTGTTGTAAAGAGAAAAAAACACTCTATCGAATGGTAGAGTAAAATTAATATGTTCCCATTTAAAAAAATTACGCGGATAAGCGTAACTCAAAAACAATTGAAGAAAAAAAAAATTCAAGTATTTTCAAATGTAGATAAAAATTTCTTAAAAAACTTTTGTATTGAACATAATTTCCTAAAATGAATATTAACGACAATAAATCGCCGTCTCCATACTTTTAACTAACCGTGTATGAAGGTATGTATTTAAATTAATAAAAATTAAATAGCGGGAGGTATTGTGTAGGTCACATCAGATTTTTCTTTTAACTATCAGTTAACTCAGACAGTTCAACCAGAGATGAAAATAAAGGGTTAAAGAGTAACAATTTTTGTACGAAGAGGATAGTAGAAAAAAGTAGTTATTCGATTGTAATTATCACATTTGTTGTATTATATGAGAAGTATGTCATGCCTTTCATTAGTATCTTATTTCCCAGTGCGTGTGTGTGATATTTGAGTTGTCCTCTCCTCCCTGTGCGAGTAAATAGCGGCCGTTTGCGGAGCCGCTGGTACGGAATAAGCAGCCAGCATCTTGTTCCGTGTTCCATGTCCGTGTCCGAATGCGATTGCGATACGAATGCGGGTCTCTCCTCATCCTTAGTCCTCCTCAAAAAGGCAAATCTTCCTGCTCTGCCGCTGTAAACAGCCGACCCCGACCTCCGCCCTCACCCCGTCCCGTAGATTTATAGACAAGATAAGGGGGAGTTAAGACGCTCCGCTCCCACAAGCAAGCATGGCTGAATCTTTTTTTCTCTGATTTATTGTAATAATAACTACATCATAATGTCAATTGGCTTTATTTAATGCCATTTAAAATGTTTTATGGATTAGATGTTTGCTGTAAACATTAATAACAACTCGCTGACTTATCGAACGGTGGAAGATTTATCCCTATGTATCAGATTCGCATTAGAACAACACACTTTAAACAGCTACAACTTGTTTCGATGACATATTTATAGCCAAAGACCCTGCTACACAAATACAACATGTTTTTTTAACATAAATCAATTATACTTTCAAATAAATACATATACTACTAGTGTTACGCCTTTTTATCTTTCGAACTGTATATTATACTTGTAATTATTAAAAAAAAAATCTGTTGTGGCCAGCACAAGAACTTCCGTTGATTTGATGTATTTTGTACAAATCCCATACCAAAAGTTCGTTGGAAAAGATTTTATATATCCAGTAAAATTGTAGCACGAACATAATACAATTTTTTACAAATTCCATACAGAAAGTTCCTTGGAAAATATTCCATAAATCCAATAAAATTATCACATGAATATACATTATGTACACTCATATATAAATACTCTAAAAATGCGTACACTTACGTAACATTCTTTTTACAATCAAATAATATTGCTACTAAGTTTATATATCTACCCATTTTTGAATTATTGCTCCAAAAATCAATATACCCCATTTAGATAAAAACTTCAAAATATTCAAAAAACTATTTTCATGTATCTAGATACGCAAGTCGATATCTCTTTTAGTTCTCGAGATATTAAGATTCAAAGTCTTGCTCAAAACTGCCCATTTTTGGGTAATAACCCAAAAGTGGCTCGAGATATGAATTTAGCGACACCATTCGAATCTATGGGCAAATACACCAATTTTCAGAAATTTTGAACTCAGCATACAATCTCTAAAGCAAAATAACTGAAAATGGCCAAAAATCGCAAAAATTTAAGATGTACCTCTTACGACTTTTTCAGATTTTGGCCATTTTCAGGGGTTTTCAAGCTTTTATTAATAAAAAATGAACCGGCTGGACAAAAATTATGAAAATTGTCCGTAGAATCGAATAAAGATGTCGCCAAATTCATATCTCGACCCATTTTTGGGTTAATACCAAAAAATTGACAGTTTTGTGCAAAACTTTTAATCTAAATATCTCGAGAACAAAACGAGATATCGGCCTGTGGTTTCAAAATTTGGAACCAGCGCATTGAGAAGTATCTAGATGCATGAAGAGTAGATATTTGAAAAATTTGAAGTTGTTATCTAAATGTATGGTATATTGACTTTTGGGGCAATAATTAAAAAATGGGTAGAGATATAAACTTGGTAGTAATATTATTTCATTGTAAAGAGAATGTTACGTTAGTATACGCATTTTGAGAATATTTGAACAACTGTGTGAAGTTTTGGAAATAAAAATATTGAAATAAAAATGGATAAATGCTATAAAAAAGTTCCTTTGAAAAGACTCAATAAATCCAACAAAATTATAACATGAACATACACTATATAATTTGCACTTGACAATTCCTTCTTTCTTCTTCAGCTTTCTCCAATTTTATTAGGGGTCATTGTTTCTTACTCTTCTCTTTCACTCATTCCTCTCCAACTTATCTTCTTCACACAATTCTTCCTCTCTCATGTCTTCTACGATACAGACCTTCCATCTTCTCTTTATTTTAAAATCGGATTATATATAAATATATATAAAATAAATATATCATCACGGCATATTACCCATTTCTGAGTGTGCCAATCTGCTTTGTCATGGACATCGGTAATGATGATGACATATTTGTATCGTGCGGGCGTTTACCAGGTGTCACCTCATGAGTACTCATTGCTGGCGTGGGGAGCGCACCACAGTCACTTTTGTGCCATTTAAAATTCGAATTATGTGGCGAGACTCCATATACAGGATTATAGAGACTATAATCTGAATAGCCAGAGGTAAAAATGTAATATTTTAATCATTCGCCACTGCTCTGAGATTCTTTTCATAATTGTTTATGACCCAATAAAAAGTAAATAAAACTAGGGCCGGTTATATATATAATAAATTAATCCTTAGTTAGTTACTGCACAAGTAAATTAAATGGACCATTAAAAAAGAAATGGATATTATAAAACTAATCTCACTATCAAATAACTAACGGGGGATTTATTTAAATTTTAGTAGTGTGTTTGTGGTTTTGTGTAAAGTTTCTATATTCACATTCGTTATAAACGTAAATCAGTTAATTTGACAGTTGGAAAAAAACGTGATCGTGGGAAAAATCATATTGATATTGAAAAATATAACCTATTAGATATTGTTGAAGATTATTTTCATATAATTTGGAACGACCCGGTTGCGTAAAATCGTAAGGTTATTACTAGCTGATTCATTGCGGAAATTGACATATTTCTTAATGTTAGTGGTCTTATATTTCTTTCAATCTGTCTCAATATGTGTAACACACATTGTTTTGACAATCGAAATCTCTTTTTAAACTTATGGCTCGTACCATGATCATGGTTTTAACAAAAACGCTGTTTTAAGAAATGTCAAATTCAAATTTCAAAATGTAATTTCACCCTTATGTTAGAAGAACAATTTATTTAAAAATATTTGTTTGAATACAAACTATGTTCTGCTTTAAAATCATATTTTGATAAAATTGATTGTATTTATTATTATCATTAAATAATGAAATTTGACATTTTTTAAAACAGTGTTTTAGTTAAAACCGTGATCATGGTACGAGCCATTGTCATCATATATTTCATATGGATTTGTCCTGTTTCGGAACAATTTTGGTAGCCTACCTCGTGCAAATATAAATGCATCATCATTATCTGTTTATGAATCCGAGACTGATGATAGACTCTAAAGTTGACATACTCGACACAGACATTTCTTAAAAAAATATTTAAAAAGTAAATAGTTCCCTATTTCAATTGTTTTAAAATAAACATGAACCAAATAAAAATACAGTTACTTTAATAGGTCGATTTTCTTGTTATTAAACTTTTATAATACCCAAATCTTCAGTTAAATTAGTTTAGTAGCTAACTAAATTTTAACTGTTGATTAAATAGTTTTATAAGACCGGCCCCTAATCTACTATTTCCTCTTTTTTATAAAATCCTCGGTATCTTTGTTAGGAAGCATTATAGTACCAATGTTTAATGGGATATTTTTCTGGTTTTTAGTAACTTCCGACTCTGAAATCTTGTACTGTTATAAAAAAAACCACGTGCCTAATTCTCAACAATTTTATCGTGATTCTTGTAGTAATGAATAAAAACCATTAGATTTTTATTTCTATCGTTGTACATTAATAAATTGTGTGACATAATGATCCGACTTGCGCGTGCGAGAAATATAATAAAGAAAAGTTGTATTCGGCGATGATTACACCTAGTGTGCGTGTGTGGGTGTGTGAATTTAGGCGACAGCAGCGCCACGGTGGGTGGTGCCGGGTGGGGAAACTTTCCAAACACAATTTGTTGCGCTCTGGTAGATGGGTTCGGTGGATATTACTCTACGACACACATGTCAAAGCAGTGTCACAAAAATTATAACAAACCGGAGACTTACAGCACACAGAAATACAATCGAATTTATCAACAAAATATTTATTGTAAATAGAACGTATGAGTATGAAATTATTTTATAAATATCTGTAAATAGAAAATAGTGTTTAATGGATAAATATTTATGGAAATAAATAATGCAATATGCAAATGCAAAAACAAATAATGTAATGTCCAAAACTCTATAGTTAATTATTTAAAAAGTTTGTTCCCATAAACTGTTTCAGTTTTAAACAAATAGAAAAATATGTTTTTAGACGACCATTGTGATAAGTATCCTAACACTGAAAGTTGAACTTATCACATTAGTGTTACGATATATTTCATATCGCAATAGTTGACACGGTTGCTATGTTACTATGTCATTATTTTCTGGCTATGTGTATACATTATTCATTTGTCAGCTGTTCGTACGTTTCAACCTAAATTTCAGTTTTGTAAAAATAGTAAAATTTATTTAAGCTCGTCTAAAAAATAATGTTCATAACTTGTATGAAATACAAATATTTTAGCTCCGCTATGCGTCGTGCATCAATTTACACTCGCATGATATTTGGTATTTTTCATAACTTGTTACGAAAATAACTATTTCATTGCTTTATTTAGGATAACTTGTCCATCATGGGAATTCCAGAACCTATAAGAGATACGAAGTCGGTTAATTTAGGCAAAAGATGCCCCATTAGGAGACTATTTTAATGGTGTCTTATTATTGAAGAAAAAATAAATAGGTCACTAGATATAGGAAATAATGCAAATTTTGTACTTTTTTTAACATCTTGATAAAGTTGTTATGCATTCGTGTTAAAAATATCTATTAATAAATGAGGTTTTTTACGATGATGGTAATGATGTTGTTGTGTATGTGTGTATGTGTGTGTGTGTGTGTGTGTGTGTGTGTGTGTGTCTAGATGTGGGAGGGAAGATTCCTACTGTACTACATAAGAAGTATTTAATCTGAATCTGACAATAATGGGAAGAGTTGAAAAGGTTTTAGTAACAATTGGACAACCGAAAGTAGTAGTTTCTTAAAAAAAATCTTTTAAATATTATTTTTTGAAAATTTTTATTACAAATATTGAGGAATATAAAATTCTCCATCTATAGTTTATTTATTTTATTATGTCCTTCATAGATTTAGATATAAAGGAAATATTATATATAGAATAATCTTTTGCAATAAATCGCACAGTCCCGACTACACTTAGGATATCACTTGTTCAATTCAAATGTTTGTAATTGACAAATAATCTTGAGCATTTTAGAAGAGTAGGACTATTCCGTATAGAATAAGAATAGTGAAATAATGCTGGATTTTAGTTTGTACAGTATTGGCCATAAAGATAGCAACTTAAAAAAAATTCAATTTCTCTAATGTAAAAACTGGGATTTCAGAAATAAATTACTGCAGTATTAGTGTCTTGAACCAAGTTTAATAAAAAATAAAGACAATGAAAGTTCGAAATACTTCTTTTATTCTTAAAAATTGATTTATGTGCAAAAAAATATTTTTTATTTGGACATAAAAATAAAAATAGCAACTTTTATAAAATTAATATAAAAATTTAATTTTCTAATATTTAGTGTAATAACCGGAACCACGAGAATTTATTACTTCTTCTCGTTTCATCATGAATTCAAGTAATTTTGTTATTACATTTCTATCAATTAATCTTAGTTCATCACTAAATAATACTCTTTTCCACATGTCAGTTGTCCAGTTTACATGATTTTCTGCAAAAAAATAATCGGGCCTTCACGTTCTTCTTCGAACGAAGTGGTTTCTTTGCAGGCCGACGACTATAAAGTTCTCCGGCAACTAATATTCTTCTTCCCTGTTTTAAAGATATTTTATCTTTAACATTACTTAGTAGAAAGATTAAAATTTTCTTTGATGATAACGGATTTTTAACGATATGTGTTTTATCATTCTGTCGCTTCGGTTTGATGTTTTTTTTGTCTACTAGAAATTGTAGAAGGGTCAATATTACCCTTCCTTCGAAAATGGATTATTATTCGTGCTATTGTAGATTTATGCAAATTAAAGTTCTTCGACATTTTATTCCGCGAAGCACCATTTTCATATGATTTAATTATTAAATTTTGAAATTCTTTAGTCAAAGTCTTATTACGACCCATAATCTTGAAGTACTAATTTATATTTTTTAAACAATTATACGAAATAAACCTTGAAATTGAGAAAATAAAGACATTCATTATGTAGTTGCTATTTATATGTCCAGACAAAAGTAAGAATTATGCAAATTAAATAAATTCTATAAATTTAATATAAATTATTTTAACATAAAATAAAAGTATTTTAAGAAGTTATTCTTTATGTAATTTATTTTCAATATTCTTATGTTCACTTCAGAGAAATAGAAATTTTTTAAAAGTTGCTATCTTTATGGCCAATACTGCATATCTATTGGACACTTCTCAATGTTCTGTTAAATGGCGATGCTCACATTTTTTTTTTATCATTATTGATTTGAGTTATATCAAAATTTCAGTTTTTATATGGACGCCATATTAGAAAGTTACGCAATTGAAAATTGATTTTTTTTAGCTTTCCAACCATGTAAACTTTGTCTATGTTCATTTGTTTTGACCAGCAAAAAATTTGTCGTAAAAAATATACGAAAAGCATATACTACACATCTGCTGACTCTTAAAATCCACAACAAATTATTACAGTATTAACTAAATTTTTAAATGCATTCACTTTTGTAGCTATAGCAAAGAATTCTCGCAAAATTGGTGGCAGCGCTAATCACTATACAACAACAATCCTGTTTAAAATTTTTCCTTTAAATATAACGTTGTAGTGGTGTTTCCATTATCTCCAAACTGTGAGACAGAGTATGCGGTTATGTGTAGGATGACGTTGCTTTGCCCGTATACGATAATAATTACTGGTTGTGCAACAATACGGTTACGCTGGTGTATCGATAGGGCGTGCTGGTGACGTGGTGGATAAAAGGAGAAATGATGAGACAAAGTTTTGACGCCGACGGTGCGGTGGTGTGTCCCTGTCCCTGTCCCTGGTACGTCTCGTGTGACGAAGAGCGATTTGTTCAGCACCAGCAGTACGCGATTATCACATCCCATTACCCCCACTCAACCTTATGTAAAGGAAAACTCACACACGTAGATGTGATGAGGAGATGTCATTACATAAACTATGCCCTAACAAATGTATCAAAAATGGAGGAATGTCAAGCATAGAACAATTAATAAAAGTACAGTGTTGGGTCAGATAATGATTTTCGTTATCTGGATAACAGATAAAAGATAAATTTGCGCAATATATCTAGATAAGGATAACAGATACTTTACATGTTATCTAGATAAAAATTTTAGATAACAGATAAGATACCTGAAAAGTAAGCAACCATGATTTCTTACAAAACTTTCTTTAATTGTTTATGGTTGATTGATACGATGTGTGAAAAGAAACAAAAAATATTCAATGTACATATTTATTTAATAACATGCAAAACAAAGATAGGCACTATTCTATAAAAATATCTATGTACATATTTTTTTACGAGGGTCATTCAATAAGTAAAGAGACAAATGGCTATAGCTCAAAAACGGTTTATTTCAATCTTTCAAAATTAAGGCTATTTTTCAACATAATCGCCCTCCACAGTTATGCATTTGTCCCATCTTTCTTGCAGCTTTCTAATTCCCTTGGCGAAGAATTCTTTCGATTTACCCCGAAGCCACTTTTGCACCGCTTCCTTAACTTCCTCATTGTTAGCAAATATTTTTCCACGTAGGGCGTCTTTGAGTGGTCCAAACAGGTAAAAATCAGATGGGGCGAGGTCGGGACTGTAGGCAGGATGAGGTAAGAGCTCCCAACCCAATTCTTGAAGCTTATCTCGGGTCAGTTGGGCTGTATGAGGGCGGGCGTTATCGTGCTGAAGAATGACTCCTTTTGACAAGAGTCCACGGCGTTTGCTCCTGATAGCTGGTCTAACTTTGTGTTCTAGCATCTTAGAGTAGTATTGGCTATTGATAGTTCGCTGATCTTCAAGGAAATCGCAATAGACTGGACTCTGTGAGTCCCAAAAGATGGTCAGCATCACCGGCGGAAGGTTGAACCTTGATTTTTTTGCGAACTGGAGAGCTAG
This sequence comes from Ophonus ardosiacus, assembly GCA_943142095.1. NCBI lineage: Eukaryota > Metazoa > Arthropoda > Insecta > Coleoptera > Carabidae > Ophonus > Ophonus ardosiacus. The sequence continues at coordinate 9,042,945 of OW964823.1, read as the reverse complement.
TGTGTTTCCACTCCATACTCTGCCTTGTGGTCTCAGGGTCGTAGTGATGGATCCAGACCTCGTCGCTGGTCACTATTCTTTCAAAAAAAGCGTCTCCTTCAATCAAACTTCGTTGCTTTAAGTCTTGACTAATGGAAAGCCTTGATTCTTTATGAGCGTCAGTAAGCTGTCTGGGAACCCATCTGGCACACGTTTTTCTGTACTTTAAATTGTTCTGAATGACATTGTGAACAGTTCCACCACTTACTTGAACTTCCTCAGCTATCATTTCAACAGTAATTCTTCTGTTATCACGAATAAGTCCGTCAATCCTCGATTCCAACATCGGGGTTCATCACCTACACTTGTTCGGCCACTTGTAAAAATTCGCACGGTTCATACAACTTTTACCGTACTGTATCAACATTCTAGAAAAAATTTCACTTGGTTTTACACCTTCTGCGACTAAAAATCTAATGACTGAGCGCTGCTCTTCTAAGGTGCAATCTTCTAATGGACTTGCCATGGTGAATTGAAAATTTTGAGGTTATGTTGACATAAAATGACGAAACAGCTGATCAGAGCATATTCCAAGGTTGCCAACTAACACCCCTGAAAAGATTGTACACATTCATTGAATAGTTTTAAAATTATAGAATTTGTCTCTTTACTTATTGAATGACCCTCGTATAATAGTAAATTATTGTTTTTTAAAAACAGTACTTTCTGAAAATTAGTATCAGATAGGCGATTGGCTCTTGGTGTGAGAATTTGCCCGCCTACATTGAAAAGCCTTTCAACGGGACCGGATAAACACTGTTTTATATTATTTACCTGCATAAAATTAAGCATATAAATATGCCAGTAAATGAATATTTTCATAAATAATGTTGCTCACTATTGCTCACGAAACACGATCACACGTCACATCCTAAGTAAGTTTACGCAGGCAGACATACCGGCGATGGAGAACACACGACACGGCACACGGCACAATGCGATACGGTAGGTTGTAAATAGTATTTTGATTTGAATATAAATGGAGCTAACATAAATAATGGTTATCCTATTTTTCTTCTGCATATGATAAAACAGATAAGATAATAGATATTAACTTTAAAAATATCTAGATATTAGATAAAATATACTAACTACGTTATCTAGATAAAATTTTAGATAATGTTATACTAGTTGAAAAATTAAAATGTTTGTAATTGACATAAATTTCAGTATGAAAAATCCAAAAATATTACTGAAGGCTTTTTCTGGGAAATACATTTAATATTTCTTATTTAGAATTATAAATATAATTAGAATGAATTGAAACATAAAGAATAGATGTAATTAGATTTTTTGTGTGTACCAGAAATGTTAAATACAATACTTATATAGCCTAATATGAAATTGGCGAGAGGTATCGTGCTGGCCACAACAGATATTTACCTCTCGCTAAGAGAGGTATTGGAATCATGCTAAAAATCGCATATCCAGATTTTAGTGGATAAGCACATTTTAAGGTCCCTATAATCCGATTATACGATGATGTCTGTATGCATTTATGTATGTGTGTGTGTATGTGTGTGTGTATGTGTGTGTGTGTTTGTGTGTGGATGTTGCAGCCACGGTTTCTCAAATACTGTAAGAATTAAAAAATATTTAACTGCAGTTTCCTCAATCTGACATTCCTGGGAAGAGCTGATTAGATTTTGGTAACAATTGGACAACCGAAAGTAATAATTTCTTTAAAAAAATCTTCTAAGTATTATTTTTTTAAAAATTTTGTTATTACTATTATTGAAGAACATAAAATTCTACATCTGTTACATTTAAAAATTTTGTTGAATCTTGTATACATTTAGAGATAAAGACACTGTAATATATAGAATAATCTAATCGCAGAAACCAGACGTCATGCAGTATCAAAAATCAATAGTTTTAGTGACATTTTGAAAGCTTTTTCTGGGAAGTACATTTAATCTTTCTTATTGTTTCATTAATTAAATATTTAAAATTTAGAATATCTGACATTTAGAAATTTCCTCATATAATGAAAAATAGATAAAATTAGAATTTTATGTGTGCAGAAGACATGTTAAATACATTATAAACAATATCTGGGTAAAGTTCTGTAATATTTTTGTTATAAAACGACGGTTCTATAGCGAAGTGCAATACAATACTTATATAACATAAAATGGAAATGGCGAGAGGTATTGTGCTGGCCACAACAGATTTTTAATTACAATTTTATATAGAGTACCATTAAAACAAACATAATAAGGTCTAGTTTTAAAATAGATGACCAATGTAATTTGTTACATTGGTGAAAAACTTTTGTTTCGTTGTTCAGATTTAGGGTATATTCCAAAAATAACAAATTTTAACCGTGGTTAACCAAAAGTGTTCCAGTAATATCAAATGGTAAAAATTGTACATTTATGAAACATGGTACCGGTTAAAATGGTTGCAACCGAAGCGCACCAACGCAACCGTGATTTTTCCTCGGTTTTGTCGGTTACATCTTCTGTCCTTTTTCATAAGATGTCAGATTTTATATATTAGTGAGGTTAGATACTATTTATTGAGTCTTTGATGTTTGCATCTATTTTCTACGGTTTGCATTGTAACTATTTTAATTTTCCACTTTATAATTTAGGTTTATGAAAAACAATAGACGTAATGTTTTGATAGAAAACTTTTGGGTTCCCGCGAAAGAAACCGAACTGTTCCAAAAATAATAGTCACGTGACTATAACCAGTCGGTAACCGGAACCATGGTTTTGGTTATTATATTTTATTTTTGGAATATACCCTAAATAAGTAGACCACATTCGTCACTTTCTACATTCTTGTTGATTCTTAGTGGAGTTTTATGAGCGCTGCAGCGCACTTAGCGCTGGCCGATGTATTAAAGAGAGCGTAAGATATAAATGCTACAAGTTTGTTGGTGGTGCCGGCTCCCGTGCTGGTGCCTTACCTAAGATTAATGGCGTCTGGTGTGGGAAAGAAGAAGAAGAGAAAACAGCGGCGCTAACCGGAACCGACGTCGACGACGACGCGACAACACAATGCGAATTACCGTAATGAACAGACAGATGCACAGCACACAACGGCTCTTACTTACCTTCAACACGGAACAACGGGGAAAACGACCGGAGAAGAATTCCAAAGAATATGGACCAAGGATTCCGACAGGTTCGCAAGCATTGTGCAGCTTGTACTAGCTACGTTACAGTTCACGCAAATCTACTCATATTTTTACCTCTCGAGAGGTATTGGAATCATGCTAAAAATCACATATCCAGATTTTAATGAATAAGCACGTTTCAAGGTCACTAAAATCCGGTTTTAACATTTTTACAATGATGTCTGTGTGTGCGTGTGTGTGGATGTGTGTATGTGTGTGTGTGTATGTGTGTGTGTGTATGGATGTTGGACGGACGATTCCTCAAAAGCTATAAGACATAATACCTATTTAACTATGAATTCCTCAATCTGACATTCCTGGGAAGAGCTGAAAAGGTTTTGGTAACAATTGAACAACCGGAAGTAGTAGTTTTTAAGAGAAAATTTTTGATATTAGTAATTATGAAGAACAAAATTCTACACCTGATATATTTAAATTTTTTATTATATCTTCTATAAATTTAGAGATAAAGACGCTATAATATATAGAATATCGGGATATAACAAGTCGAGTAGGCGAAACTACACTAAGAAAACCAGTTGACAAATTCAAATGTTTATAACTTAATTTGTAAATGACAGATTTCAGTGTCAAAAATCAACAGTTTTAGTGACATTTTGATAGCTTTTTCTGGGAAGTATACATTTAATCTTTCTTATTGTTTTATTAATAAAATATTTGAAATTATAGGTAATATGCATACATATATCCATCAGAAATACCGCCAATCTGGTTAATGAATTGGACGAATCTGTGACATTTAGGAACTTCCTTATACAATGAAAAATATGTATAATTAGAATTATATGTGTGCAGAAGACATGTTAAATACAATAAAAAACAATATTTGGGTAAAGTTCTGTAATATTTTGTTATAAAACGACGGTACGAAAGCGAAATGCAATACAATACTTATATATCCTAATATGGAAATGGCGAGAGATCTTATACTGGCCACAACAGATTTTTTTTTATGGTTTACAAGGCTTATAGTAATTTTAAAATCAATTATAGTATTCTTTACGTAAGAATGTCGTTTTCATATAATCTATTCATTTATGACAGATACTACAACCTGCGTGACAAAAATAGTATATTACATCCGAGGTGGGAGATGTTTCATTACAGCCGAGGGCTTACGTATATTACCGAGAGGCTAAGCCTCGAGGTGAGATAATGCGCGAGGCTGTTATGAAACTCTCACCAAGGTTATGTATACTATTTTATTCATAATCATCTTCATTTTAAATCAATAATTTTCAAAATAAATCAATGAATTATAACCTTTGATTTTATTAATATTTTGACAGCTGTCTTAAAATTTGTTTAGCCTACTTAATTATGGTGATCTACGGCAATGTTGCTAGGTAACCCCTACATAAACATTTCCAACCCAAGAGATGGAAGTGAAATCTGTTATTTCCAATCCAAGCAGTTAGGAATGACGTATTTTCCAACCTCCAAAAGGTTAGGAATCGGTATATTACTATAATGATTGTGAATAAAATACTATTTCAGTTACGTATGTCATCAAGAATCTTACACTTGTTATACGGCAACGACATTCTTACATGAAGAATACTTTAGACTGTATATTTGGCTACTAAATAGCTAGACTTGTGCGGCATATGAAATCATTAACTTTGTCAATTACACGTAGCACACAATTGTTTACTTATTGTCAATTTATTTCATTATTTATTAATTCCGCCAATTTACAATTTCAATTTGTTTTTACACTACTGAAAATTCTTATATCGCTTTTTATCTCTCGCTAAGAGAGATATTGTATTCATATTAAAATCGCATGTTTTATGGTCCCTGAATCCGATTATAATATTTTTACGATGATGTACGTGTGTATGTGTGTGTGAACGTTGGAACCACGGTTTCTCAAATATTATAAAATTTAAACAATAGAACAACCGGCAGTAATAGTTTTTTTAAAAAATCTTCTAAATACTACTTTTTGAAAATTTGTATTATTACTATACCGTGTTTTTAAACTATAGACAGTACTAGACGAAGTCACATATACACCCCTAAAAGTTACCAAAAAAAGTCACTAAATTTATTTGGCGGGGAAATTGAAATGTTAAAATGAAGGTCACGTCAGCATTTACACTTTCCAGGTAATATTTTCATTAACCAAAACTATTATAGATAATCTACATAATTTATTCATATAAAATCATAAATACATAACTTTTAATTATAAATTAATTAATTGCATAATTTTTTTGTAATTCCTTGATGAAAAATTTACATATTTTTAAAAATACTGTTAACTCGTGGTTTTATGCGTTGTATCACATATAAATAAATAAATATTTATTAAATATACCTAACCGATCAATTTCGCCTTTTTAGGGCATTTTAAGGATACTTAAAAAACCTATAAAATACAAAAATTAATCGAAAACAACTATATTGTCATTATTAATATATTTATACTTTAATACATATAATTTTCTAATGTGCAAGCAGTGTCATAATATGCGTTTAAAATTATACATACAAAATATTATTAATTATTAATAAAAATTATCTTCGTCATCCAAACTGCTTTTATTCGTGAAATATCACAAAAAGAGAAATGAAACAAAAAACACGTGCAAATTCAACAAGTGATTTGACAACTACTGAGAGTTTGACGTTTCAATTACGTTTGAAGGTTAACTTGAAATTTCGTCTGATTAAATGCGGCTTCACGAGATAGCACAGCAGCCAATCGCAGGCTTTTATTTTTTCACTAGAATTTCTAGTTACTGTCTATAGTTTAAAAACAGAGTATAATATTAAAGAATATACAAATCTCTGTCCGATATATTTAAATTTTCTTGGGAGTTAAAGATAAAGACATATAAATATATGAAATAATAAGTTGTAAATGAATTTCGTAGCCCATGGAAAACAAGTGGAAAAATTAAAATGTTTGTAATTGACAGATAAATGTGAATGTCAAAAAGCTAGAGGCATTACTGAAGACGTTTTTTGGGAAGTACATTTAATATTTCTTATTTGATTATTAATTCATTATTTATTATTATAGATACATATTACATATACCCTTCAAAAATACCGCCAATCTCATCAATGAATTGGAAGAATCTCGAACATTAGAAGAATAAAAGTGAATTAAAAAATATAAAAATATATAAAGAAGATATGTGTTTTTGTGTGTACCAGAATGTTAAATATGAAGAATATTTATATGGCCTAATATGTAAATGGCGAGAGGTCTTGTGCTGGCCACAACAGATTTTTATCATTGCATTATTGATAAATCACGCAAATCAACACGAGACACAAAAATATTAAAATACACGCCAATGTATACGAACTGTGTTAACACTTTCTGAACAAAATTACGACATACTTTGCCTTAAGAACACATTCTATAACTCGTGTGGCAAAAAACTACTTCAATTACGAATGTCTTCAAGAATCATACATTTCTTATTGCGTAATATCATCCTTACATGAAGAATAGTATACCTACCATCTTACGCTTTATAGTATTACCACAGAATAAACATCTATCGTGAGTATTTTTTAACGTGAAACATTGGGTTTGTCATATCCATGGTTACGACTTGACATTTAATTGACAGCAATGTATTTGCCCGTTCCATTTAAAATGAATTTGACATTTGATAAGACGTCAATAGAGGTTAATTTTGTTTAAATAATTATACCTGCATTTTAAATTGAATTAGTTGTAGAAAAAATATAGTGTGCACCTTGTGCCCGAGTAGTTTTCAGACTCGGCTAAATTTCTTACAATATTTAAATATAATACTTCTGTCAAATTCATTCCCCATGTGTTATTTTAAATGAGACAGACAAATACATATCTGTCAATCAAATGACAAATCATAACTTATAGGAAAATAACGGTTATCTGTCATATTGATAAGATGCCATTAGAGGATAATTTTGTTTTAATAATTATACCTGTTTTCTAAAAATTAAATTTAGATGTAGAAAAAATACTTGTGCACCTTGTGCCCGAAATATGTTGAGTTCTCTCGAGTGGTTTTCTGACTCCGCTAAATTTCTTACAATATTTAAATATAATACTTCTGTCAGATTCGTTCCCTATGTTTCATTTTAAATGGAACGGGCAATTACATTGCTGTCAATCAAATATCAAGTCGTAACTATGGATATGACAAACCCAATGTTTTAAGTTAAAAAATCTGTTGTGGCCAGCACAAGACCTCTCGTTATTTCCATATTAGGTTATTTAAGTATTGTATTGCACTTCGCTATCGAACCGTCGTTTTATAACAAAATATTACAGAACTTTACCCAAATAATGTTTTTTATTGTATTTAACATGTCTTCTGCACACATATAATTATAATTATATCGATTTTTCATTGTATGAGGAAGTTTCTAAATGTCACAGATTCTTCCAATTCATTAACCAGATTGGCGGTATTTCTGATGGATATATGCATTTTACCACAATTTTACCTATAATTTCAAATATTTAATTAATAGAACAATAAGAAAAGTTAAATATATTTCCCAGAAAAAGCTATCAGAATGTCACTAAAACTGATGATATTTGACAATGACATGTGTCATGTTATAAACATTGGAATTTGTCAATTGGTTTCCTTAGTGACTTGGCCTCTGCGATTAGTTTACTCTATAAATTATAGTGTCTTTATCTCTAAATCTATACAAGATATAATAAAAATTTTAAGTGTATTAGATGGAGAATTTTATGTTCTTCAATATTTAATAAAAAAAACTCCCAAAAAATTATATTTAGACGAATTTTTCTAAGAAACTACTACTTCCGGTTGTTCAATTGTTACCAAAACCTTTTCAGCTCTTCCCAGGAATGTCAGATTGAGAAAACTGCAGTTAAATATTTTTTAAGTCTTATAGTTTTTGAGGAATCGTGTCTACAACATCCAGACATACACACATACACACATACACACATACACACATCCACACACACACACACACAGACATCATTTTAAAAATGTTATAATCGGAATCTAAGGACCTTAAATCGTGCTTATTCAATAAAATCTGGATATGCGAATTTTAGCATGAATCCAATACCTCTCTTAGCGAGAGGTAAAAATACTCACGGTATACAGAAGCGACAGTCAAAGAGAGAAAGGGAATGGCAACAAATTTAAAGGGCTAATCGGATAAAATCGGATTGTTTCGGCAATCTTCGTATCTTACGATTCTTTGTTCTTTTCATTATCTCGACGTAAACATTTTCCGTTAGGGGGTCAATAATAAAAGTATATTGAGAAACACAAATTGATTTCTAAAAAAAAACAAATATGTTATTTTTTCAACAAACGATAGGAAAAATCGTTATCATAAGGAAAATCATTATATTTCACATATTCTGGAAGAGCTCAGCTTGTCACGCCCATGTATTTTAGGGTTATGGCTAATTCAAGCAAACCAAACACGTCTTCTCACTTTTGACATATGCCATTTTGTGAACTGTTTGTGAATTTTAGAAGTGGTGTTAGTTTCTAATGAAATGGATAAAATGAAGAAAGTAGAAATAATTTAAAAACATAAAATCGCAACAACAATTGTGCCGACAAGGAGTGTCGCTTCTGTATAAATGTATTCTGTGGTATTACCAAATTCAGCATAACATTAGGAACGAATAAAATGCCCGCTGTGATCTTTCGTAATTAGAAACGAAAATAACTCCCATCGGTATATCGAACACTCGTCCTCGTTTAATCCTAATCGGTAATTGTGTAATGATAGGAAATCGGAATGTAAACACGACTCCTCCGCTGGGATTGCTCTCAAACGGAATTACAGTCTTCAAATTTGCTTTAATTTAACCAAATTCCGTTATGAATAATCAATGTATTTTCCCGCGTAATGCGACATTTTAAAATTGCAAAACAACGCCGCTGTACATTATTAATTTCAAAATAATGTGACACGAGACAACGTTGGGGAACCAATCAAATTTGCGTATTTCTCCCGAGAAAATCCAACGAGTGCATACCTGAGCAGGCAATCTCGACGAGAAGAGGACGGAGAAGTAGAAGAAGACCTCTCGATGCATCAGGAACGAATGTGTTTACCAACACTATGCAATGTACTCGTACCAGTGAACACATTACAAAGTTTTTTATAGTTCCCAGATTCATTACATTGAGTATTAGGAATGGAGTATATATATGAACATCCTTACACTCTACAGGGAATAAATAAAAACTTTTTCATGTCTGTTTTAACTATAATTAAATTGGGTTCAAAAAACAACCCATCAACGACTAGGCATCAAAGTAACTATTTTGTAAGGATTTATACATCTTTCGGCCAACAAAATACCTAAAGTCAATTTTGTTTAATTGTACGAGAGTCACATTATGAGCCCCAGAAGAATTATGAAGTATTGAAATTTCATAATCATAATAATTCTGATTGACAGTGTCAAGTGCACTTTACATGGTACGTTTGTAAAATATTTTTTCCGACGACCACTACGAAAAGTACATAAATTCACACGCTAAACTATTACTGAAAGTTGGTCATTGCACATCACTACCAAAGCTGTGTGAAATGAAAGCTCGTTAGCCAATCAGATGCGTCCGCAACTGTGTGATATGACTTTATCACACGCTGCAATAACTGAGCGAATTAACCTAAAAATTTGTATGTAAAAATTTGACAGTTGGAAATATTTTGCTAAATTTACACGGATTAAGAAGGCTGGACCCTGATTTATCAGATTTTAACATAATTTTTGGTGAATTCTGATAGCAATGATGTAAACATAATCTGTTTTAATATTTTTATGAAAATTTTATATTGTTTTATTTTTTGTGGTCGTCGGAAAAATATCGTGTATAACACGTGCTGAAAGGGTATTTCGCCTTCGGCTCGTGGCTCAAACTTCACTTTCGTGTGAAATATCCAACTTTCAGCACTAGTTATACAATATACTATTACTGGATATGTTGAATCTTTTGCAAGAAATTTTCTGTGTGGAATTTACACAAATTACATAGAATTGACGGGAGACAATGTGCTGTTCACATTACATTTTTACCTCTCGCTAAGATATGGAAATCATGCTAAAAATCGCATATCCAGATTTTAGTGGATAAGCACGTTTTAAGGTCCCTAGAATCCAATTAAAACTTTTTTACGTTGATGTCCTTTTATGTGTGTGTGTGTGTATTTGTGTGTGTGAGTGTGTGTGTGTGTGTGTGTGTGTGTGTGTGTGGATGTTGGAACCACGGTTTCTCAAATACTATAAGACTTAAAAAATATTTAACTGCAGTTTCCTCAATCTGACATTTCTGGGAAGATCTGATTAGATTTTGGTAACAATTGGACAACTAGAACAGTTTCTTTAAAAAATCTTCTAAATATTATTTTTTGAAAATCTTTCTTATTACTAATATTAAACAATATAAACATCTCTATCCGATACATTTAAAATTTTTATTATATCTTGTATGGAGTTAAAGATAGAGACATATAGATATATAAAATAATAAGTAGTAAATGATCTCGCAGCTCATGGAAAACATGTGAAAAAATTAAATTGTAATTGACAGATAGATGTGAGTCTGAAAAAGCCAGAGACATTACTGAAGAATTTTTCTGAGACGTACATTTCATATTTCTTATTGTATTATTAATTAAATATTTATGATTATAGATACATATATTACATATACCCTTTATAAATACCGCCAATCTCATCAATGAATTGGAAGTATCTCGAACATTAGAAGAATAAGAGTGAATAGAATGAATTAAAAAATATAAAAATATATATGGCCTAATGTGGAAATGGCGAGAGGTCTTGTGCTAGCCACAACAAATTTTTTTTTAAATTTTAAGTCTATATTTACAGAAGTCAAAAGAATATTGTAGAAATTTTTCACCATTTGTACAAGTTTTAACTAATATGAGTTTGGGCTCGTACCTTCATTTTAAAATATCAAAAATTATATAAATACCTTACTGTGAATCTATAAATATTCCATTCTTTTGGCTGAGTTTTGAAAGATGTTAGAAAACTGAACTACACAAAGAAATGAAGTTAAAAATACAATGGCATATTGATTATGTGATAATGGCATTCCTGAATGAAATTGGGTAATGAAGTTTGATTGAAATTGTAGTGAATGTGCCCGCGTTGCCCCGTCGTTCGCTCTTTTTATTGCAGTTTAAAAGGAAATATAAATTCATTGTTAAGTGGTTGAAATTATTTGGGCTTGTAATTTGATTACGTTGCCGTTATCGTTAAGTTAAGAGAATAAGTCCGTGGGACAAAGTTTGCTGCACAAAGTAACTCCTCTCGAGTAATTCGTCATTATACCGGTACACCTAATGACATTATGAGCAAGGAAAAACGAAGGAAAAAGACGATGAACTCACATAGCTACTTCAACAATAATTTGCCTATATAAATATGTACAAATCTGTTAACCAAAAATACACTATAAAAAATTTCTTAATGTTTCTATAAATACTTAAAATGGTACATACCTTCTTCTATAATACGTAACTTATATTACACATGACATAAGTTTTGAAGAAGTTTGAACTATAAACATTTCATTTTGTAGAAGTTACAATAATGCACTAACTTGAAATATAAGATAAATAAAAATTTCAGCAAATGTAGAAATACAAAGAATGGAGCACTGTTGCTCCAAGCAATTTAATTGTAATTAAAAAGTTTTAACACTCCTTCCCAAGAGTTTACAAAATTCTTGGGACATACTTTCTTCACTTTACTATAGGTATAATTATTCTAAAGACATTTACAGACACCTAGTCACAATTGCGCTACAATACTTTTTTATTGTTGTTTAAATACTCTAAAAATGTGTACACTTATGTAACATTCTCTTTACAAGCAAATAATATTACTACCAAGTTTATATCTTTACTCATTTTTGAATTATTGCCTCAAGAGTCAATATACCCCACATTTAGATAAAAACTTCAAAATTTTCAAAAAACTAATTTTTATGTATCTAGATACTTCTCAATGCGCTGATTCCAAATTTTGAAACCGCAAGCCGATATCTCGTTACGTTATCGAGATATTTAGATTTAAAGTTTTGCTCAAAACTGCCCATTTTTGGGTAATAACCCAAAAATGGGTCGGGATATGAATTTGGCGACATAACCAGTCGATTCTACGGTCAAAAATACATAAGTATAGCAATTTTCATAATTTTTGCCCAACCGGTTCATTTTTTATGAATAAAAACTAGAAAACCCCTGAAAATGGCCAAAATCTGAAAAAATCGTAAGGGGTACACCTTAGATTTTTGTGATTTTTGGACATTTTCAGTTATTTTGTTTTAGAGATTGTATGCGGTGTTCAAGAATTCTGAAAATTGGCGAACTTATGTAATTTTGCCCGTAGAATCAAATGGTGTTGTCGCCAAATTCATATCTCGACCCATTTTTGGGTTATTACCCAAAAATGGGCAATTTTGAGCAAAACTTTTAATCTAAATATCTCGAGAACGAAAAGAGATATAGACCTGCGGTTTCAAAATTTGGAATCAGCGCATTGAGAAGTATCTAGATACATAAAAATTAGATTTTTGAAAATTTTGAAGTTTTTATCTAAATGTGGGGTATATTGTCTTTTGGGGCAATAATTCAAGAATGGGTAGAGATATAAACTTGGTAATAATATTATTTGATTGTAAAGAGAATGTTACGTAAGTGTTCGCATTTTTAGAGTATTTATATATGAGTATACATATTCATGTGATAATTTTATTGGATTTATAGAATATTTTTCAAGGAACTTTCTGTATGGAATTTGTAAAAATTTTATTATGTTCGTGTTACAATTTTACTGGATATATAGAATCTTTTCCAATGAAATTTTGGTATGGGATTTGTACAAAAACATCAAATTAACGAAAGGTTTGGTGCTGGCCACAACAGATTTTTTATTTTTGTATGAAGTGTCTCTTTAAGTAATCGAGGATATTTATTATTAACTTTATCAATAATTTTAACATCACCTGGTTAATGAGTGCACTGCAATTTGGATCTAATAGGTTACTGTGATATTAATGTTTTTTATTGGGTTAGGACGTGTCCCCTATGCAGTGGCGTAACTACCGGTGTTCCATGTGTTCCGTGGAACACGGCCCGGAGACCGTAGGGGCCCGGAGGCAATCGACAAAAAAATAAAACATTCAAATAAAATTTTTCCACCCAAGAATCGTGAAATACTATGAAATAAACATTAGGTAGATGAACTCCAATATTTTTTATCTTTATTATTGCATTTGGTGCAGAGTGATCCAGAATGATTGAAGGTTCCGCCTCGTTCTGATTTTTTGTTTGCCGCATCGTTGTGATAGTGAAAAACTGATACAAATTTTTTTCCGTGGAAGATAATTTTGATCATAATCAGAACTTTTTCAAGTCACGTGACATTCAATCAGTCTGTATGTGTTCAAACGTGAACTTCTGTGTAATTATGTAGTTTAAAAAAAACGGAGTGGTCCGTTTCTTCCTGGTCCGCCGGCTGGCATCGGCACAAGTCACAGTAAGATACATTTATGACATCTGGTGATATATATATATATATATATATATATATTTATGTTGTTATGAGTTGTTCCTTGTTATATTTTCTTTTTTTGTTTACTTTTGCATACGAATACGTACATAGATCCATATATAGATACCTGGATATATGTTTTTGTAATAGAGAATGAAAATAAATTTTCTTTTGACAATGCACAAAAATATTGATTATAATCATTTAGTATTGCGGCGGGAGGGGAGTTTGTGGGGGGGGGCTCGGTCTAAAGTTTGGAACACGGCTGAATATCGCCTTGTTACGCCACTGCCCCTATGTGTATTTGATTACATTTTCCGCATTTGTATTTCATACTTGAATCTGAATGTTATATTAAGAATAACTCCGTCAAAACAGTTTACTATTGTAGTATTTAATAATGGATAAAAATAATATAGTTATGCATTTGCTTCGGTTTGAGCGCTGCGCGCTATGGCTCCCTGGTTTATAAATTTATACGTGGGCCCTAATTTGTCAATTTCCATCAGGAGTTGTAGTACAGCTGTGTCCATCCATAATGTATGAGCAAGTGGACATGTCTAGCAGAGAAATACAAATGACGGGTCGGCTCACATCTGAGATGTCACGTCACTTCGATGCGAGTTCGATGTTTAGCCAAACGTCTCACATATCACACACCACTTACGACTACCGGACCTTCATTTCCCCGGAGAACCTCTCCCGAAACCATTCGTTTTGTTTTTGCATTCCCTAGACCAGGGCCGAGTCCGTGAATATATTATATACCTGACAACTTAAGGCCAAGTCCCGGCGTCGTAATTATTTTTGAAATTGGAAGATGTGACTGGAAGATTAAATTTCTTCCCCTTATTCATTAGATATCTCTCTGTATTGAAATGCGGTGGTTGTAATATATTATAATGAATTGTAATTGATGCGGGGGTGTTATTAAAAAAGACGTTAGACGGAGATGTATCCGAGATTGGTTTTGCGTTTGCATTTGAGTTTGAGAGCGGACGGTGACCGGGAAACTTGCCACTTAAAATTTCACTCGCGACGAGAAAGAAACGAATCGCTTTTTGTCGCTTGTGAGGCTTTGTTTCCCCTGAAGGGTAGAGGTGACCAGCCTTGTTGCAGACACTGAATTTAACTCCAAAGAAATAAATTCTGGACGAATTAATAACGACACTAAACAAGTTTGTTGGTACTTAACTAAAAATGGTTTTTCTAATAATATATTCGTTATTCATTGCTGGATGTGCAATCTGTATTTTACCTCTCGCTAAGAGAGGTATTGGATTCATGTTAAAAATCGCATATCCAGCTTGTTTTAAGGTCACTAGAATTCGATTATAACATTTTTACAATTAGACTGTGTATCTGTGTGTGTGTGTGTGTGTGTGTGTGTGTGTGTGTGTGTGTGTTTGTGTGTGGGTGTGAATGTGGATGTGTGGATGGAAAAATAGTAGTTTCTTAAAAAAATCGTCTAAATATTATTTATGCAAATATTAAATAATATAAAATTCTCTTTCCGATAAATTGAATATTTTTATATCTTATATAAATTTAGAGATAGAGAATTATAAATATACAAAATAATCTGTTGTAAAGAATCTCAAAACCCGACCAACTCCATGGAAACCAGTTGACAAATTAAAATGTTTGTAATTGACAGAAAAATGTCATATATTACATATTCGCATCAGAAATATCGCCAATCTCATCAATGAATTTAAAGAATCTCGGACATTTAGAAGAGTAGGAGCAAACTTATTTATAGAATGAAGTTAAATACAATATGTAGCCTAATATGGAAATGGCGAGAGGTCTTGTGCTGACTACAACAGATTTTTTATTCGTGGATTTTGGTATCTTATTATTGAGAGTGACCTATACATATCCATCCGAGCTGCTACCTTCCTTCTCTCTTCCAATTTAAGTCGGGTGGCCATATTTAATCTGCAACAAAAGAAAATTTAAAATTATGTAGAACCATATAAGTGGTAACATCTTTTTGGACAACCCTATATAGACAACCTCATAGACAAACCAAAAGGTTTCAGTATTTCAGTATTGCACCAACTCGTAATTGATTCGGAGGTTTGTTGAAATGCTCTATCTTACAATTTTATCAACGTACGATAATTTATAAAGATCATTTTGTCTAATGCAAATTTAAGATTTTGTAACAAAATTCGTCAGTATTATTGTATATTCCTCATCAGATAAAAATATTTTATAACTTGTCTTGTAAAGCTGGTTTTCGTTAATATTATTTTAACAATAGCTGAAGATGGCCCTGCTTTAAGCCCGAAACAATCGTAATAAAGAATTTTACAACACACTTTTGATTCACCTTTAAACTACTAAATGATTAGTCCTTCCACCCTTCAACAATGAGATTTCGAATATTTGTTAACACTTATTTTTTGTACATCTTCAACTCCATCTCTCCTCTTTGCTACTTTGATGGCCCCTCCATCTGCCTTTCACACCTCGCTTGCAGCAGAAAAAGCAAACTAAATTCACATTCATTATGAGTTTAGTTCGCGTGGATTCCTTTACGACGACCCGGTGTGGTCGTAAAGTCCACTTTACGATGATAATTACACCGGGAGTGGATCTGGCGTCCACGTCCTTCATTAACACACACCTACATACATACGACGGCGAGCCATCGCGCATCTCGCACTCCGCCCGCGCTATCCAAGTGAGCTGAGGATTTTTATGCCTGTACTTCACACTTTTTCTCCCTATTTGGCAACGGGTAAATATTCACCCCTTTACCCTAAGATTCGCACCTTGGGGGATGCCACTTTATTTTTATATTAATATTTTATTTATGTAGCAGGAATGGAAGGTCATTTTTAATTTATTTATGTTTTGTTGCAGGTAAGAGATGACACCGGGTCCTAGTTCGCTTGGCTGGTAAATATGTGTTGTAAGTTTTGTTTTATTTTGTGTTAAGACATTGTTTTTATTTTTAATAGAAAATCAACCTATGTAATTTTGCGAAACTCTTATTAGAGAAAAAATAGTATTATCAGTTTTGAAGAAGATAAAATTCCCTACAACTTTGATATAAAACATTTATTTCTGTAGCCAGTAGATAGCGAGCTACAGCGCTTAAAACCATGAGGTATTGTCAAAATTTATTAAATTCAATTTTTGCAATTACCTGCCACTTATAAAATAATACTGAATTTAGATTTGTACTTTTTACTTCTCGCTAAGAGAGGTATTGGATTCATGTTAAATCATCACATAACCGGATTTTAGTGGATAAGCACGTTTTACGGTCTCTAGAATCTGATTTTAATATTTTTACGATGATGTGTGTGTGTGTGTATTAGAACCACGGTTTCTCAAATACTATAAGATTTGAAATATGTTTAACTACGGTTTCCTCAATCTAACGTTACCAAATGTTCTTTAGAAAAGATTCTATATATTCTTTAAAATTGTAACATGAATATATACTATTTTCTACAGTCTAAGTCCTACTTGTAGTTATGATATACTTGTAGTATATAATATCAAAACATTTCAGTTTCACTCTTTTATTATGCATTTCTCTCTCGATGTAAACTTTTTGAAAAATCACTCTTTATAGTTAATCGCCAAACTACTACAGGTTAAACCAAACGAGTCATACGTACTCATACAGGGATTTATTTAAACATGCAACATATGGCGAATCACTTCCATGGTTACTCACTTTTGTCAAAACATAACAGCAATGTAATATTTGTCCATTTTAAAATGCAACATACAAAATTTATAGTTTTGTATTATCTAAACTAATTTCCTATAAATTAGCCTACATACGATTAACAAATAATTAAAACGAATGTTGTACATTTTAAAAAACTTTAGCTTACAAAAATTCATAACTTTCATGTAATAAATGTTAAAAAAATACCCCCAATCACTCTGAGGCAATATTCTAGTCGGTCGTAATAAGAATTGACACCATTTGTGATGTGTTTTGGAGGTACCTCCTGTGCTGCAATACTATTTATAATGTTGCATTTTAAAATGGACAAATATTACACTGCTGTCATTTTTTGACAATAGTGAGTAACCATGGAAGTGATGAACTATAATGTTGCATTTTAAAATAAATTCTCTGTATGTGCCTGCATGCCTTATGCCCGTTTGCACCAACAAAATTTAAGACTCGACTTTGCTAAGTTAACTTTAACGTTAAGTCAGACTTAAAATATAAGTCGTTTGCACAACGAATATTTGAGCTGAGATTAGGTAAGCCGAGATATTCTAGGGAATTTCTCTAATTACTAATTTCACGCTTATTTTGACACATGCGTAAAATATAAAAATTAATTATTAAATAATATAAACATGAAAGCATTGGTTTTGAGCAAGTAAAATTTATAAATATAACATAACTGGAAATAATATTTGGGATTTATTACTTTAACGATGTTTGAAAAACGAAATAGGAGTTCAAATGACACACCTGGGGATTGTGTTTTTATACCAGTATCTACTGAAACTTACATTATATACATTATTAATTCTTCTGAGTAAATCAGTAGAGTAAATTATTTAAGAATTATGTATGTAGGTACTTACAACGATTTGATTAACAATAACAGAAAAAATCACTCCAAAAAAATCTGCAATACTGAGCAAGTGATTTCCAATATGTAGCAAGAGTTCGCAAAAAAATAACAATTGATTTACAGGAGACGAACTATCATGTACGGAAAAAATATTATTTCAAAATAAAACAATTATCACAATTAACTTATCATTTACGAAGTCGATGTCTTGTTCGATAATTTTTAATAAATCATGCGTGGTTACGTCTGATAATCGAAATTCTTTAAAAAAGTTATTTTTGTTAAATGTGCAGATTGTGCAGCTCTCTTGTAAATTGTCGTCAGCGTCATAAACGTTAAAATTTACCATGTTAGTAGTATGAGATACAAAAACTAAACTCAGGTAGTGACGATCTACAAGCTAAGTCTAGGTTAAGTAACCAACTGCCGGGGGCTTAAATTTAAGCCTGGCTTAAGATTTTAAGTTCCCAATTTGTACGTGGTGCAAAGAAATTTAGGTCAGACTTAAAATTTGAGAAGACTTAAAGCTTAAGTCTTGTTGGTGCAAACGGGCATTAAAAACATATCTTCATAGCTTACTAATTTCCTTAAGACAATATCTTGTGTTTCTACATCACTGTCAGTGTCGTATATCTACTTCTGTCATTCCTTGCTAGTTCCTCTTACGTATATGTCTAATTGTTTCCCTGCATGTGATTTGTATTTATGTGTGTATAAGTGCGTCTAGGTGTTGGTAGCGGATATCATCAGCATTACGATCCCTGCGACGACAACTGGAATCTTGCCCGTGGGAGCCGTTCGCCGTCCGGCGGCCGGCCCCAGGAAACTCCGAGATTTATTCGGACCAGCCAGCAGCGCCAACGTAGCTAATGAAATATCCTATTCATAGGACAACGGCCAGCGAGTCTCCAGAGATGTCTTACCTGCAGCTCTTTCGCGAGCAACGATGCGGGAACTTATTTGCATGGCAAATAGACATTTACATATATAACATACGGAGAAAGAAAGAAACTAAATTCGATATAGCCAATAATAGATATACTCGTAGGACTTTATACATATAAGTAATAGTTGTACTAGCTGGGAATTATTGTTTTAATTAATTGCTGAAACTCTAAAACTGTTTGTAATTATATTTTCGACTTTATTTTAGGTAAAAGAGATAATGACCTTGTTAAAAATAGCAGTGCCTGATCCATTTAATCAAATTCAAATATTTTAAAATTACACATGTGTCAATTTTTCGATAGGTACCACATTGTTTTTATAACCGACCGTTAACTTAACCGGCAGTTTAACCAGAGATAAATTTATAGAAGATATAATAAAAGTTTATTAGATGGAGAATTTTATAATTGGAATAATACTACCTTTTTTTCGGCACCATAACCTGGTGTCTTCTTCAGGGGAAATTGGCACAAAAATATGAAAAAAAAATCTGTTGTGGCCAGCACAAAACCTTCCTTCAATTCGATGTATTTTGTATATATCCCATACCAAAAGTTCCTTGAAAAAGATTCTGTATATCCTATAAAATTGTAACACGAACACACTATTTTTTACAAATTCTATACCGAAAGTTCCTTTCCCTATTTTATTAGGGGTCGCTGTTTCTTACTCTTCTCTTTTAATCATTTCTGTCCAACGCATCTTCTTCACACAATTCTTCCTCTCTCAAATCTTCTGCTACACAGTCCTTCCATCTTCTTCTCTTTGAAGGGACACTCTATCACATTCACACATAACTTTCTAACCCTATACTTTCAACTTTGGTTTGCATTTGACACTGATATCTGTCAATTAAATTTTTCTGAATATATCTGTTGTTTCCATAATTTTAACAAAGCTGACTAATTTTTTAAAGTTAATCACTCTTAATGTCTCTATAACTCTATATCTATTGAATATGAACGAAACTGTATAATCAAACTGTATAGAGAATAAGATATTCTTTCATATTGATAATCACAAAATGTCGAAAAATAATATTTAACTGCGTTTTTTCAAGAAAAACTGTTAAAAACTTCAAATAAGGGTACTTCCGGTGGATCAATTATAACCAAAATCTAATCAACTCTTCATATGGATGTACAGAAGAGGACTACGAAAGAATTATAATTTTTAGAATTGTAGTATTGGAGTTATCGTCGGAGAAAAATTTGTCACACACGGACATACATACACACACACACGGACACACACACACACACACACGGATACACACACACACACACACACATACATACATACAGACATCATCTTAAAAATAGTAAATTCGTATTGTAGGGAC
This sequence comes from Ophonus ardosiacus, assembly GCA_943142095.1. Lineage (NCBI taxonomy): Eukaryota > Metazoa > Arthropoda > Insecta > Coleoptera > Carabidae > Ophonus > Ophonus ardosiacus. The sequence goes on along the minus strand of OW964823.1, from coordinate 9,022,342 downwards.
CCTAAAACGTGCTTATTCATTAAAAACTCACCAACGAATTTTTTGACCAAAGACAATACCTTCCTTACCTAAAGGTGACGGAAGGTAAAAAGCAAAAAACAACAAGTAACCAAGGTTCATGTAAAATTCCTAAATGTTACCTTTTTACCTTCAGTCACCTTTAGGTAAGGAAGGTATTGTCTTTGGTCAAAAAATTCGGTGGTGAGTTTTTATGAATAAGCACGTTTTAGGGTCCCTACAATACGAATTTACTATTTTTAAGATGTTGTCTGTATGTCTGTATGTGTGTCCGTGTGTCTGTGTGTGACAAATTTTTCTCTGACGATAACTCCAATACTGCAATTCTAAAGATTATAATTCTTTCGTATTCCTCTTCTTTACATCCAGATGAAGAAGAGGTGATTAGATTTTGGTTACAAGTGTTCCGCCGGAAATACCTTTATTTGAAGTTTTTAACAGTTTTTCTTAAAAAAACGCAGTTAAATAGTATTTTTTCACATTTTATTTTTTTATATATTAAAGGAAATGCTCTTCTCTATACGGTTTGATTATATATTTTCATTCATATTCAATAGATATAGTGTTAAAGAATTATAAAGATATTAACTTTCAAAAATTAGTCAGCTTTGCTTTTTATCATGGAAACAGTGATATATTCAAAAAATTCCAATTGACAGATGTCAGTGTCAAGTACAAAACCAAAGATTGAAAGTGTAGTATCAGGATGTGGTATGGTGTTCCTCGCAAGTGACATGCAGTTGCAGCCTCGTCTTATGATTGGAACTTACAATGCGGGGAGCACGAGGAAGGCCAAAGAGATGGAAAGATTGTATCGTAGAAGACTTGAGAGAGGAAGAACTGTGTGAAGAAGATGCGTTGGACAGGAATCAGTGGAACAGAAGAGTAAGAAACAGCGACCTTTAATAAAATAGGGAAAGCTGAACAAGAAAGAGGAAGTGTCAAGTGCATTTACATAGTATATGTTCATTCATTATAATTTTATTGGATTTATAGAATCTTTTCAAATAAGCTTTTGGTAAGAAATTTGCAAAAAATAGTATGTGCTCGTGTTATAATTTTACGTGATATATAGAATCTTTCCCAAGGAAATTTTGGTATGGGATTTGTACAAATTCCATAGAATTGACGGAAGGTCTTGTGCTGGCCACAACAGATTTTTACCTTCCGTCACCTTTAGGTAAGGAAGGTATTGTCTTTGGTCAAAAAATTCGGTGGTGAGTTTTTAATGAATAAGCACGTTTTAGGGTCCCTACAATACGAATTTACTATTTTTAAGATGATGTCTGTATGTATGTGTGTGTGTGTGTGTCCGTGTGTGTGTGTGTGTGTGTGTGTGTGTGTGTCCGTGTGTGACAAATTTTTCTCCGACGATAACTCCAATACTATAATTCTAAAAATTATAATTCTTTCGTATTCCTCTTCTGTACATCCATATGAAGAGTTGATTAGATTTTGGTTATAATTGATCCACCGGAAGTACCCTTATTTGAAGTTTTTAACAGTTTTTCTTGAAAAAACGCAGTTAAATATTATTTTTTGACATTTTGTTTTTATATTTATTAAAGAAAATACTCTTCTCTATATGGTTTGATTATTCATTTTCCTTCATATTCAATAGATGTAGAGTTAAAGCATTATAAAGAAATTAATTTTCAAAAATTAGTCAGCTTTGTTATTTATCATGGAAACAGCTGACATAATTATTCAAAAAAATTTAATTGACAGATGTCAGTTGCAAGTGCAAAAGCAAATATGGAAAAAAGTATAGGATCTAAAATTGGTATGTCATAGTGTTGCTCGCAAGTGACACGCAGAGAAAGGCCAAAGAGAAGATGGAAGGGCATTACTTAGTGTAGCTTATGTTATAATTTTATTGGATTTATAGAACCTTTTCAAATGAACTTTTGGTATGGAATTTGTAAAAAATAGTATGTGTTCCTGTTCGATTTTACATGATATTATATAGAATCTGTTCCAATGACCTTTTGGTATGGGATTTGTACAAAATACATGGAATTGACGGAAGGTCTTGTGCTGGCCACAACAGATTTTTTATGTATACAATTAACTAAACAATATATGCATGGCCGGCAATAATTTGGACGGCGAACATGCATCTTCTCAGGAAAACTCTCCTTTTGCCAGTGTACAGAATATAGACATAAGAGAATAAATGCCATGTAAATGAGATTTCGAGTAAATGTTCTCACCGAATTTAATTTTGATTCCACACATTTGTAACTAACACCCTACATAAGTCTGTGATTAAGATGATTGAACCCCGATTTGTATTTCGCGGTTTATGTAAATGAACGTGTGATACGTTAGTGTCAGTTACCGTTCCATTTCCATTTACATTGTGCTTGTGTTTTATCCATATTGAATTTGGGTCTGGTCTGGGCTGGTTGTAAAAGTAGCGGGGTCTCTGCGGAGAGAGTCTTGAGGAAAGTTGCGGGAAGTTCGTGTTTGCCTTTGCGCCTGGGTACACGCGAGCTCCCGCACCGGGACCATCGCCCCACAACTTCTCCAGACACGTAAGCGCATAATATCCAACCCTACCAACACCCACAGCTACACAGCCCAGCCAAACCAGCAGAGGATTTTTAGAAGAATTCAAAGAGAGGGATTCAAACGGCGGTGGTATTCGTCAAACGCTATTAGATTTGAAGAAATATATTGTGAAAAATTCATGGGCTTCAACCGGGATTTGAACTCAGGATCTTCGTATTGTTGGTAAGATGGTCCTGGGTTCAAATCCTGGTGAAGTCCATGAAATTTTCACAAATTTTTTCCGAATTTTATAATAAAAATCTGATGTGGCCAATACAAAACCTCCCGCTATTTAATTTTAATTAATTTAAATACATACCTACGTATTTACTAATGCTGTAAACTATATTATGTTCCATTGCATATAACTATTGCTTTATTTAGGGTAATTCCGGGAGAGATGGACCAATGGATGAGTTGGTTCAGTAGCAATATTTCTGTCCCTAATTATTGGATGTCTCTACTATTTCTTTCAGAGAACCTTGTCATGCGCTTGAAATGCGGTGTGCAATATTAGCTGTTTACTGTGCGTGTTTTAGCAAATACACATTTTTGTGTTAAAATTGAAGCGCAAAAAAATTCACTCCTATTTTCCGTTGGCTGTATTTTTTTTAATTATAAGTTTTCTTCTTTTGATTTATGTTTAGTTATAATTATTCATGTCTGTTGCTTACAATATAACCTTAAAGAACTTAATTCTTCTGTTTACGAAATAATTTTAATGGTGGTCCATCTATCTCTTACAAATGGGAGAGATGAACCACTATCGTTCGGAGTTAGGTGGTCCACAAATATTTAGTATAAAGGGATAGTTGATTAATATTAAATAAATTGTAAATATTAAAATTTTCAAAAGTGGAAATTGTCAGCGAGGAAGATGGACAGAAGAGTCCTTATTGAAAGCTGTAGAAGCAGTAAGAGAAGAAAAAATGGGAATTAATAAAGCAGAATTGACATTTGGGATTCCGAAGTCAACATTAAAAGGAAGGCTAAAATCGTAAAATGAAATTAGTGAATCAAATAAAAAAACTACATAAATTTGGATTTTCTCCTAATAGAAATGATGTCAGAAAAATTGCATTCAATTTGGCTGAAAAATTAAATATTCCACACAAATTCTACAAAAATCTCGGTATCGCAGCATATGATTGGTTGAAATTATTCTTAAAACGACATCCAGATTTGTCTGTGAGAAAAGCAAAGGGAATCTCAATTGTTCGTTCTAAATGACTAAACCAAGAAAGTGTTAAAACTTACTTTGATCTATTAGAAGAAATTTTATTGCAAAATAATTTAATTGATAAGCCTGGAAGCATCTACAACATAGATGAAACTGGACTTCAGCTGAATAAATATGTTAACATTTGTGATTTGTGTGGAAAATATACAAAAAAGATAATTTCTTTTAACAAATAATGTGGGTCCATCTGTCCCATACCATATTTATTAGTGGTCCAACTCACCCATAAACTTTTTGACCAGAGAAGTCATTTCTTTTTTTTAATTACTAAACATTATAGAAAGGAACTTTGTGTTTATTTGTTATAAAATATAAAAATATAAAGGTTGGTTAGAAAAGAGGCGTTTCACTTTTCTTTTGATTTTAAAAATTCAAAAAGTTATACGTGTTTAAAAAAAGTGGTCCATCACTCCCGGAATTACCCTACTATTTTCTTTTTAAAATGTCACTATTATTGATTTGAAGTAATTATTTTTTTGACAGTGATATTTACCTTTCAGTTATATTCATTTGAAATATGAACTGTGTAACAAAGGAATTGTGTTTATCTTAGGCTTCCGGACACACATACACACACACACACACACCCACACACACTATACACATAGACATCATCGAGAAAATGTTAAAATCAGATTCTAGGGACCATAAAACGTGGTCATTTATTAAAATCTCATGATGCGATTTTAACACGATCTCTCTACCTCCTTTACCAAGTATAGCGACAGGTAAAAATCTGTTCTCCAACGATTACTACGTACTTACACTTATCGCCCACCTTGTAATCTTGTACAAATTGTCCATTTACACAGTATTTATCCTCTGTGAAGAATGTCTCCTTTACACGGAAGGAAAAAACGTGCGTGCTCGTCCTCTATAATGTCACTTGACTGCGGACAAGTCTATTAGCAATGCGCAACGCCCTACATAACTTCCCGGCTCTAGATACGGATCTCAAATCAGAAATATCATTTGTGGAGAATATAAAAACATCGCGATTTGGTTATTACTTTCTGACATTTACTGTAGCGTGAGAAAGCGTCGTCGCTTATTATCAGGCAGGGTGGGAAAAAGAAATTTTTAATAAGGAACAGATTTTTTGTGGCCGGAATAAATGTTTGACGAGATTCCATTTTTATAAATTGTTGGGTGTATCAATTGCTCCATACAAATTTTGGTAATAATATCTGTGGATTAATGCAAGATTATTTAATGTCAACATATAATAGTTTTAATAGAAAGTCAATTAAAAAAATATGTTGTGGCCAGCACAAGACCTCTTGACATTTCCATATGAGGCTATATAAGTATTGTATTGCACTCCCTTTCAAACCGGCGTTTTATAACAAAAAAATCTGATGTGGCCAACACAAACCTCCCGCTATTTAATTTTTATTAATTTAAATACATACCTACCTACGTATTGACTAACGCTGCAAACTGTTCCTTTGCAGAAAACTATTGCTTTATTTGCTATTTTCTTTTTAAAATGTCACTATTATTAATTTGAAGTGATAAGTTTTCTGACAGTGACATTTACTGTCAGTTACATTCATATAAAAAATGAACTGTGTAACAAAGAAATAGTTTTTATCTTAGGCTTCGCGACTAATAAAAAAAAAATTATTTTTAAATTTATCTGTAAAATATATAGAAAAAGTATTAATGTATTCCTGTACAAAATTCAATAAACTTTAATTTTAATAAGACATAAAATTCGAAAAAATGACATTTAATGGTATTTTTTGAAGAAAAACCATTATGAGCTTCAAGTAAAGTACGATTTCCGTTTATCCGATTTACACCAAAATCTAATGGCATCTTTTCCTATTAGAATAGGGTAAAAATACAAAGTTTCAGAATTTTCTGAATGATAGTATTTGAGTTAGAGTGCAAACAAAATTCGTACACATACACACATACACACATACACACATACACACATACACACACACACATACACACATACAGACATCATCGTGAAAATGTTAAAAATGGATTCTGAGGACCTTAAAACGTGGTCATTTACTAAAATCTCGATATGAGATTTTTAGCACGATCCCTATACCTCCCTTACCAAGGGTAGCGGGAGGTAAAAATACAGAACTTTACCCAAATACTGTTTTTTATTGTATTTAACATGTCTTCTGCACACATATAATTCTAATTATATCTATTTTTCATTGTATGAGGAAGTTTCTAAATGTGAGAGATTCTTCCAATTCATTAACCAGATTGGCGGTATTTCTGATGGATATATGCATTTTACCTATAATTTCAAATATTTAATTAATAAAACAATAAGAAAGATTAAATATACTTCCCAGAAAAAGCTATCAGAATGTCACTAAAACTGTTGATTTTTGACACTGACATGTGTCATTTAAAAACTATGTTATAAACATTGGAATTTTGTCAACTGGTTTCCTTAGTGCCTTAGCCTCTGCGATTAGATTACTCTACATATTATAATGTATTTATCTATAAATCTATACAAGATATAATAATATACCTCCCTTACAAAGGGTAGCGGAAGGTAAAAATCTGTTGTGGCCAGCACAATACCACTCGCCATAACCGTTTTGTTACATGAATATGAAATTTAACATTTCTTGTACACATAAATAATTCTAATTATATCTGTTCCTTTATTCTAGAAGGAATCTTGTCCTACTCTTGTAAAAGGTTCAATCTATTGACTGGATTGACGGTATTTCTTAAGGATACATGTACAATTACTATTAATATACCTATAATTTTCAATATGTTTAATAATTCAATAAGAAATATTAAATGTATTTCCCAAAAAAAGCATCAGTAATGTCAGTAAAACTGTTGATTTTTGACACTGACAATTACAAACATTTGAATTTAACAACTGGCTTCCTGCGATTTATTGTAACTAGTTATTCTATATATTTTATTTTCTTTATCTCTAGATCTAAAGAAGATATTAAAAAAATTTAAGCGTATTAGATGGAGAATTTTATGTTTTTAAATATTTAGAAGAATTTTTTAAGACACTATTACTTCCGGTTGTTCAGTTGTTATCAAAACCTTTTCAGCTCTTCCCATTAATGTCAGATTAAGGAATACCTAGTTAAACAGGTCCTAAGCAATCGATTAAATTGAACCAGCAAGAGAAATCTTTAATACGCTATTCCACGATATTTTTTTAAAATTTTTATCTTGAAGTACATAAAAATATAAGACCACATGTGAAAGTCCGAGTTAAAAATTCCTCCAAACAAGCGTGATATTAAGGCCGAATTTTAAATTAGCTTTGTGACGTAGGTAATGTGGATATACCAGAAGTAAACAAACAGTGGTTCACAAGCCACGAAAAAATGTTAAACAAATTACAAAATAATGTATATTTAATTTGTAATATTATAATTCATTATTAGAGACATAAAATAAATTATTATACTTAATTTAATTCACTTATTTTTGTCATTTTATAAAAACAAAGAAATTAGATCGTCGAACAGCAACCGAACAGATCCGACACACTCGAAGAAGTATATTCTTAGTTAAGGCGGGGCTTCTCAAAGTCGGAGTGCATACTTGGATCCTATTTGCTCAAACACTCTTGCACATGTCCTACATCATCAAAAGCAAAACTCCCCGTGTTTTCTAGAAGGAATAATTTATAATAAAAGAAATATAATTTTCCTTATCCTTTAACTATTATCATTCATATAATTAATTGAGTATACGTGAAGATATTTAATTTAAATTATTATTCATATTTTCAATCAACTTCTATTATTTTTTATTACGGTGGAATAGCCTATTGCAGAACATGCCCTAGAGGAATGTCACAACATAAAATTTCAAGATACTAGAATTAATTCTAGATCAACATTTTTTAACATTAGTGAAGATATTGCGATTTTTTAAACTAAAAGTAATAATCTGTATCTTATAACTATTATTTTCTTTGTTAAAATTTCTGGAAGCCAGTTCTGCTCTTTTAATTTTTCTTTCTGTTTCTTCAAACTAATTCTAGTTATGCATTACGTGTTTATTGTGAAATTCATTCGTTTTATGGCAAAAATTTTAATTATTCTTTCTATTCGTGATGCGATGTCGTTTGAATATGGCAATGGCAATTGGCAACTGCAACGCGGATATAACCGTGTGACTAAACGTTGTTTAATTGTTGTCGTTGTGTCTGGAAATCCTGTTATAAGTTTGTGTTTACACTGTACGAATATCTGGTAAACTTCTAGAGTTAAAACTTTCGCGGAAAGTTTGTTGAAAATTTTTTCTTGTGCAAAACTGAAAAGTAACCCAGTTACAAACTAAATTTTGTTACGCCGAACTAGTAATTTTCGCGCCGGTTATCTTTTAACACTCGTACAGGTTGCCCATAATATTAATATCCGACAAAAGCAAGAGCCACAGTTTCAAAGACCACAGAATAAACTGCACTTACAATAAATGCAAATACGAGTATTATGTAATTATATACTAGGTTTGACCCAGAGATTTTCTTTTATTGCGTTGATATTGAAGGATATAATATAACTGAAACAAATTTATTTTTTTAGTAGTTTGTATTTAATTTAGAGTGGTTTCCTTACAGTTAATTATAGTAAAATGTTAATGATAACCGTATATTATTAAGCACTATAATGCAACCCGGTTAGTTTTGGTTTGAGGTCACATAATGTACTATTGTTATTTATTTTTTGTGTCTAAACCATATATATTAACAATGCATAATATACAGCGTGTTAATACTAAGTCGTTACACACGAAAATGGTATTTAGAACTCATTAAAATAAACAACTTTCCTCAGTTCCAATTTTTGATTTGGTAACCCAGTTCGAAATTATTGGAGTTCTTTTATTTTTTGAAAAATCGTCATTTTTAAGGATTATTGAAAAAAAAAATTTTCGAAATTACCTTTTGGTCGTTTAAAACATTTATTATTTACAATTATTTTTTATTTTTTCAAATGACAAAATGGTGATCGATCACAAATTCAAAGCAAGATTTTTTGATAACCATCGATAGTCCATCGATTTTCGTTTATAAAATTCTTAAATTTATAATATCCTAAAAGAAAAATCTGTTGTGGCCAGCACAAGACCTCTCGCCTTTTCCATATTAGGCTATACAGAGAATTTATTTTAAAATGCAACATTATAGTTCATCACTTCCATGGTTACTCACTATTGTGAAAAAGTGACAGCAATGTAATATTTGTCCATTTTAAAATGCAACATTATAAGTAGTATTGCAGCACAGGAGATACCTCCTAAACACATCACAAATGGTGTCAATTCTTATTACGACCGACTAGAATATTGCCTCAGAGTGATTGGGGGTATTTTTTTAACATATATTACATGAAAGTTATGAATTTTTGTAAGCTAAAATTTTTTAAGATGTACAACATTCATGTTTTGATTATTTGTTAATCGTATGTAGGCTAATTTATAGGAAATTAGTTTTGATAATACAGAACTACAAATTTTGTATGTTGCATTTTAAAATGGACAAATATTACATTGCTGTCATGTTTTGACAATAGTGAGTAACCATGGAAGCGATTCGCCATATGTTGCATGTTAAAATAAATTCCCTGTATAAGTATTGTACGTACAAAAACGCATATCTTCTTTATATATTTTTTTATTTTTTAATTCATTCTATTCACTCTTATTCTTTTAATGTTCGAGATTCTTCCAATTCATTGATGAGATAATTATAAATATTTATTTAATGATAAAATAAGAAATATTAAATGTACTTCCCAGAAAAAGTCTTCAGTAATGTCTTTCGCTTTTTGATACTCACATTTATCTGTCTATTACAAAAATTTTAATTTTTCCTCTTGTTTTCCATGGATTGCGAGATTCATTTATAACTTATTATTTTATATATTTATATGTCTATATCTTTAACTCCCAAGAAGATATTATAAAAATTTTAAATGTATCGGATAGAGATTTTTATATTCTTTAATATTAGTTATAACAGAAATTTTAAAAAAATAATATTTAGAAGATTTTTTAAAAGACACTATTACTTCCGGTTGTCCAATTGTTACCACAATCTAATCAGCTCTTCCCAGGAATGTTATATTGAGGAAACTGTAGTTAAATATTTTTTTAAGTCTTACTGTATTTGAGAAACCGTAGTTCCAACACACACACACACACACACACACACACACACACACACACACAAACACACACACGCTCGCAGGCAAGCACGCACGCACGCACGCGCACCCACATTCACATACATACACGCACACACACACGCACACTCACATACATACACGCACACACACACACGCACACACACGCACACACACGCACACCCACGCACACACACACACACACACACACACACACACACACGCACATACGGATATCTTCGTAAAAATGCTATAATCGGATTATAGGGACCTTAAAACGTGCTTATCCACTAAAATCTGGATATGCGATTTTTAGCATGATTCCAATACTTTTCATTCTACTTTCTTTTGGCCGCGTGCATGAGTGCTTGGTCGCGAACCTGAGGAACCGGGTTCGATCCCGACCGACGCCAAATATTTCGAATTTTAAATGGTACAAAAGTGACCCCTGTGGTGCACTCTCCACTCTAGCAATCAGTGCCCGTGAGGTGACGCCTGGTAAACGCCCGCACGGTAAAATATATCATCATTACCGATGTCTACATATGTTGTAGATTCTGGCACACCCGTAATGGGTAATATGCCGTGATGATATATTTATTTATTCATTTATTTATTTTAGTTATTCTTAGCGTAAGGTACAAAAAAATAATTGTCCATTTATTGGCACAAAACGTCCTTCAAAGTCCATTGTTCCAATAAAATTTTGTTTAAATCCATTATTAAAAATTTCCGAAATCATTTTATAAAAGAAGCACCGTACCTTTCGATTTTTTCTCGTATATGTTTCTATTTTTTTTTGTGCTCATTTGCGGTCTCTTTACTTATTGAACGCTGTGTGTATGGGCGCGCTAATATTTAACTTTATTTGTTTTGTCTACATCCATTCCCGATTGATTTGCATTATTTACATTTTTATGTTTTGTACGGGTGGCCTGCGGGCAGCCGGCTACATGGTCGCTGGGGCCGCGTGTCTTTTGTTCGCCGCCGTGTAAACACCCCCGTGCCTCACCACCGCCCCCCGCCCGCACACACACACACAGCTCACGCATATTGTTTCTTTTCGATACGGGAAAATTATCGAACACATATGGTTCGTATGATTTTTGCCTCATTTGCGGGCATTGTTTCTACATCAATGGATATTTTACTTGTATTTGGATGAAATTCTATTTTGTTTGCGGAATTTTATGAGTAGGTAGTACCAGCGAAAATCAAAAATTTCATTCATTTAGATTTGGATTTTTATTTATTTACTCCAATATTATGCAAACGATGAACAATAAATTAAAAGAAATTGGAATGCATGAGACACTTTACAAATAATAAAAATCTGTTGTGGCCAGCACAATACTTCTCGCCATTTTCATTTTATGTTATATAAGTATTGTATTGCACTTCGCTATCGAACCGTCGTTTTATAACAAAAAAATCTGTTGTGGCCAGCACAAAACCTTCCGTCAATTCAATGTATTTTGTACAAATCCGATACCAAAAGTTCTTTGGAAAAGATTCTATATATCCTGTAAAATTGTAACACGAACACACTATTTTTTTTTTTTATTTCATATTGCAATGTCGAAAAATGATATTTAACTGCGTTTTTTCCAGAAAAACTGTTAAGAACTTCAATTAAGGGTACTTCCGGTTGACTAATTATAACCAAAATCTAATCAGCTCTTCATATGGTTGTAAAGAAGATGAATACGAAAGAATCATAATTTTTAGAATTGTAGTTTTAAAGTTATCGTCGGCGAAAAATTTGTCACACACGGACACACGGACACACACACAGACATACACACGGACACACACACATACATACAGACATCAATGTAAAATTAGTAAAATCGTATTTTAGGGATCTTAAAACGTGCTTATTCATTAAAAACTCACCACCGAATTTTTTGACCAAAGACAATACCTTCCTTTTGACGGAAGGTAAAAACTACAGAACTTTACCCAAATATTGTTTTTTATTGTATTTAACATGTCTTCTGCTCACATATAATTCTAATTATATCTATTTTTCATTGTATGAGGAAGTTCCTAAATGTCAGTGATTCTTTCAATTCTAAAAAAGATTGGAGGTATTTCTGATGGATATATGCATTTTACCTACAATTTTAAATATTTAATTAATAAAACAATAAGAAATATTAAATGTACTTCCCAGAAAAAGCTTTCAGAATGTCACTAAAAGTGTTGATTTTTGACACTGACATCTGTCATTTACGAACTATGTTATAAACTAGTAAAATGTTGTTCGTAGGGTAATCGCTCAATAGCAGCTGTAGACACGTGTTTCGCTCTTATTAGAGCTCATCAGTACAGCATAGCTAGTTAGTAGATGGACATTAACTACGACTTTGTATTTATCCACAAAACGTGGAAATGCTGACCGAAGTAACAAATGTGTATTTGGCTGCTTACTAGTGCTGTTACAATTTGTCTGTTTTCTAATTACTACCTCTAGTTAATGTCCATCTATTAACTAGCTATACTGTACTGATGAGCTCTAATAAGAGCGAAACACGTGTCTACAGCTGCTATTGAGCGATTACCCTACGAACAACATTTTACTAGTTTTTATAACTTTACGCTCGCGATATATGTATATTTATGTTATAAACATTTGAGTTTGTCACCTGGATTCCTTAGTGCCTTAGCCTCTGCAATGTATAACATTAAATTATTCTATACATTATGGTGTCTTTATCTCTAAATCTATACAAGATATAATAAAAATTTTAAGTGTATTAGATGGAGAATTTTATGTTCTTCAATATTTGTAATAACAAATTTTTTTTTAAAATAATATTTACAAGAATTTTTTTAAGAAAGTACTACTTTCGGTTGTCCAACTGTTACCAAAACCTTTTCAGCTCTTCCCAGGACCAGGAATGTCAGATTGAGGAAACTGCAGTTAAATATTTTTTAAGTCATAGTTTTTGAGGAATCGTCCTTCTAACATCCACACGTACACACACACACACACACACACACACACACACACACACACACACACATACACACATAGATATCATCGTAAAAATATTAAAATCGGATTGTAGGGACCATAAAACGCGCTTATTCACTAAAATCTGTACATGCGAATTTTACCAATACCTCTCATAGCGAGATGTAAAAATCATAAAAACTCTGTTACTTGATTTTTAAGGTGTACGCAATTTTTTTGCAAGCCAGTGTACATCTAGGTATGTCCTATAAATTGATATGTTTTTCCGTCCCGATCCGATACCTGTGCGATAGAGTTTGTTCCATTCCGTGTTGTAAAAAGTGGTGTTGGGAATGTTTTATCGCATTTCCTCGTGAAGCACGTAGCATTGGCGTGTTTACGACCTGTTAACAATTCCACAGATGTTCGCCTCCAACTTTACAAATTGAATGTCCGAGGCAGTCCGAGCCCCGCAACTTGTGCGAATTAGAATTTGATGCGTGCGGGCTACATGTTTAAAAGTTGCCCCAACCCAACTCGGCGGATATTAGTTCAAGCTTCGGCCATGTTCTGCATAAACTAAGCGCCATTTGCAATTTATCGCCAAAGCTTTTGTTCGGGAAAAATGCTATGTTTGTCGGTTGCTATTGCTAGCCTACCGGCACCGGCACTGGCCAATATTTCATAATAATTTGAAACTCGTTTTGCGACTATTTTCGGTTATTAAATATTGTAATGTGTGTATTGCAGGACACTGTTAAATCGTAAATGGAACTGTCGGTTGCAAAATGCTTCCAATTAAAAAATGTTTTGTTTGTTTTTGACTACTTCATTATTTACGAAATGCCAGTTATATTTTCATCCGTTACTGGCATGATAGATAATTCATGTAGACTTTAAAGACTTATTAACAGTTAAAAAATAAGAAATGTAAATAAAATTATAAATAGGACTTAGGGCCAATATTATCATCTCTGGTTAAAATTTTAACTACCAGTTAAATAAACAAAACTGAAACGAAATGAACTGTCAAATGACAAATTTATAATTACTATCAATAATCCGATTTAATATTATTTATTTAACTGGTAGTTAAAATTTTAACCAGAGATGGTAATATTGGGCCTTAATAGTTGATGATCACAGCTTCGAAAATAGAACGTAAATTAACATCAAGTGTCATTTGATAGATTCATAATTAATACTGTATGCAATCATATGTTTGACTTAAGACAGCTTTTTAAAAAATCTGTTGTGGCCAGCACAATACCTCTCGCAATTTTCGTTTTGCTACTATCGAATTTAACATTTCTTGTACACACAAATAATTCTAATTCTATTCTTTCATTCTATAAGGAATCTTGTCATATTCTTCTAAAAAGTTCAAGATGCTTCTAATTTATTGACGGGATTGGCGGTATTTCTTAAGTATATATATATATACTGTTCCTATTAATATACATACCTACAGTAAAATTTTTGAAAGAAGTCCGATCAAGGCGATCTACGAATTGTATCTATGAATTAAGATTTTGTGCTGTCAAATTTAGTAGTGTCTTTTACTTAGTTTTTATGAGGGTACATAATATCTTGTGTACCTCATAAAAACTATGTAAACGACACTACTAAATTTGACAGCATAAAATTTTAATTCATAGATGCAATTCGCAGGTGGCCTTGATCGGATTTCTTTCAAAAATTTTACTGTACCTACAATTTAAAATATATAATTATTAATTCAGAAATATTAAATGGACTTTGTGATTTATTGCAACAGATTATTCTATATATTATATTTTCTTTTCTCTAAATCTATAGAAGATATTATAAAAAAATTAAGTGTATTAGATGTAGAATTTCATGTTCTTCAATATTTGTAATAACAAAAACTAATATTTAGAAATTTTTTTTAAGAATCTACTACTTCCGGTTATCCAATTATCAAAACCTTTTCAGCTCTTCCCGTTAATGTCAGATTGAGAAATACGTAGTTAAACAGGTCTTAAATATTATAGTTTTTAAGGAATCGTCTTTACAACATCCACACACACACACACATTCACACACACACCCACATGCGGACATTATCGTAAAAATGTTATAATTGGAATCTAGGGACTTTAAAACATGCTAAACTAAAATCTGTAGTGGATAATGCTAAAAATCGAATGAATAAGCACTTTTTAAGGTCTTTAAAATCCGATTATAATATTTTTACAATGATATGTGTGTGTGTGTGTGTGTGTGTGTGTGTGTGTTGGGGGGACGGTTTCTCAAATTCTAAAAGACTAAAGACCAATTTATCTACGTATTCTTTAATCTGACATTAATGGAAAAAGCTAAAAAGATTTTGATAACAATTGAACAACATTAACTATAATTTCTTAAAATAATCTTCTAAATATTATTTTTTTAAATTTTTGTTATTACAAATATTGAAGAACATAAAATTCTCCATCCGGTACACTTAAAAATATTATTATATCTTCTATAGATTTAGAGATAAAGAAAATATAATATATACAATAATCTGATGCAATAAATCTTACGGTCCTGACTACATCAAGGAAACTAGTTGTCAAGAAAAATATCAGTGTCAAAAATCAACAGTTTTGCTGACAATACTGAAAGCTTTTTCTAGGAAGTACATATATTATTTCTTATTGAATTATTAATTAAATATTTAAAATTGTAGGTAGGTATGTACATTAATAATAATAGTATTCTTAAGAAATACCGCCAATCCAGTCGATGAACATTTTAGAAGAATAGGATAAGATAGATTAGAATGAAAGTAGAGATGCATTCGGGCCGGGCCGGGCCGGGCTTTTAGGTTTGGATCGACTTGGCCCGAAAATAAAAATTACCGGCCCGACTCGAAGATCGACTCGACAAAAAAATTAGCTAGCCCGGCACGAAAATTGACTCGAAATCGGGCCAAAGCTCGAAATTGCGTGCATCCGGCATTCCTAATGTTGATTTTTATATTAAAGCGAAATGTTTAATTTTTTCATGTCAAACTTATAAAAAACCTCTACATTCTTATAACTTTCAACATTAGTTAACTTAAGTAGATAAAAAAAAAACTTCTAGTGTAAGTTTGTTATAAAAATTACAGACCTATGTGTATTTAACACTTTGTTTACCAAAGCCGTTCGAAAATTTAAACAACTTTTTTACAATCTTATATAATGAAATATAATTTACATAAGGATTTTTTTATCTAACTTTGTTTCTGCTCAAAAATAGGACAAGAAATCATTATGGTAGGAACAAAAATCACTTTTATTTAAGTATACAAATAATAACAATAATAATAGCAACATCACAATATAATTATTATGCTTTAATGAATAACCTTGAACTCTTGAAGTAAAATAATAATTTTTATTTATTAATATGTGAACTGTGTTGTTATTAAGTCATTTTGATCCTTTTTAACTTCATCCATTTTCATTAAAATATTAAGGAAATGTGCATTTGAATGAACTATAAGATTTTTCGGGCTGGCCCGAAAAGCTCGAATTTTCGGGCCGGGCCAAAATCAAAAGTCCGACTCGCCTCGATTTTTGAAAATGATTAGCCCGATTCGGCCCGATAAAAATCGAGGCGGGCTTCGGGCCGGGCCAGGCCAAAGCTCGAAATCGAGTGCATCTCTAAATGAAAGAATAGATATAATTAGAATTATGTGTGTATACAAAAAATGTTAAATTCGAAATGGCAAAAGGTATTGTGCTGGCTACAACAGATTTTTTTGTAGAGGAAAAAGTTGAACTTCTCTTTCAATTTGGTACCCTACAACTGATTTTTCCCTTTCATGCAAAAACAGTTTTAATATTGAAGACTTTAATAGACCGTCGGATGAAACTTTCAATAATGAAATGAAAAACAGTTTACAGCCCTAAATATAAAATTATTACCCCCAAATCATAATAGGAAATATTGGTCGTAAACCGTTACAAATTAAAAATATTTTGTTTACATCAAACCGCGTTTATTATAACTGGAAGTGAATGATACTTTACAGCAGATAATAAAGGGTTGGAGTGTTGGTTTTATGGTCCGTTGATTGGCGTATAATTCTTGGTTGGTTTTTGCGGGAAGTTCGAGAGACGACGCCGAACTCTGGCACTTTTACTTTTTCCAAGTGATTAACAAAAAGGAAATGAGTAACTTTTTGATGAATATGGAAATCTCAACAAGTTTGTTGTAGTTAGTTGGCAATGTCACGACGAAGTCGAGTACTTGTCATATTTATCGATTCGGCTAGGGGGTCAAAGTTTCTTCCAAACACAACACCAGGGAACTTAACATCCACAAGAAGAAGGACCGATGTTTTAAATAGATGCAGCAGATATTTTCTTCAAGATTAATTTAGTATCTGATAATAAATATATTCAGATATTTTTTAATTAAATTTCATATACCCGCTATTACTGTAGACATAAAAAAAAATCTGTTGTGGCCAACACAATACCTCTCGCCATTTCCGTTTTGTTACATAAGTATCGAATTTAACATTTCTTGTACACACAAATAATTCTAATTATATCTTTTTTTACGTTTTATAAGGAATCTTGTCCTACTCTTCTAAAATGTTGAAGATGGTTCCAATTCATTGACGAAAATTAGTGATATTTCTTGAGGATATATGTGCTATTTCTATTAATATTCATACCTACCTACAATTTTAAATATTTAATTAATAATTCAATAAAAAATATTATGGGGTCCCGTGGCCGCGTGCCTGAGTGTCTGGTCGCGAACCTGGGGGAACCGGGTTCGATCCCGACCGGCGCCAAATATTTTCAATTATAAATTGCACAAAAGTGACCCCTGTGGTGCACCCTCCACACCAGCTATGAGTGCCCGTGAGTTGACGCCTGGTAAGCGCCCACACGGTAAAATATATCATCATTACCAATGTCTACATGTGTTGTAGATACTGGCACACCCAGAAATGGGTAATATGCCGTGATGATATATTTATTTATTTATTTATAAAAAATATTGAATGTACTTTCCAGAAAAACTTTTAGTAATGTCAGTAAAACTGTTGGATTTTGACACTGACATTTATCTAACAATTACAAACATTTGAATTTGACAATTTGTTTCATTGGTGGAGTCTGGACTGTGCGATTTATTGCAACAAATTATTCTATACATTATATTTTCTTTATCTCTAAATCTATAGAAGATGAAATAATTTTTTAAGTGTATTAGATGCAGAATTTTATATTATTCAATATTTGGAATAATAAAAATTTTCACAAAATAATATTTAGAAGATTTTTTTAAGAAATTATACTTCCGGTTGTTCTGTTATTATCAAAACTTTTTCTACTCTTTCCATTATTGTCAGATTGAGAAATACGTAGTTAGACAGGTTTCAAATATTACAGTTTTTAAGGAATCGTCTTTCCAATTGGTTTCCATAGAGTTTTTGCATTACAACAGATAATTTTATTTATTTATAATTCTCTATCTCTAAATTTATAGAAGAAGTAAAAGTATTAAATGTATCGGATAGAGAATTTTAAAATAAATAAAATGAATATATCATCACGGCATATTACCCATTTCTGGGTGTGCCAGTATCTACAACACATGTAGACATCGGTAATGATGACGATATATTTTACTGTGTGGGCGCTTACCAGGCGTCACCTCACGGGCACTCATTGCTGGTGTGGAGAGTGCACCACAGGGGTCACTTTTGTGCCATTTAAAATTGGAAATATTTGGCGTCTGTCGGGATCGAACCCGGTTCCCCCAGGTTCGCGACCAGGCACTTGTTTGTAATTACATAAATTTCCAAAAAATAATATTTAGAAGATTTTTTTTAAGAAACTACTACTTCCGGTTGCCTAATTATTACCAAAACCTTTTAAGCTCTTCTTATTAATGTCAGATTAAAGAATACGTAGTTAAATTGGTCTTTAATCTTATAAAATTTGAGAGACCTTTCCCTCCAACATTAAGACATACACACACACACACACACACACACACACACACACACAAACACACACACACAAACAGACATCATGGTGAAAACGTTATTATCGGATTATAGGGACCTTAAAACGTGCTTATTCACTAAAATCTGGATATGCGATTTTTAGCGTGAATCCAATAGAGAGAGGTAAAAAAGGCGTGCAGGCATTGCTTCCAACAATGGAATATTTGCATTTGTTTTACGTAATTTTATGATTAATCAAAGTTCTAAGATCAATGCTTTTTTTGACGCACCTCTTCGAGTGCACCAATAATTTAAAGTAGCTAATCATAATGATACACTCAATCACTATAATGTTAGTTTTTGATTTTTCCCAGAGATATTCACTTCCAGAAACTAACAAGCGATGGATTTAAAATGTCACAATACAATTTATTTGAAAAAATCTGATGTGGCCAGAACATGACCTCCCGCCAATTCCATGTTTAAAATAGCACTAAGCTTTACGTAAAGTATCATTTTCGGTTGATCGGTTGTAAATAAAATCTAATTTGTTGTCTAATAAATAGATCATAAATTGAGTCATATTTTAATAGACTTTAAGGGAAAATCGTCACACACACATTCTTATAAAAATCAGCATCAACTTCTAGGTGCTCTAAAACGCAATCTTTGTAAATTCTTCGTCGTACATGATCCATTTCGTAAATGTATAGTTGTAAACTAATATTAATTTATAGTGCTGCAAAAATAGAAAAAAATTAATTCAGATCATCCTGTAAATCAATATTTATGTATGATGGAAAATATATTATTTTTACAAACCTTAATTTCATTAGAATTAAATATTTACCATTATATTCCCTTAACACGGTTTCATTATTAATTTTAATATAAATGCTTCCTGAGAGTGACATTTGTTTTAATATGTCAAAATTGTTATTAACATTATGTTTTTGTTTGACCCATAGGCAAGACGATATATGAAAATAAATTATATTATATATTCATATTTAAAGTTATTTAGAGTTATTTACTAAATGTTCTTATCGTAGAATTGAAGATTATACAATTATATTCAAATTTAATTAGTAAAAGTTACTAAAAAATTATATTCAAGGAATTTTTTACAAGAAAATCTGTTAAAAGCTTGTATAAATGATACTTCCGGTTATCCGATATACACTAAAAACTAATGAGCTCTTCCCACATTAGTATAGAATGGGTATACAAAATTTCAAATTTTTCTGATTGATGGTACAGACACACACATACATACCTACACACATTATTGTAAAAATGTTAAAATCGGTTTCTGGGGACATCAAAACGTGCTTATTTACTAAAATCTCGTTATGTGATTTTTACCACGATGCCTATACCTCCCTTACCTAGGGTAGCGGGAGGTAAAAATCACCACCTAACAACAGCTGATTTACCCAAGCAGCAGAAGAACGATTCAAAGTCGTAGTACAGGATTCCAAGTTGTAGTATGGGGTTAAAGTTTGTTGCGAGTTCCTCCCCTATTGGGTGCATTACAATCCTGGCTACTTTTCGTAGGCCTGGTGAGTTATACGCTTAATGGTGCGAAATGAGGATATTAATGAACGATTCCTCGCAAACTTCTAGAGTTTCTAAATTAATAAACGACTGTAACAAGTGTATTAGCTCGCAGACATCGTCCATTCGTCATTATTTTCCAGAACATTACGCATGTTGCTGAGTAGCTCTCTCATCCAGACAGGTTGAGAAAAATCCTCCGGACGTGTGGATGCGACAATCGGAGGCGTCGTGTGCTAGTCGCCACCCACGCGCGCAGAGCGACGCCGCGAGAGGTGGGCGGCGCTGCAGACGCCAATCCGGCACAGGCGCCACGGCGCCGCCCCCAGATCGGCTGGACTACACCGGAGAAAAAATACACATACGCATCACACACCCCCAACACTAATATGTGCATTGCATTCTGTACCTAATTAGCAACACTGGATGCGTTTGGTGCGAACGAAGAGCGAACAGAATCGGCGCAGCTAAACTTTAAAAAAAGTTGGGAAAGTTGGGAAAGTTTTATCCCAGGATTTGTTTGTGAATTTTTTGGCACATTGACACCGTAATAAAGGTTTACGCAATACGGTTAATGTCCACGATAATATCCATGATATTTATTACCAAAATTGTACCCTTGTAGAAAAATATCGACACACATACTCGAACCTTTTCCCTCACATGACTGTTATTATAAATTAAATTATACATGCCCGGTTTCTTCAACATCAAATAAATCTTCGAATAGCTTATTAATCCAATAACAAAAAAATCTGTTGTGGCCAGCACAAAACCTTCCGTCAATTCGATGTATTTTGTATATATCTCATACCAAAAGTTCCTTGAAAAAGATTCTGTATCCTATAAAATTGTAACACGAACACACTATTTTTTACAAATTCTACACCGAAAGTTCCTTTCCCTATTTTATTAGGGGTCGCTGTTTCTTACTCTTCTCTTTTAATCATTCCTATTCAACGCATCTTCTTCACACAATTCTTCCTCTCTCAAATCTTCTGCTATACAGTCCTTCCATCTTCTTCTCTTTGGAGGGATACTCTATCACATTCACACATAACTTTCTGACCCTATACTTTCAACTTTGGTTTTGCATTTGACACAGACATCTGTCAATTGAATTTTTCTGAATATATCTATTGTTTCCATAATTTTAACAAAGCTGACTAATTTTTGAAAGTTAATCTCTCTTAATGTCTCTATAACTCTATATCTATTGAATATGAACGAAACTGTATAATCAAACCGTATAGAGAATAAGATATTCTTTCATATTGATAATCACAAAATGTCAAAACATAATATTTAACTGCGTTTTTTCAAGAAAAACTGTTAAAAACTTCAAATAAGGGTACTTCCGGTGGATCAGTTATAACCAAAATCTAATCAGCTCTTCATATGGATGTAAAGAAGAGGAATACGAAAGAATTATAATTTTGATAATTGTAGTATTGGAGTTATCGTCGGAGAAAAATTTGTCACACACGGACACACACACACACACACACACACACACACACACACACACACACACACACACACACACACACACACACACACACACATACAGACATCATCTTAAAAATAGTAAATTCGTATTCTAGGGGCCCTAAAACGTGCTTATTCATTAAAAACTCACCAACGAATTTTTTAACCAAAGACAATACCTTCCTTGCCTAAAGGTGACGGAAGGTAAAAATATGGCATCGAAACCATAACACAAATGACGTATATGTTCTAGCTGTCATAATGCAATATTTTTCATTTATTCGACGAATTAAGCTATTCGAAGATTTATTTGATGTTGGTGAAACCGGGCAACAGTTAGTTTTGTAACATTTTATTAAATAACGAACAAAGATTTTTGTGATTTGACTTTGGACGTTTTTATGTATAGAGGGTTAAAAAAACAAGGATAACAAATTTTAAAAACATATTGCTGACCAAAATGAGTGCTCACAACATTTATCCGATTTTCAAGGGCCTTAAAAAACAATGAGTAAATGAGTAAAAAAAATCTGTTGTGACCAGCACAAACCTGTATTTTGTACAAATCCCATACCAAAAGTACATTGGAAAAGATTTTATAAATCCAGTAAAATTGTAACACGAACATAATACAATTTTTTACAAATTCCATACAGAAACTTCCTTGGAAAATATTCTATAAATCCAATAAAATTATCGCAAGAATATACATTATGTACACTCATATATAAATCCTCTAAAAATGAGTATACGTAACATTCTCTTTACAATCTAATAATAAACATTTAGATAAAAATTAAAAATCTAATTTATATGTATCTAGATACTTCTCAATGCGCTGATTCCAAATTTTGAAACCGCAGGTCGATATCTCTTTTCGTTCTCGAGATATTTAGATTCAAAGTTTTGCTCAAAATTGCCCATTTTTGGGTAATAACCCAAAAATGGGTCGAGATATGAATTTGGCGACAACACCATTCGATTCTACGGGCAAAATTACATAAATACACCAATTTTCAGAATTATTGAATACCGCATACAATCTCTAAAGCAAAATAACTGAAAATGGCCAAAAATCGCAAAAATCTAAGGTGTACCCCTTACGACTTTTTCAGATTTTGGCCATTTTCAGGGGTTTTCAAGCTTTTATTCATAAAAAATAAACCGGTTGGATAAAAATTATGAAAATTGCTATACTTATGTATTTTTGTCCGTAGAATCGAATGGCGGTATCGCCAAATTCATATCTCGACCCACTTTTGGGTCATATCCCAAAAATGGGAAGTTTTGAGCAAAATTTTAAATCTAAATATCTCGAGAACGAAACGAGATATCGACTTGCTGTTTCAAAATTTGGAATCAGCGTATTGAGAAGTATCTAGATACATAAAAATTAGATTTTTGAGAATTTTGAAGTTTTTATCTAAATGTGGGGTATATTGACTTTTGGGGCAATAATTCAAAAATGGGTATATATATAAACTTGGAAGTTCTCTTATTTGAAGTTCTTAACAGTTTTTCTTGAAAAAAAACGCAGTTAAATATAATTTTTTTGACATTTTATGTGATTATCAATATGAAAGAATATCATCGTATTCTCTATGCAGTTTGATTATACATTTTCCTTCATATTCAATAGATATAGAGTTAAAGAATTATAAAGAGATTAACTTTCAATAATCAATCAGCTTTGTTATAATCATGGAAACAACTCATATATTTAAAAAATTCTAATTGACAGATGTCAGTGTTAAATGCAATTTACATAGTGTATGTTCGTATTATAATTTTGTTGGATTTATAGAATTTTTTCCTAGGAACTTTTGGTATGGAATTTGTAGAAAATAGTATGTGTTCGTGTTACAATTTTACTGGATATATAGAATCTTTTTCAAGGAACTTTTGGTATGGGATTTGTACAAAATACATCGAATTGACGGAAGGCCTTGTACTGAGCATAACAGATTTTTAATTATGTTTTTTTTTTTGTTATTTATGATTATTTTGAAAGTGAACTAAGCAGATTTATACTCTTATAGCCGAGACAGACGACAAAAATTAATGATCATTAACGGTTAGATATAGTATGCGCACTTGTACTTGAGACTATTGACAGATGTCAAAATTTTGTCTATTAACAAACCACAAAATACTGAATGTAGTACGCTAGTGCTACTTATTGTATTGTACTCATACAGTACAAAACAATAAGTAACACGTACTTACTACAGTCAATATTGTCTGGTTTGTTAATAGACGCAATTTCTCTCGGGTATTAGCCGATGACATTTTGTAAATAATAAAATATATAGATCACTAAAGTAAAGTTCAGGCGAGTGTAGTTTAAATATGGATGGGTGTCCATCCCTATAAACTAAATACTTGTTAGCAAAACAGAAAATGACCGTCTGTATTTAGTGCCATATTCTCTCATTTTATGATTTGTTTGAGACGCATTTCGAAATTGTCCGTTTAACCTAGAACCGATAATAATAGTAAAATATCAGTGTCTGATATAAATAAAACTTGGTAAGAGTTGTAAATAGTTGTCATCGTTCGTTTTCGAACCACTAACCCTTGGAGTCGCGTTCGTAAAATTTCATTACAGACGCTGGCGATCACGAACAGGATCAAGCATGCTTTCCTCTTTCCCAGTCCAGTTCTCGTCGATGACGAATAAGTCGAGGCGCCACGGTCCGAGATAAAGTTGTCCGGTGGCCATGTTATTTAATGTATCGGCCGTTTGATCTCGCTCAACTTGTGTTCTGCTGGGAGAGCAAAGATAACGCCGACAGATACGGATAAAAACACCCAACTGACCACCACGTAGCCTAGTATAGACCCATGTTTACGCTAATGTTATTGGCGCGGGCGCGATACCACCACCACACACACATTCGCTTTTATGAATCTTTAACGGTCCGCAGATTTCTGTTTGTCTTTCCGATTAGGATGACGCGAGTACTTATTGTTAGTACTTGTTTTTCGTAAAGGAAAAACTAATCACAAGATGTTGACAGATTGTTAGAGAATTAATGTCATTAGTAAAATGACGTTAAGTTGTGTACAGAACTTTTCGTTTCAAGGTAGAAGGTACAAGTGACCTAGTTCGAGTATGAAACAGTTACATGAGAACGAATGAGGGATGTATTCGTACCAACACATATTTCACGAATTTACCTCTCGCTAAGAGAGGTATTGGATTCATACTAAAATTCCCATATCCAGATTTTATTGAATACGCACGATTTAAGGTTCCTAGAATCCGATTATAACATTTTTAAAATGATGTCTGTGTGTGTGTGTGTGTGTGTGTGTGTGTGTATGTGTGTGTGTGGGGATGTGTGTATGTGTGTGTGTGTGTGTGTATGTATGGATGTTGGAGGGACGATTCCTCAAAAACTATAAAACTTAAAAAATATTTAACTGCAGTTTCTTCAATCTGTCATTCCTGGGAAGAGCTGGAAAGGTTTTGGTAACAATTGAACAACCGGAAGTAGTAGTTTTTTAAAAAAATTCTTCTAAATATAATTTTTTGGGAGTTTTTTTTATTAAATATTGAAGAACATAAAATTCTCCATCTAACACATTTAAAATTTTTATTATATCTTGTATAGATTTAGAGATAAAGACACTATAATTTATAGAGTAAACTAATCGCAGAGGCCAAGGCACGAAGGAAATCAGTTGACAAATTCCAATATTTATAACATGATACATATGTCATTGTCAAATATCAATAGTTTTAGTGACATTCTGATAGCTTTTTCTGGGAAGTATATTTAATCTTTCTTATTGTTTTATTGTCCCGTGGCCGTGTGCCTGAGTGTCTGGTCGCGAACCTGGGGGAACCGGGTTCGATCCCGACAGACGCCAAATATTTCCAATTTTAAATGGCACAAAAGTGATCCCTGTGGTGCACTCTCCACACCAGCTATGAGTGCCCGTGAGGTGACGCCTGGTAAGCGCCCACACGGTAAAATATATCGTCATCATTACCGAGTCTACATGTGTTGTAGACACTGACACACCCAGAAATGGGTAATATGCCGTAATGATATATTTATTTATTGTTTTATTAATTAAATATTTGAAATTATAGGTAAAAATGTGGTAAAATGCATATATCCATCAGAAATACCGCCAATCTGGTTAATGAGTTGGAAGAATCTCTGACATTTAGAAACTTCGTCATACAATGAAAAATAGATATAATTATAATTATATGTGTGCAGAAGACATGTTAAATACAATAAAAAAACAATATTTGGGTATAGTTCCGTAATATTTTGTTATAAAACGACGGTTCGAAATCGAAATGCAATACAATACTTATATAGCCTAATATGGAAATGGCGAGAGGTCTTGCGCTGGCCACAACAGATTTTTTTTACAAATTCATATCATTCGAATACCTACACTGAAGATTTTTTATGAAAAAATTATAATTTTCATTGGAACTTGAACACAGGACCTTCCTATTGAATATTCACGGTTCTAAAATTACCCACATATGTACATAAAAACAGTTCATAATATAATTACTAAGAAGTGGTTCTTTAATCAATTGTGTCGCGCTATCTGAGGAGTATTAAATGCTCTGAAAAGAAGAGAACTCGTCTAAAACAAGGGGATTTCCTAGCTCAGTCGGCAAAATATCCTACTAGATATAGGAAGGTCCTGGATTTAAATCCTGGCGAAGTTTTTTTTTCACATTTTTACCTCTCGCTAGGACAGGTATTGGAATTATGCGAAAAGTCGCATATCCAGATTTTACTGGATAATAATGTTTTAATGTTCCTAATAGTTATTTATGTATTAAGAGCGTAAGGAGGCTTTTATGGCCTGCGGTGGGATTTTGAGCCCGAGGCGTAAGCCGAGGGATAAAAACACGTCAAAAACCATAAAAGCAAGTTACGCTCGTGGTACATACAAAACTTTATGCACGGACGAAAATTTTCAAATTATGAGTGTTAGAAAAGTTGTATCGAAAAGAATTTGTCCTCGTACATCCAGTATCTAGTGTTGCTATGAAAGCGGAAAACAACAGTATATTGTTTTTTTATTAGTTCTGTTACTTGAGTTTTATTTTGTGTATCTCCGTGCTTTCCATGTAAATATCACAAAATTAATTTTCAGGTTTCATTAAAGAATATAAAAATTTTCGATTTGTAATAAAAACTTTTCATGTTGCCTGTTTAAATTGTTTATATTGTAGGTTATAATTTGGTTTGACGTTTCATTATAGCCCGCCGGGCTATAATGAGGCCCGCGGGCTATAAAATAACGTTTATGTCAAAGAAATTCGTGTATAATTGTCAAATTATGATACGTCCGTGCATAAAATACAATTATAACATTTTTACAATGATGTCTGTGTGTGTGTGTGTGTGTGTGTGTGTGTATCTGCATCTGTGTGTGTGCGTGCGCGCGTGTGTGTGTGTGTATGCGTGTGTGTGTATGTATGTTGGAGCCACGGTTTGCGTTACTGATTACGTTGCGTCGATGCGTTGCGTTTTACGTTACTTCATTATAATAGGCCTTAAAGGCCTATTTATAACGCAAACACAAAATATGTGATTTATAATAACCGTGGAAGATAGCACTTCTAACCAATCAAAAGAATTCTGTATATATCGTTGAAATACAACTCGCTTATAAAGACTCGAATACCCATCTAAATTACAACTACATTCACCAGAACTTTACCTTTGTTAGCCATATACCTAACGGAATATAAAATTTGTACTCAACCTTTCATTTTAAAAAAATCTGTAACTTGTGAAAATCTTATTCGTCCTTCAAAGAAGATAAATAAATGTTTGGAATTAATAGTTTTTTTGTGGTATGTGATTTCTGGCATAAGAAACGTTCTACAAAAAGTTTAAGTGCTGAAAGATGGGCACATATTGATCCGGAAAGAAGCAGATTGACGAACGCTGTTCTCATTGTCACGGCCCTGAGGCCTGGGGCTGAAGTTTCCACCAGCAAAAACTCCCGTGTCCACTGCGTCCTGCGTCCACTGCGTACGTATCTACCTAGCTAACAAAGAGCCAACAGCAGAGACACATTAGCAAGGGTCGTCGGGAAGTAATTTCGTTGACCAATATTCTGTTTTCACGTTAACATCATTAACCGCTTACTACTAAAAGTGAAGGAAAGGCTAGACATGCTAGTGCGAGTGCGTGGACATTAGGCCAACGTAATTGCTTTACACTGTTGTGACATGGGTTCCACATCTATTCTCAAGGAAAGAGGTGAATATTTAACTTAGCCCCACCGATGTAAAACACGGTTTTCATTTCTCGAGGATCCGACATTTGCTGGGATTAATTCTTAATTCCGTTTGGTGTTTTGAGGGACCTACAACTAACTACTTTACGTACGCCCGCAAGCTGTGCATATTTCACTCGGTAGAATGTTCCTCGATCGCTCCAGTGATGCCAATTGAAATCTGTAAATAAATGATGATTTAGATTTAACCATGTATGGCCAGTAGCAACATGGAGAAAGTATTAATGAAATACTAAAGTTGAGACAGTTAATGAATACTATAGGTGCGTTCGGTAAAACATACGGAGTTGGAGTATTTACGGAGTGGTGTTGGAGTGGAGTGGGAGTAGAGATGGAGTTGGAGTAGATCGAGGAAATAAGGTACATTCCCTTATTTGTGATTAACCGGACGAGTAGAGTTATAATTAATGGTGCACGAATATAATAACCTCCTTTTTTGACAATCTGATATACTGCACTGCTAAAAAAAATGAACCATACAGAAGTTATTCAGTTTGGTATTATTCTTTAATGATTCTGAAGAAAGTATATATTAGAAATGGTACAGAATTCTTACCGTTCCGGCATACTGTGCCTTGTTATATTACAAAACAATATTATAAATATAAAATAATTGTGTATAATAAAATATTTCAACATAAAAATACAAAATGATCTGACAGATGTCAAATAAAACAAAAAAAACTACATGTATGTTTGCATATCGAGGTTGGACTTATGGAGTTAACACTTTTCACTCCACTTGACTCCATTCTGCATTTGCCGAACGCTCCATTTTAAGACGCTTCTCACTCCATGTAATTACCGAACGGTGCTAGGAGTGTACAGAGTGAAAAGAGTGAACAGAACTCATTTGCCGAACGCACCTATTAAAGACAGTTTCATATTTTTGAAACAAGCTAACGTCATTCATAAATACATTTTTATACCTTTGTGCGGAAACACTTTATTATCTGCCTAGACCCATAAAAATTATTATTATTTATTTATACCTATTTTCAACACAAGCATTAGCAAAATGTTTACAATTTTCAAGACTAATCATTAATCGTAACTTAAATGAACACATTTTAAGTTAAATATAACTAATTATACAGGGTGTTATGTAAGTAAGTGCTCAATGCTTAACCCATGATTGATGTGACCCCACAAATAGTATATCTGTATTATATATTTAGTGCGAACTTTTTACCTCTCGCTAAGAGAGGTATTGGATTCATGCTAAATTTCGCATATCCAGATTTTATTGAATAAGCACGATTTAAGGTCCCTAGAATCCGATTATAACATTTTTAAAATGAGGTCTGTGTGTGTGTGTGTGTATGTGTGTCTGGATGTTGAAGGAACGATTCCTCAAAATCTATAAGACTTAAAAAATATTTAACTGCAGTTTCCTCAATCTGATATTCCTGGGATGAGCTGAAAAGGTTTTGGTAACAAATGAACAACCGGAAGTAGTAGTTTCTTACAAAAATTTTTCTAAATATATTTTTTTGGAAATTTTTGTTATTAAAAATATTGAAGAACAAAATTCTTCATCTAATACACTTAAAATTTTTATTGTAATGCTTATCTAGATTTAGAGATATAATATATAGAATATTCTAATCGCAGAGGCCGAGGCACTAAGGAAACCACTTGACAAATTCAAATGTTTATAACATGTTTGTAAATGACATATGTCAGTGTCAATCTGGTTAATGAATTGGAAGAATCTCTCACATTTAGTAACTTCCTCATACAATGAAAAGTAGATAGAATTATATGTGTGTAGAAGACATGTTAAATACAATAAAAAACAATATTTGGGTAAGGTTCTGTAATTTTTTGTTATAAATCGACGGTTCGATATCGAAGTGCAATACAATACTTATATAGCCTTATATGGAAATGGCGAGAGGTCTTGTGCTGGCCACAACAGATTTTTTTTATACTGAGTCCCGGTATTTGAATCTTCGGTTAAATAGCCTGTTAATTTAATTGTCCGTTAAAAGAAAAACACAGCATCGATATTATAGCCTAAATTGTAAAAATTACACATGTCAAATTTTCACATTATTCTTATAATCGACTGTTTAACTAGAGATGAAAATATCGAGTCTGAACGCGTAACTTGTTTTCAATTTATATAATCAATGCACACTAGACTCGCCGTCAAATAAATATGGACTGATGCTCAATTTTTTCCCTGCTCCCACTCTGTCCTTTGTCTTTTGGAGTTGCTGCTTCTTCCATTATTTCAACATTCAATGTTATTTAATTATCATTTTGACAAAATGGTCATTTAAAATTCTAGGATTTATTATGAGATGTTGTAAATATTTCAGAAGGCCTGATTCTATTATTTGTCTTTTTAATTCTCTTGTTCGATCTAAACTTGAATATGCCTCGTGATTTGGAATCCTTGTTATAATAAAAACATTATGTTAATAGAAAATGTTCAGAAAAAAATTGTTAGATTTCTGTGTTTTAAATTTCATATTAGTATCGAAAATTATTCGTGCAAGTTGGAACATTTTTACATGTTATCTCTTCAAAATAGAAGGATTATTGTGGACATGTTATTCTTATATAAAATTTTCAATAATTTTTTGTATACAATTAATTTAACTAATCATTTTAATTTTTATGTATCTAGTAAACAAACTAGATCTAATTACTTATTTTTTGTTCCGCTAAGTAACACTAATAACAATAAAAATTCACCCATAAACAGAATTATGAGTACTTATAACTCAAGATTTTCGCATTTGGATATGTTCTATCTTTCATTAAATAAGTTTAAAGCAAATATTATTGAGGATCTCTCTTAATTAATTAATATTGGTTTTCAATTTGTCACTTGTTAATCACTATGTATTTGTATTATTGTTATTTATGTATAACTGTACTTCTGTGTGTTAATTTTCCGTGGGAACCTGATATTGGTCTTTGACTGTTGGTTCTCTTAACAAATAAATAAATGACCAATAGAAATGGCAACAGTGGTGTGGTACACTCTGTATTATATTATGATATATATATATATATATATAGTGTATCTGTGAGTATAGCTTAGTTCCTTATCTTTTTGAACACGACATTAGGAACAGTAAAAATAAATATATAAAATTCAATCTCCAAAAATTTATCTTGTGGGGATTGGAATATATGCGAACTGCGGATGTCAGTGGTAATTTCCCGTTGCGAATAGGCTAGCTTAGGGATTTTACTGGGAATTTAATTAGCGCTGGTCAAAGAGGTCCTCGCTGATTAATTTTGAAAAGGCTTCTTTTCTTTTGGCGTTGTAATTATGTGTGTTAAGTTGGCGTCCACTCTGGTATATAGTGAGTCGGCTGCAAATTAGCCGAACGAACCTGTATCGGGCAAAGCAGAGCGCGCCGCGCAGAGGAGCTCCGCTTGATCTAATTATTCCGTAGTCGGGGAGCTCAGCTTCAGCTTCAGCTACAGCTTCAGCACTAAGCTAAAGGCTAAATAACGCGTCTTTAATCTCTAGCTACAGAGACATTACCACTCAACCCTACCCGCTCCTCCAAATGTATTTATGATTGATGCGAGCTCGGCTCGCCTGTCGCTGAAAATATTAAATCGTCTCTAATGTATTCATCCCACTAATTAACTCCCTCAACTTCAATATTTCATTAATACTTTCTACATGTTCCTAACCTAACCGACCATACGTCGTTACATCTAAATCATTATTTATTCATGCATTTTAACCAGGAACAAGATATTAGTACTACTATGATTTTCTCGGCAATTTTTGCCAGCAAGGTCATGACTGCTTCTTGCAATGAAAATCTGTGCAACGGTAGAATTTCCTAAACAATAATCACGAGTAATTTACACAAAAATTGCCAAAGGAAAATCTGTCACGAATGATATCCTTCTCATTTTCAAATAATAATTGCAAAAACACTGTTTTGACAACTGACACCAAGCGGCATAATTTGTAACTATGTGATTTAGAACTCTGGCTGATTTGACTTTAGAACTTGTATAGTATAAATGAAGGTAAAGGTAAAATCAAAGTTTATTGTTTGTTGTACGGTCGTACATCATGAAGAGGACTATCAGCTTCACAATTATCTTAACTTTGGTGACAATATTGTAGTTATCACTAGGCCACAACTTCGGGTAAAAAGTTGAAAGGCATATATTGCCGAGCCAAACGAAATGATCGTATAAGAACATAAACTATAGTTTTGAGTTTTAGAAATTTTTACATTTTGTTTATATTTTCTTTCACTTCTCACATTGTAATTACAAACAAATTTGGGACTAGTTGTTCAACAATACTGTAATTTAATGAAATAATTAATGAAAAAAATGTGCTTACGATTATTTTTCTAACCAATTTTCTTTGAGGTATTAAATAAAAAATTCAGCGTTATACTCGTAAATATGGACATACGACTTCCAAAATTAGTGCAAAAGATAGCAAAACATATCCTTGAACATGCAGATACGACAAGTGATTTTGGATGAAAATGTTAGATACGACCTTTTTGTTAAGCACGGCAGTATAATACTGGCCAAATTGAGTAGAAAAAATCTTAAATCAACAACTGTTTCCGAGAAATAAGTAATTTTGTATTAGAATAAAAAATAAAAAAATATTTTGAATGCCAGTAAATAGACTACATGAAACATTTTTCCCAATTAAAATAAAACATATACTCTTTGAAAAATCATTTATTACGCTTTGATAGCCTAAATTTATCAAGAGTGCTAATTTCCCGATATCCAAAACATGGTTGCTATCACCAGTATAGCACAATTTTGACAGATTACAATTTTCTATATTAATTTTTTCAGTGTTGTGTCAGTTTCTAAGTGTAAATGTTGGTTTGTTTCAAGCATTTCATTTTAGAACTTTTCGTTTGAAAACAAGGAAGGAATTCTAATTAATTTAGGCTCATGTTAAAGCGTAATAAACATCATCAACCCGATTCTCAAAAAAGTTTAAGCAGATAATTTTTGGATTAATGAATTCTATTCTTTTCCGGATTTTAAAATTTAATTCAAAATTATATTCTAAGAATAGATTATATTATAATTTAAGATATAAACTGTCAAAAGTAGAGTAGAATTCGCTAATCAAAAAATGAGGATTAGCTTAAACTTTTTCGAGACTTGAGCTGTTTAAGCTTTATTTTAATCTAAAGTCTAATTTCTAAAAAAAAAATTCAAAACTGCGAAGTGGTAAATTTTTATCCACGGTAGTATATTAAACATCATGAAATTCTGCATCTATTATTACATTTAAATTCTTTATTATATATATTATAAATTTG
Organism: Ophonus ardosiacus; assembly: GCA_943142095.1. NCBI lineage: Eukaryota > Metazoa > Arthropoda > Insecta > Coleoptera > Carabidae > Ophonus > Ophonus ardosiacus. The sequence goes on along the minus strand of OW964823.1, from coordinate 8,988,813 downwards.
GATATAGAGGGAAACTAAAATAATATGTTGTAATAAATCTCGCACTTTAAATTACTTCAAGGAAACTAATAATATTTGAGGAATTTTGTTTTTTATTATTGAAGTTTATAAGTTTATGAAACGTCAATTTTGTAAGAATAATTTTTAACTGTTTGTTAACATTTAATCTGTACCAAAACTCGAGAAATTTTCCTCTAATTCTTTCGGTTTTGGTTCAATCTTTCGGTTCATAAACAGCGGTTGTGTTGGTTATTTTTGCGATGTGTGTGTGTGTGTGTGTGTGTGTGTGTGGTGTGTGTGTGTGTGTGTACCTGGCTTGTGCTAGGATTAATTACTAAATCAGGAGTAGAAGTTTAAGTCCGGACCGCGGGGCGGTCATTCATTAAAACTTTACAACGTTTTAGGCTTCTTCAGCCGGGCCAGAGTCTTGCAAGGCAAGTACGTATAAGTCTTAGACCGCAAACCACACCATTCCTATACAAATTCCACATACTCTGCCGTCTCATATACTGCACCAGATAATTAAAATTTGATCAAGCTTCGTCGAAACAATTTCATTTCTTCCTAATTGAATTCGCATTCGCGGAATAATAATACACAAGGCAGGCAAAGCAAGAGAAGGGAATGTATTTACGTCCAAAACAAGCGGAAGTCGAGAGAGAAAGAAGGTAACAAAAGTAGATCCAATCCAATCCAATCATTCTGCTCTGTAAAAGAAGAATAATCTTTTGTTTTCGTCACGGGAAGGACGCAGCCAACTTCGATTCCGATTCCCTATAATCAGTTATTATTCCGGGAACTTTTACCTACAGCCTTGTAGATATTGAAATAAGTTTCTTATTAAAATATCTCGTGTGCACGTCGTTAGAAACACCCTCCGTCGCTGGAACTTTGCCGACAAATTGTGATCGAATCACTTCCCCAAATTTATAACGAGTTAAGAGGATCAACCATGACACAGGACACAAATATTGATTTTCACTGCCAAACACATCGTTTTCCAAGGATATTTTTCCAGGGAAAATGTGTTTGACACAAGGAAAATTTTGGATATCGTTCTCTTATAAAATATCTTTTAAATAAAATAATTTGTCGGCAGTAATGATGAAAATCGTATAACCGTGGTGCACTCGTGTACGCAACTAAAGTGCCGTTTTGAAGCATTGAAGTTATTGCAAAACACTCTAAAACACGTATGAGTATTTCGCCTAGAAAATGCATGCTGAAACGATTTGGAGACACTTTATTAAAAACAGTTTTTTTCAGATTTCAACGTTTTACGGTCTAACCAACTGTTTTGTACATGGGACATGTTTTCTACTTAATATTTCGATGGAACTTGATTGTTTAAGGCAGAATATAATAGATTACACTGTTGATTAGAGTATAGAAACTTTTGAAGGGCCTCCGTGGTGCTCTAGCCTAGGCAGCTAAAGTGCCGTTTTGAAGCATAGAAGTTATTGCAAAACACTCTAAAAACACGTAAATTGGAGAAAACGCATTCTGAAGCGTTTTTCACACTTTATGAAAAACAGTGTTTTAAATAAAATATTCATATATTATACAACAAGAATTTACTATTGCCGAGTTGTATACAGGTAGACTTATATCATGAATAGAAATAAATTGAAAAGTAAACTGTAAATTGCATGAAACTTGGAACTGTAAGCCACATAGCCTATCTTTTTACCTCTCGCTAAGAGAGGTATTGGATTCATGCTAAAATTCGCATATCCAGATTTTATTGAATAAGCACGATTTAAGGTCCCTAAAATCCGATTATAACATTTTTAAAATGATGTCTGTGGGTGTGTTTGTGTGGATGTGTGTGTATGTGTGTGTGTGTGTGTGTATGTATGGCTGGATGTTGTAGACACGATTCCTCAAAAACTATAAGCGGGGAAGAGCTGAAAAGGTTTTGGTAACAATTGAACAACCGGAAGTAGTAGTTTCTTAGAAAAATTCTTCTAAATATAATTTTTTGGGAGTTTTTTTTAATAAATATTGAAGAACATAAAATTCTCCATCTAATACACCATAATTTATAGAGTACACTAATCGCAGAGGCTAAGGCACTAAGGAAACCAGTTGACAAATTCCAATGTTTATAACATGACACATGTTATTGTCAAATATCAACAGTTTTAGTGACATTCTGATAGCTTTTTGTGGAAATATATTTAATTTTTCTCATTGTTTTATTAATTAAATATTTGAAATTATAGGTAAAATTGTGGTAAAATGCATATATCCATCAGAAATACCGCCAATCTGGTTAATGAATTGGAACAATCTCCGACATTTAGAAACTTCGTCATACAATGAAAAAGTTCTGTAATATTTTGTTATAAAACGACGGTTCGAAAGCGAAGTGCAGTACAATACTTATATAGCCTAATATGGAAATGGCGGGAGGTCTCGTGCTAGCCACAACAGATTTTTAAATATTGCTATGTAACATTGTAATATTATTTTATATTATATTTATAAATAAACTCGCAGTAGCAACAACGCCGTTTCGCTTTGCTCTTAAACTGTAAGTGCGTTTAATTCTTAGTTTCGGTGCATTTGGAGTTGTCAGTGTCATTTCAGATGTCAACTTAAAGTAATTTTGCGTACATAGAACAAAATAACCAAAATAATAATCGCTGTAATCAGGGCATCGAACCCGCCAAAAACTGGGTTCGGTTTAGGTTCAGATTAATTTGTTTTTTGAAAGATGGGTTCGGGTACGGTTCTGGTTCAAGCATTAATACAATTTGCGGTTTTGATCGCGCTTCAGGTTCGAAATAATGTAAAATGAGAGCCGGAATTTACGCAAAACGCAACAAGAAAGGAACACAATTTTCACGAAAAGTCAGCCCAGACAGCAACGCAGACGCCTAAGAACCCCGGAACTGAATTTTAATACTCGGTTCGGTTTCAACTCAAGTTCAATTAAAAATATATCTGAGGCTCGGTTCTCGGTTTGGGTTCCCTAAAATGTTACGGTTTGGTTCCAGTTTTGGTTCGGTTCAGGTTCGGGTTCGATGCCCTGGCTGTAATACTTGGTAATTAAGAAAAGTCACGCATTCTTATTGGTTCATAATTTAATGAATGATATAGTCATTAATATTTATAACATAAAATGTCAAAAAATTATATATAACTGCGATTTTTTAAGAAAAAACTGTAGAAGCTTCAAATTAAAATACTTCCGGTTAACCAATTGTAACCAAAAGCTAATCAAGTTTTCATTCGATGTAAGAATGGGGAATACGAAAAAATTGTAACTTTTGGAATTGTAGTATTCGACCAAAACGATCGTCACTCTCATAAGGACATCATCGTTGAAAACTCACCTTATTTCTTATAGAAAGGTTGTTCTTAAAATTTTGAGACGGCACTATATTGTCGATGAGAGAAGATTTAAGTCTGACAGGAGCACTACAAAATATCTATGGTCGTATAGGTTCTGGTTTGAAGAATATGGCCTTAAATTGTGTTGGAATTCAATAAAAACTAATAAATAAATCATCGTAATCGCGTGTTGGTATTTTTGTAAAATGATCCTGTAGGAAACGCTGTAGCTGTAGGGGTAAATATGTTTTATGTGTGGGTTATCTGTATCTCTCCCCTACTCTACACAACTTATGTATCTCTACTAACAGTTTTATCTCTGGATCGCTTCGTGCCTCTCAACTGCGTGACCAGTGACTTCTATGATCAATACCATAGCAGTATTATGTTCGATGCTTCTCGTGAAAAATGTGTGACCCAGAAATAAATTATCTAACAAAAGTTTTGGAAAAAATTTAAAATATTAAGAATATTTGTTCTGAAAGGTACTTTGTCTCTAATATAGAAGCCATTCACCGACAAATGTAAAATAACTTTTTAGATTTCGTGAGTAATAAATTTAAAAAATCTGTTGTGGTTAGCACAAGACCTTCCGTTAATTTGATGTATTTTGTATAAATCCCATACCAAAAGTTAATTGGAAAAGATTCTATACATTCAGTAAAATTGTAACACTAACATAATACAATTTTTTACAGATTCTATAAATCTAATAAAATTATTACATGAATATATATTATGTATACTCATATGTAAATACTCTAAAAATGCGTACACTTATGTAACATTTTCTTTAAAATCAAATAATATTACTACTAAGTTTATGTCTCTACCCATTTTTGAATTATTGACCCAAACGTCAATATACTCTACATTTAGATAAAAACTTTAAAAAAATCAAAAATTTTGAAACCGCATGTTGATATCTCTTTTCGTTCTCGAGATATTTAGATTTAAAGTTTTGTTCAAAATTGCCCATTTTTGGGTAATAACCCAAAAATGGGTCGAGATATGAATTTGGCGACAAGAGCATTCGATTCTATGGGCAAAATTACATAAGTGCACCAATTTTCAGAATTTTTGAACACCGCATACAATCTCTAAAGCAAAATAACTGAAAATGGCCAAAAATCGCAAAAATCTAAGGTGTACCCCTTACGATTTTTTCAGATTTTGGCCATTTTCAGGGGTTTTCAAGCTATTATTCATAAAAAATGAACCGGTTGGACAAAAATTATGAAAATTGCTATACTTATATATTTTTGTCCGTAGAATCGAATGGCAATATCGCCAAATTCATACCTCAACCCATTTTTGGGTTATTTCCCAAAAATGGGCAGTTTTGAGCAAAACTTTGAATCTAAATATCTCGAGAACGAAACGAGAAATCGACCTGCGGTTTCAAAATTTGGAATCAGCGTATTGAGAAGTATCTATATACATAAAAATTAGATTTTTGAAAATTTTGAAGTTTTTATCTAAATGTGGGGTATATTGACTTTTGGGGGTGTTTTCAGGTGTTTTCAAGCTTTTATTCATAAAATATTAACCTGATGGACAAAAATTCTGAAAATTGGAATACTTATGTAATTTTGCCCGTAGAATCGAATGGTGATGTCGCCAAATTCATATCTCGACCCATTTTTGGGTTAATTGCCAATAATGGGCAGTCTTAAGCAAAACATTAAATCTAAATATATAGAGAACGAAACTAGATATCGACCTGCGGTTTCAAAATTTGGAATCAGCGCATTGAGAAGTACGTAGATACATAAAAATTAGATTTTTGAAAATTTTGAAGTTTTTATCTAAATGTGGGGTATAATTCAAAAATTGGCGTCGGTCGGGATCGAACCCGGTTCTCCAGGTTCGCGACCAGAGTAAATTATTAAATTAAAATAAATTATTATTAGTAAATTATTTTTCTTTTATTTTATGTAAAATTAAGATTGTTAAGTGTGAATATAAAAATATTTGAGCATAATGAATGCTTGCTGCGTGATTAAATACCCAGCGGGAGGTTATGGGTTGGCCACATCATATTTTTTGTTATATACGTTGTGTTCGGTTCTAAGTCGGGGGTTGTTGGCTTTTAGTGTGATGTCATATGAAGAGTTAATAAGCTTTGTGGATGCAAACCTGGGTGGAGATTTTTATCTTGAGCACTCCATCTCATCTCATCTCGTCCTTAAGAGTATTAATTAAATCTCGGTGGCTCGCGTGCTTAGAGCATACTGTTAGAGATTATTATGATCTGTTGGTCACACACAGCACAGCGCCTAGCGTCTGATAAAAATAATCGGGCTTGGTTGGATAGACGATGACGATATTACCTGCCAATATAATGGATTAATGGAAAACATTGTTTGGATAAAGAGGCTTGTCCGTGCAATTCGTCGTTGGTTATTGGAAAATCCCGGCCATTATCCTCGCCGCTATTGTTTCGCTGGACCGGCCGCTCGCGCTCTTGCTGTGGCAATTACGCCGTGCCCGCAATATATAGACAGATATTGTCTGCTCCTTACAAGTGCCCCGCAGTTATGAGATAAATCACATACAGCCCAAAAGTACCAAACGCATCCCAGCGCGATCAACACGAGGGATTTCTCAAGAGGTGCTTCAGCAGAAGAGACCACCGGGAACAACCGATAGATTCGTTGTGGTATAATTCAGTTTTTTACCTCTCGGTAAGAGAGGTATTGGATTCATGCTAAAATTCACATATCCAGATTTTATTCAATAAGCACGATTTATGGTCCCTAGAATCCGATTATAACATTTTTAAAATGATGTCTGTGTGTGTGTGTGTGGATGTGTGTATGTGTGTATGTGTGTATGTCTGGATGTTGTAGACACGATTCCTCAAAAACTATAAGACTTAAAAAATATTTAACTGCAGTTTCCTCAATCTGACATTCCTGGGAAGAGCTGAAAAGGTTTTGGTAACAATTGAACAACCGGAAGTAGTAGTTCCTTAGAAAAAATCTTCTAAATATAATTTTTTGGGAGTTTTTTTTATGAAAAATTGAAGAACATAAAATTCTCCATTTAATACACTGAAAATTTTTATTATATCTTGCATAGATTTAGAGATAAAGACACTATAATTTATAGAATACACTAATCGCAGAGGCTAAGGCACTAAGGAAACCAGTTGACAAATTCCAATGTTTATAAAATGACACATGTCATTGTCAAATATCAACAGTTTTAGTGACATTCTGATAGCTTTTTTGGGAAGTATATTTAATTTTTCTTATTGTTTTATTAATTAGTTATTTGAAATTATAGGTAAAATTTTGGTATTATTATAGGTAAAATGCATATATCCATCAGAAATACCGCCAATCTGGTTAATGAATTGGAAGAATTTGTGACATTTAGAAACTTCCTCATACAATGAAAAATATATATAATTAGAATTATGTGTGTGCAGAAGACATGTTAAATACAATAAAAAACAATATTTGGGTAAAATTCTGTAATATTTTGTTATAAAACGACGGTTCGAAAGCGAAGTACAGTACAATACTTATATAGCCTAATATGGAAATGGTGAGAGGTCTTGTGCTGGCCACAACAGATTTTTTTCGACAGAACAGTGATTATAGTGGTATGCCCTAGATTTTTCCACGATTAATAAAAAACTAAGGCTGTGTCCGATGGCGCATTTTGGCATTTAAGTATTTAGGTTTTCTTCATATAAATACAACTCCGAATGGCACACTAATGATATCCATTGGTTTATCTGGCAACACTTTAAAACAACAAAAAATAAATTAAGATTAACTGACAATATTATATTTCATAAAATAAAATCTAAGAAGGTTATTCTTTGTTTTGTACAAATTATAGCAACGAACATGATTTGTTTAATAATGCAAGTCAACTTCAAGGGCATGGTGTGATCCTACAAAACCCTAAAATCTAATTCCTAAAATTCTAAATTATGACGATATTTAGGGCATATAAATTTAGGATTTAGACATTAAGGTGGTTAAAGTGCAACATCGGACACAGCTTAAAGTTTTGTCTGTACCTCTGTCCGGTATACGAGTAAGTAGTATCTCATAAACACTTATTTACAAGCCTAGGCAGGCAAAAGAGATTGACATTGCTGTTCTGGTAAAATGTCAGTTTAGAATTATTTTCAACATAAGAATTAGCAAAATGTTTACAATATTAATATTTACATAATATGTGAAATAATCAAATACTGAATATACAAGAAACTTTATGTATGGAATTTATATAAAAATACATTGAAATTACGGAAGGTATTGTGTTAAATACAACAGATATTTTTATTTTTAAAATTAGAATATCCAAATTTTAGTGAATAAGCACGATTTAAGGTCACTAGAACCCAATTTTAACATGTATACAATGATATCTCTCTCTCTCTCTCTCTCTGTGTGTGTGTGTGTGTGTATGTGTGTGTGTGTGTGTATGTGTGTGTGTGTATGTGTGTGTGTGTGTGTGTGTATAGCTTCCATAAGACTAAAGACCAATTTAACTACGTATATATTTCTTAATCTGACATTAATGAGAAGAGCTGAAAAAGTTTTAGTAACAATTGGACAACCGTAAGTAGTAGATAGTTTCTTAAAAATAATCTTCTAAATATTATATTTGCAAATATTAAAAAATATAAAATTCTCTATCCAATACATTGAATATTTTAAATGGCACAAAAGTGACCCCTGTGGTGCGCTCTCCACACCAGCTATGAGTGCCCGTGAGGCGACGCCTGGTAAGCGCCCACACGGTAAAATATATCGTCATCATTACCGATGTCTACATGTGTTGTAGATACTGGCAGACCCAGTAATGGGAAATATGCCGTGGTGATATATTTATATTATTTTTTATTTCTATAGATATAGAAATAGAAACATATATTTGATATCAGTGCAAAAAGGCTTACAAGTATTAGGGATAAAAAACTGGAAAGAAAGAGCACAGGGCAGAATACACTGGAAGAATATTACAAGAGAAACCATGGGCCTACATAAATCAGAAATACCGCCAATCTCGTTAATGAATTTGAAGAATCTCGAACATTTAGAAGAGTAGAAGGAACCTTATTTATAGAATGAATTAAAAAATATATAATAGATATAAATAGAATTTTTGTGCGTGTACCAGAATAGTTAAATACAATATGTACTTATATAGCCTAATATGGAAATGGCGAGAGGTCTTGTGCTGGCCACAACAGATTGTTTATGTATACAATTTACTAGACAACATATGCATGGCCGGCAATAACTTGGACGGCGAACATGCATCTTCTCAGGAAAACTCTCGTTTTGCCGAAGGAAAACCGTCTCAAAAACTGGCAGAGAAGTGATCTGTATAACTCCGGTAGCGAAATACCGCAGCCGTACTCTTTATTAACAGATGTTACAAAAAGTCTAGAAAATATTGTATACATATTACAAATTACAACATATTTAATATTGGAAGCCAAGCTCGACTAAGTTCTAATCCGTCACAATGATTGAGATTGATATTTCTGGTTTTATAAATCTCAATGGCTTCTCTAACTAATCTGTTTTTAAGTCGAGTAGGTCTAGCAATAATTTTAGTTTCTTCAAATATAATTTGGTGGAATTCTTCCAAGGCATGCTCTGCAACAAACGATTTCCCAGGCTGGTTCAATCTGATCAATCGATGATGCTCATTCAATCTTGTAGAGACAGTACTGGCCGATGTAAAAAAAATACCGCCAATCTCGTTAATGAATTTGAAGAATCTCGAACATTTAGAAGAGTAGAAGGAACCTTATTTATAGAATGAATTAAAAAATATATAATAGATGTAAATAGAATTTTTGTGCGTGTACCAGAATAGTTAAATACAATATGTTCTTATATAGCCTAATATGGAAATGGCGAGAGGTCTTGTGCTGGCCGCAACAGATTTTTGAATGATAAATTAGTCATTGGTCACTTCATTCTGTTTTAATAAGCAGTTAAATTTTTAACCGGTAATTATAAGATTGACTCTTTTTGTAAGTACTAAAATAAAAATGCTGTGTTACTGTCAGTGTATTTATTGACTGTTTGAACGTGGGTTATGTATTCAGTCCTTCAACTTTGGAAGTCTAAGAATGTGCGGATGGTTGCTCGCCAATTCTTTCCCAAAGCAGCGCGTGCCCGGCATAAGATCCCCGCCTTAGCAGAACCCAATCGCTCGGTAAAAACAACAACATCCTTGTCGGTTCTTGTTCTTTAATTGAACGCATGCTGTCCCATTGTCTGCATAATTTTTCATCGCAAACTTTCCCGCAATATTTAATGAAAATTAGTGAACAAAAATCGCTCGATATCAATTCATACAACGTGCTTGCTTCCAGCCAGTGATCCGCACAAACAGCAATTAGCTGGAAAGTTTTGCGCTGCTGGGCTGCGTTTTTCAAAAGAAATAAATTATGCCGCGAATCACGGCCACAGAAGAATGTGAAACCTGCAGGAGGCTACGCTGGAGCTGGACTCGCCGTCGTCCTGGCAACAAGCACCAAAACAAACGCAATGAGTGGAATTGCGAATATTTCAATTAAAATATCAGAATGTTGCGAGTCACACTCAAAACCTGACAGAAAGAGAAGAAAAATGTTTATGTTTTATATAGTCATGAATTTAACAAACTTTGTTTCGGTTCTAGGAAAGATGCAGTTTTGTTCAACGAGTCTGGGCGAGACGTCTATGATTTTGATTTTGGTGCTTCCTCCACGCTAAAATTGTTGACCGGTAGTACTCTAACTAATTAATTACCATGGCCACCGTTTAAAAATATTTTGAAATTATTAAAACACAACTGAATTTTTATTTTAGCTGTAGCTTAATCAGCTCTGATTAAGAATAAATACTACCAGTCATTGAGATTTTAGTTATTTGTTTTTATTTACTGCTGGTACAAAGAAATTAAACGTAAAAAGAACTCTGTTTAGCACCAAAAAAGCAGCAGAGCGTTCTCCTAAAGCTATTAAAGAAAAGAACATTGCAGCTGTTAAGATATAGTTATTTACATATCAAGGCAAGGAAAGTCATCTTTTCACGACGAATATGGAGATTGTTTACCGAGGGGAAGCCAAGGCAAATATCCATATTAAGTCAAGAAAAGGAACTTCAGTAACGAGTTAAGTATTAAATTTTTCTGAAATCATATAAGAATTCAAAATTACTGCAGTATTAGTGTCTTGAACCAAGTTTAATTTACATTAAAATAATTTGCACTATATTAACAAAAATTGATTCACTTGATAACAATTGGAGATTTTATCAATCGAAACTTTGTGTAACTCAAAAAAAAATAAAGACAATGAAAGTTCGAAATACTTCTTTTATTCTTCAAAAAAATATTTTTTATTTGGACATAAAATTTTCTAATGTTTAGTGTAATAACCGGAACCACGAGAATTTATTACTTCTTCTCGTTTCATCATGAATTCAAGTAATTTTGTTATTACATTTCTATCAATTAATCTTCATCGCTAAATAATACTCTTTTCCACATGTCAGTTGTCCAGTTTACATGATTTTCTGCAAAAAAATAATCGGGCCTTCACGTTCTTCTTCGAAAGAAGTGGTTTCTTTGCAGGCCGACGACTATAAAGTTCTCCGGCAACTAATATTCATCTTCCCTGTCTTGAAGATATTTTATCTTTAACATTACTTAGTAGAAAGCCTAAAATTTTCTTTGATGATAACAACGGATTTTTAACGATATGTGTTTTATCATTCTGTCGCTTCGGTTTGATGTTTTTTTTTTTTTTGTCTACTAGATTTTGTAGAAGGCTCAATATTACCCTTCCTTCGAAAATGGATTATTATTCGTGCTATTGTAGATTTATGCAAATGAACGTTCTTCGACATTTTATTCCGCGAAGCACCATTTTCATATGATTTAATTATTAAATTGCGAAATTCTTTAGTCAAAGTCTTATTACGACCCATAATTTTGAAGTACTAATTTATATTTTTTAAACAATTATACGATATAAACGTTGAAAGTTCTTTATGTAATTTATTTTCAATATTCTTATGTTCACTTCAGAGAAATATAAATTTTTTAAAAGTTGCTATCTTTATGGCCAATATTGTATGTTCATTTAACAAGAAAATCACATTGAAAACGTAAGGAACTGTATTTAAAATTGCACAAGAATTTAAAAGAACTGTATACTGGACATCATTTATATTAATTTTATAATTATATTTCATATTAAAACATAAAATGTGTTTGTGTAAATAAATATGGCAACGTTGCATTTTACTTCCTTTGCGGCAGGGAAGTAGTAGATTACATGATAATTTCAGGAAAATAATCGAACAAAACAATAGCGCCATTTATAATGTAATACAAGGTGTGGCAAAAATAATATATCCAGTAAAATTATAACACGAACATATACTGTGGGGACCCGTGGCCGCGTGCCAGAGTGTCTGGTCGCGAACCTGGGGAACCGGGTTCGATCCCGACCGACGCCAAATAATTCGAATTTTAAATGGCACAAAAGTAACCCATGTGGTGCACTCTCCTTTTTGTCCTCCTGAAGTGTAATGCGAACTTTACAATTGTATGCACAGCAAGTGTAACCTACTTTTTACACTTACTGTGTTGTAACTTGTCTAACTATGCGGTAAAATAATCAAACTACACTGGACGTTTATGGGCATTTAGAAAAGAAATCATCTTTACTATAATAAAGTTCACGTAAAAAAGTACTACCTACGTGAGTTATTTTTTTACTTTAACATTTCCTGTATTTAAAACTAATTTATATAAACCAAAATCACGGCAGCGACATCTGTCATTATTGTAAAAATTGTTACCGACATAGTCAAGTCACCGATCGATATACCTGTCAAATATGCGAGCATTGCTGAAATGTCAAATATCGATACCTACCTATTATTTATTACGAAGAAAACATGAACAAATAAATATATTATCAGTCATAAACAACGTCTATTATTACAGATAAATTTTTGCTAGAAGAAGTACTCTAATGAAGGTAAGTAAAATCAAATTTGGAAATTGACTTAACCCCAGTATTTTAAACTATCCCTTTTCAGAAGTATAACCTATCTCATTAAAAAAAGTAATTTTCATTATCGTCGACAAAAAATTTTGATACAATTCTCGTGCGTGAAGTATTTTACAGCGCTCCAGCTAATAAGGCACACGCCTTAAGGGCTCGTGCGTTAAACAAAGCTGTCGCGCTGTAAAATACAACTTACACGCACTCGAATGTAAATAACTATTTCGTTACTGATATAAATGTAATTCGTTTGCCCTGTGGGTTTGATTGTCCCGCGTCTATTTTTAGCAATAATCATTGGCAGCGTGAATTCACGGTGCGGTAAACCGAACCAGGTGTTAATTTAAATAATGATGAATGCATGAACCGAACAGCCAAACAACATTGTCCTCCTCTGTATCAAATATTAACGATGTAAGTTGGCGCGAGACAATAGTGCGGCACACAATGTCGCCGCAGAGGTGTGCGGCAATTAGCCGCAGCAGCAAGCCATTCAGCACCAACCTAATTATGGAATTTTACATGTCAACGAGGCATCCCTCACAGTAATGATAATTGATTGTACGGAGCGTTCTTTCCCAGCCAGCCTGCAGAGGCTGCCTCTGATCAATTAAATAAATCCTCGGCAATAATTAAACGCGTAAACTTCGGCCTCAAACTATTAACAAAGCCAACTCCAAGCTCAAGCTCACGGTGGAGCTGGAGCTGCTGTCACCCTAGCATCACTTATTCACCCGGCACATATTACCAAAACGTTCTATTGCATATATTCACTCGTCACTAATCGCTTATCTACGAGAATTTAATGCTCTGTCTTAATACCATCTGAGCTAATAAAATCAGAAATGAGCAACTCCTGTCAATTTTTGACCAATATGCGATTGACTGCTGCCATTAAATCTCAAAAAGCCAATATCTGTTGGTCCAGATAATTTACCAATCTTAATTTTTACCTCTCGCTAAGAGAGGGATTGGATTCATTATAAAAATCGCATATCCAGATTTTAGTGAATAAGCGCGATCCCTAGAATCCGATTATAACATTTTTACGATAATGTGTGTGTGTGTGTGTGTGTGTGTGTGTGTGTGTGTGTGTGTGTGTGTAACTATGAATTCCTCAATCTGACACTCCTGGGAAGAGTTGAAATGGTATTGGTAACAATTGGACAACCGGAAGCAGTGGTTTTTAACATTTTTACAATGATGTCTGTAGGTATGTATGTGTGTCTGTGCGTGTGTGTGTGTGTATCTGTGTGTGTGTGTGAGTGTGAATCTTATGGACACGATTACTCAAATACTATCAATCAAAAATTTTGAAATTTTGTATACCCATTCTATATTAATGTGGGAAGAGCTCATTAGGTTTTAGTGCATATCGGATAACCGGAAGTATCATTTATACAAGCTTTTAACTGTTTTTCTTGTAAAAAAATCATTGATTATAATTTTTTAGTAGCTTTTACCAATACAAATTTATTATAATGCCACAATCTTCAATTCTACGATAGTAGCATTTAGTAAATAACTTGAAATAACTTTATATTATATTATAAAATAATTTATTTTTGTACATCACTTTGCCTCTGCGTCAAACAAAAACAATACTTTAATAACAAATTTGACATATTTAAACAAATGTCACTGTCACGAAGCAATTTTCATTAAAATTAATAATGAAACCGTGTTAAGAAGAATTTAGTAGTTTAAATATGATTCTAATGAAATTAAGGTTTGTAAAAATAATATATTTTCCATTATACATAAATATTAGATATACAGAATAATTCGATTTAAGTTTGATGTCTGCAGCATTATATATCAAACAGCTTTCAATAAGAACGTGATTTCAAAGTGTCAAATAATACATAGTTTGCAACTACACATTTACGAAATGGATAATGTATGGCGAAGAATTTACACAGATTGCGTTTTAAAGCATAAGGAAGTTGGTGGTGATTTTGACAATAATGTGTGTGTGAGACGATTTTTCCTTAAAATATATTAATGATCCAAAACTTCGCAAAGTTGGTAGGTATTTAATACTCTTATATAATTTGAAACAACATATTAGATTTTGACTATATATTGAAGCTCTAACAGATTTTTCAGGAAAAACATAATAAAATATAATCCAAAATTTCGTATTACAAACTTTTCTATTTATTGGAACAACAAAGTAGATTTTGTTTACAAACGATCAATCGGAAGTGAAACTTTACTTAAAGCTCATTGCTATTTTAAACATGGAATTGGCGGGAGGTCATGTGCTGGCCACATAATAAAAATAAAAAAAAACAAACATTAACTATTGTTTTTGTACGTGTTCATATATGACTCATGGGCATATGAGGATCTTTATCTTATAATGAAAATCATTAATGTATTGTTCTCTGTATTTTCTATAGTATTTATTTTTATTTCTTATGGCAATACAGTCATCACAGTTCAGATGTATAATATGATATATAAAATTTGTTGGGCGAACTCGTAGATGGCATTTGCGCGTGGATGGGATCATTGCAACACTTGGACACACTAAGTTAGTCGAGGTGGGAAGACGCTGAGCCGATTGAAAAATATGTAGTACAGTTATCTTCATCCCGCCTTGGATTGCCGGAAGGTATTAGTAAAACTACTGGGTCCCTACCAATTTATTCGTGATGACCAATGACCAGGAGACCCTCAAGATTGTCTTGAGGGTTGTCAGGTCGCCGATTTGTGCTAGTTCATTTTGCGTTACCCAGGGTGCACCACGAGGAGGCGAACTAGCTCTACATCCCATTTTCTATAGTTATATATTATGTTGTATTGTACGAATAATAAATATTTTATGAAATAACTGTGCTTTTTAAGCATATGATGCAGCCGAGTAAAAGAAGGTTAGTCTGTACTTCCTTTAGACGTCCATACACCATACAGTACCGGGAATGTAGCTATAACACACACAAGCAAATAGTGTACGGGCAGGCAAATGAATCATATATGTCTCAGGGACGTGTATGGAAAATTTGTTATTAATCATATGTGTCTCATGGGACAGTCAACGTGTTAAATTTGTTGGTGCCAATCGGGATATAATATCTACTTACAATTAAGTAGCACTTTAATAACCAACAACTTAAGTTGCTGTGGAGAAATCGAATCCTATACCCATTGTTAGGGTTGCTGCTCATGTTGAGAAAGACGGTGGAATGCGGATTGATTCTCTTTTCTCCTGTGGTGTAGTTAACACGTGTAAAAGAATAGCGGCGTATTGTGTTGGGAAGCTGATGAGAGCGGACAGCAAGGGAAGGCTTCCTGTCTTTTCTTCCATTGTGTGCGGTGGCAATAATTAGTCGCGAAGGCGCTCACTCGATGACGCTTTCATCTAATCACATTATCACACCGACTAACGACATTTATGGAGCTGTGAACAACCACACAGACGCACAAGAGATATCAACAGACTTACTCACTATACACTTCTATAATTTTTTTGTAGTTTCCTTTTATTTCCTTCGAAATTTTTCTATTTGGTCTTGTACCATGTCTTTATTTTCCTTTTTTGGAATCACTGAAATCTGCGAGTATTTGGCATCGCTGTAAAGATAATATAAAATACCTTCCGAAAATATAACAATAAATTTATAATAAAAAATCTGTTGTGGCCAGCACATGACCTCCCGCCAATTCCATGTTTAAAATAGCAATGAGCTTTAAGTAAAGTATCACTTCCGATTGATCGTTTGTAAACAAAATCTACTTTGTTGTTCCAATAAATAGAAAAGTTTGTAATACGAAATTTTGGATTATATTTTGTTAAGTTTTTCCTGAAAAATCTGTGAGCAAATACCAACTTTGCGAAGTTTTGGATCATTAATATATATATATATATATATATATATATATATATATATATATATATATATATATATATTAAGAAAAAATCATCACACACACATTATTGTCAAAATCAGCACCAACTTCCTATGCTCTAAAACGCAATCTGTGTAAATTCTTCGCCATACATGATCCATTTCGTAAATGTGTAGTTGCAATTATTTGACACTTTGAAATCACGTTCTTATTAAGAGCTGTTTGATATATAACGCTGCAAACATCAAACTAAAATCGAATTATCCTGTATATCTAATATTTATGTATGATGGAAAATATATTATTTCTACAAACCTTAATTTCATTACAATCATATTTAAACTATTAAATTCTTCTTAACGCGGTTTCATTATTAATTTTAATGTAATTTCTTCGTGACAGTGGCATTTGTTTAAATATGTCAAATTTGTTATTAAAGTATTGTTTTTGTTTGACGCAGAGGCAAAGTGATGTACAAAAAGAAATTATTTTATAATTCAATATTTAAAGTTATTTCAAGTTATTTACTAAATGCTTATCGTAGAATTAAAGATTGTGCCATTATATTTAATTTGTATTGGTAAAAGTTGCTAAAAAATTATATTTAACGTTCAAAAATCACAACTGATTTTTTTGACCAAAGACAATACCTTCCTTACCTAACGGAGACGGAAACTAAAAATGAACGATAATTTTGTTTCTGACTAACTAGTTATAGATCTTGGATCAAAAAGTGGCATTTCATTTTGCTCCTAACTCTATAATTTAATCTAAAATGTCTGGTTTCATCACTGCTGAATAAATTCACAAATAGTTATTTAACGAATATATTTTATTCATCAATTAGTCAAAATTTCATTTTACCTACCAAAATCGTTGAATATGTAGAAAGTTATTCGTAGAATATAATTTATCTCTCCATTATTTTGTGTTGAGTATACAGCAACAAGTTCATTTCCCTGTCAAATTCGTTAACGAAAATATTTTATTCATTTGTGTCATTGAAATAAAATGAAAATGAGTAAATATATAAATAAGAAGAGGGAAAGAAGCAAAAATTATATCGAGGAGGAAAAAACTTGCATATTATAAAAAATAAGAAAACAGACGATCTGTTGTCACACAAAAAAATAAATGTATAGCACTAAAATTGTTTTGTCCTTCTCAAGTGTAATGCGAACAATTGTATACACAGCAAGTGTAAACTGCTTTTTACGGGCACTGTGTTGTAACTTGTCTAACTATGCGGTAAAATAAACAAAAAACACTGGACGTTTATGGGCATTTAGAAAAAAAAAAAATCATTTTTACTATAATAACGTTAATGTAAAAATGTATTGTTTCATATAATTTATTTTTTTAAAATAAATAAATATATTATCACGGCATATTACCCATTTCTGGGTGTGCCAGTATCTACAACACATGTAGACATCGGTAATGATGACGATATATTTTACCGTGTGGGCGCTTACCAGGCGTCACCTCACGGGCACTCATAGCTGGTGTGGAGAGTGCACCACAGGGGTCACTTTTGTGCCATTTAAAATTGGTAATATTTGGTGTCTGTCGGGATCGAACCCGGTTCCCCCAGGTTCGCGACCAGACACTCAGGCACTCGTTGCATAAGTGTACGCATTTTTAGAGTAATATATAAAGTATATTCATGTGATAATTTGATTGGATTTATAGAATATTTTCCAAGGAACTTTCTGTATGGAATTTGTAAAAAATTGTATTATGTTCGTGTTACAATTTTACTGGATATATAAAATCTTTTCCAATGAACTTTTGGTATGGGATTTGTACAAAATACATCAAATTAACGGAAGGTTTTGTACATATTTTTTTATTTAAATTTGGTTGTTTGATCTAGAAACCCCTGCATGTGTAAGTAGAGAATGACGTCACAAATAACCGTAGCATTATGGATGAAAAGCATGTTGCATATTGCAATATACATAATAAAAATTAGATTCTATTTTTGGTAATAAAATTAACTTTTTTTATGAATCAGTTACTGAAATAATTCCTCATTATGAAAGTTTTGTGGTTGGCCAGAAAGCCAGTGGCCATTTCAGCAGTTTTCAGTACAATAATTGCTGAAATGTAACAATTATGGAAATATTGACACACCATTACGGAGGTAGAGGATTTTGTGTGTGAAGGAACTCATTTCGTTTCGTTTCGTTTCGTTTCAGGCGGGTCTCTCGTTCCCGTTTGAAGCTGATAATGAATATGTACTTTACTTACGGAGTCCTAGTTTTCTTATTCGTTTCATTCCGTTCGTTGGCGTTTCCTTTCCTACGTTTGCTATCGTATTTCATCTGCAGGTATTACGTATTGCCTGTGCCTCTCGCTACCGCCCTTCCTTCTAACTCCTTCGCACCCTTATTGCTCCTTCTCTTCTTTCACCCCAGTCAAACCCGGCTTCCAGAATTACCCCAAACTTATTTATACTATTGGCTGAGACGGAACGTGTCACGGAATATTACTATTTAACTCGCCGTAGAAATACAAATAAATGTATCACACACACGGACAGACTCATCGTAAACATATAACTACCTTAAAATGTGTTTATTCATTAAAATCTAGATAAAAGATATTTAGAATGATTCCAATAATATCTTTCTTACCTATGGTGACGAGAGGTAATATTTATTTACATTCGAGTGCATGTAAGTTGTATTTTACAATGCGACAGCTTTGTTTAAGGCACGAGCTCTTAAGACGACTGCCTTATTAGCTGGAGTGCTGTAAAATACTTCGCGCACAAGAATTATATCAAACTTTTAGGCCGACGATAATGTAAATCACATTTTTACCTCTCGCTAAGAGAGGTATTGGATTCATGCTAAAATTCGCATATCCAGATTTTATTGAATAAGCACGATTTAAGGTCCCTAGAGTCCAATTATAACATTTTTAAAATGATGTCTGTGTGTGTGTGTGTGTGTGTGTGTGTGTGTGTGTGTGTGTGTGTGTGTGTGTGTGTGTGTATGTGTGTGTGTGTGTGGATGTGTGTATGTGTGTTTGTCTGGATGTTGTAGATACGATTCCTCAAAAACTATAAGACTTAAAAAATATTTAACTGTAGTTTCCTCAATCTGACATTGCTGGGAAGAGCTGAAAAGGTTTTGGTAACAACAATCTCGAGAACGAAACGAGATATCGATCTGCGGTTTCAAAATTTGGAATGAGCACATTGAGAAGTACCTACATAAAAATTAGAGTTTTTATCTAAATGTGGGGTATATTGACTTTTGGGGCAGAAAGTTACGTAATTCTCAATACTGGACTATTAAAGACGAAACTGTTTGTTTTTGAACATGGATATCTAGATTATTGAAGTAATTATTGGAGTTACGTGAAGATATTTATTAGAATAACAACAGTAAAAAACTTTTCTTCACAGTATATTTTTAATTACAAAATGTACATTTCAAATGCCACGCTGTCATCTTCAGTTGTACAAATATTATAAATATATAATTTAATTAATAATATTGGCCGAATAAGTGTTAAAATCGTTG
This sequence comes from Ophonus ardosiacus, assembly GCA_943142095.1. NCBI lineage: Eukaryota > Metazoa > Arthropoda > Insecta > Coleoptera > Carabidae > Ophonus > Ophonus ardosiacus. The sequence goes on along the minus strand of OW964823.1, from coordinate 8,969,034 downwards.
AAATTTGAGATCAATTAAAGTGCAATTATTTATAATAATTGTATTTGTACAACTAAAGATGACTGCGTCTTTTAATGTTATTTTAATAAATGGGTATATTAGTATTTTTTTCTTGTTTTGATATGAATGCTTTATTCTCTAAACATTCCTCCCTATTTTCTAAACACCCTGTGTAGAGTACATTGCGAGTATATTAAGAATAGGTGTGCATCGTCTCTGCTGGTAGCTGTGTGAAGGAAAGGAATGATCAGGTTCTTTGTTTCGTCTGGAAGGAAATTGCGCTAAATTCACCGGCATCGGCACGTCACAAAGGCGCGCCCTAGACATCTGGTAATTAAAACTGGAATTAGCGCCACTCGTACCAAGTACAACACTTCAACACCCGCGTACAAAAATACCCGCCACGCCACCACCAAGCCACTATTGTAGCGGTCGTAGTAATAATTAGGAGTATTTAGCATTTTAAGTACACGATGTACTAGCGGCTTGCTGCCAGCCTGGCTTCTCTTCTCTACAGTCCATTAGGCAGCCCCGGCTTAAGATGCGCTTACAACATCCCCTACCCTGGATTTACCTTCTGCAATTAATTTCACGTGCGACAACATACTACAAACACCAACCCTCCCAGGAACGGCAAAAATATACAATGTATCGACAAACTACGTCAATCCCATATTCTTAACTATTTGTTCGATAATTTTTTACCCCACTAAATCCCTACCTAAATATGGAAAGTATATCAATTGCCACATGTTCTGGGTTCAAATCCCGGTGGCTGATATTATCTTTTCACTCTTTCCTAATTTATTTAGAATAAATAGGCCGCACACTCTACGTTCATTTCAATATTTGTGCCGATAGGTGCATGAGTAAATTATAACAAGTCACTGATGTTTAAATGTAGTGGTTAGTTGTAACCCCACATCAATACGTGACGCTGAGTATTCTCAAATAAGAATCTTTCAGTCTAACATTTGTGGAAGATAATGTGAGCCAACGGGAGGAGTCCGCCATAGCTCAATTGGTAGAGCGTTGTCCCGGCAAGATAGTGAGTCTGGGTTCAAATCCCGGTGGCTGACATTATCTTTTCACTCTTTCCTAATTTATTTAGAATAAATAGACTGCACACTCTACGTTCATTTCGATGCTAAATTAATTGCAAGCATTGTTGAGAAATAGGAATGGACGTACTAGAGACTCGGAGGATGGTCTACGAAAATAATAACGTGAACAACAAAAAGTAATCAAATCCTTTCATAATGTCAACAATATAATGTCATATAGAATAGTTTTGCTAATACATTCCAGCTTTATTTTATGAGATTATGCTGCAGGGTCGCAGGTTTAATAAAAAAGAGCGTATGATACACGTGTACAAGTGCGACATTAAATCCATTCCACTTCGCGTTGTAGCTTTCAACTTGTCATGTGTGCTTTAAAGGCTTGTATCATAATATACTATTAAACACATCATCAATATCATTAAATTAAATAACAGACATACAATATGAGAATTCTGTCCTTATATTCGATTCAATGTATTAGTTATTAGTTCATGTATGTAGCTGAAAGTTTCCCGGACAAATTGAAATATTAAAAAGGCCAAAGTGTCCAGTCGCTCGTCCGAGATAAAAGTTATCGGAAATGTTTGTCAGATGTCTGGTGTTGTTTGTCTGTCTGCCGCGTCACGTCAGATCTAAATATCACACGTGCGTCATAAATCTGTTGACATCCACAACTCGTAAACTGCGAGCGCTTTTTTAACTGCAGTATAAAATTTACGACATAAAAACAGAGGTAGAATAGAAATAGGAGAGATGGTGTTAGTATTGAATGAGGTCTTGAAAAAAGTTAACATATCTTTACGTATGTACCTTCTATAGTATTATTAAATATGATTTTCTGTTCAAATATAAACGCAGTGGCATTCGCAAAAGTGCAGTTTCTAGGCTAGCAATGGAAATAATTGTAATTTACGTAACAAGACCTCAAAATGATACTTTACTGGGTGAGCAAGCATATTCCAGAGCGAGCCGCAGGCGAGCTTTGGAAGCTTGTGAGCCCAGTATAGACACTTTCAGGTCATGTTGGGTACAATATTTTTTTTGCGATCCTGAAAAAAGAATAAAAATGTATTATTTTATTTTTTACTGCGAGCAAATAAGATATAAATTAACAACTGATCTCCATGGAAACATTTAGCTTTACCGGTCCCGGGATCGGTAAAGTACTTTCCGATCCCTTATAGACAACTTTCCGATCTAGCTCAGCAAAGAAGGACTTTCCGGTCTAAATAGTAATCAAAAAGAGCTCATTTTCTGGGCGATCGCGAAAAAAAACTATTACAATAGGGGATTTCAATAATGACAGTATTTGTAAGATTTGTGATGAATTTTTTAAAGCCAGAAATTGTGGGTATATGGTGCCAAATTTAGAAATAATAATGTCGAATAATTGAAAAGGTAGCTTGAATGCTAATAATTCTGAAAAAATGATCTTATCAAGGTTAAGAAGAACTAACACGCCAGCAGCTTTAACTGTCAATTGATTTTGGATTATTTTAGGGAAAAATACCTCAAATAACAGTTATTGAAAAATTAATTGTACGCAACTTTTATTTGAAGTTTTTTTTCTCTAAAATAATCCATAAACGATTAGTGCTGCTACCACCAATAGTCTTTATAAATGAAGGAAAGAAAATTACTGGATTTCAGTCAAATATTAAATATATTTTCCGCCTCTACCGGTTTCGACACCTCATGTGTCTTCTTCAAGAGGTGAAAATTTTTAGATTGTAAAACATGGATAAATACATAGGACAATAATAAATAACATATAATACATATAATGGTCGTCAAAATTTAAAAATATGAATAAATAAGTACATTAAACAGGTATATCTTAATGTATTGACGACTACATGAGTTTTTCTTGTAAAAAATTCATTGAATATAATTTTTTAGCAGCTTTTACGAATACAAATTGAATATAATGGCACAATCTTCAATTCTACGATAATAGTATTTAGTAAATAACTTGAAATAACTTTATATTATATTATAAAATAATTTATTTTTGTACATCACTTTGCCTCTGCGTCAAACAAAAACAATACTTTAATAACAAATTTGACATATTTAAACAAATGTCACTGTCACGAAGCAATTTTCATTAAAATTAAAAATGAAAAATAGTTTAAATATGATTCTAATGAAATTAAGGTTTATAAAAATAATATATTTTCCATCATACATAAATATTAGATATACAGGTAATTCGATTTAAGTTTGATGTTTGCAGCAATATATATATGAAACAGCTCTCAATAAGAACGTGATTTCAAAGTGTCAAATAATAGTTTGCAACTACACATTTACGAAATGGATAATGTACGGCGAAGAATTTACACAGATTGCGTTTTAGAGCATAAGGAAGTTGGTGATAATTTTCCTTAAAATATATTAATGATCCAAAACTTCGCAAAATTGTTAGGTATTTAATACTTTTATATAATTTGAAACAACATATTAGATTTTGACTATATATTATAAACCGGATGTAGTACTTAATTTGAAGCTCTAACAGATTTTCCAGGAAAAACATAAAATATAATCCAAAATTTCGTATTACAAACTTTTCTATTTATTGGAACAACGAAGTAGATTTTGTTTACAAACGATCAATCGGAAGTGAAACTTTACTTAAAGCTCATTGTTATTTTAAACATGAAATTGGCGGGAGGTCGTGTGCTGGCCACATCAGATTTTTAAATCTATTTTTCAACTTTAACTTGTTTAAATACACAGCTATTTAGATGTGCTACAAGTAAAATATTATTGCGAAAATCCGCTATTAATATGGAAGAAAATAACAATTACTTGGAGAACATTTTTCTTATTCTTTGGATCAAAGCAAAGAAAAAATAAAAATGGTGCAAGACATCTCATTTGATTTGAAGTAGGTGTAAGTTGATTTTATATTTTGGCATGGAATTCACGTGTGCACATATAAAAGTGCGAGCTCCTTTGTGTCTAACAAGCGGTCGCGAATGAACAAATCAAATTTCGCGAGGCGAGCCGAATCTACATACATTTGCGAGATGGACCCTAGCCTTATAGAACATCTTCTGCATTCATGGGGCAACATTTATATTCACAAGTCTGAATATTTGAGTGGAGATGCCGGTGCATCCTAAGGACGTTTGCATTGTGAAGATGCGAATACGGCAGTAGGCGAACTAATGAAGCGAAGCCTGCACTGTACTCATAGGTAATCCGGGAATGGTGACCGTAATGCCCCCTAAGCGTAGGTGTGTTTACTGCCAGCACTTCACCCGGATTGTGTAAGGATTATTCAAGGTACGGGCAACTTTCAGGAACTAACATACTTACCACGGAGATGCGGAGGATATAGTTATAGCTATACCTACTCATCAGCCCTCATTAAAGACGCAATAAAATCAGCAAGAAAAATTGTTGAGGCCAGCACAATACCTCTCGCCATTTCCATTTTATATTATATATTTATTGCATTGCATTTCGCTATCGAACCGTCGTTTTATAGCAAAAGAATTACTGAACTTTACTCAAATATTGTTTTTTTATTGTATTTAACATATTTTCTGCACACATATAATTCTAATCATATCTATTTTTCATTGCATAAGGAAGTTCCTAAATGTCAGGGATTTATTAACAAGAATGGAGGTATTTCTGATGGATATATGCATTCTACCTATAATTTTAAATATTTAAGTACTAAAACAATAAGAAATGTATGTACCGAGGCCGCGTGCCTGAGTGTCTGGTCGCGAACCTGGGGGAACCGGGTTCGATCCCGACTGACGCCAAATATTTCCAATTTTAAATGGCGCAAAAGTGACCCCTGTGGTGCACTCTCCACGCCAGCTATGAGTGAGGTGACGCCTGGTAAAGATTCTATAAATCCAATATAATTATAACACGAATGTACATTCTGTAAATTGCACTTCACACTTCCTCATTCCTCTCCAACGCATCTTCTTCACACAGTTCTTCCTCTCTCAAATATTCTGCTACACAGTCCTTCCGTCATCTCTTAGGCCTACCTCGTACTCCCGGTATTGAAACTGCAAGTCACTTGCGAGGGACACTCTGTCACTTATGTTACTTTCTGATCCTGTACTTTCCACTTTGGTTTTGCACTTGACACTGACATCTGTTCTGTCAATTAGAATTTTTTGAATATATCTGCTGTTTCCATATTTTTTGCAAAGCTGACTGATTTTTGTAAGTTAACCTCTCTTAATCTTTCTATTGAATATGAAGGAAAATGTATAATCAAATCGTATAGAGAATAAGTTTTTCTTTCATATTAATGATCATAAAATGTCAAAAATGATATTTAACTGCGTTTTTTCCAGAAAAACTGTTAAGAACTTCAAATAAGGGTACTTCCGGTTGACCATTTACAACCAAAATCTAATCAGCTCTTCATATGGTTGCAAAGAAGAGGAATACGAAAGAATCATAATTTTTAGAATTGTTGTTTTGGAGTTATCGTCGGAGAAAAATTTGTCACACACACACACACACACACGGACACACACACAGACACACACAATAATACAGACATAAATAAATAAATAAATATATCATCACGGCATATTACCCATTTCTGGGTGTGCCAGTATCTACAACAAATGTAGATATCGGTAATGATGACGATATATTTTACCGTGTGGGCGCTTACCAGGCGTCACCTCACGGGCACTCGTAGCTGGTGTGGAGAGTGCACCACAGGAGTCACTTTTGTGCCATTTAAAATTGGAAATATTTGGCGTCTGTCGGGATCGAACCCGGTTCCCCCAGGTTCGCGACCAGACACTCAGGCACGCGGCCACGGGACCCCATTACAGACATCAATGTAAAATTAGTAAAATCGTAATCTAGGGATCTTAAAACGTGCTTATTCATTGAAAACTCACCACCGAATTTTTTGACCAAAGACAATACCTTCCTTTTGACGGTAGGTAAAAATGGTAGTGATGTGTATTTATTTGAAAAGTTATGTCTCTCCTTACCGCATGGTGTTAGTTCCTTGAGTGGGCAATGTAATAGCAATTAACCTTTGTCTTGGGCATTATGTTGTGTGATGGCATTTGTTGTTTGTTGGAAAGTTGTTGGTCAGCGTTGTTTGTGTCGCGGGCGGCAGCAGGCCGGCCTAATGGCCGAAGCGGCCGCAGACTGATCGCCCCGTACCGGAGACCGGAGTGCTGTGCCAGTGCATGCACTTACCGCCCAAAGCCAAGATGATGACTTCCCACTGTCCTCCGTTCAACTTCCCAGGAAGATAATGACTGTATTATAAAGTGGTTTGCCCGCCTGCTCTGCCTGCGCGTACACCTGCTGGCTGCTATTATGATTAAACGTTCTGTAATTAAATGCCCACCCATCCGCCTGCTAATTGCGTAATCACAACATTCGCTGTGTTAACCTCCCAAGACAAGAATGACACCCGCGTCTTTTATCGAATTACCAGAATATGAGCAAGACGTGACTGATAACAATAAAAAAAATCTGTTGTGGCCCGCACGAGACCTCTCGCCATTTCCATATTAGGCTATATAAGTATTGTATTGCACTTCGCTTTTGAACCGTCGTTTAATAACAAAAAATATTGTTTTTTATTATATTTAACATGCACACAAATAATTCTAATTATATCTATTTTTCATTGTGTGAGGAAGTTTCTTAATGTCAGAGATTCTTCCAATTCATTAACCAGATTGGCGGTATTTCTGATGGATATATCCATTTTACCACAATTTTACCTGTAATTTCAAATATTTAATTAATAAAACAATAAGAAAGATTAAATATACTTCCCAGAAAAAGCTATCAGAATGTCACTGAAACTGTTGATATTTGACAATGACATATGTCATTTACAAACTATGTTATAAACCTTGGAATTTGTCAACTGGTTTCCTTAGTGCTTTAGCCTCTGCGATTAGTTAACTCTATAAATTATAGTGTCTTTAGCTCCAAATCTATACAAGATATAATAAAAATTTTAAGTGTATTAGATGGAGAATTCTATGTTCTTCAATATTTAATAAAAAAAAACTCCCAAAAAATTATATTTAGAAGAATTTTTCTAAGAAACTACTACTTTCGGTTGTTCAATTGTTACCAAAATCTTTTCAGCTCTTCCCAGGAATGTCAGATTGAAGAAACTGCAGTTAAATATTTTTTAAGTCTTATAGTTTTTGAGGAATCGTGTCTACAACATCCAGACATACATACACACATACACACATCCACACACACAGACATCATTTAAAAAAGTTATAATCGGATTCTAGGAACTTTAAATCGTGCTTATTCAATAAAATCTGGACATGCGAATTTTACCATGAATCCAATACCTCTCTTAGCGAGAGGTAAAAATTCAAATTAGCTTGTCAATGATTGCATTAAATATTGGATGTGTGTGTTTCTGTGAGTCTGGTGGTTGAAGAACGGTTTCTTAAATTCTATGAAACTAAAAACCAATTTAACTACGTTTTTCTTAATCTGACATTAAACACCTATAACAGGCTAATTCATTAAAAACCTATCACCGAATTTTTTGACCCAAGACAATATTTTCCTTACCTAAAGGTGATGGAAGGTAAAAACAACTTTGTAAAAAAGCCAGTGCGTACAGTCAAAAATTTGCAGGGCTTAGGGATACAATGTCTAATTGAATTACTTTATTACGAATAAAGGCGATATAACCCAATATTTACAGGCCTATTCTGTAAAATATTTGCTTAACGAATCGTTATCATAACGACAATCGTTGTTATGAAAATCGTTATTTGTATTTTACGAAAACCGTTATTTTTATATTCTGTAAGATCGATCGTTAAAACATATCGTTATAATTTTTGCGGTTGGTACTATTGTTTACTCAATTCACTATTAAAACTGATATTTAAATTTCATTTTGAAAATTGTTGATTTTTGATAAGAAGTATTGTGACACAGTACACCAATTTTTACCTCCCGCTACCCTAGGTAAGGGAGGTATAGGGATCGTGCGAAAAATCGCATATAGAGATTTTAGTGAATAAGCACGTTTTGATGTCCCCAGAATCCGATTTTAACATTTTTACAATGATGTCTGTGGGTATGTATGTGTGTGTGTATGTGTGTATGTGTGTGTGGATCCTGTGGACACGATTACTCAAATACTACTAATCAGAAAATTTTGAAATTTTGTATACCCATTCTATACTAATGTGGGAAGAGTTGATTAGTTTTTAGTGTATATCAGATAACCGGAAGTATCACTTATACAAGCTTTTACCAGTTTTTCTTGAAAAAATTGCATTGAATATAATTTTTCAGCAACTTTTACTATTAAAAATATAATATAACTTTAAAAAACTTTAAATAACTTTAAATATAAATTTATAAAACAATTTATTTTTGTACATCATTTGATCCATGCGTCAAACAAAAACATAATACTTTAATAAAATTTTGACGTATTTAAACAAATGTCACTGTCACATATACATTAATAATGAAACCGTGTTAAGAAGAATTTAGTAGAAATATATTTGATTTGTAAATATAAATCTGTCAGTATAAGTACGTGTTTTCAAAATGTCAAATAATGGTTTGCAACTACACATTTACGACATGGATCATGTACAGCAAAAATTTACACAGATTGCGTTTTTAGAGCACTTGGAAGTTGATGATGATTTTTCGAGGATTATCTTTTTCTTTGGTGAGGCACATTTTCTCCTCTCTGGGTATGTTAATAAGCAAAATTGCCAGATATGGGCAGAGGAAAATCTTCATGTGATTTACGAGGTACCATTACATGTCCAAATGAGACTGTTTGGTGCGCACTATGGTCAGGTGGCGTCATTGGAACTTATATTTTCGAAAATGATGAAGGTCGAACTATTATAGTTGATGGTGAGCGCTATAGGCCCATGATAATCGATTAATTTTGGCACGAAATTAATTTCGTATTACAGATTTCTATTTATTAAAACAACAAATTAGATTTTGTTTATAAACGATCAACCGGAAAGGAAAAAGATACTTTACTTAAAGCACATTGCTATTTTAAACATGGAATTTACGGGAGGTCATGTGCTGGCCACATCAGATTTTTTTATATCTTCTTCTTGTTTAACCTCTCTAACAGCGTGTTAACCCCCTTCGCCCTTCTTGTGCCTGTTCATTTTTTGCATGTAGCAATAAATTCCCGGCATACATGTGGCATGTAAGCACGACGTGGCGTCGTGTCGCGTAGGCTGATTTGAAACGTGCAGTTACAATGTGTCGCTGAACACGGCGCGAGGGCGGGGGCGGGAAAGGGGCGTTCCGCTAATTGGCTTGTCAGCCGTCGCGACGCCGCCGAACAACTTGCAAAACGAGCGACGCTGGAAAAGTGTGGTCAGTCCGAGATGCAGAAATCCTTACCGAGGAACAGCTGCAGTCGACACGTTCGTTTTCGTTTCCAATGTGGACTCTGGACTCATTATTTTATCATATTTTTGCCCCAACAAACCCTTGCGACCCTCAAGGCAAGGCGTTTAATAAATCAGGACGACATACAGAATTAAACCCTTCGATGGAGAGGACTGGTGGGGGTTATATATTAAGGGTTACTTTCAAATTCGTCAAAATTAAGTCCCGTGGACATTCAAGCCTCAATTTATTGATTCATAACCCCAAGGATAATAATAGTAGTAAAAGGGTGTCAACAGCCAGACATTACAATGAGAAAGACAAAGAAAGAGAATTTTGTTTAAATGGAGTTTGTGTGAGAGCGAGAGAGATGCAAGAGTAGAAAGAGAATTGCGTGCGATGGGTTATCGGTCTCTGAGCGAATCAGGATGGAGTATCCAGGGTCTGAAAGAATAAGTATGTGGGTATCCAGGGTCTGGACGAATCAGAATCGATGATACAGAGTCAGAACGAATCGCGATGTGGGTATCTAGAGTCCTAATGAATTGGAATTCCCTAGTCGCGCTGGCGGGTTTCGCATTGGGGGCTATCACGATACGTGTATTCTGGTATTGTATTAACGTGCAAACTTTAAATAATAGATGGAAGAAATATAATGTTACGCTCATGCGATGTGGAATTTGATTGTATATCTTTTTAATGTAAACTATGAGGTCATATCGTCTTCTCCTCGTGGCTGTTAGTCCGCTGTGGGATTTTTTGTGCCTCTTAGAATAACGTAAACATTTCAGATCCAGGGCAAAGTGATATCTAGTCTTCGGCTGTTTGTATGTATGTAGACATAACGATTTTCTCGTCTTGAGATGCCGTCTCTTATTTTATTATTTAATATCGTTTTATAAAACAATTTAGTGATAATAAGTATTAAGTGTAGTTTCTAATATTTGTATTGTGTGTTGTTTGTGATTATTAAAGTGATTGATTACAGTATTTGGAATGTTTTTCATAATAATAAGTGTTAAACGAAGAGATATCATGCCCTTACTGTTATGAGAAATGGAATATATTTGGAAAAGAAGCTTTACTTAATTTCGTCTGAAGGTAAGATTATTTAGAAATAAAACATGTTAGTTGTTTATAAAAAGTTAAGTGTAATCTTCACATTTTATTAAATATAGTATACAGTAATAGTAAAACATAATATATAATACAATATTAAGGATATATATTTTACATTAAAATTAGTGAACTTACTTTTATATTATAATTATTAATTTAAATATACTTATAAGATAATTATAAATACATACATTTGAATAATATATTTTAAAGTAAAGTAATATAACAATAAGGGTTATTATTTTATATTATAAATGAGTGGTTACCTGATTTAAATATTAAACTCTAATATGATATATGCCATCACAAATAAATATATAAATATTACGTTTCGTTTACGAGTATTTTTGCTTTTTCACAGTTCCAAACGGTTCAGAACTAATATCATTAAATTTTCTTTTAAGATAAACATTTTGATACGTTTTAATTTGATCGCAAGATAGTACACGAAATTGTTTAGTGCGTATAATTTGATTTTCGTATTTCAGGACAACAGGTTCAGTGTATTCAGTAATCATTTTTACTAAATTATCAAAATTAACTATATTTTCATTGCTTACATTAATTGTTATGCCTTTAATTTTGTATTCTGTTTTAATATTATTTTTATCGCCAGATACACACACTTGAAATGCGTAATGTTTTGGACCCCCAGATGCAAAAGTGTTTATATAAGAACCTTTACCATATTTATCGAGTTCGTTCGTCATATCACCCAAAAAATTTCCGTGTTCCGGCATCCACTCGTTTGGTTTTTGGGTATAAATTATACTGTCAGTGTCTGTATAAAGAAGACGAGTTCCAAGTTTATCTAAATATTTGTAAAGGTATATACGTGCTAGTGCAGTTGTATAAGCTGCTATGAAAACATTTGTGGTAGGAGAAACTTGTCTATTATTGTCCTTCCACGTAATATACATAATTTCTTCATTGATAGGTATGGTTGACTGTACTTCATAATTTGGATTGCAGAAATATGTTATTAATTCCTCATATGTAGAAATAATTTTAGTGTGAGATAAGTCATCTCTCATACCAAAGCGACCCCATAAACTATTCAATTGCAATTTTGAAAGAGATCTTAAACCAGGATTATTTTGTACTTTATTTTTATCTAGCAATATTCCCTCTCGTTTAAAAAAATCTTGAATATATTTTTCTTTTAAATTTTCATTATTTAAACATTCAATAGGCCAGTCACTAGCTTCTTGTTTAATTTTTAAAAAATTATTGACATAGTTTGCAAATAAACCACCAGTTTTTGAATTTGGATCATATTTTTCAGTTTCAAATTTCCAAACTTCGTATATTTGAACAATTTTATAATCTTTAGAGGCAGCTAAACGAACTTCATCAACGACCCATGTAGATGTTAATTCTCTTTCAGTATCAGAGTGTGTACAGTCATTGATATTCATATTCTCCGCACAAGTTCGACATAAAACAAACATACATTTTTTGTTTATTTTCATTGGTAATACGGGATGATATAATTCACGTGGCGGTAATATTGTACATTTAATTAATCCCTCAAAATTAAAAATATCTGGACAATCATCGCCTATATAAATTGTAGGATGTCCGACTGGGTACTCTGAATATTTGTTAATATACGGATATAAGCTACAAATATCAGAATAATAAATTTTTTCGTTCTTACTTTCATCAATTTTATAATGAGTTACCATTGTTTCAACTCTTCCTCCATAGAAACTGTCACGTGGATTTATGGGCTTTATAGACAATATTTCACGTGTATTAAAAAACTGTTGTAAATTAATATTATTTTTACGATTTTTTTCGAATTGACAACCCCATATTTCTATTACTTCAAATCCTGCACCTTTTAATATTTCTATTTTTCTAATTGTTGATTCATATCGAAAATTCATTGTATCGTCTGCAGAATTTAATAATGAAATATTACGTTTGTGTGGATAACATATAGGACAACCATGATACCAACAGCCTTGATATTCAAATATTATTTTTTTATTTTCTATTTCTGTGTACCCGTCTACTTTAAAACCTAATACACTACGTTCATTATTATTAAAAGCGTGTTGTATTTTAATGTTTCGTTCTTTCTCCTCCCACAATAACCAAATAGTTGCTTCAAAAGAATATTTTTGTTTACATCTGTAACCAGTTGGTGGCACAATAGCTATTTTATTTTCTTTCAAATAATTTTTTCTGTACGTATAAAGACATGCACTAGCTATGGTTATTGAACGTCTAAAAATATCAATATTATTATTTTCAAAAAATAAAGTTTTAAATTTCATACATGCTTCCCGTAATATATTGACGTCATTTATACAGTATTTAATTAATTCTTTCTTCAAATTAAAACTACAATTAGACTGTTTGTTTTCGTTATACCATTTATTAAAACTTACATTTTCATCGGAACTCATACTCTGTGTAGGAAAATATTGTTTTGGGGGCATGGGTCCAATATAATCTAAATTTTCACTTCGAATGAAATAATAAGGGAAATAACCTTTTTCCAAAACATTATCACATTTCAAGTCAAGTGCACTAGGCATCTTACTTAATTTCATAGGTAAAAAATTTAAACTATCAATAAAGTTTATGTTTTTTAAACGAATATTTAATATTTTATTGCCCCGAATTAATATGTCCGGTGTTAATTTTAAAGTATCTGCTATGTATCTTAAAAGAAAATGTCCATCATACGATCTAAGATTATGTGCAATTACAATAATCTCTTTCAAATTTTGTCGTGGTAACATTAAATATTCAAAAAACTGTTTTATAGGATTTTCCATAAATACATGTTCACGAATACCACAATTATTACAAAATTTATTACTCACATTAATACTTCTTTCTAGACAATGTATGCAAGATTGTTGGGCTACACAAAGGACTGGTATGTGTTCAAATGAAATCTTTTCTTTCTTCCTTTTAGATGAATGGGGTGATGCCTTATCGTCGTTGAATGGTGTATTTTGTGAACACTCCAAATCAAAAAAGATGTAAAGTACTTGTGCAGCTGTTTTTGAATCGTCCGTCGTAATAACTTTCATAAAACACTGATGATTCGGTGGAAAATGTTGCTAACAAAAAACAATAAATAAAATTAGAAATATTTAACTAAAAATATAGAATTCAATAGAATTACTAACTTGACATACGGAACAAAATATTTCAAAGCATTCGTGGGGTGTTTTTCTTGTATTCAGGTTATAAGTTTTGGAACATTTCTTGCAGTATTTAATAACTTCACACATTGATCTATTTTTAGTGTATGAATTAACTCTTTTATGATTTTCAAAGCAATCCTGTCCATTAAACTGTCTTTGGCATTCGTCGCATATTACAAGTATATTATTTTCACTTTCTATGTGCGAACTATTACACCGTGAACATGAAAAAGGACATCTATGTGCACCTTTCATTTTGTAACCTAAATGACATTTACGACAATAATACGATAAATTAAATGCACCAGTTACGCTAAGAATAGGATTATAGTGATTATCAAAATATAAAATATCAATATATTGGTCAGTACGGTTAAAGACGTCAGGTCCTTCAAAAATAATTTCTCGTCCTAATCTATCATCACCAAATAGAGTAATTTTAAAATTTTTAAAATTATTTTGAAAGTCTTGCAATTCTTCAATTCCTGCACCGTTGTCTAAATTTATGTTAAATTTTTGACATAAATCAATGGCATGTTGTTTTTGTAAATTTTCATTTTTACGTAATTTTTTATATAAATCTTGATTTTCCAAATACGCAATACTTAATACAATAGCTCTAGCTAAACACAAATTATCGTTATTTTTTATGTTTATTATCGAATGTTTTCGGCGACAGTATTCTTCAAACGGTACATATTTTAAATTCGGTTTTCCTTTACCTGATGGCATAATTGTATGAGCTACCGATAACATAAGGGTGTCATTTAGGAGAAAATTTTTGTTACTCTGTAATACACTTTGTATGGCATTTACAATAACATTCGATGATAATTCAGAAAATTTTTTGTAACTTATACCGATTGGATAATCTGGGGAATTTTCGCTAAAAATTTCAATACCTATTCGATCTGAAGGTAAAATTTTCATTTCGTCAGATAAATATTTTATTAGTCTATCAAATATAGAATTTAACCATTGAACAGGATTTTTGTTTGAGGAATCCGTATTTACTGCAATATTAATTTCACGCCATGCAGATTTGAATTTTTTCATTTTTCTTTCACGAATATTTAAAATTTTGAATAGTTGATGATCAATATGTGAAGTTATATGTTCTAAAGATGTTTCCGGAGAATCCGTTGACGATGATATCGGTAAAGTAGTGGAACTTGTACTCGTATTCGAACTTGAAGTAGTAGGTTTCATTATGTGATGGTCAACAGATGATTTGGGCGGTGTATTTACTGATACAATTGAAGACTATATTAGAACATTAATAAAATAAAATAAAATATAAAATCTTACTTGAGACGTAGGCGGTTGCAAACCCGTTCCTGAAGTACCTTGTTCTAAATCATCTTTTAGAAGTGAGGCTGCAGCAATTTCAGCTGATAAAAATTCAGCTGTACCCGGCACCAGTGTTGTAAACTTTATTAATGTGGCTGCATTACGCCCGGCACTCATATTTTTTAAGCCCAAATAAGTCACACCCAAGTGAGGTGTATCGTTAAGTGATTGAATTTGCTCATTTGTTAACGATGAAAATCTTTCCGGTAGGAATATAGAAAAGGCCCCCAAATCACACAAAATTTTATCGCCAAAAGATTTGGTTTTAATTTGTTTAATTTTTTTAACTTTATATGGTTGATTTTGTTTTAATTCACGCACTTTCTTCGTAGGTTTAAATTCGGACAACTGTCCGATTTCATTAATTTTTTCCATATTCATTTTAATTTTGAATCGTTGTATGCTTAAACGAACTTGGTACAGAATGAAGATAATTTGACTAAAACGATGCATTTTATATTGATATCTTAAACAGGGGTTCTCAAAGAAATATTATATTTGATGCATCCTTTTCTATATTATTCACAGAACAGTAAATCGCATTTTAAAAATTTTTATACCCCTGAGCATTGTTTATTTATTAGCTCTCTGAAACTAAACATATTTGTCTTTATATTCCTTTATAAGGTTTGATTATTTGATTTATTAATTGAAATATCATTAGTCAGTTTATAGTCAAAAACATTTTTATCTTAAGATTTTCTTTTATAAAACTTGATTATTTGTTTTGTTAATTGATATATCATTAGTCAGTTTTATATAATCAAAACTACGAACGTGTTTGAACCTGCAAAATTTAGAAAATAGTATATATATGAGTTGCATAGAGATCGATTGTAGTTTGAAATAAGTGAGGATTATGAGAGTGTATATTTGTTTCTTCGTTTAAAGTGTCAGTGTTGAAAATGTGGGCTGCTTATGTGCATACAGAGGACGCTATTGATCTTGAATCAGCTGTAAAAAATTTAAAAAATCATTGCTATTATTTGGCACATGACAATGAACATGAAATAGTTTACAAGCGAACACGTTTCGATGAAGATTTCGAAAAATTTTTAAATGATTCTTACCGAGAAGATTCGAAACGTTATACTGAAGGTGAAGAAATTTGCTATAATTACCTTATTAAAAAAAATAATATTATTCAGTTACTCGTAAAATTCAAGAAAATTAAGTTATTGCAAGAATTAGAAAGTGAAGTCGTTGATTTTCTTGAGGAAGAGGAAAAGGAATTTTTCAACTTTTTAAAATCTCAAGCAGATGATGAAAAATCGATAGAGAACAAGGTAAGTTTTTTGTAAGATAAACTCAAATATTAGATATAGTTGACAATTTGTTCATTTTTACAGAATGGCCCAGAAAATGATAACCAGTCATGCATCTCGCTTATTGCTTCAACAAGCCTACAACCTTTGCAACAATAATGAAAAAGTCCTGTATGTGGGAATTTATCCCATAAATGTAGAAGTCGTTGTTAAGATTGTAAATTATAAATCGCAGAACAGTATTGTATTCAATGTGTCAGAATGGAATGCTTTTGTAGATTATATAAAAAGTATTGTAAATCTAATAAGTAGCACTGGTGACGAGGAACATAATATTGAATTTCATAGACTAGAAACTGACTATTCAATCTGTATAAAATGGATGAAAAATGAAATATTGTTAGATAAATTATCACTAAAATTTATATGTAATATAAGTGATATTTTGTCAGACATGCTAAATTATTTTAATTCTCTTCTTTTTGGTGAATATTATAGGGACATTAATACTCAAGCTTATTTAATGCCCGGAAAATCTCTTGACAATATAAAGAAACTTATATTCAAAGAAGAAAATAATATTGTTTGTACTATATATAAAGAAATGTTGACTTTTTATCCAAATTTCATATTAGATGATTTAAAATCAAATATGTATTATGTTCCCAGTAATTATAATAAATTTAAACACTTGATTAATAAAATGGATACTTGTAAATAAAATGTTATATAATATTGCATAATCATACCTCCTTTTTATACCGTTTTTTGTGTGTGTATGTAAATGTATAATGAAAATTCGTAAATATATATATAACAATTAAGGTAAACTATATTTTATATGTTACTATAAACCTTATACTTACTTTACTCCTTTTACTCCTGAAAAATGTAAATAAAGGATACTGGGTAAGTATATACAAATATCAAATAATATTTACAAAATTTATTATAAACATATAATAAGTACAGTATTATTAACATATAGTTTTACAATATAAATAATAATGAAAAAATATATAGATACATAATTATTCAGAATTGATCTTCTTGTTTTCTTGATAACCAGGCGTGAATTGTAAATACATTACGAAGGGCACATGCTGGTACACAGTTTCTTTGTGTTGAAAGTGGCTTATGGGAAAAACAAGAAAAGTTTGAAGTATATTTGTTCTTTATTCGTAGTGACGGTGGCATTTCATCATAGTCATTTAAATTTTCTGCCAAATCAACTATGGTACACATTTCATTATTTTTAAGTAACTTTTCCATCAGTTTTCTTTTTATATTTCCCTTTAAATATATTATACAGTCGCAAGATAATAGATCCTTTATTATATTATGAGCTGTGTAATAATCTATATATCCGTCATCCCACGGTAATCCGTGATAATAACGATGCAACCAAGAAATCTGTTTCCTTAATGAAAAACTGACTTCACTCCATTTACAAGGAGGTTGAACAAACATGTGTTGTAATTGCGTATCATTTTTTGTTAAGATTGCTATTTCTTTTAAAATAAAACGATTATTACTGATACCATATCCTTGAATATCAATAATAAATTCTTTCATTTTTATAAACAGTTTCTTTTATAAAAATATACGATTAAATAAACAATTTTTGATTATAAACAGTACGATGTAATATAATGAAGAGTTACTTGTGAACTGATTTATATTTTTCTTACAAAACCTTTTTAACAATATTCGTTAATGGATTATATTCGATGAGTCGATCGTGCAATATGATGCAATACGCAGAAGTATTTTTTGGAATTGGATTTTTTGATTCAAATTCTAGTCTTATATCTATTGTAGATGTTTTCATAGACTCGTTTTGTCTTGAACAATCAATTACAAACACTGGTGCTATGTTCTTTAAATCCTGAACACCAAATAAAGGGTCACCATATCCACTTCGACCGTAATACGATGATTGAAATCTTTTATACATATCATACATTAAGGCATATTTATTGTTGTCAATATCTAAATTAATATCTTGATACGGAAAACATTCAGAATTTAAATATAATTTTACATTAGTAATATTACAGTGGTCAAATAATGATGTGTCCTTTTCTAAAGAGTTTTTTCTGTCAGTTTGAAATACTAGTAAGACATAACGAGGTTTCTCCAGCTGGGCACTTGTTTTTACAGTCCATGTATGTTTCGACGTATTTGGTAACATAGGAAACTCATATGTTGACCAACTTCGAAAATTTATATGAATAGGTTTACCTTGTTCAACTATCTTTAATAAAGATAAACGTTCAGGATTGGCTACGTATACGTACGGTACACGCCACTGGATTTTATTAAGTTTTACAATTATGTTATTTAAATTGCCTGCTTGCGAGCATACTAAAGCATCATTATCAGTTTTAGAACGTACCAATATTAATTCTTGACGTGAATTTAAAATAATTTTGTTGAAATCTTCAGCAAATCCTAATAACATTTTTAATGGTATACATACATTAAAATTTTCTTTGTAACTAATTGTATTGTCAGCATTTTTTATGTTCCATCCTGCATTTTCTAAAGAAAGTACTTCATTTGGTGTAATTGACGTATACGCTTTGACTGTTGACGTAATACCTAATGTTTTTGTACGGTCGATTTCGATCCCATTTAATTCATAACGTATTTCTTCAAACAAGTAGACGATACCATTGTTGATGAACTTAATTACTGCTTCCGGTCCCTGTTGACCAGCTTCAATTTTACCTTCTATATAGAGAAAACTGTGTGCTGGTAATGTATATATATCTTGCTGTTGAATTGGAATACGAATTTCGTCGTTATTATTAAAAGTTGATGTCACATATGGCTGATGTGTATGCCACTCTATGCGGTTAATAGACTCATCGAATATAATATCTTCGTCCACTGATAACATATCATCAGTGATGAATGTTGTTGCACTGTTCATGTTTTAACTTGTATCCAAGAGCTCTCAGGATGTTTTGACTATTTGTTGTTAACTTCGAAACGGAAGAATCGTTTCTGATATTTTTTCCAGATGAACATCTGTATTTATAAATATCAGATTTTCTTCTTCTTCGTGGAATCGGTAAAGGATAACCCTTACGTAGTGAGTTTTTATTTTTTATCTTCTGAAGAATCATAAGGTTAAAGCTGTTTGATATGTAATCTTACTGCGATGGCTTCTCCACGAAAATTGACTAAATTATCATCTTGATCGAGTATTTTAAGCGTTAGATTGTCGATTGTATTTACTCGAAGTGGGAGATAAATTATATTGTTTGGGATTTCCACTATCTTAAAACCAGGTGGTACCATTGGGGTAAATTCATGGATTGTATGCATTAATTTCTCATTTGTATAAGAACCTGTTGTAATGTTACACTCTATCCGAATATTAGAAACTTTAATAATCTGAACAGGTATATCTGATTCGTGCCATTTATTTGGTTCTAGAGCTCGTTCTGTAAATCCTAATAAAGGCCCAAAACTATTAGGTTTATTAAAATAAATCCATTCACTACACTTTATTTCACTTTTTAACGTATTATTATTGGCGGTCAATTCAAAATTAATTTCACTTGGTAAATGCGTTTTAATATATTCATTTATGTCTTTAATTTCATAAGACCCTTCTGACAGATATATGTGTGAATCACCGTAATATAATCTATTATTTTTTTCTTCGATGTTCGGTATAGAATTGTATGTTTGAAACAGAACTAACCCCAATTCGTATTCGGTACCTTTTTCTAATTCAATTGGCGGAAAAAAGTTCGCATTTAGAATAGAACTATTACTATGTAATGTTAATGTTAAAGACATTATTATGTTGACGTTTCAAATAATAACATAGAAATGATCTCCTGTGGTATCAACGACTAGTTTTATTCAGAAGAAATTTTAAACAAAGATGTCCACATATTACTGTACTAGGCGCTTGTTCTTGTTTGTAATTATAGAAAATTTTACAATTATTACCGAGATACTCTATTATTTCTTTTGGAGGTGGTAAGTTACCTATGCTGTCAAAGTAAATTACATTATAACCACGTTTTTTGTAAGCTACCCAGTGAGTTCCTCTGCCATCCATATCATCCAAATTAATTATAGCAGATTCATTCATTTTTGGATTGCGTGGTAAGTTATTTAGCATATAAATACCACGAAAATATGGTATTTCGTAATGACGAGCATAGTTTTCTAAATCTATATTAGTTAGCGGTACTCTCGGTAATTTTAATGGTTTTTTGGATACGGGGTCAGATATAAACCGTAACCATTAGAGGTAGGGGCTACTTGTAGGCCTTTCCCTATGGCTATAGCTTCCATACTACGATTATGACGTTTATTTTCCTCCAACTCCTTTTTAGCATTCTTAGCAGAGATTATTGTTTTTGCAACTCCCGCTGCCCCACCGGTAAGAGCGCCCAGTGCAGATAATCCAGCAAAGATTGGTATTAATGGGAGAATGCCACCAGTTTTGGGTAATGGGATTATTCTGTCTTTACTTATAGTATGTACAGATGGTTTGTGATTATTAACTTCACGTTTAGCTGCTTTCAGTGCAGTTTTTATAATTCCTTGTGCCGTTAAATCATCCATATGTTTGAGTGACTTTCCTTTGGATTTAATGGCTAACTTTGCAACCTTCTTCACTGTATTTAAAGTTGTTTTTTTACATGTTCGTTTCTTAATTTTATTTATTGCACCCATTTTCATTCCCATTCCTAATTTTCGTTTAACTTTCATGGTGTTGGCTATACTCCACGCCGCAGCTTTTTCCGGTAATGAAGAATCAGTAGCTAATACTCTTGACCAGGCTTTATTTTCTAACACTTTATCGGCGTCGTGACGAGCAGTCAAATTATCTTTATTCTGAGAATATGCTATGTCGTGTTCTTTACAGGCTTTATCTAATTCATTTATACCTGGATCACCTCGTTGTAAACGTTGCTGAAGTTTGGTACCGGGACCACAATACTGATATCCAGGTATATGTAATTCGATCGGAAGACGATTGATTAATGAATTGATCAATCCGTTACCTGCATATAAATAGCGAGATCTGGACATATTCTTGGCTTATTATTAACTGACAGAATTCTTAAGTATAATATGGTATTTATATGTAATCCTATGACATTTTCATTGAACGGAAAAGAGATAACATTTACCTACGCTTCATATAATATATACAAAAAGTGTAATGAAAAATCTATCAGTGTTCACCATGAAGTTGATTAAACAACCCGTATCAATAAAGATTCAAAATTTTGATAATATTACATCTGAAAATAATAAAACACAATCGCTGAGACATGGTTGTTTGTTACCAAATACGATAAGATGTATAATAAGTGGTCCTTCAAATTGTGGAAAAACGAATTTAATGATAAGCTTAATTACGGATCCGAATGGTTTAAAATTTAAAAATATTTACTTGTACACAAAAACTCCGAACCAACCAAAATATCAATTACTTCAAAATATATTAGATCGCATTCCAGACATAGGTTATTTTCCGTACCAGAATACTGAAAATATTACAGAACCACATAATGCGAAAGCGAATTCCCTTTTTATATTCGATGACGTCATCTGTGATAAGCAAAATATTATGCGTGAATATTTTAGTATGGGTCGTCACAGTCTGGTTGATTGTTTTTATTTAAGTCAGACATACACTCACATTCCAAAACATTTAATTCGAGACAATGCAAACTTACTTATACTCTTTAAACAAGATGATATGAATTTACATCATATTTATACGGATCATGTTAATACAGATATGAAATTTTCTCATTTTAAAGATATATGTTCATTATGTTGGAATAGGAACAAATATGATTTTTTAGTAATTGATAAAGATAAAGAATTAAATAACGGTCGATATCGTTTAGGTTTTGATTCGTACATAAAGGTCGATATGTAAAATTTTCAACTAGATCACACTGAACTGTTGTGCAAGTATGTCAACATCAAATTCAAAGATAATGAACACTAAATATAAATCGAAAAAGAAAGCAAAAGTCAATAATAATGTTATTATTGATATTGAAAAAACAGCTGATAATATACGACGTAAATATAGAAGTATTATAAACCGAGAAAATAGTAGAAATGATTTTTATTCTAAACAATATAAACCCATTGTGGAACCGCTCACAGATGTACTTCAAAAATTGTCTGTTCCTCCTGTAATAGATATACCGAAGAAAGAAATCGGCAAAGTGACAAATGAAAATATCATACAAGACACTAAAGGATTAATCGCAGATCAAATACATTTTGATACTTTACTTAAAACGGAAAGTGGAAGAAGTATAATTGAACAGTATCTTAATACACATATTGGACCGATAACACGAAAATATATTAAACAATTACTATTTCGCATGGGTCAAAACAAGATTATAGATAAACAGTACGGTGTAAGACGCGTTGGTAATGACTTTAAAATTGGTGAGTCACACTTGCTTATGACAAGTGATGATGACGTCATTATAAATAATAATCAATATAAAATAACACCAGGCTTGGCTCAGTTACTCTTTCTTAATTCACCTAATAAAAAAGAATATACAGTGGAAGACTTACAAAACTATAAAACAATTCTTCTCGATACAAATGCCCATAAGAAAAATTACTTACCACTGGAACAGACTAGAAAGAATAATTCATACAAATACAGGAATATTATAAAATATATTGAATCTCAGCCAGTGACTGGAAAAGGTGGCTCAAATTTAATACAAGTTTCTAAAAATCCAATTGACTTAAAGTACTGGAACGATCCTAATGAATTAGTTGAACGACTTTATTTACTTCATTCTTCACGTGCGATTGGCCATAGTGGCCTTGATACAGAAATAGCATCAATAGAAGAAGAGTTAAGAGAAGAGGAAATCATTGTATAGAGTCAGTTTCATCATGTCAATCGACAAATTTGGACGTTACTTGGATCCATTTTATATTACTTCAGGTGGAAAACATTCTACCCCTTCGTCGTATAAAGTTCAACTTCAGTTTCCATTAACAAGCGAAGGTGACGTAAATTTTGCCAATAAACGATTAACTAACATCAATTTGCCTCGCAGTCTTCACGACGCTGCATCCAAAAAATACGTAGACGAGAATATTAGTTCGTTTGCCAAAAATATTCAAAACGATCTGCATCTTATACGAGACAGTGTAGCATTGCTAGTTAATAGACTGGATCAAGATTTACAGAATATCATACAAAATATTAATATCATCGAACAAACTCAAAAAAATACAATTAAAGAAGAGATAATACGTATTAACGGGTCAATTAATAATTTGAATAACGACTTACAAAGTGTAAAGAATATCGCTACAGACGTATCTTCTCTCAAGCAACAGATGAGTTTATTTATACAACCAGAAGATACATAAATAATTATGAGTAATATAAAACGTATAATAACCAATGAACTACACAAGCCAGCACGTCGAAATTTTACTAGACGCAAAGTTATATTACAAGGTTTTGATGATTTATGGCAGGCAGATTTGGTGGATATGTCAACATATGCCAGTAAAAATAATAATATCAAGTTTATGCTCACTGTTATTGATACCTATTCAAAGTATGCGTGGGCGATTCCAGTCGCCACAAAATCAGCAACAGATGTATCTACAGGTATGAAAATAATTTTTTCAAGTGGACGTGTACCAAGAAATCTTCAAACCGACGATGGCAAGGAGTTTTTTAATAAGGATTTTAAAAAACTAATGTCCGATTATCAAATTAATCATTACTCTACATTTTCACATTTAAAGGCAAGCATAGTTGAACGCTGGAATCGAACGTTAAAAAGCAAAATGTGGAGATATTTCAGTTATAGAGGATCCTATAAGTGGATAAATATTCTCAACAATCTGGTTAAAGAATATAATAATTCCAAACATCGTACTATACAAATGAAACCGTCAGAAGTTAAAAAAGATACATACATTCCAGCCTATCATAATAAAAGATATCATCAGTTGAAACCCTCGTTATTTCAAGTGGGTGATCATGTCAGAATAAGTAAGCATAAACATGTGTTTGAAAAAGGATACACTCCAAACTGGACTACAGAAGTATTTAGAATAGCTGAAGTAAAACATACAATACCTGTAACATTTATAATACAAGATTTGGAAGGAAGCCGCATTAAAGGTGGATTTTATCAAGAAGAGTTACAGAAGACAAAATATCCTAATACTTACTTAGTTGAAAAAATTCTACAAAAACGAGGAAATAAATACTTGGTCAAGTGGCTAGGATTTGATAATAAACATAATTCATGGATTTCAAAAGATAGTTTAATATAACTCTTAACAATTATTGTATAGAATATATTATAATATGTAATGTAACTATAATAAATGAAAATAATATATTTGTAAAATAAAATTCCATCTATTATTTAAAGTTTGCACGTTAATACAATACCAGAATACACGTATCGTGATAGCCCCCAATGCGACACGCGCCAGCGCGACTAGGGAATTCCAATTCATTAGGACTCTAGATACCCACATCGCGATTCGTTCTGACTCTGTATCATCGATTCTGATTCGTCCAGACCCTGGATACCCACATACTTATTCTTTCAGACCCTGGATACTCCATCCTGATTCGCTCAGAGACCGATAACCCATCGCACGCAATTCTCTTTCTACTCTTGCATCTCTCTCGCTCTCACACAAACTCCATTTAAACAAAATTCTCTTTCTTTGTCTTTCTCATTGTAATGTCTGGCTGTTGACACCCTTTTACTACTAATAATTCATCTATTTAATATTGGTATAGCTAAAAATGAGTATCTGTCGACTTTGCAAAGATGACGATGAACCTACGGAGCATCCTATCTGAATAACCAGCTATGGCCTCCAAAAGACTTATGCCAGGTTGCACCGACGTTTCTTAAATTTACAATTCATAAAACTGAACTTACATTAAGTATTACTTTATTTTTATCTACTGTTGCACACATATTTTTTTTAATAACCTTAAGTAAGTGGAGTTTATATATTTTTAAGCTGTTTAAATTGTACTTTTAGAAAGAAGAAAAATAAAATTTAGATATTTTGTTTGTGTTAAAGTTTGGAGGTTATATTGGTAAGTTCGATTCAAATAGAATTATAGTTTTTAAAATTGAAGTGTAATTAAATATATTCTTTGTTTTTAGCAAAAATGGTTTCAGACGAAAAAATAGCGAACACGAAGTGCCAACTAATTAAATTAATAAGTAAAGCATTGAAAGAAAAATGAATGCAATACTTACATGTCGTTATAAAATTCAATATTATTTTCTATTAAAATCAGTAATTACAATACTGTACCTATATATTTGGTTAATCGAAACCGTTGAAAAAAGCATGATCAGAAAGAGTATGAAAATGATCAGATCTGTCGTATATTTGCCTTGGTATTCCGCATAAAATTAAATCCAATGAATCTAAATCGCCATCATCGACAATAAAATCAATAATTTCAATGATTCTGATAGAAATTAAAAACGTTTCCATTCAATATAACCTCACTACTTACTTAAGTGCAAGATAAACCGTCAATTTCGGAGGTTTAAATTTATGGAAGCCTTAAGATGTTTATGGAGAGTTTAGCGCACGGTGCAACGAAATAAAACTAAACTTAAGGCTAAACTAAACTTAAATTCTTAAGTGGTATCGGTGCAACTGGGCATTAATCATCTATCTAAGTGACTCCTTGGACAGTAATAGGCTTCATGATATCTCTTGGGTTGTTCCCAGAAAACTAAGATAATTCATTTTTCAATGTCTTATCAGTTTCTAAGTGTAAATATTAATTTGTTTCATGCATTTTTTAGAACTTTTCATATGGGACGGGAAAGAAATTCTAATTAATATAAAACGTATTAAATAATCTTTCAAACAGCGTAAGTTCTGTTTAGAACTAAGGTCTAGTTCTTATAAAAAATATATGTTTATAATTAATACTAGTACGAATTAGGTAAGGCACAATTATATAGAAAAGAAATCTATTGTGGCCTGCACAAGACCTTCCGTCAATTCGATATATTTTGTACAAATCCCATACCAAAAATTCCTTGGAACACAAACTATTTTTACAAATTCCATGCCAAAAGTTCATTTGAAAAGATTCTATAAATCCAATAAAATTATAGCATAAACATACACTATGTAAATTGCACTTGACACTCTCTTCTTTCTTCTTTAGCTTTTCCCTATTTTATTAGTGGTCGCTGTGTCTTACTCATCTCTTCCTCTCATTCCTGTCCAACTCATTTTCTTCACATAGTTCTTCCTTGTTGTCTGCGATACAGTCCTTCATCTCTCTTTGGCCTTCCACGTATTTCCAGCATTGAAAGTTCCAATCTTGAGGCGAGGCTTCAACTGCAAGTCACTTGCGAGGGACCCTATGTCACGTATACCGCTTTCTGATCCTATACTTTCCATCTTTGGTTTTGTTTTTTGAATATATTCGTTGTTTCTATGATAAATAGCAAAACTGACTGATTTTTTAAAGTTAATCGTTATATAATTCTTTAACTCTGTATCTATTAAATATGAAGGAAGATATATAATCAAGCCGTATAGAGAAGAGCATTTATAATAACATAAAATGTCAAAAAAATAATATTTTACTGCGTTTTTTTTAAGAAAAACTGTTAAAAACTTAAAATAAGGTACTTTCGGTGGATCAGTTGAAATCAAAATCTAATCACCTCTTCATTTGAATGTAAAGAAGAGGAATACGATTGAATTATAATTTTTAGATTTGTAGTATTGGATTACATACACACACATACACAGACAAACCGACACACATACAGACATCTTAAAAATAGTAAATTCGTATGGTAGGGATCATAAAACGTGCTTATTCATTAAAAACTCACAACTAATTTTTTGACTAAAGACAATACCTTTCTTACCTAAAGGTGGCGGAAGGTAAAAAGAACAATGAACAAAAAAACTATTTATGAAAGAATGATTTTCATATATGGGTAAGATATTTCGCCATATTTTACAGTTAAATTATGATGCGTGCAATTTCGATAAAACTGGAAATCAAATCAATAATTTTTTTTTCCTATTTATTAAGCTCTCCCTATGGATATTAGCATTTTACATAGACAGTTACAATAAAATATATGACCTTATAATTACATTTACATTTATAAGTATTGATATAGATTGATGTCCTTAATGTACTTCAAAATAGATTTATAATTATTCGTGTTGAGTGTATCTTTGATGATTTCTGGTACTTGAAGTATTTGGACATTACATCTGTCACAAATTGGCGGTTCAGTTTTGTCAAAAAGATCAAATCCATAATTTAAAGTGCCGAAAGTCTGAAGGCAAACATGAAACATTGTAAAGATTTGATTTTAACAGGAAAGATTAGTAAGTATTTGGTTACTTGTAGTAACATCATCTACATACAGAGAACATGATGTAACCATAACCACATATATATGAAGGACAGAATCCTGGTAGGCATGAATTTTTAAGTGTAGTTCTTTATTCATATAGGTGAGTGTATGTGGTCCCTTCTGGAAGTGTACCTAGTTTGTTGGGCTTGGCTTGCGCTGACCTCTTGGAGCTGTGTGTTCCCGGGAGAGTTTGTGTGCGCGACGGACCTGAACGCGGACATAAGTTCCAGGTCTCGGTGTGTGTGAAACAACTCCCTGTGCGCGCTTACATCACTGCAAGGCAGGCATGGCAACGCACCGCTCCGCTGCACTCGCCATCGCCATAAACATTCTAATAAGACTGTGAGCGTGAGCTCGTTCGTAGTACGGAATGTGAAATGAAGCGAAGCATTAATAGTGATTAGCTAGGCTAGGCTAGCGCACGCATGGCGAATGTTTTTGGAAGGAATGACAGCGGATTAACCCCGCATCTTCGACTTATTACATCGCCCACTGCAATCGGATTAGCAACTCGGCGCTACGCTCTGCGCTCTGCTCTCTGGTCACGATTTCGATGGCGAATGGCTCACACTGCCTGTCTTCTCAGATTAGCTACGTCAACTATATACACTCCCTTTCAAAGCCAACTGCATAACGTTAATGGTAACACCAAACGAGGAAAAGTACACCACGTTCCATCGTACTACTTAAAGACTGTGACCCGTTTTACGACCGCACTTTTATAATAAAAGCGCTTTTATAGTGCGCGCTTTTACATTATATTCTTATGAGGAGTGTGCTCCATAAAAGTGCTTTTATTATAAAAGAGCGCTCGTAATACGGGTCAATATTTCTAGTGTTTCACAAGACAAGATTTCTTGTCTTGCTAGGCTATTTCAAGAAATTTAAATAACTCTTGTCTTGTGTTACTCTTGCAAGCAAAAATCTTGTCTTGCTTGCAAGACTCTTGCATATTTCTTGTCTTGCAATTTCATATCAATAGGAACAACATATTTAAATCGGAAGTGATATTTTACTTGAAGCTGTGAAGAGATTTTCGTGAAAAAATATATTATGCTATAATTGAAAACTTTTCAAATCACTTTTATATTAATGAGACCGACATATTAGATTCTTGTTAATATTAGTAAACCTAAAGTGGTACTTTACTTGAAGCTCTGAACTGATTTCCTTGAAAAAATATATTAAAATATGATAAAAAAAAACTTCTCAAATTTGGTTTTAAAACTCTTATATGATTGAAAACAACATTAGATTTTGAGTATATATGATAAGTCGGATGTGGTTCTTAACTAAGAGCTCTTAGCAGATTTTCAAAAAAAAAAAAACTTGATAAAATATAATAGAAAATATCTTATTAAAGACTTTTCTATTTATTGGAACAACAAATTAGATTTTGTTTACAAACGATAAAGTGATATTTAACTCCAAGCTCATTGCAATTTTAAACATCGAATTAGCGGGAGGTCATGTGCTGGCCATATCAGATTTTTTATCTCTAAATCTATAGAAGATATAATAAGAAAATTTAAATCAGATTGAGTACTTAATGCTCTTTATTATTTTTTATACTACAAATTTTCAAAATTTAATATTTAGAAGATTTTTTAAGAATCTACTACTTCCGGTTGTCAATTGTTACCAAAACCTTTTTAGCTTTTCTGATTAATGTGAGCTTTTAGCTAGAGGTAAAACCTATAATAAAATGTTGATATATTGAATTCTTGCACTCTTGCAATATTATAATATTGCAAGAGTGCAAGAATGCAAGAAAATACTAAAAAATCTTGCTATTCTTGCACTTCTCTTGCAGGGCAGATTCTTGTCTTGTCTTGCAACGAACTATATAACTCTTGCCTTGTTCTTGTCTTGCATTTTATGCAAGAACAAGACAAGAACAAGAAAAATGCAATACTCTTGTGAAACAGTAAATATTTCTAGTTTATTTTTGTTATTTTAATTTCGATCTTCAATACAATAATATTTTTATAAATTTAAGTCTTGAAATTGTAGAAAATTACAATTCGAAAATGTTCGTCATTAAATTTCATTAGTTCTCAAAGGTGTTCACTTGTAATAGCTATTTATTTAAAGCGCCGAAATATTATCTCTCGCTAAAAGAGGTATTAGATTTATGATTTTAACATTTTTACAATGATGTCTGTATGTGTGAGTGTGGATGTTTGTGTGTGTGTGCGTGCGTTTGTGTGTGCGTGCGTGTGTGTGTGTGTGTGTGTGTGTGTGTGTGTGTGTGTGTGTGTACATGTGGATATTGGAAGGGCAATTTCTTAAAAACTATAAGACTTAAGATCTGTTTAACTATGAATTCCTCAATCTGACATTTCTAGAAAGAGCTGAAAAGATTTTGGTAACAATTGGACAACCGGAAATAGTATTTTCTTAAAAAAAATCTTCTAAATATTATTTTTATTACAAATATTAAAAAATATAAAATACTTTATCCAATATATTGAACATTTTTATTATATCTTCTATAGATTTAAAGATAGAGAATTATAAAAATATAAAATAATCCATTGTATAATGAATCATACAACCCATGGAAACCAGTTGAAAAATTAAATTATTTGTAATTGACGTAAAAACCAGTATCAAAAATCCAGAGACATTACTGAAGGTTTTTTCTGGAAAGTACAATTAATATTTCTTTATTTTATCATTAATTAAATATTTAAAATTATAAATATAGCTACCGCATGGTAAGTTGACACTGTCTTTGAATGCGGAAAACCTAAAATGTGGAATGGGCTACTTGCGTGGTACTGAAAATCCGATTTCTGTCACTATATACGTAAAGTTATATTGAAAACATATATAAAAATATAAATTTTATTTTAAAATAATTATTTATTTTTTACTAAATTAAGAAAGAAAATTTTCTGTGACGTCTTTATATTTTAACTGGGGAGGGGAAGCATGTTTAAGAATGTTATCAATAGATGGCATGACGCGCGAGAAAGTTTTAATTTGAATTTGATATTAGTTCACTTTTCTCTCTCTCTGATCTCTCAAATACATTAATTGCTTTATAAATAAACACAGGTAGTTACTTGTAATTTAAAATATCGATACCAAAAAGATAAACTAAAATACTAACATCCAAACTATTATTGAAACGTCAAACAGGTGATCTACATTACCCGTACAAACATACCATTACTATGGGACGGCACCACGCTGTGGCATTACGACTATTCATTGGTGCGGCGTAATTCTACGTCATACATGGCGGGAATTCAAATAATCAAATTTCATTATTTTTTTTCTGGCTAATTAATAAAAATTTTGTTAAAAGAAAAAACATGGGTAGCAAGTTTTTACCTTCTCTTCAAAAATATTAAATAAAAAATGGTACGCAAGTAGCCCATTGAACAAGTCCAGATGTAATACCGCTAATCTCGTCAATAAATTGGAAGAATCTCGAATTTAGAAAAGTAGTAGTATAGAATGAATTGAAAAATAAAGAATAAATGTAATTAGAATTTTTTTTTTTATCTAAGAAAACAACCCTCGTACATCAAGTTCGTTTATAAAGTACAGAGTTTCAAAACATTAATGTTTACGAAAATGTAGACAAAGAAAAAGATTCTGAGTATTATAGCTTTTGCTTACTTTTAAAGACGCATGATGTCAAACTGTAAATAAATTTCTTGTCATTAGTCATCTCGATGTAAAAACAGTTTAGTTCTTATTTCTTTTAATTGGGAAAAGCCTCTTAGCTTCTGAAAGAACAAATCGTTTTTTAGAATTAACAGCGAGTAAAAAATAATTCCGCCGTTTCTTTGAAGTCGGGCTAGATATTTGATTCAATTAGCAACAGCACCAACACAACCCCTCAAATGGACTGAAGTGTTTGCGATATAGATATGGCTGCAAGTATTATTGTAGTGGAGTGAATAGTGCTCGTTGATTAATGGCAAATATTTTCGCAAATGTGAGCATCGCGAAATGAAACTCGGAGGAGTTTGTTAATATATTGGGGACATATTGGTTCGAACGTAATCAAGCAGCAACGCACACCTTGTCATATTACTTCTACAAACTACAGTCATGTTCGGGACGAGTCGGGCGGGCCACCCTCCAACTTCGCAACTCATCCAAGCTGTCGCCGATATCAAAATACTTTGCCAATAAATACCTACACATGGGGTTTGGCCAACGAATAAAAGAGGCCGACAAATGAATACATCAACAAGGGTTTTTGTTCATTGATAGATGTGCTAATCTGTTTTATATAGATTTTGGTAATGGCAAAATAATTTACCTTCTTGGAACTTAAAGCTATTCAACTCAAAATTTGGTATGACTAACATAATACCTCTGTTCCGTCATTTTTAAATAAAAAATCTGATGTGGTCAACACAAAACCTCCCGCTATTTAATTTTTACATACATACATACATACATACGTACATAAAATCACGCGATTCCCACTTAGGGGACTAGCAAATACCCGGAAACAATAGTAACAATAAGAAAAGGGATAAGAGTAAGAGCTCAGCTGACTCACTTCACTCTTTAACAACATTCTTCTTTCGCCTTGTCCACAATCATCATAGCATTCATACATAAGAACATATTAAAGTGACCGATTTTTGGTAGCGAATAACCGCGTCCGGACCACAATAATAGTTACGCAACAATCTTCCTTCGCCACACTTTCCTATCCATTTTTATTAATTTAAATACATACTTACGTATTTACTAACGCTGCAGACTGTACCATTGCATAAAACTATTGATTTATTTACTATTTTCTTTTTAAAATCTCACTATTATTAATTTGAAGTGATTAGTTTTTTGACAGTGACATTTACTGTCAGTTACATTTGTTTGAAATATGAACTGTGTAACAAAGGAATTGTGTTTATCTTAGGCTTCGGGAATAATAAAAAAAATTATTTTTAAATTTATCTGCAAAATATATAGAAAAAGTATTAATGTATTCCTGTAGAAAATTCAATAATCTTTAATTTTCATAAGACATAAAATGCGAAAAAATGGCATTTAATGATATTTTTTGAAGAAAAACCATTATGAGCTTCAGGTAAAGTGCCATTTCCGGTTATCCGATTTACACCAAAATCTAATGGCTTCTTTTCATATTAGAATAGGATAGAAATACAAGGTTTCAGAATTTTCTGAATGATAGTAGTGACACATACACACATACAGACATCATCTTGAAAATGTTAAAAATGGATTCTAGGGACCTTAAAACGCGGTCATTTACTAAAATCTCGATATGAATTTTCTGCATGATAGTATTTGAGTTAGAGCGAAGACAAAATCCCTACACATACACACATACATACATACACACACATACATACACACACACATACACACATACAGACATCATCGTGAAAATGTTAAAATTGGATTCTAGGGACCTTAAAACGTGGTCATTTACTAAAATCTCGATATGTGATTTTTAGCACGATCCCTATACCTCCCTTACCAAGGGTAGCGGGAGGTAAAAATCTGTTGAGGCCAACACAAGACCTCTCGCCACACATATTTTTTTTTAATAACCTTAAGTAAGTGTAGTTTATATATTTTTAAGCTGTTTAAATTTTACTTTTAGTAACAAGAAAAATAAAATTTACGAATTGTTCATAGTTGATTTTGTTTGTGTCAAATTTGGAGGTTATATTGGTAAGTTCGATTCAAAAAGAATTATAGTTTTTAAAATTGAAGTGTAATTACATATATATTCATCGTTTTTAGCAAAAATGGCATCAGACGAAAAAAGAAAGCGAACACTAAGTGTTTTCTACTAATCGGGTTATTGCTTTTGATACTCATTTTACAATTCTTGAAGCAGTGGACTTATGTGCAACACTGAAATCTCCTATTGTCAATAAGTGTCCTCCTCTGTTGCAAATACTCGTAAACATATTAATAATTGGTTTATAGGTGACACACTGTTCTTGCTAATATTTATGTAATTATACAAAATTTTTATATTCATAATTAAATTAATAAGTAAAACATTGAAAGAAAAATGAATGCAATACTTACATGTAGTTATAGAATTCAATATTATTTTATGTTAAAATCAACAATTCCAATACTGTATCAGTACTGTATATTTGGTTAATTGAAACCGTTCAAAAAAATCTGTTGTGGCCAGCACAAGACCTCTCGCCATATCCATATTATTATATTTAACATGTCTTCTGCACACATATAATTCTAATTATATCTATTTTTCATTGTATGAGGAAGTTTCTAAATGTCAGAGATTGTTCCAATTCATTAACCAGATTGGCGGTATTTCTGATGGATATATGCATTTACCACAATTTTACCTATAATTACAAATAATTAATAAATCAATAAGAAAAATTGAATATACTTCCCAGTAAAAGCTATCAGAATGTCACTAAAACTGTTGATTTTTGACACATTTAGAAATTATGTTATAAACATTGGAATTTGTCAACTGGTTTCCTTAGTGCCGTAGTCTCTGCGATTAGTTCACTCTATAAATTATAGTGTCTTTATCTCTAAATCTATACAAGATATAATAAAAATTTTAATTGTATTAGATGGAGAATTTTATGTTCTTCAATATTTAATAAAAAAAACCTCCCAAAAAATTATATTTAGAAGAATTTTTCTAAGAAACTACTACTTCCGGTTGTTCAATTGTTACTAAAACCTTTTGAACTATTCCCAGGAATGTCAGATTGAGGAAAATGCAGTTAAATATTTTTTAAGTCTTATAGTTTTTGAGGAATCGTGACTACAACATCCAGACATACATACATACATACACACACACACATACACACACACATACACATCCACACACACACACACACAGACATCATTTTAAAAATGTTATAATCGGATTGTAGGGACCTTAAATCGTGCTTATTCAATAAAATCTGGATATGCGAATTTTAGCATGAATCCAATACCTCTCTTAGCGAGAGGTAAAAAGCATGATCATAAAGACTATGAAAATGATCAGATCTGTCGTATATTTGCCTTGGTATTCTGTATACAATTAAATCTAACGCATCTAAATCGTCATCATCGTCAATAAAATCAATAACTTCCATGATTCTGATAGAAATTAAAAACGTTTGCATTCAATATAACCTCTCTACTTACTTAACTGCAAGATAAACTGTCAATTTCGGAGGCTTAAATTTATGGAAGCCTTAAGATATTTATGGAGAGTTTAGCGCACGGTGCAACAAGATAAAACTAAACTTAAGGCTAAACTAAACTTAAATTCTTAAGTGGTATCGGTGCAACTGGGCATTAGTGTAATAAAAATTTTTTAGGACTGTTGATCTTAGGGAATATAATTAATTTGAATCCCTATGTGTTATAAATGACCTGTGCGGAGGTTCGTCGGCTGGATCCATTATTATGGAGCAGGATTGCATGTCACCGCAACTTGTCAAACAGCGTACGTGTTTGAGCAGCGGCTTTCTCCTCGTCTCTGTGGCGACGTCAGCCAACCCAATGCCACTTGCTGCCTGTTGATGGCTTGAAGTATTGCAAAGTTTGATAGCGAAGTTTCTCCCCCGCCTTCACTCTTCACTGTCATCGCAAGCGAGGAGCTACGAGCAAACACCTTTGGGATGGAAGATATGTGACCCTACTCGTCTCATACCTGTGTATTAGCTCTAGGAGTGGTGCCTTTGAGTACGGGTAATTATGTTAATAGGTTAATTCCGGGCATGGATTCAATAACTCAATAATCGCTGTGATTGTGGATGCGTAGTGGTGGTGGAAGCACCGAGAGGAGTTGGTGGCTGGAGGCGATACATCTCCCTACCCCGACCGCGGGACGGTTATCTCTGTGAAATCCCCGGTCTCAACCGACGCCCGCAGGCTAATGTGGTATCATAGTCGGTAATTAGCCGACTGAGACTACAAGATAATGTACTTCGCCGGCATAAATCTTTCTGCGCAGCCAGCAACTCCGGCTATGGCAACGGAGCGAGTAGAGCAGTTCGTTCACTCCTTCACACACCAAGACGACTTCGACTGTCCTCCCACCATCAAGCCCCCAGGAAATTGTTAAATTGCATTAGAAAAAGGACCAGCTTTAATCGCATTTTACTTATCCAACTTCAGAAGAAACTGCCTCTTCTACATAAATATACTCGGTGTCTACTTTACCTAAGAACTAATATACTTTTTGGGTGGCCAATCCTAATACAGTATTAAATTAACTGTATTAATTAATTAATACTAAATTGGAGAGTGTGAAAATCAGTTGCTTCTTGATTTTAAATCACGTGATGTCGACTTATACTCTTTTCCACTTTACCAATTTATTATTATATACTGAGTTTACATGCAGTTTTGAAAACCTTTACAAAACGGTTCTCAGTTACCTCAAACCATAACTAAAAATTTACAGGTTTGTTTAAACTTGGTAAGGTAGGTATAGGGATCGTGCGAAAACTAACATATCAAGATTTTAGTAAATGTCCACGTTTTAAGGTCCTTAGAATCCAATTTTAACATTTTCACGATTGTGTCCGTGTGAATGTGTGTGTGTGTGTGTGTGTGTGTGTGTGTGTGTGTGTGTGTGTGTGTGTGTGTGTGTGTGTAGATTCTCTTAACGCTCTAACTTCAATACTACCAATAAAAAAATTTAAACCTTGTTCTATTCTAATATGGAAAGAAACCATTAGATTTTGGTGTAAATCGGATAACCGGAAATGGTTCTTTACTTGAAGCTCAAAATGGTTTTACTTCGAAAAATACATTCATATGTCATATTTCGCAACTTATGTTATATAAATTAAAGATTATTAAATTTTCTACAGATATGCATTCATTCATTTTCTATCATCTAGGGGTTATCCAACAAGCCCGTTTCAACTAAAATATTTTCAAAGCATGTTGGATAACCCCTAGATATCAAATTTCTTTAAATTATATTAAATAGTATTTAAAATATAAATAGCGCAAGCTCGTCCTGAGACACCTTGTATATTTTTTATATAAATTTTAAAAAAATCTTATTTATAAGTCCAAGATCTTATGTATCAAAAGTAAACACAAATTCTTTGTTACACAGTTCATATTTCAACTGTATGTAAATTTCAAATTGATAATGGTGACATTAAAAAAAAAAAATACTAAATAACGGAATAGTTATATGCAAAGGAACTTAATATAGTTGCAGCACTAGTAAATATATAGGTATGTATTTAAATTAATAAATATTAAATAGCGGGAGATATTGTGATGGCCACATCAGGTGGAACAGAGTATAGGTTGTTCTCCCATTAATAGCCGTATTATACCCAAAACTGTAAGTCTTAAATCTGTAAATATTGAAAAAACATCGCAACGAAACATGTCACTCTTATGTATAATTTTATAGTAATCAACAAAAATGTGTTTTTGTCATTTTTTAACAGATTTAAACTTACAGTTCGGATCATAATACAGCCATAATCCACAGATATTTATTTATTTATAAGTAACACTCTTTTATGATTAAAATGTTGTCATTTTCCGTTTCATGTTTAAAATTTAAGAAAATTGTGAGGCAATTTTCGTAAAAATATCTCAATTGGCTGGAAATGAAAATCAAAATAAATGTAATGAATACGCAATATGATTTCTCACTCGGCAAACAAAGGGAAAGAAAAAATTAACAAATTCATCAAATCAGCGGCAACAGGCGAAACAAACGGAACGCGGAGAAGAAAAAATCTCCCTCGGTCTGCGATGGCGATGCAATCCTCGACGCCTTTGTTTTACACCCCAATCTGCTCTTTTTTATTTCCTCATCTTCGTTTTACTAATAACTTCCCGGCTAAATGTGTGTACATAAAGGGGCGCCGACAAAAATCCACTTCTTATTCTTCCTGGCTTTAAGTACCTCCCGGCCTGTGACAGGTAAAAGGACAACGTTTTTAAATATTGGTGTTTAATAAGGATCACTGTCTTATTAGTGTCCTTGGAGGGGAAGCGCGATACTCCCTGGGATTTTTAATTACCAACGTGACAGTTATTAAATTTCATTTTAAATCTTGAAAAAAGACACTTCATTAAATGCGTCAGAAGGGCTTGACTCTCTCACTTGATGGAAATTTGTCAAGCAAAATAATATTGGACAATAAGGGAGACATACTTTGTAAATGATTTTTGTACGAGTGGAAGGCATATTGGCTCAATGCTGGATGGGTACAATTTCAGTGGACATTGCAGGGTAACATCTTGCACAGTACTTAGTTTTGGCTCGGTTAGGAATACTGACGCGTGTTTCTATTCCCTACATGCACACAGAACATGCACAAATCTCTTTAAAGATTATGGACACATTGTAGTTATTTACGGATAGAGGGTCGAAAGAAAATTATTGGTCTTGAGAGGTATGTACAACGTTTTACGCAGTACTGCAATCAAATTAAATAATTTAAAATTATTTTTAAAATACATTTAGGGCCGGTCTTATAAACAATAAATTAATCCTTAGTTAGTTACTGCACAAGTAAATTAAATGGACCATTAAAAAAGAAATGGATATTATAAAACTAATCTCACTATCAAATAACTAACGGGGGATTTAATTAAATTTTAGTAGTGTGTTTGTGGTTTTGTGAAAAGTTTCTATATTCACATTCGTTATAAACGTAAATAAGTTGATTTGACAGTTGGAAAAGAAATGTGATCGTGGGAAAAATCATATTGATATTGAAAAATATAACCTATTAGATATTGTTGAAGATTATTTTCATATAATTTGCAACGACACGGTTGCGTAAAATCGTAAGGTTATTACTAGCTCATTCATTGCGGAAATTGACATATTTCTTAATGTTAGTAGTTTTATATTTTCTTCAATCTGTCCCAATATGTGTAACACACATTGGTTTGACAATCGAAATCCATGTCGACAACCTAACAAAGAAAGCATTTAAAATGCTTGGTTTTCTTATCAGGTCATCAAAGAACTTTAAAAATCCCAAAACCTTAAAAGTTTTATATTTTTCTTTAGTACGAAGCCAATTAGAATTTGCAACAATTTGTTGGTCACCTCAGTATGCTATTTATATTAAAAGAATAGAGCGTATTCAAGAAAAATTTTGTAAATTTATTAGATATAAATTTAATAATTTTGAAATTAATATTTTACCTCTGGAAAAACGGCGAATCGTAATTGACTTGATATTTTTATATAAATTAGTAAATAATAGAGTCGATTGTCCTGATCTATTAAGCAGTTTGGGCTTTCGCGTACCAATTTATACGACTAGAGCAACGGATTTATTCTTTTTAGGATTTAATAGAACTAATGCTGCTTTCAATTCTGCACTAAATCGTCTACCATTTTTTTTACAATAAATATGTGTCTTATCATAATTCAATTGATATATTTCTTTTTAGTTTATCACAGTTTAAAAAACAAGTGACAAATGTAGTACTGTCCTTTAATTAGTTATTTGTTATTAATTTTTGTATTATGTTTTCATTGTAGTTGGTTATTTGTAATGTAATGTAACTTAATTGCTAATGTATTTTTTTATTTTGCATTTATGTTGTATGTGCTTTCCTGTTATTGGGACATGGTCCTGTTGGAAAGCCGAAATTAAATAAAATAAAAAAATAAATAAAATAAGAACTATGACAAGTGGCATATCGTGCTTACAACTAGTAGTCCTAGAAAGAATAGAATATCCTTGTGAATAAATACTGGAATAAAATGTTTGTTGTTGATTTCGTTCTGTGTGGTAGTGGTAGGTTGGTGTTTGCTAGTGCGTTCCATTTATCTCTTGTGTGCTAATGAAATTATTGGGCGACGTTAGGTCATCTTCTGGTTATCAGCTCCCGGAGCAATCTTATGTGGGGCATCTCGTGGGATCCGCGCGGCGCAAATTACCAGCGCGCTGCCGCTGTGCTTCGCTCTGCTGCGGTTCTTTTCACTTACCCACGACGATTACAAATTGATTCAGCTTTTTCTGACACACCAGAGCTAATTTGTACGTGTTTGCCAGACAACGCCCGTTTGTCAAAGCAATAGCAAAAACCAAACGCACATGATTTACAACACAGATTTGCTAACACCGAGTTATCATCGTTACCAACACATTCCTCACACACATTACGAGTACACTATCCTAAATAGTTACTAGTCGAGTCAATTAGTCAACATTATTAATAGAGCTGTTGAAAAAAATTTATATGCCTTTTAAGTACTACATTTAAAAACAATGGGTGAGATTCAGTGGGTTGTATTAGCGTGTTTTAAGCTAAAACAGTCCTTTGTCAAAAATATTTTGGCAACTTTGTAATACCTGTCAGAAAAAAGTGAGAGACCAAAGGCTCAAATAAAGAAAAAAATATTATTAACAGAAGTAAGAAAAAAGGACAAATGTCAAAACTGATCAAAACGGTGGTTGAGATATTTTAAAATTCATTAACATTCAGGTATGAAATATTTGACACATAAAATTTGACATATTTCTAACCTAATTTTGCAATAATGAGTTTCCTTTTACACCTTCCATTTACAATAATACTTCTTCATTTGACTAAAGGATATCTGTATTACTTTTCCATGTGGTAAAATATCTAAATCACAATTAAATCTCATTGATACATGTGGAAAATATTACAATGTTGCCATATACTTAATACAAGATTTAATACAGACCTTAATACAACCCACTGAATTCCACCCATTGTTCTTTAAATAGCCTCAAATTTGAAAGTATCACTAAGTATCCATTAGATATTTTACAATTAATTATTGAAATTTGTTCATATTTCAAATGTATTGAACTGACAGTAAGTGTCGCTGTCAAAAAACTAATCATTTCAAATTAATAACGGTGACTTTTAAACAGAAAATAGTAAATAAAGCAAAAGTTATCTACATGCAAAGAAACTTAATACAGGGAATTTATTTTAACATGCAACATATGGCGAATCACTTCCATGGTTACTTAGTATTGTCAAAAAATGAAAGCAATGTAATATTTGTCCATTTTAAAATGCAACATACAAAATTTGTAGTTTTGTATTATAAAAACTAATTTCCTATAAATTAGCCTACATACGATTAACAAATAATCAAAACATGAATGTTGTACATCTTAAAAAAACTTCATAACTTTCATGAAATAAATGTTAAAAAATACCCCCAAACGTAATAAGAATTCACACCATTTGTGATGTGTTTTGAAGGTATCTCCTGTGCTGCATTTTAAAATGGACAAATTTTACATTGCTGTCACTTTTTGACAATAGTGAGTAACCATGGAAGTGATGAACTATAATGTTGCATTTTAAAATAAATTCTCTGTATAGTTTGCAGTATTAGGAAATATGTAGGTATGTATTTAAAGAAATTTTAAAAAATAAATAGCAGGAGGTCTTGTGTTGGCCACATCAGATTTTTTGTTATAGAACGACGTTTCGATAGCGAAGTGCAATACAATACTTATATAACATAAAATGGAAATGGCGAGAGGTATTGTGCTGGCCACAACAGATTTTTAAAAATCTGATGTGACCTCCCGCCAATTCCATGTTTAAAATAGCAATGAGCTTTAAGTAAAGTTTCACTTCCGATTGATCGTTTGTAAACAAAATCTACTTTGTTGTTCCAATAAAGAGAAAAGTTTGTAATACGAAATTTTGGATTATATTTTATTATGTTTTTCCTGAAAAATCTGTTAGAGCTTCAAATTAAGTACTACATCCGGTTTATCATATATAGTCAAAATCTAATATGTTGTTTCAAATTATATAAGAGTATTAAATACCAACTTTGCGAAGTTTTGGATCACTAATATATTTTAAGGAAAAATCGTCATACACACATTATTGTCAAAATCATCACCAACTTCCTTATGCTCTAAAAGGCAATCTGTGTAAATTCTTCACCGTACATTATCCATTTCGTAAATATGTAGTTGCAAACTATTATTTGACACTTTGAAATCACGTTCTTACTGAGAGCTGTTTGATATATAATGCTGCAAACATCAAACTTAAATCGAATTATCCTGTATATCTAATATTTATGTATGATGGAAAATATATTACTTTTACAAACCTTAATTTCATTAGAATCATGTTTAAACTACTAAATTCTTCTTAACACGGTTTCATTATTAATTTTAATGAAAATTGCTTCGTGACAGTGACATTTGTTTAAATATGTCAAATTTGTTATTAAAGTATTGTTTTTGTTTGACGCAGAGGCAAAGCGATGTACAAAAATAAATTATTTTATAATATAATATAAAGTTATTTCAAGTTATTTACTAAATGCTATTATCGTAGAATTGAAGATTGTGCTATTATATTCACTTTGTATTGGTAAAAGTTGCTAAAAAATTATATTCAATGAATTTTTTGCAAGAAAAACTGTTAAAAGCTTGTATAAATTATACTTCCGGTTATCCGATATACACTAAAAACTAATGAGCTCTTCCCACATTAGTATAGAATGGATATACAAAATTTCAAATTTTTCTGATTGATAGTGTTTGAGTGATCGTGTCCACAAGATCCACACACACACACACACACACACACACACACGCACACACACACACACACACACACACACACACACACAGAGAGACACACACACATACATTACTACAGACATCATTGTAAAAATGTTAAAATCGGATTCTGGGGACACCAAAACGTGCTTATTCACTAAAATCTCTATATCCCATTTTTAGCACGATCCCTATACCTCCCTTACCTAGGGTAGCGGGAGGTAAAAATGTGAAATCGATTAATTCAAAAAGCTATATCCATCCAATGGCACAAAAAATATGCGACTACTAGTAGGTCACACGTCACGTGATAATTTATTTAACTTTTTATTTAACTTCTTGAGCTAACAATATAAACCTAAATTTAAGTGTTATTGATATAGTGTTTTCCTCGTAATCTTGTTGATATTAACATGTTGTTATTTTGTTGCAGGTAAACACCTTCCTCCTAGTCTTCTCTTCTCTTCGTGATCGTGATGAAGTATTCTTCTGGAATGGAGTGCGGTCCCCTCTCTCTTGTTTGCGCCTGCAATCCCAGCCCGATTATTCTCTGGGTGAAATGAGTGCGCCAACTCTAACACCTACTAAAGAACCTGTTAAAAAAACAGCGGAGGGTAAGGCCGGCGTTTGTTTTTAACGAGATTCTCTCATCCCATGATCACCGGCTCCTCTGGCTTTTGTGTTTAAACGAATTTTCTTTAAAGCGCTTGTTTTCCTCGTGTTTTTAATTGTCTCACACTTGGGAGAAGTTTTCTTTGTCAAGCCAATAGAAAAATGGCACTATGGATACTAGCATACTGCAGGCAATGGAGTGGATGGTGCTCGCGAATCGTTTCGTAAATACTGACAAGGTTGATGCTCTTATAAACTCAACATGTTTCTACTAATAATTAAATGTTGTACATGTTGAGTAATCTGAACTACTCTGTAAGAGAAAAAGCTGATGGAATCTTTGGAATAAGTAAAGAGATATTTTTTTACCGTCTTAATGCCGTTTTGGGTAAAATTTACTACTAAAAAAAGAAAAATGATTTTAAAATTTATCTGTAAAATATATAGAAAAAGTATTAATGTATACCTGTACAAAATGCAATCCATACTAATATAATAAATGCGAAAGTAACTCTGTCTGTCTGTCTGTTACGTATTCACGCCTGAACCGTTGAACCAATTTTGATGAATTATGGTTTAGAGATAGATTGGACCTAGGAGAAGGACATAGTCTACCTTTTGTCGCGAAAATAAAACCTGAAGGGGGTGAAATAGGGGACGAAAGTTTGTATGGAGAACCCATCATTTCTCAAGTTAGGGATTTTAAAAATTCTTATTTATTTGGAAAGAAATAAAGTGTTTTAGCGTTTTTAAAAATCATCCATCAAGGCGGTACGATATAGTAAAGTTTTAACCGTTAACAGATTTTCGATATTTGTCGGAGAGATAGCTTGCATCATATGTACATAAGTAAAAGTACCCGAGACATGTTTAGAAAAGGCGCTTTTAGGTGCGATGCGGGGATCGGGCGGAGCCTGTTACATGTACGATGCGAGGCAGGTTGCCGGCTCCCTACGCAGCGCATGTCTCCGAAGTAAATGTGAAAAATTACTGGCACACGTGTAGCTAATCGTAATTTTAGCTTTACCCGTGCGAAGCCGGGGCGGGTCAGCTTGTAATCTATAATTTTAATAATGACAAAATGCAAAAATGGCATTTAATGGTACTTTTTGAGCTTCAAGTGAA
The DNA here is from genome assembly GCA_943142095.1 of Ophonus ardosiacus. Taxonomy (NCBI): domain Eukaryota; kingdom Metazoa; phylum Arthropoda; class Insecta; order Coleoptera; family Carabidae; genus Ophonus; species Ophonus ardosiacus. The sequence continues at coordinate 8,924,954 of OW964823.1, read as the reverse complement.
GTGCATTTCCGTTTATCCGATTTGCACCAAAATCCAATGGATTCTTTTCGTATTAGAATAGGGTAGAAATACAAGGTTTCAGAATTTTCTGAATTATAGTATTTGAGTTAGAGCAAAGACAAAATTCATACACATACACACACATACACACACACACACACACACATACACACATACACACATACAGACATCATCGTGAAAATCTTAAAAATGGATTCTAGTGACCTTAAAACGTGGTCATTTACTAAAATCTCGATATGTGATTTTTAGCACGATCCCTATACCTCCGTTACCAAGGGTAGCGGGAGGTAAAAACCAAAGTTGAAGACTCACCATCTCTATATTATGTTCCTTTACATATAACTATTATTTTATTTACTATTTTATTTCTAAAATGTCGCCGTTATTAATTTAAAGTGATTAGTTTTTTGACATTAACCTGTCAGTTACATACATTTGAAATATGAACTGTGTAACAAAGGAATTGTGTGTATCAAAGGCTCTGGGATTTATAATAAAAATATTTTTTAAATTTACCTGTAAAATATATAGAAAAGTATTAATGCAGATCTGTATCATTTTTATAATGACATAAAATCCGAAAAATAGCATTTAATAGCATTTTTTGAAGCAAAGCCATTACGAGCTTCAAGTATTTTATTTTTCACATAATAATATCCTAAAATTTTTAAATAATAATAAATTTGCTGCAATAACCCGTACGGTATCATCATTATCCATTTTTCTTTTCACACATAACAACAAACATATACCGGTTGTATGCAAACAAATTGTTATTTAAGCTAAAAGAAATGCAAGTACGTTTTAACAGCTGAAGATAGTGACATCTGAAAATTCTTTTGACAGATATCAAATAGGCTGTATTTTATAAATAATTATCAGAAATCAGCGAAAAATATAATAAGCAATATGGAACGTAAACACATTTTAGCGTCTTCGAATCTTAAAACATCCTGTAGCTTAAATAAAAAATCTGATGTGGCCAGCCCATAACCTCCCGCTGGGTATTTAACCACGCAGTATAAAGAAAGCAACCATTATGTTCAACTATTTTTGCATTCACACATAACAATTTTTATTTTACATTTAACAAATATATCATACACAAAATAAATTTCACAAATATTGATAAAAATAATAGAAACACTTAACAAAAATCAAAATAGTACTTGCATCTTGACACAAAGTCTTTTCAAACCCGTATTCTGGAAGCCAATGAAGCAAATCAATAGTAATTCTAATATATTTATGTACGATTGAAAATATATTATTTTTACTAACCTTAATTTTATTAGATTCAAATACATATATTATTACTACATTCTCCTTAACACGGTTTCACTATTAATTTTAATGTAATTGCAACCTGACAGTGACATTTGTTTAAATATGTCAAAATTGTTATTAAAATATTGTTTTTGTTTGAGGCATAGGCAAAATGATATATGAAAATAAATTATATTATTAATTTATATTTAAAGTTATTTAGAGTTATTTACTAAATGCTATTATCGTAGAATTGAAGATTGTACCATTATATTTCATTATTATTAGTAAAAGTTGCTGAAAAATTATATTGAACGAATTTTTTTCTAGAAAAACTGTTAAAAACTTGTACAAGTGATACTTCCGGTTATCCGATATACACTGGAAACTAATCAGCTTTTCCCATATTAGTGTAGAATGGATATACAAAATTTCAAAATTTTCTGATTGATAGTATTTGAGTAATCGTGTCCACCGGATCCACACATCCACACACACATACACACATACACACACACACATACATACCCACAGACATCATTGTAAAAATGTTAAAATCGGGTTCTGGCGACATCAAAACGTGCTTATTCACTAAAATCTCTATATGTGATTTTTAGCACGATCCCTATACCTCCCTTGCCTAGGGTAGCGGGAGGTAAAAATTTGGATGCTTGGACGTAAAAGTATCAAGTTTACTGCCCTTGTTGGCCACAAATCCAGCAGAGATAAAAATACGAAATTTAGTGAGTGAAGTAGAGAGAGAAGAGTAACGTCATTAGAGCGCCGACATACTCGCTCATCCGTCGTTCATTTGCGAGAACGTGAACGCCACGCGAACGTGTAACTGGCGTCTGAAGTTAGAATAAATTATAGTGATCTTTGATCGTGTTAAAGTCTTACAGGACAGCGATTTCAATTTTAATGTCAACTCCTTTTACATTGAACATCATGCAGAGAAGTTGGAAACTTTGCAACTTTGCGCAATACACAGAATAGAGGAGATTAACAAGCAAGGATGTGCACGAAAAGGAATGGTTCTCTTCTCTGTCTGGTGTTTAATTTGAGTGATCATTCGTATCGGAATCTTTGAGTCGTGACAAAGTGCGACATCGAACACAAACAACAAACAAGAACATCGCACATCGCACCATGTCTCCCTATGCTCGGAGCTCGTGTGTGTTCTGTTCGCCCGAGGTCCTGGAGTCGCTATCCGACATGCTCTGATTTACGAGGGCAATCTCTCTTTATTTCTCTCTTGACTCTGCCTACCGGCGCTCATGCTGATACCATAAAAACACGGATCCCAATCCTGCAAGATACCTGCATAATGTTGGCGATATTATCGCACCACGCACACAATTATCTGGCCCGATACAAAACTTTCTAGAACGAAACGAACATCCATCCAACAAGACGCGGGGAGAATTTTATTACAGAAAATACTGAACCATAGTATTAGACTTAGATTTAAGTTTATTCTTACACATTTACTAGTCCAAAAAGCGTGATAAATGGAGATTAAACAGTTTACAGTGTAATTTTTTAAAGATGTCTAATCAAAGCCATAAAAGAAAAAAATAATTATTAGCAAATCATAATTAAATAAATAATATTATTAATAATAATAATTATTATTAATAATTAATAAAAAAAATCTGATGTGGCCAGCACACGACCTCCCTCCAATTACATGTTTAAAATAGCATTGAGCTTTAAGTAAAGTATCACTTCCGGTTGATCGTTTGTAACTAAAATCTAATTTGTTGTCCAATAAATAAAAAAGTCTGTAATACGAAATTTTGGATTATGTTTTATTGTTTTTCGTCAAAAATCTTTTAGAGCTCCAAATAAAGTACTACATCCGATTTAACATATATGTTTAAAATCTAATATGTTGTTTCAAATTATACCTACATATATGAGTTTTTAATACCAAATTTGAGAAGTTTTGGATGATATTTTAATAGACTTTAAGGAAAAATCGTCACACACATTCCTATAAAAATCAGCATCAACTTCTTGGTGCTCTAAAATGCAATCTTTGTAAATTCTTCGCCGTATGATCCATTTTGTAAATGTGTAGTTGTAAATTAATATTAATTTATAGTGCTGCAAAAATAGAAAAAAATTAAATCAGATCATCCTGTACATCTAATATTTATGTATGATGGAAAATATATTATTTTTTACAAACCTTAATATCATTAGAATTAAATATTTTAGTATTATATTCCTCTTAACACGGTTTCATTATTAATTTTAATGTAATTACTTCCTGACAGTGCCATTTGTTTAAATATGTCAAAATTGTTATTAAAATTATGTTTTTGTTTGACGCATATGCAAGACGATATATGAAAATTAATTATATTATATATTCATATTTAAAGTTATTTAGAGTTATTTACTAGATTTTATTATCGTAGAATTGAAGATTGTACCATTATACTCAATTTTAATTAGTAAAAGTTGCTAAAATATTATATTCAATGCATTTTTTACAAGAAAAACTGTTAAAAGCTTGTATAAATAATACTTCCGGTTATCCGATATGCACTAAAAACTAATGAGCTCTTCCTACATTAGTGTAGAATGGGTATTCAAAATTTCACACACACAGACACACACACATACATACCTACAGACATCATTGTAAAAATGTTTAAATCGGATTCTGGGGACATCAAAACGTGCTTATTTAGATGTCTTAAAATTTAAAACCGATACCTGTAGCAGTTATGATACTCATAACGTCATTTTATATTTAAATATTGATACAAAGAGTAGTAAATGCGTTTTATATCGGCCAATGAAGTTGTCGCTGCTTTCAAAAGAGATATAAATGATAAAATTGGTTTCTTTGAATGCAAAAATATATTATGCAATGTGGAATACTTTGAACGAATGGAATATCATGTTTTCCTATATTATGTTCTCGTATTTTCATCACAAGTGAATTATGAAATGTTTATAATCCGGATATGTTTTCATAATTTAATTCCTGCGGAGTCACATCTCTTAAAAACTTTTTCCACGACCCTGTTTTAGAATTCTGAAAGTTTGCGACGACGGTTGGCGGCCGAGGGCGGCGTGGAGGGAGGGGAATACCGCGGAGGATTTCAATAAACTATCCCGCGACTTCTCCGGCCGCCATTTATCTTTCTATTCGGAGACACCGGAGCAGAAACGAATCGAAAAATCAAAACAAATATGCAGACACTTCGGAGCGCGTCCGGACCACGGACCAAAGCATTATTGGATTGGAGGAAGTGGACGTCGCAGAGTCTGCGTCGGAAATGCCACGACGCAGACACTGAACCGAACACTGAAGACTGGAGACGGGAGATGTATATGTATATACATTGACGGTAGGGTGGCACCCTCCAATACCCTTAAATATCTGGATAAATATTTCTTTTGCTTGCGTATCGAACGTCAGATTTGGACACTTGGACTTTAAAATATCAAGTTTACTACCCTAGTTGGCCACAAATCCTGCACAGATAAAAATAACAAATTTACTGAGTGGTGGAGAGGCGTAATGTCATTAAAACGGCAGCACACTCGCTCAGCTGTTAAGCCTCATTTCCACCGACTGTTTTATTGCTTAATGCATAATGATTAGTGCATAAGACTTAATGCATTATGACAATTTACCAGCTATTTTGTTTAGTGATTAATGGGCTACTTACATGGTACTGAAAATCCGATCACTATATACGTAATGTTATGTTGAAAACATGTATAAAAATATAAATTTTATTTTAAAAAAGTTATTTGTTTTTTAGTAAATTAAGAAAGAAAATTTTCTGTGACGTCATTATATTAAACCGAGGAAGAGAACCATGTTTAAGAATGTAACTTATAGATGGCATTGCGTGCGAGAAAGTTTTAATTTGAATTCGACATTTTTCTCTCTCTGGGCTCTCAAATATATTAATTACTTCACAAATAAACGCATAGGTAGTTACATGTAATTTAAAATATCGATACGAAAAAAATAAACTCAAATACTAACCTTCAAACTATTGTTGAAACGTCAAACAGGAAATCTACATTACCTGTACAAACAAACGCTATGGCTTTGCGATCACTCATTGGTGCGGCGTAATTCTACGTCATACATGGCGGTAATTCAAATAATCAAATTTCATTATTTATTTTCTGGCTAATTAATGAAAATTTTGTCAAAAGAAAAAATAGGGGTAGCAAGTTTGTACCTGCTCTTCAAAAATATTGAATAAAAAAAAGGTACGCAAGTAGCCCATTCAACAGAAATGTCACAATTTTTTCCCTTATTACTTGTTGTCTAGCAGACTTCAATTGCAGCAGCAATTCTTCTTCTTTAAATATGTGATATACATAATTTTCTGTATCTATTTCCATATCGAAAAATTAAAAATTTAATAATTATAAAATAGATTGGCAGTTGACAGTTCAGGTTAGAAGTCTGCAATCTTTTGTCCTTACGCATTGCTCTTAATTCTTAAACATTAATTATAGCTCTTATGCGTTAGGACAATCGGTGGAAATGAAACTTTATTCATTTGCTAGTATTTTAAGCATTTTCGTTTCAGGAAATAACTAATTTTCGCGATACTCTTATTATAATTATATATTTATTTCATCTATTGCTACTAAAAAAGTAAGTAGCCTATAATATTTGTTTATTATTTTTCCTTGACGACGAAACTTCATACTTCACTTACTAGCCGAGGAAAATAATAAGAGTAAGGTAATAAGTAATAGTTATTAGCATATCTAGGATTGTTGTATCATAACAGCCACAGATATTGGTTTCAAATTCTAAGATATCTAAGGCCCGGTATTTCAAAAAAACCAAAAAAAATAGTTAATCATTTTTACATCTCGCTAAGAGAGGTATTGGAATCATGCTAAAATTCGCATATCCAGATATTAATGGATGAACACGTTTTAAGGTCCCTCTAATCCGATTATAACATTTTTACGATGATTTCCGTGTGTATGTGTGTGTGTGTGTGTGTGTGTGTGTGTATGTGTGTATGTGTGTTTGTGTATGTGTGTGTATGTGTGTGTGTGAATGTGAGGAAGTGTGGATGTTGGAACCACGATTTCTCAAATACTATAAGACATAAAAATATTCAACTGCAGTTTCCTCAATCTGACATTCCTGGGAAAAGCTGATTAGATTTTGGTAACAATTGGACAACCGGAAGTAATAGTTTCTTTAAAAAATCTTCTAAATATTATTTTTTTTTAAATTTCTCTTATAAAGGTACTGTAATATATACAAAGAATTTATTTTAAAATGCAACATTATAGTTCATCACTTCCATGGTTACTCACTATTGTCAAAAAATAACAGCAATGTAATATTTGTCCATTTTAAAATGCAACATTATAAATAGTATTGCAGCACAGGAGATACCTCCAAAACACATCACAAATGGTGTCAATTCTTATTATGACTGATTGGGGGTATTTTTTAACATTTATTACATGAAAGTTATGAATTTTTGTAAGCCAAAGTTTTTTAAGACGTACAACATTCATGTTTTCATTATTTGTGAATCGTATGTACCCTAATTTATAGGAAATTAGTTTTGATAATACAAAACCACAAATTTTGTATGTTGCATTTTAAAATGGACAAATATTACATTGCTGTCATTTTTTGACAATAGTGAGTAACCATGGAAGTGATTCGCCATATGTTGCATGTTAAAATAAATTCCCTGTAGAATAATCTAATCGCAGAGGCTAAGGCACTAAGGAAACCAGTTGACAAATTCAAATGTTTATAACATGATTTATAAATGACAGATATCAGTGTCAAAAATCAACAGTTTTAGTGACATTCTGAAAGCTTTTTCTGGGAAGTACATTTAATCTCTCTTATTGTTTATATATCGTCATCATTACCGATGTCTACATGTGTTGTAGATACTGGCACACCCAGAAATGGGTAATATGCCGTGATGATATATTTATTTATTTTTATTTTATTGTTTTAGTAGTAGTATTGTTTACTAATTAAATATTTAAAATTGTAGGTAAAATGCATATATCCATAAGAAATACCGCCAATCTTGCTAATGAATTGAAAGAATCTCTGACGTTTAGGAACTTCCTCATACAATGAAAAAATAGATATAATTATAAAACTTTTTCGATCTTTCAATCGCAATGTTTACCTCAGGTTTTGGATGTAGGAAGCTCATTCTTTAAAGATATACGGTAAAAACAAAATGCATTGTACTCAACTTTTTCCATACTCAAACAAACTACACCAGTTCATCAAAACATTTTTATCGGCTTAACCCACTGCTTGAAATGATAGACATTGCTGTATCTTCAGAACGATGAAATAAAAATGTTAAAAATAAGGCTCAATGTATGTACGTATAGGAATACGCGTCCTTCTCATCCCTGTTTGTTGCCGGGAGGACTGAACCGACTCGAGAAGCTGGGTAGAGTCTCCTCCGCTCTGCTTTTAATTTCCGCCCCGCGCAGATATCAAATTATCAAATTATTAACATGCTCACATCAGATACAGATACGGCGGAACGAAAAAACTTCCACGAATCAATTTTCGATATGACTAGCACTTTAATTAATGAAAAAAACTTTTCGATTAAAAACATTGTTGTTGTACATATATCACTAGTCGTTGTAGGGTTTCGCAGGGCCGGATTATCCACTAGGCAAACTAGGCTACTGCCTAGGGGCGCTATGACGTGAGGGGGCGCTTCAAAATTTTCGAAACATTACAAAATTTCATTCAAACTTCAATGTTATCATATTGTTACTAATAGCTGTTGTATTTTGGACTATTTCTGAAATTTGCAAAGTCTAATCGAGTTGGACGGGATGTTACGACAGATATCTTTCCCATCCTGACTCCCCGAGCAGCCAAACCCAAACCATGAGCAAACGCGAGTGGTGAGAGGTCATTCTCTACATTAAAGAGGACGAAGACATATTTACGAAATTCTATTAGTCAGGAATGACTTACGAATTTGGCAGTTCTGTCTATAAACAGTCCAATAACCAACGCTCTGACTTTCGATAATATAATTGCCAAATTCAAAAGCAAAAAATCAAGAAAAAGAATTTAATTTAAAGATAATGGGTGAGATTCAGTGGGTTGTATTAGCGTGTTTTAAGCTAAAGCAGTCCTTTGTCAAAAATATTTTGGCAACTTTGTAATACCTGTCAGAAAAAAATAAGAGACCAAAGGATCAAATAAAGAAAAAAATATTATTAACAGAAGTAAGAAAAAAAAGGTGTGTGACAAATGTCAAAACTGATCAAAACGGGGGTTGAGATATTTTAAAATTCATTAACGTTCAGGTATGAAATATTTGACACATAAAATTTGACATATTTCTAACCTAATTTTGCAATAAAGAGTTTCCTTTTACACCTTTCATTTACAATAATACTTCCTCATTTGACTAAAGGATACCTGTATTACTTTTCCCTGTGGTAAAATTTCTAAATCACAATTGAATCTCATGGACAGATGTGGAAAATATTACAATGTTGCCATTTACTTAATACAAGTTTTAATACAGACCTTAATACAACCCACTGAATTCTACCTATTGGTTTTTACCTCTCGGTGAGAGAGGTATTGGATTCATGTTAAAATTCGCATATCCAAATTTTATTGAATAAGCACGATTTAAGAATCCTAGAATCCGATTATAACATTTTTAAAATGTCTGCGTGTGTGTGTGTGTCTGGATGTTGTAGACACGATTCCTCAAAAACTATAAGACTTAAAAAATATTTAACTGCAGTTTCCTCAATCTGATATTCCTGGGAAGAGCTGAAAAGGTTTTGGTAACAATTGGAAACCGGAAGTAGTAGTTTCTTAGAAAAATTCTTCTAAATATAATTTTTTGGAAATTTTTGTTATTACAAATATTGAAGAACAAAATTCTCAATCTAATACACTTAAAATTTTTATTATATCTTGTATAGATTTAGAGATAAAGACACTATAATATATAAAATATTCTAAACGCAGAGGCTAAGACACTAAGGAAACGACTTGACAAATTTAAATGTTTATAACATAGTTTGTAAATGACATATGTCAGTGTTAAAAATCAACATTTTTAGTGACATTCTGGTAAAATCGTATATCCGTCATGGGGGGGGGGGGGGGGGGGGGCTGGGGGGGGGGCGCAAGAATATTTTTGCCTAGGGGCGCGTTCAAATCTAATCCGGCACTGGGTTATAGTGCGGGTAAGGGAAATTATCACCTAGGTGAATAAATAAATTTACAGTGTAGATCGGTTCATAAATCCCGTGTGTTTACCCAGGGCCGAGATTTATATCTAGAGAGGTGAAGTCAGGAGTCCGAGCGAGTCGCGGCGACAAACTGCGAAGAACTGCGCATGCAGCCAGATCAATAATTATTCAGCGCCGATTTTAAATGCAATGCATTGCATTCATTGCTCATTTCGCGTGCTGTTCCGTGCCGTAGATTGCTATATTACACACCATGCAAATCGAGGATCACTCACGCACTTAATAATACATTTACAACCGCAAAAATCTACCCTCAGATCAAGCAATTATGCAACAAACACTGGACAGAGTAACTGCACTTGTTACGGAGATAAAATAAGTTAAGTTTATTCAGCGTGTCTCAATAAGAACCATTTTTACTTCTCGCTAATAGAGGTATTAGAATCGTGCTAAAAATCACATATCCAGATTTTTTTACCTTCCGTCAAAAGGAAGGTATTGTTTTTGGTCAAAAAATTCGGTGGTGAGTTTTTAATGTATAAGCACGTTTTAGGATCCCTACAATACGAATGTACTATTTTTAAGATGATGTCTGTATGTGTGTCCGTGTGTGTTTCTGTGTGTGTGTGTGTCTGTGTGTCCGTGTGTGTGTGTGTGACAATTTTTTCTCCGGCGATAACTCCAAAACTACAATTCTAAAAATTATGATTCTTTCATTTTCCTCTTCTTTACAACCATATGAAGAGCTGATTAGATTTTGGTTATAATTGGTCAACCGGAAGTACCCTTATTTGAAGTTCTTAACAGTTTTTCTTGAAAAATCGCAGTTAAATATCATTTTCGACATTTTATGTGATTATCAATAGAAAGAATATCTTATTCTCTATACGGTTCGATTATACATTTTCCTTCATATTCAATAGATATAGAGTTATAGAGAGATTAAGAGCGATTAACTTTCGAAAAACAGTCAGCTTTGCAAAAATTATGAAAACAACATATATTCAAAAAAATCTAATTGACAGATGTCAGTGGCAAGTGCAAAACTAAAGTGCAAGTGAAAGTGATATAAGTGTCCCTCGCCAGTGACTTGCATTTGCGGCCTCGCCTCAAGATAGGAACTTATAATGCCAGAAGTACGAGAAAGGCAAAAGAGAAGATGGAAGGACTGTATAGCAGAAGATTTGAGAGAGGAAGAACTGTGTCACGAAGGTGCTTTGGACAGGAATGAGTAGAAGAGAAGAGTAAGAAACAGCGACTTCTGATGAAATAGGGAAAAGTTGAAGCAGGAGGAAGTGTTAAGTGCAATACATAATGTACGTTCGTATTCGTATTAAAATTTTATTACATTTTAGAATCTTTTTACAGGAACTTTCAGTATGGATATGTAAAAATAGTGTGTTCTTGTTACAATTATACAGGATATATAGAATATTTTTCAAGGAACTTTTGGTATAGGATTTGTACAAAATACATTGAATTGACGGAAGGTTTTGTGCTGGCCACAACAGATTTTTTTATTTAATTAATCAAGACCAGCAGGCTACTAAGATCCCAATTACAGGTCGGTTTTAAATACATACAATTATAAGAAAAATTATCACAAGCACGAAAGAACACTTAATGTAAACATACCAATAATACAAATAATAAAGAAGTATGTTGTTTCAAATTACAAATACATAATAATTGCTTAAATAAAACAGTATTTAAACGAAGACACCATTTATTGCATTAATAATAATTGCTGAATTAAGCCACTTTTAAATTTAGCCATGCAGTCACCAAAGATGTCAAGAGTACTAGAGACAGTATTGAAAGTAGAACACATAGTTTTTATAGGAGATTTTTGTTCATAATTTGTACGTGATGTACTACAGTATAATGTACGGGTGTTCCTAGAAGTTATTCTAGGTACAAATATAGAAATTAAAGCGAGAGTGACTGGGTCATTGATGCTGTTGTGCAGTAGTTTGTACAGATAAATACAGGAATGAATTTTTCTACGAGTAACTAAAGGTAAAAGATGCTGTTCACGAAGTAAGACGTTGTGATCAAAATCAAAAGTAGGATACTGTTTATTAAGTTTCAAATATAAAAATCTTGCAAATTTACGTTGGATAGATTCAATTAAATCAACTATAAATTGGATTCCAAACTTGAATAAAATATTCTAATTTCGATCGTACATAAGTAAAATACAACTTTTTTATTGTACGTATTTTAGTAAACGACTGCGAAAATTTTAAAGCATAAGCACGTTTTAAGGTCCATACAATCTGATTATAACATTTTTACGATGATGTGTATGTGTCTGTGTGTGTGTGTGTGTGTGTGTGTGTGTGTGTTTAACTACGAATTCCTAATCTGACATTTATGGGAACAGCTGAAAAGGTTTTGGCAACAACTGAACAACCGGAGGTTGTAGTTTCTAAAGTATTATTTTTTTGAAAATTTATGGTATTAGAAATATTGATGAATATGAAATTCTACATTTGAAATTTTATATCTTCTATAGATTTAGAGACAAAGACACTATAATACATAAAATAATCGAATGTAATAAATCATCCAGTGTATACTACACCAAAGAAACAAGTTGACAAATTCAAATGTTTGTAACAGTGTAAATGTAAGTGTCAAAAATCAACAGATTTAGTGACATTCTGAAAGCTCTTTTTGGGAAGTATCTTATTGTTTTATTAAATAAATATTTAAAAATACAGGTATAATCCGTCCATAAGAAATACCTGCAATCTTGTTAATAATATGGAAGAATCTCTCACATTTAAGAACATCATCATACGGTGAAAAGATAGATATAATTAGAATTTTATGTATGCACAAGACATGTTAAATACATTAAAAAACAATATTTGAGTAAAGTCTGATTTATTTTATTATAAAACGATGTTTCGACAGCGAAGTACAATACAATACTTATACATATAACAACAGATTTTCTGAAATTTAGTTTAGTTGAAATTGAAGTTACTTTTTCTGAAATTTTAATTCAGATTTAAGTGTTAAGTAATGAATATTCGAAATGTTATGCCCGATTACAACCAACGTACGAGTATCTTAAATATTAAACACGGTTTAAATTGATAATATTGCATGGAAATGAGATGTCAAATGAATTATAATATATTGCAGTCAAAATTTCGATTTGGGAATTTTTTGTTTAAACGTAAATTAAACGTGATTATAATTAACATCATGTTGGTGCAATTGGGCGTTAGTCATACAGCAATGTATTGTTATGTTACGTTTCAGTATACACCAATACTTTCAATAGGATAAGTAAAATAAATGTTGTAATGCTAAGATTTCGAGTATTTGTTAACACCTAAAAAATATTTCTTCTCTTCTTCTTCTTCATCATCTTTTGGCTAGGACGCTGTCCTGTTGCCTAGGGCTCATTGTTCTATGGAGGATGATTGCCAACTCTGTGCCCATCTCTTGGGCGGTCGTCCTGGTAATCTCTTCCCCGGGAGGCGTCCATTTTTACAAATTTTGGCAATTCTGTGGTTACCTATTCTCTCAACATGCTCATTCCATTCCTTTCTTTTCTTCTTTGTCCATTTTGCTATATCTAGTACGCCACATTTTTTCCTTGCGTCTTCATTTCTTTGTTTGTCTCTAAGTGTTACTCCCGTTATTGCACGTAGTACTTTCATTTCTACTGTTCTTATTTTTTTTTTTGGTTTTTTTAGTTTCTGGTCTGGTTTCGGCGGCATACGTCAGAACTGGTCGCATCATAGTTTTGTATATTCTTGTCTTGCATTCTAATCTCATATATTTGTTTCGCCAGATAGTGTCATTTAGACATCCTGATACCTGACCTGCTTTTATTGCTTGTTTTTGCACTTCCTTGTATGTGTCACGATTGCTTGTTATATTTGCTCCGCGGTATTTGAAGCTCATTACTTGTTCAACAATGCTTCCCTCTATTTCTAGTTTGCATCTTACTGGATCTTTGCTAATTACCATGGTCTTAGTTTTTTCGACTGATATTCTCATGTTATATTTTTTCCCTGTTATATTGTATTGAATTGATGAAGCAATTGTTGGAGGTTGTCTTCGCCATCTGCAATGAGGACTGCGTCATCTGCGTAACAAATTATGTTTATATTATTACGTCCCAGTCTGTAGCCGGTTTTGTTTTGTAAGGACTCAATTAGTTTATAAAATATTTGTTTTATTTAAAAATGAAATCCGTCGCTCTCATATTTCTCTCTCGCCGTCGCCACTGAACCTGAAACAATTATTTAATTCTTGTGCTTGGACGAAATAAGTAAAGCTTCGTGCAAGATCAAAGGCATCGCACTGCAGAAGGGAGCAGGAGCATGAGCATCGCATCGTCATTAGCTGTCCTCTTGCTGACCGCGGCTAAGCGTCGGCGTTTATCACCCGAGACGGTGGGGTAATTTGTCATCAAGAACAGCCGTGGACGGAGCAAACAGCCCGAGTGCCACCAGGCATATATCACACCCTGTGTACACACCAGCGCAGATTGCACCCGGGCCGAGCTGAACGTGTGTTGTATTTAACAAGACAACACGCCTAACCTAACTCCGCAGGGTTTGTCAATGCCAGCACCACATAAGAAGTGTAGGATTCTTTTTGAAAAATCTTTACAGTATGCACTCTTAATACTCTGTAGGGTGATCAAAAAAATCTGATTCAGTTGGCAATAACAAAAAATCTGTTGTGGACAGCACAAAACCTTCCGTCAATTCGATGTATTTTATACATATCCCATACCAAAAGTTCCTTGAAAAAGATTCTGTATATCCTGTAAAATTGTAATACGAACACACTATTTCTTACAAATTCTATACCGAAAGTTCCTTTCCCTATTTTATTAAGGGTCGCTGTTTCTTTCTCTTCTCTTTTACTCATTCCTGTCCAACGCATCTTCTTCACACAATTCTTCTTCTCTCAAATCTTCTGCTACACAGTACTTCCATCTTCTCTTTGGCATTTCTCGTACTTCCGTCATTGAAAATTCCAATCTTGAGGCGAGTCTGCAACTGCAAGTCACTTGCGAGGGACACTCTATCACATTCACATATAACTTTCTGACCCTATACTTTCAACTATATACATTTAAAGAACAGAACTGCCTACGCAAAAAAGAAAAATCTGATGTGGCCAACACAAAACTTCCCGCTATTTAATTTTTATTAATTTAAATACATACCTATGTATTTACTAATGCTGCAACTATGTTATGTACCGTTATTAATATGAAAGCTGTGTCCGATGTTGCACTTTTACCTAATATTTAAAACCTAAATTGATATACCCTAAATCTAGTGATTATTTAGTATGTTTTTTACTCTATAAATTATAGTGTCTTTATCTCCAAATCTATACAAGATATAATAAAAATTTTAAGTGTATTAGATGGAGAATTTTATGTTGTTCAATATTTAATAAAAAAAAACTCCCAAAAAATTATATTTACAAGAATTTTTCTAAGAAACTACTACTTCCGGTTGTTCAATTGTTACCAAAACCTTTTCAGCTCTTCCCAGGAATGTCAGATTGAGGAAACTGGAGTTAAATATTTTTTAAGTCTTACAGTTTTTGAGGAATCGTGTCTACAACATCCGGACATACACACACACACACACATCCACACACACACACAGACATCATTTTAAAAATGTTATAATCGGATTCTAGGGACCTTAAATCGTGATTATTCAATAAAATCTGGATATGCGAATTTTAGCATGAATCCAATACCTTTCTTAGCGAGAGGTAGAAAGTACTAATTTATACCTGTAGAAAAATCAATAATCTTTAATTTTCGTAATGACATGAAATGCGTAAAAATGGCATTTAATGGTATTTTTTGAAGAAAAACTATAATGAGCTACAAGTAAAGTGCCATTTCTGGTTATCCGATTTACACCAAAATCTAATAGTTTCTTTTCATATTAGAATAGGATCGAAATACAAGGTTTCAGAATTTTCCGAATGATAGTATTTGAGTTAGAGCGTAGACAAAATCCATACAAATACATACACACATACATACATACAGACATAATAATGAAAATGTTAAAATTGAATTCTAGGGACCTAAAACGTGGTCATTTACTAAAATCTCGATATGCGATTTTTAGCAAGATCCCTATATCTCCCTTTATCCCTTAGCGGGAGGTAAAAAATGGCACGAAATTTAAATCCGGCGTTTGATTTGGGTCACCTCTATTATACATAAATAATGGAGGAGAATATAAATGTTCTTCAATTCTATATGTCTGTATGAATCGGTATCAACCCATTCAGAAACATAGGATTACAGAGAAGTAAGAAGAAGAACTATAGAATCCATACAAATACATACACACATACAGACATCATCATGAAAATGTTAAAAATGGATTCTAGGGACCTGAAACGTGGTCATTTACTAAAATCTCGATATGCGATTTTTAGCAAGATCCCTATATCTCCCTTATCAAGGGGTAGCGGGAGGTAAAAAATGGCACGAAATTTAAATCCGGCGTTTGATTTGGGTCACCTCTATTATACATAAATAATGGAGGAGAATATAAATGATCGTCAATTCTATATGTCTGTATGAATCGGTGTCAACCCATTCAGAAACATAGGATTACGGAGAAGTAAGAAGAAGAACTATATACAGTTATAGTGGAAATCAGTGTCTGTGTTCTACATACGCTCAGTTTCATCTTCTTGCGAAATGAGAGATTCCTAGCGTTCTGCTCAATAACCATCAAAGAATAAAGTGTTGATGCAATGGTAATGGCATTGCAGTTCCTGCTTGTGCAATCTGTGTAGTTAGACGTTGAGAATTCCTCCTGCTGTGCAGGAATCCGCCAATCTTGCGCCGCGTCTTGCGGTCAAGTCGGACATTCCAGCCGCGCGACCCGCGAGCTATTCGGACGCATCCTCGCGTTAAATTTCTTCCTGCAAATAGTTGCGTGGCACTAGCAGCGGCAATGTTGCCAAATCGACCGGAATATTTCTCACAGTGGTGCTCATTTGTCTGCCGTGACGCCTGTCAACTCGTGTATGCCGTGACGGATTACAGCGATAAGGATTTTTCACCGCAAGGATTCGATATGTGCAATCGACTGAATCGTGCCCCACAAAAGAAACTGTTACGAGAACTGTTGGTGCAATTAATAAATATATATGACTGAGATGGGCTCACTTCCTCAACTAAAAAAATCTGTTGTGGCCAGTACAAGACCTTCCGTTAATTTGATGTATTTTGTACAAATCTCATATCAAAAGTTCATTGGAAAAGATGCTATATATCCAGAAAGTTCCTTGGAAAATATTCTATAAATCCAATAAAATTATCACATGAATATACATTATGTATACTTATATATAAATACTCTAAAAATGCGTACACTTACGTAACATTCTATGTACGGTCAAATAATATTACTACCAAGTTTATATCACTAGCAATTTTTGAATTATTGCCCCAAAAGTCAATATACCCCACATTTAGATAAAAACTTCAAAATGTTCAAAAATCTAATTTTTATGTATATAGATACTTCTCATTGCGCTGATTCAAAATTTTGAACATAATACAATTTTTTTACAAATTCCATACAGAAAGTTCCTTGGAAAATATTCTATAAATTTAATAAAATTTCACATGTATATACATTATGTATACCTACTCATATATAAATACTCTAAAAATGCGTGCACTTACGTAACACTTTCTTTACAATCAAATAATATTACTACCAAGTTCATATCTTTATCCATATTTGAATTATTGCCCCAAAAGTCAATATACCCAACATTTAGATAAAAACTTCAAAATTTTCAAAAATCTAATTTGTATGTATTTAGATACTTCTCAATGCGCTGATTCCAAATTTTGAAACCGCAGGTCGATATCTCTTTTCATTCTCGAGATATTTAGATTCAAAGTTTTTCTCAAAACTGCCCATTTTTGGGTAATAACCCAAAAATGGGTCGAGATAAGAATTTGGCGACAACACCATTCGATTCTACGGGCAAAATTACATAAGTACACCAATTTTCAGAATTTTTGAACGCCGCATACAATCTCTAAAGCAAAATTTCTGAAAATGGCCAAAAATCGCAAAAATCTAAGGTGTACCCCTTACGATTTTTTCAGATATTGGCCATTTTCAGGGGTTTTCAAGCTTTTATTCATAAAAAATGAACCTGTTGGACAAAAATTATGAAAATTGCTACACATATGTATTTTTGTCCGTAGAATCGAATGGTAGTGTCGCCAAATTCATATCTCGACCCATTTTTGGGTTAATACCCAAAAATGGGCAGTTTTTAGCAAAACTTTAAATCTAAATATCTCGAGAACGAAACAAGATGTCGATCTGAGGTTTCAAAATTTGGAATCAGCGCATTGAGAAGTATCTAGATACATAAAAATTAGATTTTTGAAAATTTTGAAGTTTTTATTTAAATGTGGGGTATATTGACTTTTGGGGCAATAATTCAAAAATGGGTAGAGATATAAACTCTGTAGTAATATTATTTGATTGTAAAGAGAATGTTAGGTAAGTGTACGCATTTTTAGAGCATTCAATACCTCTCTTAGTGAGAGGTAAAAATTGTTTAAATATAAATTCGTTGGTAAACTGCAAGCAGTTGAAAGTTGTTGTAAAGTGTCATGTCGCAATTTTAAAAACTAGACGCGTACTTGACTCTTGGTGAAGACATGGTACATCATACTTCAAATTCTAATAAAATAAAATAAATATATCATCACGGCATATTACCCACTGTGCCATTCTGCTTTATACTTAGATATCAGTAAAGCGGGTATCACATGTACGCAGGTACCTGCAACTGATTTGACGCAACTTTTCGAAATACACAACTCTTGATATCACACGTACGCATATTTACATATATTTTAGGTCATTTATTTATTTAAGGTTGGTAACATATTTCTACAGGTCTTATATCTCATAACTCGGAAACATCTCCAATTAAATTAATCATTATTTCCAAGTATGTATCTAAATTGTCTGAACACATTTTAAAATTTCGCAACAATAACATCAATACGAAACAAAATATCAACACTTCTATTTAGGGACTTTTAAGTTCAACCGCGCATGCGTACTTCGTTTGTACGGACGTATCTGCAACTTGTCTACGAAGTTTTCAAACATGTTCGTAAACTAGTTGCATGAAGTCAGTCTCTTATCATACGCAAAAAGTTGCAGAAAATCTATGACAAGTTGCGTGTATGTGCTTACGTGTGATACCCTCTTAATGATGATGATATATTCGTCTCACAGACACTCATAATTGTTGTGGAGAACGTATTCATAAAATAACATACTCTGGTATTAGCATAATTATGTTAGCCCCAGGCACAAGTATGTTAACGAAAACATCCATCAGCAGATATAGAAAAATACGTTGTAACCCAATATGTATAAGTATATACACGGTGTTTATCCTCCATTATCACGGTTAAATTAAAATATAGTCAAAACATCCTGCTAAACATTTTATGTAAATCCGTTAGCGTATCGCGTAACATCAAATTAATAAAAGCTTGCTCCCTTCTTCTTCACCGTTACAAACAAAATCATAACACACTTGTAGACAGCCGGAGGCTCATGTAACACAATAGCTTACGTGAGAAGGCAAGTGCTTCTTCCCTTCCCTGAGTCTCTAAGTCATTCTTCACGACGACATGTGTCGAGAGATCGCTTTCTAATGAGCTGCCCGAGATTTAATATACCTACCTGCTAGTGCACAGTAAACAAAACGCAAACGCGCACAATGTCATTCAGAACACTGATATTAAATTGCGATATTAACGCTGAGCTGTGCTGAGTTTCACGCGATAGACGTGTAAGGTATGCTTGTGATCTAGAAATGTTTGATACAAATATGCTGATATTGACCATGGAGTGTTCTATGTTCTTGTTTATTGTTGACAAACTCTTGTTCAGGTAATTCTATGTAAGTCTGTTCCAAATGGAATTGAGAACAGTTTTTTTTTACCTCTCGCTAAGAGAGGTATTCGATTCATACTAAAAATCACATATGGAGATTTAAGTGAATAAGCACGATTTAAGGTCCATGTAAACCGATTATAACATTTTTACGATGATGTCTGTGTGTGTGTGTGTGTGTGGATGTGTGTATGTATGTGTGTATGTGTGTATGTATGGATGTTGGAGGGACGATTACTCAAAAACTATAAGACATATGACCAGTTTAACTACGAATTCTTCAATCTGACATTCATGGGAAGAGCTGAAAAGGTTTTGGTAACAATTGAATAACCGGAAGTAGTAGTTTCTAAAAAATTCTTCTAAGTACTGTTTTTTGAATTTTTTTATTACTAATATTGAAGAACATATAATTCTACATCCGATACATTTAAAAATTTTATTATATCTTCTATAAATTTAGAGATAAAGACACTATAATATATAGAATATCGGGATGTATTAAGTCGAGTAGGCTAAAATACACTAAGGAAATCAGTTGATAAATTCAAATGTTTATAATATAATTTGTAAATGACAAATGTCAGTGTCAAAAATCAAAAGTTTTAGTTACATTCTGAAAGCTTTTTCTGGGAAGTACATTTAATCTTTCTTATTGTTTTATTAATTAAATATTTAAAATTATAGGTAACATGCATATATCCATTAGAAATACCGCCAATCTTGTTAATGAATTGAAAGAATCTCTGACATTTAGAAACTTCCTCATACAGTTTAGAATTAGAATTGTATGTTTGCAGAAGACATGTTAAATACAACAAAAAGCAGTATTTGGGTAAAGTTCAGTATTTTTTTTTGTTATAAAACAACGGTTCGATAGCGAAGTGCAATACAATAATTTTATAACATAAAATGGAAATGGCGAGAGGTCTTGTGCTGGCCACAACAGATTTTTTTATTATTATTTTATCTATCGCCACCGAAGGTGAGACAGGTATAGGGATCGTGCTAAAAATTGCATATCGAGATTTTAGTAACACGTTTTACCCCTACAATCTAATTTTAAAAATGTTGCGATAATATCTGTGAGTGTGACAATTTTTTCGTTTCTGATAATTTCAATACTAACGCAAAAGTTTTAAGAAAAAAAAATCTCTTCATTAAACAGAAAGATTTTTACATCTCGCTAAGAGAGGTATTAGATTCATGCTAAAAATTCCGTATCCAGATTTTAGTGAATAACACTATTCTTGAATGCGGAAAACCTAAAATTGTACTTGGACAAGTCGAGATGTAATAGTAATTAAAATATACTATTGTTATAATAAGGAAAAGACTCCGTCAACATCTAAATTGGTATAAAAAAGGGATTTATTTATAAGCCAAAGTGCGTACATATCAGATCAACTAAACACGCGCTTGCTATACAAATATTTCATCATATTCCCTTCTGAAATACCGCCAATCTCGTCAATGAATTGGAAGGATATCGAACATTTAGAAAAATAGGAGGCAACTTGTTCATAGAATGAATTAAGAAATAAAGAATAGATGTAATTAAAACTTTTTGTGTACAAGAAATGTTAAACACAATACTTATATAGCCTAATATGAAAGTGGCGAGAGGTATTGTGCTGGCCACAACAGCGCCAAAATTATTTTAGTTATTAAATAGCACGAAAGTGACCTCTTTAGTGCGCTCTCTACGCCAGCAATGAGTGCCCGTGAGGTGACGTCAGGTAAACGCTCGATTGGTGCAACTATGTTATCATCATACAATACAAAGCAGATTGGCACACCCAGTATTGGGTAATATACCGTGATGATTTATTTTTACCTTTCATTACCTTTAGGTAAGGAAGGTTTTGTCTCTGGTCTAAAAATTCGGTGGTGAGTTTATAATGAATAAACATGTTTTAGGGACCTCATCATATGATTTTCTAGTTTTACGATGATGTCTGTATGTGTGTTTGTGTACATCTGTGTGTCTGTGTATCCGTGTGTGTGAGAGAGAAAAATTTCTCTGATGATATCTCCAATACTACAATTCTAAAAATTTTCGTATTCCTCTTCTTTACATCCATAGGAAGAGATGATTACATTTTTGTTATAATGGGGGATTACACCATTTTTTTTTATAATTTCATCTGAAAATATTAGGAAAACTAAGACTATTGATGAAAATCCGGTGAAAAAATTCCTATTAATAAGCGAGTTATGGTCTCCCGAATTTTGAAAAGATTGACGTGACGTCACAGTTATGTATTTTTATATCAAACTGTTTTCATCATGGACCTAAATGTTCTTGAAATATATGCTATTTTAAGTTATATTTACATAAAAATAAATGAATATTATAACACTATAAGTATACATACTTTATAATTACAGGTGTATTTAAATTATTAAGTTTAATGCAAGAAATTTATGTTAAAATAAAAACTGTTTGGAAACTGTAGTACAGGAATGTTAGCCCCTCCTTTCGAATTTGAATTTCTTAGCTTCCATTGGTAGTAATCCCACCTCCTAACACGCTATTTGTAATGCATGTATAGGCGGTTTCTCGGTCGCCAATCAAAATATTTTCATATTAATGTCGAAGCGTTATAACAAAAAAAAACCTTTATTTTCAAAATATCTCAATTATACCATTTCATTTTTTTATTAATATTCGTTACTCAGCATATACATTCGTATTTTTTTACTATTTTCCTTTAATTCGATTGAGCCGTAAACTGGTCAACTGGAAGTTCCCTTATTTGAAATTTTTTACAGTTTTTCTTGAAAACGCATTATTTCCTTAGTTTATAATAGGAACATTTCAATAAAAAATTGTTTCGATTTGATGGAGAGGTATAACTTTTTTCAAAACTTTTGTTGCATATATCATGCAATCAAATTATTCTAATTCGAAAGAAATTTTCAGAAATAACTCACCGTTTGCGTAGGTATTATAATTATTTGCTTACTGAAAATGTACACCACCCGATATATTTTTGGGTTTCAACATTTTTCTGTATTCGTTGTCGTTTTGATGGACTCCTGCCCAGTCAGTTAACTGCACGCTTCGAGAATGATTAATGAGTCCTCGTCGGCAGAATGATAAGAAGCCTCGGTCAGTCTGATAATGAGAGCGGTGTGCTTGGCAACCGGACGCTTGGTTATCGCTGCAGATGTGTGCGCTAGCTGTGTACAAGTTGGTAATAACAACGGTTACCGTTGCCGGTAGGGTATTCAACGCGCCTAGACTATACACGAACCGAGCGCCGAGCATAGCGTATGCACAATAGATAAAACTTCCTACAGTTACAGTGTGCCAGATACGGACGTGTTCCATTCGTGTCCACCTAGCTGATAACTCCACCATGCGTCTTGTATCTACCTATAAATTACTTCTTTCTATGGCGACAGCGTAGCGGTAACGGACCCGACATTTCATACGGAACTGACAGGACAATGTCTTCAGCCCAACGGCAGGACTTTCTTTACTATACAGACTGTTCATTTTAAATGGGCCACCATTGCAATCTCGAGAATTATGAGAGCTACAAAGACGGTTAAATGGACAAATAATTTCTGTTTCAGGAGACAAATTTAAAGAAAAGTGAAAATGTTTTTTCGATTAGTGCTTCTGAAAATATGGGACCCAACTTTTTTATTTTAAATAAAATAATATTAATAATTAAAATAATATTACCTTTTTAGTTTATGTTCAGTATTTTTATTTAATACCAACGTTTCGACACCATAAACTGGTGCCGATAATTTGATGTATTTTGTACAAATCCCATACCAAAAGTTCATTGGAAAAGATTCTATATATCCAGTAAAATTGTAACACGAACATAATACAATTTTTTACAAATTCATACAGAAATTTCCTTGGAAAATATTCTATAAATCCAATAAAATTATCACATTATGTATACTCATATATAAATACTCTAAAATGCCCATACTTACGAAACATTCTCTTTAAAATCAAATAATATTATTACCAAGTTTATATTTCTACCCATTTTTGAATTATTGCCCCAAAAGACAATATACCTCACATTTAGATAAAAACTTCAACATTTTCAAAAATCTAATTTTGATTCCAAATTTTGAAACCACAGGTCGATATCTCCTTTCGTTCTCCATTTTTGAATTATTGTCCCAAAAGTCAACATTTAGATAAAAACTTCAAAATTTTTAAAAATCTAATTTGTATGTAATGGTGTTGTCGCCAAATTCATATCTCGTCCCATTTTTGGGTTATTACCCAAAAATGGGCAGTTTTGAGAAAAACTTAGAATCTAAATATCTCGAGAATGAAAAGAGATATCGACCTGCGGTTTCAAAATTTGGAATCAGCGCATTGAGTAGTATCTAGATACATACAAATTTTGAAGATTTTATCTAAATGTTGACTTTTGGGACAATAATTCAAAAATGGATAAAGATATAAACTTGGTAGTAATATTATTTGATTGTAAAGAGAATGTTACGTAAGTGCACGCATTTTTAGAGTATTTATATATGAGTAGGTATACATAATGTATATACATGGGAATTAAGGAACTTTCTATATGGAATTTGTAAAAAAATTGTATTATGTTGGTGTTACAATTTTAATGGATATATAGAATCTTTTTCAATGAACTTTTTTTATGGGATTTGTACAAAATACATCAAATTAACGGAAGGTTTTGTGCTGGCCACAACAGATTTTTATTGAAACGTTGGCATAAGGGGTTATTTGTATAAAATAAGGAGATAAGAAATCTATTTTGATAGCGGATCAGACGTAGTTTTTTAATTGTCTGATTTGTCTCTGGACGATATTAAATCTACTTACCGGATCGTAAAAAAATATTTTTATACTTTGTGTGTAATTAATTATTGTTCATTTTGGTATATATACGCAGCCCTGACGGTACCAAGTAGAACCCACTTTATGTCACTGTGGTTAAGAACAAACAATGGCCCATCTGCTCACGTGCACCAACATAGAAAAGAAAATCTGCCTAAGGCAACACTAGATGCTCTAAACTGAGCAATTTTTTGGATGAATACAATTTAGTTAAACCACTTCTTTGTCAGTTTTTTGGAGAGAATTATTGGAGAAGATACATCCTTTAGCCCTACCAAGCGATACGTCAGGCCTAGTAAATTACATAATTACCAAATTCGACAATGTTTATATGAGTTTATTTTGATATATAGATGTAGAAGTGGCTCTTAGATCCTCTTCTAGAATTAAAAGTCCAAGCCAGTGTCGCTGCAGACGTCGCTCTACATTATTCATGAAAAGTAGAGGCCGGTGCGAGTGTGTGGCGTGGTGTAGGCTTCTTACTCCGCATAAGTGTGCTTTATGCGGGGATAATGCGACGTACGAGTACTATCAATCATCCCTCACAGAGACACACCGACACCGACGACAGCGACACCGGTTGCAGGATAAACGATATTGAATTATTCCTAAACGTGCGTACAGTGCGTAGCGTACGAACAGATTCTAAAAGGAGCTGAGGGAATAGTGAACAACTTAAGGACTTTTTGAAGGTTACTCAACAGTCGTTACAAATATTCTGGTATTAGCTACTTTAATAATTATAGATGTTTTAAAAGAATCTTCTGAAAATTTGTACTTGCAGGCTCAGTTATTGTTTAACAGTCGTATGTGTAAGTTGATAACAGTAACGTATGCCAATTTAGTTGCATATAGAAACATATTAATTCAAGTAGCGCTAATTGACTGGCACCGTTAATCATTGCGCCAGTAAAAGTATAAAGCAGTTATACTTTTTGGCACCATTTAGAGGCACAATACGCCAGTGCAATAACACAAGCTTCAAAAAATCTGTTGTGGCCAGCACAAGACCTCTCGCTATTTCCATATTAGGCTATATATGTATTGTATTGCACTTCGCTTTCCAACCGTCGTTTTATAACAAAATATTACAGAACTTTACCCAAATATTGTATTTTATACATGTATTCTGCAGACATATAATTCTAATTATACCTATCTATTTTTCATTGTATGAGGAAGTTTCTAAATGTCAGAGATTCTTCTAATTCATTAACCAGATTTATGATGTATATATGCATTTTACCACAATTTTACCTATAATTTCAAATATTTAATTAATAAAACAATAAGAAAGATTAAATATACTTCCCAGAAAAAGCTATCAGAATGTCACTAAAACTATTAATTTTTGACACTGACATGTGTCATTTACAAACTATGTTATAAACATTGGAATTTATCAACTTGTGTCCTTAGTGCCTTAGCCTCTGCGATTAGATTACTCTATATATTATAGTCTTTATCTCTAAATCTATACAAGATATAATAAAATTTTTAAGTGTATTAGATGGAGAATTTTATGTTCTTCAATATTTAATAAGAAAAACTCCTAAAAAATTATATTAAAAAAAATTCTCTAAGAAACTTCTACTTCCGGTTGTTTAATTGTTACCAAAACCTTTTCAGCTCTTCCCAGGAATGTCAGATTGAGAAAACTGCAGTTCAAATTTTTTTAAGTCTTATAGTTTTTGAGGAATCGTGTCTACAACATCCAGCCATACACACATGCACACATACACACATCCACACATACACACATACACACACACACACACACACACACAGATATCATTTTAAAAATCTTATAATCGGATTCTAGGGACCTTAAATCGTGCTTATTCAATAAAATCTGGATATGCGAATTTTAGCATGAATCCAATACCTCTCTTAGCGAGAGATAAAAATGAACTCTCCTAAAATGTTTAAATTGGTTTTTATTCATTGACGGGATTGGCGGTATTTCTTAAGGATATATATGTACTATTACTATTAATATACATATGTAGATACCCTCTTAATTTTAATTCATAATTAAGTAAGAAATATTAAATGTACGTCTAGCAATAGCTTTCAGTAATGTCAGTAAATTTCTTTATTTTTGACGCAGACATTTATCTGTCAATTACAAATATTTAAATTTGACAACTGGTTTTCTTGATCTAGTCTAGACTGTGCGATTTATTGCAACATATTATTCTATATATTATCTTTATCTATGTATCTATACAAGATATTAGATGGAGAATTTTATGTTCTTCAATATATGTAATAACAAAAGTTTTCAAAATATAATGTTTAGAAGATATTTTTAAGAAACTACTATTTGCAGTTGTCGAATTATTATCAAAACCTTTTCAGCTTTTCCCTTTAATGTCAGATTGAGGAATACGTAGTTAAACAGGTCTTAAGTACTATAGTCCTTCCAACATTCAGACACACTAAAATTTGGATACCTATGTGACTTTTAGCATGAATCCAATACCTCCCTTAGCGGGAGGTAATAGTATATTACATCCGGGGTGGGAGATGTTTCATTACAGCCGAGGGCTTATGTATATTACCGAGAGGCGAAGCCTCGAGGTGAGATAATGCGCGAGGCTGTTATGAAACTCCCACCGAGGTTATGTATACTATTTTATTCACAATATCCTCATTTTAAATCAATAATTTTCAAAATAAATCAATGAATTATAATTTTTAATTTTATTAATATTTTGATAGCTGTCTTAAAATTTGTTTAGCCTACTTAATTATGGGGATCTACGGCAATGTTGCTAGGCAACCCCTACATAAACATTTCCAACCCAAGAGATGGAAGTGAAATCTGTTATTTCCAACCCAAGAGATTGTCATTAAAGTTAGGAATGACGTATTTTCCAACCTCCAAAAGGTTAGGAATCTGTATATTACTATAATGATTGTGAATAAAAATATACCGTACATCAATTTTTATTTTATTCGTAGTTGGAAAACGGGCTACAGGTTTCATGCATTATCGTAATATGTGTGGGCGTGATTAAATATCTGGCGTTTGAGTATTCCCAGCGATTTCCCATAAATTACTATCAATACTAATTCGGCTTGGCAAAAAGGTTCTCCCTTTGTGTTTTTAGCTGGAACGTTTTGCTACACTTAGCAGTTGGGAAAGTTTTCAGATATATTTGAGTCTTTGACATGCAAAGTAAAGCTCCCTTGTAAATGAGCAAACGTGGCTCCACTCCGTACTCAACTCACTAACCAACATCCACACTCTCTCCATCGCCACCAAAGTTAAAATATTGAGAAATATTGTTTCCCCTCGTTACGAGCGCGAGCCGAGCCGAGCGCTGAAAGCTGAAAGGAAAGAAAGCTCAAGCTCAGGAATCAAACCACGCAGCCGGCTGTCCCACGGGGAAGCACAGCTTTCAATAATATTGTAACGAGCAAATCTGGGGGAGATTAGTAAGTATTTGTATTCACGTGGTGATTGTGTAACTTATTTTCAATTTCAATCTGTTTTCGTTTCTCATCTTTTTATCAAGGGGAAGTAACAGATTCTGTGACACTGTCATATCGACCTGTCGTGGTCTGTCATTAGGGGTATTCTTTACCAATTAAATGTTAATTTACTTTTGTGTACTTTTAAATTAGTATTGTTGAGGCAAAAGGAAACACTGTTTTATTTTTCTCCGTCCTATAAGTGAGGGACGTGTTGTCTTTGGTCAAAATTTAGAGTAAATTAGCTGATTAGAATTGATAAGGATTGGACAATCGGAAGTAATAGTTCACTTGGAGTTTAAAACAGCAAATAGTTTTTCTAAAACAAAACTATGTCTTAATAAATATTGAAGAACATTATTTTCACCTTCCGTCACCTTTAGGTAAGGAAGGTATTATCTTTGGTCAAAAATTTGATGATGAATTTTTAATAAATAAGGTCGTTTTCAGATCCCTAGAATCTGATTTTCTTCTCTTCTTTCTCTTATTAACTGTGAAAACCTGTAATTGGTACTTGTGTACTGTTGGCTTTCTTCGATAAATAAATAGTTTTTCTTAAAAAAAACCTTGTAAATATCATTTTATATGATTATCAATATGAAATAATATCGATTAGAATAAAAAGAATTATAAAGAGATTAACTTTTATAAATCAGCTAGCCATGGAAACAGCTGATATATTTAAATAATTGTAATCGACAGATGTCATTGTTAAGTGCAATTTACGCAGTGTATGTTCGTATTACAGTTTTACTGGATATATAGAATCTTTTCCAAAAAACTTTTGTTGCTCACATCAGATTTTTACCTCTCGCTAAGAGAGGTATTGGATTCATGCTAAAATTCGCATATCCAGATTTTATTGAATAAGCACGATTTAAGGTCCCTAGAATCCGATTATAACATTTTTAAAATGCTGTCTGTGTGTGTGTGGGTGTGTGTATGTGTGTGTATGTATGTATGGATGTTGGAGGGACGATTCCTCAAAAACTATAAGACTTAAAAAATATTTAACTGCAGTTTCTTCAATCTGACATTCCTGGGAAGAGCTGAAAAGGTTTTGGTAACAATTGAACAACCGGAAGTAGTAGTTTCTTAAAAAAATTCTTCTAAATATAATATTTTGGGAGTTTTTTTTTATTAAATATTGAAGAACATAAAATTCTCCATCTAATACACTTAAAATTTTTATTATATCTTGTATAGATTTAGAGATAAAGACACTATAATTTATAGAGTAAACTAATCGCAGAGGCCAAGGCACTATGAAAACCAATTGACAAATTCCAATGTTTATAACATGACACATGTCATTGTCAAATATCAGCAGTTTGAGTGACATTCTGATAGCTTTTTCTGGGAAGTATATTTAACTTTTCTTATTGTTTTATTAATTAAATATTTGAAATTTTAGGTAAAATTGTGGTAAAATGCATATATCCATCAGAAATACCGCCAATCTGGTTAATGAATTGGAAGAATCTCAGACATTTAGAAACTTCCTCATACAATGAAAAATAGATATAATTAGAATTATATGTGTGCAGAAGACATTTTAAATACAATAAAAAACAATATTTGAGTAAAGTTCTGTAATTTTTTTGTTATAAAACGACGGTTCGAAAGCAAAGTGCAATACAATACTTATATATCCTAATATGGAAATGGCGAGAGGTCTTGTGCTGGCCACAACAGATTTTTTGTTATTAAAATTCAATAAAATTAAATATCAAAAATATTGTGCGAAACGAAAATGTTTGCTATTTTTTTTGCTTAAATATGTTTTAAATACTTACGACCTTGAGGTATGAGTCAAAATATTGTAATATTTATACTTGTACCTACAAAATTTATAAGATTTATATCAATCATGAAAGGCAAAGAGCTTCGTCAGTGTACATAGAAATAATTGTGGCGTCTCCATCAAAAGTCGTACATTTCTATAAAAGCACTGTCAGTACTAGTATCTTAATAAAAGAATGATAAACTGATTCTAAAATGCAAATAAGTTATTTGAGAAGCAGACGTAATTTCTTTTCCGTATTCGCATTAAAATATCAAAAATGATCCCGCTTTTTTAACTCCATTATTCCATAATGAAATAAAGACATCTGCAGAATAAAAGGATTAATCCCGTATGTTAAATAATTAGCCTGTGATTCCCTCTCATAATCCAATAACCAACTTAGATTAAAATTCATCAAAAATTCGTCGTACAGGGAGTTTTATTGTGGGTGATTAGGGCGGCTTTCCTGTGGCTGTGCTTGACCCTCTGCGGGTTTCAGGTATTGTGCGGTGTCCAGTGTCTCGCTTCTCGCTTCTCGTGTCCAGTGATTTGCATGGAATAACGAGGCCCGGGCACAATTCCCCCGGCTGGCACACGTGTGTCGTGTCGTACACGTGGAACGCTGCCTTATCAACAGTCCTAACGCCCTACGTGGACATAGGGAAAGATCCAACGATGGAATCAAATACTAATACAACAGTCGAGATGGGGAATTATCTGGAAGCTACTTGCGGTGCTTACAGATTCAGTAGTTAGATGACCGGTTGTAATTCGGTTGACTTTCAACTCTGGCATGAACCAAAAACTTAATTCTGTCCAATGTGGCGGAGATTACTTAAAATTTCAGTCATATAACATTTATTCTTACAAAAACCACGTTGCAGTAAATTTATATCTTCTTCAGCAGAAGTAAGATCTTACGGATTCTTATCAATTCTTATAAAATCATGTAAAGACTGTTTCATTTTCGACGTATCTCGAGTAATATTAATGATAGAGCAAAATCGTTTTGCATAATTTTGTGAAAAGTTTAATAGTCAGCAGGTCAGCACAGGAATTTTCGCTCTTCTTTTGTTTCTGAGCTACAGGCAAAACTTCGTTGTTTGCTCATGTCGAAAAATATATACACGTTTTGGGGTTCCTAGAATACAATTTTACTAATTTTATGATGATGTCTGTATGTGTGTGTATGTCTGTGTGTGTGGCAAAAAATTATTCTACGATAATTCCAATACTGCGATTCTAAAAATTATAATTCTTTCGTATTGCTCTTTACATTCATATGAAGAGCTAATTAGATTTTGGTTATAATTGGTAAACAGGAAATTACCTTATTTAAAGTTCTTAACAGTTTCTCTTGAAAAACGCAATTAAATCATTTTTTGACATTTGATGTAGTAATTATCAAAATGAAAGAATCTTTATTGTCTATATGGTTTAATTATACATTTTCTTTCATATTTGATATATTTCCAGTTGAACCCCTAACACTTAAATTTTTAACTAGGCTTAAACATTTTTTTTTTCATATTTCTAGCTGGTATTTCCTGTTCTTTTCGCCATTTTTACTGTGAATTTGAAGTAAATTAGACGTAAATGTTGAAACAACTACTTGTCACACTTGTCATTCCTAAACAAAGTAAACAAATCTTAAATCTTAAAACACTTCTACCACCCTTACAATACCAATGCGAACATTAAGTTTTCATAATTAGATATTTATTAGTTAAAAATGTTTTTGTCAGTTTTGAATATTGTACTATAATAAGCGTATCATTAATAACCCAAATGAGTTTAAAAATTCATTATTTTAAATAAGAAATTTTTTAATTTAAATATCCTAATAGTTGTAACACAGCAATTTTAAATAATGACAGCTGTACTGTATTCAACTTCATGTTAAATGACAACAAGATTGTTACTAAACAATAATTGTTATAGCTCGTCTAACAACGAGACATGTGAATACGAAATTTTAACAATATTGTTATCAATTCTTATTAAGTAACAATTTCTTGTTCAATAACAATGTACACGTGAATAAGCTCAATTGTCTGGTAATTTCGTTGTTACCAAAACAGATTTAAATCAGTATTATTCTGAGCGAGTTTCCAATTGTCGGATTGTGAGTTTTGTCTTTTTTTCTTGAGCATTTAAAGGGGTGTAAAGACTGACTGCATCCCCGTTGTCTGAATCTCTTAATTCCGTAATTATAAATGTACGTTCCGTGCCAATGGCAGGGCCAGCTGTTGGCACTCGCAATTCAAATCCGATCGTTCTCCTTCACACTTTCCTGATCCTGTATCATCATTTTAAAACGTGATTAATTTTACTTTTATAAACAATTTTAATTACCAAATAACATCGTGTGGTATTCGCGTTGCCAGCGTTGCACCACCGCGCCGGGGAAAAAATGTTTTTATATGTCGGAGGAAAAACTTTTCGCATCTAAAAGAAAAAGTAAGTTAGTAAGCCTGTCGGCAGAGGCGTGGAAAGCGGAGCGCAGGGCAGCGCGGGGGCGCGCAGCCGCAGCAGGAAACAGCAGAAAGTCGCGCGACACTCTCCCTCGAGCCGCCGCAGGAGCAGGACCACAACTCGCAGGATTCGTGATGAGGATTCGTATGTTATGTTAGCCCTCTAATCGCGCATAATGCAAATCCTGACTAGCTGGAATCTATTAAGAGGATTATTTGGAAGTCGCGAGGTCAGGTCATCTCCGAAGGAATCAATATAGGGTTGGACTGTCCGTTCTCCGTCCTCCGGTGGTGGGAGGTGCGCGTTCGGCTGTGCTCGGCCCACCTCGGCCCACCACCAGTCCAGACCAGTCCAAGACGCACTCCAGACTCACTCACCTGCACGTCATCCCCAAAAGATCCAGCCTGACTGACGTCTTCATGGGAAGCCCCAGGTAGGAATACTTCCACCTCTTGTTGTTTCTTTCCTTTTCTTGTGTTTTCTGTGTTGTTGCGAAATGCGCGGGGAAAGGGTGAACCGTTTCTACCCTCTGCTATGATTGTAATCTCTGACATCTGCAATTCCGCATCAGAATGGTAATGGGACTCTTTATCGCGTAATGAACGGCGTTCTATCCTAGAGATTTCTCCTGCGCTTATTCTTGGGCCCGCTATTTTCGTCTCTGGATAAACTGACTGGTAACTTAACTGTCAGTTGAACGAAGAATATCGCATCGAAAAATATGAAAATGCCGGGCCATCTTTCTTAAGTTTCTTTTTATAATGCGTGGCTAAGTGCACCAAGTGATCGCTAACAGTTCGGTAATATTAAATTTTGTGTACAAATCAGCTGATGTCTGCGATAATAACAGTTTACCAAATAATATGTTATTTTATAGTGCCGTACTCAGTGACATGTTTTACCTATATTTTGGTGTTCTACTTTTACCAACCTTCTCTTCCGAAAAAAATATTGTTTCTATTTTTTCTTAAAGTACATAAACTTCACAATTACTAGTTTGAAGTGTGTTGGCACACCCAATAATGGGTAATAAAATGAAATATGTTATTTTATTGTGCTGCACTTAATGACAAGATTTCTCTTGGTGTTTTACTTTTGATAACCTTCTGTTCCGAAAAAATGTTTTGTTTTCATTTTTCGTAGTTCGTAAACTTTTACAAGTACTACAAGTAGTGCCCTGTTCTTTTCATTATAATATGCCCATACTAACATATTAATATTTTAATTATCGGAGATTTTAGCAACTGCAGTAGTGTCTAGTGTTTTAAG
The DNA here is from genome assembly GCA_943142095.1 of Ophonus ardosiacus. Lineage (NCBI taxonomy): Eukaryota > Metazoa > Arthropoda > Insecta > Coleoptera > Carabidae > Ophonus > Ophonus ardosiacus. Next base: position 8,891,578 of record OW964823.1, on the reverse strand, counting down.
TTTCCAACTTAAGATGCGACTAACTTGTCATCCAACAATTATACATAATAGCTCTATTAACTAAATCAGTGATTAATTTTTAGTAACTGGTTAATTTTTTTAACTAATTAAGTATGACATATGTATAACAAAACTATACTTATTGGATAACATTTTTAACCACTTTAATAAAGAACAGATATGAATATTATATCTTTTAGTTGGGTTACTAATTAATGGTTTGCATAGTCAAGGTGTTCAAAATGCTAGTCATTGTTTACATATCTGTGGCTTTGCTAGAACAACCAATGTCAATAACTTTGAGAATTTAAAATCAATAAGAAACTTCCAGTATTAATAATATTATAGACTGATGAACAAATAATTGTCTCGATTGAGTTTTAAAAAACTGGTAGACTTACTTAAGTATTTTTTATTTGGAATGGCTAATAAACTTAATATTGTGCGATTTTAATAATAATTATGAACGGTACTGTTTCTATGATTTAAACTATACTATAGTCCTTTAAGATTTTGATAGGTCTACGAGCTTAGACTCATCATAGTTCGGCCGGCTGACATTTTCAACAAATTATAAAACTTACACAAATTGTATGTTATTTCTACAAAATTCTTCTGACTACTTTAATTATAGACTTAAAAACTTTAAAAAAATGTGGGCTAAATGACGGGTGACAATAGTTCGCCCGGCATTTAAAAGATGACCTTCAGACTTCTGGTCCAGATTTATCTTATACTTTTTAATTTTGGGACAATAAAAAACAACTTCGTAAAAATCCAGTGCGTACAGATATATGGGACAATACTCTAATAGATGAATGTGCAGGCTTTTTGGATACAGTGTCTAATAGAATTAAAGCTGCAATCCATTATTAATTGGCGGAATACTTGGATGACATATTCAGTTCTTGTTTGTTAGTATGAACAAGATTAGTATTGTTTTACTTATATCAGTTCTGTACCCCAGGATAAAACAGTATTAAGTCCATATTTTCGGAAAATTAGTTTTCTCTAGGAATAAACATAACCTTAACTCCTCTTTCGAACGGGATACTGTGGCAAGTCCTATTTGAAGCAGTAATTTCATTATAAATGAAAACAGTATATAGCAAATTTAAGAAATTTGTTACATCTCGAGCACACAATTTGGAATAATATTTTACAAAAGAAATTAAGTTTGAAAGATTATGAATTATTATAATTAAAAAGTTTATAATAACATTCATTGATAGAATAATTCGAAATTAAAAACATAAATCTCTTTCAAAAATCATTTAAATGCTTTCCTGTAAAATATTAATTTTGTGATTTAATACACTTTTATTCTGAGATACAGAGTTGTTTATGGATATTTAAGAGAAAAATGCTTCAAATAAAAGATAAATGCAATTAAATTTTCTACAACTTTTTTTTATTTTTCTCCAAAATAATCGATTTGCACTCTAATTACCCTTAATCACTTGTTCATACTAACGGCTTGTATTTTTAACTAATCGAAATAAATTTGTGAAAATTTTCCACCATTTGCGTAAGGTTTTATTATTTTTTTTTGAAAATGTTAAGAAGCCGAACTGTTATGAGGGCTCGTATATTAATTTAAGTTTTATAACGACATTGGTTTCATTGAATGACTCTTCTTATAGTTTATAGTTAGGCGTTGGTTGAAACAGTCATTAAGGGCCAATTTTACAATCTCTGGTTAAAATTTTAACTGTAAGTTTAATATACAAAATTGAAGCGAAATGAACTGTCAAACGACAAATTGATCAATGCTGTCTATAATTCGATTCAATATTGTTTATTTAATTTACAGTTAAAATTCTGACTGGAGAGTTATCAAAGGTGCTTCATACAGGGAATTTATTTTAACATGCAACATATGGCGAATCACTTCCATGGTTACTCACTATTGTCAAAAAATGACAGCAATGTAATATTTGTCCATTTTAAAATGCAACATACAAAATTTGTAGTTTTGTATTATTAAAACTAATTTCCAATAAATTAGCCTACATATGATTAACAAATAATCAAAACATGAATGTTGTACATCTTAACAAACTTTATCTTACAAAAATTCATAACTTTCATGTAATAAATTTTAAAAAATACCCCCAATCACTCTGAGGCAATATTCTAGTTGGTCGTAATAAGAACTGACACCATTTGTGATGTTTTGGAGGTATCTCCTGTGCTGCAATACTATTTATAATGTTGCATTTTAAAATGGACAAATATTACATTGCTGTCATTTTTTGGCAATAGTGAGTAACCATGGAAGCGATGAACTATAATGTTGCATTTTAAAAAAAAATCTCTGTATATTGAACGTTTATTACAAATGTTACTAATTTTTCAACTTAAACTATCTATAGCATTAAAGTCATCAAGATTTTATTGTTGGGTCTTCCTTGGTTTAATGGCTTTTGACTCCTTAGGTTGATTTTCAGTTAGACTTTGGTTTTTGGTGTTTTCGCCAATCCATCTCCTTCTCAGTGTGTTCCTCGCATCCCGGTGCGGAATTTGTATCAATTACGTGGTGTACCTTCACCACCCCGACGTTGGGGGTGGCGGCAGGCCAGCCGCGGCGGTGAGGCGTCGAGGCGGCGGCGGCGGTAGTCAGTCTTCAGTGCGCCCGAAGGCGGGTGGAGTTTTTCTTTTCGTGGGCGGAGTGCGCGAGAGAACGACGCCCGCACCGTGCGGTTCAACAAGCGACGCCATTTTGTATGCCACATTTGTTCTGTAAACATTGTTGTAATTGATTCCGAGAGAATAAATTGTTCAGATCGCCAGTGCCGGGAATTTTGTGACGGAGTTGGAGACAGATATGTAAGTCTATTTATTCAGTTAATCATGCTATGATTTTATCTCAAACTCAAATTTCTGGACTAAAAACGGCTGGTCCGACAAGATTGCAACATTTAATTTATTTAATTCTTAAATTCATTTCTAACCTTAATTCAACCACTTTTTTGACGGTAACATAATATGATATTATAATCTATGTGTAGTCGCGAAAATTTCAACTCTTGTGAACGGTGGCAAGTCGACGTTTTTACCTTTCGTCACCTTTAGTTAAGAATAGTGTTATCTTTGATCAATTTTTTTTTAATGAATAACCACGTTTTGGGTCCCTAAAATACGATTTTACTAGTTTTACAATGATGTATGTATGTGTGTCTGTGTGTGAGTTTGTGTGTGTGTGTCCGTGTGTCTCCGACCATAACTCCAACACTATAATTCTAAAAATTATTATTATTTCGTATTCCTGTTCTTTACATCCATATGATGATTAGATTTTGGTTATAATTGGTCAACCGGAAGTTCCCTTATTTGACATTTTTTGTGATTATGATTATGAAAGAATATAATAAAGAGATTCACTTTCAAAACTCAGTTAGCTTTGCTATAATGGAAACAGCTGATATATTCAAAAAATTCTAATTGACAAATATCAATTTCAAGTGCAATTTAGATAATGTATATTCGTGTTAAAATTTTATTGGATTTATAGAATCTTTTTCAAGGAACTTTCGGTATAGAATTTGTATGTATTTTATGTTCATGTTACAATTTTACTGGATAAATAAAATCTTTTCCAAAGAACTGTTGGTATGGGATTTGTACAAAATACATCGAATTGACGGAAGGTCTTGTGCTAGCCACTACATATTTTTTGATTTTGGGCAATACTTTCATTTATTGCGTCAATTTTTTTGATAGATCGTCCGGGCCAACGATAAATGTTTGTTTATCTCTCTTGAATTGATCTAGTTTTTATTTAAATTTCTGTTGAACGATTTGGTGCGTTTTCTTGACCGATATTCACGCGTAATCTGTGAACGGTTTCCACAAAACTTTCTCCATATTCAAATTAAGTTTCCAAAATGAAAAAGCGTCGTTACCCTGTGTAATGCTCTCTTTTCAAAAATAGTGATGCCTATTTACCATTTGACATCATTTGAGTGCAGCATACTTCATTTTAAAAAGTTACCTAGACATTTAAATGTTGCACTATTGTTGGACCACCGTTATTATGGAAAAACTTTGTCATTTTTTGTGCTGTTGCTAAAAACTAGGCAAAAAATGCTTTATTTTTGTATGTAAGTTAGAATGTATAAAGTCATATTGAAAACGATCTACTGTCCTAGAAAGTCTTAAGTCTTATTGTTATTTGTTAAGCCGTATTATTTATTTAATATTCTATAATGTACTCGTAGTAGAGTTTTGAGCTCATTTTGTTCTCAAACAGTGGAGCTGAGGTCAGGACGAATCACATTTAATATTTTTAATAAGTTCTTACTTCAAAATAATTTGATTTATGAATTTCATGACCCGACTAACCTTAATGCAAGAAACACCAATGTTATTTTTACCTCTCGCTAAGAGATGTATTGGATTCATGCTAAAAGTCGCATACCCAGATTTTAGTGGATAAGCACGTTTCAAGGTCCCTAGAATCCGATTATAACATTTATACGATGATGTCCGTGTGTGTGTGTGTGTGTTTGTGTGTGTGTGTATGTGAGTATGGATGTTGTAACCACGGTTTCTCAAATACTATAAGATTTTCGACATGTTTAACTACGGATTCATTAATCGGACATAAATAGGAAGAGCTGATTAGATTTTTATAATAACTGAACAACCGGAAGTAGTAGTTTTTTTAAAAAAATCTTCTAAATTTTTTGTTATTGCAAATATTGAAAAACATAAAATTCTCCATCTGAAACACTTAAAATTTTTATTATTATCTTCTATAGATTTAGAAATAAAGAAAATATAATATATAGAATAATGTGGGCAATAAATCGCACAGTCCAGACTACACCAAGGAAAATAGTTGCTAAATTCTAATATTTGTAATTGACATATAAATTTCAGTGTCAAAAATCAACAGTATTAAGTTCATTACTGAAAGCTCTTTTTTGGAAAGTACATTTCATATTTTTTATTAAATTTTGACGTTTTAAACTGTCATTATTAACTCCATAGCAACAACTATAAGTAACACTTTTTTCACAAGTGAATTAAATTTTTTTAAATCACTCTCACATTTTTTTTAATTCACTCTGCATTAAATAATGCGTTTAGAATAACATCAGGCACGAAATTAACACTTACCATAGTATTTATCAGACATTATCAGCCATTTTCATTATTTTTCACGGCACAAATGACAGACAATAAAGCTTTTTAAATAGATGACTTGACATCTATCATCGACGATTGTCATGCACAGTCTACTAACTGATTAGTTTTTTGTTTTATCAAAATTAAATATTATAATGGTTTTATTACTATTTCGTCAAAATTGAATAAAGTATTGTACAAACCACGTGAGCTAAGAATGTTTATTCACTCGAAGAAATTAACTCACTCGCCCTTCTTCTCTTGAATAAACATTACCTTAGCTCACTAGGTGTGTAAATATCTATTATTGAACTATTAATTATATATTTAAAATTGTAATAGTACATTATATCCTTAAGAAATACCGCCAATCCCGTCAATGAATTGGAACCATCTTGAACATTTTAGAAGAGTAGGACAAGATTCCTTATAGAATGAAAGAATAGATACAATTAGAATTATTTGTGAGTAGAAGAAATGTTAAATTCGATACTAGTGTAAGAAAACGGAATGGCGAGAGCAATTGTGCTGGCCACATCAGTTTTTACCTCTCGCTAAGAGAGATATTGGATTCATGCTAAAATTCGCATATCCAGATTTTATTGGATAAGCACGATTTAAGGTCCCTAGAATCCGATTATAACATTTTTAAAATGATGTCTGTGTGTGTGTGTGGATGTGTGTATGTGTGTATGTGTGTATGTCTGGATGTTGTAGACACGATTCCTCAAAAACTATAAGACTTAAAAAATATTTAACTGCAGTTTCCTCAATCTGACATTCCTGGGAAGAGCTGAAAAGGTTTTGGTAACAATTGAACAACTGGAAGTAGTAGTTTCTGAAGAACATATTGAAGAACATAAAATTCTCCATTTTATACACTTAAAATTTTTATTATATCTTGTATAGATTTAGAGATAAAGACACTATAATTTATAGAGTGAACTAATCGCAGAGGCTACGGCACTAAGGAAACCAGTTGACAAATTCCAATGTTTATAACATAATTTGTAAATGACACATGTCAGTGTCAAAAATCAACAATTTTAGTGACATTCTGATAGTTTTTACTGGGAAGTATATTTAATTTTTCGTATTGTTTTATTAAATATTTGAAATTATAGGTAAAATTGTGGTAAAATGCATATATCCATCAGAAATACCGCCAATCTGGTTAATGAATTGGAACAATCTCTGACATTTAGAAACTTCCTCATACAATGAAAAATATATATAATTAGAATTATATGTGTGCAGAAGACATGTTAAATATAATAAAAAACAATATTTGGATAATGTTCTATAATATTTTGTTATAAAACGACGGTTCGAAAGCGAAGTGCAATACAATACTTATATAGCCTAATATGGAAATGGCGAGAGGTCTTGTGCTGGCCACAACAGATTTTTTTATATTAAAATGATATTGAGTGTTTAGTTAGTGAAAAATATATATTTTTTATATACTAGAACAACCAAAATAAAAATCAGTACTTTTTCTTTTTCGGAATTTTCTACTGTATTGACAAAACATATAAACCCATCTTCTCCTCGTATGTTCTTTCCTACTGTTCTTTTCTTATAATGTGTTCCGAACGGGAATAAAAGAAATGTCTCTGTCTATTTCCCCGTGTGGGGTGAGCCGTCGGAGCTTTAAACGGTTTTGATTTTTATTGAGATGTAACGGTGAGATATCGTGCGTGTTTCCCTCTTTCGGGCCGGGACATATCGTAAGACTCCTTCGACTTCGAGCGATTAGGCACAAGTCGGATCCACGGGCCATATGCCAGCCAGCTAATCAGGACACGAGCCATTGTTTACGCGCGCTTCCCGATTGGATTCTGTTTTTCTGCCTATTTGTCATTTGTTCCAACGGTAATGCGATAAATGAGGCACAAGCTAATCAAATGACCGATGAAAAATTATACATGTTTTATATTTTTAATGGAATGCGACTGCAAGGTAATTCATTATAAATGGAAAAATATTAAATTACTATTTTTTTGTATGAATGTATATTTAATTTTGTCATTAAAACTAGATAAAATATTCATACAGTAAATTAAAATAATAGAGTGCGGCTAATGTATTACATATATGATTTATTATTTATGGTAAAAACAAAAGTTTTACCACTCTATTAATGCGTTTTTTGTTTCAAACTAATATTATTATCCTTTCACGTCCCCAATAGACACACGAGTTATGCACAGGGCAAATTATTTTATAACATACTAAAAAGAAAATACAAAACTTCATTATTCTACTGTTTTTATCAAAGATGTAACTATTATTTCAACCTTTCAGACATTCACATTTATTACATTGTTTTCTATTTTTAGTCCACATGAATGTTATAGTTTTAAGTGGAACATACTTTTTACCACTCGCTAAGAGAGAGGTATTGGATTCATGTTAAAAATCACATATCCAAATTTTAATGAATAAACATGTTTTAAGATCACCAATATTCGATTTTAACAATTTTTACAATAATGTGAGTGTGTGTGTGTGTGTATGTTGGAGGGACGGTTTCTCAAATTCTATAAGATTAAAGACCAATTTAACTACGTATTCCTTCATCTGACAATAATGGGAGGAACTGAAAAGGTTTTGGTACCAATAGGACAACTGGAACTAGTAGTTTCTTTAAAAAATCTTTTAAATATTAATTTTTGAAAATTTATGTTATTATAAATATTAAAGAATATAAAATTCTCTATCCGATACATTAAACATTTGTACTATATCTTCTAGATTTAGAGATAGATAATTATAAATATATAAAATAATTCGTTATAATGAATCTCACAGCTCGAATAACTTCATGGAAACCACTTGAAAAATTAAAATTGACAAACATTGACATTTTCTGGGAAGTATATTTAATATTTCTAATTAAATATTTAAAATTATAGACACATATACGCATCAAAAATACCGCCAACCTCGCTAATGAAATTGAAGAATCTCGAACATTTAGAAGAGTAGAAAGAAACTTATTTATAGAATGAATTAAATTATATAAAAATATATTAATAATAAATGTATGTGTGTATGTGTGGATGTTGGAGGGACGATTACTCAAAAACTATTAGACATAAGACCAGTTTAACTATGAATTCCTCAATATGACATTCATGGGAAGAGCTGAAAAGGTTTTGGTAACAATTGGACAACTGTAAGTAGTAGTTTCTTAAAACAAATCTTCTAAATGTTATTTTTTGGAAATTTATGTTATAAACAGAAATGGGATTCATCAGCCTAAGTATGTACAGTAACAGGTCAACTAAACACACGCTTGCTATACATATATTTCATCATATACCTTTCAGAAATACCGCCAATCTCGTCAATGAATTGTAAGAATCTCGAACATTTAGAAAAGTAGGAGGAAACTTGTTCATAGAATGAATTGAAAAATAAAGAATAGATGTAATTAGAATATTTTGTGTGTACCAGAAATGTTAAATACAATATTTATAGCCTAATATAAAATTGGCGAGAGGTATTGTTCTGGTGACAACAGATTTTTTAATTTAATTTTTTTATAATACCAATTTGTACCTACTCATGCCTTTAAAAGTTTTCCGTTTGTGTTTATTTGTAGTAAGCAAAAAAATTCCATTTCGATTATATAGAATGTATTTGGCAAATTATACATACATTAACAATTTTTAATTCATCTCATACTGGGTAATTTTTGACCTGAATATTTTTTGTTTGTCTTAAAAGCAAAAGCTCCCGATTTCTGTATCTTAAAAAAAGTTTTCGTAATCTTTAGATTATAATGCATTAAAAAATAGCAAAAAAATTGAATGTACTTTATCTCGTAATATTCGGCCCTTTTTCATATTTTGGTTCGTGTCTTAAAATTCAAAAGCCCTTGGTATTAATGTCTTAAAATAAATTTTAGCAAACTTGGCAAATATCCGTATCGATTGACACAAAAACTTTTAATGTAGGTACCTCATGATGTAGTTTTTGGACACCATTTTGACTATTGGTTGTCTGAAATGCATTAAGCCCCCAATTTTTATGTCTTACAAAGTGTTTTCATGATCTTTGGTTAGTAGTGCATAAAATACCGCAAAAAGTTTGTATGTACCTTATCACGTAATTTTCGTCCCTTTTTTGAAATTTTCTTTCGTGTGTTACAGGTCAAAAGTCCCCGGTTTCGATGTCTTACAAGATATATTAGCAAACTAGACATAAACCCGCACTGAATGACACAAAAATTTTGAATGTACCTCATCACGTAATTTTTCGCTCTTTTTAAATTTTGAAAATGCTACCATGGCGTAAAGCCGCCGGTCTGATTTGTAAGACATGATTATTTTTGTATGGGGAGCCAATCCGAACCCTACCCCAAGGTCAAACCTTTTGTACCTTATCACGTGACTTTTGATAGCTGGGCTCCCCGTCTAATAGGAAACTCTAAAATCAGTTTCGAAGCATTTATATTTCTATGTTACCATGTTTGTAATGTCTCAATATTCCCAGCCGATCACCCATCAAATTATTCCCCGCCGTCCTTCTTGCTTAACTTTACTGATCACATACATCCGCTTAACTTTCCAAAAGCTTATTGCGTCCCACTTTGAGAATATACTGCAGGACCACAGGAATATGATCCCTGCCTAATTGCAATTTCATGAAGTGTGTACATTCCTACCACAGAACAAAGAGTCCCTTTCGTCGGGTCAGGTGCGTCGTACGCCACCGGTCAAAGGTCAACTGTTTACTACCCGCCCGGTTCACAGGTGAGAGATCACTTTACCGCGTTTTAAAATTCATTATCGGTTGCCTGTTTAATGTGGATCTGATTTGGGAGTCAAATGCAGCCGTTAATTTGATGAGCGGTTGGTCTGTTGTTGCAGCGAGTGTTATGATTGTATCATCTTGTTTACCCACCATATATATGCGAGGCAAAGCATTATATTATTATTATATTATATATACCAGCCCCAGGCTCATCGTTTTCTACTTTGGGATTATCTGATTTTATAAGTTTTTATTACCACTCGCTCGTACAAGTAATTACTGAAAGACCATTCCTGTTTTGTAATTGTAGCAGAAGTAAAAATAATGATGGTTAAATGGAGGGGAATATTTGATGGGCAGCACAATACTCCTCGCCAATATGGCTGTTACAAGAATTTTTTTTCGCGATCGCCCAGAAAATGAGCTCTTTCTGATCACTATTTAGACCGGAAAGTCCTTCTTTGCTGAGCTAGCTCGGAAAGTTGTCTATAAGGGATCGGAAAGTACTTTACCGATCCCGGGACCGGTAAAGATAAATGTTTCCATGGAGATTAGTTGTTTATTTATTTCTTATTTGCTCGCAATAAAAAAATAAATTATAGTTTTTTATTCTTTTTTCAGGATCGCAAAAAAATATTGTACCCAACATGACCTGAAAGTGTCTATACTGGACTTACAAGCTTCCAAAGCTCGCCTACGGCTCGCTCTGGAATATGCTTGCTCACCCAGTAAAGTATCACTTTCAGGTCTTGTTACGTAAATTACTATTATATGCCCTAAGTATTAAATTTAAAAGATAACGTACATAAAAGTTTTCAGAAAAGGATCCTCATCAAATAAAAATATTTTTTATTGAGACGTTCATATAAGTGGTTGTTCGTATAAACTAGATAGAAATCCAATTTTACAACACTGATAGGGCACCATTGTTTTTAACGTGACAGTTTTTTACCTTCCGTCACCTTTATGTAAGGAAGGTATTGTCTTTCGTCAAAAAATTCGGTGGTGAGTTTTTAATGAATAAACACGTTTTAGGGTCTCTAGAATACTATTTTACAAGTTATACGATGATGTCTGTATGTGTGTATGTCTGTGTGTGATAAAAATTTCTCCGACGGTAACTCCAATACTACAGACGGAAGGTAATGTGCTGGCCACATCAGACCTTCAGAAATATACTTGTTTGTAACTATTGTTCGTCTCGGTATTCCTAGCCATTATTGTATAGGTTTCTTCTTAGTAGCGATTGAAAAACATTATTATACTCTCTCTTTCTCTCTCTCTTTCTCTCTCTCTTTCTCTCTCTCTCTTTTTCTCTCTCTCTCTCTTTCTCTTTCTGTTGTTAGATTAGGTTAGATTAGCTCCTTCATGCTTTACATATGGAAATTCGTTCAAGCTGTCTCTTTAGTTCCTTTTTTTCGAAATTTTAAATCATTTCTTGTGGGGAAGTTTAGCGATTTTTTTTATTCTTTTATTCCATGGGAAATGACTTGAAAAATGATGTAACATGTTTTATTTTTTTCAAAAATGCCGATTTTAAGCTGTGATGACGTCGGTAGAGGCTTGGTACAACGTATGTCGCTTATACACTGACGCACGCGGTTGCGGTTACCGGTCACTTGAGACTGAGGTGTTGTTCGACCTACGTTCAAGTGATTCGCTTTCACCGTTCTGTCTGAGTTTGCGCATAACTGACTTGTGACGTACTTAGAGTTTACACAAAAAATATTAATTATAAATAAATAGAGCAATAATTTTAATTTTTAATTTCAATTTCAGCTGTCATTTGTGTTATATTTGCGAGAAAATAGTATGTTATGTAGAATTTTTACCATGCTAAACTTCCCCATTATCTATAAAATGAGTCTGCTGATTCGATTTGGGGGCAAAAATTCTGGTCGCCTACTTTTTCGTCTGTCCAATATTTTGATCTCTTAAACATTTCACTATTCGGCTATCTGTCTAAATAACCGGCAGATGGATTTTCGTATTTTTTCTAAAAATGTGAACATAGCACTGAAATATATACTAACTGGAACTCGCATACTCTACCTATTAGCGTACGCTGCACTGAAGCCTCATTGAACAATAATGTCTGGTCCTGTTCGCGCACGTTCGTGTCGAACCGAACCTAGCCGAATAACTCGTATCATAGCTGATCGCTTTGTTTTCATATTATGCGTCATTTCTTTAAACATGTGCCACACGAAATAATTTCCGTCTACTCACGAACTGTCTCGATGTTTGCCGACTACTCCAACAGCAGGCTTTCAATATGCTTCACAGTCACGGTTCGTACGCGTTTCAGTTAGTATATATTTCAGTGGAACATGGTATATTATAAAACAACTATTATGTATTTTTTATGTCGAGTGACAACTAGATTTGACTTTATTTAGTAATAAAATTTGGAGCCAGAAATGTTTCTTAAAACTTTTGTTTCATACGTAGGTATACGTTATGTGTTTAAATTAATAAAAATTAAATGACGAGAGGAATAGTGCTTGCCATTTCAAATTTTTATTACATTTTGAATACTTTTTACAAATCTTGTATTGTAAAGTGTCTGTAATGGCTTAGAAATCAGTCTAAAAACAAGTGATCATTCTCGTGTACCCTATAAATATAAAAACAGTGGTAGGATGATCGTAAAGGCGCAATTAAAAACCATTAAAGTAAAGCGATGTCTTCCCGATGACAGTAAAAATCTGTTTTACAAGTTCCGGTGCATTAAGTCCGGGGTTTAATTCCTCTCTCCGGGTAGAGATGGCTCGTAACGTTTTTAACGAGATCGGAGTGTGTCGGAAGCAATGAAGAAGAGATGACGTCTTCCTGTTAAAAATAATAAAGAGTTGCGCCGGCAGCTGTTGCTGGATTGCACCTATAAAACTGCACTGCATCATCTTTCACCCGCGCGCGACGCAAAACGATCGTAAACCACCTCAACCCAACGTCAGATTTGATGAACTTTTTATTGGTGTCGCGCTCTGCGATCATTTGACTTTGTTTAATAAAACAGAGACAGCGACAGGTGCGTCGAATATCACACGAGACAATACAATGAAGATATTGTATCGTACGTCCTACCAATATCAAAAATGTATACATCAACAAGAAAAGAAAAATAAGTGCGAAAATAAAATTGCTTACAGAGAATTTAAAGTTTCGGTTTTGACAATCTATAGATACTTATTAATTTCTGTAAAACATTGTTAGAAACTTATTTGCAAATGTTTTGCATATTTTCCATAGCTGACGTTGGTTAATTTGGTTTTGATTACTTGTCTAAAAAATTTTTTAGTAACAGTATGTCCCATAAGTTTTAGAAAATTTCAACAATTTTTACCTCTCGCTAAGAGAGGTATTGGAATCATGCTAAAAATCGCATATTCAGATTTTATTGAATAAGCACGTTTGAAGGTCACTAGAATTTAATTTTAATATTTTTACAATGATGTCTGTCTGTCTCTCTCTCTCTCTCTCTCTCTGTGTGTGTGTGTGTGTGTGTGTGTGTGTGTGTGTGTGTGTGTGTGTGTCGGAAAGACGGTTTCACAAATTCTAGAAGACTAAAGTCCAATTTCACTACCAATTGACACAAAAATGTCAGTGTTGAAAATCAATAGTTTTACTGACATTATTGAAAGCTTTTTCTGGGAAATATATTTATTATTGAATTTTTAATTAAATATTTAAAATTGTAAGTAGGTTTGTATATTAATAGTAATAGTACATTATATCCTTAAGAAATACTGCCAATCTTGTCAATAAATTGGAAACATCTTGAACATTTTAGAAGAGTAGGACAAGTTTCCTTATAACGTGAAAGAATAGATATAATTATTAGTGTGTATAAGAAATATTAAATTTGATACTTATGTAACAAAACGGAAATGCCGAGAGTTATTATGCTGGCCACAACAGATTTTTTTTTTTGTTAAAATTATATTGAATGTGTAATTGGTTAATATATATATAAGTAATAGAAGTCAGTCCTGAAATTTTTAAAAATGAAAATCAGTACTTTTCCTTTTTCGGAATTCTCTATCTTTATTAACAAAACATATAAAACCATCTTCTCCTCCTATGTTCTTCTTACTGTTCTTTTCTTATAATGTGTTCCGAATGGGAATAATATATCTTTAAGAAACGCCGCCAAACTCGTCAGTGAATTGGTACCATCTTAAACATTTTAGAAGAGTAGGACAAGATTCTTTATAGAATGAAAGAATAGATGTAATTAGAATTATTTGTATGTATACTAGAAATGTTAAATTCGATACTTATGTAACAAAACGGAAATGGCGAGAGGTATTGTGCTGCCCACAACAGATTTTTTTTTTTTACCTCTCGCTAAGAGAGGTATTGGATTCATGCTAAAATTCGCATATCCAGATTTTATTGAATAAGCACGATTTAAGGCCCCTAGAATCCGATTATAACATTTTTAAAATGATATCTGTGTGTGTGTGTGTGTGGATGTGTGTGTGTGTATGTATGTCTGAATGTTGTAGACACGATTCCTCAAAAACTATAAGACTTAAAAAATATTTAACTGCATTTTCCTCAATCTGACATTCCTGGGAAGAGCTGAAAACAATCGAACAACCGGAAGTAGTTTTTTGTATTAAATATTGAAGAACATAAAATTCTCCATCTAATACACTTAAAATTTTTATTATATCTTATATAGATTTAGAGATAAAGACACTATAATTTATAGAGTAAACTAATCGCAGAGGCTAAGGCACTAAGGAAACCAGTTGACAAATTCCAATGTTTATAACATAGTTTGTAAATGACACATGTCATTGTCAAATATCAACAGTTTTAGTGACATTCTGATAGCTTTTTCTGGGAAGTATATTTAATATTTCTTTTTGTTTTATTAATTAAATATTTGAAATTATAGGTAAAATTGTGGTAAAATACATATATCCATCAAAAATACCGCCAATCTGGTTAATGAATTGGAACAATCTCTGACATTTGGAAACTTCCTCATACAATGAAAAATAGATATAATTAGAATTATATGTGTGCAGAAGACATGTTAAATACAATAAAGAACAATATATGGGTAAAGTTCTGTAATATTTTGTTATAAAACGACGGTTCGAAAGCGAAGTGCAATACAATACTTATATAGCCTAATATGGAAATGGCGAGAGGTCTTGTGCTGGCCACAACAGATTTTTTGTAATACAAATGCATTTTGCTGAAATCTTTTGTTACGTTATTTTTTATCAATCGACAAAAATTATTTTTTAGTTTTTTACTGATTCTGTTTTGAACAGAACACGATCGTTATGCTCGAAATTAAGAGCTATAGTCTTTCGGGATTGGTTGTAAGTATTAGCGGATAATTCGCTCGCGTTTAGGGATGTGTGCGTATGTAGGAAGAAGACATGAAGTGCAAGATAAAGGTGCTAATCAGCTGGAAGCGGGACAAAGACTTGGCTGGGGCCTTTCATTAACATTATCGTTATTATTATTATTATATTATCTGGAGAACGTAAAGTTTGGTGTAAGTATCTGTTCTTTGTGCTGTACGTGTACACAATGCCGTGGTGTGGTGTGGGCCCGACTCGTGGATAATGAATGTGTAACAGTAACTCTGAAGTTTCTAATTGTGACGGACAGGTGGCGGGCGTCCGCACACTTTCTGATTATCCGGATAATACGACGTGCTCGTGCTCGTACTAATGCTCCTCGTCTGGGGGCAGCAACGGCAAGACGTCACTTGCACAGCGACAGACACGTGTAGCTCTGGCTTTAATTACTAATTATAATCCCATGTCCACCAACGTGGACATTCAAAAAACAACACAGACGTTGCTAAGCTTTGTGATGACCTGCTTACAGTAATGCAGTGGTATTTTACGCTCTAAATTGTCAACCAACAGAAGAATTTTATGAATATTATATTTAATGTGTGTCCCATATGTTTTGGCACAAAGTAGGTGATTTATTATTGTCCATAGACAAATGAAACAAGGTTTTAAAAAAGTGGGTTGAAGATAATAGTCTCCCATCAGTGTTGTAATAGTAATTTATATAATTTGCAAAACTTGCCTCACTCGTTTTGGCAAATATTATATTTATCGAACAATATCACGTTTTTGTCTAATGGGCTACTTGCGTACCTTTTTTACCTCTCGCTAAGAGAGGTATTGGATTCATGCTACAATTCGCATATCAAGATTTTATTGAATAAGCACGATTTACGGTTCCTAAAATCCGATTATAACATTTTTAAAATGATGTCTGTGTGTGTGTGGATGTGTGTATGTGTGTATGTATGCTTGGATGTTGTAGGGACGACTCCTCAAAAACTATAAGCCTTAAAAAGTATTTCACTGCAGTTTCTTCAACCTGACATTCCTGGGAAGAGCTAAAAAGGTTTTGGTAACAACTGAACAACCGGAAATAGTAGTTTCTTAGAAAAATTCTTCTAAATATAATTTTTTGGAAGTTTTTTTTATTAAATATTGAAGAACATAAAATTCTTCATCTAATACACTTAAAATTTATATTATATCTTGTATAGATTTAGAGATAAAGACACTATAATTTATAGAGTAAACTAATCGCAGGGGCTAAGGCACTAAGGAAACCAGTTGACAAATTCCAATGTTTATAACATAGTTTGTAAATGACACATGACACATGTCATTGTCAAATATCAACAGTTTTAGTGACATTCTGATAGCTTTTTCTGGGAAGTATATTTAATCTTTCTTATTGTTTTATTAATTAAATATTTGAAATTATAGGTAAAATTGTGGTAAAATACATATATCGATCAGAAATACCGCCAATCTGGTTAATGAATTGGAACAATCTCTGACATTTAGAAACTTCCTCATACAATGAAAAATAGATATAATTAGAATTATATGTATGCAGAAGACATGTTAAATATAATAAAAAATAATATTTGGGCAATGTTCTATAATATTTTGTTATAAAACGACGGTTCGAAAGCGAAGTGCAATACAATAGATACTTATATAGCCTAATATGGAAAAGGCGAGAGGTCTTGTGCTGGACACAACAGATTTTTTAAATGTTAAATAGTAATGTCAAAATTTAGGGAATTTTGTCAGTTGGCGGTAATAATATGACGTTTGATAATTTATTTGACAACTCTAACCAACTCTAACCTTATTTTTGTAACACCATATGATATTTTCTATTTCATACTAAATTTACTACTTTATGTCTTCTCTTCGTATTCTTAGTTTTAAATTCAAAATTATACAAAAATAAAATTCTTAACAATCGTTTGTGTTCGTGTTTCTTTTTGTTGAAAAGGTATAACTTTTTTTCACAATTTTGTTACACAAGTGTTGAAGAACTTGTGAATAGTAGTATTATTTGATATTGATTATTATTATTATTTGCTCCATTTGAGTCCATACCTTTCAGTTCGTTCGCTTCTCGAAATAGACGGAATTAATGTGACAAAAAGCATGTAAAATGAAGTACACGAGTTAATTTGAATGTGTGTCTATTTAACGATGAACTGTTTGACGTCCATAAATTATTGAACGCCTATCAAGGTTTCATTAAACATGAATTTCACATCAGCGGTTTAAATATTTTAAAGTAAATGTATATTCGGCTTGAATATTGATATTATGTCGATACGACGCGATATATAGAACATTTCATTTTTGTGGCAACAGAAAAATTATTATCTATCACGGTACTGAAGTTCTACTTTTTGTCACGACTGTGGAATTTACGAAAAATTGTGAAAATCTTTATTTTATAGGTTATATTTAAATTTAATCTGACATTCAATGTTGCTTACCTTGAACATTGAAGTTATCGTAAGGAACACTCAAAATTATGTGTTTCATCTTAAACATGTTTATCGAAATTATTTTTCATGATTTAACGTACAAATTTACTATTGTATATCATACACCTGCCCAAATTATCTTACATGTACAATAATTATCATAATGTTGAGAACACTGCATTCGCATGAAATCGTCGAAAAATGGAGTCCGATTTCAAATAATAGTAATTTACGTAGCAAGACCTGAAAGTGATACTTTATTGGGTGAGCAAGCATATTCCAGAGCGAGCCGTAGGCGAGCTTTGGAAGCCTGTGAGCCCAGTATAGACACTTTCAGGTCATGTTGGGTACAATATTTTTTTTGCGATCCTGAAAAAAGAATAAAAAAGTATTATTTTATTTTTTACTGCGAGCAAATAAGAAATAAATAAATAACTGATCTCCATGGAAACATTTAGCTTTACCGGTCCCGGGATCGGTAAAGTACTTTCCGATCCCTTATAGACAAGTTTCCGAGCTAGCTCAGCAAAGAAGGACTTTCCGGTCTAAATAGAGATCAGAAAGAGCTCATTTTCTGGGCGATCGCGAAAAAAATAATTTTACATAATTATTAAAAGTGTAATTAAACACAAAAAGAAAGTATAAAATGATTCAAGATTGATGTTAGAAAATGATAAAAACCGGTAATCCTGATAAATCTAGTGTAGCACAACATTTGTTAACAATCATAAAATTGACAAGTTTAATATAAAATTATTGAAACAAGTTTATAATAATAAATATTTAAACGCACATGAAAGTTTAATAATAGGTCCCATCCCAAATTCTAAATTATATGAGTTAATATAAGCCAGTTACTTTGTTTAAACTTGGTTACCCAATTAGGTATCCACTCACCTATGACTCCTGTCTCTATATAACCCGTGTTCTCTCCCTTATTCCTTAGAGCTGTTTCGATCACGATTTAATTTGACATTGACATTTTTCGAAAACTACAGTCGCCCACACATTTTAAAGAAGATTTGATTTGTATAAAACCATAGCAACGTAAAATTACGGCAAACACACGTTAAAGGTGTAGGTCTCTGATTGATCAATTTTAAGACGTCTTTTCTCTAATATCTTTTAAGCTAGATTTTTACCTCTTGCTAAGAGAGGTATTGGATTCATGCTAAAATTCGCATATCCAGATTTCAGTGAATAAGCACGATTTAAGGTCCCTAGAATCCAATTATAACATTTTTACCTCTCGCTAAGAGAGGTATTGGATTCATGCTAAAATTCGCATATCCAGATTTTATTGAATAAGCACGATTTAAGGTCCATAGAATCCGATAATAACATTTTTAAAATGATGTCTGTGTGTGTGGATGTGTGTATGTGTGTGTGTGTGTATGTATGTATGTATGTATGTATGTATGTATGTATGTATGTATGTCTGGATGTTGTAGTCACAATTCCTCAAAAACTATAAGACTTAAAAAATATTTAACTGCAGTTTCCTCAATCTGACATTCCTGGGAAGAGCTGAAAAGGTTTTGGTAACAATTGAACAACCGGAAGTAGTAGTACTTAGAAAAATTCTTCTTAATATAATTTTTTGGGAGGTTTTATTATTAAATAGTGAAGTACATAAAATTCTCCATCTAATACATTTAAAATTTTTATTATATCTTGTATAGATTTAGAGATAAAGACACTATAATTTATAGAGTGAACTAATCGCAGAGGCCAAGGCACTAAGGAAACCAGTTGACAAATTCCAATGTTTATAACATGACATATGTCATTGTCAAATATCAACATTTTTAGTGACATTGTGAAAGCTTTTTCTGGGAAGTATATTTAATTTTTCTTATTGTTTTATTAATTAAATATTTGAAATTATAGGTAAAATTGTGGTAAAATGCAAATATCCATCAGAAATACCGCCAATCTGGTTAATAAATTAGAAAAATCTCTGACATGAAAATGACATAAAATAGATATAATTAGAATTATATGTGTGCAGAAGACATGTTAAATACAATAAAAAACAATATTTGGGTAAAGTTCTGTAATATTTTGTTATATAACGACTGTTCGAAAGGGAAGTGCAATTTAATACTTATATAGCCTAATATGGAAATGGCGAGAGGTCTTGTGCTGGCCTCAACAGATTTATTTTCTTCGAAATTACACATCCGAGTGCAGTCTCGTGTTTCCTCATTCGCTCTGGGGCGCGAGTTGTGAGACACCCTGTACAACGGATTCCAAATAGACACCCGGTA
This sequence comes from Ophonus ardosiacus, assembly GCA_943142095.1. Taxonomy (NCBI): domain Eukaryota; kingdom Metazoa; phylum Arthropoda; class Insecta; order Coleoptera; family Carabidae; genus Ophonus; species Ophonus ardosiacus. The sequence continues at coordinate 8,871,604 of OW964823.1, read as the reverse complement.
CAGAATTAATATCGTTCAAATACCAAACTGGGAAAGACAATCAAACTAAGAATAGAAAGACTATTAGACTAATTATTCGTTGGTAAAAAGTGTAATATAATCATCATAGGTCGCCTAGCATATTGCCCCTCGAATTCTGACGTTTTTCGTACTCTAACATATCGCGTCTGTTTTTATCTGCCGGGTCGGCGGTAGCGGCTGCACCTGAAAGGCTTTAATGGCATTAATATTTCTGATCTGTCCCGCTAATGATCCGTGCTTACACGCGTTCGGGTACAAGATAAAGACGGGCCTTAACGTTAACATCCCGCCGAGGGGTAGTGTTGTTAATTGATCTGCCCTCCTTCTCCTAGCAAGCTCATAGACCTCACTACTTTGGATTGCTAAACATAGGGAACCCACCAGAGCACAAGGAACACGTCAGAGCAGAAGGAACAGTAAGAGTAAAACGGAGCAGAGTTGGGAATTTTTATCTTGCCCGTCAGAGGCAAGCTTCGAGCTGGCCATGAAACTTTGGAAACAAATTACGGTGCCGTGAAGTTACTTCACAGAAAAAAATCAATATTGGTACAAAGTTTCTTCCATCAAGGGAGGAAACCATTTTTGTACGAACGATGATATTTTTTGCCATCTTCTACCTTGCAAAGAATAATATTACTCAAACTCAAATATCACGAAATATAAATACATGATAATGACTTTTGGCTAGAGTTTGTTGTGTCAATTTACTTTACTTTATTCAGTAAGATAATAAAATATTACAAACAGTTTTTATGCAGTAATTTTTAATATTTCGACGTTCCATATAGAATATTGTTCCACAATCTTTTTAAAAAATTAAATTTCATTGTCTCTTGATATATATAGTGTGGTTCACAATCTTTAAGGGCATATAGTATTTTCCTTTAACATAAATGCTATTTTTGTTTGAAATAATATTTGAAACTACAGTTTTCATTCTCATAAGAAATTATTTCAGACAAAAAAGCATTTGTTAAAGGAACAGTAAGATTATTTTACTATACAGGGTGTATCAGGACTAATGTAAAAAAATTAATAGCATATTCCTGACATCATTTTGAGTAAAAAATGTCATATGAAGGTATGTCCGGAAACTACTCCTTACAGAGTTACAGGCATTTAAAAATGCACCTCATCAAGCACATTTTTATTAATACTAGTTGCACTAAAATTTTGAAACTTGATACGAGGATACTACTTATTGAGATGCATATTTAAACTTTATTTTGTTTCTTCGAAAGATCAATACATGGTATTAACATTTGAAAAGGATTTCGGACATATGGCCACCGCGGCTGTTCTTGACGAAGCGCATTCTGGACGTCCAATTTTGAGCCACTTTTTCGAGCACTGCTGGCCGTATGTCACGAATAACACGAACAATGTTGACCTCCACGTAGCCCCACAGGAAATAATCGAGAAGTATCAAATCGCATAACCTTGGAGGCCAATTGACAGGCCCATTTCTCGAAATGAACTTATCGCCAAATTTTTATTTCAATAAGTCGATGGCTGCGGTCGCCGTATGGCACGTAGCGCCATCCTGTTGAAACCACATCTCGTCCGGATCAATGTCATCCATTTTTTCGAACAAAAAATCAGTGATCATGGTGCGGTAACGATCTCCATTGACCGTAACGCGAGCTCCGGCCTCATTTTTGAAGAAAAACGGTCCGATGATACCACCAGCGTGTAAACCGCACCAAACGGTGCATTTTTCTGATGTAATGGAGTCTGTAGGGTCTCTTGTGGATTGGTCTCACTCCATATGTGGCAATTTTGCTTATTAACAAACCCGTTAAGCCAAAAATGAGCCTCATCGCTGAACACAATTTTGCGATAAAACAACGGGTCAGTTTCCAACTGCTCTAGAGCCCAATCGGCAAAAGAACGACGCATATGATGGTCTCGTGGTTTCAATTCCTGCACCAGCTGGATCTTATACTGGTGTAGACCAAGATCTTTGCGCAAAATTTTTCACGTAATGGATGGACAGAGTCCTAATTCCTGCGACCGACGACGAATCGATAAATTTGCATCATTTAGAGAGTATGTGGTTTTAAATCTATCCACAGTTCGACGGATGGCTTGCTCAGATGGACGATTATGTGCGTCATAAAAATCACGAAGTCGTCTATAAGTTGCGCGAATCGACGACTGATTTTCAAAGTAAATTTGAGTAATTTGGTAGCGTTGTTCAAGCGTGAGTCTATTCATGATGATTTGTCAGAGTATACTGATCATGAATGTCAAACAGTGAACGCAGTATGACAGCTCGCTTGACTGTTAACCCTTTCATAAGTTCTATCTAAGCAAAAAAAAAACACCCATTATAAGGGAGAATTAAGTAAGTTAATACTTGGATTGATAAGCGTGATCAAGACGAAAGTAGTCTATATGGATAAGTTTTTGACAATGTCGACTAGGCGACAAAAATGTATGATCGAAAAATAAATCCTGTATTTTGCGGAGGGTCCAGAATTTTATGGATTAGTTTCCAGACAATAAACCCTTAAGCACAGCATATCTGTCATTGATTTGGTTTTGATATTCCCAATTAAACGTCCTCTCGCAGCCGTAGTACGTGTCCATGGCCCCATGTATGTATAATAACAGTGCGTTTTACTAGTTTACGGTCGGAAAGAAAGGCGACAGATTGGAACATTTGAATCGGCGGCGACAGTTAACCCGGGTAATAAAAATCCCGTGTCTGGCTGGATAGGATAGTAATGTGCAGTGTTTGTGGGTTAATTACGCGAATAAAGGAAACGAAGGCTGGGAGTGTATCGTTAGGCATGCAGGTTCCGTTGCTAGCGACGCTGCTATCTGCCCCACGACGGCAGTTGTGGCTGGCACGGAGTATCACCGATATTACTGCTATGCAGTAGCGAAGCGACGAAGGCAGCACAGACGCCACGCCGAAACCACAGAGTTGACGCGGGATGGTGCAAGAGGACACCGTCATAATTAAATACTAAGACCTGCACCCCAAAAACACAAAACCGATATATTCTCATTCTCTCTGCTCTGATGTCCCCACCAAATAATTATAAACTAAAAGATTAGCACGGTTTTTATCTCTCGCTAAGAGAATCATGGTAAAAATCGCATATCCAGATTTTAGTGATTAAGCACGTGTTAAGGTTCCTAGAATAGGATTATATTTTTTTACGATGATGTGTGTGTGTGTGTGTGTGTGTGTGTGTGTGTGTGTGTGTGTGTGTGTGTGGACAATGGGCTACTTGCGTGGTACTGAAAATAATATATATAAAAATATAAATTTTATTTTAAAAAAATTATTTGATTTTTAGTAAATTCAGAAAGAAAATTTTCTGCGACGTCATTATATTTAACTGGAGAACCATGTTTAAAAATGTAACGTATAGATGGCATGCGAGAAAGTTTTAATTTGAATTTGACATTAGTTCATATTTCTCTCTCTCTGGTCTCTCAAATATATTACATAATGGGGTCATACCAAAAAAAATATATATTGATTTTTTTTATATAATTTAAAAAAATACATAATTTTATACATATATACATGAAAAATATTTAATATTCTTATACTTTTCATTCATGATTTTGTTTCTAAACATTTTGAGTCTTATTTTCTGACGTCATGGTTTTGTACACACATACAATGATAGTCACGCACACATATACTCGTGCACGTACTGTACATTTTCAAAGTAAATATCTTTGTAAATGTAAGTACAAATAACGAAATGTTCTAATAAATATAAATAAATACAAATTATGTGTGATTTAGATATTATCATGGTTGCATAATCATAATATTATTCTGTGCCGTCTTGCGAGAACATCTCGTTGAGAAGCAAAAATAAAGTTTTTGTTCGTATTCCTAAATGTCGAGATATAAGGGAAATATGGTATAATGCAATAAATACTCCAAAAATTTTAAAGGGTAGTCTTGCTTATGTTTGTGAAGATCATTTCAACGCAAGTAGAACTTAATAAAAAAACAATTTTCGTTGATATACATTTGTTTATTTTATTCAATAGCTTGAAGAAGATGCCGAAAATTAATTTTCTGCAAATTATTTGAATTAGCTTCTTCAAAATTAATTTCCATAATTAAATTATTTAATATACAATAAAAACAAAAGCACGAGTACAAAATAACTTGATGTCACGTTTGCTTTCAAGTCAAATAACAGAAACGTCAAACGTAGTTCCATTTTTATTCAATAGGAGGGACTACGGTCACGGTCGCAAAACCGTGACGTCATTTGAAATTTAATATAAACTTTAAAAAAATATTTCTGTAAAACTAGAAACTTATGTGACATAAAATATATATTTTTATAAGTGGTTTTAAGTATATTTTCAGAAAAAAAATAAATTGGAAAATGTGGTATGACCCCATTACTTCACAAATAAACACATATGTAGTTACATGTAATTTAAAATATCGATACCAAAAAGATAAATTAAAATACTAACCTCCAAACTATTGTTGAAACGTCAAACAGGAGGTCTACATTACCTGTACAAACAAACGCAATGGCTTTACGACCATTCATTGGTGCGCCGTAATTCTACGTTATACATGGCGGGAATTCAAATAATCAAATTTCATTATTTTTTTTCTGGCTAATTAACAAAAATTGTGTCAAACGAAAAAATATGGGTAGCAGGTTTTTACCTGCTCTTCAAAAATATTAAATAAAAAAAGGCACGCAAGTAGCCCATTCCTCAAAAACTATAATACTTTAGACCTGTTTAACTACGTATTCCTTAATCTGACTTTTTTAAAAAATCTTCTAAATATTATTTTTTTGGAAATTTGTGTTATAAATGTTAAAGAATATAAAATACTCTATCCGATACATTACAATAATCCGTTGTAACACAGCTCAAATAACTTCATGGAAACCAGTTGAAAAATTAAAAATATCATTGTCAAAAATCCAGATACAGTAAAATTTTTGAAAGAAGTCCGACAGGAAGTCCGATCAAGGCCATCTACGAATTGCATCTATGAATTAAGATTTTATGCTGTCAAATTTAGTAGTGTCGTTTACATAGTTTTTATGAGGTACACAAGATATTATGTACTCTCATAAAAACTAAGTAAAGACACTTTGACAGCACAAAATCTTAATGCATAGATACAATTCGTAGATGGCCTTGATCGGACTCCTTTCAAAAATTTTACTGTAGGTACATTACTGAATGCTTTTTCTAGGAAGTACATTTAATGTTTCTTATTTTATTATTAATTAAATATTTAAAATTTTAGATATATATTACTTATACGTATTAGAAATACCGCCAATCTCGTCAATGAATTTGAAGAATCTTGAACATTTAGAAAAGTAGGAGAAAACATTTATAGAATGAATTAAAAAATATAAAATTGTATTAATAATAGATGTACTTAGAATTTGTGTGTGTGTGTGTGTGTGTATCAGAATGTTAAATACAATGTGTACTGATATAGCCTAATATGGAAGTGACGAGAGGTCTTGTGCTGGCTACAACAGATTTTTAAAAAAGGTATGAGCAAAAGTGTCTTCATGTATACGGTGATGTGTTTTGTATATTAGAAACAATAAATACTATCCAACCCTAGTATAAAGGCTAAGTCTACACAACTAAATAACCAGACCGGAACGTCAACAAACATTTAACAATATGGCGGCATTTTACAATTTGGCTACGACATACTATATGACGCCATTACAAAACCGGGATTAATGGAAGGCTAGTCGCAGCCTAGAAAAAATCGTGTGAAGTAAAATCAAACAAATTCTCTATGTGTAATCCGTGGATTAGCGTTTCCAGATTTGCTTTTGATATTGATATCGTTTGCTGGTGTCGCAACCCTCATCCCTTCGGTTTTTCGTTGTGCAGCAAAACCTGAGGCTCGGAGCAAAAACTGCGGGGCAATTAATCGTTAAAATGTTTGTAATTTATGTGCGGAATGTTTATTGCAGTACGTTAGCTAATTTACGGGCACGTCACATGGCTGAGGGTAGCTCGGGGTTGCTCGGGGCTGCTCGACGCTGCTGAAGGAAACGTAACGTAACGTCACCCCTGCACGTCAGCCATGCACGTAACCTAACCTCACCTCACTCCAAGGCTATTACACCAAGCTTGGTTAGAGCCGAACATTGCTACTAACTGCTATGCATCTTACAAGAGAACATCAGATTTTCGTAATGAGATGAAAAGACTTTATATTTATATTTAAAATGGGTACAAGACTATTTTAAAGAATAGAAAAGGCATGGAAGATTTGTAATGGGGTATTCTAGCATTACAAAGTAATAGCAAACTTATAAATAATTATAAGGTAGCACACTTTAAGAATTTTAGCAAAATGAAAATGATGAAATATTAATAGGACTGTTGAAAGAATTTTTATATGACTTCTAAGTACTAAATTTTAGAAGATATTTTTCATCAGAGAGCCTCATATTTGAAAATATCACGAAATGTCCATTAGATATTTTGCAATTAAATGCTGAAATGTAATATTTTGAAAGTCACCTGATCTGAAAAAGAATGTGACGTCAGAATACATGCAATTTAACATGAGACAAACTATCACCTACTATTATTTATATACATAACGTAAACAAACTGTTTTCCTATTGGCTAAGATTGACGTGATATATTTACTCCAACGTCACAAGTGTAGGGGATTGTTTTTCATAACTACTTCTGGTGCCAATCTTTTTATTTAATTATTTACAAAAATAACAATAGATATTATTTCTACCTTCCGTCACCGAAAGAAGGTATTGTTTTTGGCTAAAAAAATCGGTGTTAAGTTTTTAATGAATAATCACGTTTTAGGGTTCCTAGAATACAATTTTACTAATTTTACGATGATGTCTGTATATGCATGCGTGTGTGTGTGTGTGTGTGTGTGTGTGTGTGTGTGTGTGTGTGTATTTGTGTGTCCGTGTGTGAAAAATGTTTCTCCGACGATAACTCTAATACTACAATGAATGGCACACTAATAACATCCGTTGGTGTACGGTAACACTTTAGAACGCAAACTGCCTACTGTGTTAGTAGTATCACTGATATTGACTACCTACAAAGAAACGGAAGACCAACCAGAGAAGTACATGAACAAAATAAACATTATCGACTGATTTTATCTGTCATGTAGCTAAAATACGCCGAAAGGTGGAAAATAATATTTCAGTCGTTCCTTAATAATATAATAAAATTTAATACATAGATTTTAACGCATTTTTCTGATGTGAAGAACTGAAACAATAATTTAAAATTTGTGAATTGTAAAGCGACTTGTGGGCTCCCTGTATTTGATTCGCTGCGAAACAGGTGGATTGCCTACTCTATATTCGGCATAAAAAGCCCTTCTCTTGTTGTTTTCGTGAGAAGAGGCCATCAAATATTCATATCCAAATAAAAATCATGATGATTATTGAGACACTGAGTACAGTAAAACACAGGGTTCGTGTGTCCAGGCCACCTGTCGGAAATTTGGTTCTAGGGCCGAGAAAAACTTGGCTTTTACTCGTACTCCACACAAGTGGGAGTAGCTTTATTTATTCCGACATAATTGCATTTCCTGCACCACGTATTTGTCCCCTAATGGACGGACTTTATGCACGACTTGCATAATACGTGGACATCGACTTTTTCTTATTGTACGGCGGGATACTGTAACTACTTCTGGGAAATGAATTTATTTGTAGGAAATATACAATATATTAATAAATAAAACGGGAACTCGACTGACCAAGTGTTTCTGTTCTTTTGTTTTAATTCAGCACTATACCTTATAATTAGCCCCGTAATAGAGTATAAAAATTAGATTTATTCAACAAAAAGTTAGGCATTTTTACCTCTCGCTAAGAGAAGTATTGGAATCATGTTAAAAATCGCATATCCAGATTTTAGTGGATAAGCACGTTTTAACACTAGAAGCGCCGAGCCGCAGCTACTACCTTAAAGAGCCAAAGGGGTCATTTCTGTCCCTAGAGTAATTTTGTGGTGAAATTTTAAATCTGTTAATAATTTTTCAGAAAACGCTATTTCTACTATATTTTGTAAGAAATAATATAAACATTTAAGAAGAAAAATGTATTTTCCAAAGTTGTACATATAGTGTTATGGGCAATCGAAAATGATATGAATTAAAAATAAATTCTTAGAATAAAGTATAATGTATTTTGTACTTTTACTGACAATTTACACAAATGGATGATACTTTGATTGTAGCTGTGCACTTATTACCCTTGTTTGCCTCATATCGGGATTTTATTTGATATTTTCGTCTGTCAGGTAATTTTTCATCTTCAACTCCAGATTCTTCGGGTTCTTTGTTGGTTACACGATTTTTCAAATGTTCTTTCGCGAGTTCTTTTGCTAAATCTAGCAAATAATTTCTTCGAGAAATATTCTTTCCAATTTTTAATGGCACAAAAGTGACCCCTGTGGTGCACTTTCCACGACAGTTATGAGTGCCCGTGAGGTGACGCCTAGTAAGCGCTCACACGGTAAAATATATCATCATCGTTACCGATGTTTACATGTGTTGTAGATACTGGCACACCCAGAAATGGGTAATATCATGTAATGGTATATTTATTTATATTTATTTAGTTTCTTTATACAAAATCAAGGTATTTATTCCCGCTATATCTAAAATATTATAAAATGTATGTACTGGCCATCTGTGAGAAGCTGCTTTTACAGAATATTTTCTACACATCTACACCATATTTACTTTCATTATAAAACCCTATAGTTTCGGGTTTTTCTTATTATCTTGTCCAATTTGCAAGTCAGAATGCATTGAACTCATTACAATCACATTTTTCGTTTCTTTGCCCTTATAAACATTGAGTGACATACTAAACTTTAGTAAAACTAACTGGACAAAGCGGCAACGACTAAATTTGTACTTGTCAACGAGAACACGAGAATATTTTTCAATGTCTGTAATTATTTACAATGAAGCGCGTTTTGCAATAATAATAATAATAATAATAATAATAATAATAATAATAACAATAATAATAATTATATATGTATACATATTGTATTTATAAGGAAAAGGAAGAATGTATTTTGGCATTTATTCATTTATTTTACCTGGGGACAAAAATGTCCCCTTGGCATTTTGAGGCAAATATGGTTGTAAAAAAAAAAAATTAATGGAAACACAAAGATCATATTCAACATAGGCATTCTTCTATAAAATTAATGAAAAGTCACGAAATCTCAAGAACAAAAGACGCATAAAATACATGTACCTAAATTTCATGCGGGGACATATCTGTCCCCTTGGCGGTTCTAGTGTTAAAGTCCCTATAATCCGATTATAACATTTTTATGACGATGTCCGTGTGTGTGTGTATGTGTAGATGCTGGAACCATGGTTTCACAAGTACTATAAAACTTAAAAAATATTTAACTGCAGTTTCCTCAATTTGACATTCCTGGGAAGAGCTGCTTATATTTTGGAAAACCGGAAGTAATAGTTTCTTTAAAAAAATCTTCTAAATATTATTTTTTGAAAATTTCTGTTATTACTAATATTAAAGAATATAAAAATCTCTCTCTGATACTTTTAAATTTAACTGACTGATAAATTTGAGTGGCAAAATGCCAGAGGCATTATTAAAGCCTTTTTCTGGGAAGTACATTTAACATTTTTTACTTTATTATTAATTAAATATTTATAATTATAGATACATATATTACATACAGTATTGGCCATAAAGATAGCAACTTAAAAAAATTCAATTGCTCTAATGTAAAAACTGGGATTTCAGAAATAAATTATTGCAGTATTAGTGTCTTGAACCAAGTTTAATTTACATTAAAATAATTTGCATTATATTAACAACAATTGATTCACTTGATAACAATTGGAGATTTTATCAATCGAAACTTTGTGTAACTCAAAAAAAATAAAGACAATGAAAGTTTGAAATACTTCTTTTATTCTTAAAAATTGATTTATGTGCAAAAAAATATTTTTTATTTGGACATAAAAATAAAAATAGCAACTTTTATAAAATTAATATAAAAACTAAATTTTCTAATATTTAGTGTAATAATCGGAACCACGAGAATTTATTACTTCTTCTCGTTTCGTCATGAATTCAAGTAATTTTGTTATTACATTTCTAGCAATTAATCTTAGTTCATCACTAAATAACACTCTTTTCCACATGTCAGTTGTCCAGGTTACATGATTTTCTGCAAAAAAATAATCGGGCCTTCACGTTCTTCTTCGAAAGAAGTGGTTTCGACTCTAAAGTTCTCCGGCAACTAATATTCTTCTTCCATGTCTTGAAGATATTTTATCTTAAACATTACTTAGTAGAAAGCCTAAAATTTTCTTTGATGATAACAACGGATTTTTAACGATATGTGTTTTATCATTCTGTCGCTTTGGTTTGATGTTTTTTTTTTTGTCTACTAGAAATTGTAGAAGGCTCAATATTACCCTTCCTTCGAAAATGGATTATTATTCGTGCTATTGTAGATTTATGCAAATTAAAGTTCTTCGACATTTTATTCCGCGAAGCACCATTTTCATATGATTTAATTATTAAATTGCGAAATTCTTTAGTCAGTCTTATTACGACCCATAATTTTGAAGTACTAATTTATATTTTTTATTTATATTATACGATATAAACGTTGAAATTGAGAAAATAAAGACATTCATTATGTAGTTGCTATTTTTATGTCCAGACAAAAGTAAAAATTATGCAAATTAAATAAATTCTATAAATTTAATATAAATTATTTTAACATAAAATAAACTTATTTTAAGAGGTTATTCTTTATGTAATTTATTTTCAATATTCTTATGTTCACTTCAGAGAAATAGAAATTTTTTAAAAGTTGCTATCTTTATGGCCAATACTGTATATCCTTCAGAAATACCGCCAATCAACATTAGAAGAATAAGATTGAATAGAATGAATTAAAAAATATATAAAGAAGATATGTATTACCTAATATGATATGGAAATGGCGAGAGGTCTTGTGTAGGCCACAACAGATTTTTTTATTCTACTTCGTACGTTGATGGGTCATCGCTTTCCAAAAATGATTAAGACGAAACCGCTGTAGGGGTTTAGAAATAGCTTGAAAGAGCTTGTCCAGTGAGTGACTCGCGTATTTTAAGAGCACATTGTGTGTTGCGTGTGGAGTTTAGGGATTAATTGGCAATATCACAATAACGAAGGCAGCTCGTTGAGCCGTCCATGAATAATAAGTGTTGGTGGTCACCGCCCACACTAAAGACCAGCGCGGAATATTCCACCCCCGAGTCTTTATACGTTTTAATGAAGAGCTGAGTGCGTTGAAGCTAACCGATCCGATCCGACCGCCACGTCGGTTATTCATAATTCAACTCTTTCACAACTGAACTCAACAGAACTCTATGGGAAACGTGTCACTTGCACGATGGCTTGCCTTTCACCGAAACCATTCTTCATCCTCTTGCAGAAGGTGTTCGGCTGTTGGCGATTGTGCGAGATACATTGTACGCCGCGTAGGTTAAGTGAATAAAATTCATGAGCGTTCCTTTTAAAATTCATCTGCATCTGCATTGGACAAGTGCGGCTGTGGAAAAATGAAACGGAGTGAGTTACTGCCGTCGTCAGGTGCTTGGTACGTGCGTGACAGATGAATAATACAGCGGGGGTGTGGGCTCCAGGCCTTCCACGATCACGAACTTGTAACTTTCCTACAGAGAAACTAGGCACAAACTTTTCATATTCGCATGTTCAATAATTCCGTACGTGACCGCCCCAGCGGCCGCTGAATGGGGAATGAGAATGAAGCGAACAGACCTCCTGCAGGATCAGGACCGGACATACACACACATATTTACTTTATACCAAAATAATTATTGTTGCTTAAATAACCTAAATGCTAATCTAGAATCTAGGGCCCAGAAAATAACATACAAACACTATTTATTATCAATTCGATACTCCTACTTAGATCTGGTATGTTTTATCTTTTATCTGTTAATTTATGTCAGTTAATCGATATTATAGTAAAAATCTGTTGTGGCTAGCACTAGACCTCCCGCCAGTACTTCTGATGATTGCCGCAATTGTCGAAATTATACAAATTATATAAAGTAAAACAGAGGTTATTCTAAGGATTTTTTTCCACTGCACATAAAGGAAATAAATCGGTGTTGGGAGCGGGGGGGTTCTATGTTTAGGATAAAAATGCGCTGCAGGCGATTTTTTGAAAATTTTCAAGGTCAAACGAGTTTAATGCAAAGTACGATAATATAGTTCTTTACAAAGAAGCAAATTTAACAAATTCATAAAAAAATAAAATAAATATTTTGACGAAAACTATAAAAAAATCATATAATATTTATTTTGAATTTGTTTTTTTGTTAATTTTATTTAGTTTGTACATTCGTAATAAATAAAAAAAAAACTGCACAGATTTTAATTTCCCACTGCACAATTTGCTTTTCCCACTGCACAATTTGCTTTTCCCACTGCACATTTTGTGTCCAACTGCACGTTAGAATAACCTCTGAAGTAAAAATACACTCTTGTGAAATTAAACCAAGTATGATTATTTTTTTTACATTTGAAATTTGAACTGAGTAACAAAGGATTTGTTTTTATCTTTAAAACATAGGCCCCAGGATTTATAAAATAGATTATTTTATATATTTATCTACAAAATATATAGAAAAAGTATGAATGCATTTAAATTTTCAATTTTTAAATTCAAACCTGTCACCATGTGGTCGAGGTAACAAAAGTGTCGGTCACTCATTATTTAAAAAAGAAATTTCTATTCAAGCCTTAAACCCTCAAAAAACCAGGATGGAGGTGAAGATCAACTCTCTTTAAAATTTACAGGGTTTTGTAACAGAACACATCTTACCAAAAAATATCAAATGTAAAAACTTAGAACACAATAGTGTAAAATGCTGAAGATGGAGCTTTTTGGACCTCCGAAACGTCCAAATAAATGTTAAAATCAAGAGAATTGTGAACATGAATTATCCCTCTTCTCGACACCTTGAGTAGGCAAATTAAGTTCGACATTTAGAATCTTCATACAAGTTACCAGAAATTAGAAAAAAAAAAACTATTAATATAAACATACATAAGCATCGAATTAAAAAGAAAATGTCAGTCGATATGTGCCACTTAAGTTTTCTGACTTTCAAAAAGCGAAACGTATAAAAATATGTCCAGAAACTTCAGCTACCTGTATAAGATAGTGGTAGACCAATTTTTTTTCTCGATGTACCTACACGCCAAGAAAGTTGAATATGGATTCATAAAGATCAAGTATATATTCTATTATTTTCGAACCTCTTGTTCTTTAACTATTGACTATTATTTTAAAACTATGCCAAAAGATTGGTTGTGATCTTTCAAGAAATGATAGGAAAAAATGGTTGTGTTTATTATTGTTGAAGGCATCGACCTTTAAACTAATGGACCAAGTGTCTCCTATTCTTTTATTGTTAAAATAATGCTCCAACATAAAAGGATAGAAATATATATTCTGTCCTTCAACAGTGCGGAAGTTCTCAGTTAAAGTATACTGCGCATGCGTTCGTACTCATTGTACATCTTTTTCAGACATATGTAAACCTCTATACATCGCTCTCTATCACTAAATAGTTGTCAAAATCTACATTTGACGTTTCGTGACTGTGTATTATTTACTTTTTTGGAGAACATTTACAATTATTTCTGTCAATACATACGTATATGTGTTGTGAAGTGTGTATGCGACAAAATAATGGGGAGACGGTGTATTTCGTGCAGTCAGCAGTACGTACGCGGTTCAGCTGTGTCATTTCATATGTAAGTCCTTATGAATTATTACTTGTTCCCTATAATATAATATGTATATAATATATTGTATTAAAAATAAATAATACAACTAGTTATGCACAAAAAAAAATTAAATCTATACTCTCAGCAATTATGCACCAAGTATAACAAGTTAGGGACAAATCAATTTTTTTTATTTTGCCGCGTTTTCTTAACTTCCGTACTGTTGAAGGATAGAGATACTATGTCTGCACCGTTATGGCGGGACAAGCGTTTTGCTCGTATGCTGCGTCTATTAGTTTAAAGGTCGATGGTTGAAGGGAACTTCTTTAAACATATTTAAAAAAATTCTAAAAGACATTAACCATGTTTCATATTCTTAATAAGTAATTCTTTCGTGGCCCGCGTATTAATAAATAGTTGGTAAATATGTTCGCAAAAGGAAAGAAACATTATGTGTCTGCAGGTCTGTATAAGTTTCCGCGTCTCTTGCGCCGTGAAATGCCTGTAAAATTGTTAGTGGAATAGGTAGCATTCCAGAGACTCGCTCATATATTTACCTCATTAGTCTAAATGGAGTCTAGTTGAAAGCTTGATGAAAAAGGAAAAAGCCAGGCAGCCAGTAGTTTTATATCTAATTGAATAGTTGGTGATGAGTTCATGTCGTTTGATTAAATCGCCTCGATCACGAACGCGAAGCGAAACGAAACTTCCAAGTACGGTCCACTGCTCGATTGTCAGGTATTAACAGTACACACCATTCATTTAGGATAATCGCCATTTAATATCTCATGAGTAATGCAGAACGGACACTAGTATTGACATATTAACTCCAGGGAAGAGGAAGAGTCGAGTCGATGGCTGCCTGAATTATGCATGTATGGGGCACGGCGATTTTTATTTACAGAAGGGGAGATCAAACCGACAATTAAACAGACTTTTCAACGATCAACCACTTCCGAGAGATATTAATATTCCACCCGGTCTTTCTCTCAAACATTTTTATTTATTTTCGACGAAGTGACCAATTCCAATCCGATCAGGGCGGCATTTAAATTTAAAGGGATATAAGTACCAAACAATGTTTATATGAAAATGTTCTAGGAGCTAGGACCAAATGTTTTAAAGTGTGTCCGATATCACATTTTGATTTATTATTAATTAAATATTTAAAATAAAAAATCTGCTGTGGCCAGCACATGTCCTCCCGCCAATTCCATGTTTAAAATAGCATTGAGCTTTAAGTAAAGTTTCACTTCCGATTGATCGTTTGTAAACAAAATCTACTTTGTTGTTCCAATAAATAGAAAAATGTTTGTAATACAAAATTTTAGATTATATTTTATTATGGTTTTCCTGAAAAATCTGTTAGAGCTTCAAATTAATTACTACATCCGGTTTATCATATATAGTCAAAATCTAATATGTTGTTTCAAATTATATAAGAGTATTATATACCAACTTTGCGAACTTTTGGATCATTAATATATTTTAAGGAAAAATCGTCACACACACATTATTGTCAAAATCATCACCAACTTCCTTATGCTCTAAAACGCAATCTGTGTAAATTCTTCGCCGTACATTATTCATTTCGTAAATGTGTAGTTGCAAATTATTATTTGACACTTTGAAATCACGTTCTTATTGAGAGCTGTTTGATATATAATGCTGTAAACATCAAACTTGAATCGAATTATCCTGTATATCTAATATTTATGTATGAATGAAAATATATTATTTTACAAACCTTAATTTCATTGGAATCATATTTAAACTACTAAATTCTTCTTAACACGGTTTCATTATTAATTTTAATGAAAATTGCTGCGTGACAGTGACATTTGTTTAAATATGTCAAATTTGTTATTGAAGTATTGAAGTAAAGTGATGTACAAAAATAAATTATTTTATAATATAATATAAAGTTATTTCAAGTTATTTACTAAATGCTATTACCGTAGAATTGAAGATTGTGCCATTATATTCAATTTGTATTGGTAAAAGTTGCTAAAAAATTATATTCAATGAATTTTTTACAAGAAAAACTGTTAAAAGCTTGTATAAATGATACTTCCGGTTATTCGATATACACTCAAAACTAATGAGCTCTTCCCACATTAGCATAGAATGGATATACAAAATTTCAAATGTTTCTGATTGATAGTATTTGAGTAATCGTGTCCACATGATCCACACACACACACACAGACACACAGACACACACACATACATACCTACAGACATCATTGTAAAAATGTTAAAATCGGATTCTGGGGACATCAAAACGTGCTTATTCACTAAAATCTCTATATCCGATTTTTAGCACGATCCCTATACCTCCCTTACCTAGGGTAGCGGGAGGTGAAAATACATATATTACATACGCATTAGAAATACCGCCAATCTCGTCAATGAATTTGAAGAATCTCGAACATTTAAAAGTAGGAGGGAACTTATTTATAGAATGAATTAAAAAATATGAAAACATATGAATAATAGATGTAATTACAATTTTTTGTGTGTACCAGAAATGTTAAACTGTATATTTACTTATATAGACCCATGTGGAATTGGTGAGAGGTCTTGTACTGGCCACAACATATTTTTAAATAATACAAAAGTAGTACAAGTACTCATAGCTTCCTTGGTTTATTCTCTGTCCGATAACCTTCCCTTTTTGGAGTTGTACGGGTTGAGCTTGGCACAGCTTGGCTGTTAGCTTGGCTAGGGAGCGACCGCGTTGCCTCATTACTTGAAACCTCACAGATAATATATTGCAGGAGATGTTGATGAGTTTGCATGCCTTCCCCTGCCCTCTCCCGGCGCGGCTTTATTACACACGCGCCGCTCAAGCTATCCTCCAGACTTGCCTTACATTGTATTAAATTTTACAGCGGCGTATAACCGCACGGCTTCACCTGAGCTCGCCTTTTTTAAGACGCCGATGTGCACGTCGATAACACAGAACAACAATATAGGCGTCCGCGAACATCAGACAGAAACGTTAGCTAACAGTTATTTCAGAATCACGAAATTACATTCCCACATTTTTTGACGATACTGTATATTTATATTTATTATGAAAGTCTCATTAAAATTAAAGAGAATAAAAAATCTTGCAGGTCATAAAAAACAAAATTATCATTTCAAATAGTTATTTATCTGTCATTAAATTAAACGAAAGTTGCGTTGATTTAGTTAGAAATTAGTTAATAATTTTTTTGAAGTGTACTCACCTGTACGACAATGTATAACTTTAGGCTATATTTGAACTTGAAATTTACTGGATAGCAGCTGCTGTTGTGATCCACCGGAAGTACCCTTATTTGAAATTTTTAACAGTTTTTACTAAAAAAAAAAAAAAAATCTGTTGTGGCCAGCACAAAACCTTCCGTCAATTCGATGTATTTTGTACATATCCTATACCAAAAGTTCCTTAAAAAATATTCAATATATCCTGTATAATTGTAACAAGAACACACTATTTTTACATATCCATACTGAAAGTTCCTTTGAAAAGATTCTAAAATCTAATAAAATTTTAATACGAATACGAACGTACATTATGTATTGGACTTAACACTTCCTCTTGCTTCAACTTTGCCCCATTTTATTAGAAGTCGCTGTTTTTTACTCTTCTCTTCTACTCATTCCTGTCCAAAGCACCTTTGTGACACAGTTATTCCTCTCTCAAATCTTCTGCTATACAGTCCTTCCATCTTCTCTTTTGCCTTTCTCGTACTTCTGGCATTATAAGTTCCTATCTTGAGGCGAGGCCGCAAATTCAAGTCACTGGCGAGGGACACTCTGTCACTTATATCACTTTCAGATCATATACTTTCCACTTTGGTTTTGCACTTGCCATTGACATCTGTCAATTAGATTTTTTGGAATATATCTGTTGTTTTCATAATTTTTGCAAAGCTGACTGATTTTCGAAAGTTAATCGCTCTTAATCTCTCTATAACTCTATATCTATTGAATATGAAGGAAAATGTATAATCGAACCGTATAGAGAATAAGATATTCTTTCTATTGATAATTACATAAAATATCGAAAATGATATTTAACTGCGATTTTTCAAGAAAAACTGTTAAGAACTTCAAATAAGGGTACTTCCGGTTGACTAATTATAACCAAAATCTAATCAGCTCTTCATATGGTTGTAAAGAAGAGGAATATGAAAGAATCATAATTTTTAGAATTGTAGTTTTGGAGTTATCGTCGGAGAAAAATTTGTCACACACACACACGGACACACGGACACACACACAGACACACACACACAGACACACACACGGACACACACACACAGACACACACACGGACACACATACATACACACATACAGACATCATCTTAAAAATAGTACATTCGTATTGTAGGGACCCTAAAACGTGCTTATTCATTAAAAACTCACCACCGAATTTTTTGACCAAAAACAATACCTTCCTTTTGACGGAAGGTAAAAACAGAGTTAAATATTATTTTTTGATATTTTATGTTTTATAAATATTAAAGAAAATGCTCATTTCTATACGGTTTGATTATACATTTTCCTTCATATTCAATAGATACAGAGTTAAAGCATTATTAAGAGATTAATTTTCAAAAATCAGTTAGCTTCGTTATTTATCATGGATTCCTTCGATATCTTCGAAACAAAGAGGAATTCACCTATAGGTCATATAACATTTTTTGATCGTAATGATCCCCGGAATATATGGTAAAAGTTTGTCGGTCGAGTCGCGGAACACCCTGTATACTGTATTGGTGAAAAATATAGCAACTTTTAAAAATTTCCAATTACTCTCAAATAAGAACGGTACAAAGACCGTTACTTGAAGAAAGGTTATCAAAAGTTCAATAGCGAACTGCAGCTGAAATAATGTCTTATAAAGCTTTGGAGTACACTCGTCATGTATCACAAGATTTCAGCATCTAAATCAATCAAACAGCGAAACGCGTCTGTGGTTACTAGCTGGGCACGGCTGGCATCTGATGATGAAGCATGGCGAGTGTTTTTTAATTTTTTATTGGTGTAAGACTTTATAGTCGGCCAGAAAAATATCACTTCTTTCAGTGAAGAACGTGAAGGCCCAATAAGATTTTGCGAAAAAACAATTGAAATTGTAGAAAAAAGTGATATTATTAATGAACCGATGCTTAATTTATTTAGAAGTTAAAACGATTACATCCTAAATGCAGTAAATCTACTGTAAAATATACTAGAGAATGTGATGGAGCCTTATACACACTGAAGAATATATGCCTCTGAAAGTTTGACAATAGCTCTGTTCGATGAGAAGTGCTTGAAGTGCAGAGCAGAATAGTGCAGTGCAGTGTAGTGTACACTAGTTCAGTCTAATTCTTGTGGTTTCATAAAACACACTAGTGTATATTTGGGCAAGTTTGCTCAGCTGTGACTAATCAAGCCAAGCGTAGCCAAAGGTGTAAAAGGTTAGGTTGTTTATAAACACAGTCATATCATAAAGCTGCAAAGAAGTGACTGCAGAAATGTCTGTTTTAAAGAGCATAATGTTTGAACTAATAAACGATTCTGACGAAGATCAATCATCACTTGATTCTTCATCAGATTCAGAGACAGATATATTAATTAATTCTTTATATAACAAAACAAAGAGAATACACTATATTTGAATCCATTATTTTATTTTCTCAATGTGTAAAATTTTAGGTTAATAAACAGATGTGCAGCTAGGATAGAAATAAAATGTCTACCGAACAACATTTAGTTACCCCCACTCCTACTCTACACTTTCTACACCACTTCGCGAGTCAGGTCAGAAACGTGAGCACTAGTTCTTAAATTTTTTGTCATCGAACAGCCTGCCAGAAGCTGCCCGTTTCTCATAAAACATGTTAGTGTAAGAAAGTTAACACTAGGGCGGCCTAGTACATGTCATCGAACAAAGATAATATAAGGCCTCTAATATAATTTGAGTTTTCCTGTATCGATTGATTCAAAATTAAAGAGATACCTACCTGAAAAATATTTCTCTGCCATTTTCGATTTAAGAAATGAACTTGTCTAAATGATGTCGAAAGGAGTACCTCCTTGATGTCCGAATTATCATCTTGACATTGTCTGTTTACAAGTGGGCGTTGGATTTCCCGCAACCTTCAATTGCGAATGTCACGAATTATAATCCCAGGATTGATCTGAATGAAAGCGATTATGCACACGGCATCGCCACCGCCAGTAACAGTAACAGTCGGGGCGAAATTGCATCGAACGTGTCACGCCACGCTGGCATCGAGATCTGTTTGGAGAAGAAAGCGCCACGGAAGACTCATTTATTTCCTTATAATTCGTGCTCGCACCGCACCCAAATCAAGTGATCACGCGACCAGTAATTACCTACACAAATAAAACCAAAGAATGCCTCTGATGCTTATCAGCTCAACGGCTATATTGGGATTGGATTGCAGTTTCATTATTACAGTCTCGAAAACAAATCAAATCAGCACTAAAGCGAGCCATAACACTCCAAAACAAACCATCATAAGGCCATAAAATGATGCGCAGACTACCAAATAAAACAATTAAAACCGGGGACAGGGGACGCAGACAATAACAAAGAATGGACTCAAAGTGGAATAAAATATATCATCATGTCCCTCTACTTATTAATCGTTATAAGTGTTTGTCACTTTACTTCGTTTTTAAAGGAGTAAATTTAGAGATTTCTTACGGCCGTTTTCATATTAAACTTTATCTGCACTTTAGCACTTTAAATTAAAATTAAAGTTGTTTTCGTTTTCATAATATAACTTTAACGCTTTAGCGAGCACTCTAGCATTACTTTAACATTAAAATTAAATCTTTAAGGGCCAGTTGTACAATCAAGGGTTAAGGCAAGGGTTAGTAATTAACAGCTGGTTAGTCAAGAAATGTGTTGTACGTTAACGGGTTAAGCGTAACCATGGCTCTTAACCAGAATATTTTTAACTTTTGATGAAATGAGGGGTTAATGATTTGTACTGGCTTTTCGGCGACGCTTGGTAGTTGAATCTGATTCTGAAGATGAATTATTAGAAAATATGTTTTTAAGAAGTAGGAACTGATGCGATCACAACACAAGATAAAGTAAATAAATTATTATATAGAGTGCATGAAGTATTCTTGGTTATTGGATAAAATAAATAAGCAGGAAAGCAGTCAACGTATAAAATTTTATTTACTCAAAACCTGACGTTTCGCTTCCTGTGGAAGCTCCTTCAGGGCGAAAGACTAATATTTTTAAATAATTTGTTACCCTCGCTAAAAAATTATTTAAAAATATTCAGCAGGAAGCGAAACATCGGCTTTTGATTAAATAAAATTTTATACATTGACTGCATTCCTGCTTATTTCTTTTATCCAATAACCAAGAATACCTCATGCACTTTCACTTTATATAATAATTTATTTACCTTATCTTGTGTTGTGATCGCATCAGTTTTTTTATTATTTATTATATCTTTGTACTAGGCGACAAAATCCACTAATTTTAAACAATCATCTTGCCTAAAATTATGTTTCTATTACGCTTAGTTTTTGATATTGTGTAATTTTAATTTTTATAAAAACTGACGTATATGTCAAAATTGCAATAAAATAAAATTTATGTTTTGTTTTATATAGTATAATTTGGAAAAACTGATCCAGTGTTACTTGACAGACTGCTAGGTAACCTTTAGAAAAATAGAAATGGTACAACTAATTGTGTTTTTTAACCAGTGGTTAGGTTAACTGTATGTTACGTAACCGTATATACTAACTGTGTATTGTACAACTGGCCCTAAGTAATTTAAATTTGGTCGGCTCCGGTGGCTCAATGGTTAGAGCGACGCCTCTTAGTTATGAGTGTGCTCTGGGTTCCCACTAAGGCATGGATGTTTGAGTATGTGAACCTACTCAGTAATTGGGATTTAATTATTTTGAAATAAAGTCGCAAAATTAGCCTAATTATGAGAACGGCCCTGTATATTTAATTACATTTAATTAAGTTACTTATCCTGCATATTCTTCTGTTAGTATATTGTACCATATGGATTGAAAGGAAGATTTTACTATACACACTGGATTTTTACGAAGTTTTCATATTATATCAAAAGTAAAGAATCTCGGTCGTAGATAAATCTGGACTAAAAGTTGACCATATGCCGTCGAACTATTAAAGTAAAAGTTTTGCAAAAAGTTACCTCTCGCTAAGAGAGGAATTGGAATCATGATACCATTCGCATATCCAGATTTTAGTGAATAAGCACGTTTTAGGTTCCTACATATAATCCGATTACATATAACATTTTTACGATGTGTGTTTGTGTGTGTGGATGTGTGGATGTTGGAACTACAATTTTTCAAATACTATAAGACTTAAAAAAATATTTAACTGCAGTTTCCTCAATCTGACATTCCTGGGAAGAGCTGATTAAAATTTTGGTAAGAATTGGACAACCGGAAGTAATGTTTCTTTAAAAAAATCTTCTAAATATAATTTTTTGGAATTTTTTATTACTACAAAAATTGAAGAACATAAAATTCTCCATCTAATACATTTACAGTTTTTATTATATCTTGTATAGATTTAAAGATAAGACACTATAATATATAGAATAATTTAATATAGTATATCGCAGAGGCTAAGGCACTATATAACATATAACATAGTTTGTAAAGGACAGATGTCAGTGTCAACAATCAACAGTATTAGTGACATTCTGAAATCTTTTTCTTGGTACATTTAATCTTTCTTATTGTTTCATTAATTAAATATTTAAAATTGTAGGTAAAATGCATATATCCATAAGAAATACCGCCAATCTTACTAATGAATTAAAAGAATCTCTGACATTTAGGAACTTCCTCATACAATGAAAAATAGATATAATTGAAATTGTATGTATGCAGAAGACATGTTAAATAGAATAAAAAACAATATTTGTGTAAAGTTCTGTAAATTTTTTGTTGTAAAACGACGGTTCGATAGCAATACAATACTTATATAACATAAAATGGAAATGGCGAGAGGTATTGTGCTGGCCACAAGAAATTTTTTACTTTATTTCGCAAATTTTTTGACATTTTTCGGAAATTCCTCTCTGGTACCGTATTGTGAAATTAAAAGTTATAAAATATAACTTTATATAAATATTTACCTGGTTTTTCGTAAGGTGTAAAGTGAAACTTAGTCTTTTGTGATTTAAAAACAAAGTACCTATACGTAATAAAATTGTGTCGTAAGGATATTATTATATCAGAAGTAAGACTTCATGAGCGCGATCAAGAATCAGTGGCATAATAAAGCCATTGTAAAACAACGGCTGTTTCAGCGAAGGGAAGAAGACATTGAAGGATAATAAAATTTTTAGAAATTCAATATCTCCATTGAATCAATAGCATTACAACCACAACCACAAGAAGCAAAGTAAGTAAGTAAGAGTGAGAAGCAGTTGGAGAAAACGAGCGAGACTTCCTTAGAAATTACCAGACACAATATTGAATTGTATTTGGTATTCGGGATTTAATTAAAATCAGAAATACAGGCTCTCGGTGTGGGTGTATCAATGGTGTACTGCACGGCTGTTTAAGGACGATAATCCCGCATTGTTTTAAAGCCAAGGCAGGCAAACTGTGGGGGAGATTTTTCCCGAGGAGGGACGACTATATGACCGGCACGGCACTTGTCGGTTTATAACTGAAAGAAGTGGTTTCCGCTCGATTACTCTCCGCAGACGACCACTACAAAAAACCCACATTCCCGTGCAGGTCAACACGCACAATGTCCCACTATACTACCACCAGGGATATGTTCATCGCACCGCGTGATCCTGCTCAATAATAGCAGAATTTCAGGACTCAGAATAAAATGATAAAATTGGACAAATAATCATTGATGTAAATGTTAAATCCATTTTGTTCTCAAACAGTGGAGTTCTGTAATAATTGAGGAAATCTTCGCGAAAACAACCATAGTCACACACACACACACACACACACACACACACACACACACACACACACACACACACACACACACACACACACACACACACACACAAATATGCATCGTAAAAATACTAAAAACGTACTGTAGGGATCCTAAAATATGTATTGATTTTGTTGATCTAAGACAATACCTTCCTTACTAGCAACTGTTACTGAATAGCAACGGTTTTATCAATAAAATACATTTTGACAGAAGGAATTATTTGTTTTTATATTGTATTGTTTATGTTCTAAATCGTTTTCCAAAAGGAAGGTATTGTCTTTGGTGAAAAAATTCGGTGGTGAGTTTTTAATGAATAAGCACGTTGTAAGATCCCTAGAATACGACTTTACTAATTTTACATTGATGTCTGTATGTATGTATGTGTGTGTGTGTGTGTCCGTGTGTGTGTGTGTCTGTGTGTGTATCTGTGTGTGTGTGTTCAAAACTACAATTCTAAAAATTATGATTCTTTCGTATTCCTCTCCTTTATAACGATATGAAGAGCTGATTAGATTTTGGTTATAATTGGTCAACCGGAAGTACCCTTATTTGAAGTTCTTAACAGTTTTTCTGGAAAAAGCGCAGTTAAATATCATTTTTCGACATTTTATGATCATTAAGATGAAAGAAAATCTTATTCTCTATACGATTTGATTATACGTTTTCCTTCATATTCAATAGATATAGAGTTATAGAGAGATTAAGAGAGGTTAACTTTCAAAAATCAGTCAGCTTTGCAAAAAATATGGAAACAGCAGATATATTCAAAAAAATTCTAATTGATAGATGTCAGTGTCAAGTGCAAAACCAAAGTGGAAAGTATAGGATTAGAAAGTAACATAAGTGACAGAGTGTCCCCCGCAAGTGACTTGCAGCTTAAATGCCGGGAGTACGAGGAAGGCCAAAGAGAAGATGGAAGGACTGTGTAGCAGAATATTTGAGAGAGGAAGAACTGTGTGAAGAAGATGCGTTGGAGAGGAATGAGGAAGTGTGAAGTGCAATTTACAGAATGTACATTCGTGTTATAATTATATTGGATTTGTAGAACCTTTTCCAATTAACTTTCGATATGGAATTTGTAGAAATAGTGTGTTCGTGTTACAATTTTACAGGATATATAGAATCTTTTCCAAGGAACTTTTGGTATCGGATTTGTACAAAATACATTGGGTGAGATTCAGTGGGTTGTATTAGCGTGTTTTAAGCTAAAACAGTCCTTTGTCAAAAATATTTTGGCAACTTTGTAATACCTGTCAGAAAAAAGTGAGAGACCAAAGGATCAAATAAAGAAAAAAATATTATTAACAGAAGTAAGAAAAAAGGGCAAATGTCAAAACTGATCAAAACGGGGGTTGGGATATTAAAAATTCATTAACATTCAGGTATGAAATATTTGACACATAAAATTTGACATATTTTTAACCCAATTTTGCAATAATGAGTATCCTTTTACACCTTCCATTTACAATAATACTTCTTCTTTTGACTAAAGGATATCTGTATTACTTTTCCATGTGGTAAAATATCTAAATCACAATTGAATCTCATTGATACATGTGGAAAATATTACAATGTTGCCATATACTTAATACAAGATTTCATACAGAGCTTAATATAACCCACTGAATTCCACCCATTGAATTGACGGAAGGTTTTGTGCTGGCCACAACAGATTTTTTTTTTAAGTCTCATTTATAAATTCCGCGAAATACCATATTTATAGTTTTGCTCTATTCATTATCTACATAAGTTCATAGAATCACAAGTGGTAAAATTTTAAAAAACTGTTTTTATGCAAACATATGGCATCATTATATAAAACAAGTATAATTTGGTTTACTTTCGTTATTTGGTTAATATCTGTATTCATTTATATATTACTATACAACTATAACGTAGTTAGTACTAGAGTAGATGTGTGACGTGGAAGTTCGGAGCATGAAACTGAAATATTTTAAAAACTAAAAACTCAAATAATCTTCATAATGTTCAATTTTTTTAATGGATTTTGTCATGAACAATAAATTTTGTGTTAATTTGTAGTGAAGTGGTGCAATGAAATGGTACAAACGTTTTTAACAGGGCCGTGAAAACGTGAAAGATGACAAGAAAACCGGTTGTGACAAAATTGAAGATATTGTCATTCGGTAAGCATTTTTAAAGGTACAAATAAATCGTAATTACCCCCTTGCAATGTCTGGTGTTTTGGCGAATCCTTTCCTTTTAATTCAGCAATATTCACTTGGCTATATATTAAATTATCGTGATGGAAAGCGCAGTGCGGCCGTCACGAATTACATCTGCCGCGTAATTGAAAACAGAGTATCCTTTTGCATGTTTATTCATTAGTGAGATATGTTCCTCAGATTAGGCGGGGAATAAATCACACCCTACAATAAATTTCACCCTGATCTTTTCCGTAATTATTTATATAAGTAAAAAAAAGTTGGATTGTTGTTTATTGCAAATACGTTAAAGTGCTGGTACATTGTAAGAAATTATTTAGATTACTACACTACATCAAGAATGTAGGTTATATTAACTCGATTATTTTAAATATTATGGAAAAAATTCAAACGATGTTTATTTTGAATGATAATGTTTATAGTATATGTGTTAATACAGGCTGTTCCATTTTAAGCAATGGGCTACTTGCCTACCTTTTTTTTATTTAATATTTTTGAAGAGCAGGTAAAAACTTGCTACCTATATTTTTTCTTTTGACAAAATTTTTGTTCATTAGCCAGAAAAAAAAATAATGAAATTTGATTATTTAATTTCCCGCCATGTATGACGTAGAATTACGCCGCACCAATGAATGGTCGTAAAGCCATTGCGTTTGTTTGTACAAGGTTTGTACAGGTAATGTAGATATCCTGTTTGACGTTTCAATAATAGTTTGGAGGTTAGCATTTTAATTTATCTTTTTGGTATCGATATTTTAAATTACATGAACTACTTATGTGTTTATTTGTGAAGTAATTAATATATTTGAGAGACCAGAGAAAGTGAAAAATGAACTAATGTCAAATTCAAATTAAAACTTTCTTGCATGCCATCTATACGTTACATTTTTAAACATGGTTCTCCAGTTAAATATAATGACGTTACAGAAAATTTTCTTTCTTAATTTACTAAAAAAACAAATAATTTTTTTAAAATAAAATTTATATTTTTATATATGTTTTCAACATAACATTACATTTATAGTGATAGAAATCGGATTTTCAGTACCACGCAAGTAGCCCATTGCATGTAACTTCCTTCATTTCAATGTATTTTGCACAAATCTCTTACTGAAGGTTCCTTGAAAAAGATTCTACATATACAGTAAACTTATAACACGAACATATACTATTTTCTACAAATTCCATAGCGAAAGTTCCTTGGAAAAGATTCTATAAATCCAATAAAATTATAATATGAATTATGTAAATTGCAAATGACACACATCTGTCAATTAAAATTATTTGAATATATTAGCTGTTTCCATGATTATAGCAAATCTGGCTGATTTATAAAAGTTAATTTTTTTATAATTCTTTAACTCTATATCTATTGAATATGAAGGAAAATGTATAATCAAATCGTATAGAAAATAAGATATTATTTCATATTGATAATCACAAAATGTTTTTTTTTTTTCAAGAAAAATTGTTAACTTTAAATAAGGGCTCCGGTGGCTCAATGGTTAGAGCAATGCCTCTTAGTCATGAGTGCGCTCGTGGTTCTGGGTTCGAATCCCACTAAGGCATGGATGTTTGTGTATGTAAACCTACCCTGTAATTGGGATCTAATCATGTTGGGAGGCTTTTTTTTTAAAAAAGAACTTCCGATTGAACAATTATAACCAAAATCTAATCAGCTCTTCATATGAATGTAAAGAAGAGAAATACGAAAGAATTATAATTTTTAGGATTGTACTTCTTGAAGTTATCGCTGGAGAATTTTTACCTCTCTCTAAGAGAGGTATTGGATTCATGCTAAAATTTGCATATCAAGATTTTATTGAATAAGCACGATTTAAGGTCCCTAGAATCCTATTATAACATTTTTAAATTGATGTCTGTGTGTGTGGGAGGGGGGGCATGTGTGTATGTGTGTGTGTATGTGTGTGTGTGTATGTGTGTGTGTGTGTATGTATGTCTGGATGTTGTAGACACGATTCCTTAAAAACTATAAGACTTCAAAAATATTTAACTGCAGTTTCCTCAATCTGACATTCCTGGGAAGAGCTGAAAAGGTTTTTGGTAACAATTGAACAACCGGAAGTAGTAGTTTCTTAGAAAAATTCCTCTAAATATAATTTTTTGGGAGTTTTTTTTTATTAAATATTGAAGAACATAAAATTCTCCATCTAATACACTTAAAATTTTTATTATATCTTGTATAGATTTAGAGATAAAGACACTATAATTTATAGAGTAAACTAATCGCAGAGGCTAAGGCACTAAGGAAACCAGTTGACAAATTCCAATGTTTATAACATAGTTTGTAAATGACACATGTCAAATATCAACAGTTTTAGTGACATTCTGATAGCTTTTTCTGCGAAGTATATTTAATTTTTCTTATTGTTTTATTAATTAAATATTTGAAATTATAGGTAAAATTGTGGTAAACTGCATATATCCATCAGAAATACCGCCAATCTGGTTAATGAATTGGAACAATCTCTAACATTTAGAAACTTCCTCATACAATGAAAAATATATATAGTTAGAATTATATGTGTACAGAAGACATGTTAAATACAATAAAAAACAATATTTGGGTAAAGTTCTGTAATATTTTGTTATAAAACGACGGTTCGAAAGCGAATTGCAATGCAATACTTATATAGCCTAATATGGAAATGGCGAGAGGTCTTGTGCTGGCCACAACAGATTTTTTCTTATATAGACATCATCGTAAAACTAGTAAAATCGTATTCTATGGACTGTAAAACGTACTTATTCATCGAAAACACCACCGATTTTTTTGACCAAAGACAATACCTGCTTTACCTAAAGGAGTTAGAAGGTAAAAATGACATTTGGAAAAAAGTTATTATGACATATTGCTGCTTTCGACAAGTTGTCACTGTTTAAATTTAATGTACTTATTTCTGTATTGTCAGATATCCTTTACCGTACGATAAGACCCGACAATCTTATTTTAAGAATATCACTTATGGATGCAGCTTGATCAGAGATCCCGTGAAGTATTTTTCCTCTTTGCGTGTAATACTTTGCGCTAAGTCCGTGAGCACACATTCACTTAAATCCGCCATTTTCCTGCTATCGTCAATATTGTACGCTTGCAAACAGTGTAACGGATCCAGCGCTTTGCTGTTATAAATCTGCCACTCAACCGATTAATCCAAAAACTTGTGAATCGTCTAAAAACGTGTCTTGCGTCTTGCCTCTGCCGACTCTGTCAATTTTCATGTGTAAATATTGAGTTAATCCACAGAAGAGCTGAGAGCTGGAAACGTAGGCGTTACACACCAACGCAGGAAAAATACCGGCGTAACGCAACAAGCGTCAAGTGGATAAGTGTCAAGTGATTTCCTGCTTCTCTTTATAGCAAGGCAACACTTATTAAAGCAACGCCGAGCACGGCTTCCTAATTACAGGTACAAGGATAAGCAGGATACATTATGACAGAGGAGCGCGGTAAATAATAAAGTCCTGACAAACGCTCTTCTTATATCTATAGTGGCGTTTTGTAGCTATTGTATGGGGTGAAGTATTTGTTCACTAACCGAATAATCCTGCTGGTGTCAGAGACTTTATGAGGGAGAACATTTTTGTTCATCAAAATACCAGAAAAAAATCTGTTGTGGGCAGCACAAGACCTCTCGCCATTTCCATTTTATGTTATATAAGTATTATATTATACTTCATCGAACCGTCGTTTTATAACAAAAAAATTACAGAACTTTACCCAAATATTGATTTTTATTGTATTTAACATGTCTTCTGCACACATACAATTCTAATTATATTTATTTTTCATTGTATGGGGAAGTTCCTAAATGTCAGAGATTCTTCCAATTCATTAACAAGATTAGCGGTATTTCTAATGGATATATGCAGATTACCTATAATTTTAAATATTTAATTAATAAAAATACTTTCCAGGAAAAGTTTTCAAAATGTAACTAAAACTTTTGTTTTTTGACACTGACATCTGTCATTTATAAATTATGTTATAAACATTCTAATTTGTCAACTGGTTTCCTTAGTGTCTTTTAGCCTACTCGAGTTATTACATCCCGATATTCTATATATTAAAACGTCTTTATCTCTAAATTTAGAGAAGATATAATAAAAAATTTATATGTATCAGATGTAAAATTTTATCTTCTTCAATATTAGTTATATCAAAAATTTTCAAAAAATAATATTTAGAAGACTTTTTTTAGAAACTACTACTTCCAGTTGTCCAGTTGTTACCAAAACCTTTTCAGCTCTTCTCAGGAATGTCAGAATGAGGAATTCATAGTTAAACAGGTCTTATGTCTTATAGTTTTTGAGTAATCGTCCTTCCAACATCTACACATACATACACACATACACACATACTCGTACATACACACACACACACACTGACTTCGTAAAAATGTTAAAATCGGTTTATATGGACCTTAAATCGTGCTTATTCACTTAAATCTGGATATGTGATTTTCAGCATGAATCCAATACCTCTCTTAGCGAGAGGTAAAAATCTGTTGTGACCAGCTCAATACCTCTTGCCATTTTCATATTCTATATAAGTATTATATTTAACATTTTTGGTACAAACAAAAATTCTAATTCATTTATCTATTCTTTATTTTTCAATTCATTCTATGAAGAAATTTACTCCTACTCTTCTAAATGTTCGAGATTCTTCCAATTCATTGACGAGATTGGCGGTATTTCTGAAGAGTATATAATGAAATATATGTATAGCAAAAACATAATGTAGTTTCTAGTATCAATAAATATGTAGGTATGTATTTACATTAACAAAAATTAAATAGCGGGATGTATTGTGTTGGCCGTATCAGATTTTTACCTCTCGCTAAGAGAGGTATTGGATTCATGCTAAAATTCGCATACCCAGATTTTAGTGAATAAGCACGAATTAAGGTCCCTATAATCCGTTTTTAACATTTTTAAAATGATGTCTGTGTGTGTGTGTGTGTGTGTGTGGATGTGTGTATGTGTGTATGTCTGGATGTTGTAGCCACGATTCCTCAAAAACTATAAGACTTAAGAACTGTTTAACTATGGATTCCCCAATCTGACATTCCCGGGAAGAGCTGAAAAGGTTTTGGTAACAATTGAACAACCGGAAGTAGTAGTTTTTAAAAGAAATTCTTCCAAATATTAATTTTTGAAAATTTTTGATATTACTAATTTTGAAGAACAAAATTCTACACCTGATACATTTAAATTTTTTATTATATCTTCTATAAAATTAGAGATAAAGACGTTATAATATTTAGAATATCGGGATATAACAAGTCGAGTAGGCGAAACTACACTAAGGAAACCAGTTGACAAAGTCAAATGTTTATAATATAATTTGTAAATGACAGATTTCAGTGTCAAAAATCTACAGTTTTAGTGACATTTTGATAGCATTTTCTGGGAAGTACATTTAATCTTTCTTATTGTTTTATTAATTAAATATTTGAAATTATAGGTAATATGCATATATCCATCAGAAATACCGCCAATCTGGTTAATGAATTGGAAGAATTTGTGACATTTAGAAACTCCCTCATACAATGAAAAATAGATATAATTAGAATTATATGTGTGCAGAAGACATGTTAAATACAATAAAAAACAATATTTGGGTAAAGTCCTGTAATATTTTGTTATAAAACGACGGTTCGATAGCAAAGTGCAATACAATACTTAGGTATATAGTCTAATATGGAAATGGCGAGAGGTCTTGTGCTGGCCACAACAGATTTTTTATTTAGTATTCTAGCAAAATATTATAAAAGATGTGCATTTGCACTCAGTGCGCACTAATGCAGTGAATCGAAAACGCTTTTAGATAAGAAAATATTGTTAGAGATCCTACAGTTTTTGCGTGCCAAGCTAGTAGCATGTATGTGAAATGAATCTGTGCGTTTAATTTAGTAAGTTTGAAAGGTTGGCCAACATGACGACGCTTGCCGCTGCGGCGCTGTGCGGTGCGGTTACTCCCAAGACCGCAGGCTGCCGAGACGCCGCTGTTTGACGTGGGTTATCGCGGTCCGTTTGAGAGGTCTGTAATATAGTTGATGGTATCATCAGGCCTGGCATTAGCGTACTGTACCAGGGGGACCAATCACGTCGACGTCTACACACACGCACTGAGCGTCTTCCACCACCCCACGATTTATTACATTAAAATGAGAAGGCAACTCTGCGCCCCCACACGGGTAATACGCAACCGTGTTACATATCAATTATCGCGGCCCAGATCGTATATTTAAATCTCGCATATTGCGGCCACAAGCACAACGTGTTCGTATTTTATTATTATTTTTCCCGCCTTTAAACCCAATAAATCAAGAGAGCGTTCAACGCCCATACATACCGTTAAACGCCCGCCGTATAATTTACCATTTACTACCGCATCTATTCTTCATCATTTGTCATGTTCGGGAGAATCTGTTCACTCTTCTTAATCTTATGTACGTTACACCAGACCTGTATTCTTAATTTCAAGCCTAATATATGGCCCGATTATGAACAAAACTGTAAGACTTACAGATCTGTAAATCTGTAAATAATGAACAAATTCGTAACGAAACCAGCCATTATATAATATATATAATTTTATATTAATCAACAAAACTAGACCTGTTTAACCATGAATTCCTCATGATTCGTATAAATGACTCCATTTTCAGACTTTAATTATATAATGTAAAATAAGATTTAGTAGAAAATCTGATGGTTTTATGAAATAAGGATTAGTTTATTTTCATAAAAAAATTTTTATTATTGGCAATCGATTTCGTCGCAACGGACATCATCAGGCTACAGCGTCAATTAAGTAATTAAACAGAAGTATATAGTATTTTCATTTTTGAAAATTTTTAAAAATTTAAAAAATATGAAAAAATATGAAAGGTGTTGAAAACGTGTGTTTTCATAAATCTTGTTCCTCTGGTTGTGAAAACACACGTTTTCAACACCTTTCATATTTTTTCATATTTTTTAAATTTTTAAAAATTTTCAAAAATGAAAATACTATATACTTCTGTTTAATTACTTAATTGACGCTGTGGCCTGATGATGTCCGTTGCGACGAAATCGATTGCCAATAATAAAAATTTTTTTATGAAAATAAACTAATCCTTATTTCATAAAACCATCAGATTTTCTACTAAATCTTATTTTACATTATGAATTCCTCAATCTGACATTCCTGGGAAGAGCTGAAACGGTTTTGGTAACAATTGAACAACCGGAAGTAGTAGTTTCTAAAAGAAATTTTTCCAAATATTAATTTTTGAAAATTTATGAAATTACTAATTTTGAAGAACAAAATTCTACACCTGATACATTTAAATTTTTTATTATATCTTCTATAAATTTAGAGATAAAGACGCTATAATATATAGAATATCGGGATATAACAAGTCGAGTAGGCGAAACTATACTAAGGAAACCAGTTGACAAATTCAAATGTTTATATAATTTGTAAATGACAGATTTCAGTGTCAAAAATCAACAGTTTTAATGACATTTTGATAGCTTTTTCTGAGAAGTAAATTTAATCTTTCTTATTGTTTTATTAATTAAATATATGTAATATGCATATATCCATCAGAAATACCGCCAATCTGGTTAATAAATTGGAAGAATCTGTGACATTTAGAAACTTCCTCATACAATGAAAAATAGATATAATTAGAATTATATGTGTGCAGAAGACATGTTAAATACAATAAAAAACAACATTTGGGTAAAGTTCTGTAATATTTTGTTATAAAACGACGGTTCGATAGCAAAGTGCAATACAATACTTATATAGCCTAATATGGAAATGGCGAGAGGTCTTGTGCTGACCACAACAGATTTTTTTTTTACAGATTTACAGATCTGTAAGACATACAGATTTTTATTATATCTTCTATAAATTTAGAGATATAAAATTATAAATATATAAAATAATCCATTATATTATAAATCAAACAGCATATGGAATCCAGTTAAAAAAATAATTGTAATTGACATAAATGTCAAAAATCCAGACATTACTAAAGACTTTTTCTGAGAAGTACATTTATTATTTCTTATTTTATCATTAAATAAATATTTAAAATTATAGATATAGCTACCACACGTTAAGTTGACCCTGTCCTTGAACGCAGAAAACCTAAAATTAGTACTTGGACAAGTCGAGATGTAATAGTAATTATAATATGCTATCGTTTTAACGAGGATAAGACTTTGTCAACGTCTAAAATTGGTATAAAAAGAAAGGGGATTCATTATTAGCCAAAGCATGTACAGTATTAGTTTCAACTAAAGACGCGTTTGCTGTACATATATATTTCATCATATACCCTTCAGAAATACCACCAATCTCGTCAATGAATTGGAAGAATTTCGAAAATTTAGAAGAGTAGAAGGAAAATAGTTCGTAGAATGAATTGAAAAATAAAGAATAGAATTAGATTTTTTTGTTAAATATAATACTTATATACCTAATAAGAACATGGCGAGAGGTATTGTGCTGGCCGCAACAGATTTTTCTGAAAACTAATAGCTTCTTGCTGCTTGGCTAAACATTACGAGAACAGCCCTCGTACGTTATAATTCATTGACAATATCAGCAGCGCTAAGCGTTGGAGAATATGCTTCGAACAATAAATTTCCATATCTCTGTTTTGTGTGGGGTCGCATCTCCGTTTTATGTGTGTTTCAATATTTAAAAGTTGTCTTGTTAATACAGCAACATCACGGGGCGGAGTCTGATCACTCATCGACCACCGTTCCCGGAATTTCAAATTTTTTAAGCCGGGCTTGAAAGCAGAGTAAGTTTGTAGCAGTTCTATTGATAATTCCCTCATAACATACGTGGTCAAAGGGAGCCATCAGTGCTGATTGCACACGTCAAGTCTCGGGCGTCATTCACGGAGCGTCTTTCATCTGAGGACTCCTCTGTCGTCCTCTGCTCTATCGATGTGCTGCGGTTTCTTGCCGAAGTTGTGATTAAAATACGCTAAATCTCTGTTTGCATTTAATCAGTCATCTACTCATTTAGCTCGGGCGGATAACAAGAAGTTGGAGAACTTTCTTCCCGCAGTTGCTGTCGCTCTGTACGCCCGGCGCAACCTCAAGAATCAGGAATAATAAAAGCCGACGGGTACGGCACACAATCGATTTTACTTTGCTTTACTTTACATTAAGCCTGGATATTTATTTGCTATGTGTTATTATATTGTGATTAGGTTTTCTTGTGGATTTGCATCTAGTAATAGGGAAAAAATACATTATGCAAGACACTCTACAAAGTGTGTCTCCGACCCGTAATGTTATAAGCTCGAAGCGAAACTTTTGGTGATTGTATTAAAAAATATGCCGATGCAGATGACCGCATTAAAGGGCTATACATATTTTGAGCAGGTTTTAGGTTCCTCGGTACGTATTTACTCTCCGACTAATGCCCGTATTCATCAGTGGCGGCTCGTGCTATAGGGCACAAGGGCGCAGCCCTACCAAATAAAAAGACAAGAAAAAAAGAAATAAGCGAGTACATATACATTTTAAAAATACATTAATTATTATTTATTTACTTTCATTATTATGCAATTCTTACTACACCGCCGATAGCTAGATAGCCTATATACTGACGTGTGCACGTACCGATATGCTGCTAGAAGCTAGGGCACAAATGTTTCTGCCCCGGTCTCCCACTATTTTTACTCGAATTTTGACCAATAGCAGCGAAGCGCGCGAAGCTGCATATGACTGCATTAAGTCTGTTCCGGGCACAGCCCAATTTAAACGAAGATGCCCGAGTATGTCCGGCATTTTCCGAGGTAATCTGTTATTGTTGAATTGTAATCGTCTAGTACTCATTTAATTACGGAGATGGCTTCTGTATCTTAAAGATTAAATAATTTAATATACTCTTTTTACTTTTTTAAATTTTTGTGCCCTACCATACAAAGATATCACCAGCCGCCACTGGTATTCATCAACATCAAATATATCTTCAAATAGCTTATTCATTGAATAAGAGAAAAATATCGCATCAAAATATAACAGCTGGAATAAATACCTTCATTTGTGTTATGGTATCGATGCGATATTTTTCTCTTATTCAATGAATAAGCTATTCAAAGATTTATTTGATGTTGGTGAATACGGGCATAAGTGTAATTTAATTTTTACCTCTCGCTAAGAGAGGTATTGGAATCATGCTAAAATTCTCATATCCAGATTTTAGTGGATAAGCACGTTTTAAAGTCCCTAGAATACGATTATAACATTTTTACGTCCGTGTATATTCTATAAATACACTAAAAATGCGTACACTTACGTAACATTCTCTTTACAATCAAATAATATTACTACCAAGTTTATATCTCTACCCATTTTTGAATTATTGCTCCAAAAGTCAATATACCCCATATTTAGATAAAAACATCAAAATTTTCAAAAATCTAATTTTATGTATCTAGATACATCTAAATGCGCTGATACCAAATTTAGAAACCGCATGTCGATATCTCTTTTTGTTCTCGAGATATTCTGATTCAAAATTTTTCTCAAAACTGCCCATTTTTTGATAATAACCCAAAAATGGGTCGAGATATGAATTTGGCGACATTACCATTCGTTTCAACGGACAAAAATACATAAGTATAGCAATTTTCATAATTTTTGTTCAACCGGTTCATTTTTTATGAATAAAAGCTTGAAAACCCCTGAAAATGGCCAAAATCTGAAAAAATCGTAAGGGGTACACCTTAGATTTTTCAGTTTTTTGACCATTTTCAGTTATCTTCTTTAGAGATTGTATGCGGTGCTCAAAAATTCTGAAAATTAGTGTATATATGTAATTTTGCCCGCAGAATCGAATGGTGTTGTCGCTAAGTTAATATCTCGACTCATTTTTGGGTTATTGCCCAAAAATGGGCAGTTTTGAGCAAAACTTTGAATCTAAAAAAAAAGAACGAAAACAGATATCGACCTGCGGTTTCAAAATTTCGAATCAACGCATTTAGAAGTATCTAGATACATAAAAATTAGATTTTTGAAAATTTTGAAGTTTTTATCTAAATGTGGGGTATATTGACTTTTGGTGCAATAATTCAAAAATAGGTAGAGATATAAACTTGGTAGTAATATTATTTGATTGTAAAAAGAATGTTACGTAAGAGTTTGCATTTTTAGAGTATTTATATATGAGTATACATAATGTATATTCACGTGATAAAAAACTTTCTGTATGGAATTTGAAAAAAATTGTATTATGTTCGTGTTAAAATTTTTCTCGATATATAGAATCTTTTCCAATGAACTTTTGTTATGGAATTTGTACAAAATACATTAAAAATTAACGGAAGGTTTTGTGCTGGCCACAACAGATTTTTTTGTTATAAAACGACGGTTCGATAGCGAAGTGCAATACACTACTTAACATAAAATTGAAGTTGTGTTGACCAGAACAGATTTTTTATTAATGAAAAACTCAACTACAAAAAATATGGTTCCTTCATGTAGAATGGTAGATATTTATTGTACGATTTGAAACTCCATCAAAATTTATGGCTCCTGACGTAGATTATAGGTTTGTGTATTTTGCTCACTTGCGAAGAAAGTTATTTGTTTTGCTCACTTATGATTCTACATGCTACTTTGCTCACTATTTTAAGTTGTGGAATTGTGGAAAAAATCCATAATTCAAGTGAGCGTACAAAGTGTGTCTCAGTCCCGTAATATTGTATAAGCCTTGCCGAAAACTTTTGGTGTTTGTATTGGGCTATTAAATATCGGGCACTCGCACTATTCTCGCCGCGGTAATGAATTGAATTGAGAAGAGGTTGGCGGAGTACGTGCCCGCAAGGTTGTCAAGACGTTGGCGAAGTTTCCGCGGCAGCGGGAGGTGGGGGTTTTGTGAAAGTTCTTGGGCTTAATGCCGATGTGCACGTTGTACGTACTCCTCGTATAGGTGGAACCCTCGCGACAACTTGAACGGGAACTTGGCCACTGCTAATAGCCGGCTTTGCGGTAATTGCCGCCGCTTTGTATGTTACACACCAACACCAACAACCTGACGTACAATGGCAGCGGCAGCAGCGGACACTCCTCCCGTCTTTTAAATGAAAACGTGAATCGCGCGTCGTTCGGATCGGACTCTAGCTTACGCCGAATGCGAATGCGAATGCGAACACGAGGGGGACGTGATTTGTGTAGTAAAGTTTCGCGACTCGCTGCGGCAGTTGTCGCCGCCGCTAACATCAATAATAACCGGGAGCGAGTGGCGAGACGAAAGAACTAAAGAGTACCAGTGCACCAAGCACAACTCACCCAGAAACGCTAAAATCGCAAACACCCAACAACAAACTATAACCTCACTGCATACAACACCGTCTTTCAAATTTTAAATTCTTATAAAGAGGTGTATGAACGCAAAAACCAGTTTTTATCTCTCGCTAAGAGAGGTATTGGATTCATGCTAAAATTCGCATATCCAGATTTTATTGAATAAGCACGATTTAAGGTCCCTAGAATCCGATTATAACATTTTTAAAATGATGTCTGTGTGTCTGTGTGTGGATATGTGTATGTGTGTGTGTGTGTGTGTGTGTGTGTGTGTGTGTGTGTGTGTGTATGGCTGGATGTTGGACGGACGATTCCTCAAAAACTATAAGACATAAGACCTGTTTAACTATGAATTCCTCAATCTGACATTCCTGAGAAGAGCTGAAAAGGTTTTGGTAACAATTGAACAACCGGAAGTAGTAGTTTTTAGAAGAAATTCTTCCAAATATTAATTTTTGAAAATTTTTGATATTACTAATTATGAAGAACAAAATTCTACACCTGATACATTTAAATTTTTTATTATATCTTCTATAAATTTACAGATAAAGAAGCTATAATATATAGAATATCGGGATATAACAAGTCGAGTAGGCGAAACTACACTAAGGAAACCAGTTGACAAATTCAAATGTTTATAACATAATTTTGTAAATGACAGATTTCAGTGTCAAAAATAAACAGTTTTAGTGACTTTTTGATAGATTTTTCTGGGAAGTACATTTAATCTTTCTTATTGTTTTATTAATTAAATATTTGAAATTATAGGTAATATGCATGTATCCATCAGAAATACCGCCAATCTGGTTAATGAATTGGAAGAATCTGTGACGTTTAGAAACTTCCTCATACAATGAAAAATATATATAATTAGAATTATGTGTGTGCAGAAGACATGTTAAATACAATAAAAGACAATATTTGGGTAAAGTTCTGTAATATTTTGTTATAAAACGATGGTTCGATAGCAAAGTGCAATACAATACTTATATAGCCTAATATGGAAATGGCGAGAGGTCGTGTGCTGGCCACAACAGATTTTTTTCTTTTTGTTGTAAAAATGGAACGCATTACGAAATATCACATATTTTGAAAATAAGACTAGAGTGGTTCCTCTACGACGGTAAATGGTGCTCGATATCGCATCGTAATTACAAGGTTCTTCTGGCATGAACTGGTTTATGTGGACCTCAGTTTTCAAGCTGTAACTTCTTCAGAAACGCCGACATTAATTGGCCAGCAAGATTTTGTAAAATTTCCGGAAATTAAAAGACTATTGCAATAACTCGTAAACAATTCTCGAGCTCATGACCAAAATGTAAAG
This sequence comes from Ophonus ardosiacus, assembly GCA_943142095.1. Taxonomy (NCBI): domain Eukaryota; kingdom Metazoa; phylum Arthropoda; class Insecta; order Coleoptera; family Carabidae; genus Ophonus; species Ophonus ardosiacus. Next base: position 8,831,909 of record OW964823.1, on the reverse strand, counting down.
TGTTATTAATGAAGTTATGTCAAAAATGTAGCTTATAGGGTATACGGGATCATTGGAATGATAAACAATAGATTTGTTTTATTTAAAAATTACATCACGCGTTCTTGTTGGGATAACCTTTAATTTGAATGAGCTCCCTAAAAAGGAATCCAAATTAGAATTTTACTGGTCAGGACTTTCTCATGGACTCTTGAAATAGAAATTTACGTAACAAGATCTGAAAGTTATACTTTACTGGACTTCCAAGCTTCCAAAACTCGCTAACTAACTTTCAGGTCATATTGGGTACAATACTTTTTAGCGGTCCTGGAAAAAAAAAATTATCCAAAATCTGTTTAAAAAATAGTTGAAAGCGGTATTTCTAAAACAAGATTATATCTTAATTTTCATAAAAAATAAACATACAATTTTTATTCTTTAAACTATCGATATATAATGTAAAAATCTAATGTGGCCAACACAAAACCTCCCGCTATTTAATTTTTATTTAGTAATGCTTCAAACTATATTATGTTCCATTGCATATAACTATTGCTTTATTTACGATTTTCTTTATTATTTAATATGTCACTATTATTAATTTGAAGTGATTAGTTTTTTGACAATGACGTTTACCTGTCAGTTACATTCATTTAAAAAATAAATTGTGTAACAAAGGAATTGTGTTCATCTTAGGCTTCGGGATTAAAAAAAGAAAAATGATTTTTAAATTTATCTGTAAAACATATAGAAAAAGTATTAATGTATACCTGTACAAAATTCAATAATCTGCAATTTTCCAATGACATAAAATGCGAAAAATGGCATTTAATGGTATTTTTTGAAGAAAACCATTATGAGCTTCAAGTAAAGTGCCATTTCTGTTTATCCGATTTACACCAAAATCTAATGGCTTCTTTTAATTTTAGAATAGGGTAGAAATTCAAGGTTTCAGAATTTTCATATGGATGTAAAGGAATACGAAATAATTACAATTTTTAGAATTGTAGTATTGGAGTTTTCGTCGGAGAAAAATTTGTCACTGCAGACACATACACACACACACACGCGCGCACACACACACACACACATACACACACACAATCACACTCACACACACACACACAATCACACATTCACACATACAAACACACACATACACATATCATTGTAAACCTAGTAAAATTGTGTTTTAGGGACCCGAATTTATTAAAAGCTCACTACTGAATTTTTTGACTAAACACAATACCTTCCTTACTTAAAGATGGGGTCCCGTGGCCGCGTGCCTGAGTGTCTGGTCGCGAACCTGGGGGAACCGGGTTCGATCCCGACTGACGCCAAATATTTCCAATTTTAAATGGCACAAAAGTGGACCCTATGGTGTACTCTCCACGCCAGCTATGAGTGCCCGTGAGGTGACGCCTGGTAAGCGCCCACACGGTAAAATATATCGTCATCATTACCGATGTCTACATGTATGTTGTAGATACTGGCACACCCAGAAATGGGTAATATGCCGTGATGATATATTTTATTTTTTTTATTTACTTAAAGATGACGGAAGGTAAAAAGTTCGCTGTTTATTATATTTACCTTGTAGAGGTTTATAAGGTTAACTGGCCATTGTATACATTAAGCGGCAGATTTCTCGTTGTGAGAGAATGGTCGATTTCGGTGAGGTGATGAGTCGGGCCGGCAGGTTAATTGGTGGATAGCTAGTGATGAACGTCTGCTGTGTATGAATTGGCTATTAGGCAGTCCGTCTGCTCTGGGCTTCTTGGCCCCATGACCGGCTGAATAGCGCCTCATCAAGCAATCAACCCTTGCGATGCAGTGCACTAACCCTTGCCTTGCACTAGCCCAAAGGGAATGGAGCATTGCGTCACAACTGCTACGATTTTAGGCATAAGAAGAAACAATTCCTCATTGTTTGGTGGTTGGTAGCTTGGTAACCTTTGTTCTCCGCCGTCCATTGTCGGCGAAGCCGTGACGTCACACGCCACTGACTTCATCTTGTTACTTGCTGACGTCATTCGTCACAATGCGGATCGGTTTTGTTCTTATTTGCTAGCTGCAATACATTTCACTTTCGCAATTGTGTTTCACTTCCAAACATTCGCACCTATAGCAGTGGCAGTGATATGACACAATCCCTGAGCCGAGCCTGAGCGTAGAGAAAAGAGTCAGCTGCAGAATAAGACGGAAGAGTGGAGCGTCCCTTCGCTCACTTCACTTCGAGGGAGAAAAGGATCTGAAGGTCGCTAACTAGTCATCAAATATTTAAACATCCCGAGAGGGTTCGTTCCGTGGCCGGTGTAACGGAATCGGTCATCGATAGCTTCCTCTAGAGTCCATTGCAAACAACGACACGCGACCATATTAGCGGCATTACGTTGTTACTCCTGACCGATCGAGGAAATCAACAATATTTCAAATGTTTTAGTGACAAGCTTGGTTGTACTCTTATGCCCGGTTTCTCCACAGCAACTTAAGTTGTTGATTATTAAAGTGCTACTTAATTGTAAGTAGGCCTTATATCCCAAATCCGTTGCACCAGCAAATTTGAATGCGAACTTAACTTATGTGACAAATTACATCGGCAACAGTGTAATGCTGCTCTATGATTGGTCAATTTGAAATTTAGCGATTCAAAATAAAATACCGTCTGTCAAACATCAAAGCTGTCATTGTGTTTATCAGGGTTTATGTTTGTATTCATTCAATAATATTCGATATGGATTTACAGGATTTTCCTAATTTGACGACGTTAACGTCGTGGATACTGTAAGGAAGTCGATATTGTCGAAAATGGTAGAACTCCGCGACAAATAAGTAACAGAATTGATTTGTTCCAAATATACTAAATTTATTATTAATATTTTTATGTGGACCACCGCCAGTTCTATAAACGGAAGCCCTTTTCTTCGATGTCATCTTCCTTGCATCAGTCTTCATATTTGCACACATTTTATTGCCAATGCTGCGGCAATTAATTTCCAGGTGTTATTTTTTGAATATTGGACAAAGACACCGCAATGATTTTTTTATTTTCAATATTCTCTTTAAATCTTTGTTTCTACAATCTCACAGAGCAATTTTCTTCTGTTTTGCTATAATTTATTCTTTTCTTTTTCATATCATTCAATTTTCACGCCGATATGTCAACTGACATATGACACATAACCACATAAGTCACCGTTTTTTTCGACTTACATTTAAGTGGTACTTACGTCTCACATTTTGACATTTTTGTGTGGTGCAACAGTTTAAGGTGGAACTTAGGAATAAGCAACGACTTAAGTCTTAAGTTGCTCTGGAGAAACCGGGCATTACTGTAAGCTAGTAGACATGTGATTTTTTGCCATTATAACTTCATTTTTTGTGGGAAAAATTATTATCGGATTTTTGCATTATTTTGTTATTATTAGCGAATCACTAGTGTCACGACCGTGATTAGTCAATAACTTTATAATGGCAAACTCAATAACGTAAAATAATATCTTTCAAAAAGATACATTCAATAGTAAACTTTTCTATCTCTGTGTTATATATTGTGATATCTATAACGATTTAGACAGAAAAAGAATAAAATATCACTGCGCCGTGTTATTTTTAAAATAAATTTTATCTAGCAGTCCAGCCAAATGTCATACATCTAATTTTTACTGCCAGTAACAATTGTTTATGAATTGTCAATCTTCTCAAGTTGTATAAAAGTACTCTAACATTATTTAATCGTCTAATTATAATAATGGCAGTAAAATACTATTTGGCCGAACAAACGGATGTTACCAGCTTTAAAATTCTGCGAAGCAAATTTTTGATAACCCGTAAATAATTAAACATTAGTAACGTAATTTTAAAAATCTGTTATGGCCAGCACAATATCTCTCACCATTTCCAGAATAGGCTACTTAAGTATTGATGTATTTAACATATCTGTTACTCTAAAATATTCTAATTACATTTATTCTTTTCCTCCTACTGTTCTAAATTCACTGACAAAATTGGCGGTATTTCTAAATGGTATATTATGTATCTATAATTTTAAATATTTAATTAATAATAGAATAAGATATATTTAATGTACTATCTAGAAAAAGTTTTCAAAAATATCTCTGCATTTTTGACATTCGCATTTATCCGGCAGTTTCAAACATTGAAATTTATCTACTGGTTTCTATGGAGTTATTAGGGCTGTAAGATTCATTACAATGGAATATTTTATATATTTATTTTTCTTTATTTGTAAATCTATAGATGATGTAATAAAAATCTGAAATGTATCGAAAAGAAAATTTTACTCTTTTAATATTTGTAATAACATAAATTTAAACAATAATATTTAGAAGAATTTTTATACGAAACCAATACTTTCGCTTGTCCAATTTTTACCAAATCCTAATCAGCTCTTCCCATTATTGTCAGATTGAGAAATTCGTAGTTAAACAGTTCTCAAGTCTTATTGAATTTGAGAAATCGTTTATTTAACATCCACACACACACACACATACACACATACAACCACACATACATACACATAACATCGTAAAAGAGTTAAAATCGGATTGTAGGGGTCTTAAAATGTGCTTTTTCATTGAAATCTGGATATGCGATTTTTAGCATGAATCCAATACCTCTCTGAAAGCCTGAAGATGGTGTTGAATATGGTGAGGTTATCGTTGTCAAACAACAATTTCATAGCGCATTATTTCTTATGAGAAATACTTTGAAACGGCTAACATTAATATGGATAAATGAATTACTTTTGAAATTATTTTTGTCAAGTTCTTTTGGATAGTGTGAAGCTTTGAAGATATAGGGTTTTTTAATTGAAGGCGTTGGTGCAGACGACAAGGGTCGCCTGGAAGGGTGTAAGACGAGTCCCACCTTCATTCTATCGATTTATCGGAAAGAAAAAAGGAGTTGAGATTATCCGAGTTCCATATAAAAGTTTGTGCAGGCTGTTTCCGCTCGGCGCGCCTTGGCTCGGCTCGGGAGCGACGCCATGTTAAATGGATCCGAAGTAATTTCGTCAATTTGATCAGCGGGTACTGTAAGACACACGGCAGTAGTTACACGATTCACTGGGCTTATGTCTTCTTTTCATTTCGGTCCGTAACTTTCATTCGATTTAGCCCTTCTCCCGCCTTTAAACGCTTCGAGTTAAAATAGGTGTAAAATTCTTCTTCTTAGGTAATAGCCAACAAATCCCTGCTATTGCTACGAACGGTACGTTTTGCGTCCAACAGCGCCGACGCCTTTTCAAATGTTTTTCTTTTTCACCTGACAAGACGCCGCCCACCGCTCGATTCGTTTCACTTTACGACTCTGTTCAGACTGCACTCCCTCACATCTATTCAATTATCATAATTAAGTCTAACAGTTGCTTCAGAATCTAAAAAGATTTCATCAAAAATTATTTGTTTCAATCATCTTTCTACTTATGCAAATTAATTAACATTAATAGTGATGACCTATGTATAGTGCGGGACACGAATCTTTACCTGAGGGTTAGGGATAGGAATGCTCATTTGATACTAAAAGTTAAATACGTCTGTGATAGCATTATGTTTGGGGCTATATTTTCTAAGCGGGTGTACGAAAATGAGTAATTATTGCAACACTGGATAGCAAAGGTTGCCTCGATATTTTAAAATTAAATTTAAAAGAAAGTGCCGAAAATTAGGACCTTAACAGATAATTTTAATTTCATGCATCAGAAAAATTCGACAAATAATTCGCGTCTATAAGAGAATGCGTACTGTATTATATTAAAAATATGCTTAATCATTCCTCACAGTCGCCGGACTTTAACCAGATTGAGAAAGTGCGGAAAATTCTTAAAATAAATAAGAAAATAAAGCAAAAAAGAATTTAAAATTGATTACAAGTAAAATGGCAGAATATAATGCCATCGGTGAGCAAAAATTTGGTAGATTCAATGACTCATCACTTAGTTACTGGTGGAAAAACCAAAGGAAAACCCTCCAAATGTTATATTTCTTTATAAAACATAAATAAATTGCTTATTATTTAAATGTTTTGGTTATCGTATGGAGACTTTTTTGTAATGAAATTATGAATACTTTCAATGTTTACCCCATAATATAAATAAATTAAGTAAATTATTTGTTTATTTTATATTTATAATAACGTAATATCCTGCGTTTTATTTTAGATTAGAAGGAAATTAAATATATTGGGTTTTAGACTACTATTTTTCCTAAAATACATTAAAACTACTGTCGTACGGAGACTTTTTTGTATGACTGTATGTAGATATCATGTATTATTGACTTTCACATATTTGGCGACTTCTTATCTAGATTCAAACATCTATTGTTAAACTATTTCTCAAACTAAGTTACTTGTAAACTTTCTTGTCGATTATCTTCTGTTTCAACACATTCATATTTTCATTGTTGTATTTATTTTATAATAGTCCTGTAATTGGGATCTTGTGTTCTGTTGGATTAATTCATTAATAAATAAATAAATAAATTAATATTGTCGCCTTCAAATTATATATTCTTCGTCAGACAATATATTTTACAACAAGTAATGGAATGACCTATATCCCACACTAGCAAAAAGTTTGTGGTCCGATCCAAAGGCGAGTACTACGGTTTGAGAATGTGGATTACGTCATAATTTTTCTGATGGCAATCCTTAAATTGTTTATTATAAATTCAAGAGAACTTCCGTTTGACCAATTATAACCAGAATCTAATCAGTCCTTCATATGGATGTAAAGAAGACGAATACGAAAGAATCACACACACACACACTGACTCACATATAGACATCATCGTAAAACTATAAGGCAATGTTAATTTTACGAAAACTCTGACACACTTATTTCTTTATATAATTCTTTAGTACGTTCTAATGTAGAATATGCATCTTTTGTGTGGAATCCACAATACAGGTTAAACTGTTAAAAAATGTTTATTAATCTACTTTACTATAAAAAAAGGTTCAATTTCAATACCTAGCTTAGAAAGTAGACGAACTTATTTTGATGTGTTACTCCTCTTCAAGATTTTCAGCAATTTGTTGTATTCTGACAATATTCTTTCTCTATTCCTTATAAATGTTCTAGCTAAATATACAAGAACTTATAATTTATTTAAGCTTCCTGCATGTAACACTAATAATTATAAATTTTCTTACATAAATAGAATAATGGCAGTTTACAACAATCAATTTAGTCATCTTGATTTGTTTAGTTTATCTATTAATAGTTTATTATGGGGTCCCGTGGCCGCGTGCCTGAGTGTCTGGTCGCGAACCTGGGGGAACCGGGTTCGATCCCGACTGACGTCAAATATTTCCAATTTTAAATGGCACAAAAGTGACTCCTGTGGTGCACTCTCCACGCCAGCTATGAGTGCCCGTGAGGTGACGCCTGGTAAGCGCCCACACGGTAAAATATATCGTCATCATTACCGCTGTCTACATGTGTTGTAGATACTGGCACACCCAGAAATGGGTAATATGCCGTGATGATATATTTATTTTATTTATTTATTTATTTATTAATAGTTTTAGAAAATATGTAAAACTATTTTACGATGAGCTTTACTATTGTAATTATTTCGTTTATTTTGAGCTGTTGGTTCTCTTATTTTTTTAAATAAATTAATAAAAATAGTAAAATCGTATTCATGGAACCCTGAAACGTGCTTATTTATTAAAAACTCACCACCGAATTTTTTGACTAGACAATACCTTCCTTACCTAAAGATGATGGAAGGTAAAAATCTTCGTATTTAAGAAAGAGGTGTAACTGTTTCTCAAAACTTTTGTTACATTCATTAGTAATTCTGTAATTTATTCGCAAATTCTCTGCTCATTTTGTCCAAATCTTGTGCTGGTATTACGTCTGGAATGGTCAGCCTTGGGCAATGTGCGATCTGCGGCCCGAGAGACAACAGTCACGGGCCGTGATCCTTGGACCCAAGCAAACGGAGCGTTTGGCTGCCATGCCTCCAGCTTCAGAGTCAACACTGCCATTACTTCTGCTCCAACGACCGTGTTAATAAACGTATTATTGGGTAAAGTAACACGGCCCGCAGGATGTTTACTTGCACACACTACAGTCCCTCACACAAAAATAATCCTGCATCTTAGTTCCTTTCCCCGTCTTCCATTTGTGGAATGAAAGTCCCTACTCGGGCGCCAATTCATTAATTAACTAATTAATTAATGAAAATAATATTTATGTACTCTGAGCCGAGCCGAGCGACAACTATGAGTCACAAGAAGAATAATTCTCTGGCTCCGGAGAGCGGAGTATAAATGTTGTTAAAATTCACGTTTCCTTTGAGGAAAGTTCGGTCGCACAAGACTGCTTTGAACCTCCAAGAAAGTTTACACAAAGTTGTAAATTATAACTCCTCATTGTGTATAATGGGCGCCACTCAATGTAATAATAATCTTAAGAGAAAATTGAAAATATCCTCAACTCTAAGAGGAAACTTACTCGCAACCTTTCTATTCTACATACAGGCACATTCCTGCACAGGAATCATTCATATTTCAAATGAAGTATAGGGTGTCTCATGATTGACTTGCTTTATTTTAATAACTGTTTAATATTATTTTACAAAATCTGTTATTTAGGGTTTTCCGACATGCTCTTTTTAGCTCTCACAGGGAGTATTGGGTTTGTACTACAAATCGCATATCCAGATTTTACGCCATAAGCACGTTTTAAAGTCCCTACAATCCGATTATAACATTTATACGATGATGTCTGTGTGTATTTGTGTATCTGTGTGTGTGTGACTGTGTCCGTTTGTGTGTGTGTGTGTGTGTGTGTGTGTGTGTGTGTGTGTGTTTATTTTGATGTTGGAAGGATGATTTCTCAAAAACTATAATACTTAAGATCTGTTGAACTACGTATTCCTTAATCTGACATTAATGGGAAGAGCTGGAAAGGTTTTCATAATACTTGGACAACCGGAAATAGTAGATTTTTAAAAAATCTTCTAAATATTCTTCTGTTCGATCCCGACAGACGCCAAATACTTCCAATTTTAAATGGCATGAAAGTGACCCCTGTGGTGCACTCTCCAAGCCAGCTATGAGTGCCCATGAGGTGACGCCTGGTAAGCGCCCACACGGTAAAATATATCGTCATCATTACCGATGTCTACATGTGTTGTAGACACCCAGAAATGGGTAATATGCCGTGATGATATATTATTATTATTGTTATTATTATTATTATTAAAAATTATTTTAAAAAATTTTGGTATTTCAAATATTGAAGAACATAAATTTCTACATCTAATAAACTTAAAAATGTTATTATATTTTCTACAGATTTTGAGATAAGGAGAATATAATAGGTACCGGGAGTATTTTTACCTCTCGCTAAGAGAGGTATTGGATTCATGCTAAAATTCGCATATCCAGATTTTATTGAATAAGCACGATTTAAGGTCCCTACAATCCGATTATAACATTTTTAAAATGATGTCTGTGTGTGTGTGTGTGTATGTGTGTATGTGTGTATGTGTGTATGTGTGTATGTGTGTATGTGTGTATGTCTGGATGTTGTAGCCACGATTGCTCAAAAACTATAAGACTTAAAAAATATTTAACTGCAGTTTCCTCAATCTGATATTCCTGGGAAGAGCTGATTAGATTTTGGTAACAATTGAACAACCGGAAGTAGTAGTTTCTTAGAAAAATTATTCTAAATATAATTTTTTGGGATTTTTTTTTATTAAATATTGAAGAACATAAAATTCTCCATCTAATACACTTAAAAATTTTATTATATCTTGCATAGATTTAGAGATAAAGACACTATAATTTATAGAGTACACTTATCGCAGAGGCTAAGGCACTAAGGAAACCAGTTGACATATTCCAATGTTTATAACATGACACATGTCATTGTCAAAAATCAACAGTTTTAGTGACATTCTGATAGCTTTTTCTGGGAAGTATATTTAATTTTTCTTATTGTTTTATTAATTAAATATTTGAAATTATAGGTAAAATTGTGGTAAAATACATATATCCATCAGAAATACCGCCAATCTGGTTAATGAATTGGAACAATCTCTTACATTTAGAAACTTCCTCATACAATGGAAATATATATAATTAGAATTATATGTGTGCAAAAGAAATGTTAAATACAATAAAAAACAATATTTGGGTAAAGTTCTGTAATATTTTGTTATAAAACGACGGTTCGAAAGCGAAGTGCAGTACAATACTTATATAGCCTAATATGGAAATGGCGAGAGGTCTTGTGCTGGCCACAACAGATTTTTTAACGTGAAACATTGGGTTTGTCACATCCATGGTTACGACTTGACATTTGATTGACAGCAATGTATTTGCCCGTTCCATTTAAAATGAAACATAGGGAACGAATATGAAATTTGATAATACGTCAATAGAGGTTAATTTTGTTTAAATAATTATACCTGCATTCTAAATTAAAATTAGTTGTAGAAAAATATAGTGACTCGGCTAAATTTCTTACAATATTTAAATATAATACTTCTGTCAAATTCATTCCCCATGTGTCATTTTAAATGAGACAAACAAATACATTGCTGACAATCAATTGTCAAATCATAACTTATAGGAAAATTCAACGGTTATGTGTCATATTGACAAGATGTCATTAAAGGTTAATTTTGTTTAAATAATTATACCTGTTTTCTAAAAATAAATTTAGATGTAGAAAAAATACTGTGTGCACCTTGTGCCCGAAATATGTTTAGTGCTCTTCTGACTCCGCTAAATTTCTTACAATATTTAAATATAATACTTCTGTCAGATTCGTTCCCTATGATTCATTTTAAATGGAACGGGCAAATACATTGCTGTCAATCAAATATCAAATTGTAACCATGGATATGACAAACCCAATGTTTCACGTTAAAAAATACTCACGGTATATAGGATAATCGCACAGTCCAGAATACACCAAGGGAACTAGTTGTCAAATTGATTTGAGATATTTGTTGCAAGGGTTCTCAAAATATGGACATATTATTAAAATCATCTGTAGAAGAATACAGATTGATATATAAAAAATCTGATGTGGCCAACACAAAACCTCCCGCTATTTAATTTTTATTAATTTAAATACATACTTACGGATTTACTAACGCTGCAAACGGTTCCATTGCATAAAACTATTGCTTTATTTACTATTTTCTTTTTAAAATGTCACTATTATTAATTTGAAGTGATTAGTTTTTTGACAGTGACATTTAATGTCAGTTACATTCATTTGAAATATGAACTGTGGAACAAAGGAATTGTGTTTTTCTTAGGCTTCGGGACTTGTAAAAAAAATTATTTTTAAATTTATCTGTAAAATATATAGAAAAAGTATTAATGTATTCCTGTAGAAAATTCAATAATCTTTAATTTTCATAACGACAAAATGCGAAAAAATGGCATTTAATGGTATTTTTTGAAGAAAAACCATTATGAGCTTCAGGTAAAGTGCCATTTCCGGTTATCCGATTTACACCAAAATCTAATGGCTTCTTTTCTTATTAGAATATGATAGAAATACAAGAATTCAGAATTTTCTGAATGATAGTATTTGAGTTAGAGTGAAGACAAAATCCCTACATATACACACACACACACATATATACATACATACATACATACATACACACACACATACACACACACATACACACATACAGACATCATCGTGAAAATGTTAAATTTGGATTCTAGGGACCTTAAAACGTGGTCATTTACTAAAATCTCGATAAGTGATTTTTAGCACGATCCCTATACCTCCCTTACCAAGGGTAGCGGGAGGTAAAAAGTAATAAACATCATAAAGATAAAAATGTTGTTATGAATTTAGAAATTATACCATGACAATTTGATTTGTTTGCATAATTGTATTCTTTGAGTTTTATTCATCTCATTTATATCAAACTACGTGACCCGATATAAGAATTGGACGCATTTCATAACTTTAAATTCACTATAAACCAACGAGGTAAATCGTAAATTTCAAATCTAAATCAGATTTGTTTAGAATTGAGTCATATACTTGCCGCTATTGGGTTAGTGTACATTTATATTTGATTGGCGAGTTTTAAATATAGATAAATGTTCTTCTATTTTTGTGTGTGGGCGAAGGGCATATAATTGTTGTTTGTATCAACACGCATGGCTTGCCTGACATTGCGTAGGATGGGAAGGAGGAAATGTAGTGTTCCCTGAGAGCCGTGCACGTGTTAGCTAGGGAACCAGCAGCCGTTCAGATTTATAGCATTGTAATGGGGCCAAGTGCTTCACAAGTCGCGCGGGCATCACCATTTTGTCGCCTCTAAAGGACTTTCTTGTTGCCGGTGGAAATAAATTGGGTTTACCGCCTCCATCCTTCCCGTTTAGCTGTCTCACCGGAGCAAGAGATCACGACGCCTGCACCGAATGAATGTTTATTTGCTGGTAATTATAGTGATTCTTCCAACAGCCCTAACACACAAGAATCAATTTCTTTCCACACAAGACGGAAAGACATTGCAACACTGATATCTTTTCCGGATGTATGGCTGATCTATACCAGACAGAATCATTATTCAACAATCATATTGTATGAAGTTTAAATAACAAGAAATATTTTGTGAAAATTTATGGACTTTGCCGGGATTTGAGTTTTGAGAAGTGTGAGAAATTTAAAATTCATCAATGAGAATCAATTTAAACATATGGCTTTTTGGTTGAAATTACTTTTATTTTTCAATATGGTGTCCATGAATTTGCAATGTTCCAATGTTTTATGCCATCCAGAAAATCTAGACTCTGAAGTTTTTATGTACGGTTAAAAATACGCGGTTTCAAAATATGAATTTGGCATGAAATTCTATTTCTTATTATTTGTATGTTATACAATTTTAGGGAATGAGTGGTTCACGAATAAAGCCACGGCATCAAACACGCCAAAAATTGGGTTCGATTTAGGTTCAGGTTAATTTGTTTTTTGAAAGATGGGTTCGGGTGCGGTTCTGGTTCAAGCATTAATAAAATTTGCGGTTTTGTTTCCGGTTCAGGTTCGCAATAATGTAAAATGAGAGTGGGAGTTTACGCCAAACGCAACAAGAAACGAACACAATTTTCACGAAAAGTCAGCTCAGACAGCAACGCAAACGCCTAAGACGTCGATTATCGGATGTATTTACTTTTCGAACTAAAAATTAACCTGAACCGGAGATGAACCCGGAACCTGAATTTTAATACTCGGTTCGGTTTCGACTCAGGGTAAATTAAAAATATATCTGAGGTTCGGTTCTCGGTTTGGGTTCCCTAAAATGTTACGGTTTGGTTCCGGTTTTGGTTCGGTTCAGGTTCGGGTTCGATGCCCTGAATAAAACACACTGAAATTTCAAAAAAAATTCTGTAGTATAATTTAGGAAGTTAAAAATGAATGAAGGTAATTCCGGGAGAGATGCTAGTTTTCCTGAAAATAATTGTTAGATGGTACTCAGGTTGTAGTACATGACAGTAGATAAGTGTCTTTGAATTGTAGGTACTTATAAAATTTTGTCGATAAAGTTTCTCGTAGGGAAATTATAGTAATTTGTTTTATTTATATGGTGCGAAAGTTTTTTTTAGGTATTTCATATCTTTGGTTGTAACTTAGGTTTACCTAGTTTTTATACAAAGATTCTTATTTTTACCTTCCGTCACCTTTAGGTAAGGAAGGTATTGTCTTTGGTCAAAAAATTCGGTAGTGAGTTTTTAATGAATAAGCACGTTTTAGGGTCCCTACAATACGAATATACAATTTTAAGATGATGCATGTATGTATGTGTGTGTGTGTGTCCGTGTGTGTGTGTATGTGTGTCCGTGTGTGACAAATTTTTCTCCGACGATAACTCCAATACTACAATTCTAAAAATTATAATTCTTTCGTATTCCTCTTCTGTACAACTATATGAAGAGTTGATTAGATTTTGGTTATAATTGATCCACCGGAAGTACCCTAATTTGAAGTTTTTAACAGTTTTTCTTAAAAAAAACGCAGTTAAATATTATTTTTTGACATTTTGTTATTATACATATTAAAGAAAATACTCTTCTCTATACGGTTTGATTATACATTTTCCTTCATATTCAATAGCTGTAGATTTAAAGCGTTATAAAAAAATTAATTTTCAAAAATTAGTCAGCTTTGCTATTTATCATGGAAACAGCTGATAATTTATAAAAAAATTAATTGACAGATGTCAGTTGCAAGTGCAAAACTAAATATGGTAAGTATAGGTTCTAAAATTGCTATGTCATAGTGTTCCTCGCAAGTGACGTACAGAGAAAGGCCAAAGAGAAGATGAAAGGACTGTATCGCAGAAGACTTGAGAAAGGAAGGAATGTGTGAAGAAGATGCGTTGGGCAGGAATGAGTGGAAGAGAAGAGGAAACAGCGACCCGTAATAAAATAGAGGAAAGCTGAAGAATAAATGAAGGAAGTGTCAAGTGCATTTTACTTAGTGTAGGTACCTACGTTTATGTTATAATTTTATTGGATTTATAGAACCTTTTCAAATGAATTTTTGGTATGGAATTTGTAAAAAATAGTATGTGTTCGTGTTCGATTTTACATGATATTATATAGAATATGTTCCAAGGACCTTTTGGTATGGGATTGTACAAAATATGAATAATGGTTACATTTATGAATTATCAGCTGTTTTTGCACTTTGCTTGCATCGCTGTGAAATTTGAAAGTGTATTATCTCACCTACACAATCGGGAGAGACGACACAGACAAGAAATTTTTCGCTACAAACAACACAATTTTGTTTTAAGTACCTTAACATTGTTTAAGAAAAAAAAACAAATAGTATTTATCGTGTTTGTATTTTGCTGTTTTTTCATTTTCTAAAATAACTTATTTTTATTGAAAGGATAATCAATTTTTTTAAATTTTCAAATATATTTAAAAAATATTTTTATTTTTGTTTTTATATCAATAATAATACAAAATAAAGTTATTCTCTGTATTAATACATACATATTTCATTGATATCGCATCTTAATGCACCCCGTGTCATCTAACCTAGCATAATCGATCCATATAATACTGCAATAAATTTTTTTTAAAAAAAGTTGTGGTATTTCTCCCGGAATTACCCAATACATAGGAATTAAAAGAACTAATGTAACCCCTATCTTTCGGTTTGGAATTGAAAGAAATTCGCTGACAAATTGGTGGTATCTGCTAGTGTGTATATAGGTACACAGTGTTTGTCGTTAGGTTGGACGTCCGTCACATTAACATACAAATATGGTCTGGAATTCGGCGTCGCACACAATGGACCAGCGAGTGAATAATTCAACACAGGAATCAGATCGCCTCGTCGGAGAAAGCTGCTGCACACTTATATCAGCGCGCGTCGTGTTCGCGTTTGCATATGTATGCCCAAGGGTTGTTTTGCCGGACGGACAAAACACGTCTTTTTCGGACAGGGTCACCGGCGTCCGGCGTCTTTTTATAGAGGACAATGTGACGCCAGCTGGCCCGTATGCAAATCTGTCTTACCCCACATCAAATGGAAAATTAAATGTAGCGGAGCAGGAAAAATCATCGATTCAGATGGCTGTTTAATCCGTTGGGTAATTAGGAGCATAACTCAACTCAGCTCCAATCTTTCTCTAATCACCACGAGGGAAGGCAGGCCATCAAATATGTACGGGGCTGTTGAATGCCGTGTTCACGTGTTCTCAAATCGCCATTAGTGACGCCGTACAAAGGCGACTCGTTAGCAGGAGACGTGCTCGGACCGAGGTTTGCTCACTTTCTGGACCCTACAGCTATACCAGAGGAAGAGGAGTTCAGGTGCTCTCATCATACGAGTATGAGGAGTTCATTTTCAAAGTGTAAGAACTACATAAGCGATTTTCATATTTCTTTGATGCTACTAGGCCTAATAATTGTTCTGTTCAAAATTGGAGAGTCCAAGGTCTAGTTTTACAATCGATCATTAAGAATTAAATGGAACGGGCAAATACATTGCTGTCAATCAAATATCAAGTCGTAACCATGGATATGACAAACCCAATGATTCACGCTAAAAAATACTCTCGGTATGAATTTTCTGTAACTTAGTGAGTGTTGCCACGAGACGAGATGAGACTTGAGGTCGGTATTCGAACTTTTGAACAATTTTATCAATTTTTGTATTATTTTTGACTGTACATTTTATAAAAATATTTTTTTATTGGATTCATGCTAAATATCACATATCCAGATTTTAAAGAATAAGCACGTTTTAAGGCCCCTGCAATCCGATTTTAACACATTTATGATGATCTTTCTCTCTCTCTCTCTCTCTCTCTGTGTGTGTGTGTGTGTGTGTGTGTGTGTGTGTGTGTGTGTGTGTGTGTGTGTGTGTGTGTGTGTTTGTAGATGTGTGGTGTAACTACGGATTCCTCAATCTGACATTAATGGGAAGATCTGATTAGATTTTGGTAACAATTGAGCAGGCGGAAATAATAGTTTCTTAAACAAAAATAGATATTAAAGAGTATAAAATTCTCTATTCGATACATTTCAAAATTTTATTATATCTTCTATAAATTAACGGATAAAGAAATATAAATATATAAAATATTCTATTGTAATGACTCTCACAGGTCAAACAACTCCTTAGAATACAGATATATTTCTAAATGATTTTTCTAGAAAGTTCATTAAATATTTCATACTTTATTAATAATTAAATATTTAAAATTATAGATACATAATATGTATCATTTAGAAATACCGTCAATTTCTTCAATGAATTGGAAGAAACTCGAACATTTAAAACAGTAGTAGAAAAAGAATAGATGTAATTAGAATTTTTTGAGAGTACCAGATATGTTCAACAAATTGTTTTATTCATGTATTTTAATGAGATGAATAAGGAAGACATCTGTTGAAAATTTACAAAACGGTTGTTTTAAACCGTGTTTTCCCTAAGATCGTAAAATCATTGTCGGCATTTTCGCATAATTTTAAGAATCATAACATTTTTTAAATAAATTTCAAAAATTAATATCACTCTTGTTTATACGACTTTTCAAACAGTACCTATAGCGTTACTCTTAATTTTTAAAAAATCTTAGGAAATGAGAGATTCTTGACTTTTTAGTCGACACTAAAATGATGGTTTTGTTTTGACAAGACCAAGACGAGACGAGGCAAGACGAGTCTTGTCTAGCGGTACATTAAGCTCAGTTGGTAGACTATCTTACTAGACATAGGACGCCCTGGTTGCAAATCACAGGGAAGTCCATAAATATTTCAAAAAGTCTTTTTTTAATCCATGATTAGCTTGAGAATGGAAGTTCTGCTCTGTTCTCCCCCCGTACGGAGATAGTGAATATTAATTGAAACGGAGTAGTTTATAGAAATAACAGAGGAGCAATTGTAGTGGTTTGGTTTGGCTGTGTGAGATGTAATGAGTTGTGCTGAAGCTGCATAAGCCGAGCAACGGAGCGAGATCCCGGCTTCTGCTCTGTTAATTTCATTACCAGGTTTTGTACTGAATCATTATCAACTACAGGAAGGTGTATATTATGTAGCATGCGAATGGGGGTATAGATAGCTACGTATTATTATTAGACTATTATCGAGACTCAAATGTAGCGATTGATTATTGCTAATTTAGGATAACGAACAATCTTATGAGTCTTGGACCGGATTATAAGCATGCAGGGATACAGCTGCAACATACGTATCTTCTACAGCTTTGCAAGCGCAAAATGGGACATTGTTGTATGGCCTTCGTCGTACAAAAAATAATCTTAAAACTTAAAACACTTGCTATTATAAGCTTTCATTTTGAATCTATTCATAATTGTTACTGTTACTGCCACTGCCATCTAGTTAGTGATAAAGTGACTATGTATGTATCTCATTCCAAATTCTTGATATAGTGCGACCAAGCAATATGTGCCCCTGGCCTCGACTTGGAAGGTGTGGTCTATCATTACGAGTACATTCGGAGACAGAAGTTTTCTATACAAATTTTAGTGGTTCATGTATGAAGTGGATTTAGTTAGAACACAAATGAAATACATAAACATTTATTTAAATGTCATTTATTATATACGTTTTACACCTTCTCCATAATTCCTGCCGCCGCTGCCACTACACTTCTACTTTTATTTTGTTTGTACTTCGTTCGCGGCAAAATTCTCAAATGTTAATGGTTGACTATTTACACCAACGCGTGCCTTCCGCGTCGAGGTGAGGGGCACATATTGCTTGGTCACACAATATTGTATACCTCATTCGTATACATTTGACAACTTTTGTGCGATTGTTCCTATATTCACGTTTTACTCGCGTAGTTGCTGTTGATTTTTATTCAGGAGGAAACCAGTGTTACAGGTAATAATAAATTAAAATAAATCAACGCTTTTACTCAACAGCCATTCCGTGCATTTATATAATATTTTATTTTTTGTTTATGTGATACTAATGATAATAAAATTATTTACTATTATTAATAGGTACTCCATAATTTATTTTGATTTAATAACCATTAACAACTTATCCTTTAATTTAAAATAGACAGGTGTTTTTCACCGGATATATTTTTCGGGCCTCTTAAGATATAAATGCGGCCCTGGTCGTACTCGTATTTATAATAGCTTTGTTCGATGACATGTACTAGGCCGTCCTAGTGTTAACTTTCTTACACTAACATGTTTTATGAGAAACGGGCAGCTTCTGGCAGGCTGTTCGATGACAAAAATTTTAAGAACTAGTGCTCACGTTTCTGACCTGACTCGCGAGGTGGTGTAGAAAGTGCAGACTAGGAGTGGGGGTAGCAAAATGTTGTTCGGTAGACATTTTAATTCTATCCTATCTACATATCTGTTTATTAACCTAAATTTTACACATTGAAAAATTAAAATAATGGATTCAGATATAGTATATTCTCTTTGTTGTGTTATATAAAATATTAATTAATATATGTCTCTGCTCTCTGAATCTGATGAAGAATCAAGTGATGATTGATGTTCGTCAGAATCGTTTATTAGTTCAAACACTATGCTCTTTAAAACAGACATTTCTGCAGTCACTTCTTTGCAGCTTTATGATATGACTGTTTATAAACAACCTAACCTTTTACACCTTTGGCTACGCTTGGCTTGATTACTCATACAGCTGAGCAAAGTTGCCCAAATATACACTAGTGTTTTTTTATGCAACCACAAGAATTAGACTGTACTAGTGTACACTACACTGCACTGCACTATTCTGCTCTGCACTTCATGCACTTCTCATCGAACAGAGCTATTAACATAAAATGTAAAAAAATAATATTTAACTGCGTTTTTTTAAGAAAAACTGCTAAAAATTTCAAATAAGGGTACTTCCGGTGATTTATTTATAACCAAAATCTAATCAGCTCTTCATATGGATGTAAAGAAGAGGAATGCGAAAGAATTATAATTTTTAGAATTGGAAATTTGTCACACACGGACACACATACAGACATCATCTTAAAAATAGTAAATTCGTGAGGTAGGGACCCTAAAATGTGCTTATTCATTAAAAACTCACCACTGAACTTTTTGACCAGACAATACCTTCCTTACTTAAAGGTGATGAAAGGTAAAAATTGCATAAATTTTCATTTAAAATACATTTTAAAATATGTGAAATCAGCTCATTGTTGTTGAAATAAATTTCCGGCATAATATATTGTTGAAGGAAAGAAAATTACTGGATTTCAGTCAATTATGAAATATATTTTCCGCCTCTACCGGTTTCGATATCTCATGTATCTTCTTCAGGAGCTACAATAATATTACAGATTTTGAAAAAAATATTTTTAAAAAATACAAACATGTGTAACTTACGTGAAAATTTTTAGATTGTAAAACATGGATACATATATAAGACAATAATAAATAACATATAAAACATACAATGGTCGTCAAAATTTAAAAAAATAAATAAATACATTAAAAAAACTCATGTAGTCGTCAATGAAATAAGATATAAACCTTGATTTAACAATAGCACCCATTTAACTGAAATTAAGTTACACATGTTTGTATTTTTTAAAAATATTTTTTTCAAAATCTGTAATATTATTGTAGCTCCTGAAGAAGACACATGAGGTGTCGAAACCGGTAGAGGCGGAAAATATATTTCATAATTGACTGAAATACAGTAATTTTCTTTCCTTCATCACCTTTCCAGTCAAGAAGTTCTTGTTCATATCTTGCAGCCATAATATATTTGTTGCACTTTCATTTTTGTATCTTTCAATTTAGTGCGGGTGGTACTTTTCTACAATTTAGCGAAGGGTTTCCATACGAAGTGATAAGTGAGGAATCCTCTAGTAGTTTATGGGTGCCGTAATAGCCGGAGTATAACTCATCACGTAATAATGGCGTGGGCTTGATTTGCGGGCGAGTTCAGCGGGCCGGTATACATCTTGTCGGAGCGAGTTAGAACGCGGAGCTGTCGCGCTGCCACGTGCATTATTTCGTGTCCGAATTCTCACGGATCCCTTTAATCTCTCGCAACATTAAGTAGCCCTGGGATTACATCGTCAAACTTGCCGCCAAATGGGCTTCGATTTATATCGCCCTACGCCCTATACCACCACATGCCCGCCATGACAAGCGTTATGATCTACATTTGTATATAAATTACTGCTCCAACAAACTTCCTACTGTCTGCCGATTAATAATTACGCAAACAAACACCTAATGCCTTTTTACTCCGCTCATTCATCTGGCCAACTTTAAATTGTCATGTTGTATTTACATTGAAACTTTACCAGTTTTGCATAGCTGAAGCTGAAAGACTTCATCTGTCATATGAAAATTGAACGGACAATTATTGTGGATGCCATTAGTTTTAAATTACAGCCGAGCCGGGTTATCGTAGCAGGAGAACTCCTGGCGTGGTGGTAGTGCACCGAATGCACTTTATCGATCAGCAAACCCAGCGCTGCCCGACATATTTATACGATTTATTTGTGAAATAAGAAGGGGAGCTGAATGTCGTCTGAAACCAGCCGGGGGCTCACAAATCAAACATCCACGTTGCGTTGACCATTTCCCGATATCTAAGAGTACATGTTGTCTTAAATACGAGGGTCGTACTGAAATTATTGAAAATAAGATATTTTTCACAAATCTGTCTTCATTATTTAGAAAATAAGAAAATAAGAAAGGCATGATTTGAAATTAAGGTACACGGTATTAGAGATGCATTCGATCTCGAGCTTTGGCCCGGCCCGGCCGAAGCCCGCCTCGATTTCGAGTCGATCATCGAGCCGGGCCGATGATATTTTTTATCGGGCTAATCATTTGCAAAAGTTGATTTTGGCCCGACCCGAAAATTCGAGCTTTTCGGGCCGGCCCGAAAAATCTTATAGTTCAATCAAATGCACGGTTTTCTTAATATTTTAATGAAAATGGATGAAGTTGAAAAGAGTCAAAATGATTTAATAACAACATACTTCACATCTTAATAATAAAAAATGTTATTTTACTTTAAAAATTCAAGGTTATTCATTAAAGCATAATGATGCTATTGTCAGGTTATTATTACTATTGTTACTATTCGTATACTTAAATAAAAGTGATTTTTATTTCTAATTTCTACTATAATGATTTATTGTCTTAATTTTGAGTAGATATAAAGTTAGATAAAAAAATCCTTATGTAAATAATATCTTTTTGTACAATATTTGTGAAACAGTTTAAATTTTCGAGCGCCTTTGAGAAACAAAGTATTAAATACACGTGTCTGTAATTTTTATAACAAACTTACACTAGAAGTGTCTCTTTTTTAAAAAACTTATGTTAACTAATGTTGAAAGTTATAAGGATGTAGAGGTTTTTTATAAATTTGGCACGAAAAAAGTTAAACATATCGTCTCACATAAAAATCTAAATTAGGAATGTCGGATGCACCCAATTTCGAACTTTGGTCCGGCCCGGCCCGAATCCCGACCCAATTTCGAGTCAATTTGCGAGCCGGGCCAGCTAATTTTTTGTCGAGTCGATCTTCGAATCAAGCCGGCAATTTTTATTTTCGGGCCGAGTCGATCCAAACCTCAAAGCCCGGTCCGACCCGGCCCGAATGCATCTCTACACGGTATAAATATATCGTCATTATTAGAATATGAATAGGGTAGATTGGATTTTTTACCTCTCGCTAAGAGAAGTATTGGATTCATGCTAAAAACCTGACAGGTGTAACATTTTTTCTAGGGAACACATTGATTTTTAGTTTTTTATAAAAAAAAATTTAACTATGACGTGATTGGTCAGTTGTAAAGGCCTCTAGTTCTTGTAAAAAGCATGTTGAACAAAAATTATTGCCAGATTTTTTTTAGTGACATTGACATTACCGAAAGCTTTTTTTGCGAAGTGTACCTACTTCTATCTTTCTTATTATACTACTTTAATCTTTCTTATTATTTTATTAAATAAATATTTAAAATTATAGGTAAAATTCATGTATCTATAAGAAATACCGCGAATCTTGTAAATGAATTGGAAGAATCTCCGATATTTAGGAACTTCCTCATAGAATGAAAGAATAGATTATAAGACGACCTTTCGACAGCGAAGTGCAATACAAATAATATTTAGAAGATTTTTTTAGGAAACTACTACTTCCGGTTGTCCAATTCTTTCCATAACCTTTCTAGCTCTTTCCATTAATGTCCGATTGAGGAATACGTAGTTAAATTGGTCTTCAGTATCCAGACACACATATACACACAGACATCATTGTAAAAATGTTTAAATCGGATTCTAGTTACTTTGCTTGCATATTAATAAAATTTGGATATGCGATTTTTAGCAGGAATCCAATACCTCTCAGCGCGGAGGTAAAAAAAACATTATTTTTCTACAGTCACTATAGAAAGTAGCCATTTGCGCTCTCTTTTGTCAACGCAAAATGTTACTTTGCCGCTCATGCGCGACAAAGTAGAAAAAACGCTCGCTGTCCAAATTTCAAGTATACAATATTGAGAAATGTCACTTGTCTACATTCTTAATGAAAATGTTTAGTTAGGAACTAATGGCACTGTAATTACACATTTATCACATTCACAAGTCAATTTGACATATGTTCCGTCGGTATTTAACATAACCTAACAAAATGCCACACTGCTGTGAAAATGAAATAGGGCATTCATTTACAAAAACGAAAGTATAAAATGCTTAGATTAGATTGAATAAAAACTCAAGAAGAATGGAAAATAACGATAAAATAAAATTAAATATAAAATAAATTGTTGTGAACAGTTATGTTTTGTAATAGGAATGATTGTACACAGATGGCGGTAGGATAGTTGCGAGTCGTACTGACATCTGATCTCTAGTTAACTATTTATTTTGATTACAATAAAGTTATTAGTTATTTCGTTACTTAAATAATTGCGAAAAGTCAGTCAATGCACATACATGTCTATATAATCACAAATTCCTTGAAATATTTGTTAATTTTTTTCAGTGTGACAATCGTGACAACTAACACATTTTGCTACAAAAACTCATCAAATCATCACAAATCCTTGCTTCCACGCTCTAATTTTGGTTTTTTTAATGGAATAGATGGCTAATGTAACGATATAATCATTTAAAAGCCTTTTTAAGTTTAAACCGTATCTTTTGTATTAGTCAATCGTTATTTATTGAGCAGTACTGTAAGTATAAAGTGTATATTTTATTATTTTTTGTTATGGTGGAGGACCCCATTGTGGCGACTGTAGAAAAAAATTTGTGTGTGTTTCGAGCGCAAATGGACATTGTCGTCGCGCGGCAACAACCTCTCCATCGACAATGTCGCATTTTGCGCTCTTAATACACAAATAGGTATTGTCGCTACAACAAAAACAATGGATTGGCAGTGAAGTGTATTACTACTGAAGAAACCTACATCGAACATCTTATTGTGAATAATTGTACCGTAACCTCCGTATGCCGATATCTATATGGTCTGTTTAATACCCGTATGATGGTATAGATGAACAAGTAGTAAAAATAATGAAATGGGAAAAGTTAATTCTGCGCGTTGGGCGTCATTAGTGCATGAAACGTCACCGTCAGTGGCAGTGGCAGAGCAGCGGGTAGAAGCAGAAGCAGAAGCGTTTTATGTAGGGTTCCTTTCATTTAATAATGAGGGGCACCGTGAAATCGTACGGACGCAGCGCGCACCAGCTTCCGATTAGATCTCTCTCATGAACAGCACAGCCTTTGTGGCCTGGCCTGGCCTCTCGAAACGTACGTAATTTTCTAATTTCCAAAGAAAAATTCATAACTGACAAAGGGTTACTCTCTTAAGCCTTTTCGCAGTGCCGCATTGTCAGAGTTGCGTAGCGCTGCGCGCATGTATTCTTTATGTGGTTGGGATTAATAATGAGGATGGTTGGAGGAGCGGCCGGCCCGACTGGACTTGAGGCTTGAGGTGTCACGGGAAGCAACACGAGGTCCACCGGGAACCGCTGTGCTGTCACTCCCCCAGGACTCGCAGGAAACAATAAAGCGCTTGATTGACACTCACAGAACCAATTACCTTCACACTTCATCTATACCTTCTCACGACCACAAGACGACAACTACCGTTCTTACAGATTTACTCTCTCTTATATTTAAAACTGTGGTAAGGGTTATTTTGGACCTAAATTTTTATTTTAAATATTTCCATATAACGGTATATAGATATATTAAATAGAAGAATCTATCTTTCTGTAACGTCTCCGAAAGACTTTAAGACCCTTACTGTATACATTAAAGTGACCAGAAGACCCGGATTGCAAATTGTCCTAGAAATTGTCACGGTTTGAACCTTTTCCTGGCTTCTTAACATTTCGAAATAGCAAAAAGTTGTTGCTTCCTCTACTTTGTTCAATAAATTCTTAATTTTTTTATCGACTTACCAAACGTACTTGTATGTACGATTTTTTTTTCTTGTTGACAGATAAATGTGTGCGTTAAAAATCAACAGTTTTACTGACATTACTGAAAGTTTTTTTTTTTTTGAGAAGTACATTTAATATGTCTTATTGAATTATTAATTAAATAATTAAAATTGTAGGTAAGTATGTATATTAACAGTAATAGTACATATATCTTTAACAAATACCGATAGAATAGAAATAATTAAAATTATTTTTGTGTATAAGAAATGTTCAATTTGATATTTATCTAACAAAATAGAAACGGCGAGAAGTATTGTGCTGGCCATAACAGTTTTTACCTCCCGCTGCCCTTGGTAAGGGAGGTATAGGGATCGTGCTAAAAATAAATGACCACGTTTTAAGGTCCCTAGAATCCAATTTTAACATTTTCACGATGATGTCTGTATGTGTGTGTGTGTGTGTGTGTGTGTGTGTGGGTGTGTGTGTGTGTGTGTGTGTGTATGTGTACAGATTTTGTTGGCACTCTAACTCAAATACTATCATTCAGAAAATTCTGAAACCTTGTATTTCTACCCTATTCTAATATGGAAAGATCCCATTAGATTTTGGTGTAAATCGGATAACCGGAAATGGCACTTTACCTGTAGCTCATAATGGTTTTTCTTCAAAAAATACCATTAAATGCCATTTTTTCGCATTTTATGTCTTATGAAAATTAAAGATTATTGAATATTCTATAGGAATACATTAATACTTTTTCTATATATTTTACAGATAAATTTAAAAATAATTTTTTTTATTGGTCGCGAAGCCTAAGATAAACACAATTCCTTTGTTACACAGTTCATATTTCAAATGAATGTAACTGACAGTAAATTAAATGTCACTGTCAAAAAACTAATCACTTCAAATTAATAATAGTGACATTTTAAAAAGAATACAGAAAAGAAAGCAATAGTTTTCTGCAATGGAACAGTCTGCAGCGTCAGTAAATACGTATGTATTTAAATTAATAAAAATTAAATAGCGGGAGGTTTTGTGTTGGCCACATCAGATTTTTTTTAAGCTATAGTTAAGACTTTAACTATAAGCGGTACAACTGGCCATAAAAGGCACAAAAAATAGATATTTTAAGTCGTGGTCGTTACAGAATTTTTGACGCACTAACACTAATATATTTTTAATGAATTCCTATCGATAGATACTTGATTAGCTACTTTAAAATAGAAATTGTGTGGTGTTGTTGGTCGGAGTGTACAGGCACGTCTCTGGAGAGATTGCGGCCATACACTCATTTATCCTAGTATTGGAAGGCTGGCTAGAAGGTCCAAGGGACTTGGCCCTAAGTCGACCACGATGAGGTTTTAAAGCGAAAATTGTACGAGACAATATCGGACATCGCTTCGCACTCGACGCACGCGCTTTTAAAGTCTCCCTCTGAATCAACAGCCACTCGGACTGAACTTGGACTCTCATTTATTGGTTTGGTGGCCTGGCGAATGTGCCAAATATTAATGAGTCCGCGCACACATGGGACAAGGCATCTCGGCTTCATTTATCTCAGAGTGGAGTGGATTTTTAAGCCGGGCTCAGCTGCTTGCCTTCCTCCCTTCCACTCTTCTGTCTATAAATTGCGATCCTTCTCCTCTTTTAGACTTTGAATTGTAATTAACATTTGGTTCTCCCATTAGTGTAATTAAAGTGCCATTCCATAACCTAGCGGTACCTTATCTTATCGTCTCTTCAGGCAAATAACGTTGGAAGCTCGCCGTCTCTGTCTACAGCTAAACCCTTGTACATCACATCAACACTGCAGTGCAAGCCGAAGCCGATATGATGACGAGGACGGGGGCATTCTTAACCAACCGATGTGTTATTCCACTGTGTCGGTGTAATTGTGCGCGAATCGCCTCTGGCGGTATAGCAGACGAGGCAAAGAGGCGAGGCAAGGCGAGGCGACATTTGTTCGTTCACATCGGTCCGAGAGATTTGATAATTGATATTTCTGTTCATTACTCGGAGCACAGCTGCTGCTTGCCTTGCTCGACACCCGACGGATTCGTTAATTTTAAAACAAATCTCATGAAAAATTTACGTCTTTAATTCGTCTTTCTAATTTGTCTCGCACTCTCAGACACAAAGGCTGTCCTAATAAGAGCACCGAACTTTTTCCTATTGGTTAGTATGGCAATATTTTTGTTAAATAAATAAATATATCATCACGGTATATTACTCATTGCTGGGTAAGCCAGTCTGCTTTGTACACAGATTTCGGTAATGTTTTGTTACCAACAACTGTTTTACCTCTCGCTAAGAGAGGTATTGGATTCATGCTAAAATTCGCATATCCAGATTTTATTGAATAAGCACGATTTAAGGTCCCTAGAATCCGATTATAAGATTTTAAAATGATGTCTGTGTGTATGTGTGTGTGTGTGTGGATGTGTGTATGTGTATATGTGTGTATGGCTGGATGTTGTAGACACGATTCCTCAAAAACTATAAGACTTAAAAAATATTTAACTGCAGTTTCCTCAATCTGACATTCCTGGGAAGAGCTGAACAACCGGAAGTAGTAGTTTCTTAGAAAAATTCTTCTAAATATAATTTTCTGTTTTTTTTTTATTAAATATTGAAGAACATAAAATTCTCCATCTAATACACTTAAAATTTTTATTTTATCTTGTATAGATTTAGAGATAAAGACACTATAATTTATAGAGTAAACTAATCGCAGAGGCTAAGGCAGTAAGGAAACCAGTTGACAAATTCCAATGTTTATAACATAGTTTGTAAATGACACATGTCAGTGTCAAAAATCAACAATTTTAGTGACATTCTGATAGCTTTTTCTGGGAAGTATATTTAATACTTCTTATTGTTTTATTAATTAAATATTTGAAATTATAGGTAAAATTGTGGTAAAATACATATATCCATCAGAAATACCGCCAATCTGGTTAATAAATTGGAAGAATCTCTGGCATTTAGAAACTTCCTCATACAATGAAAAATAGATATAATTAAAATTATATGTGTGTAGAAGGCATGTTAAATACAATAAAAACAATATTTGGGTAAAGTTCTGTAATAGTTTAAAATACTGGGGTTATATCAATTTCCAAATTTGATTTTACTTCTTCCAGCGAAAATTTATTTGTAATAATAGACGTTGTTTATGACTGATAATATATTTATTTACTCATGTTTTCTTCGTAATAAATAATAGGTAGGTATCGAAATTTGACATTTTAGCAATTTTCGCCTCGCGTATTTGACAGGTATATCGATCGGTGACTAAGTCGGCAACGGCGGATCTTTACAATAATGACAGATGTCGCTGCCGTGATTTTGGTTTATATAAATTAATTTTAAATATAGGAAATGTTAAAGTAAAAAAATAACTTATGTAGGTAGTACTTTTTTACATGAACTGTTACCTAGAGTAACATTTAAAAAAAAATACTCTAATAGCTGAAGAAGGAATATAACGTCGTTTTTGTAAGAATAACTGATGTTTAAATTAAAAATTAAATTGCGACACCTTTTAAATAAAGAATTCATTTAGCATTTAGGAAATCCGTGTTGACACTTGACAGAGACACAGACTTATGTCCGTGAGGTTTTTTAATTTTTAGTCGTAAGCCAGAGTTGGACGTGTGTTGCTTTCTGAAATATTACATTTTCATAAGTTGACGTGCGGCGGACCCAGCTCAGCTGAGGCCGAGACGCAGTGGGCCGTGCTTTCTGCTCTCAGGACTCAGGACGTTCAGTTGTCACCGCACAGCAGTCTGCAGCCGGACAATGGGGACTTGTGTGTGTGTATCCATTTTAAAAACAAACTTTCTGACAGTTTGGCGTTTAATTTATTCCTGGGAATAAAAATGTGTGCACATGGGAATATTCCTGACCGCTACATGACGTCTTGTCGCCTCCTTTGTTTTTCTGGACTTGTGCAAGCGAGTTCGCTAGCTCCCAGAATACTCCGGTAGTGTTTCAGGGCGGGAAAGTTACGAACCATCGCCCATTAGTACTTTTACAGCCCGATTCACAAAAAAGTTTAAGCTAATCCTCATTTTTGGATTAGTGAATTCTATTCTATTCCGGTATTTAAAATTTAATTTTCATGATATTATCAATAAAGATACTAGATTAGACTATATTTTAAGTTATAAACTATCAGAATTAGAGTAGAATTCGCTAATCAAAAAATGAGGATTAGCTTAAACCTTTTTGTGAATCGTGCTGCTAGAGCAATTTTTACTTACCGCTACCCTAGGTAAGGGAGGTATAAGGATCGTGTTAAAAATCACATATAGAGATTTTAGTAAAGAAGCACGTTTTGATGTCCCCAGAATCCGATTTTATCATTTTTACAATGATGTCTGTGTGTGTATGTGTGTGTATATTGTGTGAATCCTGTGGACACGATTACTCACTCAAATACTATCAATCAAAAAAATTTGAAATTATGTATACCCATTCTATACTAATGTGAGAAGAGCTCATTATTTTTTAGTGTATTTTGGTCAACCGGAAGTAACACTTATATAAGCTTTTAACAGTTTTTCTTGAAAAAAATTTATTGAATATAATGTTTTAGCAACTTTTACTAATAAAAATCTTTATTTCTACGAAAATTTTTTGGTTAAAAAATTATCCAATTGAATCCCTTTATTGCTGACCACGTGTGCGAAAGTAACCAATCAAAACAAACTTACACTGAAAATTTTTTGGTTAAAAAATTATCCAATTGAATCCCTTCATTGCTGACCACGTGTGCGAAAGTAACCAATCAAAACAAACTTACACTGATAATTATCCTAAGACAATTATCACTTATGTCACTAAGTTGCTAAGTAACAAACACTTTTTGACATATAATTAAGAGATTAATTGTTTTAATTTGAAAATGTCATTTTCAAGCTGTCAATGAAAATGACGATTTAATTAACAAAATTATAGAAGAACACACATCAAAAAATACTGTATTAAATAAAAAACTAAATGTGGAGAATATTTATTGACTTTTGTATGTCTTATCTTCTTCTCTTTGGTCTCACTCAAAGAGGTCTCATTCTCATTGTACTCTTCACACTGAACATATTCATAGCCACATTCACGTTCATAGCTACTAGTGACATCTACTGGGCTATGTTAGACACAAAAATTCTGTCAAATACAAATTTTAGGCAAATTTAATGTTAAAATTGCAAAAAATTTTCTCACCGAATATCCCTCGATCATTGATAAATACTTATAATTTTATCACACTTCCTCAAGCACGTTGCTTTTAGGTAACACCACCTCCGCCTTCGGCGTCGGGCTGTTACCAAGCAACGCGCTTTCGGTAACTGTCATAAAATTATTACGTAATTATCAATGTCCTTGGGATATTATAGCTGATAATTATCCTAAGACAATTATCACTTATGTCACTAAGTTGCTAAGTAACAAACACTTTTTGACATATAATTAAAGATTAATTGTTTTAATTTAAAAATGTCATTTTCACGCTGTTAATAAAAATGATGATTTAATCAACAAAATTATAGAAGAAAACACATTAAAAAATACTGTATTAAATAAAAAAACTAAATATGGAGAATATTTATGGACTTTTGTATGTCTTATCTTCTCTTTGGTCTCACTCAAAGAGGTGTCATTCTCATTGCACACTTCACACTGAACATATTCATAGCTACATTCACGTTCATGACTACTAGTGACATCTACTGGGCTATGTTAGACACAAAAATTCTGTCAAATAAATATTTTAGGCAAATTTAATGTTAAAACTGCAAAAAAAATTCTAACCGAATACCCCTCGATCATTGATAAATACTTATAATTTTATCACACTTCCTCAAGCACGTTGCTTTTAGGTAACACCACCTCCGCCTTCGGCGTCGGGCTGTTACCAAGCAACGCGCTTTCGGTAACTGTCATAAAATTATTTCGTAATTGTCAATGTCCTCGGGATATTATAGCTGATAATAGCATTTAGCAATTAACGTGAAATAACTTTAAATATTAAATTATAAAATATAGTTATTTTCGTAACAAGTTATGAAAAATACCAAATAAATTGACGCACGACGCTTAGCGGAGTGCAAGTCAATGCACACGAGCTAAGATATTTGTATTTCATACAAGTTATGAACATTATTTTTTAGACGAGCTTAAATAAATTTTAATTTTTTTTACAAAACTGAAATTTAGGTTCAAACGTACGGGTAGCTGACAAATGAATAATGTATACATATAGCCAGAAAATAACGACATAGTAACCTAGCAACCGTGGCAACTATTACGATATGAAATATATCGTAACACTAATGTCATAAGTTCAACTTTCAGTGTTAGGATACTATGTTGATATGTCTACCACAATGGTCGTCTAAAAATTTATTTTTGTACATCATCTTGCGTCAAATAAAAACAATATTTTAATAACAATTTTGACATATTTAAACAAATGTCACTGTCAGGAAGCAATTACATTAAAATTAATATTGAACCCGTGTTAAGAAGATTGTATTGAGTCTAATGAAATTAAGGTTAGTAAAAATAATATATTATACATCATAGATAAATATTAGATGTACAGAATGATCCGATATAAATTTGATATGTTTACAACACTAAAAATCAAACAGCTGTGAAATAGCACGTGTTATAAAAGTGTTAAATATTAGTTTACAACTATATATTAACGAAATGGACCATATAAATATGTTGGTATGTATTTAAATTAATAAAAATTAATTTCAAACCGCGTTATCGTATTTTTAAGCGGGTCAGATTGATAGACGAATTTGTAGGTGATTTAATTTTTTTTCTCATAATTTCATATTCTGATTCTGGGTAACTATTTTGAACATAACTCTTTAATAGTTCATCCTAGATAAAAAAAAATTACGATCTTTAATTTTATATTCTTGCATAATTTTGATAAGGGCTGCTGTTTTCGAAAAATTGGCTAAAAACTCATTTTTCATACCTTTGATTCAAGATGGCGGCTTGCGCTGACCCTTCCTTAGGTCAATAACTTGAATTTTTCATCCCCTCGACCTAAACAAAATATGTTAAAATCGTTTCTACCCCACATTTTGTAAAGCAAAGGTCTTTTTGGTCTCCATCGACTAGACTATTAAGACATGAGTCCTAAACAACAGAACTTTTGCAATGGGCTACTTGCGTACCTTTTTTTTATTTAATATTTTTGAAGATAATGTAAAAACTTGCTACCCATTAGCCAGAAAAAAAATAATGAAGTTTGATTATTTGAATTCCCGCCATGTATGACGTAGAATTACGCCGCACCAATGAATAGTCGTAAAGACGCGGCGTGGTGCCGTCCCATAGTAATGGTATGTTTGTGCGGGTAATGTAGATCACATGTTTGACGTTTCAATAATAGTTTGGAGGTTAGTATTTTAGTTTATCTTTTTGGTATCGATATTTTAAATTACAAGTAACTACCTATGTGTTTATTTATTATTTAATTAATGTATTTGAGAGACCAGAGAGAGAGAGAAAAATGGACTAATGTCAAATTCAAATTAAAACTTTCT
The DNA here is from genome assembly GCA_943142095.1 of Ophonus ardosiacus. Lineage (NCBI taxonomy): Eukaryota > Metazoa > Arthropoda > Insecta > Coleoptera > Carabidae > Ophonus > Ophonus ardosiacus. Next base: position 8,799,440 of record OW964823.1, on the reverse strand, counting down.
CGCACACCATGCCATCTATTGATAACAATTCTTAAACATGCTTCCCCTTCCCTAGTTCAATATAAAGACGTCACAGAAAATTTTCTTTCTTAATTTAGTAAAAAACTAATAATTATTTTAAAATAAAATTTATATTTTTATATATGTTTTCAATATAACATTACGTATATAGTGACAGAAATCGGATTTTCAGTACCATGCAAGTAGTCCATCATAGCATTAATAATTTGTGATACTCTTTTTCGGTATATTTTTCCACAACGGTCCTTCTCATGTGTATATCGTAAATCGCATGAAGGAAATACGAGGACCGGGTACTGATCGTGAGCTGCCTTGCTCAGCAGCCAACACTCGGTATCCGATCCACGTGGCCTTGATTCGGTTACCTGCCCTTCTTCTTGCCCTTACGATTCCAGCCAAGTGCAAGGGTCATTAAGGCTTTTAGCACTAACTAAATCATCCACCAATTCTTGCTGTGTTTATTTATTTATCAACAAGACTATATTCTCATTTATGTTTTGTGTTTCAGCATTACTTCAGACCGAAGGGTAGCTACACCACGCCGGTTGTAGAACCATCGCCTGCCGCTAAGCCTGAAGGTAGGAATACTTTATATTTACTTAGCATTTATAGACACCATATAATTGAATTAGAAAATGGAAACCTGGTTGATTAATTGAGCAAAATGTCAAAAAATCCATCGACAAAGGCTAGAAAAATGTGTTTTTTTACATGTGTGTTTTTCGATGCAGAAAAAGATAGTTTCCTATATTATAATTCTTGACGACATATGTAGCTGAAGTAGTTTCTTTTTTTTTGTTACTAAAGCGACTTATGTCGTAATTCTATTCAGGAAATAATAATTGGCATACATTTTCAATTCCGTAGCAATAAACCTTATTTGGGTACTTTAAGCTTACGGATTTTCTGCAGTAATGGTACAAATAACTAGTAAATATAAAAATAAATATATTTATTATAATTTATTTTTATTATTATTTTAACTAAAAAAGAAAAATCCCTTAACTTTAACAATAATTTTTAAAAATCTAAGGGCCGGTCTTATAAAACTATTTAATCAACAGTTAAAATTTAGTTAGCTACTAAACTAATTTAACTGAAGATTTGGGTATTATAAAAGTTTAATGACAAGTAAATCGGCCTATTAAAGTAACTGCGGAATTTCATGCTATTAGATTTAAATCAGTTGTTAAAGAAACGACAAACTGTATTTTTTTTGTTATGTTTAATTTAAAACAACTTGAAATAGGGAACTATTTACTTTTTAAATATTTTTTTAAGAAATGTGTGTGTCGAGTATGTCATCTTTAGAGTCTGTATCATCAGTGTCCTCGGATTCATACACAGATATGATGATGCATTTATATTTGCACGAGGTAGGCTACCAAAATTGTTCCGAAACAGGACAAATCCATATAAAATATATGATAACAATGGCTGGTAGCACAAGCCTTGTATTAACTAAAACGCTGTTTTAAGAAATGTCAAATTCATATTGGAACAGATTGAAGGAAATATAAGACCACTAACATTAAGAAATATGTCAATTTCCGCAATGAATCAGCTAGTAATAACCTTACGATTTTACGCAACCGGGTCGTTCCAAATTATATGAAAATAATCTTCAACAATATCTAATAGGTTATATTTTTCAATATCAATATGATTTTTCCCACGATCACGTTTCTTTTCCAACTGTCAAATCAATTGATTTACGTTTATAACGAATGTGAATATAGAAACTTTTCACAAAACCACAAACACACTACTAAAATTTAATTAAATCCCCCGTTAGTTATTTGATAGTGAGATTAGTTTTATAATATCCATTTGTTTTTTAATGGTCCATTTAATTTACTTGTGTAGTAACTAACTAAGGATTAACTTATAAATCAAATAGCACTATTAAATCATTATTAGGTAACCGTAAAGGTAAAATACATAATAATAAAAAAATCCGGCGTTTATAAAATTGAGTGTAAAGATTGTGATAAAGTTTACATCGTACAAACTAAAAGACATTGATAATCGGTTTAAAAAAACATTTCTGTCATTTAAAAGCAGGTAATTCTGATAAATATAGCGTAGCACAACATAATGTTTATTAATAATCACAAAATTGACAATTCTAATATAGAATTATTAAAACATGGTGATAATAACAGATATTTAGATGCACACGAGAGTTTGATAATACATAAATTTAAAAATAAATTGATGAACGCGGATCTAGGTCCCATCCGAAATTCTAAATTTTATGAATTAATATAAGACAGTTACTTTGTTTAATTTTAGTTACACAATTAGGTATCCACTCACCTATGACTTCTCATCAAATATAATCAAAGTTGTCTCCCTTATTCCTCAGAGCTGTTTTGACCTCTGGCACGGTTTACATGCTGAGTAAGTTTCTTATTATTTTGTAACTTTTACTGATGATGAGAACGTTGTTCTCGAAATACTTTTTTTTAAATTATTGTTAAGGTTAATGGATTTTTCTTTTTTAGGTATAATTTAACCTTAAGACTGTATTTTAGTTCCTAATTATTATTATTTATTATTATCACTGTTTTTGTTATGTTCATATAAATGAATATAGAATATGAATATATTCATTTACTATTTGATCATTTCCATCATTGAATTTATAAAACCGTTGCGGTTTGGTAGACCGGACCTGAGTGGTTAAGGGTTATTAATAATACCATAAATAAATAAATATAAATATATCATCACGGCATATTACCCATTTCTGAGTGTGCCACAATCTGCTTTATAGCAGATATCGGTAATGATGATGACATATTTGTACCGCGCGGGCGCTTACCAGGCGTCACCTCACGGGCACTCATTACTGGCGTGGAGAGTGCACCACAGGGATCACTTTTGTGCCATTTAAAAATCGAAATATTTGGCGTCGGTCGGGATCGAACCCGGTTCCCCAGGTTCGTGACCAGACACTCTGGTACGCGGATACGGGACCCCATAAATAACTATCGAAAAAGGATAGAATAATGGTCTTGTCTGCATGTTCGATTTTTGATGCAGAAAAAGATATTTTCCTAATAGGTGTCAGAAACGAAATATTATTTCGCAATGTCATTCTGACGGAGAGGATACTACATTTATCTCCATTGACAAGACCTTTGGCGTTGATCTTATTGATTGTCTGGATGTCCACCACAGGGATCACTTTTGTGCCATTTAAAAATCGAAATATTTGGCGTCGGTCGGGATCGAACCCGGTTCCCCAGGTTCGTGACCAGACACTCTGGCACGCGGCCACGGGACCCCATAAATAACTATCGAAAAAGGATAGAATAATGGTCTTGTCTGCATGTTCGATTTTTGATGCAGAAAAAGATATTTTCCTAATAGGCGTCAGAAACGAAATATTATTTCGCAATGTCATTCTGACGGAGAGGATACTACATTTATCTCTATTGACAAGACCTTTGGCGTTGATCTTATTGATTGGCTGAATGTCCAACCCGTGTTTTGCCACGTAAAAATTGTGAGTGAGCCGGCTTGGCTCATTGTCTTCATTCTTTCTTTCATTCTTCCCCCTTTCATCCTATTTGATGTTTTTGTTATAAGAAGCTAACTTATATAAGAATTTCGTCATTATAATATTATATAGGAGTTTTAAGCAGATAAAAAGTTTAAAACTTCTGCAACAAGAAAATGAATGTGCGCTGCCGAGTTCAGGCGCCATTTAGCTTTACTTTCAACTTCCCTCTCACCTCCGACGTCTTCGTCTTCAGAAGACGAGGTCTCAGTTCAGCCTATTCCAATTATGTGTACAAGATTTTTAAATATGGAATTCCTTCACGTTCAAGCCCCCATATACCGCGAGAAGTACCTCAGTTCTAATCTACTACTAGCTAGCTTTAAATTCACATAGTTCTTGTTGCATTATGATGAATTTAATTTATGAATTTATATTTAAAAATTTTGATTTAAAATTAACAATTTTCTCTCTGGTTAATGTTCGATTTTAAAATTCTGGATCTGACCAATCAGTACCTAGCATGTGACTTGTCTCTGCTTGTCATTTGACGTTTCACCAGTTATCAGTTTAGATTTTTGTTTACAATTTTATTTTTCTACGACCACCATAAAAAGTTGACATTTGTGCTCTATTTTGTCATCGTAAAGTTGATGGTTACTAAGGAACGAGCAAAAAAATCTTTACCGCGCGTCTCCCATAGCAACGCGCGGTAAAGTGCTCAATTTGCTCGCTTAGATAAATACATATTTTTGCTGAAATCTTAATTTATTAAAATAATACTTACGAAATCTAAAATATAGGTTAGATTCATTTTTTCACTAGAAACGTGCTACAAACAATATACCTGAAGTTAGCTATATTACCAATTTAGTTAGGTTAGGTATTTAATTATATATAATAACAACTCTACTGGTGAATGTACATTGTATTACAACTTTAAATATGTAATAACACACATTTCATAATTAACAAACTTATTGGATTTAATTATTGGCGGATAATGTTAAAATTGAGTGTGCACTTTAGGCAGTTTTGTATATTCATTCCAGAACTTGAAAACAGCTGACGAAGATAAATTAGATTCTGTGACTGTGACACTCACTAGAGTTTTCAGTTCTTAAATGCTAGTGTTGATTTTAGCATGGAATAAATGGACCAAAGAGAAGACGATTTCATTAGATTTTTACAAAAAGTAAGCTAGTAAGACATTTTCACTGTAATTTTTGATTTTTTTAACTTACACCATTCAATGGAGAGGTTATAATTCTTTTCGTATAATGCTTTTGATTTTGCAGATAATAAATTCAAGAAAGTATTTTGCGCCGTTTCAAATATATCTGGAGGAGTGCAGAAAAAATCACTATCTTTTACTGACAGAATTTTGTATTTATTTACATACTTTTACATACATACTCACACCGTCATGGTTACACACAACACAAAACAGAAATTGGTTGAGGTTGAATTGAACTTACTAAATAGGTATTATTATTTTTTTCTATTTTGGTTAGTAAAGTCGTAGAAAAAAATATGTGTGCATCTCTAGCGTGAAGTATGTTTATTGCTCTCGCTCGATTGTAGCGCGAGCAATAAAGACCCACTTTACGCTCTTGATACACAAATAACTATTTCATAGCCATGAATTTGTTAAACACTAATAAACAAGATGATTTTTTAATAACATAAACTTTAAAAACGTGGATGTCTGTTAAGCCGTGGCTAGGCTTATGAACACATTGATTTGTCAACGGGCAGTATCATAGTTTGTTTCTGAAAGTGAAATAACAAGATCATGAACAATTCTTCAAATATAGTCGTATGAGTGTGCATGTATTTAATTTCTTGCTTGTTTTTCATGACTATTTCTGGCGACAATCTTTTTATTTAATTACTTATTGATGCTAAAAACGCGTAACCAGATTTTAGTGAATAAGCACTTTTTAAGTATTCAATTTTAACATTTTTACGATGATATCCGTACGTGTGTGTTTGTGTATGTTTGTGTGTGTGTATGTGTGTGTGTGTGTGTGTGTATGCGTGTGGAAGTTGGAACGACGAGGTAAAAATATAAGTCATTATAGTTGATATGAAAGTAATAACCACATAAATTAATATTTACCATTTACACATGTGTCGATTTTTCGTTTTAATTGACAGTTAAGTTAACGGATTTTTAACCACAGATGAAAATATAGGACCTAAAAGTAGTATTTATCCCAATTTCTACTTCAAACATGTCTAAATTTTTATGGTATTATATAGAAGCTTAGCTAATGTTTGTATATCCTAGACTGGAGGATAATTATTTATTCCCGTCTTTGTATGAAGACCATTTATTTTATCGGAGAATCAATCAATCTCCGAGTTCATTCCCTATCATATTTATCAAGTGATCGCTAGCTAGCTAGCTAGCAAGGGTCTCTTCCGTTCGGTTCGCAGTATATTCCTGACTGTCATTAATTCTCTGCCGTCCTCTCATCCACCTGATACTTTTATTACGGTCAAAAATGCTCGAAATGTAATTTCCCTCAAACGGCAATGAAATCTCCCCGGTCACTTAGCGTGTGTAAAGCGCCGAATTAAATATCAAATTTAATACAAGCCGAGTGAGGAGTAAAATATTCATATGTTTGTATACGAACGAACGAGGGGCTATAAAAATTGTATGAAATGTAAATGATTCCTGCCTCCTGCCGGCTGCGGACCGCAAATGAAAATCCGAATTAATTTGTACGAGTGCCCGCAGTACAGAGGTTGTGTACTACTCTGACCATGAATATGCATGCCTTCTGATGCACTACAAAGAACTGCACTTCATCCAAAATCAGTTACATTTTCACACTGAGTGCCAGTATGTTTTCCGGATGCCGAACTTTTCCAAAGACCCCATAATTAATACCAGAGTTGCTCTCTCTCTCTTAATATTGAGCCTAACTAGATGGCCATCATTTTAACTTCTGAATAACGAATAAGGACTTATGAAAAGTTTATGGACCGCATTGGGATTTCAATCTATGATCATCTTTTAGTAGGACGTAGGATGCTGTACTAGCTGTGAAAAAATATCAAATCAGCGATCATTTTCATTTAAATCAAATATAATAATAAACCTTTCCTCACAAATTATTTTTTATTTTCAAAATGTACATTTCGATTGCAATGCAATCATCGTCAGTTGTACTACAATAATATAATAAACATAATATTTATAAATATGTCAAAATTATTTCAAATTTTTATGTCAGTCACAATATTTTTATCTTACTTGATAATTTAATATACAATATAAATAAGTAATAAAATAGTAAATTAGGATAATATTAATTTGAGGAATGATGTTTAACAATTGGGTTGACAAATTTTAGTAGTGTATTCTGTAGTGGCGACAAATCAGTGTTTAATAAATTTTAGAATGTTTTTTCATTTCAATAGCTTCCAACATGTTAAGATTTTTGTTATAATTAACTTTTAAGCATTTAACATTATCAGAAGTGAAGTTATGACCTGTTTTATGATGGTGTAGGGCTATGGCTGAATTAAAAATGTTTTTACTTTTAAGATGATAAATATGTTCTTTAAATCTAGTACTAATTTTCCGTTTGGTTTGGCCGATATATAATTTATCACATTGGTTACATTTTATTGAATAAATTCCAGAACAGTCAGATTTGTTTCTATAAAAAATGTTTTTATTTGAAAGATTTTTTAAGGTATATTTGTTATAAAATGCTAAAGTGATTTTGTGTTTCTTAAAAAGGTTATAAAATTTTTGGTGACAATTTTCAGAATATGTTAATTTCCGGTAAATGGTTTGTTTAGGTAAAAATGTAAAAGTCGTATGGTTTTTAATGAAATGTGTTCGTTTACGTTTATTAAATAATTTAGTGATTGTAGATTTTAGGATAACCATTGATTTCTGCTAAATGGTAAATATAATATAAATATAAGTTCTTTTTTGAAAAATTCATTGTTCAATGGTCTATTAAATAAACGGTGAAACATGGAGTTAAATGATGCAAGTTTATTTTTATTTATTTTTTTTTTTTATTTCATGCTGAAATGTTCTACAATTTCAAGCGTAGGTTAAGTCGTCAAGGATATTTTGATGAAAAGAAGATGGTGCCTGGGCATGAATCAGAATAAATAGTTTCCATAAACGTTCAGTGCAATAAAGTATAATTTCGGTGTACTTGCGGTGAAACTGTTATACATAATATTTAAAAAACCATACTTGACACGTTTTTATTATTTATCAGACATAGATGCGTTTCGCTTTATTGGAGCCGCATCTTAAATGACCGAGAAGTTTATTCTGAGATTGAAATCTTGTAAAACGTATTAAGTATGGTTTTTACCTATCGCTAAGAGGGGTATTGAATTCATGCTAAAAATCGTATATCCAGATTTTAGTGAATAAGCACGATTTAAGGTCCCTATAACCCGATTTGAACAATTTTACGATGTCTGTGTGTGTGTGTGTGTGTGTGTGTGTGTGTGTGTGTGTGGATGTATGTGTGTGTATATATATATATGTGTGTACGTGTGGATGTTGAAAAAACGATTCCTCAAAAATCATAAGACAGTTTAACTATGGATACCTCAATCTGACATTCCTGGGAAGAGCTCAAAAGGTTTTGGTAACAATTGGACAACTAAAAGTAGTAGTTTCTAAAAAAATTCTTTTAAATATTATTTTTTGTAAATTTTTGATATTACTAAGGCTACGGCACTAAGGAAACCAGTTGACAAATTCCAATGTTTAAACGTAATTTGTAAATGACATATCAGTGTCAAAAATGAAAAGTTTTAGTTACATTCTGAAAGCTTTTTCTGGGAAGTACATTTAATCTTTGTTATTGTTTATTAATTAAATATTTAAAATTATAGGTAACTAACCATTAGAAATACCGCCAATCCTGTTAATGAATTGGAAGAATCTCTTACATTTAGGAACTTCCTCATACAATGAAAAATAGACATAATTAGAATTGTATGAAGACATGTTAAATACAATAAAAAATAATATTTGGGTAAAATTCTGTATTTTTTTTTTTATAAAACGACAGTTCGATAGCGAAATGCAATACAATACATATATAACAGAAAATGGAAATGGCGAGGGAGATTGTGCTGGCCACAACAGATTTTTTTTATTACTGATTTTTTTGCAATGGGCTACTTGCGTGGTACTGAAAATCCGATTTCTGTCACTATATACGTAATGTTATATTGAAAACATATAAAAAATATAAATTTTATTTTAAAATAATTATTTGTTTTTTTACTAAATTAAGAAAGAAAATTTTCTGTGACGTCTTTATATTAAACTGGGGAGGGGCAGCATGTTTAAGAATGTTATCAATAGATTGCACGGCGTGCGAGAAAGTTTTAATTTGAATTTGACATTAGTTCATTTTTCTCTCTCTCTCTCTGGTCTCTCAAATACATTAATTACTTTATAAATAAACACGTAGGTAATTACATGTAATTTAAAATATCGATACCAAAAAGATAAACTAAAATACTAACCTCCAAACTATTGTTGATACGTCAAACAGGTGATCTACATTACCCGCATAAACATACCATTACTATGAGACGGCACCACGCTGTGGCTTTACGACTATTCATTGGTGCGGCGTAATTCTACGTCATACATGGCGGGAATTCAATTAATCAAATTTCATTATTTTTTTTCTGGCTAATTAATAAAAATTTTGTCAAAAGAAAAAATATGGGTAGCAAGTTTTTACCTTCTCTTCAAAAATATTAAATAAAAAAAAGGTACGCAAGTAGCCCATTATAGTCTTGGCTGATTATAATACAAATAATTTTGAATGGTATTATGGTATGTTTGCCTGAAGTCCTTCAAAAGACTAAGAGGAGAGTCATATTGCATCATCTTTTTATTCTACGAGTCAAATATAAATTGAAGGAAATGCAAAACTTCGGCCAATGAATTTGTCGATGCTTTGATAAAAGATATGATGGCACACATCAGAAATATAGCAAAAAGTCATGAAAATTGGTTCTTGTAATGGGGAATATTTTGAGAAAACGTAATAAATTTTTCATGTTTTACTACATTAGCACAGAATAGACATTCATACAGAACCGACAGTCAGAGAGAGAAACGAAAATTAGAGAGAGAAAGAGCATGCCAACAAATTTAAAGGGCTAATCGGATAAAATCGGATTATTTCGGCACATCTTCGTATCTTACGATTTTTGTTCTTTTCATTATCTCGACGAGAACATTTTCTGTTAGGGGTCAATAATAAAAGTAAATTGAGAAACACAAATTGATTTCTAATAAGAACAAACATGTTATTTTTTAACAAACGATAGGAAAAATCGTTATCATAAAGAAAATCATTATATTTCATATATTCTGGAGGAGCTGTTGTCTCAGCTTGTCACGCCCATGTATTTTAGGGTTATGGCTAATTCAAGCAAAACCAAACACGTTTTCTCACTTTTGACATATATCATTTTGTGAACTGTTTTTGAATTTTAGAAGTTGTGTTACTTTCTAATAAAATGGAAAAAAACGAAGAAGGTAGAATATGGAGGACTTGTTTGTTCATATAAAAATTGTATATGTAGATTTAAAAAATGGAGAAAGTGGAATTTAAGTTTTTTTCGTTTCCGAAAGATCCATAAATGTAAGTAATGCAAAACGACTTCCATATCATACAAAATGTATATTAATTTAATAAATTTAGGTGTAAAATGTGGCTCAAGACCTGAGGAAGAGAAGATTTGATGGAGAAGGATATTTGGGACATATTCATCGTTTGTGTTTTCCACATCAAAGATATAGAAAATTCTGCAGCGTATTGAATTTGTAAAATTCACGTATTTGTTATAAAAATATAATTATGTGTGTATGTGTACGAATTTTGTTTGCACTCTAACTCAAATACTATCATTCAGAAAATTCTGAAACTTTGCATTTTTACCCTATTCTAATAGGAATAGAAGCCATTAGATTTTGGTGTAAATCGGATAAACGGAAATCGTACTTCACTTGAAGCTCATAATGGTTTTTCTTCAAAAAATACCATTAAATTCCATTTTTTCGAATTTTATGTCTTATGAAAATTAAAGATTATTGAATTTTCTACAGGAATACATTAATACTTTTTCTATATATATTACAGATAAATTTAAAAATCATTTTTTTTATTAGTCGCGAAGCCTAAGATAAAAACTATTCCTTTGTTACACAGTTCATTTTTCAAATGAATGTAACTGACAGTAAATGTCACTGTCAGAAAACTTATCACTTCAAATTAATAATAGTGACATTTTAAAAAGAAAATAATAAATAAAGCAATAGTTTTCTGCAATGGAACAGTTTGCAGCGTTAGTAAATACGTAGGTAGGTATGTATTTAAATTAATAAAAATTAAATAGCTGGAGGTTTTGTGTTGGCCACATCAGATTTTTTTTATTACTGAGCTTTTTGAAATTATAGTATTGGCTGATTATAGTACAAATAATTCTGAATGGTATTATGGTATGTTTGCCTGAAGTACTTCAAAAGACTTACCACCAAATTCACCAACCTTGAATCAAGTCTTGATTCTCTGATCAACACTGATCTGTGTATGAAGTTCTGGGTTACCTTGGAAATCAACAGTTTTAACAAAGCAACAGTGTCAAATTTTGTTGATCAGAGAATCAAATTTGATTCAGGGATGGTGAATTCGGCCGTAAGAGGGACAGTCATATTGCATCATTTTTTTATTCTACGAGTCAAATATAAATTGAAGGAAATGCAAGACTTCGGCCAATGAATTTGTCGATGCTTTGATAAAAGATATTAATGGCACACATCAGAAATATAGCAAAAAGTCATGAAAATTGGTTCTTGTATGAGGAATATTTTGAGAAAACGTAATAAAATTTTCATGTTTTACTACATTAGCTTGAAAATTAAGATACCTTCTCTCGTATATTTAGTTAGTGGCTTTATCCAAAAACAAGGTGAAGTAATCCAGAGTACCTTGGGAGGTATATAATCATCGGTTAACGAGAAGTTACCGTCTCGACCCCGGTCGGTCTTTACGACAGGGCTTAGTGTAATTTCTTGGAGCAACTTAAACTAATTTATGCGTTGGTATATTTCACGGGTTGCCGGCCACTGGGGGCAGTTCTTCTAAGAGAGATCCACTCTGCTGCGCAGCACAGGTGGCTGGGCTGGCTTATGCGTGTCATACGAGATATAATTCAACCAGAGGTATTAATTATTGTTTGAGTATTAGGGCATGGTGATTTATCGAGCTGAGTGTTGGACTTGACCTTACGCAGTGGTGGAATTTTAGTTTGCGAGACCTGCGAGCAGGTTTTTTTGGAATCCCATGAAAAAAAAATTTAAAAAGATGTTTTGGTCTAATCATCTTGTATAAAAAATCTGATGTGGCTAAAGCCTATGGCACACTTATCGATGAGCATCAGAGAGCATCGATAAGCTCATAGATGAAACAACAAAACGCACCCGTCATCGACGAAAAATAGCGGCGCCGCTATTTTCATCGAAGATCATCGATGAAACGAATGTATCTCATTTGACACGTATCTTTTGTGTCTCACGTCACTTTGACTTGTGTCAAACAACAATAAACTAGGGAAATATCAATTTAAAAACCGACGGTGTAGCAACATTTCACTGGTAATATTACTAACTTTTCTTCTTTTCGTCAGAGAAAAAATTTATGTATTTGCCATTGATGAAACACAAAATTATCGATGACGGGTGCGTTCTGTTGTTTCATTGATGAACTCATTGATGCTCTCTGATGCTCATCGCTAAGTGTGCCACAGGCTGATGTGGCCAACACAAAACCTTCCGCTATTTAATTTCTATTAATTTAAATACATACCTACGTAATTACTAACGCTGCAAACTGTTCCATTGCATAAAACTATTGCTTTATTTACTATTTTCTCTTTAAAACGTCACTATTTTTAATTTGAAGTAATTAGTTTTTTGACAATGACGTTTATCTGTCAGTTACATTCACTTGAAATATGAACTGTGTAAGTTTATCTTAGGCGTTGGGATTTTTAAATTTATTTGTAAAATATATAGAAAAAGTATTACTGAAAATTCAATAGTCTTTAATTTTCAAAATGACAAAATGTGAAAAAATAGCATTTAATGGTATTTTTTGAAGAAAAGCCATTATGAGCTTCAGGTAAAGTGCCATTTCCGGTTATCCGATTTACACCAAAATCTAATGGCTTTTTTTCATATTAGAACAGAGTAGAAATACAAGGTTTCAGAATTTTCTGAATGATAGTTTTTGAGTTAGAGTACCAACAAAATCCATACACACACACACACACACACACACACACACACATACACGCTTACAGACATCATCGTGAAAATGTTAAAATTGGATTCTAGGGACCTTAAAACATGGTCATTTACTAAAATCTTGATATGTGATTTTTAGCACGATCCCTATACCTCCCTTACCAAGGGTGGCGGGAGGTAAAAGTAAGGCTTTTCCTGCAAAATGTCAGATATTTTTGAGTGTTGGATATGTTTTATATTTAGAGGTACTAATAAAAATCCAAGATTTCGACCTTGGGGCACTTCCGGATCACCGTCATCTTGAAAAAATGGTGCAAATAACAAGTTATTGTTTTTGATCAAAAAATTCGGTGGAGAGTTTTTGATTTTACTAGTTATATGATGTCTGTGTTCGCGTGTATGAGTGTGTGTGACAAAAATTTCTCTGGCGATAACTCCAATACTGCAATTCTCAAAATTATAATTCTTTCGTATTCGTCTTCTTTCCATCTATTTGAAGAGCTGATTAGATTTTGGTTATAATTGGTCAACCGGAAGTTTTCTTATTTGAAGTTTTTAACAGTTTTCCTTGAAAAAACGCAGGCAATTATCATTTTTTAACATTTTATGTGACTATCAATATGAAATAATGTCTTATTATCTATACAGTTTAATTATACATTTTCCTTCATATTCAATAGATATAGAGTTAAATAATTATAGAGGTTAATTGTCATAAATATATTCATGGAAACAGCTGATTTATTCAAATAATTCTATTTGACAGATGTCAGTATCAAGTGCAATTTACATAATAATAATAATAATAATAATAATAATAATAATTTATTGACCAACAGTTTTTTTACAAACCAATTACAGGACAAATTACTAGAACAATAAGGATCGAGAACATCGAGTATGTTCGTGTTATAATTTTATTAGATATGTAGAACCTTTTCCAAATTATTTTTGGTAAGAAATAAAACTCTTAGAGTAGTCCTTTCTTCACGTTTTATGTATAATTATTAAAAAAATAAATAATCGTCGACCGGTTTCGGTTTTGTAAAAACCATCATCAGGACTGGAGAAAAACTAAAGTATAGACTGTCAATTAGATGTACAATGAAAGAGACATTTTCTTAAACGAGGTCTGTCCATAGCCATTGACCCACACACATGTTTTGAAAAAGGACGTGAAGCGTCAAGAACGCATGAAGGCAACTTGTCAACTCCTTCAAATATGTGATTAAATTTAAGACCAAGATTTAGTATTGACGGCTCCACTGTTTTCCAAGGCCCATGCTCCTGGGTGCCCTACACATACCTATAAATCCGCTAGTGATCTCACAGGAGGATGTTTTCATTTAGACTTGCACCGAGTATTTAGAGTGTGGTGTTGGTAATTTCTTGGGCTGGCTGGCTGGGGCCGGGATATAGGCAACGTGAGGTCGTTAACAGTATAACGCACGCTATGTGCACAGCAGCGCGGTATTATCAGGATAGTATTCTCAATATAATGGCTGCTGCAGATTCCTGTGTCGACCGCAGGACTGCGAGCAGCGCTGCAAGCCAGCTCCTCGGCTAGCGTCTCAAAACCGCACATTTCACCCGCCCGGGGCTGCAGGGGCAGAGTGCCACGACCCTCCGACGACTGGGATCGGGATCGGTTCGGGACGGGACGGGAGTACAGAGATACAGACAACCCCACCCCACCCCACCAGCCAGCGAACGCTCCATGTATTTATTCATAAGTCCGGGATGATCTCTGGTTAGTGACACACTGAATATGTTCAACGCGATCGATCATACAGACACACCAACGGCTTCTTACTTACCCAGCTGATCTTATATGCGGCGTCTTATACTTACTAAGTGGAATGGGGTTCAATGATTGGTAACCTATGCTTGGCTCAATCACTGGGTGGCATAACTCGTTAAATAAAAACTCTCTAATGCCTATTACCGATTCCTTCTCGTTACAGTCAACTTCAAAACAAGCAACGTCTGAGAGCTGCATTCTTTCAGAGACTATACTTGATTTCACGTAAGAAAAGAGCGTTGGTTTAGATAGGGATATAAATTTTGCCCTTCGATTGGTTAGAATGCAAACCTAATTCACAAAACAAAAAAAAAATATCACCTGTCAGATGTCACCATAGACAAATAATACTCTTTAGGCCGGAAATTTATGTGTAGTTACACTGAACATTACACCTGGTGGTTGGAATAGAACTAAAATGTAAATTAGGCAACCCGCATTTGATTTTTATACAAAATATTGTAACTTTGTTTGTTGATATAAATTTATTTTGATATTAAAATGCATGAGCACAAATTTAATGTTTAATTTTACTTTTTCATTTATACATAATAAAATTTTATTTTCAAAATAGATTTATGTCATCTTCATTGAAATAATTGTAACAGTTTCACGTAAGAAAAGAGCGTTGGTTTAGATAGGGATATAAATTTTGCCCTTCGATTGGTTAGAATGCAAACCTAATTCACAAAACAAAAAAAAAATATCACCTGTCAGATGTCACCATAGACAAATAATACTCTTTAGGCCGGAAATTTATGTGTAGTTACACTGAACATTACACCTGGTGGTTGGAATAGAACTAAAATGTAAATTAGGCAACCCGCATTTGATTTTTATACAAAATATTGTAACTTTGTTTGTTGATATAAATTTATTTTGATATTAAAATGCATGAGCACAAATTTAATGTTTAATTTTACTTTTTCATTTATACATAATAAAATTTTATTTTCAAAATAGATTTATGTCATCTTCATTGAAATAATTGTAACGGTTTCACAAAACACGAATTGAATTACTTATATAAATTTATCAACACATAAAATTAAACAATGTTACATTAAAAACTTGCCTAAAATGAATAATCAAAGTGAATTATATAGAACTGTGATAGAATCGGAAACACAATTCAAAATATGTCAAATTCATAAATTTACGTCAAATTCAAATGTCCCACGCATCCTTATTTCCCACCTTAGAAAAAAATACGTGGACCAATAGTTGCTAAGTAATAAAAAAATGCAAATCCTTAAAGCGACGTTCGCGACATCTATTGACTGGAATTGTGTACTAGTGGCAAAGGCCCGGCACTCTCCATATAAGTTTCCAAAGATTGGATGTCACTTATCAAATAAAATCTACAGAATTAAGTTACATTTAACCATGTTTTGTTATATTTTTTAATGCTAAAAACATTTATTATTCACAAAGTTTGGTTTCACGAATTTGAATTATTTATTTAATACATCGTCAGCTGATTATTGGAATGTACCAAGTCCATTTTTCGAAAAAAAAAAAAAAAATAGATATAGACAAATTCGGTTTCCCAAAAACGTCTCTTTATTGGATTTTTTTTATAAATTTATCATGTTTTATTGAACCATGCCTAACTAGGTCCTTTTATATTTCTAAAATTTTTAAAAATTATAATTTAGTAAATTTCATACAAACAAAAATATTTCAACTTGGTGTATTCATTATCCATTGTTTAAAATCAAATTTTAAATGTTTAAAGCAGTTTTTCTCGAAAGTAATATTTGTGGACATAGTACATTCCAATAGTCGGCCGACGACATGTAAAAACAGTCGGCTCTCAAGCACCATCTAATATTTTCTTACGTGAAATGAAGTATATATTCTGATTCACCAATGGTTCAAAAATGGAAATAGGGGCCCACTTTTTTAATTTTTCAAGGTATCCTTTTGTAATATACAGGCTGTCTTAGATATAGAGGGACGTGGCTTAATAACAAATTCCTGGGCCCAAAATAAGATGATTTAACTAAACTTACCTACCCTTATCCTAAAGTGCACAGTATTCTGCTTCAAAGTTGTTCTAAAAAAAATAATTTTCCTTAGCATACCGGAACGCTTTCTTCAATTTAAATGAAATTTGGTATGACAATCCATATGGATATAGTTCATCTTTTAAGATGATATTCATTATTATTTGTGAAACACTAATGTATAAAACTTGGATGTCACGATCATAACAAGGTCAATAACGTAAAATTATTGTGTTTCAGAAAGCAAAATTTTATGCTGTCTATGTATAAATTGTGATATCTGTAATGATTTAGACATAAAAAAATAAAATATAAGTGACTAACCAAACTCAACCACATCAGAGTACAAGGGCATGAGGAAGATCTAGTCAATGAAACAACAAAAATTAACTAGACAAATGAGATAATCATTAAAGACTTCACACTCATACTAACATTAATCTGAAAAACATATTTGTTAGTATATTTTGATGTGAGGACGGCATTAAAAAGTTTGTCTGAGTGTGATATATCGCTCATTCGGAAGAACAATGACGCAAGTGCAAAAATTTCGACAGAATTCCCAAATTAATTTTTTTTTAGCTAGTGCTGATTAAATTTTTGGAACTGAGGAGTGGTAATGGCGTCTCTGTAGTAACGAAAGACCTGCTTCACATTCGGGATTCAAAACACATCTGATGGTTACGTCCAACTTCTTAACATTGAAATTGACATCAGTGACATGGAATAACAACATATATCTTCACCACAATTACTTAAAACCATTATGTCTTTATTCTTTTGGAAAGAATATGTATTCTTGACGTCAATGTTCACGACTGGTTCTCCGTTTTGTATGAAAATCAAGTACGAAGCTCGGACAAAGACATTGTGGAAAGAATCAAATATTTTTTGGCGACATTAATATTCTTTAAACATCAATGTTAATAAATATGTGGTGACCAATCCATATACTACCTGTTTTATTAATCAAAATCAAGGGTGACAAGTCTTTGTTATAAGAAGCCAATTTATATAAGATGAATAATGTGTCCCGCCCAACAAGTCAGAAGCGATTACATCACATTCACACGTTACGTAAACGAATGGCGACAACGATGAAAAAATCCGTTTAAACCTGTAGGTTCACGCGAGATTACAGATAGATTACCAGGCGGCCGGTGGTCGCTTTGTATTCAAATCCATCCGTTTGCAAATGAGCTGTTGGGCACGATCACGCTCGGGCTTACAGCGGGCCCTGCTCAGAAGTGGCGGCGTGGCGTTTTGACAAGCATTTTTACAAATGATTCCACCGCATTTCCCCCAGCACAGCACACACATTGAATTTTCTATAGGTCTGCGGCTCTTGCACACTTTATTCCCCGGTTCTGGTGAAGCTACAGGTGGCAGAGCAACGCGTCCCCGGCATTTTTCAACGTCTTTTCATCGCCTGCCATCACATCTGACAGCGATACGAAGGTAAGAAAGGGTCCACTTGAGCCGCAAGGAAACGGCTACAGCTACGACCACAGGAAGTATACAGTTATTTTATATGGGATTGGCCAAATTGCTACGACGCCCTGCCTACGTGCTGAATCTGTTCACAAATCCGATTTATGTCCAACCTGTTTTTTAACATCTCTTCACACACTGCGGGGGATCTTTCTCTATCTTTTTATGGCTCTATCAACAAGAATTAAGATATACATCGGAATCATCTCTACATATGACGTTTTTTCCAAAAAGTAAACTTAGTTTGTGTCCAATTTTATGCCAGTGGTAAGTGCGGCAATAAAAGTGTCCCAATAAGAGTGCCGGATTTAATTATTCTTAATTTTTAATCACATTCACCATTAAAAAGCTAATCTAGCAATCAGAATCAGTGGCTCAACATGTTTTAATCATAATTTTAACATATATAAATATGTCCAGAATCTGACTGTTGTACTTATTTGTAACTTTGTCTCATGTTTGGTGTTTGTCGGGATCGAACCCGGTTCCCCCAGGTTCGCGACCAGACACTCAGGCACGCGGCCACGGAACCCCCCAAATATTTCCAATTTTAAATGGCACAAAAGTGACCCCCGTGGTGCACTCTCCACACCAGCTATGAGCGTCCGATGCCTACATGTGTTGTAGATACTGGCACACCCAGAAATAGGTAATATGCCGTGATGATATATTTATATTTTTATATACTTTTTACATAATTGATACGAAATGAGTTTTGTAAAAAATTGCGTAACTGACTTACGCAACTAAATATCAGTAGGGGTGGGATTCTGTAACTCGTCCGTTATCAAACGGTACCGTTATCACTATAGAAACGTATTTTTTATTAGATGATTACTTCATACTTTTCAAATGAAATGTGATCTCCTATGTAACAATAGTGATAACGGTAACGTTTGATAACGGACAAGTTACAGAATCCCATCCATCATTTCTTTAATATTAATTTATGAATTATTGACTTATACCTAATTTCTACATCAGAAGGAAGATCTACATCGGTTTCAGAACACATTCAGAACTCATTTTGAATAATGATACGCATGCACTGACATAAGCATTAAATTCATTTGTTTTCAAGTCAATGCTTTGGTAAAATGATTTTGAAATATTGAGCTATTACAGGAAAACGTAGAATAATACGTTATGAAAACGTGCAAATGTTATATTCTTCAAACAATATCATTCTTTTCATAAGGTTAAAAACATTCCTTTATTGGAATCCATATAATTTCTGTTGAAAACCAAAACAAAACTCTGAATTTGTTGACCATGATTCCTTGATTCAGAAATCAAGTTGGCGAATTAGGACAAACGTTGATCTACGGATTCGATGGAAAAGAATGTCACTCAAATGACCCCTACGACTCTGCTCGCATATCTAATCATTTTATGCCCGGTTTCTCCAGAGCAACTTAAGACTTAAGTCGTTGCTTATTCCTAAGTTCCACCTTAAACCGTTGCACCAAGCAAAAATGTCAAAATGTGAGACGTAAGTAGCACTTAAATGAAAGTCGAAAAAAACGGTGACTTATGTGGTTATGTGTCATATTATGTCAGTTGACAAATCGGCGGTAAATTTGTTCCGTTTTGGGTTATTACGGCGTGAAAATTAAATGATATGAAAAAGTAAAGAATAAATTATAGTAAAAAAAGAAGAAAATTGCTCTGTGAGATTGTAGAAATAAAGATTTAAAGAGAATATTGAAAATAAAAATATCATTGCGGTGTCTATGTCCAATATTAAAAAAATAACTAAATAATAATAATTAATTGCCTCAGCATTGGCAATAAAATGTCTGCAAATATGAAGAGTGATGCAAGGAAGACGACATCGAAGAAAAAGGCTTCCGTTTATAGAACTGGCGGTGGTCCACATAAAAATATTTAAAATAAATAATATAACACATTTGGAACAAATCAATTCTGTTACTTATTTGTCGCGGAGTTCTACCATTTTCAACAATGTCGACTTCCTTACAGTATCCACGACGTTAACGTCGTCAAAAGTAGGGAAATCCTGTAAATCCATATCGAATATTATTGAAAGAATACAAACATAAACCCTGATAAATACCATGACAGCTTTGACGTTTGAGAGATGATATTTTATTTTGAATCGCAGCATTACACTGTTGCCAATGTAATTTGTGACATAAATTAAGTTCGCATTCAAATTTGTTGGTGCACCGCATTTGGGATATAAGGCCTACTTACAATTAAGTAGCATTTTAATAATCAACAACTTAAGTTGCAGTGGAGAAACTGGGCATTAGTGCTGTTATTTCTGAGTTAGGTGAAGTAAGAATCTAGTGGTAGGATATTTTTCTCGCGTTGTCTTGTTTCATTTAGACAAGGCGGCATGCCATGTAATCGCTTTGGAGTTGTTTGGCTTGTAGTCATTAGAATAAGGCCCACGTGTCGTCTGACATTAAAGAAGCGGTGAAGCAGTTTCTCACGTAATTTCGTTGATCGTCTATCTAATATTTGCTGGCGCTGGCGTTGGCAGAGCCAGGTAGCGGTTACACCTGTTGTCTCTCTCCCTACACCTACAGCCTGCAGCGTGTAGCCCGGCTCCTCTTCAAGCTTGACTGTTTCAATCAGCGCACAGCATTCGCTGGTTAACCGCATCACAAACCTCGCGCCGTCTCTCTGCCTTATACCTGTGTAGGTGTACACGACACACACGTGTGTCTGTGTGTGAGTGTCTGCCTGCTGCTGGCGTCGTTCTATCTTTCGTACGCTCCGCTGCGGTAATACACGACTAGCTCCTGCTGCAGTAGCAGGAGCGCTCAAGTACCGCTGTTATCATGGGAGTTACGGTTATGCTGTACACTAACTGCAGGAGCGAGAGCTGCGCTTTTTATGAATGTGCACTCGTTTATCAGGAATTATTAGGGAATCTAATTAACAGAGTCGTTGGGAGGAAGTCATTCTCAAATGTAAAAATCATCTAAGGGACTACTGATAAGCACAGATTGTAAAGAGTTACCTAAAAAAAAATATCGCCTAGCTGACTGAATCCTGGATTCGCCAATAATGACATCACGCACTTTAGAAATCTGTCATATGGTAGAAATGATTAGCCATAAGACTTATTATTATTTATTATTATTATTGTCGGGAGGTGGTTCATTCTTGCCCCTGTACTGCGACCTTTCTGGTCTATTGTACCCTCCGTGTTTCCTCCTCTTCTAGGAGCCCTGTATGTTTTGTAAACTCCAAGATTTTCTTTAGACTAATGTCTTTTAGTGTCTCAGTGTGCAATTTCTTTGCTCCTAAAAGACTATGTCTGCTTGCCATAAATGCTTCGCAGTGACATATTAAGTGTTCAGGGGTTTCATCCTCTTCTCCACATCCTCTGCATGTTGGTTCTTGTTTGGGGCCCAACCTATGCAAATGTTTATTTAATTGACAGTGTCCTGTTACCAGTCCTGTTATTAGTCTGACATCTTGCTTGCTCATTACAAGTAAGTTGTCTGTTCTTTTCTTGGATGGCTCATTCAGGAAGAGCTTGGAATGTCTTTGGCCTGATGTGGCTGTCCAATGCCGATTGTGCCATTGCCAAACCAAAGTATTAAGTTCTTGCTTAACTGTTTGCGCAGTTATTCCGCAAGCAGGTTCTGGTCGTATAAAAGGTATATTTGTCCCATCTTTTGCAAGATGGTCGGCTGCCTGGTTTCCTTCAATTTCTGAATGCCCGGGTACCCATATCAATCTTAATTTATTCGTCGCTCCTAAGGCATTCAATCTGTGAGCCATAAGACTTACGGCATCAAATAATATTACTAAAGTAATGACATCATATGCTACTACGTTTACATGGCATACTAATTTATAAAGCGCGAGCAGTCATGCGACTTTGTTGGTCTTTCTTGACAAGCAGTTATGGAGGCACATAACAGACTAACAGGTAGTAATAATATACATAGATGCCAAATGTCATCATTTTTATCTCTTTTTTACTCTAAAAATGCGTACACTTACGTAACATTCTCTTTACAATCAAATAATATGACCACAAAGTTTATATCTCCACCCATTTTTGAATTATTGCCCTAAAAGCCAATATACCCCACATTTATATAAAAACTTCAAAATTTTCAAAAATCTAATTTTTATGTACCTAGATACTTCTCAATGCGCTGATTCCAAAATTTAAAACCTCAGGTCGATATCTCTTTTCGTTCTTGAGATATTTAAATTCAAAATTTTGCTGAAAACTGCCCATTATTGGGTAATAGCCCAAAAATGGGTCGAGATATGAATTTGGCGATAACACCATTCGATTCTACGGGCAAAATTACATTAGTACACCAATTTTCAGAATTTTTGAACACCGCATACAATCTCTAAAGCTAAATAACTGAAAACGTCTAAAAATCGAAAAAATCTAAGGGGTACCCCTTACGATTTTTTCAGATTTTGGCCAATTTCAGGGTTTTACAAACTTTTATTCATAAAAAATGAACCGGTTGGACAAAATTTATGAAAATTGCTATACTTATGTATTTTTGTCCGTAGAATCGAATGGTGATGTCGCCAGGTTCATAGCTCGACCCATTTTTGGGTTAATACCCAAAAATGGGCAGTTTTGAACAAAACTTTAAATCTAAATAACTCGAGAACGAAACGAGATATCGACCTGCTGTTTCAAAATCTGGAATCAGCGCATTGAGAAGTATCTAGATACATAAAAATTAGATTTTTGAAAATTTTGAAGTTTTTATCTAAATGTGGGGTGTATTGACTTTTAGGGCAATAATTCAAAAATGGGTAGAGATATAAACTTTGTGGTCATATTATTTGATTGTAAAGGGAATGTTACGAAAGTAAGGGAAGGTAAAAACGTAAATGGTTTGTTAAGGCGTAGTTAGGCCTATATATACACATTGATTTGTCAGCGGGAAGTATCATGAACAATTCTTCAAATGTCAAGTATGCATGTATTTAATTTCTTGCTATCCCTCGTTGCATTGAAATTACGCAAACGTTTTTATTTTTGTACAATTCTTTTGCTTTGTCGTACAAATTACGATGCTCGCGAATACTGCTTATTATAGTGACTGTATATACATAGTGTGGCCAACCGCCGCTATATTTAGGCAAAATGCGCGGGAAATTTGAATTCATATGATGTGATAACTAAACAAAATTCGATAAACAATTAATGAAAGAGCATATTAAATGGAAACAAAATATTTATTTTCATTTTAAATCCTTTTGAAGAACTGTTTTCATAACCAACCGCCACGCAACCAGGCATCTAAAATATATACCTTAATATTAGACATTTTTAGTAATTTTGACAGTTAACCTAAAAAAGATGTGATGTTAAAAAATATGTATATGTTACTTTGTTATAAATATACAAATACGCGTGTAATTTAATTATTTGCACTATCTAAAATATAAATAAAATATAATTACCTTCAATTCACGTATAATTCACGTAACAAATCTGAAAATGTCACTTTGTCGGCATAATATCCGCCATATTTAGGCAAATTCGCGCCGACCAATAAAAATCGATCCCCCTATTGGCCACACTATGTATATACAGTCATTATACTGCTCATTAACAAAAATATGTTCCATATTCAAAATGTCAGACACCTGGCGGATGAAGTAACGTTATACCTTACTACCAAGTTTAACAGTTTTCTCTTGTGATTGGTCGAATTTGAACTTTATATCTGGAAATATAAAATACATTTATATTCCAAATCTAAATTTGTAAATCGTTCATAGATTATCGTATGCATTTTAAGTGAGTTTATATTTTAAAATCTAAATTATAAATTCGTAAATTAAACTCATCATAAACCAGCAGCTCTTAAGCTGCACACTAAATGCACTCCCAAGCTAGCACTGGTGCAGCGCATTTTATGATTGTGCAGTCATTTATCAGGAATTATTAGAGAATGTAATTAACAAAGTCGTTGGTCGGAAGCAGTGGCGTAACTAGAAGTTCAGTCGCCGGGTAGCAAAACTTGTACTAGCGCCTACTAATATTTAATACAACTAAATTCGATGCAAACAAGCACACATGGCTTAACATATATATACATGTATATACAGAGTGCCCACTGCCCAGTATGTATGGAATATAGTATATATCTCTGTAAATAACGACTATAATTTTTCTATTACTTAATTTCAATACAAAATTTAGTTGCTTGTCTGAGGTCAGTGCAAAAATGAAAAATATCGATGAATTCAAACAAATTTATTATTTATGTACAATAAAATAATAACGATTTTTTATAACATTTGTTCAAAATGATCACCTATAGCAAGCAAACAGGCACGACAACGATCTGCTACTCCATTGATTGCTGCGTGACAGCCTGACATTGCTCGGAAAATATTGTTTCGCAAATTTGAATAATTTTTCTGCGTAGAGTGTCCAAATTATCTGTCGATTCATAATAAACTCTTTCTTTTATGGCACCCCAAGCAAAGAAATCTAAAAGTATTAGATCGGACGAACGAGCTGGCCATGGTACAGGTCCTCTGCGACCAATCCACCGTTCTGGATAGTGTAAATTTAACCACTCTCTTGGTTGTCTCCCATAATGTGCAGGGCAGCCATATAACTGTAGCCAAGAGTATCTTCTTATTGCTAATGTAATTTCTTCCATTAAATCATTCAAATCATTATTTAGAAAATTGTAGAACCTCTCTGAATTTAAACGATGTGGCAAAAAGAAAGGGCTTATTAAAGTATTTTCAACAATACCTAGCCAAACATTACATTGAAATTCATAGTGGAATTTTTTCTCTTTAATTGCATGAGGATTTTTATGTAACCAAAGATGAGAATTTCTTTGATTCAAAACCATATCTCCCGAGAAATGTTACGCAGCGATCAATGCAGTGGCAGATCGTTGTGTGCCTGTTTGCTTGCTACAGGTGAACATTTTGAACAAATGTTATAAAAAATAGTTATTATTTTATTGTACATAAATAATACATTTGTTTGAATTCATAGATAATTTTCTTTTTTTTCCTGACCTAGGGGCAAGCAACTAAATTTTGTATTGAAATTAGGCAATTGCCAAATCATTTACCTATAATTAATTTAATTAGTATGTCACAACTTAATAAGTTAATATTTGATATCTCGTTATAAAGTCGATCTTTTGAAGTAGCGCTGCTCCAATAAGAAAAACATGAATATCTCTGAAACAAAGCATTTACGGACATTTGCTCAAATGAACTTGTCACCTTATTTTTACCTGTTTAATCCATGGTTCAAGTTATGCCGTTTAAATCTGGGACATTCTGTATATCATTTAAGCATTTGCACTTTTTTCACATATGCGAGCCGGTAGGCGCCTATAGCACCTTGGCGCCGGGTTGCGACGCAACCCCTGCAACCCCTGTAGTTACGCCACTGGTCGGAAGTCATTTCCGAAAGTAAAAATGATCTGAGGGACCGTAAACAAACAGAGAGACGAATACTAGCCCGCCTTGCTTTGCCTGGCAATTTGTCGTTCTCTGATAAAACTGAAATTATAAACGGCGGCAGCAGGCGCAAAGATATCAGCAAGCGAGCAGAGCATTCCTTTCCAAGCCAAGCCTGCTTGACTTGGGTTGGGAAAAAGAACGGAACGTTTCCATGGCTACCACTGCGGTTTATAACAAGAATTCCAACGCTTACGCTCCTGAATAGTTTTCAATTTCGGTACAAACGACAAGTTTGATGTGATGTAATGCGCGTAGGACGCACTCTTGTGTTTTATTATCCAACTACAGGTACAGGTATACAACTTTTCGCAAAGCGCTTTTTCCCGAAAACATTCCTACCTATCTATGGATTCATTGTTGCCCACACATTTCATGGTTTTTACCTTCCGTCACCTTTAGGTAAGGAAGGTATTGTCTTTGGTCAAAAAATTCGGTGGTGAGTTTTTAATGAAAAAGCACGTTTTAGGGTCCCTACAATACGAATATACCATTTTTAAAATGATGTCTGTATGTGTGTGTGTGTGTCCGTGTGTGTGTGCGTGTGTCCGTGTGTGTGTGCGTGTGTCCGTGTGTGCGTGTGTGTGTCCGTGTGTGTGTGTGTATCCGTGTGTGACAAATTTTTCTCCGACGATAACTCCAATACTACAATTCTAAAAATTATAATTCTTTCGTATTCCTCTTCTGTACATCCATATGAAGAGTTGATTAGATTTTGGTTATAATTGATACACCGGAAGTACCCTTATTTGAAGTTTTTAACATTTTTTCTTAAAAAAACGCAGTTAAATATTATTTTTTGACATTTTGTTATTATATATATTAAAGAAAATACTCTTCTCTATACAGTTTGATTATACATTTTCCTTCATATTCAATAGATGTAAATTTAAAGCATTATAAAGAAATTAATTTTCAAATATTAGTCAGCTTTGTTATTTATCATGGAAACAGCTGACATAATTATTCAAAAAAATTTAATTGACAGATGTCAGTTGCAAGTACAAAACCAAATATGGAAAAAACTATAGGATCTAAAATTGGTATGTCATAGTGTTGCTCGCAAGTGACACGCAGAGAAAGGCCAAAGAGAAGATGGAAGGACATTACTTAGTGTAGTTTATGTTATAATTTTATTGGATTTATAGAACCTTTTCAAATGAACTTTTGGTATGGAATTTGTAAAAAATAGTATGTGTTTTTACATGATATTATATAGAATCTGTTGCAAGGACCGTTTGGTATGGGATTTGTACAAAATACATTGAATTGACGGAAGGTCTTGTGCTGGCCACAACAGATTTTTTACAATATTTTCATAGCGCAATCCACTATCTAGTGAAAACATCGTATTAATTTAAACCTTTAGGCGCAACACATTAACTTATCGTTTATCGTTCCGTACATCTTGAAATGTCATATAAACATGACAGTTGACAGAAGACTTCTTTATATGTCGCTGTCTTCAGCGTGATCTATCCTATGTTATTAGCAAGAATCTCGTACGAAAAATTAGCATATTTTTAACGTTGAAAATATTGTAAAATAAGCCGTTTTACCAGTTGAAAATTATATTTTTTCGTGTTCATTTTACCTCTCGCTAAGAGTGGTATTGGATTCATGCTGAAAATCGCATATCCAGATTTTAATGAATAAGCACGTTTTAAGGTCCCTAAAATCCTATTATAATATTTTTACGATGATGTCTATGTATGCGTGTGTGTGGATGTGTGTGTGTGTGTGTGTTTGTGTGTGTGTGGCAAGATGTTGGAGGGACGGTTTTTCAAATTCTATAAGACTAAAGACCAATTTATTTACCTATTTCTTAATCTGACATTAATGGGAAGGGCTGAAAAGGTTTTGGTAAAAAATCTTCTACATATTAACATCTGTGTGCTTGTGTTTGTGTGGAAATGTGTGTGTGTGTGTGTATATATATGTGGATATTGGAAGGACGATCCGTCAAAAACTATAAGATAAGACCAGTTTAACCATGAATTCCTCTGACATTCATGGGAAGAGCTAAAAAGATTTTGGTAACAATTGGACAGCCGGAAGTAGTAGTTTCTTTAAAAAAATTTCTAAATGTATTTTGAAAATTTATTTTATTACTACATTTAAGACATTTATTTTTTTTTTATTATATCTTATATAGATATAGTGATAAAAACACTGTAATATATAGAATAATCGGATGCAATAAATCGCACAGAGGACCACCAAGGAAACCAGTTGGCAAATTCAAATGTGTCTAACATAGTATGTAATGACAGATAAATGATTATAGGCAAAATGTATATATCCATAAGAAATACCGCCCATCTTGTTAATGAATTGGAAGAATCTCTGACACTTAGGACATATGAAATGAAAAAATAGATATAATTAGAATTTTATGTGTGCAGAAAAGATCTAGAGAGGCTCGATTAAGTGTATATAATGGAGTGCTGGTGCCTGCTTTGATGTATGGAAGTGAATGTTGGGCATGGACGAGAAAGCATAAAAGGAAAGTGACTGCTGTGGAAATGAGGTATTTACGTGGTGTTTGTGGGGATCGCGTGAGGAATAATTTGGTGTATGAAGAATGTATGGTTAGGAAGAATGTAGTTAAGAGAGTTGGAATGAGTCAGTTGAGATGGTTTGGTCATGTGGAGAGAATGATGAGTGAACGACTTGTAAAACGAATATATGTTGGTAAAGTTGAGGGTGTTCGATTGCGTGGCCGTCC
Source organism: Ophonus ardosiacus (assembly GCA_943142095.1). Classification (NCBI taxonomy): domain Eukaryota; kingdom Metazoa; phylum Arthropoda; class Insecta; order Coleoptera; family Carabidae; genus Ophonus; species Ophonus ardosiacus. The sequence goes on along the minus strand of OW964823.1, from coordinate 8,771,081 downwards.
AGTGTGTAAGTGGATGGATGTGATTGGTAGTGTTTTGAAGGAGCGTAAGTTTCCGAGTGGAAAGAGAAGAAGAGCATGTATGAGTACGATTATGAATGTGGCTGAGGCGAAAGAAGTTTGCCTGGATAGGAATGTGTGGAGAAAGATGATAGTTTCGTAATTATTGTGGTGTGAAGATGTATGGTTAGTAAGAATGTTTTATGAGAATGGAGAGACAGCTGAACTTTTATGTGGACGAGAAGAAACTATTATTGTGGTCCGGATGCGGTTATTCGCTACCGAAAATCGGTCACATTAATATGTTCTTGTATGAATGTTATGATGATTTTGGGCAAGGCGAAAGAAGAATGTTTTTTAAGAGTTAAGTGATACAGTGGAGCTTTTACTTTCATCCCTTTTCTTATTATTTTCGGGTTTTTGCTAACCCACTAAGTGGGAAACGCGTGATTTTATGTATGTATGTATGTATGATAAATATTAAATACAATAAAAAAAAAACAATATTTGGGTAAAGTTCTGTATTTTTTTTTTTTTTTTTTGTTATAAAACTACATTTCGACAGCGAAGTGGAATATAATAATACTTATATAACATAAAATGGAAATGGCGAGAGGTCTTGTGCTGACCACAACAGATTTTTTTTTTAATACGGACTCTTCCTACGGCAGTCTTCTTAATCCGTGTGATTCCAAACTGAAAATAATGTTTCACGGCAAACGTGAACCTGAATCTCTTTAATGATAATAATCCGTGCATGTATATTCTTAAACCTTCATGTTGTTTGCGTAGTAGAACGTCTTCTGGACATAACTCACCTCTGTACATAAATTAGAGTGGCTCCATACGGCCGTGAAGCTGAGGCTGTATGAGGTAGCCAGTGCTAGTGCGTAATTTGTAGCCACAATAATTCAAAAAATTCATACAGGGCTGAATTACGGTACAAGTTTAATATTTACGGTTGGTAATTTCCCGTGGCGAGAAGAAAGCTGTGGCGTAGTAGGGGTTGAGGAAAGGGAGAGCTGGCATCCGGTAGACTTCCGTCCCAAGTCTTCCTTCAGTGGCTGAGAGGAAGCAGATAGCATTGTGTGTACCCCAGGTAGCCACATCCGGACACCGACACTATTCCTACTAGTAGGTGTTATCTTCGATTCATGCATCGTGCACTTTGTTATCTATCTACAACTTTAGTTCAATCAATACCAAGTATGGACTACGGACGACTCTCTTAGCTGATTTAACCAAACTAAAATTTAAGTAATGTATATGTAGGTACTACAAATTTTAGTTTCACCAACGACTAAGCGCTGTCTATCTTGATATAGGAGTTCCTTGTATAGATAGGTATTTATTTTCTGATGTTCAAATCACTAAACAAGTTGTTAAAGTTTAGTGAACACTTTAATAGTTACGACAAAACAAGTTAGAAAAATATGTTGTGGCCAGCACAAGACCTCTCGCCATTTCCATATTAGGCTATATAAGTATTGTATTGCACTTCTCTTTCGAACCGTCTTTTTATAACAAAATATTACAGAACTTTACCCAAATATTGTTGTTTATTGTATTTAACATGTCTTCTGCACACATATAATTCTAATTATATCTATTTTTCATTGTATGAGGAAGTTTCTAAATGTCAGAGATTGTTCCAATTCATTAAGCAGATTGGCGGTATTTCTAATGGATATATGCATTTTATCAGAATGTCACTAAAACTGTTGATATTTGACAATGACGTGTCATTTACCAACTATGTTATAAACATTGGAATTTGTCAGCTGATTTCCTTAGTGCCTTAGACTCTGCGATTAGTTTACTCTATAAATTCTATATATATATATATATATATATATATATATATATATATATATATATATATATATATATATACTCTATAAATTATAGTGACTTCTCTATACAAGATATAATAAAAATATTATATTTAAAAGAATTTTTCTAAGAAACTACTACTTTCGGTTGTTCAATTGTTACCAAAACCTTTTCAGCTCTTCCCAGGAATGTCAGATTGAAGAAACTGCAGTTAAATATTATATAATATATAACACAGACATCATTTTAAAAATGTTATAATCGGATTCTAGGGACCTTAAATCGTACTTATTCAATAACATCTGGATATGCGAATTTTACCATGAATTCAATACAAAACAGCAACGAAAAATAGTTATTTCAGATTTTCTTTCGATTATAATAACAATGTCGTGTGTCGTGGGCAAATTGTAAAATAAAAATCTGATGTGGCCAGCACATTATTTTCCGTCAATTCTATGTATTTTGTACAAATTCCATACCGAATGTTCCTTGGAAGAGATTCTATATATCCAGAAAAACTGTAACACGAACATATACTATTTTCCACAAAGTCCATACCGAAAGTTCATTGGGAAAGATTCTATAAATCCATTAAAATTACAACATAAACATACGCTATGTAAATTGCACTTGGCCTGACATCTGTCAATTAGAATTATTTAAATATACCAGCTGTTTCCATGATTACAACAAAGTTAGCTGAATTATGAAAGTTAATCTCTTTATAATTCTTCAACTCTATACCTATTGTATATGAAGGAAAATGTAAAATCAAATCGTATAGACAGTAAGTTATTCTTTCATATTGATAATTACATAAAATGTCAAAAAATGATATTTAACTGCGTTTTTTCAAGAAAAACCGGTAAAAACTACAAATAAGAGAACTTTGTAACCAATGTCTAATCAGCTCTTCATATGGATGAAAAATGAGAAACACGAGGAATTCAAACTATTTATAAAGTTATTTTTCAAATTGTGCCTAAAGTACATGGTCTCGATAGAAGGTAAATCTGGACTAGAAGATGACCATTAATTGTTGGTCGAACTATTATTACCTGTCATTTGGCCCAGTGTGGCCCAATGTTTTTGTCTTACATTGAAGCCTATTTTAAAAGTAGCCGAAAGAATTTTATAGAAAGCTTGGGTTGGTTTTACTGATATTTCGAATATTTGTTAGTACCTAATCTACATCACAGTCGAGAAATAGGAGTATATTTAAATTTGCATAAATATCAGTTGAGGCAGTTCTTGGATCTAGCAAATTCCTCGCTAGGCAACTTGGTTTAGCAATCGTTGTGTGAAATCGGTCGTCTCCTGATGGGTGTCAATAATCGGCCGTCTGGCAAATGGTGCGTAATGAGTACGCGTGTGTGCGAGAATAGCAGAACAGAACCGCGCCGCGCCGCTGCAATTATATCTCTCAGCCATAATTCAAGTGTAATCTCTGGATAGCCTCCGAGTGCCTTCGGCCTCATCTGCCTCTTCTTCCTCCCCTTCTCCCTCCAACATCACTCGTGCTTCCCACGGCTTCTTAGATCCCCGCGAGCGCAACGAAAAGATCCCAGTGTCGGATAAAGTGCAACTTCCAGTGCTACCACCACGAGATGACGAACCACTAAGTCGTAATAGAATTAAAAGTAACCCCCGTATCTTAACTTTCTTTAAAGCTAAGGCTGCCGAGACTCAAACGCCAACGCCAACGTGTATAGTTTATTTACATTTGAGTGTAACCCGGCCGGCTTACCAAAGCTCTAGTCTTCAAAGGTTTACGTAATGAGCCGTACATTATGAACCGCTCCCTTTTCTCTGCCAGCGAAAACTGTCCACTTTAACTCTCCGCCTAACCGTTTTAAAAACTCATTCTTTCCATTAAAATACTTGTTATGCCGCACTTCTTTACCGGGATAAACGCTGAGCATGTGGAAAATGCAATGTCATGGAAATTCCTCTTGTTCAACGAGCGATCTCATCAACGCGAATCGAGAGGAGGAAAGTCGATTGGGCTTTAATTTTTTTTTATTTTACTCTTTGCAATTTACTTTAATTTAAATAAATATGTCACCGCTGTTTATTGCCTATTTTTTCTTCATTTGAAGAAGTGTAAGTGAGTACATTTTTCCGTGATCAAATGGTATCAAAATTGAAAGAGAAGTTTATGATTTTGCATCTAGCGAAAAATTTGGACATTATTCTCCTAGAGGAGCTTTTATTAGTTCGACAAGTACGACATCGGTACTGATGACGTATATGTTATGGCAAGTATAATTTTAAAAGTGATTCCAGAAAATCCTTAAAATTTCTTCAAAAAGTTTTATAGTTTTTATCTCTCGCTAAGAGAGGTATTGAATTCGAGCTAAAAATCGCATATCCAGATTTTAGTGAATAAGCACGTTTTAAAGTCACTAGAATCTACTTATAACATTTCTACGATGATGAGTGCGTGTGTGTGTTGTGGTGTGTGTGTGTGTGTGTGTGTGGACGTATGGATGTTGGAAGGTGAATTCCTCAAAAACTATAATAATTAACACTTGTTTATTATTATGTATTTCTCAACCTGATATTAAATTTGATAACAATTGAGAACTGGAAAAAAATCTTCTAAATATTTTTTGAAAATTTTTGTTATTACAAATATTAAAGAACATAAAATTCTCCATCTAGTACACTTAACATTTTTATTATATCTTCTATAGATTTAAAGATGAAGAAAATATAATATGTATACAGGGTGGTTGATTTTTCATTGTCCAGCTTATACTTTCTGAAATATTAAAGATACAAGAAAAAGTTACATAGAAAAGTTATTTGATACAACCTGGTCTATAATTTAGCATAAACAATTTTTTTCCAAGGCCTACCAATTTTCCAGAAAAATATTTAACTTTGATTTTTTAAATGGAACACCCTGTATATTTTTACGGAATAAAATTCTAAATAAATTTGTATTTGCAATGATGTATAACAAGTAAGGGTTTACCTTTAAATTATGTCTAATAAAGCAAATAGAAATACGATAAAAGTAGGCTGTGATATTCTATTGTTTATACCAGTAACATCTGTCACAGATTTAATAATACTGATTATAATAGTGAGAAAGGTGTTAAGATTCTTATTTAATTAAGAAAAATGAACGTCGGTTACAGTAATAGTGAAAAAGTTGATATGCTTTGCTGTTTTCACAGATCAAATAATAATAAACGTCGGGCTGCTATCCTGTATCAAAATTTATATCCTGATAGAAGACAGCCTCACGTAAATACTTTCCAAAATTTAGAAAATTCTTTGCGACAGACCAGTAATATAATTATACGTAGCCAATGTTCATGTGTGACAGAAGTTACAGGTATACACAATAGAATATCATAGGCCTACTTTTATTATATTTCTATTTGCTTTATAGGACATAATTTAAAGGTAAATCCTTACTTGTTACTCATCATTGTAAAGAGAAATTTATTAAGAATCTTCTTCTGTCAAAATATACAGGATGTTCCATTTAAAAAATTAAAGTTAAACATTTTTCCAAAAAATTGGTACGCCTTGGAAAAAAATTGTTTATGCTAAATTATAGATCAGGTTATATTAAACAACTTTTGTATTTAACTTTTTTTGTATCTTTATTAATTCAGAAGATATAAGCTGGACAATGAAAAATCAACCAACCTGTATATAATAATTTCTTGAGATAAATCGCACATTTCAGACTACGCCATGAAAACCAATTGTGAAATTCAATTGTTTATAATTTACTGATAAATGTCAGTGTCAAAAATCAACATTTCTACTGTCATTAATAAAAGTTTTTTCTGAGATGTAAATTTAATATTCCTATTAATTAAATATTTAAAATTGTAGATACCTTTAAGAAATACCTCTAATCCTGTCAATATCTTGAACATTTTTGAAGAGTAAGGCAAGATTTCTTATAGAATGAACGAATAGATTTAATTAGAATTTGTGTGTACAGGAAATATTAAATTCGATACGTATGTAACAAAACGGAAATAACGAGAGGTATTGTGCTAGCCACAACAGGAATTTTCAGAACAGCTCTAGTATTAGAGATGCACTCGATCTTGAGCTTTGGCCCGGCTCGGCCCGAAGCCCGCCTCGATTTCGAGTCGATCATCGAGCCGGGCCGAAGATATTTTTTATCGGGCCGAATCGGGCTAATCATTTTCAAAAATCGAGGCGAGTCGCACTTTTGATTTTGGCCCGAAAAATCTTATATTTCAATCAAAAGCACAGTTTCCTTAATATTTTAATGAAAATGGATAAGTTAAAAAGGATCAAAATGATTTAATAACAACAAACTTCACATATTAATAAATAAAAATGTATTATTTTACTTCAAGAATTCAAGGTTATTCATTAAAGTATAATAATTATATTGTGATGTTGCTATTATTATTGTTATTACTCGTATACTTAAATAAAAGTGATTTTTGTTCCTACCATAATGATTTCTTGTCCTATTTTTGAGCAGAAACAAAATTAGATAAAAAAATCCTTATGTAAATTATATTTTTTTATATAAGATTTGTGAAAAAGTTGTTTAAATTTTCGAACGGCTTTGGTAAACAAAGTGTTAAATACACGTAGGTCTGTAATTTTTATAACAAACTTACACTGGAAGGGTCTCTTTTTTAATTACTTATGTCAACTAATGTTGAAAGTAAGTACAGTAAAGTAAGTAAAGACCTAATGTAAAGGTTTTTTATAAGTTTGACACGAAAAAAGTTAAACAATTCGCTTTAGCATAAAAATCAACATTAGGAATGCCGGATGCACCCAATTTCGAGCTTTAGCCCGGCCCGGCCCGGCCCGAAGCCCGGCCCGATTTCGAGTTAATTTTCGAGCCGGGCTAGCTAATTTTTTTGTCGAGTCGATCTTCGAGTCGGGCCGGTAATTTTTATTTTCGGACCGAGTCGATCCTAACCTATCTAGTGTGTTGTCATGGTATAATTTATCGAAAAGAATAGAATATTTTAGAGTCCTGGAGATTTGATGTCTGAAAGTTCTGCGGTTTTGGTGTCGTGTTTCCTAAAATAAATTCCCATCTTTGATTTGATGAATGCGAATGAGTGTAGGTATGTTGACCCGCTCCTGCTTCTGCTCCTGCTCGTGCTCATTGTATGCGTATGCGTATGTGATTTGATATTCACCTCGACTCCATCTGCTAAGCCGGCACTCGAAGCTTTTTACTCAACTCTGTGAGTGTTCATATACATATACGCAACGCACATCACATCAGCATCAGCTAGCATCTGCTGTCCCGAGCGAGGAAAAGTTGTAGGTGGCGCAGCTGACGAGTATGCAAATATTCTTACGAGTCGCTCGGCGGGAGACGAGAGGTGGTAGGGCCACTTGTGTACGGCGCGAGGACGAGGAGGTCTCCATCTCCTTGCCCGTACCCGTACAGGGGGAATGGAAATACGATGGCGCTGATGCCAGGGAATTATGAAAACGACTTGCGAAATATGCCACCGTGAAATGCATAAATTTACTCACACAAATCACCTTGATTTTTACTCTAAGGGGGAAATCTCCACGGCCTAATCACACTTCTTACTTTCACACAGATGGAAAACAACCCCCACACCAGGAAGATTATGCTCTCTCTATGCGCACTACATTTACAAGAAATTTTGAAATTGCAGTTATTTCATTCTAAAGATACCCTAAAATCACACATTGACCAATGAGGTCATGCACAACTTTTACCTTCCGTCACCTTAATAGCCGAGACAGACGACAAAAATTAATGATCATTAACGGTTAGTTATAGTATGCGTACCTTAAGGTGATACTATTGACAGATGTCAAATTTGCGTCTATTAACAAACCAGAAAATATTGACTGTAGTAAGCACGTGCTACTTATTGTTTTGTACCGTACGAATACAATACAATAAGTAGTACGTGCTTACTACATTCAATATTTTTTGGTTTGTTAATAGACGCTATTTTGACAACTGTCATCAGTCTCAAATTCAGATGCGCAAACTATCTCTAACCCATAATGATCAATAATTTTTGTCGTCTGTCTCGGCTATTAGGTAAGGAAGGTATTGTCTTTGGTCAAAAAATTCGGTGGTGAGTTTTTAATGGATAAGCACGTTTTAGGGTCCCTACAATACGAATTTACTATTTTTAAGATGATGTCTGTATGTATGTATGTATGTATGTATGTATGTATGTGTGTATGTGTGTGTGTATGTCCGTGTGTGACAAATTTTTCTCCGACGATAACTCCAATACTACGATTCTAAAAATTATAATTCTTTCGTATTCCTCTTCTGTACATCCATATGAAGAGTTGATTAAATTTTTGTTATAATTGATCCACCGGAAGTACCCTTATTTGAAGTTTTTCTTAAAAAAATGCAGTTAAATATTATTTTTTGACATTTTGTTATTATGTATATTAAAGAAAATACTCTTCTTTATACAGTTTGATTATACGTTTTCCTTCATATTCAATAGATGTAGATTTAAAGCATTATAAAGAAAATAATTTTCCAAAATTAGTCAGCTTTGCTATTTATCATGGAAACAGCTGATGCTGATATATTAAAAAAATTCTAATTGAGAGATGTCAGTTGCAAGTGCAAAACCAAATATGGAAAGTAGGATCACAAAATTGGTATGTCATAGTGCTCCTCGCAAGTGACACGCAGAGAAAGGCCAAAGAGAAGATGGAAGGACTGTATCGCAGAAGACTGAAAGGAATGCCTGTGTCAAGAAGATGTGTTGGACAGGAATGAATGGAAGAAAAGAGGAAACAGCTACCTCTAATAAAAAATAAGAAGTGTCAAATGCATTTTACTTAGTGTATGTTTATGTTTTATTTTTTTTGGATTTATAGAATAGAAATAGTATGTGTTCGTGTTGTATTTTACATGATATTATATAGAATCTGTTCCAAGGACCTTTTGGTATGGGATTTGTACAAAATACATCGAATTAACGGAAGGTCTTGTGCTGGCCACATCAGATTTTTTTTATAATTTTATTCGATAGAGTAGTGAAAAATAATAGACCCGTATTTTTTATTTTTCCTCAAATCGACCTTTAATCATGAAAAAAATACCATGTTTTTCAGTCATTTTAAAATGTATTCAGTTATATTTTATAACTACTATACTCGTCGTCAAATGAGTATGGACTAATGTTCAACTTCTTCCCTTCTACGTTGCCACTTCTTCATAGCTTAGCATTTTCAACACTGCTCCTAAATTGGCAACCGTGTAGAAATCTCCAGTCCATACTTATTTATCGCCAACTATAGTAACATTAACGTTATAGATTTCATAAGAGAAATTAACAAATCAAGTGAGTTATAGACAGTTACATAGAATACCGTTTTATGGAAATCTGTAAGACGTTCACTTATAGAAATTTAAGGAAATGCCTATAGAATCTCAGGCATCAGAGTCTGAAATCCTGTGTAAAATGCCCCTTGACTAACTATTCATGTTGGACATGGGGAGAATTTATCGAACGTCGTTGATCAGCGTTCTCCGTTGATTAAAAATGCCAAGAATTCGCAACTGCGTTTCGTTATTTGAGGTTAATTAAATTAAAAAACAAAATTAATAAATATACACTTACACACTGGGGAAAAATGCCACGGGCAATCCTAAAATATTCATCAACAGAAATTCCGCTTTTAAATTTTATTTTATTGAGTGTAGGATGCGGAAACAATGGGCTCTGTTACTTTGCGATTATTTAAAAAGTGATTTAGCCAAGAGAACAAATAAAAAAGGGAGAATCTGTGAACACGGGTGTTAATTACCGTTTCTAAATCCAGAGAAATAAAAATAAGACTTAAGTGATAGCCCTAGAATGGAGGAAGTGGCTTGGAAAGACGAGCAACCATAGACGTAGAAAAAGGGGTTGAATTTATACCGCCAAAATATATCATATCATCTATTGTTGCATGTGCCAATCTGATTTGTACACAATGATGATGACATATTTGTACCATGCGGGCGTTTACCAGACGTCACCTCACGGGCACTCTTTGCTGGCATAGAGAGTGTATACAGTTGTAAAGATTATTTAATAAATAAATTCACAAAAAATTGGTGCACTTTAAATACCAATGGGCTACTTGCGCGGTACTGATTTCTGTCACTATATAAGTAATTTTATATTGAAAACATATACCGGGAGTTTATTTTATCAGTAAACATACGGTATATCATTGCCATAGTTACGGTATGAATGTTTGACAGCAATGTATTGAAGCGTTTATTTTATGAGTAAACATAGGCGTTTAACATGGGAAGCAGTTTTTTGTAAACACATAGGCTCGTAGTATGATCCCGGTTTTAACTAAAACGCTGTTTTAAGAAATGTCAAATTTCGTTATTTAATAGCAATAATAAATAATATAAAATTTATCAAAATATGATTTTAAAGCAGAACATAGTTTGTATTCAAACAAATATTTTTTAAAAAATCGTTCTTTACATATAAGGGTGAAATTAAATATTGAAATTTGAATTTGACATTTCTTAAAACAGTGTTTTAGTTGAAACCGTGACCATACTACGAGCCATAGTGTCCGGCTAAAAATCTAACCATGCTATTGAACATGATAATAGTACATTACATCTTGTACATTATTTAATATTAATTACTTTAATAATATTGCAAAAATTGCAATAAATTACTGTTGATTTTTGATACTGACATGTGTCATTTACAAACTATATTATAAATATTGGAATTTGTCAACTGGTTTCCTTAGTGCCTTAGTCTCTGCGATTAGATTACTCTATAAATTTATAGTGTCTTTATCTCTAAATCTATACAAGATATAATAAAAATTTTAAGTGTATTAGATGGAGAATTTTATGTTCTTCAATATTTAATAATTATATTTAGAAGAATTTTTCTAAGAAACTACTACTTCCGGTTGTTCAATTGTTACCAAAACTTTTTCAGCTCTTTCCAGGAATGTCAGATTGAGAAAACTGCAGTTAAATATTTTTTTAGTCTTATAGTTTTTGAGGAATCGTGTCTACAACATCCAGACATACACACATACACACATCCACACACACACACACACACACACACACACACACACACACATCATTTTAAAAATGTTATAATCGGATTCTAGGGATCTTAAATCGTACTCATTTAATAAAATCTGGATATGCGAATTTTAGCATGAGTACAATACCTCTCTTAGCGAGAGGTAAAAATGAGAAACCAGGCGGGATTTGAATTCATGAATAATAATTATACGGATTTAGATCTAACCAACTCGGCTATGGTATGCGTTCCCATGATTACTGTTTTTAATAAGTAACAACTGTCAAATAGCATTACATTTTTGTAAATATTTTAGTAATAAGCAATTAAATTAGGAGTATTCCGACACTATTCTATGGCAAATTAAATATTCTTTCTTCAACAACAGTCTTATGGGGCAGATGATATTTGAAATAAAAAATATTGTTTTCCCATGTTGAACGCCTATTTCACGGTTTACAATGTTCACCCTGTCTGGAATAATTTCTGAAAAAAAAAAAAAAAACTGAAAACTCTAGTATAAGTACGCCAATGCGCAGAGCAGTCTGTTTGGAGTAGTAAAAAGTGGCCCTCACGTGAAATAGTGTAGTTGTTGAAGCAATTAGGTATGTGCTTGGGTAAGACGAGCCGAAAGCCTTCCTTCCTCGCCTTGTCTTGGTAATGAGTGAAGACTGGCAATCGGTGTTTTAATGAGCGTCATTATGCTAATTGTATTTTCTTCTTTTCTCGTGTTAATGTTTGAGTTTTTCTGTGCCGGGCTGGCTGGCTGGCAGGTGGAGGGTCCATTTGATCGCGCAGTGGCAGTGGCAGCGTGCTAGTCGTCAGTTCGTCGCCGCAGTCTCTGCTGAAATTAAAGCGGCTTTGATACATTTGAAGCGCGCTAATTCTCTCCCGCTGCTGCTTGGTCGTCCCGTGATTTAAAGCGTCTCTGAAAACGGTTTCCTAATTAAGCTTCTGTCGCGAAACGTCGTTTGGCTTTTTTTAGAAGTTTAATTTTTAGCTCCTCAAAAACCCCAGTCGGCAGGGTTGCGGTCGTTGCCAACGTTACGGGGAGAAAACTCCATCTCAAAACCTATGAATTATTCCACTTCTCTACTTTAATCACGTTACCATTATTATATAAACACTGCTCTGCAAAATTTAGTGACATACGCTTTGCTTACGCTGTTGGTTTAATTTTTACCTCTCGCTAAAAGAGGTATTGAATTCATGCTAAACCTCGTATATTCATAGTGAATAAGCACGTTTTAAGGTCCTTAGAATCCGATTAAAGCATTTTTACGATGATGTCTGCTGTCTGTATGTGTATGTGTAAGTGTGTGTGGATGTGTGTCTCGATCTCAAAAACATGACTTTCAATCATTCTGGATCACTTTGTATTTACTGATGCTGGAAACTACGTTCCTTTGCTTTCTTATAATGTAACTTAACTATTTTCTTTTTAAAACGTTACGATTATTAATTTTAAATGAAAAGTTTTATGACTGTGACATTTATCTGTCAGTTACATATTACATACATTTGAAATCTGAACTGTGCAGGAAATTTTGTTCATCTTTAAAACATTGGCTCCAGCATTTATCAAATAGATTATTTTATAAATTTATGTATAAAATATATAAAAAACTATTAATAAATTCATGCAGAAAATTTAATAAACTTTTATAATAATATATCGTTACGTCATATTACCCATTTCTGAGTGTGCCAATCTGCTTTGTACAGAGTGTTTCATTTTCGATGCTTTTTTAGGGTATCTCGGGAAATATTAATGATAGAGCAAAATCGTTTGCACATTCCATAGTCAACTTTTTGAGAAAAGTTTAATAGTCCCACAGGAATTTTCGATCTTCTATTGTTTCTGAGCTACAGGCAAAAACTTGTTTTTCGCTCATTTCGAAAATATCTTATAACTCATTTATTATGGTAGTTAGAGAAAAATTGTTTTAACAAATTTTATACCGTTTTTTAGGTAAAATAAAATGGCGTAATTAGATTTTTTGGAAACTTCATAATTCTTGAGATATAACACAAACTTATGATTTTTTAAATGGCAACCTATGTTAAAAATAGTCTCATCTTTTTGCTTATTTTTTAAGCTTTTCAATGATATGTAACAAGTCTACATTCTCTTGTTTTACACACGAATAAAAGATGAATTACTGTTTTTTTGGGGTGAAAAAATTGAAAATTATTACTATCGAAAATGAGACACCCTGTACAGATATCGGTAATGATGATAACATTTTCGAACCGTGCGGGCGCTTACCAGGCGTCACCTCACGGGCACTCATTATTTGGAGAGTGCACCATAGGAGTCACTTTTTACCTCCCGCTACCCTAGGTAAGGGAGGTATAGGGATCGTGCTAAAAATAGCATATAGAGATTTTATATAATAAGCACGTTTTGATGTCCCCAGAATCCGATTTTAACATTTTTACAATGATGTCTGTAGGTATATATGTGTGTGTGTCTGTGTGTGTGTCTGTGTGTGTGTCTGTGTGTGTCTGTGTGTCTGTGTGTGTGTGTGTGGATCATGTGGACACGATTACATTCTATACTAATATGGGAAGAGCTCATTAGTTTTAAGTGTATATCGGATAACCGGAAGTATCATTTATACAAGCTTTTAACAGTTTTTCTTGTAAAAAATTCATTGAATATAATTTTTTAGCAACTTTTACTAATTAAAATGGAATATAATGGTTTAGTCTTCAATTCTACGATAATAACATTTAGTAAATAACTCTAAATAACTTTAAATATGAATATATAATATAATTTATTTCCATGTATCACCTAGCCTATGCGTCAAACAAAATCATAATTTTAATGACAGGTTTGACATATTTAAACAAATGTCACTGACAGACAGCAATTATATTAAAATTAATAATGAAACCGTGTTAATGAGAATATAATAGTAAAATATTTTATTAAGGTTTGTAAAAATAATAAATTTTCCATCATACATAAATGTTAGATGTACAGGATGATCTGATTCAAATTTGCTAATTGCTATTTTTGCAGCACTATAAATTAATATTAATTTACAACTACACATTTACGAAATGGATTATGTACGGCGAAGAATTTACAAAGATTGCGTTTTAGAGCACCTAGAAGATGATGTTGATTTTTATAAGAATGTACGTGTGTGACGATTTTTCCTTAAAGCCTATTAAAATATGATCCAAGACTTCTCAAATTTGATATTTAAAACTCATATATAATTTGAAACAACATATTAGATTTTAACCATATATGATAAATCGGATGTATTACTTAATTTGGAGCTCTAACAAATTTTTGAGGAAAATACAATAAAACAATCCAAAATTTCGTATTACAGACTTTTCTATTTATTGGACAACAAATTAGATTTTATTTACAAACGATTAACCGGTAATGATACTTTACTTAAAGCTCACTGCTATTTTAAACATGGAATTGGCGGGAGGTCATGTGTTGGCCACATCAGATTTTCTGTTATTTAAATTTCGAAATATATCATCGTGAAAATGTTAAAATCAGATTCTAGGTACTTTAATATGTGGTCATTTACTAAAATCTCGATTTACGATTTTTAGTACGATCTGTATACCTGCCTCACCAAGGGTAGCGGGGGAGAAAATTTCATCTCAAACCCTGTGAATTATTCCTCTTCTCTACTTTAAGCACGTTAGCATCATTACATAAACACTACTCTGCAAAATTCAGTGAAAAACCAACACATACGCTTCGGCCACACTCCACTCCTCTGTTGATGCTGACCAATACTTAATGGTTCTTGATGCTTGTCCGTTGCAAGCAAAAGTTGCCGGTTAGGTTGAAGCTCACAGCTCACAGCTCACAGCTCAACTCAACTAATCAATCATCGGCTCGCTAACGAGGAAAACTTGACAAGGGCCGGCAAAACGGACATACAGCTAGGTACGTGTTGTTCCAGTAAAACAATTAGTCAGCCGGCATGACGTCAGAACACGGACACGACGTCTGCGGGCAAGGCATAGACACACAGCATTAAAAATTCACACGAACAGTACACAAACACTACCACTCAAGCATGAAATAGAGGAGAATGGACCAACGAAGCAAATGCTGCTTTTTATAATTTGTTTCTTTTGGGGGAGAGGTACTCCGATTTTGCCTCGCACCACCGTAAGTAAAAGCGGTGTAGGAATCGAATCATGCTACAATTGCATAGTCAGATTTTAATGGATAAGCATGTTTTAAGATCCTTAATATTTTATTTAACAAAATTCGATGAGGTTCGTGTGTGCATAAGTAAACAAATATGTTCATTTGCAAATATATAACAATTATTTAAAAATCTGATGTGACCAACACATGACCTCCCGCCAATTCCATGTTTAAAATAGCAGTGAGCTTTAAGTAAAGTATCATTTCCGGTTAATCTCTTGTAAATAAAATCTAATTTGTTATCCAATAAATAGAAAAGTCTGTAATACGAAATTTTGAATTGTTTTATTGTTTTTCCTCAAACATCTGTTAGAGCTCCAAATTAAGTACTACATCCGATTTATCATATATGGTTAAAATTTAATATGTTGTTTCAAATTATATATGAGTTTAAATTTGAGAAGTTTAGGATCGTAATAGGCTTTAAGGAAAAATCGTCACACATTCTTATAAAAATCAGCATCATCTTCTAGGTGCTCTAAAACGCACTCTTTGTAAATTATTCGCCATACATGATCCATTTCGTAAATGTGTAGTTGTAAATTAATATTAATTTATAGTGCTGCGAAAATAGCAAATTTAAATCAGATCATCCTGTACATTTATGTATGATGGAAAATATATTATTTTTACAAACCTTAATTAAACATTTTACTATTATATTCTCCTTAACACGGTTTCATTATTAATTTTAATATAATTGCTTCCTGTCAGTGACATTTGTTTAAATATGTCAAAACTGTCATTAAAATTATGTTTTTGTTTGACGCATAGGCTAGGTGATACATGAAAATAAATTATATTATATATGCATATCATTATATTCAATTTTAATTAGTAAAAGTTGCTAAAAAATTATATTCAAAGAATTTTTTACAAGAAAAACTGTTAAAAGCTTGTATAAATGATACTTCCGGTTATCCAATATACACTAAAAACTAATGAGCACTTCCCATATTAGTATAGAATGGGTATACAAAATTTCAAATTTTTCTGATTGATAGTATTTGAGTAATCGTGTCCACAAGATCCACACACACAGACACATCATTGTAAAAATGTTAAAATCGGATTCTGGGGACATCAAACCGTGCTTATTCAATAAAATCTCTATATGCGATTTTTAGCACGATCCCTATACCTCCCTTACCTAGAGTAGCGGGAGGTAAAAATAACACTTGAACCGTTTCACAAGATTTCAGTCTCTGAATCAATCTCTCGGTCATAGGCTGGCTCACTTAACTAGAACCACAGACGCTTTTCGCTTTTATTGGGGCTCTTCAGTTTGGTGTACTGACACCTCTAGGAGGCACTAACTATGGCTGAGCAAGCGGGTTATAAACAAAAAGACATTATGGCCGACTAAGCTCACTGCATTCTCGATATATGGCTCTGCATGTAAGTTACTTGCTTTTATAGTCACCTTATTTTTTTGGGATGT
The DNA here is from genome assembly GCA_943142095.1 of Ophonus ardosiacus. NCBI lineage: Eukaryota > Metazoa > Arthropoda > Insecta > Coleoptera > Carabidae > Ophonus > Ophonus ardosiacus. Next base: position 8,754,547 of record OW964823.1, on the reverse strand, counting down.
TTATCATCCGCTCACTCAGCCTTCCTCATTGCCTCCTAGAGCCGTTAATACGCCATACTGGAGAGCTCCAATAAGAGCGAAACGCGTCTGTGGTTCTTTGTTGAGTGAGCCTGTCCCTGATAAATTTTTACCTCCCGCTATCCTTGGTAAGGGAGGTATAGGGATCATGCTAAAAATCACATATCGAGATTTTAGTAAATGACCACGTTTTGAGGTCCCTAGAATCCAATTTTAATATTTTCACGATGATGTCTGTATGTGTGGATGCGTGTGTGTGTGTGTGTGTATGTGTAGGGATTTTGTCTTCGCTCTAACTCAAATACTATCATTCAGAAAATTCTGAAACCTTGTATTTCTTCCCTATTCTAATATGAAAAGAAGCCATTAGATTTTGGTGTAAATCGGATAACTGGTTATGGCACTTTACCTGAAGCTCATAATGGTTTTTTTTTTCAAAAAAATACCATTAAATGCCATTTTTTCGCATTTTGTCGTTATGAAAATTAAAGATTATTGAATTTTATACAGGAATACATTAATACCTTTTCTATATATTTTGCAGATAAATTAAAAAATATTTTTTTTATAAGTCCCGAAGCCTAAGATAAACACAATTCCCTTGTTACACAGTTCATATTTCAAATGAATGTAACTGACAGTAAATGTCACTGTCAAAAAACTAATCACTTCAAATTAATAATAGTGACATTTTAAAAAGAAAATAGTAAATAAAGCAATAGTTTTATGCAATGGGGGACAGTTTGCAGCGTTAGTAAATACGTAGGTATGTATTTATATTAATAAAAATTAAATAGCGAGAGGTTTCGTGTTGGCCTCATCAGATTTTTTTATTTCTATTTGCGATCATCTCTATGAAAACGTTCAAGTTACAGGCGTTTGTAAGTTATTTATAGAAATCTATAACATGTAGACGAACTCAGAATTGCTGTTTTTCTCCAATAAGTCATTATAGAAACGCATACAGACGATATAGAAATGCCTAGACTCCCAGCATCTTTGACTTGTCTCTGGCTTTACACATCCTGTGATTAAATTCAGCACGCGATCCAGCTGCCAAACAATCAGAGATACCTTCATCAACGAACTTAGTTCTTTCCCTTTGTTTTCCAGTGTACGCGGCGCGGCGTCTACTTGTTCGCCCTAGAGCTTCTTCTATAAATATATATTTAACGAACGACTTAACGAAACGTTTCCACAATCAAATATTGATTTAAAAGGCGAGAGCGCGGGCCAGCAGCAGCGAAGTGCCTAGTCAAGCGAGTCTTATTGCAAAACGATGATTTACGGTAATGACTTTTTTCACTGGCAAAACAAGAAGGGTGTTAATAATGGTAATTAATACACCCAACTGCTTCAAGGATCAATTTGACTTTTTTCGTTATTTATTAATTGGACGATAATGAAAAGTGATTTTTTTTTAAATTTTGCAAACATCTTCTAAAATGGAAACAACAATTTTGTCTGGTAAATGATACCTAGGTACTTCTATAAAGATAATTTTTGTAGTTCAACAAAACCAATCATTTTAAACCTTAAATGTTAGACATATCTTGTTTTGCCATGAAACTTAAGAACTGTTTAACTACGTATTCCTCAATCTGACATTAATGGAAAGAGCTAAAAATGTTTTCATAACAATTAAAAGTAGAAGTTACTTAAAAATATCTTCTAAATATTATTTTTTCAAAATTTTTGTTATTACAAATATTGAAGGACATAAAATTCTCCATCTAATACACTTAAAAAAATTATAATATCTTCCATAAATTTAGAGATAATGAAAATATAATAAAATCTGTTGCCACACCAAACTAGTTGTTAAATTCGAATGTTTGTAATTGACGTCAGTGTCAAAAACCAACAGTTGTACTGACATTACTGAAAGCTTTTTCTGGGAAGTACATTTAATACTTCTAATTGAATTATTAATTAAATATTTAAAATTGTAGGTAGGTATGTATTAATAGTAATAGTACATATATCCTTAAACCGCCAACCCCGTCAATGAATTGGAACCATCTTAAAGATTTTAGAAGAGTAGGACAAGATTCCTTACTGAATGAAAGATAGATAGAATTATATATCTGCAAGAACTTCTTGACTGGAAAGGTGATGAAGGAAAGAAAATTAATGGATTTCAGTCAATAATTATATATATTTTCCGCCTCTACCGGTTTCGACACCTCATGTGTCTTCTTCAGGAGCTACAATAACATTACAGATTTTGAAAAAAATATTTTTAAAAATATAAACATGTGTAACTTACGTGAATTTTTTTTTTAAGATTGTAAAACATGGATACGAATATAAGACAATAATAAATAACATATAAAACATACAATGGTTGTCAAAAATTTAAACTAAACTAGAATGACGGAACATAAACGAAACTGCAAAAATAAGAACAATAATAATGGGAAATGTGCACTAGTAGGACACGCTATATCACTCGGACATAATTTTAATTTTGATGCCGTCAAGGTTATTGATACCGAACAAAATTTACACAAACGCCTCACTCTTGAAATATTACACATAAATGACAAAAACAACATAAATTTAAAAACTGACATTACAAATATAAGTAAAATATACACGAACATTTTAAAATATAATATGAACCAAACATAAAATAAATATAAACTAAATTTATAATATGTAAATTTAAACTATAATTTTTTTATTAAAAATACTAAGAAGAGAAATGACTTAAAATCTAGCGGCAATTCGAGAAACGACCTTAGAACAATTTATAACTTAATTTCAGTTAAATGGGTGCCATTGTTAAATCAAGGTTTATATCTTATTTTATTGACGACTAAATGAGTTTTTTAATGCATTTATTTATTTATTTATTTTTTTAAATTTTTGACGACCATTGTATGTTTTATATGTTATTTATTATTGTCTTATATTTGTATCCATGTTTTACAATCTTAAAAAAATTTCACGTAAGTTACACATGTTTGTATTTTTAAAAATATTTTTTTCAAAATCTGTAATATTATTGTAGCTCCTGAAGAAGACATATGAGGTGTCGAAACCGGTAGAGGCGTAAAATATATTTAATTATTGACTGAAATCCAGTAATTTTGTTTCCTTCAGAATTATATGTGTTTACTAGAAATGTTAAATTTGATACTTAAGTAACAAGACGGAAATGGCGAAAGGTATTGTGCTGGCCACGACAGATTATTTTTTTTTAATAAAAATTACTGTCTGCAATATTATATTTAAAAATATACTTATTTCTTACTATTAGTTTCTTGTGTAATGTTCGTGTTGTATTGTACTCATACAGTACAAAATAATAAGAAGCACATGCTTACTATACTAAATATTTTCTGGTTTGTTAATAGATGCAATTTTGACATCTGTCTTCAGTCTCAATTTCACGTGCTCATACTATAACTAACCGTTAATTATCATTAATTTTTGTAGTGTGTCTTGGGTATATTATTGAAATGGCGAGAGGACGTGTGCTGGTCACAACAGATATTTTTAATTTTAGAATAACTGTTATGTAATGTTTAGAAAAGTTGCAACTGAAAATTAATAATTATAACTTTTTTTCCATGGCAAAACAAGAAGAGTGTATAATAATGATAATTAATACACCCAGTGCTCGTCTGATCAATTTGACTTTTTCCTTTATTTATTAATTAATTAATTGGATTCGTACGATAATGAAAACTGATTTTTAATTTTGCACGAGATGTTGTGTTGTGTTGAATTGTTGGCGCAAGGCATTAAAAATGTATGTTGGCTGTTTGGCATGCTGCGGGGAGAAAAAGTGAAAAGTACGCTACGCCGCTTACAATACAATACGAAATACGAATACGGGTTGGTTGCTAAATGAACTGATGCCCCATTTCTGGCTGGCTGGCGGCTCGCGGATCGATGGCCAAATCTCGCCGAGGCGGGATAATAAAACGTATTTACTCATGAATCACGGAAATTAAGTGTCAGAGCGGTGCGGTTTCAAAAGACGTTCTCAAAACCTAAAACAGATACGTATCGTTCTCTTCTCTACTCCAGTCGTTTAATAAACACTGCGATGATCAGGATCTGGTGTGCGGGTGTTAGCAGGCTCATCCCAGCCCGACCGCCGCTCTAATCGAGTTGGCGACCTCGGCTGACCGTTTCTTCTCACAAACGATGATTAATTGTGAACAGACGAACCCTATACATTCGCCAAATTGCGAAAGAAACACCCTAATGCCCCGTACAATACCACGCAAATGTCAGACTTTTCACCAGCGAGACTCTTAATCTCGTGAATAGTGTGAACTAGGTTTGCAACAGAGTGAGGGCGATTGGGCGATAAAATAATACCAACATTGTGAATGAAATTCTCCAGTTCAGAATGCATGTTTAATTGCAAGGTAAGAAAAACGTAAGCAGTCTGGTGTTTTTATTTATTTAAAAAATCCTTAGAGGCGATCGATTTCGGCTTTTCAAAATGCCATCATCAGGCCACAGCTAAAATATAAATTACAATAGATAAATTACAATAAATAATTTTGTAGTTATACAATGTATTAAGTTAATATATATTAAGTTAAAAGTAAGGTTAAGTGAGTGCAAGAACCACAAAAAGATTATCAAAAATATATGTTTGATAATCTTTTTGTGGTTCTTGCACTCACTTAACCTTACTTTTAACTTAAAAATATATGTAATAATGCATCTATAATTTTAAATATTTAATTAATAATAAAAAAAAGAAATATTAAATGTACTTCCCAGAAAAAGCCTTCAATAATATATCTGGATTTTTGACACTAACGTTTTTCTGTCAATTACTAACATTTTACTGGTACAACGGATTATTTTATAAATAAATAAAATAAATAAATATATCATCACGGCATATTACCTATTTCTGGGTGTGCCAGTATCTACAACACATGTAGACATCGGCGTCACCTCACGGGCACTCATAGCTGGCGCGGAAAGTGCACCACAGGCGTCACTTTTGTGTCATTTAAAATTGGAAATATTTGGCGTCAGTCGGGATCGAACCCGGTTCCCCCAGGTTCGCGACCAGACACTCAGGCACGCGGCCACGGGATTATTTTATACTCGTATATTTATAAATTCTCTATCTGTAAATCTATAGAAGATATCATAAAAATGTTAACTGTATCGGTTAGAGTACCTATTTTATATTCTTTACTCTCTGTAATAAAACAAATTTCTAAAAATTGATATTTAGAAGATTTTTTTAAGAAACAATATTTCCGGTTGTGCTATAATTATTACCAAAACCTTTTCAGCTCTTCCCATTACTGTCAGATTAAGGAACTGTAATTAAACTGATCTTTAGTCTTATAGAATTTGAGAAACTGTACCTCCAATATCCGTACACACACACACACACACACACACACACACACACACACACACATCACACACACACACACACACACACACACACACACACACACACATACACACACACACACACAAACACACGTGCACACACACGCACAAACACACATCATTGTAAAAATGTCAAAATCGGATTGTATTCTCAAAATTCTTGACAATATATCAGTTGAGTTTCTTGAATCGCGTGAATAGTGTTCGCACTATAGTGCTCAATATAAATGGCGAAATTGTTGTTCGTTAATTACCTAATGAGAGATGTGTCTCCTCTATGTCTGGTATGAGATGTTGCGTTGTCGTAGCATTGAGGGAGATGGCGAAAGAGTCAGTCAACCGGGAGGGTAATTAGTTGATTTGTAGTGGCTCGAGGGGTCTCCCTCTAATGCAATCTAAATTTTTCATTCCGCCGTACTCCCGGGAAGCTGCAGGAAGGAAAGTTCATCCCACGGGCACGGCTCCCTACTCCTTTCCAATTCGAATTAAATCATACACAAATACTCACTCCTATCTACATGCGTTGTGTACCTATCTACCAGTAGTAGATAAAACTACAACACGCTGCAACTGGTTTTTTTCTTGTGCCTCAGGATATCCACAAACTTTTTTCAAAACAGATTATAAAACTTTGCAGACTTTTTACTACTTTAATCTTACTATTTTATAAATATTATAAAATCTACCCGACTCAGTGACGGGTTGTGGTTCTAACAACCAAGTTCTAAACCATTCTACACCTATAAGTAGTACGGCAAAAAAATGATTCAATAACAAAAAATCTGTTGTGGCCAGCACAAAACCTTCCGTCAATTCGATGTATTTTGTACAAATCCCATACCAAAAGGTCCTCGGAACAGATTCTATATAATATCATGTAAAATCAAACACGAACATATACTATTTCTATTCTATAAATCCAATAAAATTATAACATAAACATACACTAAGTAAAATGCACTTGACACTTCTTCTTATTCTTCAGCTTCCCCTATTTTGTTAGAGGTAGCTGTTTCCTCTTTTCTTCCACTCATTCCTGTCCAACATATCTTCTTGACACAGGCATTCCTTTCAGTCTTCTGCGATACTGCCCTTCCAACTTCTTTTCGGCCTTTGTCTGCGTGTCACTTGCGAGGAGCACTATGACATACCAATTTTGTGATCCTACACTTTCCATATTTGGTTTTGCACTTGCAACTGTCATCTGTCAATTAGAATTTTTTTAATATATCAGCATCAGCTGTGCCATGATAAATAGCAAAGCTGACTAATTGTTGAAAATTAATTTCTTTATAATGCTTTAAATCTACATCTATTGAATATGAAGGAAAATGTATAATCAAACTGTATAGAGAAGAATATAAACAAAATGTCAAAAAACAATATTTAACTGCGTTTTTTTTTTAAGAAAACTGTTAAAAACTTCAAATAAGGGTACTTCCGGTGGATCAATTATAACCAAAATCTAATCAACTCTTCATATGGATGTACAGAAGAGGAATACGAAAAAATTATAATTTTTAGAATTGTAGTATTGGAGTTATCGTCGGAGAAAAATTTGTCACACACGGACACACACACACACACACACACGGACACACACACACACATATATACAGACATCATCTTAAAAATAGTAAATTTGTATTGTAGGGACCCTAAAACGTGCTTATTCATTAAAAACTCACCGCCGTTTTCTTCGGTAACGTCTTCATATTTGCCCATATTTTACGTAGGCTTGACACCTTCTTTATACAGTTAATACAATTAAATGTTGCGGCAATTAATTTCCAGGTGTTAGCTGTTTGAATATTGGACATTAATTTATTTTTTATTTTCAATATTCTCTTTAAATCTTTCTTCTTTCCTATAATTTATTTCTTCCCCTTATCGTTGAATTTTCACTGCCCAAAATGAAACATATTTACCGCGACTCATCGATATGTCAACTTACATATGATCCATAAGTCACCGACTAATTGTAAAATCCATTTAACCGAGCAATCGTGCCACAAATTTTATATTTCTAGTATTTCGAAATAACCGGCTAATTGGATAACCAATTTATGTAAGTAAAAACAGAAAAACACGAATGCAAGGATTTGTTTTACTTTTTGAAAAGGATTTACTGAATGTTTCTTCAGAGTATAATTTCCTGTCAAACAGATTTTAATGAACGCATTTTTAATTAGCAATCACCGATCGCTTTGCGATGGTTTTGTCAATATTAGCTGTTGTTCTTTTTAATAGCTCATCAAATATATTAGCCGTTCAGTTCCGTGAACGGCGGTGTTTTATAGTGGTGTTTAATATTTGATACGCGCATTAATGTTCCCGTCTTAGGATGTGTCATTACCGTACGAAGTATTTGTATAAATATTACATTATAGTACGGGGAGGCTTTTGCTTTTACTAACCATCCAATTTTTCTAATTCTGGTGCTGTTTGCGAAATATTTGAGCAACCCTCAATACATTCTCCCCTGAATTTGAGCGTGAAATTCCCGGTCGAGCGTAGTGTATTTGCTCGCGTTGCGGTGAGGCCCTTTCGTTTTGTCGTGGTTTTGTTTTAACGTGGCCGGTTATTGGTTTTCAACATCACTGAGCTAGTTGATTTTTCCACATACCGCTCACTTACTAAATGGTAGCTAGGGTATCTCTATAATACAGGGTATGGCCATGGTGAGGATCGTTTTTCGGCCACCATTACTGGTCCATTGTCGTTTGTGTTATTGTTGCGCAAAGTATTATGTATTTTTATGGCTATTTGTTTTACTTTAATGAAAAGTATATTCAAATATAGTTTTAATGTTTGTGTAAAGTGTAAGTAATACTTTTATTTTATTTACTTAAGTATTTCGTTAAGATATTGACCACGATTACTGACAATATAATAGTAAAAGGAGTCCAAGGTTAAATTATAAATAACACCAATAAAATCACACTTTTGGAAATTTTTCTTAGGGATCGAGTTATGACTACTTAAAAAACAGCTATTTTTGAAAGCCAATGAAAAAATTTAAAATTTCGTTTCGAACACAAAATTTATACTCAATGAGCCTGTTTCACATTTTTCATAAACTATTTTAAATGAAAGTTTATGGAATGATTTTCTAAGTAATAATTTTTATTTTAATAATTTGTTATTATTTGTGGAAATAATTAAAATAAAAATTGGCGTCCTGGAAAACTACCCCCCCCCCCCCCCCCCTCCTGTGATGTAGAAGTACATACATTACATCATTAATAGCCAATAGGAAAATAGTTTTTCCATCACCTACGTTTATTCATATTATTTATATAAATAAACGTAGGCTAAAGTTTGTAACATGTTAATAAAAAAAATCTTTTAATTTGACATTTGACGCTGACATTGCTCATTTAATTGAATAATAAAGTAATAATGGCTAATTCTAATTACACTCAAGCTAAGTCGGACAATTTACCAAAGGTCGATAGCTGGATGATGGCTGAATTTATATCAGAACGATTGTTTTGCTGCTACCGAAATAAGGGGTGTTAAAGAGTTGAGGTAAAATAAAATATAAAAACTGAATTTACTATATAAATTGATAATATATTTTACTTTAAAGTTCTGGTCGTGATTCTTACATTGAATCTACTACAGGACATGTAGATCTATGACGAGAAAAAAATATCTGTATAGTCAAGATGTAAAGATTGCCCTGAACATAAAATGAAGCAACAAAAATATACTGTTATCGTGAAGGTGGATGAAAGTTGAAATGATCTTCACAAACATGAAGACACGATTTTTCTGACAAATTAGCAGCTCTTCGACCTACTGCTTCTAGCCACAATTTTCTTTTCTTCGCATCTTTTGTAAAATTTATAAACTCTATAGTAGGTTTGTTCCTAACAGTATTTTTGTAAGAAGGCACAATACAATATCGTAAATTATTCATTTTATTTTGAAGTTTTTATTACCTACATATTATACAACTTGAACCAATCTAAAAATCTGACACTTGTTTGACAACTTTGACAATACACTTGACACCTTAGAACCGCTGAAGATGTATGTACTCTGACGTCACATTATGTTTCAGATCACGTGACTTATTCAAAATTTTATCCAAATTTCAAAAATTAATTGTAAAATATCTAAAGTATATTTCGTGATATTTTCAAATTTGAGGCTCTTTAAAGAACAATATCTTTTAAAATTTAATACTTAGAAGTCATATAAAAATTCTTGCAACTGCCCTATTTCCTAGAATTAGAGACTGGGGAGTTTCGTTCGATAAACACTATTTTCTAGAATTTTTAGGCTACGGTGGCTCAATGGTTAGGGCAACGCCTGTTAGTCGGTGCTCGGGGTTCTGGGTTCAAATACCACTAAGGCATGGATATTTGTGTATGTAAACCTACTCAGTAATTGGGATTTAATCCTGCTTTTTTTTAATCTAGTTAATTTGCGCTTATTATAATATTTTTACATTGTTTCAAAAGGTATGAAGTTATTATTACTTGTTAATTATGAATATATTAAATGACAGTTGATGTTAACTTATGCTTTATTTTCGAAGCTGTGAACATCAACCATAAAGTCTTATTTATAATTTTATTTATATTTCTTATTTTCGTAGCTGTGAATGAACCTTTAGAGTCCTTGAAGAATTACTGGGGCTTATTTTGTCGTATGGTCCCTCAGACCGTTGCGGTTTTCTTTTATCATGACCGATTATTGTTTTTCAACATCACTACGCTAGTTGATTTTTCCACATACCGCTCTGTTACGATATGGTAGACTGTCGCGCCGGAGCGCCGTGCTAAGGAACTCATATTGGCTACTTTGCTCTCCCCTGACACAGATTAAGTCGGCTTCCTTGTTAAATATTCATGCGCTCCAGAGAGGAGATAAAAATAAAAATACAGCATCTTCTTAGCTGTTCTCAAAGTTGTAACCAGAGGCACGTAAACAGTGCTGGTGATGAGATACCGACCGTTGTGTGTCCCGTGTGTGTTTGTTGTTACTGCTGGTTGGGGTTCATTCCCCAGTTTCTGTTTTAAATATCAGGTGTGCTCGCCGTCGCCGATAATTTAATTAAGCGATCCTTTTAAAGCGTTTTCTTTCTTTTGTGAGGGCGAAAGAACGCCGAAAAGAATCTGATCCGCCCCCAAGCGAGCGTCTCACCTTGTAGCTTATTTTTATTGCGTTTCTCTTTGAAATGGAGTCAGCCGGTGTAATCTTTGTATCGCGGCCTGGTCCTGTACACTTTGCTCCCTTTGTTTGTCTGCCATCCATTGCTTTGCTTATTTATACACAATAAAAACATCAAAAACCCACACAGGTGCGGAAGAGATAACCGCGATTTTAAAACTCTTGGTCCGCATTCTAACAGATGGTTATAAAGTAAAATATTATATGGTCACAAGACTTTCTAACGTTGAATGGTTGTTTAATAATTGCTTCAACATAAGCATTTCGACTCACAATAAAAAATTTATAATATTAATGTGAATGAATTTGAAAAATCTTGATTATATCAGAAGAGTAGGACAAAATTATTCATAGAACGAAAGAATAAAGACGATTTGAACTATTTATGTGTACAAAAAATGTTTAATTTTTTTTCACAATATTTTAAGAACAAAATTGTTGTATTTATAATAATTCCTTATAAAATTTTGGGCCTGTACCACGTTATTATGAAATGAAGAAGGTGTATGTGAATAAATTTCGTTTTCACCGTGAATCTTTAAAAGATAAGCTTCATATAGTATTTAGATAGTTTACATAATATCAGTCCAAAAATGGACCATACAGAAATACGTACACCTAAATAATTGTACGAGATAGTGTTGATCGGTTTTATACCAATACGGTTTCTCAAATACTATAAGAACTACAAATTCCTTAATCTGACAGTAATGGGTAACAATTTGACAACTGGAAGTAGTAGTTTCTTTAAAAAATTCTTCTAAATACTATTTTTTTTTAATTTGTTATATTTGGGACGCGAAAGACAGTATTTTTATTTAGTCCAGTCATTTGATAGAAAAATAAGGGTTTATTCCACAAAAGGTCGGGTATTTTTGATTTTTGGATATATTGTATATTTAGGGGTCCTTATAAAAAATGCAAGTTTTCCCCCTCGGGGGCCTTCGGGAAGCACCGCCAACTTGAGAAAAAAGGCGCAAAAAAGCGGTTTTTTCTAAATATCTCTTCACTTATTTTCATTAGGCAAAATAGTTATTATCTAATTTGTTGACTATAAAATTCTCTACAACTTTTATCTAAAACAAAAAAGCTTTTGTTGTAATTACTTTAAGGTAAAATCATAAATTTGCTGGACTATAAAAAATCTTTAGAATGGAAAAAAACTATAAACAATAATTAATATTTATATATATTAGTTAAATAATAATAATTAATGATTGTCAAAAAGTAATTTGTAAAAAACCGTAAAAAAAAATTTAATAAAATATAATTTAAATGAAGCATTCATGTAATTTTCAAAAAATTTGCTCTGTTTGAAGCACTGTAGCTCGCTATCTATTAATTATAGAAAAAAATGTTTTAGATAAAAGTCTTTTCTCTCAAGTTGGCGGTGCTTCCCGAAGGCCCCCGAGGGGGAAAACTTGCGTTTTTTGTTGAAACCTCTAAATATATAACATATCTAAAAATCAAAAATACCCGACCTTTTGCAGGGTAAATCTACCTAATGACTGGACTATTACTTATCTTAAAAAAGATAAAACCTTTACTAAAGAATATATATTTTTTTTACCGGTATTGAAGGCCACGATCTTAGAAAAACGTCCGGGAATGGCCAAGAAAAGGTACTGTTCACGAAATTCAAGACTCAAGACTTTTCTGGCCGGACGAAATTTTGTCATTTGAAAAGGAAAGGAGTATTTTACGGGTTTCATTTGCAAAGGAAACACAAACCTGGAGAAACGATGAAACAACTACATATACTACTACATATTTACTCAAATGATTGTCTTTAATATGAAACCAAGTCGGTTATCGTGTATGTTGGTGTTGTTGGGGTTTTAATATGATAATGAAGGTTGTGATGAGCCATCATCGTGATGGGTGGTGATCGTGACACTCGTGACAGTCAGTGGTGGTGGTGACGGCCGAGGAAATTATCTTGCAGTGGGCGCCTCTCCGGCCCTGCGCGCCTGCTTGATGAACTAAGCCCATCGATCATCCAATTAGCTCGCCGATCAATCATCTGCTGCCATTTACCCTTGCAGACTCGATCCCGGCCCGTCGCGTCTCGCCCGACCCGACCCGTGTATCGGTTTCATTTGCATGTTTCGCGAACCATTGTCCGCAGGTACATGCCGCCCGATACATTTTTTACATGGCGCAACGTATGTTTGCTAATGACAATGGCAACGGCTCGCTGCCTCTCGCTTTTCTAGCTTTTCTGCCGGAAAATAGGCGCAGGTGACGACTTGAAACAGCGGAACCCTTCACACTAAGGGTATATTCCAAAAATAACAAATTTTAACCGTGGGTAACCAAATGTGTTCCAATAATATAAAATGGCAAAAATTGTACATTTACGAAACATGGTTCCGTTCAAAATGGAACGCAACCATGATTTTTCCTCGGTTTTGCCGGTTAACATCTTCTGTCCTTTTTCATAAGATGTCAGATTTTATAGGTTAGTGTGGTTAGATACTATTTATTGACTCTTTGATGTTTGCATCTATTTTCTACGGTTTACATTGTACGTGTTTTAATTTTCCACTCCATAATTTAGGATAGACGTAATGTTTTGAAAGAAAATTTTAGGGTTTCCGCGAATCACCCGCGAATGAAACCGAACTGTTTCAATAATAATAGTCACGTGACTAGAACCAGTCGGTAACCGAAACCATGGTTTTAAAAATATTATAAAGTACAATAGCGAACTCTAGGTAAAACAACGTCTAATAAAGAATAGGAAAACACTCGCCATGTTTCACAAGATTTCAGCATCTGAATCAACCACAGACGCGCTGCAAAATATGGCGAATGTTTTCTAATTCTTTACTAGACAATATTTCTTTCTCCTAGAGTTCACTATTGTACATGAGTATATGTGTGTGTTGTGTGTGTGTGTGTGTGTGTGTGTGTGTGTGTGTGTGTGTGTGTAGGTGTGTGTGTATGTATGTTTAGAGTCTCTTAACGCTTAAACTCTGATACTATCATTCGAAGAATTTTAAAATCAACTCATGAACATGAAAAGAAACCATTAGATTTTGGTATAAATCGGATATCCGGAAATTGCCCTTTTCTTGAAGTTCAAAATGGTTTTTCATCAAAAAATATATTTAAATATCATTTTTTCGCAATTTATATATACAGTGTGTCCCATTTAGAGGTGCCACCATTGGGATCTCGAGAACTATAAGAGATACGATGTCGATTAAATGGAACTTTTTGTGCGCATTTGGGAGGCCATCTCAGATGTGCTTTTGTTTTTCCAAAAATTCTTATAGGGCACTAGATAATGACAAAAAAACTGAATATTGTTGATTTTTTCTTTTTCAAATAACTTCTAAACTATTAGTAATTGAGAAAAACGTTTCAAATACAAAAGATAGATATTTTTATTAACCAACCAGTGGCGTACAAAATAATTTTTTATATCCGTAAATTTTCGAGATATAACACAAACTTATATTTTTTTAAATGGTACCCATACCTGATTTTAGTCTCAAAAAAATAATTATTTTTTTCTCTTTTCAATGATGTAAGGGTTATTATGTTTTATATTTGTTTTGCCTTCAAAATTATTATTTTTTCCTTATTTTGTATTAAATTTTTGAAAATATTGGTAAATTTCTATTTAGAAATACTCCTTGTATTTAAATAATTTATTTCGTTAGAAAATTTAGCTCAAAACTCGTATCAAACTAATTTTTATAATATTTTGTATCAGGTCGCCCTTGGCACATTATAGCGTAATTTGTAATTATGAGTCTAGAATGAAAATTTCAAGTAATAAAGGCATAAAACAAATTATTTCGATGAAATACAATATAATTAATAAAAATAATAATGTTTTTTTTTGGGATATAATAGGAAAGATCAGAAAAATAAAGAGAAAAATTAAATTTTAGGAGCAAAACAAATATAAAAAATAATAACCCTTACATCATTGAAAAGAGAAAAAAATAATGATTTTTTTGAGACTGAAATCAGATATAGGTTCCATTTAAAAAAATATAAGTTTGTGTTATATCTCGAAAATTTACGAATATAAAAATTTATTTCGTACGCCACTGGTTAGTTAATAAAAATATCTATCTTTTATATTTGAAACGTTTTTCTCAATTACTAATAGTTTAGAAGTTATTTGAAAAAGAAAAAATCAACAATATTCAGTTTTTCGTTATTATCTAGTGCCCTATGAGAATTTTTGGAAAAACAAAAGCAAATCTGAAATGGCCTCCCACAGGCGCACAAAAAGTTCCATTTAACCGACATCGTATCTCTTATATTTCTCGAGATCCCAATGGTGGCACCTCTAAATGGGACACACTGTATAAAATAATCTAATTTATAAGTCCAGGAGCATATATATCAAAATTCCTTTGTCATGCAGTTCATATGTCAAATGTATGTAACAGACAGATTAATGACACGGACAAAAAAATATTCATTTCAAATTAATACTGGTGACATTTTAAAGAGAATATAGTAAATGAAGCAATTTTTATATGCAAAAGAACTTAATATAGTAAATACGTACGTATGTATTTAAATTATTAAAAATTAAATAGCGAGAGGTATTGTATTGGCCACATCAGATTTTTTCATATAAGGAACTTGAATTTGTTGCACCACACACCATTATTTTATCTGAAAACTTTGCTTTCACTTTAAATTCTTTACAGAAACTTTTCGGGCGTTACATATAAGAAAGATGTAGAACAATCTCTAAGAGTCCCAAAATGAAAACAATTAAGGAGAAGGATTTTTCAAAACGTATGCAAAATAAATTTTAAAACTTGCTAAAGGTTTATGGAGCAGTCATAATTAATCTTCATTGTATTAGTAAGGGAGGTACAGTAAAAGTTTTGAAAGAAGTCCGATCAAGGCCATCTGCGAATTGTATCTATGAATTAAGATTTTGTGCTGTCAAATTTAGTAGTGTCTTTTACTTAGTTTTTATGAGGGTACATAATATTTTGTGTACCTCATAAAAACTATGTAAACGACACTACTAAATTTGACAGCATAAAATCTTAATTCATAGATACAATTCGCAGATGGCCTTGATCGGACTTCTTTCAAAAATTTTACTGTATAGGGATCCTGCTAAAAATCACATATCGAGATTTTAGTAAATGACCACGTTTTAAGATCCCTAGAATCCAATTTTAACATTTTCACGATGATGTCTGCATGTGTGTATGTGTGTGTGTATGTGTGTATGTGTATGGATTTTGTCTTCGCTCTGAAACCTTGTATTTCTATCCTATTCTAATATGAAAAGAAGCCATTAGATTTTAGTGTAAATCGGATAACCGGAAATGGCACTTTACCTGAAGCTCATGATGTTTTTCTACAAAATATAAATAAAATAAATAAATATATCATCACGACATATTACCCATTTCTGAGTGTGCCACAATCTGCTTTATCGGTAAAGATGATGACATATTTGTACCAGGCGTCACCTCACGGGCACTCATTGCTGGCGTGAAGAGTGCATCACAGGGGTCATTTTTGTGCCATTTAAAATTCGAAATATTTGGCGCTGGTTGGGATCGAACCCGGTTCCCCAGGTTCGCGACCAGACACTCAGGCACGCGGCCACGGGACCCCAGCTATGAGTGCCCGTGAGGTGACGCCTGGTAAGCGCCCACACGGTAAAATATATCGTCATCATTCATATTTCAAATGAATGTAACTGACAGGTAAACGTAATTGTCAAAAAACTATTCACTTCAAATTAATAATAGTGACATTTTAAAAAGAAAATAGTAAATAAAGCAATAGTTTTCTGCAATGGAACAGTTTGCAGCGTTAGTAAATACGTAGCTATGTATTTAAATTAATAAAAATTAAATAGCGGGAAGTTTCGTATTGGCCACATCAGATTTTGTACATTGTGCAGCATATATTTCCTAATGTGAATGGTTCTCTGCAGCCAAATTGCCACGCAAAGCCTCCGTCTTTCCTGCCATAAAAATATTCAGAGGTGACGACTTGAAACAGCGGACCCTTGACACTGAATAAAACAATAACATTTGCAAGTTAAATGCCATAAATGTGCATCAAATAAATTCTCTTTTTCATTTTTTACTGCGAGGGATTTGAGAGATGTTTTAATGTGTGTGGCGGAGTCTCTTTGCTTAGACCTTAAAGGTGGCTTGTGTGTGTTTGTAATCTCGTGACAGTGGAATCAGTTCGGATTTTCATTGGCGCGGTGGGAACTGGTGCGGTGTTAACTGGCGTAGGGACTCCCTAAGCTATATACGCGAAACCAATCCGCCGGAAAATGGAACCAAGACGACATACAAACAACACACATATACCGGGATATCTATACTACAGGCTGGAGTAACATGTTTGATCTAAAAGGTTCATCGAGAATTATCAAATTTGGAACGCTAGACATATTTTTACCTTCCGTCACCTTTAGGTAAGGAAGGTATTGTCTTTGGTCAAAAAATTCGGTGAGTAAGCACGTTTTAGGGTCCCTACAATACGAATTTACTATTTTTAAGATGATGTCTGTATGTGTGTGTGTGTGTGTGTGTGTGTGTGTGTGTGTCCGTGTGTGTGTGTGTCCGTGTGTGTGTGTGTCCGTGTGTGTGTGTGTCCGTGTGTGTGTGTATGTATGTCCGTGTGTGACAAATTTTTCTCCGACGATAACTCCAATACTACAATTCTAAAAATTATAATTCTTTCGTATTCCTCTTCTGTACATCCATATGAAGAGTTGATTAGATTTTGGTTATAATTGATCCACCGGAAGTACCCTTATTTGAAGTTTTTAACAGTTTTTCTTAAAAAAATGCAGTTAAATATTATTTTACATTTTGTTATTATATATATATAAAGAAAATACTCTTCTCTATACGGTTTGATTAAACATTTTCCTTCATATTCAATAGATGTAGAGTTAAAGCATTATAAAGAAATTAATTTTCAAAAATTAGTCAGCTTTGCTATTTATCATGGAAACAGCTGATGCTGATATATTAAGAAAATTCTAATTGACAGATGACATTTGCAAGTGCAAAACCAAATATGGAAATTGTAGGATCACAAAATTGGTATGTCATAGTGCTCCTCGCAAGTGACACGCAGAGAAAGGCCAAAGAGAAGATGGAAGGACTGTATCGCAGAAGACTGAAATTAATACCTGTGTCAAGAAGATGTGTTGGGCAGGAATGAGTGGAAAAAAAGAGGAAACAGCTACCTCTAATAAAATAGGGGAAGCTGAAGAATAAGAAGTGTCAAATTCATTTTACTTAGTGTATGTTTATGTTATAATTTTATTGGATTTATAGAATAGAAATATTTTGTGCTCGTGTTTGATTTTACATGATATTATATAAAATCTATTCCAAGGACCTTTTGGTATGGAATTTGTACAAAATGTTTCAAATAAGTGTTACAGATAATTATATTCTACGCCTAAATCAGTAAACAGTTTTAATTTTGCACGTTTGGTAACTTGTAAAATCTAATTTGAAATTGTATAAAAATATAGCTCTTTTCTAGCGATACCCATAGAATTGAAACAAAATTACAGAGAAATGCGTGTCGTTTGAACTTTCAGAAATACAGTTTTCAATTAAATGTTGCAGATAATTCAATTCTGCACCTAAATCACTACACAGGTATTATTTTTAAAATCTAACACTTAAATAACTTTTATTATTATTATTATTTCACATTCTATTTATAAAATTAAATTTCTGACAGTTCAAACGAAATGAATTTTGTTTCAATTTCATGGATATCGCTACAAGTGAACAATATTTATACAATTTCAAATTAGATTTTACAAGTTACTAAAGGTGAAAAATTAAATCTTTTTAGTAATTTAGGAGTAGAATATTAATATCTACAACATTTATTTGAAACATTTTTGTCTAAAATTAATTGGGGACTTTTGCGTAAAGAAAAACTGTTTTCCCATGTTAAACGCCTATGGCCAGGTTCTTAATTAACACACTGTAGATTTTAATCATACAAAAACTGAATATGTTATTCAAGTGTTCTGCAATATTGGGTTACATCGCCTTTTAATACCAGCTTTAATTCTAGACAGTTTAGCTAGCACACTTTTCTGTCAGAGTTTTACGGGCAATTTTTAACGGAGATGATGCGTACTCGCTGTCTTAGTTAATGTCGGGCAATGTATCAGTATTCTTACAGGTCATTTTCTTCTGAAATAACATCTGTGGAGCAGTATTAGATTGTAGGAAAATTTTAGAACTGCTTCCAGAAAACTACATTAGAACTTAAAGGAGGCAGCGATCACGGGAAAACGTTGAGGAGTAATGTGTTTACATTTTTATACCGCGCCGAGGTGAGATAGTCATGTGGGGAGAAGTTCCAGAGCTCCAGAGGAGATAGGGAAGATTTGTGGCTGTTGGTTGACGTATGATGGATGAATGGATTATCGCTTGTGTGTCTCAAGTTGCAGGTGCGATCTGATCGCGTTTTAATGGCGGCGGAGTCACAAAGCAGCACCTTGTTGCGTCCGTGCGTCTTATCGAAATATGCCTGAGATCTCGAGCTCACAAAGCGAGCTGAGAGTGTATAATGGGATCACGTTCATCCCTCTTAGTGCCCGCCTCATCCCGTATCAACGCTTCTTTCCAGAGGAGCGTGTGCGACACCTCCAGACAAGCCCTGCTAATGGACGGGAATCGGATCACAGACGAAAGAAAACAGCCTTCATCCAGAAACATCTCAATTCCCTTCCACGGCCACGTTTAAAAAAAGGGGAGATTGTTATCACGCCTCTTCTAATTTACTTATTCTCTCCTTCAGATCTATTTACAACGGCCGGAATTGCCTGTAATAAACACCGGCGAAAAATACATAACAGGAAATTATGTTTTTCTCCCTGTAATTCCGAACGGAAACCACCAGTGAATAAATAAGACTGCACTACACAATATGAGCTTTCAACAAAAATAACAAGAATAATACAGTATGATCAAAAATAACTGATTCAGTTGACAATAGAAAAATCTGATGTGGCCAACACAAAACCTCCCGCTATTTAATTTTTAATAATTTAAATACATACCTCCGTATTTACTAATGCTGCAAACTGTTCCATTGCAATTCTTTTTAAAATGACACTATTATTAATTTGAAGTGATTATTTTTTTGACAGTGACATTCACCTATAGTTACATTAATTTGAAATATGAACTGATCATTACACAATTTATACAGACGCCTCCAAAACTAAAACGTACACTGGAGGAGCATTATACGACCCCACACGGAAACATTCAGAAAAATATAAATTACCATCACACACATCCATCTTTCATGCAGAGCTATTTGCAATTCTGCAAGCAGTAAAATATATAGTAAATAATAGAATATGTATAAGCAAATCAAACTATGTAATCTTTTCGGATAGCCAAAGTGCAATTAAAATACTGAAATCTCCTGGTCTTAAAAATAACAACATTATGGTATATGAGATATTAAAAAACATAAAAAGGTCTTATCTAAATTTCAACATTAACTTAAAATTAGCATGGGTTAAAGGTAACTCAAAAATTAAAGGAAATGAAATTGTAGATGCACTAGCCAAAAAAGCAGCAAAAGATGGCGACCTAATAAACATCCCTATAACTTTAGAATAATACACTTCAATTAATAAAAAATACCAAAAAATTATGTGGGAAGAAGAATATAAACAAATAAGCAACATTAAAGGAAAATATTATTACCAAATTCAACCAAATATTTCTAATAAACCTTGGTTTAATAAATCCAACCTAAATAGAAAAGCTATTTCTACCATCTGCAGACTACGATTCAACCACCACCGCTTACCAAGTCACCTATGTAAACTTAAAATCATTGAATCGGAAATATGCAGCTGCAATGACACTGATGAAGCCGATATAGACCACTATCTTTTCAGATGTTTGCACTATAGGAATGATCAAAATAAATTACTGGTAGATCTAATTAAAGAGAGAGTGGCACTCCCTACAAAATGCAGCATACTGTTATCAGAAGGAAATAGTAAAATAACAAAATTAAATGTGACATTTATTCAGGCAATCAATTTAGAAATTTAAAAACCTAAAAATACATTGCTCCTGACCAATTGTTAAGAAAAACAAAGGTCTAAATCAATTTAAAAAAAAAACTGTATAACAGAGAAATTGTGTTTATCTTAGGCATCGGAATTTTTTAAAAAAAATGATTTTTAAATTTATCTGTAAAATATATAGAAAAAGTATTAATGTATTCCTGTAGAAAATTCAATAAGCTTTAATTTTCTTAATGACAAAAATGCGAAAAATGGCATTTAATGGTATTTTTTGAAAAAAACCATTATGAGCTTCAGGTAAAGTGCCATTTCCGGTCGTCCGATTTACACCAAAATCTAATGATGTCTTTCCATATTAGAATAGGGTAGAAATACAAGGTTTCAAAATTTTCTGAATGGTAGTATTTGAGTTAGAGTGCTAACAAAATCCGTACACATACATACATACATACATACATACATACATACATACACACACACACACACATACATACATACATACATACATACATACATACATACATACAGACATTATCGTGAAAATGTTAAAATTGGATTCTAGGAACCTTAAAACGTGGTCATTTACTAAAATCTCGATATGATTTTTAGCACGAACCCTATACCTCCCTTACCAAGGGTAGCGGGAGGTAAAAATGCTTGAAATTTGTAAGAATGACACAAAAATATGTTAACTGTTGTTGACACCTTTGACAGTGACATTTAAAAATTTAAATTTCCAGGTATTTTATAATCTTCAAATACGGATACTTCTGGTTGAAAAATTATGACCAAAATCGAACCTCTCTCTCTACTCTCTCGCACAATGCCATGAGTGCAAGAGACAAATGAATATACTTTTCACGAAAAAATTAGAACATGCGCTACTTTTTCTTAAAAGTCTCTATAAGTTTGGCTGTCAAGTAAGTGTCAAATATCATTTGTGTTTATATTTTTGATGTATACAAGTAGTGATATAAGTGATTGATATTAAACTGAAAAATGGCAAAATGGGGGTAGAGAAGTAATTGAAATCTTGATGGCCCAGCCTTACTCTCTACCCAGGAAAAAGTGTGCAAGATGCGCCTATAGAATAATGGGACATTATTATTAGTAATGAAAATACCATCTTATCTGCGTGGTAGTTCTCCCCATACGACTATCTGTTTGACGTGTGGTATAAAAATGTAAACACGTTAGTCTTGTGTGAAAAACTCGTGGTAATTAGTCTTACGCGTGACATGAACCATCCCGTCCCAGTCTCGGAATACAATTTCCAGATCTCGAACTCCTCCAAACGGCGGCTAACCCGCGTCGTCTGTTGGGAAATATGCAAAACTTGAGGGAAAGATCGAACTTTTTTCTTCTTCGCTGGTAGAGGTGACAAATATAGAATTTGCATTTAAATAGGGTATTTCCATCTGTGATACGCGCATTTCGGAGCAGCGCGGCTGAAGCGATGATTTAGCTAGTGGCACTGCAACGGCTCTCGGAACTGTTTGCTTACTGTATCTACACTCACATGCTATGTTGACGACTTCTACCGTTCCGGTCACTTGACCCCTGTGTCAATATATCACCGCCAACTAGATGGAGATGGCTCTATTTGCCACATGAGCGATATACCAGGGGAGCAAAGACAGCGACTCAAGAATTCATAACGTAATAGTTTACACACATTATTATATTTTCTTCTTCAACAGCGCTACAGTTAGAAACTTTAACATTCTTTGGTTATTTTTAAAATTAACAAACAAGTTAATACTTAACGATTACATTAGTGACATGAGTGAGGAGAATTGACATTTCGTCTGGCTAATAATAAAATTAAAAATTACCCTTAATCTTAAATTTAAGTGATAAATTCCAACGACTAGTTTTTAACCAATCATGATGCAAAACACTTGAAAATTCAACCAATGGGAACAGTATTATACTGATAAAACCCCGTTACCCCGATAATTTTCCGCTAACAGGTAAATAAACATTTGTTATTGTTCATAACTCTCAGTGTAACAATTAAATGTGTCAAGTTTCATTTTGCGTTGTCTGTGGAATTTATCTCACCAAATACCACACGACCTCTCAGATTTTCTCCGATAAACTTTTATTTTTAAGCACTCATTTTTTTTGCTTTTAAGCAAAATCATTCAAGCAAACTGACATTAGGTAAAACCCCTCTCCTTCGGAGTCGGGATTTACCATGCAGTTTGCTTTCGTGTTTGTTGCTAAGCAAAAAAAATTCGTACAAAATAAAAATTTATCGATCAGGAGGTCTTGTGATATTACTTCTGATTATTTTTTGACATTTCTTAAAACCAATGAAACGTTTCATTACCTGTCACGTGTCAACGTTTTAATAATCGTGCCATTATTATAATGATAATAAATAATCTCTGTAGCTTTTGCTTTGTCAGATAGTTATTAACAAATAAATAAAATTAACTAAAAACTAAAAACTCCGATTTAGTGATGTTTCTGATCATGAAGCGTATCTGCTTTTTACCTCTCACTAAGAGTGGTATTCGATTCATGCTAAAATTCGCATACCCATATTTTAGTGAATAATCAAGATTTAAGGTCCCTAGAATCCGACAAACAAATTATGAAACCTGCGCAAATTGTTAAATATTTGTATACATTTTTACCTCTCGCTAAGAGAAATATTGGATTCATGCTAAAAATCGCGTATCCAGATTTTAGTGAATAAGCACGATTTATATGTGTGTGTGGATGTGCGGATGTTGAAACCACGGTTTCTCAAATACTATAAAACTTAAAAAATATTTAACTGCAGTTTCCTCAATCTGACATTCCTGAGAAGAGCTGATTAGATTTTGGTAACAATTGGATAAACCGGAAGTAATAGTAGTATAAATAAATAAATATATCATCACGGCATATTACCCATTTCTGGGTGTGCCAGTATCTACAACACATGTAGACATCGGTAATGATGACGATATATTTTACCGTGTGGGCGCTTACCAGGCATCACATCACGGGCACTCATAGCTGGTGTGGAGAGTGCACCACAGGGATCACTTTTGTGCCATTTAAAATTGTAAATATTTGGTTCCCCCAGGTTCGCGACCAGACACTCAGGCACCCGGCCACGGCACCCCATAGAATCCGATTATAACATTTTTAAAATGATGTATGTGTGTATGCGTATGTGTGTGTGTGTGTGTGCGTGTGTGCGTGTGTATGTCTGGATGTTGGAGGGACGATTCCTCAAAAATTATAAGACTTAAGACCTGTTTAACTATGAATTCCTCAATCTGACATTCCTGGGAAGAGCTGAAAATGTTTTGGTAACAATTGGACAACCGGAAGTAGTAGGTTTTTAGAAAAATTCTTCTAAATATAATTTTTTGGAAATTTTTGATATTACAAATATTGAAGAACATAAAATTCTCCATCTAACACACTTAAAAATTTTATTATATCTTGTATAGATTTAGAGATAAAGACACTAATAGAATAATCTAATCGCAAAGGCACTAAGGAAACCAGTTGACAAATTCAAATGTCTATACCATAGTTTGTAAATGACAGATTTCAATGTCAATGTCAAAAATCAACAGTTTTAGTGACAATCTGATAGCTTTTCTGGGAAGTACATTTAATCTTTCTCATTGTTTTATTAATTAAATATTTGAAATTATAGGTAAAATACATATATCTATCAGAAATACCGCCAATCTGGTTAATGAATTGGGAGAATATTTGTGTGCAGAAGACATGTTAAATACAATAAAAAACAATATTTGGGCAAAGTTCCTAAATGTCAGAGATTCTTCCAATTCATTAGCAAGATTGGCGGTATTTCTTATGGATATATGCATTTTACCTACAATTTTAAATATTTAATAAAACAATAAGAAAGATTAAATGTACTTCCCAGAAAAAGCTTTCAGAATGTTGATTGTTGACACTAACATTTACTAACTAATTTAGGAAAAAACAGGCCGTAGGTTCCAAAAATTATGACTAACAGTTATAATCGTCTTTATTTGTAAAAAATAGGACGTTTCGGACAATATTTGTCCATCTTCAGCAATTATAAAGTGTGTGTTTAAATATATTATACAGTTTCTTTATTAGTTACTAATTTTTTTTTTTTTTTTGTGAATGCCCACATCTTGTCTAGAATTATAACAGAGAGTCTTTGGTAATTGAAAAAGACATGTTGCCACTAGAGTGACAAGTTGAGTACTAACTAACTAACATTTACAAACTATGTTATAAACATTTGAATTTGTCAACTGGTTTCCGTAGTGCCTTAGCCTCTGCGATTAGATTACTCTATATATTACAGTGCCTTTGTCTCGAAATCTATACAAGATATAATAATTTTTTTAAATGTATCAGATGTAGAATTTTATGTTCTTCAATAATAGTAATAACAGAAATTTTCAAAAAATAATACTACTACTATTACTTCCGGTTTATCCAATTGGTACCAAAATCTAATCAACTCTTCTCAGGAATGTCAAATTGAGGAAACTGCAGTTAAATATTTTTTAAGTCTTATGGTATTTGAGAAACCGTGGTTTCAACATCCGCACATCCACACACACACACATACACACACACACACACACAAATCGTGCTTATTCACTAAAATCTGGATACGCGATTTTTAGCACGAATCCAATATTTCTCTTAGCGAGAGGTAAAAATGTATACAAATATTTAACAATTTGCGCAGGTTTCATAATTTGTTTGTTGAAAATATAAACCGGCCGATCTATTTTTAGCCTGGGCTGGTAAGTTCGAAATATGAAATGTGGACCTTATTTTTGGGTCTCCTGTATATTAGAAGCGTGTAACGAGCTGTGGTCGGCTCAATACACTCATTTCCACCTGCCTCCCGTCATTCCTGTCTCTTTTTACGCCTCCCTTAATTAAATCCCTTTCTTGACGGGCCACCCCACCGCACACCGCACTCCACCCTACCCCATGCCACGCGACGCCACTGTCACACGAGGGAGAAACGCAGACGAGTACCAGACTCAAATCCCAGAAATCACCGGTATTATTATTCGCTTTATCACCCGTCACCTAGAGGACCTGTTGACGGGTTTTTCTACTCCAGAACGTCACTTGATATTTCAATGGGAAGCTCTTCTTCCTCAATTTATTTACCGGTTAGTTTGGCAAGCACAAGAATGATGAAAGGCCAAGAGGTTTAACCTGACCATTAACAAATCTGGTAATACTGGATCATGTTCTGTTATAGTTGTTGCTAATTTAATAATTATTCGTGAATCTAGGCTGCGTTCCAAAATCAAGAGTACTGAGTATTGGAGTTGGAGTTAGAGTATGATGACGTATTTAAGAGTGTAGTGTGTTTTGAAATGAATGAGAGTTTTGTTAGAGTAAAAAAAAATTAAATTAAATAAAAAATAATTTTAAGAAATTAACAAAATGACTTTTAATTACAATATTACTCCGTATTTCAAACGTACTTTTATAATAAAAGCACTTTTATGGAGCACTCTCCTCATAATATAATGTGAAAGTACGGTCCATAAAAGCACTTTTATTTTAAAAGTGTGCTCGTAATACCGGTCATTGCGTTTACTTATGTTTATTTTCAACTAAAAGCATATTTTCTTCTTCAACAAGACAAATTACTTTCATATGTTGAGAATCGTAAGCATTGCTGTTTGAAAATATTGTGCAGTAATTTCTGTACATTTCTCCATACTAGGGTAAGTGAAGTATTACTTTAGAATAAACTATGGTTATTTTGGAACAGATTAAGAGTAAACTATGAGTTAGAATGTTTTTATAGCCTTTATCCATTTTTATTTTAACACTTTTATTTCTAAAAATTCAAGCAGTTGTTCAAATACTATAAAAGTGCATACACTTACGTAACATTCTCTTTACAATCAAATAATATTACTATCAAATTTATATCTCTACCCATTTTTGAATTATTACCCTAAAAGTCAATATACCCCACATTTAGATAAAAACTTCAAAATTTTCAAAAATCTAATTTGTATGTATCTAGATACTTCTCTATGCGCTGATTCCAAATTTTGAAACCGCAGGTCGATATCTCTTTTCGTTCTCGAGATATTTAGATTCAAAGTTTTGCTCAAAACTGCCCATTTTTAGGTATTAATGGGCCGAGATATGAATTTGGCAACGTCACCATTCGATTCTACGGAGAAAAATACATAAGAATAGCAATTTTCGTAATTTTTGTCCAACCGGTTCATTTTTTATGAATAAAAGCTTGAAAACCCCTGAAAATGACCAAAATCTGAAAAAATCATAAGGGGTACCCCTTAGATTTTTTCGATTTTTGGCCATTTTCAGTTATTTTGCGTTAGAGATTTTATGCGGTGTTCAAAAATTCTGAAAATTGGTGTACTTATGTAATTTTGCCCGTAGAATCGAATGGTGTTGTCGGCAAATTCATATCTCGACGCATTTTTGGGTTATTGCCCAAAAATGGGCAGTTTTGAGCAAAACTTTGAATCTAAATATATCGAGAACGAAAAGAGATATCGACTTGCGGTTTCGAAATTTGGAATCAGCGCATTGAGAAATATCTAGATACATTGAAAATTTTGAAGTTTTTATTTAAATGTGGGGTATATTGACTTTTGGGGCAATAATTAAAAAATGGGTAGAGATATAAACTTGGTAGTAATATTATTTGATTGTAAAGACAATGTTACGTAAGTGTACGTATTTTTAGAGTATTTATATATGAGTATACATAATGTATATTCATGTGATAATTTTATTGGATTTATACAATATTTTCCAAAGATCTCTCTTTTTGGAATTTGTAAAAAATTGTAATATGTTCGTGTTACAATTTTACTGGATATATAGAATCTTTTCCAATGAACTTTTGGTATGGGATCAAATTAACGGAAGGTTTTGTGCTGGCCACAACAGATTTTTTGTATAATATATGATTTTAAGTTTCTAAAAATATATTAAATAATAAAAATGTAAAGAAGGTATTTGTGTTGAGCAAACCTAAAAATTCAAAAATATGACAGAAAGGAGTGCGCAACATTCGGTTAGCAAAATTTAAATTTATCTTCACACTAAAGATCTTTCTACCAACGTTTCCAAGTCCGAAGAAAAGAACAGACCATTGAGGAACTACTAGAAGAAGTAGGAAGCATGCCTTCAATCTAGAGCCGATTGGTATGGGTTCCAAATCGTGGAAATGCAAAATAAAGAACTTGCCAACACGGTGGGTTCCCAGTGTAGCGGTTTCTTTGATAACTAAATCATACTTAAATGGTGGCATCGATATTTTATATTTCTCGCCTCCTCTCGTCTCGCGTGCAGCTATTAGTATACGAATAATAATAGGAAAGACTTACAATAATATATCTAATAAATCTCTGGCTGGTGGCTGGGAAATCTTGCCTCTTTTGCATTGTTAAATTAGTATAAATTATTCGTTGGTTTGGCGCTTGGCTTTTAGGGCTGGTGATGGAAAACGTCTTTTAATGCTCTTACAGTTCGGCTGGGTACCTGTGTCTCTCCGCTTCGCTCCGCTTGGGTAGAGGGTGCATACGTAACCGTAGTTTTGCTGCCGCTACTCTGTAGTGTAGTGTGTGTGTCAGGCACAGAGGAGAGGAAGAGTTGTTTGCTGTGGGCGTAGGAAGGAAGCTCAGGAAGTTGTACAAAGCTGACGGCGCGGCTGGTTGGCTCCGGACACACTACGGTTAACTTTCCTACCTGCCATGCCGCTGGCCGTGATTTACACGGGGTATTTTTACGCTTCACGCGCAACTTGTGTGGGATTGCTTTGCGAATGAGCAAAAATCTACTGCTGACAAAATCTGCACAAAATACTACTCAAGTTTCATGTATAAAAAAACACTTTTTTTCAATAAAGCCATGTCCGCAAATGAGTCGTTTTCGTTGTAGAGCAAGAAAAATAAATTCTGATGTGGCCAGCACATTACCTCTCGCCATTTCCGTTTTCTTACATAAATATCGAATTTAACATTTTATATACACGTAACAATGACTACCCGTGAGGTGACGCCTGGTAAACGCCCGCACGGTACAAATAAGTCATCATCATTACCGATATTTATTATTATTATTATTATTATTATTATTATTATTTATTTTTTAATAATATAAGGAATCTTGTCCTATTCTTCTAAAATGTTCAAGATTGGCACCAATTCATTGCGAGGATTAGCAGTATTTCTTAAGAATATTTCTGTATTATTACATACGAGGGATGTACAATATTTATTGTCCCTATAGTATATTACATCCGAGGTGGGAGATGTTTCATTACAGCCGAGGGCTTATATATATTACCGAGAGGCGAAGCTTCGAGGTGAGATAATGCGCGAGGCTGTTATAAAACTCCCACCGAGGTTATGTATACTATGTTATTCACAATCATTCTCATTTTAAATCAATAATTTTCAAAATCAATGAATTATAACCTTTAATTTTATTAATATTTTGACAGCTGTCATAAAATTTGTTTAGCCTACTTAATGAGCCTGTTTCACATTTTTCAAAAACTATTTTAAATGAAAGTTTATGCAATGATTTTCTTAGTAATAATTTTTATTTTAATAATTTGTTGTTATTTGTGGAAATAATTAAATAAAAAGATTAGCGCCCTGAAAAACTACCCCCCACTCCTGTGACGTAGAAGCACATACATTACATCATTAATAGCCAATAGGAAAATAGTTTTTCCATCACCTAGGTTTCTTCATATTATTTACGTAAAAAACGTAAGCTTACAGTTTGTCACATGTTAATAAAA
Organism: Ophonus ardosiacus; assembly: GCA_943142095.1. Taxonomy (NCBI): domain Eukaryota; kingdom Metazoa; phylum Arthropoda; class Insecta; order Coleoptera; family Carabidae; genus Ophonus; species Ophonus ardosiacus. The sequence goes on along the minus strand of OW964823.1, from coordinate 8,725,106 downwards.
AATCTTTTAATTTGACATTTGACGCTGACATTGCTCATTGTAAATGAATAATAATTACACTCTAGCTAAGTCGGACAATTTACCGTTGGTCAGTAGCTGGATGGTGGCTGAATTTATATCAGAGAATGATTGTTTTATTGCTACCGAAATAAGGGGTGTTAAATATCTGAGATAAAATAAAATATAAGAACTGAATTTACTATATAAATTGATAATATATTTTACTTCAAGGTTCTGGTCATGATTCTTACATTGAATCTGCTATAGGATATGTAGATCTATGTCGAGAAAAAATATCTGTATAGTAGATGGAAAGTTTGCCCTGAACATAAAGTGAAGCAACAAAAATATACTGTTATCTTGAAGGTGGATGAAAGTTGAAATGATCTTCACAAACATGAAAACACGATTTTTCTGACATTATCAGCTTTTCAACCTATTGCTTCTAGTCACAATTTTCTTTCCTTCGCATCTTTTGACAAATTTATAAACTCTATAGTAGGTTTGTTCCTAACAGTATTTTTGTAAGAAGGCACAATATAATATCGTAAATTACTCATTTTATTTTGAACTTTTTATTACCTACATATTATACAACTTGAACCAATCTTAAAAATTTGACATTTGTTTGACAACTTTGACAATACACTTGACACCAAACACAATTTTTTTTACATTATAAACGGACCAATTAGAACCGCTGAAGATGTATGTGTTCTGACGTCACATTCTGTTTCAGATCACGTGACTTATTCAAAATTTTATCCAAATTTCAAAAATTAATTGTAAAATATTTAAAGGATATTTCGTGATATTTTTAAATTTGAGGCTCTTTAAAGAACAATATCTTTTAAAATTTAATACTTAGAAGTCATATAAAAATTCTTACAACAGCCCTATTATGGGGATCTACGGCAATGTTGCTAGGCAATCCCTACATAAACATTTCCAACCCAAGAGATGGAAGTGAAATATGTTATTTCCAACCCAAGAGATTGTCATTAAAGTTAGGAATGACGTATTTTCCAACCTCCAAAAGGTTAAGAATCTGTATATTACTATAATGATTGTGTATAAACAAATTTATTTTTCAACAGACAAAATACAATATGTACTTATATAGCCTAATATATAAATGGCGAGAGATCTTATGCTGGCCACAAGAAATTTATTTGTGTTTACAAAAAATGTTAAATACGGTACTTATGTAACATAAATGAAAATAATGAGAGGTACTTTGCTAGCCATAGCAGAAAAATCACCTTGGTACGCTTGGAACGCGCCTGGCAATAGAATTAGCGGTAGGCTGGTGCAGCCGCATTTCAATATTAAACACTTTTGCCTAAAATGCTAATCACTTTATCGTCATTTATCCTTATCTGCATTTCCTTCAATTTCCTTACGCAGGTACGACGCCACGCCACGCCAAGCAAGCGTCCTCTTTCTCCGTTCTTATCGGCGCGATATTTACATTTCTCCCTCCATCGACGCGGCCAAGGGGAACCAGCACCGCCACCGGAAATATTCAAATGAATTTCTAATCTGAGGCGCCAGCGAATGTCTTACCACGCCGTGTGTTCGTAGACTTGCGATTGATTTTACACCCAGAACACTTCTTACTACAAGGTAAGATGCAAGAGTTTCAATCTAACACTAGTGTGTCTCGTCACTTGTAAAAATCTCAACACTCGACAATCTTAACAGGGAGATATTTTCAACTAAATTTCATTTTATTTTGCTACATAAAAAAATCTGTTGTGGCCAGCACAAGACCTCTCGCCATTTCCATATTAGGCTAAGTATTATATTGCAGTTCGCTATCGAATATTTAACATGTCTTCTGCACATTTTTTTTATGTAGCAAAATAAAATAAAATTTACTTGAAAATATCTTCCTCTTAAGATTGTCGAGTGTTGAGATTTTTACAAGTGACGAGACACACTAGTGTTAGATTGAAACTCTTGCATCTTACCTTATTTTGGTAAAGTTCTGTAATGTTTTTGTTATAAAACGACGATTCTATAGCAAAGTGCAATACAATACTTATATAACATAAAATGGGAATGGCGAGAGGTATTGTGCTAGCCACAACTGTTTTTATGAGTAAAGGTTGAAAATGCGAGACTTTTTGTCTCATCCTGTACAACCTGTCGTAGGACGTCGTACAGTGTGTGACCAAGCCAAGCCAAGCTCCATGTTTAAACACCGAGCTTCCGAATCCAGTGTAACTTTAAAACTCAAACACTTCGCGAACAATTAATTATAAATTAGCGTCGGCGGGCGGCCGGGCGGGCGAGCGAATGCCGGGGGTTGAAGGGCCGGGCGGCGCGGCGGGTGTGCGTTGGGTGACGTACAACTTCTGTGTTTTACGGTTTCACTGTAGCCAAGTGCAGCCGTTAATTAACGCGGATAAAACCTGGCCTGTTCGGGATACCTGTACCTATATACGTGGCGTGTGTTTGCGAATGGAAATTCAATTAAAAGTGAGTCGCGACCGCCGATGTGCGAGAAACATAGACACAGAGAATTTGAATAAAATAAATAACAAGTTGGAATGCAAATTTTTCACCATCTGCCACACAAATACATTATTCATACCCTACATGAATATTTTTTCCATATAAACGTTTACATTTATTATGATTTCATTTCCTGAATAAAGTCACAAGTGGTTAGGGATTTTAGCGTCGTAAAAATTAGGTATTCCGCGAGCAGAAGTAGAAACGTTAAAAATCAAAGTCGGAGACAAATTTCACGCAATCCGTCTAAATTACCGGTGGTTAGAGGAGCGTGACTGCGGCGCGTGAGTCACGCGCTGCGCGTGATTACAAGAATATAAATCCAACGCGGGTTAGCTTAGCTTAGCTCCAAGTGGTACCGAAACCGAGGAAGACAAATGAGGATTTTTATACAGCGACGGCAGTCAACCCACCGCCGCGCTTTCATTTTTTCCAAATGCTTTTTGTTCTCCGTCCCGACCGGATGAGATCGTCGAAACGAAACGCACTTATCAAGGGCACTTAAACGCCGCTTTATTGCTCCCTGATAGGTTGTAAAAGGGTTAGCGGTGATAATTCACACAGATGAGAACAACCGCCTTCCTTCTTACTTACTTCAAGACTTCATCTCATTGGGTTTATTATGTCGACGCTATTTAGTGTTTGTCAAAAATTTAAGCCACCCACAAGGTCACCAACAGCCAGATTCACAAAAAAGTTTAAGGTAATCCTTATTTTTGGATTAGCGAATTCTACTCTTATTTTGACAGTTTATATCTTAAAATGTAGTCTAATCTATTCCTAGTACCTACCTTTATTGATAATATCATGAAAATTCAATTTTAAATACCGGAATAGAATAGAATTCACTAATCCAAAAATGAGGATTAGCTTAAACTTTTTTGTGAATCGGGCTGTAAGAGTTCAAGGGGGGGAATTGAAACAAAGTATCGTTTGAACTGTCATAAATTCGATTTTCAAATAAAAGTCACAGATAATTCAATACTGCACCTAAAATAATAATAATTATTATTATTTGACTTTTTGTAACCTATAAAATTAAATTTTTGACAGTTCCAATGATATGATTTCTTTATAATTTTGTTTCAACTCCATGGCTATCGCTACAAATATAATAAAATTTATATAATTTCAAATTCTATTTTACAAGTTACCAGACATGGATTTGTTCAGTGATTTTTTATTTGAAACATTTTTGTCTAAAATTAATTAGAGACTTTTGCACAAAGAAAAAATATTTTCCCATGTTAAACGCCTATTGTCAGATTTTTCCCTGTATAAAGCATGTTCTATTTTTCCTACAATTTTTTAATGCTTTTTAGTAATTTTAATAACACTAATATAGCCGCCTCCGTGGTCGAGCGGTTATAGGTAGCGCTCAAGCGCCCTTCACCGCTCGACTCTTGGGGTCGTGGGTTCGATTCCCACCAGGGGCTTGGATGTTTGCTGACCGTGTCAACTATATAGCATGACCTTGAGACTTTCGGTTAGTTATGTATTACGACACTTAGCGCTAGTGGTGCTTCGTTCGGATTAATTCGTTAAAATTCGTAAATGCTCGGATGTTCGGTGATTTTTAAATCGTAGCGGCTTGGCTGCAAGTCATACTGACAATTCAAATTTGAAATTGTATTTTCGTGAAGTATTATTCTTCATTATTGTGTTATTTTCTATTGTGTTTATTTGCTTCTGCAAAATGCCAAGAGGTTGTTGTGTGCTGGGTTGTGATGTTGAAAATACAACAAAACATTATTTTCCTACTCAGAAGAAATTTACAAAATTTGGATTGAACGAGTAGCTCATCCAAATACAAGATAGAACAAGAAATGAAATGATTAGAGAACAATTATAATGTAAATTTGCATTGGACTTCATTGAGCAGAGAGAGCTAGCTTGGTGGGGCCATATGATCAGAATGAACGAAGCTGGACTGGTGAGACTAATATGCATGACAAAAGTGGTAGAAAAAACAGACCGAAAGACAACTGAGTTAAGCTAATATTGAAGATCTTGGAGACGATTCAAAACGCTAAGAAGATGGCAAGGAATAAGAAGCAATGTGCGAAATTTGTAGACAACAAGACAACTAAATGTATTTGTATACCCTGCACCTTATGGTAATAGGATATCTGACCATATTTTTATATTTTCCTAATGTAATTTTAAGAAATAAATATGCGTTCAATTTCTTGTTAAATATATATTTTGTACTTTTCTGTTTATTACTATATCAATAAAAAGAATAAATATATTCTTAATAGTAATGCGGGATGCAGACTGTCTCCGATACTACCCGCCATACTGATTTTAGTTATGTCTTACGACACCGAGAGCTAGTGTCGCAGGGCATGAATGCCTACTACTTTAACATTGCAGTTGACTATCTTAATAGTATCTGTTGTCTGTGGATGTTTGTGTATGTCCTAAATTATAACTACGACTATTTCACTCATACATTTATAAACCAATCCAAATTCACGATTCTGCCTAGTTACCAAGTTTCATTTAGACAAAACAATCTCACAAAAAAAATTTCGCACCCTTTAAGCCAATAAGATGCTGTATTTTTACAAGTAAGTGAGTTTTGATAAGTGAAATTTTTTTGACGTTTTAAGCGTTTTAAGAGTGCCTAGGAAATATTGTTTATTTAGGTACCTGTCAAAGTCCTGTCCGCTTATTTTTATTCTTGAAATAGTCATCCGAATACCATTCGTGGTTAAATTTTATCCTGGCAAAATTTTCAGATTGTTACTCGAGCCTTTTGCTAATTTATCTCGTGACATTGATCAAAAATCACTCGCTTTACAGCTCGTGATTTTTTTGTCAATGTCACTCAATAAATTGCTAGGCAACCGGCTCTCGTAGCAATCTGAAAATTTTCCGGCAAAAATTTACCACTTATGATATTATACCGTGAGTATTTTTTAACGTGAAACATTGAGTTTGTCATATCCATGGTTACGACTTAATATTTGATTGACAGCAATGTATTTGACCGTTCCATTTAAAATGAAACATAGGGAACGAATCTGACAGAAGTATTATATTTAAATATTGTAAGAAATTTAGCCGAGTCAGAGCACTAATCATATTTCGGGCACAAGGTGCACACAGTAGTTTTTCTACATCTAAATTTTTAGAAAACAGGTATAATTATTTAAACAATATTAACCTCTAATGACATCTTGTCAATATGACAGATAACCCTTGAATTTCCGTATAAGTTATGATTTGACATTTGATTAACAGCAATGTATTTGTCTGTCTCATTTAAAATGACACATTTGACAAAAGTATTATTTAAATATTGTAAGAAATTTAGCCAAGTCAGAAAACCACTCGGGCACAAGGTTTATACTATATTTTTTCTAATTTTAAATTAGAATGCAGGTATAATTATTTAAACAAAATTAACCTCTATTGACGTCTTATCAAATGTCAAATTCGTTCCCTATGTTTCATTTTAAATGGAACGGGCAAATACATTGCTGTCAATCAAATGTCAAGTAACCATGGATATAACAAACCCAATGTTTCACGTTAAAAAATACTCACGGTATATGAAAATATAAATTGTCATTAGCCAATCGGCACCGTACCGGAGGCCAGGGGGGTAGAAAAAAAAATAACACTAATATGTCAATTTAATTATATGATTGTTACATGTCAATGACTATATTGCACAATTTTAACTTAAATTTATTAAGTATGTGTTGATAAACGACTGGATAGGTGACGGACCAAAGAATTAAGGAGGAATGCTTTCAAAAAATAAAATTTACTCAATCAAGAGTCCACGTTTCGCTTCCTGTTGAAGTTTCTTCAGGACGAACTATGGGCAAACATTATACACATATTTACAGATTGATTTTTTTGTAATAGTTTCTTACAGCGTGTTAAAATCGACAATATTGATCTCGTCAAGCAATAAAATAATAAATAAATAGTTAAACCACATCATAGAAAAATAATAAGCGAAACGTCGACTCTTGATAGAATAAATTTTATTTTTTGACTGCATTCCTGCTTAATTCTTTCATCCCTTCAATTTATTTAACTTGGCCAAGTTCTTAAATTTGTCAAATGTAAAACAGGCTTTACCGTTCCCATTGCCACCAATGATAGTTCATATAACTTCACAAAAAATAATTGTGTATTCTCAGTGTTGGACCTCGAATTAATCAACCCACCCTTATACTCATATAGCTCTTTGTGAAATGAGAAACGAACCGAAACGAAACGAAAGAGTTTTAATAAGATTGACACGGTCTGGCCATAATCCGAACATAATAATAATAAGTGTCATTTGGGGGAATTGAGTCGCGAAATACAATTGTGCCTAGGCTGTAATAAACATTGTTGAAATTGCATACTGTTCTCTCATCAGCCGACAAGGACGCAATATAAACCAGCTCCAATCTCCGTAATGGCATTAACACATTTCCCAGCACAATGCCCTTTCTCTCTTCCCAACTATAGTTTATAAACAGACACTCACATTCACACAGAGTGCAATGTTTTTACACACCGTGTGAATGCAATTACTCGCATGTCGATAAGGAGAAGATGAACCCCCAGTGCGAAGCGAATGGAATTGCAGCGGCTGCTGAGGTTTTTCGCTGTCGCGAAGAAGAGACAGTGGCAATGCGGAGAACAGCGTTAATTTCGGCGCAAAACACACAAACCAAGTGTTGAGTAGGGCGGCCACAGAGAAGAAGAGAAATGGCGAGGCCAAGCGAGGCGAGGCACGTACCCCAACCCAACCCGTGTACAGGAAGCCTGTCGGCAGCGATTCGCATTCGCAGACGCTAATGAATAACAGTTACCTCACTTCCCAATCGGGCAAAACGGCTAGGCTACTCTCCCGATAGTAGAAAAGGTGTATGAAAACTCTTAATCCTGGTTTACATGGATCAAAACTAGAGGTGGGAGAAACTGGAGTGGAGGTTACCAAATAAACCAATTTATGGACACCAGTTAAACCTAATAAAGGTTCCAATGTAGTAAGAATCAACATAATGTCAGATAGCCAAATTGCTTTAAAGTAAAGAATTAAAAAACACTCGCCATGTTTCACAAGATTTCAGAATCTGAATCAACCTCTCAGTCATCACCAGATGCTGGCCGTGCACATCTAGTAACCATAGACAGATGCGTTTCGTCCTTGTTGGAGCTTATCAGTGTGGTGTAACTGCCGTCTCTTTGCAGATGTCAAACAACTAATTTTTCAATGACAGTAACAATGGGCTACTTGCATGGTACTGAAAATCCGATTTCTGTCACTATATACGTAATGTTATATTGAAAACATATAAAAATATAAATTTTATTTTAAAATAATTATTTGTTTTTTACTAAATTAAAAAAGAAAATTTTCTGTGACGTCTTTATATTGAACTGGGGAAGGGGAAGCATGTTTAAGAATGTTATCAATAGATGGCATGGCGTGCGAGAAAGTTTTAATTTGAATTTGACATTAGTTCATTTTTCTCTCTCTCTCTGGTCTCTCAAATACATTAATTACTTAATAAATAAACACATAGGTAAATATCGATACCAAAAAGATAAACTAAAATACTAACCTCCAAACTATTATTGAAACGTCAAACAGGTGATCTACATTACCCGCACAAACATACCATTACTATGGGACGGCACCACGCTGTGACTTTACGACTATATTGGTGCGGCGTAATTCTACGTCATACATGGCGGGAATTCAAATAATCAAATTTCATTATTTTCTTTCTGGCTAATTAATAAAAATTTTGTCAAAAGAAAAAATATGGGTAGCAAGTTTTTACCTTCTCTTCAAAAATATTAAAAAAAGGTACGCAAGTAGCCCATTGTTTATGAGTTGTCAAAAATTTCCTTCGTAATATTTTAATAGTAATTTACGTAACTAGACCTGAAAGTGATACTTTACTGGGTGATCAAGCTTTGGAAGCTTGTGAGCCCAGTATAGACACTTTCAGGTCATGTTGAGTACAATATTTTTTTGCGATCCTGAAAAAAGAATAAAAAAGTATTATTTTATTTTTTACTGCGAGCAAATAAGAAATAAATAAACAACTGATCTCCATGGAAACATTTAGCTTTACCGGTCCCGGGATCGGTAAAATACTTTCCGATCCCTTATAGACAACTTTCCGAGCTAGCTCAGCAAAGAAGGACTTTCCGGTCTAAATAGTGATCAGAATGAACTCATTTTCTGGGCGATTAGTAACATCCGTTTGTTCGACCTAATAGTATTTTACTACCGTTGTTATAAATAAGACGATTACTTCTAAACAAGTTGAGAAAATTGACAACTTGTTACTGTCATTAAAAATTAAATGTTTGGCTTTTGGACAGCTTGCTAGATTAAATTTATTTTAAAAATTTCGCAGTGCAGACACTCAGATTTAATTTTTTTCTGTGTGAAACGTAACAGATATCACAAATTACACAGAGAAAAAAAAGTTTACTATTGAATGTATCTTCCTGAAAAAAAATAATAATGTCACGTTATCGGCGTGGCCATTAAAAAGTTACGGTCTAATCAATGTTGGGACACCTAAGTTTCATACACTAGTGGTTCACTAATAATAACAAGTATCATCTTATTAGATGACTTTTAACCATATGAACTGTCATACCAAATTTCATCCAAATCGAATAAAGCGTTCTCTTACTATAGGCAAAATTTTTTTTTTTTTTTGAAGAACTTTGAAGCAGAATACTGGCTAAATGGTACACTTTCCGGTAGAAGCAAGTTTGGTTAAATCGTCTTATTTTAGCCTCAGGAATCTGTGGTTAAGCCATGTCCCCATCTTTTAGAGACTATACCATACAAGATAGTTGATTTAAATCAAATAAATATATCACGGCATATTACCCATTTCTAGGTTTGCCAATCTGCTTTGTTACAGATATTGGTAATAATTATGACATATTTGTACCATGCGGGCGTTAAGCAGGCGTCACTTCACGGGTACTCATTGCTGACGTGGAGAGTGCACCACAGGGGTCATTTTTGTGCCATTAAAAGTCGAACTATTTGGCGTCGGTAAGCTAAGAAGCTATTATTTGACAGTAAATTTGACGTTTTGCACGAATTATAGCAATGGACATGATTTGTTTAATTAGTGCGCATCAACATCAAGGCATAGTGTGCTCCTTCAATACACTAAAATCTAATTCCTAAAATCCTAAATAATCATGTTATTTAGGGCACATAAATTTAGGATTTTGATATTAGGGTGATAAAAGTGCAACATCGGACATAGCCTTAATCTGAAGCATCAAAGTAAATCGAATTCTAAAGCGTTGCCATACAAACCAAAGCTTGTCATTAGTATGCCATTCGGAGTTGTATTTACGTGAAGAAGACCTAAATACTAAATGCCAAAAAAACTCCCTGCATTTTTAAAGATGTCTTTTCGTACTACTTTTATTCGGTAGAAAGCCATTCGTTTTTGAAAGCAGTACATATAATTGAGTCTGAAATGTTTGTTTATTAATTAAGATGAGAGTGTATGTCTATATTGTTGAATCTGTGGTACAATGATTAGCTTATGATGGTGACTCTACGAGGCATTCTTACCTGTTGTCTTTTTATTTTTGTTGTTGGCGGGTGCATGGTTTGGCAATTTTGTCTCCGTCAGCAGGAGCGCCATTACATAGCAGCATGCAAACATATTGCGCGCTTACTCGGTCGCCCGTCGCCCAAATAATAATTGCAGTCTGTCCCTGTCTGCTCATGGGCCGGCTTGCTTCTCCATCTCGCTCGCTCGTGATCAATATCCCTCGCGAAGGCGAAGGCGAAGGCGAACCGTGCCGTGCAGCAAGCAGCGGAGGCAACGGTCCCCTAGCTCTCTTGCCCCTCGCACAGTCTTAATTAGGAGTCGGAATCTGCGGCGGACACACGTATAACGCGCCCAGCGCCCGACGCCTGGCTCGGCGCAGCTCCCGCTCATTTATGCCCTCTAGAAATCTCGCAGGCTTCGCGGTAAAATCATAAAATAGCCAACAAGAACGGAATGGATAACGCTCAGGCACATACAGTATACCCAAGCTAACCCACGATCGATGATCGTTCATTATATATCCACACACATACACTCATTTTATCCTTTATTCATTCAAGTTGCAACTTAACCAAATCACTCTCACAACCCAATATTATTTTCATTTTTATTTGGTTGGGGATTGAACGACCTGGTTCCTTCATGCTTTCTCCACGAAAACTTTGAAAGCCTGTAATAAGTAACCACAACTAAATGTACATACCAGCCTAGATTCACAATAGTTCGGCCGGCTAACAATTTCAACAAATTATATAATTTACACAAATGGTGAGAAACTTCTACAAAATTCTTTCGACTCATTTAAAAGGTAGATGTTAAACACACAAAAACTGTGGGCCAAATTACAGGTGCTAATAGTTCGGCCCAGTGGCGGATCTATAGGGAAAATAAAGGGGGCAATACCCCCCCCCCCCCCTATGAAAATTGGAAATGTATTTTTATATATATATATATACTGAAAAAGAAATGCAAAAAGTATTCCTCAAGGCAGTTTAAAAATACCGGAAATATTGAAATAATCGGGCACTTATTTTAGATGATAGCCGAGTTTCTATCCCAGATTTGTCTATCAAATGGGCAAATGTGATGATTTTGCTTGAGAATTATGAAGAAAAAAAAAAGAAACATGGGTTCTACAAGGTAGAAATGAATCATATTAAAACAATCCAAACTGGTAACTTTTTCATCTAGGCGACAAAACAAGTCTGATTTTCACTCCCGAGATTCAATTTTTATTTTCTTTACTCCAAAAAATTTACAAATTACATCATAAAAGCATTTACCTAGGGCCTGTAGATAATTGGAGCCCTAATCCGCGAAATAACTGTTACAAAAAAAAAAAAAATACAAAAAAAAATTGTTACAATAATGACTAATCAAACAACAATTGATTATAATAATAGTTACTGTATGTTTTATGTTTAACTAAGGCATATACATTGTGTCAAGGTTGTAGATAATTCAGTGAATATAAGTCCCTGTATTTAAAACCCCTGTTTTCTTAAAAACACGTATTTGATTACAATAAAGAAATGTTTAATTATAATAAAGATTTTGATCATAATAATGGAAATAGCTAATAACGAATATTCTTTTTATTAGAGTAATCAAGTTGACAATAATAATAAGAAAATTCTTAAAATTGGTAAGACTGATACATAAATTTATTTCCTGTTCACATTTTGTTATTAAAATATTTGTTGTTTTTTTTATACCCACGTACTTTTATTTCTTACATTACCCATAGAGTAATAATCTAAAGCATCTCAATCACTCAAAATCCTTTTAGCTGACAGGCCCCTGCTCTGACGTAACCTATTTCTATTTATTATCAAAATGACATCAAATAGTATTTCCGCCTTCATCTGGTGTAGTGTAAACTGTGGGATAAAAAGATCCGCAGAATTGCATTGCCAATTGAATATTTTTTATCACTTGTAATACAATTTCATTCTTGGTATATTCACAAGGGCATACATGTATTATTTGTTGATTATAAAATTGTAGGAACTAGTTTTTCGATCAGTTAAAAGTCTAAAGTAGATCCTGAATAAGACTGGATTATAATATCAGGTTTATTTACAGATTATCTCACTATTTAATAAAGTAAGGCTTGAAATATCCACCTCCTAATAACTTTATTTGGCGAATAATTTCTATAGTAGGTAATACAATTGTATTAAAAAAGTAGTTATTATTGGCCAAATATAATTAGTATGAAGTTTATTAATATTACTAATTAATAACTGAAATATTATTTTGGACTTTTGGGTTTTTACAATCGAACTTTGGACAATTTGTAATGCAACCTTGTCGCCCTCCTTTTATCATTATTTTTTCCACTGAAGTGGTTTAATTTTCGACGATAAAATCCTTTAAAGTTATTATTACATATACATACATATAAACCCTATTGAATACAATTCTGTTAGCTCAAAGATTGTAATTTTGGCCGATTAGCGTCGCGTCGCGCGTTACGGAATAAGCGTATATTTTCCGCGCTACAGTATCTTGAGTCCAAGATCCAAGAAGCATCACCTGCAGTGTAGTATCGCTTTAAAGCCCAGCTTTATAACCAAAAGTACATTAGGGAGACTCTTAAGCTTGGAAGTGTACATAATGCAGTCTTAGCGTTTAAAGTCTGCGCCCGTCTTGAGGGCCGGCCTCTCGATCGATGGTAATTAATTATTTTTGGCATTATCGATGCACGAGCCGTCTGGTTTCTTTCGCTAATTCACGAACCGAGAACGAGCAATAAAACACTGCGCGACTCAGATTGCCACAGCCAAGCCACTGGCAGTATCTCAGAGGAGAGGAAGGACCCCGGCCCCCGTGATTAAAGCCAGTCGTGCATGCATAACGACAGTAGAATGTTACTGCGACCCTTATAAATACCATCATGCACCCTTTGACTGACGCGGCGTTTCTTCTGTTGCAGATCTCACGGCGTCTGGAGGTCCTCCCAGTCGACTGGCCACCACGCGGGAGGAAATGAGTAAGGTATGTATTATTATTATTATTATTATCGTAGTTGAGGTCTTTAATGACCATTAAAGATACCTATCATATAGCTATACATAAGCGGCTGGATAAGTGATGGACGAAAGAAATAAGCAGGAATACAGTCAAAATACACTGCTCAACATTTGAACTGGTACACTTATATAACATGCAGTAAAAGTAAACAACCCTTCTTAGGCGTTTGGCATGACTTCCTACATGATCAGGGCTGTGTTTCGGAATGCAAACAAATGCCTATCGAATAACAAATGTCATTCTATCACATTTTCTAGAAATAGATCTGATGTTTGCTATTCTTACACTTTCGCTGGTAAAATAATTAATCCTGTCTCAGAAGTAAGGGATTTAGGAATTCTTTATGGTAAAAAACTTATTTTCGATGTACATGTCGACAACGTAACAAAGAAAGCATTTAAAATGCTTGGTTTTCTTATCAGGTCATCAAAGAACTTTAAAAATCCCAAAACTTTAAAAGTTTTATATTTTTCTTTAGTACGAAGCCAATTAGAATTTGCAACAATTTATTGGTCACCTCAGTATGCTATTCATATTAAAAGAATAGAGCGTATTCAAGAAAAATTTTGTAAATTTATTAGATATAAATTTAATAATTTTGAAATTAATATTTTACCTCTGGAAAAACGGCGAATCGTAATTGACTTGATATTTTTATATAAATTAGTAAATAATAGAGTCGATTGTCCTGATCTATTAAACAGTTTGGGCTTTCGCGTACCAATTTATACGACTAGAGCAACGGATTTATTCTTTTTAGGATTTAATAGAACTAATGCTGCTTTCAATTCTGCACTAAATCGTCTACCATTTTTTTACAATAAATATGTGTCTTATCATAATTCAATTGATATATTTCTTTTTAGTTTAAAAAACAAGTGACAAATGTAGTACCGTCCTTTAATTAGTTATTTGTTATTAATTTTTCTATTATGTTTTCATTGTAGTTGGTTATTTGTAATGAAATGTATGTAACTTAATTGCTAATGTATTTTTTATTTTGCATTTATGTTGTATGTGCTTTCCTGTTATTGAGACATAGTCCTGTTGGAAAGCCGAAATAAAATTTAAAAAAAATAAAAATAACATATTCAGTTGTTGTTTATCTGTCATAAGTGCAGTTAATGAGCTCGCGGACGCTTATACTTTTTCAAGTTTTAAGAGAATTTTTTCGAATATCTCGAGTAAGTTTTAATTCAGAGTGGTTGACTGCATTTTAAAGATGCCATTAAGGCATTTAAGTATTGAAGAGATGAGCCAAGCTAAAATGAAGATTTTCCTATTTTACTATTAAAACATTTGAAATTTGTTATTTAAGTTTTATTCTTTTAATTCTTCGCCCTAAAAGTGTTTCCAGAACCATATATTATCAATTAAGCAATTAAGGTCTTGCTCAAAAAGTAGTAAATTGTTATATATATATATATATATATATATATATATATATATACAGTGTGTCCCATTTAGGTATTTTTATTAACTAATAAGTGGCGTACGAAATAAATTTTCATATCCGTAAATTTTCGAGATATAACACAAACTTATATTTTTTTAAATGGCACCCATATCTTATTTTAGTCTCAAAAAATAATTATTTTTTTTCTCTTTTCAATGATGTAAGGGTTATTATGTTTTATATGTGTTTTGCTCCTAAAATTTAATTTCTTTCTTTTTCGTTCTTGAGATATTTAGATTTAAAGTTTTGCTCAAAACTGCCGAGATATGAATTGGGCGACATCACCATTCGATTCTACGGACCAAAATTCATATGTATAGCAATTTTCATAATTTTTGTCCAACCGGTTCATTTTTTATGAATAAAAGTTAGAAAACTCCTGAAAATGGCCATAATCTAAAAAAATCGTAAGGGGTACAACTTAGATTTTTAGCCATTTTCAGTTATATTGCTTCAGAAATTGTATGCGGTGTTCAAAAATTTTGAAAATTGGTGTACTTATGTAATTTTGCCCGTAGAATCGAGTGGTGTTGTTGCCAAATTCATATCTCGCAAAACTTTGAATCGAAATATCTCGAGAACGAAAAGAGATATCGACCTGCGGTTTCAAAATTTGGAATCAGCGTATTTAGAAGTGTCTTTTCTAAACATGTCTAGGGTACTTTTACTTATGTACATATGATGCAAGCTATCGCTTCGACAAATATCGAAAATCTCCTAACGGTTAAAACTTAACTACAGATACAAAGATAAAAAATAAATAAAATCATCCTCTATTCTACCTCCATGAGGGATAATTTTTCATGTTTTATTTTCGCGGCAAAAGGTAGCCTATGTCCTTCTCCAAGGTCCAATCTATCTCTATACCAAAATTCATCAAAATTGGTTCAGCGGTTTAGGCGTGAAAAGGTAACAGACAGACAGACAGACAGACAGATAGACAGAGTTACTTTCGCATTTATTATATTAGTTTGGATTTTTCGAGGAACTTTCTGTATGGAATTTTTGGAAAAATATATTATGTTTGTGTTACAATTTTAATAGATATATACGAGCCCTGCGCCAAAAGAATTCGCCTACATCCCTTCTCTTTACAAGGTACCTACACATTTATTAATTATGCTAGCGCATTTTCTGTAAGCAATTAATTAACTCTAATAACATAAAAGTAAGTTTATGAATAATAATTGAATAAGTGTAAACAATATCCTTTTATATAAAAAATTATAATAAATAGATGTGGGCGAATTCTTTTGGCGCAGGGCTCGTAGAATCTTTTCCAATGAACTTTTAGTAAGGGATTTGTACAAAATACATCAAATTAACGGAAGGTGTTTCGTAATTCAACAATATTGAAAAAAAAAACGAATAAATTATAGCAAAGAAAAAAATTGCTGTGTGAGATTGTAGAAAGATTGAAAGAGAATATTAAAAATGTGTTCAGAGCCACTGCAGATTTCTTAATAATTTTATTAATGGTATGTATGTTGTGTATGTATGTACATTATATCGTATGCCTATAGATGACAGTCCATTAAGTGTAGCGCAGACACGCGACCTAATCATTACCACCCGGCACACAAATGCACATAAGTAACGCTTCGATTTCATGAAATTAATAGCTACGAAATTGACACGTGCTTTATGTGGAAAGTACTTTTATTATTTCCTTTTTTATTTCGTTTGGTTTTATATCGGTGGCGATAGCCGTTCCATCTGCGTATAGTGCCCAGTTCTTACTGTAATTTATTGCTTTTTATACGTGAAATTGTCGTCATTACGGGCAACGGAACGGATAATATCGCCACGAAACGCCGATACACTATTTTATTCCATTTTCACATTAGATCTTAAAGATTGGTTGACGTTCACGGTTCACAATACCTTCTCACTTTTAGTTCCAAAAAAGTAAATTCAGTTTTGGAAAAACTAATTTTCATTACAGAAAAAGTAAATTATATTTGAAAAAAGTAAATACATCGGAAAAATATTCTCCCAAGTTTTGAAGGTTAATTTAAAAAATCTGTTGTGGCCAGCACAAAACCTTCCGTTAATTTGATGTATTTTGTACAAATCCCATACCAAAACTACATTGGAAATTCCATACAGAAAGTCCCTTGGAAAATATTCTATATGTCCAATAAAATTATCACATGAATATACATTATGTATCTTATACATAAATACTCTAAAAATGCGTACACTTACGTAACATTTTCTTTACAATCAAATAATATTACTACCAAGTTTAAATTTTACCCATTTTTGAATTATTGCCCCAAAAGTCAATATACCTACCCCACATTTAGATAAAAACTTCAAAATTTTCAAAAATCTAATTTTTATGTATGTAGATATTTCTGATTCTAAATTTTGAAACCGCAGGTCGATATCTCTTTTCGTTCTCGAGATATTTAGATTCAAAGTTTTGCTCAAAACTGACCATTTTTGGATAATAACCCAAAAATGGGGCGAGATATGAATTTGGCGACAACACCATCCGATTCTACGAGCAAAATTACATAAGTACACCAATTTTCAGAATTTTCGAAGACCGCATACAATCTCTAAAGCAAAATAACTAAAAATGGGCAAAAATCGCAAAAATCTAAGGTACCCCTTACGATTTTTTCAGATTTTGGCATTTTTCAAGGGTTTTCAAGCTTTTATTCATAAAAAATTAACCGGTTGGACAAAAATGATGAAAATTGCTATACTTATATATTTTTGTCCGTAGAATCGAATGGTGATGTCGCCAAATTCATATCTCGACCCATTTTTGGGTTAATACCGAAAAATGGGCAGTTTTGAGCAAAACTTTGAATCTAAATATCTCGGGAATATAAAAAAGTTCCTTGGAAAAGATTCTATAAATCCAACAAAATTATAACTTGAACATACACTATGTAAATTGCACTTGACACTGCCATCTGTCATTATAATTATTTGGATATGAAAGTTAATCTCTTTATAATTCTCTAACCCTATATCTATTGAATATGGAGGAAAATGTATAATCAAACCGTATAAGACAATAAGATATTCTTTCATATTGATAATCACATAAAATGTCAAAAAAATATATTTAATTGCGTCTTTTCAAGAAAAACTGTTCAGAACTTCAAATAAGGGAACTTTCGGTTATACCAAATCTAATCAGCTCTTCATATAAGCATAAGAAGAAAAGGAATACGATAGAATTATAATTACACACATGGACACAGGCACACATACAAACATCATCGTAAAACTAGTGAAATCGTATTCTATGAACCTTAAAACGTTTCTTATTCATTAAAAACTCACCACCAAATATACCTTCCTTCCTTATCTAAACTGACGGAAGGTAAGAATATTATGAATTTTAATAATTTAAGCTTGTTTCAGCATTTCATGAAGACAATTTTCCTTTAATTCTAATTATTATTTAGGAAAAACATTGGAGTAAAACGGGAGTTAATATTTTTGACATTATTATAAACCTTGTATAGAAAAACGATGTCTTGTATGACACTGTCTATAGGCAAAAATAGGAATAGGAAAAAATCTGTCAGTTTAAAAATGGCTCTTTCCTTTATTTGTAAAAAGCTATACAAGCTTTGTACATTAATGAGGTGCTTATATTGACAAACAGTCGATGATGCGTACAACTGCCAATAACGTTCCGAATCTTCATTCAGTAATGACACTCAATTTAAATAATACACGCGACGTTGCTCGGCAGACGCAAACGAAAGACGAGCCATGTTTCGAATCGTCGATGTAGGTGTACGAGCCATTAAAAGTTTTCGCTAGTCTGTAGCTTAATGTGCGCGCCTTGTCGCTCGCTCAGACTTCGTTGCGCGAGGAGATTTTTAACGAACACTGCAATACTTTACATATTTGCTGTACGAGCCGGGCGTCTAATTACACGTGCGACGGCGACGGCGGCGTCAGCGTCGGTGCGGCGTCCTCGGAGCGTCGACTCCCAAGACGCGCCACGGCGACCGCAGTCCCTCGTGTGTTAGTTGTCTTCATCAGGCTGTCCCTGTTACATTAACCAAACACCACCCTATAAGTCATCCAGGACCACTACAGACAACACAAAAATACGTACAAACACAAGGGCAGGTCACGAATTATTATAGCTTTGGTCATAGAATGATTTGCAAATGGTTGGAGTTTGAGACCCAATGCGCAACCCGGTTTCAAATTAGTTGCAAATCAAACGGTTTGAAGTTTTCTGTGAACACATAAAAAATCTGTTGTGGCCAGCACAATACCTCTCGCCATTTCCGTTTTGTTACATAAGAATCGAATTTGACATTTCTTGTCCACGCACATAATGGGAAAGTTTAGCATGGTAAAAATTCTACATAACATACTATTTTCTCACAAATATAACACAAATGACAGCTGAAATTGAAATTAAAAATTAAAATTATTGCTCCATTTATTTATAATTAATATTTTTTGGGTAAACTCTAAGTACGTCACAAGTCAGTTATGCGCAAACTCAGACAGAACGGTGAAAGCGAACCACTTGAACGTAGGTCGAACAACACCTCAGTCTCAAGTGACTGGTGACCGCGACCGCGTGCGTCAGTGTATAAGATACATACGTTGTACCAAGCCTCTACTGACGTCATCACAGCTTAAAATCGGCTTTTCCGGAAAATCTGGGCATTTTTGAAAAAAATAAAACATGTTACATAATTTTTCAAGTTATTTCCCATGGAATAAAAGAATAAAAAAAAATCGCTAAACTTCCCCATTCTAATTATATCTATTCTTTCATTCTATTTATAAGGAATCTTGTACTACTCTTCTAAAATGTTCAAAATGGTTCCAATTCATTGACGAGTATTTCTTAAAGATATAAGTATGTTTTATTACTATTAATATACATACCTATACCCACAATTTTAAATATTTAAAATAATTCAATAAGAAATATTAAATGTACCTATTTTCCAGAAAAAGCTTTCAGTAATGTCAGTAAAACTGTTTATTTTTGACACTGACATTTATCTCGTCAGTTACAAACATTTGAATTTGACAACTGGTTTCCTTGGTGTAGTCTGAACTGTGCGATTTATTGCAACAAATTATTATATATGTTATATTTTCTTTACCTCTAAATATATATTTCATATATTTTTAACTACGATACATTAATTGTTTGTAGCAAGTCATTAATTATTACGTGCATGATATTAAAATGATAACAATAAAAATATATAAATATATATGTACAAAATAGTTTATAAAATATTACAGTCTTTTGTTTGTTGAAAATATTCATCTACTGAATAAAAACAATGCCTCAAAAGATAGGTTTTAATTTTAGATTTAAAAATATTATATGGTACGTTCTTACTTGGTTCAGGTAAAACGTTGTACAAGTTCAAATTCAGAGAATTGTTCTTTGATTTATTTAGTCTAAATTTTGGAACTTTGAAAAGATTCGAATTTCTAGTGCAATAATCGTGATGCATTGATACAGTCGAGAAATTACTCTTATTACGATAAATTTCTAAAAGAGTAGTGTAAATGAATAAACAAGGTAGAGGCATTATTTCTAAAAATATGAAATGAGGTTTACAATTCTCTGTGATTAACACCCTTAATGATCCTTATTACTTGTTTTTGTGCTTTAAAAACTCTGTTAGCGTGAGAAGAGTTACCCTAAAGAATAACACCATAACTTATCAAAGAATGGAATAGTGCAAAATATGTCATCTTAAGAGTTTCAATATTGAGGTAATTTTTTAATTGTCTTAAAATAAATGTAACTCTTGCCAGCTTAGGTAACAGTTCATCAACATGTTTGACCCAGGTTAATCCATCGTCAATATTAAGCCCTAAAACTTTAATTGATTTACCTTGACTTGAGATCGAGTGCGAAGATATTAAAAATTGTGTTTTGTCACTATTTAATTTTAAGAAGTTTCGCGCGAACCAGACCTCCGCTAACTTGCTTCGAATAAATCTTCTAGTGACTCTATACTCTTACTGGATGCTACCAAAGTAGTATCATCTGCAAACAAAATAGTTTCTATTGGATTCATGCTCAATGGAAAATCATTTATGTGTATAATAAATAAAAGAGGCCCTAAAATGGATCCTTGTGGAATTCAAGTTTGATTAATTTGAAATCTGAGCTATTATTATCCTTGTACACACTTTGTGTACGATTATCTAAGTAAGATTTGAACAGCACAAGTAGAGTTCCAGTTACACCATAAATTTTAAGTTTTTCTAATAATCTTTCATGGGAGATGCAATCGAATGCCTTCGAGAGGTCACATTAGATATGTATAATATAATATAGAGAATATAATAAAATTTTTGAGTGTATAGATGAAGAATTTTATGTGTTCTTCAATATTTGTAATAACAAAATTTTTCTAAAAATAATATTTAGAAGCATTTTTTAAGAAACTACTACTTTCGGTTGTCCAGTTGTTATCAAAACCTTTTCAGCTCTTCCATTTAATGTCAGATTGTGAAATACATAGTTAAACAGGTCTTATTATAGTTTTTGAGGAACCGTCCCTCCAACATCCACACACACATACACACACACACACATCATTGTAAAAATGTTAAAATCAGATTTTATTGACCTTAAAACGTGCTTATTCACTAAAATCTGGATTTGTGATTTTTAGCATGAATCCAATACCTCTCATAATTTAAGAAGTTCACAATTTTGTTTGTTATGAGACAGTTAATTAGTAAATATTACAAAACTTTAAGTAAAAGCATTTTTTTATTACAGAAAAAAGAAATTTGTGATAAAACATATCTGCCTTCATTGACTCAGCAATGTTTTATATCTAGCTAGACATTTTATAAAACGTCCAAGTTTCCTTAGCTTTTATATTTATCTAAATACAAAATAACCTAATGCACAAAACTCGGTCCGAGTTTTCCAAGCATGATTTTTTGCATTAAGTTAGGTTATGTTGAGATGTATTTAAAGAAATTTCAAGCAAAAATGTCCAAATATTCATATTACGATGCGGTCGTAAGCTGTTTTAAACATCGCTAAATCAATGAAAGTCTGACAATTTTATAAAAACCGTAATATCTCAGTTGCCTGGGTAAAACTTTTTTCTAGTTATTTGTTTTTCTTTGACAGATGTTTAGTTGTTAAGAAAGTTTTAAATACTTCTTAATACATGTGTGTCATAGCTATAACATTAGTGATTGCCTTAATAGTAATTGTAATAGTGATAACAGTGAAACATACTGGATTATGAGAATTAGGAGCAAAAGTCATAAAGTAAGTTTAAATTTTTGTATTTTATTAAATATTTGTCAATCGGCTAATAACTTACTAAGTTAGTAGACTAGCGTTCAAACTTTGTGGACTACTTTGTAGTAGTCTACTAAAACTATTAACATGAAATATTCCTTTTGTCCGAGTGGTTTAAAACTTATTTAATAGTTTAAGTTTGGGTTGACAACTTGTACTAAATTAAATTATAAGTAAAACTGTCACTGAAAGGGTGAATTAAGAAACTGATTGTTATAGAACATTTGTGTAATATATATAGCAGTAGCGTAACTAAGGGGGGGTTAGGTGGGTGCGCTCACCCCCCTGTGAAGATTTTCAAGATATAGGCGCCTTTTTCAATAATTTAATTAAAATCATTATGTTTTTTTTTTAATTTGATCTTATAAACAAAAAATATTAGTACAATCTGCAATCCTTTTCATCCTAATATTTTTAATATTTTAACATACCTATTAATTTCATCATAAATATATTAAATAGTAAGTTTAATTAGTTTTATTTGTTGAATACTATTTTCTTTTTCACAACGCCACATTGACAAGACAGAAGTTGTAAATGCAAATAATGTAATGAAATAACGATAGAATTTTTGAATTATTGATGTGTAGCGTTAACTAGCGTTGACTTGTCAAATTTGTTAATTGTTACTCTCATACTCAAGCTCTCATCCTCGATAATATTTTATTATAATTTACTAGCCGTAAATAACTGCTTCGTCAGATTAAAAAATTAAAATGTAAAATTAGATATTGGCAGTTAACATTTTAAGGTTAGATATCTTATTGTGTTTTACTTATTTTCTTCATAAACTATTGATTTTTTTTTTTTTTTAATTTGATAAATTTGCTTTATTGTAAAGAAACTCTATATTATCTTGCATTAAAACAGGTTTGACCTTGAAAATTTTCAAAAAATCGCCTGCGGCGCATTTTTTCTCGTAATTTTTAACTCATACACAATTCAGAAAAAGATGACCAAAAAATGTCCTTTTCTGTAATTTTGTAAAATTGACAACCCTAACCACACCCTAACTGTGTACTATCTTCTGTGCTGTTTTATTAAATTCAAAATATCATTTTAATAATGAGTTCAACTGAGAAAAAGATGTCCGAATGGCAGAGAAAAAAAGCAAATGCATTAAAAGAGAGTATATATGGTGTTCTTAAAATAGGTAAATATTTTTTTTACCAGTAATAATTCAGACAATTCGGAAGTTTGTAAAAAGAGTAACGAGTAACCCTGGTTTTGTATGAATTTAAGAAACTCAAACTCGTAGGTTAAACTTTTAATTATATTATACCAATTATTTTTTACATTTTTTGTAAAAACAATTTTATTTTTAATACGAAGGTTATATAACTGTTGTTGATTTTTTTATATTTTACTTTAAATAAGTTACGATTTTATCACGGCGCCTTTTTCCTGCGAAAAAACCCGCCTCTGGATTTTCCTAGTTACGCCACTGATATATAGCCTATTCCAATAAGAGCACCATTTATTAATGGCATTGCGCTCTAAAAAGTGTATGATTGTTGAAGACATATGTAATTGAAGTAGTTTCTTTTTACCATACAGGTTATAGAATCTGTTCATAAGGCGACGTATGTCGTAACTCTGTTCAGGAAGAAATTTAAAACCGTCAACATAGTTCGTATACATTGACATGTATTTTATTGTTGTTTATCATATTAATTTACGTGATATATCACTAATGTCATTAAAAAAACTATCGAAAAAGGTTAGGTACTTTTTAGCTCTCGCTAAGAGAGGTATTGGATTCATGCTAAAATCGCATATCCAGATTTTAGTGAATAAGCACGTTTTAACCTTTAACCGACTCAGTGGGGTAACTTAGTGACCCCAGGTATACATTTTACTTGATATTTCTTTGAATTTTTTTTTTTTTCTAATGTTGAAGTTTCATGTAATCTTCTCTTCTGTCACTTACTTTCTGGTAACTTACCCACGAATTATTAAAAAAAATGGTACAGAGTAAAATAAAAATAAATAGAGCAATTCCACCACCCGCAACGCTAGCCGCCAATAGAAAGAGGGGTAGGTGCTTTCTCTGCACACGACAGAATGACTAAAAATTACGCTCATATGCTCAAAGTGTCAAAAAACACTGAAAAATTAAAAAAAAATACTTTTTCTGAAAGCTGCGCCAATGCGGATTAATGTTTGCCGAGTTTTTCTTTTTCTTTTCGAGTTGATATTTTTGCATACTACACAATAAATATGTTTTAGTTATGAATGAAGTTTTAATAAACCTATTAATCATGTATTTTAGGTTCATACATATATTAAGTAATTGTTACATAAGGGGTCACTGAGTTACCCCACTTAGCAGTTTACGTCGAGTAGAAACACTCAGTTGGTTAAGGGTTAAGGTCCCTTGAATCCGATTATAACATTTTTACGATGATGTCTCTGTCTCTCACCGTATGTGTGTGTGTGTGTGTGTGTGTGTGTGTGTGTGTATCTGGATGTTGGAGGGACGATTTCTCAAATTCTACAAGAATAAAAACCAATTTAACTACGTATTCCTTGATCTGACATAAATGGAAATAGCTGAAAACGTTTTGATAACAATTGGACAACCGGAAGTACTAGTGAAAAAAATTCTAATTATTATTTTTTGAAAATTATATAATTACAAATATTAAAGAATATAAAAATCTCTATCCGATATATTTAATTTTTTTATTATATCTTTTATAAATTTAGAAATAGAGAAATATAAATATATAAAATAATATGTTGTAATTAATCTCACAGCCCAAACAACTCCATAGAAACCAATTGAAAAATTAAAATGTTTGTAATTGATAAGATGTCAGCGTCAAAATTCTAGAGACTACTGAAGACTTTTTCTGGGAAGTACATTTAATATTTCTCATTTTATTATTAATTAAATATTTAAAATTATAGGCACATATCAAATATTACATATACCCTTCAGATATACCGCCAATTTTAACAGTGAATTGAAAGTATCTCGAACATTTAGAAGAGTAAGACGAAACTTATTCATAGAATGAATTAAAAAATGTATATAGAAGAGATGTATGTAGAATATATATATATACAGTGTGTTAATTAAAAATCTGGCCATACGCGTTTAACATGGGAAAACAGTTTTTCTTTGGGCAAAAGTTCCCAATTAATTTTAGACAAAATGTTTTAAATAAATGTTGTAGATAATTATATTCTACGCCTAAATCAGTAAACAGTTTTAATTTTGCACGTTTGGTAACTTGTAAAATCTAATTTGAAATTGTATAAAAATATTGTTCATTTCTAGCGATACCCATGAAATTGAAACAAAGTTAGAAAGAAATACATATCGTTTGAACTGTCAGAAATTTAGTTT
This sequence comes from Ophonus ardosiacus, assembly GCA_943142095.1. Taxonomy (NCBI): domain Eukaryota; kingdom Metazoa; phylum Arthropoda; class Insecta; order Coleoptera; family Carabidae; genus Ophonus; species Ophonus ardosiacus. The sequence goes on along the minus strand of OW964823.1, from coordinate 8,699,868 downwards.
TCAATTTAAAGTTGCAGATAATTCAATTCTGCACCTAAATCACTACAAAGGTATTATTTTTAAAATCTAACACTTAAATAACTTTTATTATTATTTTTTCACATTCTGTATCCTATAAAATTTTATTTCTGGCAGTTCAAACGATGTGAATTTCTTTGTAATTTTGTTTCAATTTCATGGGTATCGCTACAAATGAGCAATATTTGTTCAATTTCAAATTAAATTTTACAAGTTATTAAACGTGCAATATTAAATCTGTTTACTGATTTAGGCGTAGAATATTATCTACAACAACATTTATTTGAAACTTTTTTGTCTAAAATTAATTGGGAACTTTTGCGCAAAGAAAAACTGTTTTCCCATGTTAAACGCCTATGGCCAGGTTCTTAATTAACACTCTGTATAGATATGTACAATACTTATATATCTATATAAACAAATTATTATTGCGCAATGCTATTCTTGGATGAAAAATACTGTACTTATAAAACAGTTTGTAATATAACATAAATATAAAAATCCCCCTGAAAAATACCTCAAACTAAAGCAATGTCATTCCGCATCCGTATTCGTTTCCGTACGTAATTAATTTCCCTGTATGCATGCGTACCGTAGCGTACGATCAAGGAGAAACTCGTTTTATATAATGAAAAATTTGCTCCGGGGGTTTCAGCTAATATCTGAGCATCTGTAAGAAGCCCCGAGCTTCAAGCCAAGGTTTGAGTTAAAAACAGATGAGCGACGGATGTCGCGGAAAACAAATCGTCAGGAAACGCTGCTTTGGCTCTGGCGACAACGATGGCTTACTGACAGATAACGATTGTGCGAACAAACACACGGTATGGCGCCCCAACTCCACTGACGACTGAAAAATAGCGCCTGGTGATTGAGATGGCGCCTCTGTCATTTGTAATTGTTAAAACCAGATGCACAACGTACACGAGCATAGTGTTTCGATCGAGACGAGACGAGACGAGAAATTCATTGTCTCGTCTCGTCTCGTTTCAAATTCATAAAATTATGTCTCGTCTCGAAATTTTTCTCGTCTCGTTTAATAGAGTCTCGTCTCGGTCGAGATTCTCGCCGAGATTTCTTGGCGGAAATTTAATATGTATATTTTGGTCCCATAAACTAATTATTAAATTATACAATGTTGTATTTATAGTAATTTGAACAAAAAGATAAATATTTGTCGTCTATCTGTCAAAAATTAATATAGGTAATCTAAAACTTGTGCAAATTTTATTATGTTATAATTTTATTAATTAAAATTTATCTAGGATTTTCCAATCTGTTATAAAACATTAAAAAGAAAATAACGCTAAAAATCTTAGCTAAAGCCTGGATTACACGATGAAGTTTTTATTTTCAAAAGTGTCTTTATAAATGACATTACAAGTATATTTACACAATCAAGTTTTGCGTGAATTAAAATATCCAAGTGTTAAAATTTAAGTTATACTTATTAAGATTTCAATTACTTCTCTATCCCAATTTGCCATTTTTTAGTTTCCAATTTTTTTTTAAAAGTTTTTCGTTAAAAGTGAATTCATTTGTCTCTCTGCACTCTGCATGCCAGAGAGAAAATTTTTCAAGTCACTTGAAAAGAAAAACTTCATCGTGTAATGCACGTTTAGTAAATTCTGACAGATAAAATGTCAAATTCTTTATTATCTCTTTGTCATAGCTAAATAGAGACAGATATCACTAAATATTTGTTAAATTTCATACATTTGCAAATATAACTCATGAAAAAAATAATAAACCAAGAAATCTCGAAACAGTTTTCGAGAATCGAGATCTCGGCAACTATATCTCGTCTCGTAAAATATTTTTTACATTTCTGTCTCGTCTCGTCGAGACGAGAAATCTCGAGTACGAGACGAGACGAGAATCGAGAAATATCTCGTCTCGGCAGAATCACTACACGAGCATTTCCTTTTGTAAAGCCGTTTCAATAAGAACGCCAGATTTAATTTTTAAATAAGACTATTCCACTCCCTGAATACCAGGGATTTGTTAACTACTGGATGGAGCAAGTGTATATCGATGTATGTATTTCTTGTGTACCCGGCTAGATTAAGAGAGAACACAGGAAGTGTGAGTGAGAAAGATATAGATAATTCCACTTTAGACAAGTGAATTTGATATTCATGTCTGTCATATTCACATCTGTCAAATTCATGTCAAGAATTAATTGTGTTTAAGTATATTTGATCATGAAACGTGAAATAAGTACAAATACATCTAATGCAACGCTAAATGAGAACACCTATAAGAATATAAGTCGTTTATTTGTCAAATTATTTTTTTGAAGAAATCATAAATTTTAATCATAACTTACTAATGAAACAACACAGCACTGTTCATCACATATTTTGATACACAATTTTCAACATAACACCTTCGAACCATTCTCATATATTAAAATAATTATATTTCAATAATGATATCAAGAATAACCTAAAATCTGTCAAACCTGTCAAACAAAAGATTTGACAAGTAACGGAAACAAAGACAACAAATCGGAATTATGTATGACTATCTCTGTCGATCTGGCCGGGTACATGGTAAAGATTCACTCGCTCCAGTAGTTAACAAATCCCTGCTGAATACAGAGGGTGGAATTCAGTGGGTTGTATTAAGGTCTGTATTAAATCTTGTATTAAGTATATGGCAACATTGTAATATTTTCCACATGTATCAATGAGATTCAATTGTGATTTAGAAATTTTAGCACAGGGAAAAGTAATACAGATATCCTTTAGTCAAATGAGGAAGTATTATTGTAAATGGAACGTGTAAAAGGAAACTCATTATTGCAAAATTAGGTTAGAAATATGTCAAATTTTATGTGTCAAATATTTCATACCTGAATGTTAATGAATTTTAAAATATCTCAACCCCCGTTTTGATCAGTTTTGACATTTGTCCTTTTTTTCTTATTTCTGTTAATAATATTTTTTTCTTTATTTGATCCTTTGGTCTCTCACTTTTTTCTGACAGGTATTACAAAGTTGCCAAAATATTTTTGACAAAGGAGTGTTTTAGCTTAAAACACGCTAATACAACCCACTGAATCTCACCCAGAGAGTTTATTTTAAAATGCAACATTATAGTTCATCACTTCCATGGTTACTCACTATTGTCAAAAATGACAGCAATGTAATATTTGTCCATTTTAAAATGCAACATTATAAATAGTATTGCAGCACAGGAGATACCTCCAGAACACATCACAAATGGTGTCAATTCTTATTACGACCGACTAGAATATTGCTTCAGAGTGATTGGGGGTATTATTTAACATTTATTACATGAAAATTATGAATTTTTGTAAGCTAAAGTTTGTTAAGATGTACAACATTCATGTTTTGATTATTTTTTAATCGTATGTAGGCTAATTTATTGGAAATTAGTTTTGATAATACGAAACTACAAATTTTGTATGTTGCATTTTAAAATGGACAAATATTACATTGCTGTCATTTTTTGACAATAGTGAGTAACCATGGAAGTGATTCGCCATATGTTGCATGTTAAAATAAATTCCCTGTATGGATGCGTCTCCTGCAAAATTGTGTAGCTGAAATTTACCCCTTTTGTTTTATTCAAAGTTACTACTGTCCGGTTAACCCGAAGTAACCTGGTAAACTGAATAAGTAACCACCAAATCCCAATATTAGTTAAATTAACCAGGTGATTTAATCCCGTGGCCGCGTGCCTGAGTGTCTGGTCGCGAATCTGAGGAACCGGGTTCGATCCCGACCGACGCCAAATATTTCGAATTTTAAATGGCACAAAAGCGACCCCTGTGGTTCACTCTCCATGCCAGCAATGAGTGCCCGTGAGGTGACATCTGATAAGCGCCCGCACGGTACAAATATGTCATCATCATTACCGATATCTGTAATAAAGCAGATTGTGGCACACTAAGAAATGGGTAATATGCCGTGATGATATATTTATTTATTTACAGTTTAATCAGAGGTAAAATATGATTTATAAAAAAGTAACTTGAATTTCAGAAAAAGCAACATCACTTTCGAAATATTGAATGAACGTATCAATGTATCTTTTCCGAAATTGAATTCACTTTTTCTAAAATGAAGTTACTTTTTCTGAAATTGAATTTACTTTTTCTGAAATTGAAGTTGAAAATTCTTTTGTGGCCAGCACAATACCTCTCACCATTTCCATATAGGCTATGTATGTATGTACTGAATACTGTATTTAAAATATCTTATACTCCCAAGGAATTCCAATGAAATCTATTTTTTAGATATTTTTGTTCATCCTATGAACAATTTTTCTCCAATTCTTCTAAATGTCCCAGATTCTTCCAATTCATTGATGAGATTGGCGGTATTTCTAAAGGGTATACGTATATATCTATAATTTTAAACATTTAATTAATAATAAAATAAGAAATATTAAATGTACTTCACAGAAAAAACCTTCAGTATGTTTTTAGATTATTGACATTTTTCTGTCAATTACAAACATTTTTATTTTTCAACTGTTTCCATGGAATTGTTTGGGCTGTGAGATTCGTTGCAGCGTTTTATTTTTTATATTTCTAATTGTCTAATCTTTAAGGGCCCGTATTATAAACTTCCATTTAAATTTAGTTCCATAGTAAATTTAATAAAATGAACAAATAAGAAACAATTCACATGTTCTTATGACATTTAAATTATTGCTGTCAAAAATTCGCGTTGCATTTGTTCTCTGAATTAAATTTACTAGGGAACTAAATTTAACTAGACGTTTATAATACTAGCCCTAAATCTATAGAAGATATAGTAAAAATGTTAAATGTATCGGAGAGAAAATTTCATATTCTTCAATATAAAATATAATATTTAGAAGATATGGGGTCCCGTGGCCGCGTGCCTGAGTGTCTGGTCGCGAACCTGGGGGAACCGGGTTCGATCCCGACAGAAGCCAAATATTTCCAATTTTAAATGGCACAAAAGTGACTCCTGTGGTGCACTCTCCACACCAGCTATAAGTGCCCGTGAGGTGACGCCTGGTAAGCGCCCACACGGTAAAATATATCGTCATCATTACCGATGTCTACATGTGTTGTAGATACTGGCACACTCAGAAATGGGTAATATGCCGTGATGATATATTTATTATATTTAGCAGATTTTTTCAAGAATTTATTACTTCCGGTTGTCCAATTGTTACCAAAATCTAATCAGCTCTTCCCATTAATATCACATTGAGGAAACCGTAGTTAAACATGTCTTAAGTCTCATAGTACATGAGAAATCGGCTTTCCAACATCCATACACACACACGCACACACACACACACACACACACACACACACACACACACACACATACACACACACACATTATCGTAAAAATATTAAAATCGGATTGTGTAGAGGTCTGAAAATGTGCTTGTTCACTAAAATCTGAATTTTAAAAATTAAATTGACACCCATAGACATCATCGTAAAAATTCTAAAATCGGATTCTATACATACATACATACATAAAATCACGCGTTTCCCACTTAGTGGGTTAGCAAAAACCCGAAAACTATAAGAAAAGGGATGAAAGTAAGAGCTCCACTGAATCACTTAACTCTTTAAAAACATTCTTCTTTCGCCTTGTCCAAAATCATCATAACATTCATACAAGAACATATTAATGTGACCGATTTTCGGTAGCGAATAACCGCATCCGGACCACAATAATAGTTACGCAACAATCATCCTTTGTCACGCATTCCTATCCATGCACACTTCTTTCACCTCAGCCACATTCTATGGAACTTTAAAACATACTTATTCCCTAAATTGGGTATGCATTTTTTAGGTGGCAAGATATAAAAAATAGAAATGGGATAAAGGTCACGTTACACTATCAGTTTTTTCCTTCCTTTGGGGTAAAAATATCGTCACGAAACAGTGCTTATAATAAAATCCCGAATAATCTGGGCATTACAACAGATCTATCTGTCCTGAAGCGTCGACAGGGATAGTGGTGCGAGGGTCAGTTGTACATTCCGCGCCAAAAGCAAGTCCCGCTCGCGTGCTTTTCTGTGAATGTGCGTGTGTCGTATCCACATGCAGACCTTTCGTGTTCACTTAATTGCACAACAATTACACGCCTCGAATTGGAAGAAAACGCAACAATTACTATAAATACTTTCCAAAGAAAAACCCACACGAATTGATTCGTTTTTGTTATCAGTAGCAGTATGAGAGCGCTTATTATTATTCTTGGAGCGAGGCCGTGTGAAATTAATAACCGATAGGGGAGCGAATGGTGTCTCCAGGTGCCGATCGGTCTTCGTCTGACGGAATCGGAAAGAGCTGGGACGGATTGACGGTGCCCGAAGGCGAAACGGAACACACCCCGGGGTGCATTCGGTCACCCACAACCAACAACAAAAATATAATACATAAATCCCCTACAAAAATACCACTAACCGAAGATACATATGTCTGCACAAAGATAAAAAATCTGTTGTGGCCAGCACTAGACCTCTTGTCATTTCCATATTAGGCTATATAAGCACATATTGTATTTAACAATAATTCGAATTACGTCTTTATATTTTTTAATTCATTCTATAAATAAGTTTCCTCCTACTCTTCTAAATGTTCGAGATTCTTCAAATTCATTGACAAGATTGGCGGTATTTCTGATGGGTAATGTAATTATATGTAACTATAATTTTAAATATTTCATTAATAATAAAATAAGAAATATTAAAATGTACTTCCCAAAAAAAGTCTTCGGTAATGTATCTGGGTTTTTGACACTGACAATTTTCTGTCAGCAACAGTAATTTTTTTTTTTTGGTAACAGCTGTGAGAGGACACCCTGCTTCTTTTTAGAACTGAACAGAAATAATTTTTTGTCCAAATTTATTGCGCCAGCAGTAAATTTTAGCCCAAGAAAATGCTTGTTCATTAAAAACTAAATCTAAACTTTATTTGTATTCATAAGCACTTAAACTTTTTAAATCCGTACTGACTGATACCATATTTTCTTACTTCTCGCTACGAGAGGTATTATATTCATGCTAAAAATCGCATATCCAGATTTTAGTGAATAAGCTCGTTTTAAGGTCCCTACAATTCGAGTCTGTGTGTGTGTGTGTGTGTGTGTGTGTGTGTGTGTGTGTGTGTGTTTGTTGGAAGGACGATTCTTCAAAAACTATAATACTTAAGACCAGTTTAACTATGAAAAGGTTTTTATATCAGCCGGAAGTAGTAGTTTCTTTAAAAAATCTTCTAAATATTAGTTTTTGAAAATTTGTTTTAATAGTAATATTGAAGAACATAAAATTCTACATCTGAAATATTTAAAAAATTTATTATATCGTCTATAGATTTAAAGATAAAGACACTGTAATATATACATAGAATAATCGGATGTAATATATCGCACTACACCAAGGAAACCACTAATTGACAAATTCAAATGTTCGTAACGTAGTTTACAATGACAGCCAAATGTGTGTTTCAAAAAACCAGTTTTAGTGACTTTCTGAAAGCTTTTTGTGGGAAATCTACATTTAGTCTTCTTATTATTTTATTAATTAAATATTTAAAATTATAGGTAAAATGCATATATCCATAAGGAATACCGCCAATCTTGTATGAATTGGAAGAATCTCTGACATTTAAGAACTTCATCTTACAATGAAATAATAGATATAATTAGAATTTTATGTGTGTACAAGACGTGTTAAATACAATAAAAAACAATATTTGGGTAAAGTTCTGTATTTAATTTTATTATAAACGACGTTTCAACAGCGAATTATAATCCATACTAATATAATATATGCGAAAGTAACTCTGTCTGTCTGTCTGTCTGTCTGTTAAGTTTTCACGCCTAAACCGCTGAACCAATTTTGATGAATTTTGGTATAGAGATAGATTGGACCTTGGAGAAGGACATAGGCTACCTTTTGTCGCGAAAATAAAACTTTAAGGGGGTGAAATAGGGGATAAAAATTTGTATGGAGAAATCATTTTTCAAGTTAGGGATATAAAAATTCTTATTTATGCTTTTGGTAAGAAATAAAGAGTGTTTTGGCGTTTTTGGAAAATCATCCCTCAATGCGGTACAATAGGGGATGATTTTCATTATTTTTTTATCTTTGTATATATAGTTAAGTTTTAACCGTTAGCAGATTTTCGAAATTTGTCGGAGAGATAGCTTGCATCATATGTACATAAGTAAATTACCCGAGACATGTTTAGAAAAGGGCGCTGTTAGGTGTGGTCCGGGGTAGGGAGGGCAGTGGGCGGAGCCTGTTACATGTACGATGCGATACAGGTTACCAGCTCCCTACGCAGCGCATATTACCGAAGTAAATGTGAAAAATTACTGGTACACGTGTAGCTAATCGTAATTCTAGCTTTACCCGCGCGAAGCCGGTGTGAGTCAGCTAGTACTTATATAAAATAAAATGGAAATAGCGAGAGTTGTGCTGGCCACAACTGTTTTTTTTTCTCAACTGACATACGATTAAAAACTGTTTAAAATGGAAGTGCAAGTTTTCCTATTTTCAATAATTCTAATGAATCTAACGTGACCTTTTCCCAACTTATATTTTTCTCGTGTGTTGATAATTAGTGTACGTGGGAGCGACGCGATACCATATCTCGCCTACCCCTGTGCGCTATGAGCGTTACAGGATCTTACTTATGCAAATGCACCTCCTAGGATTCTGATAGATTCCAATTTCCATATTCCTTGGTCTGAAAAAGACATCTATTAATAACTCGTTTATATTGATTATCAATTACGTGACGGGTATACCGGAGATACAGGTCGCCTTGTAATGTGCAAGCCAAGCAACCTCGATTACAATTTAATTTACGTGTCGCGGGGTTTTTACACGTGTAGCGCACGCTATAATGTGTGGGTGGAACACGCCTTCACTCTAGGACACACTTAGGGCCCACATTTTCCCTTTGACTAGTATTAAACCAATGTCAATGACGACTTATACGACTGTGATTATACTTATTATTAAAAATAAATAAATATTGTTTATGCACGGACGTATCATAATTTGACAATTATACACGAATTTCTTTGACATAAACGTAATTTTATAGCCCGCGGGCATCATTATAGCCCGCCGGGCTATAATGAGACGTCAAACCAAATTGTAACCTACAATATAAACAATTTAAACAGGCAACATGAAAAGTTTTTATTACAAATAGAAAATTCTTTAATGAAAAATGAAAATTAATTTTGTGATATTTATATGGAAACTACGCAGATACACAAAATAAAACTCAAATGACATAACTAAGAAACAAACAATAAACTGTTGTTCTCCGCTTTCATAGCAACATTAGATACTGGATGTCCGTGTATAAAGTTTTGTATGTACCACGAGCATAACTTGCTTTTATGGCCTTTGACGTGTTTTTATCCCTCGGCTTACGCCTCGGGCTCAAAAACCCGCCGCAGGCCATAAAAGCCTCCTTACGCTCTTAATACATAAATAACTATTATGCTTAAGACCGCACGTCCGAAGTGAAACTATAAAAAAACATTATTTAACTATTTAAAATCAGCGTAGTTATAATATCGGTATTATTACAAATTATTGGATATACACGTCATTATTTCTTGTAATGTTGTTGTACTGTACTACTCGTATAATGCAACCACCATTCCATACATGTAAAGAGGAAAATTGATCACCGGAAGTAGTAGTTTCTTAAAAAAAATTCTAAATATTATTTTTTGCAAATTTTTGTTATTTTTTTTATAAATATTAAATAACACAAAATTCTCCATCCATTACACTTAAATTTTTTATATCTTCTATACATTTAGAGAAAGAAAATATAATATATAAAATAATCTATTGCAATAAATCGCACAATCCAGATTACACCAAGGAAACCAGTTGTCCAAATGTTTGTAATTGACAGATAAATGTCAGTGCCAAAAATCAAAAGTTTTACTGACATTACTGAAAGCTTTTTGTGGAAAGTACATTTAATATTCCTTATTGAATTATTAATTAAATATTTAAAATTTTACGTAGGTATGTATATTATCTACTAGTAATAGTAACAACACGGAAATGGCGAGAGGTACTGTGCTGATCACAACAGATTTTACTTATATACTATTAAATACAATACTCTAAGAACATTCTCTTCATATTCAGTAAGTTATGTATTAGTAAAAACTAAAAATTATAGAATGACGTTTATGACAGGTTTGTTTATTCTAACCTTTACTTCCAACAATACTGTTTTAAATTCAAATTCTTCAAGCGCCTTGCAAGGAATTACTATAAACAATTGTAATAATTGTACTATAACAATAAACGTTTCAAAATAATGTGTACTTCTAATAAAATACCTATATAAATAATTTCAGTAGGTACAAAAATAAATATAAAATGAAACTACATTTACTTATGAACACTAAATGTAACTAGATTTAGTTATATTTTTAACATTAAATGTAACTAGATTTAGTTCTTTTTTAAATTTGTTTTTTACTTTTAATCCGTTGTCAATGACAACGATTTAAAAGTATTCACTGTGTTGTAAACTGTTATTTTTAACTCGCTAAGCAACCGTTAAAAAGACTACTTTTAACACTGGTCGTAGGAAAAATAAATTTCGGTTGTACGGCAAATTTTAATAACTTTTGCGGAAACTATAATTTCATACATTACTATGACAATTAATAGTAAAGGGTAGCATTTACCAGGCGTAACTTTACGGTCTTTCAAAACAGAGTAACTTCTGTGCTATTAAAAATTAGAAATGGTTAGTTATGAAAATTGATATAAAAACCTACCGGCTGATTAAATCTTAGGTACCCTAGTACCACCACGATAATAAACTCCGATACCGCAAGAAATAATTAGTTTTTTCTTGAAGAAAAACCCTCTGTGTTGTAATTGAATGTGACAAAAACTAATGAGAGGGCCGAAGATTGGCTGGTAGCTGATTAGGATTAATATTTATGCAGTCTTGATGAGTGAATGACGCCTCACCGCCGCTTGAGCGACGTCGCTTCGCCTGTCCATGTGCGACGCTGAAGCCGACGCTAGACGCTGCGTTGAGACGGCGTGCGCCGTGCGCTGCAGCTGAATAAATTAGTGGTTAAAACCGGGATATAAAATTTTGAATATGAATGGGAAATTTTGCATTCGTAATAAGCTCTTTTGAGAAACAAAGCGCAGCTGACGAGAGAACATATGTAGATGAGGGGGGCGCGGAGACTGACAGTACGCAGGGAATGTCTCTTTAATAACTGACATCGGCTCCAACAGAATCAATTAGCTTCTGTGGACAGCAAGCTAGAAAGAAACCCAAAGACTCGCCACCTGTCACTCAACGAAGACTTCCTTTAACTCCTGCGGGGAGAATAGGACAGGAATCATAAAATCATACCAGGTTTACTCGCACGTAATACGTAGAATCTTTAAGGGATACACTAGAACGCAACCAGCAAAACATATTTGTAAGACTTGTAACTTGCCTCAAATTCATAGCTAATTAAAATTAATAATAAATGTAAGTACAGTAAAGTACAACACAAGACTTGTCACCATTTTCATATTAGGCTATACGAGTAAAGTGTGTTCAGAAAAAAACCTAATTCGGAGTAGGCTGTGAACGCAGAAACATATGATGATAAAGAAGGATACAGAATATTATCATTCACCGTTTTCTAATTTATTTCTATTTTTAAAATAAGTATTCAAGAAGAAAAGCTTTGATTTCTTTAGATAACATTTTTGACAATATCTCGTGTCAAATTAACATAATTAAATAATTTCAAATTATCATACGTTTTTTTTTATAGTCTACTCCGAATTAGGATTTATATTAATGTTAGATTAAGGAATACATAGTTAAATTGCTTTTCAGTCTCATAGAATTTGAAAAACCAGTCCTCAAACATCCAGACACACACACACATATCCACACACACACACCTACACATTCACACACCTCCACACACACACACACACACACACACACACACACACCTACACACACACACACACACACACACTTACACACACAACACCTACACACACACATATACACACACGCACGCACACACACACACACACACACACACACACACACACACACACACTCAGACATCATTGTAAAAATGTTAAAATCGTATTCTAGTGACTTTAAAAAGTTCTAATTGACCAGTTAAAAACCACGCATATGTTTATTTTTTGTCATAAATCCATGAATGGCTGCCTAGACTAAAAGTTAATAAAAATTGTTAGTTTATAATTAATTTTTTAGATGACCATTGTGATAAGTATGACATATCAACGCAGTATCCTAACCCTGACAGTTGAACTTATGACATTAGTGTTACGATATATTTCATATCGTAATAGTTAACACGGTTGCTAGGTTACTATGTCGTTATTTTCTGGCTATTTTATACATTATTCATTTGTCAGCTGTCCGTACGTTTGAACCTAAATTTCAGTTTTGTAAAAAAAGTAAAATTTATTTATGCTCGTCTAAAAAATAATGTTCATAACTTGTATGAAATTCAAATATCTTATCTCGTGTGTATTGACTTGCACTTATTGACATTTATTGTCAGTTACATTCATTTGAAATATGAACTGTGTAACAAAGGAATTGTGTTTATCTTAGGCTTCGGGACTTATAAAAAAAAATATTTTTAAATTTATCTGTAAAATATATAGAAAAAGTATTAATGTATTCCTGTAGAAAATTCGATAATCTTTAATTTTCATAACGACAAAACGCGAAAAAATGGCATTTAATGGTATTTTTTGAAGAAAAACCATTATGAGCTTCAGGTAAAGTGCCATTTCCGGTTATCCGATTTACACCAAAATCTAATGGCTTCTTTTCATATTAGAATAGGGAAGAAATACAAGGTTTAAGAATTTTCTGAATGATAGTATTTGAGTTAGAGCGAAGACAAAATCCCTACACATACACACATACACACACACATACACACACATACACACATACAGACATCATCGTGAAAATGTTAAAATTGGATTCTAGGAACCTTAAAACGTCGTCATTTACTAAAATCTCGATATGTGATTTTTAACACTATCCCTGTACCTCCGTTACCAAGGGTAGCGGGAGGTAAAAAAAGATAGTGTCATATTCATCAGTGTCAGCACAGATTATAAAGCAAAGTGAACAAATTATAAACAAAATATTATTGCGTAATACCATTCTTACGTAATAGTTATTTACGTATAAAGGGCCGAAAGAAAGGGTTTACGCCTGCGGACGAAATTTGAAGCCCGACGCGAAGCGGAGGGTTTTTATTCGTCCAAGGGCGTAAACCTCTTTCGGCCCGAGGTACGTACAACATTTTACGCACAACTGAAACCAAATGAAACATAATATTTAATTGCATGACTAAAAGCTTGTTGATATGTAAAAAATATTAGATGGCCAGATGGCTATGCCAAGAAACATTTAGGCGATGCGTTGTATTGGTAACCATTTGTTTTGTGTAAACAAATAATTAAAAATGTCAAGCATGGAGCTTCAACCTGAATATGATACTGAAATTTCTGAAAAAATTTTGCTAGAAGCTAATGAAGCTTTAGCGGATTTTTGTCCTGGTAAATCAAAGGACCGATATCAAAACGAATACGATGTGTTGCAAGCCTGGTTGACAGTAAAAATTGGTGTCATATTTTTTACCGCCCGGCGGGCTTTTGCTTTACACTTTACCGCCCGCAGGGTGTAAACAAACAATTACAATACAGTTGTGCGTAAAAAAAGATAGTGTCATATTCATCAGTGTCAGCACAGATTATAAAGCAAAGTGAACAAACTATAAACGAAATATTATTGCGTAATACCATTCTTACGTAAAGAATAATATACTACAGTTATTAAACCATTTGAAAACATGCTAAAAACAAATTTGGCAACGAAGATTCTACAATGAGTCTAATGCAACCAAATCTACACATACGTCTTGTAACTGAATAAGAAGTTGAAGGAAAGAAAAATTACTGGATTTCAGTCAATATAAAATATATTTTCCGCCTCTACCGGTTTCGACACCTCATGTGTCTTCTTCAGGAACTACAATAATATTTTGAAAAAAAATATTTTTAAAAAAACAAACATGTGTAACTTACGTGAAAATTTGTAGATTGTAAAGCATTGATACATATATAAGACAATAATAAATAACATATAGAACATACAATGGTCGTCAAAATTTAAAAAAATAAATAAATAAATACATTAAAAAACTCATGTAGTCGTCAATAAAATAAGATATAAAACTTGATTTAACAATGGCACCCATTTAACTGAAATTAAGTTATAACTTGTTCCGAAGGTCGTTTCTCGAATTGCTGCTAGATTTTAAGTCATTTCTCTTCTTAGTATTTTTAAAAATTATAGTTTAAATTTACATATTATAAATTTAGTTTATATTTATTTTATCTTTGGTTCATATTATATTTTAAAATGTTCGTGTATATTTTACTTATATTTGTAATATCAGTTTTTAAATTTATGTTGTTTTTGGCATTATTTATGTGTAACATTTCAAGAGTGAGGCGTTTGTGTAAATTTTGTTCAGTATCAATAACCTTGACGGCATCAAAATTAAAATTATGTCCAAGTGATATAGCGTGTCCAACTAGTGCGCATTTCCCATTATTATTGTTCTTATTTTTGCAGTTTCGTTTATGTTCCGTCATTCTAGTTCGTAAATACCGCTTTGTCTGCCCAGTATATGTTGAAGTACACTCCATGCAAGGGATTTTGTACACTACATGCGACCTGTAATTTTTATCTATGTCCGCTTTTAGTTTACTAAAAAGATTTCCTATTGTTTTGGTTTGTTTGAAGCCAATATTAATATTTAAATTATTAGTGAAAAGTTTTTTTTATATATAATAAGAAGTGTTGAGAAATACATGAACCTGCAGTCAGATTGAATGTTTGTGGAGAAGGAGTTGTCGGTGTGCGGTTGTTAGTATTTGGGGTGGTGATGTGTGTATCGATATGAACTAGCGGCTAATTTGCGGCTGTTCTCGCCTGCCGGCCACTTCATTCCCTGTAATAAATGATCCGTCCGTGCGTGTGCAACACGGACGATCCATCATCGCCTGACCACCTGTTGGCTGCTGGGCTGTGGGCTACCCGCTGGTCACTCAGCCATCATCACCCTTTTGTATTTACACTGGACACTATGCCACGCACAATGCGGATTACTTCTTTCAATTCTTGCTCATATTGCGTACGTGCTGCGGATGCTGGATGAATGAATGCTAGGCCGGAAGTCTCGTCGCTGAAAGAAATCTTAATTAACGGCTCCATTGTTCTGCGGCGGACGAGGCGTTCATCCGACTAGGGTCTTGACGGACAACCCTCCCTTAGATCCAGCTGAATCAAATCTGTAATTATTCCACAACCTGAAGAACAAAACGTACAATATGCACAAGGCTTGACAAGTGCAGGATTTCTTTCCAACGACGGCTGGAATGCTAATCATCTCAAACCCAAACTGAATAATTAATTAGCGGGAGTACTACTGCTGCTTGTCTTCTTGCTCCTGCTCATTACATTAAAATTAGATTTAAAAATGTGGAAATTGTATCGCTGATTGCAATTCTGATGCTTTGCGTCGCTTCGCTTCGACCAACTTTAAAGTGGATTTTCAATTAACCGTGGAATGTAATGTATTTAAAACAAGCCGGGCTTCGACAGAGCCCTTTCAAAAAAGTTTCTCTCCGCAACTGTGCTGCGGGTTTTTTCATTCTCACTGAATATTATCTTGTCCGGCATTGTGACGTTTGGAAAGAGGATTACACACGGTATTGTCTGATGGCACGTGACGCATCCATTGTGGTTTTTAAATACCACGAGTAAACAGGAAGCCAGGTGCCACGTTTTGTTTTTTATAAGCTCCAACAGAGGAGCTTTATAACCGACTACGACTACAAGCAAAGCACAACAGATGTAACGTTAATGTTTCGCGATCAAATTTAAAAGATTCGACACACTAAATAGCTTTTCTCCCACAAGAATGCATTTAAGTCTTTTCTACTCAGGGTATTAATTTTACAAAATATAACATTTGTTAAATGATTAAATTCATTATTTTCTATATAGAAATGCATTCGGGCCGGGCCGGGCGGGCTTTGAGGTCCCCGGCCCGACTCGAAGATCGACTCGATAAAAAAATTTGCTAGCCCGGCTCGAAAATTGACTCAAAATCGAGCCGGGCTTCTGGCCGGGCCGGGCCAAAGCTCGAAATTGGGTGCATCCGGCATTCCTAATGTTGATTTTTATGTTAAAGCAAAATGTTTAACTTTTTTCGTGTCAAACTTCTACATTCTTATAACTTTCAACATTAGTTAACATAAGTAGTTAAAAAAGAGACACTTCTAGTGTGAGTTTGTTATAAAAATTACAGACCTACGTGTATTTAACACTTTGTTTACCAAAGCCGTTCGAAAATTTAAACAACTTTTTCACAAATCTTATATAAAAAAAATATAATTTACATAAGGATTTTTTATCTAACTTTGTTTCTGCTCAAAAATAGGACAAGAAATCATTATGGTAGGAATAAAAATGACTTTTATTTAAGTATACGAGTAATAACAATAATAACAGCAACATCACAATATAATTATTATGCTTTAATGAATAACCTTGAATTCTTGAAGTAAAATAATACATTTTTATTTATTAATATGTGAAGTTTGTTGTTATTAAATCATTTTGATCCTTTTTAACTTCATCCATTTTCATTAAAATATTAAGGAAACTGTGCATTTGACTGAACTATAAGATTTTTCGGGCCGGCCCGAAGAGCTCGAATTTTCGGGCCGGGCCAAAATCAAAAGTCCGACTCGCCTCGATTTTTGAAAATGATTAGCCCGATTCGGCCCGATAAAAAATATCTTCGGCCCGAAATCGAGTGCATCTCTACTAAAATATACACTTCAAGGAACATGGCCTTAAATTTTGCAAAATTCTTTTGACTGATAATTAACACAACAACATTTGCATGGTGTTAAAAAATAAGTGTAACAAAATATGAGGACATATAATACTGACCACATTAGTAAAAAAAGTTTAATCAACATGGATTTGATGTTCAACTGTTTCTGAGAATGAGGCCATTGAACAAAATTTTGTCTGTCAGTAAATAGACTATAAAAAATAATAAAATTTTATATGAAACATTTTTCACTTTCTAATAGTTTCGAAGTCGCCACCACATTTGTTTTAGTACAACTGTTCTATTTTTTTTTTTTTTTTTTGGAAAACAAATACACATCTAAGATGACCTCTGAAAGGTAATCAAAAAGTCTTATTTAATCAAAGTAGTAACTCTTACAGTTTTCGAGATAACAGAGATAAATCCCGAAAAAACTTATTTTTACTGCCTTATATTTCGAAAACTATTGAAGATCGGATCCATGTTGAAGCTTTTTTTACTCATTTTGGTCAGTACTAAGTACACATTTAACATTTCTGGTGCACACAAAAACACATAAGTACCTTTTTATATATTTTTTAATTCATTCTATGAACAAGTTTCCTTTTATTCTTCTAATGTTCGAGATTCTTCCAATTCATTGATGAAATTGGCGCTATTTCTGAAGGTTATATGTAATATATGTGTATATATAATTATAAATATTTAATTAATAATAAAATAAGAAAAAGTCGTCAAGTATTGTCTTTGGATTTTTGACACTTGACATTTATCTGTCAATTACAAACAATTAAATTTTTCAACTGGTTTCCCTCCATGGCCTGTGGGATTCATTCCAACTTATTATTTTATATATTTATATTTCTCTATCTCTAACTCAATAGAAGATATAATAATTTTTTTAAATATGTAGGATAAGTATTTTTATATTCTTTAATATTTGTAAGAATATAAATTTTCAAAAAATAATATTTAGAATTTTTTATTTTAGAATCTAGTATTTGCGGTTGTCTAATTGTTACCAAAATCTCATCAGCTCTTCCCAGTAATGTCAAACCGCAGTTAAACATGTCTTAATTCTTATAGAATTTGTGAAATTGTATTGTAGGGCCCTTAAAACGTGTTTATCCACTAAAATCTAAACATGCGATTTTTAGCATGATTCCAATACCTCTCTTAGTGTGAGGTAACAATGTTTGAAATAACAAGTAATTGTCCTGTCTTACTTATGGTTTCTTTCATTGTTGTTTTCTTGAAAATGTAATCCGGGCGAACTATTACGAGCTTGGTCTCGTATTCAAAGTATTTTATTTTCAAACATTATAGTAATATACCGAATCCTAACCTTTTGAAGGATGGGAAATAGGTCTTTCCTAACTTTAATGACAATATCTTGGGTTGGAAATAACAGATTTCACTTCCATTTCTTGGGTTAAAATTGTTTAGGTAGGGGTTGCCTAGCAACATTGCCATAGATTCCTATAATTAAGTAGGACAAACAAATTTTAAGAGAGCTGTCAAAAATATTAATAAAATTAAAGGTTATAAGTCATTGATTTATTCTGAAAATTATGGATTTAAAAGAGGATGATTGTGAATAAAATAGTATACATAACCTCGGTTGGAGTTTCATCACAGCCTCGTGCTTTATCTCTCCTTACATTTCCCACCTCGGATGTAATATACTATTATTCACAATCATTATAATAATATACAGATTCCTAACCTTTTGGAGACAGGAAAATACGTCATTCCTAACTTTAATGACAATCTCTTGGGTTGGAAATAATTAAGTCACTAGATATATAAAGTACCGCAATTGGCCGCCATATTGTGTCGAGCTTCTGCGCCATATTTAAAATGGATTATCTTGAAACGAGTGTGTTATTACAAAGAAAAATAATCGGAAGTGAAATAAATCTATGAAGGTAATTAATTAATAATGGTTTTATGTTCATAATTTTTATAATATGCATACATATAAGTGCAAAACATAACTGATCAAAATTATAAAGAAAATAAAAATAAGTACAATTAAGGTTAATTTTCTTCAGGTCGTTTGACATGATGACAGCGGTGACGCTAAAGTCCCCAGATATAGTGACTTTTATAGGCACAGCCAACTACAACTTGACCCTGATTGGCCTGATTCCGCCATATTGTGTCTAAAAAACGTTCTTCTCTCTCTAACACATTGGTACAATGAATTGCGGTACTTTATATATCTAGTGACTTTAGGAAATAACAGATTTCACTGCCATCTCTTGGGTTGGAAATGTTTATGTAGGGGTTGCCAAGCAACATTGCCGTAGATCCCCATTAAGTAGGCTAAAGAAATTTTAAGACAGCTGTCAAAATATTAATAAAATTAAAGGTTATAATTCATTGATTTATTTTGAAAATTATTGATTTAAAATGAGGATGATTGTGAATAAAATATATAATATACATAACCTCGGTGGGAGTTTCATAACAGCCTCGCGCATTATCTCACCTCGAGGCTTCGCCTCTCGGTAATATACATAAGCCCTCGGCTGTAACATCTCCCACCTATATATACTATTACTCTTTCATAGATAGTACGGGAAATATTGTTCCATTATTAAATATTATCACCGTAAAAGAAAGATATCATTTTAGGTAACTAGCTGTATGCCCTCTATTAGTTCAGATAATCAATGTATAGGGTAAATATTCCTGACATTAAAGAATATTATTGTTGCAGACAGAAGAACGAGCCCAGCAAGCCGTTGTTCGCAGAAATCCTGCTACTTCCACTGCTCCTGCTGACGCAAAGTGAGTATCAAAAGTTTCCCATGTCCACGAATCCCTAGTAATTACCTCGCTGGCATATCGCATATCCCGCCACGGTGAATAAATCTTACTATATTTATTCCTCGATAGATCCGAGTGTCAGATACTCTATAAAGCCGACTTTCTTTCGATAGTAAATCACCCCAGCATATATACCTGCCTCGTAAATCTACCTCCATTGGACTCTCGCCTATTCAACAATTTTCTCGGGAACGTATGCAATGCAATGTCCTTTGACATCTGTATTGATCCATGGGCGAGTTTTTTCGTCCATGATGTCTTAATCATGATGTTGATTACGAAAACACGCAGTCGTCGTCGTTGTTAGAGAGAAAAACGCGAACGACAGATTACGGAAAGAATCTAATCAGCGTTTACGTTCGTGATTCTCTCTTTTTATTCTGCTGGCAGATAGTCCTGCAGTAGCTCTGTACATATAGGGTATCCTGCCAGTCAAGCGGTTTACGTCATAAATACAACAGCAGTAGAAACAATGACGTCATGTGTTAAAAAGTTTATATGAGCATGCAAAATGGATTAAAGTATGATCTGTGGGTTTCCTTAATAAATCCAATTTTATTTAAAATTTTCTGAAGGATACTCCATCCGCCGTTATAAATATTTCATATGTGCAACAGACTTATCTAGTATTATGTGAGATCCTTAAAAACAAATACAGAATACTGCATAATTCATAGGTACCGTACAATTTATCACTGTTTCTGTACATTTCGTAGAGCTACTTCAGTGAAACTGTTAATTTCAATTACAAAGCTTAATTTTAACTTTATTTTCTTCGGTGATTGAATTAGAATGCAGTTCTTTTTGCTAACAGTACCTACTCAACAGTAAGGCGTTTGCCACACGCTGTACAAATAGATTTAATTTTCAAATTATTACTAATAAATAGAAAAAAATATTACCTCGATAATACAATTCAGTGTTAGTAAGGGTCCACCATTATATTTTTTATTTTCAAAATATTTTATTAAAGAAAGAAATGGGCTTAAGGATCATGGAGAATTTCTTTTGTCGTTTATATAAAATTCTCCATGATCCTTAAGCCCATTTCTTTCCTTAAAAACTTCAGGTAGGGTCACAAATAATTAAATTTTCAAAATAAGTCAATAGATTAACTACAATCATATAGAGCATTTGACATTTTGTCAATGAACAACGAAACAAAAAATCTGTTGTGGCCAGCACAAGACCTCTCGCCATTTCGATATTAGGCTATATAAATATTGTATTGCACTTTGCTATCGAACCGTCGTTTTGTAACAAAATATTAGAGAACTTTACCCAAATATGGTTTTTTTATTGTATTTAACATGTCTTCTGCACACATATAATTCTAATTATATCTATTTTTCATTGTATGAGGATGTACCTATTCATTAACCAGATTGGCGGTATTTCTGATGGATATATGCATTTTACCTATAAATTCAAATATTTAATTAATAAAACAATAAGAAAGATTAATGCCCATTTTCATAAACACTCGTAAAGTTTCAAAACGGCTCGTTATAATTTTTGACAAATAGAATCAAACTTGACAAATAAAATTTTGATTTTTCTTTCAATGTCTACTGTTTTTATTGGATAAATATTATAACGAACCGTTTAAAATTTTTAAGAGTGTTTATGAATACGGGCATTAATGTACTTCCCAGAAAAAGCTATCAGAATGTCAATAAAACTGTTGATTTTTGACAATGACGTCTGTCAGTTACATATTATGTTATAAACATTTAAATTAGTCAACTGGTTTCCTTAGTGTATTTTCGCCTACTCGACTTATTATATCCCGATATTCTATATATTATATAGTCTTTATCTCTAAATTTATAGAAGATATAATAAAAAAAATTAAATTTATCAAATGTAGAATTCTGTTCTTCAAAGTTAGTAATATCAAAAATTTTCAAAAAATAATATTTAGAAGATTTTTTTAAAAAAACTACTACTTCCGGTTGTTCAATTATTACCAAAACCTTTTCAGCTCTTCCCAGGAATGTCAGATTGAGGAATTCATAGTTAAACAGGTCTTATGTGTTATAGTTTGTGAGGAATCGTCCCTCCAACATCCAGCCATACTGCCATACACACATACATACACACATACACACACACACACACACACACACACCGACATCAATGTTAAAATCGGATTGTAGTGACCTTGAAACGTGCTTATTCATTAAAATCTGGATATGTGATTTTTATCATGATTCCAATACCTCTCTTAGCGAGAGGTATAAACACAATATAGTAATATTTCCAAATATAATTTTTTCTATTAATGGTTTCAAATACATAATAATAATCATAATAAAAACAATTTATTTATTTATTTATTCGTGTTTAATCCATACAGAATATTATATGTATAATTCAAATTATAGCGCCAATACAAAGTATACATCAAATGTGACAATCGTTATCGTTAGATTTATATAGTTCAGAAATAATTTCTTGCTTGGCGGTAGTTAAAGTCAAGCCTTCCACATTCGCAGTGATGGTCAATGGAAACGAGGCTCTAATAAGAACCGAAGGTTGGCGCTGTTCCTCATTCTTGAGATTCTTGAGATTTAACCGTCAGAGTTTAGTATGGATTAGTTGTAGCAGAATTAGCTAATTCGTAGGTGACACATTGCCCACGGATCGCAACGTGGACGCTTCTGCTGTGACCTCCAATAAAACAATAAAATACCGTTAATAATAGTTATTTATGCAACAAAAGTGTAAACACAAGCTTTATGACATGAGGTCAAGTAATATCGTGTATTACGCCCGTTAGCATCTAATACAGCTTCATAAAACCGTGTTTGAGAATGAATTTCGTTTTAATCGTGAACCTTTAATGGATAATCTTTGTATAGACAGCTTTTACTGATACTAAATCCTTCTAAAAATATTTTTTTTATTGGAAACTCATAAAAACTGGTAGATTTACATATAAAATAAATTAATATTAGCACCAGGTTAATAACTATACTCATATTTTAATTGTTACCCCCAAAAATCATAAATACAAATTTTTGAGTAAAAAGTTCAAAATTTACAAAAATCCAATTTTTATAGTTTTAGATAGTTTACAACGCGCTGATTCCAAATTTTGAAACCGCAACTCGATACCTCTTTTCGTTTCCGAGATATTTGCATTCAAAGTTTTGCTTGAAAATACCCAATTTTGGGCAATAACCCAAAAATGGGTCGAGATAGGAACAAGGCAATATTACCATTCGATTCTACGGAAAAAACTACATAAATGTACCAATTTTTATATTTTTTAATAATTTCTTCAATTTTTATAAAGAAAAGTTTGAAAATGGCTAAAATTTGGAAAAATCGTAAGGGGTACACCTTAGATTTTTGCGATTTTTGGCCATTTTCAGTTATTTTGCTTTAGAGATTGTATGCGGTGTCCAAAAATTATGAAAATTGGTATAGTTATGTAATTTTGCCCGTAGAATCGAATGGCGATGTCATTAAGTGCGTATTTTTGCCCATTTTTGGGTTATTGCCCAAAATTGGGCATTTTTGAGCAAAACTTTAAATGCAAATATCTCGAAAATGAGAAAAGATATCGATCTGCGGTTTCAAAATTTGAAATCAGCGTAATCAGAAGTATTAAAAAATATAAAAATTGGATTTTTAAAAATTTTGAACTTTTTACCCAAATATTAGTATATCTGACTTTTTGGAGTAATAATTCAAAAATGTGCAAAGTTATGAACTTGGTGGTAATATTAGTGCATTTAGTGCTGCCTTCTATGTGTTAGACCACGAATTTATCAATTCACTATGCTCAATGCAGCTGTCATACATTCGCTAGAGAGAAATATTTAAAATGCCCTCAGTCAATCTGCCTCTAATGCATTGTTTAACCAATATTTCAAAGAGTAAAATTGAAAATGACATTTCCATTTAATATATCACTGAACGAATTATTTATTTATGGATTAATTTAATTATAAACTTCAATTCTAGATGACAATGTTAATGTCCTTTTATTAAAGTAATGACACTTATCAAATTATATTTTCCATTTCCATTTGGTTTTCCTTTTTATGAAAACCAATCGATATCATTCCATCCAACTATTTAAAATAGTTGTCGGTAACTCCCTGCCGTTGTGCTATCGTCCCCTACTGTTCTGTAATTAAAGAAAACTCTGCAAGGCACAGTGTGTCGCTAGTTCCCTCTGTGTAACTGCCTGCAACCCTAAACGCCCCAAAGCCAAACTGGGTGCGCACTTTAAGAATTATCATCTAAACGTACCTCATATTTTAATATTATTGACACTAAATCATAATATTTGCACAATTTAAAATAAGGAAGTAGGAATATAGTAAATATTTATAAGTGGAGCAAACAAATTGAAATGTTTTAATAACGGAATTTATAAATAATATATTTGTATGTGGAATTGTTCACAAAATGTTTATGAGCTTTATTAATTTGGTGAGATGATAATATACAAATGTAATCATGAAAATTTATCACATTTTTAAATAGTTAAAAGTAGTATATACATACATACATAAAATCACGCGTGTCCCACTTAGTGGGTTAGCAAAAACCCGAAAACAATAAGAAAAAGGATGAAAGTAAGAGCTCAACTGAATCACTTAACTCTTTAATAACATTTCATTTCGCGATATGATAAATCGGATGTAGTACTTAATTTGGAGCTCTAACAGATTTTGGAGGAAAAACAATAAAACAATCCAAAATTTCGTATTACAGACTTTTCTATTCATTGGACAACAAATTAGAATTTATTTACAAACGATTAACCGGAAATAATACTTTACTTAAAGCTCACTTCTATTTTAAACATGGAATTGGCGGGAGGTCATGTGTTGGCCACATCAGATTTTTTTATTCCAAAGACATGGATATTGCTCGTATGCCTCCAAAAACTGAATTATTAGTTCCGATGACCATTTTTTTGACGCTTTTGTCAATGCACTGGCGTGTTGTGTCTCTAATGGCACCACAAAGTATAACTGCTTCATATACTTTTAGTGACGCATTGATTAGTGGTGACAGTCCATTAACACTAGAACCGCCAAGGGGACAAATATGTCCCCGCATGAAATTTAGGTAAATGTATTTTATGCGTTTTTTCAGTTAAGTTCTTGAGATTTAGTGACTTTTCATTAATTTTCCTTATAAATACATATATAATTTTTATTATTGTTATTATTATTATTATTATTATTATTATTATTATTGCAAAACGCGCTTCATTGTAAATAATTACAGACATTGAAAAATATTCTCGTGTTCTCGTTGACAAGTACAAATTTAGTCGTTGCCGCTTTGTCCAGTTAGTTTTACTAAAGTTTAGTATATCAGTCAATGTTTATCAGGGCAAAGAAACGAAAAATGTAATTGTAATGAGTACAATGCATTCTGACTTGCAAATTGGACAAGATAATAAGATAAACCCGAAACTATAGGCTTTTATAATGAAAGTAAATATGGTGTAGATGTACAGAAAATATTCTGTAAAAGTAGCTTCTCACAGATGGCCAGTACATACATTTTATAATATTTTAGATATAGCGGGAATAAATTCCTTGATTTTGTATAAAGAAACTAAATAAATATAAATAAATATATCATCACATGATATTACCCATTTCTGGGTGTGCCAGTATCTACAACACTTGTAAACTTCGGTAATGATGACGATATATTTTACCGTGTGAGCGCTTAGCAGGCGTCACCTTACGGGCACTCATAGCTGGCGCGGAGAGTGCACCACAGGGGTCACTTTTGTGCCATTTAAAATTGGAAAGAAAATTTCTCGAAGAAATTATTTGCTAGATTTAGCAAAAGAACTCGCGAAAGAACATTCGAAAAATCGTGTAACCAACAAAGAACCCGAAGAATCTGGAGTTGAAGATGAAAAATTACCTGACAGACGCAAATATCAAATAAAATCCCGATATGAGGCAAACAAGGGTAATAAGTGCACTACAATCAAAGTATCATCCATTTGTGTAAATTGTTACGGACAGTAAAAGTACAAAATACATTATACTTTATTCTAAGAATTTATTTTTAGTTCATATCATTTTCGATTGCCCATAACACTTATGTACAACTTTGGAAAATACATTTTTCTTCCGAAATGTTTATATTAATTCTTAAAAAATATAGTAGAAATAGCGTTTTCTGAAAAATTATTAACAGATTTAAAATTTCAACACAAAATTACTGGAGGGACAGAAATGACCCCTTTGGCTCTTTCTAGTGTTAACGCCATTTGAATTAGTATTGGCCGAAAGAATTTTGTAGAAAATTCTAATCATTTGCGTATATTTTATAATTTATTGATTAACCAGCCGAATTATTATGAATTTGGGCTCGTTTGTATGAAAACCAATATGTTCGCTGTTACCACCCGTTCGTCTACGTAAAATTTCTTCTCCGTGCGTCATACTCCATCCTCCGGTGGTCAGTAGCCGACTGCGGTGGGTGCGGCGAGGTAGCGCGTGCGTCGCTGGCGCCTCCCTCTGCCTGCGCGTCGGCGTCGCGACGCCTAGCGCCGTCGGCCGCCGCTCAGTCGCAACGTGGGCCTCCTGCACCGCACACAGGCCACACTTGCTCCCTCTGCGATTGCGATTACGATATACGATAGTTGTTGTTGTTAGTTGTTGTTATAAATAGTTATTGATAGATGTGGATAGTGAAGTGTAGTTTATGAGTAGTTTGTTAAGATGTCGGAGCTTTTTGCGCAAAGGTAAACAATCATTTTGAACTACTTTTAAATTAAGTTTGTTGGGTTTTGTTTGTACTACATCTTAATTTTATTGTAGGTAGTTGTTCAACTAAACTTTGTAGCAAGTTTAATAAAGTATTTGTATTTAATTTTATAAAAATAATTGTTGTATATTTTTAATTAAAACTTTACAAAAGTTTGAAAAATTCATTAAAATTTTCAATATACAAATATCTAATGTAACTCAAGCTTTATTAATATTTTTTATTTATTTTTTGTTGACATGCGCCCTCAAATGTACCGATATTTCCTTATTAGATTATGAGCAAAATCTGCAAATACTAACAAATTGATACACTCAAAATAATATATTTATACATTATTTGAAATTTGAAAACTTGCTTAAGACTATAAAGTACCTGCATTAACTAGTGTGACATTAGGTCCACACTATTATTAGTGTTAAAAATAACACTACAATTTATTTTATTGTAGTTAATACTTCCATATTATTAAAGTGTAATTATTATTTTCACTAATTGTAAAAATTTAACACGGTTTTTACCAGAGCTGTACACAAGTACAAGAAAAAAGGATTTAAGTACAAATACAAGTACTTTGCTGAAAAATGTACTTAAGTACAATTACTTTCATTTTAAAATTATTTAAGTACAAGTACAAGTACAGTACTTGTACTTGCAATTTCAGGTATAAGTACAAGTACATTCATTATAAAACATAAATAAATGGTTTATTATTTAAATGTTTTCGTTATCGTACGGAGACTTTTTGTCATGAAATTATGAATACATTTAATGTTTACCCCATAAAATAAATAAAATAACTACATTATTTGTTTATTTTTTATTTATAATAAACTAACATAATGCTTTTCATTTTGGATTAAAAGAAAATATAATATATTGGATTTTAGAATGCTATTTTTTGAACAGCAAATGAATTGAATTTATAACTTAAAAAATAGAGAATACGAGACAAACTGGATATATATTTTTTGCTGCGTAATTTTGCAGGTTGAAACGTGCAAAGCAAAAGTACTTGTCCATGTACTTGTGAACACACAAGTACAATTCCAAAAATATTGGACTTAAGTACAAGTACAATTACACATCGAAAAATTGTACTTAAATACAAGTACAAGTACAATAAAAATGTATTTAAGTACAGTTTAAAGTACATGTACTTAAGTACATGCACAGCTCTGGTTTTTACTGTATAAAGTGACAGTTAGAAAGAGGTCAACCGAAAAAAACTAACCCGTGTTCTTTTGAAAACAAAAACTCACTAGACACTTATAAAACCTCAGTTAAGCAATTCAAAATAACCGCAATTTATTTATTATGAGCTATTAACTGAATAAGTATAGCCTATAAATATTGAAGCCAATATTTTATTAACGCAATAAAAATTATTCTTACAATTTAATAAATTTTAAAATTAATTGTTTTTATTTGAATATTATGTAGTGTAATTGATAAACATGAGCTATTTCGCCATTAAACTGCTTAATATTATGTTTTAATGAGTTGTAGTTGGCTTTGATCATTAATGGAGACAAGGAATTTTTCGTGATTGATATAAACAAGGTGTTGATAGATATTTTTGTAATTTCTCGTTATCACTTGTGTATAAGATTATTATAATTATATTTTATCTTGTACATCTTTTATTGTGATTTTTAACATACTTATTCAAAAACAATTTATGCTAAACCGTATTAAGGCTGAGGGAAAACAGAAATTAAGATTATTCATAATTTCTGCCAAGCCAGAGGACCTTCCATCTTTTTTTCTCAGATAATGAGTAACATGTTGAATAATCTTTACCACTTTGTAGAAAAGGATTGTTCTTGTTCGGATCTATGGCATAGTTTACACATTGAGTAATTCTAATTTTCCTTTACACTCTTCCTAATTTTGATTTAAATATTGAAGGTACAGGATGTAACAGAAATAATTATTTCGTTAAATTTAACCAGTGGCATAACTTGCCGGGATCAACAATAAGTTAAATTTTTTCAAAATTTTCATTTTTTTAAATTTTAGACAAGGATTGAAATTTGTGACAAAACTATAATAGTAATTTACGTAACAAGACCTGAAAGTGATACTTTACTGGGTGAGTAAGCATATTCCAGAGTGAGCCGTAGGCGAGCTTTGGAAGCTTGTGAGCCCAGTATAGACACAGGTCATGTTGGGTACAATATTTTTTTTGCGATCCTGAAAAAAGAATAAAAAAGTATTATTTTATTTTTTACTGCGAACAAATAAGAAATAAATAAACAACTGATCTCCATGGAAACATTTAGCTTTACCGGTCCCGGGATCGGTAAAGTACTTTCCTATCCCTTATTGACAACTTTCCGAGCTAGCTCAGCAAAGAAGGACTTTCCGGTCTAAATAGTTATCAGAAAGAGCTCATTTTCTGGGCGATCGCGAAAAAAGATTTATAACACAATATCTAGAAAGTGTACAAAAAAAGTTGCTAAAAAAATTTTGTTACTTCTGACGAATTGTGTCACTATTGCTTTGTTATTTAATTTTAAAATTAGGAATAATTTTTAATTTAATTATATTTTTTTATTAATAATAATGAAAACTTTCGTTAATTTGTAATATTTAAGTGCAGGTAAATTTCTTGATTGTGATGTAGATTAGATGTTAACAATTACTCGAAATATCAGTGAAACAATTCTAGGTCTATAATCTTTTTTTTTTCAATGATGACCCAGAGAAGGTGCAAGAGTTCACAGAAATGTCGATATAAGAGAATAAATGCTGTTTTGCAATCAATTAAACAAATGACTTTCAAATCCTCCGTAATAATACTAATCGTTATTATCTACTGTTCAAATTTTCGCGTTTTGCCAAATATAGTTTATTTTCAGTATACATTATATGTCTTGAAAATAGCTTGAAACTAGTTAAATAGGCAAAAGTTTTATTGGGATTCCGAAGAACCGTATTTGCACAATAAAATTCTTATTCAAAATGTTATGCTTGCTTTAACAATGAACGCTCATTCCTGAACTGAGCACTTGGTCCTGGTGATGCTAAAATATAAATGTGCATGATTGTATTGAATGATATTTTTAAAAATTTTAAGTACGTACATAAATTTACATTGTAGTAGATTTCCTTGACCACACAACAGATACTACTATCAGCCCGTTATCCTTTTTTGCTACGGCGGTTATCTCTTGGAGCCTTATTCCCGTATGTCAAACTAGAACTTGACAGCGATGATTCTGATTAAAATCTAAATTTTTTTGACAGACGAAAATGGGCCTCCAGGGTAAAACCGCCATAGTCATTCGCCTTCGGAACTCTAATAAAATTTATGCCTATTTAAGTAGTTTCAAGTAATTTTCAGCTTTCATAGCAATACAATGTACACTGAAAAGAAACTACATTTGCGTGAAACAGTTAGTATACAGAGGATTTAAAAGTCATTTGTTCAAATGATTACTGGAAGAGCTATAATTGTTAACACCTATAGTCAGAAAAATTGGCTTTGTCCAGCAATAAAACTATAAATATCGTAATTATGACAAAGCGGCATATTGTCCACTGCTTGCATTATAACATTGGGTGTCAACGGGCTAAATATAGTAAAATAAACTTAATGTTCTTTTAACATAAATGCTATTTTGTTTGAAATAATTTCCTATGAGAATGAAAAAATAGGCTGTTTTATCCAATATTAAAAAGCAAACAGTAAACGGTATGCCGCTTTGCTATAATTACGATATTTATACCCGACAGAGTCAATTTTTCTGACTATACCTCTGCAGGCATATCATTTTTGAATGGTTTATCATCCCTCCACTAAACCTAGTCAGTGCCTCCTAAAGGCCTTACATAATACACCACATTAATGAGTTCTAATAAGAGCAAAACGCGTTTGTGGTTCTGGTTGAGTGGACCAGTCTCTGATAAATGACGAGAGGTTGATTTAGAAAATGAAATCGTGTATAACGTGTCAAATATGAATTTTTTAAATTTTATAAAAATATACAAGTTGGGCAAACTGTTCTTCGATCTATATACGTTGGCCTTATACCCAAGACACACTACAAAAATTAATGATCATTAACAGTTAGTTATAGTATGCGCACGTGAAGTTGAAGCTGATAACAGATGTCAAAATTGCTTCAGAAAATATTGACAGTAATAAGCACGTGCTACTTATTGTTTTGTAATGTACGAGTACAATACAATAAGTAGCACGTGTTTACTACATTCAATATTTTCCGGTTTGTTAATAGACGTAATTTTGATATCTGTCATCAGTCTCAACTTCTCGTGTGCATACTATACGACTATACCTAACCGTTAATGAAGGGAAGAAAATTACTGGATTTCAGTCAAATATTATATATATTTTCCGCCTCTACCGGTTTCGAAATTTTTAGATTGTAAAACATGGATAAATATATAAAACAATAATAAATAACATATAATACATACAATGGTAGTCAAAATTTAAAAATATAAATAAATAAATACATTAAAAAACTCATGTAGTCGTCAATAAATTAAGATATACTTTTATTGACGACTACATGAATTTTTAAATTTTGATGACCATTGTATGTATTATATGTTATTTATTATTGTTTTATGTATTTATCCATGTTTTACAAATTCAAAATTTTCACCTACTGAAGAAGACACATGAGGTGTCGAAACCGGTAGAGGCGGAAAATATAATGTAATATTTGACTGAAATCCAGTAATTTTCTTCCCTTCATCACCTTTCCAGTCAAGAAGTTCTTGCAGCCACTAACCGTTAATGATCAATAATTTTTGTAGCTACAGCATTTCAACAAACCTCCAAATCTATTCGAAATAAATAAAATATAAACTTTGGGTTTTTGCGAGGCCTGTTAGAAAGAGGTAGGATTTATCTGTTTAGGATTGTAGGTCCTAATCTAGGCTGTACACCGTTAGTTAAGTAAAGTTAAGCCTTGGCAGAGCATTTCTTTTTAAAGTTGAAACTAAACATCCTCTGGCAAAGTCAGAATCTCTGCACACTCGAGTGGTTCGCGTTCTGAGTTACAAACTGAACCGGGGGCTGTGCTGTACACCCGCAACTTTAAACATCCTAATCCACCCGGATTTGCCATTCGGAAAGAAAAGTGATAATGTCTTAATCAACCCCTACTGCACCATCCCTTATCGCTGGCAGACATCCCCCCCATTCCGTTAATATGGGAATTAGGTCCTAGTCGTAATCCTCGTCTCTGTGTGTCGTGCGCAGATCGTTCACCCGAACGGGCTTCCCATGTCCACCGCATCTCAAGAAGCGGAAACTAGACGGCGAACCCACACCCAAAATGTTTCATGAATCCAAAGAAGAAGAATCTATCGCTAAACGAAGAAAAAAATCGACTGGTAGTGAAGAAGAAACGAATAAGCTAGTGTTACCGCAAAAGAAAAGGGTTGTTCCTATTCCAAGGGCGGCTAGTCCTGCAAAGAAAAAAGCTGCTGATGAACAGGTATGCCTATGTGGATGATGTACATAGTCTTGCCATAAATACTATACAGTGCGAGCACTGAAAACCGTGACATAGGCGTTTAACATGGGGAAACAGTTTTTTCAAATATTAATTTGCCATCGAGGAGTATCTAAATACTCCTAATTTAATGCTTTATTATTGAAATATTTACGAAAGTATAATGCTACTTGACAGTTATTACTTATAACTTACTAAAAACAGTAATCATGGAAACCTATTCGGTAGCTGACTTGGTTAAATCAAGGCTCGATGATAATTTTTCACTAGTTCAAATCCCTCCCGGTTCAAGTTAATATTTATGTTTATTTTATACAATGTATTATTAAATAAATTACAAAATTAAAACAAATAATTTCTTGGTACATCAAGTATTTTATTGACTAAATGTACAAGAAGTGAAATAAATTATGTAAATTTAAACCAAATAAATAATTAACTTTAGTTTTATGTTCGTCATTAACGCAAGCGGTTTTTTCAAATTTTAAAATGTTTCGTCTAGTTCGTTCATGGGATGCAATTTGTTTATCAGGATATATCCTAGCAAAAAAGCCTCGAATTTCTCGTAAACTCATCCCTTGATTGTAAATTTTAATTTTACTAATTTTTTCTTCTAATGAAAAATCCATTGGATTTACAAAGTTTTCGGAAAGAAAGTATCGAAAAATGGCAATAAAAGTCTGACGTCTGACAAACCTGTGTGAAGGTTTATTTAGTAGTGATTACTTTTTGTTTTTTGCTTAATACTATTAGCAGTGATATAACAAAGAAATAGTATAGTAAATTCAAGAAATTACTTGTGTACCAAACTATTTACGTTTAAATTTTGTAATTTATTTAATAATGCATTGTACAAAATAAATATAAAAATAATAAAAATATTAACTTGAGCCGGGAGGGATTTGAACCAGTGAAAAATTATCATGGAGCCTTGATTTAACCAAGTTAGCTACCGAATACGTTTCCATGATTACTGTTTTTAGTAAATTATAAGTAATAACTGTCAAGTAGGATTATACTTTCGTAAATATTTCAATAATAAGGTATTAAATTAAAAATATTTAGGTATTCTTCGATGCCAAATTAAATAATCTTTCTAACCATATCAAAAACTTCCACTATAGTTTTACGGGACAGATAATATTAAAAAAAAAACTGTTTTCCCATGTTAAACGCCTATGTCACGGTTTTCAGTGTTCACACCGTATAGGCTGCTAAAAATATGTAACAATAAAAATACATTTTGTGTCGCAAGTAATTTATTGACTACCAAATAAATCTTCGAATAGCTTATTCGTCAAATAAGAGAAAAATATCGCATCGAAATCATAACACAAATGACAGTATTTATTTTAGCTGTCATATTTTGATGCGACATTTTTCATATATTCTACGAATAAAATATTTATTTGATGTTGGTAAAACGGGGCATTAGAGAAGTAAAAAAATATATGTATTTAAAATGGATTTTGCTTTAACGCAAACCTAAGACGATCTGGCCATCCTGGTATGGCAGCACGGACCGAATTTATCGCCTTCTCTTCTAATACTGACCACAATTTGTAGTCCAAAGATTTGAAGTCTGGAATGCTAGACATTAGCCCGCGTCATTCTAGCCTTGTATGCCTGGGCTGAATCCTGCTGGAAGGCCCTGGCCCAGGCTGCGTTCCAAAATCCTACTCTGGAGTACGAAATTGCTCAAAGTCGTTCCAAAACTAATAAACTTACTCTCAAATTTACTCTTAACCTGTCCTAAAACAGCTAGAGTTTACTCCAAAAGTGATACTCTATTTACCCTTCTATCGACAAAGGTACAAAAATTACTCCACAAAGTTTTCAAACATGGATGCTCGCGGTTCTCAACATGTGAAAATAATTTGCCTTCTTGTGGAAGAAAACATGCTTTTGGTTGAAAATAAACATAAGTAAACACATTGCCATGTATTACGAGCACACTTTTATAATAAAAGCGCTTTTATAGAACGTACTTTCACATTATGTCATGAGGAGAGTGCTCGATAAAAGCGTGATCCGTGATTCTTAAGGCCTAATTCTTTCATTTATAACTTCTGGTAGGATCAAAAATAGTTTATTTCAACCTATTTTTAGTTTAGTTCCAAAGCATACTATACTTTTAAATTACGTCATCATAATCTAACTCCTACTCCAATACTCGGCACTCTTGATTTTGGAACGCAGTCCCAGGGTTTGCCAGGAAAGAATATGTTGCTCAGGAGTTTCAAAATTTCTTTTATAACGTTTTCTTGGTACTTTCGCAGTGAGGAAACTGTCAATAGTTCCGGTCCGTGCTACAAGCCTTTCGTTAAAGTCAATAGATTTGTATTTTTACTACTTTATATACTCGAGTCAATAAATGACTTGCAATATAAAATGTATTATTATTTTCACAAATTTTTAGCAGTCTATAAAGCATGTGACAGTGTTTATGGCAAGTCTTTGTAGTTGTTTTAAGTGAAAATGAAGAGCACCTGAGAAGAATGATCGAGAGAATTTGGTCTGAATATTGATAAATCCAAGGTGTAGAGTAGATGAATGAGTTTGTTTGAATAATTTGGTGTATGAAGAATGTATGGTTAGGAAGAATGTTATTAAGAGAGTTGGAGTAAGTCAGTGACGTATATATGTTGGTAAAGTTGAGGGTGTTAGATTTCGTGCCCGTCCAGTGTGTAAGTGGATGGATGTGATTGGTAGTGTGCTAAAAGCGCGAAAGTTTCCGAATGAGTGGAGGAAAAGAGCATGTGTGAATACGATTATGAATATGGCAGAGACGAAAGCAGTGTGCTGAGATTGGAATGTGTGGCGAAGGATGATTGTTTTATAACTCTTTTGGTATGAAGATGTATGGTTAGTAGCATGTTCTTGTGATGTTCAATGTAAACGTGACGAAAGAAGTATATTTGGACAGCAAAAATCGGTCACTTTAATATGTTAAGAGTGAAGAATATTTGCTGTATAATGTACGATTGAAATGAGTCAGTTAAACTTTTGTTCTTATTGCTATTATTGTTTTCGGGTTTGTACTAACCTACTAATGGCCGTTTGCACCAGTTTCCCTTAAATATTAAGTACACCTTAAGAATAAAAATTCGTTGCACCAATTGTTAAGGGTACCTTAACTTACAAATAGGTACCCTTAAGTTAAGCGCAAGTTTGTCTTCCCCTTAAGGACCCCTTAATTCAAAGATGCACTTGATCGCAATTATTATACAAATGTCACTTGACATTTGTGTTTTTGATAGCAGGTTGATATTAATTTATAAAATGGAATTAGAGCTAAATATTATAGAAGATGATGATATTTTGGAGTTAGAGATGTAAGAATTTGTGGAAAATCGAATTCTGCGACAAATTTATGAGAAAGATAATTATTTTTACCCATTTGACGAACTAAATTGTTTTAAACGTTTTCGTCTAAGAAAAAATACCGTACTAGACTTAATAAGAAGCATTGAACATGAATTGGAATTCCCTTATAATTTGTACATATTTTATGTTCCTCATAAAATTATTTTTGAAATAACTTTCTTCAGGAATAATTGCGTATCACCAATTAATCAAAAACTGATGACTTTACGATATTACGCAACAGGAAGTCATTTAGTGTTGCCGATTTTAGTGGGATGCATACTTTAAAATTTTATGAATTCACATCTCTCTTTTGCAATATATTTTCTTACTTTTTTGTTTTCGTAAAATTTCTGAAGAGAGCTTTTGGTTCTTTTGATATAATTTGACGAATTAAATTTATTTGTTATCTGAATCCATGCAGGTTCTTTGTCCTTCCAAGTTATTGTGTCAGTTTTTTTACACTCAATTATGTGTTTATATTCATTAATAATATTTAGGATCAACATTTTTTCTTCCTCAGTATAATTCTTATGGACATGGTTGGAAGGTTACAGATAATGAAAACAACACTCAAAAAATTCAGAATCCTGTTCAGAACACTGATACATATGTCATGTCACATTTGACATATAAGTTACTATATTTATGCAATATGCAAAGTAAAAAAACACTATAATTTCTCCTAAGCGACCCTTATCTAAGCGACGATCAAAGTGCAACCGTGCAAACGAACTAAGCTTAAGGATACCTTAGAAATTAAGTACCCCTTTACTAAGCCGAATATTTAAGGGAAACTGGTGCAAACGGCCATAAGTGGGACACGCGTGATTTTTATGCATGTTTGTATGTATATATGAACAGGTAGACGACGAAACTCTTATCAGAGAAACAGAAGCTGCTTTGAAGAGTTTATCTGGTAGTTGGCCAGGACCCAGAGGTTCCGCTTACCCTAGAGGTATCGCTGAACACGAAGAAACTCCAACATTTGAAAATCTTTTTGAAGAAAAAAAAGCAAACGCTAAACAATCTCCTTTACACCCTGGTGGCGACTGTTCTTTAAAAGATGTTATAACATTGCGTGATCCTCATAGTGAAGAAAAACCAACTAGTAAATCAAATAGTCCTCAAAATAAAAAAGTGAATGAATTAGAAAATTTGTTGAAAATAGAAAATGAATGCGTTAGTATGCAAGGTGGAATAAAACGTCCACCCAAAGATAAACCTATTAAAATGGAAGGTTCAGCTACACAATACGACCCTCCAGATTTTAACGAATTAGTCGATGATTCCTCCAACGAATTGGAAATAGACATGTCTGATCCTTGCCCCGAAAAAGAAAGCGAAGACAAGAAAGAAGACGATAAAAGATACACCGACACCCCATACGTTCAAACCCCATACACCTCCCAACCATTCTCCTCCGCTTCTTCAGCCTTTCGTCCTCCTGAAACCAAATCCATCGTTCCCCTAGCCCCAGGTCCGTTTCCCGCGGAAGCCACTTTCGTCAAAAAGGACACCGCGACGCCAGAGAGAGTCGACGCCAAGCCAGCGACGGTGTCAGTAGCGTCGCCTGATGCTAAACAGTATACGATCCTGCAGCCGGCAGCCGGGAGCAGAGCGGCGTCTGCCCTGCAGGATATAGCGAGCAGGGAAGGGGTGCAAGTGGTTCCTGCTGTGCCAGCAGGAGGACCGCAAGCTGCTCCTGCGACGGGGAGTCAACCAGAGGCTAGTCCACAGCAGTATGAAAGGCCGACTGGGACCTTGTCGCCGGCTAGTATGGGCAGAGGTGAGTGTATTTTCATATTATATTTTGTAGTATTGTATAAAGAGTGGTCCAACAAGAGTACAACATTTAATTAATTCTTAAATTATTATATTTAACTACTTCGTAAAATTTACAACTCTTGTAAAAGGGGACGAGCCGACGTTTTTGTATTCTCGGCAACACTTTTATTTACTCCGGCAATATTTTCGATAGATCGTCCATATCGACAATAAGTGTTTGTTTATCTATCATTACGAAACAGTTACTCAAATTTCTAGTTTAATAGTTTAGGGAGGACAATAAAGTAATTTGCAATGTTTTTGGGCGAAAGACCATAAAATTTGAGTCCCGGGACCCGGGAGTAAAAATCGGACTTGCTTTGTTTTTGTGTGAGAGAGTTTCTCGTCGCCTAGATGAAAAAGTTAC
Source organism: Ophonus ardosiacus (assembly GCA_943142095.1). Taxonomy (NCBI): domain Eukaryota; kingdom Metazoa; phylum Arthropoda; class Insecta; order Coleoptera; family Carabidae; genus Ophonus; species Ophonus ardosiacus. Next base: position 8,662,222 of record OW964823.1, on the reverse strand, counting down.
CAGATTGTTTTATTATAAATCATGTTACAATATGAAAAAAAAAAATTCTAATTCGAAGTAGGCTATGAACAAATAAACGTATGTCTGATCATTATTCAATTCAAAAGTCATGATGTCAAAATTAATAGTAAAATGTAAGTTTAAGGAGAAAAGATAACAAACTAAAAAAGTGCACGTTTATCCCTTTTCTTAATAATCGAAAAAGGTCCAGTTTTAAACGTTCATATCAATATTTCCAGTATTTTTAAACTGCAAAATTATGTTTTCGTTGTTCCATGAGGTATACTAAAGTATTTTGTTTTTTTCTTTTTAATTTAAAAAAAGCCATACATTTTCAATTCCTTTAGAGGGACGGGATAATTACCCCCTTTACCCTCCCCATAGATCCGCCACTGATTGCTGGATTGCTCGCTGAATTTTGAACGATTTGGTGCGTTTTCTCGACCAATATTCCGAAAATCACGCTTAATCTGCAAACGGTTTCCTCAAAACTTTCTTTATATTTAAAACAAGTTTTCATAATTAAAAAGCATTGTTATACTGTGTAGTGCTCAATTTTCAATAATCGTGATGTGTCTATTTTCTATTTAACATAATTTGAGCACAGCTTACGATTTAAAAAAAAATATATGTATATTTAAATATTGTACTCTTGTTGAACCGCTCGTCATAAAAAAATAAAATGAAAGTTGTTTTTGAATTTGAGATAATCAAAAGGAACCACTTGATATGTGGTAAAGTAACCGAAATCTACAAATAGAAACTGATTGGTACACCCAGAAATGGGTAATAAGCCGTAATGGTATTTATTTTATTATGTAATTAAATTTTATACAGCTATGCTATTACATGATAAAGTTTACTACATCTCATTTTATTTATACTATGTGAGCAGTTAGAAATTCGCTCTAAACTAAAATAATAAATTGCATACTTGTTATTTACAATTATATTTTTTCACTATCGAAAGAAGAAATCGTTATGCAGTGTGTAACAGAAATAAGTAGATACATTAAATTTAACCAGTGACAGAATTCGTTCAGAGCAACAATATTTCTTAGTAACTTTTTTTTTTCAAATCTCATTTATTTTAGTATTTTTAGGCAGGCAATTTGTGACAAAACTTTGAAGATTTTTAACCCAATATCTAGATGGTTTACAAAAAAAGTCAATAAAGAAAATATTGTTGCTGTCGACGAATTCTGTATCTGGTCATAAACATGAGAAAAATAAATCATTATATGCCCCTAGGGAGAAAATATGTCAAAATAAACTCTAGGAGGGAATTTATAGGTAAAGATAGTTGTGTTCACTTGTCTAATATAGGTTATAGTTGTCAAAATTTTGTTAGTAATAAGTTTAGAATATCTGCAGAAGTTCTTTTCAGTAGAACTCAAAATACTCAAAATAAAATTTGAGAAAATTCTATGTTCAAAACAAAATTCTGTGTTGATAAGGTGGAAATCTCAACGACTACTAATTTTAATAGTCGAATCAATAATGAAAATAAGGTAATTAACAATAGTTGAAAACATATTTATTTGTTCCATTTCCTATGGTAACTTGATGGTTAAATAAAATAAAAATGTGTCTGAGGAGGTACACTTTCGAAGGGCTGTATCTCTGTAACGAAAAATTTCCGGACATACCTTCATGATTATTACATTTGAGTAACAAAATTACTCCCCCAATATATAGTTTTATTCTGGCACAACCTTTGTAAATCATTATAAGATACCAGGGTATTGAACCCGCCAAAAATTTGGTTCGGTTCAAGTTCAAGTTAATATGTTTTTTGAGAGACAAGTTTATGCGCGGTTTTGTTCATACATTAATAAAACTTGCGGTTTTGTTCCGGGTTTAGATTCAGTTCGACATAATGAAAATTATTAATGTTTTCTTGAATAACAATCTTAATATAAAAATAATTTAAAATGCGAGTAGGAATTTATGCAAGACAAGAAACGAACACAATTTTCACAAAGAGTCAACATAGCAGATTATCGACTATTTTACAATTACGCTTTCTATTCGAACTGAAAATGAACCCAAACCCGAATTTTAATACTCCGACTTTGTTCACTTGAAAAATATATCTAAGGTTCGGTTCTGGGTTTGGGTTTGCTAAAATGTTACGGTTTGGTTCTGATTTTGGCTCGGTTCAGGTTCGGATTTGATGACCTGCAGGATACACCTTGGGATCTGTGGAGTGTCTGGTCTCGAATTTAATGATCCGGGTTTGATCCCGACCGAGTTAAATTTGGTATACTTTTCACGCCATGAATGAATGTCATTATAATTACCGATATCTGTGTACAAAGCAGATAGGCACACTCACCAATAGGTGATGATATATTTTATTCAGGGCATCGAACCCGCCAAAAACTGGGTTCGGTTTAGATTCAGGTTAATTTGTTTTTTGAAAGATGGGTTCGGGTGCGGTTCTGGTTCAAGTATTAATAAAATTTGCTGTTTTGTTCGGTTCAGGTTCGAAATAATATAAAATGAGAGTGGGAATTTATGCAAAACGCAACAAGAAACGAATACAATTTTCACGAAAAGTCAGCTCAGACAGCAACACAAACGCCTAAGACGTCGATTTTCGGATGTATTTACTTTTCGAACTAAAAATTAACTTGAACCGGAGATGAACCCGGAACCTGAATTTTAATACTCGGTTTGGTTTCGATTAAGGTTCAATTAAAAATATATCTGAGGTTCGGTTCTCCATTTGGGTTCCCTAAAATGTTACGGTTTGGTTCCGGTTTTGGTTCGGTTCAGGTTCGGGTTCGATGCCCTGATTTTATTAATTTTTAAATTAAATATGCTGTAAAACTTATGACAAATTGCAATTAGGCAAGAGTGTTTTTAATGAACTGTTACAATTTTAGCTTGATGTATAACAGTTACGAGACTATATTAATTAATGCATGTTCCAGTTATTAGCGCAGAAAACTATTTCCAAATTATGTTTCATAGAAAATGTATAACACAATATAACAAATAGTTTGTGAAACTTGAAACTGTATTTGGAAAAAGTGTGGGTGTTAAATTAAAAGTGTTTGGAATTTATTATTAAAAATATGAAAAGGGCTTGAATTAGTTATGAGCGTAAGGTAGGAGTCCTCTCTCCGTCGTTTCTCGTTCGTTGGCCGCTCACCTACATTTTTATTTTTGGTTGGCGGCGCTAGCTCCGCGTTCTCGCGGCGTCGCGACGCGATATCTTTATGGCCCGAACTCCGCCCACGTGGCCCGATTAGCCTATCGCGCGCCTGCTCGCCACACGGGTGGAGACTTGCAAGAAAAATCCTTTTTCGAAAAAAGAAACCGCAGATGTGAGTGGTGTCCGCACTGAGCACGCGCGAGCGCGGTGGGTGGCCACCCGCTTTTTTCCTGCGTGGATTATTCAAGCGACGAAGACTGCAACGCCAGTGCGGTGCTTATTTAGGACAGGGCTGAATAATTTGCGAGGCTGGCCACCGGAGGCCCGTTGTGATTTCAGGAACCTGCATATTACATGGACACCTGACGGGGAATTAACTATTGAATAGCTATGGACACCCTGTCCACTGTACCTAAGGGGTTGCGTTTATCTCCACCGGGAATGTATTCAAAATTATTAAATAACGTATGTAACAAAAGTTTTGAGAAAAATTTAGACCTCTTTTGCCCGTATTCATAGTCGTTCAATCTCGTACTTGAGTATTACTTCGCCAAATGTTACTTCGGTCGTTCTCGGTTTTCTAGGGAGGACCTTGGCCAATATTTAATTTTCATATAACTTCTATTAGAAATAGAGAAAAATGTTTCATATAAAATTTTATTGGTTTTTTCTTTATATTCTATTTACTGACAGACAAAATTTTGCTCTATCACTATCATTGTCAGTTTTTCTTCTCTTTTTTATTTATTTCGGAAACAGTTGAAGATCAAACTTATGTTGATTAAGCGTTTTTTACTCATTTTGTCGGTACTATACGTCCTTAATTTTTTTTATACATTCTTTGAAACAGCGTGTATATTGGATCAAGTTTACCTAAAATTTAAAAAGAGCATCAACTTTTGTACATGAAAAACTAATTTCCCATGTTATACAGGGTGTTATGTAAGTAAGTGTTCAACGCTTAACCCATAGTAGAACTGACCCATAGATAGTAAATCTGGCAATAATTTTTGTTCAACACACTTTCTACAAGAACTAGAGGCCTTTAAAACTGACCAATCACGTCATAGTTCAAAACTTTATAAAAAAAAGTAAAAATCGATGTGTTCTCTGGAAAAAATGTGATACCTGTCACAAATGACATATAAAATCATTGACGTCTATTTGGAAATAACTCTCTGTACCGTCTTATAGCAGCACGACTATTTTGTAATGTCTCGCCATAAACCATATGCATGTCTGCATACTCTTGGTTGTTGAAGGTAAATTGCATTTTGAGAATATCAAAAAAACAATATAAATTGTACGTCTATGCAAAAAAACATTTAACGTCAGATTGACAATCAATATTTTTCCAGAGAACACATTGATTTTTACTTTTTTATAAAGTTTTGAACTATGGCGTGATTGGTCAGTTTTAAAGGCCTCTAGTTCTTGTAGAAAGTATGTTAAACAAAAATTATTGCCAGATTTACTATCTTTGGGGTCAGTTCTACCATGGATTAAGCGTTGAACACTTACATAACACCCTGTATATCCAGCTTTTTAATTAACACCCTATATACGGAGTTACACGGTAGCAATATGGCCGTACTGAGACTATAATAATCCTTTATCCTACAAAAGGCGGATATTTTGTTTTATATTTAGAAGTCCTAATTAAATTTTTCACCTCAGCGTACCTTCGGTTTATGTACCAATGGTTGAAAGTAGCTTTTAAAGTTTGGATCGATTTGGCCCGAAAATAAAAATTGTCGGCCCGACTCGATGATTTACTCGTTATAATTACATAAAATTTAAACATTTAGGAATAATAAAATTCATCTCCTTCGGTCACATTGAACAACTTTTTTATTGATTTATAAATTCTCTTTGACAACGGTCCATCAAGATGTTGTGATTTATCTAGGAACACTTGATCCTTAATTGTAGGCTACTGTTACAAAAAATAACGGCCGGCGGTCGAGCGGGGTTTCGGGTAGGGCCGAGCTAAAACACGAGATCGCAAGCATTTCTAAACGCCAGCTACGTTCGAGGGGCCACCTTGTTGCTGTTTAATATTTGCCAATAACTTCCATACTCAATACTGGGTTTGCACATCTTTAGGGTTTTTTTCCAAGTTATGTCCAGCACTCTATACCTCTATAGGATTGTGTATTGTGTTACAGAAGGTTCCAAATGTCCGACTCCTGGCTGCACGGGCCAAGGTCACGTAACAGGCTTGTACTCGCACCACCGATCGCTCTCCGGATGTCCTCGCAAGGATAAAGTCACACCAGAGAGTAAGTACAATCCACCATGCTGTATGCGTATCCCTGCTGGTTAGTCTGCTTTATTGGTTATGCATTTATAATTTCTGTTGTGCTTGATTTTGCGGGGTAGAGAGCTAAGATTATGATTCTGGTTTTTTTGTTGTATAATAAATAGCACGTAGATGCCGCCTTTACCCCTACCCCGCTCATCTGAATCTGTCCAGAATCAGACCGTGCAGAATTGAGTATATATCAGTCACACACACGGACGATTGGGAGTAATAATTGTTGTTATTTTTGGGTTATGTTTGTTTCTCTCTCTACCCGCTCGTTTGATTGAACTTGGTGTGGTGTGCCGTGATATTTTTTTTAATACTCAACATCAGCAAATCGACTCATATTCTGAATGGTTTGATTCTGTTGGCGCGCAGTCCTGGCGATGCATGAAACTATCTTGAAATGCCCGACCCCCGGTTGCAATGGTCGGGGTCACGTAAGCTCCAATCGCAATACGCACCGCAGTCTGTCTGGTTGCCCGATAGCCGCAGCCAACAAGCAGGCGGCCCGGGAACATCGCTACCATAATCAGCCCATTTCGTCCTCCTCCTCGTCATCCGTACATGGTCCTCATCCACCACGTACTCCCCTCAAGTCCCCTTCCCTGTCCCATTCTTCTTCATCCTCTTCCGCGTCCACGTCCCCGGGCGCCGCCATCAGTGCTGCCAACAACGCCACAGGCAACAGCCCCAAACATTCTTACGGTAAGAAATGCAACATACGTAACAACCCAATAGGATAAAATTTGTTTCGTTTTACGAGGGTTGTTCTCTTCATTTTGAGCCTGCCTAGTATATACATTCCTGCCATAAAGATAGCAACTTTTAAAAAATTTCTATTTCTCTGAAGTGAACATAAGAATATTGAAAATAAATTACATAAAGAATAACCTCTTAAAATAAGTTTATTTTATGTTAAAATAATTTGTATTAAATTTATAGAATTTATTTAATTTGCATAATTCTTACTTTTGTCTGGACATAAAAATAGCAACAACACAATAAATGTCTTTATTTTCTCAATTTTAACGTTTATATCGTATAATTGTTTAAAAAATATAAATTAGTACTTCGAAATTATGGTTCGTAATAAGACTTTGACTAAAGAATTTCGCAATTTAATAATTAAATCATATGAAAATGGTGCTTCGCGGAATAAAATGTCGAAGAACTTTAATTTGCATAAATCTACAATAGCACGAATAATAATCCATTTTCGAAGGAAGGGTAATATTGAGCCTTCTACAATTTCTAGTAGACAAAAAAAAAACATCAAACCGAAGCGACAGAATGATAAAACACATATCGTTAAAAATCCGTTGTTATCATCAAAGAAAATTTTAGGCTTTCTACTAAGTAATGTTAAAGATAAAATATCTTCAAGACAGGGAAGAAGAATATTAGTTGCCGGAGAACTTTATAGTCGTCGACCTGCAAAGAAACCACTTCTTTCGAAGAAGATCATGAAGGCCCAATTATTTTTTTGCAGAAAATCATGTAAACTGGACAACTGAAATGTGGAAAAGAGTATTATTTAGTGATGAACTAAGATTAATTGATAGAAATGTAATAACAAAATTACTTGAATTCATGATGAAACGAGAAGAAGTAATAAATTCTCGTGGTTCCGATTATTACACTAAATATTAGAAAATTTAGTTTTTATATTAATTTTATAAAAGTTGCTATTTTTATTTTTATGTCCAAATAAAAAATATTTTTTTGCACATAAATCAATTTTTAAGAATAAAAGAAGTATTTCATTGTCTTTATTTTTTTTGAGTTACACAAAGTTTCGATTGATAAAATCTCCAATTGTTATCAAGTGAATCAATTTTTGTTAATATAATGCAAATTATTTTAATGTAAATTAAACTTGGTTCAAGACACTAATACTGCAGTAATTTATTTCTGAAATCCCAGTTTTTACATTAGAGCAATTGAATTTTTTTTAAGTTGCTATCTTTATGGCCAAAACTGTACATTCCTACCATAAATACTGTCACATGGTATAGGCTGCTACAAATTTATAACAATAACAATACATTTTATATTGCAATTTATTGATTCAAGTATTCACAGTATTAAAAAATTAAAAATAGCTGCCTTTAGCTTTAACGTAAGCGATCCTATAAGAATGAAGAATCCACAAAATGATGTAAAACATACAAATTACGAAGGAAAAAAATATGATATATAAATTAACTGTATACTTTCTGAAAATTGATTTTAGGGGCCAAGTTATAATTACTTGAAGAGCAGCTATTTTAGATAAACTACCGGGTGTAACACGAAAACCAGACCATATCAGAAACGCTCTGCTTAAGTTATTATTATTGAAAATGGAGAATTATTCACATGAAGAAAATATAGTAGTATTACTTTGATGGAAACTATATTTTATAATTTCTGACAGGCAAACTGTCATAAAATTTGTTAGAGTTTTTATTTTAATACCAAAGCTATAAAGAAGTAACTTTTATAAAATCTTAAAAGAAATTTTCTCGGTTAACAAAGATGCAAAAGAAAATGTAACTATTGGTTTAGATGCAGAATTTAATTCTCTACAATATTAATTTATTTAAAGCATTTTTGTCTAAAATTTGCCCGGTCTTCGTGTTACACCCAGTATATCATCAGTTCTTTACAAAATTTTGTTTGGAACATATTGTTCATAAATAAAATAAATAAATATATCATCACGCCATATTACCACTGAAATATATACTAAATGGAATGCGCGTACGAACCGTGACTGTGAAGCATATTGAAAGCCTGCTGCTGGAGTAGTCGGCAAACATCGAGACAGTTCGTGAGTAGAAGAAAATTATTTCGTGTGGCGCATGTTTAAATAAATGAAGCATAATATGAAAACAAAGCGATCAGCTATGATACGAGTTATTCGGCTAGGTTCGGTTCGGCACGAACGTGCGCGAACAGGACCAGCCATTATTGTTCAATGAGGCTTCAGTTCAGCGTACGCTGATAGGTAGAGTATGAGAGTTCCATTTAGTATATATTTCAGTGCATATTACCCATTTCTGAATGAGCCAATCTGCTTTATCACAGAAATCGGTAATGATGATGACATATTTGCACCGTGCGGGCGTTTACCTGCCGTCACCTCACAACAACAACAAAGGTACTACTATCTTTGGATCGAAATTAAGAGAACATCTCTAATATAAACCAAACCTTTCATTTTCATTATCGTATTTATTGGGGTACTAATTTAACCTAGAAAAAAAATACAAGGTCTCGTCAAAAATTACTTATACATAATTTGATGAGACCTAGTGTTTCTTCCACACACTTATTACAATATTTTCCACAGTTGGAAGTGGAGGATGCCACCAAGAATTTCTAGGTGGCGCCACCTACGAAAATAAACAACAAGACGTAAAACCTCCAACCGGTTATCTCATCGGCTACGGTTCTCAACCAGACCATCAACCAGAAGATCCTTACTATCCCAACAAGTTAAACACAAAGCAAGATTCACCGGGAATAAAAGTACCAAAAACAGAAATAAACACCACAAGTTGTTGTGCAAGACCAGATCTCCTTGTACCCAAATCCGAAACAGCATCTTCTTGTCGTACCACGTCACCATCAGCTGGCATGCGGCCAGCTTACGACCCGTATTTAAACCAGGATTCTAATTCGTCGAGTATGTCAAGTATGGAAACCCTTGGGGGACGAAATCTAGCAGCTCATCACGGTTTGCATCCTCAACACCATCAACAGCCGTATTATCCTCAACCGCCTCAACAGCCTCAACCACCTGGGGGAGCTGAGCAAGAGTTGTACCATAGGCAATACGCGGAACTTTCCGAACCAACTCCTCAGGGACAGGGTATAGCACGCCCTGTAGTGACCTATAGCTCGGGAGGAGGCTATGACTCGGCTGGACATCGACCGTATGATCCGGGCACCGCGACAGCTTTCGAAAGGTATGAAACAGGGGTTTGACATATTATTTAGATATGATTGAAAGAAAGAAATATGGAGAGCAAAAATTATTTCTGAAATTGATAACATTAATATATAAAAATTTATTTCCTGTTGTTGACAGTGACATTTAAAAATTGGGTATATTTACAATTTTTTATTAAAGTGATTTCTTACATTACCCATAGAGCAATAATCTAAAGCATTTCAATCACTCAAAATCTTATTAGCTGTCAGGCCTCAACTTTGACATAACCTATTTGTATTTATTGTCAAAATGTATTTCCGCTTTCACCTTGGGGTCTATTCTAATTCATAGCCACATGTGCTATCCGCTATATAAGTTCCACTACTAGCCAACAGATGGGGGTCCCCATCCCGCTATCTTAAAGTCACTAGATATATAAAGTACCGCAATTGGACGCCATATTGTGTCGAGCTTCGGCGCCAAATTTGAAATGGATTATCTTGAAAAATAATCGGCAGTGAAATAAATCTATGAAGGAATTAATTAATGTTGATTTTATGTTCATAATTTTTATAATATTCATACATATAAATACAAAGTATAACTGATCAAAATTATAAAGAAAATAATAAAAAATAAATACAATTAAGGTTAATTTTCTTCAGGTCGTTTGACATGATGACAGCATTGACGCTAAAGTCCCCAGATATAGTGACTTTTATAGGCACAGCCAACTACAACTAGACCCTGATTGGCCTGATTCCGCCATATTGTGTCTAAAAAACGTTCTTCTCTCTCTGACACATTGGTACAATGAATTGCGGTACTTTATATATCTAGTGACTTTACGCTATCTGACTTGAATCCATCTGTTGGCTAGTAGTGGAACTTATTAATATTGCCAGATGTCAAGTTGACAAGTAGTTCAGCTTTTCAATTTTGTGATCAAATACTTGTGTTCATGTGTTATATCAATAATATTTGATTAATATCTATATATTGTAAGAACCTATTTAAATTATAATTATTTATAATTCTAACATATAGCACATGTTGCTATCCGACTTAAATCCATATGTTGGCTAGTAGTGGAACTTATATAGCGGATAGCACTTGTGGCTATCCGACTTGAATCCATCTATTGGCTAGTAGTGGAACTTATATAGCGGATAGCGGATAGCACATGTGGCTATGAATTTAGAATAGACCTCCTGGGGTTACAAAATCAAGAATAATAATGTCAATCATTGTGACGGTTTAGAACTTAGTCGCGCATGGCTTCCAATTTTAAATATGTTGTAATTTGTAAAATGTATACAATTTTATCTAGACTTTTCGAAACATCTGTTAATAAAGAGTACGACCGCGGTATTTCGCTACCGAAAAAGCGTCTCTTGAGGTATACACATCAGTTCTTTGCCAGTTTTTGCGGACGGTTTTTCCTCTGACAAAATAGGTAACATTTATGTATTTTTTTGTTACCTTAGTTACTTGTTTTCGCTTTGTCTCGTAATTTTTTTTGTCATTTTCCCTGAAGAAGGCATCAGTTAATGGTACCGAAATAATAACTTATTACAGAAGAAAAACCAAAAAGGTTGTATTATTCCTAGTGCCACATTTTCTTCAGAAATTGCTATAGTGCTCCAATATTTATATTCAGAAACATTTAAATAAATACATTTTCTGAATCACAAAAGTTTACAATTTTAAATTTGCGCGCGCAATCTCTACTAACCCTGCACATGGATCACCGTTAAAAATTTTTGATCGGATTGTTCGGTCTGACTGATTGGAGTCAATTTACGAACGCGTCAGATTAACCCGATTAACTTTACGAAAACGCCTTAGGGCTGGTTTATGATGAATTTAATTTATGAATTTACAATTTATAATTTAGATTTTAAAATATAAACTCAGGTAAAACGCATACGATGGTTTATGAACGATTTACAAATTTAGAAATTTGAAATTTAGATTTGGAATATAACTATCTTTTATATTTTCAAATGCAAATTTCAAATTCGACCAATCACAAGGGAGAACTATTAAACATGGCGGTAAAGTATAACTTTGCTTCATATGTCAACTTTCTTTTCTGTTTGTGAATTGTTGACATTTTGAACATGGAATCACATGAACAAATTAATATTTTGTTTTTTGTTGTTAATCAGTATTCGCGAACATCGTAATTTGTACGACAAAGCAAATAAATTGTACAAAAATAAAACGTTTGCGTAGTTTCAATGCAACGAGGGATGGCAAGGAATTAAATATATGTACACTCATACGAGTATATTTCAAGAATTATTCATGATCTTATTTTACTTTCAGGAACAAACTATGATACTACCCGTTGACAAATCAATGTGTTCATAGGCCTAACCACGAAACCACGGCCTAACAGACCGACCATCTGCGATTTTTAAGTTTGTGTTTGTTTTATTTCTGTACTCTACAAATCAGCAATAGTAAAAAAAGAAACATTCCCGATATTATTAAAGAATAATCTTGTTTAGCATCTAACAAATTCATGGCTAAATATATTTGTAACCTAAAATTTGAAGTGATAACTAGTGAAACGTCAAGTAACAAGCACTGACAAGTCACATGATAGATACTGATTGGTCAGATCCAGAATTTCAAAATCGAACATAAACCAGCGAGAAAATTGTAAATTTTAATTCAAAATTTCTAAATGTAAATTTATAAATTAAATTCATCATAAACCAGCCCTTAGTGCACATAAGTAATAATAATAAAAATAAGAGATAAAAAGATTAATTTATGGCTTGTGCTGGCCCAGGTATGACCCGAGTTCTGCACAAGCTTGCGTAATGCCTCCCCAGAGAGCACCAGGTCCTCAGCAATTGTACGCAGTGTACGACGAACATCAGGAGCAGCGTTATCAGCAGGAAGCCATCCAGCAACAGCAACACCACATGGCGGTGGCTAACGCGGCCGCAGCAGCTGGGATGATGAAGCAGGAACATGGACCAGAGCAGGATAGCGCAGGACCACTCTACCCTAGGTGAGAATTTAAAATATTTTGTTTAAAATTGTGTCAGGCGGTCTGGCTAAAGGCTAATAGTTCAAGCAAAAGAGAGTTTTAGCTGGAAAAAATACAGGAGTTTTGCAAATTTTCAGTTTAGTACAGTTTCCTGAACAAGATACTGAATTTGCACTTAGGAGCGCTGCTATTCGTTCCATGATATTGGAAAAATGGCGGCTAAAGTCAGTTTTTTGACAATATCTCTTTTCCAGTACCTATCACCTACACAAAAAAAAAGTATGATGCCCAGATGCACCGCTGACACTTACAGGCCGATTCACAAAAAAGTTTAAGCTAATCCTCATTTTTGGATTAGCGAATTCTACTCTAATTTTGACAGTTTATATCTTAAAATATAGTTTAACCTATTCCTAGTATTGATAATATCATGAAAATTAAATTTTAAATACCGGAATAGAATAGAATTCACTAATCCAAAAATGAGGATTAGCTTAAACTCTTTTGTGAATCGGGCTGTTAAATTTTAATCTAAACGTAAACAGAAAAATGCAAATCGAATTTTAAACAGCAATATTCAATTACTCATTCAACATTTCGTTTGGATACAATATTGCCAAATTAAGGAACACTTAAAATTTAGGCGCCAATGAAAGATAAAAATTAAGGCTCGCCATTTCTTATACAAAAAATGATTTTTACTTCTCGCTAAGTTTATACTACATTTGTGGAAGATAATGTGAGCCAACGGGAGGAGTCCGCCATAGCTCAATTGGTAGAGCGTTGTTCCGGCAAGACAGTGTGTCTGGGTTCAAATCCCGGTGGCTGACATTATCTTTTCACTCTTTCCTAATTTATTTATTTTATACTTTTTAAAAGGTTACTATGAAAAAACTTTACATACAAGAGGGGCCTCCACTATTTTTACCTCTCAGTAAGAAAGGTGTTGGATTCATCCTAAAAATCACATATCCAGATTTTAGTGAATAAGCACGTTTTAAGGTCCTTTGAATCCTATTATAACATTTTTACGATGATGTCTGCGTGTGTGTGTGGGTGTGTGTGTGTGTGTGTGTGTGTGTGTGTTTGTGTATGCTGGAAGAACATTTCCTCAAAAACTATAATATTTAAGACCTGTTTAATTACGTATTCCTCAATCTGATATTAATGGGAACAGCTGAAAATATTTTGATAATAAGTGGACAACCGGAAGTAGTAGTTTCCTAAAAAAAAAATCTTCTAAAAATTACTTTTTTTAAATTTCTATTATTACAAATAATGAAGAACATAAAATTCTCCATCTAATACACTTAAAAAATTTATTATATCTTTCATAGATTTAGAGAAAAAGAAAATATTATATATAGAACAATCTCTAAATCTCCTAGTCCAGACTACACGAAGTAAACCAGTCAAATTCAAATGTTTTTAATTGACAGATAAATACCAGTGTTAAAAATCAACAGATTATTAACATTACTGAAAGCTTTTTCTGGGAGGTACATTTAATATTTCTTATTGAATTATTAATTAAATATTTAAAATTGTAGGTAAGTATGTCAATAGTAATAGTACATAAATCCTTAAAAAATACTGCCAATCCCGTCAAGAAATTGGAACCATCTTGAACATTTTAGAAGAGTAGGACAAGATTTCTTATAGAATGGAAGAATAGATATAATTAGAATTATTTGTGTGTACAAGAAATGTTAAATTCAGTGGTTATGTAACAAAACGGAAATGGCGAGAGGTATTGTGCTGGCTACAACATATTTTTGTATAAAAATCTGTTGTGGCCAGCACAAGACCTCTCGCCATTTCCATATTAGGCTATATAAGTATTGTATTGCACTTCGCTTTCGAACCGTCGTTTTATAACAAAAAATTACAGAACTTTACTCAAATATTGTTTTTTATTGTATTTAATATGTCTTCTGCATACATATAATTCTAATTATATCTATTTTTCATTGTATGAGGAAGTTTCTAAATGTCAGAGATTCTTCCAATTCATTATCCAGATTGGCGGTATTTCTGATAGATATATGCATTTTACCACAATTTTACCTATAATTTCAAATATTTAATTAATAAAACAATAAGAAAAGTTAAATATACTTCCCAGAAAAAGCTATCAGAATGTCACTAAAATTGTTGATATTTGACAATGACATATGTCAAAACATTGGAATTTGTCAACTGGTTTCCTTAGTGCCTTGGCCTCTGCGATTAGTTTACTCTATAAATTATTGTGTCTTTATCTCTAAATCTATACAAGATATAATAAAAATTTTAAGTGTATTAGATGGAGAATTTTATGTTCTTCAATATTTAATAAAAAAAACACCAAAAAAATTGTATTTAGAAGAATTTTTCTAAGAAACTACTACTTCCGATTGTTCAATTGTTACCAAAACCTTTTCAGCTCTTCCCAGGAATGTCAGATTGAGGAAACTGCAGTTAAATATTTTTTAAGTCTTATAGTTTTTGAGGAATCGTGTCTACAACATCCAGACATACACACATACACACATACACACGCACACACACACACACACACACACACAGACATCATTTTAAAAATGTTATAATCGGATTCTAGGGACCTTAAATCGTGCTTATTCAATAAAATCTGGATATGCGAATTTTAGCATGAATCCAATACCTCTCTTAGCGAGAAGTAAAAATGGCGAGCTTCAACATGGTTCTCTTATACTTTTTTTCTAGAAAATACTGGAAAGGGAGATATTGTCAAAAAACTAATTTTGGCTGTTATTTTTCCAATATATTAACTGCCAATTTTGAAAATTTCTGGACTTTTTCCGACCAAGTACGGGTTTGACTACCTATTGCTTGGCGTATAAAGAGAAATAGTTTTGAAGATGTTAATGTGTTGTTTGATTGTAGGCCAATTTACCAGTACGACGCCGGAAATGTGAGTATGCCAGCGGGTTTCTCCGCCATCAACCTATCGGTGAAATGCGTAACGACAGCGGGTGCGCAGATGAAGGGCGGCCCGCCCACATCTCCAGGCGGCACGGTCATGGACCTGTCCACGTCGAGTGTGACGAGCACGAGTCCGCAGCTGGCGTACGGCTCGCCGCACTACCGAGTGGGAGGCAGCCCCCAAGCGGCCGCGTCCCCACACCTCACCACCAGCCCACAGGTGCCCAGCCCCCAAGGACAGACCCTGGATCTGAGCGTGAGCAGGCTGTCGCACAGGTACACATACATGTGAGCGTTGGTGACGGTCGTGGTGCACTGATCGAGATACATATCTGGATATACGGTATCCAATGATCAATGAATGGGATTCATTGAACGTTGCCATGTTGGCAGATTTCGGCACGCTATAGCTATTTGTGTATTAAGAGCGCAAAATGGGATATTGTCGATTGAGAGGTTGTTGCCGCGCGACGCAGGCAGTGTCGATTTGCGCTCGAAAAACACAAAATTTTTTCTAAGTCACCACATTGGGGTCCTCCGCCATAATAAAATGTACACTTTCAACTTACAATACTACTCAATAAAGCTAAAATAACGATTACCTACACGTGTACCAGTAATTTTTCACATTTACTTCGGAGACATGCGCTGCGTAGGGAGCCGGCAACCTGTCTCGCATCGTACATGTAACAGGCTCCGCCCGATCCCCGCACCGCACCTAAAAGCGCCTTTTCTAAACATGTCTCGGAGTCTCGGGTACTTTTACTTATGTACATATGATGCAATCTCTCCGACAAATATCGAAAATCTGCTAACGGTTAAAACTTTACTATAGATAAAAAAAATAATTGAAATCATCCCCTATCGTACCGCCTTCATGGATGATTTTTTAAAAACGCTAAAACACTTTATTTCTTACCAAAAGCATAAATAAGAATTTTTATATCCCTAACTTGAGAAATGATGGGTTCTCCATACAAACTTTCGTCCCCTTTTTCACCCCCTTCAAGTTTTATTTTCGCGACAAAAGGTAGCCTATGTCCTTCTCCTAGGTCCAATCTATCTCTATACCAAAATTCATCAAAATTGGTTCAACGGTTCAGGCGTGAAAACGTAACAGACAGACAGACAGAGTTACTTTCGCAGTTATTATATTAGTATGGATTTAATATTAACAATTAAATAAAGAAAAAATCAAAATCACAATTAATTTTTTTTTATTACAATAATCAATATAGTTAACAATGATGACCATAATTTGTGTGATAGTTATTTCTATTATTGCAATCAGATTTACTCTACTGTAGGTGAAAATTGTTGTAATCAAATAAAACCACATTGTTATTAACTGTAAAACTTTTCATTGTTGTAATCAAATTTAATCTTTTGTATTTGAACGTTTATTTATTCTAATCAAATAAAACTACACTGTAATAAATTGTAAAAGTAATAGATGTGAGAAAGAATATGAGAAATACCTGGAAAACAAAATTTTCAATTTTGTTCTTTCCCGGAGAATTTAATTTTGATTCTGGATTATTTAAATTTCTTTTTGTTTTCAGCTAGAATCCTTTTTACTGTATTTTGTGAAATATTTATTGTAGAACCTTGCTTATGCTTTCGATTAATTTTGATTATTAAATTTTGATAATACAATTTTTTTCACGAAAGTATTATCTTGCGCTACACGCCAATGACAAAAATTTCATTGTCCAATTAACCAAAGAATTACTCATCATGCGTCAATGACGTTCAATTCATTATTCACTTGTGCAACTGTACTAATAGAGCGGTACAAACTTTCATCCCTATTTCACCCCTTTAAGTTTTATTTTCGCGATAAAAAGTAGCCTATGTCTGTCTCCAAAGTCCAATCTATCTCTATACCAAAATTCATCAAAATTGGTTCAGCGGTTTAGGCGTGAAAACGTAACAGACAGACAGACAGAGTTACTTTCGCATTTATTATATTAGTATGGATTATTTTTTATTGTTATTTTCCATTCTTCTTGAGTTATTACTTCAATCTAATCTCAGCATTTTTTAATTTCGTTTTTGTAAATGAATGCCCTATTATATTTTTGTATTCCAGTGCGACATTTTGCTTGGTTATGTAATATACCGAGAGAGCAGTCATATATCAGATTGACTTGTGAAGGTGGTAAATGTGTACAGTACTATTAGTTCCTGACTAAACATTTCCATTAAGAATGTAGTTAAATGACATTTCTCAAAATTTTATAGCAAGCGTTTTTTCTTGAGGTGAATTTTCAAATGTTCGCATTGAGATAGATGATAGAACATAGCTAATAACACCCTCAAATTTGTGGGAAAATTGTGCCAAAGTCCACCAACATGGCGGCGTTCAATTAATCCCAAACAATATGTGTGTTATCCATACACTATCCAGATATGTATATAGATGAGTGCGTTGTTGAGTGTCGTGACTGTACGTTGTGCGTTTGTTGTGTGTGGCAGCGGCGGCGCAGGCGCAAGCCCCCAGTACCAGAACGGGGTGGGCGAGGCGCAGGCGCAAGCACAGGCGCAAGTCCCCTTCATAGGGCCGCGCTCCATCGACGAGCAAACGGAGCCCGTGGACTTCAGCACGGCCAACGAACCGGTCAACTTCAGCGGCGTGCGACCGGTGTCCACCTTCGCGGGGTACAGCCGCGAGTCCACCCCAGACAGCGGGGGCTCCCACTACCTGGACGCGTACCGCGACGGCGCGGCCGCAGCGAGCGCTGGGTACACCCCCATGAGCCCGCATCCAGGGTATGGTATGGGTGGGGAGTATCCGGCCAATCCGTACACCCCGTACCCTGGCCCGCCGGCCGGGTACCCGTGCTCGGCTGCGCCGCCTGGTGCTTACCCGGCCTCGTACCCTACCACCACGGCTGGGTACTCGCCCGGCCCCTGCTACAGTATGCCTCCACCTCCGCAGCATAGTCTTGCAGACGCTGCTAAGTCCGCTGCTGCTGCCGCCGCTGCCAAGGATTCCAGGTATCTACTTACTACAAATGGAACTTCCTAAATGTCTGCCTTTTCACTCAATAAGCGAAAAACAAAAACGGACATAACGCTTTATAGATTTATATATTTATTTATTTATATTTAAAAAATAACATTTGACATGTTTCAGAAGATTTCAGTCTCTGAATCAACCTCTCGGCCATCTATCAGAGACTGGCCTACTCAACCAGAACCACTTTGTTGTACCTTTACATATTATTGATTGTTCGCTAAGCTCATAGCGTTCTCGATAAATGCAGGCATCATATCATTTTTGAATGGATTAATAGAGAGTTATTGCAGCTTCAACACAAAAATAACGTGCACTTTAAAGTCACGTGACAGCCCAAGTGCGCATGCGTACTAATAAGGTTCACGTTATATGAATAAGGAGACACGTTATGTGCAATGGAATAGCGAGCGTTTAACGTCACACGCTCTGTATCTTTTGAGGTTATGTTTCGGTGAAAAGTGTGGATGTAACTTCGTTTGTGTTGCTTTTAGCGTTAACGTTAGCGTGAATACACTAATTAAATGCGGTAAACATTGAAATTGAAAGTCCTTTATTTCTAAAATAAAGTGTTTTCTACATAAGGTTAACGTTTACGTTCTTTCATCTTAGAAGTGCAATAACTCTCTATTATCTCAAAATAGTCAGTGCCTCATAAAGGCCTTAGTACACCACATCGATGAACTCTAATAAGAGCGAAACGCTTTAAAGACCGAGAGGTTGATTCAGATTCAGAGATTGAAATCTTGTGAAATATGTCAAGTGTATTTTTTTTAATATCATTAGAACAGTTTCTCCAAGTGTTACAATAGGGTAGTTGCGAAAAAAATTAATGTTATTTTTTCCTATTAATTATGAAATATAAACTAATTCTAAACATATTAATGTAAAAATTATTAGAAAATATAAAACTTTTCATTCATAATTTCCATAAATAAAGTTCACGGTGGAATTCTTGTGACGTAGACTTTTAATAATTATATAGTTCGACCAAGTCTGTATGACTCATACAAGCTTGTTAGAATACCACGACAAAGCGAAGATGTTGAATTATATTTAATTGTATCATACACATATTTACAGTATAATTCTAAAAGAAAAATAACAGATATAAAAGTATTATTTAATAGTAAGTATATTTTATAATTATTTACTTAAATACCAGATATTTTCAAGATATTTAATTCTTATATAGACAACTTCATAATTTTGCCACCAGGTGGCTGCACACTCCAGGGAATGTACATGTCATTTTTAGTGACATAACCTGTTTTACGTGTTAAAATCATACTTTTGTTTTCTTTTCTATATCAGCAGATTTAAAACAAGGTAATGAAACTAATGAATTTGTGTGAAAATGAATAATTTCTTTTGAAATAGTGCTTCTCTCAAACATAAATCGTTTCAAATAAAAATGGTAGTATTGTGTACAGAGTGTACAACCGAGAGTGTACCGCTAGGGCAAGAAAGACTGTGATTGGTATTAATAAAACTCGTCATCACGGGAAAATTTGAAATAAGAATTTATTTTAAAAAAAATATATTTTGAAAAATATATAGTTGCCAGACATAAAATATCTATTAAAGTGAATAACTTGAATAATTCTTTCAGAAAAAAAATAAATTGGAAAATGCGCAACTACCCTATTGTATTGCACATTTATTATTTATTTATTTTTTTAATTTCACTATGTGCAATTGCAATATTTAGTGAAACTGTTCTTATATAAAATTTTAAAAATTATACTTAACTCGTTTCGCAAGATTTCAATCTCTAAAACAATCTCTTGGTTTATAAGTAACTGGCCTAGTCAAACGTAACCACATGCACATTGCGCTCTTATTGAAGCTAATCAGTGTGGCATACTGAGGCCTCTAGGAGGCACTGACTAGGTTGAGTGGACTTCACGATATTCTCATTAGATGGCTCTGCATGTGGTTAATTACCTCTGCTGGCATCATATGTTTTTGGGGTAATTTTTATCTAGTCAATTCCTCCTAAAGGCCTTAGTACACCACACTGGTTAGCTCCAATAAAAGCGAAACACGTTTATGACCGAGAGGTTGATTTAAAGACTGGAATCTGGTAAAACGTGTCAAATATTTTTAAAATTTTATAGAAATATATAAGTTGGGTAAACTATTCTTCGTTTTATATGTTAGCCTTAGCCTGTTTGTAAAAAACAGTTTACAATGTGACTAGGACTAGAACTTAGGAGTCGATTCTTTACCCATAAAAGTCATAAGACTCGTAAAAACCGTATGACCCGTAAGACTTGAAGTTTTGTGTGAAACGATGACTGCCTACATATTTCGCTATACCGAGAACATATCTCATTATTTAAATAAATTATTCATAATGGAATTTGTGTTACAGATCGATATTTTTTACTTCTCCTAATATTGTACAGGGTGTAAATCGAAAAACGAGACATAGGCGTTTAACATGGGAATTCAGTTTTTCTTTGCGCAAACGTTGCCTAATTATTTTATGCAAAAATGCTTGAAGTAAAAGTTATAGAGATTTAAATTCTGCATCTAAATCATGTGAAAAG
This sequence comes from Ophonus ardosiacus, assembly GCA_943142095.1. Classification (NCBI taxonomy): domain Eukaryota; kingdom Metazoa; phylum Arthropoda; class Insecta; order Coleoptera; family Carabidae; genus Ophonus; species Ophonus ardosiacus. Next base: position 8,641,305 of record OW964823.1, on the reverse strand, counting down.
ATTATTCTAGCTCTTCAAATAAACGTAAAAATTAATTATAAAGTTACAGTTTTTATGAGTTTTTAGTCCAGGAAGCCATGGATTTATAACAAAAAATAAACACATGCATTGTTTTTAACTGTCATTTAAAACTAAATTTGGATTAGAGTAGTAAATTAACACAAGAAACGAAAAGGTAAAATGTTTTAGTTTTAATTGACACTTAAAAACAATGCATTTGTTTATTTTTTGTCATAAATCCATGGCTGCCTAGACTAAAAACTCATAAAAACTGTGACTTTATAATTAATTTTTACGTTTATTTGAAGAGCTAGAATAATCATTTCACATGATTTAGATGCAGGATATAAATCTCTATAACATTTACTTGAAGCATTTTTATATAAAATAATTAGGTAACGTTTGCGCAAAGAAAAACTGAATTCCCATGTTAAACGCCTATGTCTCGTTTTTCGATTTACACCCTGTACAAATTGCTTACCTAACTTTTAAAATTAATTTTTTAAAAAGTATTATAAATGAAAGTTTATTCAATATCTTTCAAAGTAATAAAAAAATTATAATAATTTATTGTTATTTTCGTAAATAATTAAATAAAAAGGTTGACGCCGAAAATTAAACTGTACGCACATTCTGTTTCAGATCACTTGATTTTGTCAAAATATTGCACAAGTTTCAATATTTAATGGGCTACTTGCGTACCTTTTTTTATTTCATATTTTTGAAGAGCAGGTAAAAACTTGCTACCCCTATTTTTTCTTTTGACCAAATTTTTATTAATTAGCCAGAAAAAAATAATGAAATTTAATTATTTGAATTACCGCCATGTATGACGTAGAATTACGCCGCACCAATGAGTGGTCGTAAAGCCATAGCGTTTGTTTGTACGGGTTATGTAGACCTCCTTTTTGACGTTTCATCAATAGTTTGGAGGTTAGTATTTTAGTTTGTCTTTTTCGTATCGATATTTTAAATTACATGTAACTACCTATGTATTTATTTGTGAAGTAATTAATATATTTGAGAGCCAAGAAAGAGAAAAATGTCAAATTCAAATTAAAACTTTCTCGCACGCAATGCCATCTATAAGTTACATTCTTCAACATGGTCCTCTTCTTCAGTTAAATATAATGACGTCACAGAAAATTTTCTTTCTTAATTTACTAAAAAACAAATAACTTTTTTAAAATAAAATTTATATTTTTATATATGTTTTCAACATAACATTACGTATATAGTGATAGAAATCAAATTTTCAGTACCACGCAAGTAGCCCATTGTAAAATATTTAATGGATAGTACGTGATATTTTCAAATTTCAGGCTCTATAACAATATTTTTTAAAATTTAGTACTTAGAAGTCATTTAAAAATTCTTGCAACAGCCTTACTATATTATGTCAGAGGTATAATCAAATTAATCAATTAAATGAAATGAAATTGTTTTTCAAAGATTTGATATTTAAACGGATAATTAGCAAGGTAATAATATGCCTTACGGGTAATACGGTTCTTAAGTATCTTATATGGATCTTTCGATTCGTATGGGTTGTATGAGTGAAGAACCGATTCCGTCCCGTATTCGCTGAAATACAGGTGAGCGTGTGTTTTTTTGGATTGAATTAAAACTTTCGGCGGACATTTGGGCACTTCCTATTACAAAAACACACAAATCCACACAAAAATGCGTCACTCACTACACTACACCTTGGCTGATAAGATAACACCGCTGTTATCGTTATCGCTCAACTGACCGGCCTTGGCTTGTTGAGCTCACTTTAGTTTTAACTTGGCCATGAGCTGGCAATGTGACATGATGTTGAGCTCATCATCATCATCCTCAGAATCAGATACAGAGAGTGATTGCGAGAGGTGGGTGGTTTAGTGTTTGTTCGTTGCGCAGCCAGGCCGGGCGGACAGGGCGCGCGGAGGCGGTATCCGTTTCCGTTTCTGGCCTCGGGAGCCGTGGTCGCGACGGCAAGGAGCTGCTGCAGTGCCCCACGTCCAGCTGCGACGGCATGGGCCACGTGTCGGGAAACTACGCCACGCACAGAAGGCAAGCCCCTGTCTTAACTGTCTCTGTGTGTGCCAGTGCCTGCCCCCCTTTTATCCTAAACGTTAGTTGTTCGTGTTTCGGGCTCCGCTCCTCGCAGTAAGCCCCCCGCGCCTGGCCTGCCCTGTCGCTGCTCTCTATATGTGTTTTATATGTGTCTACACCACTATTTAAAATATATTGGTTACGCCACTGGTTTACCATTGATTTTGTTGTTCCAACAAAGGAACTACCGTCTGGTTCCGACTTTATTCATGACATCTCATTTGTTACTATAAAAATAATCGCAATAAGGTTAAGGACATTATAGTATTGACCAAAATGAGTAAAAACACACTTAATCAACTTGGGCTCAACATGCCTGTTTCTACTAACATATTTTCAAAACAGTAACACTTCCGGTTTAATCGACAATTTTTGATAAATATAATTTCTACGAATGTAAATTTAAAAGTTCAAAAAACTCAAATTTTTTGAATGGAACACATTTTATAATATTTAAATGAATTCTTCATTAAAAAATCTGTTGTGGCCAGCATTATACCTCTCGCCAATATTTTTTCTTTTCTTTTAATAATTTAAATACAAACCTACCTATTTATTGATGCTGGAAACTACATTATGTTCCTTTTGCATTCGAATAATATAACTAATTGTTTGTTTAATATAACTAATGTTTTATTTACTATTACAATTTTCTTTTTAAAACGTTACCATTACTAATTTGAAATAATAGGTACATTTGAAATCTGAACTGTGTAACTAAGGAATGGATGGGGTCATTTCACATTTTCTGATTTATTTTTTTCTTGAAAAAATAGGTCAAATTAAACATGTATGTGTGTTTTACATCTTACAAGTCTTTAGAATCAGAGATATGATTTTTTAAAAGTTGCGTTTAATTTCAAATATTTCAACGGCTGACGACACATATTCACGGATGCGACAGTCGAGCTCTACCGGTTTAATTTAGAACTATGATTATTTGGTTTCGTATTTATCTAAATAAATGGTTTATTTACATACCTTATACTGCACTAGTACTTTTAAAGAAATACAAAGTAATAATAATCTTCTCTCTTGTATATTTTGCTGTCAGCTGTCACACTTTTAGGTTAGGTTACTGTTTCATGTTGTGAAGCGTGTGTGTGTAAGAGAGAATTGTCTTTGTGTGAGTATAAATTTGTGTCGTCACAAATTTAGTCCGTGTTTAAAAGCGCGAAAGTTTATTAGCAAATTTATGAATGAAAAGTCGCATATTTCAAATTATTTTCTATTACTATATTTACTAAATGAGATGGATTTCATGATTTTATAAAAAAAATCGACAATTATTTTTTTTGAAATGACCCCATTGTGTTTGTCTTTAAAACATAGGCTCCGGGATTTATAAAATAGATTATTTTATATATTAATCTATAAAATATTTAGAAAAAGTATTAAACATACCTGTAGAAAATCTAATAATATATATATATAAATATTTTTTGAAGAAAAACCATTTTGAGCTTCAACTTCAAGGAAAATGCCATTTCCAGTTACCTGATTTCCACCAAAATCTAATGCCTTCTTTATATATTAGAATAAAGTAGAAATACAAGGTTTCAGAATTTTCTGAATGATAATATTTTAGTTAGAGTGTTGACAAAATCCATACACACACACATAAGAATATTAAAATTAGATTCTAGGGACCTTAAAATGGGGTCATTTACCAAAATCTCGATATGCGATTTTTAGCACGATCCATATACCTACCGCCCTTACCAAGGGTAGCGGGAGATAAAAATATAGGGTTCCATTTAAAATAAGAAAGCTAGGCTTTATTTCCTGTTAAAGGCGGATTTATGCAGCCATTTTCATTTACATTTAATTTAATTTAATTTTCATTTAAAAGATAAATGTATGTAGGTGTAAACCAATGTAGCCATGCATACACCATTTTCATTTACGTTTTCATTTATCTCTCATTCTCATTTATTTTTAAAGATGGCCAACTTTTATCTAATAAATGAAAATTATAAATGGCGCATGCGTGTACGACATGACAGGGACGAGAATTTGAGGTGATCAGCTGGTTGTCATTATGTATCTCCGATATCGTTTCTTTTTACGGTTTTTTATTGCAATAACACGTTTAAAACTAAACTCAAAACTTCTTCGCTGTCACTATTGTTGAATATTTTTATTAATAAATTTTATTCCAATGAAAGTCGGGTTATAACGTTAATCATCTGTCAGCGTATTTTTATATGTGCGCATGCGTTCATTTTCATTTATTTTTGTTATATATTTTTGTATGGATAGGTACATTTAAAAATTATAAATGAGAATTAAATGAAAATTAAATTAAAATGTAAATGTAAATGGCTGCATAAATCCGCCTTAAACCGGAAAAGCCACTGCTTTGAAAATATTTTAGTTAAAAGAAGCACATCGGAAAACCCGTAGTTACCAAATTTCGTAAAATAATATTGAATAGTTTTTGAAAGAAAAATGGAGTAAGCTCGTCATGGAACACCTGTATATTGTAAACATTTTTGATGAGATTTTATATACATATATTCTTTTCAAAATGTCATGTTATCATTGCGCCTCTAGCGGAAAACACAAGTAAACAATTATCACATTACACAAATTTTACTGATAGTGGAACAAACCAGTATATTTTAAATTGTGGTCACTATTTTCTGTCGCCCAGAGCTCAACCACAGCTAACGTATAGTTTTTCTTGTTGCAGCTTATCCGGTTGTCCCCGGGCCGACCGGAGCCAAATCCAAGCCCACTCCCAAGAGCTGAAGTGCCCGACACCAGGGTGCGACGGTTCGGGCCATGTGACCGGAAATTATTCATCGCACCGGTCGCTTTCCGGTTGCCCGCGCGCAAATAAACCCAAGTCGAAACCGCGCGATGGGCAGGACTCGGAGCCTCTCAGGTAACTAGTCGTCTGATGATGGTTAATAGTGGGATTCTAGGCATTCGGTTAAATTTCTATAATTTATAAGTCTGTGGCTTATAGAAAAACTATAGATCGCTGTTCTATAGAATTCTATACTTCGTTTCATAGTGAACTGGATTTTTATCAGGGATGCGGCAAATAAATCCAACAGAAAAATTACATATAATTGTATCTCTAACAAAATTTATATCTCTAACAATATATTGACCACAAAAAAACTTTCAATAATTCTTTTTGAAGAATTGCATTGTTTATGCACATATTTATATTATCTGTAAATAAAAGTTATTTATCAAAATTGATATTCATTTCATTGTGAAATGGTCTTTTTGACTCACCAGTGAAATATATTTGAAGGATTAATTTATTTTTGAAACGAAGTACAGGTAACTTTATATAACTTGCTAGATCTATAACTGTCTCCTAAAATTCTATAAGATCATAGTTATCAATTGTTATGAAATACAATTTAATAAATTTTAAAATCTTTGAAAAATAATGGCTGGTATTTAGCTCACTATTATAATAATTACGCCACTTTTAACACAGTGTCTCGTACCACGGTTTTAACTAAAAGACTGTTTTAAGAAATGTCAAATTCAAATTTCAAAATGTAATTTCACCCATATGTTAGAAGATCGATTTGTTTAAAAATATTTGTTTGAATACAAACTATGTTCTGCTATAAAATTATATTTTGATAAATTCGATAGTATTTATTATTATCATTAAATAATGAGATTTGAAATTTCTTAAAACAGTGTTTTAGTTAAAACCATGATCGTGGTACGAGCCACTGGCTGGTAGCACAAGCGTAGTTCTAACACCGGTGTTAACTAGAACCATGTCAACGACTTGGCACATACTTCAGGTTTGTTAAGAAAACAAGTGTTGCCAATATATTGATCAAGTTGAAAATTTACTGACAGCCATATTCAATAAATCTGCCAACACTATTTAAAATTATTTAATATGATTTGTTTTTTAACTAATGAGGTCAAATTTATTGAATATGGCTCTCAGTACAGTTTCGACTTAATTCAGTATATTGCCAACGCTTATTTTGTTAACAACCCTGAAATATGTGCCAAGTCATTGACACGGTTCTCGTTCTAGTTAATACCGGTGTTAGAACCACGCTTGTGTTACCAGCCATTGTGTTCAAAAAATCTAAGTCGGAGTAGGCTATGAACAAAAAACCTATGTCAATTTGAAAGTATTTAATTGTCAATTTAACACGAGATATTGTCAAAAATATTATCTAAAAAAATCAAAGCTTTTCTTCTTGAATCCTTATTTTAGAAATGGAAATAAATTAGATAACCGTGAATGCCAATATTCTGTATTCTTCTTTATTATTTATTCTCCTTAAAATTACATTTCACGATCAATTTTAACTTGATTTTTGAATTGAATAATAATCAGATATACGTTTCTGTGTTCATAGCCTACTCCGAATTAGATTTTTTTCTGAACAGACTGTATCTATAACTTATAAAAATTGTAACACTTGTGTAATATTCTCCGCTCTAAAACGAAAATGAAATAGAAACACAAACTTTTTCAACTTCTATAAGTTTTTAAGTTTACCGTTGACAGTTTGGTTCACAGAAGTTAACTATTCTGTCTAATATAGTATTACTTTTCACTTTATTGTAATGAAATATTTATGGATGCATTTTATTTTAAAAAAATATTGTGTATTCCACCATCGGACAAGTGGCCTTGAATAGTTATCTTTTGTGGTTCAAACTACACAAAGGTATACCTGTACGTCTCTACATAAACAGTTACAAACGTTATATAGAATGAGCTAAAAAGAAATAACATTAGTATTTCAAATTTGTATTCTACAAAAACAGTAAAAAAAAATTTTGAACAATAATGGTCCAAATTCAACACTCTTCGTTACTTATAGGTTATAGGCCAATTCTGAATAAATCTGTAAGTCTTAGAAGTAAAAATTGACAAACACGCATATATTATTGTTATTTTTGTTTATACAATTATACATGAATAGCTTTCGTTGCGATTTTATTCATTAAGTTGAAACGCCCAAATGTTTGGATCTGTGCAAGCGGTTTTGGGAGCGGTAGGCAGTAAGGGCGGGTTACAGAGGTCGTTCACCTGGCGTAAATGAGGCGGTAAACCAACTATACCATAGCCAAGACTACAGGGGTGTAGTCCAGGGCCCTGTTTCTCAAAAATACAAGTTAACAAGTTACAAGTTACTAATAAATTTTTCACAAGGACATGTAAATTCTGTTTCAGAAAGAAATTTACAAGTCTAGTAACTTTTTTACACGTGTAGTTTATTTTCACAAGTGATCACAGTTGATTTAATTTGTGTGTTTATTTTAAGGGAAACCTTCTGGCCAAACATAAAACGAGCAACATTGCTAAGTTTTCTCATATCATAATGTCATGATCTATTTCTACGCAGGGTCGCGTTAAGCAATTTTTGGACCCTAGACACAAGAATAAATTCGGGCCCCCCAATTTCATAAATTCGTACATACATATACTCGTATATACAAACAGAAATCTGATCAATTTCAATCATTGTTATAACCAAGTTTATTGTTGTAATCAAGTATAATCATTGTTGTACTCAAGTTTATGCATTGTTGTAATCAAGTTTTATCATTGCTGCAATGCTTTTTTAAATTTTTAGCTCACAAATATTAAATAATTCGTGATATTGTTATTGTTTAAAATCAGCCAATGGGCCATTCCAATTTTATAGTCCCTCCATATGGCCATAATCAATCCTCCTCCTAAATATTTTAGTTCTTTGTACCACAACAATTTCGTTTTCATCACTAGTCTCGCTTGACCACATTGCTTCCCAATATTTATCTACAATTATTATTATAATTTGTTATTTAAAAAATAATAATAAAATAAATCAAGATAATAAACATCACTTTCAATTCCGAACTTTACCAGACAACTTGTACACTTTTTCAATTGTAAATAAATATTTTCTACACTATTAGAATTGTATGATAGGGTTGCTTGAGACTGCTAAAAATTTCCTTGTATTTCACAAGACATTACTTGTAAAATATATTTTGAGAAACAGAACGATAATTACACTTGTAAAAAACACTTGTATAAAATAGACTTGCACTTGTGACTTGTATCTCACAAGTGTAGTTTTGAGAAACAAATATTTGTGAAAATTAAAATTCTACAAGTGTACACACTTGTATTACAAGACTTGTATTTTTTGAGAAACAAGGCCCAGGTTGACTACGTAGGTGGCCTTTAGAAAACATGGTGCAATAATTTACAGATTTGCAGAGGGCCAGTTTTACAATCTCTGGTTATAGTATTTTACATTACAAGAAAGGTAAAACGGTTTTTACTGCTAAAAGGAGGAAATGACTGGCGAGCCTGTCACCTCCTTGAGGCAGTAAAAACAGTTACTGTGTATTGTACAATATTTTATTTGTTACTCATTTGTAAATAGAATTCAAAATTATAACCTATATCTCTCAGTTACAATTGACACTTATTTTTAATACATATGACAGTAACAAAAACAATTTTCATATGTCAACAACGTTACCAACGTGGTAACTAACTTGTAAAATTTTTACAAGTTGGCAATCGATTTTACAAGTTAGTAACTAGTAAACAATAATTCTTTTCCTATAGTAAACATTAATTTTCAAAAGTAGTAGGCGGTATCAATAAATGAAGTTAACAAGTGAGTAACAAAAGTTTTAACTGCTAGCTAAATAAACAAAATTGAATAGAAAGGAATTGTCAAATGGCAAATTGATCATTATTGTCAATAATCCGATTCAATATTGTTTATTTAACTTAGGACTAGATTAAAAAAAATTTAACTGTCAGTTAAATAAACAAAATTGAAACGAAATGAACTCTCAAAGGACAAATTGATCATTAATAATCAATAATCCGATACAATATTGTTTATTTAACTTACAGTTAAAATTCTGACCAGAGATTGTAAAACTGGCCCTTACAGATATGTTCAGAATAGAGCCATTAGTGATTGTCTCTAGTAACCATTGATATATCTTGCATCTTTTTTTTATTATTTCATTAATACATATTTCTCCTTATTTTTATATTTTTATTCAATTTTGACGTTTTAAACTGTCATTATTGACTCCATAGTAACAACTATAAGTAACATTTTATTCACAAGTGAATTAAAAAAAATTGAATCACTCTCACAATTTTTTTAACTCACTCTGCAACAAATAATTCATTTAAAATAACATCGGACACGAAAATAACACTCACCACAGTATTTATTGGATATTATCAGCCATTTTCATTATTTTTCACGACATAAATGACAGACAATAATGCTTTTTAAATAGATGATTTGACGTCTATCAGCGACGATTGTCATGCACAGCCTACTAACCGATTAGGTTTTTATTTTGCCAAAATTAAATATAATGGTTTTTATTATTATTTCGTCAAAATTGAATAAAATATTGTATAAACCACGTGAACTAAGAATATTTATTCACTTGCCCTTATGAATAAACATTATCTTAGCTCACTTGGTGTATAAATATCTATTAGATAAGCTTTTTTAAAAAGTTAAAGAAGAGTGCTGAATTCAATATTCAATCTAATATTTTCGAGGTGTTAGCTGTTATTAACGATACACTATTCGAGACGATTTCTGAACACTCGCCTGACGTTTTCAGTCATTTCTGTTTTTTGGGAAAGAGCTGTGATTTCCCAGCGAAAATTAGTGTCCTTGAAATAGAGGCCCATATTATGAGCGCATTTTTACAATAAAAGCGCTTTTATAGAGCGTACTCCTCCTAAGAATACTGGTATAATGGGTGCAATTTTCTGAAGCTGTGCTTTGTAATGATAATTTACTTTTTAGACGACCATTGTGATAAGTATGACATATCAACGTAGTATCGTAACACTGAAAGTTGAACTTATGACGTTAGTGTTACTATATATTTCATATCGTAATAGTTGACACGGTTGCTAGGTTACTATGTCATTATTTCTGGCTATATGTATACATTATTCATTTGTTAGTACGTTTGAACATAAATATCAGTTTTGAAAAAAAAGTTAAATTTATTTATGCTCGTCTAAAAAATAATGTTCATAACTTGTATGAAATATCTTAGCTCGTGTGTATTGACTTGCACTCCGCTACGCGTCGTGCGTCAATTTACACTCGCATGATTTGGTATACAGTCGAACTTCGATAACTCAAACCATGACTTGCCACAAAAAAAGTTCGAGTTATCAAGACTTCGGATTATTAAATAAAATGCATATGTATATTATTTATGTATTTATTCGAGTAAAAATCACGTAACTTATGATATACATATACAGATCAAAGTTATAAACATTATTTTAGTGTAAAAAAGTCAGTTATTTGTGACTGACGAGAGAATTTTTTATTTTGATTTTCAATAAAAAAAAGCTTCTATGTTCATCAATAGATAAAGTTTTTAAAACGTTTCAATGATATATCATCAGGAATAAAAATGTCTTAAACGTGATAAATCAAGTAGGCACAGTATTTTTTTTTTCACTTAATAATAATTAACAAAGCATATGTTTGAACTTCAGTAGTGCAGAAGCCAAACTGCCTCCGACATCATGTTATAAAAACACCTGTTACAAAATCACATAATTAGGGGATTCCCCCAGAATTCGACTTATTGAAGCTGGCGCCAAATATTCTTTTCGAATTATAAAGATATTCGAGTAATCGAAGTTCGAGTTATCAAGTAAAAATTACCCATAATTCTCACTCTTGGCGCTATTGCCAACCAGTTTGATTCGAGTTATCAAAAATACGAGTTATCGAAGTTCGACTTACTGAAGTTCGACTGTATATCGATTCCTCATAAGAATATAATGTAAAAGTGCGTTCCATAAAAGCGCTTTTATTATAAAAGTGCGCTTGTAATACAGGCCATTATTTAAAGAAAAAAAACTGAAAAAATTATATCTTTTTTTTGTGTGACTGTTTTTGTAGAATAAAAGTTTGAAATGCATCAGTTGCTTTGGCTCTTGTAGAAATATGCCTAGAATCCCACTTAAAAATGACACCTCCACGGACAGTTACTGATTGTTTCCAACACTTTCACGCTCTCAGATGCCCTATACCGGGCTGCGACGGATCTGGACATGCCACAGGCAAATTCTTATCGCACAGGAGGTACAGTCATTCTCTCAAGTGTTTGTGTTGCGTTGCGTTGTTTGCTCTGCTGTGTTGTTGTGCGTGTGTTGAGTCTTTGTTGATGTGTCGATGATGAAATGAAATGAGATGAGATGGCAATGGAGGCTGGTGCTTGCAGTGCATCCGGCTGCCCCATCGCTAACCGCAACAAGATGCGCGTGCTGGAAAGCGGCGGCACGGTCGAGCAGCACAAAGCAGCCGTAGCGGCCGCAACTGCGATGAAGTTCGAGGGGGTCAACTGCCCGACGCCTGGCTGCGATGGCACCGGCCACATCAACGGCTCTTTCCTCACGCATCGATCGCTCTCCGGGTGTCCGGTTGCCGGCCAAACAGTCAAGAAGCACAAATACCCGGGGGAGGATATGCCACCGTATTACGCCGCAGCGGCGAAAGGATATCCAGGTATTCAGACCTTAAGTTGCTTCTAACGCCCTCAAGATATCACAGTATGGTAACGTTCTGCAGGTATGGAGGCCGGTGCGGTCGTACCGGGCGCTCCTGGAGTCGTGCCGGGCACAGGCGCCTCGGGGGAAGATCTGCTTACCTTGGAAGCGGAGATCACAGAGTTGCAGCGGGAAAATGCCAGGGTGGAGTCGCAGATGTTGCGCCTCAAGTCTGATATCACCGCCATGGAATCGCATCTTTCACATGGGGAAAAGGTAATTTCATTCTTTCATCGTATACACAAGTCCTGCCATAAATACTGTCACATATGGTATATAGGCTGCTATAAATTTGTAATATACAGGGAATTTATTTTAACATGCAACATATGGCGAATCACTTCCATGGTTACTCACTATTGTCAAAAAATGACAGCAATGTAATATTTGTCCATTTTAAAATGCAACATACAAAATTTGTAGTTTTGTATTATTAAAACTAATTTCCAATAAATTAGCCTACAGACGATTAACAAATAATCAAAACATGAATGTTGTACATTTTAACAAACTTTAGCTTACAAAAATACATAACTTTCATGTAATAAATGTTAAAAAATTACCCCCAATCACTCTGAAGCAATATTCTAGTCGGTCGTAATAAGAATTGACACCATTTGTGATGCTGCAATACTATTTATAATGTTGCATTTTAAAATGGACAAATATTACATTGCTGTCATTTTTTGACAATAGTGAGTAACCATGGAAGTGATGAACTATAATGTTGCATTTTAAAATAAATTCTCTGTAGTAAAAAAATTATGCAGAAGAGTTGCGTCATAAAAACATTACAAAAACCTGTATTACTGATCGAGTGATGTTTATGTTTAGAAAAACGCAGAAAATAAATACTATATTTTTACATACTATAAGAAATGTACAGGGTGGAACAAATTCGAGTTCCTTATATGAAAAACTGTCTTATTATTGAAAATTGATGTTTTTGAGCTACAGGCAAAAACTTGATTTTCGTTTATTTTGAAAATACTTCTTATCTCGCTTATTATAAAAAATAATTATATTATGCGCCCTCGGGTTACAATAATGGCGCTGGGTCAATAATGATTATCTTCTCAACCGTGGTTTATATACTATTTTTCTCACTACTAGCACATAAATCCTATTTGAATTTTTTTTTATTGATAATAATAATCATTTTGACACGAATAATTACTTTACTTATTTGTTAATATTTACAAAAACAAAGTAGGCTGCATTTGTTTTTATCTGACGTTTCGCTCATTTCGCTGGTTTGATAACCTCACTTATGGGCCTTGATTTGTATTTGATTTAATTATTTAATAAAAACACTGTGCTGTTACAGTCAGCAGCCTTATTAGTTTATTATTATTTTTAAATAAATCTATTGAAATGTATTTATCTACAAATACAAAAAAATAGTGATTTATTCATTCTTACATCTACAACGTTTCACATTTTCACCAAAACAGCACAGCGACCAGGCGAGGCGAGGCGGCAGCGTAGGTCAATTTAAAATTAAGCGGTAAATTTATATTATATACTTAACACCTTTATTGAGTTTAATGAGTTAAATAATATTCGGATTTGGAGGCTTGAGTTTGATTGAAAAGTGACAGTTTGCATTATAGACCAAGGTTAATAATAAATTATTATTGACCTAGGTTACCATGGTTACAAGCAAGCGGTAGTGAAAAACAATTTCTCATATCAAATAAAGGTAAATAATAGTGGGTTCCTAGGCTAGTAGAGAAAAAATTATGTTTACATAATTTTTATACTGTTTTTTAGGTAAAATTACTTTATTTTTATTTAGAATAAGCGATATATGAAATATTTTCAAAAAATAATATTTTTTAAATAGGACCATATTGAAAATAGTCTCATCTTTTTCTTATTTTATAAGCTTTTCAACGATGTATAACAAGTCTACATTCTTTTGTTTTAAACATGAGTAAAACATAAATTATCAATTTTTTGGGGCGAAAAAAATTAAATTTATTAAGAAACAATTGAAAAAATCATTTACAGATGATCATTTGTTTATTTTTATTATTTCTATTCATTTTTATAATATATAAACTTCAAAAAGAATATTATATCACATATTTCGAATTGTATCAAAGCCAACTATAACGCCGAAAAGAAATTAACTAATCCGAAAATCATTGACTGAAAAGAAATTTGAGAATTTAAAGACGGCCATTTTGAACAGATATATTTCTTTATAATATAAATACTCGAGTCAATAAATTGCTTGCAATACAAAATGTATTATTATTTTTACATAATTTTAACAGCCCATAAACTGTATGACAGTATTTACGGCAGGACTATGTACATCATATAGAGCTAAAAGGTTTGATGGTGATTAGTACACTAATGTTATGTGTGTGGCGTGTCCTTCAGGGTCGGAGACATGCGTCGTGCGATTTGTGCGTCCATGATCGACCAAAGCCCATGGCCCAACCCTGGTTTCTGCATTCATAACGCACTAAATATAAAGACCATTGGCAATATAACTTGTTATATTCATTAACACTATTAATGAATAAAATTGTTTATATTATACGTGTTAGTGTATCATATATTAATCACCATCGTACCTTTTTCCTCGAAATTTTATTGAGGCCCCCTTTTTGTTTTGTTTTTCATTACTATGTCTGGAAAGAGAATAACTTTGGACATTAAATGAAAACTTTTATTTAAACTAAAATTATAAGTAACTTTTATTTGACAATATTTCTTCTTAGATTCTTCGTTTTTGGGAAAACAAGTTATATGAATTCAATTGCGAATTACGTAAGAACGTTTGGACACCGGATTTATAATACTAGCGCTCGAATAATGGGGATGAGTTAAAAAATCCTGATTTCTTCAAACTTAGCATGTGTAAAATTAATATTATACAAGTGCCCATTTTATAAGTTCCTGCCTTAAAGTTTAAAATGGACTGCCTAAGTGTGACGTCATAGAAATGTTTCCAAACAAACGCACATGGTATTTGGTGCTGTCATTTGTCAGTAAATGACGTTTGAGATTATTGTTCATAGATGTTGTCATTTATTATACGTATTTTAAATCAATTTCAGATATGGCAATTGTTAAATACTATTTATGCGTTGTCACTCAATACGAAATAACCTAACTTTTACCACGTGCTTCTGTTTGGAAATATTGCTGCCCCGCCCTTTCTACGTCATCACTTAGGCAGTCCATAGGCAAAACAGAATACATTTCATAAGCTACTTAGTAAATATTAGTACTTTAAATCGAATAATCACAGTAGGTAGAGCAAAACAAAATTTTAAAAACCAAATATATGTGTGTGTGTGTGTGTGTGTGTGTGTGTGTATGGATTTTGTCCCCGCTCTAACTCAAATACTATCATTCAGAAAATTCTGAGACCTTGTATTTCGACCCTATTCTAATATGGAAAGAAACCATTAGATTTTGGTGTAAATCGAACCGAAAATAGCACTTTACTTGAAGCTCATAATGGTTTTTCTTCACAAAATACCATTAAATGTCATTTTTTCGCTTGTTATGTCATTATAAAAATTAAAGATTATTGAATTTTCTGCAGGTATACATTAATTATTTTTCTATATATTTTAACAGATAAATTTAAAAAATATTTTTTTTATTAATTTCAGAGCCTATGATTTAAAGATTCCTTTGTTACACAGTTCATATTTCAAATGTATGTAACTGACAAATAAATGCCACTGTCAAAAAATTAAACATTTCAAATTAATAATGATGACATTTTAAACAGAAAATAGTAAATAATTAGTTATAGCAATAGTTATATGCAAAGTAAATATAGTTTGCAATATTAGGAAATATGTAGGTATGTATTTAAATTAATAAAAATTAAATAGCGGGAGGTCTGATTTTTTTTGTTGAGTTCTTAAACAAAATTAAAATGTATCACAAACTTCCCTGAGTAGTAATAAATGGATAATAGTAATTGATTGTAACTTATTATGTAAAACAGGAGACGCAAGTACTATCCCAACGCAACAACAACCTAAACGAATACTACGAATCGTTACGAAACAACGTCATCACCCTCCTCGAGCACGTCAGACTCCCTGGCGGTGGCGCAGCGCCCGGCGAAAAACTCGGCCAGGACAACTTCGACAGCTACCTGAGCAAGCTTCAAACGCTGTGCACGCCCGATGGCTACTGCAGCGACGAGAACCGCCCCCTGTACGAGACGGTGAAGTGCGCGCTGCAAGACTTCACTGTCCTGCCGACGCCCATCTAATACTCGACCCCGCAGCAGCCGTCACAGCCGCCGGCGGGGTCCTATTACTACTGACAGTGCAGTGTTTCTGTTGTTGTTTATATCATGTGATCAGACTGTACATAGTGGAATCGAGGGTAACACTAACATTAACAGTAACGTATTTGTGTAGATACTCAATATTATAACGGTACGGTACGGTACACTGTACATATAACTCTATGCTAGTAAGTACGAGATGTTGCAGATTCATTCATTCTTCACGTCGTAAACAGTGTTGTCTGTGTAACACAAACACCCCTTACACCGCCTGACCTGACCTGACCTGACCTGTCCATGTTACATACAAGTATCGAACACTAACCAAAATGGTGGTACGTATAACAAACTTCACGGTTTGCCACGAAAATAATACATTTTTAATTAACAACTGATTCTCCCACAACAATCGGAATTTCCATCATTTAATTTTTTACTACCGGGAGCAGAATTTGATACTTCTGATTTTAAAATCATGACGAATAAAGAAATTTGCCTTTAGGGTGTGTAGTTTCTCTACTGTATTAAAGCTGGCGGCCGCACACCAAACCAGCTAGAGTGCATTTAGTAACTATTGCATCATAGCATATTCGCGTTGCACGAATTTTACATTACAAATATTTTCGTAATACTCGATATCTCAGTCAAACAGCATATTTTTTTACAAGACTGACGTTTCAAATTACAATTATACCTAGGTATTTCTGTTTTTATACATAGAAGAAAATGAAAATATTGAAGAACGCAGTCAATTATACATAACCTTGAAGATGGACCATTAAAATCCATTTAAACATTCACAATTTAGCAGATATTGTATAAAATTCGCAAAAGGCATACACATTTGTTCGCTCTTAAACTCGACAACAGAATTATGTTGTACATGATTTTATGTTTCAGAATCTGTATAATTTTATTTACCCTGAAGTAGGCATATACCGAAAAGTCGGTTTTGTAAGAATAAATGCTGCATGACTGAGATTTTTATGTATTTGTGAACACCTTATCTACACCACAATCGAGACGAGAAATTTGCACACACCTAGGAATTTTTATTTTTATTATTTTAACAGTTCAAGTTGTCTAATACAGACACGCAATTGGAACGACTTTGAAATGCTTCAAAACAGCTGTTTGTGTAATTTTATTTTGTTCTTTAGTAATGTTTGTCGAATACTAGTACATCAATATCCTTTTTTATAAAATGTATAACAAAAAGCTATATATTTAAAAAATCATGTAAAATTATTGTGAATCAAAAGGTTTCTAAAGAATAGGTACATCATGTTTTATTCTAATTTATTATTATTTGACTTTTAATTTTAAATGTTTTGTTGCATGAAAATAAAATGTTAACATTTTACGAGTTTTAAATTAAATATCAGCTAATTTTAAGCATTTTAATGTCATTTCGGCCAACATCTGAAAAATAAACATGGCGAGTGTTTTCTAATTCTTTATTAAACATTGTTTCATCTAGAGTATGCTATTGTACTTTTTTTCGTGATCGCCCAGAAAATGAGCTCTTTCTGATCACTATTTAGACCGGAAAGTCCTTCGTTGCTGAGCTAGCTCGGAAAGTTGTCTATAAGGAATCGGAAAGTACTTTACTGATCCCGGGACCGGTAAAGCTAAATGTTTCCATGGAGATCAGTTGTTTATTTATTTCTCATTTGCTCGCAGTAAAAAATAAAATAATACTTTTTATTGTTTTTTCAGGACCGCAAAAAAAATTGTACCCAACATGACCTGAAAGTGTCTAAACTGGGCTCACAAGCTTCCAAAGCTCGCCTACGGCTAAAGTAAAGTATCACTTTCAGGTGTTGTTACGTAAATTACTATTGTTTTGACTAAGGTAAGAATCTGAAAAAAACTACTAATTTTTAAAATTCATAGAATTGTCTAAGACAAGCCTCAAATTCTTAAAAATTTGTATATTTGTCATGTTTCTAGTCCCGGTGGTGAAAAAAATAGTATATGCATAGAAAGAAAAAATATGCATTTCTTTCCCAAGAGAATATACTATTATAATTAAACATTATCTTGTTTAATTACAACATAACTTAAGGCCAAAACTAATGTGCAATACAGTATTTTTAAAAAGGCATGATCTTGGAAATTCCAATGGGAAAGAATCAGTTTTGATTGAATTTAAAGTGAGAGTTGTATTATTTTCTTGGCAACGTTGGTATATTTCACGGTCTGTAGATGTTTTCTATCGGTGTTACTATTCGCGGTGTTCCTTAGTTACTTCCCTAACACATTGTTACTTATTTCCCACTATATGAGAGAGATACTTATTAACGGTTGTACATTTAGTGCAATTCATATGTACATACAAATATTATTATATTGTTTAGACATCTTCATTTAATAAAGTATAATTTATTTATACGTAATATATGTTATACCTACATGTGTTGTTACTAAATAATAAACTTATTACAGGAATTGTATTTTTAAGTCTTTGGTCTGTTACAAAATAAATAAATATCTTTCCTTACATCCTTCCACGAGGGCTGTTCTCTTGATTTCGAACCTAATGTGGTAAAACATTGGAAATAAAATTGGAATCTGTGGTGAGATTTTCCCCAAGGGCTCAAATAAACCTTTAGTCGGTTAGCCCTTTGTAAAAAACAAAATTCTATCAGTTATTTTCTTACCTAGTATTGTACATCACGCGTTCATAGACTTATCGCAAAAGTGCTGCCTCTCTATAGCGTCTCGGGTTTCGTCGATTGGCAAGCTGAAATATTTGTAGGTTCATTTAAGTCGGTTATTTAACTTAGTGGTGCTTAATTAAAACTAGAAAGTTTAATTTTGATTTGTTACTACTCTACTTCATGGCATAATTCAGCACTTTATTTCTTTTTTCATAGTTCATGTCCAGTCTGCATTCGCTACATCCATTCTTAGAATTGTTTATTTCAAATGACATTCTGGAACATTGTTCCTTTGTTTAAAATCCTAGATCTTCATTTTAACCAACGAGCTATAAGTAAATATAGAGTGGTGCAACGCATGCTGAACGCGTACTTTACCCGTACACAGTTGAATGCTTAGGTTGGCGGCCATTACTATAACTGGGCGCTCAGCTCAGACGCTATACATTGTTTTTCTCAGCGCTTATTGCACTATTTATTAAAAATGCCCGCAAAGTGTGTTGTTCCTCAGTGTGGAAACAGACAAATTAGAAATAGTTGCATGTCGTTTCACAGGTAAATTTTATATTCAAAAATTTTAGCTCAAAGTTTTAATTAGCGACGGATTTACGATTTTACCGCCTGCAGTCTGATAATAGTTTCTCGCCTAAATCCAACAACGAATATAATGAATTTATTTTTATGTAAATACTGATATTTATTATTACAATCAAATTTTCTTTATTGAAACAAAAATTTCTGTTGTAATTAAAATAAATACAAGAACAATTATTATAGGTAATCAATTTTTTGTGTAAATAGTAGGACTGTTTCTACAGATATTCAAGGAACTAACATTCGACAATTTTTGACCAATACAATCATATTTAAAGGTCAATAAAAACATTATTTTCTATTTCATATATGTAGTGATTATTTTCACAATTTTGTTTATTTTATTTAAAGAATATGTTTTTGTTATTGTATTTTATGTTATATTTTTATGTTATAACAAAATAAGGATTCACAGTAAAATTCTTAAATTATATTAATTTATCAATAGGTTCACATCATCCATATTATATATCTGTGAAACTAAATATGTATTAATTTATTTATTTATTTCGAAATATGATATATGTCAGAATAAAACTTTTCGCCACAAATTTCATTATTTATATTTATAATTCTAACATAAAAGGTAAATTATTTCGTTAAAAATAATTCAGAAATATTACTGGTAGGCTGCAACCTGCCTGGCAGGTTATAGTAGACATGGCGTCCAAGTGTGTACGGTCAGCAGCGCTCATCCGCCACTCTATATTTAATTATAGCTCGTTGATTTTAACCCTATCACATCTTTGGTTGGATTGGCCCACGGTGTAAGTCGGAAGCAGGTCGGGAAAGCAAGTGTGAAACCAGAGTAGAATAAGTTAGGTGTTATTAGAATGTCGACGCTGTAAGCTGTAAAGAACAAAGAACTAGACATAAAGTAGAGTCTCTACTCTACAAATCACCAATGTAGAACTTCGTAAATTTAAATAACCTAACACTAAATAATAAATTAACAGAACTTTGCTTGAACGCACCCACAAATTTCAGCTTGCTAAATGAAGAAGCCCAAGAGACGCTATAGGAAGGAGGCAATCTGTGATGAGCCCCACCACTCACAAAAGCATTGCTCCAATAAGAAAAGCATGAATATATCTGAAATAAAGCATTTACGCTAGTCAAAAGAAAAAACTTAAAATTTCCATTTAAAATGAAAATTTGTATTTTCATTACCAATAACAACAACGTTCTTACTAAAGAAGAATACTTTTATTTGATATTTACAATAGTATTACATGTAATTTGGCTTAGAATAGTCAGGGTTTCGTCTTAGTCTATGGATTATCCAGTAATCATCGGGATGTCAAATAAGTCGCCCACGCCTTCACTGTCATACAAATTGAAAAGGTAGTCGGCTTCGGAGGGTACTGGGCTTAAACGGGAGAATGCACCACAACGGTGGATGCCTTCCAGAAGGCTGGTTTCTTCCATGCCTAATCCTAAACCACCTACACACACAGACAGATAAACAATGTACAATCATTCCATTCTACGTAAAACACATTTTTTATGATTCATGCACCCTATAGCCCAGATTTAACGCCTAGGAACATATTTATATTGAAGAAAGACTTTCGAGGAAAGAAATTTATTGATGATAATGTGAGGTGAACGATACAGTTTTGGGTCATAGAAATTTTATCAATATTTCCAAAAAAAAAAAAAACAATAAATTTAATATAAAATAAGGAAAAGTACAAAATTTTGAAGTAAAGTACAAAACACATTTTCATAAAAAAATAACGATTTTTTGAGACTAAAATCATATATGAGTTGCACAATAATTATTTTTTTCTCTTAAATGGTATAAGGGTTATTGTGTTTTAAATTCGTTTTACCCTTAAATCTTATTTAACTTATACATACATTTTGAAACATAAATTTCAATAATGTTCAATAGAAAAAATTCATACTGTTATACTGTTAATACCGTGAGTATTTTTTAACGTGAAACATTGGGTGTGTCATATCCATGGTTACGACATTTGATTGACAGCAATGTATTTGTGTGTCCCATTTAAAATGAAACATAGGGAACGAATTTGACAGAAGTATTATATTTAAATATTGTAAGAAATTTAATTGAGTCAGAAAACCACTCGAGAGCACTAAACATATTTCGGGCACAAGGTGCACACAATATTTTTTCTAAAACTACATATAATTTTTAGAACACATGTATAATTAATTAAACACAATTAACCTCTAATGACATCTTGTCAATGTGACATTTGATTGACAGCAATGTATTTGTCTGTCTCATTTAAAATGAAACATAGGGAATGAATTTGACAGAAGTATTATATTTAAATATTGTAAGAAATTTAGCCAAGTCAGAAAATCACTAGGGCACAAGGTGCACACAATATTTCTTTTATAACTAAATTTAATTTATAAAGCAGATACAATTATTTAAACAAAATTAACCTCTATTGACGTCTTGTCAAATGTCAAATTCGTTCCCTATGTTTCATTTTAAATGGGACACACAAATACATTGCTGTCAATCAAATGTCAAGTCGTAACCATGGATTTCACAAACCCAATGTTTCACGTTAAAAATACTCACGGTATAAATAAATAAACAATAAAGTATAATAAATAAAATGTCGGTTTCTACCTGGTGGAATATTATTGAAGATAACTTGCGCTTCAAGTAATTCTTGGTCTTCTTCATCTTCCGTATCTGTACTAGGCGTATGTTTAGCCGGTCTTCCGACCTTTTTCTTCACATTTGTGTCCACATATTCTTCCTTTATAACTACATTAGAAGGAAGCTACAACATTCAAAAATATAGAATACATTTCGTAATTTTTCTTACTGGAGAGGGTGTGTCTGGAAAGATGACCCCCTCATATAAAAGTTTTATTTTAAATTATTTGATGGCAGATGTATATCTTTTCATAAATATTACTATCAACTTGTGTTTTTTAAATAGCAACCTATAGTTATTTTACTAGAACATAAACCGCCATTTTATCCTTTTTCAACGATGTAAAAGTTTGTATATTAAAAATATGAAAAAAACAAGACATAGAAATAATTTTTCTTCAAATATTAGGTGCTATGTTAAATTAATATCAACAAAGTAAAATAAAATAAGTAACAAATAATAGTTATTTATGCAACAAATGTAAAAAGTATAATAGTCTTATTTCACGAATAGGACAGTTTGACCGAACGAGCCGCAGTCTGCAATAAAAGTGTCGTAACGTTTCAATATTTTGCTCCGTAGTTTTAAAAAATATATACTTTATAAATCCATTTTAATGAAAAAAAAGTGTATTTTTTTAACAGACGTAAAAATAGCGAAACAAAAATTGCGAATCAAACAAAGACACTTTTAATCAGAATAACACATACTATTTTTTCTTCAACCGAAATAAATATGATGAATACATACATCTAAACACGATGAAGACAAGTTTTCAAAATGTAAAGCTCAGCGGGTAGTTAGCCATGACTTTTGTTTTGTTTACATATTTCTTTGTTCTGTGCTGTCAAGTAGCAAAATTGTATAAATATTCGTATTTGCATTTAAATTTTGGTTTAAAATGTCTGGATTTGAAGAATCTGATTTACCATTTGATATTGAAGAAAGTGCAAAAGATATAGCAGTAAATTTATTGCCATCAAAATCGCGTGAAGTTTACGAGTGCGCATATAATCGTTTCATGCAGTGGTGCGATACAAAAAATGTAAAGATTTATTCTGAAAGTACTATGCTGATATATTTTGCCGAAATGTCGAAAAAGATGAAAAGCGACACTTAATCTAAAAAATGGCTTTTAAAAGTACTTTTAATACATGTAAGAAAAAGTGTTACCTAGCAACAGTTACATTTTTATACTAGTAACAAAAAGATTAACTTTTAAAACAAAAAACAGTATTAAAAGCATAGCCTTTTAATACGGTTGAAGAAAAAATGTATTTTTTGCTGATATTAATTTAACTGTTTAACATTGTTACATTTTGTTTATTTTACATAGCCACCTAGAATATTTGAATAAAAATTATATCTCATACTTAAATAAAACTTTTATGAGCCATTTTTTCTATTGTAATAAAAAAGTTAAGGGGGATTTTGCCAGACTCACTCTTATTATTTGTGCAAAATGCGGAAAACATGATTCTGAAACTCTTGTAAATTTCAAAACTAGTTGCATTCATTTCAAAATCATTAAATTTCCGCACTTGTTACAGAAATAACTTACCCCAGTTTTTGATTCGGCTGATACGAAATGAGCTGATTTGTCATTTTCAGTTCCTTCATGAACTAAATAAGCGTTTATTGGACCGCTAGATGATCTAAGTTTAACGCTATATGAATTATTAATCGGCGCACACTAAAACATTTCAATAGTATTGGAATTATTTGTAATCATATTAATTTCTCACCATGTCTAATCCCGAACCAGGTGGAGCTCTAATAGGAACACTTCTGGTATCACTAAAAGCCGTATTTACATCTGAAACAGTTACATACAAATATTGACTGTTATCCAGATCATCTCTGATGTTTGTAATGCTTTGCTGTATCCATTGTTTGTGCTTATCAAGCATCTGTTCATACTCCTCTAATTTGGAAATCTCTCGCTTTAAATGCGACAACTTTTCGCCAATTTCTTGAGTATTACAACCCGGACCAGCACCTCTAAAACATAATTATAGAACCACAACATAACCTATCTTATGGAAAGTTACTCACTTCCATTGAATACTGTTCTTGCTTTTCTTTTCTATTAGGCCTATGCCCTCTAAAACGTTTGTTATATCGTATATTCTACGTTTTTGCCGAACTGCTAAAATATCTGCAGCCTATGGATGTAATAAGTGTAAATAAATGTAAGCTAAATATGGGAAAATGTCTTACTAGTTTTAAATCGAGTACTCCATCTTTAGCTTTTTGTAATAAGGACACAAATCGTGTCGTTAATAAACCTAAAGACTTCTCAAAACGACTTTGTTGATTTTCACTCATCTTCAACTGTTATTTTTTAAACAATCGCGTCAAACTTTATCTGGTTTGAAGATAGCTACACAGAGTCACATCCAGACATAAAATAACTATATATTAAATTTATTAAATAAATTAAAGCATAAAATAATTATGTAGATCATCCACAACATTGTTAGAAATAATATTTGGTACTTCAAAATTATTTATTTTGATTGATTTTAATATTGTTGAAGAAATATAGGGAAAATTTATTGTACATGTTTGGTAGCATTTTGGTTGAGTTGTAAAAATTTGAAATTTTAACTTAAACTTTATTTTAAATAATTTCCCCGACAACAACAATATTAAATATTATAATTGTAAATGTTTATAACAGTTTTTATATTTAAAAGTATTTAATAATGCGTATTTTGTACAGTTGAAGCTGTTGCCGATTTATGCCAATAGATGTCTAGCTTTAAAATTATTACTGGCTTCGTTCAAGTCAACAG
This sequence comes from Ophonus ardosiacus, assembly GCA_943142095.1. Classification (NCBI taxonomy): domain Eukaryota; kingdom Metazoa; phylum Arthropoda; class Insecta; order Coleoptera; family Carabidae; genus Ophonus; species Ophonus ardosiacus. The sequence goes on along the minus strand of OW964823.1, from coordinate 8,616,655 downwards.
CTATTTTTGAAACACAGTTCTTCTCCAAAGATATTTTCAAATTATTTATTGCATATGAATTTTAAATATAAATAGCTGAAGCAAAATGAAAATTGCTATATTTTCTGTATTTCTATAGAGATAAAAATACAATTGAAGACTGATTTTTGTTATAACAAGTGATATTTACTATTTACACTACACTGCTGTTGCTGTTAGTCTGATTTAATCATGAATGCCCGTGAGGTGACGCCTGGTAAACGCCCGCACAGTACAATTATGTCATCATCATTACGGATATCTGTGGCAAATCAGATTGGCACACCTAGAAATGGGTATAATCATGTAAATTGTATCGTATTTCGGTTTTTTATTATTACTTCGTTATATCTGACGTCACAACTTCGCACCAAAATATTAATAGTTATTGATTTTATCCTTTTTTTCAAGAAATATAAAATAAGGATATTACAATAAATCACACATCTGTTGCGGCCAGCACAAGACCTTCCTTTGATGTATTTTGTACAAATCACATACCAAAAGTTCATTGGAAAAGATTCTATATGTATATCCAGTAAAACTGTAACACGAACATAATACAATTTTTTATATCTCTAACAATTTTTGAATTATTGCCCCAAAAGTCAATATACCCCACATTTAGATAAAAAATTCAAAATTTTCAAAAATCTAATTTGCATGTATCTAGATACTCAATGCGCTGATTCCAAATTTTGAAACCGCAGGTCGATATCTTTTTTCGTTCTCGAGATATTTAGATTCAAAGTTTTGCTCAAAACTGCCCAATTTTTGGTAATAACCCAAAAATGGGCCGAGATTTGAATTTGGCGACATCACCATTCGATTCTACGGACAAAAATACATAAGTATAGCAATTTTCATAATTTTTGTGCAACCTGTTCATTTTTTATGAATAAAAGCTTGAAAACCCCTGAAAATGGCCAAAATCTGAAAAAATCGTAAGAGGTACACCTTAGATTTTTGCGATTTTTGGACATTTTCAGTTATTTTGCTTTAGAGATTGTATGCGGTGTTCAAAAATTCTGAAAATTGGTGTACTTATGTAATTTTGCCCGTAGAATCGAATGGTGTTGTCGCCAAATTCATATCTCTACCCATTTTTGGGTTATTACCCAAAAATGGGCAGTTTTGAGCAAATCTTTGAATCTAAATATCTCGAGAACGAAAAGATATATCGACCTGCGGTTTCAAAATTTGGAATCAGCGCATTGAGAAGTATCTAGAAACATACAAAATAGATTTTTGAAAATTTTGAAGTTTTTATCTAAATGAGGGGTATATTGACTTTTGGGGCAATAATTCAAAAATGGGTGGAGATAATATAAACTTGGTAGTAGTATTATTTGATTGTAAAGAGAATGTTACATAAATATACGCATTTTTAGAGTATTTGAACAACTGTGTGAATTTTTAGAAATAAAAGTATTGAAATAAAAATGGATAAATGCTATAAAAAAGTTCCTTGGAAAAGATATTTAAGAAAAATCATTAATTTGGAAAGGTATATAGGATGTTCATTTCAAATGGGCCACATTGCACTCTCGAGAACTTTAAGAGCCGCAAAGCCTGTGAACTGGGCAAATTTTAGGAAAAGAAAAATTATATTTTTCGACTAGTGGTTCTCAAAATGTGGAACCCAACCTTTTTATTGTAAATGAGAACATATATTTTATATTTCTTCATTCGTTAGGGAATTTAATTTTGTGTTCAGTGACATAATATTTTTATACGATTTTTTTGAGAAAAATGCATACAAAGTTTTATACTAATTTGATTAAAATATAAAAAAAATTTAAAAAATATATCATCACGGCATATTACCCATTTCTGGGTGTGCCAGTATCTACAACACATGTAGACATCGGTAATGATGGCTATAATAAAAGTGCCACGAATAGAAAAAAGTTAATACGAGTTATTATTTTTACATAAAATTAGAGTGCCCTGGTAGAAAGAAGTGAATATTTTGTTCTTTTAATTAAGCATAAATATCAACTCAAACAAAAATAATCACTCTAATTCTGTAACTTAGTCGATAATATTTGTCGATCGATAATAATTTTTGGCAAATAGAAACAAATGTATCATCTGTCAGTTTCATTTTTTATTCAGTGTCTGCTGTAATTATTGGCTACAATTTATTATCGATCGATAAAAGTTATTGATTGAGTTACAGAATATGGGCGATTAACATATTTCTTTGAAATGAAATCCTGAGGAAGATAAGAAAAGGAGTTTAATTCTTTATTCGTTGATTTTCATATTTACTTTAATGGGAACAACGTTAAAAATGCCGGGTTATTCAATAATAATAATAATAATAATAATAATAATAATAATAATAATAATAATAATAGACTTTATTGCACCATAAAAGTACAAATGGGGTAAGATTCAGCTAAAGCTGGTTTTCAACTCCCCCAAAGAAAATATAAATATAGATACATAAAAATTAATAATAATAATAATAATTAATAATTAATAGCAGTGGTTAATTAATAAAGAAACGAAATGTGGTATTTGCGAATAAAATTGAATTGAAGGAACATACATTACAAAAACTAATATTGAGATCACAGGTCAGGTACAGGTATTGATAATTTAGTCAGACATAATTTAGTCATATAATAATAAAAAAAAAATAATAACAAGAACACAAGTTTACATAGATAAATCAAATAGACTCTTCCATTGGAATATTTGTTGTATTTATTCGCTGAAATCAAAATATTCTGCAAATCATTGGAAATAACAGCTAAATATTATTTTACAATTTATTGTAATTTTACATGGTTATATTTTGTTTACAAGTAAATAAATGTATGTATCTGTCTTTCTCGTAGTCGCGAATAAGTCAGGTAAATATTTATTTACAAATATTTTGGGTCATAAAATCGCATATTTTATTTTAATAATACTAGTATGTTGTGCATAAATCGTGTTTGTATTTAAAATTTGTCGTTTTTATCCATTTTCTTTGATTTATTTGTATTTAATTGAAATTTTCTGATCTAAACTTGTTAGTCGGCTGTGCGCGCTTGAGTTGACGTCACGACAGCTTCAGCTCATTTGTTTATTATAAACAGTCACACATGGACATTTGCAGGTTGAATATTATGAAGTGTTTAGTTGTTTTAATATTAAAATATAGTATTACTTTTGCAAATAAGTAAAAAAGTAAGTTATAACAATATTCTAAATGTATTTTTAGTTACTTTTGCCTATGTATAATATTTTTCACGTAAATATGTCATTGTACAATAAAAAGTATATGTTTCTTGACGACATACGTAAATGAAATAGTCTCTTTTTACTACACAGGTCATAGAATCTGTTCATTTGTGTAACAAAAAGAGACTACTTCATTTACGTTCATAGGTATGTCGTCAAGAATCATACACTTGTTATTGCGCAACGACATTCTTACGAGAAGAATACTATATACAGTAAAATTTTTGAAAGAAGTCCGATCAAGGCCATCTATGAATTGTATCTATGAATTAAGATTTTGTGCTGTCAAATTTAGTAGTGTCTTTTACTTAGTTTTTATGAGGATACATAATATATTGTGTACCTCATAAAAACTATGTAAACGACACTACTAAATTTTACAGCATAAAATCTTAATTCATAGATGCAATTCGAAGATGGCCTTGATCGGACTTCTTTCAAAAATTTTACTGTACTTTTTAATGCTGGTAGCTATGAAAAATAATATGTAGAATTGGAAACAAGTAGCCTGTGCTCCAGAAACAATTTCATGTGTTGGTATTAATTCATCTGTTTCTGTCAATAATTGGCTAACAATAAATTGTCTCGTAGTTTTTAATTGTTTATTAATAAAAATCCGTGTATTCTTATTCAAATTTTATCATAAACATTTATTTAAGTGTTCATCTAAGTATTGTAATATATATTTTTATTGTACAAATATTTTTCTATTACATATTATGATGGTGACATGTTGATTTATTTTTTATAATGAAAAATATTATTATTATTATTATTATTATTATTATTATTATTATTATTATTATTATTATTAAATATTAATGGCAATTACATATTATAATAATTTATCAGATCAAAAAATATAAATTTAAACATAAATTATTTATAATGGGGGATTACGGATCAATCGAATTAAAGGAAAATAGTAAAAAAATACGAATGTATATGCTGAATAACGAATATTAATAAAAAAATGAAATGCTATAATTGAGATATTTCGGAAATAAAGGGTTTTTTGTTATGACGCTTCGACACTAATATGAAAATATTTTGATTGGCGACCGAGAAACCGCCTATACATGCATTACAATACAATATTACAAATAGCGTATTAGGAGGTGGGATTACTACCAATGGAAGTTAAGAAATTCAAATTCGAAAGGAGGGGCTTACATTCCTGTACTAAAGTTTCCAAACAGTTTTTATTTTAACATAAATTTCTTGCATTAAACTTAATAATTTAAATACACCTGTAATTATAAAGTAGGTATGTATACAGTGTTATAATATTCATTTATTTTTATGTAAATATAACTTAAAATAGCATATATTCAAGAACATTTAGGTCCATGATGAAAACAGTTTGATATAAAAACACATAAATGTGACGTCACGTCAATCTTTTCAAAATTCGGGAGACCATAACTCGCTTATTAATAGGAATTTTTTCACCGGATTTTCATCAATAGTCTTAGTTTTCCTAATATTTTCAGATAAAATTATAAAAAAAAATGGTGTAATCCCCATTTTATGACATAATTTTTTTCTATTTTAAATATTTAAGATAGTTTTCTTTTTGTTTCAGACAGTGTATTAGTGTTTTAGCTTGTGCTGTATAGTGTTTCACTTTTCTCAATATTTTCTCGATATAAAATTTATTTATTTTGTTCATAATAATTTTTTTGTATTTAATTTACATGTTTATTTTATTATATTACGTAAATCTTGAATTAATGTGAAAACGGGTCATTTATAATATACAGGATGTTTTATAGACGTGGGACATTATTTTCTTTGTTATTAAGAATAGAAGAAACGCATTCAAATACCAAATTGACTTATTAAAAAAAAAAATCCTAGTGGTGTTCAAACTATATCACAAAATTACATTTTTTTAAATGACAAAATCTATAAATCAATTTAGCTCATTCCATAGAATTTTTTTTTAAATTGATCTATAAAATTATTTTATATCATTACATTATCAATAGGGCTGTTGCAAGAATTTTTATATGACTTCTAAATATTGAATTTTAAAAGATATTGTTCTTCAAAAAGCCTATGAAATATCCATTAGGTATTTTACATTGAATATTAAAATTTGTGTAATATTTTGAAAAAGTAAAACCGGCTCATTGAAATTTAAACTTTAAATATTTTTTATTTAACATCAGTAGGTAATTTTTCTAGTTTTGCAATATTATAAAGATAAAGATTATTAATTACATATCATCCGGCTTGTATTCTTGAAAATATTTGAGAATATGTGAACTCTAGTACTAGTGTAGTGTAGTGCAAGTGACATGGACTCATGGACTTGGACATTTCAAGTTCCTGAGACGCTCCAGTGTTCCAGTGTTCCAGAGATGCAGAGAACTTCTAGGCCTCTATTGGCCAAATTGGACTGATAGGGGCGAGGTTTATTTTTTATTTATTTCTTATTCTTTTTGTCTTTACAATGGGGTCATTTAAAAAAAAATAATTGTCGATTTTTTTTTATAAAATCATGAAATCCATCTCATTTAATAAATATAGTAATAGAAAATAATTTGAAATATGCGACTTTTCATTCATAAATTTGCTAATAAACTTTCGCGCTTTTAAACACGGACTAAATTTGTGACGACCCAAACTCATACTCACACAAAGACAATTCTCTCTCACACACACACGCTTCACAACATGAAACAGTAACCTAACCTAAAAGTGTGACAGCTGACAGCAAAATATACAAGAGAGAAGATTATTATTACTTTCTATTTCTTTAAAAGTACTAGTGCATTATAAGGTATGTAAATAAACCATTTATTTAACCTTCGGATAACTAAGCTTTTTTTAGTACATGGAAGACTAAGTGGGGTAAAATATGACCCCATCTATTTTAGGTAATAAAAGATATGTGGATTTAAAAAAAAAATATTGTTAAACTAGAACGTAAAATACATTATTCAGATAACAAAAATTAACATTTTATTTAATGGCTATCAAATATAATATAAATATTAAGAATACAAAATCAAATTATAAATACACATTTTTTCTTCACATAAGCTACAATTAATGCGGCACTTGTTGCGTATTATATATTTTTCGATATAAGAATGTTATTTGCAGACAAAAAACATTTATTGCACTTCGTGAAATATTTCTTGTCTGAAGCACGGGGACAATTTTTGCAACCTCCACGTTTTCGCCTTCTTCTTGATTTTCAACTTCAAGTATGGTATCTATTGCTTTTTGAACATATCAACGTTATCCTTGACGCGGCCGGTATTTTATTTGAGGGGTAACAAGTTGAAGTCCCAATCTTGAACAAAGTCTCCTGCGGAAGTACTTTCCTTTTTCATAATCATTGTATTTATCTACGTACAAAGTAAACGCGTTTATTGCGGCTACATGAAACTGCTGTAGGTAAGCATGTCCTAGAATACGTCTGCGTGCTTCAGCTTATAAAATTCGCTATGAAAAGTAAAACTAAGAAATGAAACTTGAATGACCAAGTGGAGTCAATTCTGACTCCAACGAAACAATTTTTTTTTTAGTCATGTTGTGCGAGAAAAAAAATTAATTTAATAAAGTAATATGACAGTATACTTAAAAATAATCAGCTAAAAAAAATCCAGGTAGAAATGTATTATATTTCCAGATTTATTAAACAAAAACAACCACTGGGGTCAAAATTTAGCTTAGTCATCCGAAGGTTAAATAAATACCAAACCAAATAATCATAGTTCTAAATTAAACCGGTAGAGCTCGACTGTCGTATCCGTGAATATGTGTCGTCAGCCGTTGAAATATTTGAAATTAAACGCAACTTTTAAAAAATCATATCCCTGATTCTAAAGACTTGTAAGATGTAAAACATACACATACATGTTTAATTTCACCTATTTTTTCAAGAAAAAAATAAATCAGAAAATGTGAAATGACCCCATTGTTGGCTAACGAATTTTTATATTATGGGTGTATACAGGTAGTGACTGTCATGTATATTGAAATTTTTTATAAGTATGGTTCTCAGGTTTATAGGTTATATATAAATAAATTCGCGCGCTGTTATAACATATAGGGTATAATTAGGAACTTCTTACAGTTATAGAAAAATTTATATTGGAGAAGTAGGTAGGATTAGGATTAGGAAATATTAGAAAAATATGAAATGAATAATATATATGTATTTTATTTTCAGTTTTATCTGCTAATATTTTCTCTTTCAGGATAAGTTGAGGTTATTAAAAGTTTGTTTAGTTTTTACAGTTTCTTATAGGAGTTATCGTTCAGCGTTTCAGAAAGTTAGAATTCCAATTTTCCGGTCTTATTCTCAGTCCATTTTTATGAGTGGTTAGTATTTCTTAAATCTATAATGTTATTATCTACATATAATTTATTTAGATTATATTGTTGTTTCATTTGGTTCTACAGAGTGAATTACATAGAAAAGGGAAAAATATTAAATTTCAAATTATTTCTTCGATAGTTTCAGTTTCATAGGATTTCAATTTCTTTTCTTTTATTTCTGAGTTTGATTTTATGTAATGTTGAAATAGAAAAAGTGGTACTCATTTATTATTTACAGGATTGTTCAAAAAGATGTTACCACTTATATGGTAGATACTACATAATTTTAAATTGTCTTTTGTTGCAAACTAAATATGGCCACCCGAGTTAAATGTCAGTGTCAAAAAACCAAAAACATTACTGAAGGCTTTCTCTGGGAAGTACATTTAATATTTCTTATTTTATTATTAATTAAATATTTATAATTATAGATACATATATCACATATTTACCCTTTAAACATACCGTCAATCTTATCAATGAATTGGAAGAATCTCGAACATTAGAAGAATAAGAGGAAACTTGTTCATAGAATGAACTAAAAAATATAAATATATATAAAGAAGATATGTGTTTTTGTTTACCAAAAATGTTAAATATGTACAATACTATACCCCACCCCGCACTATACCCAAATCATTCAAGCAGCCAATGCACGTCATCACTTAGTGTAAAAACCTTAATGCATTAAACTCACTAATAGTGAAAAATGAAATAATTTTTAACCGTCAAAAAGTGTATAGCCTTATATAATTATTATTAAGATGAATAGTAGAGGTCATTACTTATCGTATATGACATGAATAATATATAAATAATGTACATCAACGTCATATTATTCGTTTAATTGTTGCTATAGTTGGCAACATTGATAATTAGCATGTTTATACTGTCAAAGTTATTATTTGACAATTTGAAAAATATTTGTATCGTGTTTGAAACATTTTTGTGCGTTGTAAAGGTCTATTTAAAATAAAATCTGTGAATCTCCCCAAAAGTAGCACTTCTAATCAATCAGAAAAATTCGGTATATTTCTATTAAATTCGGCATTTATTGCCTTTATATGGCATACATAAGTATAAATAAGGTTAGTATTATAAAATAATTTAAATAGAAATGGACAGTGACTAAAATAATATTTATTTTGTAGACGTGACAGTTCATTAGCATGTCGATAATACAGATTGCAATCTGTATAACTCCTTTCATAAAAATTCTAAAACTTCTACAAACGTACCAGAACATGGCGTCACACATCTAGTTACTTTTATTCAATTTTTATTAATGACGTGCATTGGCTGCTTGAATGATTTGGGTATAGTCTAATATGGCGAGAGGTCTTGTGCTGGCCACAACAGATTTTTTAGAAAGAAAAGTTTAAAGACAGTCAATGAAAAATAGATATTTCATAGCTTGTCAACAATAATAACTATACATCAATTTTCATTCTTCATTCGCTTAAACTATGAATAATTCATTATAGAATAAATAGAGCAAAAAACCATGAAATATTACAGACACACAAAAGAAGTTTAGAAGTATTATTCTCATAGTCTAGATTGAAGCTTTTTAGTTTAAGTGTTCGGTAGTTTAGTTCTGAACGCCGGTCTTCTTGTACACGCCTACAACTTGTAACAATGTCACATTCAGGTAAAGTACACCTGTGGACCATTCTCCCATTCATCGTGAGAAACTGACCAGCGATTATCACTTAAAAATTCTTTCCATTCACAATTTAACCATAAAGCCATCAGCTGAACAAACGCTCTGATTAACTTGTTACATTCATATGAATTAGAGTTTTAATTTAGCGAATGTAATCACATTATTTAGTCGGTGGAATTTTGCCAACTGTACCCCAATCTGTAATTACTTTTAGCAAAAAAATTCCACTGTAAAAACGGCAAGTATTCAACGCAAAACAAATCAATAGAAGAAGCCAATGAGGGTTTGCACGATTTTTTTTTATTTTTGCTTTGATCGAAAGAATAAGAGATATTCTCGCCGTATTTTTACCTCCCGCTACCCTTGGTAAGGAAGGTATAGGGATCGTGTTAAAATCACATATCGAGATTTTAGTAAATGACCACGTTTTAAGGTCCATAGAATCCAATTTTAACATTTTCACGATGATGTCTGTATGTGTGTATGTATGTGTGTATGAATGTGTGTATGTATGTGTGTGTGTATGTATGTATGTATGTGTATGTGTAGGGATTTTGTCTTCGCTCTAACTCAAATACTACCATTCAGAAAATTCTGAAACCTTGTATTTATACCCTATTCTAATATGAAAAGAAGCCATTAGATTTTGGTGTAAATCGGATAACCGGAAATGGCACTTTACCTGAAGCTCATAATGGTTTTTCTTCAAAAAATACCATTAAATGCCATTTTTTCACATTTTGTCGTTATGAAAATTAAAGATTATTGAATTTTCTACAGGAATACATTAATACTTTTTCTATATATTTTACAGATAAATTTAAAAATAATTTTTTATTACAAGTCCCGAAGCCTAAGAAAGACACAATTCCTTTGTTACACAGTTCATATTTCAAATGAATGTATTAATAATAGATGTAATTAGAATTTTTTGTGTGTACCGGAAATGTTAATACAATATGTACTTATATATCCTAATATGGAAATGGCGAGAGGTCTTGCGCTGGCCACAACAGATTTTTTTTACTAATTTTGGACAGTACTACATGCCCTTACAGTTTGCGTCTCGGTTTGTGTCCAAAGTTATGAAACACTTACGAGTACATAACAACAATAATCTTGCCTCGTCCCAAGTTACTCAGCGTGACTTTGTGCTTAATTTGAACAAAAAGTCATATTTAATAATATCGTATAGATACAATGTAGAACTTACAAAGAAGATAGCGACTCGACGTCACTAAACATTATAATTCGAATTTCTGAAGAGAAAAGATATGTGAATTTTTTGCAAGACCATATTCATTGTATGATTTTCGCGTTGTTGTGGTGAGTATAAATTTATTTGAAGACAGGACCACCCAAATCAGTATCAAAAGGGCATAGAGAGAAGTGGATGGATCTGCCTATTGTGCAACCGGGTGACAGGACGCGGCAGGAGGCCTATAGATTTCATAACGGTCTCACATAGTCACATATGGGATCTCAACCGCAGACATTATATTTGTTATGCTAATTTATTTTATTGGATTTCATCCTAAATTATATTTACTGTTTGTGTACCATCCTCACACTTATTCATGAAAATAAGCACTGTCAGTATTTCTCATTTTGAGAATGAATGATTCAAAATCGACAATGATATTATGCCTGTATGTATAAAATAAAAATCTGTTGTGGCCAGCACAAGACCTCTCGCCATTTCGATATTGGGCTATATAAGTATTGTATTACACTTTGCTATCGAATCGTCGTTTTGTAACAAAATATTACAGAACTTTACCCAAATATGGTTTTTTATTGTATTTAACATGTCTTCTGCACACATATAATTCTAAGTATATCTATTTTTCATTGTATGAGGATGTTCCTATTCATTAATCAGATTGGCGGTATTTCTGATCGATATATGCATTTTAACCTATAAATTCAAATATTTAATTAATAAAACAATAAGAAAGATTAAATGTACTTCCCAGAAAAAGCTATCAGAATGTCAATAAAACTGTTGATTTTCGACACTGACGTCTGTCAGTTACATATTATGTTATAAACATTTGAATTTGTCAACTGGTTTCCTTAGCGTATTTTCGCCTACTCGACTTATTATATCCCGATATTCTACATATATTATATCGTCTTTATCTCTAAATTTATAGAAGATATAATAAAAAAATTAAATATATCAAATGTAGAATTCTGTTCTTCAAAGTTAGTAATATCAAAAATTTTCAAAAAATAATATTTAGAAGTTTTTTTTTAAACTACTACTTCCGGTTGTCCAATTGTTACCAAAACCTTTTTAGCTCTTCCCAGGAATGTCAGATTGAGGAATTCATAGTTAGACACGTCTTATGTCTTATAGTTTTTGAGGAATCGTTCCTCCAACATCCAGCCATTAAACACATACATACACACACACACACACACACACACATCCACACACACACACACACACACACACACACACACACATCCACACACACACACACACAGACATCATTGTAAAAATGTTAAAATCGGATTGTAGTGACCTTGAAACGTGCTTATTCATTAAAATCAGGATATGTGATTTTTATCATGATTCCAATACCTCTCTTAGCGAGAGGTAAAAAAGTAATAATGCGTATTTGTAGAAAATTTAATACGAGTAATCTTCAATTCTTATAGTAACATAAATCGCGAAAAAATTACATTTAGAGGCATTTTTCGAAGAAAAACTATTTTGAGCTTCAAGTAAAGTGCCATTTTCGGTTACCTGATTTACACTAAAGTCTAATGTCTTCTTTCCATATTAGAATAAAGGCCTGTCATAGTCATAGTTTTTTTTAGTTGTCATAGTTTCAAACAGCATGGTAAAGCGAAATACATATATTCATTGCCAGTGCTTGTTTTAGTCATAGTGTTTAGGCATAATCATAAACATAATCACAAAAGTTTGCAAACTTCAAACTTTTGTCATAGTCATTAAATTTTGACATAGCGTATGTTTTCATATATGTTAGTTTTTTATGTCAAAAAATTATTGACATTATAAAGAATATAAGTAGGTAAATATAATCGACCTTTAATATAAATAAAAAATTATCTTCATTACTTTCATTATTATTACAATTTTTTGACATTGATATTTTGTCTATTGTCTAAAGTGCACTGGAAACGGTCTGCGTATGTTATGATTAAAACAAAAATTTACGACAAAAAACTATGACTATGACAGGCACTGGGAATGGGCCTTAAGGTAGAAATACGTTTCAGAATTTTCTGAATGATAATATTTGGGTTAGAGCGTTGAAAAATCCATGTACACACATACAGATATCATCGTGAGAATGTTAAAATCGGATTCTATGGACCTTAAAACGTGGTCATTTACCAAAATTTCGACATGAGATTTTTAGCACGATCCCTATACCTCCGTTACGAAGGGTAGGGGGAGGTAATAAATAGACGACTAAAACCTTGTCAAATACGGCGGAAGTTTCTCATTTATCTAGCTTTAAAATATTTGATTAATTTCTGTTCTAATTTATTAGTATCTACTTTAAAAAATTACAAATTCTTAGTGAATGCGGTTCTCCGGGTTCGCGACCAGACACTCAGGCACGCATAATGTATCTAAACTTGAATATCTTTGTTACCTTACCCTTACTTTACGGGGTGTACTTGTATACAATATATGTTGAGTAATATGTTTTGTAGACTACCTATGATTGTATAACTTTAGGGATCGGTATAGGTAACTAGGTAAGGCATGGACCGCCGACGGATCTTGTGAAAAGCGGATGTTTTGACTCGGAAGTCGCACACAACAGTGCCCCGTGGCTTGCTAACGACCCGACTGTTGACAGCCAAACGAATCATATATTATACAGCACTAGGCTAACACTCCGACGCAACGAACATTCTCATACATACTTTCAATACTAATTCATCTTTCAAGGAATATTGTTAGGCTGGTTACACACTATACATACACACATGCGCAATAGTCAAACAATGGTAGGATTAGAGAATTAATTAAACGTAGCTTTACATCAGAAGATAAAATATTACGGAATTGATATAAATGTTTTAATTTAATTATTGCTGCCCTTAATTTAGACTGAAGATGGAAATGAAAATTTAGTTCCTTATCCAATAACATCCCTAGACTTTTGTAAACTTTCTCAGGATGCAATTTTATTTGATCCAGCAATATGCCAGGAGCGTCGCAATTTCCAATCATTAACATAGTTGAATTTTCTGGATTAATTTTGAGACCATTATCCTCCACCCATTGAGTAAGATTATTCAAATCCGAGTTAATAATGTTTGCCAGTTGTGACATCTCTGAGGGATGCCCTGAGGCTAATATTTGCGTGTCGTCGGCGTATATAAGGCCATACACTTTTTGACGGTTAAAAATGATTGAAATTTTATTTCATTTTTCATTATTAGTGATTTTAATGCATGAATGTTTTTACACTAAGTGATGACGTGCATCGGCTGCTTGAACGATTTGGATATACAGGATGTCCCATTTAAGGTACGAATGCATTGGTATCTCGAGAACCGTAAGAGCTACGAGGTTGGTTAAGTTAGACAAAAGTTGCCCCATTAGGAGGCTATTTTAATGGTGTTCTGTTATTTGCGAAAAAATGCATAGGTCACTAGATACAGGTGAAAATGTAAATTTCGCGATTTTCTTTTTTTGCTTATAACTTTGTTATATGAAATAGTACGAGATTCTGGTTTGCACTTTCTTAAGGCACTTTTGTATGGTGAATTTGCAGAGTACTCAAATTTTTTTTATATCTAACCGTTTACGAGTTACTGATAGCAACTTTTATTTTTCATATGGAGGACATATTAAGCTATGGCGTTTTTAAATAGAATTTTTTTTTAGCTTTACAATGATATAAAACAATAATAATTTATTTTTATAATTAACAGAAAAATTAACAAAAATTGTTATTTATACTAAAATTAAATTGAAAAAAGTAAATCGAAAGCTGCTATGGAAACAACGAACAACAATTGTTGCACGTTTTTGTTGTTTGTTGTTTCCATAGCAGCCTTCGATTTATTTTTTTCAATTTAATTTTAGTATAAATAACAATTTTTATAAATAAATAAAATAAATAAATATATCATCACGGCATATTACCCATTTCTGGGTGTGCCAGTATCTACAACACATGTAGACATCGGTAATGATGACGATATATCTTACCGTGTGGGCGCTTACCAGGCGTCACCTCACGGGCACTCATAGCTGGCGTGGAGAGTGCACCACAGGGGTCACTTTTGTGCCATTTAAAATTGGAAATATTTGGCGTCAGTCGGGATCGAACCCGGTTCCCCCAGGTTCGCGACCAGACACTCAGGCACGCGGTTAATTATAAAAATAAATTATTATTGTTTTATATCATTGTAAAGCTAAAAAAATCTCTATTTAAAAATGCCATAGCTTAATATGACCTCCATATGAAAAATAAAAGTTGCTATCAGTAACTCGTAAATGGTTAGATATAAAAAAAATTTGAGTACTTCTGCAAATTCACCATACAAAAGTGCCTTAAGAAAGTGCAAACCAGAATCTCATATTATTTCATATAACAAAGTTATAAGCAAAAAAAGAAAATCGCGAAATTTACATTTTCACCTGTATCTAGTGACCTATGCATTTTTTCGCAAATAACAAAACACCATTAAAATAGCTTCCTAATGGGGCAACTTTTGTCTAATTTAACCAACCTCGTAGCTCTTACGGTTTTCGAGATCCCAATGCATTCGTACCTTAAATGGGACACCCTGTATACCATTATCCAAGTTGTAACTAACTTAATTTTTGTAAATTAATGTACAAATAACATAAATAACTGTTTAAAACTTTATTTTCCACGTCCAATCTGTTTTCCTTATTCTCAACAAATCTACCATGGCCTTTTTACAGTCTTCATTTGCAGAACAGATGTCTCCTGGGACAATATTTCAAAAATTTAATTTTTCTCCAAGTTACATACGAATGACAAATGTTGTATGATTTGCAAACCACGATGACATGTGCAAATGATGCATGTCCTTAAAGGGTGAACCGAACACACCACTATGGGGTGACTTCCCCACTTACAGTGACATAGACAATGACTCACACGATGGGAGGGTTCAACCCCTACCCTTAAACATATCGCCATTTTATTCGCGGACAACCCAGGAATTCATTAAGAATGGTCGACCACAAAAACACAAAAATAATGGTGAAAAATATTTATTATTTACAAAAATATTTACAAATGTTATTACAAAATATTTCTTTGGTAAGCTACGTACAATGTATTTACAATAAAATTGTCTCAGGCAACGGTATATCTATAAATTGTCAAGAAAAAACAACCAATGTCGATATTTCGTTATTTTAGGAATTAATTCAAATAATTTATATTCTTAATTGTAGGAATTGTGCAAGTATTTTTCAATAAAATCAAAATTTGTGAAATGTACTTAATCATCGGATTTCTAAGGCCCTTTCTCTTCACGCATTAAGGACCGGTCTTATAAACCATAAATTAATCCTTAGTTAGTTACTGCACAAGTAAATTAAATGGATCATTAAAAAAGAAATGGATATTATAAAACTAATCTCACTATCAAATAACTAACGGGGGATTTAATTAAATTTTAGTAGTGTGTTTGTGGTTTTGTGAAAAGTTTCTATATTCACATTCGTTATAAACGTAAATCAGTTGATGTGACAGTTGGAAAAGAAACGTGATCATGGGAAAAATCATATTGATATTGAAAAATATAACCTATTAGATATTGTTGAAGATTATTTTCATATAAAAACCCGGTTGCGTAAAATCGTAAAGTTATTATTAGTTGATTCATTGCGGAAATTGACATATTTCTTAATGTTAGTGGTCTTATATTTCCTTCAATCTGTCCCAATATGTGTAACACACATTGTTTTGACAATCGAAATCTCTTTTTAAACTCATGGCTCGTACCACGATCATGGTTTTAATAAAAACGCTGTTTTAAGAAATGTCAAATTCAAATTTCAAAATGTAATTTCACCCTTATGTTAGAAGAACAATTTATTTAAAAATATTTGTTTCAATACAAACTTTGTTCTGCTTTAAAATCATATTTTGATAAATTTCATAGTATTTATTATCATCATTACATAATGAAATTTGACATTTCTTAAAACAGTGTTTTAGTTAAAACCGTGATCGTGGTACGAGCCATTGTCATCATATATTTCATATGGATTTGTCCTGTTTCGGAACAATTTTGGTAGCCTACCTCCTGCAAATATAAATGCATCATCATTATCTGTTTATGAATCCGAGAACACTGATGATACAGACTCTAAAGATGACATACTTACTCGACACATACAGTTCTTAAAAAAATATTTAAAAAGTAAATAGTTCCCTATTTCAATTGTTTTAAAATAAACATAACACAAAAAAAAATACAGTTTGACGTTTCTTTAACAACTGATTTAAATCTAATAGCATGAAATTCCGCAGTTACTTCGATTTACTTGTCATTAAACTTTTATAATACCCAAATCTTCAGATAAATTAGTTTAGTAGCTAACTAAATTTTAACTGTTGATTAAATAGTTTTATAAGACCGGCCCTAAAACTTTTGTTCCATACATTATATCACAATTTTCCTTGACAGTTCATTGACATACCTTTTAATTTAGTATCCAATCATTCCTTATACCTATTTATATATTTACACTTCCATCTAAAACCCATACAACGTGTGGGTGGGTATAGCTGGCAGGAACCCCCAAGGATCAACAAACTGCGGCGGTATCAACACAGGCATCATCGGCACTGGTCCGTAGAGGGCAGCCCGATGTTGTGCGTGAGTCCTGGCGTGCTTTTTGAGGTGATCCTTGCGTCCGAATCGCTTGCCACACTCTCCGCAAGGAAAAGGACGAAGGCCGCTGTGGATGCGCTTGTGACGCGTGAGCTCTTCGTTGCGAGTGAAGGTTTTGCCGCAGGTTGTGACGTCGCAACGGAAGGGACGCTCACCTAGAATGAAATAAAATAGTGGGGTAGTTGTTAGTTGATTATAAATTATAAGGATATTGGTGCACAGATGCCCAGTTTCATATCCGCTTGTTAAATCTTAACAATTTGTTAAATAATTTAGCAACTGATTAAGTAGGAATTATTGTTTCATCAACAAATGCTAAATTTAAACTATGGTTAAATGGTTTGCTATTTTAACAACAATCTCAGGTCTTGCTAAATTTCTAACCAGTTGCTATTTATAACATCTGCCACATGTGTGTAATCAGAACAAAATATTTAATTTAAAAATATATTCATTACTTAATGTCATAGGAAATATTATTTAACTATATTTTCGCAATCTGATGAGTCTGAAGAAGAATTTTTTGAAATTGATATTCGATTTCTGCGACGAGAAAGAATATTCAGAGATCGAGGATATCCTTTTGAATTTTTTGATGATGTACAATTTAAAATGAGATATCGGCTATCTAAGGACACCGTTTTGTAAATTTTGGATCATATATATATATATATATATATATATATATATATATATATATATATATATATATATATATATGAAAATTTTACATCATACACTGAAAGAAATCATCCAATTGATCCAATCAATCAGTTATTAACATTAAGGTTGTATGCAACTGGTACTTTTTAGTATGGCAATAATGACATTTATTATTAATAACTATGAAATTGGTTTATATATTACTAAAAAATACAATAATTCCCTAAACAAATTTTAACATGCATGTTGACTAACAACAGTTTAAAATTGATTTGCTAATTTCATGAAACATCATAAAAATTGAACAAGTTGTTAATTTTGAAAAATTGTTAACTAACACAAGATTTAACAATCGTATATGAAACCGGGCATTAGTAATAAGTAATAATTCGTAATGATAACGAATGTAACAAAAGTTTTCAGAAACATTTTATGCTTCAAATTTTATTACTAAATGGAGCCTAAACTAGTTGTCATTGGATATAAATTCATAATAGGGATGCTGCAATTTTTACCTCTCGCTAAGAGAGGTATTGGATTCATGATAAAATTCGCATATCCAGATTTTATTGAATAAGCACGATTTAAGGTTCGTAGAATCCGATTAAAACATTTTTAAAATGATGTCTGTGTGTGTGTGTGTGTGTATGTGCGCGTGTGTGGATGTGTGTATGTGTGTGTTTGTGTGTCTGGATGTTGGAGGTACGATTCCTCAAAAACTATAAGACTTAAAAAATATTTAACTGCAATTTCCTCAATCTGATATCCGTGGGAAGAGCTGAAAAGGTTTTGGTAACAATTGGACAACCGAAAGTAGTAGTTTCTTAGAAAATTTCTTCTAAATATAATTTTTTGGAAATTTTTGTTATTACAAATATTGAAGAACAAAATTCTCCATCTAATAAACTTAAAAATTTTATTATATTTTGTATATATTTAGAGATAAAGACACTATAATATATAGAATATTCTAATCGCAGAGGCTAAGGCACTAAGGAAACGGCTTGACAAATTCAAATATTTATAACATAGTTTGTAAATGACATATGTCACTGTTAAAAATCAACAGTTTTAGTGACATTCTGATAGTTTTTCTGGGAAGCATATTTATTCTTTCTTATTATTTTATTAATGAAATTTTTGAAATTATAGGTAAAATGCATATATCCATCAGAAATACCGCCAATCTGGTTAATGAATTGGAAGACATATAGAAACTTCCTCATACAATGAAAAATAGATATAATTAGAATTATGTGTGCAGAAGACATGTTAAATATAATAAAAAACAATATTTGGTTAAAGTTCTGTAATTTTTTGTTATAAAACGACGGTTCGATAGCGAAGTGCAGTACAATACTTTCTAGCCTAATATGGAAATGGCGAGAAGTCTTGTGCTGGCCACAACAGATTTTTTTTTATATGACTTCTGAGGCTGTGTCTGATGTCGCATTTTGGCATTTAGTATTTAGGAATTAGGTCTTCTTCACATAAATACAACTCCGAATGGCACACGAGTGATACCCATTGGTTTGTATGACAACACTTTAACACAACAAAAATGAATTATACAATTCGATTCAATTTGATGCTTAAGAGTAAATGTTAATATTATATTACATAAAATAGAAGCTAAGAAATTATTCTTTGACAGTAAATTTGACGTTTTGTACAAATTATAGCAACGATCATGATTTGTTTAATTAGTGCGCCTTTACTTCAAGGCATATTGTGTCGAACGGAGCCTAAGTACTGAAAAGATATTGTTATTTAAAGAGCCACAAATTTGAAAATATTACGAAATATACATTAGATATTTTACAACTAAATATTGAAAATTGTGGAATATTTTGACAAATTCAAGTGATCGTGACAGAATGTAACATCAGAGTGCATACAGTTTAACATGTTATAAACTATCGCCTAATTTTATTTATATAAATAATATAAACTGTTTTCCTATTGGCTATAAATGACGTACTGTATGTATTTCGACGTCATAGAGGTGAGGGGTTGTTATTCATGACTATTTTTGGGGGCAATCTTTTTATTAATTATTTATAACAATAACAATAAATTACTATTTTTATTACTATAAAAAATATTGCATAAACATTCAGTTTTTAAAAACGTGAAACTGTCTCATTACCCTATTTTATAAGGAAGTTATTAAGTCTTAGCAACATTATATTAAATTTTAACCAATGGAAACAAATGTAAACCATGTCATTTTCATGTTTTTATTTTGTGTTCGTGTAGTGTACTGTCATATGATATAACTATTAACTGTTTCTGTTATGTATTGTGCAATAATGATTAGGGCAATTAATTAATTTATTTATGTTGTGATCGGTAACCTATAGAAGATACGACAGTTGGTGTCTGACTGTGAAACAATAAACACGTGCGTGCAAAGATACACAAGGTGTTTCATTTATTTATGTTCTGTAGTGAATCCTACGAATCCAGAGGAATATAGTGAATACTACAGTTCGCAATGATTATTGATTACTTGCTATATCAATGTTGGTACAACATAACTTTCTTACAAAATAGGGCTGAATATGTAGTTGTTTTTTAATTCATTCTTCTAATTCATTCATTAGATTGGCAGAAATATTAAAAGTAGGTACTTTCTAAAAAAAGTCTTCAGTGATGTCTTTGGATTTTTGACACTGACTTTTATCTGTCAATTACAAACATTTTAATTTTTCAACTGGTTTCCATGGAATTGTTTAGCACGAATACAGCTCGTGAGGTTCATTACAACATAATATTACCTATTTTATATATTCATATTTCTCTATCTCTAAATCTATAGAACATATAATAAAATTTGTAAATGTATCTGATAGAGATTTTTATATTCTTTAATGTTAGTAATAACATATATTTTCAAAAAATAATATATAGAAATTTTCTGTTAAAATCTAGTAGTTTTCCATTAATGTCAGATTGAAGAATACGTAGTTAAATATATCTTAAGTCGTAAAATATTTGAGAAACCGTGGTTCCAACTTCCACACACACACCCACACACACACACACACACACACACACACGCACGCACGCACGCACACACACACACACACACAACAAACACACAGAAACACACACACACACACATCATCATAAAAATGTTAGAATTGGATTAAAATATAGATATGCTCTTTTTAGCATGAATCCAATACCTTTCTTAGGTAAAAAAATTACGGTTTAACGAATAACAATTAAGATTTTCTAGAAGTGTAGATCGCTTTCAATTTGCTTTTTCTGATATATTACTTTTTCTGAAATAAAATTTAAATGTTGTGAAAGAGTGAAACGAATTTACTTTTTTTAAAATTGAAAAAAAAATTTTAAAATTTTCAATTTTGTTATCTTTATTAATTTGTTATTTGTTTCACTCTTTTGTTATTTGTTTATATTTATATCATTTATTTTTCTACCTGATGATGAGGTAATACCTCGAAATGTACATTGTACAATATTTTTAAATAAAATATTATTTTTGAAACTAAGTATATATATTTAAAAAATAACAAAATGTTTCAAATGTATCCTACAAATAAAAGTTTAAAATTGAAGTTGAAAAGATATAGAAATAATTTTGAATAAGTTACAAGTTTGTCAGTCTTTATAAATCAGTTAGCATTAATTTCCGAATAAAATTTCTCATTTCCACAATATGAATTAATATGAATGCATAATTAATTTATTTAACAATCATCCTTCTCCTCAAATTCCTATCCAAGCATATTCATATATTCATACGCAACAAATAGCATCAAACTTCTTTGTTTTCATATGTTATATCAATACCTGTATGAATACGTATATGTCCTTTAAGCTGTCCATTATTCGAAAACCCAACATCGCAATGCGGACACTTGTATTTTTTGGGTCGTTGTTTTCTTTGACTCGCTGTTAATCTGATTCGTTGTTCTTCACCCAGTAGTACTCTTGCATATTCTTCAGCTGCTTGCGAATGACTTAATCCGTGAGCTATACTTGCCGCTTCTAATAGCAATGCATCTGAAGAGAACCAATCTTGTCGAACAACCGGAGGGCTAACTTTTTCAGCTTCAAAAATTTCAGGTTTTTTAATGGCTTCTTCACTGTTAGAACTTGTAGTACTGATGGTACTATCTTGTTCTTGTGTTTTTGTACTGTTTGCACTATCCCATGGTCGAAATATCTTCATGTAACTGCACTCCATGGTTCACTATAATCCTCTATTTAACTAGGCACTTGACTGGACAATCGCAGACTAAACATACTTAAACAGGACGAGATATATAGCATAGGAAAAGTGGGTTGGACTGATTTTGAGAGGGGGTAGTTTTCTGCACAATACAAATGCACCCTGACTTTCGGCTCAATGGAACAAGGGTACAATGCAAGGGATGATGAAAAGTTAAGTACGGACTTTACACGGATTAGCTACATAAAGTGTATTTTACTAATAATGTTGTAAAGACAGCTTAGGATGAGAATTGTCAAGTGTAATGTAATATGCTGTAAAAATGTAATGCTTATAAAAATTGGTGGTGATGAAATTTTTATATGAATTGTGGAATAAAGTAGCTTAAACGAATGAATTTATGTGGATACGAATTTATGTTTATGAATCTGTAAGATCTTACTTACCCTTATAAAGGCATGAAAATAAATAGATATTAATACCTAATTGATTATTTCATTTGCTTCATTGGTATTGTATAATCATTGCTTTTACCCTAAAAAATTAATTATTGTTTCATTTTTACTGTTTGCAACAAATGAACATCAATAAGTTATAAATCGCTGGAAAGCTAAAAAAATCCTTTTTACCTCTCGCTAAGAGAGGTATTGGATTCATGCTAAAATTCGCATATCCAGATTTTATTAAATAAGCACGATTTAAGGTCCCTAGAATCCGATTACGAGTATAAAATTTTTAAAATGTCTGTGTGTGTGTGTGTGTGTGTGTGTGTGTGTGTGTGTGTGTGTGTGTGTGTGTGTGTGTAGATGTGTGTATGTGTGTATGTCTGGATGTTGTAGACACGATTCCTCAAAAACTATAAGACTTAAAAAATATTTAACTGCAGTTTTCTCAATCTGACATATAATTCTCCATCTAATACACTTAAAAATTTTATTATATCTTGTATAGATTTAGAGATAAAGAGACTATAAATTTATAAAGTAATCTAATCGCAGAGGCTAAGGCACGAAGGAAACCAGTTGACAAATTCCAATGTTTATAATATAGTTTGTAAATGGCACATGTCAGTGTCAAAAATCAACAGTTTTAGTGACATTCTGATAGCTTTTTCTGGGAAGTATATTTAATCTTTCTTATTGTTTTATTAATTAAATATTTGAAATTATAGGTAAAATTGTGGTAAAATGCATATATCCATCAGAAATACCGCCAATCTGGTTAATGAATTGGAAGAATCTTTGGCATTTAGAAATTTCCTCATACAATGAAAAATATATATATAATTAGAATTATATGTGTGCAGAAGACATGTTAAATACAATAAAAAACAATATTTGGGTAAAGTTCTGTAATATTTTGTTATAAAACGACGGTTCGAAAGCGAAGTGCAATACAATACTTATATAGCCTAATATGAAAATGGCGAGAGGTCTTGTGCTGGCCACAACAGAATATTTTCAGGATCAAAAGGATTTAATAACAACACACTTCACTTATTAATAAATAAAAATGTATTATTTTACTTCAAGAATTCATGGTTATTCATTAAATCATAATAATTATATTGTGATGTTGCTATTATTATTGTTATTAGTCGTATACTTAAATAAAAGTGATTCCTACCAAAATGATTTCTTGTCCTATTTTTGAACAGAAGATTTGTGAAAAAGTTGTTTAAATTCTTTGGTAAACAAAGTGTTAAATACTCGTAGGTCTGTAATTTTTATAACAAACTTACACTAGAAGGGTCTCTTTTTTAACTACTTATGTTAACTAATGTTGAAAGTTATAAGAATGTAGAGGTTTTTTATAAGTTTGACACGAAAAAAGTTAAACATTTCGCCTTAACATAAAAATCAACATTAGGAATGCCGGATGCACCCAATTTCGAGCTTTGGCCCGGCCCGGCCCGATTTCGAATCAATTTTCGAGCCGGGCTAGCTATTTTTTTTGTCGAGTCGATCTTCGAGTCGGGCCGGTAATTTTTATTTTCGGGCCGAGTCGATCCAAATCTCAAAGCCCGGCCCGGCCCGGCCCGAATGCATCTCTATCTGTAAACGTGTGAAAAACTGAGAAAAATGCATCCAATTTTGTTGATTAATATAAAATTATACGACCTAATGAAACAGTCTTTGTACAATATGTAGTACGTGCGAGTAGATAAGAAATTTAAATAATACTGTATTATTTTAATTTTCATATTAATAGGGCTGTTGCAAGAATTTTTATGACTTCTAAGTATTAAATTTTAAAAGATATTGTTCCTTAAAGAGCCTCAAATTTGAAAATATCACGAAATATCCTTTAGATATTTTACAATTAATTTTTGAAATTTGGATAAAATTTTGAATAAGTCACGTGATCTGAAACAGAATGTGACGTCAGAGTACATACATCTTCAGCGGTCTAAGGTGTCAAGTGTATTGTCAAAGTTGTCAAACAAGTGTCAAATTTTTAAATTGGTTCAAGTTGTATAATATGTAGGTAATAAAAAGTTCAAAATAAAATGAGTAATTTACGATATTGTATTGTGCCTTCTTACAAAAATACTGTTAGGAATAAAGCTACTATAGAGTTTATAAATTTGCCAAAAGATGCGAAGAAAAGAAAATTGAAGCTAGAAGCAATAGGTCGAAGAGCTGATAATTTGTCATAAAAATCGTGTCTTCATGTTTGTGAAGATCATTTCAACTTTCATCCACCTTGAAGATAACAGTATATTTTTGTTGCTTTACTTTATGTTCAGGGCAAACTTTACATCTACTATACAGTTATTTTTTCTCGACATAGATCTACAAATCCTATAGCAGATTCAATGTAAGAATCATGACCAGAACCTTAAAGTAAAATATATTATCAATTTATATAGTGCATTCAGTTTTTATATTTTATATTGTCTCAAATCTTTAACACCCCTTATTTCGGTAGCAGTAAAACAATCGTTCTCTGATATAAATTCAGCCACCATCTAGCTATCGACCTTCGGTAAATTGTCCGACTTATTTTTAATGTAATTATTATTCATTTACAATGAGCAATGTCAACGTCAAATAATGTCAAATTAAAAGATTTTTTATTAACATGTGACAAACTATAAGCCTACGTTTATTTATATAAATAATATGAATAAACGTAGAACGTAGGTGATGGAAATGTATGTACTTCTACGTCACAGGAGTGGGGGGTAGTTTTTCAGGACGCCAATCTTTTTATTTAATTATTTCCACAAATAACAAGAAATTATTAAAATAAAAATTATTAAGAAAATCATTGCAGACTTTCATTTAGAATAGTTTTTGAAAAATGTGAAACAGGCTTATTGCGTACAAAAATTTTATTCAAAGTTTTATTAAGAATAACTAGGTGTGTAGGTGTTAAGCAGAAAACAGGGAAAATGTTCTCGTTAGGTAGGTCGCTTATGATGTATCACAACCTCTGAAGGCTACTTCCACTTCTCCAGTCGACATTGACCCAGCTGGCATCGCGCCAAGCTGAAAGCTGAAAGCTGAAAGCAGAAAGCTTGAGCTGCTCGCATCTGAAATGAAAATGCGAATGAGAATGCGCTATGCCCCTCATTAGCTAACGTACGAGTACGACTCCGCTTCGGATTCGCGATCAATCAACGATTGATCTAGTGAAATTAGCGGCCATTGTGCGCTTCAGAAATCCCAGTTTTCCCATAAAACTGCCTCTGTACAACACTCCATCATCTAGTGACGCAACTTGGCGATGCATCACGTTTGACACACACACACACTGTTCACCGGTCAAGATATGGACATTGAATGAATTTTTTGTGCTCGGAAGACCGTTGCATAGAAATGCATTCTTGTAGCGAGAAGGCGTTCCACCGTTTATGAATTACATCTTTTCACTTTGAAGAATTGGCCAAGTGGATGGACTTCTTTTATAAAGGTTTTATTAAGTGAAAAACGCTGAAGAATCTCATAACAGTTTAAGGATATTCCGCAAGAGTCACAATGCTTTTAAAAATTTTTATTTTTATTTTGGAGGAGTATCTAAATATGTAATTTAATAGCCATAAAAAAATATCTGTTGTGGCCAGCACAATACCTCTTGCCATTTCCATATTTGGAATTGTACATACAGAGAATTTATTTTAAAATGCAACATTATGGTTCATCACTTCCATGGTTACTCACTATTGTCAAAAAATGACAGCAATGTAATATTTGTCCATTTTAAAATGCAACATTATAAATAGTATTGCAGCACAGGAGATACCTCCAGAACACATCACAAATGGTGCCAGTTCTTATTACGACCGACTAGGATATTGCCTCAGTGTGAATGGAGGTATTTTTTAACATTTATTACATGAAAATTATGAATTTTATTATAATTTATTTATTAGTTTCGGTAACTCAAAAATGCAAATTTTGTATGTTGCATTTTAAAAGGGACAAATATTGTTGTCATTTTTTGACAGTAGTGTGTAACCACGGAAGTGATTGACCATATGTTGCATGTTAAAATAAATTCCCTGTATTTGATATTTTTGATACACACAAAAACTCATATCTTCTTCTATCTCATATATTTTTGTATTTTTTAATTCATTCTATTCACTCTTATTCTTCTAATGTTCGAGTTTCTTCCAATTCATTGATGATATTGGCGGTATTTCTGCAGGGTATATCTAATATATGTATCTATAATTATAAATATTTATCTGTCCCGTGGCCTCATGCCTGAGTGTCTGGTCGCGAACCTGGGGGTACCGGGTTCGATCCCGACAGACGCCAAATATTTCGAATTTTAAATGGCACAAAAGTGACCCCTGTGGTGCACTCTCCACGCCAGCAGTGAGTGCCCGTGAGGTGACGTCTGGTAAGCGCCCGCAAGGTACAAATATGTCATCATTATTACCGATATCTGCGATAAAGCAGATTGGCACACCCAGAAATAGGTAATATGCCGTGATAATATATTTATTTATTATTTATTTATCTGTCAATTACAAACATTTGAATTTTTCTACTTGTTTTCCATGGGCTGCGAAATTCATTTACAACTTATTACTTTATATATTTACATGTGTGTATGTATGGATGGCTGCAAGAACTTCTTGACTGGAAAGGTCAAGAAGTTCATACATCGTATGTATGGATGTTGGAGGGACGATTCCTCAAAAACTATAAGACTTAAAAAATATTTAACTGAAGTTTCCTCAATCTGACATTCCTGGGAAGAGCTGAAAAGGTTTAGTAACAATTGAACAACCGGAAGTAGTAATTTCTTAGAAAAATTCTTCTAAATATAATTTTTTAGGAGTTTCTTTTATTAAATATTGA
This sequence comes from Ophonus ardosiacus, assembly GCA_943142095.1. Taxonomy (NCBI): domain Eukaryota; kingdom Metazoa; phylum Arthropoda; class Insecta; order Coleoptera; family Carabidae; genus Ophonus; species Ophonus ardosiacus. The sequence continues at coordinate 8,589,327 of OW964823.1, read as the reverse complement.
AGAACATAAAATTCTCCATCTAATATACTTAAAATTTTTATTATATCTTGTGTATATTTAGAGAGATAAAGACACTATAATTTATAGAGTAAACTAATCACAGAGGCTAAGGCACTAAGGAAACCAGTTGACAAATTCCAATGTTTATAACATAGTTTGTAAATGACACATGTCAGTCAAAAATCAACAATTAAATATTTGAAATTATAGGTAAAATTGTGGTAAAATGTATATATCCATCAGAAATATCGCCAATCTGGTTAATGAATTGGAAGAATCTCTGACCTTTAAAAACTTCCTCATACAATGAGAAATAGATATAATTAGAATTATATGTGTGCAGAAGGCATGTTAAATACAGTAAAAAACAATATTTGGGTAAAGTTCTGTAATATTTTTTTATAAAACGACGGTTCGAAAGCGAAGTGCAATACAATACTTATATAGCCCAATATGCTGGCCACAACAAATTTTTTCATATAAAAATTTCATCATCATCAATTTGTATAAGTATTACATTTTTACAGCATATTACATTACACTTTACAATTCTCATCCTAAGCTGTCTTTACAGCATTATTAATAAAATACACTTTATACAGCTAATCCGTGTAAAGTCCGCACTCAACTTTCCATCATTCGTATTATCATCTTTATGGAAATATCCATCCTGAATTTATGCTTGCTTGGAGGAAATCTGGCGCAATGAATATCGGGTTAAAAGTTTTCGGAGATTTGTGTGGATTTGGTTTTTTGTATTGGAATGTTTTGACAAATGCGAACGGATGATGATGGATCAGGCGACGGTTGAAGGCTGATGCCTGACGCGTCTTGCATTGCAACCCTTCCTAATCGATCAGCACTGTCGTTACAAGTGACATTACTGCAACAAATTGCAGCCGCACTTGTATTGAACCGCCAGACACACATTTCAGGTACCATTACCTAACTACAGACAACAAACACATCAACTAGCATATGACACTTTCGACAGGAATACTGCAATAATATACGAGTCCAAACTCATGTTAGGTCGGCTTGCTAACGTTTTCAACAAACAAATTATAAAACCTACGTAAATGGTACGAAATTACTACAAGTTTCTTAAAAAATCTTCTAAATTTTATTTTTTTAAAATTTGTATAATTACAAATATTAAAGATTAAAGGATTCTCTATCCAATACATTGAACATTTTTATTATATCTTCTATACATTTAGAGATAGGCACTCATAAATATATAAAATAATCCGTTACAATCAAATAATGTTACTACCAAGTTTATATCTCTACCTACTTTTGAATTATTGACCCAAAAGGCAATATATCCCATATTTACATAAAAACTTCAACATTTTCAAAAATCAAATTTTTATGTATCTAGATACTTCTCAATGGCCTGATTCCAGATTTTGAAACCGCAGGTCGATATCTCTTTTCGTTCTCGAGATATTTAGATTCAAAGTTTCCCAAAAATGGGTCGAGATAAGAATTCGATTCTACGGGTAAAATTACATGAGTACACCAATTTTCATAATTTTTGAACTCCGCGTACAATCTCTAAAGCAAAATGGCCAAAAGTTGCAAAAATTTAAGGTGTACCCCTTACGATTTTTTCAGATTTTGGCCATTTTGAAACTTTTATTCATAAAAAATGAACCGGTTGGACAAAAATTATAAAAATTGGTACATTTATGTAATTTTGCCCGTGGAATCGAATATCTCGACCCATTTTTGGGTTACTACCCAAAAATGGGCAGTTTTGATCAAAATTTTGAATCTAAATATCTCGAGAACGAAAAGAGATATCGATCTGCAGTTTCAAAATTTGGATTCACATCATCTAGTGTCTAGATACATAAAAATTAGATTTTTGAAAATTTTGAAGTTTTTATCTAAAGATGGGGTATATTGACTTTTGGGGCAATAATTTAAAAATGGGTAGATATATAAACTTGGTAGTAATATTATTTGCTCGTAAAGACGATGTAAGTGTACGCATTTTTAGAGTGATGTATCTAGTAACCCAAAAATTCCATGGAAACCAATTAAAATGTTTGTAATGGGGTATTCCACTCAATTTTTTTTATTATTTTAAATAAAACTTTATTCAGTTTTGAAGCAATTCATAGTATTAAAAATTTTTAATTGTTCCTAGTTTAACAGTATTTTATTTTCGAAAAATCAGTATAACGTCACATTTCCTCTATACTTGTCTCTCTCACACACACTGCTCTGAGTACGCTGCGAGAGAAAGATAACAATTGTATGACGTCAATTTTCCCTTTTAGCAAATGTGAAATATCTCGTAAAGTAATTATTTAAAAAATGTTTTCATTGTTTTAACTATTATTTATTGAGCCATACTTCATGTTACATTGAATTTTTTTAAACTTTTTTGTTATAGTGGAATACCCCATTGACAGAAAAATGTGAGTTGTCAATGTCAAAAATCCATTTACATTACTGAAGGCTTTTTCTGGGAAGTACATTTAATATTTCTTATTTTATTATTAATTAAATATTAAAATTATAGGTACATATATACACATCAGAAATACCACTAAACTCGTCAATGAATTTGAAGAATCTCGAACTTTTAGAAGAGTAAGAGGAAACTTATTATAGAATGAATTAAAAAAATATAAAAATATATTAACAATTAGAATTTTTGTGTATGTACCAGAAATGTTAAACACAATGGCTGGTAGTGCGAGCTCGGTTTTAACTAAAACTCTGTTTTAAGAAATGTCAAATTCAAATTTAAATATGTAATTTCACCCTTATGTTTAAGGAATGGTTTTTTTTAAAAAATATTTGTTTGAAAACAAACTATGTTCTGCTTAAAAATCATATTTTGATAAATTTGATATTAATTATTTTTGTTATTAAATAAAGAAATTTGACATTTCTTAAAACAGCGTTTTAGTTAAAACCGAGCTCGCACTACCAGCCATTATGTACTTCTATAGCCTAATTTGGAAATGGCGAGAGGTCTTGGGTTAGCCACAACAGATTTTCTTATATGAAATGAAGTATAGGTACTTGTAAAAATACATTGACTCAAAGGATGAGAATTTTTTGTGATGCTGTTTTGTTAAATTAAAATTTAGCAACTAGGTAGAATCCTGAATTTGGATTAGTTTATAAATAATGTAATAATTATAGAAAAGTCTTACATATTTTTTTGACAATTAATACTTCATTCTCGACCTAAATTATGTATGTAAATAGCTTGGTGACTTGTACTAGCAATTACTCTAAAATTCAAAGTCATTATTATGTAGTATACACTTTACAATATAATTGAATTTTGTACAGCAATAGCGTATATATTGTGTCGTATATTATAAATAGCCGGTATCGCTTTCTCACGAGCCTTGTCGTTGTCGGCTGGCGGTAATTGAATGAATGGCCGCCATACTCGATGGCTCATGCATCCGCAGCCCTAATTTCCAAATCCGTTTAGGGGGACGAAGGCACATTAATTCTACAGGCACTATGGACAGGGTGGTGTAGTACCAAACCCCCGAACCACCCCATTGGTTCGGGGTAACTCACCCCATAACATAATGCTATGCGGTTGCACACATTATAATGTGTGGGGACGTGGCTGAGTGCAACAATTCTCAACTAGGGTTAAGGTTAAACAGATATAGAGATGCATTCGGGTCGGGCCGGGCCGGGCTTTGAGGTTTGGATCTACTCGGCCCAAAAATAAAAATTACCGACAAAAAAATTAGCTAACCCGGCTCGAAAAGTGACTTAAAAAAAATAGCATCGAAATCGGGCCGGGATTCGGGCCGGGCCGGGCCAAAGCTCGAAAATGGGTGCATCCGGCATTCCTAATGTTGATTTTTATGTTAAAGCTAAATGTTTAACTTTTTTGTGTCAAACTTATAAAAAACCTCTACATTCTTTTAACTACTTTCAACATTAGTTAACATAAGTAGTTAAAAAAGAGACAATTCTAGTGTAAATTTGTTATAAAAATTACAGACCTACGTGGATTTAATACTTTGTTTACCAAAGCCGTTCGAAAATTTAAACAACTTTTTCACAAATCTTATATAAAAAAATCTGTTGTGGCCAGCACAAGACCTCTCGCCATTTCCATATTAGACTATATAAGTATTGTATTGCACTTTGCTATCGAACCGTCGTTTTATAACAAAATATTACAGGACAGCCATTATGTACTTCTATAGCCTAATTTGGAAATGGCGAGAGGTCTTGGGTTAGCCACAACAGATTTTCTTATATGAAATGAAGTATAGGTACTTGTAAAAATACATTGACTCAAAGGATGAGAATTTTTTGTGATGCTGTTTTGTTAAATTAAAATTTAGCAACTAGGTAGAATCCTGAATTTGGATTAGTTTATAAATAATGTAATAATTATAGAAAAGTCTTACATATTTTTTTGACAATTAATACTTCATTCTCGACCTAAATTATGTATGTAAATAGCTTGGTGACTTGTACTAGCAATTACTCTAAAATTCAAAGTCATTATTATGTAGTATACACTTTACAATATAATTGAATTTTGTACAGCAATAGCGTATATATTGTGTCGTATATTATAAATAGCCGGTATCGCTTTCTCACGAGCCTTGTCGTTGTCGGCTGGCGGTAATTGAATGAATGGCCGCCATACTCGATGGCTCATGCATCCGCAGCCCTAATTTCCAAATCCGTTTAGGGGGACGAAGGCACATTAATTCTACAGGCACTATGGACAGGGTGGTGTAGTACCAAACCCCCGAACCACCCCATTGGTTCGGGGTAACTCACCCCATAACATAATGCTATGCGGTTGCACACATTATAATGTGTGGGGACGTGGCTGAGTGCAACAATTCTCAACTAGGGTTAAGGTTAAACAGATATAGAGATGCATTCGGGTCGGGCCGGGCCGGGCTTTGAGGTTTGGATCTACTCGGCCCAAAAATAAAAATTACCGACAAAAAAATTAGCTAACCCGGCTCGAAAAGTGACTTAAAAAAAATAGCATCGAAATCGGGCCGGGATTCGGGCCGGGCCGGGCCAAAGCTCGAAAATGGGTGCATCCGGCATTCCTAATGTTGATTTTTATGTTAAAGCTAAATGTTTAACTTTTTTGTGTCAAACTTATAAAAAACCTCTACATTCTTTTAACTACTTTCAACATTAGTTAACATAAGTAGTTAAAAAAGAGACAATTCTAGTGTAAATTTGTTATAAAAATTACAGACCTACGTGGATTTAATACTTTGTTTACCAAAGCCGTTCGAAAATTTAAACAACTTTTTCACAAATCTTATATAAAAAAATCTGTTGTGGCCAGCACAAGACCTCTCGCCATTTCCATATTAGACTATATAAGTATTGTATTGCACTTTGCTATCGAACCGTCGTTTTATAACAAAATATTACAGGACTTTACCCAAATTTTGTTTTTTTATTGTATTTAACATGTCTTCTGCACACATATAATTCTAATTATATCTATTTTTCATTGTATGAGGGAGTTTCTAAATGTCACAAATTCTTCCAATTCATTAACCAGATTGGCGGTATTTCGATATTACCTATAATTTAAAATATTTAATTGATAAAACAATAAGAAAGATTAAATGTACTTCCCAGAAAAAGCTATCAAAATGTCACTAAAACTGTTGATTTTGACACTGAAATCTGTCATTTACAAATTATATTATAAACATTTGACTTTGTCAACTGGTTTCCTTAGTGTAGTTTCGCCTACTCGACTTGTTATATCCCGATATTCTATATATTATAGCGTCTTTATTTCTAAATTTATAGAAGATATAATAAAAAATTTAAATGTATCAGGTGTAGAATTTGGTTCTTCAAAATTAGTAATATCAAAAATTTTCAAAAATTAATATTTGGAAGAATTTCTTTTAAAAACCACTACTTCCGGTTGTTCAATTGTTACCAAAACCTTTTCAGCTCTTCCCAGGAATGTCAGATTGAGGAATCCATAGTTAAACAGTTCTTAAGTCTTATAATTTTTGAGGAATCGTGGCTACAACATCCAGACATACACACATACACACATACACACATCCACACACACACGCAGACATCATTTTAAAAATATTATAAACGGATTATAGGGACCTTAAATCGTGCTTATTCACTAAAATCTGGGTATGCGAATTTTTGCATGAATCCAATACCTCTCTTAGCGAGAGGTAAAAATATAATTTACATAAGGATTTTTTTATTTAACTTTGTTTCTGCTCAAAAATAGGACAAGAAATCATTATGGTAGGAACAAAAATCACTTTTATTTAAGTATACGAGCAATAACAATAATAATAGCAACATCACAATATAATTGTTATATAATAATACCTAATAATAATAATAATAATATTAGTAATAGTAATAGATGTAATTTGCATTTTTGTGTGTGTGCCAGAAATGTTAAATACAATATGTACTTATAGTATAGCCTAATATGGAAATGGCGAGAGGTATTGTGCTGGCCACAACATATTTTTTAAATTATTATAATTGGTACTTATTTGTTTTTCTATAAATAGTTTGTTTTTCATAAATTTTAATTCTGAAAAAATATTTTTTACACAAAAATCTTTGGTCCTTATGCGGCATGACTTGTATTTAAAATAAAATTCTAAAATATATAAATCATATGTATCTTATTTTCAATAATCCAAACATGATTTGTATTTATTGAGTGTATTGTTTATGAATGTAATATGTTTTGAATGTTTTTCTCAATCTGTAACATGAAAGATTTATAAAGGATTAAAGAAAAGCGTACAGAGTTTTCTCCGTCGTTAGTTCTTGAAATATAGGCCCTTAAAGTTGACAGCTTCGAATCTTCTTTTATTTGCATTCAAGTCCATATTTTCCTGTCACCGCATCTAACATTTCCAATAAGCATAATTTATTCATTTTGAACTAAAAATACCAATCTATTTCTGTATAGAAAATTGTTTGAGAACAAAATCCAAGACTTCTTATTCTTACTAACGCGCAAGTGAATATCTGGGTTGTTTTTTCTGGAGCGCAGGCCATTTGAGATTGAGGTCGCGACTTGGGCATTACATTACAACATACTCAAGAAGTCAACAGATAAAATAATAAATAAATCATACAAGTTAGAGAGGCGAATATATAAATCAAAGCTGGGATGTAATTGTTATCAAATAATCGATGAATTACGTTGGGGTACAGGATGTAGATGTTAGCGCTTATCTTAAATGAAATCTGCACCGCAAATCTGATGATACGACGCGAAATGAAACACATGCCCGCTAATGGATATCGTAATATATGCTAGTTTGCTATGAGCAAACTGCGCACATCGGGAAAACTTCGATAGCAATAGGAAAAGAACAAATTAAAATGTTGAACCTCGTGATTTTTTGGCAAATTTTATTGTCTCATTTTTGTTTTATAGAGAAAATATTCTGAAATTTTTAAGAAACAGTTCCCTATTTACTGAGTTTTGAAACCGTTTATAAAACGTTTTTAGTTCAAAGAACGCCCTGCATACAGTGTGAAAACGATTTTGAGTTATCTTGATTTCTAACTTAGTCCAGTCAATGGAGACAAAAAAATCTGTTGTGGCCAGCACAAGACCTCTCGCCATTTCCATATTAGGCTATATAAGTATTGTACTGCACTTCGCTTTCGAACCGTCGTTTTATAAAAAAAAATACAGAACTTTACTCAAATATTGTTCTTTATTGTATTTAACATGTCTTCTGCACACATATAATTCTGATTATATCTATTTTTCATTGTATGAGAATGTTTCTAAATGTCAGAGATTCTTCCAATTCATAAACCAGATTGGCGGTATTTCTGATGGATATATGCATTTTACCACAATTTTACCTATAATTTCAAATATTTAATTAATAAAACAATAAGAAAAGTTAAATATACTTCCCAGAAAAAGCTATCAGAATGTCACTTTAACTGTTGATATTTGACAATGACATGTGTCATGTTATAAACATTGGAATTTGTCAACTGGTTTCCTTAGTGCCTTGGGCTCTGCGATTAGTTTACTCTATAAATTATAGAGTCTTTATCTCTAAATCTATACAAGATATAATAAATTTTTTAAGTGTATTAGATGGAGAATTGTATGTTCTTCAATATTTAATAAAAAAAACTCCCAAAAAATTATATTTAGAAGATCTTTTCTAAGAAACTACTACTTCCGGTTGTTCAATTGTTACCAAAACCTTTTCAGCTCTTCCCAGGAATGTCAGATTGAGGAAAGTGCAGTTAAATATTTTTTAAGTCTTATAGTTTTTGAGGAATCGTGACTACAACATCCAGACATACATACACACACACACACACACACACACACACACACATACACACATCCACACACACACACACACACACACACACACAGACATCATTTTAAAAATGTTATAATCGGATTGTAGGGACCTTAAATCGTGCTTATTCAATAAAATCTGGATATGCGAATTTTAGCGAGAGGTAAAAACTCCTCAAATTTGATTTTAAAACTCGTCTATGATTGAAAACAACATGAGTATATATGATAAGGCTCAACAGATTTTCAAAAAAAAAAAAAAAACTTGATAAAATATAATACAAAATTTCTTATTAAAGACTTTTCTATTTATTGGAACAACAAATTAGATTTTGTTTACCAACGATAAAGTGATGTTTAACTCCATGCTCATTGCAATTTTAAACATCGAATTAGCGGGAGGTCATATGCTGGCCATATCAGATTTTTTATCTCTAAATCTATAGAAGATATAATAAGAAAATTTAAATCAGATTGAGTACTTAATGCTCTTTATTATTTTTTGTACTATAAATTTTCAAAATATAATATTTAGAAGATTTTTTTAGAAACTACTACTTCCGGTTGTCAATTGTTACCAAAACCTTTTTAGCTTTTCCGATTAATGTCAGCTTAGCTAGACCTATAATAAAATGTTGATACATTGAATTATAATATAATATTGCAAGAGTGCAAGAATGCAAGAAAATACTAAAAAAATCTTGCTATATAGATAATGTTATCTTGATAAGCACAACACTGGCTGTATTGCAGAATATTTTGAAAAAATGTCAAAATGTAATAAAATTTTCTGATTAGGCTCGAGAACAAATAATCCTATTTGTTTTCCTACAAATTATGGTCCATTATCACGAATTGAACTTAATTTTTTCCACTCTACGATATCCTGGTGTGTGAAAACAATCTCCACAATTTGTCCCCCCATTCGTTTATTGTTAGTATAAATTCTTTTAATGCTAACTTGTCCTGCGAGTCCTGTATTGTAAGCACAGGGCGTTGGCTTTGCTGGATGCCTGGTTCTTGAAGCGTGATGACTTTTTCCAGTCATTTCCCAGGCGGCGTGTTTCAGAGTTTCACTGCCCCGTGTCCAGCGGCCCAGCCCGTTGCGAAACATAAACTATGATTATTGCACAAGCCGTCACAACGGTCATCCCTTGATATATTTCGCCTCTGTCTCTGTCTGTGTCATGTATTATGGATCCGGAATTAAAAGATATATGTGTAATTGGTGATGGTTTTATTTAGAGGAAAGGATAAAGCTGTGAATGTATGAACTGGACAATGAATGTGTGCCAAAATATTTTTGGTGATTTAATCCACGCATGAAATTGTAGAAAATTATAGTTTTAGGGCCGGTCTTATAAACAATAAATTAATCCTTAGTTAGTTACTGCACATGTAAATTAAATGGACCATTAAAAAAGAAATGGATATTATAAAACTAATCTCACTATCAAATAATTAACGGGGGATTTAATTAAGTTTTAGTAGTGTGTTTGTGATTTTGTGAAAAGTTTCTATATTCACATTCGTTATAAACGTAAATCAGTTGATTTGACAGTTGGAAAAGAAACGTGATTGTGTGAAAAATCATATTGATATTGAAAAATATAACCTATTAGATATTGTTGACGATTATTTTCATATAATTTGGAACGACCCGGTTGCGTAAAATCGTAAGGTTATTACTAGCTGATTCATTGCGGAAATTGACATATTTCTTAATGTTAGTGGTCTTATATTTCCTTCAATCTGTCCCAATATGTGTAACACATTGTTTTGACAATCGAAATCTCTTTTTAAACTCATGGCTCGTACCACGATCATGGTTTTAACAAAAACGCTGTTTTAAGAAATGTCAAATTCAAATTTCAAAATGTAATTTCACCTTTATGTTAGAAGAACAATTTATTTAAAAATATTTGTTTGAATGCAAACTATGTTCTGTTTTAAAATCATATTTTGATAAATTTCATAGTATTTATTATTATCATTAAATAATGAAATTTGACATTTCTTAAAACAGTGTTTTAGTTAAAACCGTGATCGTGGTATGAGCCATTGTCATCATATATTTCATATAGATTTGTCCTGTTTCGGAACAATTTCGGTAGTCTACCTCGTGCAAATATAAATGCATCATCATTATCTGTTTATGAATCCGAGGACACTGATGATACAGACTCTAAAGATGACATACTCGACACAGACATTTCTTAAAAAATATTTAAAAAGTAAATATTTCCCTATTTCAATTGTTTTAAAATAAACATAACCAAAAAAAAAATACAGTTTGACGTTTCTTTAACAACTGATTTAAATCTAATAGCATGAAATTCCGCAGTTACTTCAGTAGGTCGATTAACTTGTCATTAAACTTTTATAATACCCAAATCTTCAGTTAAATTAGTTTAGTAGCTAACTAAATTTTAACTGTTGATTAAATAGTTTTATAAGACCGGCCCTTACAATATTAATTGATAAATTTCTTTATTGTTCACAGAGGTGTTCACTTACAATGACTACGTTTACATCCAGTTTTGAAAATGGTTTCAGTCCAGTCCAAATTACGTGAAACTGTTTACATGCAATTTTCAAAATTGATTTGAAACAGTTTCGGATGACATTCTCTTCACACCAATTTCCAAATATTTCGTTTTCCCATTATTTCAATTTTCACCTTCTGTTACCATTAAGTAGGTATTTTTTTGGCCAAAAAATTCGGTGGTGAGTTTTTAATGAATAACCACATTTTAGGGTCCCTAGAATATGATTTTACTTGTATTACGACGATGTCTTTGTGTCTGTGTATGTGTGTGACAAATTTTTGTCTGACGATCACTCCAATACTTATATTATATAAATTATAATTTTTACCTCCCGCTACCCTTGGTAAGGGAGGTATAGGGATCGTGCTAAAAATCACGTATCGAGATTTTAGTAAATGACCACGTTTTAAGGTCCCTAGAATCCAATTTTCACATTTTCACGATGATGTCTGTATGTGTGTATGTGTGTGTGTATGTGTGTGTGTATGTATGTATGTATGTATGTGTGTGTGTGTGTGTGTATGTGTAGGGATTTTGTCTTCGCTCTAACTCAAATACTATCATTCAGAAAATTCTGAAACCTTGTATTTCTATCCTATTCTAATATGAAAAGAAGCCATTAGATTTTGGTGTAAATCGGATAACCGGAAATGGCACTTTACCTGAAGCTCATAATGGTTTTTCTTCAAAAAATATCATTAAATGCCATTTTATCGCATTTTATGTCTTATGAAAATTAAAGATTATTGAATTTTGTACAGGAATATATTAATACTTTTTCTATATATTTTGCAGATAAATTTAAAACTAATTTTTTTTATTAGTCCCGAAGCCTAAGATAAACAAAATTCCTTTGTTCATATTTCAAATGAATGTAACTTACAGTAAATGTCACTGTCAAAAAACTAATCACTTCAAATTAATAATAGTGACATTTTAAAAAGAAAATAGTAAATAAATCAATAGTTTTATGCAATGGAACAGTTTGCAGCGTTAGTAAATACGTAAGTATGTATTTAAATTAATAAAAATGGATAGGAAAGTAAAGCGAAGGAAGATTGTTGCGTAACTATTATTGTGGTCCGGATGGGGTTATTCGCTATCGAAAATCGGTCACTTTAATATGTTCTTATGTATGGATGCTATGATGATTGTGGACAAGGCGAAAGAAGAATGTTGTTAAAGAGTGAAGTGAGTCAGCTGAGCTCTTACTCTTATCCCTTTTCTTATTGTTACTATTGTTTCCGGGTATTTGCTAACCCCCTAAGTGGGAATCGCGTGATTTTATGTACGTATGAAAGTATGTAAAAATTAAATAGCGGGAGGTTTTGTGTTGGCCACATCAGATTTTTTCGTATTGCTTTTCTGTACATTCATATGAAAAGCTGATTAGATTTTGGTTATAATTGGTCAACCAGAACTTCTTTTATTTGAAGTTCTTAATATCATTTTTCTTCAAATCATAAAAATGGCATCTTTTGTGACTTGATTCACAAGGTAGAAATGAAATAAATAAATATCGATAGCAACTACATAAAATGAGCGAATAAGAAGTAACTTGTAAAATAGAATATAACCTACAAATTGAAATATATGTGTAGGGATTTTGTCTTCTCTCTAACTCAAATACTATCATTCAGAAAATTCTGAAACCTTGTATTTCTATGCTATTCTAATATGAAAAGAAGCCATTAGATTTTGGTGTAAATCGGATAACCGGAAATGGCACTTTACCTGAAGCTCATAATGGTTTTTCTTCAATAAATATCATTAAATGCCATTTTGTCTTATGAAAATTAAAGATTATTGAATTTTCTGCAGGAATACATTAATACTTTTTCTATATATTTTGCAGATAAATTTAAAAATATTTTTTTTTTTATTAGTCCCGATGCCTAAGATAAACACAATTCCTTTGTTACACAGTTCATATTTCAAATGAATTTTCAATGAATTTCAAATTATATATGTCATTGAAGTTTCGTGCAGAGGTATAGAAACATCCTGTATAGTGTTTGTTCGTGTTATAATTTTATTGGATTTATAGAATCTTTTCCAATGAACTTTTGGTATGGGATTTGTACAAAATCCATCAAATTAACGGAGGGTCTTGAGCTGGCCACAACAGATTTTTTTAATTCGAGATTTTAAGACGCATTAAATGAGCTATAAAGAAAAACCACATTTTTGCAAACAGTTATTCCATATTTGTATGTATTATATGTCTGAATTATTGCATCAATATTTCGTATGTATAGCAGTGTCTGCGTTATTTTTTGGTGTCGGGCCACGCCATGTGTGAGATTTGGGGTTTGACTCGTGCCGTGTGAGTTCACTCGGCTGGTCGCCCAACAAACGATTAGGCTGAGGTTCGAGGCCTGTCGACGCGGTGCGTCAACCGATGTGCCTATTTAATCTATTGTCCCCCAAAACCAGCTTTGTCGGTAACGCGCACTCTTTATTTGTGGTTTCGTAACGAGCACGGCCCGAAAACAGTTTTCTTCTCGGTTCGCACTTATGCGGATTTATTGATTCCAACTTCCAACACAGAGTTATACTATTTGTTTGGAAGAATACAGAGGAACGAACAATATCTTAACAAAGTTACAAAACAACAGACAATTTTCTCATGCATATATATGTAACATACATATACTTTTATACTCAGGTAGTAGCGAATTTAAATTTAGAGATTTTTTAAATATATTTTAACATTTAACGGCATTAATATATCTACAGTTTATATCTGTGGGTTAATGCAGGAACAACAAATTTTGGGAGAGTGTTTTAAAATTAACGATTGGTAGCACGAACAAGTGATTAACAGGCCTATTCTACTAAAAAAAATTATAACGATATCGTTACTGAACGACTGTCGCTAAGCATTTGGTTAAACGACTTTAATCACGACAAATGCCAAAAACCTATTCTACTAATCATATCGTTATAAATTATCGATAATATCTAACTTCATGTATATTTTGACAGAATAAATTTTCTTGTTTTTCAATTTAAATTTGACATATCGATTCATTGTTTGTTTATTTAATTGAATTTGACAATGGATATAAAGAAAAGGGCTTCAAAGACAACTCGAAGACAGTATGATATATGTTGAAGAACTGGAAAATAATAGTTCATTAAGAATTAATAAATTGTCTATTGAGGAATTGGAAGAAATATGGAGAAGACTTACAAGTCATTTAAATTCTGTGTATCAAACTTTACGACTTCAACGATGCATGTGAACTTGTCGTTATTGAACGATATGAAACAACGATATGTAACGATTCGTAACGATAAATAAATTAGCAGAATAGGGTTTTGGCAAAAATCGTTATCATAACGACTTATCGCCTGGTAACGAGTCATAACGATACATAATTTTTTAGTAGAATAGGCCTGTAAGTGTGATTAGCGAACAGTTAACTAGCAGTGTTTTGTCTTTTATTACAAATAAAAAAATCTGTTGTGGCCAGCACAAAACCTTCCGTCAATTCGATGTATTTTGTACATATCCTATACCAAAAGTTCCTTGAAAAAGATTCTATATATCCTGTATAATTGTAACAAGAACACACTATTTTTTACATATCCATACTGAAAGTTCCTTTGAGAAGATTCTAAAATCTAATAAAATTTTAATACGAATACGAGCGTACATTATGTCTTGCACTTAATACTTCCTCCTGCTTCAACTTTTCCCTATTTTATTAGAAGTCGCTGTTTCTTAATCTTCTCTTCTACTCATTCCTGTCCAAAGCACCTTCGTGACACAGTTCTTCCTCTCTCTAATCTTCTGCTATACAGTCCTTCCATCTTCTCGTTTGCCTTTCTCGTACTTCTGGCATTATAAGTTCCTATCTTGAGGCGAGGCCGCAAATGCAAGTCACTGGCGAGGGACACTCTGTCACTTATATCACTTTCAGATCATATACTTTCCACTTTTGTTTTGCACTTGCCACTGACATCTGTCAATTAGATTTTTTTAAATATATCTGTTGTTTTCATAATTTTTGCAAAGCTGACTGATTTTGTGAAAATGAAACAGGCTCATTCAATGCCTCTCTTAGCGAGAAGTAAAAATAAGTTAAATTAGTGTAATTTTTTCAATAACCTACATAAATTTGCATCTAAATAGTTATTTATGCAACAAGAGTAAAGTCTTATTTCAAATAGGAAAGTCTAACCGAATTCATCAAATCCTATAAATTAATTAAGACACTTTTTATTCCAGTTGCAAACAATTTTTTGTTTTACGTCTGCAATAAGAAAATGTGTAGTAACGTTTCATTATTTCACACTTGTATTTTGTTAAAAAAGGACATACTTTATAAATTCATTTTAATGAAAAAAGCGTACTTTTTTAATAGAGGTAAAAAAATATATTTTATTTGTGTTTTATATTCAAGTACATATTGAAATACGGTACGATTCCTTCCATCGCAGTAAGAATTTTTATTTACCAAAGCCTTTGATGAACAAACAACGTTACATTAAAGAAACTCTTATTATTTGTATAATATATTTTACTACAAACAAGTACTCCAGAGCTCGAGCTTTTGTGGCTAATGATATATAAAAAAAAATATTTCATATTTCAACTAAAGTTTAAGTGCGTCATTTCATTGTGTGTAAAGTTCCACACAATCCCTGTTAATGAATTCATAAGGGTAGTGCTATGTCGTGTAACATACGAGCAAAAAACTACACTACCATGTGCGAAAAAGGTTCTCCTTGAAGAAGAAAACTTCCTAAGCGGATTATGATATCTCCATTCGAAGTTCGAAGTTCGAAGTTCGATCGCCAAGCACATTAAAGTGTTTCTTTGCCTGTTTACCCCCTAGAATTTGTTTATGCCTTTCGGTAGTCGAGTTAGCGAAGTGACGACACCGTTCCAATTGATCCGTTTCGGTGACATGCATCAAACAAATAAACAAAGTGGCTGACAGCGTGACAATGAGGCTTAGGTTTCGGCACTTAACAGCCGCCGCAGCAATGGACGCCGACCTCAGCACAATGTGACTATTCGGCCCGAAGCAATGTCTTTACGTCTTGTACAAGCCGACAAAGAAACCGACAAAAGTCAATGATATTTACAAAGGTTTGTAACTTTTGAGCTTCAGCAATTCAGCATGTATGCACTGAAAAAAAAATTGCTTTAATTATGAAAAAAATGCAGGTAAAATCAAAATATTTTGCATTCAACTTTGATCCAACAAAATTTTTATTTGTTTTGAAATTACTTCTGTTTTTGATCTTTCAAACGAAAGTAATTACTGTTAAATTAAATGTATTATATCATTAATTATTTTATATTGATTTGAAATTAAAAATGTTGGCACAAAAGTAAAATGTTTTGACACCAAAAATAATGCTTTTAAATGTAATATTTTTTATTCGTTTCAAATGCCGTAATTTTTAATTCAAAATATTGATTTTTTGAATCAAAAGTAAAATAATTATAATAAAAACAGCGACGTAAAATATTTTAAAATAATTGTATATGACTTTCAAACTAATGAAAATATTATTTATTTTAAGTACGTGTACAATCAAATTGAAAGTAAACTTTCAGTTTAAAAGAATAAATTTATAAGTGAATATCACTTACATTAGAAATTATTGCAAAAAGATTTTAATTTGAAATTATCCAATTTTTTTAATTAAAATCTTTTTTCAAAAGTACATGTTCCTGAAAGTTTTTAATTTTACCTGCATTTTTTTTAAAACTATAGCAAAACTTTTCATTTTTGCAGATTTTAGAAATGAAAACATACTATTTTGAAAATAAAGTAAAAATTTCTTTCAGTGTGTATATCAAAAATATTCTGGTACTGCGACTGGAGAGATTGTGGCAAAAACAATAGTCCAAATATTGTATACTGTCTCTCATGGAAACCCAAAGCATCGTTATAAATAGCTTAAACACCCATATCCTATAGAAAGACAAAGGAACAGAATTTGATAGGGTTCCCAGATTTTAAGATATTTTATACAGGAGAACTGAATGTACAAAAAAAATAGAGGAGATAGCACAATACCTCTCGCCAATTTCATAGTAGGTTACTGTAATAAGGTGAGAATAGTGAAATAATAAGAAAATAACTTTAATATAAACTTCTAAATTATTGTTTCAATATCAACATTTTAATTCTGTTATCTTTGTAAGTCAAAATTCTGTTTAGAAATAATAATCAGTATTCTCTCATATATCTGTTTAGTCTAGATGTCAACCGCGTAGACATTTATTGTGTTGACAATTAACTGTATAAGTTATTGGCTAGACTACGTGAAGTCTTGTTATTTTGCTATGGATGCTACACCCTCGCACCCTTCTTTAGATATACTGTTGAAGAGATAAACCTTTGTTTTAAGGCAGTCGCGTTTTAAGATTGAAACGAGTCAGGTCAGACATGTAGTCTGTGTTTAGTTTTTGGGCGTTTTACGCCATGACTCGTAATTAGGGTTTATAACAGTAGTTTAGTATTAATGTAATTATGTAAATAAAGTTATAGTTAAAGTTTAAAGTAGTTCAAATATTGTGTGCGTGCCATCCATTTAAGATGTGTTCATCATCTATCATCAAGTGCTCAGTGATAGTGTGAGTGTAAGAGCGTGTTCCTCCTCAGTATAGTGGTGGACAAACCAGCAAGCGTCCACCAGTTAAAAGAAATAGTGTCATCGTTGGGATAAGAGAAAGTAAGAGAAAACAGAATCATCTGAAACCCCCCCCTGTTACACTACAAATATTGGGTGTGATTCAGTGGGTTGTATTAGGCTGTTTTAAGATCTGTATTAAGAGTTGTATTAAAAAACTTGATTCAGTGGCTTGTATTAGATTGTTTATTTTAATACATGTGTATTAGTTGCCTAGGAAATTAAAACACTTCTTAGAATGGGTTATATCTGTTTTAAGTATTGTATTAACCTTAATTCATAATGTCAAATATGAAATATTGAAGTAAAATTATATAGTTGACTTTTCATAAAGTATACTAAAGCAAATATTGAACTTAAAATGATATAATAAAAGAGAAAATGAATAATTTAAAAAAAAAGTTACAACAATTATTTATATGTTGTTTATTTTCTGAGTTTGTTTAAGTAAAATAGGTGACACAATACGTGCTGTTGAAAGAATTGAGTATGTTTGGCGTGTTGTTGATTGTAGAAGACGAAGAAGGATATACAGAAGACGAAAAACTGTGACAATACTCTCTCCGAAAGTGATACCGATTATCAAAAAATGTATTTCACATGTAATAAATTTGATTCGAATTGACATATCTGGGTTTGGAGGTGATGTACCTCCTCCAGTTTTAGTTTTTCTTTTAAATAATGCGCAATTTCACTCTTTGAATTGCATTTCAATCAGTGCCGGATTACCCATTAGGCAGAGCAGGTAATTGCCTATGGGCCCCTCACATTTTAAAGGCCCCGCTACATTGAATTAAAATAATATTGATTTGATTTTGATTTTTTTTATTACAAACAAAGAAATCCTTAAAGAAATTTTGATTACAACAAAGAAATGCTTATTTACAATAACGGAAACTTGATTACAATAATAAAAAATATCAATCAGCACAAACATCACTTTTATTTCTTTGGACATTCCAATTTACCACTTCAAAATGATCCAGCTTTTTTATTTTTCATTATTTTAATGTCATTTCCCTTATTTTTAATAATACCGTTCCGTTTAGTAATTGCCTCTTATTAAAATAATTTTTTCTTCATTAAACCAATCGGTTCTGTAATTCTTTTTCCTGACATTTTAATATCCTAAAATTTAAAATATAGGTCATAAAGTAGTGTAACATAACCTAAAACAACACAAATACAAAATATTCACGTTTCAAATGCCGCCAATTTCGCACTTTGACAGTTATTACAGTGTTGCCAAGTGTAATTTTGTGTTTTTACTAAAACAGCTTAATACAGACCACTGAATCACCTTTGTTTTAAAATGTATTTTAAGCTAATACAGTGTTTTAGTTAATACAAGTGTTAGTACAGACTTTAATATAACCCACTGAATCGCACCCATTGTATTTAACATTTCTGGTACACACAAAATATTCTAATTACATCTATTCTTAATTTTTCAATTCATTCCATGAACAAGTTTCCTCCTACTCTTCTAACGTTCATTCATTGACGAGATTGGCGGTATTTCCGAAGGGTATATGATGAAATATATGTATAGCAAGCGCGTGTTTAGTTGACCTGTTACTGTACATACTTTGGCTTACAAATGAATCCCGTTTCTGTTCATACCAATTTTAGATGGTGACGGAGTCTCTTACTTGTTATAAAAATAGCATATTATAATTACTTTTATATCTCGACTTGTCCAAGTACGAATTTTAGGTTTTCCGCATTCAAGAACAGTGTCAATTTAACGTGCGGCAGCTATATCCATAATTTTAAATATTTTATTAATAAGAAATATTAAATGTACTTCCCAAAAAAGCCTTCAGTAATAACTTTGGATTTGTGACACTGACATTTATGTCACTTACAAACATTTTAATTTTTCAACTGGTTTCCATCGGCTATTTGATGGATACAATTAATTATTTTATATATTTATAACTCTCTATCTCTAAATCTATAGAAGATATAATAAAAATGTTTAATATACTAGAAAGAGAATTTTATATTCTTTAATATTTGTTGTAACATAAATATCCAAAAAATAATAGAAGATTTTTTTTAAGAAACTACTACTTTCGGTTGTCCAATGGGGTATATGACAAAATTTTGATTTTTACATATATGATATTAGACCAAAAAATAAAATACCCATATTTTTTTAAATTGATTAATTATTCGTAGTTTACGAGAAAATAATTATTAAAACTTTGGAGAAGGGATCTGTGACGTCAGTAGGGTTGAAAGATAGAAGAAGACAGTTAGACTGAGATAGATATATTGTGGTAGGCGAAAGTGATAGCAGCTGTCACGTTCGCCTTTCCATAACCTATCACAACATATCTATCTCAGTCTAACTGCCTTCTTCTAACATTCTACCCTACTGTCGTCACAGATCCCTTCTCCAAAATATTAAATTGCTAATAACAATATTATTACAAACTAACGTTTAGTTTTTATTATTATAATGAGAAGCTATAGAGGTTTGTTTTATATATTATGACATATATTGAAATTCGATTATGGTCACATACCCCATTGTTACCAAAACCTTTTCAGCTCTTCCCAAGAATGTCAGATTGAAGAATATCCACACATACACACATACATACACACATCTACACACACACACACACACACACACGCAGACATCATCGTAAAATGTTAAAATTGGTTTATAGGGACCTTAAACTGTGCTTATTCATTAAAATCTGGATATGTGATTTTTAGCATGAATCCAATACCTCTCTTGGTGAGAGGTAAAAAAGTAAAAGAAATATCCTGCCAATAATAGTTTATTGGAATTGTGATCTTGCAATTATAACTGTAAATTGTTGATTACAACAAAGGATTTTGATTATAACCTAATAATATTGATTACAAGAATAAATCTAACAAAAGAAATTTCATCAATAATTAAAACTAGCATTTTTCGTTAAAACGACTTCTAATAAACGGCCACACACCCGATAAAAATGAAGTAGTTCTGAAGAAAAACACCACATCTTTTGGGATGTAAATTCGTGAAAATAAATCAAATAATTAATCGTCCTCAACATTCCTTTCGCTGCAGGAGGCTCGAAGCACGTGTGTGTATCTTTGTCCTCTGATCCAGATGGTCCTTATAATAAATAAACGGCCATCATCTGCACCTTCATGCTTCAACTGCTTCGGACAGTGCAACCACAAAGCAGTCAACAATTCTTCTTCTCCTTTGCCTTTCCCATTTTATGAGAACATCCCTTAGCGTAGAAAATAATGAAAATTTAAAGAAGTAATTAATGATGTTGATGAAACATGTCGAAATAAAACTCCGGAGTCATTAATTTCACGCGGTTGACCTAAGAAAGTTTTTAAACTTTTCTAAACAAAATATCTAGAGGGAAATAAATTGTTGAGTGATGTAGCTGCTCAGTGGCTTCTATCGGTCTATCGACGTTCTCACCCAACGAAAATGCAAATACAATTGATTCGGTTTTTGCACAAACTTTATTCCAAAGAGCAGATCAATGTTGCACTTCTTCTAACGTAAAGTTTTGAGCCTAACATAGAAAGAAGTATTTTTCCTTCACCGGAAGTCAAAATTAAAAGTTAATATCTATGGTACCTATTAAAATTTAAAGAGAAGTACACTATTTTATCTCTAGAGACGAATACCCATATTCATAAACACTCCTAAAATTTTAAACGGTTCGTTATAATTTTTATCCAATAAAAACAGTCAACACCGAATGAAAAATCGAAATGTAATTTATCAAGTTAAATTCTTTGTCAAAAATTGTAACAAGTCGTTTTGAAAATGGACTTTAAAGCACAAACCCTTCTATTAATTTGATGTATTTTGTACAAATCCCATACCAAAAGTTCATTGGAAAAGATTCTATATATCCAGTAAAATTGTAACACGAACATAATGCAATTTTTTACAAATTCTATAAATCCAATAAAATTATCACATGAATATACATTATGTACACTCATATATAAATACTCTAAAAATGCGTACACTTACGTAACATTCTCTTTATAATCAAATAATATTACTACGAAGTTCATATCTCTACCCATTTTTGAATTATTGCCCCAGTGTCAATAAACCCCGCATTTAGATAAAAACTTCAAAATTTTCAAAAATCTAATTTTTATGTATTTAGATACTTTTCAATACGCTGATTCCAAATTTTGAAACCGCAGGTCGATATCTCTTTTCGTTCTCGAGATATTTAGATTTAAAGTTTTGCTCAAAACTGCCCATTTTTGGGTATTAACCCAAAAATGGGTCGAGATACGAATTTAGCAACATTACCATTCGATTCTACGGACAAAAATACATAAGTATAGCAATTTTCATAATTTCTTTCCAACCGGTTCATTTTTTATGAATAAAAGCTTGAAAACCCCTGAAAATGGCCAAAATTTGAAAAAATCGTAAGGGGTACCCCTTAGATTTTTTCGATTTTTGGCCATTTTCAGTTATTTTGCTTTAGAGATTGTATGCGGTTTTCAAAAATTCTGAAAATTGGTGTACTTATGTAATTTTGCCCGTAGAATCGAATGGTGATGTTGCTAAATTCGTATATCGACCCATTTTTGGGTTAATACCAAAAAATGGGCAGTTTTGAGCAAAATTTTAAATCTAAATAGCTCGAGAACGAAAAGAAATATCGACCTGCGGTTTCAAAATTTGGAATCAGCGTATTGAGAAGTATCTAGATACATACAAATTAGATTTTTGAAAATTTTGAAGTTTTTATATAAATGTGGGGGATATTGACTTTTGGGGTAAAAATGGGTAGAGATATAAACTTGGTAGTAATATTATTTGATTGTAAAGAGAATGTTACATAAGTGTACGCATTTTTAGAGTATTTATATATGAGTATACATAATGTATATTCATGTGATAATTTTATTGGATTTATTGAATATTTTCCAAGGAACTTTCTGTATGAAATTTGTAAAAAATTGTATTATGTTCGTGGTACAATATTACTGGATATATAGAATCTTTTCCAATGAACTTTTGGTATGGGATTTGTACAAAATATATCAAATTAACGGAAGGTTTTGTGTTGGCCACAACAGATTTTTTAGATATTTTTAAATCAGTATATTATGCCGCAAAAAAATCAAATTTTAATACTAATATAAAATACGAAAAAATAGTGTACGCACCGCGTCAGAAAAGTGACTTTACTGTACTCGTATGGCATTTAAGTACTCGCTTTCGCTCGTATTTAAACTTTGCCATACTCGTCTGGTAAACTTTCACTTTTCTTAATTTGAAACGTAATATACTATTATCGCCGTATTGAACTGGAGAATTCCAATAAAATTAAATAATTTTTTATCCTTCCTTAGTGTTACTTTAGTAACAAATTTTCAGTAGATAAAGTACAACTTTACAAGCGAAAAAAAAAAAAGAAAATATCTGGACCATAAAAAACTTGTAAAACTTATCTAATCGGAGTAGGAACATTTATTGTCATCTGGCAATGTGTTGAGATGCGTGATGTGATCTGGTTTGTAGCATTAGGGCGGACCGTATTAAATTGCGGAAATTCGCCGCGCTCCTCAAGGCTTCCAGGTATGTTCTCTAACAGTGTGTTATAAATATGTAATGAGTTGTTGAGCCCCGGACCTAGGGTGGTCGGCAACTGTGACAAATTCAAATTGAAGTATAAATGCTCGATGACAACTTCGCTGAAAGGCAGCAAGCATTATTCTTTTATTATTTCTTCTAATACAAGATTTATAAAGTCTTTAGAAATGGGATATAATAAAGACGATTTTTTGATTAGCGTAGCTCATAAATATACTGGGAAAAATAACTGACAGGTCTCAAAAATATCGGTTTTATATTCATATTTAATAGTTTTTGCTTTAATTAATGTCAAAATTCTTTCACCTCGCAATTTGTAGTTCAATAAATATAGAATTTTGTTTTTACCTTTAGGTAAGTAAGATATTGTCTTTGGAGTTTTTAATGAATAAGCACGTTTTAGAGTCCTTAGAATGCGATTTTACTAGTTTTACGATGACGTCTGTATGCGTGTCTGTATGTCTGTGTGTCCGTGTGTGTGTGTATGTGTGTGTGTGTGTGTGTGAGAGAGAGAGAGAGAGAGAGAGAGAGAGAGAGACAAAAATTTGTCCGACGATAACTCCGATATTACAATTCTAAAAATTATAATTTGTCCGTATTCCTGTTCTTTACATCCATATGAAGAGCTGTCAAGATTTTGGTTATAATTGGTCAACCGAAAGTTCTCTTATTTGAAGTTCTTAACAGTTTTTCTTGAGAAACGCAGTTAAATATCACTTTTCGACATATTATCTGATTATAAGTATGAAAGAATATCTTATTGTCTATTCGATTTGATTATACATTTTTTTTGGAGTTAAAGAATTATAAAGAGATTAACTTTCGAATAGAGAATTTTATATTCTTTAATATTTGTATTAAAATATATTTCCAAAAAATATTATTTAGATTTTTTTTTCCAATTGTTACCAAAAGCTTTTCAGCTCGTCCCATTGGTGCCAGAATAAGGAATTGGTCTTTAGACTTATAGAATTTGAGAAACCGTTCTTCCAACAGATAAACACACACACACACACACACATACACACTGACATCATTGTAAAAATGTTAAAATCGGATTTTAGTGTCCTTAAAACGTGCTTTTCACTAAAATCTAGATATGCTACTTTTAGCATGAATCCAATCTTAGTAAGAGGTAAAAAGTAGACTTATGAGTGTATTTTGTTC
Organism: Ophonus ardosiacus; assembly: GCA_943142095.1. Lineage (NCBI taxonomy): Eukaryota > Metazoa > Arthropoda > Insecta > Coleoptera > Carabidae > Ophonus > Ophonus ardosiacus. Next base: position 8,565,008 of record OW964823.1, on the reverse strand, counting down.
AAAACTGTGTCTTACAATCTTACAAATCTGTCAATAATATATAAAATCGCAACAAAAGTTACAACTCTGTGTATAATTTTATATTACTCAACAAACATGGATGTGTTTTTTACAGATTTGCAAGTATGTAAGCAGGGTCGCATTTAAGCAGAGGCGTATGAGGCGCTAGCTGGGGGCCTCGTCTTCCGGGGGGCCTCAGAAAAAAGCCGAATAGCCTAGTAAGACAGCCCAGCTATACGCTTTTGGAGCGCATATACGCGTTTTCGTCAAAATATTTATTTTATTTTTTATGAATTTGTTAAATTTGCTTCTTTGTAAAGAACTCTATATTATCGTACTTTGCATTAAAACTCGTTTGACCTTGAAAATTTTCAAAAAATCGCCTGCGGCGCATATTTTCCCTAACCCTCCCCGAACCTACCAACAACGATTTAATTCCTTTATGTACAGTAGAAAATAATCCTTAAAATAACCTCTGGAGGAAACCAGTGTTAAACCAATCAGAATGCTTCTTTTCTATTTTTATTTTGATAATATCACTGTAGGGTAACCATAGTAACCGTTAAATGTTATGTAGATGTGTACTATATAGGTAGTCCAGTCATTAGGTAGATTTACCCTGCAAAAGGTCGGGTATTTTTGATTTTTGGATATGTTATATATTTAGAGGTCTCAACAAAAAATGCAAGTTTTCCCCCTCGGGGGCCTTCGGGAAGCACCGCCAACTTGAGAAAAAAGACGCAAAAAAGCGGTTTTTTCTAAATATCTCTTCACTGATTTGCATTAGGCAAAAATAGTTATTATCTAGTTCGTTGACTATAAAATTCTCTACAACTTTTATCTAAAACATTTTTTTCTATAATTAATAGTTAGCGAGCTACAGTGCTTCAAACAGAGCAATTTTTTTGAAAATTACATGAATGCTTTATTTAAATCATATTTTATTATATTTTTTTTACGTTTTTTTACAAATTACTTTTTGACAATCATTAATTATTATTATTTAACTAATATATATAAATATTAATTATTGTTTATAATTTTTTTTTTCATTCTAAAGATTTTTTATAGTCCAGCAAATTTATGATTTTACCTTAAAGTAATTACAACAAAAGCTTTTTAACGGAATCCAGTCCCAGAAAAGTGCGCCGAATAACATATCAATATTTTCCCGAAATCGGAGCATGGGAACCTCCCGCCAATTTGGACAAATGGCGGCATATTCAGGTTTATGGCCCTTTGCTTAAAACAATTATAAAAAAATATTTAAATTATTCAAAAAAACAAACAATATTACGTACTTGATACTTAGTCTAATAGGTTTCACTATTTACAACAGTTTACATTCGACATGGCATCGAAAGAAGTAAGTTATCGATAACTGTTTTATAAAAATTGTTAACGTTTTCCTGCAATTTTTTAGTTTTTCATCCACCACTTTGATCTTGTTAAAGATATGATGACGCGGTTTTAAAATTTGAATGCAGCATGAAATTCTCTTTAATATCATATATTACACGATTATTGCCGATGAACAATTGGCGAGTTACTAACAACTAAAACTCACATGAAATTCCTCTAAAATTTTAAACATCTGAAAATCGGCTCTTTTCTCAATTTTTCATCAACCACTTTGACACCTATTAAATACGTAGTATTGGTTATCTGTAAGCCTGTTGAAATTTTGAATGAGAAAATAAAAAAAGAGCCGATTTTCAGATGTTTAAAATTTTAGTGGAATTTCATATGAGTTTAGTTAGCAGTAACTCGCCAATCGTTCATCGGCAAAAATAGTGTAATACACGATACGAAAGAGAATTTTATGCTGAATTCAAATTTCAAAACCGCATCATCGTATCTTTAACAAGATCAGAGTGGTGGATGAAAAACTAAAAAAATGCAGGAAAACGTTAACAATTTTTATAAAACAGTTATCGATAACTTACTTCTTTCGATGCCATGTCGAATGTAAACTGTTGTAAATAGTGAAGCCTATTAAACTAAGTATCAAGTACGTAATATTGTTTGTTTTTTTGAATAATTTAAATATTTTCATAATTGTTTTAAGCAAAGGGCCATAAACCTGAATATGCCGCCATTTGTCCAAATTGGCGGGAGGTTCCCATGCTCCGATTTCGGGAAAATATTGATATGTTATTCGGCGCACTTTTCTGGGACTGGATTCCGTTAAAAAGCTTTTGTTGTAATTACTTTAAGGTAAAATCATAAATTTGCTGGACTATAAAAAATCTTTAGAATGAAAAAAAAAACTATAAACAATAATTAATATTTATATATATTAGTTAAATAATAATAATTAATGATTGTCAAAAAGTAATTTGTAAAAAAACGTAAAAAAAATATAATAAAATATGATTTAAATGAAGCATTCATGTAATTTTCAAAAAATTTGCTCTGTTTGAAGCACTGTAGCTCGCTAACTATTATATATAGAAAAAAATGTTTTAGATAAAAGTTGTAGAGAATTTTATAGTCAACGAACTATATAATAACTATTTTTGCCTAATGCAAATCAGTGAAGAGATATTTAGAAAAAACCGCTTTTTTGCGTCTTTTTTCTCAAGTTGGCGGTGCTTCCCGAAGGCCCCCGAGGGGGAAAACTTGCATTTTTTATTAGGACCCCTAAATATACAATATATCCAAAAATCAAAAATACCCGACCTTTTGTGGAATAAACCCTTATTTTTCTACCAAATGACTGGACTAAGGTAGATAATATTTTTATTTACAGTTTTCGAACTATTTTTGTTTTTGTTTAAGTGATACTAATAATAATAAAAAAAATATTTACTATTATTAATACTCCATAATATATTTTGATTTAATAACCATTAACAACTTATCTTTTAATTTAAAATAGACAGGTGTTTTTCACCGGATATATTTTAAAGTATATAAAAATAGGGGCCTCAACAGGTCACTGCGCCTCGGGCCTCTGAAGATATAAATGCGGCTCTGTGTAAGACTTAACAATTTTGAATAGAATACAGCAATTAATTGTGGAGAAATGTGAATATGGTCAGAAAAATTGACTCTGTCGAGTTCAGCAATAAAATTATAAATATCTTATTTATGATAAAGCGGCATATCGCCAATGGGCCATTATTTGCGCCGCTCTATTGGAGTGAAGATATGCATTGCCTGATACTTATACCTTCTCTGAATGATCTATATAGTAAAATAATCTTACTGTTCCTTTAACATAAATGCTATTTTTGTTTGAAATCATTTTTGGAACTTTTCTCATTCTCATAAGAAATTATTTCAAACAAACATAACATTTATGTTACAAGGACAGTACGATTATTTTGCTATATTTTATTATATAGAGAATGTCTTCATTTCTACAATGTTATAATGCAAGTAGTGAGCGATATGCCACTTTGTCATAATTACGATATTTATAGTTTTATTGCTCGACCCAGCAAAGTAAATTTTTCTGGCATTCATATAGAGTGTACAGTTAGTGTACGTTAAATAGGACATATATCTAAAGAAAACATTTTTTTCAGAAAATGTATTTGTGTTTGAAAAATGTAGATTTGTTATCGTATCGTTATCCCACATCACCAGCACGTCCAAATGCATTTCATTTTTGTCAGGATCTAATCTGCATCTTAAACAGCTTTCGAATGGAACGTGAAGCCAAATATTTGCTACTATATCTACCCACAGTAATCGATGTATGAATAGTGTATGTCATTTCCACTATATAATGTCGGAATCAATTCATTATTTCATTCGGTAATGATTTAATCGTGTCAATTTGATGCGCGGCGTGCATTCATTAGAGCTCAGCACGATCCTAGGGAATTTGTAAATTGTGTAGTGGCAATTTTGCGTGAAATATTATCGTAATGAAACGATTTTTTGAGCGGCGCCTCCACCATTTTTCATGCGGAGCCATTACGTTATTTAATTAAAAAGATTTTCGCAGCGAATTATTACGCACGAACACCTCCACCATTTGACGCAAAATAAATAAACAAATATTAATGTAGTTTTGACAAAAAATATATAAGTAAAAGTTTTTTTCTTTTTGTTGAGGTTTATTTCTTGTGTTTCATTTCTTGTGTCTTTTTTACGACTGTTATTTTCAGGGCGTTTCGTCAGGGATATTTTGGTCGGGGTTGTTTTGTTCCAGGGTTATTTTGTGGGATATAGCGGCTGAATTTTTGTGAAAGAAATGTTTCGTGATGTACTACTGCAAGCTTTTATTTTAGAGTATTTTTCAGAGTTAAATTTGGGGAAGGGCTGATTTTTGATAGGGTTAATTTTAGTTTTATAAAAGTTATTTATTAAAGGTTCTTTCGGAAAGTTAATTTTTGTTTGGCTTGAAGCGATTAGTTAATTAATTACAGCGAATTATTTTTAAAGCTGCTATACGAAGAGTTGTTTTACAAGGTGAAAATGACTTTAATTTGGCGGAATGTATTTATATTTGAGTCAAGAAATTTATTAAATAAATTTTAATGTCACCGAAAGTGGCCTATAAGTCGTTTTACTTAACTTTTCCTATTTTTTTTTTTTACAATATAAAGTTGAGAAACTGTTAGTGGAGTCTTGAGGTTAAATTATAACCAAAAAAGGAAAAATACCTTATCCTTAATAATAATTTAAAAAATCTGATGTGGCCAACACAAAACCTCCCGCTATTTAATTTTTACATACATATATATATAAAATCACGCGTTTCCCACTTAGTGGGTTAGCAAAAACCCGGAAACAATAGTAACAATAAGAAAAGGGATAAGAGTAAGAGCTCAGCTGACTCACTTCACTCTTTAACAACATTCTTCTTTCGCCTTGTCCACAATCATCATAGCATTCATACATAAGAACATATTAAAGTGACTGATTTTCGGTATCGAATAACCGCATCTGGACCACAATAATAGTTACGCAACAATCATCCTTCAACACACATTCCTATCCATTTTTTATTAATTTAAATACATACTTACGTATTTACTAAAGCTGCAAACTGTTCCATTGCATAAAACTATTGATTTATTTACTATTTTCTTTTTAAAATGTCACTATTATTAATTTGAAGTGATTAGGTTTTTGACAGTGACATTTACTGTCAGTTACATTCATTTGAAATATGAACTGTGTAACAAAGGAATTGTGTTTATCTTAGGCTTTCAGACTAATAAAAAAAATTATTCAAAATTTATCTGTAAAATATATAGAAAAATTATTAATGTATTCCTGTAGAAAATTCAATAATCTTTAATTTTTATAAGACATAAAATGCGAAAAAATGGCATTTAATGATATTTTTTGAAGAAAGACCATTATGAGCTTCAGGTAAAGTGCTATTTCCGGTTATCCGATTTCCACCAAAATCTAATGGCTTCTATTCATATTAGAATAGGATAGAAATACAAGGTTTCAGAATTTTCTGAGTGATAGTATTTGTGTTAGAGCGAAGACAAAATCCATACATATACACACACACATACATACACACACACTAGGGACCTTAAAACATGGTCATTTGCTAAAATCTCGATATGTGATTTTTAGCACGATCCCTGTATCTCCTTTACCAAGGGTAGCGGGAGGTAATTATAGAAACCACTTCTGGTAACACCGTAATTAATAATCACTCGGTATGTAGGCGATTAATTATATGTATTTGGCATGTGAAAGGCACACTTACTAAAATCCCGATATGTGATTTTTAGCACGATCCCTATACCTCCCTTACCAAGGGTAGCGGGAGGTAAAAAAGAAATTATATACGTATTTCGAGAACTACGTTCTAATCATCAGTGGAAGCTACAGAATAATAAGACAGAGAATTTAAGTTACTTAACATGTAAACCATGCCAGAGGTCATAACAGCTCTGAGAAATAAGGGAGAAACTCGGATTATATAAGGGAAGAATAGAGACAATACAAGTAATTAAAATAACATTCAAAATATACAAATGATGATCTGTAATTGATTTTCCCATTGTTTATAATAAGGAAAAAGATGAGACTATTTGCAACATATGTTCCTTTTTAAAAAATATTATGTTTGTGTCATATCTCGAGAATTATTAAGTTTTAAAAAAATCTAATTGCATCACATTATTCTATGTAAAAAACGTTTTTTCTTTATTTTTTATAATAAGCAAGATATGAGGTATTTTCAAAATAATCGAAAATTAAGTTTTAGCCTGTAGCTGAAAAACAAAAGACGATTGAATATTCATATGGTACCTACCTATAAAAATTGTCTCAAAAAGTTGGCCCATAAAGACCTACATCACTACTATCTTAAGATGGATACTCTTCGCTTCTTGGAAAAAGGTCCAGGTCTCTTCCTTCTCAATGGTCTAACACTTAACCTAATCCATCTTGTAAACATAGATATACATATATCATCACGGCATATTACCCATTTCTGGATGTGCCAGTATCTACAACACATGTAGACATCGGTAATGATGACGATATATTTTACCGTGTGGGCGCTTACCAGGCGTCACCTCACGTGCACTCATAGCTGGTGTGGAGAGTGCACCACAGGGGTCACTTTTGTGCCATTTAAAATTGGAAATATTTGTCGTCTGTCGGGATCGAACCCGGTTCCCCCAGGTTCGCGACCAGACACTCAGGCACGCGGCCACGGGACCCCATGCATCTATCAAATGGCTATTTTGAACAGCTGGAAGAATCTTCCTATAGGAACGGGATAAAGGCCCTTGAATATCGTTGGACCAAATGCATTGAGTTACAAGGAGACTATGTCGAAAAATAAAATCATTTTTAGTTCTATGTTTTGTTTCTCTCCATCTTAGGCCAGGTATTAATCATCCCATCCTCGTATCTTTTAAGTCTGTGGCAGTGGATGATTCCTCCTTGTTTTAACTGCCTCTTTATATGTATATTAGGGACAATAAATACTGTACAACCCTCGTAAACCTTCTTGGAATCAGCGATAATTTTTCTGTAATCGTTGTTCTTAACTTTGTTGTTCTGGATGAGAACCGAGCCGTTGTGTTTTACAACTACCTTAAGTTGGACACACGACACAGTCACTCTTCGCTCCATGGGGGAAGGTCCAGGTCCACACCTAATCCTTCTTGTAAACAGTTTATTTACACTTTGCAAATTTTCGTCCTTGATAATTCCTTATCTGAGTATTAATTCGATGTGTGTATTTTTTGAAGGAGCGGGGTTTGATTATGGGGTGTGAGTGGGATCGATGCGTTCTGGCACGCTTGCGCTGTCGCCTGCCGCGGCCCGCTGGCTTCTTCCAGCAGCGTCCAGTCGCTGCGAACCAGCGCGCCCTTTAACAACCCTCTCGCACCCGGTACTCCGTTCCGCATCCGCTCCGCAACCGCTCCGTTCTAAGTGGAATACATGTGACTGTGCCGTGCGGTGCCGGTCAGCTCACGGTGCGACCAACTACACTATAAACCATCCAGCTAAATAAGAGGTAACCAAAAAGAACCTGGAAATTCAATTTGTCATTTCATTTAGCTTAGGAATCATGTATGTGATGAGTGTCGAAGAGTGTGTGTCTTTTCCGTGGGCTATGTCGAAGTTGCGGTTGGTGTCCAGGTATGGCAACACGCCCTTGTTCCAGAATTCCCCGCCCCGCAGCCGAGCGCACACTCCGCCACTGTCACTGTCTAACTATACCTTCAACACTAATTCACCAAATTATATTTCCATTATACCTAACCCCTATTCAACATACTACACCACTTTTATCTTTTACGCAACTCAATTGCTCTATATTCTAACTTTCAGATAAATTGTAAAGCTTCTGTAAAGAATTAAGTACTTTCAACAACTCTTTTCAAATTTTTATATATTGCAACTATTCAAAACGACCATTTGCAGTTAAATTTGATGGCCTTTGTTAAAAGTTTCTTCTCTTTCTCGTTAAAGTGGTAATACTTAAATATTAGTTTTTTTAAAACTTCTGTAAGGAGTAAACCGATCAGTAAGAAAGCTCTTTAACGATTATTAGATTCTTGTATAGTTTTTTCTGCCGCTACAAATTGTTCAGTCTTAGCAACGTTGTTAAAAATTGTAACCAAAGAAACAAATATAAAGCTTGTCATTTTCATTTTATTCAGTGCTTCAAATTTTTATTTCTCGTTAAGAAAGGTATTGGATTCATGCTAAAAATCGCATATCCAGATTTTAGTGAATAGGCACGCTTAAAGGTCTCAAATTTTATAAAACTAAAGAGTAATTTAACTATGGGGACAATGGGACTAATGGGACAACCGGAAATAGTAGTTTCTTAAAATATTCTAAATATAATTTTTTTAAAATTTGTGTTATAATAAATATTGAAAAACAAAATTCTACATCTGATACATTTCAATTTTTATATAAATAAATAAATAAATAAATAAATAAATAAATAAATACGTGATATAAATAAATAAAATAAGTGTCAAAATCAGCAGTTTTAGTGTCATTCTGAAAGTTTTTTCTGGGAAGTACATTTAATGTTTCTTATTGTTTTATTAATTAAATATTTAAAATTATAGGTAAAATCCATATATCCATTACCCCCAATCTTATTGTTAATAATTTGGAAGAATCTGACATTTAGGAACACTCTCATACAATGAAAAAGTAGATATAATTAAAATTTTGAATACACAAGACATGTTAAATACAATAAAAAAAATCTGATGTGGCCAACACAAAACCTCCCGCTATTTAATTTTTGTTAAGTTAAATACATACCTACGGATTTACTAACGCTGCAAACTGTTCCATTGCATAAAACTATTGCTTTATTTACTATTTTCTTTTTAAAATGTCACTATTATTAATTTGAAGTGATTAGTTTTTTGACAGTGACATTTACTGTCAGTTAAATTCATTTGAAATATTAACTATGTAACAAAGAAATTGTGTTTTTCTTAGGCTTCGGGACGTAATAAAAAATTATTTTTAAATTTATCTGTAAAATATATACAAAAAGTATTAATGTATTCCTGTAGAAAATTCAATAATCTTTAATTTTCATAACGACAAAATGCGAAAAAGTGGCATTTAATGGTATATTTTGAAGAAAAACCATTATAAGCTTCAGGTAAAGTGCCATTTCCGGTTATCCAATTTACACCAAAATCTAATGGCTTCTATTCATATTAGGATAGAATTTTGTGAATGATAATATTTGAGTTAGAGCGAAGACAAAATCCCTACACATATACATACACACACACACACATACATACATACACACACACATAAATACACACACACATACAGACATCATCGTGAAAATGTTAAAATTGTATTCTAGGGACCTTAAAACGTGGTCATTTACTAAAATGTCGATATGTGATTTTTAACACGATCCCTATACCTCCCTTACTAAGGGTAGCGGGAGGTAAAAACAATAGTAAATAAAGTTCTGAATTTATTTATTATAAAACCATGTTTTGACAGCGAAGAGCAATACAATACTTATATAACAAAATGGAAATGACGAGAGGTACTGTGCTGGTCACAACAGATTTTTATTAGTTATTTAATGTAACAGTGCTAATGGCAAGTTGCACCGCTTATAATTAAATTTTAACTTTTGATTAAATTGACAATATCATATCGAAACAAAATGTCAATTGAGTTATTAAATATTACTGTCAAAATTTCGATATGCACTTTTTTCGTTAACTTTTAGTTAAGGCTTTAACTATAAGCGGTGCAACTGGCCATGAGTTAGTAACTTTGTTACAGAATCGGGTTGATTCTCTTTGATCACAAAATTCGATGAGTTGTTAATGATAGTAGCATGTTTTAGCTTTCCTACAATACGATTTTACTATTTTTACGATGATGTCAGTATGTGTGTCAGTACGTGCGTGTATATGTGGCGGTTTTACGTAATTCCTACTCTTACATCCAGTTGAAAAGCTGATTAAATTTTGGTTATAATTGGTCAACTGGAAGTACCTATTCACTTGAAGCTTTAACAGTTTTTCTTGTAAACGCTATTAGATATAATTTTTTAACAATTATTATCATGAAATAACTTTTTAATATGTGCTCGTATGTAAATAATATCGTAACAATAATTATTTGGTGTATATATACAGTGTGTTAATTAAAAACCTGGCCATATGCGTTTAACATGGGAAAACAGTTTTTCTTTGCGCAAAAGTCCCCAATTAATTTTAGACAAAAATGTTTCAAATAAATGTTGTAGATATTAATATTCTACGCCTAAATCAATAGTCAAATTTAATTTTGTGCGTTTGGTAACTTGTAAAATCTAATTTGAAATTGTACAAATATTGCTCATTTGTACCCATGAAATTGAAACAAAATTACAAAGAAATTCATGTCGTTTGAACTTTCAGAAATTTATTTTATAGATTACAGAATGTGAAAAAATAATAATAATAAGTTATTTAAGTGTTAGATTTTAAAAATAATACCTGTGTAGTGATTTAGGTGTAGAATTGAATTATCTGCAGCTTTTAGTTGAAAACTGAATTTCTGTCAGTTCAAACGATACGCATTTCTTTGTAACTTTGTTTCAATTTCATGGGTATCGCTAGAAATGAGCAATATTTCTACACAATTTCAAATTAGATTTTACAAATTACCAAAAGTCCAAAATTAAAACTATTTACTGATTTAGGCGTAGAATATAATTATCTGCAACATTTATTTGAAACATTGTGTATAAAATTAATTGGGGACTTTTGCGCAAAGAAAAACTGTTTTCCTATGTTAAACGCCTATGGCCAGATTTTTAATTAACACATTGTATATAATTAATTCAAGAACAGTTACAGTCTAACTGAAAAGGAATCTCTATATGGCGATAATGAATACGTGTTACAAATTTATAGGGTATGTAGAAAATGTAAAATAGACTAACTTTTACTAATAAATTCATATCCGGATTTGCACTGATTTTGAACTAAAGGCTCTTAAAAGTGTCATTACCTACCTTAATTTTAGTTGGTTGTGGTCTGTAACTTCAGTTATTAATTTTAATTTAGCATTGAATTGCAGATGTAATACGAATAAGTATAGAGTTTGCAATTACTCTAACATGGTGTTAATGTAACACAGCAAAAGAAATTCAAACAAATCCTGGTGTTTTGAAGCGAATGTATCAAAATATGTCTGAAGGTGCAATACTTGCATTGAAGTTAGTGGTCGTCATTTTGAGCAATTATTATAATAATAGGTCCAAACCTCCCGCCAGTATTTTTGATGAAACCGCAACTGGCGAAATGTACAATAAAGTAAAAATATACTTCGCTTGTGAAACTAAACCGAGTGTTATTATTATTATTTTTTTTAACCTTTTATTAATTTAAATACGTACCTATGAACATACTTATTGATTCTGGAAAGTATATTATGTTCCTTTGCGTATAATATGTGTAACTATTGTTTTATTTACTATTATAATTTGAAATGATAGGTTATTTGACAGTGGCATTTATCTGTCAGTTACATACATTTGAAATGTCATGAGTGTGCTCGGGGTTCTGGGTTCGAATCCCACTAAGGCATGGACGTTTGTGTGTGTGAACCTACTCAGTAATTGGGATTTAATCCTGTTGAGAGGTTTAAAAAAAAAAAGAAGGAATTGTGTCTGTCTTTAAAATATAAACTCCGGGATTTATAAAATAGATTATTTTATATATTTATCTATAAAATATATAGAAAAATGAATGCATATAATTCTCATAATAACATAAATCCCGAAAAAATTGTATTTATTTTCAGATAAAATGCTATTTCCGGTTGCCTGATTTACACCAAAATCTAATAACTTCTTTCTATATTAGAACAAGGTTTCAGAATGATAGTATTTGAGTTAGAACGTTGACAAAATACACACATACACACACACACACACACGCACACATATATAGACATCATCACGAAAATGTTAAAATCGGATTCTAGGGACCTTAAAACGTGGTCATTTATTAAAATCTCGACATGCGATTTTTAGTACGATTTCTAAACCTTTTTACCTCTCGCTAAGAGAGGTATTGGATTCATGCTAAAATTCGCATATCCAGATTTTATTGAATAAGCACGATTTTAGGTTCCTAGAATCCGGTTATAACATTTTTAAAATGATGTCTGTGTGTGTATGTGTGTGTGTGTGTGTGTGTGTGTGTGTGGATGTGTGGATGTGTGTATGGATGTGTGTAAGTGTGTCTGGATGTTGGAGGGACGATTCCTCAAAAACTATAAGACTTAAAAAATATTTAAGTGCAGTTTCCTTAATCTGACATTCCTGGGAAGAGCTGAAAAGGTTTTGGTAACAATTGGAGAACCGGAAGTAGTAGTTTCCTAGAAAAATTCTTCTAAATATATTTTTTTGGAAATTTTTGTTATGACAAATATTGAAGATCAAAATTCTCCATCTAATAAACTTAACATTTTTATTATATCTTGTATAGATTTAGAGATACAGACATTATGATATATATATAAACCACTTGACAAATTCAAATGTTTATAACATAGTTTGTAAATGACATATGTCAGTGTCAAAAATCAACAGTTTTAGTGATATTCTGATACTTTTTTCTGGGAAGTATATTTAATCTTTCTTATTGTTTTAATAATTAAATATTTGAATTATAGGTAAAATACATATATCCATCAGAAATACCGCCAATCTGATTAATAAATTGGAAGAATCTCGGAAATTTAGGAATTTCCTCATTCAATGAAAAATAGATATAATTAGAATTATATGTGTGCAGAAGACATGTTAAACATAATCAAAAACAATATTTGGGTAAAGTTCTGTGATATTTTGTTATAAAACGACGGTTCGATAGCGAAGTGCAATACAATACTTATATAGCCTAATATGGAAATGGCGAGAAGTCTTGTGCTGGCCACAACAGATTTTTTACCAAGTGTAGCAGGAGGTAATAAATGTTGATATTCAGTCATTTTCATGCTTTATTTAGTATTTCAAATAATTATTATTAGTTATTAACTATAACAATATTACTAATAGTATATTTGTTACAAATTTGTGATGTTTGTATCAATTCGCAAACAATAAACTTCTTAGCATGTATGGGTGTTGCTTCATTTGCTGGCAATTAGTGTAGTTAATCTAGGCGCAAAATTTGATTACATTTGTAGCCGAGGAAGCAATTGGACTACTATTACTTTGTATTATACAAATAGTCTAATATCTAATGCGCAATCCAGGGTACAAGCATTGAATTCACTGCTCTTATAAACTCTGGTTTTATTGCGTGTATTCTATTCTCGTATCATGTTGATTGGAGTTGTGTTATGTCCTCATAAGGTATCTATGCGGAAGTGTGATTTCCAAGGAAGGAAATGTAATAGGAGCAATATTGCAGAAGGACATCGCTTTCCAGACAAAAAGCCATTCGCTAATTTCCGTTCTTGTTGTGCAGACGTGTGAACCAGATAATTGAGTTGTACAACTCTAATAATGTTACACAAAACAGAGAAAACTAAATGCACAGCAGATTCAAAGATGACTGGGAAAACTTTCTTAAAACTTCATGAATATGGAAGAAAAACTTGATGAATATTAAATAAAAACGGTTTACTGCTTTAGGATTTATTTACAATACCGTTTTCAAAAGACTTTATCTGAAAAATGAATAATTATTTCGTTCCTTACGGATGATAAATCAAACTCCTCCTTATTTGAATTTTTCTTTATATCGAATTATTTTTTTGACATGAACAACTGCATATCCTTAAATATGTAAAAATTATTCGTTAAATCGATTTTTTTAATTCGAACTTTCCTTTTTTGAATTAAATTTTAGGCATTTGCCATCAATTTCAATGAAATTCGCCTCTATAAATCGAATTTTAATTTAGAAAACTGAAATATAACAAATTTGTGTACCCTATTCTAATATAAAAAGAAACCATTAGATTTTGGTGTAAACCGGATAACCCGAAATGACACTTTTCTTGAAGCTCATAATGCTTTTACGTGAAAAATACCATTAAATGTCATTTTTTCGCATTTTATGACATTATAAAAGTTAAAGATTTTTGAATTTTGAACAAATGTACATTAATATTTTTTACCTCTCGCTAAGAGAGGTATTGGAATCATGCTAAAAATCTCATATCCAGATTTTAATGAATAAGCACGTTTCAAGATCACTAGAGTCCGATTTTAATATTTTTACCATGATGTCTGTGTGTGTGCGTGTGTGGATGTGTGTGTATGTGTGTGTGTGTGTGTGTGTGTGTGTGTGTGTGTGTGTATGGCTGGATGTTGGACGGATTATTCCTCAAAAACTATAAGACATAAGACCTGTTTAACTATGAATTCCTCAATCTGACATTCCTGGGAAGAGCTGAAAAGGTTTTGGTAACAATTGAACAACCTGAAGTAGTAGTTTTTTTAAAAAAATCTAAATATTATTTATTGAAAATTTTTGATATTACTAATTTTGAAGAACAAAATTCTACATCTAATACATTTAAATTTTTACCTCCCGCTACCTTTGGTAAGGGAGGTATAGGGATCGTGCTAAAAATCACATATCGAGATTTTAGTAAATGACCACGTTTTAAGGTCCCTAGAATCCAATTTTAACATTTTCACGATGATGTCTGTATGTGTGTATGTGTGTGTATGTGTGTGTGTGTATGTGTGTGTATGTATGTGTGTATGTGTATGGATTTTGTCTTCGCTCTAACTCAAATACTATCATTCAAAAAATTCTGAAACCTTGTATTTCTACCCTATTCTAATATGAGAAGAAGCCATTAGATTTTGGTGTAAATCGGATAACCGGATATGGCACTTTACCTGAAGCTCATAATGGTTTTTCTACAAAAAATATCATTAAATGCCATTTTTTCGTATTTTATGTCTTATAAAAATTAATGATTATTGAATTTTCTACAGGAATACATTAATACTTTTTCTATATATTTTGCAGATAAATTTAAAAATATTTTTTTTTATTAGTCCCGAAGCCTAAGATAAACACAATTCCTTTTTTACACAGTTCAAATTTCAAATGAATGTAACTGTCAAAAAACTAATCACTTCAAATTAATAATAGTGACATTTTAAAAAGAAAATAGTAAATAAATCAATAGTTTTATGCAATGGAACAATTTGCAGCGCTAGTAAATACGTAAGTATGTATTTAAATTAATAAAAAATGGATAGGAATGTGTGGCGAAGGATGATTGTTGCGTAACTATTATTGTGGTCCGGATGCGGTCACATTAATATGTTCTTATGTATGAGTGCTATAATGATTGTGGACAAGGCGAATGAAGAATGTTGTTAAAGAGTGAAGTAAGTCAGCTCAGCTCTTACTCTTATCCCTTTTTTTATTGTTACTATTGTTTCCGGGTTTTTGCTAACCCACTAAGTGGGAAACGCGTGATTTTATGTACGTATGTTTATGTATGTAAAAATTAAATGGCGGGAGGTTTTGTGTTGGCCACATCAGATTTTTTTTTTATATATCTCAGAGCCTATGATTTAAAGATTCCTTTGTTACACAGTTCATATTTCAAATGTATGTAACTGTCAGGTAAATGTCACTATCAAAAAACTAATCATTTAAAATTAATAATGGTGACATTTAAAAAGAAAATAGTAAATAAAGCAATAGTTATATACAAAGGAACTTAATATAGTTTACAGTAAATATGTAGGTTTATAAAAAATAACTTTAAATTAGATCATTCATATTTAACTTCTTTTCCTTGTTTGCCGAGAAATGGCTTGGCATTGTTTGTCCTTTAGAGTGATTTAACCGTGTAAATGAGAACCCTCGTGACACGCAAAGCCACTAGACCACACTGTTTGTTTATTTATCTCGACAACTGGAGTACAAAGTGAAGAGTTAGCGTTACGAGCTTAGCTTTCAGAGCAAACTGGAATATCTCGAAATGATTAAACCAAACCCTAACCTGCCTCATCTTCATATCCGGCTCATCGGCCCGCTCGGTTTTTGGTGATTTGGGAAGGAAATGACTCGAAATGTTGTCTGCTCCTCATCAAATATGAATTGGGAGCGTACTTTTCAATGACATTTGTCTTTAGGAGTTGAATACGCCAGGACAATGGACGCTTCGAGCTGAATTAATGCTTTCTACGCAGAAAATAAGAATGCCGATTCAATAAATCTTATATGTAATAACCTAATTTATTGCAAATCGAATTCTGTTATCATCGAGTTCATATTTCTTTTTTTTTATTATTTTCACTTAAGCTTAAAATGGGGACAGATACTGTCGAAATGGTTTTTACTTTGACTATAAATAACAGATTATTCTCCTTGTTATGCACTTAATTCTCATTTGTATTCTTAATTTTATGGAGTTTTACTGTAAGTAAAGCGATTACAGACGAATGAATGATGAAATACTAACTTCCCTTCAACAAAATCTTTGACTGAGTCAGACATAACCTCAACAATTTTTCTCAATCACTGAACTCTATACTACTATGGAACGGAAACGAACGTTGCTGGCGTGGTACTTCAAATTTCTAGGCAATCCGCAGTACAAGTAGATTTTTCCAAAAAAATTAAAATGAACGCAAAGTACAACCAAACTGTTCAAAGAACGATGTTTTCAGAACCACTGTTCAGTGAATAATTAGTAAAAGTACCCATTCCGAAATATATTAAAACCTCTGGAAAATCATGAGCTGTGCTCTGCGCATGCGTCAAACTGGTGGAACTGGTGGAATTTGTGACAGTTCGCATGACCAGCCCCTTATTATATGTATACACGTTTCCGTTCCATGTACGTAGAAGAGAGTTCACTGTTCGCAATGCATGATCTCTGTTATTTCGATCTTTATGGGATGAATTTTATTCCAAAGGCATGGATATTGCTCGTATGCTTCCAGAAACTGAATTAATAGTTCCGATGACCACTTTTACCTTTCGATAAGAGAGATATTGGAATCATGCTAAAATTCGCATATTCAGATTTTAGTGGATAAGCACGTTTTAAGGCCCCTATAATCCGATTATAACATTTTTACGATGATGTCCGTGTGTGTGTATGTGTGCGTGTGTGTGTGTGTGTATGTGTGTGTAAACAAGACGAAAAATATTTAACTGCAGTTTCCTCAATCTGACATTGCTGGGAAGAGCTGATTAGATTTTGGTAACAATTGGACAACCGAAAGTAATATTTTCTTTAAAAAATCTTCTAAATATTATTTTTTGAAAATCTCTATTATTACTATTATTGAAGAACATAAAATTCTACATTTGATACTCTGATACATTTAAAATTTTTATTAAATCCTGTATATATTTAGAGATAAAGGCACTGTAATATATAGAATAATCTAATCGCAGAGGCTAAGGGGCTAAGGAAACCAGTTAACAAATTCAAATGTTTATAACATAATTTCGTCAGTGTCAAAAATCAACAGTTTTAGTGACATTCTAAAAGCTTTTTCTGGGAAAGTACATTTATGCCCATATTCATAAACACTCATAAAATTTTAGACGGTTCGTTATAATTTTTATCTAGTAAAAGTAGTCGACACTGAAAGAAAAATCGAGATTAACGAGTGTTTATGAATATGGGCATTAACCTTTCTTATTGTTTTATTAATTAAATATTTAAAATTGTAGGTAAAATGCATATATCCATCAGAAATATCGCCAATCTTGCTAATGATTTGGAAAATTTTTTGACATTTAGGAGCTTCATCATACAATGAAAAGTAGATATAATTAGAATTGTATGTGTGCAGAAGACATGTTAAATAAAATAAAAACAATATGTGGGTAAAGTTCTGTATTTTTTTTTATAAAACGACGGTTCGATAGCGAAGTGCAATACAATACGTATATAACATAAAATGGAAATGGCGCTACCCTAGGTAAGGGAGGTATAGGGATCGTGCTAAAAATCGCATATAGAGATTTTATTGAATAAGCACGTTTTGATGTCCCCACAATCCGATTTTAACATTTTTACAATGATGTCTGTAGGTATGTATATGTGTATGTGTGTCTGTTTGTCTGTGTGTGTCCGTGTGTGTGGATCTTGTGGACACGATTACTCAAATACTATCAATCAGAAAAATTTGAAATTTAGTATACCCATTCTATATTAATATGCGAAGTGCTCATTAGTTTTTAGTATATATCGGATAACCGGAAGTATCATTTATACAAGCTTTTAAAAGTTTTTCTTTTAAAAAATACATTGCATATTATTTTTTAGCAACTTTTACTAATTAAAATTGATTAATGGTACAATCTTCAATTCTACGATAATAACATGTAGTAAATAACTCTAAATAACTTTAAATATGAATATATAATATAATTTATTTTCATGTATCACCTAGCCTATGCGCCAAAGAAAACATAATTTTAATGACAGTTTTGACATATTTAAACAAATGTCACTGACAGGAAGCAATTATATTAAAATTAATAATAAAACCGTGTTAAGGAGAATATAATAGTAAAATATTTAATTAAGGTTTGTAAAAATAATATATTTTCCATCATACATAAATGTTAGATGTACAGGATGATCTGATTTAAAGTTGCTAATTGCTATTTTTGGAGCACTATAAATTAATATTAATTTACAACTACACATTTACGAAATGGATCATGTACGGCGAAGAATTTACAAAGATTGCGTTTTAGAGGACCTAGAAGATGATGCTGATTTTTATAAGAATATATAATTTGAAACAACATATTAGATTTTAACCATATATGATAAATCGGATGTAGTACTTAATTTAGAGCTCTAACACATTTTTGAGGAAAAACAATAAAACAATCCAAAATTTCGTATTACAGATTTTTCTATTTATTGGACAACAAATTAGATTTTATTTACAAACGATTAACCTGAAATAATACTTTACTTAAAGCTCACTGCTACTTTAAACATGGAATTGGCGGGAGGTCATGTGTTGGCCACATCAGATTTTTAATCTTGTGTCATTGTACTGGCGTGTTGTGTCTCTAAATGGCGCCAAAAAGTATAACTTGATACTTTTACTGGCGCATTGGTTAATGGTGCTAGTCGTTGAATTAGTATTGACGCTAGTCTATTATCGCCATTGCATATGGAACCTTAGCTTAAATGGATGTTATATAGAATATCATTTACAATGTAATTTGCGTTTGACAATAACGAATAGCTTGTAACAGATTGATAATTTGTATCAATATATAACAAGATGGGTATTAGAAGGTTGAACGCAACAGAGATAAATTCGCTTTAGCTGTAGATTGATTTAAGAGTTAATGATGCACGTGGAACCATTTAAATTGTTCCTCTGTCGGCTATGGAATGTTCGAATCCGAACACTCTACTTCGATCGCTGGGGGAACATTCTACTCCTGTTCCTGTTTTACAACTCCGAATAAATCCCTCATTGTCTACTACAAATATTCATAACAACTTGAATGCAGCTTTTAATGGATTCTATAAAAATCGAAATGTATTTCCTCTACTGATCGTAAATGTTTGATTTCACTGCGCAAATAAACGTATAAATTATAGCGAAAGTTTGATTCACTTGTATAAATATCAGCGCCGTAAAACAAATTTCTACTTGTAGATATTGATATTCCAGTTTACGACCAAATACAAAAATCTTTCTTGCAGAAAAAAAATCTGTTGTAGCCAGCACAAGATTTCTCGCCATTTTCATATTAGGCTATAATGCTATATGAGTTTTGTATTTAACATTTCTGATACACACAAAAAATTCTAATTATATCTATTCATTATTTTTTAACTCATTCTATGAACAAGTTTCCTCCTACTCTTCTAAATGTTCGAGATTCTTCCAATTCATTGACGAGACTGGCGGTATTTCTAAATAGAGTGAAGTATATGAATAGCAAGCGCGTGTTTAGTTGACATTGATACTGTACATAGTTTGGCTTATAAATGAATCCCCTATCTTTTTATACTAATTTTAGATGTTGACGGAGTTTTTTCCTCATTATAACAATAGCATATTATAATTACTATTACATTTCGACTTGTCCATGTACGAATTTTAGGTTTTCCGCATTCAAGTACAGTACCAACTTAACGTGCGGCAACTATTTCTAGAAACAGTCCAATTCACAAAAAAGTTTAAGCTAATCCTCATTTTTGGATTAGTGAATTCTATTCTATTCCGGTATTTAAAATTTAATTTTTATGATATTATCAATGAAGGTAGATACTAGGAATAGATTAGACTATATTTTAAATTATAAACTGTCAAAATTAGAGTAGAATTCGCTAATCCAAAAATGAGGATTAGCTTAAACCTTTTTGTGAATCGGGCTATAAATGTACTTCCCAGAAAAAAGTCTTTAGTAATGTTTCTGAATTTTTGACACTGACATTTATGTCAATTATAAATATTTTAATTTTTCAACTTGTTTCCATGGGTTGTTTGATTCATTATACATTGGATTATTTAATATATTTATAATTCCCTATTTCTAAATCTATGGAAGATATAATAAAAATGTTCAATGTATTGGATAGTGAATTATATATTCTTTAATATTTGTATATTTGTAATAACATAAATTTTCAAAAAATAATATTCAGAAGATTTTTTTAATAAACTACTACTTCCGGTTGTCCAATTGTTACCAAAACCTTATCAGATTGAGGAATTCATAGTTAAACTGGTCTTAACTCTCATAGTTTTTGAAAAACCGTCCCTCCAACATCCAGCCATACACACACATACACACACACACACACATCCTCTCACCCACAAACACACACACGCACACGCGCACACACACACATCCTCTCACCCACAAACACACACACGCACACGCGCACACACACACACACACACACACACACACAGACACACAGACACACACACACATATAGACATCGTAAAAATGTTATAATCGGATTCTAGTAACCTTAAAACGTGCTTATTCACTAAAATCTGTATATGCGATTTTTAGATGATTCCAAAACCTTTTTAAGGAACTACTATTTCCGGTTGTTCAATGGGGTCCTATACCATTTTTATTTTATTTTTTAAAATAAGAATTTTTAAAGTTTAAGAATTTGTGCGTGACGTAGCAGGTACTAACAAGTGATCGACAAACAATGGAACAAACTGTTAGTTATAGAAGGAACAATTTTTTTCATGTTTGCATAGCTGAAATGTTTGTAAATAAAAACTTATACGTTATATTCATGAAGAAATTATTATTAAGTATAAATAACGTAAATAATATCCTTTTTTTCCTAATAAATTATAGAACATTGAAACAGTTTGACAATGTTATTACACAAAGCATGACGACGGATGGCGCCAGTGTTGGCCTGTTTTGAAATTTTTATATTAATTTAACTAATATTATTATTAATTTAATTAATATTACAAATTGATTTAATTATAAATATATTATTATTGTTAATATTACTAGATGTTATAATTAAACAAATTCATCAAACACAAACTTGTTAAATGTTTTGTTAGGTTATGGAACAATATGACATTTCATATTCTTTTAAAGGTGACTGCTACAGACGCGCGAATCTCCTTTTTAAAATCAGGCGACCAATCAAATTCTTAGTACCTAACGCATCACACCCAATTAGTAATCATCTTCAATCGCTTATAGTTTGTGACCTAGTCAATATTTAAAGAAATTTTTTTCACTAATACTCATTAATTTATGTATATTTTCGACTTCTTATTTAAGATAGTTAAAATATGACGATGGTATAGGACCCCATTATTATCAAAATCTGTTCAGCGCTTCCCATGAATTTCAGATTGAAGAATCCATAGTTAAATAGACCTTAAGTCTTATAGTTTTTGAAAAACAGTCCCTCCAACATCCAGCCACACACACATACATACACACACACACACACACACACACACACACACACACACACACACACACACACACACACACAGACATCATTGTAAAAATGTTATAATCGGATTCTAGGAACCTTAGAACGTGTTTATTGACTAAAATCTGAATATGCGATTTTTAGTATGAATGCAATACCTCTCTTAGCGAGAGGTAAAAAGTCAATTTCTACTCGCAGATATTGTTATTTCATTTTACGACCAAATACAAAAATCTTTCATGCAGTAAAAAAATTATTGTGTTTAATATCGAAACGTCAGATGTGACACAAACTTTGGTAAATTGTCGAAGTTTCATGGACGCAGGGGAAAAGATAGCGACAACGGCCCGTATGAATTTCACAAAAAGACAATCTTGAGAACTAAATTCTGTCGAGGAGTCGCGAAACTTGTATTTAAACATAAAACAAATCTTCCAGCAAACCTTGTACTGAATTTTTGAGTATAGTTTAAAAACAGATCTTAAAACAATATAAAATTTTTATACTTAAAGGATTGCTGTTATTATTACAAGGACGAAATATGGTGGAGGCGTCATGCTTAATTAAAATAAAGGATTTTCATCACGTACTTTATGTATGAAGTTGGAGAAAAAAAGTAACAAGGATTATTAATAGGGCTTCGACGCACAATGACTATTACTTTTCTAACTAACAACAAATTTTACTTTTTAATATTTTTTTTAGTTATTCTTTAATTATTACAACTAACAGCTAGCAGCCTAAATTTGCTTGTTAGTATTTTATAAAAGGGTAAAATTTTACAATAGCAGTATGGTAGTAGTAAAACATTTCGACTCGGTGTGTCTATTGGGGACGTTAATAGACTAATAATAATACATTGTCTGTGTATGCGTCGGCTACAAATTATACTAACCACATATATCAAGTATACATCACCAGAGTAACGACTTAGGTCCCTAAAAGTTCCCAAAGAATATAGACAAGTGACATTTTGCGTTGACAAAAGCGAGCGCAAATGCCTACTTTGTATAAAGAAAATTCAGTTTTCAATTCAAAGTTGCAGATAATTCAATTCTGCACTTAAATCACTACACAGGTATTATTTTTAAATCTAACACTTAAATAACTTTTATTATTATTATTTTTTCACATTCTGTAATTTATAAAATTAAATTTCTGACAGTTCAAACGATATGAATTTCTTTGTAATTTTGTTTCAATTTCATGGGTATCGCTACAAATGAGCAATATTTGTACAATTTCAAATTAGATTTTATAAGTTACTAAACGTGCAAAATTAAATCTGTTTAGTGATTTAGGCGTTGAATATTAATATCTACAACATTTATTTGAAACATTTTTGTCTAAAATTAATTGGGGACTTTTGCGCAAAGAAAAACTGTTTTCCCATGTTAAACGCCTATGGCCAGGTTTTTAATTAACACATTGTATATGTTTATTTCAACGCCATAAAATAATTATATATATATATATATATATATATATATATATATATATATATATATATATGATATGATTTACAGTATGATTTTACGAAAAAATGCCAAGGGAAGAAAAATTTTTGCCTTGATTTAAAACGCATGTTTCAGTTATTAAAACTTTTAATTAATGTAAGGGTCTTTTATTATAACGTTTTTTCGTATTTTGTCGTCCTAATAATACAGTTATTACATTGAATCTAACATAATTTTAGTTAGCTTTGAAATATTGACAAATGATTATTAATTCTAATTTCAGATTTTTTTTTTCTGAAATTAGAATTAATAATCATTTGTCAATATTTCAAAGCTAACTAAAATCATGTTAGATTCAATGTAATAACTGTATTATTAGGAGGACAAAATACGAAAAAACGTTATAATAAAAGAACCTTACATTAATTAAAAGTTTTAATAACTGAAACATGCGTTTTAATTCAAGCAAAAATTTTTCTCCCCTTAGCATTTTTTCGTAAAATCAAAAATAAGATTTTTTTCCTCTTGTAAACTCAATCCGGGGACATAACAGTATGTATATATATATATATTAATTCTTAACGAAAAACAATTGAGACTTTGTAGGATTATGGATTCCTTTAAATTTACATGAAGTTTCGTAATAAAAAAATATTGGAAAATTCAATTCTTGTAAATAATAGTCTTTTGGCCGGTTGCATCAACGTAACTTAAATATTAAACTTGACTTAAATTGACAGTAATACATCAAAATTAAATGTCAAATGAATTATAATATATTGCTGTCAAATTTTCGATTTGCATTTTTTTGTTTAAACCGGGCTTAAAATGTAAGTCTTGTTGGTGGAAATGGGCATTAAAGTATTATTTAATAATAAACCTCAATTCTGTTGAAATGCATAAGGTTCACGAAATAAATTTATGCCTATTTTCACGTACATTTAATAGGTCATAAATTTATTAATTACCCTATACTTCCATAAATTACTCTGAACTATACAGGGTTAGTTAAAAGTATGGAGACGGCGATTTATTGTCGTTAATATTCATTTTAGGAAATTATGTTCAATACAAAAGTTTTTTAAGAAATTTTGATCTACATTTGAGAATACTTGAATTTTTTTTTTTCAATTGTTTTTGAGTTACGCTTGTCCGCGTAATTTTTTTAAATGGGAACCTATTAATTTTACTCTACCTTTCGATAGAGTATTTTTTTCTTTACAACAGTATGTTTGTTTTTTTACTTTTCAATTTATTTTAATAATATTTTTACAAGGAAAAACACCGGTTCAAGTATTTACGAATAGTGGGTACATCTAAGATAGACAAAAGCGAAGCGATAAACAAACTCGAGCGATGTAATTTACTTATTAATTTGTTTTTAATGATAAAATTGTGACCGACAACTTTATTGGAAATAATTTTGTCTATCTTAGATGAACCTACTATTCGTAAATACTTAAACCGGTGTTTTTCCTTGTAAAAATGTTATTAAAATAAATTGAATAATAAAAAAACAAACATACTGTTGTAAAGAGAAAAAAAACACTCTATCGAATGGTAGAGTAAAATTAATAGGTTCCCATTTAAAAAAATTACTCGGACAAGCTTAACTCAAAAACAATTGAAGAAAAAAAAAATTCAAGTATTCTCCAATGTAGATCAAAATTTCTTAAAAAACTTTTGTAATGAACATAATTTCCTAAAATGAATATTAACGACAATAAATCGCCGTCTCCATACTTTTAACTAACGCTGTATATTCAAAATGTATTCTATAATATCATTCAATATTATAACTACATACAAGCTCAAGACAATTTTGTGACTATTTTATGTAAAACTTTCGTAGGTACTTATCTCACCAAAAGTCATGCATATTCTATTACCCTATGCCCCCATAAATCTTATCTATATTACTAAAATGTACCCTTAAAATAGTCCTTAACATTGCACCTCAAACCACTTTCCAAATCTACAAGAATTTAAAGATAATCTTTTACTCCATAATGTATATCTTGTATGTACTCGGGGTCGTACAAGTTCTCCTGCAAATATTTAATAAATTCTAACAGATTCGATGAATATTTCATAGACTTCCTAACACAACTATCAATATTCTCTAGTACTACATTTCAATTCCATATGCGATACTCTTGGGATTGCTATAAGATATTGATACAAGATTTAAATATATATATATGGCTTAAAGGCAAATTTTGCAGCGATTAATAATTTCATTACCAAATAATGATTATAAAGCGTGTTTTTCTAAGCCTGATAGAACTTCAAATTGTAAAAAGTAACACAAAAAATTAGATTTTAATCAATTTTTTTTGTTTATTTGAAAGATCAATGCATGGCATTAACATTTGAAAAGGATTTCGGGCATATGGCCACCGCGGCTGTTCTTGACGAAGCGCATTCTGAATGTTCAATTTTGAGCCACTTTTTCGAGCACTGCTGGCCGTATGTCACGAATAACATGAACAATGTTGGCCTCCAAGGCGTCAATTACTGCTGGTTTATCAGCATAAACCAGTGACTTCATGTAGCCCCACAGGAAATAATCGAGAGTTGTCAAATCATACGACCTTGGAGGCCAATTGACAGGCTCATTTCTCGAAATCAACTTATCGCCAAATTTTGATTTCAATAAGTTAATGGTTGCGGTCGCCGTGTGGCACGTAGCGCCATCCTGTTGAAAGCACATCTCGTCTATTCATGATGATTTGCCACAGTATACCGATCATAAATGTCAAAAAGTGAAGGCAGTATGACAGCTCGTTTGACAGTTAACTCTTTCATAAGTTCTATCTAAGCAAAAAAAAACACCCATTATTTACATTGTTTCATTTCTTGTAACTTACCACTACATACACTCAGCCAGCTTTGTTATAATCATGGAAACAGCTGGTGTATGCAAATAATTCTAATTGATAGATGTCAGTGATAAGTGCAATTTCTTCTTCTTTTCCAAGGAACTTTCGGCATGAAATTTGAAAAAAATAGTATATGTCCGTGTTACAGTTTTACTGGATATAAAGAATCTTTTCCAAGGACCTTTTGGTTCAAAATACATAGAATTGATGGAAGGTAATGTGCTGGCTACATCAGATTTTTTTATAGGTATAGATAATAAATTTATTTTTTTCACTACTAGCCTAGGAACCCACTATTATTTACCTTTATTTGACATGAGAAATTGTTTTTCACTACCGCTTGCTTGTAACCATGGTAACCTAGGTCAATAATTTATTATTAACCTAGATCTATAATGCAAAATTTCACTTTTCAATCAATCTCCAGCCTTCAAATCCAAATATTATTTAACTCATTAAACTCAAGAAAGGTTTAGTATATAATTTAAATGTGCCGCTTAATTTTAAATTGACCTACGCTGCCGCCTCGCCTGGCCACTGTGCTGTTCTGGTGAAAATGTGAAACATGTGTAGAAATGAATAAATCACTATTTTTTGTATTTGTAACTAAATACATTTCAATAGATTTATTTAAAAATAATAATAAACTAATATGGCTGCTGACTGTAATAGCACAAAGTGTTTTTATTAAATAATTAAATCAAATACAAATCAAGACCCATAAGTGAGGTTATCAAACTAGTGAAATGAGCGAAACGTCAGATAAAAACAAATGCAGCCTACTTTGTTTTTGTGAATATTAACAAGCAAGTAACGTAATTATCCATATCAAAATGATTGTTATTATCAATAAAAAAAAATTCAAATAGGATGTATGTGCTATAGTGAAAAAAATAGTATATAAACCACGGTTGAGATCATTATTGACCAGGCGCCTTGTATCCCTCGGGCTACGCCCTCGGGTTACAATATTGGCGCTGGGTCAATAATGATTATCTTCTCAACCTTGGCGTATAATATACTATTACACTAATTCTTTTTTGTTAATATGTGAAATAACATGGAATTTTTGAAAAATTTACCTGGAATACTTACCTGAAAAAACTTTGTTTTTTACCTCTCGCTATCATCGCATATCCATATTTTAGTGGATAAGCACGTTTTAAGGTCCCTATAATCCGATTATAACATTTTTACGATGATGTCCATATGTGTGTGTGAGTGTATGTGTGTGGATGTTGCAGTCACGGTTTCTCAAGTACTATAAGACTTAAAAAATATTTAACTGCAGTTTCCTCAATCTGACGTCCTGGGAAAGATTATTATAGATTTTGGTAACAATTGGACAACAGGAAGTAATAGTTTCTTTGAAAAAATCTTCTAAATATAATTTTTGGAAATTTTTGTTGTTACATATATTGAAAAACATAAAATTCTCCATCTTATAATTTTTATTATATCTTGTACAGATTTAGAGAAAAAGGCATTGTAATATATAGAATATTTTAATGTAATACTGTCAATGAACCTGAACCAGAATTGAACCCTGAACCCGAATTTTAATATCCGGTTCGGTTTCGACTTGGGTTCATTTGAAAAATATATCTGAGGTTCGGTTCTGGGTTTGGGGGTCTTTAAAATGTTACGGTTTGGTTCCGGTTTTGTTTCGGTTCAAGTTCGATGCCGTGGTTTCCATTAATTCCTAATCATAAAAACTGAATGACTACAGTAATAATAATAATAATAATAATAGATTTATTTTCTGAAGACACAAGAAGTGTATAGAAGACGTCAATAAAATATATAAAATTAGGATACATTGAACTACAAGATTAAAAATTCATTAACATTATAAAAATTGTGTTCTAAAAGATACAATTTCAAATTCTTTTTAAAAGTACTTTCGGACACAGCAGATTTTATTAAGTCTGGCAGCTTATTATGTAAAATAAGACCAAATCTATTTGGAGAATTTTTAACAATATCTAGTCTTGAACTAGGGATATAATAATTATTTTGGCTTCTAGTATCATGGTCATGTTTAGCTGAAATTAAAGTAAAAGAATTCTTATTCTTATGTATGTAAAGACACATCTCAAAAATATAAATACTTGTTAACGTTAATAATTTTAATTGTTGAAAAATATTTCTACATGTTTCATGATATCTTGCTCCAACTAAGGTTCTCACAATTCTCTTTTGGCTGAGAAAAACGTTGGTACAATCAGGAGAATTGCCCCAAAAACAGATCCCATAGCGAAGTCGTGATTCTACATAGGCATGATAGAACATTAAGAGTTGAGTAATGTTTAAAAATTGGCGTAGATGTTTAATTTGAAAAGTAATAGAGTTCAACTTCTTAATCAATTCATCACATTGTTGTTTCCATTTCAAATTTTCGTTAATTATCAAACCAAGGACTTTCGTTGATTTATCATTGGATTTCTCAGTTTGGTAATTTTAATGTTATTTCTTGATTATTCTTATTTTGGTGAGTATGAAAAATTAATAATTTAGTTTTAGTCATTTAAAAAAATGAAACCAAGAATTTAATAAATTTATATTCTGATTACATTGAGTTATTAATGTCTCTTTATTTTTATTAGAAATTATTAAAGAAGTATCGTCGGCGTATAGCACAGGAGTAATCTCATCCGATAGAATTTTCGTAAGATCATTCACATAAATAATAAACAAAATAGGCGCTAGGTAGTTGTGCAGTTGTACAACTTAATAATGGAATATATGTTTGTTGTTTCAGATGCGTGGATGATGACTTTGGTTGTCCCTAGTGGTGGTGGTGTTTGTGCGGCATGTGATGTGCGCGTGCGCTTTCCCGATGCGGTTGGTGCTACTGGTGTTGGTGTCTGTGGTGGCGGCGGCACCACTTGGCCCCGGCCCCAGCCGCGGGCCCCACATGTACCTCGCAGTAGCGGGCGCCGGCGCCGCACAGCTCTTCCGCGCCCTCAACAAGACCCTGCACAACGTCACCCAAACGTATCACCTGCCGCACAACGTCACCCTGGAACCGCTACTCATTGAGCTGCCCGATGCCACCAAGCGGGGCTTTTCCACTAAGTTTCTTAAGGGGGTGTGTGAGAGGTTTGAGGGTAGACATGTGGTGGCGGCGTTCGTGGTGGGGGATTCCAGAGCGGCGTTTACTGTCGCCCTGGCCGCTGGGAGTGCTGGGGTTCCGGTGCTGTGGGCGAGGACTTCCACGCAGACGTTGCCCCTCTTCAACGCACTTGTAAGTTGGTAGTACTTTGCCTAAAACATTAAAATGTACTGCTTGTATTCTATAAGAGAGTTAAAATACATACAATTTTAGAATATGCCCTTCACTACCCGAGTTGTCAGTAATAATTTAACGAGAGAGAAAGACTAAATTAAAAATAATTTGATAGAATTTTTGAAATGGCAACAAGTTTGAGAAAGAAACTGGAGAATTATTTTCTATTTTATCGAACTCTCAAATTATATTTAATTAGATTATTTTGTGATCTACAAATTTCATTCATTTACATGGTGCAGTTGGCAAGTCTGTTTTGACAACTAGAACACAACTTTCACATGGCAAAATAAATATAAATAATCGCCTTCATACCGAGTGATTATTAATTACGGTGTTACCAGAAGACAGACACAATTCCTTTGTTTCACAGTTACCAGAAGTGGTTTCTATAATTACCTCCCGCCTTGGTAATGGAGGTATAGGGATCGTGCTAAAAATCACATATCGAGATTTTAGTAAATGACCACGTTTTAAGGTCCCTAGAATCCAATTTTAACGTTTTCACGATGATGTCTGTATGTGTGTATGTGTGTATATGTGCATGTGTGTGTGTGTGTGTGTGTGTGTGTGTGTGTGTGTGTGTGTATGGATTTTGTCTTCGCTCTAACTCAAATACTATCATTCAGAAAATTCTGAAACCTTGTATTTCTATCCTATTCTAATAAAGAAAGAAGCCATTCGATTTTGGTGTAAATCGGATAACCGGAAATTACACTTTATCTGAAGCTCATAATGGTTTTTCTTGAAAAAATACCATTAAATGCCATTTTTTCGCATTTTATGTCTTATGAAAATTAAATATTATTGAATTTTTTATATTATTATTATTATTCCCGGAAATAATTTCTAGAGCTTTATTCTCTCTATAATAATGGCACGATTGGTTGGAAAAAATCATGATTTTTTGATTTTTTTCTATTTTTAAAGATCTAGTGGTGTTATTGTACTTTTTTAATTGTTCTAAAAGCAATATAAATATTTTATTTCATAAACGAAAACGAAGTCTGTAATAAGCCCAAAAAGATGAATTTGAATATTTGCATAAATTTAGTATATAACGTACCCACGCGCGCGCGTCTTTTTAAACAATACATACCTAAATAAAATAGGTCAAAACATGTAATCAGTAATCTGTTAGAATTCAAATACAGTCCATATTTTTTTTCTTATTTTTGCTTTTGTAGTAAATAAATTCATTTTTATTACAATTTGAATTTTTTTTTCATCTGTAATAAAAATCAGTGATTTTTTTAAAAAATCAATTGATTTAAATCAGGCCAACCCTGGTTAAAACGCTGACACGTGACAGGTAATAAAACATTTCATTGGTTTTAAGAAATGTCAAAAAATAATCAACAAAATTTACTGATGAACAAATAAATTACTCAGATATATGAGTATGACGGCTGGGGTACATTTTATGATTGCGACTTATGGGGTCTATTGTAATATAACCCTAAATTAATTTCCTGGAAACAGTTTCCCAGTTTCATTTGAGACTACAACGCATTCACATAAAGTGTAGAGACCGAACATTAATATAAAATCAAACTTTCGTAAAAAATTAATATTGAATTATAGCTCGCCCAGCAATCATTTGAACAAATGACTTTGCTACTATGAATATTTTAACGTTTCACGCAAATATAATTTCTTTTCAATGTACATTATATGTCTATGAAAGTTGAAAATTGCTTGAAACTATTTAAATAGGCAAAAGTTTTATTGGTGTTCCGAAGTTCCGTTCTCTTGCACAGTAAAATTATTTTCCAAGATTTTATGCTTGCTTCAACAATGAATACATTATTTTTTAACATTTTATGTGATTATCAATCTGAAAGAATATCTTATTATCTATACCTTATTATATATAACCTCCCGCTATTTAATTTTTACATACATACATACATACATACATACATACATACATACATACATACATAAAATCACGCGTTTCTCACTTAGTGGGTTAGCAAAAACCCGGGAACAATAGTAACAATAAGAAAAGGGATAAGAGTAAGAGCTCAGCTGACTCACTTCACTCTTTAACAACATTCTTCTTTCGCCTTGTCCACAATCATCATAGCATTCATTTGGCAACATTGATAATTTGTATGTTCATACTGTCAAAGTTATTATTTGAAAGATATTCGTATCGTGTTTGAAACATTTTTGTGCGTTGTAAAGGCCTATTTATAATAAAGTAATGTTAAACGCAACGCAACGTAACCGTTAACGCAAACACAAAATCTGTAAATCTGCCAAAGGTAGTACTTCTAATCAATCAGAAGAATTCGGTATATTTCTTTGAAATTCGGCTCACTTTTATTTATTGCCTTTATATGGCATACATAAGTATAAAGAAGGTTAGTATTATAAAATAATTTAAATAGAAATGGACAGTGATGAAAATATAGTATTTATTTTGTAGATGTGACAGTTCATGACCATATCGAAAATACAGATTGCAATCTGTATAACTCTTTTCATAAAGATTTTCAAACCTCTGCAAACGTACCAGTACATAACGTCTAGTTACTTCTATTCAATTTTTATTAATGACGTGCATTGGCTGTTTGAATGATTTGGGTATATGTCAATAAATAAATTTTCACTTCAAAATTAACCGAATAATATTTTTCCAAAAAGCCCTGTAGTGGTAGCACGCACTTTAGAATTCTATCATAGAAAGCAGGCGAATACGATTTTATTTTTACGAATCTTGATAGCATGCACTTTAGAATTCTATATTCACTTTTTGATTCGGAAATTATTAGATGTTATACTATTAAAATAAGAAATATTATGACAGTTGTATATAATAAATGTATAAATTATATATAAAATGCCTTTGAATAGAACTGTGGCAAAATAATGATGTTACTTTGACACTTTCGCCTCAAGTCGTACGTTTGCAGGCGACTATTTTGAGACACGCATGCTACCAAATTTTCGCTTCGTGGCGAAAAGCGAAAACAAATGCCTCATTTGATAGAATTCTAAAGTGCGTGCTACCACTACTGTTCCTCGTGGCCACCCTGTACTTTTACCCAAACAAAATTCTTGAATCTGGTTCACATCCATAACCATATCCATACATAAACTTACATCTTGGTTATTAGGTTATTACTTAATCGTTGTAATCTCATTAAACCCCTTAATTTGAGTATGAAGAGTATTAACGTTGAACCGCACTTGTCCATCTGTGTTATTATCCTCTCTTAACTAATAATTAAATCATTTGTTCCCTTTTCATCTTGGTTGACATTTTTCCCTGCCCTGAAATTAACCCGTTCATCTTAAAGACACCGTTGATTAAGAACGAATCGCCCTAATTACAAACTGTCACTCTAGTACGCCCGGTTTATATTACACATAATATAATTAATCTTTGAACTGACGCGTTAATTAATATACAAACAATATCGACAATAATTTGCATTCCAATCGGTAAACCAACACCACCAGCGAACAAAACAAAAATCCACTCGTGTCGAGTGAAATTGCTAATGCATTCACGGCACGAAATGTCAATACAGGAATTCTAATTATGGAATACTGATTCCACTTTCGAAAAATTGTTTGCTTCATGTTATCGGGGATTACTTGAGCGCTCCATTAAAACTTCTTGAAAAAACACTGAAAGAATATTAATATTTAACAGAATTGATATTCTGCTCCCCTCGTATATCATATGTGTCACGACGGTACGTAAGTTTCCATTAGGAAGATTTATCAAGACACAAACATAACGTTTACTTAATTCCTTTTGCGTTAAGTTTCAGAGGAAGCAACATTACAATGCGTAAGATGTGTTCAACAAGACTTTCCTCAAGAATTATTAAGCATAATTTATGGCAGAAATTTCAGAACATATTTATGCTATAATTTTTACCTTCCGCTACCCTAGGTAAGGGAGGTATAGGGATCGTGCTAAAAATAGCATATAGAGATTTTAGTGAATAAGCACGTTTTGATGTCCCCAGAATCCGATTTTAACATTTTTACAATGATGTCTGTGGATATGTGTGTGTGTGTGTGTGTGTGTGTGTGTGTGTGTGTGTATGTGTGTGTGGATCCTGTGGACACGATTACTCAAATACTATCAATCAGAAAATTTTGAAATTTTGTATTCCCATTCTATACTACTGCGGGAAGAGTTGATTAGTTTTTAGTGTATATCAGATAACCGGAAGTAACACTTATACAAGCTTTTGCCAGTTTTTCTTGAAAAAATTGCATTGAATATAATTTTTCAGCAACTTTTACTATTAAAAATATAATATAATGGTACAATCTTCAATTCTACGATAATATAACTTTAAAAAACTTTAAATAACTTTAAATATAAATTTATAAAATAATTTATTTTTGTACATCATTTGACCCATGCGTCAAACAAAAACATATTACTTTAATAAAATTTTGACGTATTTAAACAAATATCACTGTCACATTTACATTAATAATGAAACCGTGTTAAGAAGAATTAAGTAGAAATATATTTGATTTGTAAATATAAATCTGTCAGTATAAGTACGTGTTTTCAAAATGTCATATATTGGTTTACAACTACACATTCACGACATGGATCATGTACGGCAAAGAATTTACACAGATTGCGTTTTTAGAGCACTTGGAAGTTGATGATGATTTTTCGTGGATTATCTTTTTCTTTGGTGAGGCACATTTTCTCCTCTCTGGGTATGATGATAAGCAAAATTGCCAGATATGGACAGACGAAAATCTTCATGTGATTTACGAGGTACCATTACATGTCAAAATGAGACTGTTTGGTGCGCACTATGGTCAGGTGGCGTCACTTACTTTTTCGAAAATGGTGAAGGTCGAACTGTTATAGTTGATGGTGAGCGCTATAGGCCCATGATAATCGATTATTTTTGGCACGAAATTAATTTCGTATTACAGACTTCTATTTATTAAAACAACAAATTATATTTTGTTTATAAACGATCAACCGGAACGGAAAAAGATACTTTACTTAAAGCTCATTACTATTTTAAACATGGAATTTTCGGGAGGTCATGTGCTGGCCACATCAGATTTTTTTAGTAATTATTAGACTGTTTTAAAACGAACCTTTTAGGTTTCTCTGTTTCAAAATAAGCATGATACTAAGACTGTGATGTCGCGTTTTGGCATTTAGAATTTAGGACAGTTATTACATCCATTGGTTATTAGAGATGCATTCGGGCCGGGCCGGACCGGGCTTTGAGGTTTGGATCGACTCGGCCCGAAAATAAAAATTGCCGGCCCGATTCGACAAAAAATTAGCTGGCCCGGCTCGAAAATTGACTCGAAATCGGGCCGGGATTCGGGCCGGGCCGGACCAAAGCTCGAAATTGGGTGCATCCGACATTCCTAATTTTAATTTTTATGTGAGGCGAAATGTTTAACTTTTTTCATGCCAAATTTATAAAAAACCTCTACATCCTTATAACTTTCGACATTAGTTAATATAAGATGTTAAAAAAGAGACACTTCTAGTGTAAGTTTGTTATAAAAATTACATACTTACGAGTATTTAACACTTTGTTTCCCAAAGGCGCTCGAAAATTTAAACTGTTTCACAAATCTTATACAAAAAGATATCATTTATATAAGGATTTTTACCTCTCGCTAAGAGAGGTATTGGATTCATGCTAAAATTTGCATATCCAGATTTCAGTGAATAAGCACGATTTAAGGTCCCTAGAATCCGATTATAACATTTTTAAAATGATGTCTGTGTGTGTGTGTATGTGTGTATGTGTGTATGTCTGGATGTTGTAGACACGATTCCTCAAAAACCATAAGACTTAAAAATTGTTTAACTATGGATTCCTCAATCTGACTTTCCTGGGAAGAACTGAAAAGGTTTTGGTAACAATTGAACAACCGGAAGTAGTAGTTTCTGAGAAAAATTCTTCTAAATATAATTTTTTGGAAATGTTTGTTATTAAATATTGAAAAACAAAATTCTCCATCTAATACACTTAAATTTTTTATTATATCTTGTATAGATTTAGAAATAAAAATACTATAATATATAGAGTAATTTAATCGCAAGGGAGGCCAAGGCACTAAGGAAACCAGTTGACAAATTCCAATGTTTATAACATAGTTTTTAAATGACACATGTCAGTGTCAAAAATCAACAGTTTTAGTGACATTCTGATACTTTTTCTGGGAAGTATATATTTAATCTTTCTTATTGTTTTATTAATTAAATATTTGAAATTACAGGTAAAATGCTTATATCCATCAGAAATACCGCCAATCTGGTTAATGAATTGGAAGAATCTTTGACATTTAGAAACTTCCTCATACAATGAAAAATAGATATAATTAGAATTATATGTGTGCAGAAGACATGTTAAATACAATAAAAAACAGTATTTGGGTAAAATCTGTATTTTTTTGTTATAAAACGACGGTTCGAAAGGGGAGTGCAATTCAATACTTATATAGTCTAATATGGAAATGGCGAGAGGTCTTGTGCTGGCCACAACAGATTTTTTTATCTAACTTTATTTCTACTCAAAAATAAGACAAGAAATCATTATAGTAGAAATAAAAAACACTTTTATTTAAGTATATACGAATAGTAACAATAGTAATAATAACAACCAACAGCATTGAAAGAATACAAAAAAAAAAAAAATTGTGAAGTACTGTTATTATAACACATATCTTACTCATGATTTGTCATACAATACCTTACTATCCAGCCTATAAATATCATGTAAATCGTAATTTTTGTTTGAACTTTATGTAATATAATTCTCATCTTTCAGTATACACCTTTTCTATAACATCTTTTTTCTTCCCCGAAAAAGGAATTTTGTTACAAGCTTAAGCAAGGCGTTATCCTTATTGGATTATTGTTGGGAAATATCTCGCTCCTGAAAAGGCATTCTTATTCAAATGCGAATATTGAAATTGGAAAACACAGAACACAGATATAATCGCTTCAACGTTTCATACCATACCAGTATGTTATTAATGATAATGCGTGGTGTATTACTAAGTTATTTCGCTGATAAAATTTAATAATGCAGAAAACGTCATATGCAGTATGTAGTGTGTGGTGTACCGCGCTTGGGAGATAAGCCACGATGAAACTCTATTTGTGTGTGTGTGTATGTTATCGTGTATTTGTGTGTGAATGTGTGTTTGTGTGTATGGGGTGATTAAATCAACTGCGGGAATAATTGGATGAAGTCGTTGGCAAACAATAAAAACTTTATGCAGCTTTTACTAGAAGTGTCAGTCTATAAAAAAATGCTCATTATTAACAAAGAATAAAAGAAATTCTAAAACTACCTACATACTCGTATGAATTATAAAAATGTACTGTAGAATTTATGCACTTTATAAATGTGTTTAATTTACTCTATGCTACATATTAATGGCTTTATATTATGCATATTTATCCTAACAATTCCGGAATAAAGTAAATGAAACTAAACTTTTATTATGATTCTTTTATGTACAAGGTGTAAATCGAAAAGTTAGACATGGGAAATCAGTTTTTCTTTGCGCAAACGTTACCTAATTATTTTATGCAAAAATACTTCAAATAAAAGTTATAGATATATAAATTTTGCATCTAAATTATGTGAAACGATTATTCTAGCTCTTCATATAAACGTAAAAGTTAATAATAGGATAGTTGCGAAAAAAATAAATGTTATTTTTTCCTATTAATTATGAAATATAAACTAATTGTAAACATATCAATGTAAAAATTATTAGAAAATATAAAACTTTTCATTCATAATTTCCATAAATAAAGTTCGCGGTGGAATTTTTGTGACGTAGACTTTTAATAATTATCTAGTTCGACCAAGTCTGTATGACTCATTAGACTTGTTAGAATACTACGACAAAGCGAAGATGTTGAATTATATTTAATTGTATCATACGAATATTAACAGATACAAAAGTATTATTTAATAGTATGTATATTTTATAATTATTTACTTGAATACCAGATATTTTCAAGATATTTAATTCTTATATAGACAACTTCATAATTTTGCCACCAGGTGGCTGCACACTCCAGTGAATGTACATGTCATTTTTAGTGACATAACCTATGTTTTACGTGTTAAAATCATATTTTATTTTTCTTTTCTATATCAGCAGATTTAAAACAAGGTAATGAAACTAATGAATTTGTGTGAAAATGAATAATTTCTTTTGAAATAGTGCTTCTCTCAAACATATAAATTGTTTCAAATAAAAATAGTAGTATTGTGTACAGAGTGTACAATCGAGAGTGTACCGCTAGGGCAAGAAAGACTGTGATTGGTATTATGAAACACGACACCACGGGAAAAGTTGAAATACGAATTTTTTTTAAAAAAAATATATTTTGAAATATATACAGTTGCCAGACATAAAATATGTATTAAAGTGAATAACTTGAACAATTCTTTCAGAAAAAAAAAAAAATAAATTGGAAAATGCGCAACTACCCTATAAGTTCTGTATTTATTTATTTATTTATTTATTTATTTATTTATTTTTAAAACCCAACGTTTCGGCACCATAAACTGGTGCTTTCTTCAGGGGAAAATTTTATTATAAAGTTACAGTTTTTATGAGCTTTTAGTCTAGGCAGCCATGAATTTACAACAACGAATTTTAGTTTAAATACAGAAATACACTAAATTTACTTTGATGAATATTTATGAGCATTTGCCATTTTAAATTACTTTTAACAATAATTGTTGACACCTCGGCAAGTGGTCACTCTTGCCTGACTGATAACAATTATTGTTAAAATAACGACAGCTTGTTGACACGTGAATACGAATTTTAACAATTATCTTTAAAATAGCAATAAGTCGTTACGTAGCAATATAGATCGCATAACAAGGTACACGTGAATAAGCCCGAATATCGTAATAAAAATTGGAGCGTAAAATTTTTCTCAAAACTTTTATTACAAACATTATATCGAATTATAAATCAGTTCATACCATTCAAAAATGAGCAAATACATCCTTCCCTTTCCAGTTTTATGGACTCTTCCATCTGCTTAATATATTATTCATTCCTCCCTAACAACATTTTTTAAACTATTCCTTTAATAATCTGTCATTTCCGTTCTGAACATCACTAGAGAATTAAAGTGAAAAGCAGTTGTGAAGGATGGAAATGAAATCGTGATAGTATTTCTGATGCCGTAAAGCTCTAGTTGAAAAAGTAATTGGTAGCGTGAAATGAACAAGCACTGAGCCTGAGGTTACTCTGCAAACAGTCTCGGCGAACTTTACTCGAAGCAGAATGCTCTGCCATTTTATTCTGACCCCAACTCCCAACACAAAGACAAGGGTTACACTTTCAGAAAAGTAATACACCTACACATACAAAATAAAGACACGGTCACGGTACTCATACAAATAATAATGTTAATGTTTACTCTTTTGTGTTAAGGTCCCTCCCTGGGTTTATTTTTGAGTGTACAGATGTTTGTATATTTGTTGACACTTTATCTCATACCATTTCACCTTCTTGACTATGTTTAAGTAATTTGAAACACAATTACAAAGCAGATATTTCTCAATTATTCCACATAAGGGTTTTATTGTTTTGCTGGAGTTTACGACACAATTTTATGAGGCGAAATGTGTCAATATAACGAAACATATTTGCGATATAAACAAGCTCAATGTTTCAGAAATTGTACAAGTGCTATAAAACGCAAAATGTAGTTGAAATTTAAGGCCAAACATGGAACTAATGAACAAAGCATTGTTTAGATGAAATAAATAAATAAATATATCCAGGGCCGGCTCAAGATATATAGGCGCCCTGAGCCAAAATAGATTAGAGCACCACCACCCGTTACAAAAATTATTTCTCATTTTTTTGGACTTAAAAGAAAAAGACAAACTTAAAAGTTGATAATATATAAATTATAATCATTAGCAATAAAAACACTATTAAATTTACAAAATCAACATAAAACAAATCTGTTGTGGCCAGCATAAGACCTTCCGTTAATTTAATGTATTTTGTACAAATCCCATAGCAAAAGTTCATTGGAAAAGATTCTATATATCCAGTAAAATTGTAACACGAACATAATACAATAATATACATAATACAAAGTTCCTAGGAAAATATTCTATAAATTCAATAAAATTATCACAGTATGTATACTCATATATAAATAATCAAATAATATTACTACCATGTTTATATCTCTACCAATTTTTGAATTAATGTCTCAAAAGGCAATATACCCCATATTCAGATAAAAACTTCAAAATTTTCAAAAATCCAGATAGATACTTCTCAATGCGCTGATTCCAAATTTTGAAACCGCAAGTCAATATCACTTTTCGTTGTCGAGATATTTAGATTCAAAATTTTGCTCAAAACTGCCCATTTTTGGGTAATAACCCAAAAATAGGTCGAGATATGAATTTGTAGACAACACCATTCGATTCTACGGGCAAAATTACATAAGTATACCAATTTTCAGAAGTTTTGAACACCGCATACAATCTCTAAAGCAAAATAACAGAAAATGGCCAAAAATCGAAAAAATCTAAGGTGTACCCCTTACGATTTTTTCAGATTTTGGCCATTTCCAGGGGTTTTCAAGCTTTTATTCATAAAAAACGAACCGGTTGGACAAAAATGATAAAAATTGCTATACTTATGTATTTTTGTCCGTAGAATCGAATGGTGATGTCGCCAAATTCATATCTAGACCCATTTTTGGGTTAATACCCAAAAATGGGCAATTTTGAGCCAAAGTTTAAATCTAAATATCTCTAAAACGAAACAATATTTGAAATCAGCGCATTGAGAAGTATCTAGATACATAAAAATTAGATTTTTGAAAATTTTGAAGTTTTTATCTAAATGTGGGGTATATTGACTTTTGGGGCAATAATTCAAAAATGAATAGATATGTAAACTTGGTAGTAATATTATTTGATTGTAAAGAGAATGTTACGTATAAGTGTATGCATTTTTAGTGTATTTGAACAACAATACCTTCCTTACCTAAAGGTGACGAAAGGTAAAAATACCTCTCAGAATTTAAAACTAACGAGAATCCAAGAATGATTAAATTATATGGTAACTTTCCGTGCCTTCACTGTCGAAAATTTATGTATCTTTTCTTCCTGACTTGATTATTTCGCAATGGCATGTTCAATAAATTACACAATTTATTTACAAAAAACTAACTTTGAGGGATACAGGATAGGTATATATTCCATACATTGATTTACATATTTGTCTTTAGTTTTTATATTTTTTGGGCGCCCCAAAAAGCCAGGCGTCCTAAGCCAGTGCCTAAGTGGCTCACGCCTTAAGCCGCCACTGAATATATCATGGGCATATTACATTGCCTATTGCAGATACCAATTGACATAATGACAGACAGTCAAAACTGTAGGGCTGGTTTATGATGAATTGAATTTATAAATTTACATTTAGAAATTTTGATTTAAAATTTACAATTTTCTCTTTGGTTTTTATTCGATTTTGTAATTCTGGATCTGACCAATCAGTATCTATCACTTGACTTGTCACTGCTTGTTATTTGACGTTTCACCAGTTATCAGTTCGAATTTTAAGTTACAATTTTATTTTATGGGGTCCTGTGGCCGCGTGCCTGAGTGTCTGGTCGTGAACCCGGGGGAACCGGGTTCGATCCCGACAGACGCCAATTATTTCCAAATTTTAAATGGCACAAAAGTGACCCCTGTGGTGCACTCTCCACACCAGCTATGATTGCCCGTGAGGTGACGCCTGGTAAGCGCCCACACGGTAAAATATATCGTCATCATTACCGATGTCTACATGTGCTGTAGATACTGGCATACCCAGAAATGGGTAATATGCCGTGATGATATATTTATTTATATTTATTTAATTTTATTTTCATAACCAATTTGTTAGGCGCTAATGAATAACAATATGATTTTTTATTAATGTCGGCAATGTTTTTTTTCTATTGTTGATTTATATAGTAAAGAAATAACATAAACTTTAAAAAACGTAGTGGTTTGTTAAACCGTGATTAGGCCTGTGAACATATGTATATGTCAACAGGTAGTATCGTAATTTGTTTCTGAAAGTGAAATAACAAGATTATGAACAATTTTTCAAATATACTCGTATGAGTGTGCATATATTTAATTCCTTGCTATCAGTCGTTGTATTGAAATTTTGCAAATGATTTTATTTTTGTACAAATCATTTGCTTTGTCGTACAAACTGATGTTCGTGAGTACTGCTTATTAACAAAAAAAAAAAAAAAAAAAAAAAAAACAAAATATCAATTTATTCCTGTGAATCCATTTTCAAAATATCAACAACTCACAAACAGCTGACGGATAAAGCAAAGTTATACCTTATCGCCATGTTTAATAGTTCTTTCTTGTAATTGGTCGAATTTGAAATTTACATTTGGAAATATAAAATATAATTGTCACAGATTATTTATTTAATGGCATGTCATCAATGTTTTATTTTAGAATTCTTAAAATGGAGCGTTCGGCAAATGCAGAATGGAGTCAAGTGGAGTGAAAAGTGTTAACTCCATAAGTCCAACCTCGATATGCAAGTATACATGGAGTTTTTTTGTTTTATTTGACATCTGTCAGATCATTTTGTATTTTTATGTTGAAATATTTTATTATACACAATTATTTTATATTGTTTTGTAATATAACAAGGCACAGTATGTCGGAACGGTAAGAATTCTGTACCATATCTAATAAATACTTTCTTCAGAATCATTAAAGAATAATACCAAACTGAATAACTTCTGTATGGTTCATTATTTTTTTTTTTTTTAGAAGTGCAGTATATCAGATTGTCAAAAAAGGAGGTTATTATATTCGTGCACCAAAAATTTTAACTCTACTCGTTCGGTTAATCACAAATAAAGGAGTGTACCTTGTTCCCTCGATCTACTCCAACTCCAGCTCTACTCCCACTCCACTCCAACACCGCTCCGTAAATACTCCAACTCCGTATGATTTACCGAACGCACCTATAGTAAAC
This sequence comes from Ophonus ardosiacus, assembly GCA_943142095.1. Lineage (NCBI taxonomy): Eukaryota > Metazoa > Arthropoda > Insecta > Coleoptera > Carabidae > Ophonus > Ophonus ardosiacus. The sequence goes on along the minus strand of OW964823.1, from coordinate 8,522,460 downwards.
ATACGGGGTTACGTAAACTTCAAACTATCAATAATTAGTAGATTAGTAGGGAAATATATTTCTTAGACATAACCTCAAACTTTAAACACATTTTACGTCAAAATTAGACTAAATACGAAAATTTGAAGAATATTATATTATATTTTTAAAATGTATTATATGTTTTATGTAAATTTTAGGCAGTTTTGTAAAGAAATAAAATTTGAAGACATTTAAAAATAGACGGCGAATAAAAACATTTGCAAAACTAATATTTCTTTTTCTATTTATTACTTACTAATAACATATAGTTTCAAATAATTTGAAATAGATTTAAATCATTAACTCCAAACTTATTGAAAATGAATTTTATACAAATTTTAAGCATTTTATGTTAATTTATCTAGAGTTTCAGAATGTATTTTAATATTTTACAATAATTTTTTAAGTCTCTTTCTTATAAGCTTATCATAGTTTCAGTAGTTTTAGAATATATTTATGATAGGATTAAGGAAAGTTACTGTAATATGACATTTGTAAACAACAAGTCATCTAGTGTCGTTATGAAGAACTAAAATTATACATTATCTACGTTTTTTACTTATTTAACATTTTTTACTCATTTTTTACACGTAAACGTAAAAAATATTTTTTTACGCTTAAATGCACATCCCTGGCATTGGCTGCTTCAATGATTTGGGTATATATTTTCCGTTTGAACTGACAGTTAAGTTAACAAACAGTTAACCACAGATGAAAATATCGGACCTTACAGTTTTGCTTAGAACACGGCCATAAAAACAAATACAGATTGAAATAAACTGCCGATTTTATTTCAAAAAGAACAGAAATCATCTTTCTACATCGAAACGTTTTACATTGAAATGATAGATATTTATGATCTTATTCGCTGATAGGTCGCTTTCTCCGAAGAAATATCGCTACCGCTCTCGGCTAAGAATATAGGTGATTGAACAGCTCTTAATATTAAACCCGATGAGCTGGTTTATTAATGAAGTGGATCAATATTCATGTTGTTCGGTCCGTATCGTGGAGTGAGTAAATTTGCATCATTTTATCGGATGTCGCGAGCGCGACTCGGAAAGAGAGTTCGAGCCGGGCGCGAGTGCGAGTGCACTCTTCCAGACTTAATATTTCAGAGGCCTTACACGTCCCTAGAGACTTTACCTTGCCTTCAGCTTCATAAACAACTCGAATTTACTGCTGTAGCTGTGCTACTACGGAAAATGTAAATTAGAACTACACCATTACGCTGGGATGAAATTAGGGAAGACATTATATTTATTATTGGCCTATAATAACGACTATAGTGAGTGAATATATATAGTATGGCCAATAGACGGCTCGATTCTGATTGGTGGCGCATATTCTACAAACTTCCAACGTTGTTTACATACATTAAGTGAATTATATGTGAATTTAAAGTAATCATACCATATTTTTGGAACCCATACTATAAAAAGAATATTGATTGTATAGAAAATATTCAAAAAAAGTTTTTCAAAATTTTAAATTACAAATTTAATTTAAACATGAGTAACTACGTAGATATGTTGAAACATTTTAATATGCTCTCACTGGAAAGTAGAAGAACCCAAACTGACATGGTATTCTTATTTAAATTACTTAATAATATAATATATGCACCTTCAATAATTTCAATGTTACAATTTTCTGTGAACCTTAAAACCAGATCAACTAATTTATTTGTTTTATATAAAAATAATACTAAAAATAACGATAACTCCCCAGTAAACCGCATCATGTCTTCTTTCAATTCCACATTTGCGCATATTGACATGTTTTACTTATTACTCTATATGTTTAAAAAATCTGTTGTGGCCAGCACAAAACCTTCCGTCAATTCAATGTATTTTGTTTTTGTACAAATCCGATACCAAAAGTTCCTTGGAAAAGAAATTTTAACACGAACACACATACACACACATACACACACACATATACACACACATACATACACACACACATACACACACACACACACACTACCGTAAAAATATTAGGTACCTTAAAACGTTTTTATCCACTAAAATCTGAATATGTAATTTTTACCATGAATCCAATACCTCTCTTAGCGAGAGGTATAAATCGCTGAGCATGTCAAAATGCTTCGTCAATATGTAGCTGTCAACGCTCTAAAAATAACGATCTCAATCAAAACCAAACACCGCACGAAATACCTTTTTATTAAACCTCGTAAATCATCAAATTACATCGCTTTATAGTAGTAGCTTGTTATGGTCGTGTAATATCGTACAAGGAGAACGATAGAGTTAATTCCGTGTGTGCGAATGTCGTGTGGGGCGATAATTCGCCCATTGATTTGTGGTGTGTGCGAGAGTGATTGACAAATGGATCCAAGCTGTCATTTGTTATGTTTTCTGCTCTGATTGAATTCTGCGCTAGACAGTCATGTAGCCGGTGAATGTCAATTTGAATCGATTACGCGGCGTTTTAACTGACGAGGAAATCCTACGACTCCGATGACGGATTCAGAGTTATAACAAAAGTTATAACAATGTATGCTGGAAACAGTGCGCTCTTGATCTGGGATGAAGAAGATTCGTTTTACATTCCAATATATTTTTTATCGTTTGCAGAGCCATCTATATGAGATTGTGCGTTTTATCTGTCTTCGGGGTACCACATGCCAGCTCCAGGCCAGGCCTGGAGATGTAGTGACGTCATTCACGTGTGACAATAAAATTTTCCTTCTTTATGTTACTGATAAATATTTACCGCCCATTTCCGATAAGCCACTTATATCACTCTAATGCTGTACTATTTTTACTTCCTTGTATGAAGTAAAGGAAGTATTGTAATCGCGAAAATTTCGGTTTCCAGATTTCAACGGAAATATCCATTTTGACTAATTTCGTCGTGACGTCTGTACGTACGTACGTATCTCGCATAACAGAAAAACGGCAAGTCGTAGAAAGTTAAAATTTTGTATATATGACTGTTATAACATCTAGTTGTGCACCTCCCTTTTTGGTCATTACCTAACTTTCGGAAGTGGTACTTTACTTGAATCCTATAGTAGATTTTAATGAAAAACTATATTAAAATATAATCCAAAACTTTTCAAATTTGGTATATAATACTTTTATATCAATGGGAATAACATAATAGATTTTAGTTAAAATGGTCTACTCGCAAGTGGTACTTTACTTGAAGCCTATAATAGATTTTAATGAAAAACTATATTAAAATATAATCCAAAACTTTTAAAATTTGGTATATAATAATTTTATATCAATGGGAATAACATAATTGATTTTGGTTAAAATAGTCTAACCGGAAGTGATATTTTACTTGAAGCTGTTATCAGTTTATTTTGAAAAAATGGTGTTATTTTGATTTTAGAGTTTTTAGAGAATTGAATTCTGCGTCGAAAACATTAAGTATGATTAAATTAGCTCTTTGTATAAGCGAGATATGTAAATTTAAATATGATGTACTTTTTGGTTTCTGTAATTAAGTTTGCTATGAATAGGACAAAAAATACGTGCAATTTTATGATTGGGTCTGTTATAATACATATTTTAATTATTAACAAAATATGTATAGCGTAACAGGCGTACAAGGAAGTCATGTGGTGTCCACATCAGATATTTATAGTTATTATAATCCAATAACACTGTAGTGTATTTTTGACTTGTTTTATTTTCAGTGTTGTGAACACCAACTATAACGTTTTATTTATAATTTTATTTATATTTCTTATTTTCGTAGATGTGAATGAGCCTTAGCGTATTTCGGTAGTAAACAAATGAATCATATGTATAATCATATCATCCATGAATATAAATAAAATTAATATTTTTGACATTTCGTAATAATTAGTTGGTTGATATAGTCTTAACATATATAACTTGAGCTTCAAAAATCATCTGAATATACAGTTTGCGGACTCCATAGGAGTGATTTTAACCTCACTTTTGAATATTTTTAAAAATTATTTAATTATATATCTTATGATAAATATCGAGAAATTTTGATTTTGATACAATTCATTTATAAAATTAAACCATAAATTTTTCCATGGCTCCATCATTGAGTAAAGTATGTATGAAATTTATTTCTGAGAGCTGCCCCTCACGAAATTCATTTGTTTTATAGGTTAGGTTACGTTAGGTTAGGTTAAGTTAGGTTACCTGAAAACACATCTCGTCCTGTCAACTGTACATTCGATTAATTTCGAACCTTTTGTTGTCTGAGATTTCGAGTAATTGTTAAAACCTAAACTATATATGTAACATAGTCGAGAAATTTCCCACATTTTTTATATGTTTTGCGTAATAAGTTTAACAAACTTTTAAATTCTCTGGTGTTTTAGGAAAATATCTGATGTGGCCAACACAAAACCTCCCGCTATTTAATTTTTATTAATTTAAGTATATTTTTACCTACGTATTTACTAATGCTGTAATAGTTATTTATGTATTAAGAGCGTAAGGAGGCTGTTATGGCCTGCGGCGGGATTTTGAGCCCGAGGCGTAAGCCGAGGGATAAAACCACGTCAAAGGCCATAAAAGCAAGTTACGCTCGTGGTACATACAAAACTTTATGCACGGACGAAAATTTTCAAATTATGATTGTTAGAAAAATTGTATCGAACAGAATTTGTCCTCGTACATCCAGTGTCTAGTGTTGCTATGAAAGCGGAAAACAACAGTTTATTGTTTGTTTATTAGTTCTGTCATTTGAGTTTTATTTTGTGTATATCCGTGCTTTACATATAAATACCACAAAATAAATTTTCATTTTTCATTAAAGAATATAAAAATTTTCGATTTGTAATAAAAACTTTTCATGTTGCCTGTTTAAATTCTTTATATTGTAGGTTATAATTTGGTTTGACGTTTCATTATAGCCCGGCGGGCTATAATGAGGCCTGCGGGCTATAAAATAACGTTTATGTCAAAGAAATTACTGCATAATTGTCACATTGTACGTCCGTGCATAAACTATATTATGTTCCATTGCATGTAACTATTGCTTTATTTACTATTTTCTTTTTAAAATGTTACCATTATTAATTTAAAGAGATTAGTTTTTTTGATAGTGACATTTACCTGTCAGCTACATACATTTGAAATATCAACTATGTAACAAAGGAATTGTGTTTATCTTAGGCTTCGGGATTTATAAAATAGATAATTTTTTAATTTATCTGTAAATTATATAGAAAAAGTATTAATCTATATCTGCACAACATTTAATAATCTTTAATTATCATAATGACATCAAATGCGAAAAAATGGTATTTAGTGGCATTACTAAAAAAAACCATTAGAGCTTCAAGTAAAGTATCATTTCCGGTTATCCAATTTATACCTAAATCTAATGGTTTCTTTCCATGTTAGAATAGGGTCGAAATACAAGGTTTCAGAGTTTTCTGAATAATATAAGTGAGTCATACACACACACACACACACACACACATACACACACATACACATATACACACACACACACATACACACATCCAGACATCATCGTGAAAATGTTAAAATTGGATTCTAGGGACCTTAAAACGTGGTCATTTACTAAAATCTCGATATGTGATTTTTAGCACGATCCCTATACCTCCCTTACCAAGGGTAGCAGGAGGTAAAAATGCAAATCGAAATTTTGACAGCAATATATTATATTTCATTTGACATTTCATTTCGATGCAATATTGTCAATTTAAGCCGAGTTTAATATTTAAGTTACGTGGGTCAAACGGCCATAAACAAAGTAATCACACACACACACACACACACACACACACATACACACATATACGCATACAGACGTCATTGTGAAAATATTAAAATTGGATTCTAAGGACCATAAAACGTAGTCATTTTCTAAAATCTCGAAATGTGAATTTTAGCACGATCCCTATACCTTCCTTACCAAGGGTAGCGGGAGGTAAAAATTAACGTTTCACCGTCCTGCTTTAAAAGTTTTAATTATTAATTAGGAGTTTAGAAAGTTATTTAAAAATTATTAATAAAAATATTAGTTTATAATTTACATGGATTAAATTTATGAAAAAGAATAATAACTAAAATTTCATCCCTTATGTGTTAAGAGAGTGGTATGTTCCGTTCGCTTATCCTTTGTGAAAAAGCTGGCGACAATAATTAAAGATGACAGAAGCAGAAGTAGAAGCAGAGAGAGGCGATGCTCATCCACCTGCCCGCTTCTGCGTCGCACGGGAATTAGGCTGAGGACGAGAGCAGATTGTTTATTCTTAAACAAGACAAGATGCCGGCAGTAATTAGTTACGCGCTATTGTCAACCTAACCATTATTCAAGACCTACACAATAATTCGCTCATTTGTGAACAAGCAACTATTTTATCGTACTCGGACGAGAGACCTTCAACATTATCCCCGAAAGTGCTAGGTATTGTTTATGTATGCGAAGGTCACTTTAGAATATCATATCTTTTAGAATTTTATTTTAAATATTGTAAAACGAAATTACTTTGCACCATTATTAACTTCAATTTTTTAACTATGTGGCAAAATATCTTAAAAGTAACACTAGTATTTTTACCTCTCGCTAAGAGAGGTATTGGAATCATGCTAAAAATCACATATCCAGATTTTAATGAATAAACACGTTTGAAGGTTACTAGAATCCGATTTTAACATTTTTACAATGATGTCTGTGTGTGTGTGTGTGTGTGTGCGCGTGTGTGTGTGTGTGTGTGTGTGTGTGTGTGTGTGTGGATGTGTGTATGTGTGTGTGTGTGTGTGTGTGTGTGTGTATGGCTGGATGTTGGACGGACGATTCCTCAAAAACTATAAGGGCCAGTTTTACAATCTCCGGTTAGAATTTTAACTATAAGTTAAATAAACAAAATTGAATCGAATTGTTGACAGCAATGATTAATTTGTCATTTGACTGTTTCGTTTCGTTTTAATATTGTTTATTTAATTGGAAGTTAAAATCTTAACCAGAGATTGTAAAACTGGCCCTTAGACATAAGACCTGTTTAACTATGAATTCCTCAATCTGACATTCCTGGGAAGAGCTGAAAAGGTTTTGGTAACAATTGAACAACCGGAAGTAGTAGTTTTTAAAAGAAATTCTTCCAAATATTAATTTTTGATATTACTAATTTTGAAGAACAAAATTCTACACCTGATACATTTAAATTTTTTATTATATCTTCTATAAATTTAGAGATAAAGACGCTATAATATATAGAATATCAGAATATAACAAGTCGAGTAGGCGAAACTACACTAAGGAAACCAGTTGACAAATTCAAATGTTTATAACATAATTTGTAAATGACAGATTTCAGTGTCAAAAATAAACAGTTTTAGTGACATTTTGATAGCTTTTTCGGGAAGTACATTTAATCTTTCTTGTTGTTTTATTAATTAAATATTTGAAATTATAGGTAATATGCATGTATCCATCAGAAATACCGCCAATCTGGTTAATGAATTGGAAGAATCTGTGACATTTAAAAACTTCCTCATACAATGAAAAATAGATATAATTAGAATTGTGTGTGCAGAAGACATGTTAAATACAATAAAAGACAATATTTGGGTAAAGTTCTGTAATATTTTGTTATAAAACGACTGGTTGCTAGGTTTTAAAAATACTACTAGTGAGTTACAAAATTTGTTTGACTTACTGCAATTTTGACACTTAAGAGTTGACTTTTCACTGTCAACAAATTTAGGTTAGCGAAGGTGTCATCCGAGATCATCACAAGATTTCTATCCGGAAAACGTTCCGAATAGACTCGTGCTGCCTCTCTGGCGTTACGTCCACATTATCCGAAAATTATAATCATTTCTAAGTAATCAGCGGCTGAATACATGGTAAGAATTTGCCTTTTTTTATTCACCTTGTCAAATTTAATTTGACACTGACATTTTTCGAAAACTACAGTCGCCCACACATTTTAAAGAAGATTTGATTTGTATAAAACCATAGTAACGTAAAATTACGGCAAACACACGTTAAAGGTGTAGGTCTCTGATTGGTCAATTTTAAGACGTCTTTCCTCTAATATCTTTTAAGCTAGATTTTTTTTCTTCGAAATTACACATCCGAGTGCAGTCTCGTGTTTCCTCATTCGCTCTGGGACGCGAGTTGTGAGACACCCTGTATTTTATGTTATTACGAAAAATCTTGAACGCACACGGCCGATATGCTAATAACAAATTCGGCTGATTATAAACCTGTGCCGCGTCCGTTATTCATTCATATGTAGAATCTTTTCCAATGAACTTTCGATATGGAATTTATAAAAAGTAGTTTATGTTCGTGTTACAATTTTACTGGATATATGGATCTTTTTCAAGGAACTTTCGGTATGAGATTTATACAAAATACATAGAATTGACGGAAGGTAATGTCAGATTTTTTAGAAAATGAATGTTATTCTTCCTTAAAAATAAATAGGAAACATTTTCTTAGAAATTACGCCTCTGTCGAAAAGTCATTTTCGTCATAATTTGTAACATACGGGAATAACACACAAACTACGTTTCGACATTAGCTTGGGTGGATTTATTACAGCAATAATTTTGTCCCATTTATACCGTATTTCTCCGCGTTCGGGTCATAAGATTTAACCCTGGTGTTCATCAAAGCATCATCTTCATATAAAGATGTTATGACCGGGACATATGTTTGCTACATATAAAAATAAAACATATTCGCCAATAACTCTTTAAACATTTCTTTAATGTTGAGAACAGAAAGTGAAATGTTTACTTGATATGTGTATGCATAGTAACTTCTGTACAAACTTGATGTAAATACGGTGTTACAAACTTTAAGTTGGTTGTAATCTGTGGACAGCTTATATTAAGGGTATATTCCAAAAATAACAAATTTTAACCGTGGTTAACCAAAAGTGTTCCAATAATATCAAATGGTAAAAATTGTACATTTATGAAACATGGTTCCGGTTAAAATGGTTGCAACCGAAGCGCACCAACGCAACCATGATTTTTCCTCGGTTTTGCCGGTTAACATCTTCTGTCCTTTTTCATAAGATGTCAGATTTTATAGGTTAGTGTGGTTAGATACTATTTATTGACTCTTTGATGTTTGCATTTATTTTCTACGGTTTACATTGTACGTATTTTAATTTTCCACTCCATAATTTAGAATTATGAAAGACGATAGACGTAATGTTTTGAAAGAAAATTTTAGGGTTCCCGCGAATGAAACCGAACTGTTTCAATAATAATAGTCACGTGACTAGAACCAGTCCGTAACCGAAACCATGGTTTTGGTTATTATATTTTATTTTTGGAATATACCCTAAGTATTTTATGGAGTGGTAGTGTATCCAGTAGTGGTTCTGACAGCCCTTATATAGGGATCAGACCGAAATCAATTATTTACAGTCTAAAAGTGATTTCCAACAACAGCTACGAATTTAGTAAATTTAGTAAATGAAAATTTAAATTTACCCTGGATTGTAGAATACCTACCTCACTTAATTCAATGCTAAAATCGCATATTCAGGTTTTAGTGAATAAGCACGTTTTAAGGTCACTAGAATCAGATTTTAACATTTTTACGATGATGTCTGTGTGTGCGGATGTGTGTCTGGATGTTGGAAGGACGATTCCTTGAAAACTAAAATACTTAAGCCCTGTTTAACTACGTATTCCTCAATCTATCTATCCTATGTTTTTCTCGATTCGAGGTTAGAAAAATACAAGTGGTATATAAAAATTAATAGAATGGTGGCTTGGTATTATTGCTGTGGCATCATCAATTACTGTCAGTTTGAAGTATGAGTCGACAATGATAAAATAACGGAAAAGAAACGAACATTGTTCTACTCGACCTCATCTGCAGCCTAGATAAAAACAACTAGCTGCCTGACGGAGAAAAATGACGCCTGTAAACGAAAAGTGACAAGACAGGAACGAATTACAGTTTAATTTTTCTAAGATGTCTGATCAAGGTTAGGTTATTTTCATTTTGTTGACATCCGTATGGTAATAATATTACTGTACAGGCATAGTTATTACTTAGTTACCAGCCTACTTTTATATATGTAAACAAAGGCTTAGCCTGTGTCCGATGTCGCATTTTGGCATTTAGATTTTAGGATTTAGGTCTTCTTCTCATAAATACAACTCCGAATGGCACACTAATCTTGAAACCGGTAAAAAGATTTTTACAGTAAAACAGTTACCTGGCGTGTATTGTACAATATTTTATTTATTATTCACTTCAAAATCAAATTTAAAATTATAATCAAAACCTGTGATCCTGCAATTGACAATTATGTTACTACGTTACTAATATGGTTTTTAATTTGTAAAATATGAACAAGTTAGCTGCTAATGTTACAAATTAGTACAGTTACCAACTTCACTAACTAAAAATTAATTTTCAAAAGTAGTTTACAAGTGAGTAACAAATAAATTTTTTAACTTATGTGATTCGAAGATTACTTTGTTTATGGCCGTTTGCACCAACGTAACTTAAATATTAAACTCGGCTTAAATTGACAATATTGCATCGAAATGAAATGTCAAAAAATGAAATATAATATATTGCTGTTAAAATTTCGATTTGCATTTTTACCTCCCGCTATCCTTGGTAAGGGAGGTATAGGGATCGTGCTAAAAATCACATATCGAGATTTTAGTAAATGACCACGTTTTAAGGTCCCTAGAATCCAATTTTAACATTTTAACGATGATGTCTGTATGTGTGTATGTGTGTGTGTGTGTGTGTATGTGTGTATGTGTACGAATTTTGTTTGCACTCTAACTAAAATACTATCATTCAGAAAATTCTGAAACCTTGTATTTCTTCCCTATTCTAATAGCAATAGATGCCATTAGATTTTGGTGTAAATCGGATAACCGGAAATCGCACTTTACTTGAAGCTCATAATGGTTTTTCTTCAAAAAATACCATTAATAATAATAATAATAATAATAATAATAATAATTTTATTCATGTACGGAAGTACATAGGATAAGGTTCACCGAAGCGATTTTCAACCTATCCCAGTATAAAGACAGAAAAAAAAAAAATTACACAAATTAAATTATTAACATCACCTAAATAGAAAAAGAAATTAGTACATACATGATAAAAAATGCAAGTTAATTATACAAATCTTACAGATAAAAAGAGTAATACATATTAAAAAGAAAACGAAATATTCGTGATTTACACACTTAACATTTAAAAAATAATAATTTCACAACGTATACATAATATTTTTCAGATCAAATAAGCTTTTTTTTTAAAAAAAATGCAATATACATATTATACATAAAAAATTAAAACTAACTAAACTAAAATAAAACAATAAATAAATAAATAAATAAAACAGATAAAAGTGAATAAAAAAAACATATCGCTGAATTTACAAAACATTTTAATATAAAAAAAAACGTAGTTTATGTCTGAGTGAGCAACTTCAATCTTGTTTATATTGCTGTTTATTATTGTATTTAAAGTGGAAGTTGAAAGAGGTTATTTGCACAGTCTGAGTAGAATTCAACGATATTGTAATATTCTTTTTGGATTAGTAGGTGTTTTATGGTCTTAATAATTGAATTATGTGATCCATTTTTTAAATTAGGAGGTAGAGCGTTGAATATTTTTATACCAGTATATTCACAAGTGTTTTCAAACGCTTTAGTTCTATGTTGAGGGACACGTAAAGTTATATGACTCTGCCTGGTTGAATATGGTGAGTTTAGAGGGGTAAATTTATATATATTCTTTAAAACAAATTTTATTATCTCTAGTATATATATGGATGGTACTGTCAAAATTCCGAGTCTGCGAAACTGACCTTTACAAGAACTTGAAGGTTGCAGTTTTAATATTATACGGATTATTCTTTTTTGAACAATGAAAACTTCTTGTAATGACGAAGAAAATCCCCATATGATGATACCGTAAATAACTGTGGAGTAAAAATAGCCATAATATGTCATTAATAAACTGTCGGTGTCAAATATTGTAGTAAGTGTACGAAAACAGTAACAGCACTTGTTTAATTTATTAATCACATGTGTGATTTGTGCGTCCCAGTTAGTGTCTTCGCTCAGAAGAAGTCCCAGGCATTTTGTTGAAGCTACCTTGGAGATACACACATCTGAAGGTTGAACACTAACTTTGCTGGCGGAATTCAAAACGAACTGGGTGAATGATGTTTTTTCGAGATTTAGTGTCAGGCAGTTGTCATCGCACCACCGGAGAATGTCACTAACAACATTATTAATAAGTTCCGGAGAAAAGTCAGTTTTTTTACACGACACTGTGAAGAACGCATCATCCGCGTATAGGACACACGAAGTATTTTGCACTGAAGTTGGTAAGTCGTTTATATACACCAAGAACAATAAAGGGCCGAGGACTGAGCCCTGAGGAACACCTCGGAGAATAAAACCCTTTTCAGATAATATCGGAACGTGATTATCGTCTGTTTGTAGTTTAACACACTGAGTTCTTTCTGATAAATAAGAACTGAACCACGATAGCGCAAGACCACGTACACCAAAACACTCTAGTTTAAGTAATAATAATTTGTGGCAGACCGTATCGAATGCCTTGGAGAGATCGCTAGAGATACCGAAGACAGTGTGGTTGTTGTCAAGATTGCCCATAATGTTGTTAACAACGCAATTGACAGCAGATATGGTTGATCTTTCATTGAGATAGCCGTGCTGCGATTTGGATATAAGATTGTTTTCTTGAAAGAATGTCATCAGTCTCTTATGCATCAATTTTTCAAGCACTTTGGAAAAATTAGTAAGTAGCGAAATTGGTCTAAAATTTTCAATTAAGTTTATGTTTCCTTTTTTGTATATAGGTGTAACGATGGCATGTTTAAAAGCACTTGGAAATTCTCCTGCAGAAAATGAAAGATTAAAAATATAAGTCAACGGCTTGCAAATTAGGTGACTACAAGTTTTCACTACGATGTTGGGTATCTGGTCATACCCGCAGGAGTAACTGTCCTTCAATGAACTTATCATCGACATTGTTTCTTTTTCTGTTATGGGAGAGAGGAAAAGCGAGTTCGATGGCTGTTGAGAGGTAGAATGATTCACATTATTAGTCTTTGAAGAGCTTTCATGTTGTAAAAAGAAGTTATTAAAGTTATTTGCTGCGACAATTGATTTTTCCGGAAAACTGGGGGATTTGGTGTCACGCCCCGTTAAATTTTTTACAACATTCCATGTGGACTTAACAACGTTTTTTGATGTGGCTATATAATTTGTTAGGTATCTCTTTTTCGCTAGTTTGATGACTGACTTAAGCACCCTGCAGTATTTTTGAAAGTGAAGTTTTAAAATAGGCGAATCATGTTGGCAAAGACGGCGACGGATCTTGGCTTTCGTACGACACGAAATGCGAATTCCATTGGTGATCCATGAATTGCCTGGATTTGTTTTATGTTTGACGTTTTTAAATGGGTAAGCTAAATTGAATGCAGTTTCGAATTTATTTAGAAAACTATTTAAACTACTGTTTACATTGTTGTCATTAGTTACGTCATCCCATGAAAGCTGTTCAAGTAGAGTTAAGAAGTTGTTATGGTTTTGAGAAGTATAGGCTCTTTTGATTGGAGAGATATTGACTGATTTTTTGCCAAGTTCTTCCGCTACACACCATATCGCATGATGATCTGAGATGCCGTTTTTCACTACTTTACAACAGGCACGTACGTCTGAGGACGTTATTATATTATCTATACATGTGGAAGATGTTGCTGTTTCACGGGTGGGTTCTGATACATTCATGTTTAATTCGAATGATTCCAATATTGAAATAAGTCTTGATTTATTTGTAGATTCTGATAGGATGTCAATATTGAGATCTCCACATAAAAAGATTGTACATTTAGCATTACAAATTTTTGATAGTAATGTTTCTAGATTGTTCAAGAATATGTTTATATCACCGCTGGGTGCTTTGTAGAATACAAGTAAATATACAGGCTGTTTTAAGTGTATGAGTTTAATGATTGTGAATTCGAAGTCTTTCTCAACCAAAAGTTCATCGTATAATGTAATAGATTCGAACTGTAGATGATTTTTCAGAAATATGACGGTACCGCCTCTTTCGTAAGTAGTCCGACAGAATGCCGCTGCTATAGAGTAGGTAGAAATATTAAATGTACTCATTTCGTCTGATTTCAGCCAATGTTCGCTTATGAGAATAATATCCGGAGAAATGCCATAAGAGTTTAAAGATGCCTCTAGTTCAAAGTGTTTATTTCGTAATCCTTGAATGTTTTGGTAAAATAATGTTAGATTAGGACTTATTGTTGCTCCGAAAGTTATAATTACGAGATGATTCTGGAAGGGATGGTTTATTTGCAGGAGTGTTGTCAATGGATCTTCCTGGGGTGTTGTTTTTAACTTTGGTGTTATTATTTTTACTAATCAAATTTGAAGTTCCAGGTATTATTTCGTTTGGAGTCTTCGAGCTAGTCTGAAGAATATTCTTTGCCGAATCAGTATTAATGGGGTCCAGAATGCTACGTATTGTTTCATTAAGATTATCATATTTAGGAAGTAGATTTGGAAGATCATCTACGGAGTACATAATATTGTCAATTTTTAAACCTTGTTTAAATTGAGCAACCTGGTAACCTTTTTTACGAGCATCATGTTTAAAATTGTTCAGATATTTTTGCTTTTCTTGTTCTTTCGTAGTTAAGTCAGGGTTAATGTAAATGTTTGCACCTTTGAGTTTGTAAGAGTTTTTTGAAATAATCGCTTTGGCATTGTAATTATTGAGTTTTATTAAAATAGGCCTCTTATAATTTTCTTGTTTTTTACCAATCCTTCGTATTAAATTGATATCCCATTCATTTAGAGTAATTTGTAATGTATTTCGTAGAAAATTGTAAACTAGATTGTGAGTGTCTTCATTGACTTCTTCTGGCAGACCTTTTAAAATTAAATTATTCACTTTGTTTTGCTTTTCAAGATTATCGAGCTTGAGGGACAGACGCTCGTTTTCAGCTTTTAGATCATTAAGTTCGGCATTAGTTTTTCCAATAGTGTCGGAAATAGTACTTTCTAATTTATTTATTCTGTCAGAAAGTTTTTCTTCTAAATTCTGTACTGCTGCTCCAATAAAAGTTTGCATTTGTTTTAATAGTTCTTCATTTGTTAATGCCATTGAAAGGGGTAAGAACACTGCTGAAATGTTGGTTGTCTGATTCTGTGTAATAATGAGTTGCAAATATTTTTAAGTTGGACATGCGCGACAACATGTGATTAATTAATAAAAAACCAAAAAAATAGTAACTTGAAGTGAAAAATGTATAACAAGTTTTTAGTTAAATCGCCACCAAAAAACCGAAAGATAACACTACACGTGGTGCACTACACACTTTTAAAACAACCAAGGTAAGAATCACATATAAAAATTTGAATTTATTTAAGAAATTTGAAATTGTTTAGACCACTACACTAACTTGACCTTCACATTCAGAAGTTACTTACATTAAATGCCATTTTTTCGTATTTAATGTCATTGTAAAATTATAGATTATTGAATTTTGTACAGGTATACATTAATACTTTTTCTATATATTTTACAGATAAATTTAAAAATCATATTTCTGTTTTTAAGCCTAAGATAAACACAATTCCTTTGTTACACAGTTTATTTTTCAAATGAATGTAACTGACAGGTAAACGTCATTGTCAAAAAACTAATCACTTCAAAGCAATAGTTATATGCAATGGAACATAATATAGTTTGAAAAATTACTAAATACATAGGTATGTATTTAAATTAATAAAAATTAAATAGCGGGAGGTTTTGTGTTGGCCACATCAGATTTTTTTGTTTAAAATTTAAGCCTTGTTGGTGCAAATGGGCATTAGACATCTTTAAAAAATCTGATGTGGCCAGCACATTACATTCCGTCAATTCTATCTATTTTGTACAAATCCCATACCAAAAGTTCCTTGGAAAAGATTCTATATACCCAGTAAAATAGTAATACGAACATATACCTACTATTTTCTACAAATTCCATACCGAAAGTTCCTTGGAAAAGATTCTATAAATCTAATAAAATTATAACACGAACGTAGACTGTAAATTGGACTTAATACTGACATCTGCCAATTAAAATTATTTGAATATTTCAGCTGTTTCCATGATTATAACAAAGCTGCCTGATTTAAGAAAGTTAATCTCTTTATAATTCTTTAACTCTATATCTATTGATTATGAAAGAAAATGTATAATCAAACCTTATACAGAAAAAGATATTCTTTCAAATTGATAATCACATAAAATGTAAAAAAAATGATATTTAACTGCGTTTTTTCAAGAAAAACTGTTAAGAACTTCAAATAAGGGAACTTCCGGTTGACCAATTTTAATTAAAATCTAATCAGATTTTCATATGGATGTAAAGACGAGGAATACAAAAGGATTAGAATCAGGGGCGGCTCGTCCATAAGGGCTGCAGGGCTGCAGCCCCTCCAGTATAAAATAAAGGCTGCAATTTTATTATCGCTCTTAAATATTTATATAATATTTAAAAATAACTATTTTTGGTTTGTAATAAAATACTGCTCAATAGTAATTTATTTTTAAACAATAATTGTATTTTTCAATAAGTCGGTGTGCTATGCGGGCTAGTATAATAAACGTCCGGGCTGGATTCAATTCAGCCCGCAGCGAACAGCACAATTCATGTAGAGAGGGCTACCTAGTGAGGATAAAGTGGTGGGGGTTATGAGTGATTCTCGTGCAGTTTGGGCTGCTACGATTCCAGCCCAAGCTACGTTACGTATAGAGTTTACTGTTTGTACTGTAGACGGTCTGCGCTTTAGTACGCTTTTACTACACATACATAAAGTGTAATATTAAAGTTATCATTATTGTCAGTTTCTTTCTTTTTAATACTAACTTTTAAGTATTAATCATCAAAAAAATGAACGCTGAGAAGAACATTGTTAAATATTTGCAAAACATAAAATTTTCTCATTTGGGACTGCAGGAAAAACTTGAAATTCAAAATTTAGGTCGTCTTACACCAGATTTAAATATTTCTCATTCCTCAATAAGTAGAGCACAGAATTATGTGGGAAAATTTAACTCTAATGTATATAACAAAAGTATTTAGCTAACTGGATGTACAGAGAAAAACGCTTTCTTTTGCTTTTCATTTTTGTTTGGCGGTAATTCATTGTGGATAAAAACAGGAGTAGCAGATTTAAAACATTTAAATGAAAAAATTAAAAACATGAGAAATGTGCTGAACATTTAAAAAGTGTGTGCAATCTTGGCATGTTAGGAACAGTTAAAATTAAAACGCAACTAAGTGAAGCTTATAGGCGAGAAATAAATAAACATAATGAAAACGAGAAAAAATCGTGATATTTTATCTAAAATAATAGATTGTATCGTGTTTTGTGGTAAATTTGAATTTCCCATGCGAGGACAAGACGGAACCGAAAATTCAACCAATCCCGGAGTTTTTAGAGGATTATTAGAATTTGCTGGAAAATTAGATGACAGTTTAAAAAATCGCGCAACAACCTGAGTAGTGATCTAACAATTTATTTCTGTACATGAAAGGGGAAAATATGCATTTGCACATCCCTTGAAAGAAAGTAACTTTCAATTATAAGGCATTTGACCTTGAATGAAAAAAAAAAAAATCGCCTGCGGCGCATTTTTTTTCCTAAATTCCTGGTTGCAGCCCTCCTACTATAATTTCTTACGAGCCGCCACTGATTAGAATTTTTAGAATTGTAGTATTGAAGTTATCATTGGAGACATTTCGACATACAGACACACATACAGACAAACCTACAGACATGATCGTAAATCGTGCTTATTCATTAAAAACTCACCACCGAATTTTTTGACCAGACATACCTTCCTTACCTAAAAGTAACGGAAGGTAAAAATGAAACTGTGCGTGTCTTAGAAAATGTTCAAGCTAAAAGCGCGTTGGCCAAAAATTACAAGTAGTGTCTGATCTCATCTGAGTGTTCGCAGCAGGCCGGGCGTCGGTCGGGTCGCGTTGCTACCGGCAACGGGACGCTCTGACGTCAGAGGATGTTTGCCACCAGAGTTAACCTAATTCGGCGCCAGCCGACGTCACGGACGCGCACCAACTTCACAGATGTAGAAAAGAAAACTCATCCTTCTGATGCACTTAAGATTTTTAGACGGGGGAAAACTTTTCAGTTACGTTCATTACTATTAAATGAACACAGATGGAGAAGTCTTTAAATATGTTTTATGGTGCTTATATTTCTATGGATTGATGTAAAACGAACCAATGTCAATATTAAGTAATTTTGGAAATGAGTTTTTTAAAATCAACTAGAAACTTTCACTGTTAATTCATACTGAAAGCACATTGATTTCTGCGCTATTAATAAACCTCATTAGTGAGGTTAAGATTTACGTTTGCCGCGAAACTCTAAATCAAATCAGAATGTATGAAGTTCTTACGGAAGCGCATTTTCAATGGGGGATTACGGCTCGATCGAATTAAAGGAAAATAGCAAAAAAATACGAATGTATATGCTGAATAACGAATATTAATAAAAAAATGAAATGGTATAATTGAGATATTTCGGAAATAAAGGGTTTTTTGTTATAGCGCTTCGACACTAATATGAAAATATTTTGATTGGCGACCGAGAGACCACCTATCCATGCATAACAAATAGCATGTTAGGAGGTGGGGATTACTACCAATGGAAGTTAAGAAATTCAAATTCGAAAGGAGGGGCTAACATTCCTGTACAGCAGTTTTCAAACAGTTTTCATTTTAACATAAATTTCTTGCATTAAACTTAATAATTTAAATACACCTGTAATTATAAAGTATGTAGACTTATACAGTTCATTCAATTATTTTTATGTAAATATAACTTAAAATAGCATATATTTCAAGAACATTTAGGTCCATGATGAAAACAGTTTGATATAAAAACACATAAATGTGACGTCACGTCAATCTTTTCAAAATTCGGGAGACCATAACTCGCTTATTAATAAGAATTTTTCACCGGATTTTCATCAATAGTCTTAGTTTTCCTAATATTTTCAGATGAAATTATAAAAAAAAATGGTGTAATCCCCATTAGAGCTATTCTGTGTTTCTTAAGTACAATATGTAGTCATTGGTCTTTAGTCTTATAGAATTTGAGAAACCGTTTCTCTAACATCCAGACAAACACACACACGCACACACACACACACACACACACACACACAACACATCCACTCACACATGCACATAGACATCATTGTTATAGATGTTAAAATCTGATTCAAGTGACCTTAAAACGTGCTTATTCACTAAAATGTGGATATGTGATTTTTAAAATGAATCCAATACCTTTTTTAGCGAGAAGTAAAAAAGGTTGATAACATAAATAACAAATAATTTTGTTAAAACGAAATATTTAAATAAACCTGGTTTGTTACAGTAAAAGAGATTTAAATTTAACTTCCGGCTTCGCCGGAAGCAATATCATCGTTGAATTTTTACATGAAAGTAATTTAAATAAATTAACTTTATATTGAAGCCAAATATTTGCATTTTCATAAAGAATTAATGGTTTTTAATTTTTAAAATTACAAAACTTTCATCCATTATCAATTTGTTGTAGGTACCTTTTTTGTTTGAAAAAATATTTTGATGTATTTTATGCTGGAATAGAACATCCTATTTGTCGTAACATTCGATTCCGCAATGAAATAATAAATAAGTAAATATATTATCACAGCGTATTACCCATTAGTGGGTGTGTCAAACTGCTTTGTATGCAGATATCGGCACTCATTATAGATGCATTCGGACCGGGCCGGGCCGGGCTTTGAGGTTTGGATCGACTCGACCCGAAAGTAAAAATTGCCGACCCGACTCGAAGATCGACTCGACAAAAAAATTAACTAGCCCAGCTCGAACATTGACTCGAAATCGAGCCGGGCTTCGGGCCGGGCCGGGCCAAAGCTCGAAATTGGGTGCATCCGGCATTCCCAATGTTGATTTTTATGTTAAGGCTAAATATTTCACTTTTTTCGTGTCAAACTTATAAAAAAAACCTCTACATTCTTATAACTTTCAACATAAATAGTTAAAAAAGAGACCTTTCTAGTGTAAGTTTGTTCTAAAAATTACAGACCTACGAGTATTTAACACTTTGTTCACCAAAGACGTTCGAAAATTTAAACAACTTTTTCACAAATCTTATATAAAAAATATAATTTACATAAAGATTTTTTTATCTAACTTCGTTTCTGCTCAAAAATAGGAGAAGAAATCATTATGGTAGGAACAAAAATCACTTTTTTTTAAGTATACGAGTAATAACAATAATAATAGCAACATCACAATATAATTATTATGCTTTAATGAATAACCTTGAATTCTTGAAGTAAAATAATACATTTTTATTTTTAAAATATTAAGGAAACTGTGCATTTGATTGAACTATAAGATTTTTCGGGCCGGCCCGAAAAGCTCGAATTTTCGGGCCGGGCCAAAATCAAAAGTCCGACTCGCCTCGATTTTTGAAAATGATTAGCTCGATTCGGCCCGATAAAAAATATCTTCGGCCCGGCTCGATGATCGACTCGAAATCGAGGCAGGCTTCGGGCCGGGCCGGGCCAAAGCTCGAAATCGAGTGCATCTCTAGCACTCATTACTAGCGTGAGCGTGGAGAGTTTTTCAAATTTGATAACAATTTAGAATTATGTCAAACAGGCTTTACCCATTTCTGGGTGTACCAGTTCGCATTTTTATTTGTTCTCAATGCTATCGCAGAGAAGCACCACAGGTGTCACTTTCATACTAAGTATAATAATATAATAAAAGTGTATTCCGTGTTATCTTTATAGGTACTCAAACACTGAACATATTCTCGATTCTTCCGTTTTACTATTACGGTGCATATCGGTAAAATGTCTTCCAGCTTATAACACAATTATCTAATATCTAATTTATCTCCTCTTGGTATAAGTTGTGTAAGTGAGTAAGAAATTAATCCAACGATAGTCTCAAGCTTGTTGCTGTTGATATTGATCTTGCTGGAGGCAAAAGCAGATTGTAATCGTTAGAGGGTGTCGCTTTGCTTCCTTATCCTTACTGCGGCTTTAATTTCTTCCTATTCATAAAAACCAAACAATCCTTTCTCTCTTTCCGGACGACCTGGTTCACCATACGTTTCGAGTAATTACCCACAAATGATATTCTCTACGTTTATCTCGACGGTTACAACCGCAAGAATTTACTAAATTCTTTTTCAATATTCCAAATTATTATTATTACTTACTGAGACCTGTAAGATCGTTATAACACGGTCTTAACTTAGTTTTCTGGAAGTAATTCAAGAGTTCTCTTGAAGCCAGTTACTGCCCCAGTAAAAAAACCTGGCATAGTTCTCAGGCCCTTTCCTTTTTGCTGAGAGCGATTGCTTCTTCGCGTTAGTCTATGAAGGTGAAATGAATTTCTTCGTAAGGCCCAGAAAGTTTCTCCAGTATAAAGCTGCATATGACTTCTTTTTATTACCTCTCGCTAAAATTCGCATATCCAAATTTAAGTGAATAAGCACGATTTAAGGTCCCTAGAATCCGATTATAACATTTTTAAAAGGATGTCTGTGTGTGTTTTTTTTGTGTGTGTGTGGATGTGTGTATGTGTGTATGTGTGTATGTCTGGATGTTGTAGACACGATTCCTCAAAAATCATAAGACTTAAAAATTGTTTAACTATGGATTCCTCAATCTGATATTCCTGGGAAGAGCTGAAAAGGTTTTGGTAACAATTGAACAACCGGAAGTAGTAGTTTCTGAGAAAAATTCTTCTAAATATAATTTTTTGGAAATTTTTGTTATTAAATATTGAAGAACATAAAATTCTCCATCTAATACACTTAAAATTTTTATTATATCTTGTATAGATTTAGAGATAAAGACACTATAATATATAGAGTAATTTAATCGCAAAGGCCAAGGCACTAAGGAAACCAGTTGACAAATTCCAATGTTTATAACATAGTTTTTAAATGACACATGTCAGTGTCAAAAATCAACAGTTTTAGTGACATTCTGACAGCTTTTTCTGGGAAGTATATTTAATCTTTCTTATTGTTTTATTAATTAAATATTTGAAATTATAGGTAAAATGCATATATCCATCAGAAATACCGCCAATCTGGTTAATGAATTGGAAGAATTTTTAACATTTAGAAACTTCCTCATACAATGAAAAATAGATATAATTAAAATTATATGTGTGCAGAAGATATGTTGAATACAATAAAAATCAGTATTTGGGTAAAGTTCTGTATCTTTTTGTTATAAAACGACGGTTTGAAAGGAAAGTGCAATACAATACTTATATAGCCTAATATGGAAATGGCGAGAGGTCTTGTGCTGGCCACAACAGATTTTTTAATCTTCTTTATATAGCTTTGCAAGAGTCTATACAGTTAGGTCCGTAAATTATTATAACTGATCATTTTTTGTGTTTTTAGTCATTTTCATTGTCGTAATCAAATTTTCTTTGTTGTAATCAAGCATTTCTCTATTGTAATCAAAAATCTTTTTTAAAAACCCTGTAGGGCCATAATTAGAACATATTTTTTAAAACAATAATTTCATTGCTTTAATTCCTGAAGGTAAATATTTAGTGGGACATATTTTCATTAAATTACCTGTAGCATAATGCCCGGGTTGGTATAAAAATATAGAATAATAATTATTATAATAATAAGTTATTTTGTAAGAATGGTCATTTTTTTATTGAAATCAAACTCCTTTTACTGTAATCAAGTATTTCTTTGTTGTAATCAACTCTTTTTGTTAACCGAATTATAGTAATAAAGAATTCATAACTTTGTGGCCTATATGTAAAATATTTATCGAGTGTTCAGCAGAATGTCGAAGGGCCCCCTAGGGCTTCGGGCTCCTATGCGCCGGCATACGTTGCATACACCTATTTACACTATTGATCATTGTATTTTGTGTTTTACCCTTTTGTGTTGTGTGTACATTAATTGTTTAAATATTAGCTATAGGCTACGTATGCGCTTCCTAATGTTTTATACCACAGTTCATACATCGTCCTGTTCATTTCTTGTTTCGTTTAGTTTCCTAATGTTCAAATCTTGACCATGAAGTTTGCCCAGATGAATTTCGCGCCCTCTCAATTTAAAAAGCACACTCCGCAGTATAAATTATAAATAAAAATACTACCAATAATTCAACCGATTCCAATTCAATAAATTATTATCATATACAATTTATCCTCCAGAGTGTACATTTTAAATTGCAAGCGCACGAAGTCCATCTGCGTCAACTTCATTGTCAAGAGTTAAACGTTAGGAAACTGTGAAAAACAGTTTCTTCTGGGTCTACTTTTGAACCATTCGTAAACCAAGACAGATAGTTCTTGTGGAATGCTGGTCTGAAGGCGATTAAAATAAACTACTTACGCTTAATCTACTGTTTAACTATTTTCTTTTCAATCAAAAAGAATATTGATAATAGATTAATCCTACCTTCAAACTGCTGTAATAAACCAATATGATATGCGTGTACCCGTTTAAATAGTAAATGATTATGAATGATTTTTTTTTCAGGAGCTGAGTCCTTGGGAAGTGTACCTCGAGCCGACTGCAAGGGAACTGATGGAAGCTTTAAGGGCGCTGTTCATCCAAACGCATTGGCACTCTTTCACGGTACTAGCCGATGCGTCCGTAGCCAGTAGTGTTCTTCTGCGAAGAGACCTGGTCACGATATTAGAAGCTCCTCCTCTTAGACCTACCATCGTCAGACTGCCTAACGCTCATCAGCCTCAAGCTTTATTTCGGTAAGATATGAAGAGGGAATATTATTTATTTATAGTTGTTGTTCTCAATGTTACTTATGCCCGTTTGCACCAACAAGACTTACGCTTTAAGTCTTCTCAAATTTTAAGTCTGACCTAAATTTCTTTGCACCACGTACAAATTGGGAACTTAAAATCCTAAGCCAGGCTTAAATTTAAGCCCCCTTCGTTGTACGTACCTACATACATAATTCTTAAATAATTTACTTTACTGATTTATTCAGAAGAATTAATAATGTATTTAAAGTATGTTTCAGTAGATACTGGTATAAAAATACAATCCCCAGGTGTGTCATTTGAACTCGTATTTCGTTATTCAAATATCGCTAAAATAATAAATCCCGAATATTATTTCCAGTTATGTTATATTTATATAAATTTTACTTGCCCAAAACCAATGTTTTAATTATAAGATTATAAGTAAATAATAGTCATTGGCGCATTTATAATATAATTATTTCTTATTAATTCATGTTTATATTATTTAATAATTAATTTTTATGTTTTACGCATGTGTCAAAATAAGTGTGAAGTTAAATTAGAGAAATTCCCTAGAATATCTCGGCTTACCTAATCTCAGTCCGGCTTACCGTTAAAGTTTACTTAGCAAAGTCAAGGCTTAAATTTTGTTGGTGCAAACGGGCATAAAGACCCCAATTGATTCTATGAACAAAATTACAAACTTATACAAATTGCAATTGAACCAATGTAACAATAAATAATTAAACTTTGCTTGAATGTGGAAATCCAAACCTCATTTCGAAAGTAAATATACACCGGAGAGAAAAGGAAACCATATATCACTTGTACGCCGTCGCGTTCATATAAATCTTAACTTTGAGGCTTCGATCGTTCGGCAAATACAAAAAAAAACTTAAATGCAATAACACCAGATGTTGATAAATCGAATGCCGGATTTTTTCCTTTCCACTTGATTGTTTCAAAGGAAATAAAATTAGAAAAGAGAATAGAAAAATCCGTCTTTTTCAAGCAGGAGATTTGATAAGTTATTCTTGATTACAGTAATAAAAGAATGACATAGTTTTTCATCTGCAAACTTTCTGTTATAAATCATCTTCAACCATTAATTTTACGAGTTTATCGGAGCCGGAGGGAATAAAGTTTTATCGATATTAAAAATGAATTTAATCTTTTCCAAGTTTTATTGTAAGTTTGACTTTACAGGTACAAAGCTTAAAGGCTTCTATGAACAATGAAATAAGTTTTTATTGAGCAACGGTTTAATTTGACGTGGAAGCCTTTAGATTTTAGTGTTCGCGTCACGCGAAACTTGTGATCTTATTCTAATTGGTTGGTAAACGGGATGAAGCTGTCACCGCATGATGGCGCGTCGATCGGAAAAGAACTTAAATAACGAGACACAAGATTGCTGCCGAGGGTGGCACTTGCAGCTCAATGAGCTGGATCATTCGAACGGGCAGCTTTTGTTCGCTCCGTTGATTGTAATAAATATCTACTTCTAGTGGAGAATTTTCCACAATTAAAACATCCACGTATAAGCTCTAACAACTATATGTTCGGCCATTCGGTGATTTATTGTAAATAATTGTTGATGTAAATTGATGAAATCAAGTAGCTTTGGTGGGAAATTTTATGTAAAGCTAGGTTTCCACATGCAAAGATTATTGGCGCCAATTTTATGGCGCTAATTTTAGTGGCACCAGTATGTTTCCATAATTTCTATCAGTTTTCAACTGGCAAAAGATTAAAAATGGCGTCAATTGAGTTGCCTCAAGCAAGCATTAATATGGTAATGCAAATTTTATCTGTTGAGCTTCAAAAAATACTTAATAATTTGGAAAAATACTACCTTTTTTTTAGTTTACACTGAAAGAAAAACTTTGTTAGATTTACATATCGTGAATTGTTAAATTATTTTGTAAAACATACAACAAAATGTTGGTTTAGAGAACAGTTATTTGAATAAAATGAACTTTTTGGTTTGTTATTGCAACAACCATAAATTGTTAACGATATTTGAATTATTAAAATAACCAGAATTCATTGTTAAATTCAATTATTAGGCGTACAATTTGAGTTGTACATAAAACAACTACTTTGTTAACTGAACTAATTAAAATGTAAGTTCAACTATTCAGCTAGAATGAATGTCCAACTATCACATTGTAAAATATAAACTTAAAACTGTGTTTACAACAACGGGGATTGTAAAGCTAACATTCATTATACAAGCAATACTACATTTCGAACTACGAGAATACATTTTTCAATCTGTATTTTTCTTGAAACGTTGTATTTACAAAAAAGAATTTCATATTACAAAGCCAAATGTTAATCTGAAAGCTTAAATTGTGAATATAACAATTTACATAGTTACTTTTACTAGTATTGCTTGAATTGCGCCCTTTGTCTTAGTTGCCAGTTTGAGCCTGAGCATCGAAGTGAATGCACGTGTTGGTTAATATAAAAATCAGGTAAACAAAAATACAATGGAGGGCATAGAAATTGTACACACTGAATTTGATGTACCCGAAATCATAGGCGTTGAACAACTGTTAGAAATTTGGGGGCTTAAACATTTGTGGCCAACATTCCAAGGTATTATTGTTTATTATTATATTAAATATTATTATTATTGTTAATATTTATTGACATATATATTGCAGATCATAATATTGATATGTTTTGCCTTGAGCATATGATCGAATCGGATATTGTACATTTAATAGCTAATATATCGGATAGAATTAGATTTAGGTATGAACTAAATAATTACAAAAAACTCAACACAAATTTAGATGAACTTGCTGATGTCCCCGACTTAAAACGGCCAAAACTGGGGACTGATGCCTCTGATGGGTCAAATTCAAATAAGAGTGTGACCACGAAAGTTGTAATTCTGAAATAATTTAACTTTTACTTACACATATTTAAATTCAACATTTTACTTACAGCTTCTGTCGGATATAATATCAAATCATGCCAAAGGATTATATATACTAACATATTATACAAACGAAAAAAAACTGGACTCAAAGTGTCGCTCCAATTTGGTTGACATTGTAGTTGATCACTACATTAAAACAAATAAAGGAATGAACAAAGAAGATTTTATATATATTTCAGATGAAATAGTTAAATTGTTTCCTAAGGAAGAAAAGGTATAGGCATAGGCACTTTATTTTGCAGTATACCTATGTATATATATATATATTCATTTTTAATTATTTTAGGAAACTTACTACATACCTGCCTATAAACATAATGGTACATACATTCCATCAAAAGGAAAATTAATAGACAAGTTTAACAATGTGTCTCGCGAACTTCGAAAAATAGGGTTAATTCCAAATCGGCGATCTATTAAAGAATTCGCCGCTGATCACTCAAGCCAACTGACAACTATTGATTCAAATAGTAAAAAAATACGGTGCAATAATTAGTTTGTACATTTTTAAATTACGTATTTTTTAGACGTTCCGCAGGAAACTCAAGAAAGTCACAAATTGTGGCTATTGAATGGAAAAGAACCGTGGCATTTAGTTGAACAGAAGTGGCACGAATCATATCAATTACGTAAATCTTATTACAATACAAATGTAGAAAATATTTACAAAATAATTGATGAATGGCCGGCTTTTAAATTACCACTAGGATATATATTGGTATGTGATGGTTATTACAAAATGTACTTTGTTAAATAATAAGTTGTTTAACTACGAATATTTCTAGATCGAAAACGATTTCCAGCAATTGTATTCAGGAAAATCTGAATTACTATTTAACAAATGGCCAGAATTTATTAACAAAATTTTACCAATTTTAAAATCTAAAATTAAAGACAATACTCCCGAGATAAAATTGTTGCAATATATTACCAACAATGACAGTTTAGAAAATGGTATGTTTGAACATAAATATTAAATATTGAATGACATATAATAATTTGCTAAAATTCGTAGAACCACGTGATTTGATAGTACTTATATTACTAATCTCTATACTTCCACCGACCTGTAAAATCCCTGTCAAAACAACTACTCCTGTTGGAAACAAACTTACTTGGAAGCCCACAGTCACAGAATGCAAAGAATCTTTTATTTTAGAAGTAAAAGTATGTACATATATATCTACACTTTTCTATTGCATATAATTTAAATTACTATTATGTTTTAGAGCATTAATGACGTACAACATATTATTAACGAGCGAAAAGAAAAGTTGCAATCTCTAGGACTCACATTTCAGCCGTTCATAATTTACATTGGAGAGACAACTAAACCAGAGGAATTTATTGTGTTTTTCGATAATATAAAATACAAATTTAATTCAATTCTTAAAGCTGTGGATATTACATTTAAATTACACCAGGTATTAAATGTTAATTATAGTCCGGAATGCTGCCATATTTGGCAATTTCTCCAAAAATATTTTTATGAAATTAATACTGCATGGGACAAAAAGTTACCATCTATCGTCTCATTAATTTCAGACTTAAAATAACAATATGTTTAAATGTTTTGTTTGCCAAAATCAATTTAAAAACATATTTATATTATTTCGACATTTTAAATTTAATCATAATTTAAATTCAAATAGTACCTATACATGTAAGGTAAACAATTGTTTTCGATCATATCCTAGTAGTAAAGCATTTAAAAAACACTTGATTGCTAAACATAATGATCTTAATGATGTCGAAATTCAGAGTGAAAATTCTCATGGACCAAATGTGCTCAACATAAATACAGAAGCTATCTCAGAAACTTTAGAAAGTCAATACGACAGTGAATGTATAAACGCTTCAAGTTCAAATGCAAGTCCTAATGATTTTTCTGGTAATTTTGAAAATGCATCCGTTTCATTTGTAGCAAAATTACATAGTTATAATATGTTAAATAGAAAACAATGTCAAAATATTTTAAATGATGTAGCCCAATTTATTTCAGAAAGTATTTCGAATGAGTTTAGTTATTTAATTGAGAAACTACCTGAGGTTGAATATAAGTCAGATTTATTAGGACTGCTTAGAAAAATTGAGCATCCTTTTACGAATATTGATACAGAGTATAAACTTATAAAATATTTAAAAGAAAAAGGTGCATATATAGAGCCACAACAATTTATAATTAATAATTCTGTTGTTCACTTCTTAAAAAACGGTTTACCTCAAACTGGCCCAAAAGAAATCAAAGGTGTTTACATTGCTCTTCGTCAAACGTTCAAATTATTTTTTGAAATCCCGGGAATACTGGAATTTACATTAAATTATCAAAAACAGTTGTATAATGATGATTATACAATATCAAATTTTATTCAAGGTTCTGTATGGAAAAATAGATTAAAAAATTATGAAGGAAAATTAGTAATACCGTATTTTTTATATTTTGACGATTTTGAGACAAACAATCCCTTGGGATCACATTCAGGAAGTCATTCTTTGGGAGCAGTTTATTGTAAAGTACCAACAATTCCACCAGAATATCAATCATTGTTGGAAAATATATTTATTACTATGTTATTCCACTCAAAAAATAAAGAATTTGGAAATTCCGCAATATTTTCTATTTTAATTAACGAAATAAATTTCTTATTAAAAAATCCAATGGAAATAATTGTTAGAAATAAGAAAACTGAAGTATATTTTGTGTTTGGACTTTTTCTGGGGGACAATTTAGGCCTAAATACTATATTTGATTTTGTACAATCATTTTCAGCGAACTATCCTTGTAGAATATGTAAAATTCATAAAAGTATGCTCAAAGAACAATGCACAGATATACCAGAATTATACAGAAACAGAGATAATTACACCACTGATATTGACACAAATGACGTTTCTTTAACTGGTATTAGACAAAATTCTGTATTCAATTCTATAACAAATTACCATATAACTGAAAATTGTGTAGCAGATATCATGCACGATTTATTTGAAGGCGTTTGTCATTATGACCTTAGTATCATTATTTTGCATTATATTGATGACATGAAACTTTTTAATCTTGAAACATTTAATAATAGAAAACAATTATTTGATTATGGACCGATAGACATAAATAATTTATGTTTGCCTATCAAACGGGACGATTTAATTAAAAGAAAATTTAATATGTCTGCGTCAGAAATGAAAACTTTCATAAAATATATTTCGCTAATGATTGGAGATTTAGTACCTGTTAATGATGAGATCTGGAATTTGTTGATATTATTAATAAAAATTTGTGACATTGTTTTGATGAATAGTGTTACCGAATCTTGTATACAGCATTTAAAATTAATGATAGAGGAGCATCATATATTGTATAAACGTTTATTTCGCGATCATTTTAGGCCTAAACATCATTTTATGTTACACTATCATAATGTAATTAAAAGTCTTGGACCATTGAAGCACATCTGGTCAATGAGGTTTGAAGCAAATCATCGAGAATTGAAACAGTTTTGTGATTCAACTACATCAAGAAAAAATATTCCTTTAACATTAGCTATAAAGTCTCAACTAAAAATGGCGAATAGAATTTTGGATGAAAGAGGGTTTGAAAATCTAGTTACAATCGGCCCGGTAGATATTGTAAAATCAAAATATTTACAGTATTATGATAATTTTAAGGATATGATTGATTCGATTGAAATAGTTTTGGCAAATTATATAATTACAAATTCTGTTAAAGTTAAACCTGGAATGATTATTACAAAATCAAATGATTCAGTTAGCACAGAAAATGCTGTTAATTTTAATTTCTTTTATATAGTTTACATAAGTGTACATGGAAAAACTGTTAATTTTCTTTGTAAATCTATTCCTATATTGGGATTTAATTCTCATCTCGAAGCATACCAGATAAATAATCCTATAAATGAATTTGAATGTATAAAACTCAAAGATATATTCAGTATTACTACTTTCCATAAGTTGCCTAATGGCGATATATATGTTCGTATATAAAATGTACATATAGACTAAATAACAAAATGTTCCTTATTTTTGTATATGTATATATGTATACTTTGTTTACCTATTTATCTATTTTTTGTATTGTTATACCAAAAATAAATTATTTATAAAAATTAATAACAATTGGTTTTAATTTTTTTACATTGTGCTCTTTTGTATTAACATTTTGCATTATTATATGAACAATTAAAAAGTACAAAAATAACAAACCTCATAGTTTCTTCTACCATTTACGTTGTCATGAAAATCTTTTACATTGTAATAGGAATTATTTATTTTTATTATTGTAACTTTTTGGACGGTAAAATAATTTATTTAAATATTTTAACGAACAAAATACAATTGTGAAACGTACATTTGCACATTGTTAAGTTGACTATTCCAAAGTTACCAGATCGCAATAACGTACAACATTCACTGTACATTTGCAATTGTAAAAATTAGACTTTAATTTATTGTAGAACCAACAATTTTCAGGTAACAATTTAGAATTGTACTATTAACAATTAAATTTGTTGGCGCTATTTTAATCAAAATAGCTGTTGGTTGCACCTATTTAATGGTTAGACCAACATAACTTTTTTCTCAGTGTAAGTTCTGTAATTTATTATTTTAACCCAACGTTTCGGCACCATAAACTGGTGCCTTCTTCAGGGAATACAATGACATGTTGTAATTTGTAATATGTATACAATTTTTTCTAAACTTTTTCTAACATCTGTTAATAAAGAGTACGGCTGCGGTATTTCGCTACCGATAAAGCGTCTCTGAGTTATACAGATCATTTCTCTGCCAGTTTTTGGGACGGGTTTCCTCTGGCAAAATGAGATTTTTTCTTGAGAAGTTGCATGTTCGCCGTCCATGTTTTTGCCGGACATGCATATTTTTGTCTAGAAAATTGTATACATAAAAAAGGTAACATTTATGAACATTTCTTGTTACCTTGGTTACTTGTTGTTTTTGTTATTTCAAAAAATATGTCATTGTATCCCCTGAAGAAGGCACCAGTTTATGGTGCCGAAACGTTGGGTTAAAATAATAAATTACAGAACTTAAACTAAAAAAAGGTAGTATTTTTCCAATTAATAATATGAGTTCTGAAAGATATTTTAATAACTTAATAATTTATCTTTAGCAGAGTTTACATCAAAATCTTTGACTGAGCCAGACATAACCTCATCAATTTTTCTCAATACATCATGTCTTTTATTTCGAACGAGTTATGAGATGATTTTATATTGGAAAAATGGTGGCCCAAAATTATTATTATTTTTTGATATCTCCTTTCTAGTATCTTCTAGACAAAAAGTATAAGAGAACAAAGTTGGTGCTCGCCATTTTTTATACAAAAAAGGATTCTTGCTGTTTTACTAAGATGAACAAAGAGTTACGTTAAAAGATAATGGGCCCATAAACCATATTTTTTAATTATTTTTCATTGAAAGTTCGTTTAATTTTGAAGCAATTCGTGGTATCAAAAAGTCATAATTGTTTTTTGTATAACTGCAATTGATTTTTAAAGAAACCTATAGCTATCTTTCTCACACCAGTTTCTGTAGTAGGCTGCGCGAGAAAGATACCAATAGTGTGACGTCATCTGTGGCCCTAGAAATAAATTCAAATAACTCGCAAAATAATTATTAAAAAAATGTTTTTATCTTAATCGTTATTTATTGAGTAGTACATTAAGGATAAAGTGTACATTTTATTATTTTTTATTATGGTTTATGGGCCTATTAACCAAAATTACAATTTTTTAAAGAAATTTAAAATACACAAAAAAATTGCAATATTACGTAATTAATATTTACTTTAACAGCTTTTAATATTTATAACAGTTTGCGTCGAATTAAGTAATATTTCGATGATTTTAAAGTTACTTTTGTCAATGTATTTCCTACCACTCTAACATGTTTAAAGATAGGATAACGCGTTTTAAAAATTTAAATTCGGCATGAAATACATTTTCATGTCGCATATGTATATTACACGATTTTTACCATTGGGCGATTCGCGAGTAACTTAATGAAATTCTTCTATTTTAAACATCTTATAATTTTCCACGTTTTTATCCAAAATTTTGACAAGATTAAAAATAAACGCTATTACGTAGATAATACGTGTGGAAGTGAAAGAGAAATATGTCGATTAACAGATACTATTTAAGTTATTAAATAATTTCCTGAGTTTAAGTTGTAAATCGCGAAAAGCTCATCCGAAAAAATTGTGTAATACATGATACGAAAAAGAATTTCATGCCGAATTCAAATTTTTAAACCTCGTTATCTTATCTTTAAACATGTCAGAGTGGTGACAAAATAAAACAAAACTAACTTTGAAGAGGTTCCAAAATTTAATAATACTCCTACAGGTACAGTACAGTACAGTTTTTAGATTTTTTGAGCGCCCCAATAAGCCAGGCGCCCTGAGTCACTGCCTAATGCCCGGTTTTTCAGTCACGGTTTAAACTAAAAATTTGGTTCAAGTTCAGGTTCAAGGTTTAAAGTGTTTTTCAGTCTGGCTTAAACCTTGAACTCAGCTCAAATTTGACATCAGTTTGACATGCACGTGAACCGTCAACGTTTCTAGCTTAAGTATCGAATTTTTGGTTCAGTGGAATATTTTGACAGTAATTTGGAAATTGATTCATTAATTTTCACTTATTTTGTTGACATATTGATATCTTGTCATAATGTATTGGCATTACAATAAGGTAGGTACCTATTATAAATAGAATAATATGAAGAATGAAAATATTGTTAATTTTATCGAATACCCGAACCGAGATAGAATACCAAAAATGATACGACCTACAATAACACGGTTTGTATAACGGGATGATTTTGATTATTTTGTAAGATATCTATTAAAGAAATGAAGTTATGCGAGTACCTCAAGGAATTGTACCAAATACGTTCTCGTACTAATTGGCCAATAAAAATATATAAAATGCATTAATGAATATTTAGGAATTCAGCGGTGCCACCTGAACACATGCTACTTTTAACATTTGATTTTTGGCTGTAATTCTTGAATTTTATCAATTAAAATGGTAGGTAAAACTTGAATAAGAAGACTACCACTAGTAGATTAAAAAAAAACTTTTCATTTACTAATTTTTATTTTGAGCCTTTTAATTTTCATACTTCTTTTTAAATATAATAGAATTTCGACACCTATATTAATTAATTTGATTACTAATTTCTTCCCATCACTTTTCTTTGTCCTTATAAAATATCTTTCCCCTCTTTCTACATTCCTTAATACCATATCCATCAAAATATCTAGTTCTTCAGGGTAAAAATTTGTAGCTTTCTTGTAATTTCCATCAATATTTTCCATTTTTACTTCAAGAATAATACTTAAATATGTCAGCGTGGAGTGATCGAGTGTCAAAATGACATATTAATGATCAAAAAATTGAATAAAAGCGTAAATTACACAGCACATCTTCAATATTATGACATTTGTTTGAAGTTCAACTGAACTAGTTCAAAAATACAAATTGTAAACAAAAAATAGTTCAGATTCAAGTTCAAGGTTCAACTGAGCTGAAGTTCAAACGGCCACTGAAAAACCGGGCATAAGTGGCTCACGCCTTGAGCCACTGCCTAAGTGGCTCACGCCTTGAGACGCCACTGTTAAATGGCACCAAAAAGTATAACTGCTTCATACTTTTGGTGGCGCGTTGATTAGCCGTGGCAGTCTGTCACATTTCAAATGTACCGTTCATCCACCCTTTTCTATTATATTTTATTATTTCCAGACGCCTAGCAGACGTATCCAGATCAACTCGAGGCGTCGTCATCCTAATGTGTTCTCGCATAGGCGCCGGCCGCGTTTTGGACGAAGCCCGCCGCCTAAACATGCTGGACGGCCACTTCGTCTGGTTGTGGATCGACACCCAACCAGAACTAAGTGGTCCTCTACCCACCGTACAACCGTTCCCCACTTCAGAACCACTTCCCACTCAACCTACACGCTCCCGAGAAAGAAGACGTGTTGATGACATCTCCAACATGCATTTGGATTTTTTGGTGAAGAACGATCAGTATCTGATGTTTCATAGAGAAAGGGAGGAAAGTTCTACTCCTAGGCCTAGACGAATTAAGGTGACAGCGACTCCTATAGCTGGGGATACTGAACTACCGGCTGGATTGTTGAGCATAAGAGCTACGCCGATGAAAGTCGATAAGCAATTGGTGAAAGGGGCAGTTAGATTGTTGGTTAGCACTCTAAGGGCTGTTCTAGCGAGATGCCCAGCTTGGTTGGCTCAAAGTATAACGATTGACCATCTGTCTACGTCGTGTTGGACGCCAGCTACAGCGACGGAGTTTAATTTCTCAACTGTTTTTGCTAGGTGAGTCACTACTTTGTTTACTAAGGTAACATCTGAAATCTTGCATACAAATTGAATTAAACTCAAATGAATTTGTTGGAGCGTCAATAAAGTTTGCTTAGGTAATGAAGTTTGCGATACTTTAACTTAGATGTCATACTTAAGACGATTTTATAGCAGTCTTCAAAATGATGCAAAACATGAGATTCGCGCGAAACACTACAGTCCTCATTATTGAACTATTTATACAAACTATACATATTATGAAAGAAGAAAGTAAATTCAACAAATTAATATTTTTTGAATATTTTTATTAGGGGCCAAGTTATAACTATTTGAAAAACAGCTATTTTTGATAGTGTAAGATAAAATATCTGATGTGGACAGCACATGACTTCCTTGTACGCCTGTTACACTATACATATTTTGTTAATAATTAAAATATGTATTATAACAGACCCAATCATAAAATTGCGCGTATTGGACATAATTTGACATCAACATTTTATTTTTTTTGTTATTTTTTGTCCTAATCCATAGCAAACTTAATTAGAGAATAAAAGAGCTAATTTAATCATAATTAATGTTTTCGACGTAGAATTCAATTCTCTAAATCTTTTATTTGAAGTATTTATTACTAAAATCAAAATAACACCATTTTTCAAGAAAAACTGAAAACATCTTCAGGTTAGACTATTTTAACCAAAATCTATTATGTTATTCCCATTGATATAGAAGTCTTATATATCAAATTTGAAAAGTTTTGGATTATATTTTAATATAGTTTTTCATTAAAATCTATTATAGGCTTCAAGTAAAGTACCACTTCCGGGTAGACCAATTTAACTAAAATCTATTATGTTATTCCCATTGATATACAAGTCTTATATATCAAATTTGAAAAGTTTTAGATTATATTTTAATATAGTTTTTCATTAAAATCTATTATAGGCTTCAAGTAAAGTACCACTTCCGGGTAAACCATTTTAACTAAAATCTATTATGTTATTCCCATTGATATAAAAGTCTTATATACCAAATTTGAAAAGTTTTGGATTATATTTTAATATAGTTTTTCATTAAAATCTATTACAGGCTTCAAGTAAAGTACCACTTCCGCAAGTTATGTAATGACCAAAAAGGGAGGTGCACAACTAGATGTTATAACAGTTCTAAATACAAAATTTTAACTTTCTACGGCTTCCCGTTTTTCAGTTATGCGAGATACGTACATACGTACGTACGTACAGACGTCACGACGAAATTAGTCAAAATGGATTCAGGGATGCTCAAAATGGATATTTCCGTTGAAATCTGGAAACCGAAATTTTTCGCGATTACAATACTTCCTTTACTTCGTACAAGGAAGTAACAATGACGCGTGCGCAATTGTCTTTTAAGGCTTTTCTTTCTAAAAATTTACTCAGTTGTTCAAATACCCTAAAAATGCATACTTTACAATTAAATAATATTATTACCAAGTTTATATATCTACCCAGAATTATTGCCCCAATAGTCAAAATACCCTAAATTCAGATAAAAACTTAAAAATTTTCAAAAATCTAATTTTCATGTTTTATGTATCTAGATACTTCTCAATGCGCTGATTCCAAATTTTGAAACCGCAGCTCGATATCTCTTTTCGTTCTCGAAATATTTAGATTCAAAGTTTTGCCCAATACTGCCCATTTTTGGGTAGTACCCCAAAAATGGGTTGAGATATGAATTTGGCGACATCACCATTCGATTCTACGGGCAAAATTACCTAAGTAGACCAATTTTCATAATTTTTGAACTGCGCATATAATCTCTAGAGCAAAATAATTGAAAATTGCCAGAAATCGCAAAAATCTAAGGTGTACCCCTTGCGATTTTTTCAGATTTTGGCCATTTTCAGGGGTTTTCAAACTTTTATTCATAAAAAATGAACTGGTTAGTAAAAAATTATGAAAATTGGTATACTTATGTATTTTTGTCCGCAGAATCGAATGGTGATGTCGCCAAATTCATATATCGACCCATTTTTGAGTTACTACCAAAAAATGGGCAGTTTTGAGCAAAACTTTAAATCTAAATATTTCGAGAACGAAACGAGATATCGACCTGTGGTTTCAAAATTTGGAATCAGCGCATTGAGAAGTATCTAGATACATAAAAATTAGATTTTTGAAAATTTTTTATCTAAATGAGGGGTATATTGACTTTTGGGGTAATAATTCAAAATGGATAGAGATATAAACTTGGTAGTAGTATTATTTGATTGTAAAGAGAATGTTACATAAGTGTACGCATTTTTAGAGTATTTGAACAACTGTGTGAATTTTTAGAAATAAAAATGGATAAATGCTATAAAAAAGTTCCTTGGAAAAGATATTTAAGAAAAATCATTAATTTGGAAAGGTATATAGGATGTTCATTTCAAATGGGCCACATTGCAATCTCGAGAACTTTAACTGCAAAGACTGTTAACTGGACAAACAATTTCTATTTTACAAGACAAATTTAAGAAAAAGAAAAATTATATTTTTCGACTAGTAGTTCTCAAAATGTGGAACCCAACCTTTTTATTGTAAATTAGAACATATATTTTATATTTCTTTATTCGTTAGATTAGATTTTTGAAAAAAATTATTATCTAAATGTGGGGTATATTGACTTTTGGGGCAATAATTCAAAAATGGGTAGTAATATTATTTGATTGTAAAGAGAATGTTACGTAAATGTACAAAATTTGGAATCAGTGCACTGAGAAGTATTTAGATACATGATAATTAGATTTTTGAAAATTTTGAAATTTTATCTGAATAAATATATTCTGCCCTTATAAAACCAGGAGTAAGCATACCTATATAAAAGAAAAAATTGGAAATTCCACTCTTCATTTAGCGTGATAGTAACTTAATCATTATTAGCTTTATTATGCACTAATTTGGATATTTTGGATCCAAGTATAGCATATCACGCGTTGTATGGGCATTTACTCGCTGCGTTACTTCCTTTATAAGTTTTGTATATAATATAAATTCCCGGCATGGCGCGTCACTATCGAAATACCTGCAGCATTTTAGTCTAATTAGCAGAACAAAGAGCCGGGTAATCTCGGCAAGTATCGAGCCACAATACAGCTACATCCGCGTATAATTACTAACACTCTCCCTATCCACCAGCAACAACAACTCTTATAAATTATACACATCATTTAAATAAATTTTATGCAATTAACGAACAAAGATTGAAACGGAACTAGCAATAGACCTTATCAATTTATCAGTTACTTATCTCTTTCTTAATCTGCACCTAGTAAATAAAATGGTCAAATATATTGCATTCACTGAAATACTCGGTTAAATTAGTACACCCAAAGAAATTTTGCTTTAATACTTATTGAATTGCAGGTTAAATCAATAATTTTTGCTTTTAAAAAGGATCCAACAAAGTTTAAATTTGATTTAAAAGTACCCTTGCTTTCAACCTTTAATTAGGAGTTTGAAACAAAAGTAAATACTTTTATATCTAAAGCAAATTTGTTAAAAGTATTATATTCATCTTTAAATCATATAGTATTTAACTGAAAAGTATTTAATTTTAAATTAAAAACGTATGACTTCAGAACAACGTTTTTAAAACATTAACTCAAAATAATCGATGCAATAAAATCAAATGCAGTAGTATTTAATTAGAAAAAATATTTATTTTATTTAATTTTATTCTACTTATAATTTTATTAATTATTCGAAATAAAATATTGGTGCACTTAAGGAAGAAAAATTTTAAATTTAAAATTACGTAGTAGGTACTCAAACTCGTCATTTATTTTAATAATTATACAAAAATTTAAAAAACATGCCGGGTCTTTATGTGAAAGAAATACTTTTATTCTAATCTTATATGGTACAGACAGGGAACTTATTTCTAACAAGATATTTACAGATAATAGTATCTGTGTATATTATTTACAAAACATATTTATTATGTTGCCTACCTTAAATCTAAATGAACTTATTTCATACAACATATTTATTTGTACTTGTAATTTTATAGGTATATTTGGAAATACATACTAGATTTTTTCCCTTACAATACATAATTATGGTTGTGATTGAAGGCGGTAGTTGATTTAACCACTCTTGTACCTTTGTAGAGTTAGTTTCATATGTATTACATCATTCACCGAACTACTAACAAAAACATTTTAAATAAATAAGTAACAATAGTAAAAATAAAAAGTACATACTTATACAAATTTCCAATGATTCAGCTATCTCCATTCTAATATCCTTAATCTGATATGCGAGGTAGGACACAATTTCTTCACATCAAAGTCGTTTAACTTATCACGAAATGCAGATTCCACAATTAGTTGTTTTCCTAAGAACAAATAATATTATATACGTTTCATATTATGTATACGTTAAATATTCTTACCTTTAAAATATGAATAAACATTCTCAATTTTGTTTGCTGTATCCATAATTGCTGCTGTAATATCGGGACACTTACTACTCACACAAAAACACTGACAATGACGATCAATACTGACAAATACTGGCAACTAGGTAGTCAAATAAAATTAAATACTTTTGAATTAATATTGCCCATAAAATAATTTAAAAGTAAATATTTTAATATTTAAGTAATAATTTTTGTTTTTAAAGTTGATATTACATTTAAAAGTATTAGTATTGTGAACTGAAAATATTTGACATTGATTTTAACAAATATTTTATTTGAAATAAAAAATAATTTTTACTTTCAATTCAAAATCTCAATCTTTGAACACAAATAAATTAAGTATTTATTTAAAAAGTATTAACTTTATTTTAAGTAAATTTTATTCACACCAAAAGTAGTAATATTGAAGTTAAAAATATATAATATTCCTCTAAAAGTAAATTATTTTTGAAATAAAATTATAATGGTTTTAAAATTAAAAGTATGTTTTAAAAGCAGCGTTTTTTATTTTTACCTGCAATTTGTTTAAGTTGAAAGTAATTCTTTTGATTTTCAGTGTTTTTAGAAACAAAAGTAACTTTTGTTGTAAATAAAACTTATATTTTTTTGAGTGTATTGGTTGACATTTTAGCTGTAATAAAAGCTTTTGCAACTTCTTTAAGAAGTTTTTACCTTCCATCACTTTTAGGTAAAGAAGATATTGTCTTTGGTTAAAAAATTCGGTGATGAGTTTTTAATGAATAAGTACGTTTAGGGGGGGGGGTTTGTGACAGAATTATAAAGAGACTTCCAAAAAACAGTCACCTTTGTTATAATCATGGAAATTGGAAACAGCTAATATCTTCAAAGTATTCTAATTGACAAATGTCATTTTCAAGTACAAAACTAAAGATGGAGGACAATGAATGTCACCAAACTTAGAAACGAGGCGATCGGGAGAGAGGGCGAATAATGTCCATTGAGGCTCCGGTTGTGTGGGACGATTCCTTAAAAACTATATACTTAAGATTCGTTTACGTATTCCTCAATCTGACATTAATGGGAAGAGCTAAAAAGGTTTTGATAACAATTGGACAACCGGAAGTAGCAATCTTTTAAAAAAAATCTTCTAAATATTATTTTTTGAAAATACTGAAGAACATAGAATTCTCCATCTAATAAATTTAAAAATGTCCTGCTGAAACTACACACGTTGAATAGGAACGCGGTTTCTTCTTAATTCAAGCAAAGGAAGTGGCGTATCATCTCGATATAGCGCTCCAAATTCACAAAACAGCAGTCCCATTAATGATAACTGACACCACATGAAAGATGTTCATTTTCTCAAATGCTATGTTATTCCGTACTCAAATCTGCCAATAATTTTTTTCCTAAAGAAAAAATATCAATTTTGTGACGTTTTAAAAAACGTTCATGCTTTCTGCCCAACCTGTATATGAGCTTCCATTACGCATATTTTCTGTCTCTTTTAATTGAAAAGTCTATTCCAGAAACGTCAGACGCAATAAAGAAAATGTTCGACTTCGGATTACATTTCGCTCGTAAAAAGGAGCAAGGATAAAGGAATCTTTTATTCCATAAAGTGTAGTAGGTATTTAACCTTGCATCGAAGTTATACTGGTACTCCAAATATTTGATATTTTCCACCCAAACTTATACGAGTTAATAAAATGAGGCGTGTTCTATAAT
The DNA here is from genome assembly GCA_943142095.1 of Ophonus ardosiacus. Lineage (NCBI taxonomy): Eukaryota > Metazoa > Arthropoda > Insecta > Coleoptera > Carabidae > Ophonus > Ophonus ardosiacus. The sequence continues at coordinate 8,481,153 of OW964823.1, read as the reverse complement.
AGAAAAACTATAAAACTTTTTGAAGAAAAAACTTTATGATTTTTACTTTTCGCTAAGAGAAGTATTGGATTTATGCTAAAGATATCTTACATCTAGATTTTAGTGATTTAGCATGGTCCCTAGAATCCGATTAAAATATTTTTATGTTGATGTCTCTGTGTCATATGCATGTGAGAGTGGTGTGTGTGTGTGTGTGTGTGTGTGTGTGTCTGGATGTTGGAAAGACGATTCCTAAAAAACTATAATACTTAACACCTGTTTAACTACGTATTCCTCAATCCGTAATTAATGGGAACAGCTGAAAAGGTTTTGAGAAAATTTTTACCTTCCTTCACCTTTAGGTAAGGAAGGTATTGTCTTTGGTCAAAAAAATCGGTGGTGAGTTTTTAATGAATGAACACGTTTTAGGGTCCCTACAATACGAATGTACTATTTTTAAGATGATGTCTGTATGTGTGTGTGTGTGTGTGTGTGTGTGTGTGTGTGTGTGTTTGTTTGTCAGTGTGTGTGTCTGTGTGTGACAAATTTTTCTCCGACGATAACTCCAATATTACAATCCTAAAAATTATAATTTTTTCGTATTCCTCTTCTGTACATCCATATGAAGAGTTGATTAGATATTGGTTATAATTGATCCACCGGAAGTACCCTTATTTGAAGTTTTTAGCAGTTTTTCTGAAAAAAACGCAGTTAAATATTATTTTTTGACATTTTGTTATTATATATATTAAAGAAAATACTCTTCTCTATACGGTTTTATTATACATTTTCCTTCATATTCAATAAATGTAGATTTAAATCATTATAAAGAAATTAATTTTTAAAAATTAGTCAGCTTTGCTATTTATCATGGAAACAGCTGATATATTCAAAAAATTCTAATTGACAGATGTCAGTTGCAAGTCCTAAACCAAATATGGAAATTATAGGGTCAAAAATTCGTATGTCATAGTGTTCCTCGCATGTGACATGCAGAGAAAGGCCAATGAAAAGATGGAAGTACTGTATCGCAGAAGACTTGAGAAAGGAAGGACTGTGGGAAGAAGATGAGTTGGATAAGAATGAGTGGAAGAGAAAAGGAAACAGCGACCCCTAATAAAATAGAGGAAAACTGAAGAAGAAAGAATTAAGTGTGAAGTGCATTTTACTTAGTGTATGTCTATGTTATAATTTTATTGGATTTATAGAATCTTTTCAAATGAACTTTTGGTATGGCATTTGTAAAAACTAGTATGTATTTGTGTTAGATTTTACATTATATTATATAAAATATCTCCCAAGGACCTTTTGGTATGGGATTTGTACAAAATACATCTAATTGACGGAAGGTCTTGTGCTGGCCACAACAGATTTTTTTTTAATTAAGTATATTTTGAGAAATATACAGTTTCCAGACGTAAAACATTTATTAAAGTGAATAACTTGAACAATTTTTTCAGAAAAAAATAAATTGGAAAATGCGCAACTACCCTATTGAACAACCGGAAGCAGTAGTTTCTTACAAAAAATCTTCTAAATATTTTTTTTTTTTTTGTAATTAGAAATACTGAAGAACATAAAATTCTCCATCTAATAAATTTAAAAAATCTCCTATAGATTAAGAGATAAAGAAATTAATATATGATAACATAATAATATGTTGCAATAAATCGCACAGTCCAGACTACACCAAGAAAACTAGTTGTCAAATTCAAATATTTGTAATTGACAGTGTCAAAAATCAACAGTTTTACTGAAATTACTGAAAGCTTTTTCTGGGCAGTAGGTACATTTAATATTTCTTATTGAATTATTAATTAAATATTTAAATTTGTAGGTAATATTAATAGTATATAATCCTTAAGAAATATCGCCAATTCCATCAATGATTTGGAACTATCTTGGACATTTTAGGAGAGTAGGACAAGATTCCATATAGAATGAAAGAATAGATACAATCATAATTATTTGTGAATAACAAATGTTAAATTCGATATTTATGTAACAAAACGGAAATGGCGAGAGGTATTGTGCTAGCCACAACAGATATTTTTTAATCTCGTATTTATTGATGATTTTAATGGGGAAGTTTAGCGATTTTTTTTATTTTTTTATTCCATGGGAAATAACTTGAAAAATGATGAAACATGTTTTATTTTTTCCAAAAATGTCCAGATTTTCCGAAAAAGCCGATTTTAAGCTGTGATGACGTCGGTAGAGGCTTGGCGCAACGTATGTCGATGCACGCACGCGGTTGCGGTTACCAGTGAAGCGCTTTTACGCTTTGTTACGACCTACGTTCAAGTGGTTCGATTTCACCGTTCTGTCTGAGTTTGCGCATAACTGACTTGTGACGTACCCAAAAAATATTAATTATAAATAAATGGAGCAATAATTTTAATATTTAATTTCAATTTCAGCAGTCATTTGTGTTATATTTGTGAGAAAATAGTATGTTATGTAGAATTTTTACCATGCTAAACTTCCCTATTGGAACTAGATGATGATAAAGAAAGTAAAAGTTGTTGGTCGTTTATTCCCAATAAATTTTACATAATTAACGAACAAAGTTTGAGTTGAAACTATGTAGCAATTCGAGAAATGGCAGACACAATAAAGAAAATGTTAGTCTTCGGATTACATTCTGCTCGTAAAAAGGAGAAGGCGAGGATTAAGAAAATCTTTTATTTCATAAACATGTCTAGGAAGCTGAGCTAAAAGCTAAGAACCCCGTTATTGCCTTATCTCTTTCATTCTTAATTATTTAATTCTCACAAGATGTTTATCTTATAATTGATTTGAAATTCAAACGCCATGGGAGCTCTAAATGCAAGTGAAGTCCGTCTGGCGTTCATTAGCATTCTGTGAGTGCTGCGCTCAAAGCATTAATCCTTTATCTGTTCGTTGTACAAAATGACTTTGCTCTTTCCTCGAGATTTTCTCTTCTCACACTCATACTCACACCAGGGCTGTTTACCCGCCCTCTGTGTGTTTGTTGATTTATGTGCCGGCTCTAACAAAAAATACCAAACGATCAGGCATGATAGATAAGGTACGAGAATATATGTTTTTGCTCAGCAGGAAAAAGTCTTGTAAACTGAAGGTGATGCATGTATGATTTAATATTTCAGGGGAAATTCATAAACTGAGAAAATTCTGTTGTGCCCAGCACAATACTTCTCGCCATTTTCGTTTCGTTACATAAGTATCGAATTTTACATTTCTTATACACACAAATAATTCTAATTATATCTATTCTTTCATTCTATAAGAAATCTTGTTCTACTTTTCCAAAATATTCAAGATGGTTCCAATTCATTGATATGATTGACGGTATTTCTTAAGGATATACAGTGTGTCCCATTTAGAAGTGCCACCATTGGGATCTCGAGTTTTGAGCAAATTTTTCTAACGAAATAAATTATTTAAAAACAAGGAGTATTTCTAAATAGAAATCTACCAATATTTTCAAAATAATTGTAAATTTAATACAAATTCAGGAAAAAATAATAATTTTGAAGGCAAAACAAATATAAAAAAAATAACCCTTACAACATTGAAAAGAGAAAAAAATAGTTATTTTTTTGAGACTAAAAGTTTGTATTATATCTCGAAAATTTATGGATATAAAAATTTGTTTCGTACGCCACTGGTTAGTTAATAAAAATATCTATCTTTTATATTTGAAACGTTTTTCTCAATTACCAATAGTTTAGAAGTTATTTGAAAAAGAAAAAATCAACAATAATCAGTTTTTTGTCATTATCTAGTGCCCTATGAGAATTTTTGGAAAAACAAAAGCACATCTGAGATGGCCTCCCAAAGACGCACAAAAAGTTTCATTTAACCGACATCGTATATCTTATAGTTCTCGAGATCCCAATGGTGGCACTTCTAAATGGGACAAACTGTATGTAGTATTACTATTAACGTACATACCTATCTAAAATTTTAAATATTTAATTAATAATTCAATAAGAAATATTAAATATGCTTCCTAGAAAAAGTTTTTAATGTCAGTTGATTTTTGACACCGACACTTATCTGTCAGTTACAAACATTTGAATTTGACAACTAGTTTTCCTTGATATAATCTGGACTGTGCGATTTATTGCAACAGTTTATTCTGCATATTATATTTTCTCTAAATCTTTAGATGATATAACAAAAAGATTAATTGTATTAAATGGAGAATATTATGTTCTTCAATACACACACACACACACACACACACACACACACACACACACACACACACACACACACACACACACACACACACACGTTCACACGTTCACACGTACACACACAGACATCATCGTAAAAATGTTAAAATCGGATTGTAGGGCCCTTAAAACGTGATTATTCACTAAAATCTGGATTTGCGATTTTTAGCATGAATCCAATACCTCGCTTAGAGAGAGATAAAATTCATCTTGTCAAACCTAAGAAGCGGGATGTCAAATACGCTTATAGTGTATGTAAACATTATAATACTTTAATATGAAAACTTCAAAATTAACTTGTCAGTTTTCAAACTATTAGTAAAACTTTTGCAATATAAAATCATGTTGGCAATTGATCCATCATGCAACTACACGGAAATATAAGCCCTATATTGTTCATTGTCTCGTTCCTAAATTTGTTTTTATCATAGGAAAGTGCTCCCAAGAAGGCAAAAACCGTTTTTTCCGGCCAATAGGGTCATGGCTACAGTATTTTGGGATCCCAAAGGTGTGATCTTTATTGATTGTTTACAAAAAGGAAAAACGATAACTGGCCAATATTATGCTGATTTGTTGACACGTTTTGGTGCCGAACTAAAGAGGACACGACCTCATTTGTTGAAGAAAAAATCTGTTGTGGCCAGCACAAGACCTTCCGTCAATTCGATGTATTTTGTGCAAATCCCATACCAAAAGGTCCTTGGAACAGATTCTATATAATATCATGTAAAATCGAACACGAACACATACTATTTTTTACAAATTCCATACCAAAAGTTCATTTGAAAAGGTTCTAAAAATCCAATAAAATTATAACATAAACTACACTAAGTAATGTCCTTCCATCTTCTCTTTGGCCTTTCTCTGCATGTCACTTGCGAGTAACAATATGACATATCAATTTTAGATCCTATACTTTCCATATTTGGTTTTGCACTTGCAACTGACATCTGTCAATTAATTTTTTTTTGAATAATTATGTCAGATGTTTCCATGATAAATAGCAAAGCTAAGTAATTTTTGAAAATTAATTTCTTTACAATGCTTTAAATTTACATCTATTGAATATGAAGGAAAATGTATAATCAAACCGTATGGAGAAGATTAATTTCTTTAATATATATAATAACAAAATGTCAAAAAATAATATTTAACTGCGTTTTTTTAAGAAAAACTGTTAAAAACTTCAAATAAGGGTACTTCCGGTGGACCAATTATAATCAAAATTTAATCAACTATTCATATGGATGTACAGAAGAGGAATACGAAAGAATTATAATTTTTAGAATTGTAGTATTGGAGTTTTCGTCGGAGAAAAATTTGTCACACACGGACACACATACACACACACGCACACATGGACACACACACACACACACACATACATACAGACATCATCTTAAAAATAGTAAATTTGTATTGTAGGGACCCTAAAACGTGCTTATTCATTAAAAACTCACCACCGAATTTTTTGACCAAAGACAATACCTTCCTTACCTTAAGGTGACGGAAGGTAAAAAGGTTGTTCCATTACGATAATGCGCCTACTCATTTGCCCGCTGTTGCTACAACAAAATTAGTCGAATTGCGTTACGAGGTGCTACCTCATTCGCCATTTTCACCAGATCTGGCTCTCAGTGATTTCTTCTTATTTCCAAATTTAAAAAGATGGATCAGTGGAAAGAGATTTCACACCAATGAAGAGGGGATATCCGAGAAAAATGTATATTTTGAAGAGTTGCCGAAAGATTACTTTTTGGATGCTTTGAAAAAATTGGAAACTCGATGGGCTAGGTGTGTACAATTAAAAAAGGATTATGTTGAAAAATAAAATACTTGTAAAAGTAAAATAACTTTTTTTTTATTGAAAAGTCACTCTTCCGTCAAACCACCCTCGTATTTTATTAATTATTTAAAGATACAGATTTTAAATCGAATAGTATTGAGCTTTACTGTATCAGGGAAAGCTTAAGTATAAGTAATATTATTTTGAACTCTGAGTACATAAAAGAGGAGGAGTTTTGGTGATTATCCAATAGGATAGGATTAAGGCAAGAAAGAATACGGATTAAGGAAGATATTTTGAAACTTTGTAGGCACTTACAATGAATATTATACTTTGATAAAAACCAAGAGAACTAGAGCATGAAATTAGAGCATCAAACAGAATTACAAATGGGTAAAAATTAAAATATATTTTTTCCCCCAGGGAATTTTTTGGTTGTCTGGTTTCTCGGGCAGCTATTAGCGAATTCGGGGCATTTCACCCGAACAAGAAACCAGCGTGACGGCAAGAAGTCGTGAGACCTTTGGTCAGTAAATTCCCTATTCGGAGAAACACCGAACACGTTTTTCTCTCTTGTATCTGTCTGTAATCCGAGTCACGGAAAAACAACACTGTATCGATCGGCACACTAACTTGTTTTTCACTCGTAAAAAATGGGAAACAAAAAAGTCATTCGTCTTTATAAAATATCACTGCAAGCGCCATAAATCATAGAGAGAGTACACGGTGCTTTTAAATGGACACGGTAAATTCATTTGAGCGGGGACAAAATTCACTTATGTACAACAGAGTAAGGTACAGTGTTGTCTTTCATAAAGGATGAGACTTGTCGTCGCTGAATGCTTCAGCCGATGGGCTAATGCATTTTTCATTAGAAGTGAACTCTCTTTAACTCTACAAGTTTCTTACTTTGAAGCTTTCAACTATTCTTTAAAAAACGTTTGCTCCAAATAGCTCACTTCATTACAATGATACAATACATCTTACAGAGTAAAGGTATTAAAGCCCTCAACTAAATAGTTATTTGTGTATCAAGAGCGTAAAGATACTTTACCCTAGAGATGCACACATAATTTTTTCTACAACTTTACTAACCAAAATAGAAAAAAATAATAATACCTATTTAGTAAGTTCAATTCAACCTCAACCAATTTCTGTTTTGTGTTGTGTGTAACCATGACGATGTGAGTATCCAAGTAAATAAATACAAAATTCTGTCAGTAAAAGATAGTGATTTTTCCTGCACTCCTCCAGATATATTTGAAACGGTGCAAAATACTTCCTTGAATTTATTATCTGCAAAATCAAAAGCATTATACCATTATACGAAAAGAATTATAACCTCTCCATTGAATGGTGTAAGTTAAAAAAATCAAGAATTACAGTGAAAATGTCTTACTAGCTTACTTTTTGTAAAAATCTAATGAAATCGTCTTCTCTTTGGTCCATGTATTCCATGCTAAAATCAACACTGAACACTAGCAGTTAAGAACTGAAAACTCTAGTGAGTGTCACAGTCACAGAATCTACTTTATCTTCGTCAGCTGTTTTCAAGTTCTGGAATGAATATACAAAACTGCCAAAAGTGCACATTCAATTTTAACATTATCCGCCAATAATTAAATCCAATAAGTTTGATAATTATTATGATATGCGTGTTATTAAATATTTAAAGTTGTAATACAATGTACATTCACCAGTAGAGTTTTTATTATATATAATTAATACCTAACCTAACTAAATTGGTAATGTAGCTAACTTCAGGTATATTGTTTGTAGCACGTTTCTAGTGTAAAAATGAACCTAACCTATATTTTAGATTTCGTAAGTATTATTTTAATAAATTAAGATTTCAGCAAAAATATGTATTTATCTAAGCGAGCAAATTGAGCACTTTACCGCGCGTTGCTATGGGAGACGCGCGGTAAAGTATTTTTTTGCTCGTTCCTTAGTAACCATCAACTTTACGATGACAAAATAGAGCACAAATGTCAACTTTTCATGGTGGTCGTAGAAAAATAATATTAACTAAAATAAAAACCACTCCTATGTGTTTAATAATTGACGTGTGTTGCATCTGAATTCAAATTTCAAAACCACAATTGATCCATTGAAAATTGGATAATTCCAGTGTTTGACTTTCGATGAAATCAATTCAAATGGTTTGGATGAGCCACACCCGCAGATTAATATTTTATTGATGAGGTTAGCGAACATGTGGTGGTGACGCTGACGTCACGGAAGAGAGTTCCCTGCTCCTGGACAATGGAAGGCGGATGCGGATAAGCGGTCTGCTCGCTGTTCCTGTAATGAGTTGCGGATTGAAAATTCCCGCGACACCCAAATGCTTCCTCTTCCAGGCTTATCCGATAAACACGACTTTTTTCTTTCTTCTTCTCCTTCGCGGCTTCTTTACCGTATACAGCAATATTACATTTTCTCCCATAAATCAATAGGATATGTTGCAAACTAATAAAGAGTTTTTTGGGATAAAAGGACATCAGCATTTTTTCTTTGTATTTTGTTATGCAAATATGAAGGTCACGATAAAATTCGTAAGAAAAGACACATGGTTATTTAGTTTTAGAATTTCATTTTAAATATGTTCAGCAATAATACATACAACTCTATCAATCTTCTTTCGGATACTCTCAAAATAATATTGAATCGCACTATTGCAGCATCATTGTTTTCTTTCAAATTTTAAAAAGTCTAAATATTAATTATGTTTCGATTATAAACTACAGCAATGTAAAGCTAGAATTAGTACATTGATGCTGAACAATGGGGAGGTTTAGCATGGTAAAAATTCTACATAACATACTATTTTCTCAGAAATATAACACAAATGACTGCTGAAATTGAAATTAAAAATTAAAATTATTGCTCCATTTATTTATAATTAATATTTTTTGGGTAAACTCTAAGTACGTCACAAGTCAGTTATGCGCAAACTCAGACAGAACGGTGAAAGCGAACCACTTGAACGTAGGTCGAACAACACCTCAGTCTCAAGTGAATGGTAACCGCAACCGCGTGCGTCGGTGTATAAGAGACATACGTTGTACCAAGCCTCTACCGACGTCATCACAGCTTAAAATCGGCTTTTCCGGAAAATAAAACATGTTACATAATTTTTGAAGTCATTTCCCATGGAATAAAAGAATAAAAAAAATCGCTAAACTTCCCCATTGTTTATATTACACAACTGACAACTGAAAAAAAATCTGTTGTGGCCATCACAAGACCTTCCGTTAATTTGATGTATTTTGTACAAATCCCATACCAAAAGCTCATTGGAAAAAATTCTATATATCTAGTAAAATTGTAGCACGAACATAATACAATTTTTTACAAATTCTATACAGCAAGTTCCTTGGAAAATATTCTATAAATCCAATAACATTATCACATGAATATACATTATGTATCCTCTTCCTCATATATAAATACTCTAAAAATGCGTACACCTACGTAACATTCTCTTTACGATCAAATAATATTACTACCAAGTTTATATCTATCCATTTTTAAATGATTACCCCAAAAGTTCAAATACCTTATATTCAGATAAAAACAAAATTTTCAAAAATCTAATTTTTATGTATCTAGATACTTCTCAATGCGCTGATTCCAGATTTTGAAACCGCAGGCCGATATCTCTTTTCGTTCTCGAGATATTTAGATTCAAAGTTTTGCTCAAAACTGCCCATTTTTGGGCAATAACCCAAAAATGGGTCGAGATATGAATTTGGCGACAACACCATTCGATTCTACGGGCAAAATTACATAAGTACACCAATTTTCAGAATTTTTGAACACCGCATAAAATCTCTAACGCAAAATAACTGAAAATGGCCAAATATCGCAAAAATCTAAGGTGTACCCCTTACGATTTTTTCAGATTTTGGCCATTTTCAGGGGTTTTCAAGCTTTTATTCATAAAAAATGAATCGGTTGGACGAAAATTATGAAAATTGCTATACTTATGTATTTTTGTCCGTAGAATCGAATGGTGATGTCGCCAAATTCATATTACGGCCCATTTTTGAGTTATTACCCAAAAATGGGTAGTTTTGAGCAAAACTTTGAATCTAAATATCTCGAAAACGAAAAGAGATATAGACTTGCGGTTTCAAATTTTGGAATCAGCGCATTGTGAAGTATCTAGATACATAAATATTAGATTTTTGAAAATTTTGAAGTTTTTATCTGAATATAAGGTATTTGGACTTTTGGGGCAATAATTTAAAAATGGATATAAACTTGGTACTTAGGGCCGTTTTCATAATCCAGCTCACTTTAAGACTTTAATTAAAATTACTTTAAGACTTTATCTTTCATTTGTAGTAATGCTAAATTGCTCGCTAAAGTCCTAAAGTTGTATTATGAATTAATTTAAAGTGTTAAAGTGAAGATAAAGTTTATTATGAAAATGGCCCTTAGTAATATTATTTGATTGTAAAGAGAATGTTACGTAAGTGTACGCATTTTTAGAGTATTAAGGAAAATGTATAATCAAACCGTATAGAGAAGAGCATTTTCTTTAATATTTATAGAACATAAAATGTCAAAATATAATATTTAACTGCGTTTTTTTTTTTAAGAAAAACTGTTAAACACTTCAAATAAGGGTACTTCCTGTGGATCAATTATAACCAAAATTTAAACAGCTCTTCATATGGATGCAAAGAAGAGGATACGAAAGAATTATAATTTTTAGTATTGTAGTATTGGAGTTATCTTTCGCTTCGCTCGTTTTAGCAAATATTATGTTCATCAAACAGTGTCATTCTTTTCATAACTGATTATGTAAATAACTATTCTGGAATGCAAGAAATCAGTCAATATTTTTAAATTACGAAATTCATCAACTTATTCTGGAATTTTCAGAGAACATCTGCAACATTTTAGTAGACGTTGGGCTGATAAATATTAGTGTCTTCAGGCGCCATGGAAATTGAAAATCTAATACCGTTGAAAATAAATTACGAAAATTAATCTTTTTTGACCAATAGAATGACTTGTTCACATTCCCTCGTCTCAGCGAATGGACTTATTACTAATTTTGTTAGGTTAATTTCACACAAATTTATTTAACAAATAATATACCTTCTATTATCTTTTGCAATAGCATGTACAAGTATATATATATATATATATATTTATATATACAGTGTGTCCCATTTAGAGGTGCCACCATTGGGATCTCGAGAACTATAAGAGATGCGATGTCGGTTAAATGGAACTTTTTGTGCGCCTTTGGGAGGCCATCTCAGATGTGCTTTTATTTTTCCAAAAATACTCATAGGGCACTAGATAATGACGAAAAACTAAATATTGTTGATTTTTTCTTTTTCAAATAACTTCTAAACTATTAATAATTGAGAAAAAAGTTTCAAATATAAAAGATAGATATTTTTATTAACTAACCAGTGGCGTACGAAATAAATTTTTATATCTGTAAATTTTTGAGATATAACACAAACTTATATTTTTTTAAATGGAATCTATATCTTATTTTAGTCTCAAAAAAATAAATATTTTTTTCTCTTTTCAACGATGTAAGGGTTATTAAGTTTTATATTTGTTTTGCCTTCAAAAATTATTATTTTTTCCTTATTTTGTATTAAATTTACAATTATTTTGAAAATATTGATAGATTTCTATTTGGAAATACTCCTTGTATTTAAATAATTTATTTTCTTAAAAATATTTGCTCAAAATTCGTATCAAATTAATTTTTATAATATTTTGTATCAGGTCGCCCTTGGCACATCATAGTGTAATTTGTAATTATGAGTCTAGAATAAAAATATTAAGTAATAAAGACATAAAACAAATTATTTTGATCAAATACAATATAATTAATAAAAACAATAATGTTTTTTTGGGAAATAATTAGAAAATTCAGGAAAATAAAGAGAAAAATTAAATTTTAGGAGCAAAACAAATATAAAACATAATAACCCTTACACCATTGAAAAGAGAAAAAAATATTGATTTTTTTGAGACTAAAATCAGATATGGGTTCCATTTAAAAAAATATAAGTTTGTGTTATATCTCGAAAATTTACGGATATGAAAATTTATTTCGTACGCCACTGGTTAGTTAATAAAAATATCTATCTTTTATATTTGGAACGTTTTTCTCAATTACTGATAGTTTAGAAGTTATTTGAGAAAGAAAAAATCAACAATATTCAGTTTTTCGTCATTATCTAGTGTCCTATGAGAATTTTTGGAAAAACAAAAGCACATCTGAGATGACCTCCCAAAGGTGCACAAAAAGTTCCATTTAACCGACATCGTATGTCTTATAGTTTTCGAGATCCCAATGGTGGCACCTCTAAATGGGACACACTGTATATATATATATATATACATATATAAAAGAGGAATATTGTTACTGGCCTTAGCGTTTAGAATCGAGCCATTAGTATATTGTAGTTGTCCTATGGTAAGACGCATTTTCATTACATCCGGCAAATATTTTTCTCTGTACCATTTAGCTTCTAAAGAATACTGTATACATTAAATTTTCATAAAACAATACTTTTTACCTTTACCCTAGGTAAAGGAGGTATAGGGATAGTGCTAAAAATCGCATATAGAGATGATGTCCCCAGAATCCGATTTTAATATTTTTACAATGATGTCTGTGTGTATGTATGTGTGTGTGGATCCTGTGTACACTATTACTCAAATATTATCAGTCAGAAAAAGTTGAAATTTTGTATACCCATTCTATACTAATGTGGGAAGAGCTCATTAGTTTTTAGTGCATATCGGATAACCGAAAGTATCATTTATACAAGTTTTAATAGTTTTTCGTGTAAAAAATTCATTGAATATATTTTTTAGCAACTTTTACTAATAAAAATTGGATATAATGGTACAATCTTCAATTCTACGATAATAACATTTAGTAAATAACTTGAAATAACTTATTAAATATTAAATTATAAAATAATTAATAACAATTTTGACATATTTAAACAAATGTCACTGTCATGAAGCAGTTACATTAAAATTAATAATGAAACTGTGTTAAAAAGATTGTGTTGAGTCTAATGAAATTAAGGTTAGTAAAATAAGTACGTGTTATCAAAGTGTCAAATATTAGTTTACAACTACAAATTAACGAAATGGATTATGTAAAGCAATAGATATACCGTGAGTATTTTTTAACGTGAAACATTGGGTTTGTTATATCCATGGTTACTTGACATTTGATTGACAGCAATGTATTTGCCCGTTCCATTTAAAATGAAACATAGGGAACGAATTTGACATTTGATAAGACGTCAATAGAGGTTAACTTTGTTTAAATAATTATACCTGCATTCTAATTTAAAATTAGTTGTAGAAAAAATATAGTGTGCACCTTGTGCCCGAGTGGTTTTCTGACTCGGCTAAATTTCTTACAATATTTAAATATAATACTTCTGTCAAATTCATTCCCCATGTGTCATTTTAAATGAGACAGACAAATACATTGCTGTCAATCAAATGTCAAATCATATCTTATAGGGAAATTCAAGGGTTATCTGTCATATTGTTTAAATAATTATACCTCTTTTCTAAAAATTAAATTTAGATGTAGAAAAATACTGTGTGCACCTTGTGGCCGAAATATGTTTAGTACTCTCGAGTGGTTTTCTGATTCCGCTAAATTTCTTACAATATTTAAATATAATTCTTCTGTCAGATTCGTTCCCTATGTTTCATTTTAAATGGAACGGGCAAATACATTGCTGTCAATCAAATATGATGTCGTAACCATGGATATGACAAACTCAATGTTTCACGTTAAAAAATACTCACGGTATGTAAAGGAACTTAATATAGTTTGCAGAATATGTAGGTTTGTATTTAAATTAATAAAAAATAAAAAGCGGGAGTTATCAGATTTTTGTTTATTGTTGATGTTTCCTCATATTTATGAATCCATACACTCGACTCTCCTGGCATATAAATACGTCGGAAACTACCTTACTTACTACAGGTGATTGTGTAATATTTAGCTAAGAATCCAATCTTCAACATCAACTGGATTCTCTATTATCGTATAAGTGGTTTTATTGTATTGTTCAATTACTTTCTTATTAGTAGCAATATTCATTTCTGTAGCAGTTCTAGAAGGACACCCTGCTTCGTTTTAATGCTGAATTGAATTAGTTTTTTGTTCAAATTCTTTGTACCGGCACCAGCGGTAAAATGTAGCGAAAGGAGGCGTTTGTTCATTAAAAACTGAATTTAAATTTTCTTTGCACTCAAAACCACTTAAACCTTTTTTGAAATTATAATTGGTTAATTCCAAATTTTCATTCATAGCGATACATTAAAAAATTGAAGAGCTTTTAATAAAAACAATTTGAGGTAGTCAAAGAATAAACTTTTTAACTTCCTTATAAATTTCTGTAACTTAATTTAACCCAGGATCATGTTTAAATATTAGAGAATTATTTACTGGATGTTAAGAAATAGAAAAATAAACATTGATGAGCAATTACATAATAATTAGACATTTTTACCTCTCGCTAAGAAAGATAATTAGATTCATACTAAAAATTGCATATCCAGATTTTAGTGAATAAGCACGTTTTAAGGTCCCTAGAATCCGATTATAACATTTTTATGATGATGTCTCTCTCTTTGTGCGTGTGTGTGTGTCTGGACGTTGGAAGGACGATTCCTCAAGAACTATAATACTTAAGACCTGTTTAACTACGTATCGCTCAATCTGACATTAATGGAAAGAGCTGAAAAGGTCTTGATTATAATGGGCTACTTGCGTACCTTTTTTTATTTAATATTTTTGAAGAGCAGGTGAAAACATAGTGTGGCCAATAGGGGGATCGATTTTGCTTGGTCGGCGCGAATTTGCCTAAATATGGCGGATATTATGCCGACAAAGTGACATTTTCAGATTTGTTACGTGAATTATACTTGAATTGTAGGTAATTATATTATATTTATATTTTAGATAGTGCAAATAATTAAATTACACGTGTATTTGTATATTTATAACTCAAAGTAATATATACATATTTTTTAACATCACATATTTTTTAGGTTAACTGTCAAAATTACTAAAAATTTCTAATATGAAGGTATATATATATATTTTAGATGCCTGGTTGCGTGGCGGTTGGTTGTGTAAACAGTTCTTCGAAAGGATTTAAAATGAAAATAAATATTTTGTTTCCATTTAATATGTTATTTCATTTTGCCTAAATATGGCGGCGGTTGGCCACACTATGTATATACAGTCACTATAGTTTGGAGGTTAGTATTTTAGCTTGTCTTTTTGGTTTCGATATTTTAAATTACATGTAACTACCTATGTGTTAATTTTGAAGTAATTAATATATTTGAGAACCCAGAGAGAGAGAAAAATGAACTAATGTCAAATTCAAAGTAAAAGTTTCTCGCACGCAATGCCATCTATACGTTACATTTTTAAACAGTTCCAGTACAATATAATGACGTCACAGAAAATTTTCTTTCTTAATTTACTAAAAAACAAATAATTTTTAAAAAATAAAATTTATATTTTTATATATATTTTCAACATAACATTACGTATATAGTGAGAGAAATCAGATTTTCAGTACCACGCAAGTAGCCCATTGGAAGTAGTAGTTTCTTAAAGAAATCTTCTACGTAAATATTATTTTTGAAAATTTTTGTTATTACAAATATTGAAAAACATAAAATTCTCCATATAATACACTTAAAATTTTTATTATATCTTCTATAAAGTTAGAGATAAAATATAATATATAGAATAATCTGTTGGAATAAATCACACCAAAGAAACCAGTTGTCAAATTCAATTATTTATAATTGACAGATATATGTCAGTGTCAAAACTCAACAGTTTTGCTGATATTACTGAAACCTTTTCTGGGAAGTATTAACATATCTTATTGAATTATTAATTAAATATTTAAAAATGTAGGTAGGTATGTATATTTATAGAATAGTATATCGTTAAGAAATACCGCCAGTCCCGTCAATGAATTGGAACCATCTTGAACATTTTGGAAGAGTATGACAAGATTCCTTATAGAATGAAAGAATAGATATAATTAGAATTATTTGTGTGTACAAGAAATGTTAAATTCGATACTTACGTAACAAATCGGAAATGGCGAGAGGCATTGTGCTGGCCACAACAGATGCACAAATTTAAAAATTCATATTTACAACATTTGGGCTATAGTTGTTTTTGTAACTTAATTTTACCAACAATTTCAAATGAAAGATAAATAACTTTTCAAAATAGTGCAAAATTTTATAGCGTGTCTCTCGGAGAACGTACAACAGTGTCATAAAGAAAACAAAACTTATACAAAAAGAAGAGTAGGACCTATCCCGTGGCATGTTTCTAATTAAAATGAATGTTTTTGCGTCTTGGGAAAAACAGAACATTTTCCTAATTAAGAAAGTGCAAGTTTTTGTTACAACAAAATTTAAACTAATTCACAATACAGTTTAACTTTAAGCGATTATTTAAAATCAAAAGTTTTTGTTTGAATTGGCTCCCCGCCAACTAGTCCACGCTTTCAGCTTTCCGCTTTCAGTTTTCAGTTATTCAGTGACTGAAAAAGCAAGAGAACTTGTATTTGAAAAAGAGACAAGAAGGTGAAATACCAAGCCAGTTCAATATGCAGTTTACAGGGAGCGCAATCGTGGTACAAAGCCTTTGCAGGATTGTGTAAGTTACAGCAGCAGGAATCGTGCAGGAATGTTGTAATGTAACGCTAGCATCGCGTGTTTTGTTGATTTTCTCTTGGAAGATAACGTTCGTCCTCTCATCTGTCTTTATGACTTTATCACGTGATGTTAGGTCACACGACCGCAAGCTTCAATTGCTCAATTAAAAATTGCTACACAAGCTTCCAGATTTAATATATATATATATATATATATATATATATATATATATATAGGACGGTTTAAAAGTCTGAGAAAAAAATAAAACTTCAGAAAAATTAATTTTGTGTGGTCTAGTCAATCTACTGTCTCGAAAACCCATATACTAAAAATACAAAGGGACAGTTTAGTGTGATGTAATTCAAATTATCTTAGGGTTGAATTAATGGAAAAATTTAAATAATTTATGAGACAATACACTTATGTAATCCATAATCCTACCCAAAGACGCAATTATAACAAAAAAAAAAAGAAATTATTATTGGTGTATTATTATGGTTCTAATTTAAGTAAATTAAACGAGATTAACTTGGCCATTTTTGAGTGTCAATTATGTTAACTACATATTATAATTTCAATATTATTAAGAAACTGTTAGAGTTTCCAAACTAAATTAGCAACTAACTCGGATTAAATTTTCCCCTTACTTACTTCATATAAAATTATAAGAAAAAATCACGTTTTGCTACAATTTTTCTACAAATAAAATTCATTTTAATAAAAAAAAAAATCTGTTGTGGCCAGCACAAGACCTCTCGCCATTTCCATATTAGGCTATATAAGTATTGTATTGCACTTCGCTTTCGAACCGTCGTTTTATAACAAAATATTACAGAACTTTACCCAAATATTGTTTTTTATGGTATTTAACATGTCTTCTGTACACATATAATTCTAATTATATCTATTTTTCATTGTATGCGGAAGTTTCTAAATGTCAGAGATTCTTCCAATTTATTAATCAGATTGGCGGTATTTCTGCCTTTTACCACAATTTTACCTATAATTTCAAATATTTAATTAATAAAACAATAAGAAAGATTAAATATACTTCCCAGAAAAAGTTATCAGAATGTCACTAAAACTGTTGATTTTTGACACTGACATGTGTCATTTACAAACTATGTTATAAACATTGGAATTTGTCAACTGGTTTCCTTAGTGCCTTAGCCTCTGCGATTAGTTTACTCTATAAATTATAGTGTCTTTATCTCTAAATCTGTACAAGATATAATAAAAATTTTAAGTGTATTAGATGGAGAATTTTATGTTCTTCAATATTTAATAAAAAAAAAACTCCCAAAAAATTATATTTAGAAGAATTTTTTTAAGAAACTACTACTTCCGGTTGTTCAATTGTTACCAAAACCTTTTCAGCTCTTCCCAGGAATGTCAGATTGAGGAAACTGCAGTTAAATATTTTTTAAGTCGTATAGTTTTTGAGGAATCGTGTCTACAACATCTAGACACACATACATACACACATACATCTATTTTTCATTGTATGAAGAAGTTTCTAAATGTTACAGATTGTTCCAATTCATTAACCAGATTGGCGGTATTTCTGATGGATATATGCATTTTACCACAATTTTACCTATAATTTCAAATATTTAATTAATAAAACAATAAGAAAAATTAAATATACTTCCCAGTAAAAGCTATCAGAATGTCACTTAAACTGTTGATTTTTGACACTGACATGTGCCATTTACAAATTATGTTATAAACATTGGAATTTGTCAACTGGTTTCCTTAGTGCCGTAGTTCACTCTATAAATTATAGTGTCTTTATCTTTAAATACAAGATTTAATAAAAAAATTTAAGTGTATTAGATGGAGAATTTTATGTTCTTCAATATTTAATAAAAAAAACCTCCCAAAAATTATATTTAGAAGAATTTTTCTAATAAACTACTACTTCCGGTTGTTCAATTGTTACCAAAACCTTTTCAGCTCTTCCCAGGAATGTCAGATTGAGGAAACTGCAGTTAAATATTTTTTAAGTCTTATAGTTTTTGAGGAATCGTGACTACAACATCCAGACATACATACATACACACACACACACATACACACATCCACACACACACACACACACACACACACACACACACACACACACACACACACACAGACATTTTAAAAATGTTACAATCGGATTCTAGGGACCTTAAATCGTGCTTATTCAATAAAATCTGGATATGCGAATTTTAGCATGAATCCAATACCTCTCTACCGAGAGGTAAAAAGATACGACTGAAGTGAGACATCACAATGAAGTCGATGAATTTGAATAAAATTTATTTACATGAACATGCCCAACAGATTGTGTTAAATATTTATAAATGCGTCCATTTATAATGTTGACAATATTCACAGTTTTATATATGAGGGGCAGTCCTTTGGGTTTTGGTGAGACACAGTATACGTAACACATTCGTCTGCAAAATATGATACTGAAAGATTGTCTCTACCTGTCGTGGCACTTACATTGAGACAATATCTATATTACATTATCCTGAATATGTTTCTTCTTCCGCTGTTTATTTATTGACGGAAGTGTTATTGCTCACGAATGGAAATCACATTTTCCTGTTTTCTTTTTGCGGTGAACAAGCGTGATAAGGTTTCTGTTTGCTATGTAAATACAGGCGCTCCGCTCGGTACGTCGGTAATGAAATGAAAATAAAACTTTCAGCTACAATACAACATAATAGCTCGTAACTGTCAACGAGCAAATAAAGCTGCACTCATTTTTAATCGCTATATAATTTAACAGTAAGTGTTACTAAGTTACAATGGTAGAAGGTACATATTCACGAAGCATTTTGTCATTCTCATTTTTACTTCCTTGTACGAAGTAAAGGAAGTATTGTAATCGCGAAAAATTTCGGTTTCCAGATTTCAACGGAAATGTCCATTTTGAGCATCCCTGAATCCATTTTGACTAATTTCGGCGTGACGTCTGTACGTACGTACGTATCTCGCATAACTGAATAACGGGAAGCCGTAGAAAGTTAAAATTTTGTATTTAGAACTGTTATAACATCTAGTTGTGCACCTCCCTTTTTGGTCATTACATAACTTGCGGAAGTGGTACTTTGCTTGAAGCCTGTAATAGATTTTAATGAAAAACTATATTAAAATATAAACCAAAACTTTTCAAATTTGATATATAAGACTTTTATGTCAATGGGAATAACATAATAGATTTTAGTTAAAATGGTCTACCCGGAAGTGGTACTTTACTTGAAGCCTATAATAGATTTTAATGAAAAACTATATTAAAATATAATCCAAAACTTTTCAAATTTGGTATATAATACTTTTGTATCAATGGGAATAACATAATAGATTTTGGTTAAAATGGTTTACCCGGAAGTGGTACTTTACTTGAAGCCTGTAATAGATTTTAATGAAAAACTATATTAAAATATAAACCAAAACTTTTCGAATTTGATATATAAGACTTTTATGTCAATGGGAATAACATAATAGATTTTAGTTAAAATGGTCTACCGGGAAGTGGTACTTTACTTGAAGCCTATAATAGATTTTAATGAAAAACTATATTAAAATATAATCCAAAACTTTTCAAATTTGGTATATAATACTTTTATATCAATGGGAATAACAGAATAGATTTTGGTTAAAATAGTCTAACCGGAAGTGATACTTTACCTGAAGATGTTATCAGTTTTTCTTGAAAAAAATGGTGTTATTTTGATTTTAGTAATAAATGCTTCAAATAAAAGTTTTAGAGAATTGAATTCTGCGTCGAAAACATCAATTATGATTAAATTAGCTCTTTGTATTCTCTAATTAAGTTTGCTATGGATTAGGACAAAAAATAACAAACAAAATAAAATGTTGATGTCAAATTATGTCAGTACGTGCAATTTTATGATTGGGTATGTTATAATACATATTTTAATTATTAACAAAATATGTACAGTGTAACAGGCGTACAAGGA
The DNA here is from genome assembly GCA_943142095.1 of Ophonus ardosiacus. Classification (NCBI taxonomy): domain Eukaryota; kingdom Metazoa; phylum Arthropoda; class Insecta; order Coleoptera; family Carabidae; genus Ophonus; species Ophonus ardosiacus. The sequence goes on along the minus strand of OW964823.1, from coordinate 8,460,460 downwards.
AGTCATGTGCTGTCCACATCAGATATTTACCTTTCGCTAAGAGAGGTATTGAATTCATGCTAAAAATCTCATATCCAGATTTTAATGAATAAGCACGTTTCAGGGTCACTAGAATCCGATTTTAACATTTTTACAATGATGTCTATGTGTATGTATGTGTGTGTGTCTGGATGTTGGAGGGACGATTCCTCAAAAACTATAAGACTTGTTTAACTATGAATTTCTCGATCTGACATTCTTGGGAAGAGCTGAGAAGGTTTTGGTAACAATTGGACAATCGGAAAAAAAAATTTCTAAATATTATTTCTTGAAAATTTTTGATATTAATATAAAATTCTACCTCTGATACATTTAAAAAAAAATTTATATCTAAATTATATAAATTTAGAGATAAAGACGCTGTAATATATAGAATAACGGGATATAATAAGTTGAATAGGCTAAGCTACACTCAGGAAACCAGTTGACAAATTTAAATATTTATAAAATAATTTGTAAATGACAGATGTCAGTGTCAAAAGTCAAAAGTTTTAGTTACATTCTGAAACTGTCATAAAATTATTACGTAATTATCAATGTCCTCGGGATATTATAGCTGAAAACACCACAGGCGTCACTGAAAATTATTTACTTTGTCTCTATTTTGGAAATAAGAATTTATAATTTAGATTGAATACACCCTTCTGAAAAGAATTTATTTTACTGAAAATACCTTTGACTGTTTTATTACGTCTGAAGAATCAGAGAAAGAAATAAAAGATTCGATAAATGTTTTCCCAGGAAATTGCGAAATAAAAATGATGTAGATCTCTTTGTGAGATGCTCACAAAAACGGTCGACAAACGTTCATAATTCTTGTTTAATAGGCGCTATCAACGTAGATAATAATTAACGTTATTAATGAGCAATTTACATTTAGACGCTGCGGCTTGCTCCGTTTCTGCTCCGTGAAATAGCCCATTTTTAATCGTTCTTTAAAGACGCCGCTTTGTAAACATTTCGCATTCAGAGAAAATTTATCAAGTAATCAATACTTTGGGCTGTCCGATTAGAAAAAATCAGTAAGGATTCCACTGACACGTAATGAATGTATTCGTATTAATCTTAACTTCGTAAATCGCTCTGGCAAAGTTTTTAGATCGGTCACAAGCCAACCGCGAAATCCTGAAGACTAGAAAGAGCGAAAGAGATTGAGAAATAATTCGGTTTGGTCGCTGTTCAATTGTAGGAGGATGTGATATCTGATAAGGTGACTAATTCGCCATCTATTGATTTCTTCTACAGCTACATTCTACGAAGATTACGTACAAAAACTGTAAAGCAATTTTTATTCCATGGATTTAAAATACATATCCATTATCATTAAGGCATTATTGGTGTACTAATCTATTGGTAAAATTCCTGCTGCTGTTTTCGACTTTATTGTTGAGCAGCAATCTCTACTCTACCTCAGCGTTCATTTCGAACGGCTGTCCTTTTAGCGATTGTTTCAATAGACCAAAACAGCTTTAATATACCCATTAGTCCGTAACATGTGTCAAAATTTTCGGAAAAAATTTGAATGAACAATACTGTGGTTTAAGGATAGTATATTAATTATGTTTATTACTAGAACAATTAACATAGCTTAAGCTATAACTTTATATTTAATATAGAGCTAGTAGCCCGTTTTCTTCTATCTGACGAAGATTAGTTTTGACTTGTCCCATGAGACTTTTTACCTCTCGCTAAGAGAGGTATTGGATTCATGCTAAAATTCGCATAACCAGATTTTATTGAATAAGCACGATTTAAGGTCCCTAGAATCCGATTATAACATTTTTAAAATGATGTCTGTGTGTGTGTGTGTGTGAATGTGTGTATGTGTGTGTGTGTGTGTGTATGTATGTATGTATGGATGTTGGAGGGACGATTCCTCAAAAACTATAAGACTTAAAAAATATTTAACTGCAGTTTCCTCAATCTGATATTCCTGGGAAGAGCTGAAAAGGTTTTGGTAACAATTGAACAACCGGAAGTAGTAGTTTCTTGGAAAAATTCTTCTAAATATAATTTTTTGGGATTTTTTTTATTAAATATTGAAGAACATAAAATTCTCCATCTAATACGCTTAAAATTTTTGTTATATTTTGTATAGATTTAGAGATAAGGACACTATAATTTATAGAGTAAACTAATCGCAGAGGCTAAGGCACTAAGGAAACCAGTTGACAAATTCCAATGTTTATAACACAGTTTGTAAATGACACATGTCAGTGTCAAATATCAACAGTTTTAGTGACATTCTGATAGTTTTTTCTGGGAAGTATATTTAATCTTTCTTATTGTTTTATTAATTAAATATTTGAAATTATAGGTAAAATTGTGGTAAAATGCATATATCCATCAGAAATACCGCCAATCTGGTTAATGAATTGGAAGAATCTCTGACATTTAGAAACTTCCTCATACAATGAAAAATAGATATAATTAGAATTATATATGTGTGAAAGACATGTTAAATACAATAAAAAACAATATTTGGGTAAAGTTCTGTAATATTTTGTTATAAAACGACGGTTCGAAAGCGAAGTGCAATACAATACTTATATAGCCTAATAATGGAAATGGCGAGAGGTCTTGTGCTGGCCACAACTGATTTTTTAGTTTAAGTTCTGTGTTTATTATTTAAACCCAACGTTTCGGCACCATAAACTGGTGCCTTCTTCAGGGGATACATTGACATAAATATGTGAAATAACAAAAACAACAAGTAACCAAGGTAACAAGAAATGTTCATAAATGTTACCTTTTTATGTATACAATTTTCTAGACAATATATGCATGCCCGGTAACAACATGGACAGCGAACATGCATCTTCTCAGGAAAAAATCTCCTTTTGCCAGAGGAAAAACCGTCCCAAAAACTGGTAGAGAAGTGATCTTTATAACTCAGAGACGCTTTATCGGTAGCGAAATACCGCAGCCGTACTCTTTATTAACAGATGATAGAAAAAGTTAAAAAAAAAATGTATACATATTACAAATTACAACATATTTAATATTGGAAGCCATGCGCAATTAAGTTCTAATCCGTCACAATGATTGAGATTGATATTTCTTGTTTTATAAATCTCAATGGCTTCTCTAATTAATCTGTTGTCAAGTCGATTTAATTTGGTGGCATATTCTGCAACAGACGATTTCTTAGGCTGGTTCAATCTGATCGATCGATGATGTTCGCTCAATCTTGTAGAGACAGTTCTACCAGTCTGGCCGATGTTAACTCTCCCGCAGGCACATGGAATTCTGTAAATCCCTGATGATTGAAGAGGGATGACGTCTTTCACTTGTTTCAACATATGACGAAGTGTAACATATGATGAAAACGAAATCTTCATGTTCTTCTTACAACTGATGATGACTGCTTTGCAGTTGAAATGTACATATTAAAATTAAAATAATTTGTGAAGAAAGGTTATTTATTATTAATATTATATTATGTAAATTGTTGAAATTCATATAAAACTGAAACACATCAAATGTACTGTATTCTATATTGAAACTTTTTTGGCGTTACTTGCAAGAAAGATATAAAACAATCTGTAGGAGCCCAAAATGAAAACTATTAAGGAGTACGATTTTTCAAAAAGTACGCAAGATAAACTTTAAATTCTAATTAGAAAGAAGCAAACTGCAAATATTTTTGACAGACGTACCCCTAGTACTTTATCAAAAAATCTGATGTGGCCAACACATGACCTCCCGCCAATTCCATGTTTAAAATAGCAGTGATCTTTAAGTAAAGTATCATTTCCGGTTAATCGTTTGTAAATAAAATCTAATTTGTTGTCCAATAAATAGAAAAGTCTGTAATACGAAATTTTGGATTGTTTTATTGTTTTTCCTCAAAAATTTGTTAGAGCTCCAAATTAAGTACTACATCCGATTTATCATATATGGTTAAAATCTAATATGTTGTTTCAAATTATATATGAGTTTTAAATACCAAATTTCAGAAGTTTTGGATCATATTTTAATATGCTTTAAGGAAAAATCGTCACACACGTACATTCTTATAAAAATCAGCATCATCTTCTAGGTGCTCTAAAACGCAATCTTTGTAAATTCTTCGCCGTACATAATCCATTTCGTAAATGTGTAGTTGTAAATTTATTTTATTTTATAATGCTGCAAAAATACCAATTAGCAAATTTAAATCAGATCATCCCGTACATCTAACATTTATGTATGATGGAAATTATATTATTTTTACAAACCTTAATAAAATATTTTACTATTATATTCTCATTAACACGGTTCCATTATTAATTTTAATATAATTGCTGCCTGTCAGTGACATTTGTTTAAATATGTCAAACCTGTCATTAAAATTTTGATTTTGTTTGACGCATAGGCTAGGTGATACATGGAAATAAATTATATTATATATTCATATTTAAAGTTATTTAGAGTTATTTACTACATGTTATTATCGTAGAATTGAAGATTAAACCATTATATTCCATTTTAATTAGTAAAAGTTGCTAAAAAATTATATTCAATGAATTTTTTACAAGAAAAACTGTTTAAAGCTTGTATAAATGATACTTCCGGTTATCCGATATACACTACAAACTAATGAGCTCTTCCCATATTAGTATAGAATGGGTATACAAAATTTCGAATTTTTCTGATTGATAGTATTTGAGTAATCGTGTCCACAAGATCCACACACACACAGACACACACACAGACACGATCCCTATACCTCCCTTACCTAGGGTAGCGGGAGGTAAAAATATAAACATTTGAATTTCGATTTCGATATTATGTTGACGAAATTGCGGCTATGCAAACGTGTGCTATTGAACGATCTTCGCTTCGCACATTACTAGATGTTAGCTAGCAGCAACTTCCTTGTTAGTTGATTTGTTTAGAGTTGGTGGTGTTATTTATTGCCCGCAAGGATAAACTTTAACATGAGGGAAATGTGGGTTTCCTTTGTGATTAATATCACTTAACCCACAGGTAGCATAGCAATAACACCAGCGATGAATTTTGTGCTGGAAAATATATATACGTACAACAATAAATAACAACTGGGGAATTTTTCTTCGCGAAGCAGGAGGAAAAGAATACGGCATACTATTTTTAAAAGCTGTACGAACAATTGCCATAGGAATAAGTTGAGTGGGTAAAACAGAAGGTATCAAGTTCCGTATATAAGTAAGAAATAACAAGTTTCAATATACCCAAATCATTCAAGCAGCCAATGCACGTCATCACTTAGTGTAAAAACCTTAATGCATTAAAATCACTAATAGTGAAAAATGAAATCAAATTTCAATCATTTTTAACCGTCAAAAAGTGTATAGCCTTATATAATTATTATTAAGATGAATAGTAGAGTTCATTACTTATCGTATATGACATGAATAATATATAAATAATGTACATCAACGTCATATTATTCGTTTAATTGTTGCTATAGTTGGCAACATTGTATTTGTATCGTACTTGAAACATTTTTGTGCGTTCTAAATGTCTATTAATAATAAAGTAATGTAAAACGCAATGTAACGACACAACTTGACCGTTAACGCAAACACAAAATCTGTGAATCTGCCAAAGATAGCACTTCTAATCAATCAGAAGAATTTGGTATATTTCTTTGAAATTCGACTCACTTTTATTTATTGCCTTTATATGGCATACATAAGTATAAATAAGGTTAGTATTATAAAATAATTTAAATAGAAATGGACAGTGACGAAAATATAGTATTTATTTTGTAGATGTGACAATTCATGAACATGTCGGTAATATAGGTTGCAATCTGTATAACTCTTTTCATAAAGATTCTAAAACCTCTGCAAACGTGGCAGTACATGACATCACACATCTAGTTACTAAAATTCAATTTTTATTAATGACGTGCATTGGCTACTTGAATGATTTGGGTATAGCATGAATGAACAAAAGATAGTTGATGACCACACGATGTTCAAAATTGTCCATTTACGAATTAGTGGAAATATAAAATTCAAAAATCTGTTGTGGCCCTAGCACAAGACCTCTCGCCATATCAGGGCAAAACATATTGTACATATTTAACATTTCTGGAACACGTAAAAACACGTATCTTCTTTATTTTTTTATATTTTTAAATTCCTTCTATGAACAAATTTCCTGTTATTCGTCTAATGTTCTAGATTCTTCCAATTTACTGATGAGATTGGCTATGTAACATTTATATGTACAGTACAATTTTTGAAAGAAGTCCAATTAAGGCCATCTACGAATTGTATCTATGAATTAAGATTTTATGCTGTCAAATTTAGTAGTGTCGTTTACATAGTTTTTATAAGGTACACAAGATATTATGTACCCTCATAAACACTAAGTAAAAGACTACTAAATTTGACAGCACAAAATATTAATTCATAGATACAATTCGTAGATGGCCTTGATCGGACTTCTTTCAAAAATTTTACTGTATCTAAAATTATAAATATTTAATTAAAAATAAAAAAATCTGTTGTGGCCAGCACAATACCTCTCGCCATTTTCATTTTATGTTATATACGTATTATGCTGCACTTCGCTATCGAACGGTCGTTTTATAACAAAAAAAAAATACAGAACTTTACCCAAATATTGGTTTTTTTTTATTGTATTTAACATGTCTTCTGCACACATACAATTCTAATTATATATATTTTTCATTGTATGAGGAAGTTCCAAAATGTCAGAGATTCTTCCAATTCATTAGCAAGATTGACGGTATTTTTTATGGATATATGCATTTTACCTACACACATACAATTCTAATTATGTCAGAGATTCTTCCAATTCATTAACAAGATTGGCGGTATTTCTAATGGTTAGTTACCTATAATTGTAAATATTTCATTAAGAAACAATAAGAAAGATTAAATGTACTTCCCAGAAAAACCTTTCAGAATGTCATTAAAACTGTTGATTTTTGACAGTGACATCTATCTATGTACAAACTATGTTATAAACATTTGAATTTGTCAACTGGTTTCCTTAGTGCCTTAGCCTCTGCGATTAGACTATTCTATATATTACAGTGTCTTTATCTCTAAATCTATACAAAAAAAGTGATTCCTGTGGTACACTCTCCACACCAGCTATGAGTGCCCGTGAGGTGACACCTGGTAATCGCCCACACGGTAAAATATATCGTCATCATTAGGTACCGATGTTTACATGTGTTGTAGATACTGACACACCCAGTAATGGGTAATATGCCGTGATGATATATTTATTTATTTATGTAGAATTTTATGTTCTTCAATAATAGTAATAACAGAAATTTTCAAAAAATAATATCTAGAAGATTTTTTTAAAGAAACTATTACTTCCGGTTGTCCAATTGTTATCAAAATCTAATCACCTCTTCCCAGGAATGTCAGATTGAGGAAACTGCAGTTAAATATTTTTTAAGTCTTATAGTATTTGAGAAATCGTGGTTCCATCAACATACACACACACACACACACACACACATACACACATACACACACACACACATACACACACACACATACGGACATCATCGTAAAAATGTTATTATTATTTAGGGTATGACATACATTCATCACAAAATTGAATTATAATTATCAAATGATAAATAAAATAAATTGTTAGGCGAGGTCGCAGTTGAAATTGGCACTCGTTGCAGTAAGGGAAATGTTATAATCGATTCTAGGGACCTTAAATCGTGCTTATTCACTAAAATCTGAATATGTGAATGGGGTATTCCACCATAACAAAAAAATAAGAAAAATTTCAATTTAACTTAAAGTATGGCTCAATAAATAATAGTTAAAACAATGAAAACATTTTTTAAATAATTACTTTACGAGATATTTCACATTTGCTAAAAGGGAAAATTGACGTCATTCAATTGTTATCTTTCTCTCGCAGCGTACTCAGAGCAGTGTGTGTGAGAAAGACAAGTATAGGGGAAATGTGACGTTACACTGATTTCTCGAAAATAAAATACTGTTAAACTAGGAACAATTAAGATTTTTTAATACCATGAATTGCTTCAAAACTGAATGAAGTTTTATTTAAAATAATAAAAAAAATTGAGTGGAATACCCCATTTTAGCATGAATCCAATACCTCTCTTAGCGAGAGGTAAAAAACAAATTCACCCGTACTTAAAGCGAACCCAGTTTTATCGAGAGACGATTTATCAGAAACCAATAAAACTTTACATGTAAACTGACTCGATACTGATAGTCAATATGTGATAGGCAATTTTTTGATTTCATGGCCTACTCTGTTGATCGAGCGACCTTATCAACTCTTCCTCGTAATACCAGATAAATGATTATGGTCGGATTTGGTGATTTGGAACCCGGGTTGACAGGTGTTTTAACGCGCTCAGCCACGCTTCCCATTTGTATTATAGACAAGGTGTAATTTAACAAGATATAGTGTCGAATAAAGGAGTAATTTGTTTGATAGGACCTTGAAGTCTGCGGCTCAAGGTTTTTGCTGGCTAGCAAACCACACAACCGTGACCGTATTGTATTTAGACAATAGAAAATAGAAATAGTTATATATTCATGATTTGTGTAATTATGTGAAAATATCAATGATGTATTGAATGATGGGTGATCCCTGAACAATGGAAACCAGGCGAAGTCTTCTTGATTGATGGCTCCGAACGCAAGTGCTAATAAATGTAGAATCGATCTACCCTCAATACATTTGTTTTCAAGTATAAATCTTACCAGTCGCGAGTTATCGGCATTTGCAAAAGAAGTGTAATGGAGGCAATAAAAATTTTACACCTTTTCTCTTTACAGAGGTTTAATGGAGCATTAAAGAAGGAGGCATTCTTTGAGCAATTATTATTGCTACAGAGATAGAAATCACTTTAAAAATCAAAAGTATTACAATGTTGAATAATGTAGACTGTCACAGGCAGTTAAAAGGGGTAGTTAAACTTTGTTTTAAATAGTGAACTCTGTCTTTTGCAAAGGATGGTTGGAGTACCGATGATCGACTGGAGATTGATGATTGGAGAAGAAAATAAAGTAATCGGAAACTGCAGTCAGTACGCTTTTATTTGATATAAAACCTACGTTTCGACCATTACAATGGTTTTCTTCAGGGTTAAATCAAGTCATAAACAATGATGAAGATATTTGTAACGTCTGTTAACAAACATCGAAATACAAAATATGAATTACACGTATAATATTGATGAAAAACAACTTTTGTTTTATGTAAATATATAATTTAACGGACCAGATAGAATGTAAAACAGTTTTATATGCAGCGAAAAAATCAGACCTTCCATCAATTCGATGTATTTTGTACAAATCCAATACCTAAAGTTCCTTTGAAAAGATTCTATAAATTCAATAAAATTATAACATGAACATACCCTATGTAAATAGCACTTAACACTTCTTTCTTCTTCTTCAGCTTTTTCCTATTTTATTAGGTGTTTCTTACTCTTCTCTTCCATTATTCCTGTCCAATGCATCTTCTTCACAAACTTCTTCCTCTCTCAAGTCTTCTACAATACAGTTCTTCCTTCTTCTCTTTGGCCTTCGTCGTACTCCCGGTAATGAAAGTTCCAATAATGAGGCGAGGCTGCAACTGCATGTCACTTGCGTGGAACACTATGACTTATACCACTTTCAGATCCTTTACTTTCCATCTCTGGTTTTGCACTTGACACTGACATCTGTCAATAAGAATTTTTTGAATATATCTGCTGTTTCCATGATAAATAGCAAAGCTGACTGAATTTTGAAAGTTAATCTCTTTATAATTCTTAAACTCTATCTATTAAATATGAAGCAAAATGTATAACCAAACCATAAGAGAAGAGCATTTTCTTTAATATTTATAGTAACATAAAATGACAAAAAATAATATTTAACCGCGTTTTTAAGAAAAACTGTTAAAAACTTCAAATAAAGGTACTTCCGGTGGATCAATTATTACCAAAATCTAATCACCGCTTCATATAGATGTAAATAAGGGGAATGCGAAAGAATTATAAATTTTAGAATTGTAGTATTGGAGTTATCGTCGGAGAAAAATTTGTCACATACGGGCACACACATAAACACACACACACACACACACACATATATATATATATATATATATATATATATATATATATATATACAGACACACATACAGACATCATCTTAAAAATAGTAAATTCGTATAGTAGGGACCCTAAAACATGCTTTTTCATTAACAACTCACCACTGATTTTTTTTTTACCAAAGAATACTTTTCCTAATTTTAATGAAATTTGCTTATTAAATTAATAGACTAGAGATGTGGTGGTTAGTATTCATATAAATACTAAGTTTGATATACTTTAAAAAAATATATCAAAAATATTGATTCAATATTTATCGGTATGTTTCTCCTAAAAACATAATGTCGCTCGTGGACGAAATCCATTGTCAATAACTCTCAAAGAGAAGTCTTTGGAACGATGCCACATTAGACATGCTTAAGAGAGATGGTTGGTTGTCGCCAGGGTTGATGTAGCTCAGATGGGGGAGCACCAGACTAGAGATGTGGTGGTCCCGGGTTCAAATCCCGGCGTCAACTGATTTTTCTCTCATATTTAAAATTTACTTATAGTTACTTTTTAATTTTAACTGTCCTTAACATGCCAAGAATCCAACACCATTAAACAAAAAACATGGAAAGGAAAAGAAAACGTTTTTCTCTGTAGAAGAAGTTAGCCATATATTTTTGTTATATACATTATAGTTAAATTTTCGTACATAACAGAGTGTGCTGTACTTATTGGGGCCTGAGAATACTCAAATCAATGTAAGACGCCCTAAATTTTTAATTATAAAATTTTCCTGCAGTTCCACTTGTGAAAATTTTATATTTGGAAACATTTAAAATAAGTCTTTTCTTTCATTTAAACGGTGATTAATATTAAATGCTAGTATTAAGTAAAAAGAAGAGACGCAAAATAATTACCTAAGACAACTTTGTGTAGTAAAAACGAAGCTTGGGCTGTAGGTATAGCAGCCCAAACTCCACGAGAATCATGGTATTCAATCAATATTACCTTCTTGTGTCAATTAAGCAAGAAGGAGAATATAACGTCTCGAATTTCGTAAATTTGATATCCACATGCCCGTATTTTGCGGACTCTGTGTAACGTTAAATTAAATTGCAACCACAAAATATTCACATACTGACAAAAACAGTCAAAAAATTACTAATAATCATCAGCATTTTGACTTGTATGTATAGTCCAGTCATTTGGTAGAAAAATAAGGGTTTATTCCACAAAAGGTCGGGTATTTTTGATTTTTGGATATATTGTATATTTAGGGGTCCTAATAAAAAATGCAAGTTTTCCCCCTCGGGGGCCTTCGGGAAGCACCGCCAACTTGAGATAAAAGGCGTAAAAATGCGGTTTTTTCTAAATATCTCTTCACTGATTTGCATTAGGCAAAAATAATTATTATCTAATTTGTTGACTATAAAATTATCTACAACTTTTATCTAAAACATTTTTTCTATAATTAATAAATAACCAGCTACAGTACTTCAAACAGAGCAAATTTTTTGAAAATTACATGAATGCTTCATTTAAATCATATTTTATTATATTTTTTTTACGTTTTTTTACAAATTACTTTTTGACAATCATTAATTATTATTATTATTTAACTAATATATATAAATATTAATGATTGTTTATAGTTTGTTTTTCATTCTAAAGATTTTTTATAGTCCAGCAAATTTATGATTTTACCTTAAAGTAATTACAACAAAAGCTTTTTAACGGAATCCAGTCCAGAAAAGTGCTCTGAATAACATCAATATCAATCAATATTTTCCCGAAATCGGAGCTTGGGAACCTCCTGCCAATTTGGACAAATGGCGGCATATTTAGGTTTATGGCCATTTGCTTAAAACAATTATGAAAATATTTAAATTATTCAAAAAAACAAACAATATTAAGTATTTGATACTTAGTCTAATTGGCTTCACTATTTACAACAGTTTACATTTGACGTGGCATCAAAAGAAGTAACTTATCGATAATTGTTTTATAAAAATTGTTAACGTTTTCTTGCAATTTTTTAGTTTTTCATCCACCACTCTGATCCTGTTAAAGATACGACGATGCGGTTTTAAAATTTGAATAAAAACATATCAAAAAAAAAATACCCGACCTTTTGCAGGGTAAATCTACCTAATGACTGGACTAGTATAGCAAAGTCAATTTTCTAGATAGCAAAAAATAATTACCTATTTTTATAGGGGGAAATATATTACAAAACTTTATGACTGCGCATCACAAACCATATAGCAAATTTAATTATTTCATACAACTTTCATCATTTTCCAATTCCTCATTTATTACTCTTATCCCAATTTAATATCCAGTATTGTTTTCCCCTTTAAGCTAAAAATATCTAAACTTTATTTATCTTTCCAGAGAACTTCGGGCCCAGTGTACAGATGCTCTCGCCGGCAAGAAATTCCTAACAGAAAACGGATCGGAAAAAGCAGACAAGGCTTTGGTTTCAAGTTTCGAAATATCGAATCTCGTCCCAGATTCCGACAGTGACAGCGGCAGGAAATGGCGAACCGTGGGTCATGTTACAGGTCGTACTGTACATCTGGATACCATCGTCTGGCCTGGAGGTGGAGTCGTTGTTGCTGGTCTTTCCAGTCAAGCTAGAAGTGTCTTCCGTGTAGTTACTGCTCTAGCTCCTCCTTTTGTAATGGAAAGTGGTTTGGATGAAGATGGACAATGCTTAAGAGGACTACCTTGTCATCGAGTTTTAACAGCAGATAAAGATAATTTAACATTAGTTTTTAATGATATGGATACTCAAGATAGGTTAAATGATGATAGTGAAGATGATTTACCGCCAGCCTTGCAAAGATACCGGTATAAAACTAATTGTTGTTACGGTTTAGCTATGGATTTGTTAGAAAATGTAGCACATGAATTGCAATTTGATTTTCGGTTGTACATAGTTGCTGATGGATTATTTGGAACTAGAGTTGTGCAAAGAAGTCGAAGAGATGTTGGTAAAGCTTATTTGAATTATCGGTTCAAAAAAGATCAGTCGTTACGGGGAGAAATGGAACATGATGATGAAGAATTAGACGAAGCTAAATGGAATGGAATTGTTGGTGATTTAGTGTCAGGTACAGCGCATATGTCTTTCGCTGCGTTAAGCGTTTCTACGGCCAGAAGTGAAGTTATAGACTACAGCACACCGTTTTTCTTCAGTGGTGTTTCGTTTCTTGCAGCCCCTCAACAAAAAAGCGAAATACCCCTAATGGCTTTTCTTCTACCCTTTTCCCCTGAGTTATGGATTGCAATTTTCACGAGCCTAAACATCACGGCAGTTGCTGTGGCGGTCTACGAGTGGCTATCGCCGTTTGGACTCAATCCGTGGGGTCGGCAGAGATCGAAGAATTTCAGCATGAGTAGCGCGTTGTGGGTTATGTGGGGACTACTATGTGGACATCTAGTGGCATTTAAGGCACCAAAGAGTTGGCCCAACAAGTTTTTAATTAATGTATGGGGAGGATTTTCTGTTATTTTTGTGGCTAGTTATACAGCGAATATTGCAGCGTTAATAGCGGGGCTGTTTTTTCAGAATACCGTCAGCAACTACCACGACAGAAGTGTAAGGAGAAATTTTTATTATAAGGAAGCCTGAAAAGTTTTGAGCCAACATAGAAACATTATATTTAGAGGCCCTAATAAAAAATTCAAGTTTTCGACCTTGGCGCAATGGGCTACTTGCATGGTACTGAAAATCCGATTTCTATTACTATATACTTACTGTTATGTTGAAAACATATATAAAAATATAAATTTTATTTTAAAAGAGTTATTTGTTTTTTGTAAATTAAGAAAGAAAATTTTCTGTGACGTCATTATATTGAACTGAGGAAGAGAACCATGTTTAAGAATGTAACTTATAGATGGCACTGCATGCGAGAAAGTTTTAATTTGAATTTGACATTTTGCTCTTTCTGGGCTCTCAAATATATTAATTACTTCACAAATAAACACATAGGTAGTTACATGTAATTTAAAATATCGAAACGGAAAAGATAAACTAAAATACTAACCTATTGTTGAAACGTCAAACAGGAGATCTACATTACCCGTACAAACAAACGCTGTGGCTTTAAGATCACTCATTGGTGCTGCGTAATTCTACGTCATACATGGCGGTAATTCAAATAATCAAATTTCATTATTTATTTTCTGGCTAATTAATAAAAAATTTGTCAAAAGAAAAAATAGGGGTAGCAAGTTTTTACCTGCTCTTCAAAAATATGAAATAAAAAGAAGGTACGCAAGTAGCCCATTCTGGAAGCATCGCCATCTCGGAAAAATTATGCAAATAATCAATTTTTAAAAAATATCTCGTCACTATACTTGCTGTCAAATGATTATGGAGTGCTGTTCAACTTTTCCTCTTCTTCGCACTTTGTCCCTTGCCCTGCGGTGTTGCCGCTTCTTCATAATTTAGCATTTTCTACATTGCCCATGACTTGGCAACAATGTAGAAATCTCCCGTCCATACTTATTTGACGGCAAGTATAGTAGGTATTAGAACAAGAATAATTATTATCACTTTTGTACAAGACAATATTCCCTACACCAGTGGTTTCCAATCTTAAGGTAAATTTTTGGTGGGTCGCGAGTAATATGATTTTTAAATGTTAAAAATTTAAAGAAAAAATCTGTTGTGGCCAGCACAAGACCTTCCGTCAATTCCATGTATTTTGTACAAATCCCATACCAAAAGGTCCTTGGAACAGATTCTATATACTATCATGTAAAATCGAACACGAACACATACTATTTTTTACAAATTCCATACCAAAAGTTCATTTGAAAAGGTTCTATAAATCCAATAAAATTATAACATAAACTACACTAAGTAATGTCCTTCCATCTTCTCTTTGGCCTTTCTCTGCGTGTCACTTGCGAGCAACACTAATGACATACCAATTTTAGATCCTATACTTTTTTCCATATTTGGTTTTGCACTTGCAACTGACATCTGTCAATTAAATTTTTTTGAATAATTATGTCAGCTGTTTCCATGATAAATAACAAAGCTGACTAATTTTTGAAAATTAATTTCTTTGTAATTCTTTAACTCTACATCTATTGAATATGAAGGAAAATGAATAATCAAACCATATAGAGAAGAGTATTTTCTTTAATAAATATAATAAGAAAATGTCAAAAAATAATATTTAACTGCATTTTTTTAAGAAAAACTGTTAAAAACTTCAAATAAGGGTACTTCCGGTTGACCAATTATAACCAAAATCTAATCAGCTCTTCATATGGTTGTAAAGAAGAGGAATATGAAAGAATCATAATTTTTAGAACTGTAGTTTTGGAGTTATCGTCGGAGAAAAATTTGTCACACACACACATACACACGGACACACAGACACACACACAGACACACACACGGACACACATACACACATACAGACATCATCTTAAAAATAGTACCTTCGTATTGTAGGGACCCTAAAACGTGCTTATACATTAAAAACTCACCACCGAATTTTTTGACCAAAAACAATACCTTCCTTTTGACGGAAGGTAAAAATTTTGATTATGAAAACTTGCATATCTGTATTATATCTCATTAACATATACAAATAGCATAAAATTATTTGAGTTTTAAATAGGAATGACGAATTCCGATAATTTTGGTACCCGAGTACCCGAAACAACTACCCGGATAGTACCCTTTACCCGTTAATTACCCGATACCCTTTAATTACCCATTATTCTTTAAGTACATATACATAATTCGTTAATTTTTTAATTACTAGATACCCTTATATTAGCAGTTTACTTTTTAATAAAATTCATAATTATTGTTTACATATATTTATTAAATGAAAAGTAATACAAATAAATAATATACTGTATCTCTATAAAAAAAACTTAACATAAATTATATTAATTACCTATGGTATGGTAATAAAAAGCTCTTCTTTTAGATACAATCTTTCCGGCAGCTCAAAACTGTTCGGGTAATTAAAGGGTATCGGGTAAATAACGGGCAACGGGTATATTTCGGGTAATCGGGTAAGAAATTTTATACCCGGGTACATTATTATCGGGTAGTTTCCGAGTACCCAGGTACCCGTCGTCATTCCTAGTTTTAAACATCTCAGTCGCCTAAGATTTTTAAGCGTCTCTTATGTTTTGTTTGTTTCGTAATTTTTGTTTTAATATTACGTTGAATCCATTATACTGAATTTTGTGTTATTTTTGTTGTGTTATGTTTTTTTACCTTCCGTCAAAAGGAAGGTATTGTTTTTGGTCAAAAAATTCGGTTGTGAGTTTTCAATGAATAAGCACGTTTTAAGATCCTTAGAATACGATTTTACTAATTTTACATTGATGTCTGTATGTGTGTGTGTGTGTCTGTGTGTGTGTGTGTCTGTGTGTGTGTCTGTGTGTCCGTGTGTGTGTGTGTGACAAATTTTTCTCCGACGATAACTCCAAAACTACAATTCTAAAAATTATGATTCTTTCATATTCCTCTTCTTTACAACCATATGAAGAGCTGATTAGATTTTGGTTATAATTGGTCAACCGGAAGTACCCTTATTTGAAGATCTTAACAGTTTTTCTGGAAAAAACCCAGTTAAATATCATTTTTCAACATTTTATGATCATTAATATGAAAGAAAATTTTATTCTCTGTAAGATTTGATTATACATTTTCCTTCATATTCAATAAATATAAAGTTATAGAGAGATTAAGAGAGGTTAACTTTCAAAAATCAGTCTGCTTTGAAAAAATTATGGAAACAGCAGATATGTATATTCAAAAAATTCTAATTGACAGATGTCAGTGTCAAGTGCAAAACCAAAGTGGAAAGTATCTGAAAGTGATATGTGACAGAGTGTCCCTCGCCAGTGACTTGCATTTGCAGCCTCGCCTCAAGATAGGAACTTATAATGCCAGAAGTACGAGAAAGGCAAAAGAGAAGATGGAAGGACTGTATAGCAGAAGATTTGAGAGAGAAAGACCTATGTCACGAAGGTGCTTTGGACATGAATGAGTAGAAAAGAAGAGTAAGAAACAGGGACTTCTAATAAAATAGGGAAAAGTCGAAGCAGGAGGAAGTGTTAAGTGCAATACATAATGTACGTTCGTATTCGTATTAAAATTTTATTAGATTTTAGAATCTTTTCAAAGGAACTTTCAGTATGGTTATGTAAAAAATAGTGTGTTCTTGTTACAATGATACAGGATATATAGAATCTTTTTCAAGGAACTTTTGGTATAGGATATGTACAAAATACATCGAATTGACGGAAGGTTTTGTGCTGGCCACAACAGATTTTTTAATCATAAATTAATAAAATTAATTGATTTAAAATGAAAACATTGATATTGAGTTTCATCGAGGTTCTGTGTTATTTTTTCTTTCTATACGTTGGGTCGCGAGGAAATTCGTTTTTAAATTTAGAACATTTTTGTTTTTCTATAGCGAGCTACAGCGCTTAAAATTGTCAAGAAGGTAAATTTTGCTTTGGTTTACACTTCTTTGTGTTAAATTTTGACAATATCTAATGGTTAGAAAAACACTTTTAAATTAAAGTTATAGGGAATTTTTGGATGTTGAGGCTCAAAACATTTCAAACAACCTGTTCAGATAAATGAGTAATTTTTATTTTTGTTGCAGTTATTAAGCCAGAAAGTCGGTGCGCCCAGAGCCTCAGCTGCAGAATATTACGTCAAGCGAGCGAATAAATTATTATGGGACCACATGCATCGGTACACCTTAGACAGCGTTGAAGATGGAATTGCACGATTACGAAACGGCTCTTTGGATCTTTTAATAGCAGACACTCCCATTTTAGACTATTATCGCGCGACTGATCACGGCTGTACCTTACAAAAAATCGGTGACTATATAAACGAGGACACATACGCTGTAGGGATGACAAAAGGCTTTCCCTTAAAAGATAGTGTAACTGCTGTTATTGCTAAATACGCCAGCAATGGCTACATGGACATCTTGCAAGAAAAATGGTACGGGGGTCTTCCTTGTTTTAAATTGGCTACTGAAATCGCTCAACCCAGACCCTTAGGAGTTGCGGCTGTTACCGGAGTATTTATTTTGCTTGGAGTAGGAATCTTCTTGGGTTTCTTAATTCTTTTGGTAGAGCACTTATTTTATCGTTACACTCTTCCCATATTACGACATAAACCTAAAGGAACAATATGGCGGAGTAGAAATATCATGTTCTTTAGTCAGAAACTATATCGGTTTATCAACTGTGTGGAGCTGGTCTCTCCACATCATGCTGCCAGAGAATTGGTTCATACGTTACGGCAAGGACAAATCACGAGTTTGTTCCAGAAGAGCGTTAAAAGGGTTCGTAGTCGGGCATTGTTAAAGAGCTTGCATTTTGATCTCATTTGTTTCAGAAGGAACATGAGCAACGTCGCAGAAGGAAGAGCAAGGCGCAGTTCTTCGAAATGATCCAGGAAATCAGAAGGTGAATGAAAAACAATTAATGGCCGTTTGCACCAGTTTCCCTTAAATATTAAGTACACCTTAAGAATAAAAATTCGTTGCACCAATTGTTAAGGGTACCTTAACTTACAAATAGGTACCCTTAAGTTAAGCGCAAGTTTGTCTTCCCCTTAAGGACCCCTTAATTCAAAGATGCACTTGATCACAATTATTCTACAAATGTCACTTGACATTTGTGTTTTTGATAGCTGGTTGATATTAATTTATAAAATGGAATTAGAGCTAAATATTATAGATGATGATATTTTAGAGTTAGAGATGTTAGAATTTGTGGAAAATCGAATTCCGTGACAAATTTATAAGAGAGCTAATTATTTTTACTCATTTGACAAACTAATTTTTTTTAAAGGTTTTCGTCTAACAAAAAATTTCGTAGTAGACTTAATAAGAAGCATTGAACATGAATTGGAATTCCCTTATAATTTGTACGTATTTTATGTTCCTCATAAAATAACTTTCTTCAGGAATAATTGTGTGTCACCAATTAATCAAAAACTACGATATTACGCAACAGGAAGTCATTTAGCGTTGCCGATTTTAGTGTGATGCATACTTCTACAGCAAGCCGATTTGTTGTACAGCTGTAGCTAGATTATACCACCAATTTATCAAAATGCCAACAACAAGAGAAAAATAATAAGATCTCAAAAAGAATTTTATGAATTCACATCTCTCTTTTGCAATAGATTTTCTTACTTGCTTTTTTTTTTGTTTTCGTAAAATTTTTGAAGAGAGCTTTTAGTTCTTTTGATATAATTTGACGAATTAAGTTTATTTGTTATTTGAGTCCATGCAGGTTCTTTGTCATTCCAAGTTATTGTGACAGTTTTATTACACTCAATTATATGTTTATATTCATTAATAATATTTAGGATCAACATTTTTTCTTCCTCAGTATAATTCGGTGCTCGTTCTCTTATGGACATGGTGGACGGTTACAGATAATGAAAACAACTCAAAAAATTCAGAACACTGATACATATGTCATATCACATTTGACATATAAGTTACTACATTTATGCAATATGCAAAGTAAAAAAAAAACAATAGAATTTCTCCTAAGCGACACTTAGCTAAGCGACGATCAAACTGCAACCGTGCAAACGAACTAAGCTTAAGGATACCTTAGAAATTAAGTACCCCTTTACTAAGCCGAATATTTAAGGGAAACTGGTGCAAACGCCCATAAATGTTTTTTTTTGTCGAAAATTTTTTTCCTAAATGCAGGATTCATATGAAATCCAATACCTTAAAACATTATTTTAATAATTTTATTAAAATCAAATTGCTAACAATACATACTACTGAACTAAATTGCCTAGATCTTGCAAGAAATGAATTGAGAAAATTGCACACTTACTTAATTTTTGTTACTTTTCTCTTGTATGCCTGGTTTCACCATTGACGAATAAACATTTTGTTCATGAGTTAAACTATTCGTTATTCGTTATTTTCTATAAGAATATTCTTCCAATACAAAACTACAATTATTAAACCTTTTCTTTCTCTCTAACTTAGACAGTTTTTAGTTCGTTTCCTCTTCTTATTTATATTGTCACTCTTTTTCGATTAATTTCAATCGTACAAATCAAAAAACTATTTTTATTGACAGCGAATGTGACAGTTTTGTCAGAAAGATGAACTTGTTAGCTGTATAATCGAAACAAGATAATGAAAAGACAAAGAATATTCTAAGAATAACTATCTATTCAATAAATTTGGTTGGTGAAACAAAACTTTGACTATTCAATGAATAAAATTTATCGTCAGATAACTATTTGTGAATTTATTCGGCAATAGTGTTAATTAAAGCTCTAATATCGTGTATTACCCTAGTTAGCATCTAATACAGCTTCGTATAACCGTTTTTGAGAATGAATTTCGTTTCAACCGTGAACTTTGAACGGATAAGTTTTGTATAGGCCGCCCAACAGCTTTTTCGACTAACAGTAATAAACAAATCCTTCTAAAAATTAAATTTTTTATTGGAAAGTCATAAAAATTGGTAAACTTACGTAGATTTATATATAGAATAAATTAATATTAGCAGCAGGTTGATAACTATACTTATGTTTTAGTTGTTACCCCAAAAATCATAAATACTAATTTTTGTGTAAAAAGTTCAAAATTTTCAAAACTCCAATTTTTATAGTTTACAATGCCCTGATTCCAAATTTTGAAACCGCAACTCGATATCTCTTTTCGTTTCCGAGATATTTGCATTCAAAGTTTTGCTTGAAAATGCCCAATTTTGGGCAATAACCCAAAAATGGGTAGAGATAGAAATCTGGCAGTATCACCATTCGATTCTACGGAAAAAATTACATAAGTGTACCAATTTTTATATTTTTTTAATAACTGCTTCAGTTTTTATAAAGAAAAGTCTGAAAATGGCCAAAATCAGAAAAAATCGTAAGGGGTACACCTTAGATTTTTGCGATTTTTGGCCGTTTTTAGTTATTTTGCTCTTAAGATTGTATCTGTTGTTCAAAAATTCTGAAAATTGGTATAGTTATGTAATTTTGCCCGTAGAATCGAATGGTGATATCAAAAAGGCCGTATTTATACCCATTTTTGGGTTATTGCCCAAAATTGGGCATTTTTGAGCAAAAATTTGAATGCAAATATCTCGAAAACGAAAAAAGATATCGATCTGCGGTTTCAAAATTTGAAATCAGCGTAGTGAGAAGTATTTAGAAACATAAAAATTGGATTTTTGAATATTTTGAACTTTTTACCCAAATGATAGTATTTATGACTTTTTGGGGAAATCAATAAATAATGAGTAAAGTTATGAACTTGGTGGTAATATTAATGAATTTTACATACGAAAATATATAAATATAACAATGTTTACGAGCTAACGAATAAAAATTTAATTTTTTGAAAGAAAAAGTACAAGATAGTGTTGATCATTTTTATACCTTATTTTTACCTCTCATCAAGAGAGCTATTGGATGCATGCTAAAAATCTCATATGCAGATTTTAGTGAATAAGCACGTTTTAAGATCTCTACACAATCTGATTTTAATATTTTTACTATGATGTATGTGTATGGTTATTGGAAAGACGGTTTCTCAAATACTATAAGATTTAAGACATGTTTAACTATGGATTCCTTAATTTGACATTAATGGAAAGAGCTGATTAGGTTTTGGTTACAACTGGACACCCGGAAGTAGTAGTTTCTTAAAAAAATCAATAGAATCAACAAATTCTTCATATAAATATATAAAGAATAGATGTATTTAGAATTTTTTGTGTGTACCACAAAACTTAAATACAGTATTTCCTATATAGCCTAAAACGGAAATGGCGAGAGGTATTGTGCTTGGCACAACAGATTTTTTTGTATTGTAGCTTCGTTTTTCTCTCATTTTGGCTGCCCAAACTGTATAAGATATCCCTACCATCTCAGCTTTCCTAAATTTGGCCATTGAAAACGAATAATACATAAAATTCAAAATTCTTGTAAATCTGGTAACGTTTTATAGTGTATTTTGCGTTATTTGTTTTATTTCTTCAAATATACAAAACCAAACAAGTTTTGTTTTCAGGCAGCAACAAGAAGTTCGTCAACAACCTCCCCTGGCTTCGTTGACCGAAGTCGATCAAGAATACCAAGTAGCTTCTCCCCCAAGCGAAAAAGAAAATAAAAACCGATTAAGCCCTAATATAATTCGTCGAACTTTTATGCGTTCTAGCCCTAAAATGGAACAAGGCAAAGTGAAATCCCCTACGAGTTTTGGAGGATCGCTCTTTAGCCCCCGTTCCAAGGCGAAAGCGCGGAGTCAAACCGCTTTAAATGTGCGTCGATTTAGTACAGACAGCGTGTTCAACTCCCAAACACTTAAGCTAGATAGGAGCAACGCCATAGGAAGAAGACTCAGTAAAGATGCTACGTTTCTTTCGAGTAGTCCTCCTGATATTAACAGTAGGCGTTCTTCTTATTTAGACATCATAAATTCTTCCAGTAAACTATCGGGAAAATCTCCGGTTTTATCAATCGAAAATGTTTCCGAGTGCGATAGTAAATCTCCTGATCAGCGGAAGCTTTCAGACGCTGAAAATATAGGTAGGAAGTTGGCCACACTTCCCAAATACAAAGACAATTTTAGTTCTAATACTCTTCACCCTGGAGATCGGCTAAATATCGGTAAAAGCGAAGAAACTCTTTCAAAAACTGATCCGCGATCGGGCAACTACGGGACTCTGAGAGTCAATGATATAATTACAACTAAAAGTTATCAGAACATTCCAGAATGTGGTAAAATGGAACTAGAAGATGAATTACCTTCTAGAAAACCTCCAAACAATATATCAGATGATGAAATCGCTAAAAGAAACAAGCTTACAATAGAACAACTTAAGGTGCAATTATCAAAAACTGATACCGGGAAAACACCAGTAACTCGAACACAAAGTAACAGCGTGGCTCCTTCAAGTAGTAACCCTAACCCTCCTATACGAATTCAAGTTGAAGATACAACAACATCAACAGTATCAAGACCTCCAAGGTCGATAGACAGACGAGTAAAACACCGGCATCGTTCATTAGGAGAAACACCTCAACCAGAACCAAACCGTCGTCATCTACGCACAACAGAACCTTCCAGGTCATTGGACGGGGGCGCAGGCCCCCGAGGAAGAACGCGATGTCGAGAACACGACCTTCCACCAGCACCTCCACCGCCTAATTGTTCCCCAAGGACAGCATCTGGAAGGTCTCCTTTGGAAAGGCTTTCCAAAGACGAGCTGGTTAACTTATGGAGGTCTTCGGAGTCGGAATTGCGTTCGCATTTGCTCAAAGCTATACGGGACAAAGACACGGATGATCCACCTTGAAGATTGGAGATTTCGCCTGGGACCTAAGCCTAATGGAGGCTCCTCTAATGGAGGAAGTTCTTTACAAACTGCGTTCTCTTAATAAGCGAGAGGTGATTTTAAGCTAGTAAGTAAAACGAAAGCAATGACGCACTCGAATTCACAAACCAAGTAGATTATTTTTGTAGCTTTATTGTTAACTATCAACGACCACTAAATGTTACTTAGTATATCATACTAGAAGCCTTCATCTACCGGAGTTTCACTCCAAGCCTTTCATTTTTAACTCTACTCGTTAAGCCAAACATATGAGTAAATGACAAAAATGTATGATCTGGTTCATCATATACACACAAACAAACAAACACTCAGTTCTTCTCAACTCAAATGTCAAATCAATCAAATCAAAATGTATATGTATGACATGGTTAATGACGATTCTACTGCCAATTAAAAATCTAGTCACTAAGTAGAGAGGTGATACAAGAAATCTTATGCGATTAATATTGATTCACAAATAACATAATTTATATAGAGTAGTGTGATTGTTGTTATAGCTCAAGGCGTACTCGTACACTCAAGTCGAAACGAAAGGTACATTCACAATCAAATTTCAACACAAAATTGTAAACTAAACACAGGCAATTCCATCAAGCCATTTACAACGAAAATTTTGATCCGGTCTAGTTACAGTGTCAGGAACGACATTTCTTGGAGCCTCCAAGAGTCAAAAGGCTCAAAATACGAAGGTTGTACAGTATTTATTATAGGTACCTAATATATGAAATAAAATTATTTTCAACATAATCACCATGTACTTAAGAAAACTTATTCCATTTATGGTTTAACAATATAACACCTTTTTAAAAAAAACTCGGAGTCTTTATCACAAAAATTCTGAACTGCTTGCATAACAGCTTCGTCGGTTTCAAAATTTGTCCTCGTACACTTTCCTTTAGCTTAGGAAATAAATAAAAATCACTAGACGCTAAATTAGGTGAATAAGGTAAATGTGACAGTTTAAAACCGACTTCGCGAATAAGCCTTTTATGAACTGGATCGTTGTCTTGATGAGACAGAATTCCACGCAAAAATTTTCTTTTCTCTTTAATGCAATCACGAATTTTAAATGTTACGTAATACTGACTAATGATAGGATGACCACGTTGCAGATAATCAATTTTTAAAATTCTCTCAGAATCCCAAAACGCAGTAGCCATAATCTAACTGAACCCCAAATTTGCGAATTTGAAATTTCATTTCAGGAGTGGGATCACTTAAAAGTGAAAACGATATTGCGATTATCGAGAAGTGAAAACGATATTCGTTTCCTTAGCGATCACATAAAATTAGTCACTCACTACGTTTTCAACTTGGGCTATTTCCGTAAAGTGACTACGTTTTGTGAAAACGATATCGTTTATACACTACGTTTTTGTTTTAATTAGTAGTTTTAACAGATAATTTATATGAATGTCATTATAATTTTTAATCTGTCAGAACGTATTATTCTCACCATTCGTTTTTATTTCGTTCATAATAACAATACCACAAAAATTGAAGAAGGACACAAATTAAATTATCAATTAGTTACAGATTCTTTTGATATTGCAGAAGAAAAATTTATGAAGTAAACAAAAATATTTCTAAATATGTAATTAAAACTTCAAGAGAGCTTTTAAGACTGCAAGTATACAAGATTGTTATTTTAAAGTAATCTAGTTTTTATTAAGTTTTGTATTTCAATAAATAAAGTATGGGCCACATTTAAATAACGGCGCACAACCTTCGACGGGCTGCGGAAAATTATCAGTTCATAAATTTTAATTTTGTGTAAAAACTACAAAATATTAATCACAAAACACAAGCTAGAAACGTTATATTTGATACTTCGCAGAATACAATATTATTAAAATATTAATAAAATTTTCTTTCTTGGATTTATTCTTGTAATCAATCAAAATATGCTTTGTTGTAACAAACACTCTTACAGTTATTGGAATATCAATATTACCAGAAAATATTTCTTTTGGGTAGTTCTTTCACTAAATCAAGTACTAAATTTTAATAGTAAATCAGGGAAATTTCAATAGAAATAAGAAAATATCTAATCACCAATATTTCAATTTTATATCATAGATTTCAAAAGAGTAAAAATATATAGTAAATCATAAGCATTTGGTTCTTCGCAACATGCTTATTAAAATATTCGTGAATTTTTTTCTTAGATTCATTCTTGTAATCAATTTTCATTTTATAATTATCGTATTTTATTACAATTATTTAATTTCGCCTTACTAAATAAAAAATACCTCTCAAATTTGAAATAATAATTTATTTTTAAATCATTTATAATGACATTTCTTTCATTCTTTCCAAAACGTCAAATTCAATTCACTGCTCACTACATTCTTTTACCTAAATGCAAGTAAATAAGAAAAGGATATAGGTATACCCAAATGTATGAAATAAGAAACGACTATCGTTTTCACATGCTTTGAGAGTGTTGTCTAGAATTCACATTTTTTTCAATCTAAAACGATATCGTTTTCGGTTTTCACTATTTACGTGATCACATTTTCACTTGTCGACAGTTGCAATATCGTTTTCACAGTTACGTGATCCCACTCCAGAATCGAAGTGGTGAACTTTATCAACTGTAATAAAGCGAGCCAAAAAACTGTTTGGATTTTGATTAAAGAACTCCAAATTAGCTTCTGAAGAGGTATGTTCCTCTCTCGCTTTTGTTCGGACGTCAAATAATCAAATTCGTCATTTCGGTTGACAGACGAAGAATAAACAATTGCTGTTGTTATGAACACAATATTTCAAAGACTGCTATGTTAGGGACAATAAATACTGTTCAACCGTATACTTGCCGTCATATAAATATGGACTGCAGATTTCTACACTGTTGCTAATTCCATTGATCATGCTGAAAATGCTAAGTTATGAAGAAACGGCAACACCGACTTGCGTACCGAACGGGGTGTTGTATTCGGTAGAACAGTTGCCACGCAGCGATCTGTTGAGACCCAGCCCTAAGTTTGGAGTCTTGCAAGTTGAAAAGTCCAAAGTGATCCAAGCATTTTCTTCAAATCGGAAGTAAAGACTGCTTTGAATTTGTCTATTTAACTTTTTTTTCTTGTGGTTGCATTTGAAGTTGCTTAATACCGCTTTAGGTCAAACATTCTACCTAAATTTCAGGAACAAGTAAAGAGTGATTGTAAATGGCATAAGGTTCTAAACGGTACAATTTCCATTTTAAGTGTAAATTAAATAGAGTCTAAAAAAGTGAATGTGAATGTACCTTTATAACTAAACTAAACTACCGTTCCACATCTAACTAACTCTTTTAGACTTTACGTAGTCACGTTGATCTTAGATGTAACCTAACCTAACTAACGTGTGGCACCTAACTAACCTAACCTAACCGCTCCGCTTCCTTGGTTTCCGGAACACTCAACTCACTGTCTTGCGACTTGCTGAACTTACTTAGTAGTCGTGAATTGAAAAACACCATTTGCACGCCTTACTCATACAAATGTACGGTATTAATGAATTTATTTCGTTTTCGATTTGTGTATATAACAAAGTTAGACGTATGTACGTAACAGGACAGATGCCTTCAGCCGTTGCTGACATTTAGTTTCACACTGTCTACAGCTTTTTATATTATACTAGATATTATTATTATTATTATTATTATGCCATGGCTGCTCTCTTAAATGTCACCCTAATATACTAAAACGTATTGTATTTCAATGAACCAATTATTTTCAAAAAAAAAAACATGTTTTAGGAAGTACGAGGTGTGTTAACAAAATAACGGGATTGATATTATTTAGAACATTGACTATTCATGCGAATATTCTATTGTTGGAAGCAATGCCTGCAGGCCTCTTTTTTGTTAGGTTGTTACTAAGCTCTGCCGGTTTTTCTATAACAGCACCTCGGACACAAATTTGTGCCTCCTTATAGTATACCTAGTTAAGTCGATTGCCGGTGCTACGCTAAACAGCACTTCAATAGAAATCAAACTACACTCGTAAATATTTAGTTATAACTTCAAACTTGATACCATTGTATAGTAGATAGATCAATGCATGGGGCTGACCAATTATTTTGCATAATTATTAATTTCTATTGCATTTAAATTTAGTTCGAAAAACATCATAAAAATGGCTATTTTAAAATTTATTTTTAACACGATAACTGTACTTTATTCAAAAAACTGTTTGGGTCACCCCCATAGCGCCCGCCTTTAGTAGTAAGTCTGTGAAAAAAAATCTAAATTATCTCTTTTAGTTTAGCTGTGATTTGATTTCTACTAAACCCCTTTTTGCCGCTTATTTCAGAAATCGGAACGATAGACTATGGAGGAGAAAGTGTTAGGAGAATATGTTCCCCCTCTACTACACACATGTCCTCTCTCACTCCAACAATTTGCTTCACAATACGGGCTGAGTTTTCCCCTTATGCTTTAAACAAGGACAAACACATATAAAAGCAGATAGAGAGAAATAAACTTAGCAATCTTAAAAGTAGTGGGGAAACGTAAGAAGTTTATCTGCACTAGTGTCATACTAGCTACAAAACTGATTTCGCTCTTTGTATTTCGGAAAAAAGAATGTCAGTGCACGGCCAATGCGGCAATGGGGTATTCCGGTGATATGGAATTAATGCAAAATAATAACTTTTTTCTATAGTTTCCATCATCATATAGTAGAAAAATATAATAAAACATGTTTAATAAAAAGTTTTAATTCATAATTTAATGTTACAAAATTGGAATTTTTACAGCTCTAGAAACGTCCTTGAAATTTGTGACGTCAAGTTGATAATCTGTTGCTCATTTCAAAGTAAATATTTTCGTTTAAAAATACCGATGGTGCCAGTAGTTAACACGCGCGGGTATATTTCTTGTTTGACATTTCGTCCACTTTATAATTATTACTCCTATTTTTACCATAAACAAACACAGGACAAACACCGAAATACGCGCTGCTACTAAAATCATATGTAAACAAGCAAATGGCTGTCATGAACATGTGGATTTAGGCGCTGAATTTCGTTGCAGATGTCACCATCGAGTTGACGTCATAAGCGCGCCATGATAAGAAAATTTGAATTGCGATGAAATTTTTTAAAATTCATATCTCATGTGATGCATACATCTTACTCAAAGTTAGATATTCAGAGTCCTACTGGTCTGTACTAATCTAAAAAAAATATTTTTAAAAAATGTCGGAATACCCCATTGTCTACGATCTCTTTCCTTCCCTTTTTAAATATTCTAAACTGATCTAAAACTTGAGTACTAAATAGATACATCAGCATAAGCTTTCTTTAACAAACCGTACGTTTCTGTAACGGATTTTCCAAGTTTCGCACAGAAATTCATGTAGCTCGTTATGGGCTAACTGTTTGAGACAACTTTAATAGGCAGTACAGGAATTTTTATTCGTCTTTTGTTTTTGAGCTACAGGCTAAAACTTGTATTTCAACTATTTTGAAAATACCTCATATCTCGCTTATTATGAGAGATAAAGAAAAAATGTTTAAATACTTTTATACTGTTTTTATGTAGAATAAATAACGTGGTGTAATAGTCTCACGTTTCCCTTATTTTATAAGTTTTTCCATAATGTATAACAAGTATACATTTTTTGTTTTAAACATGAATAAAAAAAAAAATTGGGATCATGTTTGTGTTATATCTTGAGAATTATTAAGTTTTGAAAAAATCTAATTAACCACGTTATTCTACGAAGAAAAAAAAAACAATATAAAAATGATCTAAACATTTTTTCTTTATCTCTCATTATAACCGAGATATACCCAAATCATTCAAGCAGCCAATGCACGTCATTAATAAAAATTGAATAAAAGTAACTAGATGTATGACGTCATGTACTGGTACGTTTGCAGAGGTTTTAGAATCTTTATGAAAAGTTATACAGATTACAATCTGTATTATCGACATGGTCATGAACTGTCACATCTACAAAATAAATATTATATTTTCGTCACTGTCCATTTCTATTTAAATTATTTTATAATACTAACCTTATTTATACTTATGTATGCCATATAAAGGCAATAAATAAAAGTGAGCCGAATTTCAAAGAAATATACCGTATTCTTCTGATTGATTAGAAGTTCTACCTTTGGCAGATTCACAGATTTTGTGTTTGCGTTAACAGTCACGTTGCGTCGTTGCGTTGCGTTTAACATTACTTTATTATAAATAGGCCTTTTCAACGCACAAAAATGTTTCAAACACGATACAAATATTTTTCAAATAATAACTTTGACAGTATGAACATACAAATTATCAATGTTGCCAACTATAGCAACAATTAAACGAATAATATGACGTTGATGTACATTATTTATACATTATTCATGTCATATACGATAAGTAATGAACTCTACCATTCATCTTAATAATAATTATATAAGGCTATACACTTTTTGACGGTTAAAAATGATTGAAATTTTATTTCATTTTTCACTATTAGTGATTTCAATGCATTAAGGTTTTTACACTAAGTGATGACGTACATTGGCTGCTTGAATGATTTGGGTATATGAAGTATTTTTCAAAATAAGCAAAAACCAAGTTTCAGTCTGTAGCTCAAAAACAAAAGACGATAAACAATTCCTGTGGTGCTTATTAAAGTTGTCTCAAAAAGTTGGTCCCTAAAAACCTAGATCAATTTTCGGTAACATGCATAATAAAAAAGTTTTTCATATAACTCGAATTTTTTCCACCCTGTACAAAAACTGTTCATTTCAATAAATGCTACTGCCGAACGGATTTCCTAATTCTCTTAAAATTTTAACCGTGGATGGAGGGAAGATGACAAATTATTATAACGCATCGTGCAACACAAAAAGAATTCCCGTTATTTTATTTACACACCTTCTTCAGTTATTAATTGGGATATAATCCCATGGAAAGGTTTTTTTTAACAAAAATTGTAGAAAATTACAGCTCCAAAATTTAATGATTTTTCACAGAAGTGTTCACTTCCAATAACTGTATCTTCAAAACGCCACAATATTTTTTTTTATTATTTCTTTTAGGATCAATATTAAGAGAACAACCTTCGTATGAACTAATGTTTTCGCAAGGAAAATTCTTCGCCATTTTAATATTAAATTAGGTTAGTAATTATTTTTAAAAATTTAGGCGATGAATTTTCCTGTTACAAAAATAAGAAACGATGTACCTAGTAATAATAATATCTAAAAATAATGTTTAGAAAGCAACGGTGCGGTAACGAAAACTTGTCAAAAATGTGATAAATGTTAGAAGTTTGAGAAAAATCGTAGATTCGCCAGTAGAGCGTAGCGTGTAGTCCCTGTGTAGTTTCAGCTATAAGGAGACGAAACTGTAAGAATGTCTGATGCCTGGCCCAGCGTCGTGTTCGGCCTTAAACACTATCGAGTCAATTTTACAATTTTCTCTCCGTCACTAGATGCAATGCAAGCAAGCAAGCAAGCAACCTCTATCATACTGTTGATATTTGAAAGTTTATTGAATATTAAACTCTATAAGAGATATTACGTCGTCCGTGATACTTACATTAGACAAATTACACATCTTCTAGCACTCTACTAACTAAACTAAACTAACAATTCATTTTTAATGTTTAGCCTGAAGAGAGATGTTTAAAGACAAAGATATAAATTCATTGTTATGAAAAATATTCAAATTTTAAAACACATATTAAAACAATTTAAATACCTAATGGAAAATATAACTATGATATACAAATATATCTTGAGCATATTTTAAACATTGTTGTATATAGTGTAAATAGAATAATACATTTTAGATAATTATAATAGTCTTATTATTCACGAATAAGTTTGTAATATAGCAGTCGAATACACCATGAATTTATTGTTGATAAATATAAAAAATAAAGAAAACTTCATCGCAACCGGTTATCCTTGCTCCTTCACTAACTATCCCTTTTTGCCTCTAGGGACAAAATATGGCCAAACCAAACCCAAGGGATTTACTTGATAACTATTGAAGATATTATCAATCGAAACGTTGTGTAACTCAAAAATTATTGATTATCCCAAATCCGAAATATAGACTATTTGTTTTTTCCAAGAGCTTCAATTTCTTGGGGTTATTGTAAGCATAAGATTGTGATCGAACAAAATTTTGTCCATGCCAGTAAATAGAGTATAAGAATACAATAATTTTTTACCTCCCGCTACCCTTGGTAAGGGAGGTATAGGGATCGTGTTAAAAATCACATATCGAGATTTTAGTAAATGACCACGTTTTAAGGTCCCTAGAATCCAATTTTAACATTTTCACGATGATGTGTGTGTCTATGTATGTGTGTGTGTGTGTATGTATATGTGTATGTGTAGGGATTTTGTCTTCGCTCTAACTCAAATACTATCATTCAGAAAATTTTGAAACCTTGTATTTATACCGTATTCTAATATGAAAAGAAGCCATTAGATTTTGGTGTAAATCGGATAACCGGAAATGGCACTTTACCTGAAGCTCATAATGGTTTTTCTTCAAAAAAAATACCATTAAATGCCATTTTTTCGCATTTTGTCGTTATGAAAATTAAAGATTATTGAATTTTCTACATGAATACATTAATACTTTTTCTATATATTTTACAGATAAATTTAAAAATATTTTTTTTTTTACAAGTCCCGAAGCCTAAGAAAAATACAATTCCTTTGTTACACAGTTCATATTTCAAATGAATGTAACTGACACTAATGCCCGTATTCATAAACACTCGTAAAGTTTCAAAACGGTTTGTTATAATTTTTGTCAAATAGAGTCAAACTTGACAAATAAAATTTCAATTTTTCTTTCAATGTCGACTGTTTTTATTGGATAAAAATTATAACGAACCGTTTAAAAATTTTACGAGTGTTTATGAATATGGGCATAAATGTTACTGTCAAAAAACTAATCACTTCAAATTAATAATAGTGTCATTTTAAAAAGAAAATAGTAAATAAAGGAATAGTTTTATACAATGGAACAGTTGCAGCGTTAGTAAATCCGTAAGTATGTATTTAAATTAATAAAAATTAAATAGCGGGAGGTTTTGTGTTGGCCACATCAGATTTTTTTTTTTAATTTCTAAAAGTTCAGAAGTTATTTGAAAATTAAATATTGATCATGGTTGGTGTTCACAGCTTTGGAAATAAAACGTAAATATCAATTGTTATTTAATATATTCGTAATTACAAGCAATAATAACAACTTCATACCTTTTAAAGAACTGTACGCAACGCAGTCATATATGCGAACCTTTGTCTTAAGAGAGTTTTTTAAAATTATATTTAAATTGGCATCCTTTTGCCAGCCTGTAAATTGACAGCTCAATTTGTGTGTAAAATATTTAACATTTGCAAATCCTTGTGTTTGTCTTAATTTTAATTTCGAGAGCTATGAACAATTTCATAAGAATCTATTGTTTATATCGTTATTTTTATCTTTATATAATGTAAATTTTATATAATGAGGGTTTATAATTTTGGAGATAGCACAGGTAAACCCCGTAAAAACTCATTTTTCACTGCCTTATATATCGTAATAGTTATTTACATATAGAGGGTCGAAAGAAAAGAGGCTTTTATTCGTCCAAGGGTGTAAACTTCTTTCGGCCTGAGGTATGTACAACGTTTTACGCACAACTGCAATCAAATGAAATGTTTTTAAATTATTTTTTAAATACATTTAAAGCTTGTTGCTATATAAAAATATTACGTGGCCAGGTGGCCATGTCACAAAACAATAAAGCGATGCGTTGCATTGCTAACTATTTGGTTATATGAATATTTTTTTTAAATGTCAAACTTGGCGACTTGAGACAATTTCTGAAGTAATTCCTTAAGCAATTCTAATGAAATCTAGTGAAAATTTAGCGGAACTAATATCATATTTTAAAAATAAGAGTCTTGATTACATTTCCAATTGTATTTTTGATGTTTTGTTTACCAGTAAGCGGGCTCATTCTGTATTTTACTGCCCGCATATGCTACTTTACCGCCCGCAGGGTGTAATCTTTTAGTTTTCGCCATGGTAACTACGATGTAAACAAACAATTTTAAAGCAGATGTGCGTAAACTTATTGAAGATCGGACCCTGTTGATTAAGCTTTTTTATTCGTTTTAGTCAATACTATATGCTCTTAAAGTTTGTACCTAAACTTGTGAAAAACCTGTATCAGGGAATACTCGGGAACCGCCGCTCAATGTTAAAACTACTGTACCGTCTAAACGTCCTTGACAGTTAGTTCCCTCCTTAGCCGCTAGGTTGGCGCTAGTATCATTTTTTTTATTCTGCGCGCCTGTAAAAATATTTGAAATAAATACACAAAAAAATTATTTGTATAATTTTATATTTTTTATAAAAAAATTGTACAAAGTTGTGATGTAAAAATACAAAAAATATATCTGTGTAAATAAGAGAAATTGTGAATTTTGCAGAAACACATTGATAATGCATTTATCTATCACAGTGAAAATATCCAGTTATTGTTATTAGTTACATTAAAACTTTATGAATAACCATATTTTACAATTAATATAAATTTCATTTCATGAGCAATTGGGTAATTAATATGTATTCACTAAGTTATGTGATTAAGAATAATACAAAACGTATGCAATATTCAATTTTCGTATAGAAAACAATACCAAATATTATTGAATGAATGCTTATATTATTATGAATCTGAATATGCCATTCATATTTTGCAATTTACTGATTAATATAGTGTTGTCTAAGGCAATCGTTCAGTCAGTCAGTAATTTCCTTAATTATTAACTACTATTTACTGCAATACATACAAAACAGAATATATGTTTTCATGCTTCTTCTATAAACTTTGTTTCATTTTACGAGATAAAAAAATATGTGACAAACAATTTTGTTTCATATTGATAACGAAGAATTTAGAATTTTTCATTACTATTTTCTTCCTAATGTGATGAACCTCATTGTTTTATCATAATATTCTTAGGATATTTCACCATGTAGAATGTGTAAAAACGAAAACATTGATAACTATGGTACATTCTTTGTTGATCTGTTGTACAAATGCTGCTATTCACAGCATTGGGTTCGGCTTCTACAGAAACATCCTCAGTTGGTGGTGTAATGAGCATTGCCTTCATTTGCTCTTCTGTAATGTAACATTATTCATTAGTGTTATAAAGTTATAATTTCTTCATTAATAATTTACCCATGGTAAGAAAAATCGTAGGCACAGCATCCGGTGCGAGTATATGTTTCAAGGCAGCAAAATTCAAAAATTTTGCCTCATAATGTTGGGTGCAAATCCTTTGGGTTTATAAATATAGTCTGGAGTTTTATTCTGCAATTCCGGACTATTAATGGCCTGTTTCCAGGATAAAAATAGCTCCATTTCTTTTTCGAATTCGGAAACCGCACCAAAGTGTGTGTTGCATATGTATAGCAACTTGGTACACAACAACAATATGGCATCTGTAGGAATAACATTATTATTAATTATACTGTATAATAAATGATTAACATTTACATTCAAATAAATTCTTTGCATACTTGCCTTATTTCATGTAAATAATGAAATGTTCAACTTACCTTTATGAAATGTAGAAAATAATCAAAATCGTAAGTCCAGTATTTTAAAAAAACACTATATCAAGTGTACTGAAACTCAGGAAAGCAGATTTAGAAATTAAACGAAATTATTTAATCACAATATTTCATGTGTCATTCAGTTCTTTACAATTTCTGACATTTTTTGTTTCAAATTTATTTAATTACTTAGGTAACACACAACACAAGTTACCTTGATTAAATATAAGTTTTAAATCTGGGATTAGTATGCCATCTACCAGGTATAAAAACATTTATAGGAGTTCCCTCCTTACTCGAGAGATGTCGCTAGCGGTGTACCAAAGCTGTACATTCAAGTGAAAATTCCCGGTATTCCCTGACCTGTATCAAATTCCCTGACTGTTGGCTACCATGAATCGAAATTGAAAAGTTTGCCTCACGACGGGCTTATCCTTAGCAACAACAAACAATCACAGCGCAATGTTAATGTCAAAGTCAAAATCAAAACTATTTGATTTGACATTTATATACTTATACTTTATTTTGCACGAACCGTTCATTAGAAGGAAACCTTAATTCCGTAAAATGAATTTACTAAAATTCCAGTTTACAAAGAATAGATTGTTATGATAATTTGGATCATTTTCAGCACCATTTCCATTTTAGTTTTGTCTCCTATATACGAGTATACTTCGGCAAAAAGTAGGTAATAATAACAAAAATAAATTCTATATTTTATGTATTATTTAATAAATCAATATGTAGAAGAGTTTTCGACTTGTTACGAACATTTTGGATGTGTTAATTTCACCAGCGAATGGTTTGACGATATTCTTAGACCAAAAAACTTACCCCCTCTGGAAAGACATATTGTTAATACCAAATTTTTACTACTTCAAGCCTCTCCTAATGCTGTAAGTTTAATGTAAATAGTAAGACGATCCTATAGCAGTCCTCAAAATTATGTAAAACATGAGATTTGTGCGGAACGCTACAGCTCGCACTATTGAACTATAAATTACAAACTATACAAATTCTGAAAGAAGAAGGTATGATCTATAAATTAACCATATATTTTTTGAAAATTGTTTTTAGGGGCCAAGTTATGATTACTTGAAAAACGGCTATTTTTGATAGCTGATATCATCAGTCCTTTACAAAATTTCAAAATTTCGTTTGGAACATATTGTTCATTGGTTTTATATAACATACCAAAAATTTATACTCAAATTCCTAGAAATAGAAGCTGTGGAGTTTCGCGCGATAAACACTATTTTCTAGAATTCCTATAAAGTTGTCTTCATAGTTCAGTGGTATAGTTTTAGCAACGCCCTGCCTTTACTTCGTTACGCTTCCCTACCTCAGCTATACTGTAGGGGACGTATCAAAATTGTATCTTCTGGGCTGTAGTTCAATCATCTGCATAGTTTTGAGAGCAGCAATGGGGTCATGCCACATTTTCTGTTTTATTTTTTTCCTGGAAGTCTACCGGTCACAGTATATGTAAATAATATTTTCACGCCATTTGTGTGCATTGTTTTGTAGATATATTTTTTAAAAAAAATAGGGGTCAATTTCAAATCTCAATGAGGTCACGTGGGCGCATACGTCATGTATCTGATCGATTCCAGTTCACCCTGGCGGACAAAATGTAAATTAAGATTATTTATAAATAGTCTTTTTGAGTTTTTTAATAAATTGTTTCCACAAGTTGGAACTGCACAGTTCTTCTTCACCATGTTTTATCATTATAAATATACAATTATTGCACTTTTATGTATTAAATTATATATCAAGCACACAAACCTGCAATTAAAAATAATATTTCTCTAATGATATAATTAAATCTTTATGAAACAAAAAAGATTGAATAGAGCGCACTTTTCCTCTGACATCTTTATAAATATTTGGTTAGTTTACTCTGATCTTACGTTTAACTTCGCGTTTGAAGTTTGTGACATTGTGACCTTCATGTACGTGTGACTAGTGTCGTGTCAGTAGCCGATACATGACGTCCCAGAAAATCGTAGCGCGAATATCTTTTAAATAAATTATGGATACAAAGTATTATATTTTGGGATGTTTTATGTTGCAATATGGATAATAAGTGTCATAGATTCTATTTTTATAAAAATATTAGCAACTTTTTTTTGCATGACCCCATTGTCTCGTCGCTGTAGGATCGTTTTAAATTGTAAAAAAATATTAAATACCGTCAAAAAAATAATTTGTGAACTAATAATAAAAGGAAATAGACTCCTGGACAAAATTGTCGCACCACTTTTAATTTTTCGTTAATTTTCAAAGGTAGATATTTTCGATATGTTTTATGGTTTTTTTTTTTTTAAGGAAATACAAATCATTTAATACTTAGTATGACTACCTCTTATGGTAATAACAAAATGTTATTTATTCCAAAAATTGTTATTATTTTCATATGTCTAGAACTCTAAATTTTTAACTACATCCTAAGAAAACTTCATATATCATTGTATTTTAAAATAAATAGAAGTGATGCTATAATTTTGTCCAAGAGTTTCATATAGTATTTAATTTATTCTTTTATAACAATAGCAAACAATATGTTATGATGTGATAACCGCAAACCCCGTAGACATCCGTTCATCAAACTACGACCCCAACAATGCCTTAATGCTTCTAATCCACGATTTCACAAGTAACGGCTATACAGGATGGATCAAACACTTAGCCAGAGAAGTATCTGCTTTAGATCGATACAACGTAATCTCTGTAGATTGGCAAGAAGGTGCCGAACCTCCATTTTTACAAGCCATCAGCAATGCCAGAATAGTAGCAATAGAAATAGAAGGTCTCATTTCAATTCTAGCTAAACATTTTAATTTAGTCGAGCCAGAAGTCCATATAATAGGACATGGAGTAGGTGCCCATATAGCTGGATACGTAGGGAAGAATTTCCATGGAAGAATAGGACGTATTACTGGTTTAGATCCAACAGGACCTTGTTTTGAAGGAATGCCAGCAGTTGTTCGGTTAGACCACACTGACGCAATGTACGTGGAAGTCATCCATACTGATGGAACAGGTCACAACAGGCAAGGAACTATGCAGCCTTTGGGAAACATGGATTTCTATTTTAATTCGGGAGCTAGTCAACCCGGTTGCAGACATGGACGAGCTGTTTTTGACCTGTTAGATGTTACAAGAGATTCTATCAGGGAAGGAACTGTTCTACCTGATTGTAGCCATAAAAGAGCTTTTCATTATTATATAGAAGCAGTTAGGGCTAAGGATTGTACCTTTTTGGCTACACCACAAAATTTGACATCAAATGAAACGTTGGATTGCCTTAAGGCCAATGCACCCTGTGCTAGTATAGGACTTGAAATTGATACGAAAAGATATGCAGATCAAGTTAACGCTAAATATGATGTTAATACGACAGCAGGACTACCATATTGCAGTAAGGATAATAGTATTTACAGTACCGTCAAAAATATGGGTACATGTGATTTATCAATATTAGTATATTCCCTTTCAAATTATTTCCTGTTTATTTGATATACAGAGTGATCAAAAAGAAATGTTGGAGTTGAAAATACAATTCTGCAAACATCCCTAGAATTTCTGGGGATCTTTTTGTTCCACAGTTTACATAACACCTGGTAAAAGCGGAAATACCATATACCTATTAACTAATATATTGCTAATGCTCGTATCTTTCCCATAAGAGTAGGTGAAGGAAATACTGTGAAAT
Source organism: Ophonus ardosiacus (assembly GCA_943142095.1). NCBI lineage: Eukaryota > Metazoa > Arthropoda > Insecta > Coleoptera > Carabidae > Ophonus > Ophonus ardosiacus. Next base: position 8,421,679 of record OW964823.1, on the reverse strand, counting down.
GGAAATATCATTTCTGCATAAGTCTATCTCTCACAAACACCCAACAGGCAATTATGCGCATGCTCGGAAATCTTGACTACTATTGGCTAACGCTGACAGCGTCGCTGGCTGGGCTGCGTTCCAAAATCCTACTCTTAGAGTACGAAATTACTCCACAATATTTTCAAACGTAGATACTCACGATTCTCTACATATGAAAGTAATTTACCTTCTTGAGGAAGAAAACATGCTTTTGGTTGAAAATAAACATAAGTAAATACGTTGGCGTGTATTACGAGCATACTTTTATAATAAAAGCGATTTTATGAAGCGTACTTTCACATTATATTGAGGAGAGTGCTCCATAAAAGCGCTTTTATTACGGGCTTGACATTAATGTTGTAATTATAAGTAATTTTGTTAGTTTTATAAAATTATTTTTAATTTAGCTTCAATTTTTTACTTCAACATAACTCTCATTCGTTCCAAAACACAACACATCATATTCTACGCCAAAACTCGATATTCTTGGTTTTGGAACGCTGCCCTGGTGATGCAGCGAGCACATGGTTTGACTTTGACGTTTGATTTCATTTTTGTTTGTAGTTGCACTTCGAAAGCATTTGCTTTGTGTTTAATACAGTAATTTATTGTCACCTAAATAAATTGATCCTGATCAGATTGTATTCCTATTATTTTTACAGTACAACAAAGTAAATTATTTAATTCAAATTTAGCACTGGAATATGTCAATGTTTTTTATTATTACTAATATTTATATTCAAGAATTTACATACAAAATAAATAGTAGGTACATTGTTTAATTTCTCAAATTTAAATTTAAAATTTCTCGCGCTAGTCGTTAATAAACAGAACTCTGTGATTCGCAAAAAGTGATCATGATTTCCTCGTTAGCCAATGGTAATCAAGGTTTCCAAGCATGCGCATAATTCGCGGTTGGGTGTTTGTGTGAGATAGACTTATGCAGAAATGATATTTCCATTTCACAGTGTTTCCTTCAAGAAAAGCAATGGATCCGCAATATATTAGTTAATAGGTATATGGGAAATACTATTTCACGTCATTTTGACAATAAATACAAATAGGTTATGTCAGAGCAGGGGCATGACAGCTAATAGAATTTTAAGTGATTGAAATGCTTTAGATTATTGCTTATGGGTAATGTAAGAAATAAAAGTACGTGGGAAAGAAAATAAAAACCATTTTAATAAAAAAAAATGTAAATTTGAATTTTCAAATGTCACTGTCAACAACAGGAAATCAATTTTTGTATCAGTGTAACCAATTCAAGTAATCTGAACTAAACTGTAACAATTTAGCGAACCCAAACCCAGAACCAAAACTCAGATATTTTTCAATTGAGTCGGAACCGAACCAGTTATTAAAATTCGGGTTCAGGGTTCTGCTCCGGTTCAGGTTCATTTTCAGTTCGAATAGGAAGCGTTGCTGCCTGTGTTGAGTTTTTGTGAAAATTATGTTCGTTTTTTGTCTTGCGTAAATTCCGGCTTTAAGTCGAACCGAACCTAAACCAAAACATGAACTCGAAACAATACCGCAAATTTTATTAATGTTTGAACCAGAAACACACAAGAATCCATCTCTCAAAGAACAAATTAATTGAACCTGGATCGAACCCAGTTTTCGCAGGGTTGTAGGTATTTTGACCAGAGTGGCTTTATCCACAGGTTTTAACCGTCCTGGTCAAAATGTAATTTTACCACTACCACTGGTCAAAATGTAATTTGACCACTACCACTGGTCAAAATACATTAGACCATTCAAATAATACGTTATTTCACTAGGAATTCAAATTTGAAAATTTTAACATGCCATTGATACATTTATTTCATTTAATAAAACAAAACCAAGCACCAATATGCGTCGGACTAAATTAATAAATGGAATATTTATGGAACAGTTCCTTTAAAAGTGAATAATACATGTAAAATCAACTAGTCAAATGATTTATAATGAATTATTAGTATTTTGACAAGTTTTGACCATTTCTGACCAATTTTGGACGGTTAAAACCAAATTTAACCACTGTCCCGTCCAAAATTAAAAAAAAAAACGGCTTTTTTAACAACCCTGGTTTTTAGCGGGTTCAATGCCTTGTTTGGAACATTGACTATTCATAAAATTCATCAAAACAAATATGCGAATATTCCAATGTTGAAAGCAATGCAGAAAGTTATCCATTTCAATCAAAGGCTTCTGCCGAACGGTTTGCCTAATTATCTTGAAATTTTAACCGTGGATTACAAATTAATATCCCAGTAAACATGTTTTGTTTTTGAAACATCCCAAAATGTTCCTACTGCTACATTACTGGAATGTTTAGCAAAAAGCTTCAGTGATGTCTTCGAAACGTTATTTACTTAATAATTTTTATGAAACGTTTCAAAGACTTGCGCGAGTTAGTACATCGGAAATGTTCACTTGTAAACCTTGCAGAAATGTCGCAAGTGCAACCTATTGTTGCAAAGACAAGTGCGAGCTGGTACATCAGAAATGTTTACTTGAAAACCTTGCAGGAACGTCGCAAGTGTAACTTTGTACAACTGCGCAGTCGCAGCATACAATTGCGCAGTCGCAGCAACATCTAGACTGGAAGGCTGTGTTCATTGTTCGTGTGTTCCGCCATTTCTTGTTGGATCAGTCTATCAATCGTTTTCTCGGCATTTGTGTTTTGCGTCTTTCGTATTTGTGTTCAATAAGTGGTTGGTGAAGTGACGTGTGCTTTTTTGTTAAACAAATATAAACGAATTAGTATCTATAGTAAGCAGACACCTGACTCGAACTATCTTAGAGTGTTAGAAATGGAGTGATTTGTGTGCGTTTGTCACTCTGACCAGGACTATGTTATGTCTCATTTTGATTTTGAACTGCAAAACGTTATTTTTAATTTCATTTGTTTTGCTGCCTGATTCCAAGCATTTTAAGGTCGCTTTAGTCACGTGTCTAGTATTTGTGAGCTGGAATTAAACAGGCAGTTTGCATATTATTTCCTGTTTACATCAAAAGCAATATCAATTTGTTTTTTTATTGTATAATGTTATAGTATCTTTTTAAATACTACATATTTTTCAACTCCTGTACCTTACTACTTTGTAAGAAGTTTTATATTTATAAAGGAATATTTTATTATGTTAAATATTTATATTCAAATGTAATAAACTATGAATTGCATTTTTATAATTAATTATACAAACCTAACCTGTCATTTTTAAAAGAAAAACATTTCAACATTGTTTTTGTAGACTGCTTTGTGCATGTTTCAAGAACATTTAAGTGGATCAATGTGTATATGTTGCATAAATGTATATATGAACGTTGCTGGAATGTATCAAAATCATTACAGAATGTTTCATAAACGTTTCAAGGAAACGTTCCTGAGGGCGGACATAGGCAGTTTCCGCAACATATATGTGATAGATATGATAATGTAAATGATAACATCGCATTTGAAATGTTGATATTCTGGGAACGTTGCTGAAACTAAAATTTGTTTACTGGGATGACACATTTACAGGGAAGTTGAAAGAATATTTCGTTATTTTATTTCCACACCATTTTCACTGCAAAAAAAAACTTTTATTGTATTTTACATGTACCCATATTTAGGACGGTATTGTATGCATTAAGAAAATAATAAACAAATCATGATTGTATTACAGGCAATAAATATCGTGTAACTGTAAAATTTTACCCGTGCTGTGAAGCTGAAGAAGAGACCGTTGGTTATTTCAATTTATTATTATTTGACGAACAAGGTACTTCTTTGAATTTAACCACAACTACTGAAACTGTTGTTATGGGCAAAAAGAAAAAATTTGAAGCAGTAAGCCGAGATCCTGTTATGGAAAAAATGATTCGAATGACTGCCACGTGGCATTTCACTGCGCCATTTTGTTGGCGATGCAGAAACACAACTTGCGTGCAACACATGACAGTGAGATACATCCGAGCTTATAATGTATACAGGGGGGTACCTCCTATTAATTCATTCTGTCCTCGACGAGGAAATTATGTAGTTTTGTATGACCACGTGCCGTCGTGTGCGCTGGTGGAGTGTCTTTGTAATAAACATCCATAAGTTGGAAACATTCTGTTTATTTGTTGATAAACGTACGCGAGGGTTTCATATACACAATTTATTTTAACACTAATCACAAAATATTATATCGTTACATGTGTATTGTACATTGCAATAGAACACTGCCATTTAAAAACAGAACTTGAACTTGTCATAGACCTAAACGATGAAACGAGAGTGTGCGATCTCAAATTGTATGTATCCTTCAACAGACAGAGCCAGTCTTCTGTATCATGAGGCAACTTGTGTTCGGGAGATGTTCAACAGCTGGATTACTGGTTACTTTAAACTTTAAGCGGGGATGAAGCGCTAGATCTAGAATAAATGATCTGGAGAATCTCATTAAAAATATCCAACTTAGATAATTATTGTTGAAAAATCAATATTCGACTGTGTTAGGATGGAGGTAGATACAGGAAAGTAAGAATTCTTCGGACTTTCAGTCAATTAATAAAATTTATTTATACAATAGTCTTCTTCAGGGCTAGAATGGTCAGTTGAAAAAAGGAAACCACATGTGGATAATAGAACATACAGCACGGACATTTAAAAAAAATAAATAAATAAATATGAATAAATAGTTAAAACCAACATATTACAGAGAGAAAATCGTCTAAAAATGAAAAACTTGTCTTTGATGAGTGCAATACTTATGGACTAGTTATTTGTAGTTCCATAAGTATTGCACTCATCAAAGACAAGTTTTTCATTTTTAGACGATTTTCTCTCTGTAATATGTTGGTTTTAACTATTTATTCATATTTATTTACTTTTTTTTTTTTAAATGTCCGTGCTGTATGTTCTATTATCCACATGTGGTTTCCTTTTTTCAACTGACCATTCTAGCCCTGAAGAAGACTATTGTATAGTCGAAACGTCGGCGTGAAGTCCGAAGAATTCTTACTTTAGATAATTATTGTTGGCGTACATTAGTTATTAACAATTAATCGAAATCTGAGTCGTTAAAAATACAAAATAGATGATAGAAAAAGTTCCTTGACTGGATATAGTGATGAGGTAATAAAAATTTCTGGATTGCAGTCACAAAATTTTATTTAAATTCTCGGGTCGACCGGTTTCGAGCTCCACATGAGCCTTCCTCAGGAGATGAGAATTAAGAAAATTTTTAGATACATGGCAAAAAAATGAAAACGTAAGTGCAACATAAAGCACATGGATTTCGTCAGAAGATAAAAAAATAAATAAAATAAATTGTATAAAACTTTTATAAAAATACTAAGAACAAATGTTCTACTTAAGTAGTTCCATGGGTGTGGTTCACGTAGAACATTTGTTCTTAGTTTTTTTATAAAAGTTTTATATAATTTATTTTATTTATTTTTTTATCTTCTGACGAAATCCATGTGCTTTATGTTGCACTTACGTTTTCATTTTTTTGCCATGTATCTAAAATTTTCTTAATTCTCATCTCCTGAGGAAGGCTCATGTGGAGCTCGAAACAGGTCGACCCGAGAATTTAAATAAAATTTTGTAACTGCAATCCAGAAATTTTTATTACCTCAACAAAATAGATGTTTGACATTTCCGTACCTTACACTTATACCTTTATCACGATAAGATCTTACAGATTCTTAAATATACGAGGGGTCGTTTTTATATTCCCCAACTAAGCATGAAAAGTAAAGATTAGAACAGCAACAAAAAAATATTTTTCAATATAGGCCCTTTGCTTTTGGATACAAGTAATACATCGTTTCAATAACATCTTTAACCCATTATAAAAATATTCCTTTGGTTTGTCCGCAAAATGCATTTGATCAGTCGCTATAAATACGTTATCGTCCCTAAATTTTGTTCGTCTTATGCCCATTTGCACCAACAAGGCTTAAATTTTAAGTTAGGCTTGAACAAAAAATGCAAATCGAAATTTTGACATTTTATTTCGATGCAATATTGTCAATTTAAGCCGAGTTTAATATTTAAGTTACTTTGGTGCAAACGGCCATTAGTGTTTTTTTGAGATTTAAAAACAAAAAATAGTCACTAGGGCTAGACCAGGACTAAGTGGATGGTCATTTTTTATTCAGCAACGGCATCTTTAAAAGTCTTAACTTATAGGCTGGTGCATTTTTGTGAAGCAACAGGACACTGCGTGACAACACAAACTAATAGATATTATAACTAATATTGCTGTAATGGGCTACTTGCGTACCTTTTTTTATTTAATATTTTTGAAGAGAAGGTAAAAACTTGCTACCCATATTTTTTCTTTTGACAAAATTTTTATTAATTAGCCAGAAAAAAAATAATGAAATTTGATTACTTGAATTCCCGCCATTTATGACGTAGAATTACGCCGCACCAATGAATAGTCGTAAAGCCACAGCGTGGTGCCGTCCCATAGTAATGTGCGGCTAATGTAGATCACCTGTTTGACGTTTCAACAATAGTTTAGAGGTTAGTATTTTAATTTATCTTTTTGGTATCGATATTTTAAATTACATGTAATTACCTATGTGTTTATTTATAAAGTAATTAATGTATTTGAGAGACCAGAGAGAGAGAGAGAAAAATGAACTAATGTCAAATTCAAATTAAAACTTTCTCGCACGCCGTGCCATCTATTGATAACATTCTTAAACATACTTCCCCTCCCCCAGTTCAATATAAAGACGTCACAGAAAATTTTCTTTCTTAATTTAGTAAAAAACAAGTAATTATTTTAAAATAAAATTTATATTTTTATATATTTTCAGTACCACGCAAGTAGCCCATTGTTTTGTAAATTGTCACACATGTTACCAAGGCATATGTGATTAAAAAACAATATAATGAAAAATTACATTAAAATTGAAAACTGCCTAGTTCGGGAATATAAAAACGACCCCTCGTGAAGTCATGTACACAAAAATAACGAAACAATTTTTTGAAACTAAATTCAGATATGGCTCCATTTAGAAAATTGTATGTTTGTGTTTCATATATCTCAAAAACTTCGAACTTTTATATTTGTAATACTTATCTACTAAATTAATAGTTTAAAAGTTATTGGAAAAAGAAATATTCAACAAAATTTTATTTTTTGTCATTATCTAGTGCCCTTTGCGAATTTTTAGAAAAACAAAAGCACATCTGAAATGGCAGTTTTTAAATTACTAGATATTGACAGCTTTGACAGTTTTTAAGTTTCCCAGAAATTATTTCGAAAGCATTCCAAAAGAAAAATGGTTATGGACTTTTAATTTAAGAAGTGAAAAAAAGGGAACCACTTTTTTTTTACTATAAACAACAAATATGAAATCTCTTCATTTTTAATTGCTGACTCATTATAATAAAACTGTAATGATTTGTATTTCTCATATATTTTCTTCGAATCATGAATAAGATATAAGAATAAAATACCGAAACGTCCATGAAAAAAAAAATAAATTTATTTAATCCCTGGACTGACATCCCAAGAAATCCGTAAATCCTTATGTTGGACATTTTTTGTAAAGACTCTCGTAGATGAATCGCAGCTAATAGTACAATATGGTTGGTCTGGATACAATTTAAGTAAACGTTAATTGACTTTGTAATCGCAGCTGATTAAACAAATCGAAACATCTAACATTACATGTACACTTTTATGTTATGTTTTTCTATCATGGCTACTCTGCCTCTACGACCTTAGTGATAATACAGTATTTAAATCAATATACCCCTATACGGTAGCATACATACATTATACTTTTCTAGTATTTACAAATTCAATTTCGGTTTGATGTATATAAAGTTCGCTTGCCCATGTCAAGTATATTTTATAGTAAGTACTTACTTGGAATAGAATTATATTTTATGTATCTGGTTGTATTGTCGCTTTTTATCATGTCAGTTATGAATGTCAGATTGTTAGTTTAAGATGTGTACCAAGAGTTATAATTCTATAGTGACTAAATGCTACGTCCCATAAAAATAATAAAGTTATCCCCATCACCAATGACGGAGAGTTCCGATAGCCTAATCCGGATCTTACAAGTGCTAAACAAATATAACACGGGCTGCAAAATAGTAACATGTGTAATAAAAGTTTTGAGAAAAAATTTAACAACTAAAAATAGTTTAATAGCTATTAACGTCATTAGGCTGATATGAGGCAAATAACGGACGTTGCTGAGGTTTATAATCAGCCGAGTTCGTTATTTGTTTGCATATCAGCCGTGTGGCTTTCAAGATTTTTCGTAATAATATACAATTTAAACATTTAGGAATAATAAAATAATAAAATTCTTCTCTACTGAATAATATTTTTGTTGATTTATAAATTGTCCTTGACAACGGTCCATCAAGATGCTATTATTTTTATAGGAACATTTGATTTTTAATTGTAAACGACTGTTGCAAAAAATAACAGCCGGCGACCGTTATTTTTATCTTTTCACTTTTGTTTTTAGTCCTGTTATATCATAATAACATTATTGTATTAGGAAAGAAAAAATTCCAATAGATATTGATTTGACAAGTAAAAATCCATATTTTTGTTATACAGGGTGGGGCAGAATGACCTTCCTGATTTGAAGGATTAATTATATGAAAACGGTTCAAGATACATATAAAAGGTTTTTATTGCTCAAAGGTACATATAATGCCGTTTTATTTTCACGATGTTTGGAAAATGATTTCGTCCAAGTGGCGTCCTTGGCAAGCAATGCACATATTGATCCTTTGGCCGAAGCGCATCTTCATCTTTGTGGCACAGTAAATAAATAAAATTTTCGTTACTGGGCATCTGAGAACCCTCGTGTACTGCATCAAAGACCTGTTCACAGCCCCAAAGTAACAGTTTAGTGCGCTGTGTCCTCTATACGCATTATTGGGCCTTATTTTTTGAATCCGAAGGATTAACTGTTAACTGAATTCGGCTCGCTATAGTGACATGTTGGAGAACTTTTTGCGCCCCAAAATGGAAGAGTATGGCAAGGAACACGACACAGAAGCTTTCTGGTTTCAGCCACGGTCCATACTGCCCGTCGATCACGCGAAATTTTGCAAGAGCTCTTTCCCGGTCGCCTGATCTCTCACCGGGAAGATGTTCCATGGCCCCTCGCTCCTCCGATTTGAGCCCGTGTGACTTTTTTCTGTAAGGATATGTCAAAGCTGTAGCTTGTAGCTCTGAGGACGTCATCGCTGAAATTTCGCAAGATACACTGGGAAGAGTAGCCGAAAACTTCTTTGAAAGGTTCAATATGTGCATTACTCGCAAAGGCCGCCACCTGGATGATATCATTTTTCAAACATCTTGAAAATAAAACGGCATTATATGTACTTTTGAGCAATAAAAACATTTTTTATGTATCTTGAACCGTGTTCTTACAATTAATCCTTCAAATCAGGGATATCATTCTGCCCCACCCTGTATATAAACATACTTGATTGGTTAAACTTTTTAACCAGTTGTTAAAAATTAACCACTGGGTTGCAGAAAAGACCCGAATAGTCACACACCTACGTTATTTCTTTGCTAATTTAGCCAATCTTGTATCTTTTATATTTCTTGAGATAGCAATGATGAGACATTTAAATTGAACACCTTGTATCCTGAAAGAAAATTTCATCTCATGCCTATACGTTCCAGTATAGTTTTTGTGAGATTGGCTATCTGAACTCTACGTCACTTTGATGATATTTGCGTGGCATAGCACCTAGACAATATTAGGAGTATAACGCCCTGACACGCACTCTAAATTTAGTCCGTCTTACTTAATCTACAACAAACAACACGCTCAATAGTCAACTCTAAAACAACAATATCTCTTTATTGATATATCAACATAGGCCAAGATATGATAATACGTCAAAGTCATATTCAACTCATCCAACTTTACAATAACATTTTGAAATATATTCAATAAAGGAGGCGTTAAGATCAAGATTATAAAGTGGAATGATTGACGAATGATTGAGAAGATGTTACAACACATTGAACAATGAGATTGAAATTGAGGTGACATCTGCATCGCATTGAGATCGCGACAGCGTACAACATGGAGCAGGAAAACATAAACAACCTGTAACAACCCAACCTCCAATCGCAGTCGCAACCGCTTCATAGGGGAGTATCACTATGTCAAATTTAAATGTTTTGTTAATGTATAAATACTAAAAGTACGAGGGGCTACCCAAAATTTTCAAGAATTACTGAGCGGTTAGTGTTTTCCTTTTTTTTAAACGCTGTTTGACGTGTTTGGCAATTTTGTATTGGCGAACGTTACAGTGTTTGGGAGAGCTTACAAAAAATCCGGATCGATTTCTGACATTGAAACGGTTAGTTCTCTGGTCATCGAAAAGCATATATGAAACTAATTTCGCTGCGACACATTTTCATCTTTAAATTTGCAGTCAAAATTCGTTGGCATAAACTCCAAGATATTTTAGTGAGTCCAATTCATCATTTTTTCTACGATAATCAAACATGTTTTCGACCGTTATGGAAATCGACAGACATCCCGATCCAGGTTCATCAACTCTTGCCTGACTCGAAGCTTCCTTCCCATAAGCCTTCCAAAACATTGCGACAGTTTTCGCTGCTGATTTCATTAACATAAAACAAAACTTAAATGTCTAGTAAAGACACCTAGCGGGAGAAGTTGGACCTATCACCCTATCACCCTTCAAAAATAATAGTAAATATAAAAATAAAAATTGAAATTAAAAATGCCACACGTTTAAAATGGTAGCCATGTTGTTATAAATTGGATTTTTAATATATATTTTTGTTAATTAGACAAAAGTTGTCCTATATTAGGATGTCATTTTAGCAATGTATTGTTTATTCAGAAGAAATGCATAGCTCACTAGATACAGGCAAATATGTAAATTTTGCTTTTGAAAAACTTGTAGTATAAAACGATTTCAGATTTTGATTTGCACTTCTTTAGGACACTTTCTTAAGCTCTTTCGAATGGCAATACTCATATTTTTGTCACTACTGGATTTCACGATACATTACTGAACAAAGCGGCGTGAAAAAAAACCGTTTACCATTGATAGTTGACATTCAACAGTTACCCGTTTACCTTTACCGTTACCCCTTGGAGTGCGTTTACCGTTGGCAGTTGACAGCTGTCATTTGACAGTTAACCGTTTACTTTCACCGTTAACCCTTGGAGGTCGTCCACGGCGCTTTTTTTTGGTAGTATAGTGTGAAATAGAGTAATGACAAAAAATAAATATCGTTATTGGAAAGAGCTTAAAAATGTGTCTTAAAGAAGTGTTAATCAAAATCTGGAATCATTTTATACTACAAAGTTTTTTAAAAACAAAAGAAAACTGCAAAATTTACATATTTGTCTGTATCTAGTGACCTATGTATTTCTTCTTAACAAAAAATACATTACTAATATGGCATCCTAATATAGGACAACTTTCGTCTAATTAACGAACTTCGTAGGTCTTATATTTTTTAAATTTAAACAAACCAAGTGTCCGATTATTTTTGTCCATGAGTGTAGATAAATCTTGAAAAATTGTGATACTCCCCTATTCAGTATGTTTCAATCAAATTCAAACAGCAAAAATTATATACAAATCTACATCTAGATAGCAGACAGACAGTACGACCTCTCGCAGTTCTCTCGCAGACATACAGTAAACGCGCATGCGTAGCGAAGATGTGTTGTTGACTCGTCTGACATGGACATGACGTACGTTAGTCGCAGCACTGTGTGTCGTGTCTTGGATTAGCAGTTGCAGTTGGCAGCTTGAGGGCCCTGCGGAGGCTCCGTCAGCCGCGTGCCCTTCGCCCCGCCGGACATCAGCGTCGGGTCCGAGTCTAGGCTGTCGGACATCTTGTCGCAGATTATGTCTACCAGTCGCTCGAATACCGCCTGCAAACAAAACAGACAGGGTTAGATAAAAGTGAAATTATATGTAAATTCAAAAGTACAATAGCGAACTCTATGTGAAACAATGTCTAATAAAGAATTAAGCTGGGTTTATGCAACAAAATCATAGTTATTGTCATAGTTGCAGTCTTAGTCTTAAGAATTAAAATCTGTTTTTATAATAGAGTTGTTTATGCAAAATCGTCATAGTCAGTATCATGAACATAAGCATAGTCACAGAATTGGGATAATTTTAATTTTATGACTATGACTATAACGACTTACCAACTGCGCATGCCTGAGAACTCTCAGTATCAGAAAACATAACTTCTATTTTAATTGTGATGTTTATTATGAACAAACTAGCAACTATATTTTCTCTACTATATGTTAACGTATCCATATTTATTTATTCGGCAAATATAATATTTACTGTAGGCATATACGTATTAACTAATATATTGCTAATGCTCGTATCTTTCCCATAAGAGTAGGTGAAGGAAACACTGTGCAATGGTAATATCATTTCTGCATAAGTCTATCTCCAAACACAAACAAACACCCAACAGGCAATTATGCGCATGCTCGGAAATCTTGACTACTATTGGCTAACGCTGACAGCGTCGCTGGCTGGGCTGCGTTCCAAAATCCTACTCTTAGAGTACGAAATAACTCCACAATATTTTCAAACGTAGATGCTCACGATTCTCTACATATGAAAGTAATTTGCCTTCTTGAGGAAGAAAACATGCTTTTGGTTGAAAATAAACATAAGTAAATACGTTGGCGTGTATTACGAGCATACTTTTATAATAAAAGCGCTTTTATGGAGCGTACTTTCATATTATATTGAGGAGAGTGCTCCATAAAAGCGCTTTTATTACGGGCTTGACATTAATGTTGTAATTATAAGTAGTTTTGTTAGTTTTATAAAATTATTTTTAATTTAGCTTCAATTTTTTACTTCAACAAAACTCTCATTCTCACACATCATACTCTACGCCAAAACTCGGTATTCTTGGTTTTGGGACGCTGCCCTGGTGATGCAGCGAGCACATGGTTTGACTTTGGCGTTTGATTTCATTTCTGTTTGTAGTTGCACATCGAAAGCATTTGCTTTGTGTTTCATACAGTAATTTATTGTCACCTAAATAAATTAATCCTGGCCAGATTGTATTCCTATTATTTTTACAGTACAACAAAGTAAATTATTTAATTCAAATTTAGCACTAGAATATGCCAATGTTTTTTATTATTACTAATATTTATATTCAAGAATTTACATATAAAATAAATAGTAGGTACATTGTTTAATTTCTCAAATTTAAATTTAAAATTTCTCGCGCTAGCCGTTAATAAACAGAACTCTGTGATTCGCAAAAAGTGATCATGATTTCCTTGTTAGCCAATAGTAGCCAAGGTTTCCAAGCATGCGCATAATTCGCGGTTGGGTGTTTGTGTGAGATAGACTTATGCAGAAATGATATTTCCATTTCACAGTGTTTCCTTCAAGAAAAGCATAGGATCCGCAATATATTAGTTAATAGGTACATGATATTAACAGTCACAATAAAAATACTGCATAAACGATCACCTATCTCAAGACTGTTCTTATGACTATAACTTAAGACTGTGATTATGATTGTGACTACGTTACTGCTGCATAACCCCGCCATGTTACTCAAGATTTCAGCATCAGCTAGTAATCACAGACGCGTTTTGCTGTTATTGCAGCTCATCAGTGTTGTGTAACTGCCGCCTCTTTGCAGAGACAATCCACCATCACTGTACCTCCATAAAAACGAAGTAAACGACACTACTGAATTTGACAGAAGCGGAGGAATTAAAATGTTCTCATACAATTCGAAAATGATCTTAATCAGACAAAAATTAAGCTGTAAATGATTACCTTAACATTAATATTTTCCTTTGCACTAGTTTCAAAAAACTCGACGCCAAGTTGTTCAGCGAGTTGCTTCCCACGTTCAAAACTAATAACACGTTCGTCTTCCATATCGCATTTGTTCCCTACTAAAATAACTTGCGCGTTGTCCCAAGAATATGTTTTGATTTGTGTGACCCTGAAACACAACATCATTTCAACCTTGACCTAATAGTAGGAGAGCCCACGACCAAATTTTTTGTCTTAGTATTACGGCCAAAACCATATAAAATCGATAGATTCGATGGCCCTAAACCCAAAAATGCTAATTTTAGAAATTTCGCGCATAGCGTCTGACCTGAGCGCATTTTCAAATATATCAACAAATTTTACTAAATTATATCATAGCTAATGTATTGATAATTGGATTTTAAAAATGTGAAATTTTATATTTAATCATTGCTGAAGATGGGCTAATTTTTGCCCGAACGTACGCAATGATTAAATATAAAATTTCACATTTTTGAAATCCGATTATCAATACATTTTTACAGTTTATGTGAAAAAATCATATCCATGATTTATAGGTAATCATAACAGGAATGATGAATAATAAACTGTTATAAGCTATCACCATGGCGACAGGTGAAGCATCGTTTCTGTCAGTGGCGGCGTCCAGGGTGGCAGAGGGGGCAGTGCCCCCTCAGATTATTTTACATCAATATATTATTGATTAATTATTATAAAAGCATCAATTTGATCCTATAGTTAGCATTAAACAATGTACTGTTTAAATTGAAATTAGCCCTGTGCCGCTCAGCAGCGCAATATGCATCAAATTCAGCTTGAGGGGGCATGCCCCCTTCAGAGAAAAATTATGGCATTATACTCCGCGATACGTTCCAAACTTGTGCAGTAACTAGTGCAGCGCTCACCAGTGATGCACAAGTGAGACGTACGTCGGGTCATGCAGCACAGAGAGGCGGCAAGCCCCCCTGCCCATATATAATACTGATTTCTTTACTTATGTACTACAGAAAATTACACGTGCTAATGGGTACACTATATTTTCAGTATTCTTTTTATTTTTATGAAAATGTGAAATCTATTTACCGGTTTGTTCGCATTTAAACACTGGATTTATTATTTAAATAATAAATATGTATATATTATATTTATAATAAATTCTAGGGTATTAATGATTAATATGGAATTATACAGAGTTAATTTGTATAAAACAAAATAATAATTTAAAGTAAATATTCTGTAAAACTGATATAACGACATACATAAAGTATTTTCAAAAAAAATTATTTACGAATTTTAATAAATAAATATGCACGTATTTAAAAAAATCATCGAAGGGATTTTTTTTAACAAAATTGATATTTTAATTTCCAAATGAATGTTTTGCTTATTTTTCAAGCTTGTAAATTAATTCATAAAAATAATCACAATATCTTAGAGAGAGAGCCGCAGAGGTGGCTAGCCCACGTTGTGATTCGGAAAGAATCACACGTACTCGGAGCAGTCGGAGCACTTCGTACCTCGCGTTTCGCGTAGCAAGAGCAAGTCTCACACAAAGCACGAAGCACCTCAGTCTCAGGTCTTAGTCGTATATAGCTTGCGTTACTCAAAGCTTGAATTCCAATTTTACTACTTATTCTTATCTTGTTACTTCTACTTCCTTCTATTGTAATATATTTTTGTATCGTTATCTCTTGTCTTTAGAGGTCTTTTTCTAGTTTTTTCTATTGTATTTATATTCTTGTTGATAATTAATATTAAAATTGTTAGTAAGCAAATCGGATTTCTAAATAAAGTTCCATGACCACAGGTTAATTTGCCCCCCCCCCCCTCCCCCCCGCTCAAAAATACCACGAGCCGCCACTGGTTCCTGTTATGATTACCTATAAATCATGGATATGATTTTTTCACATAAACTGTAAAAATGTATTGATAATTGGATTTCAAAAATGTGAAATTTTGTACATTTGAAAGCATTTGAAAATGTTTACAAATTTTACCGATCAGTAACGCAGCATTTCACCTAAAAACTGTTGGACATTGAAAATGCCCTCAGGTCAGGAGTGGGATCACGTAACTGTGAAAACGATATTGCGACTGTCGACAAGTGAAAATGCGATCACGTAAATAGTGAAAACCGAAAACGATATCGTTTTAGACTGAAAAAAATGTGAATTCTAGTCGACACTCTCAAAGCATGTGAAAACGATAGTCGTATCTTACGTCTCTTTTTATTTTATACATTTGGGTATACGTATATCCTTTTTTATTTACTTGCACTTAGGTAAAAGAATGTAGTGAGCAGTGAGTTGAATTTGACGTTTTGGAAAGAATGAAAGAAATGTCATTATAAATGATTTAAAAATTAAAAATAAATTAATATTTTAAATTTGAAAGGTATATTTTATTATTTTATTTAGTAAGGCGAAAATGAAATAATTGTGATAAAATACGATAATTATAAAATGAAAATTGATTACAAGAATGAATCTAAGAAAAAAAATCATGAATATTTTAATAAGCATGTTGCGAAGAACTAAATGCTTATGATTTACTATATATTTTTACTCTTTTGAAATCTATGATAGAAAATTGAAATCTTGGTGATTAGATATTTTCTTATTTCTACTGAAATTTCCCTGATTTACTATTAAAATTTAGTGAAAGAACTACCAAAAAGAAATATTTTCGGGCAATATTGATATTCCAATAACTGTAAAAGTGTTGATTACAACAAAGCATATTTTGATTGATTACAAGAATAAATCCAAGAAAGAAAATTTTATTAATATTTTAATAATATTGTATTCTGCGAAACATCAAATATAACGATTCTAGCTTGTGCTTTGTGAGTAATATTTTGTAGTTTTTACATAAAATTAAAATTTGTGAATTGATCATTTTCTGCAGCCCGTCGAAAGTTGTGCGCCGTTATTTAAATGTGGCCCATACTTTATTTACTTGAAATACAAAACTTAATAAAAACTAGATTACTTTAAAATAACAATCTCGTATACTTGCAATCTTAAAAGGTCTCTTAAAGTTTTAATTTTATATTTAGAAATATTTTTGTTTACTTCATAAATTTTTCTTCTGGAATATCAAAAGGAAAAAAAAATTAGATGGTACATGGCATCTGTAACTAATTGATAATTTAACTTGTATCCTTCTTCAATTCTTACAGCATTGCTATTATGAACGAAATAAAAACGAAGGGCGAGAATAATACTTTTTGACATTAGATTAAAAATTTTAATGACATTCATATAAATTATCTGTCAAAATTACTATTTAATACAAAAACATTAGTCTGTAAACGATATCGTTTTCACAAAACGTAGTCACTTTACGGAAATAACCGAAGTTGAAAACGTAGTGAGTGACTAATTTTACGTGATCGCTAAGGAAACGAATGTCGGTTTCACTTCTCGATAATCGCAATATAGTTTTCACTTTTACGTGATCCCACTCCAGATGCTACGCGCAAAATGTTTAAAAACAAAAATTTTTATTGTAAAGTAAAATCTATGTACATTTTCAATATCAGACGGTTTTGGCCGTAAAACTATAAAATAGTTTTGGTAATGGGCTCTCATACTTTTATTTTGGATCATCAATATCCTCACCAGTCCTGTACACTATTGAAAGATTCTTCATTAGTAATGTCATACATTAGAATGAAACCCATTGCTCCACGATAGTACGCCGTGGTGATGGTACGATAGCGTTCTTGTCCAGCTGTATCCCAGATTTGAAGTTTGACACGTTTGTCGTGTCTGAAGACAGTTTTGACTTTGAAATCTATACCGACAGTGCTTACAAACGCTGAAGTGAAGCTATCGTCTGCGTATCGAAACAGAAATGATGTTTTTCCAACAGAACTGTTGCCAATGATCAACAATTTAAACATGTAGTCGAAGTTTTGATCGGCTGCATCTTTCTGCCATTTTGGATCAGCCCCTGCCATCTAAACAACAAAAGAAATAATCAGTAAATAAATTAGAAACTATTTGACCAAATCTACTGATGTCTATACATATCTGGATACCGTACCCAATGTTAAACCTTTGAGAACGCCGCATGTTAGCGCATTCCTAATTAGAAAAATTAACTCTGTCGGGTCCAGCAATAAAACTATAAATATCGTAATTGTGACAAAGCGGCATATTGCTTGCATTATAACACAGAGTGTCAGCGACCTATTATTTGCTCCGCTCTGTTGAAACGAAGACATGTTCTGAATAGTAAAATATAGTAAAATAAATGCTATTTTTGTTTGAAATAATATCTTATGAGAATGAAAGCTGTAGTTCCAAAAATTATTTCAAACAAAAATAGCATTTATACCAAGCGATGCATGCCTTCATTCCAAAAGAGCGGCGCAAATAATGGCTTGTTTTGTATCCAATATTACAAAGCAAACAGTAAGCGATATGCCGCTTTATCATAATTACGGTATTTATAGTTTTATTGCTGGACCTGACAGTCAATTCTCTGGTTATAGCTACCTGAAAGTTAAAAGTTGCGTAATTTTATAGGAAATTTTCTGACAAATTTGACGGTGTTATTCGCAATGTTCTATCTCATTGCGAACATTTGAAAATTCACATTTTTCGAAAAATCACCTCATTTAAATTTCTTCACAATTTTTAATTTTAACTGCTCATAACTTGGTACTTATTGAAGATATCGTTCTGATTTTTTCATATTATTATTAATTTATTTGGATTTTGCAACACAAAAAAACACCACACGAGAAACTTTTCGTCCTTACGAGATAGATCCAAATATACGACAAAGTTGTAGTAAATGAATTTAAATAGTTTTTTTCTACAGTCAAGTAGTTATTTGCGCTCTCTTTTTGTCAACGCAAAATGTCACTTTGCCGTTCATGCGCGACAAAGTAGAAATAACGCTCGCTGTCCAAATTTCTAAGTATACAATGTTGAGATATGTCACTTGTCTACATTCTTAATGAAAATGTTTAGTTAGGAACTAATGGCACTGTAATTACACATTTATCACGTTCACAAGTCAATTTGACATATGTTCTGTCGGTATTTAACATAACCTAACAAAATGCCACACTGTTGTGAAAATGAAATAGGCCATTCATTTACAAAAACGAAAGTATAAAATGCTTAGATTAGATTGAATAAAAACTCAAGAAGAATGGAAAATAACGATAAAATAAAATTAAATATAAAATAAATTGTGTGAACAGTTATGTTTAGTAATAGGAATGATTGTACACAGATGGCGGTAGGATAGTTGCGAGTCGTACTGACATCTGATCTCTAGTTAACTATTTATTTTGATTACAATAAAGTTATTAGTTATTTCGTTACTTAAATAATTGCGAGAAGTCAGTCAATGCACATACTTGTCTATATAATCACAAATTCCTTGAAATATTTGTTAATTTTTTCAGTGTGATAGACGTGACAACTAACCACACATTTTGCTACAAAAACTCATCAAATCATCACAAATCCTTGCTTCCACGCTCTAATTTTTTTTTTTTTTATGGAATAGATGGCTAATGTAACGATATAATCATTTAAAAGCATTTTTAAGTTTAAATCGTATCTTTTGTATTAGTCAATCGTTATTTATTGAGCAGTACAGTATAAAGTGTACATTTTATTATTTTTTGTTATGCTGGAGGACCCCATTGTGGCGACTGTAGAAAAAATCTTGTGTGACAATGTCGCATTTTGCGCTCTTAATACACAAATAGCTATTTTATTTGAGCGAGCGCCAAAGTCGCGTGCATTACGATATACTTTCTTTTTGTATTCGTTGTTTTTCTTTAGAAATCGATGAAAATGTTGATTTTTTTTTCAAATAAATAACTTTTTTAATTCGTTTACTACAATTTTGTCGCTGTATATTAGGGTATATCTCGTAAGAGTGAAAAGTTTCTCGCTTAGTGTTTTTGTGCAAATCCAAAACAAATGTGTTCGAATGTTAGTTTTTATTATCATTTTAGAAACAAATATGATATTTTTATTACATCTCAAAATATAAATAATAATCTGAAAAAATCAGAACGATATATCTTCAAGAATTATAAAGATATGAACAGTTAAAGTTAAAAATTATAAAGAAATTTAAATGATTTGATTTTTTCAAAAAATGTAAATTTTAAAATGTTTGCAACAAGATAGAACTTTGCGTATAACACCATCAAATTTGTCGGAAAATTTCCTATAAGATTACGTAACATTTAACTGTAAGGTAGCTAGAAAGGAACTACAATTGTACCGAAATTCGCTAACATGGCGACGTTCATTTAGTCGCAAAATGCTGCACATAATACGGGCGCTCTACACTATCCAGATATGTATAGAAATCAGTGTCCAAATCTCACATTGTCATGCACATTATTTAAGGGTAACTCTACCCATGAAAGTAGCCTTGAGGCCCGTGTACGAAGTTGAAACGAGTAATCATCTAATGGAACACAAATCTTTTACGAATCCTATCTCACTTAGTATAACATTTATCAACACGGAATTTGGTGGATTAGCCACGTATTAACAACAAAGAAAACCCATTGGCTCACACTGGTTTTCCCTCAAATTGATATCGTAATTTGCGGTCAGTAGGTTGGGTAAATTATTGATTAATAATAATTAATAGATCAATATCTGTACGGTCTTAAAATCATCGACACGATATCTTTCATAACCCAAGGCCAGAAATGAAATAGATACTGAATTAATTATCGGTAGGTACGAGGTACGATACTGAAATTAAAATTCTTAATCCATGAATATTGTAATAAACAGTGGTCCAATATGAACACAGGTTTTAAATAAAAAAAATATTTTTTGTTTAATCAGAGTTAAACCTCATTTCCACCGATTGTCCTAATGCGTAAGAGCTATAATTAATAACTAAGCGCAATGCGTAAAAATATTTACCATATGGCAACGTTTACTACCATTCCCAGCTTTGCATAAGGATTAATGTTATGAACTAAGAGCAATGCGTAAGAACAAAAGTTTGCAAACTTCTAACCTGATCTGTCATCTGGCAGTCTATTTTATTATTATTAAATTTTTAGAATAATACTACCCCTCTAGTTTAAATTCTATATATATTTAAATTAATACCAACGTTTCGGCCGCATACACTGCTGCTTTCTTCAGGGAAAACAACATAAATGACATAAATAAATAGTTACAAGTAACCAAAATATGCGGCCGAAACGTTGGTATTAATTTAAATATATATATATATATATATATATATATATATATATATATATATATAACTAAATAAAATAAATAAATATAAATATATCATCACGGCATATTACCCATTTCTGAGTGTGCCAGTATCTACAACACATGTACACATCGATAATGATGACGATATATTTTATCGTGCGGGCGCTTACCAGGCGTCACCTCACGGGCACTCATAGCTGGTGTGGAGAGTGCACCACAGGGGTCACTTTTGTGCCATTTAAAATTGGAAATATTTGGCGCCGGTCGGGATCGAACCCGGTTCCCCCAGATTCGCGACCAGACACTCAGGCACGCGGCCACGGGACCCCATAACTTAAACTAAAAGGGTAATTTTATTCTAATTGTTATTATGAGTTTTGAAAGATTTCTTAATAATTAAATTTTTAATTTTTCTTTTGCACGGTACAAATATGTCATCATCATTACCGATATCTGCGATAAAGCAGATTGGCACATCCAGAAATGGGTAATATGCCGTGATGATATATTTATTTTATTTATTTATTTTTAATTTTTCATTCTGGGTACAGAAAACTATGTATATAAAATATTAAAAAGAAGAAGAATAGCTGCTGCAATGGCAGTGTGCTAGACAACAAGTAATAAGGGGGAAAATGGGATTTTTCTGTTAAATTAGACACTAAACACACAAAAAAGTAGCTGGAAATGGTATTCTAATAAATTGTCATAATACATTAAGCCTTATGCACTAGTTATTATGCATTAAACATTAAAACATGTGGTGGAAATGAGGCTTTATTTTTATTGAATACGAAGGCACGCTAATCTTTTTAAGTCAGTTTGAAATTAATTTGACAACTAAAACATTTTTTTAAGTCTCTCAATAAATATTTAGAAAGCATTCCAAAAAAAGATTGATTGTGAGCTTTTAAGAAGTGGAAGGTAAGAATTATGTACGAGGTGCTATCCAAAATTTCAGAATTATTTAAACTCTGTTACCGAGTTCGGCGATTTTGCAACGACAATTAGGATTTTTTTAACACACTATATTATAATTAATGCCCAAAGGCATTATGAGTTGTTGCTATAGTAATGTTATTAAGAAATTGATATTGGCATTGGGATAAAGCCTAAAAAATAAGCAGAAGCATTCATAGCCTACCTACTTCGTAAATTTCATTATAACTTTCTGATACGTAATCCGTATATTATTAAATAAAAAAAAATATTAAGACATTAAACGTTGAAGGCACCACGGGATTTAAACGGACAATAATGCCTTCGAACAATGTACATTCCTCGAGGCAGAAGTCCTTATAACATCCTTGGTACCTTAATTACTATTAAATTAAGACATACGTTTCTTTTTAGCCTACTCCGAGTTAGTTTTTACCTCCCGCTACCCTTGGTAAGGGAGGTATAGGGATCGTGCTAAAAATCACATATCGAAATTTTAGTAAATGACCATGTTTTAAGGTCCCTAGAACCCGATTTTAACATTTTCACGATGATGTGTGTATGGATTTTGTCTTCGCTCTAACTCAAAGAAGCCATTAGATTTTGGTTAAATCGGATAACCGGAAATGGCACTTTACCTGAAGCTCATAATGGTTTTTCTTCAAAAAATACCATGAAATCCATTTTTTCGCATTTTATGTCTTATGAAAATTTAAGATTATTGAATTTTCTACAGGAATACATTAATACTTTTTCTATATATTTTACAGATAAATTTAAAAATATTTTTTTTATTAGTCACGAAGCCTAAGATAAACACAATTTCTTTGTTACACAGTTCATATTTCAAATGAATGTAACTGGCAGTAAATGTCACTGTCAAAAAACTAATCACTTCAAATTAATAACAGTGATATTTTAAAAAGAAAATAAAGCAATTGTTTTCTGCAATGGAACAGTTTGCAGCGTTAGTAAATACGAAGGTATGAATTTAAATTAATAAAAATTAAATAGCGGGAGGTTTTATGTTGGCCACATCAGATTTTTTTAACATACTATACTTTTCACCGTTTTTTCTTCCACTTCTTAAAAGCTTCTACTAATCTTTCTTCTTTTGGAATACTTTCAAAATTATTTCAGTAAATTATTTTTAATTCTAACGCCCATATTCATAAATACTCGTAAATTTTCAAAACGGTTCGTTAAAATTTTTGACAAATTTGACAAATAAAATTTCGATTTTTCTTTCAATGTCGACTGTTTTTATTGGATAAAAATTATAACGAACCGTTCAAAATTTTTACGAGTGTTTATGAATACGGGCATAAGATTTGTAAAAGTTTTGAATGTTCGTGTGATGATATTTGGTATAAATATATCGTAAAAAGCCACAATATAAAAAAAATTACCCGATCGTGGCATAATGTCTGCACTTAACACTAACAAAACTCAACTGCTCATTTGTGTTCATATTTTTAAACTGGGCCGCTTATCACAAAACCAAAATGCGGTTTCCTATCTCCGTTAACACGCATTACTATCATAACATGCGTGCTATGGGAGAAATGTTATATCCAGATAGCAGACCATACTTCATGCAATAATCTCAATGTCACAATATTTCAATATTATATATTAGGACAATACAACATAACAAGGATTCAGGTTAAAAATATTGCTATTGATTTAGCAGCGCTGCAGTGGGAAACTCGCAGATGTACGAGATT
Organism: Ophonus ardosiacus; assembly: GCA_943142095.1. Classification (NCBI taxonomy): domain Eukaryota; kingdom Metazoa; phylum Arthropoda; class Insecta; order Coleoptera; family Carabidae; genus Ophonus; species Ophonus ardosiacus. The sequence continues at coordinate 8,397,947 of OW964823.1, read as the reverse complement.
CTTGGATTTTGTTTGTGCTTGTGGAAGATTCATTTCCGGGCGGCCTACGCGAAAGGAACAACTTAAATTAGTTTCGAGAGGGGGGATTATCATTCTGATAAATAATTAAATGTGACGCAGCATACGACACATCTTCAATGGATAGGCAGTTTTTATGGGCATTTCGCCCACTCAGTGGCACAGTTACACGCACGCACCAGGGCCGTACGTTACCAAGGGGACAATAAAATTACGAGATTTATTTTTAACTCATGCTAAAAATCGCATATCCAGATTTTAGTGGATAAGCACATTTTAAAGTCCCTAGAACATTTTTACGATGATGTCCGTGTGTGTGTGTGGGGTGTATGTCTGTATGTGTGAATGTTGGAGACACTGTTTCTCAAATACTATAAGACTTAAGACATATTTAACTGCGGTTTCCTCAATCTGACATTACTGGGAAGAGTTGATTAGATTTTGGTAACTATTGGACAACCGGAAGTACTAGTTTTTTTTAAATTCTAAATATTATTTTTTCAAAATTTATGTTATTACAAATATTAAAGAATATAAAAATCTCTCTCTGATTCACTTAAATTTTTATTAAATCTCATATTAGAGTTAGAAAATAAAAAAAAAAAAAAAATATATCATCACGGCATATTACCCATTTCTGGGTGTGCCAGTATCTACAACACATGTAGACATCGGTAATGATGACGATATATTTTACCGTGTGGGACAGAGGTCACTTTTGTGCCATTTAAAATTGGAAATATTTGGCGTCAGTCGGGATCGAACCCGGTTCCCCCAGGTTCGCGACCAGACACTTAGGCACGCGGCCACAGGACCCCATGGGGTATAGAGTTAGAGATAGAGACATATAAATATATAAAATAATATGTTGTTAATGAATCTCTCAGCCCATGGAAAACAAGTGGAAAAATTAAAATGTTTGTGATTAACAAATTAATGTCAGTGTTAAAACAGTAAAACATTACTGAAGGCTTTTTCTGGGAAGTACATTTAATATTTCTTATTTTATTATTAATTAAATATTTATAATTATATATACATAGATATTTTAATCTCGAACATTAGAAGAATAAGAGGAAACTAGTTCATAGAATAAATTAAAAAATATAAAAATATATAAAAAAGATCTGTTTTTGTTAAATATGTACAATACTTATATAACCTAATACGGAAATGGCGAGAGGTATTGTGCTGTCTACAACATTTTTTTTTATTTTTCCCTCGTCCACGGTTAAAATTTCAAAATAATTAAACAAACCGTTCGGCAGTAGCCTTTGGCTGAAGTGCGCCGCTTTTTTGTACTAGCCTTAATATGAAATTCTGTGTGAAACTTGAAAAATCTGCTACAAAAACGTACGTTTATGGTAATGAATCTAATTAGTACCCTTGACGAACTCATGAATTTTCCTTGAAGTCAACGCGCTGGAATACATATTTTTGACGAAACCCAAAATCACCGTGTTGGTACAGAAAAAATATGACCAGTTGAAAAATCAAGTTAACTTTTTACCTCCCGCTACCCTTGGTAAGGGAGGTATAGGGATCGTGCTAAAAATCACTTATCGAGATTTTAGTAAATGACCACGTTTTAAGGTCCCTAGAATCCAAATTTAACATTTTCACGATGATGTCTGTATGTGTGTATGTGTGTGTGTATGTATGTATGTATGTATGTATGTGTGTGTGTGTGTGTGTATGTGTAGGGATTTTGTCTTCACTCTAACTCAAATACTATCATTCAGAAAATTCTGAAATCTTGTATTTCTATCCTATTCTAATAAGAAAAGAAGCCATTAGATTTTGGTGTAAATCGGATAACCGGAAATGGCACTTTACCTGAAGCTCATAATGGTTTTTCTTCAAAAAATACCATTAAATGCCATTTTTTCGCATTTTGTCGTTATGGAAATTAAAGATTATTGAATTTTCTACAGGAATACATTAATACTTTTTCTATATATTTTACAGATAAATTTAAAAATAATTTTTTTTACAAGTCTCGAAACCTAAGAAAAACACAATTCCTTTGTTCCACAGTTCATATTTCAAATGAATGTAACTGACATTAAATGTCACTGTCAAAAAACTAATCACTTCAAATTAATAATAGTGACATTTTAAAAAGAAAATAGTAAATAAAGCAATAGTTTTATGCAATGGAACCGTTTGCAGCGTTAGTAAATCCGTAAGTATGTATTTAAATTAATAAAAATTAAATAGCGGGAGGTTTTGTGTTGGCCACATCAGATTTTTTCTATAAGATTTAGTTGCTTGCAATTTGGCTTTACAATTATGACATTTGTCACTTTGATTTGTCAAAAACTGAATTGTCGAATCGAAGTAAAAAAAAAATACCTCGAATTAGCGATATTGTGAAGTATTCGGTAATTGTTAGAATGGAACAATTATTCTGTTTAATATTGCTCATATTCACTTGCATTCAAATTACAACATTTCTGGGGTTATCAAGGATCAGTTTACACTAGAAAAAAATACTGTCCCATTTTTTTCTGTGCATCACCCGTACTCATCTGACCTAGCGCCATGCGACTTTCTTTTATTCCCAAAATTTAAACCTACGTTAATTTATACATAGTTAAAAAATATTTTATTTTTATACTAGTGTTTTATAAAACAACTTCGTGATTCACAGTATTTACTTGATAACGATTGGAGATTTTGTCAATCGAAACGTTGTGTAACTCAAGAAAAATAAAGACAATGAAAGTTCGAAATACATCTATTATTCTTAACTTTTTGATTGTCATTTTCGTTGCGAAATGAAATACTTTTAAGCACTAGTGCTTAAAAATGGCAGTTTCATGCGTAAAAGTGACAGTTTAATGCATAAAAGTTCTTACGTATTTCATTTAGCAACGAATGAACTTGACGTCCGCCTACTTTTTAATTTTAATAAGTTCAATATGTTTATATTTGAGAATAAATGATCTGTTTCAAAACACTATTATAAAATGAGTGTTTTAAGTACTTGGCGTGTTGTACTACTCGCTTGCGCTCGTGCGTACAAATTTTACGTCGTATGCCTAAAACACTATAAATAGCTATTGTTTCAATGTTGATAAATGTAAGGAATAAAGATTTTAATACATTCAATATAGAAGTTTGTCGTATATTAAACGTTAATGAAATATATTTTAATTTTAAACTTAGAGACTAATGCCCGTATTCATAAACACTCGTAAAATTTTTAAACAGTTCGTTATACTATTTATCCAATAAAAACAGTCGACATTAAGAGAAAAATTGAAATTTTATTTGTCAAGTTTGATTCTATTTGTCAAAAATTATAACGAACCATTTTGAAACTTTACGAATGTTTATGAATATGGGTATTAGACTAAAATCGTATCTATAAGACGAACTAATATAGCGAGGGGCTCCTATATTTTTTAAAGTACAGCCCCCTTGAAGAAAATAGTCTAGCTACGGCCCTGATATACATACCCACACAAAATGCCTTTCAGTTGTAAAGTTTACTTACATAAAATCCATAACTAATCATGTAAAAATGTAAATATATAAAAACGCGGGTAATTATACATGCACACATGCACAATTTGAAAAGGTGTAATCAGATTTTTGCCACACCACTTAACACAAATTAATTTACCTAATAACACAAAAACAAAATCAAAATGGCGTATTGATAAGTTATTTTTAACTTAATCTTTCATTTCAAACATCAAACAATTACTAAATACTTATACATAGTCAAAATTGTTATGGTTTGCGTAGTTGACATACTGACCAGCCTTTCTTCAATAAAGTGTGTCAAGTATACCATACCTCTCAATAATAATAAAGACACCATGCAAAAACTTTAACAACAGTTGTGTATGTTGTTACCTTGGCTAGAGACTTGGTGGTACCTCGGACACTACACTGCACTCACACCGGCTATGGCGATGTTATCCACGAAGGTCTACAGGGCGCGGGTTCGCAATCGTGTGGCGAAGAACTGGGCTCGACGAGAATCGATCAGCTGAAAGTACACTCTTCTAAACAAACATCAAAGAGGAGCAATCAATATTCGCCCATACCACATTATAGGGTTTGCTTATCAAAAATTTATTGTACAGTAAATTGAAATTAAAAATAATGTAATATGTTTGGAGTTTTGTGTGTTTATAAACAAATATAATAAATAACAATTAATTTTGTTTTAAATATATTTATTAAATGTTAATAATACATTAAAAAAATTGGCATATATTTCAAGTACAGTATGAGTATTAAAATAATGTAAAACAATTATTATATTATAGTTATTGTAACGTTGAAATTTTGCCGCGGAGTGTATTTATATTTGCGCATGACGTCAGGCGTCGCGATGCCAGTCGATCAATAAGACGCTCTATACCATTTGGGCGCCATCTATTTACTGCTAGCTTTTATATATTTAGCGACATCACCATTCCAACTTCAAAACTTTGACCAGAACGTCTAAATAGATATCTGTATATTTTTAGATTTCATAAATACTTTTTTTTGTATCAATGAAAATAAAAAAATGAAATGTCTATTTCCTCACGGAAATTGTTATTATTGATTATGATACTTCGAAAGTAAATGATATATAAAAACTAATTCCATTTCAGTGGATGAGAAACTTTTTTGATTAAAAGTTTTTCTCCCGAGTTTAGTGTAATAACGCGATTTGTATTAGTTTGCCACTTCTCATCTCATTGATATCATTGTTTTTGAAGTTCTAAATGATATGTGTTTCCTTGAATATCCGCTAGATGCGCTACGGTATAACGACCCTACTTAGAGCCTACTTACAAACAAAATAAAAGAAATAAATTCTTTTCCTGAAATCGTCATGTAATCTACTACTTACTTACCCAAAATCGGCAGGGAAATAAATTGCAACGTTGCTATATTTATTTTCACATACACATTTTACGTTCTAATATAAAATGCAATTATAAAATTAAAATGAATGATGTCCAGTATACAGGGTGGAAACGAACTTAATGTTATAAATTTAAGGGTGAGTAGTATGACATGTGTAGATTACGAAACTGAAAGAATTTTTTTTAAAATTCGAAAAACGAAAATTCGACTTTTCTTAAGGAAACTTTTTTACTGCTGTTTTAATTCATATTTCACCAAAAATATGTTTATCAAAAATACATTAAAAATTAACAATTAGAATTAGAATGGGGGATTACGGCTCAATCGAATTAAAGGAAAATAGTAAAAAAATACGAATGTATATGCTGAGTAACGAATATTAATAAAAAAAATCTGTTGTGGCCAGCACAAGACCTCTCGCTATTTCCATATTAGGCTATATAAGTACTGTATTGCACTTCGCTTTCGAACCGTCTTTTTATAACAAAAAATTACAGAACATTACCCAAATATTGTTTTTTATTATATTTAACATGTCTTCTGCACACATATAATTCTAATTATATCTATTTTTCATTGTATGAGGAAGTTTCTGAATGTCAAAGATTGTTCCAATTCATTAACCAGATTGACGGTATTTCTGATGGATTTATGCATTTTACCACAATTTTAGCTATAATTTCAAATATTTAATAAATAAAACAATAAGAAAAGTTAAATATACTTCCCAGAAAAAGCTATCAGAATGCCACTAAAACTGTTGATATTTGACATTGACATGTGTCATGTTATAAACATTGGAATTTATTGACTGGTTTCCTTAGTGCCTTGCCCTCTGCGATTAGTTTACTCTATAAATTATAAAGTCTTTATCTCTAAATCTATACAAGATATAATAAAATTTTTAAGTGTATTAGATATATAATTTTAAGTTCTTCAATATTTAATAAAAAAAACTCCCAAAAAATTATATTTACAAGATTTTTTCTAAGAAACTACTACTTCCGGTTGTTCAATTGTTACCAAAACCTTTTCAGCTCTTCCCAGGAATGTTAGATTGAGGAATCTGCAGTAAAATATTTTTTAAGTCTTATAGTTTTTGAGGAATCGTGACTACAACATCCAGACATACATACATACATACACACACACACACACACACACACACACACACACACACACACATACACACATACACACACACATACATCATTTTAAAAATGTTATAATCGGATTGTAGGGACCTTAAATCGTGCTTATTTCAATAAAATCTGCATATGCGAATTTTAGCATGAATCCAATACCTCTCTTAGCGAGAGGTAAAAAATGAAATGGTATAATTGAGATATTTCGGAAATAAAGGGTTTTTTTGTTATAACGCTTCGACACTAATATGAAAATATTTTGATTGGCGACCGAGAAACCGCCTATACATGCATTACAAATAACATGTTAGGAGGTGGGATTACTACCAATGGAAGTTAAGAAATTCAAATTCGAAAGGAGGGGTTAACATTCCTGTACTACAGTTTCCAAACAGTTTTTATTTTAACATAAATTTCTTGCATTAAACTTTATAATTTAAATACACCTGTAATTATAAAGTATGTATACTTATACAGTGTTATAATATTAATTTATTTTTATGTAAATATAATTTAAAATAGCATATATTTCAAGAACATTTAGGTCCATGATGAAAACAGTTTGATATAAAAACACATAAATGTGACGTCACGTCAATCTTTTCAAAATTCGGGAGACCATAACTCGCTTATTAATAGGAATTTTTTCACCGGATTTTCATCAATAGTCTTAGTTTTCCTAATATTTTCAGATGAAATTATAAAAAAAAATGGTGTAATCCCCCATTAGTGGATATTTTGTTGATTTATGGTGAAGTGGGACAAAACGCGGTTTTATTTATGATTTTTGTGTTTATTCTTCAATTGATTTTTAAGGTAAGTTTTTCTCATATTAATATTGTTACATGAAAAGTTTCTAGTATTGTTGATATTTATCAGTTAATCCATTCTGTTTTTTTTTTCTTTAATAAAAATAATTCTGCGAAGTATTAATACTAATCTTTCATATGGTTCATTGAACTTTCAAAATAAATTACGTTATAAATAATTAAGATTTGATTATACAGAAACATTACGTAAATTAATTAAATTAATTTCAAGTATTAAAGTTGTCAGTGGTCCAGTGGTACCAAAAATGTTAGTTTAATGAGAATTACACTTAAATATGCGAACTTTTAAAAACTTCTTTCTGTTTCGTACTCTACACATGTTATAATACTCACCCTTAAATTTATGACATTAAGTTCGTTTCCATCCTGTATACTGGATATTCATTTTAATTTTATAATATCCATATTCGACATTAAAAGACGAACTTCCCTGACTTAATAAGTAAAGAACTATATTACAAATTTATTGTTACTTTTAACATGAGTGTTAAACAAATTGACATTTTTCACATACGTCAAAAATTAGTAGAAGTACAAATTTAAATGAAAAAAACTGATGTGGCCAACACAAAACCTCCCGCTATTTAATTTTTATTAATTTAAATACATACCTACGTATTTACTAACGCTGCAAACTGTTCCATGGCAGAAAACTATTGCTTTATTTACTATTTTCTTTTTAAAATGTCGCTATTTTTAATTTGAAGTGATTCGTTTTTTGACAGTAACATTTACTGTCAGTTACATTCATTTGAAATATGAACTGTGTAACAAAGGAATTATGTTTATCTTAGGCTTCGGGACTAATAAAAAAAATCTGATGTGGCCAACGCAAAACTTCCCGCTATTTAATTTTTATTAATTTAAATACATACCTACGTTACTAATGCTCCAAACTATATTATGTTCTATTGCATATAACTATTGCTTTATTTACGATTTTCTTTATTATTTTTTATGTCACTATTATTAATTTGAAGTGATTAATTTTTTGACAATAACGTTTACCTGTCAGTTACATTCATTTAAAAAATAAACTGTGTAGCGAAGGAATTTTGTTTATCTTAGGCTTCGGGATTAAAAAAAGAAAAATGATTTTTAAATTTATCTGTAAAATATATAGAAAAAGTATTAATGTATACCTGTACAAAATTCAATAATATATAATTTTCCAATGACATAAAATGCGAAAAAATGGCATTTAATGCTATTTTTTGAAGAAAAACCATTAAGAGCTTCAAGTGCCATTTCCGGTTATCCGATTTACACCAAAATCTAATGGCTTCTTTTCATATTAGAATAGGATAAAAATACAAGGTTTCAGAATTTTCTGAATGATAGTATTTGAGTTAGAGTGAAGACAAAATCCATACACATACACACACACATACATACATACACACACACATACACACTTACAGAAATCATCGTGAAAATGTTAAAATTGGATTCTAGGGACCTTAAAACGTGGTCATTTACTAAAATCTCGATATGTAATTTTTAACACGATCCCTATACCTCCCTTACCAAGGGTAGCGGGAGGTAAAAATAGTGTATATTATAGAAAAAATAGTTTATCTTATACGTGTTAAAAGTAAGTTGCATTTTGTTCGAAAGTTTGGATCGCTCTGCTTCACGTTATGTTCCAAACTTCCTTCTCACAAAATAAAATGTCACTTTTAACACGTAAATAATTATTATTCTAAGGCCCGATTTTTTTATCGAAAGATTGACACATGTGCAATCTTTACAATTTAGGCTATGATAACGATGCTGTATTTTTCTTTTAACTGACAGTTAAATTAATATGCTGTTTAACAGCAGATGAAAATAACGGGCCTGAATCGTGTCAAAATAACTTTTTAAATTAGAAAACTTATTTTAATCAGGATTTAAAATACCGGAGTATTATAAAATGAAAATAAATTTTGCGCCAAAGAAGCCATTTTGTATTAGAATCGAAGAAAAAATGATAGAGATAATGATCGATCAAATTTTTTCTCTCAGTAAATAGACTACAAAAATATAATAAAATTTTATATGAAATATTTTTCTTAATTATTTTTAATAGTTATTTATTTTCTGTAAAACTATTTCACCTTATTTTATATGTTTGATCTACATTTTTGTCGTATTTAAATGTTATGTATTTAAATGTTATACTTTCCTTTATTGTTTTCATTGTTCATTTAAATTTTTATCCTACTCTTTAATTGGATTTATCTGTTGAGCAGTATATGTAAAATAAATAAATAAGAAGTTATTTGAAAATTAAATATTGGTCAAGGTCGTCACGTTTTACTTATAACAATAATTTGATTTTTTTGAAAAACAAAGATGCATCTAAGATTCTCTCAAAGCTAAACAAAAGCATCATTTAGTGCAAATCGTATCTTTTATATTTTTCGAGATAGCAGACAGATAGGATAGATAAAAACTAATTTAAAATTATTGAAAATCGAATCCACGTTGAAAAAACTTTTTTGTCCATTTTGAATAGTACTACGAGGTGTGGCAATAAAATAACGAGATTTTTTCGGCTTCCCAATAAATTTGGCAACATTGCAAAATATGTCATATTAATTTGTTATCTTCCCTCCATCCACGATAATTTTTTTAATATAATTAGACAAACCGAAAGGCAGTAGCCTTTGATTGAAGTGGGTAGAGATGCACTCGATCTCGAGCTTTGGCCCGGCCCGGCCCGAAGCCCGCCTCGATTTCGAGTCGATCATCGAGCCTGGCCGAAGAAATTTTTTATCGGGCCGAATCGGGCTAATCATTTTCAAAAATCGAGGCGAGTCGGACTTTTGATTTTAGCCCGGCCCGAAAATTTGAGCTTTTCGGGCCGGCCCGAAAAATCTTATAATTCAATCAAATGCACAGTTTCCTTAATATTTTAATGAAAATGGATGAAGTTGAAAAGGATCAAAATGATTTAATAACAACATACTTCACATATTAATAAATAAAAATGTATTATTTTACTTCAAGAATTCAAGGTTACTCATTAAAGCATAATAATTATATTGTGATGTTTCTATTATTATTGTTATTACCCGTATACTTAAATAAAAGTGATTTTTGTTGCTACCATAATGATTTATTGTCCTATTTTTGACTGTTTTTATATAAGATTTGTGAAAAAGTTGTTTAAATTATTTGGTAAACAAAGTGTTAAATACTCGTAGGTCTGTAATTTTTATATCAAACTTACACTAGAAGGGTCTCTTTTTTAACTACTTATGTTAACTAATGTTGAAAGTTATAAGAATGTAGAGGTTTTTTATAAGTTTGACACGAAAAAAGTTAAACATTTCGCTTTAACATAAAAATCAACATTAGGAATGCCGGATGCACCCAATTTCGAGCTTTGGCCTGGCCCGGCCCGAAGCCCGGCCCGATTTCGAGTCAATTTTCAAGCCGGGCTAGCAAATTTTTTTGTCGAGTCGATCTTCGAGTAGGGCCGGTAATTTTTATTTTCGGGCCAAGTCAATCTAAACCACAAAGCCCGGCCCGGCCCGCCCGAATGCATCTCTAGAAGTGGGTGAAACTCTTGAGAAATCAGAAATCCACTACAGAAACGTACGATTTATTTAAAAATGTATATGGTGATCTTTTCTATCTAGTACTCAATTTTTCGAGCAGTTTAGAAGGTTTAAAGGGGGTAGAAAAGAGATCGGAGACTTTCAGCGCATCGGCCGTTACACGGACATCGTTTTGTTCTTGTTCGAAATCCGAGTGATTGTTCTTGTTCACGTGGATTGGGTGCCTGAGGGGCAGTTCGTTAACCAGGTATACTACAAGAAGGTTCTGATAACCCTTCATGCACAACTGCAAAGAAAAAGGATTGAAATGTGAAAAAACGACTCATATATTTTCCATAAAGAGAAGGCGCCGGAACATAACGCCCTGTCTGTCAAGACATTTTTGATGGAACATAGTCACCGTGTCTGTACTGTAACCATATTCACTTAGTGCCATATGACTTTTTTATTCCCAAAATTTATATCTGCGTCAAAAGAATAAGGCGAAGAATTCATTGAAGATGGCAATATTTGTTTTGCGTAATTTATTAAATAGCCTTAAAGTTTTTAGCCGAAAATAAATTATTTAGTTCATTCATAGAATAACGGACGACGAATGTCTAAATTTAGCATGAAATTCTCTTTCTTTTCATGTCTAGAGATGCACTCGATTTCGAGCTTTGGCCAGGCCCGGCCCGAAGCCCGCCCCGATTTCGAGTCGATCATCGAGCCGGGCCGAAGATATTTTTTATCAGGCCGAATCGGGCTAATCATTTTCAAAAATCGAGGTGAGTCGGACTTTTGTTTTTGGCCCGGCCCTTGTAGTTCAATCAAATGCACAGTTTCCTTAATATTTTAATGAAAATGGATGAAGTTAAAAAGGATCAAAATGATTTAATAACAACACACTTCACATATTAATAAATAAAAATATATTATTTTACTTCAAGAATTCAAGGTTATTCATTAAAGCATAATAATTATATTGTGATGTTGCTATTATTATTGTTATTACTCGTATAAATAAAAGTGATTTTTGTTCCTACCATAATGATTTCTTGTCCTATTTTTGAGCAGAAACAAAGTTAGATAAAAAATCGTTATGTAAATTAAAATTATATTTTTTTATATAAGATTTGTGAAAAAGTTCTTGATAAACAAAGTGTTAAATACTCGTAGGTCTGTAATTTTTATAACAAACTTATACTAGAAGGGTCTCTTCTTTAATTACTTATGTTAACTAATGTTGAAATTTATAAGAATGTAGAGGTTTTTTATAAGTTTGACACGAAAAAAGTTAAACATTTCGCCTTAACATAAAAATCAACATTAGGAATGCCGGATGCACCCAATTTCGAGCTTTGGCCCGGCCCGGCCCGAAGCCCGGCCCGATTTCGAGTCAATTTTCGAGCCGGGCTAGCTAATTTTTTTGTCGAGTCGATCTTCGAGTCGGGCCGGTAATTTTTATTTTGGGGCCGAGTCGATCCAAACCTCAAAGCCCGGCCCGAATGCATCTCTATTCATGTCACGCATGATTTTTTTACATAATCGGATCTCGAGTTACAGCCGTTTGATTTTTCAACGAAATTTTGTATTATTGAAAATACACAAAATTTTGATGAAAAATCATGTAACTTCAAACGGCTGTAACTCGAAATCTGATAAGTTGAAAAACACCCTCTATTTATGATGAGATTTTACATTTTTTTTTTTATTATTTATTTAAACTTATCGTTACGGTACTCGTTACTGGGTGTACCATTACGATAACATATTCGTACCGTGCGAGTGTTTACCAGATGTCACCTCACGGGCACTCATTGCTATCATAAAGAGCATTCAAATTCAAAATGATTCGTAGTTATCATGTTGCGCCTCTAGCGGAAAAATCATATAACAACCTACCACTTTGGACACGCTTTTAAATAATTTTTTTCCCAGTGTTTCGGATGCAAATAATATAGTTTTGATAGATGTAAATCAATATACTGTGCTAGATGTTTAGCCCATGCTGTAGATGTGAATTATAAATGAGTTAGGTTGTTTGCTAGAGCGTGCGCGTCGGCGTCCCGACGCCTTAGGCGAGCACGGCGCTTCAGTGTGTGACCGGCGTTGGTCGCGGGCACTTCGGCTCCGACTTCGCACCGACGACAAATCGTCTCGCGCGTCATGTGCACGCCAGCTACAAAACTAGCCAGGTAAACACACCATAACATCAACCTTAAGCACCTGCATTTGCTTCTTGTACTCACCACAAAGCTTCTGCACTTATTATTATTATTAAATAACACCCAACCCGAGCAAATATCCTCGTAATATACACTCGCAGATATTTCTGGCCCGAAACGGACCTGAGATCTGGCCAAGGTTACGATCACGATCACCTGTTCAAACACAACAACCGTACTATAGTACTACAGTTCTTCTGTCGTCTATCTTCTAGCGCAAAACGCAAAGAGTATGCATCATGCATATCCTCTTGATTAATACTGAAGGACCTGGAGAAGACTGGAACAATGCTCTCGGAACAATGCATACAACAATTCATAATAATCAATCAACGAAGTGATAGTGACGCACGCGTACTTATGGACAATGGACAAATTTTTATTTAACTTCACGAAAACCGGACTGAGTAACATATCTAACGTATATAACAAAATTCGTTGGAAGAAAGATGGGGACTTGAGTCTTCATTAATGATATATGAAATTTAAAATTAACAAACATAAAAATGTGGATGTTAATAAAATAATAGGAATGACGAATTCCGATAATTTTGGTACCCGAGTACCCGAAACAACTACCCGGATATTACCGTTTACCCGTTAGTTAACCGATACCCTTTAATTACCGTTATCCTTTAAGTACTTATACATAATTCGTTAATTTGTTGATTACCTGTTACCCTTATTAGCAGTGCACTTTTTAATAAAATTTATTATTGTTGTTTACATATATTTATTAAACAATAAGTAATACAAATAAATATACCTACTGTATCTCTATAAAAAACTTAACATAAATTATATGAATTATGGTATGGTAGTAAGAAGCTCTCCTTTTAGATACAATTTTTCCGGCAGCTGAAAACTGTTCGGGTAATTAAAGGGTATTGGGTAATTAACGGACAGCGGGTATATTTCGGGTAATCGGGTAAGAAATTTTATACCCGGGTGTATTATTATCGGGTAGGTTCCGAGTACCCGGGTACCCATCGTCATTCCTATAAAATAATAAAAAAAACTTATATAAATATATAAGAATCATTTAAATTTTATTTAAATTTTAATATACATGAAACTTCAATGCCCAATGAATAAATATATCAGTATATAACAAAATTTAAACCTCTTTATCAAATAGAAAGATTTTTTTTTTATTGAAAGTTTGACGTAAGGGACTGTTCCCATAAATTAAGAAGATAAGAATCTAATTTTACAACATTGACAGGAAACCATTATTTTCAATGCGATGCAGTTTGTTTTTAATAATATAATAAATTATTTGCTTCGATATTTCCAGCCATAATTGCATACTTCTCTGCTAAGAAATGCCCAAAAGTCTCTCTCTATTTTCTGTTAAATGTCGGCTCCTTAATGCTTCGCCACATCTAGAAATTTGCTCATGCTAGGCCACTTTGTATTTAGTTACATTATTTTAAATTTTAATAAACTTTTACCAAAGGTCTACTAACAATCATTTTTAAAATTATAAATTTTGAGTGAGTCTATTACTGATTCGATTTGTGAGAAAGGTTCAGGTCACACGCTTTTTGATAAAAAAAAAACTGATTTAGTTGGCAATAACAAAAATAACTTAAAATTTGTAACACTGCTACAAAAATTTATTTGCTGTTGTTGACAGTGATATTTGGAAATTTAAATTTGAGTACATTTACAATTTTTTATTAAAATGTGTTTTTTTTTTTCGTTCTCACGTACTTGTATTTTTTACATTACCCATAGAACAACAATCTAAAGCAGGGATGGTAACAGAAACCAGAACCGAAACCTTAACCGAAAAATACCGGAAAAATATGAAAACCGAAACCGAAACCTGTACCGAAATTCGAAACAGATACAAAACCGAAACCGAAAGCAAAACCCATTTTTATTTATCGGTTAACCGCATTATATACAGGTCTCTTGTTAGTTGTTAAATATTGTAAATTTTTATTATTAAAATACTTATGTATAAAAAAGTATAAACATATTTTTTTTTGTCGAAACGTATTTCAATTTTCAACGTAGTACCTCAATCGGGTGGCGTTTGAAATCCGTTACATTTACATAGGCATTTAACATGGGAAATTAGTATATTTTGAATATTTGCTTCCCATTAAAATTGATTGTTATAAAACTTTGTACACCTGTTTGTGGACACTTTTTGCATCATTATAATAATTAATTGTTCAATCAAAATTAATAATATTATTATTCTTGTAAATTACTTTTGCAAAACCGAAACCCTTATAGTAAAACCGGTATACCAAAACCGATTGCTGTATAAAAACCGAAACCCAAATCAAAACCGAATTTTTATTTTCACGCTGACCGAAACCGTAACCCAAACCGATATTTTTTATGGTTACCATCCCTGATCTAAAGCATTTCAATCACTAAAAATATTATTAGCTGCCAGGCCTCTGCTCTGACATAACCTATTTGTATTTATTGTTAATATGACATGTCAAATAACATTTCCGCTTCCATAAAGTGTTATATAAACTGTGGAATAAAAAAATCCCCAGAATTGTATTAGTTACTGCATCATTTCTTTTTTATTACTCTGTATTATACTTTTTTCACATTTCCGTACAGTTCGATAAATAGTCGTTTGTCTAATATTTTGATCCCCAAAAACTTTAACAATTTCACGTTTCGTCTAATCTGTCCAACTAACCTATACATAGATTTGCGTATTTCAAGTTTTTATATTTTTCAATTATTTTTCTGACAATTTTAACATAGTTTATTATAAAACAACTATAAAAGCTGTGTCTGATGTCGCATTTTGGCATTTAGTATTTAGGTCTTCTTCACATAAATACAACTCCGAATGGCACACTAGTGATATCCATTGGTTTTTATGGCAACACTTTAGAACAACAAAAATGAATTATACAATTCGCTTCAATTTGATGCTTGAGAGTAAATGTTAATATTGTAATTGGAATAATACTACCTTTTTTTTAGTTTAAGTTTTGTATATATTTATTTTCAAACCCAATGTTTCGGCACCATAAACTGGTGCCTTCTTCAGGGGCAAAAAATTGACATAAATATGTGAAATAACAAAAACAACAAGTAACCAAGGTAACAAGAAAAGTTCTTAAATGTTACCTTTTTTATCTATACAATTTTCTAGACAATATATGCATGCCCGGAAATAACTTGGACGGCGAACATGCATCTTCTCAGGAAAAAAAACTCTCCTTTTGCCAGAGCAAAATCCGTCCCAAAAACTGGCAGAGAAGTGATCTGTATAACTCAGAGACGCTTGTATTTCATAAAATAGAAGCTAAGAAGTTATTCTTTGACAGTAAATTTGACGTTTTGTACAAATTATAGCAACGAATATGATTTGTATAATTAGTGCGCGTCAACTTCAAGGCATAGTATGCTCCTGCAAAACACTAAAATTTAATTTCTAAAATCCTAAATAATCACTTGATTTAGGGCATATAAATTTAGGATTTAGATATTAGGGTGATAAAACTGCTACATCGAACTCAGTCTAAGTATTTATTATGTCTAGTGTCAACTTCATTTGACCATAATAAAATTTGAAACATAAATTTTTTACCTCTCGCTAAGAGAGGTATTGGATTCATGCTAAAAATCACATCTCCAGATTTAAGTGAATAAGTACGAGTTAAGGTCCATATAAACCGATTTTAACATTTTTACGATGATGTCTGTGTGTGTGTGTGTGTGTGTGTGAGTGTGGGTGTGTGTGTATGTGTGTGTGTATGTGTGTATGTGTGTATGTATGTGTGGATGTTGGAGGGACGATTACTCAAAAACTATAAGACATAAGACCTGTTTAACTATGAATTCCTCAATCTGACATTCCTGGGAAGAGCTGAAAAGGTTTTGATAACAATTGAACAACCAGAAGTAGTAGTTTTTTTAAAAAAATTCTTCTAAATATTGTTTTTTGAAAATTTTAGATATTATGCATTTTGAAGAACAAAATTCTACATCTGATACATTTAAATTTTTTATTATATCTTCTATAAATTTAGAGATAAAGACGCTATAATATATAGAATATTGGGATATAATAAGTCGAGTAGGCGATACTACACTAAGGAAACCAGTTGACAAATTCAAATGTTTATAACATAATTTGTAAATGACAGATATCAGTGTCAAAAATCAAAAGTTTATTTACATTCTGAAAGCTTTTTCTGGGAAGTAAATTTAATCTTTCTTATGGTTTTTTTAATTAAATATTTAAAATTATAGGTAACCTGTATGTATCCATTACAAATACCACCAATCTTGTTAATGAATTGGAAGAATCTCTGACATAGGAACTTCCTCATACAATGGAAAATAGATATAATTAGAATTGTATGTGTGCAGAAGACATGTTAAATACAATAAAATACAATATTTGGGTAAAGTTCTGTAATTTTTTTGTTACAAAACGACGGTTCGATAGCGAAGTGCAATACATTACTTATATAACATAACATAAAATGGAAATGGCGAGAGGTCTTGTGCTGGCCACATCAGATTTTTTCTCAATACTTTCATTGCTTACGTTACACCCTATTATTAATTACGAATAATAATTACTTAAAGGAAAAATAATGAGGCTTGTTCTTCGTCGTTGTTCGCCAATTAATTTTCGTTTTAATTACGAACTTTTTTTGCCGTATAGAGTGTCAGATCTGATTCCTGTACTTCCCTGGATGTTTGTAATTTAGTTTGCTCAAGGCAAAATCGGTCACTAACTAGTCTGAAACCCCACATAACTTCCGAAGAAACTTTGTCTTCGGGTATATGTTCCTGAATCCTGAATCTTGGAGTTTGAAGGAGGATACCTCTACCTCAACTTTTTATTAACAAAAATCTAATTGTTTTGTTGAAAAGTGACGTAAAAGTGTTTTAAGGATCAATGGAAATTTTAAAGAAGAAAAGGTCTTCCTTACGTCTGGTAAGGTGCTCTATTGATTTAACTACAAAGTATTTACCGTTGAAGTCAGTGATTTTTTTTTGATAGTCCTAATCACAGTATACGGAATATATATTTGACAGCTCGACATATTTTGAATATGTCAGTCTCAGGAATATTGTTATGTGGAAAAGTGATTCAACTACTGAAATTATGGAAAAAAAATCTATTGTGGTCGACACTATACCTCCCGCCAGTACTTCTGTAGTGGTAGCACGCACTTTCGAATTCTATCAAATGAGGCATTTGTTTTCGCTTTTCGCCACGAAGCGAAAATTTGGTATCATGCATATTCGCCTGCAAGCGTACGACTCGAGACGAAAGTGTCAAAGTAATGTCATTATTTTGCCAAAATTCTATTCAAAGCCTATTTTTATATAATTTATGCATTTATTATATACAAGTGTCATAATATTTTTTATTTTAATAGCATAAAATCCGATAATTCCCGAAATCAAAAGTGAATATAGAATTCTAAAGTGCATGCTACCAAGATTCGTAAAAGTAAAATCGCATTCGCCTGCTTTCTATGATAGAATTCTAAAGTGCGTGCTAGCACTACTGATGATACTGCAAATAGCGAAATTGTACAATAAAGTACAAATTCACTTTTCTTGTGAATCTAAACCGAGTGTTTTTTTTTTAACTTTTATTATTTTAAATACGCCCCTACATATTTATTGATGCTAGAAACTATGTTCCTGTGCATTCGTATAATATACGAGGTGTGTTCAAAAACTATCGCGAATTTTGAATTTTCGCGGGTTACGTATATTCGAATTTCGATCTTTTTGTGGCTTTATGTTGGTACTCATGTCTCTCACTTATGTCGACAAGCTCGGCCATTTTGAATGTTCACTTAATTGTTGACAGCTGCTTTGCTTGCACGTGTTTTGGATCGTCTTCGATTTTTACCTATTCAAAAAAATGGAACAAAGAACCTGTATCAAATTTTGTGTGAAAAACGAAATTAAGTGCGCGGATGCATTCCGAATGTTGACTGTGGCATACGGAGAAGCTACCTTGGACCAAAGCAACGTTTATCGGTGGTACAAAATGTTCTCAGAAGGCCGAGAAGATGTGAACGACGAAAAGCGTGCCGGACGCCCGAGCACTTCAACAACAGACGAAAAAATTAATGAAGTGGAGAAAATGATATTGGCCAATCGTCGAATCACCGTTAGAGAAGTTGCTGAGGACCTAAACATATCGATTGGCTCGTGCCATTCGATTTTTATCAATGATTTGGGCATGAGACGGGTCGCCGCGAAATTTGTACCAAAATTGCTCAATTGCGACCAAAAACAGCATCGCATGAACATTGCTAATGAGATGTTGGACTCTGTCCGCGACGACCCAAATTTGCTCCAGAGGGTCATAACTGGTGACGAATCGTGGGTTTATGGTTATGACGTGGAAACCAAAGTTCAATCATCTCAATGGAAGCTGCCGCACGAACCAAGACCGAAAAAAGCGCGCCAAGTTCGGTCGAATGTGAAAGTTTTGCTGACAGTGTTCTTCGATTGCAGGGGCGTGGTGCATCATGAGTTCTTGCCACAGGGTAGAACGGTCAATAAGGAATATTACCTGCAAGTTATGCGCAATTTGCGCGAAGCAATCCGCCAGAAACGCCCGGATTTGTGGAAGAACAAAAATTGGCTTTTGCACCACGATAACGCCCCTGCTCACACATCGTTGCTTGTGCGCGACTTTTTAGCCAAAAACAACACACTAATGATGCCGCAGCCACCGTATTCCCCAGATCTGCCCCCCTGTGACTTTTTCTTGTTCCCTAAACTGAAGAGGCCCATGAAAGGACGACGTTACGCTACGCTTGACGAGATAAAGACGGCATCGAAGGAGGAGCAAGATAAAAAAAAATATTTTTTGAAGTGCTTTGAAGATTGGAAAAACCGTTGGCACAAGTGTATAATATCTCATGGGGATTACTTTGAAGGGGACAAAATAGATATTCATGAATAAATAAATAATTTTTGAAAAAACACAAAATTCGCGATATTTTTTGAACACACCTCGTAACTATTGTTTTATTTTTTGGCAGTGATATTTATCTATCAGTTATATATAATCAAGGATGTGCATTTACGCGTAAAAAATATTTTTCTGTCTACCTATACGAAAAGTGAAATTTTATGTACTTATTTTCGGACGAAAAATGATACTTTTCTAAACGTTATCACTTTTCGTCCGCAAACCTTTTTCGTACGCTAAGCCTACTACGATTTTATGATTAAGTATTGTAATTGTGTGTACTACCGGAATTGTAAATAACAAATATCAAACGAGCAAATAAAAATATTATTTTAATGATAAATTTAATTTAAATATGTGCGCAATTAATAATGAAATTAACTATACTAAAAATTATTAATTTTGACATGACTAATTGTTAATCTAAGATGCCGCTGGATAGAGTTGTTTTCGAGGTTATTTTGTTGGTTTTGTTTATTTTCACCTGTCAAATAGTGTTGATGTGTCTGTGAGTGTAGTGTGTCTTCCTTCAAACTAAAACAGAGCTAAGAATTAAAATTTTGTGAAAATGGCAGAAGATATATATTATCCTATCATTATTCATATAATAAATAATAAGATTTTACGAATTTAAAAAAACGTGTATTTATTTCTAGATCTATTATGTAAAGTAAGGTAGACAGAAAAATGTAATATGTACCTCGGCAAAAAAATGCATATTATAGCCTCGCTTGTTTGCTTTACCTCGGCTTCGCCTCGGAAAGCAAACTCAAGCTCTGCTGTAATATGCAATTTTTTGTCCTAGGTACATAAATAACTATTTTACGTTTACGTGTAAAAAATGTTAAATAAGTAAAAAACGTAGACAATGTATAATTTTAGTTCTTCATAACGACACTAGATGACTTGTTGTTTACAAATGTCATATTACAGTAACTTTCCTTAATCCTATCATGAATATATTCTAAAACTACTGAAACTATGATAAGCTTATAAAAAATTATTGTAAAATATTAAAATACATTCTGGAACTGTAGATAAATTAACATAAAATGCTTAAAATTAATGTAAAGTTAATGATTTAAATATATTTCAAATTATTTGAAAGTATATGTTATTAATAAGTAATAAATAGAAAAAGAAATTTTAGTTTTGCATATTTTTTTATTCGCCGTCTATTTTTAAATGTCTTCAAATTTTATTTCTTTACAAAACTGCCTAAAATTTAAATAAAACATAATACATTTTAAAAATATAATATAATATTCTTCAAATTTACGTTTTTAGTCTAATTTTGACGTAAATTGTGTTTAAAGTTTGACGTTTGAGGTTATGTCTAAGGAATATATTTCCCTACTAATCTGATTGTTGATAGTTTGAAGCTACCTAATTGTTTGTCTGAATTAAAGAAACATGTTGATGTCACGTGGACTGCTTGTTCTGGAATATTCATTACACTATAAAAGAAAATATCTTTATAAAAAAAATATACTCATGGTAATAATATTTTACATTATCTACGTAAAAAATTCTCAAATATTGTGAATGAATTTTTTACGCGTAAAAAATGACGTATAATACGTGACGTTTTTACGTGCCCATCCCTGTATACAATTGATATCTGAACTGTGTAACTAAGAAATTGTGCTTATCTTTAAAATATAAACTCCGGGATTTATAAAATAAATTATTTTATATATTTATCTATAAAATACAAAGAAAAAGTATGAATGTATACCTGTGGAAAATTTAGTATTCTTTAATTCTTATGATAACATAAATCACGAAAAAATTGCATTTCAAAGTATTTTCGAAGAAAATCTATTTTGAGTTTCAAGTGCTATTTTCGGTTACCTGATATACAGAAAAATCTAATGGCTCTTTTCCATATTAGAATAAGGTAGAAATACAAACAAGGTTTCAGAATTTTCCGAATGATAGTATTTGACTTTAGAGCGTTGACGAAATCCATTCACATTCACACACACATACAAACATCATTGTGAAAATGTTAAAATTGGATTCTAGGAACCTTAAAAGTGGTCATTTACCAAAATCTTGACATGCGATTTTTAGTGGTATTTTTACTCCGATTAGGAAAGTGTACTCATTTAATGTTCGGTTGCAGAAACGTTCATCAATTCGTTGTTCAGTTAGCGGACCATCGAAATGAACAAATTCGAATCAGTTTCCTTGTTCTTATGACATTTAAATAATTGCTGTCAAAAAATCGAGTTGCATTTGTTTGTTTCGATAAACCGTTGATTGATCAAGGTATTGATGAATAATTCTGCAGCCGACTTAAATTCGAAGAACATCCTGCTAGATATGGGAGAGTCCTGGGTTCAAATCTCAGTATGATCCATGATTATGAACTCAGGATTTTTGTTTAACTGTCTGTTAACGAAACTGCTATTTAAAAGAAAATGTAGTATCGATATTATCGGTCGAATTCACCATTCCTTAATAGTGAGTTGTAGAGATGCACTCGATTTCGAGCTTTGGCCCGGCCCGGCCCGAAGCCCGCCTCGATTTCGAGTCGATCATCGAGCCGGGCCGAAGATATTTTTTATCGGGCCGAATCGGGCTAATCATTTTCAAAAATCGAGGCGAGTCGGACTTTAGATTTTGGCCCGGCCAATCAATCAAATGCACAGTTTCCTTAATATTTTAGTGAAATTGGATGAAGTTAAAAAGGATCAAAATGATTTAATAACAACACACTTCACATATTAATAAATAAAAATGTATTATTTTACTTCAAGAATTCAAGGTTATTCATTAAAGCATAAAAATTATATTGTGATGTTGCTATTATTATTGTTATTACTCGTATACTTAAATAAAAGTGATTTTTGTTCCTACCATAATGATTTCTTGTTCTATTTTTGAGCAGAAACAAAGTTAGATAAAAAATCCTTATGTAAATTATAATTATATTTTTTTTATATAAGATTTGTGAAAAAGGTGTTTAAATTCTTTGGTAAACAAAGTGTTAAATACTCGTAGGTCTGTAATTTTTATAACAAACTGACACTAGAAGGGTCTCTTTTTCAACTACTTATGTTAACTAATGTTGAAAGTTATAAGAATGTAGAGGTTTTTATAAGTTTGACACGAAAAAAGTTAAACATTTCGCCTTAACATAAAAATCAACTTTAGGAATGTCGGATGCACCCAATTTCGAGCTTTGGCCCGGCCCGGCCCGATTTCGAGTCAATTTTCGAGCCGGGCTAGCTAATTTTTTTGTCGAGTCGATCTTCGAGTCGGGCCGGTAATTTTTATTTTCGGGCCGAGTCAATCCAAACCTCAAAGCCCGGCCCGGCCCGACCCGAATGCATCTCTAGTGAGTTGATCCACATATCCACGCTAATTCTGAATCCAATTAACCATTAAAAATCAGGCTAATGTACTAATCAAAATCAATGATCAACTAATTCGTCCTATTCTATGAATCAAGCTTTGATCAGATCTTTGAATCCTAATTTTCACATTTATAGCTATGCCAGGATTTTGGTCGTCGTACTCATTTGTAACTTTGTTTCATGCTTCTTCTTTATCTTTATTTAAAATCTCATTAGTTTTATTATTTTCAAATATACTTCTATATCTTTCATTTTCATTTTATTTAAAAACACACCTTTTAGTGGAGGAGCGCTAAGTAATTATCTCGGAACCGGTTCAAACAACTCCGATTTTGATGATTTTTTTTTTAAATGACGGTAATGCCAAATACTTCAACCTTTATGGTTTGAAAATTGACGCTCTTTGTTATTTATTAAATTATTTAATTTTTAAAAATTATTAATATCGGCGTTAAAATAATGTTATTTATGAAAGTATAATATTTAAAAACGACATCCAGTGACTTTGTATATTGGATACTGAGAAGTAAGATGTATTCTAAAATGATTGGAGTATGTAATCTGATGTGGCCAGCACATAACCTCTCGCCGGATAGTTTACCTGTGTGCATAAAACAAAGATTATTTTACAAATACAAATACATTCATGTATAAGTCTTTGACGTTCAAACTTCTTTATATATTTTTCTCCATATATTTACAAAATCTGTAGGTTATTTTAATATAAATTATATGCAACAAATTTCAAAATATATTTTACTATATTAAAATTTTATGCAGATAACAGGGATTATTAATTCGAACAATGTTTGTCTTCTCTACATACATGTACTGAAAACATTAATTTTTGGCAGTTTCAATTGTATAAGGTATATCTGGAAATGTGCGTATATTCGTACATAACTTCTATCAAATTTTCTTTTTTCATAAATGTATCTAAATAACACATTGATTTTATTTCAATAAAGTGATGATGAGATTGCGCTCTTTTTATACTAATATCGATGTGTAATGTCGTCAATATTATATCTTATTTAAGAAGAATTTGATAACTTTTTGCAGTTCAATGTTACTCTAGTCTACAGTGCTCGTGCATTTTCCCATAATCTTTGAGATAAATTTAACAGTCATTTAACGTAGACGTAGACTTGTCATCTCAACAATAGTCACAGGGCAAACTAATAATTAAGAGATTCTCTAAGTATATTTTTCTTAATTCACTTTCATCTTGTGTTTATAACATTTAAATATAGTGTTCCTTCTCGTAGAGAGTCATCTTATTCGCACTTTGTTCGGCTTGTACCGTCTACAATTCAAATGTCTTGTCTTCTCGTAGGCAATCCATCCACCGCCTTTGCACTCATCCATGTGCGCTGAGGGCTGCCCTGATTATCTAATCTTGTCCAAAATTAGGAGCATTTTGGATATCCTCGTTTTTCATGTGCTCAGCTGGGAAACATTCAGCGACTACTCGTTTTCATGCTTCTTCTTTGCAAACTAACATTCTGCTTCATATGTGAGGAGACACTTAGGCTGGATGCCTGGTACTAAACAAAATGTTTTGCGACATACTTAAAAACTTCCCACAATTTATTTGTGGCGATATTCTTATAAAGAGCAGGCCTTCCTTCAATTTAAAGCTAAAAGTTTTTCGGCGTCCACCTCTATATCTATATTCATTGTGCAAACTTACATAACATAACAACGTGCTGTGTAGATCAAATGCGCAGTCGCAAGTGTACAATGAAATGTTGATGTGGACGCCGAAAAACTTTTAGCTTTAAATTGAAGGAAGGCCTGCTCTTTATAAGAATATCGCCACAAATAAATTGTGGGAAGTTTTGTTTAAAGTTACAACGTTTAGTTTAACAACGTTTTTGATCAGTCAGTGTGTTTAAATATGTCGCAAAACATTTTGTTTAGTAACGTTTTTGTTACTCGATGCGCATCCAGCCTAAGTTTCTCATCACATATGAAGCAGAATGTTAGTTTGCAAAGAAGAAGCATGAAATACGAGTAGTCGCTGAATGTTTCTTAGCTGAGCGTATGAAAAACGAGGATATCCAAAATGCTCCTAATTTTGGACAAGATTAGATAATCAGGGCAGCCCTCAGCGCACATGGATGAGTGAAAAGGCGGTGGATGAATTACCTACGAGAAGACAAGACATTTGAATTGTAGGCGGTACAAGCCGAACAAAGTGCGAATAAGATGACTCTCTACGAGAAGGAACACTATATTTAAATGTTATAAACACAAGATGAAAGTGAATTAAGAAAAATATACTTAGAGAATCTCTTAATTATTAGTTTGCCCTGTGACTATTGTTGAGATGACAAGTCTACGTCTACGTTAAATGACTGTTAAATTTATCTCAAAGATTATGGGAAAATGCACGAGCACTGTAGACTAGAGTAACATTGAACTGCAAAAAGTTATCAAATTCTTCTTAAATAAGATATAATATTGACGACATTACACATCGATATTAGTATAAAAAGAGCGCAATCTCATCATCACTTTATTGAAATAAAATCAATGTGTTATTTAGATACATTTATGAAAAAAGAAAATTTGATAGAAGTTATGTACGAATATACGCACATTTCCAGATATACCTTATACAATTGAAACTGCCAAAAATTAATGTTTTCAGTACATGTATGTAGAGAAGACAAACATTGTTCGAATTAATAATCCCTGTTATCTGCATAAAATTTTAATATAGTAAAATATATTTTGAAATTTGTTGCATATAATTTATATTAAAATAACCTACAGATTTTGTAAATATATGGAGAAAAATATATAAAGAAGTTTGAACGTCAAAGACTTATACATGAATGTATTTGTATTTGTAAAATAATCTTTGTTTTATGCACACAGGTAAACTATCCGGCGAGAGGTTATGTGCTGGCCACATCAGATTACATACTCCAATCATTTTAGAATACATCTTACTTCTCAGTATCCAATATACAAGGTCACTGGATGTCGTTTTTAAATATTATACTTTCATAAATAACATTATTTTAACGCCGATATTAATAATTTTTAAAAATTAAATAATTTAATAAATAACAAAGAGCGTCAATTTTCAAACCATAAAGGTTGAAGTATTTGGCATTACCGACATTTTAAAAAAAAAATCATCAAAATCGGAGTTGTTTGAACCGGTTCCGAGATAATGCACTTTTTTGAGCCAACGCTCCTCCACTATTTATTGGTATCGGTGTAATTTCTATCTACATAAAAATAAAAATTAATTCGTGACTAAATATGCTTTACGTATGTGTACTGTGCAATATTTTATCTACGATAGAATTTAAAAATCCAAGAAATATAAAAAAAATATTTTTAATTAGGACAACAATATTAAATGAAAAGTTTGCCATGATAAAATATTTACCTGTTTTTGCAAATTTAGCACGTTTAAAAATTTTAATTACTTGTTGCTCGGCAACCGTTTTACAAACTTAAAACTAACAACTAATCCTGAATTTTACGCACTACCTATCCTGTATAGTCTCAAACTCGCGCCCCAGGCGAAACTGACACTTGCCGACGTCAATAGGTTGCCCACAAATAGAAGAAAATAATTTGCGGCTGCTTGCATAACGGAGTTACAAGACTTTTTAATCCACCAATCCTGGAAGGATATCTTGAGGTGTGATAATATTATTACAAAATAAAACTGGTTGCTAGGTTTTAAAAATACTACTAGTGATTAACAAAATTTGTTTTGACTTACTGTAATTTTGACACTTTAGAGTTGACTTTTCACTGTCAACAAATTTAGGTTAGCGAAGGTGTCATCCGAGATCATCATTTTTATCGTACAGTGCAACGTGGTGTAGCAGCTGTGTAAAATATATTAAACGAAAATATTATTGTCCACATTATAATTATAATCATTTCTAAGTAATCAGCGGCTGAATACATGGTAAGAATTTGCCTTTTTTTATTCACCTTGTCAAATTTAATTTGACACTGACATTTTTCGAAAACTATAGTCGCCCACACATTTTAAAGAAGATTTGATTTGTATAAAACCATAGTAAAGTAAAATTACGGCAAACACACGTTAAAGGTGTAGGTGTCTGATTGGTCAATTTTAAGACGTCTTTTCTCTAATATCTTTTAAGCTAGATTTTTTTTCTTCGAAATTACACATCCGAATGCAGTCTCGTGTTTCCTCATTCGCTCTGGGGCGCGAGTTGTGAGACACCTGTATAGTAGATAAAGGAAAATTAAAAAATATATTTTATAAATAAATTAAAGACCGTACATATAAAAATGAACGTAGAGTGTGCAGCCTATTTATTCTAAATAAATTAGGAAAGAGTGAAAAGATAATGTCAAGCACCGGGATTTGAACCCAGACCCACTGTCTTTCACTGATGTTTAAATGTAGTGGTTAGTTGTAACCCCACATCAATACGTGACGCTGAGTATTCTCAAATGAGAATCTTTCTGTCTAACATTTGTGGAAGATAATGTGAGCCAACGGGAGGAGTCCGCCATAGCTCAATTGGTAGAGCCTTGTCTTGGCAAGACAGTGGGTCTGGGTTCAAATCCCGGTGGCTGACATTATCTTTTCACTCTTTCCTAATTTATTTACCGTACATATAATCAATAAAATTGTATGACAGTTGCATTAATTGTCAAAAATCTGTTGATCATGATTCCTTGATATAGAAATCAAGTTGGTAAATGAGAACATACGTTGATTTGCGGATCAGCTTGATTCCCTAATCAATTGATCATTAATCAACGGAATATTGGTGAATTCGGCCGTATATGTAGCATAATGAAGGAAATTTCTCGACTGTGGTATGGATTAGATGTTACCAATTACTCGAAATCTCAGTCAAACAGCATTCGCTTACGAAATCATCGTTCCGGGGTACACACTTGATCTTCTTCTGGATAGGTAAGATCTTAAGCATGCATTACACGATAAAGTTTTTCTTTTCAAGTGACTTGAAAAACTTTCTCTCTCACAATGACATGAGTGCAAGAGAGAAAAATGAATAGACTTTTCACGAAAACTTTTAATGAAAAACTGGAACATGCGCTACTTTTTCTTAAGTCCCTATAAGTTTGACTGCCAAATAACTGTCAAACGTCATTTGTGTTTATATATTTGATGTATACAAGTAGTGTTATAAGTGATCAATATTAAACTGAAAAATGACAAAATGGAGTAGAGGAGTAATTGAAATATTGGTAGCTATACCCAAATCATTCAAGCAGCCAATGCACGTCATCACTTAGTGTAAAAACCTTAATGCATTAAAATCACTAATAGTGAAAAATTAAATAAAATTTGTATAGCCTTATATAATTATTATTAAGATGAATAGTAGAGTTCATTACTTATCGTACATGACATGAATAATATATAAATAATGTACATCAACGTCATATTATTCGTTTAATTGTTGCTATAGTTGGCAACATTGATAATTTGTATGTTCATACTGTCAAAGTTATTATTTGAAAAATATTTGTATCGTGCTTGAAACATTTTTGTGCGTTGTAAAGGTCTATTTATAATAAAGTAATGTTAATTAAACGCAATGCAACGACACAACGTGACCGTTAACGCAAACACAAAATCTGTGAATCTGCCAAAGATAGCACTTCTAATCAATCAGAAGAATTTGGTATATTTCTTTGAAATTCGGTTCACTTTTATTTATTGCCTTTATATGGCATACATAAGTATAAATAAGGTTAGTATTATAAAATAGTTTAAATAGAAATGGACAGTGACGAAAATATAGTATTTATTTTGTAGATGTTACAGTTCATGAACATGACGATAATATAGATTGCAATTTGTATAAGTCTTTTCATGAAGATTCTAAAACCTCTGCAAACGTAGCAGTACATAACGTCACACATCTAGTTACTAAAATATATATATATATAAGAAAAATTTCATGTGATGAAAATTCAATGACAATTTAATGTAGGTATAACTTCAATTTTGACACTTGAATATTTTAATTCACGCAAAACTTGATCGTGTAAACATACTTGCAAGATGACTTATAAAGACACTTTTGAAGTCACTTTAAAATAAAAACTTCATCGTGTAATCCACGCTTTACAATTTATTAAATCTCATGTTGACAAAATACATTCAGTTTTACAACATCGTATTGGGCAAAATTACAATGCGACACTGGTGGCATATTTCTGAACTGAGTGAAGTGTACATTTACAAAGGTGGTTGTTTTATTCAGGGATTGTATTTACTTGTATACGAATTTTAATACGCTATCTTCGGCTATTATTGTTTTATTCTTAGTTGGATCTGAATTACTGCTAATATAACAGGTAAGTTTTTGATTTTTAAAAAATTAATGAACAAATTAGGAGATATGCAATTTATAGGTTAAAGTTACGATGGAGTTTTCTCCGAAAATATTTACCACATAATATTATGTGGCCACTATTTATTACTTGCTGGCCTTTCACCATATTTCTAGATTATACACTACAATTCCCAAATCTACAAATCTAAGCAAAGAAAATTGTTCATTATAAAAGAAACACAATTAAATAAAAGTAAAGCTATGTAGATAGAAATTAATATATGTACAACTACGGCAATGAAATACAATCTAAATAAAGGAAATCAAATGTTTTTTTTATTAAAAAAAACTAATATACTGTTAATTAAAATATGACTAAAATACTCAACCTACAAATACTTACTAAAATTAACCCTATTAACTAAAATATTATTAAAACTATCACTAAATTGTTACTATAAGAAAGATCAAACTCAATTCTACCAAAATTAACAAAAAAAAAAAACACTATACTAAATCCGAAATTAAATTAAAAACTACGAAAATTAGTCTCACACCAATTGTACTCTTATGGAAGCCAGCGAAAAATGTACCATTCGTTTGAATTTTGACGTTTGACGTCAGCGCCATCTCTTGATAATTTGGAAGCTCAATAGTAATTCATAAATAGCACATGCACGTCAGTTTGCACTCATTCTGTTGTCGATTTAAAAAGAGAAAACTGACATGTATGTCCTTTTTATGAATTTTTATACGGTTGTATCCTGAAGAAGGTGCAAGTGTGCACCGAAACTTCGGTTTTCTAAGAAAATACATACTGTTTGACTGAGTAACCTAACCTAATTATAGAGTAAGTTGTAAAAATTACACATGTATCAATTTTTCGATGCGACATTTTTCTTATAGGTAGATAACCGAGTTAATAAACAATTTAATACCCGAGACACATTACAAAAATTAATGATCATTAACGGTTTGTTGGTTAGTTATAGTATGCGCACATGAAGTTGAGACGGATGACAAATGCCAAAATTGCGTCTATTAACAAACCAGAAAATATTGAATGTTGTAAGGATATGCTACTTATTGTATTGTACTCGTACAGTACAAAATAATAAGTAGCACGTGCTTACTACAAGCAATATTTTCTGGTTTGTTAATAAACGCAATTTTGACATGTCATCAGTCTCATTTTCACGTGTGCATACTATAACTTATCGTTAAAGATCATTAAATTTTTATAGTGTGTCTCGGGTATAAGAGTCATTATTATAACGCCCAATTAACATTTTAACTTTCGGATAAATAAACAATTTTAATTCGGATTATTTACAGCAATGTTAAATTTGTCATTTTATAGTTCATTTCGTTTCGGCAGTTAAAATTTTAACTGGTGATTATAAGATTGACCTTAAGTCTAACATTATGTTTTAACAACTGAACTATGAAATCGCTTTGAAGTTAGTGAATTTTGCACCTGTCGTAACATACGCTGTTGCCAAATCAAAAAGTATGTGCGATAGAGATAGTTTAATTATGAATGTAGTTTGACGGAGAAAGACCGAAATATTACAAAACAAAAATTAAATATTTAGTTTTGTCGTTTGACAGATGTGACTGTGTATCATGTATTACAAGATGTATAAAAGAAATAGAACAGCTTTACAAATAAGAATACGATGTAATGGATACTTGTGTTAAATACATCAAGATAATACCGTGAAACATTTGATTTGACATACCCATGTTACGACTTGACGTTTGATTGACAGCAATGTATTTGCGTGTCTCATTTAAAATGAAACCACGATTTAAAATATACTGGTTATGCCACTTGTCATGTTTTTCATTGTTTCTGATGGTCCGTTTGATACGTGTTTCCTTGAATAATCCGCTAGATGCGCTACGTGAGAACGACCCTACCACAGAAAACTATTTTTATATAAAATCTAAAAAATGAAATGCATAATGAACTTATTTTTAATATAAATTTATATATACCTGAATCAATACATTGTTAGAATTTAAAATTGGAAAAACTAAATAAATTGATAGAACCGTACGCTTCCAGATTTCCATTTGGTAATAATATCTTCTGCCCGAAAATGTTTTCGACAAACATCATTCAATCTTAATTCGCGATCATCTCTACCACATTTTTTAAAAAGTGATATATCGAGTGGAGCTGCAAACAGAGATTCTTTTTCAGTGGATTTCTTATAACCGGTTTCACATCCAGGAATGAAACATTTTCTATTTAATTTTCTTTTCATTTTGTATTAATTGCAATATCTTTCAACAAAATATTTATATTACATTACATATAATACGAATATATATTTCAAAACCTGTTTTATTTACCTTTCTATAAGATATAACATGTAATATTTTCAAAATGACATTCAAATGACAGGTGTCAGTTGGGTCGTTCTCACGTTGCGCCTCTAGCGGAAAAAACGAGGAAACACGTATCGCTTTGGACCCTCGTTTTGTGCAGAGTGGCACAACTAGTATATTTTAAATCGTGAATGAAACATAGAGACAGAATTTGTTATTTGACAAGATATCAATGGAGTTTAAATTTTATTTAAATAATTATACAAGTTTTCTAAAAATTAAATTTAGTTGTTGAAAAAATATTGTGTGCACCTTGTTTCCGAGTAATTTTTCGACTCGGCTAAATTTCTTACAATATTTAAATATAATACTTCTCTCAAATTCGTTCCCTAAGTTTCATTATAAATGAGACAGGCAAATACATTGCTGTCAATCAAATCGTAACCATGTTTCAAGTTAAAAATACTCACGGTAGAAAATATAGCAAAATATGCAATTAATTGAACAATAAAGAATGAAATATGGGAAAAAAATACTGTGAAATTCAATTCACAAACTGGAGGTTTAAATAAATCATCAAGATCTACAAGATAAATCTAAATTTTTAATTTTTTAAATAATATTTTAATTCAAGTTGAAGAATATATATTTGCCAATAAAATTACAATAATCAGCAGTGTAATGCAATACCCTCTTTGAAGATTATTAGACGACGGAATAACAACATATTCAATTAACTCATTTAATGAACTATTATTTCAAGTTACAATACAATTATCGTGTATTTACAGAAGAGACTAAGGGGTGGGATTCTGTAACTCGTCCGATATCAAAGGGTACCTTTGTCACTATGGTTACATAATAGATCACATTTTGTTTGACAGTATGACGTAAATACACCAATCATCTTATAAAAAATACGTTTCTATAGTGATAACGGTACCGTTTGATAACGGACGAGTTATAGAATCCCACTATATTTGGCAAATAACAATAACAACTGGCAGTATATCGCTAATAGCTACATATTAGTTTTACAATGTTACACTTAGTTACAAGTTGTTCAAATAATAAATTAAATAAAACACATTTGCCAATCAGAGTTCAGTGTTTTAGTTGTTTACTACAACTGTTTGTATTATCGACTTATCGACATGTTCCAGAATTGTCACAACTAGAAAATAAATTTTGTTACTAGCCATTTCTATTCAAATACTTTTATATACTAACCTTATATTTGTCATATAAAGGCAATAAATAAAAGTGAACTGAATTTCAACAAAATATACCTCATTCTTCTGATTGGTTAGAAATGTTATCTTTGGCGTTTATTATACAGAATGTCTCTAAAATAGGGGGACATGGCTTAACCATAGATTCCTGAGACTAAAATAAGATGATTTAACTAAACTTGCTTCTAGCGGAAAGTGTACCATTTAGCCAGTATTCTGCTTCAAAGTTCTTCGAAAAAAAATTGATTTTGTTTATAATAATACAACGCTTTATTCGATTAGGATGAACTTTTTAATGGCCAAGCCGATAACGTGAAATTATTTTTTTTCAGAAAGGTACATTCAATAGTAAACTTTCCTTTCTCTGTGTAATTTATGATATCTGTTACGGTTCACACAGAAAATAATAAAACCTGAGTGACTTTACCATAATTTTTTTAAAATAAATTGAATCTAGCAGTTTATCCAAATGTTAAACAACTAATTTGTAATGACAGTAACAATTGTTTATGGGTTGTCAAAAATTTCCGTCGCAATATTTTAAAATTAGTAACATCCGTTTGATCGGCCTAATAGTTTTTACTACTATTATTACAAATAAGACGATTACATATCTTAGCTTACTCCTAAACAACTTGAGAAGATTGACAATTTGTTACTGTTATTAAAAATTATATGTTTGACATTTGGACAGACTGCTAGACAAAATTAATTTTTAAAATTTAGCGCTGCAGTCACTCAGATTTTATTTTTTTCTGTGTGAACCATAACAGATATCCATCGATCTTTAAAATAATAGATGCAGCGTACGAGCAAAACGCTTGTCCCGCCATAACGGTGCAGACACAGTATCTCTATCCTTCAACAGTACGGAAGTTAAAAAAACGCGGCAAAATGAAAAAAATTGATTTGTCCGTAACTTGTTATACTTGGTGCGTAATCGCTAAGAGTATAGATTTAATTTTTTTTGTGCATAATCAGTTTTATTATAAATTTTTAATACAATATAATATTATACATAATAATAATTAATAAGAACTTACATATGAAATGACACAGCTGAACCGCGTACGTACTGCTCACTGTACGAAATACACCGTTTCCCCATTATTTCGTCGCATACACACCTCTCAACACATATACGTATATATTGTCAGAAATAATTGTAAATGTTCTCCAAAAAAGTAAATAATACACAAACAGTCACGAAACGTCAAATGCAGCTTTTGACAACTATTTAGTGATAGAGAGCGATGTATAGAGGTTTACATATGGCTGAGAAAGATAAGTGAGTACGAAGGCATGCGCAGTATACTTAAACTGAGAACTTCCGTACTATTGAAGGACAGAATATATATCTCTATCCTTTTATGTTGGAGCAATAGTCTAACAATAAATGAATAGGAGACACTTGGTCCATTAGTTTAAAGGTCGATGCAGATATCACAAATTACAAAGAAAGAGAAAAGTTTACTATTGAACGTATCTTTCGGCGTGGCCATAAAAATGTTACGGTCTAATCAATGTTGGGACACCTAAGTTCCTTACATTAGTGGTTCACTAATAATGATAAGTATCATCTTAAAAGATAATCATATGAACTGTTATAAGCAATTTTTTTTAAGAACTTTGAAGCAGAATACTGACTAAATGCTACACTTTCCGGAAGAAGCAAGAGTAGTTAAATCGTCTTTTTTTAGACTCAGGAATATCTCCCTATTTTAGAGACACTGTATATCACAGATTTTGTGTTTGCGTTAACGGTCACGTTGCGTCGTTGCGTTCATTCTAAATAGGCCTTTAGGAATAATTATCAACGTAATAATACGGTTCTTACGGGTGTTATTGGTCTTTCGGGTCTTATGGGTGAAAAATCGGCTCCGACCCGTATTCGCTAAAATACGGGTAAGCGAGTGGTGTATTGGATCCACTGGTATTCCGAGCACTAATTAAAATACTAATGCATTAGCTTGCAAATTATTAACAGGAACTAACCGAGTTTAACAAACACCTATTAAGCCAAAGAACTGATAGTATCATTTTTCTTTCAGAATTACTTTATCTTTCGCGTTGGGGTCTATTTCGTGGTGATCATACTCGGTGTAGTGGCAGTGGTAGTCATGTGGGAGGGTAGAGTAGCATGTATGTGATATTCCCCGCGGATGATGTAGTATCGTTGACCTACGGCCGCGTGATCGTACCCCGCCCGTCAGACGCCACGCAGTTATCCCGCGTGCTCTCCCAGCTGCAGGCAGCCACTGCAGCAGACCACAACTCCCACGAGCTGGACGACCTCTCCGAGCAGCTACACAACCACTTGGAGAAGCATAATACAAAGCAGCAGCAGCAAACTAGAGCAGAGACTAAGCTAGCGGCAGCAGCCGCGGCGGCTGTGCTTGGGGTCGCTGCTGTACAAGCACCAGGTATATTACAAAAGGAGCGAATCGATATGTTGTTTGTACAACGTGACAGGACAGTTTTGTTTTACTAATCATTTTACGTGACCTCATTATGTGCTGCATAATTATTTACAAATGCATACTTGGTAGAAACAGTGCATAAAATTGAAAGACTTACAAAACATTTCTGCTATAAGCACTGTTATTTATTTATTTATTTATTTATTTATTTTTGTTATTTGGGAAACCAACAGATAAATCCATTTACAGGTTTCCTCGGTATACATATACTATTACAATTTGAAAAATTACAAACACACAAATTTAGCACAAAATAAAACAAAAGAAAAATATCGCTTGAAATTTTACAAATACAATACAAACAATAAACATTGAACGTAATTATACATCATTTATATAAGTCTCGTTTAAATTGAAATAAAGATGAGAAAAAAGGATCTAAGTGCTGAAAATTTTCGTTATAGCATTGCATAAATCTTTGCACAGGAGAGTTCTTATAGTTATTAGAATTGTAATTTTTTGTATAGAATAAATGCTTGTTGCGCACTACTACATTTGGTATATGAAAATTAAAGTTAACAAGAATGTCAGGACAATTAACATGATTATTTAAAATTTTATATAAGAAAATCATGTCAGCATTAGATCTTCTTTTCTCGAGGGTTAACATATTTAAAGTGCTTAATGAAAGTTCATAATTACTTTCATTTAGACCAAATTTAAACTTAAGCAGTGAAATAAACTTTTTCTGAACAGATTCTAATCTAGTAATATTACTGGCATACGACGGGCTCCAAACTTGAGAAGCATATTCGACAATAGGACGTACTAAGGTATTAAATAATAAAATAAATGAATTGATGTTATTGAAACGATTAAGTGACATGTATATAAATCCTAATGTTTTGTATGCTTTTCTAGCTATGGTATCCGTATGTTCGTTAAATAATAATTTGGGATCAAACAAAACACCCAAATCTTTAATTATTCAACCTGTACGAGAAATTGAATACATTTTTATTTCTTGAAAAAGATACCACACAACATTTATCTATGTTTAAATGCAAGTCAATATCAGTACAGAATTGTTGTAAATTAAGCAGTTCGCTTTGTAATCGGATACAGTCTTGTACATCATGAATTTCAGTGAATATTTTCAGATCGTCGGCGTAAAGTGAGAACTTGCAATGTGTAAAACATTTATAAATAGCATTAATATACAAATTGAACAGCAAAGGACCTAAGTGTGACCCTTGAGGAACACCTGATGGTACTGGAAATGATCGAGACTTGTAACCGTTACAAAAAACGAACTGCGAACGATTTCTTATGTAGGAATCAATCCAACGTAATAGAGAGCCATGAATACCATAAGACAGCAGAATGGCAATAAGATTATCATGATTGACTCTGTCAAAAGCTTTACTGAAATCAGTATACACCACATCAACTTGAACTCTTTTATCCATGCAACCACTGATGAATTCAGTAAAAGGTATTAAATTACTTAAAACCGACTTCTTCTCAGAGAAACCAGTTTGTTGAGGAATTAGGATGTTGTTATAGTCTGGTTTAATTTTATCAACAACAAGAGACTCAAAAATTTTGCCAAAACATGAGAGAATAGATCACCTTATAAGGTGACTATGAGTCTTATGATCAATTGCACCAACGTAACTTAAATTTTAAGTGTTCTTTACTGCATCGAAATAAAATGTGAAATGGATTATAATGCATTGCTATCAAAATTCCGATTTGCAAATTTTGTTTAGGGGTTACTTAAAATTTAAGCCTTCACCATTCTTTCCGTGCACTTCTTAAAAGCTTCCAACCAATCTTCTTTTCAAATTCTTTCAAAATAATCATCAATTAATTGCGGCATCAATCTCTTCTTCAAAAAAAAATCTAATCTAATAACCTGTAAAATATAAAATTATGTCTTACAGATCTATAAATCTGTAAATAATGAACAAAATTACAACGAAACCAACCACTCTTATGTATAATTTTATATTAATCAACAAAACTAGATTTGTTTTTCTCAATTTTTTTTACAGATATACAGATCTGTAAGACGTACAGATTTGTTCAGAATTGGCCTATTAAGCTACGAAAGTTAATAAGAACTTATTCAATTCTTTAAAATATTGTTGTGAGTGAAAATAAGGAATTTCCTTAACATCTAGTGTTTAACAAACCGAAAATTCAACCAATAGATTTCAAACAGTAAAACAAAATTATATTTTTTAAATGGCATCCCATATATTTTTTACACCGTTAAATTGAGATTTTTTCTTATTTGAGGAGTATAAATATTATGTAGGGTTGCATAAAAATTATTTCGAGAAAAATGGTATTAAAAATGAAATCCTGCACCATAACAAAAAATTATAAAATGTACACTTTGTACTTAAAGTATCACTCAATAAATAACGATTAAGATAAATAAAATATTCTTTTAATAATTACTTTACGAGATAATTGAAATTTCAGGTCTCTGTGACGTCACACTATTGTTATCTTTCTCTCGCAGCTTACTAGAAAGTCTGGTACGGAGCGAGAGAAAGATAGGAGTGACGTCATGCTGACATTGAAAATCAAAATGGTAATTAAGAAATTTTAATACTAAGAACTGTTTCAAAGTTAAACGAACTTTCAATTAAAATAATAATAAAAAATTAGAGTGGAGGACTCCAATTTATTTAATTTTACAATATACATACTAACATAACTTAGGCATTAGTGTTATCAATATGTGTGCCTACTTAATTATTGTGACGTAGACCGTTAGTATGAACGATATGATTAAGGGTGATTAGCAAGTATTTGATTAGCATTGTTTTATCATATCATATTCAAATTCCCTGATTTTGCGTCACAATTCAAAGTTCGACAAATAAAACTGTTAGATAAATAGAAATAAGGTAAATAAACGGTATGACACGAGCTTAAAACAAATGAGGAGATCTGAGCATGTGTTTACGTACATGTGCACCAAACACGTGCAGGAAGCGAAGCTTATTTACAGGAAGTCGTTCCGACATGAGATTTAACGCAATTTTATACTCCGTCATAAATATAAATTTAACGACACCTCTGTTTTTGTTGTCATATCTTTGTTTGAGTTTTCGTGACTGTTTGTGTGACAAACAAGCACGCCAATTAGACTATGTTGTGTTTGTTACAGAGAAATCTCCCACGAAGAGAAAGAAGCTCTTCGGCAACAAAAGTCGGAAGCCAGGCGAAAACAAAATGGCGTCGAGTAGTGACTCCATTTTGCGCGAGTTGGCGCACCCCAACTTCAATGAGGCCTTGAAGTCACACAATGCTGTCAGCTTTAAACTTGTTAGGACTGGTGAGTAAATTAATTATTAATTTATAATTATTTGATTGTTTAGTATTCGCAAAGTTAGTTAATGAAACGCCACTAACATGGAACTAAAATTTCCTTCTTCTGCCACCATTTTGAATATCGAATGCTGATGTGTTTTTTTCGAAGGTTATAAATTGTGTTTATTGGTAACATCTATTTTCGTAAACATTATTAGTAGTGTTTCACAAGAGTCTTGCATTTTTCTTGTTCTTGTCTAGTTCTTGCATAAAATGCAAGACAAGAACAAGACAAGAGTTATATAGTTCGTTGCAAGACAAGAAAAGAATCTGCCCTGCAAGAAAAGTGCAAGAATAGCAAGATTTTTTAGTATTTTCTTGCATTCTTGCACTCTTGCAATATTATATTATAATTCAATATATCAACATTTAATTATGGGTTTTACCTCTAGCTAAGCTGACATTAATCGGAAAAGCTAAAAAGGTTTTAGTAACAATTGACAACCGGAAGTAGTAGTTTCTTAAAAAATCTTCTAAATATTGTACTTTAAAAATTTATAGTAGAAAAAATAATAAAGAGCATTAAGTACTCAATCTGATTTAAATTTTCTTATTATATCTTCTATAGATTTAGAGATAAAAAATCTGATATGGCCAGCACATGACCTCCCGCTAATTCGACGTTTAAAATTGCAATGAGCTTGGAGTTAAATATCACTTTATCGTTTGTAAACAAAATCTAATTTGTTGTTCCAATAAATAGAAAAGTCTTAAATATTTTAATATATTTTTTCAAGGAAATCAGTTCAGAGCTTCAAGTAACGTACCACTTTAGGTTTCCTAATATTAACAAGAATCTGATATGTCGGTCTCATTAATATAAAAGTGTTAAATACAAGATTTGAAAAGTTTTCAATTATAGCATAATACATTTTTTCACGAAAATCTCTTCACAGCTTCAAGTAAAATATCCCTTCCGATTTAAATATGTTGTTCCTATTGATATGAAATTGCAAGACAAGAAGTATGCAAGAGTCTTGCAAGCAATACAAGATTTTTGCTTGCAAGAGTAACAACACAAGACAAGAGTTATTTAAATTTCTTGTCTTGTTTTGCAAGACAAGACAAGAAATAGCCTAGCAAGACAAGAAATCTTGTCTTGTGAAACACTAATTATTAGCTATAGGCTTTGTTCATAGAACCGTTTGAAACTGTTGAAAACGTTCAGAGTCACAAATTTCAAACTCTGACTACTAGTTGACTCTTCACAGAAGTTTTCGGACTGGTTGGGGATTAGTTGGCAACTCTCAGAATAATTTCCAAGTCAGCTGGAAATTTATAGTTTGAGACATCCGCATTACGCCTTTATATTTTTCAGAAGTTTTGCTATTTCCACTTCTTGTGTTTGTTTCGTTTGCAGAAAATTAGGTTATATGTGAAATTGCTGCTTCATACATTAAAAATAAATTTATATTTATTATTTTAGTGTTAGGTATTATTTCAAAATAATAAGATACCTATAATATTAAAATTCACTTAATAATAGATGACCGATTTTTTAAATGATTCTTCAAGTGAAGGTGACTATCTTGAAATAATGGCTATTAAAATAAAACCAAAAAAGATAATTATTTTGAAATGACAATACCCCAGTATTCTGAAGATTTTGTTGAACACTTCGTGTCAACAAACAAATTGCAAATGTTATTGTAGTAAGATTTACAGTTTCATTGTATTTCCATCATCAAGTTGGAGAAACCTGCAAACTAGATGCTTATAAATGCACACTAGTTTTTATTATGTGTTCACAGAAACATTCAAACCTTTGAACTTATAACTAGTTTGAAACCGAGCATGCACTCCAACTGTTTACAAAAAAAAAAAAACATAGTTAATACGTTTATGCATAATGCAATCAAAAACCAAATATGACATGTGTCAGCAAATGGATGACAATTCACGCTTGTTAAAAAATAATTGAATAACAATGTTCCCGGTTGGTGTACAACCTTGTTTTATTGCAGAATAAGGAACTATCTCATCACAATTTGGCAATTTTGTAAATTAAATGATCAATAAATACGACGGGGTATTGATATAGACCCATTTTAAGTCCATTTTCCATCGATACTTCCAACATCTTTCACATATTCAAAATGTAGATGCTGTCTAGCTTTGTAAAATAAACTTCTTCGGAGCAGGTTGACCAATGTTTTGGTTATTTCTTTGTTTCAACTCAATTTTTTGGTCCAAAGTGAGCGATCGCAGCACGCAACGTCCAGTCACTTTTCTCATGCTTAATCCTGCATACCAGGCTGGTACGACCTCGTTTAAATAAAGCTGCCCATGTTTTCACTGCGGCAAATGATGGAACATAGTCCCAGGAAACGACGTCCAACTCGGCTTTAATTCACGCAGACGCATTACTTTTAAATTTAAATACAAATTTTTGATTTTTTTCCATTTTTATAAAAAACACTGAAGACACATGTGATTTTCAAACAATTAACGACATATATACAGAGTGTCTCTTAAATAGGGGGACATGGCTTAACCACAGATTCCTGAGGCTAAAATAAGACGATTTAACTAAACTTGCTTCTACCGGAAAGTGTACCATTTAGCCAGAATTCTGCTTCAAAGTTCTTCGCAAAAAAATTAATTTTGCTTAATAATCGGACACTATTCGATTTGGATGAAATTTGGTATGGCAAATGACAAGTAATTTTTAATGACAGTAACAATTGTTTTACGGGTTATCAAAAATTTTCTTTGCAATATTCTAAAATTAGTAACATCCGTTTGTTCGGCCTAATAATATTTTGCTAACATTATTATAAATAAGACGATTACATATCTCAGCTTACTCCTAAACAACTTGTGAAGATTGACAACTCGTTACTGTCATTAAAAATTGCTTGTTTGTCATTTGGATAGACCGCTAGATTAAATTTATTTTAAAAATTTAGCAATGCAGACACTCAGATTTTATTTTTTTCTGTGTGAACCGTAACAGATATCACAAATAACATAAGAGAGAAAAGTTTACTATTGAATGTATCTTTCTGAAGAAAAATAATTTCACGTTTTCGGCGTTGCCATTGAAAAGTTACGGTGTAATTAATGTTGGGACACCTGAGTTTCATACACTAGTAGTTCACTAATAATAACAAGTATCACCTTAAAAGATGACTTATAACCATATAAACTGTCATACAAAATTTTATCCAAATCGAATAACGCGTCCGATTATTATAAGCAAAATTATTTTATTTTCGAAGAACTTTGAAGCAGAATTCTGGCTAAATGGTACACTTTCCGGTAGAAGCAAGTTTGGTTAAATCGTCTTATTTTAGCCTCAGGAATCTGTGGTTAAGCCATGTCCCCCTATTTAAGAGACACCCTGTATGTTGAGGTTAAAAACTTATGAATCAATACATCCTGTTGTAAATATTGTCACCAGGTTAAGTTAGATTCTGTTAATTTATGGTTAAATATGGTTAAGTTAGTTTGATTCATATTGGTGCAGTCGTACTCTTTCGTTCGGTTCTAATTTTAATTCTAATGCCACTGTGACTCCGCGAGGTCATTAGCTTCTACTTTAATGGACGTATCCTATACTAGCGCAGTTAAAGACCTTTTATTATTATTGTACTCCAGCCACAACTACTCGCATTTAAGCCTTGATTAAGATTGATTCGAATTCGCTTGGCTTTCTTTCCTAACCAATGGGTTTCTCCAACATTTTTTATTTTATTTTTTATTATGAAACTTCTTTTAAATTGAAAACGATTTGTAGTTCTAGAAAGCCTTAATTGTTATTCGTTAGAACGTAATATTTTTGTTTCAATATTCTATTCATTTTGTTCTCAAACAGTAGAGTTTGCTAATAATTGTAGTCACATAAATTGATCTACGAGTATTTCTTTACTGTCGTGGTCAATAATTGGAAATATTTATTAATGTTATTTTATTTATTAAATATAAATCTAACAGGATACAAGATTCCAATTACAGGACGATTATAAGAGAAATACAAAAATGAAAATATTAATATGTTGCAAAAGAAGATAATTGATAAGTTTACAAGTAACTCAATTTTGAAAAATAGATTAACAATAGACCCTTAAATCTAGATAAGGCGCCGCTAAAATATGTCATTGTCTTATTGGAGATTTCAATTCAGAATTAGTCCTTTTGTTTCTTGAAATGATTCGCGGAATATCAAATGTTAAAAAATGATAATTGCATTTCAAAAATGTGAAATTTTATATTTAATTATTGCTGTATTAAATGTTGAAATAAATATGTATATGGAACATTAAGACCAAATTCACTCAACTACGAATCCCATAAAGGTTCCCAAAGGATACACCAATTGTAGTTATTTTACAATTTTTAATCACAAATCCAAGATTTTTGTAGGATGCTCTTATCTCAATGTGTAAATTAAATGTCAATTTTGTGTCTAACTTAATTCCAATATCTTTGAATTGAGTTACTCTTTCAAGCGATTTAGTTTTCAGTTGATATGCATAAGTGTAAATATATTTTTTAACAAAATAACTCATTATTTATCATTTACAGAAATTAAAGAATAATTTTGAATTCTGATACCATTTTATGATATTGTTGATGTCTTTTTGTAAGAGAATACAATTGTTAATTGAGTTGATTTATAATATTCATGGATAATGAGCAATTTGTATGAAAAATATCTAACAAATAATGTTA
Source organism: Ophonus ardosiacus (assembly GCA_943142095.1). NCBI lineage: Eukaryota > Metazoa > Arthropoda > Insecta > Coleoptera > Carabidae > Ophonus > Ophonus ardosiacus. The sequence continues at coordinate 8,354,625 of OW964823.1, read as the reverse complement.
ACCTTTGATTGTTAAGATTTATCTAGCATTCATTTATTTAACCTTGCAATTTTTAAGTAAATAAAAACAATAATCAAAGCTTGCTTCAAAAATGACAACAAAAAATTTTTAATGTCAAAATAATTTTCAAATCTTATTTTTTACCTTCCGTCAAAAGGAAGGTATTGTCTTTGGTCAAAAAATTCGGTGGTGAGTTTTTAATAAATAAGCACGTTTTAAGATCCCTAGAATACTATTTTACTAATTTTACATTGATGTCTGTATGTGTGTGTGTGTCCGTGTGTGTGTGTGTGTGTGTGTGTGTGTGTGTGTGTGTGTGTGTGTGTGACAAATTTTTCTCCGACGATAACTCCAAAACTACAATTCTAAAAATTATTATTCTTTCGTATTCCTCTTGTTTACAACCATATGAAGAGCTGATTAGATTTTGGTTATAATTGGTCAACCGGAAGTACCCTTATTTGAAGTTCTGAACAGTTTTTCTGGAAAAAATGCAGTTAAATATCATTTTATAATCATTAATATGAAAGAAAATCTTATTCTCTATACGATTTAATTATACATTTTCCTTCATATTCAATAGATATAGACTTATAAAGAGATTAAGAGAGGATAACTTTCAAAAATCAGTCAGCTTTGCAAAAATTATGGAAACAGCAGACATATTCAAAAAATTCTAATTGGCAGATGTCAGTGTCAAGTGCAAAACCAAAGTGGAAAGTATAGGATCAGAAAGTAACATAAGTGACAGAGTGTCCCTCGCAAGTAACTTGCAGTTTCAATGCTGGGAATACGAAGAAGGCCATAGAGAAAATGGAAGGACTGTGTAGCAGAATATTTGAGAGAGGAAGAACTGTGTGAAGAAGATGCGTTGGCTAGGAATGAGGAAGGAGAATGTACATTCGTGTTATAATTACATTGGATTTATAGAATCTTTTCAAAGGAACTTGCACTATGGAATTTGTAAAAAATAGTGTGTTACAATTTTACAGGATATATAGAATCTTTTTCCAAGGAACTTTTGATATTGGATTTGTACAAAATACATTGAGTTGACGGAAGGTTTTGTGCTGGCCACAACAGATTTTTTAATTTTTTGCGTCGATCGTGCAAAAAACGTAATAAGCATTGCGGTCAGTAAGTGCTCTTCTACCGGTATCGGATGTATTGGAAGCACTTACTGTTCATAATACTTAAATAACCATTGAATAACACACTAATGACTTGTCAGATTGAAATATCGTGTTTTATTATATTAGGCTCGAAAATAAGGGAACAACCCTCGTATATAAAGTGTTTAATAATTTAGTTGTTAAAACCTCTGGCAAGGGTTACATGTTCATTAATCCTAATTTCTCTGCAGCCTCGTGATACAGTTTAGCGTATAATTTATTACTAAAGATGAGAACATTGTTTTTGAAATACTTACAGGGGTGGTCATTGAAATAGAGTCATATAATAAATTACTAAAAAATCTTGGAAAATAACATTTAAATACATATACAACAGCACAGATTTCTTCCTTCAGAACCTATCAAATTAATCTTTGTCTCTTTGTAAAGTGCGATTTACATAATGTGTGTTTGTGTTATAATTTTATTGGATTTATAGAATTTTTTCAATGAGCTTTCGGTATGGAATTTGTAAAAAATAGTTTATTTTTGTGATACGAGGGTTGTATAATATTTATTGTCCCTAACATAGTAGGCTTTGACATATTGTCTTCATAACAACAGCAATAGGCTATTCCACGACATCTTTTTTTTCTTGAAATATATAAAAATATAAGACCGCATGTGAAAGTCGGAGTTAAAAATTCCTCCAAATAAGCGAGATATTAAGGTCCGAATTTTAAATCTGCTTTGTGACGTAGGTAATGTGGATATACTAGAAGTAAACAAACAGTGGTTCACAAACCACGAAAAATTGTTAAACAAATTACAAAATAATATATATTTAAATTGTAATATTATAATTCATTATTAGAGGACATATATTAAATTATTTCACTTAATTTATTTCCCTTTTTTTCTCATTTTATAAAAATAAAGAAATTAAAACGTCACCCGAACAGCAACCGAACAGATCAGACACACCCGAAGAAGTATATTCTTAGTTAGGGCGGGGCTTCTCAAAATCGGAGGTCATACTTGGATCCTATTTGCTCAAACACTCGTGCTCATGTCCTGCATCATCAAAAGCAAAACTCCCCGTGTCTTCTAGAAGGAATAATTTATAATAAAAGAAATATGGTTTTCCTTGTCCTTTAACTATTATCATTCTTATTTTCAATAAATTTTTACTATTTTTGATTACTGTGGAATAGCTTATTGTTTATCTGTCAAACGAAGTGCCAAACACGATTTAATATATACTGGTTATGCCAGTTGTCATGTTTTTCATTGTTTCTGATGGTCCGCTTGATACGTGTTTCCTTAAATAATCCGCTAGATGCGCTACTTGAGAACGACCCTACCACAGCAAACTATTTTTACATAACATATAAAAAATGAAATGCATAATGAACTTATTTTTAATATAAATTTATATATTTAATGGAAACCTGAATCAATACATTGTTAGAATTTAAAACTGGAAAAACTAAATAAATTGATAGAACCGTACGCTTTCAGATTTCCATTCGGTAGTAATATCTTCTTCCCGAAAATGTTTCGGCAAACATCATTCAATCTTAATTCGCGATCATTTCTACTAATTGCATATTGCCATTTTTTAAAAAGTGATATATCGAGTGGAGCAGCAAACAGAGATTCTTTTTCAGTTGGTTTCTTGTAACCGGTTTCACATTTAATTTCTATTTAATTTTCTTTTCAATTTGTATTAATTGCAATATCTTTCAACAAAATATTTATATTACATTACATATAACAATAAGTACTTCAAAACCTGTTTTATTTTCCTTTCTATAAGATATAACATGTAATATTTTCAAAATGACATGCAAATGACAAGTGTCAGTTGGGTCGTTCTTACGTTGCGTTGGTATACATTAATACTTTTTCTATATATTTTACAGATAAATTTAAAAATCATTTTTACCTTCCGCTACCCTTGGTAAGGAAGGTATAGGGATCGTGTTAAAAATCACATATCGAGATTTTAGTAAATGACCACATTTTAAGGTCCCTAGAATCCAATTTTAACATTTTCACGATGATGTCTGTATGTGTGCATGTGTGTATGTATGTGTGTGTGTATGTGTAGGGATTTTGTCTTCGCTCTAACTCAAATACTATTATTCAGAAAATTCTGAAACCTTGTATTTATACCCTATTCTAATATAAAAAGAAGCAATTAGATTTTGGTGTAAATCGGATAACCGGAAATGGCACTTTACCTGAAGCTCATAATGGTTTTTCCTCAAAAAATACCATTAAATGCCATTTTTCGCATTTTATGTCATTATGAGAATGTAGATTATTGAATTTTTTACAGGAATACATTAATACTTTTTCTATATATTTTACAGATAAATTTAAAAATAATTTTTTTATAAGTCCTGAAGCCTAAGATAAACACAGTTCCTTTGTTACACAGTTCATATTTCAAATGAATGTAACTGACAGTAAATGTCACTGTCAAAAAACTAATCACTTCAAATTAATAATAGTGACATTTTAAAAAGAAAATAGTAAATAAAGCAATAGTTTTATGCAATGGAACAGTTTGCAGCGTTAGTAAATACGTAAGTATGTATTTAAATTAATAAAAATGAAATAGCTGGAGGTTTTGTGTTGGCCACATCAGATTTTTTTTAATCCCGAAGCCTAAGATAAACACAATTCCTTTGTTACACAGTTTATTTTTCAAATGAATATAACTGACAGGTAAACGTCATTGTCAAAAAACTAATCACTTCAAATTATTAATAGTGACATATTAAATAATAAAGAAAATCGTAAATAAAGCAATGGTTATATGCAATGGAACATAATATAGTTTGAAGTATTACTAAATACGTAGGTATATATTTAAATTGGCTCCATTTTATTAACCATCACAGCAGTTTTTATTTTCACCTAATTTTACGGAACGAGCGCTCGATATGTGTTAGACAACACATGTTTTTAAAAACAAGAATGCGTTGTAAAGGTAGCTATTGGAACCTTCCCAAATAGTTTTCTTTATCGGAGCAATTGCTAGCTTAGCTCCGTCGGCGTCCAAAGGCCGCGACAATTCAGGAACAACAGGTTACACTAGTTAATGTTTGCTTTTAATTAATGTACAGACTACACAAACATGCCTTGCGAGCGCTAACTAAGCCCAGAGCACAAACTCAGATATTACAGTTTCAACTTTAGATAATCTTCAGCGATTAAAATGTTTCCAAGTACGAGCAAAAACTCTTGTCGTTGTTCGAATACAGCAAAGTTTTTAAGTTGGCGAGTTCTCAAGTCAACGGCTATTAAGCAGTAGCAGTGTACTCGTAGATCTTCGCTGTGTCCATCTGTATCCGCCAAACTGGCGACTGTCGGCGCAAAGCGGAGAATCGATGCCAGTTTTAGCATTTACATTTCTCCAGCGCTTTGCCCAGTTAGAGGAAGTCATTTCTCTTTCGCATTAATTTTGATAGCAATGCTGCTATTTCATTTTGTAGACTGTTAAATCATTTTTATTTTCTGTCTATTGAGACGGGTATACGCTCAAATACTTGATATTTTATTTATAGCTTTGAAAATAGACTGTGAGGTCCTTCACCATACATATATTAGACCGTAAATTATTTATGATAGGGACTATCAAAGTTTTTAAAGAAATGTATTAGTTTTTAAAACATTAGATTCAATTTAAAATAATGAAAATGAAAGATATGTGACATAGGCTACCAGTTGCAATCAATACTTAGGCTATAATATGCGTATTTTTTTTACCTTCCGTCACCTTTAGGTAAGGAAGGTAGGTATTGTCTTTGGTCAAAAAATTCGGTGGTGAGTTTTTAATGAATAAGCACGTTTTAGGGTCCCTACAATACGAATATACCACTTTTAAGATGATGTCTGTATGTGTGTGAGTGTGTGTGTGTCCGTGTGTGTCCGTGTGTGACAAATTTTTCTCCGACGATAACTCCAATACTACAATTCTAAAAATTATAATTCTTTCGTATTCCTCTTCTGTACAACCATATGAAGAATTGATTAGATTTTGGTTATAATTACTCCACCGGAAGTATCCTTATTTGAAGTTTTTAACAGTTTTTCCTAAAAAAACGCAGTTAAATATTATTTTTTGACATTTTGTTATTATACATATTAAAGATAATACTCTTCCCTATATAGTTTTATTATACATTTTCCTTCATAATCAATAGATGTAGATTTAAAGCGTTATAAAGAAATTAATTTTGAAAAATTAGTCAGCTTTGCTATTTATCATGGAAACAGATGATATATTCAAAAAATTGTAATTGACAGATGTCAGTTGGAAGTGCAAAACCAAATATGGAACTTATAGGATCTAAAATTGATATGTCATAGTGTTCCTCGCAAGTGACACGCAGAGAAAGGCCAAAGAGAAGATGGAAGGACTGTATCGCAAAAGACTTGAGAAAGGAAGGACTGTGTGATGCGTTGGACAGGAATGAGTGGAAGAGAAGAGGAAACAGCGACCCCTAATAAAATGAAATGAAGGAAGTGTCTAGTGCATTTTACCTAGTGTACTTATATTTATGTTATAATTTTATTGGATTTATAGAACCTTTTCGAATCAACTTTTGGTATAGAATTTGTAAAAAATAGTATGTGTTCGTGTTCGATTTTACATGATATTATATAGAATCTGTTCCAAGGACCTTTTTGGTATGGGATTTGTACAAAATACATCGAATTGGCGGAAGGTTTTGTGCTGGCCACAACAGATTTTTTATCAATTATTTTATTAAATTGCTTATTATCTATACTTATTTCCAATTATTGACCACGAAAGTTACTAAATACTAAATGTTAAACTATAACATCGGACACTGTCTTAATGAAATTGCAAAGTTAAAAAAATTATTTGTGCTTAAGGCCGCATGTCCAAAGTGAAAACTTTTATTTTATTGTAATATTTCATACAATTAATGACAATTAATAAACATCATAACAACCAGGATAACAACTATCTTATATTTCATCATGAAACTTTCATGTGAACTTGATATTTTAATTACTATAAAAATTTCTCCCTTTGATTACGGTTTTATATTCTTTTAAACATAATATTAATTATTCATCATTACCTACATTTACAAAACACAATGACTGAATCTGCCTTCAGTAATATTTTTCATAATTCAGAATGTTTCTCAGTGTTCATCATCCTGTGAGCATTCTAACCAAATTCTAACAAAATTTTCAAGAGAGAATTTCAATTTTTTTGGAAAAAGGCTGGCAAACAACTCAAATTTTATTTTATAATCTTGCCAAATATCCCAAAACTCTAATTTTAAAAGAGGTGAAGAGGGCGCGATTTATTCTCGTTGTCATTTAAATGTCATTTTTAGACTTTCAAAATATCAATTTAGCGGTTGAAACCACGTTGTAATATTGTTAATATGGTTTTCAAAATTATAAACAAATAAAATGTACAACAAATACAAATGTAAGAGTTATATTTTGACAGATATTGTAATTTGAGTTGAAAAACAAATATTCGACTTTGTTACGTACGTTACTTTAGTTATTTGTATTTCCATGTGTATTGTATTCATCCAAGACAAGTTTTTAATTTCTTGACGATTTTCTCTGTAATTTGTTTTTAACTATTTATTTATTTATTTCTTCATTCATATTTATTTATTTATATTTTTAATTGTCCGTGTTGTATGTTCTGTTATTCACATGTGATTTCTTTTTCCGACCAGACCATTCTAGCCCTGAAGAAGACTATTGTATAGTCGAAATGTCGGCATGAATAAATTTTATTAATTGACTGCAAGTCCGAACAATTTTTACTTTCCTGTATCTACCTCCAGATATTGTAATGTTTCCCGGCCTGTATTGAATAACGTAGGCTATGACATTCGGCTATCCCCGAATTTATCCGAATGGCAGTGACGCGTCACGCGTGACGAGTCAGCCTTGTTTTCTCTTTCTCTTTAATAATTTGATAAATCTTATCACTCAAAAGTTAACCTTGTATAAAATGTTTACCTAACACTCTTTAAACGAAACCTATAGTATGCATCGGTATTTCATTTTGAAAACTTTATTACATTTTCTCTAATTATTCTCCGTTTCGGTCAACACATTATTGCATTCGAAGGTTCCAATTTTCAAAATATTTTTCCTTGTTTATGGAGGTGTCATTTTTCTTTCTTTTAAAAACGTCGACAGTTTGTTGGCTGCACACAATTTATCTTTGACCTGTGGAAATAAATAAAATGATTCAGTGTGACTCTTGCTCTTGGTCGATTATTAAAGATCTTTTGAAGGACTGTAAACCGTAGTATACTATTCAAAATTGCCTGAACCAATTCAGCTGGCTCACCCGCTTTAATTTCATTTTATTGGCTTAATTCATTATATAAATAGAAACTAACATAAATTATCGCCAATTTTTATTAATATTACGCACATTTTGTCGTTCTAATGACACATACGAAGCAAGATATATTTTCTAAAATATTTTTTAATGTAAAATGAGATAATATTTGGTTTTATCAAGAATTCAAGAAAAACTGAAAAAAATAACTAATTTTAGTTGTAAGGATGTTATGCTTTATAAAATAAAATATCTAAAAGAATAATTACAGTAACAATTTACGGTAAAAACAATTGTTTTAAACGCTGTTTCCAAAATGCCAACTTTCAATATATAATTTCACGCTTATTTTTAAAGAACGATTTTTTTTTTAATATTATTTTAAAGCAGAAAGCAGAACATTTGTAATAAATCAAAACGACACCCGTCACGTCATAAAATGTTTAATTCATTATAACTTTAAACTGAAGTATGTTTTTTTCCTCTCGCTAAGAGTATTGCATTCATGTTAAAAACCGCATATCCAGATTTTAGTGAATAAGCACGATTTAAGGTTACTAGAATCCGATTTTAATATTTTTACAATGATGTCTGTGTGTGTGTGTATGTGTCTGGATGTTGGAAGATCGGTTTCTCAAATTCTATTCTACGTATTCCTTAATCTGACATTAATGGGAAGGAGATGAAAAGGTTTTGGTAACAATAATTGGACAACCGGAAAAAAAATCTTCTGAATATTATTTTTTAGAAATTTATGTTATTACAAATATTAAAGAATATAAAATTCTCTATCTGACACAATTAACATTTTTATTATATTTTCTATAGACTTAGGAATAGAGAATTATAAATATATAATCCGTACATTTAATATTTCTTATTTTATTTTTAATTCAACATTTAATATTATACATACATATACAGGTGTCTCTTAAATAGGGGGACATGGCTTAACCACAGATTCCTGAGGCTAAAATAAGACGATTTAGCCAAACTTGCTTCTACCGGAAAGTGTACCATTTAGCCAGAAATCTGCTTTAAAGTTCTTCGAAAAAAAAAAAAAATTTTGCTTATAATAATCGGACGCTTTATTCGATTTGGATGAAATTTGGTATGACAGTTTATATGGTTATAAGTCTTTTAAGGTGATACTTGTTATTATTAGTGAACCACTAGTGTATGAAACAGGTCTCCCAACGTTAATTAGACCGTAACTTTTTAATGGCAATGCCGAAAACGTGAAATTATTTTTCTTCAGAAAGATACATTCAATAGTAAACTTTTGTCTCTCTGTGTAATTTGTGATATCTGTTACGGTTCACACAGAAAAAAATAAAATCTGAGTGTCTGCACTGCTAAATTTTTAAAATAAATTTAATCTAGCAGTCTATCCAAATGTCAAACAACTAATTTTTAATGACTTTCCGGTAGAAGCAAGTTTGGTTAAATCGTCTTATTTTAGCCTCAGGAATCTGTGGTTAAGCCATGTCCCCCTATTTAAGAGACACCCTGTATTACACATTACAAAAACTCGAACATTTAGAAAAGTAGGAAGAACCTATTTATTGAATGAATTAAAAAATACAAAAACATATTCAAAATAGATGTAATAAAAATTATTGTGGGTGTACCAGGAATGTTAAATATAATATGTACTTCCATAGCCTAATATGGAAATGGCGAGAGGTATTGTGCTGGCCACAACAGATATTTTTTTTTAATTATTGAGCTTTACTACTTATTAATCAGTAAGAATTTTATGATTTTTATATAAATTTGTTGTACTTCTTTCGATTATGGTTTTTGGGCACATTGTAGAAAATTGCAGCTCGAAAATGCTCGTTGTTAAATTTCATTTCACAGCTCGTTCATTTCCAATAATCTTCAAAACGCCACAATATTTTTTCGCTCTGCCACGTTATTTGTCAAAATAAAATTTATGTGAAAAGGCCTCGAATTACACAAGTAATTGCTTCTCGTAATACCGAAACGACCTGTCGTCTAACGATGATGGCAATATAATAGTCTATAGTCTCCTGCGTTAGGTACGAGATTAATTGGAACTTGGAACTGAGATTGGGGTGTGTCCAACCAAGAATAGAAATCAAATCACAATTTTATCTCCCGCTACTCTTGGGTAAGGGAGGTATAGGGATTGTACTAAAAATCGCATATAGAGATTTTAACATTTTTACAATGATGTCCCGTGGAAAAAATGGCATTTAATGGTATTTTTTAAGAAAAACCATTATGAGCTTCAGGTAAAGTGCCATTTCCGGCTATCCGATTTACACCAAAATCTAATTGTATATTTTTATATTAGAATAGGGTAGAAATACAAGGTTTCGGAATTTTCAGAATGATAGTATTTGCGCGTGCCTGAGTGTCTGGTCGCGAACCTTGGGGAACCGGGTTCGATCCCGACTGACGCCAAATATTTCCAATTTTAAAAATGGCATAAAAGTGACCCCGTGGTGCACTCTCCACGCCAGCTATGAGTGCCCGTTGAGGTGACGCCTGGTAAGCGCCTACACGGTAAAATATATCTTCATCATTACCGATGTCTACATGTGTTGTAGATACTGGCACACCCAGAAATGGGTAATATGCCGTGATGATATATTTATTTATTTATTTATGTCTCCGGGTATGTGTATATGTGTGTGTGTGTTACCTCGCTAAGAGAGGTATTGGAATTATGCTAAAAATCGCATATCCAAATTTTAGTGAATAAACACGTTTTAAAGTCACTTGAATTCGATTTTAACATTTTTACAGTGATGTGTGTGTGGATGTGTGTATGTGTGTTTGTGTGTGTGTGTGTGTGTATGTGTGGCTGTTGTAGACACGGTTTCTCAAATTCTATAAGACTAAAGACCAATTTAACTACGTTTTTCCTGAATCTGACATTAATGGAAAGAGCTGAAAAGGTTTTGGTAACAATTGGACAACCGGAAGTAGTAGTTTCTTAAAAAAATCTTTTAAATATCATTTTTTGGAAATTTATGTTATTACAAACATTAAAAATATAAAATTCTCTAACCAATACATTGAACATTTTTATTATATCTTCTATAGATTTAGAGATAGACTGAATTATAATTATATAAAATAATCCATTGTAAAATGGATCAATCAGCCTATGGAAACAAGTTGAAAAATTAAAATGTTTGTAATTGACATAAATGTCAGTGTCAAAAATCCAGGAACATTACTGAAGACTTTTTCTGGGAAGTAAATGTAATATTTCTTAATTTATCATTAATTAAATATTTAGAATTATAGATAGATATAGAATTCGTACATGGACAAGTCGAAATGTAATAGTAATATAATAAATATGATGTTTTTATAACGAAGAAAAGATTCCTTCAACATCTAAAATTGGTATAAAAAGGAGGATTCATTTATAAGCCAAAGTACGTACAGTATCAGTGTCAACCAAACACGCGCTTACTATACATATAATTCATCATATATCCTTCAGAAACACCGCCAATCTCGTCAATGACTAGGAAGAATCTCGAACATTTAGAAAAATAGGAGGAAATTTGTCAAAAAATTAATTGAAAAATAAAGAATAGATGTAATTAGAATTTTTGTATGTACCAGAAACATTAAATACAATATTTATACAGCCTAATATGAAAATAGCGAGAGGTATTGTGCTGGCAACAACAAATATTTTTTTTCCTATTAGTTTTGTCAATATTTGTGAAATTTATTGTGTGTGTGATATATTTCTTAAATGTAAAATAAAGATTGTTACGAGTAAAATTTGAACATAATAAATAAAATAAATAAATATAAATCATCACTGCATATTACCCATTTCTGGGTGTGCCAGTATCTACAACACATGTAGACATCGGTAATGATGACGATATATTTTACCGTGTGGGCGCTTACCAGGCGTCACCTCACGGGCACTCATAGCTGGCGTGGAGAGTGCACCACAGGGGTCACTTTTGTGCCATTTTTAAAATTGGAAATATTTGGGGTCAGTCGGTATCGAACCCGGTTCCCCCAGGTTCGCGACCAGACACTCAGGCACGCGGCCACGGGACCACATTTTTGAACATAATGATTGCTTTATTTATACTGCGTGTTTAAATATAACTGGATGTTATGTGCCGGCCACATCACATTTTTAATTGAATGTACATGAACTTGCACGGTTTTCGCTTTCCAATAACACTTAATTATAAATTTGGCAAGTATTTAAAAAGCAATTTACGTCGCTACTGCGTTGTCGATCCCGGTTATATAACTTTTTAATATTTCCATGAGTTGTAATTCATCAAAAGTTAGTCGGAAACTGAACACCGATTGTGCCTAGTGAATATTTAAAGAGACGAACTGAAATGCGAACTCTGTTCCACTTCGTAACGGCTACGGTTACCCTTTTATTTTAAAAACAGCGCGAATAATTCAGTTACGATCGATAAACATCAATACTGAAATAGATCCCGTTGAACTTTGGAACATGTCTTGAACAGCCTTCTTATATAAATGGAAAGAAGGTTTTGATCTGAAGGAAGAGACACATTTGCAGGAAAGTCCGGATTATTTTTATTCAATATTACTGTGTCACAAGTCACGAGTATTTGAAATTCTGTGACAGCTCCAAGATTTTTGATTAAACTTTGAATGTTTTCTGTAGCTTTCAACATTATTTATTACGAGATGTGACATTTTTCTTCAAAGCAACGTTTTAAAATAAAATAAAGATTTGCAGTTATAATTTTTTTTTTAAAGTTACATACACAATCAAATTTGAACCTAACACATTTCCAAACTGTTTTAAAATTGTATGCTAAACAACGCATTTCTATGTAGCCAATAAAGGTTATTATTATTATTATTATTATTATTATTATTATTATTATTATTATTATTTATAAATAAAATTTTAACCCGATGCACTTCGGGTATAGATTTCACGGTGACTTAAACCTTATAAACACTGCTTTGAATTTGAATTTTGTTTGTTTTCGCGGGTGAATGAGACCAATATATCAGGTTGATGCATAAGTTCGTAACGTTTTTATGTAGAATTCATTTTTTTATTTTTTAATGAAAAAAATATAGTAGTCTACGTAAAAATGGCACTGCGCAATAATGTTTCATTTATAGGTAGTTTATTCTATAGTGACTGTATATACATAGTGTGGCCAATAGGGAGATCGATTTTGATTGGTCGGCGCGAATTTGCCTAAATATGGCGGATATTATATTATATTTATATTTTAGATAGTGCAAATAATTACATTACACGTGTATTTGTATATTTATAACTCAAAGTAATATATACATATTTTTTAACATCACATCTTTTTTAGGTTAACTGTCAAAATTACTAAAAATGTCTAATATTAAGGTATGTATTTTAGATGCCTGGTTGCGTGGCGGTTGGTTGTGAAAACAGTTCTTCGAAAGGATTTAAAATGAAAATAAATATTGTTTCCATTTAATATGCTCTTTCATTAATTGTTTATCGAATTTTGTTTAGTTATCACATCATATGAATTCAAATTTCCCGCGCATTTTGCCTAAATATGGCGGCGGTTGGCCACACTATGTATATACAGTCACTATAGTTTATTCTATCTATAACCTGTGCTTAAGTCGCCTAGGAAACTAACTTTATCTACTGTCTATACAAACTAGGCATTTGCGTTCGTTTTTGTCAACACAAAATGGCACTTTGCCACTCATGTGCGACAAAGTAGAAAAAAACGCTCGCTGTCCGAATTTCTAACTGTAAAATGTTGAGAAATGTCACTTGTCCACATTCTAAATGGGAACGTTTAGTCAGGAACTAATGGCGCTGTAGTTACTTACACACACCTCAATCTAACATATGATTGCTCTGTCGGTATATTACATAACCAAACAAAATGCCATACTGCTGTGTAAAGGAATACGGAAATAAAATAGGGCATTCTTTTTTCAAAACCGAAATTAAAAAATGCTTAGATTAGATTGAAGCAATAGCTCAAGAAGAATGGAAAATAATGATAAATTAAAATTCAAAAAATATAATCGTTATGTATTGAGTAGTACTGTAAGTACAAAGTGTATGAACAAACAAGTCCTCCCGATTCTACTTTCTTCATTTTATCCATTTAATTAGAAACTAACACCACTTCTAATATTCACAAACAGTTCGCAAAATGACATATGTCAAAAGTGAGAAGACGTGTTTGGTTTGCTTGAATTAGCTATAACCCTAAAATACATGGGCGTGACAAGCTGAGACAACAGCTCTTTCAAAATAACTGAAATACAATGTTTTTCCTTATGATAATGATTTTTCCTATCGTTTTTATTAGAAATCAATTTGTTTTTCTCAATATACTTTTATTATTAACCCCTAACGGAAAATGTCACCGTCGAGATAATGAAAAGAACAAAGAATCGTAAGATACGAAGATATGCCGAAACAATCCGATTTTATCCGATTAGCCCTTTAAATTTGCTGGCATACTCTTTCTCTCTCTAATTTTCGTTTGTCTGACTGTCCTTCTGTATAGATGTTTATTCTGTGGTATGGTATTACGAAAAAGTAATTAATATTAAATAATGTACAAGATGTAATGTACTATCATCATATTTTTATTTATAAAAATCTGTTTCCTATGTTAAACGCCTATGTCAACGTTTGCAGTTTGCTTGGGACACCCTGTATGCCGTACCTAAATTTCAGGGACAAGTAAAGAGTGGATGTAAATGACATTAATTTATAAGCGGAACAATTTCCACTTTAAGTGCAATTTACACAGGGTCTGAAGTGATTGCGAAAGTTCCGTAACTTTGTTAAATTTACACCTCTTCTCTTTCGTAGTATTTCAATCTATTTCAGGTCTTCCTTTTTTCAAATCATATATAAATACCTTCAAAGATAAATAATCTTAAAATGTTTATTCAACCCGAGTGTCAATTAAACATTTCAAGTAATGCAAATATTTAGAGCAGAAAATATTTGACTTACAAGTGTTATTTATTATTACGATAAAGTAATATATAAATATTACATATACACCCGAAGCGCACTGTTCAAATAAACAGTATTAAATAATGTTAAAGTGTAAAGTATATTTGCCAGTTTTTTCATAGCCAAAAAGTAAGTTATATGAGTTTATACTTCGATTAATAAACATGTTTCATAGAAAACTTTTATTAGTTCAAATTCTTGTATAATTATAACAAAAAGATTAGCTTGGCCAAGGCAACGTATGAAAGATGTGTACGTGTGTGTGTGTTGTATACAGTAATAAAGATTTATCACTCTCTCTAATATCTTCGCACCATAATGTCAGCTCTTCCCATATATAACTTCTGAGACGAGAAACATCTCAAAACTTTTTTAATACACGTTCGATTTTTATATGACGAATGTCTTTGAAAAACAAGAAATATCTACCTGGAATTTCTGTTTGTTCGTTTGTGGCCAGCACATAACCTCCCTCTGCAATATACCGTGAGTATTTTTTAACGTGAAACATTGGGTTTATCATATCCATGGTTACTTGACATTTGATTGACAGCAATGTATTTGCCCGTTCCATTTAAAATTAAACATAGGGAACGAATTTGACATTTGATAAGACGTCAATAGAGGTTAATTTTGTTTAAATAATTATACCTACATTCTAAATTAAAATTAGTTGTAGAAAAAATATGGTGTGCACCTTGTACCCGAGTGGTTTTCTGACTCGGCTTACAATATTTAAATATAATACTTCTGTCAAATTCATTCCCCATGTGTCATTTTAAATGAGACAGACAAATACATTGCTGTCAATCAAATGTCAAATCATAACTTATAGGGAACTTGAAAGGTTATCTGTCATATTGACAAGATGTCATTAGAGGTTAATATTGTTTAAATAATTATACCTGTTTTCTAAAAATTAAATTTAGATGTAGAAAAAATACTGTGTGCATGCCCGAAATATGATTAGTTCTCTCGAGTGGTTTTCTGACTCCGCTAAATTTCTTACAATATTTAAATATAATACTTCTGTCAGATTCGTTCCCTATGTTTCATTTTAAATGGAACGGGCAAATACATTGCTGTCAATCAAATATCAAGTCGTAACTATGGATATGGCAAACTCAATGTTTCACGTTAAAAAATACTCACGGTAAATAAAGCAATCATTATGTTCAAATATTTTTACATTCACTCATAACAATCATTATTTTACATTTAACAGATATATCATACACAAAATAAATTTCACTATTGACAAAACTAATACAAAAACTTAACAAAAATTTAAAATAGTACTCGTATTGTTACGCAGTCTTTTCAGAGCCGTACCCTGGAAGACAATGAAGCAAATCAATAGTGCATCTAATATTTACGTATGATGGAAAATGTGTTATTTCTGCAATACTTAATTTCATTAGAATCAAATATATTATTACTATTCTCCTTAGCACGGTTTCATTATTAATTTCATTTTAATGTAATGGGGTATTCCACTCAATTTTTTTTATTATTTTCAATAAAACTTCATTCAGTTTTGAAGCAATTCATAGTATTAAAAAATCTTAATTGTTCCTAGTTTAACAGTATTTTATTTTCGAGAAATCAGTGTAACGTCACATTTCCCCTATACTTGTCTTTCTCACACACACTGGTCTGAGTACGCTGCGAGAGAAAGATAGCAATTGTATGACGTCAATTTTCCCTTTTAGCAAATGTGAAATATCTCGTAAAGTAATTATTTAAAAAATGTTTTCATTGTTTTAACTATTATTTATTGAGCCATACTTTATGTTAAATTGAAATTTTTATAATTTTTTTGTTATGGTGGAATGCCCCATTGCTTCCTGACAGTGAAATTTGTTTAAATATTTGAAAATTGTTATTAAAATATTATGTTTTTGTTTGACGCAAAGGCAAAATGATGTATAAAAATAAATAATTTATAAATTTATATTTAAAGTTATTTACTAAATGTTATTATCGTAGAAAAGTGCTGAAAAATTATATTCAATGTATTTTTTTCAAGAAAATCTGTTAAAAGCTTGTATAAGTGATACTTCCGGTTATCCGATATACACTAAAAACTAATGAGCTCTTCCCACATTAGTATAGAATGGGTATACAAAATTTCAAAATTTTCTGATTGATAATATTTGAGTAATCGTGTCCACAGGATCCACACATACTCACATACTCACACTCATTCACACACTTACACACTCACTCACTTACACACTCACTCACACACTTACACATACACACACACACATCGTGAAAATGTTAAAATTGGATTCTGGGGCTCGTAAAACGTACTCATTTACCAAAATCACGACATGCGATTTTTAGCACAATTCCTATACCTCCCTTACCTAGCGAGGGGTAAAAAGAAGTGTATAATCTTCGTTAGTAGAACTAGATACCGTGCTTGCAAGTAATAAAAAAAGCAGTAAAGTAAGCTTCGGTTTACGTGTACTCATTTGCACCTTTCACATTTGGTCGAATTTGTGACTCTAAAATAAAAATATGAATCAGCGTTCGCTGAAAATTATAAAACAGGGAAATTTAATTCTGCCAAGTTTATGCTGTGACGCAAAACGGGACATTACATTCGTATGTTCGTGTTGATTTACTCGGCAACGTTGCTTAGAACACTGAGTTATTCTCGTCACCAACTAACTATAAATAAAAGCACTAGAAGATTTTTTGTTTAATTTTGATTGTTACACATAGTAGAGTTGTAAGCATTTACTATGCCACGGAAAGAAATTGTCGGAGGGAAGCCAAAATTACACAATTTTTATTTTAAATTCGTTATTATAAATTGTTTTTGATTTTTTTACAAAAATCTTTCTTCTGTAATTAATTGCAAAAATACTGTATCATAAGTATACAGGGTGTTTCACAAGTTCTGGTAAACATTTTATGGGACATATAATTCTAATTATATCTCTTCTTTCATTTTATAAGGAATCTTGTCCTACTCTTCCAAAATGTTCTCTAAATCTATAGAAGATAAAATATGTTGTGGCCAAGACCTTCCGTTAATTTGATGTATTTTGTACAAATCCCACACCAAAAGTTCATTGGAAAAGATTCTATATATCCAGTAAAATTGTAACACGAACAATTTTTTACAAATTCCATACAGAAAGTTCCTTGGAAAATATTCTATAAATCCAATAAAATTATCACATGAATATACATTATGTATACTCATATATAAATACTCTAAAAATGCGTACACTTACGTAACATTCTCTTTACAGTCAAATAATATTACTACCAAGTTTATATCTCTCCCTATTTTTGATTTATTGCCCCAAAAGTCAATATACTCCACATTTAGATAAAAACTTCAAAATTTTCAAAAATCTAATTTGTATGTATCTCGATACTTCTCAATGCGCTGATTCCAAATTTTGAAACCGCAGGTCGATATCTCTTTTCGTTCTCCAGATATTTAGATTCAAAGTTTTGCTCAAAACTGCCCTTTTTTGGGTAATAACCCAAAAATGGGTCGAGATATGAATTTGGCGACAACACCATTCGATTCTACGGGCAAAATTACATAAGTACACCAATTTTCAGAATTTTTGAACACCGCATACAATCTCTAAAGCAAAATAACTGAAAAGGGCCAAAAATCGCAAAAATCTAAGGTGTACCCCT
The DNA here is from genome assembly GCA_943142095.1 of Ophonus ardosiacus. NCBI lineage: Eukaryota > Metazoa > Arthropoda > Insecta > Coleoptera > Carabidae > Ophonus > Ophonus ardosiacus. The sequence continues at coordinate 8,336,474 of OW964823.1, read as the reverse complement.
TACGATTTTTTCAGATTTTGGCCATTTTCAGGGGTTTTCAAGCTTTTATTCATAAAAAATTAACCGGTTGGACAAAAATTATGAAAATTGCTATACTTATGTATTTTTGTCCGTAGAATCGAATGGTGATGTCGCCAAATTCATATCTCGACCCATAAATGGGCAGTTTTAAGCAAAACTTTGAATCTAAATATCTCGAGAACGGAAAGAGATATCGACCTGCGGTTTCAAAATTTGGAATCAGCGCATTGAGAAGTATTTAGATACATACAAATTAGATTTTTGAAAATTTTGAAGTTTTTATCTAAATGTGGGGTATTTTGACTTTTCGGGCAATAATTCAAAAATTGGTATAGATATAAACTTCGTGGTAATAATATTTGATTGTAAAGAGAATGTTACGTAAGTGTACGCATTTTTAGAGTAGTAGTACAATTATTTAATTTTTTATGTACAAAAGCACGTCTCAGATGACCTCTCAAAGGTAAATAAAAAGCCTCAATTAATCAAAGTCGTAAGTTTTGGAGATAGCAGAGGTAAACCCCGTGCCGTAAAAACTAATTTTTTACTGCCTTATATATCTCGGACAGTATTGAAGATCAGACGCATTGATTAAGCTTCTTTACTTATTTTGGTTAGTACTATATGCCCTTAAAATTATATTCGAACTTGTGAAATACCTGTATAGTTACTATACATAGTAGTATGAGCGACCTACTAGATTCTATATAGATAACTATAAACAACTAGGCATAGGAATGTCCTGGATTCAGTTCCCAGCGAAGTGCATGCATTTTTCACTGAAATATTTATTAAAAGTCTTTGTTTATTGTGACAAAAATAGAGTTGACAAATCGTTAATCCTATTGTACTTTTAAGTTATTAAATTCGAAACATTTTCTTTGAAACGGAGCCTGGTACAGAAGGTACAGATTATAAAAAGACTCTATTTAGCGAGAATTTTAGGCAACATTTAATAACGTGCTGAATAAATATTAGTAAATAATTTATGGCACAAAACTTCAATGAGTACACAAATAATGTTCGTATTTATGTATGTATACTATGCTAATTGCTAATTATATATTATGTATTATTTACAAATATTTCACAATAACGGTGAATATGTACAATGTAAAATGAAAACAATTAATTATACATGCATGCAAATAAATTAACCTGAATAAAAAAAAAAAACTTGTAATGGGCTTTATTTTATACAATACAAAATTATGTGCGAGTATTTCAAAATTCTATTTACAAAAGGGTCTAACACATATTTTAAATTTCAGTACTTACTAAAATTGAGGCATTTGATAATCGAGTACTTATTTAGAAGTAGTGTAAATAAATCTAGTATGCGGTGATTAACTGTTAACTAAATAAACAAGAAAGTAATTAATATTTTTAATAATATTAATATTTACTCCATACACATAATAGTTATTTGTGTATCAAAAGCGTAAAGTGGATCTTTATTGCTTGTGCTCGAAAATTGAATCGAGCGAGAGCAATAAAGATACTTTACGCTAGAGATGCACACATAATTTTTTCTACGACTTTACTAACCAAAATAGAAAAAAATAATAATACCTATTTAGTAAGTTCAATTCAACCTCAACCAATTTCTGTTTTGTGTTGTGTGTAACCATGACGATGTGAGTATCCAAATAAATAAATACAAAATTCTGTCAGTAAAAGATAGTGATTTTTCCTGCACTCCTCCAGATATATTTGAAACGGCGCAAAATACTTCCTTGAATTTATTATCTGCAAAATCAAAAGCATTATACGAAAAGAATTATAACCTCTCCATTGAATGGTGTAAGCCTGTAAGTTAAAAAAATCAAGAATTACAGTGAAAATGTCTTACTAGCTTACTTTTTGTAAAAATCTAATGAAATCTTCTTCTCTTTGGTCCATTTATTCCATGCTAAAATCAACACTAGCAGTTAAGAACTAAAAACTCTAGTGAGTGTCACAGTCACAGAATCTAATTTATCTTCGTCAGCTGTTTTCAAGTTCTGGAATGAATATACAAAACTGCCAAAAGTGCACATTCAATTTTAACATTATCCGCCAATAATTAAATCCAATAAGTTTGTTAATTATGAAATGTGTGTTTTTAAATATTTAAAGTTGTAATACAATGTACATTCACCAGTAGAGTTGTTATTATATATAATTAAATACCTAACCTAACTAAATTGGTAATGTAGCTAACTTCAGATTGTTTGTGCTGTTTCTAGTGTAAAAATGAACCTAACCTATATTTTAGATTTTGTAAGTATTATTGTAATAAATTAAGATTTCAGCAAAAATATGTATTTATCTAAGCGAGCAAATTGAACATTTTACCGCGCGTTGCTATGGGAGACGCGCGGTAAAGTATTTTTTGCTCGTTCCTTAGTAACCATCAACTTTACGATGACAAAATAGAGGAATAGAGCACAAATGTCAACTTTTCATGGTGGTCGTAGAAAAATGTATTTTTATTTAAGCCGGGTTTATGCAGCAATATCATAGTCATTGTTATAGTTGTAGTCTCAGTCTTAGTCTGAAGAATTAAAATATGTATTTATAATAGAGCTGTTTATAGTCATAGTCAGTATCATGAAAATAAGCATAATCACAGAATTGGATTAAGTTTAATTTTATGACTACGACCATGACGACTTACAAACTGCGCATGCCTGTCAGTACCAGAAAACATAACATCTATTTTAATTGTTATGTTGTTTATTATGAACAAACTAGCAATAACTATTTTTTCTCAAACTGTATGTTAACGTATTCATATTTATTTATTCGGCAAATATAATATTTATTATAATTAAAAATAAATGAGGTTAGAAAGTGACATATTAATCGTCACAACAAAAATGCTACATAAACGACCACCTATCTTAAGACTGTTCTTATGATTATAATTTAAGACTAAGATTATGATAGTGACTATGGCTGGTAGCACAAGCCCTGTTTTAACTAAAACACTGTTTTAAGAAATGTCAAATACAAATTTCAATATTTAATTTCACCTTTATGCGATTTTTTAAAAAATATTTATTTGAATACAAACTATGTTCTGCTTTAAAATCATATTTTGATAAATTTGATACTATTTATTTTTGTTATTAAATAATGAAATCTGACATTTCTTAAAACAGCGTTTTAGTTAAAACAGGGCTTGTGCTACTAGCCTATGTTATTGCTGCATAAACCCGGCTTTATATATTATTTAAAAATATGAATTTGCAAGTTTATATTTGTGTGAAAAAGTTTTTATGTTGACTAGCGTGATACCTACTTTTGTTAATAAACAAGACGGTGTTCAGGTGTTCAGTTGATACTTGTCAGCGTTATTAGAGAAATATATCAGTGAAAATGATGTGTAAATTATCGATGAAAAATATGAAAAAATAGTTAATAATTTATTAATAGTGTGTCTCCACTTACAAATAGGTAAATATTACTCTGGAATTAACTATTCTTAGTAATTAGTGTCTTGTAAAGTATTTATTTTCTGTTGATCGCTTATTAAATTGGTTTTATTAATGCCTAGAAAATCGCTTAATAATGACCCAAATTAATTAATGCTTTTGAGTTTCTCTTCATAAATGATTTTAATATAAGTAACCGCTAATCATAGATACAAGTGCTGAACAATTACTCAAAACTTAAACTTAAATATTATGCCTATAAATTTGGGGTCCCGTGGCCGCATGCCTGAAAGTCTGGTCGCGAATCTGGGGAACCGGGTTCGATCTCGACCGACGCCAAATATTTTCGAATTTTAAATGGCAGTGACCCCTGTGCACTCTCCACACCAGAAATGAGTGCCCGTGAGGTGACGCCTGGTAAGCATCCGCATGGTACAAATATGTCATCATTACCGATATAAATTTTTGTCATGGAATAAAATTATATTTTCTCCATTTTAACAAGATACCGTCATCGGAAAAATATTGTTTCAAACTCGTTGTCACTTGTCACTAAAACAATTAATTTTTGATACTGACATTCTGACGTTTATCTGTCAATTAAAAACTATGTTACAAACTGGTTACAAACATTTGAATTTGTCAACAGGTATCCTTGGTGTAGTTTGGAGTGTGTGATTTATTACATCAGATTATTCTTCTTTGTCTCTAAATCTAAGGAAGATATAATAAATAATATAATTATATGTATATGTAATAATATACAATAATATATATGTAATAATATACACGTATTCATTTTAAATGTGCCACTATTGCTGTCTCGAATTCACAAGACAAATTTAAAGGAAAGGAAAAAAAATTTCGACTAGTGGTTCTCAAAATGGGACCCAATTTTTTTATTTTAAATGAGAACATATATATTTTTTTCCTCATTCGTTAGAGAATTTAATTCCGAATTCAGCGCTATAATTCTTTTATACCCTTACATAACGATTTTTTTTTTTGTGAGAAATGCATGTAAAGTTTTATACTAATTTTTACAAAATCGAAATCAAAAACATGGTTACATACCACTTCTATCGATTATATTTAGTAACTGACAGCTGATTGGTGATTTTTTACCTTCCTTTACCTTTAGGTAAGGAAGGTATTGTCTTTGGTCAAAAAATTCGATTGGGAGTTTTAAATGAATAAGCAAGTTTTAATGCCCCTACAATACGATTTTACTGGTTTTACGATGATGTCTGTATGTATGTGTGTGTGTGTGTGTGTGTGTGTGTATCCGTGTGTGTGCGTGTGTGTGTGTGTGTGTGTGTGTGTATGTGACAAATATTTCTCCGACGATAACTCCAAAACTACAATTCTAAAAATTATGATTCTTTCGTATTATTCTTCCTTACAACCCTATGAAGAGCTTATTTGAAGTTCTTAACAGCTTTTCTTGAAAAAACGCAGTTTAATATCATTTTCGATATTTTATGTGATTATCAATAGAAAGATTATCTTATTCTCTATATGGTTCGATTATACATTTCCCTTCAAATTCAATAGATATAGAGTTATAGAGAGATTAAGAGAGATTAACTTTCAAAAATCAGTCAGCTTTGCAAAAATTATGAAAACATCAGATATATTCAAAAAATTGTGACAGTGTCCCTCGCCAGTGATTTGCATTTGCGGCCTCGCCTCAAGATAGGAACTTATAATGCCAGGAGTACGAGAAAGGCAAAAGAGAAGATGAAAGGACTGTATAACAGAAGATTTGAGGGAGGAAGAACTGTGTCATGAAGATGCGTTGGACAGGAATGAGTAGAAGAGAAGAGTAAGAAACAGCGACTTCTAATAAAATAGGGAAAAGTTGAAGAAGGAGGAAGTGTTAAGTGCAATATATAATGTACATACGTTCGTATTCGTATTATAATTGTATTGGATTTTAGAATCTTTTCAAAGGAACTTTCAGTACGGATTTGTAAAAAATAGTGTCTTGTTACAATTTTGCAGGATATATAGAATCTTTTTCAAGAAACTTTTGGTATGGGATATTTACAAAATACATCGAATTGACGGAAGGTTTTGTGCTGGCCACAACAGATTTTTTTTTTTGCTTTTGGAAACTACTTGTATGGTATATTTGCATTCTGACCAATCAGAGGGCAGAACTAAAGTAACGCTATTTTCTTAAGTGAAATGAACTAGTATGTTTTATAACTAGATATTTTTTATTCACTCGCTCCATCGGCATAAAAATCTCATGAATAAAGATTCGTTTATAAATCTCGTTACATAATATACCATCTCACTATCCTACATAGTATAGTGGTTTATTGGTGCAGTAGTGTTGTTGGCTAGAAGATATTTTTACCACGTTAAGTAATATCTCATTAGCTCGTGCTCGCGTCGATGGCATTTAATACCATCGCTGTTTATCACTGCATGTTGGCAGCTCCATCTTACACTCTTGGCTTTTTTCGAGTTCATAACACCGGGAGAACGAGCGCTTTTTAATCGTCATTAGACGAATGTTGTAAAATGCAAATGCCACGTAAACACCTCCCAACAGCAGGTCTCATTCGCATACGCATCGATCCGCACACGGCGTAGCGACGGGGAACATTTTTCCACTCGAAAATTTGCATTTCACACTATTGTTGTTTGTACGTTAGGCTCGTATTTACATATGTGTTTGCGTACGCAAAAGGTCTCACTTTCGAATATTCGAATAGGCAAATTTTGTTGTTGACATGCCGGCTTCAAAATATTTTTGTTTATTATACACACAGTGGAATATTTTTGTTGAAATTTATAGTTATCTTTGTAAATGTGTTCCTTTTACATATTTTCAACGACGACGCCTCTGGCGACTACTTTCGTATTCTTGAGAAAATATCAATTTTGATATTTCGAGAAACTGGTAAAATTTACAAGTTTATTTTGAGTTTTGCCTACTGAATATATGAATATTATATATCTTAATATATTGTTGTACGTAATTCTTTAAAAAAGTAACGAGAATTTCTGTTTGTTTTAAAAATTAATAATTTATTCAGCATAAGCTTCAAAGAATTCCCCGTTAGATATTGTTTTGTATGTGGAAAACACTTGTGGAATGCACTTTGTGATACAGCCTACAGTTCCTTTAGCGATTTTGCCTTTATCTCCTCTATGGTCGCAAAACATAGTCCTTTCAATATCCTCTTCATCTTCAAAAAAATCTGTTGTGGCCAGCACAAGACGTTCCGTCAATTCGATGTATTTTGTACAAATCCCATACCAAAAGGTCCTTGGAACAGATTCTATATAATATCATGTAAAATCAAACACGAACACATACTATTTTTTACAAATTCCATACTAAAAGTTCATTTGAAAAGGTTCTTTAAATCCAATAAAATTATAACATAAACTACATTAAGAAATGTCCTTCCATCTCCTCTTTGGCCTTTCTCTGCATGTCACTTGCGAGTAACAATATGACATACCAATTTTAGATCCTATACTTTCCATAATTGGTTTTGCACTTGCAACTGACATCTGTCAATTAATTTTTTTTGAATAATTATGTCAGCTGTTTCCATGATAAATTGCAAAGCTGACTAATTTTTGAAAATTATTTTCTTTATAATGCTTTAAATTTACATCTATTCAATATGAAGGAAAATGTATAATTAAACCGTATAGAGAAGAGTATTTTCTTTAATATATATAATAACGGAATGTCAAAAAATTAACTGCGTTTTTTTAAGAAAAACTGTTAAAAACTTCAAAAAAGGGTACTTCCGGTGGATCGATTATAACCAAAATCTAATCAACTCTTCATATGGATGTACAGAAGAGGAATACGAAAGAATTATAATTTTTAGAATTGTAGTATTGGAGTTATCGTCGGAGAAAAATTTGTCACAAACGGACACACACACACACACACACACACACACACACACACACGGACACATATACACACACACACACATACCTACATACATACATACATACATACATACATACAGACATCATCTTAAAAATAGTAAATTTGTATTGTAGGGACCCTAAAACGTGTTTATTCATTAAAAACTCACCACCGAATTTTTTGACCAAAGACAATTCCTTCCTTACCTAAAGGTGATGGAAGGTAAAAAGGAAAAACACACAGTTCTTTTCGTATGAGCCGTATGAAATTCCATTTCTCTGCCGCTGGAAAGCAATAATTTTTCCATATCACTCAACTAACATGCGAAGACTAATTTAAATTCTCTATAACTGTTAGTGTTTTACATTATTTTTATCATAATACTTTTTCTATGACTTTCATACTCACTTAACCCAAAAAAATTAAAAGCCAATCTTGTAAACAATTTTCTATCTATGTAAGTGTTTATTAAATTAAAATATTTTTAGTGAATAATCACGTTTTGATGTCCCCACAATCCGATTTTAACATTTTTACAATGATGTCTGTGTGTTTGGATGTATGTGTGTGTGTGTGTATGTATGTTTGTGGTGATCCTGTGTACTCGTACACGATTACTCAAATACTATCAATCAGAAAAAATTGAAATTTTGTATACCTATTCTATACTAATGTGGGAAGAGCTCATTAGTTTTTATTGTATATCGGATAAGCGGAAGTATCATTTATACAAGCTTTCAACAGTTTTTCTTGAAAAAAATACATTGAATATAATTTTTCAGCACCTTTTACTAATAAAAATTGAATATAATGGTACAATCTTCAATTTTACTTTTAGCTTTAAATAACTTAAAATATGTATTTATAAAATAATTTATTTTTATAAATCATCTTGCCTATGCGTCAAACAAAAACAATACTAGCTCAAGAAGAATGGAAAATAACGATAAATTAAAATTTAAAAATCTGATGTGGCCAACACAAAACCTCCCGCTATTTAATTTTTATTAATTTAAATACGTACCTACGTATTTACTAATGCTGCAAACTATATTATGTCCCATTGCTTTATTTACGATTTTCTTTATTATTTAATGTCACTATTTGAAGTGATTAATTTTTTGACAATGACTTTTACCTGTCAGTTACATTCATTTGAAAAATAAACTGTGTAACAAAGGAATTTTGTTTATCTTAGGCTTCGGGATTAAAAAAAGAAATATGATTTTTAAATTTATCTGTAAAATATATAGAAAAAGTATTAATGTATACCTGTACAAAATTCAATAATCTATAATTTTCCAATGACATAAAATGCAAAAAATGGCATTTAATGGTATTTTTTGAAGAAAAACCATTATGAGCTTCAAGTAAAGTACCATTTCCGTTTATCCGATTTACACCAAAATCTAATGGCTTCTTTTCGTATTAGAATAGGGTAGAAATACAAGGTTTCAGAATTTTCTGAATGATAGTATTTGAGTTAGAGCGAAGACAATATTCATAGACATACACACATACAGACATCATCGTGAAAATGTTAAAATTGGATTCTAGGGACCTTAAAACGTGGTCATTTACTAAAATCTCGATATGTGATTTTTAGCACGATCCCTATACCTCCCTTACCAAGGGTAGCGGGAGGTAAAAATATAATTATTTATTGAGTAGTACTGTAAGTACAAAGTGTACATTTTATTATTTTTTGTTGTGGTGGAGGTCCCCATTGAGGTGACTGTAGAAAAAATTTTGTGTGTGTTTCGAGCGCAAAGGGACATTGTCGATTTCGAAAGAATGCCGCGCGTCGTACTATTGTAACATTTCAAAATTTATAAAGAAAACATCATTACTCCAAGTAGGTGAAGTAGCCGAATCGATATATCTTGTGCAGTCAGTCTTCATCCAAGCGACAATATTTCATTCTTATTATTATTATACTAAACTAGGTCGATGTGAAAGTGACTAACATTGCAGAATCCATTTGCATTAAGCCGAATAATTTAATATTTAATAGTAACAATAACAATAGCAGACAGGTACATTTGGTGCAATATACAATGAATTAATATAGGGATCCCTAATTTCAAATCGTTAATCATAGACAATGATAGATAAAAATAAACACCAGATAGAACAAAAATATGACAATCCTGCATTTCGGTGGCTGATTATTGGAATTTACCAGTACACTTTTTGAAAAAAAAAAATAGATATAGTTTCCCGGTATTTTTTTGTAACATGGCCAGTAGAAAGAACATCAAATTCAGTGCTTCTTGTACTTTAAGCAGACTTATAGTTTTGTACTATGTCCCTCAAAATGACACACACTCAGAATTGTTTTGAATCAAGTCCAGAGCCAATCAGATTTCATAATTCTGTCACGTGCTTCTATACAGTAAAAATAATAAAAAGTGTGGACATGGTACGAAAAGTCTCTATTGGATTTTTTTTTAATTTACTATGTTATTTTGAATCATATCCAACTAGATCCTTTTATATTTCGAAAATATTTAAAAATTATAATTTAAGAAATTTCATAAAAAGTTAAGGAAAATGAAACTATATAAACAAAAAAAAATTCAACATATGTATTCATTATTCATTCTTTCAAATAAAATTTTAAATGTTTGAAGCAGTTTTTCTTGAAAGTAATAAAAATTTGTCCTAGTACATTCCAAAAATCGGCCGACGAATTTTTACTTGAAACATATTTTGCATTGAAATAATTTTTTTCCAATTTTTACCTCCCGCTATCTTTGGTAAGGATCGTGCTAAAAATCACATATCGAGATTTTAGCAAATGACCACGTTTTTTAATTTTAACATTTTCACGATGATGTCTGCATGTGTGTATGTGTGTGTATGTGTATGTGTGTGTATGTGTATGTGTGTGTGTATGTACAGTAAAATTTTTGAAAGAAGTCCGATCAAGGCTATCTACGAATTGCATCTATGAATTAAGATTTTATTTCAAAAATTTTACTGTATGTATGTGTAAGGATTTTGTTGACGCTCTAACTTAAATACTATCATTCAGAAAATTCTGAAACCTTGTATTTCTACCCTATTCTAATATGAAAAGATACCATTAGATTTTGGTGTAAATCGGATAGCCGGAAATGGCACTTTACCTGAAGCTCATAATGGTTTTTCATTTTGTCATTATGAAAATTAAAGATTATTGAATTTTCTACAGGTAGGTATACATTAATACTTTTTCTATATATTTTACAGATAAATTTAAAATCAATTTTTCTTATAAATCGCTAAGTCCTAATTCCTTTGCTACACAGTTATGGGGTCCTGTGGCCGTGTGCCTGAGTGTCTGGTCGTGAACCCAGGGGAACTGGGTTCGATCCCGACAGACGCCAAATATTTCCAATTTTAAATGGCACAAAAGTGACCCCTGTGGTGCACTCTCCACACCAGCTATGAGTGCTCGTGAGGTAACGCCTGGTAAGCGCCCACACGGTAAAATATATCGTCATCATTACCGATGTCTACATGTGTTGTAGATACTGATACACCCAGTAATGAGTAATATGCCGTGATGATATATTTATTTATTTTTTTATTTATTTATTATTTGTTACACAGTTTATATTTCAAATGAATGTAACTGACAGGTAAATATCACTGTCAAAGAACCTATCATTTCAAATTGGTAATGGTGACATTTTAAAAAGCAATAGTTATGTGTTATATGCAAAGGAACTTATATAGTTTGCAGCATTAGTAAATATGTAGGTATGTATTTAAATTAATAAAAATTAAATTATTGTCAAAAAATTAATCACTTCAAATTAATAATAGTGACATTTTAAAAAGAAAATAGTAAATAAAGCAATAGTTTTCTACAATGGAACAGTTTGCAGCGTTAGTAAATACGTAGGTATGTATTTAAATAAATAAAAATTAAATAGCGGGAGGTTTTGTGTTGGCCACATCAGATTTTTTTTTATAATCATCAAAATCCTTTATTGTAATATCACAGAATTGATATTTTACATCTAGGATTTATTTCACTGTCGACTGTGAGATTTCATGAACTGAACTGATTGATTCTCCAACAAAAGCGGGACATTTTGATGTCCCCCAGTTATTGTTGTGGACAGCAGGATAGGCTTCTTAAAAACGGGATTGTCGTGCCTAAATCGGGACGGATGGGATCCCTAAATTAATAACGAACATATTGACGCGAAAAACGAGCGATTTGTTTGAATTCGAGCATAAGGATGAAAGGTTTATAGTGACCGTGGGCGTAATTGTAATGAATGCGTATTATCACCTGGGCTAGGCAGGCACTTGTTGCTCTACCATCGATCCACTGATAACAACACATCGCCTCCGCCAAATTTCTCTAGTTCATTATCGCGCGCTCTACAAGTAATCCAACATTCATTCGCCCCTCTCCTCCTCCACTCTTCGTATTGATGCATTCATTTATAATGATATAATGGTGGAGAAATTCGAGGTAGAGACCGCAAACCAATCAATATTTTCATGAGCTTCCGTATATGCTATATCAATGTTTATAATGGACTGCTATCAAATATTCATTATAATGAATATTTGAAATGGCATGAAGCTCTAATTGAAAACAGTAAATCAAATAGTTTTTATTGAGCGTGACGAGACTGTATACTCTTTATATTTTTGTTATGTGACTGATTTTGACCAATTTTTGTATTGAATATTTTGTATCTCGTTTTCAGGTCATGAACAAATCAATGACAAAATTTACATACGCAGTTTGATAAAAAAAAGTAATGAGAGTTTTTGAATTTCACGTGCTATTCGTTTCGATTGAGGTCAATTTTTACCTCCCGCTTCCCTTGGTAAGGGAGGTATAGGGATCGTGCTAAAAATCACATATCGAGATTTTAGTAAATGACCACGTTTTAAGGTCCCTAGAATCCAATTTTAACATTTTCACGATGATGTCTGTATGTGTGTGTGTATGTGTAGGATTTTGTCTTCACTCTAACTCAAATACTATCATTCAGAAAATTCTGAAACCTTGTATTTCCATCCCATTCTAATATGAAAAGAAGCCATTAGATTTTGGTGTAAATTAGATAACCGGAAATGACACTTTACTTGGAGCTCATAATGGTTTTTCTTCAAAAAATACCATTAAATACCATTTTTTCGCATTTTATGTCTTATGAAAATTAAAGATTATTGAATTTTCTACAGGAATACATTAATACTTTTTCTATATATTTTACAGATAAATTTAAAAATATTTTTTTTTTATTAGTCGCAAAGCCTAAGATAAACACAATAATTCCTTTGTTACACAGTTCATATTTCAAATGAATGTAACTGACAGTAAATGTCACTGTCAGAAAACTAATTACTTCAAATTAATAATAATGACATTTTAAAAAGAAAATAGTAAATAAAGCAATAGTTTTCTGCAATGGAACAGTTTGCAGCGTTAGTAAATACGTAAGTATGTATTTAAATTAATAAAAATTCAATAGCGGGAGGTTTTGTGTTGGCCACATCAGTTTTTTTTTTATCATGCTGGTACTAGGGATATTCCGAATATTCGTATTCTATTTAACAGAAATTTGCCAATTTTTATGTATTCGTACCCAAAACCGTATTCGTTAAATTTAAGTCGAATATACCAGTAATAAACGAAGTAATTTTGGAGTATAAAATAATTTAATTTAACATTAAAAAACTGATTAAATTTTTAAAAACGAGTTTTATAAACGTATCTTTATTCATGAGATTTTTACTTTCCGTCACCTTTAGGCAAGGAAGGTATTGTCTTTGGTCAAAAAAATCGATGGTGAGTTTTTAATGAATAAGCACGTTTTAGGGACCCTAGAATACGATTTTACTAGTTTTACAATAATGTCTGTATGTGTATCTGTGTGTGTGACAAAAATTTCTCCAACGATAACTCCAATACTACAATTCTAAAAATTATCATTTTTTTCTTTCGTATTCCTTTTCTTTACAACCATATGAAGAGCTGATTAGATTTTGATTATAAATGGTCAACCGGAAGTTCCCTTATTTGAAGTTCTTAATAGTTTTTCTTGAAAAACGCAGTTAAATATCATTTCTTAACATTTCATTATCAAAATGAAAGAATATTGTATTGTCCATACGGTTTGATTATACATTTTCTATCATATTCAGTAGATGTAGAGTTAAAGAATTATGAAGAGATTAAGTCATAAACCAACCAGCTTTGCTATATAATCACGGAAACAGCTGATATATTCAAATAATTCTAATTGATAGATGTCTGTGTCAAGTGCAATTTACATGGGGTATGTTCGTGTTATAATTTTATTAGATTTATAGAATCTTTTCCAAGGATGGGATTGTAGAAAATAGTATATGTTCATGTTACAATTTTACTGAATGTATAGAATCTTTTCCTAGAAATTTTTGGTACAAAATACATAGAAATGACGGAAGGTATTGTGCTGCCCACATCAGATTTTTTATTACGTTAAATAAAAGTTAGTTTAATTTTGAAGCAATTCATTTTACTAAAAAATCTTAATTGTCTTTAGTTTAACTGCATTTGCTAAAGACAGATAGCAATAGTGTGACGACACTAGAGATGCAATCGATTTTGAGCTTTAGCCCGGCCCGGCCCGAAGCCCGCCTCGATTTCGAGTCGATCATCGAGCCGGGCCGAAGATATTTTTTATCGGGCCGAATCGTGCTAATCATTTTCAAAAATCGAGGCAAGTCGGACTTTTGATTTTGGCCCGGCCCGAAAATTCGAACTTTTCGGGTCGGCCCGAAAAATCTTATAGTTCAATCAAATGCACAGTTTCCTTAATATTTTAATGAAAATGGATGAAGTTAAAAAGGATCAAAATGATTTAATAACAACATACTTCACATATTAATAAATAAAAATGTATTATTTTACTTCAAGAATTCAAGGTTATTAATTAAAGCATAATAATTATATTGTGATGTTGCTATTATTATTGTTATTACTCCTATACTTAAATAAAAGTAATTTTTGTTCCTATCATAATGATTTCTTGTTCTATTTTTGAGCAGAAACAAAGTTAGATAAAAAATCCTTATGTAAATTACATTTTTTATATAAGATTTGTGATAAAGTTGTTTCAATTTTCGAACGGCTTTGGTAAACAAAGCGTTAAGTACTCGTAGGTCTGTAATTTTTATAACAAACTTACACTAGAAGGGTCTCTTTTTTAACTACTTATGTTAACTAATGTTGAAAGTTATAAGAATGTAGAGGTTTTTTATAAGTTTGACACGAAAAAAGTTAAACATTTCGCCTTAACATAAAAATCAACATTAGGAATGCCGGATGCACCCAATTTCGAGCTTTAGCCCGGCCCGATTTCGAGTCGATTTTCGAGCCGGGCAAGCTAAGATCTTCGAGTCGATCCAAACCTCAAAGCCCGGCCCGCCCGGCCCGAATGCATCTGTAGACGACACAGTGACACAAATTACATGGAATAGACGGACGGTTTTGTACTGGCCATATCATATTATTTTCTGGCATTCAATTACCCACTTCATTAAAACATAAAACATAAAATCAATTAATTTAACCACGATTTGGCTGAGCTGGGCTAGAACGCATTAGCGCTAGCGTTATACGAGCTTAGCATAATTCGAACAAAGAGTGTTAGGGCAGATAAAACGATGAAGCATTCCCCATCATCGCCCATTTAATTACCAGCCATTTCCGTCAAGTGGAAGAGATCCCTCGCCGATGAATTTTTGATCTGTGACCGGTGGACTATGCTATGTCGTGCGCAATGCGGGAAACCGTACAAAGCAGAGTACAGACATAACGGCAGGGCATAAAAATATTCCACTGAGAAATCTTATTAAAAGCAGCTACGTATGTACACGCGTTCGCGTTCGCGTTAGCATTCGCGTTCGCCACAAATTGAAACAAATTTTATACAGCGGAAACGGAGCACGCGACACACCAATTGGAGTTTTGTTTCAAATTGCATAAATGCAACTGGTTTTGCAATCGACATAATATACATGATATGTAAATAGAATACAGACAATAATAATGGGTGTTTTTTTGCTTAGATAGAACTTATGAAAGAGTTAACTGTCAAACGAGCTGTCATACTGCCTTCACTTTTTGACATTAATGATCGGTATACTGTGGCAAATCATCATGAATAGACTCACGCTTGAACAACGCTACCAAATTATCCAAATTTACTTTGAAAATCAGTCGTCGATTCGCGCAACTTATAGACAACTTCGTGATTGGCTTAACGGGTTTGTTAATAAGCCAAATTGCCGCATATGGAGTGAGACCAATCCACAAGAGACCCTACAGACTCCATTACATCCAGAAAAATTCACCGTTTGGTGCGGTTTACATTCTGGCGTTATCATCGGACTTTATTTCTTCAAAATGAGGCCGGAGCTCGCGTTATGGTCAATGGAGATCATTACCGCACCATGATCAAAATTTTTTTGTTTGAAAATATGGATGTCATTGATCGGGACGAGATGTGCTTTCAACAGGATGGCGTTACGTGCCATACGGCGACCGCAACCATCGACTTATTTAAATCAAAATTTGGCGATAAGTTGATTTCGAGAAATGGGCCTGTCAATTGGCCTCCAAGGTCGTATGATTTGACAACTCTCGATTATTTCCTGTGGGGCTACGTGAAGTCACTGGTTTATGCTGATAAACCAGCAACAATTGACGCCTTGGAGGCCAACATTATTCATGTTATTCGTGACATACGGCCAGCAGTGCTCGAAAAAGTGGCTCAAAATTGGACGTCCAGAATGCGCTTCGTCAAGAACAGCCGCGGTGGCCATATGCCCGAAATCCTTTTCAGATGTTAATGCCATGCATTGATCTTTCAAATAAACAAAAAAATTTGATTAAAATCTAATTTTTTGTGTTACTTTTTACAATTTGAAGTTCTATCAGGCTTAAAAAAACACGCTTTACAAACATGAATACAGAAAATCATGTTTTTTTTTATCTCTACCTATAGGTATCAAAGGTTACGAAGATATAGGAATCGACATTTTAGTAGATAAATATGTTTTATTTCTTCTATGATGTACTATTGCGGCCAAAAAAATGGAAACACCTATTTTTTATTTTTGTAATTCAGTCTTTGCAGGAGATTCAAAGATAGGCGTCATAAATTTTCTTTAATTATTTACATAAATGTCAATGTCTCATTAAATGAAAATAATTTGAAAACACTAAAATGCCTCAACATTTGAATGAAAACGAAAAGACTAGAACTAAATGGAGCCCCAATAAAATATTAATTCTTTGTTTTTGATTTTTTAGTTTATAATTTTGTGTTCACCGTTTTTCATTATATTTTATTTTTCATATAAGTAATACACGTTTCTCTTTCT
Organism: Ophonus ardosiacus; assembly: GCA_943142095.1. Classification (NCBI taxonomy): domain Eukaryota; kingdom Metazoa; phylum Arthropoda; class Insecta; order Coleoptera; family Carabidae; genus Ophonus; species Ophonus ardosiacus. Next base: position 8,319,734 of record OW964823.1, on the reverse strand, counting down.
CTGTTTTGATTAAATTATTTAATTAGTAAAATAAAAATTAAGTAAATAAAAACAGTTTTTTGGATTTCATAATGAAACGCCACTGCTTATGTGACATTATTTGATGTCATTTTGACATGGAAGTCAAATTACAATGTTAAAAGTCTGATGTGGCCAACACAAAACCTCCCGCTATTTAATTTTTATTAATTTAAATACATACCTACCTACGAATTTACTAACGCTGCAAACTGTTCCATTGCAGAAAACTATTGCTTTATTTACTATTTTATTTTTTAAATGTCACTATTATTAATTTGAAGTGATAAGTTTTCTGACAGTGACATTTACTGTCAGTTACATTCATTTGAAAAATGAACTGTGTAACAAAGGAATAGTTTTTATCTTAGGCTTCGCGACTAATAAAAAAAAATATTTTTAAATTTATCTTTAAAATATATGGAAAAAGTATTAATGTATTCCTGTAGAAAATTCAATAATCTTTAATTTTCATAAGACATAAAATTCGAAAAAATGGCATTTAATGGTATTTTTTGAAGAAAAACCATTATGAGCTACAAGTAAAGTACCATTTCCGTTTATCCGATTTACACCAAAATCTAATGGCTTCTATTCCTATTAGAATAGGGTAAAAATACAAGGTTTCAGAATTTTCTGAATGATAGTATTTGAGTTAGAGTGCAAACAAAATTCGTACACATACACACACAAACACATACACACACATATACATACACACATACAGACATCATCGTGAAAATGTTAAAAATGAATTGATTCTAGGGACCTTAAAACGTGGTCATTTACTAAAATCTCGATATTAGATTTTTAGCACGATCCCTATACCTCCCTTACCAAGGGTAGCGGGAGGTAAAAATTCATAAAAACAGGTAAAATATCAGTACATTTGTTTTAATTTTACCTGTCAGAAACGTTCTGTTTCAGTAATCATTATTGAAAATAGAGAATTTTTCAGAGGAAGAGAGAATACAAATAATTGAGTAGTATTATTTTAATGAAAACTATATTTTATAATTCATGACAGGTAAAATATCATAAATTTTGTTTGACATTTTATTTTAATACCATGTCTAGATAAAGAAGTATCTTTTATAAAATTTTATACTCAATTTTATCGGTTATCAAACATGCAAATGAAAATATGATTATGGAATTGGATGCAGAATTTAATTCTCTAACATTTATTTGAAGCATTTTTGTCTAAAATCAGTAGGCCACTTTTGCGTAAGGAAAAAATTTTTAATTCTTCTACATCGCCTTTTTAAAATTCGGAAACTATTTTCATGTGAACAAATGCAGAAAATAACAAACTAAATAATGCATATATGAATTTATGATGCCATATGCCTGATAGGAACTATGCGTATGTTTGTATGACAGTAAAAGAAATTCACACACACCCACCCACACACACACACACACACACACACACACACACACACACACACACAAATATATATATATATATATATATATATATATATATATATATAAGGAGGAAAATATCGTGGGTGTGTCAGTGGATTGTGGGCTTTAACTAAAGTTGATTTCTTTTAAAATCTGTCAAGCTTTCGTGTATTTAGTTTTTTACACATCATCAGGACAGTTTTGGTGAAGTTGTTTATAAGTCATTGATTTTATAAAACAGAAGAATTTTGACATTATTTTTGTAAATTTTAACTAAAATAATGTCAAAATTCTTCTGTTTTATAAAATCAATGACTTATAAACAACTTCACCAAAACTGTCCTGATGATGTGTAAAAAACTAAATACACGAAAGCTTGACAGATTTTAAAAGAAATCAACTTTAATTAAAGCCCACAATCCACTGACACACCCACGATATTTTCCTCCTTAACTAATCGAAACAGTGACGATTACACTCCACATATATATATATATATATATATATATATATATATATATATATATATATATATATATATATATACAGTGTGTTAATTAAAAACCTGGCCATAGGCGTTTAACATGCGAAAACAGTTTTTCTTTACGCAAAAGTCCCCAATTAATTTTAAACAAAAATATTTCAAATAAATGCTGTAGATATTAATATTCTACGTCTAAATCACTAAACAGATTTAATTTTGCACGTTTAGTAACTTGTAAAATCTAATTTTAAATTTAACAAATATTGCTTATTTGTAACGATACCCATGAAATTGAAACAAAATTACAAAGAAATTCATATCGTTTGAACTCTCAGAAATTTAATTTTATAGATTACAGTTACAGAATGTGAAATAATAATAATAATAATAATAATAATAATAATAATAATAATAAATATTTCCAATTTTAAATGGCACAAAACTGGCCTCTGTAGTGCACTCTCCACGCCAGCTATGAGTGCCCGTGAGGTGACGCCTGGTAAGCGCCCACACGGTAAAATATATCGTCATCATTACCGATGTCTACATGTGTTGTAGATACTGGCACACCCAGAAATGGGTAATATGCCGTGATGATATATTTATTTATTTATAATAATAAAAGTTAATTAAGTGTTAGATTTTAAAAATTATACCTGTGTAGTGATTTAGGTGCAGAATTGTGTTATCTGCAACTTTTAATTGAAAACTGAATTTTTGACAGTTCAAACAATACGCATTTCTTTGTAACTTTGTTTCAATTTCATGGGTATCGCTAGAAATAAGTAATATTTTTATACACTTTCAAATTAGATTTTACAAGTTACCAAACGTGCAAAATTAAAACTGTTTACTGCGTAGAATATAATTATCTACGACATTTATTTGAAACATTTTGTCTAAAATTAATGGGGGACTTTTGCGCAAAGAAAAACTGTTTTCCCATGTTAAACGCCTATGGCCAGATTTTTAATTAACACACTGTATCGTATAAATGTTAAAATCTGATTCTAGTGACCTTAAAACATGCTTATTCACTAAAATCTAGATATCCGATTTTTAGCATGAATCCAATTCCTCTCTTGAGTGTGAGCGTGAGTTAAAAATATTGAGTTGACCTTGAGAATTTTTTTGAGTGCATACAAATAAATAAATATTTCATCACCGCGAAAATAAACATTTGGATCTCGTACTAAATGCCTTGCCGGCAGAACAATGAAAGTGATTTGACTGGTGTTACTGGTTTGGGATTAGGTGCCAATTAAACTTAATGTCAACAACATTGCGCCTTCGCCTTGCACTGCTCACAGCACAGGCCGCTGCAGTAATTGCAGCGCTTTGATCCTGAACTTCACACGTTTTCCAATACCAGATATTACCACAAGCTATGGAAATTGTTGTTTAGAAAATACTACTCTACTCATGTTCGCGCTGTGCTTTGCTAGGATACACGTTTTCCGACCTCCGCCCATCGACGTCACGGATAATTTTAGACTTTAAATTTAGAGACACTACTTTATAAAAAAAATATTAGGTAGAATTAAATACACGTTTTAAATATAAACTGGTGTAGGGTCTATATTAAATCATATTAACATTTATAGCTGTCGAGCACTTAATGTTATACATCAAATGAAGTGTTCTCTTGAGGTACATTATTAATAAAATTTTGCAAGCAGTTACTAATGTTTTAAAAGATCTGTAATAGTTATTTAACTCTCAAGCGTGTTAATGAGTGCGATTAATTGTTAAGTGGCATATCTAACTTTATTCCATGACAATTTTTTACCTTCCGTCACCTTTAGGTAAGGAAGGTATTGTCTTTGGTCAAAAAATTCGATGGGGAGTTTTAAATGAATAAGCATGTTTTAAGGGTCCTACAATACGATTTTACTGGTTTTACGATGATGTCTATATGTGTGTAATAATGTATGTGTGTGTGTGTGTGTGTGTGTGTGTGTGTGTGTGTGTGTGTGTGTGTGTGTGTGTGTGTGTATGTGACAAATTTTTCTCCGACGATAACTCCAAAACTACAATTCTAAAAATTATGATTCTTTCGTATTCCTCTTCCTTACAACCCTATGAAGAGCTGATTAGATTTTGGTTATAATGGTTGAGAAAAAAGTTTCAAATATAAAAGATAGAGATTTTTATTAACTAACCAGTGGCGTACGAAATAAATTTTTATATCTGTAAATTTTTGAGATATAACACAAACATATTTTTTTAAATGGAACCCATATCTGATTTTAGTGTCAAAAAAATCAATATTTTTTTCTCTTTTCAATGATGTAAGGGTTATTATGTTTTATATTTGTTTTGCCTTAAAAATTATTAATTTTTACTTATTTTGTATTAAATTCACAATTATTTTGAAAATATTGGTAGATTTCTATTTGGAAATACTCCTTGTATTTAAATAATTTATTTCGTTAAAAAATTTTGCTGAAAACTCGTATCAAATTAATTTTTATAACATTTTGTATCAGGTCGCCCTTGGCACATTATAGTGTAATTTGTAACTATGAGTCTAGAATGAAAATATTAAGTAATAAATGCATCAAATAAATTATACCGATGAAATACAATATAATTAATAAAAATAATAATGTTTTTTTTTGGGAAATAATAAGAAAATTCAGGAAAATAAAGAGAAAAATTAAATTTTAGGAGCAAAACAAATATAAAATATAATAACCCTTACATCATTGAAAAGAGAAAAAATATTTATTTTTTTGAGACTAAAATCAGATATGGGTTCTATTTAAAAAAATATAAGTTTGTGTTATATCTCAAAAACTTACGGATATAAAAATTTATTTCGTACACCACTGGTTAGTTAATAAAAATATCTATCTTTTATATTTGAAACGTTTTTCTCAATTACTAACAGTTTAGAAGTTATTTGAAAAAGAAAAAAACTCAACAATATTCAGTTTTTCGTCATTATCTAGTGCCCTATGAGAATTTTTGGGAAAACAAAAGCACATCCGAGATGACCTTCCAAAGGCGCATAAAAAGTTCCATTAACCGACATCGTATCTCTTATAGTTCTCGAGATTCCAATGGTGGCACCTCTAAATTGGACACTGTATTTATACCTGTAAAGTCACATATTATGACACTTTTCAAGTCAGTTAAAAAGAAAAACTTCATCGTGTAATGCACGCTTTAAAAATAGTGTGAAGAATTTCGCCACACACTGTAGTACAAGAGTAAAGTTATTTTTGGTTAGTGTGGATGTTGTATTCCACTTGAGCCTGGTTGAAGGAAGGACAGATAGGCCGAGGACAGCTATTTGGCACTGAACACGACAATGCTATGCCTCTCTCTACCGTGTTTGCTATTGAAAGCCTCCGTGACAGTCCTGCCGTACTTCCTATCGAATTTGTCAGCTATCGGAAAAACCTCTGCAATACAGAACACTGCATCGACATCTCTCATTCACGCATCAGTATATTCCATCTGGATCGCAGCCAAAAACAATACAAAACACTAATCAAATAGATAAAACTAGCAATCTATGGTATAAGAGGCAGGGGCGGATTGGAGAAGTAAATCGGCCCGGGCGATTATTTTTAGTCCGGCCCTTTTCAGAGTGAAAATGATATATTACATACTCGTATATGTACACTGCTGAAAAAAAATCGGACACTTGGTTTTTTAATTTTTAATTTTTGTTATTATCTCGAAAACTATAAGAGCTACGATGTTGGTTAATTAGACGAAAGTTGTCCTATATTAGAATGCCATTTCAGCAATGTATTGTTTATTCAGAAGAAACACATAGGTCATTAGATACAGACAAATATGTAAATTTTATAGATATTTTTACCTTCCGTCAAAAGGAAGGTATTGTTTTTGGTCAAAAAATTCGGTGGCGAGTTTTTAATGAATAAGCACGTTTTAGGGTCTCTACAATGCGAATGTACTATTTTTAAGATGATGTCTGTATGTGTGTGTGTGTGTCCGTGTGTGTGTCTGTGTGTGTGTCCGTGTGTGTGTCTGTGTGTGTGTCCGTGTGTGTGTGTGTGTGTGACGAATTTTTCTCCGACGATAACTCCAAAACTACAATTCTAAAAATTATGATTCTTTCATATTCCTCTTCTTTACAACCATATGAAGAGCTGATTAGATTTTGGTTATAATTGGTCAACCGGAAGTACCCTTATTTGAAGTTCTTAACAGTTTTTCTTGAAAAATCGCAGTTAAATATCATTTTCGACATTTTATGTGATTATCAATAGAAAGAATATCTTATTCTCTATACGGTTCGATTATACATTTTCCTTCATATTCAATAGATATAGAGTCATAGAGAGATTAAGAGAGATTAACTTTCGAAAATCAGTCAGCATTGCAAAAATTATGAAAACAACAGATACACATATTCAAAAAAATCTAATTGACACATGTCAGTGGCAAGTGAAAAACCAAAGTGGAAAATATATGATCTAAAAGTGATATAAGTGACAGAGTGTCCCTCGCCAGTGGGAAGAAAAGATGGAAGGACTGTATAGCAGAAGATTTGAGAGAGGAAGAACTGTGTCACAAATGTGCTTTGGGCAGGAATGAGTAGAAGAGAAGAGTAAGAAACAGCGACTTCTAATAAAATAGGGCAAAGTTGAAGCAGGAGGAAGTGTTAACTGCAATACATAATGTACGTCGTATTCGTATTAAAATTTTATTAGATTTTAGAATATTTTCAAAGGAACTTTCAGTATGGATATGTAAAAAATAGTGTGTTCTTGTTACAACTATACAGGATATATAGAATCTTTTTCAAGGAAATTTTGGTATAGGATATTTACAAAATACATCGAATTGACGGAAGGTTTTGTGCTGGCCACAACAGATTTTTTTTTGTTGTTTTTGAAAACTTCTAAGTATGAAATGATTCTAGATTTTGATTTGCACTTCTGTAGGACACTTTTTATGGCGATATCCATTTTTTGTCACTACTGTATTTCACGCTACACTAATAAGCCGACTTCGTACCTCTGATAGTTCTCGAGATAATGACAAAAATAAAAATTAAAAATCAAAGTGTCTGACTTTTTTATCCATCAGTGTAATAATTTTTATTTATGAAAATTATCACATTATCATATCATGTATTTCAAAATTGTCCAGAAACATGTTACCGGCTTAGGCCTATAGGCTAATAGGATTGGCTTTGAAAATCAAATTTTCCGATGATACCAACATAAAAAAAAACCCTAGTATTTAATATTTGGAACGAAATACATTGGCAATATTGCCTCGGGTAAAAAATGCATATAATTTTTATTTGATAACTCGACCTTAAAATTACTCGAAATTCTTGGTAACTTTAACCGAAAACTGGAATCCATCAGAAACAGAACTTCGTTAAGTCTAATATTTTGGGGAAACTCCTAGTTCTTTTTATTTGGTTTTATTTGTAAGTTTTGAAACTGGACGAAAAATTTATATGTATGTGCAGGAAGATTTTTTTTTTATTCCAACAGATATCCATTTTTTCCTGGCATACTCGTATTCAATTTCGAGTTATCGAAGTTCCACGAAAAAATAACATGTTTTCCAAATTAGAGTAATTGTCCAAAATTTATATTTTTAAATATATTATATATTATTATTTAATTGAAGGTGGCCAACCGGCCCTTTGGACCACTCGGCCCTTCGGGATTTGCCCGATCGCCCGATAGGGCAATCCGCCCCTGGTAAGAGGAGTCTGTTTGGAATTATTAAAATCTTATCTAGAAAATAGACAGCAAGTAGTGTCTGTTAATAATACTGTTAGCAATGTTAAAGTGTCAAATAAGGGTGTACCCCAAGGAGGTATATTGGGGCCCTTATTGTTCCTAATTTATGTAAACGATTTAGCAAAAAATATAAATACAAAAACTATACAGTTTGCTGACGACACAACTTTTATTTCAAGTAGTAATGACATAAATATAGTTACAAATAACTCAGATATAATTTTGAATCAAGCACTAAACTGGTTTACTGCAAATCACCTAGTTTTAAATATAGAAAATCTGTTGTGGCCAGCACAAAACCTTCCGTCAATTCGATGTATTTTGTACATATCCCATACCAAAAGTTCCTTGAAAAAGATGCTGTATATCCTGTAAAATTTTATCACCAACACACTATATTTTACAAATTCCATACCGAAAGTTCCTTTCCCTATTTTATTAGGGGTCGCTGTTTCTTACTCTTCTCTTTTACTCATTCCTGTCCAACGCATCTTCGTCACATAATTATTCCTCTCTCATATCTACTCAGTCCTTTCATTTCTCTTTGGCCTTTCTTGTACTTTTGGCATTGAAAATTCCAATCTTGAGGCGAGTCTGCAACTGCAAGTCACTTGCGAGGGACACTCTATCATATTCACATATAACTTTCTGACCCTACACTTTCAACTTTGGTTTTGCATTTGACACTGACATCTGTCAATTAAAAATTTTTGAATTATCTGCTGTTTCCATAATTTTAGCAAAGCTAACTAATTTTTGAAAGTTAATCTCTCTTAATGTCTCTATAACTCTATATGTATTGAATCTAAAGGAAAATGTATAATCAAACCGTATAGAGAATAAGATATTCTTTCATATTGATAATCACAAAATGTCGAAAAATGATATTTAACTGCATTTTTTCAAGAAAAACTGTTAAAAACTTCAAATAAGGGTACTTCCGGTAGATCAATTATAACCAAAATCTAATCAGCTCTTCATATGGATGCAAAGAACAGGAATACGAAAGAATTATAATTTTTAGAATTGTAGTATTGGAGTTATCGTCGGAGAAAAATTTGTCACACACGGACACACACACACACACGGACACACACACGGACACACACACACACACACACATACAGACATCATCTTAAAAATAGTAAATTCGTATTGTAGGGACCCTAAAACGTGCTTATCCATTAAAAACTCACCACCGAATATTTTTACCAAAGACAATACCTTCCTTACCTAAAGGTGACGGAAGGTAAAAAAATCTGTTGTGGCCAGCACAAGACCTTCCGTCAATTCCATGTATTTTGTACAAATCCCATACCAAAAGGTCCTTGGAACAGATTCTATATAATATCATGTAAAATCGAACAGGAACACATACTATTTTTTACAAATTCCATACCAAAAGTTCATTTGAAAAGGTTCTATAAATCCAATAAAATTATAACATAAATTACACTAAGTAATGTCCTTCCATCTTATCTTTGGCCTTTCTCTGCATGTCACTTGCAAGTAACACTATGACATACCAATTTTAGAACCTATACTTTCCATATTTGGGTTTGCACTTGCAACTGACATCTGTCAATTAAATTTTTTTGAATAATTATGTCAGTTGTTTCCATGATAAATAACAAAGCTGACTAATTTTTGAAAAAAATTTCTTTATAATGCTTTAAATTTACATCTATTGAATATGAAGGAAAATGTATAATTAAACCGTATAGAGAAGAGTATTTTCTTTAATATACATAATAACAAAATGTCAAAAAATAACATTTAACTGCGTTTTTTTAAGAAAAACTGTTAAAAAGTTCAAATAAGGGTACTTCCGGTGGATCAATTATAACCAAAATCTAATCAACTCTTCATATGGTTGTACAGAAGAGGAATACGAAAGAATTATAATTTTTAGAATTGTAGTATTGGAGTTATCGTCGGAGAAAAATTTGTCACACACGGACAAAAATAGTAAATTTGTATTGTAGGGACCCTAAAACGTGCTTAGTCATTAAAAACTCACCACCGAATTTTTTGACCAAAGACAATACCTTCCTTACCTAAAGGTGACGGAAGGTAAAAAGGCAATTCGAATTATTTCTGGTGTTAGTCCCAGAAACCACTGCAGGGAACTATTCAAACATAATAAAATTCACACAATTTATTCTCAATATATACTAGATTGTTTAATATATATTAGGAAACATTTATCAAAATTCAGAACGCATGCCGAGATTCATGAATACGAGACGAGAAATAAATTAAATCTGGTTGTTTCAAGACTGACAAAGAAAAATTCCACAATTAACAATATAAACTTGAATCTCTTTAACAAACTTTCACAAGACCTAAAGGATCTAAATTTAAACAAATTTAGATCTGTTATTTCTAAAAAACTAATAGGTAAAAGTTACTACAGTATCGAGGAATATCTGACAGACTCAGAGTTCTGATGCTGCGTCTAGATTACATTCTTATGTAAAATTTTCTCCAGTGTATTGTCTGACGAATATTCGAATATTTTAATATTTTATATTATGTACTAGCATATTTGACGTACCATACATGTAATTGTTATTTGGTAAATAAATATATTATTATTATTATTATTAATCATCTATGATACCGTTCGAAGAATCCAAGCACGTGTATATGTAGATGACTTACGTCATATATTAACATTATGTATTTATTCATTACGCACGCAATATGAAAATGCGGTGACGTAGGAATATATAGCAGGCATTTTTCAGGGAACAAAGGCCTTTGGGGCTATTGTTCCCAACTTATGCAGATGAAAAATTAATGAGGATCAGTCGAAATGTCCGGCCCGAACTATTTATAACTCGCAACGGTCGCTATGTTATAATTGATAATCCTTGTAAGCGTTAATTCAATTTCGCATTTCAATATTCACGTCGTTCTTCGTCCACCGGCAGTACAGTATTGTGAACTAATTAACAAATCTCGTATTCCCTTCCTCATATAGCAAAACATGGTATTTCGTTCTGATAATATTATTACTGTTCCTCGAAATATTTTCTTTTACAATGGGGTCCTCCAGCATAACAAAATATATTAAAATGTACATGTTGTACATGAACTACAACTCAATAAATAACGATTAAGATAAAAAAAATAGTTATTTACGTAACAAAGCAGAGAAGTTCGTCTTTTCATGACGAATATGAATATTGCCCATAATGAGTCATGAAAAGAAACTTCAATGACGAGATAAGTATTAATTTTTTTTCTGAAGTCATATACGAATTCAAAATTACTGAATGGTTCATATAACCTATTTTCATTTAACAAGTAAATCACAGAGAAAACTTAAGGAATTCTATATAAAATTGTACAGAAATTTAAAACAAATGTAAACAGGACTTCATTTAATTTAATTTTATAATTGTATTTCAGAAAAAAACATGTTTTCTACTCCCATGCGTGAAGTGAATACTTCACGTATCAATTTTTATGTGTGAAGTTTGATTTCACGCACCGTTCATTATTTTAAATATTACAAACTGAATTGTATTTTAATAAAACAAAGCTGTTAAACACCCGTAACGTTGGTAACCATGGTTACATAAGTCTATAATAGAGAGGCTTTACGTTAAAAGAATGATAATGTGAAGAAAAAATATATTTTATTGCAAGGTCGTAGAAAAAATATAGTATCTAACATGTGTGTGAAGCCTATTTTACATTCGGATCCACCTCATTTCAACTTCACACACTTGCCACATAATATACTATTTCCTAAACCGAGCGTAAAGTATATACTTTACACTGTGTAAAGTGTAACTTTTCAAACAATAGTGGATGAAGAGTACTTTTCAAGCACTAGTGAGCGAAAAGTAAATACGTTGCTAGCAACGGTTATGTCAACTAACACTAAAAATATTTGAAGATGCCTGTACACTCTTACTTAGTATTATTAAAAATAGCCTTAACATTTATGTTAATATTGTATGCAACTCGTGTGTAAATATATTTTTGCCCTCCTGGAGTGTAATGGGAACTTTACAATTGTATACACAGCAAGTGTAACCTACATTTTACGCTTACTGTGTTGTAACTTGTCTAACTATGCGGTAAAATAATCAAAATACACTGGACGTTTATGGGCATTTAGAAAAGAAATCACCTTACTATAATAAAGTTCATCTAAAAAAGTACTACCTACTTAAGTTATTTTTTTACTTTAACATTTCCTATATTTAAAATTAATTTATATAAACCAAACTCACGGTAGCGACATCTGTCATTATTGTAAAAATCCGCCGTTACCGACATAGTCACCGATCGATATACCTGTCAAATACGCGAGCATTGCTGAAATGTCAAATATCGACACCTACCTATTATTTATTACGAAGAAAACATGAGCAAATAAATATATTATCAGTCATAAACAACGTCTATTATTACAGATAAATTTTTGCTAGAAGTACTCTAATGAAGGTAAGTAAAATCAAATTTGGAAATTGACTTAACCCCAGTATTTTAAACTAACCCTTTTCAGAAGTACAACCTATCTCATTGAAAAAAGTGATTTTCATTATCGTCGGCCAAAAAATTTGATACAATTCTCGTGCGTGAAGTATTTTACACGCACTCGAATGTAAATAACTATTGTTTAATCTCGTGCTTAAAACATTGCACTCAACCAAAAGAGTACTACTTCCCACACGTTCTAAAATAACTAGAATGCCAAAATTAACAATTTAAGTTGGTTTGTGTATCGTTTGCACATATGAACCTGTTTCATTAATTTTAGTTTTATCATTAACTATCCGTACTGCGTAATTAATCCAAACACAGGCAAAATAAGTATAAAATTTTGTTAAGCATTTACTAAAGTACATGTATAAGTAAAGTATGGGTTAAATAAAAAAAAGTAAAAAAACACTCAAGTTGCATTACCTAAAGCTATAATTTTTCTCGAAGAAGGGCGAACACAGAAATATGCAGCTCGACGTCTAGGAATTTCGCAAGCAGTTATCTGGAGGACATAAAAGAAATACCAGACCAGTTTTTTATTGGGCAAATCCGAGAAAGGGCAACAACACCCAATGAGGATCAATTTTTAATACTTCATACTTCATATAACAGCTCAAGAGCTACAAAAATGAGCTCTCTTGTACAACTGGTAACAGAATGTCTCATCGGACTGTACAAAATAGACTTCGTAAGGGACATATATCTTCCAAGATGCCTGTTAAATTACCTTCTTTAACTAGTAAACCATAAAAGAGATCGAATTCTGTTTGCTCAGTAACATCAATGATAGCAACTGAGACACTGGGCGGCTAACTCTTTACTGATAAATCAAAATTCAATATACACTCGCAAGAATAGTAATATAAGTAGCACGAAAAAGATGTTTTGTTTTTTTTTTTCTTAGTAAAATTAATAGATCATTCTCGTAAATGTACATACAAAAATTAAATTTTGCTAATTTTGATTTTTATAAATAACTTCTAGGGATGAAATACATAATACGTAATTTTTATTCGCACTTCTTTAAAGGAGTCTTTCGAATTAATTTACACAGATTTTTTTATATACAGGTTGTTAGTTAAAAATCTGGCCATAAGCGTTTAACATGGGAAAACAGTTTTTCTTTGCGCCAAAGTCCCAAATTAATTTTGGTCAAAAATGTTTAAATAAAAGTTGTAGATAATTATATTCTACGTCTAAAGAACTAAACAGATTTAATTTTGCACCTTTGCGATTGCCATGGAATTGAAACAAAATTACAAAGAAATTCATATCGTTTAGACTCTCAGAAATTTAATTTTATTGGTTATTTATTTATTTATTGCTAGTCTGACCTACAGGGTTCAAGACCCCAATTACAGGTTGACTATATTAAAACATAAATTTAACATGTTTAATGACAATGACAAAAAAAAACAAAACTTAATAATACATATAGCTGTTTCAAACAATGTATTGTAAGAAATAGTAGTAGTTAATGAATATAATAATTGTAGAAAGCATTTTTAAACTTTACAATCGAGCCGACGAAAATGTCGAAATATTGAGGTAAATTGTTAAAATTAAAACAAATCATACGAATAGGTGACTTTACTTCATAGTTCGTTCGAGGAGTGTTACAGTAGAATGTATATTTAAATCGGGAATTATGCCTAGGAACTAAGAAAGGAATTTTACCTAGGATTAGGGAATCATTTATAATACAATGCAAAACTTTAAAAAGGAACATTGTATTTTTCTTCGAGTATCAAGAGACACAATACTAAATTCACACAACAAATCTTTGTAATCAGTATCAAAGCTAGGATAATGTCTGTAAAGCTTGAAGAAGCAAAATTTGATAAATTTGCGTTGAATAGATTCAATAACATTGCTGTACTTATTACATATAGGACACCAAACTAGCTGCCAATATTCCAGTTTTGTTCTTACGAACGAGAAATATAGTTTCTTAAGAGTTGAAATATGAACGAAGTACTGTCTATTTATGTGTGTTATGAAATGTAAAAAAAAATATTAATAAAAGTTATTTAAGTGTTAGATTTTAAAATTAATACCAGTATGTGATTTAGATGCAGAATTGAAATACCTGTAACTTTTATTTGAAAACCTAATTTTACACATTTCAAACGATCCGCATTTCTGTGTAACTGTTTTAATTCCATGGCTATCACTACACATGAGCAATATTTATACAATTTCAAATTAGATTTTACACGTTACTAAAGATGCAAAATTAAATCTGTTTATTTCTTTAGGCGTAGAATATAATTATCTACAACTTGTCTAAAATTAATTGGGGACTTCTGCGTAAAGAAAAACTGTTTTTTCATGTTAAACGCCTATGGCCAGATTTTTAATTAACACCCTGTATAATTTCTGTGTCCTTGAACATCTAATCTAAGCATTTGCCTTATGAGATTGGTAGATTTTTGATTTCCGAATCATAAAAAGAAATGGGACGTGTCCTAAGCCACATGTTTATTATATTCAAATCAATGCCCTACGAACGCCTTTTTGAGTGGTCCGAATAAATGGTAATCGTACGAAAAAGCTGTTTTTCGAGACGATTTACCACGAATTTCTTTAATTTTGTCTGGTATACGTGTTTTTGGTCGCGGTGTATGGCCTAAATTTTGCATGTCATTTCATCCATTAGCGAAATCCTTATGCTAATAGCTAGGTAAACATTTGCGTGTTCGACAAAGCCTTACCAAACTGCTCGCAAGTCTTTGCAAGATCTGGGGTTTATATTTTCACAAAAATTTTATAACAATGCGTTGTGCAATGATATTTGGTACTGTTTGTTCATTAATAATAATAATAATAATAATAATAATAATAATAATAATAATAATAGTTTATTTATTTTTTGCCCTCCTGAAGTATAATGGGAACTTTACAATTGTATACACAGCAAGTGTAACCTACATTTTACGCTTACTGTGTTGTAACTTGTCTAACTATGCGGTAAAATAATCAAAGTACACTGGACGTTTATGGGCATTTAGAAAAGAAATCATCTTTACTATAATAAAGTTCATGTAAAAAGTACTACCTACATAAGTTATTTTATTACTTTAACATTTCCTATATTTAAAATTAATTTATATAAACCAAAATCACGGCAGTGACATTTGTCATTATTGTAAAAATCCGCCGTTACCGACATAGTCACCGATCGATATAACTGTCAAATACGCGAGCATTGCTGAAATGTCAAATATCGACACCTACCTATTATTTATTACGAAGAAAGCATGAGCAAATAAACATATTATCAGTCATAAACAACGTCAATTATTACAAATAAATTTTCGCTAGAAGTACTCTAATGACGGTAAGTAAAATCAAATTTGGAAATTGACTTAACCCCAGTATTTTAAACTAACCCTTTTTAGAAGTGCAACCTATCTCATTAAAAAAAGTGATTTTCATTATCGTCGGCCAAAAAATTTGATACAATTCTCGTGCGTGAAGTATTTTACAGCGCTCCAGCTAATAAAGCACTCGCCTTAAGGGCTCGTGCCTTAACAAAGCTGTCGCGCTGTAAAATACAACTTACACGCACTCGAATGTAAATAACTATTACAGGACAACTCCCAATTACAAAGTCAAAAATTACATGAATATGACAAAAAAAAAAAAAATACAATACAAGTAATTATTTAATAATACGATAAATGTCATTGAATGTGCAGTCAAATATATCACATTGAGTACATATTTCATTATAATAGCTAGACAAAGTAACAATTAGTGACGTACATAATACATTTGTGCGGCACTTTAACTTAATTAAACAGTCTAAACCGAGTGTGGTTTCTTGTTCACCGATGGTAAAAGTTTGATTTAGATTTGATACAGTTAGTTATATTTTGAGAATATTTGAACTATGCACACTACCACGAGTCCCCATTTTTGATCTGAATTTCTGCATAACATAATGTTCATAATATGTAAATCTTTTACTTTTACTAATGATAAATTTATATATTGGGCATTATAGTTCCATGTATATGAAATTTTAAAATAACAAAACATAAAAAAGTGGACGTTTTGGCCCTTACACGTGGCCATTATTAGCAAAAATAATTAGTTAAATGATAAAAATCTTATATAAATATGTCATTTTATATCATACAATGCTGTCATGCGGTCATATCGTTATCGTTTTATCATTTAAGTAATTATTTTGCTGATGATGGCCACATGTAAGGGCCCTAACATGCACTTTTTTATGTTTTGTTAAATTAAAATTTCTTATACTAAATGAATAAATAAATAAATATATACCCAAATCATTCAAGCAGCCAATGCACGTCATTAATAAAAATTGAATTTTAGTAACTAGATTTGTGACATCATGTACTGCTACGTTTGCAGAGGTTTTAGAATCTTTATGAAAAGAGTTATACAGATTGCAATCTATATTATCGACATGTTCATGAACTGTCACATCTACAAAATAAATACTATATTTTCGTCACTGTCCATTTCTATTTAAATTATTTTATAATACTAGTATGCCATATAAAGGCAATAAATGAAAGTAAGCCAAATTTCAAAGAAATATACCAAATTCTACTGACTGATTAGAAGTGCTGTCTTTGGCAGATTCACAGATTTTGTGTTTGCGTTAACAGTCACGTTGCGTCGTTGCGTTGCGTTTAACATTACTTTATTATAAGTAGACCTTTACAACGCACAAAAATGTTTCAAACACGATACAAATATTTTTCAAATAATAATTTTGACAGTATGAACATACAAATTATCAATGTTGCCAACTATAGCAACAATTAAACGAATAATATGACGTTGATGTTCATTATTTATATATTATTAATGTCATATACTTTAATTAATGAACTCTTCTATTCATCTTAATAATTATTATATAAGGCTATACACTTTTTGACGGTTAAAAATGAATGAAATTTTATTTCATTTTTCACTATTAGTGATTTTAATGCATTAAGGTTTTTACACTAAGTGATGACGTGCATTGGCTGCTTGAATGATTTGGGTATATCATCACGGCATATTACCCATTTCTGAGTGTGCCACAATCTACTTTATCACAGATATCGATAATGATGATATCATATTTGTACCATGCGGGCGCTTACAAGGCGTCACCTCACGGACACTCATTGCTGGCGTGGAGAGTGCACTACAGGGGTCACTTTTGTGCCATTTAAAATTCGAAATATTTGGCGTCGGTTAGGATACATAGAACTTTAATGCCCAATAAATAAATTTATCGTTATTGAAGACTTAAGTACCCATCTTTCTCCCAACGCTTTTACATTTACGTGAAATGAGAGCCGTTTCACTATTTAAAATTAAAATCGTGTGTAATAATTCAACCGTACTATATTTATATCTGTTGAATAAATATGTGAACCGCTGCAGTATGTGTAATTGAATATAGATTTAATTCTAGTATGAGTGACACGAACAAGACTGTTCGCTTATTAGAACAATTTCCATTAACTTTGGTTTTTCGTCGACGAGACACATTTAATTAGAAACGTCGGTGCCACACATGGCTGTGACAGACGTATAGGGCAAGTATGTCCGCAATTCCACGAACCGATTCTCTGTCGGTCGGTCGGGTCGCAGGTCGGTTACCGACTCGTCGACCTGATTACTCCAGAAAGAAATAAATTCCTCACCTTTACCTTCTTTCATTCGTCTTCCATCCATCCAACATATTGATTGGTAAACAGGCTATTTGATATTCAGGAATCATATGGTTTTAAATTAAAAACTCCAAATGTCTTCTCACACTTTTCAATTTAATAGGTATTTGTGAAGAGATTTAAAAGTGAACAAATTTATATAAAAATTTGAAGTCAAAAATTAAAGTCTGGTTGCTAATGAAAAAATGTAAATCAAAAAGTGAGATATAGGTGATTAACAGGGAAATTCAGTTTTTCTTTGCGCAAACATTACCTATTTATTTTCAAATAAAAGTTATAGATATTTAAATTTTGCATCTAAATTATGTGAAACGATTATTCTAGCTCTTCATATAAACGTAAAAGTTAATTATAAAGTTACAGTTTTTATGAGCTTTTATTCTAGGCTGCCATGGATTTATGACAAAAAATAAACAAATGCATTATTTTTAACTGTCATTTATAACTAAATTTGGATTAATCTTTTTCTTGCTTCCCCTATTCATCGGATGTGTTGTCTCTATCAATTTAAATTTCCTTGTCTTGGTATTTTCCTTCTGGAGTCCACAATGTTCGTGAAAATTGTTAAATGATTTCTCTTGCTATAACTTAACCTTGTAATGTGTTTTTTATGTTCATTTTTTATATTTGCTATGTATACCTTCATTATCCTTTTATTGGGCATTTTAACCTGTTGGATAATTATCTAAATAAATAAATAAATAAATAAATAAATTAACACAAAAAGGTAAAATCTTTTAGTTCTGTAATTGGAAATTGAAACTGGAAAGTGAAATTATGTTGTTTAGAACGCTGGATTAAATTTATTTTTAAAAAATTCACGATGCAGTCACTGAGGTTTTATTTTTTTCTGTCTGAACCGTAACAGATATCACAAATTAAACAGAGAGAGAATAGATTACTCTTGAATGTATCTTTCTGAAAAAAAAATAATTTTATGTTATCGACGATTAAAAAGTTACGGTCTAATCAATGTTGGGACACCTAAGTTTCATATACTAGTGGTTCACTAATAATAGCAAGTATCATCTTAAAAGATGGCTTATAACCATACGAACTGTCATACCAAATTTCATCCAAATCGTATAAAACGTTCTGTTATTGTAAGCAAAATTAATTTTTCTTGAAGAACGTTGAAGCAGAATTCTGGCTAAATAGTACACTTTCCGGTAGAAGCAAGTTTAGTTAAATCGTCTTATTTTAGCCTCAGGAATCTGTGGTTAAGTCATATTCTCCTATTTATGAGACACCCTGTATTTTATACTTTTATGTGTCCGTTTATTCTAGTATTAAATTTTCTGTCTGTTTTACCGAAATAGTTACACCCAAAATCACAATTTATTTTATAAACTCCAGGTTTTTATAGGGTTGTAACTGAATCTAGTTTGTAATAAACTTTATTTTTGATATTTGATAATGGCTTGTATTTGATCTGCTGAGAATATTTTTAATTTTGTAACTTAAATTCATGAGGCAAGAAATACTATGCTATTGACTGGTATTTGATATTCATTTTAGAGCGGTGATAATGGTGTAATCGGTTGTGAATACAATTATCGGGAAACTGGATCGCATGCAATTACCGATAAAGTAATAACCGGAGCAGAGAAGAGGCGATTGTTTGAAAACACTGTGCGCACTTATTTAATCCGAAATCCAATTCCTGCTGACAACAATAGAGGGATTACCTTACTTCTATACAATTTCATCATCTTTGCAAGACTTAATGCATTTTTAAGTAGAGAGTGTTTAATTTCGAAGCGAGGGAAATGAGATTGTTGGTAGTCCGGTGGTAATGTAGTTAGCCAGAGGTCCAGTAATGAAGTAATGAGGCTTTGATAGGTCTGATAAATGGATGATGCTGATGCCTCGTATATTTCTCGGTTAATCACATTTGCTAATGTATCGGACATGTTCCATTGAACTTTAAAACAAATTGGATTAAGCCAGCAACTAACTTTCATGTTTCTAACTTTAAAAATATCTATTAAGCTCATAATAGTTCGGACGATTTACATTTTCAACAAACAAATTATAAAACTTACACAAATGGTGAGAAATTTCCACAATACAATTAATAATAGAATTAAAGGCCTATTTATAATGAAGTAACGCAAGCGGTAACGCAGATGCAGTAAAGGCCTATTTATAATGAAGTAACGTAAAACGCAACGCAACGACGCAACGTAATCGGTAACGCAAACACAAAATATGTGATTTATAATTACGCCGAAGTTAGCACTTCTAACCAATCAAAAGAATTCTGTATACAATAAAAATTAATATAAAGAAAATAAAAAATGTAGGTAAAATATTTTTTTTTGTTTCTTAGGGCAAAGCAAAGGAAAAAAACCTAATTATCTGATGATTAAGAAGATTATTAATTTCTATATTTATATAATAAATGTATATATCATGTCTTTTTATACACTATACTATGTGTGCCAATTCATGGATTTTGACTCATAGCTGTGTTGAAGAGTGTACTACAGAAATAAATGCTGTCGAATAAAATAAATAAATAAATATATTATCAATCTCAACAATTCTAGTGTAATTCTATAATAGTATATTGTACAACAAGAGTGGATATGGGCATTCCACTCGAGTTGTACAGTATACTTTTTCTACGACCAAGATATTTAAAATATATAAATGAAAAAACCTTGTATACAAAATTGTATGTATCAGCGAATAGATTTAATTAATTTATTTTTTACCTTCCGTCAAAAGGAAGGTATTGTTTTTGGTCAAAAAATTCAGTTGTGAGTTTTTAATGTATAAGCACGTTTTAGGGTCCCTACAATACGAATCTACTATTTTTAAGATGATGTCTGTATGTGTGTATGTGTGTGTGTCTGTGTGTGTGTCTGTGTGTGTCTGTGTGTGTGTGTGTGACAAATTTTTCTCCGACGATAACTCCAAAACTACAATTCTAAAAATTATGATTCTTTTATATTCCTCTTCTTTACAACCATATGAAGAGCTGATTAGATTTTGGTTATAATTGGTCAACCGGAAGTACCCTTATTTGAAGTTTTTAACAGTTTTTCTTAAAAAAGTGCAGTTAAATATTATTTTTTGACATTTTCTTTTTATATTTATTAAAGAAAATACTCTTCTCTATATGGTTTGATTATTCATTTTCCTTCATATTCAATAGATGTAGAGTTAAAGCATTACAAAGAAATTAATTTTCAAAAATTAGTTAGCTTTGTTATTGATCATGGAAACAGCTGACATAATTACTCAAAAAAATTTAATTGACAGATGTCAGTTGCAAAACCAAATATGGAAAAAAGTATAGGATCTAAAATTGGTATGTCATAGTGTTGCTCGTAAGTGACACGCAGAGAAAGGCCAAAGAGAAGATGGAAGGACATTACTTAGTGTAGTTTATGTTATAATTTTATTGGATTTATAGAACCTTTTCAAATGAACTTTTGGTATGGAATTTGTAAAAAATAGTATGTGTTCGTGTTCGATTTTACATGATAGTATATAGAATCTGTTCCAAGGACCTTTTGGTATGGGATTTGTACAAAATACATGGAATTGACGGAAGGTCTTGTGCTGGCCACAACAGATTTTTTTTATTTAAAATTCAGTACAGTATACAATCTACTGAAAGTAGCATTAAAATTAATTCAGTTGTTTTTCATATCCACCCTAGAGTGGATATGACTAATCCACACTGTTCAGCGTGCGAATATAGCATCATATACAGTAGGGAGTAGGAAAAACTTATTTTCAAAGCTGATTCATCATTATTACAATACTCTGCTGTGTCTGGTTTAAGAATACAGTGCAGTATGATATAGGGACAATATTACACGACTTGTGATTGGTGCAAACGCGAGACAATTTTAAACTGTCCAAATATTATGTTATTGCAATTTTTTTTTCTGCATTTTTGTACAATAAATTAGACTAGCCAAATTGAAGTGAAATAAATAATTTTAATATAAATATAATTGTAAATAACTAAGGCTGTGTCCGATGTTGCACTTTTATCACCCTGTTATCTAAATCCTAAATTTATTTTGTTTAAACAACGTTATTATTTAGTATTTTAGGAAATATATTTTATGCCCAATTGCACCAACATGAAATTAATTTTAATCGCGTTTAATCTGCGTTTAAACAAAAAAATGCAAATCGAAATTTTGACAGCAATATATTATAATTATTCATTTCACATTTCATTTCGATGCAATATTGTCAATTTAAACCATGTTTAATATTTAAGATATATTAGTGCAATCGGGCATTAGGGTTTTGCAGGAGCACACTATTCCTTGACTTAACTTTTATTTTATGAAAAGTAATATTAACATTTAAAACCCCAAGCATAAAATTAAATCGAATTGTTTAATTCATTTTTCGGTTCCAAAGAGTTACCATACAAATGAATGGATGTCATTAGTGCGTCATTCGGAGTAATATTTATGTGCATAAGACCTAAATCCTAAATACTAAATGTCAAATGCGACATCGGACACAGTCTAATAATGTACGCAAAGTAAATAGTTAATATAAATACAAAAGACAAATCACCTGTCAACCTGGTAATATTTTATTATTCATGCAATTTCGCATGTCTGATCAAAATAACCCTTAAATGGATGATATTCAAGATTTTCCACCTTCAAATGAGGTTTCTTAATATTATTATTTTATCAGAAGTAATATCACAAGACCTCCTGATTTTATCGATAAATTTTTATTTTGCTTTTTTTTTTGCTTAGCAACAAACACGAAAGCAAACTGCATGGTAAATCCCGACTCCGAAGGAGGAGGGGTTTTACCTAATATCAGTTTCCTTGAGTGATTTTGCTTAAAAGCAAAAAAAAATCTGATGTGGCCAACACAAAACCTCCCACTATTTAATTTTTATTAATTTAAATACATACCTACGTATTTACTAACGCTGCAAACTGTTCCATTGCAGAAAACTATTGCTTTATTTACTAATTTCTTTTTAAAATGTCATTATTATTAATTTGAAGTGATTAGTTTTTTGACAGTGACATTTACTGTCAGTTACATTCATTTGAAATATGAACTGTGTAACAAAGGAATTGTGTTTAT
The DNA here is from genome assembly GCA_943142095.1 of Ophonus ardosiacus. Taxonomy (NCBI): domain Eukaryota; kingdom Metazoa; phylum Arthropoda; class Insecta; order Coleoptera; family Carabidae; genus Ophonus; species Ophonus ardosiacus. The sequence goes on along the minus strand of OW964823.1, from coordinate 8,296,776 downwards.
CTTAGGCTTCGCGAATAATAAAAAAAAATATTTTTAAATTTATCTGTAAAATATATAGAAAAAGTATTAATGTATTACTGTACAAAATTCAATAATCTTTAATTTTCATAAGACATAAAATGCGAAAAAATGGCATTTAATTGTATTATTTGAAGAAAAACCATTATGAGCTTCAGGTAAAGTGTCATTTCCGGTTATCCGATTTACACCAAAATCTAATTTACTAAAATCTCGATATGTGAATATGTGATTTTTAGCACGATCCCTATATCTCCCATACCAAAGGTAGCGGGAGGTAAAAAATGAGTGCTTAAAAATAAAAGTTTATCTGAGAGGTCGTATGGTATTTGGTGAGATAAATTCCAAAGACAACGCAAAATGAAACTTGACACATTAATTTTAAACATTTTAAACTATAACAACTGTTTATTTACTACGTAGCGGAAAATTTTCGGAGTAACGCGGTTTTATCAGTATAATACTGATCCCATTGGTTGAATTTTCAAGTGTTTTGCATCATGATTGGTTAAAAACTAGTCTTTGGAATTTATCGAAATATAAATTAAATTCATATTTAACCTCAAAAATTACTTCGTAAACCGCTTTCGTCAAACTCCGCCCACCACTGTAATCTTAAACCAGACAAAGTATAGGCTGTATGAAATGAATATTATTTTTCTTTCCAATTTCTTCAATAATCCCACTTGCTTAACGTCATTAATTTCTTTTCAAGATGTTCCATATTTAAGTGGAAAGAAATTTCAATCTCCAAGTTAAAATTCAATCTTTGCGAATGGAATATTCATTTCGTTTGCACGACATTCTGACTTAATAATGAGGGAAACGAAAGGAAACGGGCAAAGGGAAATATAATGGAAAATAAGACAATTAATAATGAAAGGTGCAATTTGTCGTCGGGGTCGGCCCCTGACCTGTTCTGTTCTGAGATTGTATGTATAGCTTGGTTATATAGAATTGTATAGGTACCTATATACAGTGGCCTGAGGTGCTTGGCTGACTTCTGCAAGTTTACACAGGACCGACTGACATAGAACCGCAAACAAGTCGATACCAAATGGTATATATTGTGCTATAATGAATGTATTGCAAACTCATATACCACCATACACACACAATACTAAAATGTCAAAATTTGCAAGGTGTATTTTTTCTCAATCGCGACACTTAGTAAAACTGTTCTAATATAATATTTTTCAAAAATCATATTTGACACGTTGTTGGTCAAAAAATTTGGTGGTGAGTGTTTAATGAATAAGCACGTTTTAAGATCCCTAGAATACGATTTTACTAGTTCTACGATGATATCTCTATGTGTGTTTATGTTTCTGTGCATGTATATATATTTTGATTACAATTGGTTAACCGGAAGTACCCTTATTTGAAGTTCTTACCAGTTTTTCTTGAAAAAACGCAGTTAAATATCATTTTTTGATATTTTATGTGATTATCAATATGAAAGAATATGTCATTGTGTATACGGTTTGATTACACATTTTCCTTTATTTTCAATAGATATAGAGTTAAATCATTATAAAGAGATTAACTTTCATAAATTAGTCAGCTTTGCTTTAATTATTGAAACAGCTGATATATTCAAATTATTCTAATTAACAGATGTAAGTGTCAAATGCAATTTACACATCTTATGTTCGTATTACAATTTCATTGGATTTATAGAATCTTTTCTAAGGAACTTTCGGTATGGAATTTGTAAAATATAGTATATGATCATGTTACAATTTTACTGGATATATAGAATCCTTTCCAAGGAACATTTGGTATGGGATTTGTACAAAATACATAGAATTGCCGGTAATGTACGAAAATTGTTCATTATATTTTCTCAAAGTATTACAGTCATTACATTTTTGCAATTGAAGAAACCAATTATCAAATAGTTATTTACATTCGAGTACGTGTAAGTTGTATTTTACACCACGACAGCTTTGTTTAAGGCACGAGCCCTTAAGGCGAGTGCCTTATTAGCTGGAGCGCTGTCAAATACTTCACGCACGAGAATTGTATCAAACTTTTTGGCCGACGATAATGAAAATAACTTTTTTCAATGAGATAGGTTGTACTTCTGAAAAGGGTTAGTTTAAAATACTGGGGTTAAGTCAATTTCCAAATATGATTTTACTTACCTTCATTAGAGTACTTCTTCTAGCAAAAATTTATCTGTAATAATAGATGTTGTTTATGACTGATAATATATTTATTTGCTCATGTTTTCTTCGTAATAAATAATAGGTAGGTGTCGATATTTGACATTTCAGCAATGCTCGCGTATTTGACAGGTATATCGATCGGTGACTATGTCGGTAACGGCGGATTTTTACAATAATGACAGATGTCGCTACCGTGAATTTGGTTTATATAAATTAATTTTAAATATAGGAAAAAGTAAAAAAATAACTTAAGTAGGTAGTACTTTTTTACATGACCTTTATTATAGTAAAGATGATTCCTTTTCTAAATTCCCATAAACGTCCAGTGTATTTTGATTATTTTACCGCATAGTTAGACAAGTTACAAGTAAGTGTAAAATGTAGGTTACACTTGTTGTGTATACAATTGTAAAGTTCCCATTACACTTCAGGAGAGCAAAAACATTTTTTCCATGTTTCTGGAGGTACCTACATATATCATTTATCACTCTGTTGAAAGTATAGAAATAAAAAGATAATGCAGTATGAATTTTCGTCTTGATCGATTACGACGGATCTTTTGAAGGACTGCAGTAGGGAAACACACTGTAGTAAGTGTAGTATACCATTTAGAATTGACCGTACTGCAGTGTTGGGCAGAACGGACGGACGTTTTTTAAAATGTCACAAAATTGAATTGATACTTTTTACTTAAGAAAAAAAACTGTTGTGGCCAGCACAAGACCTCTCGCCATTTCCATATTAGGCTATATAAGTATTGTATTGCACTTCGCTTTCGAACCGTCGTTTTATAACAAAAAACTACAGAACTTTACCCAAATATTGTTTTTTATTGTATTTAACATGTCTTCTGCACACATATAATTCTAATTTTATATATTTTTCATTGTATGAGGAAGTTTCTAAATCTCAGAGATTCTTCCAATTCATTAACCAGATTGGCGGTATTTCTGATGGATATATGCATTTTACCACAATTTTACCTGTAATTTCAAATATTTAATTAATAAAACAATAAGAAATATTAAATATACTTCCCAGAAAAAGTTATCAGAATGTCACTAAAACTGTTGATTTTTGACACTGACATGTGTCATTTACAAACCATGTTATAAACATTGGAATTTGTCAACTGGTTTCCTTAGTGCCTTAGCCTCTGCGATTAAATTACTCTATAAATTATAGTGTCTTTATCTCTAAATCTATACAAGATACAATAAATTTTTTAAGTGTATTAGAAGGAGAATTTTATGTTCTTCAATATTTAATAAAAAAAAAACTCCCAAAAAATTATATTTAGAAGAATTTTTCTAAGAAACTACTACTTCCGGTTTTTCAATTGTTACCAAAACCTTTTCAGCTCTTCCCAGGAATGTCAGATTGAGGAAACTGCAGTTAAATATTTTTTAAGTCTTATAGTTTTTGAGGAATAGTGTCTACAACATCCAGACATACATACACACACACACACATCCACACACACACACACTCACACACACATCATTTTAAAAATGTTATAATCGGATTCTAGGGACCTTAAATCGTGCTTATTCAATAAAATCTGGATATGCGAATTTTAGCATGAATCCAATACTTCTCTTAGCGAGAGGTAAAAATTATTAACAGATTTCAGTTTGTAATGACAGCATTTGACAAAATTAAGTGTGGAAAACAACATCTTGCATGTGGTGTCCGTTATCTTTAATAATGGGACTGTTTCTTTCCCGATCGCCTGATTTCCAGGTTTGGTTCATTGGCCTCCTCGATCTCCTGATTTGTCCATAGTTGATTTTTTCTTGCAGGGTTACTTCAAGATACGAACTCAAACCTCCTCACATTGGAAGACCTGAAAGGAGTTATTCGCGTAGAAGTCGCTCAAATTGAGAGAGCGATGTTAGAAAGACTGTTTGCAAACTTCGTAAAACGCCTTCAGAAATTCATTAATGATCAGCAAAATGTTTCAATGTATCAAGAGTCAATTTTTCTGACTATAGTTAAGCGAACATCCCTCGTATATGCAATTAGCTTACAACTTCCATGCAGATTTAATGAACTCCTAAACTTATTCAACTAGTTACTAAAATGTCTGGAATGAAACTCAACGCTCATTACTACATTTTGCGTACGTAACTTTGTAGTTAATTTCTAGGTACTTTTCAAACCAAATTAAAAAGCGCAGAAGCGCATATAGTTTCAATAAAACTGTCTATCTCCAGCTTTCAACATTTTCACAAGATGTAGTTCAAAAGCAAAGCATATTTCACGGTGCATATTTGAGAAAATGCGGTACGTTTAAGCATTTTCCACGCAATTTAGGCGGCCATCAGACACGGAACGTTTCTCGTTCGAGCTGAACTCGTTGGTAACGTGACAAACCACCATGTATATTATTCATTTCTGTTGTTTACCCACGGCTTTATTCAAATAGACTCCGCCACGAAACATAAAGCCGCTTAAACTGTATATATAAACAACTTATGAGCATTGTAGCTAGTAATAATTGTAATTGTAGTTGAAAATGAGTTTGTATTGGAGAGAATATTGAATAACGTCGGAAGCGAAGTGTGCGATGTTTCTATTCAGAAGTTATTACATCCTGAAAATTTGTCCTTGTTCATGATAAAACGAAAGCCAGGAAACCATAAAATATTATATACAAGATACAAGAACTCTCTAATCACTTATGCCCGGTTTCTCCACAGCAACTTAAGTTGTTCATTATTAAAGTGCTACTTAATTTTAATTAGGCCTTATATCCCAATTGAATTGCACCAGCAAATTTAAACGCTAACTTAACTTAAGTCACAGTGGTCTGTATTAAGCTGTTTTAATAAAAACAAAAAATAACACTTGGCAACTAGAGATGCACTCGATTTCGAGCTTTGGCCCGGCCCGGCCCGAAACCCGCCTCGATTTCTAGTCGATCATCGAGCCGGGCAGAAGATATTTTTTATCGGGCCGAATCGGGCTAATCATTCTTAAAAATCGAGGCGAGTCAGACTTTTGATTTTGGCCCGGCCCGAAAATTCGAGCTTTTCGGGCCGGCCCGAAAAGTCTCATAGTTCAATCAAACGCACAGTTTCCTTAATCTGGATGAAGTTAAAAAGGATCAAAATGATTTAATAACAACACACTTCACATATTAATAAATAAAAATGTATTATTTTACCTCAAGAATTCAAGGTTAATCATTAAAGCATAATAATTATATTGTGATGTTGCTGTTATTATTGTTATTACTCGTATACTTAAATAAAAGTGATTTTTGTTCCTACTATAATGATTTCTTGTCCTATTTTTGAGCAGAAACAAAGTTAGATAAAAAATCCTTATGTAAATTAAATTATATTTTTTTATATAAGATTTGTGAAAAAGTTGTTTAAATTCTTTGGTAAACAAAGTGTTAAATACTCGTAGGTCTGTAATTTTTATAACAAACGTACACTAGAAGGGTCTCTTTTTTAACTACTTATGTTAACTAATGTTGAAAGTTATAAGAATGTAGAGGTGTCTTATAAGTTTGTCACAAAAAAAGTTAAACATTTCGCCTTAACATAAAAATCAACATGAGGAATGCCGGATGCACCCAATTTCGAGCTTTGGCCCGGCCTGGCCCGAAGCCCGGCCCGATTTCGAGTCAATTTTCGAGCCGGGCTAGCTATTTTTTTTTGTCGAGTCGATCTTCGAGTCGGGCCGGTAATTTTTATTTTCGGGCCGAGTCGATCCAAACCTCAAAGCCCGGCCCGGCCCGGCCCGAATGCATCTCTATTTAAGTGCTACTTATGTTTTACAATTTGACATTTTTGCATGGTTCAGCGGTTTAAGGTGGAACTTAGGATCAAGCAACGACGAGCAAGTTGCTCTGGAGAAACCGGGCATTAGTAGATTAAAAATTAGAATTATATTTAGGACGTTCCATTGTTGGAAAAACTATTTTGAATTTCCAATTAATTAAATGACTAGTCATTTAACTAATGCAAGAAACATGTAGTATGTATTTCCAATCAAGTGCTCATATAAATACACTGTGATTAAATGTAGCACTGATTAAAGAACTGTTGTATTTAAAAACCTCTGAACTTATTTTTAGTCGAAGTAATGGTTACAAGTTAATCACCCTTGATTAAGGTTATTTCGTGTAATTCAAATATTGATTAAATTCATCTAATCAGAGTTTTAACTCTGTTACGGTTAATTTTACGGGAGTACAATTTCACTTCTAAATTAGGTTGATATATTTTTACTTCCTGCTACCCTTGAGGTACAGTCGACTCTCTCTAAATCACACTCTCTTTGAATTTTTCTCTAAATCGAATTATTTTTTTGACATGTTCTACTGTTTATACTTTTATATGTGAAAAATATTCTTTAACACCTTCGCTGCCATGGCGGACATCGCGATATTTCGTTGCCAAGGCGGACACCGGTGTCCGCCAGCGTTTTTTTCGCTTTACGCCAAGCAGACAAAATGTATTGGAAGAAGCATTGAATATGTGTCTGCTGTGGCGCCCTATGATACTTTGACTATCTTGGTTTTTCGATATGTCTTATAGTAACAGTTTTAGAGATGTGTCCGCTATTTGTGTACACTCTGGCGTACGGAAGATAAATTAATATTTTTATTTTAAGAGGCCAATCGGACACGGTAAAAAAATTAGGTATACACATGTGAGTAAATCAGTATTATAAAAAGCAGTTTGTGAAAAATAAATATATATTCTTTATTAATAACGTTACAATATTATACAAAATAAGTTATATTAAAAGGAGAGAAGGCATCTCCATAGCCATATTTACAATTTTTTTCGCACGTTCTGACATGATTTAGATATAACCCTAATGACAGATTATACTACTCTGACGAAAAAAAACTTATAGAATACAACAATTCAACATTATTGCGCATATTGTCCATACAAGTTTATTCGCGTCCGCCAATTTCATTGTGTCCGCTAAAGGTGTCTGCTGTGGCGCAGGAAAAAAGAAAAAATGTGTCCGCTATGGCGCCTTGAGATCTAAAAGCCAGTACGTAATAATACTGCGCCAACGGCAGACACCGGTGTCCGCTGTTATTTTTATTAATAACTAATTAATGAATAAAGATAAAATAAAAATAAAACTTCCAAATTACATAGAATTAACCCTGTTATAAGGTACCAGTTCTGGTTTTCAGGGACAGTTTTGAAATGACCGCTTGGCAGCGAAGGTGTTAAATCGAATTTTCTAAATGGAACTCTATAAATCGAATTTAGACAATGATATAATGTGTATTAAAATATGAAATAAAATATTTAAATTTCAACTTGAAATAACTCTTTTGTTTTTAATTTTAGAGGCATAGTGATAATGAACTTTTATATTCAGATAATAAAAATCTTTTAAATGGTACCATTTTCAATATGGCATTCCATTTAAAAAAATGTTATTTTGTTGAATAAGTCGCGTATTTGATGTTCAATTGTTTTGTATTTTCCACCGTTAAATTTGTCGTATAATATCGCCCAACTTTGTCCATTTAATCGTCTTTCCATCTCTTCAAATAAGAAAGTTAGCAATGGTGGCACGCTTACAGCAGACACACTGTACATCTCAATTTTCTAAAAAAATAAAAATGTCTTTTTTTATAATAACTAAATAAACGTTTTTTTTTTTTCATTGCATATGCATACTCTTTGTAATTTATACAAATGTTCATTTAATTTTCTTTTACTCTCTCTAGTTCGAATTCTCTCTAATTCGAACAAATTCAATTTCCCCTTGCAAATTAAATTTATAGAGAGTCGACTGTACATAATATAGTTTCCAGCATCAATAAATATGTAGGTATTTATTTAAATTAATAAAAGATAAATGTTTGTTATTCATGTATGTTATACAGTGTGTCCCATTTAGAAGTGCCACCATTGGGATCTCGAGAACTATAAGAGATAAGATGACGGTTAAATGGAACTTTTTGTGCGCGTTTGGGAGGCCATCTCAGATGTGCTTTTGTTTTTCCAAAATAATTCATAGGGCACTAGCTAATGACGAAAAACTGAATATTGTTGATTTTTTATTTTTCAAATAACTTCTAAACTATTAGTATTTGAGAAAAACGTTTCAAATATAAAAGATAGATATTTTTATTAACTAACCAGAGGCGTACGAAATAAATTTTTATATCCGTAAATTTTCGAGATACAACACAAACTTATATTTTTTTAAATGGAACCCATATCTTAATTTAGTCTCAAAAAAAATAATTATTTTTTTCTCTTTTCAATGATGTAAGGGTTATTATGTTTTATGTTTGTTTTGCTCCTAAAATTTAATTTTTTTCTTTATTTTTGTGAATTTTCTTATTATTTCGCAAAAAAATTATTATTTTTATTAATTATATTGTATTTGATCGATATAGTTTATTTTATGCCTTCATTACTTAATATTTTTATTTTAGACTCATAATTACAAATTACACTATGATGTGCCAAGGACGACCTGATACAAAATATTATAAAAATTAATTTGATACGAGTTTTGAGCAATTTTTTCTAACGAAATAAATTATTTAAATACAAGGAGTATTTCTAAATAGAAATCTACCAATATTTTCAAAATAATTGTAAATTTAATATATTAAGGAAAAAATAATAATTTTGAAGGCAAAACAAATATAAAACATAATAACCCTTTACAACATTGAAAAGAGAAAAAAATAGTTATTTTTTGAGACTAAAATCAGATATGGGTTCCATTAAAAAAAATATAAGTTTGTAATATATCTCGAAAATTTACGGATATAAAAATTTGTTTCGTACGCCACTGGTCAGTTAATAAAAATATTTATCTTTTATATTTGAAACGTTTTTCTCAATTACCAATAGTTTAGAAGTTATTTGAAAAAGAAAAAATCAACAATAATCAGTTTTTTGTCATTATCTAGTGCCCTATGAGAATTTTTGGAAAAACAAAAGCACATCTGAGATGGCCTCCCAAAGGCGCATAAAAAGTTCCATTTAACCGACATCGTATATCTTATAGTTCCCAATGGTGGCACTTCTAAATGGGACACACTGTATATTTTTAGGCCTGTTCGATATTTTTTTTTTCTGAATTCAAGTACATAATAATTTCGTATTCTAATATGACAAAAATATTAAGAATAAATACAGTTGCAAGTTAAATAAATGTTATTTTTCACCAGGCTATGTCTGTAAATTACAAAAATAGCTATTCTAAAAATTTATTTTATTGCACAAAGGTTAAGACTGACATTAATATTTACCAGAGAATAAATAGAAAAAGTCTATAAAGAAAACAGTTTATAAAAGCAGGGTCAGCTTTCTGTATATTGTTCTAGGCAGTCAGTAGATTCTATCGAGAAATGATATCTATCTAAAAATAATGTTTGTGTTCGACCGGCAGGGCAGAGATCTGGTCGCTACAACTAATCCAAATCTAAATTAGATTTACAACGTAAGTAGAACCTCTGGCTAATTGAATTTGTTACGTAAATGGTGTGTTGCACGCTCTGTGCCATGCAATTAGGAAAAGAATGGAGGAATAACGCTGTGCGTAACCGGAAATGCGTCTCAAACGCAAACCTGAATTCGCACTCGCTCAGATGCTTTGCTCTGCTGTTTCAGCCAAAGCCAACTGGGTCAAGTTTAGTGCCGTGTTTTCTATGCTATGTTTACACTACAGTTGCACAACCCTGGACCATTATTGATCACAATTATAAATACTTTATTGCAGATCTCTAGCTTCAACATTGCTATTTTTCAGTGGATATGGTTCCGACAGAATTTTGCTCAGAAACCACACAATTTTTACAGTAGTACATGTTTAATGGAGAACACGGTAGGCGCTCAATAACAATATACTTTAGCTTTACTTTATGTAAACAATGAATATAACGGATACAGTTTCGTGAACTTCAACTCTACTCATATACTAAAACAATCCTATCTAAAAGTTAAATTGAACGAACCGAGTTTCGCTGAATTGAATTTGGTACGATAGGATATTTTATGTTAAATTAGCAAGCTATTATAATTACATACATGCCGGGAGAGATGACACAGAGCTAGTTTTCCTGAAAGTAATTGTAAGATAATACTGAGACCGTAGTATATGACATTCGTACTGTTGAATTTTGGCATTAAAGTTTTTACAATTTGATATATTTCTATCCCTAACACTTGTAAGTCTTTTGCAGTGATATGTAATGTATGTATCTATAATGTTAAATATTTAATTATTGATAATAAAATAAATAATATTAAATGTACTTCCCAGAAAAAGCCTTCAGTAATGTAACTGGATTTTTGACACTGTCATTTTTACCTCCCACTACCCTAGGTAAGGGAAGTATAGGGATTGTGCTGAAAATAGCTTATAGAGATTTTTGTGAATAAGCACGTTTTGTTGTCCCTAGAAGTTTTTACAATTTGATTTATTTCTATCCCTAACACTTGTAAGTCTTTCGCAGTGATATGTAATGTATGTATCTATAATTTTAAATATTTAATTATTGATAATAAAATAAATAATATTAAATGTACTTCCCAGAAAAAGCCTTCAGTAATGTAACTGGATTTTTGACACTGTCATTTTTACCTCCCGCTACCCTAGGTAAGGGAGGTATAGGGATCTTGCTGAAAATAGCTTATAGAGATTTTTGTGAATAAGCACGTTTTGTTGTCCCTAGAATCCGATTTTAACATTTTTACAATGATGTCTGTAGGTATGTATGTATGTGTGTGTAAGTGTGTCTGTGTGTGTGTGTGTGTGTATGTGTGTGTGTGTCTGTGTGTGTGGATCTTGTGGACACGATTACTCAAATACTATCAATCATAAAAATTTAAAATTTTGTGTACCCATTCTATACTAATGTGGGAAGAGCTCATTAGTTTTTAGTGTATATCGAATAACCGGAAATACCATTTATACAAGATTTTAACAGTTTTTCTTGTAAACAATTCATTGAATATACTTTTTTAGCTATTTTTCCTAATTAAAATTGAACATAATGGTGGTACAATCTTCAATTCTACTATAATAACATTTAGTAAATAATTCTAAATAACTTTAAAATTGAATATATAATATAATTTATTTTCATACATCATTTTGCCTATGCGTCAAACAAAAACATAATTTTAATAACAATTTTGACATATTTAAACAAATGTCACTGACAGGAAGAAATTACATTAACATTAATAATGAAACCGTGTTAAGGAGAATATAAGAATAAAATATTTAATTCTAATGAAATTAAGGTTTATAAAAATAATATATTTTTCATCATACATAAATGTTAGGTGTACAGGATGATCTGATTTAAATTTTCTAATTGCTATTTTTGCAGCGCTATAAATTAATATTAATATACAACTACACATTTACAAAATGGATCATGTACGGGGAAGAATTTACAAAGATTGCGTTTTAGAGCACCTAGAAGTTGATGCTGTTTTTATAAGAAAGTATGTGTGACGATTTTTCCTTAAAGTCTATTAAAATATGATCCAAAACTTTTGAAATTTGGTATTTAAAACTCATATATAATTTGAAACAACATATTAGATTTTAACCATATATGATAAATCGGATGTATAGTACATAATTTGGAGCTCTAACAGATTTTTGGGGAAAAACAAAACATAATCCAAAATTTCGTATTACAGACTTTTCTATTTATTGGACAACAAATTAGATTTAATTTTCAAACGATCAACCGGAAGTGATACTTTACTTAAAGCTCACTGCTATTTTAAACATGGAATTGGCTGGAGGTCATGTGCTGGCCACATCAGATTTTTTTGTTAATTTTCAAACATTCTAATTTTTCGACTGATTTCCAGGGAGTTATGAGATGCATTATAACGGATTATTTTATATATTTATATTTCTCTATCTCTAAATCTATAGAAGATATAGGTAATAAAAATGTTCAATATATCGGACAGAGAATTTTATACTATTTAATATTTGTAATAACATAAATTTCCAAAAAATAATATTTAGAAGATTTTTTTAAGAAACTACTACTTCCGGTAGACCAAAACCTTTTCAGCTCTTCTCATTAATGTTAAATTAAGGAATACATAGTTAAATTGGTCTTTAGTCTTATAAAATTTGAGAAACCGTCCCTCCAACACCCACACATACACACACACCCACACACACATCATTGTAAAAATGTTAAAATATCAAATTCTAGTAACCTTAAAACGTGCTTATTCACTAAAATCTGTATATGCGATTTTTAACACGAATCCAGTACATCTCTTAGCGTGAGGTAATAGTTATTTACATTCGAGTGCGTGTAAGTTGTATTTTAGAGCGCGACAGCTTTGTTTAAGGCACGAGCCCTTAAGGCGAGTACCTTATTAGCTGGAGCGCTGTAAAATACTTCATGCACGAGAATTGTATCAAATTATTTGGCCGACGATAATGAAAATCACTTTTTTTAATGAGATAGGTTGTACTTCTGAAAAGGGTTAGTTTAAAATACTGGGGTTAAGTCAATTTCCAAATTTGATTTTACTTACTTTCATTAAAGTACTTCTTCTAGCGAAAATTTATCTGTAATAATAGACGTTGTTTATTACTGATAATATATTTATTTGCTCATGTTTTCTTCGTAATAAATAATAGGTAGGTGTCGATATTTGACATTTCATAAATGTTCGCCTCGCGTATTTGACAGATATATCGATCGGTGACTATGTCGGTAACGGCGGATTTTTACAATAATAGATGTCGCTGCCGTGATTTTGGTTTATATAAATTAATTTTAAATATAGGAAATGTTAAAGCAAAAAAGAACTCAAGTAGGTAGAACTTTTTTACATGAACTTTATTATAGTAAAGATGATTTCTTTTCTAAATGCCCATAAACTTCCAGTGTATTTTGATTATTTTACCGCATAGTTAGACAAGTTACAACACAGTAAGCGTAAAATGTAGGTTACACTTGCTGTGTATACAATTGTAAAGTTCCCATACACTTCAGGAGGACAAAAAAATATATTAAATTTTTTTGCAAGACCTCATGTTGGAATGTAGCTGTTATAATATATTTAATAGTTGAATGAATGTCAAATTCGGAAGAAGAGATTCGAATACAGAACCTCCGCGTTTATGGCTACCAACAAAAGCGCCCCCGTTAATCCTCAGAAAGATTGCGAAGTTTCATTTGAAATTCAAATCGGATATGATGTGTCGCGTTTTGATACACGACAGTTGCTTTTCGCTGCACACAACATGATTTTCATACTGATTTATGATTCTTTTTCACCTTGCTACATATATCACTTTCCTCAAACTTGAATACCATTGTGTACGAATATAATTATAGAGTTTCAGAACAAAGTGTATGCGAAGTGAAAAAGGGTAAAGTGCAAAATTATTCACGGTGGAATGCATTCTACAATGCAGTTGACGTCAGCACGCAATAAAAGTCTCATTTATTGATGATGTTAACGAGGTGTTTACGTACCATGTAATTAATATTGGTTTATAGTAGACCGCAAATTTTATTCCAAAATATTTTGTGATGGAACGGATTACGAATAAATAAATTTAATTCTTGTCGCAAGCTGTGAAGCTTTATAAAATGATAACTTGATGCTCTTAAAAGAGATTTGCTTGCATCACAAATAGATTTTAAAATTTTATATTCTTGTCAACGCTTGCTGACAAAGTTTTAACTCAAAGAGCTGCATTATGATTAACTTTTTAGTTTTTGCTGTAGCACTTATGATTATAAACAGTCATAAATGAGTAATGAAAAATAAATATTAAAAATAAATACATAATGCTGGAAAATGTATTAAATTTGTTTGCATATAATTAATGTTCTAATTTTCAATGCTCATAATTAATCATATAATAGTTATTTATGCACGGACGTATCATAATTTGACAATTATACACGAATTTATTTCACATAAACGTTATTTTATAGCCCGCGGGCCTCATTATAGCCCACCTGGCTATAATGAAACGTCAAACCAAATTATAACCTACAATATAAACAATTTAAACAGGCAACATGAAAAGTTTTTATCACAAATCCAAAATTTTTATATTCTTTAATGAAAAATGAAAATTAATTTTGTGATATTTATATGGAAAGCACGGAGATACACAAAATAAAACTCAAATGACATAACTAATAAACAAACAATAAACTGTTGTTTTCCGCTTTCATAGCAACACTAGAATACTGGATGTACGAGGACAAATTCTTTTCGCTACAATTTTTCTTTGAAAATTTTTGTCCGTGCATAAAGTTTTGTATGTACCACGAGCGTAACTTGCTTTTATGGCCTTTGACGTCGCAGGCCTTAAAAGCCTCCTTACGCTCTTAATACATAAATAACTATTAAGTAACAAGGAATGTAAGTACATCTTTATATCCGAGGAAGTTGTACTAGACCGAGGCGTACGCCGAGGTCCTAGTAACTTGCGAGGAGGTTAAGATGTATGTACATTCCGTGATACTTATTATATTTTTAGCGCTACTAAAAGATTATGCTTAAATATTCAAAAATATATCCTGGTTAACATCTGTCATCAATATTATTCTTTTTTTACTACAATTTTCAATTCAAGTTACCTGTGATTATTTTCCTAGGAATGTAAGTAAATTTATTAAGTTCCGTCGTCAAGAAAAAATTATAAACAAATATAAAAGGTAACTTTGGTTGCAATACATACTTACAATACAAGTAGCGCGAAAAATTATTTTTTGCCCTCCTGAAGTGTAATGGGAACTGTACAATTGTATACACAGCAAGTGTAATCTACATTTTACGCTTACTGTGTTGTAACTTGTCTAACTATGCGGTAAAATAATCAAAATACACTGGACGTTTATGGGCATTTAGAAAAGAAATCATCTTTACTATAATAAAGTTCATGTAAAAAAGTACTACCTACTTAAGTTATTTTTTTACTTTAACATATCCTATATTTAAAATTAATTTATATAAACCAAAATCACGGCAGTCATTATTGTAAAAATCTGCCATTACCGACATAGTCACCAATCGATATACCTGTCAAATACGCGAGGCGAACATTTCTGAAATGTCAAATATCGACACCTACCTATTATTTATTACGAAGAAAACATCAGCAAATAAATATATTATCAGTCATAAACAACGTCTATTATTACAGATAAATTGACTTAACCCCAGTATTTTAAACTAACCCTTTTCAGAAGTACAACCTATCTCATTAAAAAAAGTGATTTTCATTATCGTCGGCCAAAAAATTTTATACAATTCTCGACAAATCGACAATTTTTTTTTTATTGGCCCCATTATTGTTTTCAAAGCATTTCGTTTCTTGAGACTAATTTCTGAATCTATTTTTAGCTTTTTTAGCTGAGAAAATAGGTACATCTTTAATGTATTATCTGTACTATGTTACACATATAACTTCGTCAAGTCAATAGAAATAGAATACGCTAGATAGATCCTAGTCATACAAAAATCTCATTTTACCAAATATTTGCAGTTACAGTAACATTGTTATTCGAGCTCCGCGATATAATGTTCCCCTATTTGTAGAACACGCTGTGTATAGTATCGTATAAAATAACAAATAAATAAATATGAATTCATACGAGTACATACCGTGAGTATTTTTTAACGTGAAACATTGGGTTTGTCATGTCCATGGTTACGATTTGACATTTGATTGATTGATTGATTGATTGACAGCAATGTATTTGCGTGTCCCATTTAAAATGAAACATAGGGAACGAATTTGAAAGATGTATTATATTATGTAAGAAATTTAGCCAAATCAGAAAACCACTCGAGAGCACTAAACATATTCCGGGCACAAGATGCACAGAATATTTTTTCTGCAACTAAATTTAATTTTTAGAAAGCAGGTATAATTATTTAAACAAAATTAACCTCTAATGACGTCTTGTCAATATGACAGATAACCGCTGAATTTTCCTATATTACGACTTGACATTTGATTGACTAATATATTTGCCTATCCCATTTAAAACATAGGGAATGAATTTGACAGAGTATTATATTTAAATATTGTAAGAAATTTGGCCAAGTCAGAAAATCACTCGAGCACAAGGTACACTAAATTTAATTTAGAAAGCAGGTATAATTATTTAAACAAAATTAACATCTATTGATGTCTTATCAAATGTCAAATTCGTTCCCTATGTTTCATTTTAAATGGGACACGCAAATACATTGCTGTCAATCAAATGTCGAATCGTAACCATGGATATGACAAACCCAATGTTTCCGGTTAAAAAATACTCACGGTATATAAAAGCTGTTGTGGGAATTGCAGAACAAAGATAACTTCTGCAATAAATAACAACAAAAGATATAATTTTACATATTGGAAAAAATAGAGGTGAAATAAAGTTTGGTTAGAGCGTGGCTTCCCTAAAGTTTGAAGGAAAAATTGTAAGTTAGGCGTTCCCTAAATCCTACGCTGTGCGCTGTACGGTTTCATTGTGCGAGTGTGGTCGCACTTTAATTAAGTTTTGCAAACACTTTTCTCGCCGCAAACTTACAGCCACGACGCATTGGAATTTTATACCAGACATTTAATCCAACAAACGAACGGCTGCCTTGCATTTCATTTCATATATTACCAAGCGCGGGATAAAATATTTAGTGTCTCGGTTTTCACTGTGATTAAATCCCATCGATTCCTCTAGACTCAGACGATGAAATCTCAACGTCATAACACAAAAAAAGAATCAGCTGGATACAGCACGTCGGAGGAAGCACACTTGATGGAAACGAATAAAAAATACATCAGATATTCCTAGGGGATTTTACCTGCTCCATCGATCCAAACCGACACCTACAGATGTTATTTTTTTTCAGTAAAAATTCCTCTTGAAAAGTTGTAAATACGGTTAACCTACTTCTTAATTTGTCGTGTTTGTTTTAAGTTTCTTTAACACTGCAAACATGAATTTAAAGAGAAAGGCGGAAAAATGAAAGCTGAAAAGGCAAAGAGAAGTTCGTAATTTAATAATATTCTTATTTCATCTCTTCCGACGGGATTTTCCGCATTTTATTTATCTTAAAGTGGAATAAATATTGACAAACAACTCGAGCTCTGATTGTCAGAAGAATAGACGTATTTACTTTCAAAATTACTTTGTTTACCTACAAAGAGTACGGTATACATACCAATATAGAATAATATTATATTTTTCAATGGTTCTTCAACGAGAAATATGTTTTTATAAAGCATTATGCATATGTATATGTACAAATAAATAGACAGCGCCGACCTAGCAAACAAAATTACGGTTTTAGTGAAGTAACAAGGTTACATTTTACGTCAGAATATTTTTACAATTTTTACTTTGAAAAATATTTACAATAAATGCAAATAATGGGACGTCAAATGTTATGTGATACAATGGGGGATCTAATAATTCTTACAAAAATACCTAGACAATAGTATGAGAAATAAATACTTAAGAATAACTTTTCAATAGATAGATTTAAGATGAAAAATTCGTTTAGCTTTACAAAAGATATTGTATGATTGAAATCACACTAGAATTATATAGAATGAGATACATGGTCTATATTTTATAGAATTTTATTTTAAATATATTCAGCTATAATATCCCGAGGACATTGATAATTACGAAATAATTTTATGACAGTTACCGAAAGCGCGTTGCTCGGTAATAACCCGACGCCGAAGGCGGAGGTGGTGTTACCTAAAAGCAACGTGCTTGAGGAAGTGTGATAAAATTATAAGTATTTATCAATGATCGAGGGTTATTCGGTGAGAAAATTTTTTGCAATTTTAACATTAAATTTGCCTAAAATTTTTATTTGACAGAATTTTTGTATCTAACATAGCCCAGTAGATGTCACTAGTAGCTATGAACGTGAATGTGGCTATGAATATGTTCAATGTGAAGTGTGCAATGAGAATGAGACCTCTTTGAGTGAGACCAAAGAGAAGAAGATAAGACATACAAAGTCCATAAATATTCTTCACATTTAGTTTTTTATTTAATACAGTATTTTTTGATGTGTTTTCTTCTATAAACTGTTTGTTACTTAGCAACTTAGTGACATAAGTGATAATTGTCTTAGGATAATTATCAGTGTAAGTTTGTTTTGATTGGTTACTTTCACACACGTGGTCAGCAATAAAGGGATTCAATACGATAATTTTTTAACCAAAAAAATTTCAAAGTAATTTCTTTCGACAATAATATACTTCACTATTTTTATGGGGACTCGTAGCCTTGTGCGTGAGTGTCTAGTCGCGAAACTAGCGACCCGGGTCAATTCCCAACGGCGCCAAAAATTATTTTGTAATGACGCATAGTCCGCACAACCGAAATCTGAATACAAAGCAGATTGACACACCCAGCATTTGGTAATATTCCGTGATGAAAAAATTATATTTATTTATTTGTTTTACTATTTTTCCTTCCACTTCCTAAAAATTCCCAACCAATCTTTCAAACTATCTCTTTAAGACCGGTAATATAAACGTCTATTCAAATTTAGTTCCATAGTAAATTTAATTAAATGAACAAATGCAACGCGAATTTTTGACAGCAATTTAAATGTCATAAGCTCGTGGATTGATTCTAATTTGTTCATTTTATTAAATTTTCTATGGAACTTAATTGCACAGGACGTTTTGAATAGGCCTATTTTGTAACTCACTGGTTAATTTTTAACAACTGGTTAAAAAAAATATCAGTCAAGTATGTGGAACAAAAAATTAGATTTTAGTTGTCAAATCAACATCTACTGGATAAAATTTTCAACAAGTTGTTAAAAATTAACCACTTTGTTACAAAACTGTTTTCATCATGGACCTAAATATTCTTGAAATATATGCTATTTTAAGTTATATTTACATAAAAATAAATGAATATTATAACACTGTATAAGTCTACATACTTTATAATTACAGGTGTATTTAAATTATTAAGTTCAATGCAAGAAATTTAAGTTAAAATAAAAACTGTTTGAAAACTGCTGTACAGGAATGTTAGCCCCTCCTTTCGAATTTGAATTTCTTAACTTCCATTAGTAGTAATCCCCACCTCCTAACATGCTATTTGTAATGGATGTATAGGTGGTCTCTCGGTCGCCAATCAAAATATTTTCATATTAGTGTCGAAGCGCTATAACAAAAAACCCTTTATTTCCGAAATATCTCAATTATACCATTTCATTTTTTTATTAATATTCATTATTCAGCATATACATTCGTATTTTTTTACTATTTTCCTTTAATTCGATTGAGCCGTAATCCCCCATTGAAAACCGTTAAAGCTGACTTAAAATCTGGTAAAGCTGTCAAATTATAAATCATGATTCTAAAATGCTCTCTGGTTAATTCTTTATTTTCATTCACAACAATACTTTAAAAAATTATAAAACTAACTTAACTTCAAATGCCAAATAAATAATTAGGTATTTAAAATGGTCTACCTTCTTTTCTTACTAATATTTATTTCTGAAGTGTAGCTTCTATATGAAGGACTTTTCTTACTCTCAATAATTTTCTCGTGATCGTAGTATAACAGACAAAAATTCAAAATAAATTTTGAAACTTTATCACTTTCGCAAAATGTCAAAACTTATACTTCACCAAGAATGTTGAAGTATTCGCTAGAGGCATTGACGCTCAAAATATGCAGGTACATCGCCTACTTATATGATTTCAAAGTTTTATATTTATATATTTATATTTATACAAAATTAGTTATTTTTAGTTTGACATTTCGTAATCTATACATCTACATAATGTAGATTAGAAGTAAAAATTTCATATTTCGACCTTTGAATATTCCTTGTCACTTAGCGGCTTTTGAGTTTAGAAATGATAATCTGTATTCATCATTTGATTACTTTGTGATGCGACATATCCATTTGCTAATTAAGAGGTTTATGATCAAAGCAACGATAGATAGGCTTTGAGAAATGTAACATGAGTTGGGTTTAGTTTCAGATTTCACGCAACAGCTGTCACAGATCTACGAGCAACATGCGGAAGAACTCCAACTACTGGTGTCCAACTTCCGGAAACGAAATGGCGAGCTACGCAAAGAGCGGCCAGCTTGCCCAAGCTCATTGTTTCAAACATGGGAGACCTTACTCCAAGAAGTAGAGATTGATTCTCAAGCCCACAGCGACATCGCTAGTATTTTAGGCAGACAAGTGTCTAGGCCTTTACTGGAGCGCTCGTTTCATAGAAAAATCCAATCGAGGAAAGTGTTTACGCATCGCGAGTCTTATGAGACTATTATAAGTAAAACTGAAGAAAAGTTGACAAAGACAAGACAAGATTATAAAAATGCGTATTTGAGTTATCTGTCGCAACCTACTCCGGCGTCATTGTCAGGGTATTTTGATGCTCATAATGCGTATGTGCAACAATTGCATGCTACCAATGGCATGCTGGATGAATACAGCAAGGAGACTTTGCCACAGCTGTTACAGGTTAGTCTACTAAATTTACAATTTTTTTTTTATTGATAGGTTTTTGTCTAACACAGAAACAAGTATTTTTTCGGTGAAATTCAGTTTTATTTTTGCTTTCCGTCACCTTTAGGTAAGGAAGGTATTGTCTTTGGTCAAAAAATGCAATGATGAGTTTTTAATAATTTTCAGGATAGAATACGATTTTACTAGTTTTACGATGATGTCTGTATTAGTGCTATGAGGATCCGACAAAACATGGATCCGAGGTCCCGGATTTCAAAATATCCGGTTCCTCGGATAACCAATGTTCGGATATTGAAGCGGATATACGTAAATTTAACTCGGATTTGGATTCGGATCCTGATTTGAATCCGGATCCATCTGGAAGTGAATTCAAATTCAAACCGTTACAGTGGGTCTGTTTATCTTTACAGCGGTCTGTAAACAGCAATAAATTTTATAATACCCCTCTAAAATAGACAGGTAGCTGGTGCAAATACGAGAAGGATATTTCTTAGAATATTGAATTCTGTAGTTCTAAAATTTTAACATTCATTACAACAAATACTTCAAAGAAAACGAGATTAAGATTAAATTTGAGAAATAATGATTACAGGTTCATTGCAAGTGTCGAAATACCTATTTATTTATATCGTGCACGTGTTTCACATAAAAGGGATTGTTTTTCCATGTCTAAAATCCGATACTCATACTCATATTCATATTCGGATCCGGATCCAAAATCCAATACTCAGATTCGGATCCAAAATCCGATACTCAGATCCGGATCCAAAATCCAATACTCAGATACGGATCCAAAATCCGATACTGAGATTTGGATCCGAGATCCGGATAGTTCAACATTCAATTATCCGGATATCCGGATATTTTTGGATCCGAAACCAAAACTATCCGGATCCGGATCCCACCACTAGTCTGTATATGTGTGTCCATGTGTGTGCCCGTGTGTGTGTGTGTGTGTGTGTGTGTGTGTGTGTGTGTATCTGTCTGTGTGTGACAAATTTTTCTCCGTCGATAACTCCAATACTACAGTTCTAAAAATTATAATTCTTTCGTATTCCTTTACTTTGCAACCATATAAAGACCTGATCAGATTTTGGTTATAATTGTGTCAACCGGATGTTCTCTTATTTGAAGTTCTTAACAGTTTTTCTTGAAAAAACTCAGTTAAATATCATTTTTTGACATTTTATGTGATGATCAATATGAAAGAATATCTTATTGTCTACACGATTTGATTACACACTTTCCTTCATATTCAATAGATATAGAGTTAAAGAACTATAAAGAGATTAACTTTCATACATTAGACAACTGTGCTATAATAATGGAAATAGCTGATATGTTCAAAAATTCTAATTGCCAGATGTCAGTGTTAAGTGCAGTTTACATAGTGTTTTTTTTCAAGGAACTCTCGGTATGGAATTTGTAGAAAATAGTATATATTCGTGTTACAATTTTACTGGCTATATAAAATCTTTTTCAAGGCTCTTTTGGTACGGGATTTGTACAAAATACATCAAATTGACAGAAGGTTTTGTGCTGGCCACATAAGATTTTTTTAACATAGACTCCTTTAATGTCAAAACATATTTTCCATCAATTCTCCAACATCTTTAATTCATCCAAAAATGATTAATCTTGGTGTGCCAAATAAACTTCTTCGGATGAAGTTTTCTAATGTTCTTATTATTCCTTCGTCC
Source organism: Ophonus ardosiacus (assembly GCA_943142095.1). Lineage (NCBI taxonomy): Eukaryota > Metazoa > Arthropoda > Insecta > Coleoptera > Carabidae > Ophonus > Ophonus ardosiacus. The sequence continues at coordinate 8,274,387 of OW964823.1, read as the reverse complement.
TAGAAGTAGTGGTGGATCCAATTATCATCAAAAGTTAAAGATGAATCTCCAAATTTGGTTCGACGGTCATCCAGAAGCTATTTTTGCAAACACTCTTTCCAATATCTCTCTGTCAATTTGGGCGACTTCTACGCGAATAGCTTCTTTCAGTTCTTTCAATGTGCGGGGATTGTGTTCATATGTACGTATCACATTGAAAGAACTTAAAGAAACTTCGTAGAACGCCTCCAGAAATGCATTATTGATAACGGACACCACATGTAAGATGTTGTTTTCCACACTTAATTTTGTCAAATGCTATGTCATTACGAACTCAAATCTGTCAATAATTTTTTTCTCTTAAGGCGATTTCCGGTGCTTCGCTAAACAGCACTTTAGTAGAAATCAAACTACACTCGTAAATATTAAGTTATAACTTCAAACTTGATACCATTGTATAGCAGATAGATCAATGCATGGGGCTGACCAATTATTTTGCATAATTATTAATTTCTATTGCATTTAAATTTAGTTCAAAAAACATCATAAAAATGGCTATTTAAAATTGATTTTTAACACGAAAACTGTACTTTATACAAAAAATGTTTGGGTCACCCCCATAGCGCCCACCTTTAGTAGTAAGTCTGTGAAAAAAAAACTGAATTATCTCTTTTAGTTTAGCTGTGATTTGATTTCTACTAAACCCCTTTTTGCCGCTTATTTCAGAAATCGGAACGATAGATTATGGACAAGAAAGTGTTAGGAGAATATGTTCCCCCTCTACTACACACATCTCCTCTCTCACTCCAACAATTTGCTTCACAACACGGGCTGAGTTTTCCCCTTATGCTTTAAACAAGGACAAACACATATAAAAGCAGACAGAGAGAAATAAACTTAGCAATATTGAAAGTAGTGGGGGAACGTAAGAAGTTTGTCTGCACTAGTGTCATACTAGCTACAAAACTGATAACGCTGAGCGACCGGCAATGCTCTTAAGCAAAAAGTATCAATTTTGTGACGTTTTAAAAAAGTCCGTCCTTTCTGCCCAATCCTGTACAATGACGTTTAAATTCAGCTGTCCATCTTTTCATGATAGAGTTCCCGTAAACAGCGTCCAATTCGGCTTTAATGCGAGCAGACGAATTGCCTTTTAAATGCAAGGTTTTTAACTATAGCACAATTCGACTGACATAATTGACTAGGGGCTGGTTTTTCAATATCTGGTTAAAATTTTAACTAAGAGTTAAATAAACAAAATTGAAACGAAATAAACTGTCAAATGACAGATTTATCATTGCTGTCAACAAAACGATGCAATATTGTTACTTAATTAGAAGTTACAATGGGGTCATTTAAAAAAAAATAATTGTCGATTTTTTTTTATAAAATCATGAAATCCATCTCATTTAATAAATATAGTAATAGAAAATAATTTGAAATATGCGACTTTTCATTCATAAATTTGCTAATAAACTATCGCGCTTTTAAACACGGACTAAATTTGTGACAACACAAATTCATACTCACATAAAGACAATTCTCTCTCACACACACACGCTTCACAACATGAAACAGTAACCTAACCTAAAAGTGTGACAGCTGACAGCAAAATATACAAGAGAGAAGATTATTATTACTTTCTATTTCTTTAAAAGTACTAGTGCAGTATAAGGAATGCAAATTAACCATTTATTTAAATAAATATCAAACCAAATAATCATAGTTCTAAATTAAACCGGCTGGACTGTCGTATCGGTGAATATGTGTCGTCAGCCGTTGAAATATTTGAAATTAAACGCAACTTTTAAAAAATCATATCTCTGATTCTAAAGACTTGTAAGATGTAAAACATACACATACATGTTTAATTTGACCTATTTTTCCAAGAAAAAAATAAATCAGAAAATGTGAAATGACCCCATTTTAACCAGAGATTGTAAAACCGGCCATAAGCGTCCAATATGACTGAAATTTTCAGAGGTATATTTCAAAGCTTAATCATTTGTAGCCAGAAAAATTTTGATGATTAACAACATCTACATCTTGAGGCTAAAAACTTATAATTTATCAATGCCTCCTCATTAATCGTTAACGGCTCTGAATATTACCATGTAAAAACAGTTCGTAATATAGTCAAATTATTGTCTTTAACATCAAGTTCTTTATCAAAGATTCTCGTATTCTGACGCGGTCGGTATAAAACATCATGGAAAGTAGATAAATTAATGAATATACAGAAAACAAAGAGAAATTTAAAATTCTCTCCGCTCCGGTAAATTGAATCGGACAAGAAAAACAAATCGCACAAACATTTCCTGTTCACTTTAGTGATTGTAAAATGGAAAAACGGAGCTTTCAAACAGAGGCTGGACTGAGGCGTCAAGTCCCGGCCTCAATCAAACCTCTCCGGATGCAAATGATGTCTGATGAATACGTAATGTCCGGTCGGAAGTGCTTCGTGATTGACTTAAAGGTACATTCACTATTCGCTATTAAATTTGAATCCAGCTAATTTCATGCTGGCTTAAAATTGTAAACTAAGCAAAGGCATCTGCATGTAGCCATTTACAACGAAAATTTTGACCCGGCGGATTGCATTATTATATTATTTATGTCTTACTAGTATGTTATTGTTTTATAACAACCTCAACATTAGGTCCGTTATTGAGTAAATAATGCCCTAGGGCGTATTAAGTTGCTATGGTAATGTTGACAACAAACTGAGGTTAATAATACTGATACTAACATAAAATGCAGTTAAGGTTAAGAAGCATTGTGAATTGTAGTCGTTTATAATCATATTTGTTTCATCACAAATACAAACCAGCATACTTCTTATTCTTAGCAATAACATTGCTCGTCCATATTGACAGAAATATACCACAAGAAATATATTTTTTGTTTGAAAAAATGCTTTGTTTAAAGAAACAAAATATTACCTAGATACCGCATTCACAGGCTACTTTGTAAGTTGTATTAAAATTTTGTGATTTATTATTTCTTCTAGTCAGACAAAATGTTTATTAAGATTTTCTAGTAAGACATAAAACGTTGAAGGCACCACGGGTGTTAAACGACAATAATGCCTTCGGGCAACGTACTCGCCTCGGGCCAGAGGCCCTCGACAGTACATTGTTGACCTCAGGCATTATTGTCCTTATAACAACCCTTGGTACCTTAATTATTATTTTGACCAAAATTAATTAGAATTACTCCTATATTTAAAACGTTGTTTGTTTTTACATATATCTCAGCTCAGTTCATTTTAACTCAGCTGAGCAAATATATTTCATATAGAACACTCTATTAAAAATCTAGCCATAGGCGTTTATCATAGAAAAAAAGATATTCCTTGTACAAAAGGTACCAATTAATTAAGAAAATATTTTAAATAAAAGTTGTAGATAATTAAATTCTACGCCTAAATCACTATGCAGATTTAATTTTACTCTTTTGGAAACCTGTAAAATCGAATTTGAAATTGTATAAATATTGCTTATTTGTATAGTGACAGCTATGGAATTGAACAAAGTTACAAAGAAATGCGTATCGTTTGAACTGTCAAACATTCGGTTTTCAAATAAAAGTTACAGATAATTCAACTCCGCACTTAAAACACAAATGTAATTTTTAAAATCTAACACTATTATTATTATATTTTTACCTCCCGCTGCCCTTGGTAAGGGAGGTATAGGGATCGTGCTAAAAATCACATATCGAGATTTTAGTAAATAACCACGTTTTAAGGTCCCTAGAATCCAATTTCAACATTTTCACGATGATGTCTGTATGTGTGTGTGTATGTATGTGTGTGTGTATGTGTATGGATTTTGTCTTCACTCTAACTCAAATACTATCATTCAAAAAATTCTGAAACCTTGTATTTATAAAGTAATAAAAATTTCTGGATTGCAGTCACAAAATTTTATTTAAATTCTCGGGTCGACCGGTTTCGAGCTCCACATGAGCCTTCCTCAGGAGATGAGAATTAAGAAAATTTTAGATACATGGCAAAAAAATGAAAACGTAAGTGCAACATAAAGCATATGGATTTCGTCAAAAGATAAAAAAATAAATTATATAAAACTTTTATAAAAAAAAAACTAAGAACAAATGTTCTACGTGAACCACACCCATGGAACTACTTAAGTAAAGTGTGGTTCACGTAGAACCACACCCATGGAACTACTTAAGTAAAGTATGGTTCACGTAGAACATTTGTTCTTAGTTTTTTATAAAAGTTTTATATAATTTATTTTATTTATTTTTTTATCTTGTGACGAAATCCATGTGCTTTATGTTGCACTTACGTTTTCATTTTTTTGCCATGTATTTAAAATTTTCTTAATTCTCATCTCCTGAGGAAGGCTCATGTGGAGCTCGAAACCGGTCGACCCGAGAATTTAAATAAAATTTTGTGACTGCAATCCAGAAATTTTGATTACTTCATCACTATATCCAGTCAAGGAACTTTTTCTATCATCTTGTATTTATACCCTATTCTAATATGAAAAGAAGCCATTAGATTTTGGTGTAAATCGGAAAACCGGAAATGGCACTTTACCTGAAGCTCATAATGGTTTTTCTACAAAAAATATCATTAAATGCCATTTTTTCGCATTTTATGTCTTATGAAAATTAAAGATTATTGAATTTTCTACAGGAATACATTAATACTTTTTCTATATATTTTACAGATAAATTTAAAAATATTTTTTTTTTATTAGTCGCGAATGTAACTGACAGTAAATGTCACTGTCAAAAAACTAATCACTTCAAATTAATTATAGTGACATTTTAAAAAGAAAATAGTAAATAAAGCAATAGTTTTCTGCAATGGAACAGTTTGCAGCGTTAGTAAATACGTAATGTATTTAAATTAATAAAAATTACATAGCGGGAGGTTTTGTGTTGGCCACATCAGATTTTTTTTATACATTTTGTAACCTATAAAATGAAATTTCTGACAGTTCAAACGATGTAAATTTCTTTGTAATTCTGTTTGAATGGCTATCGCTATAAATGAGCAATATATCTACAATTTCAAATTCAATATTGAAGGATTATAAATCAGTTTAGTTATTTAGGCGTCGAATTTAATTGTCTACAACTTTCATTTGAAATATTTTTGTCTAAAATTAATTGGGAACTTTGGCGCAAGGAAAAACTGATTTCCCATGTTAAGCACCTATAGCCAGATTTTTAATTCACAACCTGTATAATATAGGTAATAGTTAAACAAATTAGTGGATTACAACTTTGTAAACATTAATGAAAATTCATGTAACACCACGAAAAATAATTGCATCTTTTATTAAGATGCAAACCAACGTACTTAACAAAGCAGCCTTGTAGGTATATAATGAAGAGATATTATTACACGAAATTTATCAGATCCCAAATTTTGTAGATAAACACGTATTTTCAAAACAATGTTATCTGTCTGGTACATGAAATTTTTAGCATATAAGTTGATTAGTCTTGCTTCCTATGTCGGATGTAATTGCGAGCACATTCTGTGTGTCTTATTATAACCCATCTGCATCCGCTGGCGTTATTAGAAGCCGTCTCTTGTGATTTCTACGTCGTGTTTTTGTTAGATGGAACAGAACAGTTCGCTGCACATTTGATTCAATCTCAAATTGTTAAATTCCCAGCAGTTCGTTAATTAAACAACAGCCCACGTTATATTTTATTACATATAATTGAAGAGTAATTCAAGTAATGAATACAATTACGATAAAAACGGAATTGACATTGGAAATAATGAGTATCGGTTGCCTTGTTTCATTCATCAATAATGCTAATGAAAACAAATAGTACGAATAGTTTACATTGTTTTATGCCCTGTTGCACCGTATCACTATATAACTTACACTTAGCAAGTACCGCTTAAAAATAAGTGACATTTACATAGTAGCACTAGTTCCACTTTACTAAGCATCACTTGCTAATATCAATTTGGAAAATTTGACTTTTTTTATTGTTTCTATACTCACCTGGTCTATAATTTAGAATAAACAATTTTTTTCCAAGGCCTACCAATTTTCCAGAAAAATATTTAACTTTGATTTTTTAAATGAAACAACCTGTATATTTTTACGGAATAAAATTCTAAATAAATTTCTCTTTGCAATGATGTATAACAAGTTCGGGTTTACCTTTAAATTATGTCTAATAAAGCAAATAGAAATACGATAAAAGTAGGCTGTGATATTCTATTGTTTATACCAGTAACATCTGTCACAAATAAAAGTATTAATAATTTCGTAAATCATCAATACTAGTAATTCTATTACTTGCTTTATTAGACATAATTTTAATCAAAGGAAAACCCCTACGTAGCCAATGTTCATGTGTGACAGAAGTTACAGGTATAAACAATAGAATATCATAGCCTACTTTTATCATATTTCTATTTGCTTTATAGGACATAATTTAAAGATAAATCCTCACTTGTTACACATCATTGTAAAAAGAAATTTATTAAGAATCTTATTCTGTCAAAATATACAGGGTGTTCTATTTAAAAAATTAAAGTTAAACATTTTTTCAAAAAATTGGTAGGCCTTGGAAAAAAATTGTTTATGCTAAATTATAGATCAGGTTGTATTAAACAACTTTTGTATTTAACTTTTTTTTGTATCTGTAATATTTCAGAAGATATAAGCTGGACAATGAAAAATCAACCACCCTGTATAGGCGTAGTTAGAAGTTTGCAAAGGGATTTGTTTATATATTTATATCATTTGCAAATACAAGTTCTTGATTAAAATTTATATTAATTTCAATGTACGGTAACTTCATCTGATCTCGATAAATTAATTGGGAATTTAGTCTTAGCAAACAATTATTGACGCGCCACTGGAATATCTTTGAAGGCCTAATTCATTACTCCAGCTCATTTTGAAATAAAAGATTCGATATACAGTATTAGCCATAAAGTTAGCAACTTAAAAAAAATTCAATTGCTCCAATGTAAAAACTGGGATTTCAGAAATAAATTACTGCAGTATTAGTGTCTTGAACCAAGTTTAATTTACATTAAAATAATTTGCATTATGTTAACAAAAATTGATTCACTTGATAACAATTGGAGATTTTATCAATCGAAACTTTGTGTAACTCAAAAATATAAAGACAATGAAAGTTCGAAATACTTCTTTTATTCTTAAAAATTTATTTATGTGCAAAAAAATATTTTTTATTTGGACATAAAAATAAAAATAGCAACTTTTATAAAATTAATATAAAAACTAAATTTTCTAATATTTAGTGTAATAACCGGAACCACGAGAATTTATTACTTCTTCTCGTTTGATCATGAATTCAAGTAATTTTGTTATTACATTTCTATTAATTAATCTTAGTTCATCACTAAATAATACTCTTTTCCACATGTCAGTTGTCCAGTTTACATGATTTTCTGCAAAAAAATAATCGGGCCTTCACGATCTTCTTCGAAAGAAGTGGTTTCTTTGCAGGCCGACGACTATAAAGTTCTCCGGCAACTAATATTCTTCTTCCCTGTCTTAAAGATATTTTATCTTTAACATTACTTAGTAGAAAGCCTAAAATTTTCTTTGATGATAACAACGGATTTTTAACGATATGTGTTTTATCATTCTGTCGCTTCGGTTTGATGTTTTTTTTTTTGTCTACTAGAAATTGTAGAAGGCTCAATATTACCCTTCCTTCGAAAATGGATTATTATTCGTGCTATTGTAGATTTATGCAAATTAAAGTTCTTCGACATTTTATTCCGCGAAGCACCATTTTCATATGATTTAATTATTAAATTGCGAAATTCTTTAGTCAAAGTCTTATTACGACCCATAATTTTGAAGTACTAATTTATATTTTTTAAACAATTATACGATATAAACGTTGAAATTGAGAAAATAAAGACATTCATTATGTTGTTGCTATTTTTATGTCCAGACAAAAGTAAGAATTATGCAAATTAAATAAATTCTATAAATTTAATATAAATCATTTTAATATAAAATAAACTTATTTTAAGAGGTTATTCTTTATGTAATTTATTTTCAATATTCTTATGTTCACTTCAGAGAAATAGAAATTTTTTAAAAGTTGCTATCTTTATGGCCAATACTGTAAATGACAAATTTTCTAAATTCTTAGTATGGTGATTTATTTGGTCGTTATAGGAGCTGGAAGACATCTACACCGACCTCTGTTCCACATTATCCGAAGCTGTTTTACAAGGCGCTGAAGTTGTCTCAGCCAGGGTAAGTTCATAACACAACAACAACCCATCCAAGTTTGAAAATTTAAATTATTGTTAGGCGATGGAACAGTACAAACGGTACGAAGGCCTAAGCACCCAATGCCGAGCCGTTTCGGGACCCACCGACCTCGCACAGTTCGTTCGTTCTTTACCTCAATCACCTCCCAATCGCTCCCTCATGAAGAGGCTGTTCACACCGCCTTCACCACCTCAACATGATTCCGTCGAAGGCGATGAGAAGGCAGAACCTCCCCCTGAGAGTTTACCACCTCCCTTAAGAGATGAGTTAGTTGTTGATCGGCTAGCTTCCGTGCAATTGAAACCGTCACATGATGCACTCAGAAAAGAGGCTCAAGATTTAGAACTACAAATTAAACAAACTCAAGATTCGTTGGATACTCTAATGAGGGTTCAACAACGGTCGTTGGAGTCGAATTTGTATAATAAAGTGAATGAGGTTCAGGAGGATATTAGCATGAAGAGATTTGATTTGCGCGTCGCCCAGATTCATCTCTCTGCCATACACCATCAGGTGAGTTTTTTTTTAAGTTTTATATTACCAAAGATATCCGTTGACGGTTCTGTAAGTGCAGCTGTCATGGCGACGAGTAAGACGACAGACATATCACAAAAGCTATTTGTGTATTAAGAGCGCAAAATGCGACATTGTCGATTGAGAGGTTGTTGCCGGCATTCTCTCGAAATCGACAATGTCCATTTGCGCTCGAAACACACACAAAATTTTTTCTACAGTCGCCACAATGGGGTCCTCCACCATAACAAAAAATAATAAAATGTACACTTTATACTAACAGTACTGCTCAATAAATAACGATTGACTAATACAAAAGATACGGTTTAAACTTAAAAAAGCTTTTAAATGATTATATCGTTACATTAGCCATCTATTCCATAAAAAAACCAAAATTAGAGCGTGGAAGCAAGGATTTGTGATGATTTGATGAGTTTTTGTAGCAAAATGTGTGGTTAGTTGTCACGCCTGTCACACTGAAAAAATTAACAAATATTTCAAGGAATTTGTGATTATATAGACATGTATGTGCATTGTCTGACTTCTCGCAATTATTTAAGTAACGAAATAACTAATAACTTTATTGTAATCAAAATAAATAGTTAACTAGAGATCAGATGTCAGTACGACTCGCAACTATCCTACCGCCATCTGTGTACAATCATTCCTATTACTAAACATAACTGTTCACACAATTTATTTTATATTTAATTTTATTTTATCGTTATTTTCCATTCTTCTTGAGTTTTTATTCAGTCTAATCTAAGCATTTTATACTTTTATTTTTGTAAATGAATGCTTTATTTCATTTTCACAGCAGTGTGGCATTTTGTTAGGTTATGTTAAATACCGATAGAACATATGTCAAATTGACTTGTGAACGTGATAAATGTGTAATTACAGTGCCATTAGTTCCTAACTAAACATTTTCATTAAGAATGTAGACAAGTGACATTTTTCAACATTGTATACTTAGAAATTTGGACAGCGAGCGTTTTTCTACTTTGTCGCGTATGAGCGGCAAAGTGACATTTTGCGTTGACAAAAGAGAGCGCAAATGGCTACTTTCTATAGTGACTGTAGAAAAACTATTATTCCTTACATTTATGCGTATAGATCAAGAATCACCCTGTAGATTCATAGAATGTTTAAAAATATGTGTATAACTAGAGAGCATTTTCAAATCATGATTTTGTTAACGGAAAAAAAAATTCTATTTATCACCAAAAATACCAAACTGTCTTCATGTTGTTACCCAAAAGAACATTTGCTGTTGTTAAAAAATAATTGACAAAGACAATAGAGCCATATATACAGTATAAACTCAGCTATTATAGTATCATAGTCTATCCCCTGCATTAAAAAAAGAAAAAGTTGTCAGACGTTTTATGCCACATCAGTTTTCTGATTTCCAAAACGCGGAACGTGTAAGAATTTGCAGAACTAATAAAAATGTATACAGTGTGTCCCATTTACAGGTGGCACCATTGGAATCTCGAGAACTATAAGAGATACGATGTCGGTTAAATGGAACTTTTTGTGCGCCTTTGGGAGGCCATCTCAGATGTGCTTTTGTTTTTCTAAAAATCTCATAGGGCACTAGATAATAACGAAAAACTTAATATTGTTGATTTTTTATTTTTCAAATAACTTCTAAACTATTAGTAATTGAGAAAAACGTTTCAAATACCAAAAAATATATATTTTTATTATATAACTAGTGGCGTACGAAATAAATTTTTATATCCGTAAATTTTCGAGATATAACACAAACTTATATTTTTTTAAATGGAACCCATATCTGATTTCAGTCTCAAAAAAATAAATATTTTTTTCTCTTTTCAATGATGTAAGGGTTATTATGTTTTATATTTTTTTGCTCCTAAAATTTAATTTTTCTCTTTATTTTCCTGAACTTTCGTATTATTTCCCAAAAAAAAACATTATTATTTTTATTAATTATATTGAATCTGATCGAAATAATTTGTTTTATGCCTTTATTACTTAATATTTTTATTCTAGACTCATAATTACAAATTACACTATAATGTGCCAAGGGCGACCAGATACAAAATATTATAAAAATTAGTTTAATACGAGTTTTGAGCAAAATTTTCTAACGAAATAAATTATTTAAATACAAGGAGTATTTCTAAATAGAAATTTTATTTATTTATTTATTTATTTATTTATATCAATCCAACAGGATACGAGATCCCAATTATAGGATTGATTACAGAAAAATACAATTATAATAAGTGTCACAAGTAGAAATGAAAACAATCAATATATACATTTATAAAGAAATTTACACTGCAAAGTTAGCCGAAACAGATCTCTTAAATTTAGTTATCGAGTCATTAAATATGTCTAATTCAATTACACATTCTGAACAACTTATATTATTAAATGTGGAACATAGTTGACGAATCGGAGATTTTGATTCGTAATTAGTTCTAACAAATTTTAATTTAAAAAGATTATTAGTTCTAGATGATGTTCTAGGTACATTAAACGGAATGTTAGCAAGACAAATTGGATCATCTATACTCCCATTTAAAAGTTTGTACAAGTACATGGTGCATTGAATCTTGCGCCTGGATGATAGACTAAGCAAATTAAATTGTTTTAGTAGATCATTGTAATTATAATCAAAACTAGGGTAATATCCAAGCATTCGAAAAAAGCAAAATTTCAAGAATTTTCGCTGAATTGTTTCAAGGTCATAAATATTCTTGTTATATATTGGAAGCCAAACCTGAAGACAATACTCTAGTTTTGATCGTACAAATGCAAAATATAGATTTTTTAGAGTCAATATATTTCTGAATGATTTAGTATTTCTTATAATAAAACCTAAATTTTTATGAGCGCTAGTAATGATATACTTAATGTGATCGTTGAAAGATAATTTAGAGTCAAAAATTACACCAAGGTCTTTGTACTGCGTTACTCTATCAAGTACTGTGGTTTCCATTTTATATGAGAAAGTGTAAACAAATTTCTTAACAAAGTAACTCATTACCTTACATTTACTGAAATTAAAGAATAGTTTGGAAGACCGACACCAAGATACGAGATTATTTATATCAGATTGTAGAAGAATGCAATCATTTATGGAATTAATTTTTCTAGAAATTTTAATATCGTCAGCATATAACTCAATCTCGGAATGTTTGACAGAATTGGCAATGTCATTAATAAACAGAATAAATAACAATGGACCTAAATTAGAGCCTTGTGGAACTCCGGACGTGGGGATGTATGACCTTGAAATATAATTGTTATATTTAACATACAAAGGACGATTATGTAGATAAGATTCAAGGAATTCAAGTAGGTTGTTGGAAAATTGAAAATTAACATCTAGTTTGTGAAGAAGAACTTTATGGTTAATACGATCGAATGCCTTTGCAAAATCTGTATATATGACATCTACCTGATTGTTGTCATGCAGAAGGTTCAATACTTGCTCCGTGAAATTCATTAGATTAGTGGTTGTAGAACGGCCATTGACAAATCCATGTTGAAAAACGGATATAGATCTGTGTACGGAATTGTATATATATTTATATATAATGGATTCAAAAATTTTTGATATGTTAGATAAAATAGCAATAGGTCGGTAATTACTAATGTCAGCTTTGTCACCGGATTTAAAGATGGGTGTTATAAATGATGTTTTCAAGCATGTTGGAAATTTATTTTTTGATAATGACAGATTAAACAGAAATTTTAGTGGAGCTATGAAATGATCTGCACACCCCTTAATTACGTATGCAGGTAGATTATCAGGACCTGGATTACGGGAGGGTTTAAGTTTATTTAGTGCACTTTTAATGTCCTCACTCGTGATGTTCAAGATAATTGGTGTATTGTTGGTATTTAGTGGGTTCATATTAGGATCAATATTTGGATCAGGATCGGCATAAGCACTAGCAAAAAAATCAGCAAATCCTTGTACGATATCAGGTGTGGAATTGAACAATTGATCTCCAAAAATCATGTTACCTGGAATACGTGTAGCATGTTTCTTAGTATTGATATATGACCATAATTTAGTGGGATCAGATGAAATAGATTTCTCTACGGAAGCAAGATATTTGGAGTGTTCAATTTTAATATCCTTTTTGACTTGAGCACGCAATTTTTTAAATTCTATCAAGTATCGATCTTGTCTGTGTAATTTGTATAATTTGTGGAACTTAGATTTTAATTTCGTGTTTTTTATTATTTGTGGAGTGAACCACGGCGGGTACTTTGAGTTTTTACGTGTAGTAATAGGAACACATGTATTTAAGATTTCATATAGCACTTCATAAAAATAAGAAAATGCTATGTCTACATCCTCAAAAGTATATAGGACTGTCCAGTTAACATTGGAGAGAGAAAAATACAAGAGATTGAAGTTGGCTAACCGAAAATTGTAATTACTTACACAATTATTAAATGTGGTAGAAGGGGATGTATACTGGGGCTGGAAAGATGAAGTAATTGCAAGTGCAGGATGATGTGAATCTTCATCAACGAAGGGATCAGGATTTTGAAGGACTGTGCAATGTTTATTTGAAAGAACAATGTCAAGAATTCTATTATTGGAATTTGTAATGGTATTGTAGTTACTGGCATTTAAGAAAGCACACAAATTTATAAAGGATGTAATAAAATTATCTGTATATCCACTAGTTACATAATCAACAAGGTGTGTGATATTTGCATCGCCAATTATTAAAAAATCGGTATCAATAGTTGACAAGACAGATTCGAGGCATTCAATCGCATAGTTAAATTGTTCAGATGACAGAGGTGGAGGACAGTAAATTACAAATATATAAATAAAGGTATTAGCAGATGAAAAAATTTTGACGCAAACGATATCAGAGAGACAATTAGGATGACATATAATTTCAACACGTTCTGATCTATATTTATTATTTACTGCACATAAGACCCCGCCGCCTCTTACTTTCGTACTCCTGGATACGTCTCTGTCAATACGGTGAACATCAAAGTTATCATTAAATAATTCTGCATTAAGTACACTGCCATTAAGCCATGTTTCAGAGAGACATACTATATCATATTCCGAAGCACAACAGTTGTTGTAGAAGTTATCAGTCTTGGTATTCAGTCCTCTAACATTCTGATAATAAATATGCATAATAAGTTACAAAGTATAAAGAAACAAATTTTAAATGAATACACTATGATAAACTCGACCTTGAGTAATTTGTGAAACAAGTGAACACAGTGTTTAGAGTTCAACGACCAATTTAATTATTAAGCAATGAGTAACAACTCGATTGATGAGCTGATAAAAAGAGAAAGAAAACACAGCTGTAGAATAGATTGGAATATATAAATGTTAAGAAAAAGTTAAATTAAATGCAAAAAAATTATGGAAAAAGTTGAAAATATATATTAATTACAGACGAAATAGGTCATTGCTGACGCTCCGTGTTGTAAATATGAAGTAAAAAATTAAGGTTGATCTACTATAAAATCTGAGCGTGAAATTTTTTCAACAACGCCACTGGTATTAGAATAAATGTTGCCGTCAAATGTCCATACATTCTTAAAACCGTATTTCTTACATGCTTTGATATATAGATCAAGTCTAGATTTTGTTAAATCTTCTTTAATGTTGATTTTAGTACCTTTTAAATGTTTGCGGTTTTTTATAACTACACTACGCACTTTATAGTTGGTAAATTTGACGATAATTGGACGTGGCTTAGGGGTAATATCTGGAGTGGCAATGATCTTCTTACCCGTACGATGGCATCTATCGATGTCAGTGGAGGTTACGTTTAATTTAAGTTTATCACTACACATTTCACGAACCAAGTTCTCAACATTTTCACCATCTTCTTCTGGGATGCCAAAAATACGAACAGAGTTCCTGCGGGAATATTGTTCGAGGTGGTCTAGTCGATCTTCGAGGGCCTTATTTTCAGCCGACAAGACTGCAATGATTTCCTCATAATGTTGTTTCTGCTCCTCAAGTTTTTTGTTAATTTCTTGAAAAACTTTAGTGGCTAGGTTTTCAATAAAATTTTCGTCGGAAAGTATAGCAGTGACGGTGTCTTTTACGATGGTTACATTTCTCGTAGTAGTACCCATGGTGAAAAATAAACACTTTAAGAACAATAGAGCACACAAATTGTAAAATAACGGAGCGACAAGAAGAGACGTCTACTCGTGATCACGCATAAACAACAAAAAAATCTACCAATATTTTCAAAATAATTATAAATTTAATACAAAATAAGGAGAAAATAATAATTTTGAAGGCAAAACAAATATAAAACATAATAACCCTTACATCGTTGAAAAGAGAAAAAAATAATAATTTTTTGAGACTAAAATCAGATATGGGTTCCATTTAAAAAATATAAGTTTGAGTTATATCTCGAAAATTTACGGATACAAAAATTTGTTTCGTACGCCACTGGTTAGTTAATAAAAATATCTATCTTTTATATTAGAAACGTTTTTCTCAATTACCAATAGTTTAGAAGTTATTCGAAAAAGAAAAAATCAACAATAATCAGTTTTTCGTCATTATCTAGTGCCCTATGAGATTTTTTGGAAAAATAAAAGCACATCTGAGATGGCCTCCCAAAGGCGCACAAAAAGTTCTATTTAACCGACATCGTATCTCTTATAGTTCTCGAGATCCCAATGGTGGCACTTCTAAATGGGACACACTGTATATGTACAGTATCAGTTTATAAGAACATCAACTAAACATTGGATTCTCATCTATTATAGTATCATAGACTATCCCCTGCATTTAAAAAAAAAAGTTGTCAGACGTTTTATGCCACATCAGTTTTGTAATTTCCAAAACGCGGAACGTGTAAGAATTTGCAGAACTAATCAAAATGTATATAGGCCTTATCGAGAGAATAAAATCATTAAGTAATAAATTTCAAAATTAACGCAAATCATACGTCAATAAAATTGCGATATTATCATTTAATAATGCTATTATTCTGATTTACTTGTAATCGATGAAACTTCAGGGAAACTTATACGCTGGGAAAAACTTTGCCTATTCAAATAATCAGCAAACTTTGAAACATATAATGATGGTAACTTTTGACCTTTTAAGTTAACAACATCAATGAAAATTTACTACAGCTCATAATCAGAAATTTCTTATCGGGTTTAAGAGGAATTTTTATGACTTTTTCAACATTGTAGATTGAAATAGAAATTCAAATGATTGGCACATTTTAAGCGTGAGTGATTGGAGCGAATGATTGAAATAAAAAGGAGAGTAAGGAGAGGAAATGAATTTCCTTACGCCTTTGGCGATAACCACGAAGCCATTTTGAAGTAAATGCGTTTAACAGCGCTTATGGAGTGCTCGAAATGTGCTGAGGTAATGGGAACGACCAGCTCTCTTCACTCGTGAACACTTATAACAAGAAGAGTTACCCTCCTATAGAATTATTGAGAATAATACACGTGCTTCATATATTTTAGAATCTTATTTTAAATAAGTTTAAAGTAAATGAAGAGCTCTTAGCAAAAGCGACATGTTTACCTCTTTGCTAAGAGAGGTATTGGATTCATGCTAAAAATCGTATACCCAAATTTTAATGAATAAGCACAGATTAAAATTCCTACAATCCGATTATAATGTTTTTAAGATGATGTCTGTATATGAACGTGTAGATATTCCTCAAAAACTATAAATTTTAAAACCAGTTTAACTACGAATTCCTGAATCTGACATTCATAGGAAGAGCTGAAAAGGTTTTGGTAACAATTGGATAAACGGAAGTAGTAGTTTCTTAAAAAAGATTTAGAGATTTAGAGATAAAGACACTACAGGGTGTTTCAATAAGCTTGCTCACTATTGGTAACTTTTTTATTTGAAGAGATACGAGGTTGGTTAAATTAGCAAAATTGTGCCATTTTATATTAGAAAATTGGTCATGTAGACAAAATAAAAATTGTGTCAGCGGTTCTCAAAATTTGGGACAGGATATATATTTTTTAAATGGAACTATATATTTTTTATTATCTTATTAGAAAGAGTATTTTTTTCTCTTTCCAATAGGTAATGTTGTATATGTACAATTTTTTCAAATAAACGAGTTATTTACGTTTAAAGATAAAAATTATCTTTTATTAGTTTAGGTTAAGTAAACTATGGAAACAATTGCATTTTATAAAATTATTATTTTATTAATTTATTTTACAGTAGTAACAAAACAAAGAAAATATTCAAATTGAAAGCCATTATTTCTTTCGCACATTTAAACTCTTTTGGAAAGAGAGCCGACCGTTCTACGTAACTGGTGTCTAGATATAATGTTCCACATAGCACGATCATATCTAACTTTTCTTCATTTGTAAAGTTATTAAACATTATTAAACACAGAGAACTTTACGGGAGAAATTATTAAACGTCAAAAAAACAAAGAATCAATTGTTTCCATGGCTTACTTGACTAAAAAACTAATAAAATAGTTTACAAAATTTAAATTTTTAATCGTAAATAACTCGTTTATTTGAAAAACAACATTACCTTATTGGAAAGAGAAAAAAATACTCTTTCCAATAAGATAATAAAAAGCAAGCTTATTGAGGCACCCTGTATAATACATCGAATAATTAGATGTAATAAATCGCCCAGACCAAATTACACCAAGGAAACTAAATGACAAATTCAAAAGTTTGTAACATAGTTTGTAAATGACAGATAAATGTCACTGTCAAAATCAACAGTTTTAGTGACATTCTAAAAGCTTTTTCTGGGAAGAAGATTTAATATTTCTTATTGTTCATTAAATATTTAAAATTATAGATAAAATCCATATATGCATAACAAATACTGCCAATCTTGTTAATGATTTGAAAGAATTATTTACATTTAGAAACAAGACATGTTAAATACAATAAAGAAACAATATTTACAATACTTATATAACATAAAATGGAAATGGCGAAAGGTATTGTGCTGGCCACAACAGATTTTTTTTTTAATTGTTTCTGATCGCGAATCTGGGAACCTGGGTTCGAGCCTGACCGACACCAAAACTTTAACACATATAAATAACTATAAAAACATTTCATTTGTCTGCAGTGGTGCGTAAAACGTTGTACAGGGTGTAAATCGAAAAACGAGACATAGGCGTTTAACATGGGAATTCAGTTTTTCTTTGCGCAAACGTTACCTAATTATTTTATGCAAAAATGCTTCAAGTAAAAGTTATAGAGATTTAAAATCTGCATCTAAATCATGTGAAACGATTATTCTAGCTCTTCAAATAAACGTAAAAATTAATTATAAAGTTACAGTTTTTATGAGTTTTTAGTCTAGGCAGCCATGGATTTATGACAAAAAATAAAATAAATGCATTGTTTTTAACTGTCATTTAAAACTAAATTTGGATTAGAGTAGTAAATTAACACAAGAAACAAAAAGGTAAAATGTTTTAGTTTTAATTGACAGTTAAAAACAATGCATTTGTTTATTTTTTGTCATAAATCCATGGCTGCCTAGACTAAAAACACATAAAAACTGTAACTTTATAATTAATTTTTACGTTTATTTGAAGAGCTAGAATAATCTTGTCACATGATTTAGATGCAGAATTTAAATCTCTATAACATTTACTTCAAGCATTTTTGCATAAAATAATTAGGTAATGTTTGCGCAAAGAAAAACTGAATTCCCATGTTAAACGCCTATGTTTCGTTTTTCGATTTGCACCCCATACTTCAGGACGAAAGAAGATTACATAATTTTTTTCGGCCCCTATATTTAAATAACTATTATTTAAGTTATTTTATATGAAGCATATAAAAACATAACTAATAAATTAAAAAGCTTATGACAGCTTTGTACTCATGAGACTGAGTGTGTTAATTCAGATTTTGATAATGATATATTTGTAACGTGCAAGGACAACATTATTACATAAATGGATAAATGTAACTGTCGCAACTTAATTTCAAATGAACCGGAATCGAATCTAACGGGAAACAGAGGCCGTTCTAGTCAAGAAATAAAATCAATTTATTGTCTGCCGTTGCACGTACGAATAAAATGCAGAAACCGTCGGTCTCAGGTGTATTGAAATGTTCCTGTGCATCCTTCGTACCTGTTTCACCTATCTTTATGTGGCATTTTCCACCAAGAATACTGAATATGTCTCTGTCAACACTTTTTAAAAAGGAAATTTTCACATTCCCGACGAAAGAGAAAAGATAAAAGTTGATAACGAAACGACTTTGATAAGAAGGTATAAAGCACGGTAATAGCATGCGACACCAGCGGAATTTTAGGGAACTAAATTAATGGCGACTAGCAGGGCCAGACGAATATGTAAACGTCGGAAACCGTCGTTTGTTTTAACAGGAGAAGAAGTTTTTGCGCTTTGATTTATAATTTTACTTGAATTAAATAAAATTAACATTAATATACATCAAAAATTGCTAAAGTGAACGAGTACAACAACAATTCAATAATTTTTGACAAAGAAGAAAAAGTTGATCGATTGGACGTATGGAAAAGAATTTTTTGTACTCACAACCTCGGAAGTGAAATTTGACACACGCTATAGACAACCGGAAACATCACTTTCCCGGTGCAGTGCACTAGGAAATCAAGCAAAATACACTGACATTTTCTGGGCATTCTTCAACAACATAATCTTTAAAATAACAAAATATAGTTTATAAAATGGCACTCATACGATTTTCAAGCATCAAAAACCAATAAAAATAAAAAAATTATTAATAAATAATAAATTTGTCTACCATCAGTGCCATCTGTTGGAGAATCTATCATCTGTGGAATGTCAAAATAGAATGTAACCTTTGACAACCTTAAAAATAAATTATCAGGTTTTACACGTATTACATTGAAAATTAAACTACCAGTAAAATAGAGACGTGCCGAACATTCTTCTTTATTTAATTATTTGAAAAGTTGGTAAGTACAACATAAAATATGCTTGACAACTTTTGCTTAATTTCTAGAAGTTTAGGGTTAGGTACGAATTTAAATAAAATTAACTTTTTTATGGAATAACAACAATATAATTCCTTACAATCACCGCTGAGAATCCGTTAATACATTTATCTATTAACAAGTACAGCGTTACTTCCACCTAACAATTATTATTAATAATTTCAGAATTAGACATTTTGACTTTTAATTCTGAAAAAATATGCAAACAATTATGTTTTGAAATCAACAATTTACTTAACAACCGTTGCTATGAAATTGCTGCTGTGCTATTTGTTTATATATTTGCGAATTTTGTACAATTATCTCAACATTTATAATAATGATTTTAATATATTGAAAGATGTTTTCAGAACTCATTTTAATAAGATAACACAATATTTGGGTATAAGTTCTGTATTATTTATTGAAAAATACAACGTTTCGATTTTGTTCGTTACAAAAAGTATTGTACAAACTTCTTGCGGGAAGACGTCATCCACGCATTCGCGCAAATGAAGCCCTCGCTCGCAAGCTCGCTCGTGCCTCAAATAAGCGCTCATGCGGGAAGAGTGTCTTTCCGCACTAAGTATGTAAATAACTATAAACATATCGCAAAACTCTAACAAACACATAATACGAGTAAACAAATATGTCTGCTCTTTGCATTTCACAAAAAATGATTATAATGTTCACGCATTGCATTGCGCAATAAAAAGTGTATGATTGTTGAAAATTTACGAAATTGAAGTAGTTTCTTATTGTCACACAGGTTGTAGAATCTGTTCTTAAGGCGACGTATGACGTAACTCTGTTTAGAAAATAATGTGGAATTGTTAAAATAGTTCGTATACATTGGCGTGTATACAGCATATTTGTGTCTCGTGTTTATGTACGTGATTTATTAATAATGCCAAAAAAATGCTATAGGTGTCAGCACAGATTACAGAGCGAATTGAACTACCTCTAACGTGAAAAAATTTAATAATTAAATTATTTAATTTTCGCAATTTAATTTCAAATAATGAATAAATATTTACTGTATTCAAATGAAAACCTAACTCGGAGTAGGCTATGAACAGAGAAAGATATCTTAATTTGAAAGTAATTTAGGGCATCGAATCTGCCAAAACTGGGTTCAGTTCAGGTTCAGGTTATTTTTTACCTCCCGCTACTCTTGGTAAAGGAGGTATAGGGATCGTGCTAAAAATTACATATCGAGATTTTAGTAAATGACCACGTTTTAAGGTCCCTAGAATCCAATTTTAACATTTTCACGATGATGTCTGTATGTGTGTGTGTGTGTGTGTGTGTGTGTATATATGTGTGTATATGTACGGATTTTGTTGACACTCTAACTCAAATACTATCATTCAGAAAATTCTGAAACCTTGTATTTATACCCTATTCTAATATGAAAATAAGCCATTAGATTTTGGCGTAAATCAGATAACCGGAAATGGCACTTTACCTGAAGCTCATAATGGTTTTTCTTCAAAAAATACCATTAAATGCCATTTTTTCGCTTTTTGTCATTATGAAAATTAAAGACTATTGAATTTTCTACAGGAATACATTAATACTTTTTCTGTACATTTAACAGATAAATTTAAAAATCTTTTTACCTCCCGCTACCCTTGGTAAGGGAGGTATAGGGATCGTGCTAAAAATCACATATCGAGATTTTAGTAAATGATCACGTTTTAAGGTCCCTAGAATCCAATCTTAACATTTTCACGATGATGTCTGTATGTGTGTATGTATGTATGTGTGTGTGTGTGTGTGTGTGTGTGTGTAGCGCAGATTTTCTAATTTTCCTATTTTCAATATTTCTGGCGAGACTTTTGCAACAAAATGAAAATTATCTCGCCGATCTGAGCAATAAGAACAGCATGAATAATATTATGTTTAAATATTAATCGGTTCTCAATATGTGAAATCCTTTGTTCTTAAGATCAAAGAACACTTTTATCTTATCTGAAAAAGACATGTCTATGACGCACATAGGAAATTACTCCGCGTTCGCGTAAGAAGAAAGCTGCTCGCTTATTAACATACTGTGTAGCTGCACTTGTTATGTGCATTATTAAACGAGCGTCACGCCTTTTAAAATCCAACTCCTTTGGCCTCAGCTGTTCGCAATGTATTTACATTTATTTCTTGGCGTTATCCACATCCGTACTGCCACTCGCCTGACCTCTATCGGCGAAAAGCTTTAAGCTCAGAGAAATTGGATAAACGCTCGTTCAATCGAAAATATAAAAAGACCAGCCACTCTGCTGTGTTTGTTTCGAAATGAAGCTGAAAAAATTGAGTTTAACTCCCGCAAGAATTGAAGACGAGTGGGTCTATTGGGACGTGAAACGAGGATTCTCTATCTCTAACCTGAATCAAGAGTATCTAACTTACCAAAATTGTCAAGGGCCACATATTTAATATTTATTTGTGACTACAATAATTGTAACTTATAAAACCAATGAATTATTGTTCTTAATCTGAAATTGCATGGCTCGTAAAATATGAAAATTAACTATTATAGCTTCTCATTATTATAATAAAACTTAAACATTATTTCGTATTAACATTGGCTGGTATAGTGTGTTCAAAAAAATCCTAACTCGAAGTAGGCTATGAACAGAAAAACGTATGTCAATTTGAAAGTATTTAATTAAATGTCAATTTGGCACCAGATATTGTCAAAATTGTAATCTAAAGAAATCTTCTTAAATCCTTAATTTAGAAATAGAAATAAAGTAAAAAACGGTGAATGGCATATTCTGTATCCTTTTTTATTATTTTTTCTCCTTAAAATTACATTTCACGATCAATTTTGACAAATTGACTTTTGAATTGAATAATGATCAGACATACGTTTTTCCGTTCGTAGCCTACTCCGAATTATGTTTTTTCTGAACACACTGTGGTACAAACATCTGATTATTAGCGAGCAGTTGATTATAAGTGTTTTATCTATGTCAATCGTTTATGAATTATTTTAGAGATAAATGCTTCAAATAACAGTTAAATTAATTAAGTATTTTTCTCTAAAATAATTCATATACGATTGACACAGAAAAAATTCTATGATCAGAAATTTTATCTCTGTCTGGTTTAACAATAAAACTATAAATACCGTAATTATGACAAGACGGCATATAACTTTCATTTCCAGAAGAAATTATTTCAAACAAAAATAGCATTTATATTAAAGGAACAGTAACAGGGAATCTATTCAAGGTATGTCTTCAATTCAAAAGAGCGGCACAAATAATGTGCCGCCTTGTCATAATTACGATATTTATAGTTTTATTGCTGGACCCAACAGTCATTTTTACCTCTCGCTAAGAGAGGTATTGGAATTATGCTAAAAATCACATATCCAGATTATAATGAATAAGCACGTTTCAAGGTCAATAGAATCCGATTTTAACATTTTTACAATGATATGTTTGTGTGTCTGTGTGTGTGTGTGTGTGTGTGTGTGTGTGTGTGTGTGTGTGTGTGTATGTCTGGATGTTGGAGGGACGATTCCTCAAAAACTATAAGACTTAAGACTTGTTAAACTATGAATTCCTCAATCTGACATTCCTGGGAAGAGCTGAAAAGGTTTTGGTAACAATTGGACAACCAGGAGTAGTAGTTTCTTAAAAAAAATCTTCTAAATTTTATTTTTTTGAAATTACAATTACAAATATTAAAGATCATAGGATTCTCTCTATCCAATACATTGAAAATTTTTATTATATCTTCTATACATTTAGAGATAGAGACTCATAAATATATAAAATAATCCGTTACAATCAAATAATGTTACTACCAAGTTTATATCTTTACCTACTTTTAAATTATTGCCCCAAAAGTCAATATACCCCATATTTAGATAAAAACTTCAAAATTTTCAAAAATCTAATAATGTATCTAGATACTTCTCAATGCGCTGATTCCAGATTTTGAAACCGCAAGTCGATATCTCTTTTCGTTCTCGAGATATTTCGAATCAAAATTTTGCTCAAAACTGCCCATTTTTGGATAGTAACCCAAAAATGGGTCGAGATATGAATTCGGTGACAACACCATTTGATTCTACGGGCAAAATTACATAAGTTCACCAATTTTCAGAATTTTTGAACACCGCATACAATCTCTAAAACAAAATAACTGAAAATGGCCAAAAATCGCAAAAATCTAAGGTTTACCCCTTACGATATTTTCAGATTTTGGCCATTTTCAGGGATTTTCAAACTTTTAGTCATATAAAATGAACCGGTTGGACAAAAATTATGAAAATTAGTAAACTTATGTAATTTTGCCCGTAGAATCGAATGGTTGTGTCGCCAAATTCATATCTCGACCCATTTGGGTTACTACCCAAAAATGGGCAGTTTTGAGCAAAACTTTAAATCTAAATATCTCGAGAACGAAAAGAGATATCGACCTGCGGTTTCAAAATCTGGAATCAGCGCATTAAGAAGTAGCTAGATACATAAAAATTAGATTTTTGAAAATTTTGAAGTTTTTATCTCAATGTGGGGTATATTGACTTTTGGGGCAATAATACAAAGATGGGTAGATATATAAACTTGGTAGTAATATTATTTGCTCGTAAAAACAATGTTACGTAAGTGTACGCATTTTTAGAGTGTTTGTAATTGACAGAAAAATGTGAGTTGTCAGTGTCAAAAATCCTTTTACATTTACTGAAGACTTTTTCTGGGAAGTATATTTAATATTTCTTATTTTATTATTAATTAAATATTTAAAATTATAGGTACATATATACACATCAGAAATACCGCCAAACTCGTCAATGAATTTGAAGAATCTCGAACATTTAGAAGAGTAGGAGGAAATTATTATAGAATGAATTAAAAAATATAAAAATATATTAATAATTACAATTTTTGTGTATGTACCAGAAATATTAAACACAATGGCTGGTAGCACAAGCGTGGTTCTAACACCGGTGTTTACTAGAACCGTGTCAATGACTTGGCACATACTTCAGGGTTGTTAACAAAATAAGAGTTGCCAATATACTATATATTAAGTCGAAAATGTACTAACAGCCATATTCAATAAATTTGACCTCATAATTTAAAACTGTTTTTCCTAGAAACAAGTTAAAAAACAAATCATATTAAATAATTTTAAATAGGGTTGACAGATTTATTGAATATGGCTGTCAGTAATTTTTCAACTTGATTAATATATTGGCAACACTTGTTTTCTTAACAAACCTGAAGTTTATGTCAAATCGTTGACATGGTTCTAGTTAACACCTGTGTTAGAATCACGCTTGTGCTACCAGCCATTATGTACTTACTTATAAAGTGTAATATGGAAATGGCGAGAGGTCTTGTGTTAGCCACAATAGATTTTTCCATATATATATATATTACAGATAAATTTAAAGCATAATCTTTTTTATAAATCTCGAAGCCTAAGATTTAAAGATTCCTTTGTTACACAGTTCATATTTCAAATGTATGTCATCATCATATCCGAAGCATTAATCCCGCTGGGGTGCAGGGTCTGCTATTTTAATTGCTTTCCTCCAGTGGGTTCTATTCTGTGCATCTTCAGGATTGACATTTGCCAGAATCATATCGTCCTTAATTATGTCCATCCAGCGTTTTTTTGGGCGACCACGAGGACGTTGACCATTCAACTCAAGTTGCATGGCCATCTTGGCTACTATTTCAAATGTATGTAACTGACAGTAAATGTCACTGCAAAAAAATAATCATTTCAAATTGGTAATGGTAACATTTGAAAAAGAAAATAGTAAATAAAGCAATAGTTGTTTATATGAAAAGGAACTTAATATAGTTTACAGCATTAGTAAATATGTATTTAAATTAATAAAAATTAAATAGCGGGAGGTATTATGCTGTCCACATCAGATTTTTAATAATTTATTTGTCGTAAACATACATAATTAATCGATTAAAAAACCGGATATTTTATTTTTACCTCCCGCTACCCTTGGTAAGGGAGGTATAGGGACCGTGCTAAAATTCACATATCGAGATTTTAGTAAATGATCACGTTTTAAAGTCCCTAGAATCCAATTTAAACATTTTCACGATGATGTCTGTATGTGTGTATGTGTGTGTGTATGTGTGTGTGTGCGTATGTGTTTATGTGTGTATGTGTACGAATTTTGTTTACACTCTAACTCAAATATTATCATTCAGAAAATTCTGAAACCTTGTATTTCTACCCTATTCTAATAGGAATAGAAGCCATTAGATTTTGGTGTAAATCGGATAAACGGAAATGGTACTTTACTTGAAGCTCATAATGGTTTTTCTTCAAAAAATACCATTAAAAGCCATTTTTTCGCAATTAACGTCATTAGAAAATTATAGATCATTGAATTTTGTACAGGTATACATTAATACTTTTTCTATATATTTTACAGATTAATTTAAAAATCATTTTTCTTTTTTTAATCCCGAAGCCTAAGATAAACACAATTTCTTTGTTATACAGTTTATTTTTCAAATGAATGTAACTGACAGGTAAACGTCATTGTCAAAAAACTAATCACTTCAAATTAATAATAGTGACATATTGAATAATAAAGAAAATCGTAAATAGAACATAATATAGTTTGAAGCATTACTAAATACGTAAGTATGTATTTAAATTAATAAAAATTAAATAGCGGGAGGTTTTGTGTTGGCCACATCAGATTTTTTATCTAGTTTCGACTCCATATAACACTCTATTTCATTTCTGTCTCATGGAGTCAATTTTAACTTGGCCTAATGAAATTTGTGCTAGAAATTACTTATTTAACACAGCCTGGAACCTTTAACCTAGATTTCAATGAGGGAATTAGTGTGCTCTGCGCTAACTTATAATGCACCGTTGATTGGCCCAATTTTCAAATTGAATTTCGTGTTGTTCTTTTCAATTTAAAACTTATGCTTATTGGTAGTTTCTTGTCTTTATTTGTGGTTGTGAAAACAGAAGTACGGCAATGTAAATATTTGATGTAACAATTTGCGAGTAATTCACCGTTTCCCGCGTTGTGTGTTCGGCAGGAGACGTCAGGCGTCGGCCGGCGTCGGACATCAATACGCGACGCGACGCGGTAGGTTTTCGGACGCGCTCATTTTGTTCCAATATAACCTATCGCGGAAGAATCACTGCATTTGTTCACTCCTGCTGTTGACAGCTTTTGTTGGGACATTGAGCGTGTTGTTATAAGTGTTGTACGTTGTTTTCGTGTGCGCGTTGTTGGTTGTTGTTGTCAGTGCCTTTTAAAGCACAACTTTAGGATGGGGTGGGTCACACTTCGCTCCCATTTGGTAAGGAAGGAAAATATATCAATAGTGTGTGTTAACAACAATTATAAATACTACACTGTTATGAGTGATGAATATTTGCTGTATAATGTACGATTAGTAAGAATGTAGGAGTGAATCAGCTGAGCTCTTACGAGTATTGTTGTTATTGTTTTCGGGTTTGTGCTAACCCACTAAATGGGACACGCGTGATTTTTATGTATGTAACAAATACTCGAAATTTCAGTCATTCAGTATTTATTCGTACAAAACCCACGTTTCAATATGTGCTTATACAGGGTGTGCAACGAAACGCGGAACATAGGAGTTTAACATAGGATTTTAAAAATGTGCGGAAATTGGTTCTCCTGTACATTCTAGAGCAAAAGTACAAGTAGTTTAAAACTAATTTTTTACTTTTAAAAATTTAATTAATACAATAGAATATCTGCAGCACTAGATATTTGAAAAGTAAAATATGATATTTTCGCCAAAAATCAGATAGCTGTGGGAATAATAAAAACAAATAAAACAAAATATCAATTATCATAATACTTACATATTTAATGCTTAATTATAACAATGTAAGTACAGTGATTACAACAATAAGATTAAAATACTGAACTGAACTAACATTTCAGTTTGTATTAAAAATTATACATAATCCTAAAATTTATACCGAATACTTAATGATAAAATAAATCACAATTTCTTCGGTACTGAACAAATCCATTTTATAATGCATAAACTTGCAGTAAAGCAACTTATGTACTATAATAATGTAAACAGAAAATGATTACAAAAATCAACATCTATAACACTAAAATGAACTGTCAGAATGAGATTTTGTTCTATTTGTTTTATTTCCATGGCTATCTGATTTTTGACGAAAATATCATATTTTATATTCTAAATATCTAGTACTACAGATATTCTATTGCATTATATAAAGACTTTTTAAAAGTAAAAATTAATTTTTATTTTTATTCTTGTACTCTTGCTCTAAAATGTACAGGAAAGCCAATTTCCGCACATTTTTAAAATCCTATGTTCCGCGTTTCGTTGCACACCCTGTATACAGTATCTCAACAATTTAGTAAATTTGAAAGCTTAGGTTTAGAATACCCACCCTTCAAGAATTTTATTTTGATGGTAATATGTAGTTGCAAAACCTTTAAAAACACTAAATTTCACAAAAATTAGGGTGATCAAAGCAATATTTATAGTGATATTTGCATTTTTTCTGAGAAAAGTACAGTTAAAGTCCTATAAAATGAATGTAACCATGCGAGTTTTGTCAAATTGAGGTCTAAGCGTTAGGTTAATGTTACATTAAAGTACTTTTTGAAAATTTGCAACTGATAGTCACATTTTTCACAAATACAGCTTAAAAAAATTAATGTGTATACCCAAATCATTCAAGCAGCCAATGCACGTCATCACTTAGTGTAAAAACCTTAATACATTAAAATCACTAATAGTGAAAAATGAAATAAAATCGTTTTTAACCGTCAAAAAGTGTATAGCTTTATATAATTATTATGAAGATAAATAGTAGAGTTCATTATTTATCGTAAATGACATGAATAATATATAAATAATGTACATCAACGTCATATTATTCGTTTAATTGTTGCTATAGTTGGCAACATTGATAATTTGTATGTTCATACTGTTAAAGTTATTACATATTTGAAAAATATTTGTATCGTGTTTGAAACATTTTTGTGCGTTGTAAAGTATAATAAAGTAATGTTAAACGCAACGTGACCGTTGATCTGTGTATCTGCCAAAGATAGCACTTCTAATCAATCAGAAGAATTCGGTATATTTCTTTGAAATTCGGCTCACTTTTATTTATTGTCTTTATATGGCATACATAAGTATAAATAAGGTTAGTATTATAAAATAATTTAAATAGAAATGGACAGTGACGAAAATATAGTATTTATTTTGTAGATATGACAGTTCATGAACATGTCGATAATACAGATTGCAATTTGTATAACTCTTTTCATAAAGATTCTAAAACCTCTACAAACGTACCAGTACATGACGTCACACATCTAGTTACTTTTATTCAATTTTTATCTGCCTTTAATTTTGCAAAAAAATGTAATTAAAAACAGGCTTCCGCGCTCTAATTTTCTGTTTCTTTGTTATATTTTAGCTTAAAGAAGACATTGCAACAAAAAATTCAAATTTAAAGGGTGATAGATATTAATCCAGCCAAAAGATCTAAGTGTATATTAAAACGTTGAATGATTGAGAGTTCGAATATTATTTTTAACACCTAATCTACACACCTCAGTCGAGAAAATATTTATTTCGTGTGAAGAAAGATAACCTCGTAATTTATCGGAGCGCCCGATTGTTGCAAAATGTTTAATATTTTTAAAACTAACGCATTTAAACGTCAGTTCTTATTATTTATTGCTTCTTGGAAGACGTTTCGCGGGCCCGATCGACTTCTTGGAAACCGGTCATTGTACACAAACTTCGGCCGACCGCGCGATTGATTGGAATTATTTATGAGAAGCCGACATGCAAGAAAATCATTTGTGCTTTGCTATAAATAATATATGTTATTAGTAAACTTCGATATTTTAATTTAATATTAATTTTAATAAGTGTTTTAAGGCGTGTAAACAAAACATGTACACATTAATTTTAGTAAGATTTTTAAAAATAACACTTGACATGTTTCACAACATTTCAGTCTTTGAATCAACCTCTCGGTCATTTATCAGAAACTGAACACTCAACAAGAACCACAGACGCATTTCGCTCTTGTTATATTATACCGTGACTATTTTTTAACGTGAAACATTGGGTTTGTCGTATCCATGGGTACAACTTGACATTTGATTGACAGCAATGTATTTGCCTGTCCCATTTATAATAAAACATAGGGAACGAATTTGACATTTAACAAGACGTCATTAGAGGTTAATTTTGTTTAAATAATTGTACCTGCTTTCTAAATTAAATTTAGTTATAGAAAAAATATTGTGTGCACCTTGTGCACTAGTGATTTTCTGACTTGGCTAAATTTCTTACAATATTTAAATATCATACTTCTGCCAAATTCATTCCTTATGTTTTATTTTAAATGCGACAGGCAAATACATTGCTGTCAATCAAATGTCACATTGACAAGATGTCATTAGAGGTTAATTTTGTTTAAATAATTATATGTTTTCTAACAATTAAATTTAGTTGTAGAAAAAATATTGTGTGTACCTTATGCCCGAAATATGTTTAGCGCGCTCGAGTGGTTTTCTAACTAGGCTAAATTTCTTACAATATTTAAATATAATATTCTGTCAAATTCGTTCCCTATGTTTCAAATTAAATGGGACACGCAAATGCATTGCTGTCAATCAAATGTCGTAACCATGGATATGACACCCCCAATGTTTCACGTTAAAAAATACTCACGGTATTATATTTTGTTGCGTTTTTGGGACTAATTTTCTGAATTTTGAATTATGAACGACCCTTACTTCCTGTCTGAAAGATTATATCCTGTTCCTGTGTCTACATTGTTGGACGAGGACGAACGTATACGTATGTCTCTCTTGTTCTTTTTCGTAATTTATATTTTATAATATGAACTTTATTGCACAGAAAAATATAAACATTTAACTTACCGGGCTAATGAAATAATCATATAATTTAGAGTAGAAAATTAAAAAATATTGTAATGTGATTGGTGGCCGGAATCTGACAGACTATTGGTAATTAAGCAAAAATAACCATTCGCTACTTGTAAGGGTGTAAATCGAAAAGTGAGACATAGAACTAAAACACTTTACCTTTTTGTGTTTTGCGTTAATATACTACTCTAATCCAAATTTTGTTATAATTGACGTTAAAAATAAAGCATTTGTTTATTTTTTGCCATAAATCCATGGCTGCCTAGACTAAAAGCTCATAAAAACTAACTTTACAATTAATTTTTACGTTTATATGAAGAGCTAAAATAATCGTTTCACATAATTTAGATGCAGAATTTAAAACTCTATGACCGGTAGTATTTACTCTTAAACAGGGGTGATTAAGCGTTGACTAAAGTAACAAATTCAGTTGTTTTTTAATCACCCCAATGTAATTCTAAATGGTAGTCATGGTAATTAGTTAGTTAGGGTAACTAAAATTTTGAGTAAATACTACCGATCAATAAGTTTTACTTGAAGCATTTTTGCTTAAAATAATTAAGTAACGTTTGCGTAAAGAAAAACTGAATTTCCATGTTAAACATCTATGTCTCACTTTTCGATTTACATTATGTACATAAATTGTACTACAGATAAAGTTAGGACGGTATTGGGCTTCCAAATTATCAAGAGATGGCGCTGACGTCAAACGTCAAAATTCAAACGAATGGTACATTTTTCGCTGGCTTCCATAAGAGTACAATTAGTGTGAGGCTAATTTTCGTAGTTTTTAATTTAATTTCGGATTTAGTATAGTGTTTTTTTTTTTTTTTTTTTTTTGTTAATTTCGGTAGAATTGAGTTTGATCTTTCTTGTAGTAACAATTTAGTGATATTTTTAATAATATTTTAGTTAATAGGGTTAATTTTAGTAAGTATTGGTAGGTTAAGAGTATTTTAGTCATATTTTAATTAACAGTATATTAGTTTTTTTAATAAAAAAAACATTTGATTTCCTTTATATAGATTGTATTTCATTGCCGTAGTTCTACATATATTAATTTCTATCTACATAGCTTTACTTTTATTTAATTGTTTTTCTTTCATAATGAACAATTTTCTTTGCTTAGATTTAGATACTATTTGTAGATTTGGGAATTGTAGTGTATCATCTAGAAATATGGTGGAAGGCCAGCAAGTAATAAATAGTGGCCACATAATATTATGTGGTAAATATTTTCGGATAAAACTCCATCGTAACTTTAACCTATAAATTGCATATCTCCTAATTTCTTCATTAATTTTTTAAAAATCAAAAACTTACCTGTTATATCAGCAGTAATTCTGATCCTACTAAGAATAAAACAATAATAGCCGAAGATAAAAGCGTATTAAAATTCGTATACAAGTAAATACGATCCCTGATTAAAACAACCTCCTTTGTACATGTACACTTCACTCAGTTCAGAAATCTGCCACCAGTGGCGCATTGTAATTTTGGAAGCCCAATAGAAACAAATAAGAAAATATTCGAATGAATTATGGCAATAAACAAATAATGGGGTCATTTCACATTTTCTGATTTATTTTTTTCTTGAAAAAATAGGTCAAATTAAACATGTATGTGTATGTTTTACATCTTACAAGTCTTTAGAATCAGAGATATGATTTTTTAAAAGTTGCGTTTAATTTCAAATATTTCAACGGCTGACGACACAGATTCACAGATACGATAGTCGAGCTCTACCGGTTTAATTTAGAACTATGATTATTTGGTTTGGTATTTATTTAAATAAATGGTTTATTTACGTACCTTATACTGCACTAGTACTTTTAAAGAAATAGAAAGTAATAATAATCTTCTTTCTTGTATATTTTGCTGTCAGCTGTCACACTTTTAGGTTAGGTTACTGTTTCATGTTGTGAAGCGTGTGTGTGTGAGAGAGAATTGTCTTTGTGTGAGTATGAATATGTGTCGTCACAAATTTAGTCCGTGTTTACAAGCGCGAAAGTTTATTAGCAAATTTATGAATGAAAAGTCGTATATTTCAAATTATTTTCTATTACTACATTTATTAAATGAGATGGTTTTCATGATTTTATAAAAAAAATCGACAATTATTTTTTTTGAAATAGCCCCATTAAAATCGCTGGAGTCTCACAGACTCCACGCCACCTCTGCAGGATTAACAAGTTTGATTTTTGTGTTTGTTTACAGAAAGAACTGTTTTCGAGTAAACTAGACTCTGGTAATGATGCCGGCCGTGATAGAAAGCTGTCTTCTGCGTCTACAGGCAGTATGAAGCACAAATGGTTGAAAGCTTTCAAGAGCTTGAAGACCCCACCAACGAGCGGGAACTCATCGCCCAAGGAAACAGAAAAGTAAGATCTTTTAACAACTAGCTCTTAACTTTAAATTTAAAATGCATCTTGAAATTTTTAAATAAAATTCCAATAGAGTTATAATCTGGTAAATAATATTGTGTAGATTGGTGATTTCAGTAACATTTTAGAGAGTTGTATTAACATGTGTTGTTCATGATTGTTTTGTTTTTAAATTCAGAAAGAACCAAATGTACCATGCTGTGTCGACGATCATTGCAATGAGGTAAACACAGGTTGCCGCTTGTCTTGCCCTTGGTACACTCCTATGTTGCACCCTTCCTTTCTAAATGTCGCAAACTGTATTTCCATTACAGTCTGGACGATTTATCTTGGCAAGCCTTAGGAATGCAGGTCGATTCACAATTTCTACGATTCGGTGTGTTAAATATACAGTGTGTCCCAAGTAGAGGTGCCACCATTGGGATCTCGAGAACTATAAGAGATACGATGTCGGTTAAATGGAACTTTTTGTGCGCCTGTGGGAGGCCATCTCAGATGTGCTTTTGTTTTTCCAAAAATTCTCATAGGGCACTAGATAATGACGAAAAACTGAATATTGTTGGTTTTTTCTTTTTCAAATAACTTCTAAACTATTAGTAATTGAGAAAAACGTTTCAAATATAAAAGATAGATATTTTTATTAGTTAACCAGTGGCGTACGATATAAATTTTTATATCCGTAAATTTTCGAGATATAACACAAACTTATATTTTTTTAAATAAAGCCCCTATCTGATTTTAGTTTTAAAAAAATCACAATTTTTTTCTCTTTTCAACGATGTAAGGGTTCTTATGTTTTATATTTGTTTTACCTTCAAAATTATAAATTTTTCCTTGTTTTATATTAAATTTATAATTATTTTGAAAATATTGATAGATTTCTATTCAGAAATTCTCCTTGTATTTAAATAATTTATTTCATTAGAAAATTTTGCTCAAAACTCGTATCAAACTGATTTTTATATTTTGTATCTGGTCGCCCTTGGCACATTATAGTGTAATTTGTAATTATGAGTTTAGAATGAAAATATTAAGTAATAAAGGCATAAAACAAATTATTTCGATCAAATACAATATAATTAATAAAAATTATAATGTTTTTTTGGGAAATAATAAGAAAGTTCAGGAAAATAAAGAAAAAAATTAAATTTTAGGAGAAAAACAAATATAAAACATAATAACCCTTACATTATTGAAAAGAGAAAAAAATTATGATTTTTTTGAGACTGAAATCAGATATGGATTCCATTTAAAAAAATATAAGTTTGTGTTATATCTCGAAAATTTACGGATATAAAAATTTATTTCGTACGCCACTGGTTAACTAATAAAAATATCTATCTTTTATATTTGAAACGTTTTTCTCAATTACTAATAGTTTAGAAGTTATTTGAAAAAGAAAAAATCAACAATATTCAGTTTTTCGTCATTATCTAGTGCCCTATGAGAATTTTTGGAAAAACAAAAGCACATCTGAGATGGCCTCCCAAAGGCGCACAAAATGTTCCATTTAACCGACATCGTATCTCTTACAGTTCTCGAGATCCCAATGGTGGCACCTCTAAATGGGACACACTGTATATATTTTCTTAGATACCGCACTACGTTAAAAGTAAAATAGTGATTTTACGACCTTTTATGGCCTAACACTATAGAAAAACATTCCGAACCGCACGATTTATGACACTTATATTCAAGCAGTTCTCTTTGCACATAGGCGTGCATAAATTTTCTTACTGGCAATAAGAAATCTACAAATGATTCAATTTTTTTAAATATTTATTGCAGATATTACATATAACATGTTAGTAAAGTAAACGTATTGACAAATATTTATATTATTATAATATAAGCTAAAATCTGCTCGTAATTATAATCTAAACCTAAAGACTAAGAGTTGAAAAATCAATATTCGACTGTGTTAGGATGGAGGTAGATACAGGAAAGTAAGAATTCTTCGGACTTTCAGTCAATTAATAAAATTTATTCACGCCGACGTTTCGACTATACTATAGTCTTCTTCAGGGCTAGAACAAATAACTAGTTATTTGTAGTTCCATAAGTATTGCACTCATCAAAGACAAGTTTTTCATTTTTAGACGATTTTCTCTCTGTGATATGTTGGTTTTAACTATTTATTTATTTATTCATATTTATTTATTTATTTTTTTAATTGTCCGTGCTGTATGTTCTATTATCCACATGTGGTTTCCTTTTTTCAACTGACCATTCTAGCCCTGAAGAAGACTATTGTATAGTCGAAACGTCGGCGTGAATAAATTTTATTAATTGACTGAAAGTCCGAAGAATTCTTACTTTCCTGTATCTACCCCTAAAGACTAAGATTTAAACACAAATTACAAGAAAAACCCTTGTATAAATTATGCAATGTGATTATTATACGAATAATATCAATACATATTATATATATTTTTTTTATTTGCATTTCGTATTTGACATTGTTTATTATATTTTTTTTTAAATGTAATAAGTAAATTATTATTTTCTGTACTGTTCGTACATTTATTAAATTGAATTTTTCCGGCGCGCCTATGGTTTTTATACCTTTACCGTAACCACAGAGAAATCCTTTATTACTTCAGCTCGCCAAGTAATATCGTCCAGACTATAGCTCTGAATGCTTTTGTATCTTCATCAAATCCACCAATACACTACAGGGTACTTGCATTAGTTCGTTACTCAACTCAAACAATATGATTTTTAACAAACTTCAATTCTAGGCAGAAAAGAAAAATTTATTCTGGCGGGTCCAGCAATAAAATTAT
Source organism: Ophonus ardosiacus (assembly GCA_943142095.1). Classification (NCBI taxonomy): domain Eukaryota; kingdom Metazoa; phylum Arthropoda; class Insecta; order Coleoptera; family Carabidae; genus Ophonus; species Ophonus ardosiacus. The sequence goes on along the minus strand of OW964823.1, from coordinate 8,238,526 downwards.
AAATACATATCGTATCAATTAGGACAGTAACTGTCACTGCTTGCTTTTACACTCAATGGAAACGTGTCATTATTTGTGCTGCTCTGTTAAAATGAATTAGAATGGATTTTCTGCCTAGTCTATACAACGTATGTAACAAAAGTTTTGAATTTTTACCTCTCGCTAAGAGAGGTATTGGATTCATGCTAAAATTCGCATATCCAGATTTTATTGAATAAGCACGATTTAAGGTCCCTACAATCCGATTATAATATTTTTAAAATGATGTCTGTGTGTGTGTGTGTGTGGATGTGTGTGTGTGTGTGTATGTCTGGATGTTGTAGACACGATTCCTCAAAAACTATAAGACTTAAAAAATATTTAACTGCAGTTTCCTCAATCTGACATTCCTGGGAAGAGCTGATTACATTTTGGTAACAATTGAACAACCGGAAGTAGTAGTTTCTTAGAAAAATTCTTTTAAATATAATTTTTGGGAGTTTTTTTTTTTTTAAATATTGAAGAACATAAAATTCTCCATCTAATACACTTAAAAAAATTATTATATCTTGTATAGATTTAGAGATAAAGACACTATAATTTATAGAGTAATCTAATCGTAGAGGCTAAGTATTATTCCAATTAATGTTTCAAAACTTTTTCTGGTAATTTTAACATGGCATATTATAAAACAACTATTATGTATTTGTTATGTCTAGTGTCTAGTGACAATAACTAAATTAGGCCATATTTAGTAATCTAATTTGGAGAATAAATTTTTCAAAACTTTTCTTACACGTTTTTTTTTCTTTCCCATAAATGCTATATTTATTTGAAATATTTCTGCATAAGAAGCAATGTAAATCGAAGGTTTATTTATTCAAAATCATGTTATTCTCCATTTTACATGTTGAAACGTCACGTGTAACTGTGCAAGTGTCCTCCTGCTGTTATGACTGTCAGACACACACATCTCTCATTCTATTGTTAGCACAACGTGAATTTTATTATCTACCGATAACAGTATTGAAGCAATCGATATTTGTAATCGGTATTTTTGTTTGTATCGAGAAGAGCACAAACATTAGGGGTGGATTTGATGTAGATTCACACGCGCCTCGCTTCACCTTCAACCCTTGACCGGCGGATTTTGTCACAATCCAGGTACACTCTCTGTCTCTTTGTCTATGTCTCCATGTCATGTATCTATGGATGTAACCCTATACGTATATTCACAATCAATTTTGACCCGTTTAATTTGTAGTTGAAGTGGAAATTGTGCCGCTTAGAAATTTATGCTATTTACAAAATTACTCTTTACTTTGTTCCTGAAATTTAGATGAGCAACATTTAATTGTATACTTTTAAATTCGACATACGGCAAAAATTGTGGAATACTTGATAAGAAAGAGAATTTCATATTGAATTCAAATTTTCAACCGCGTTATCGTATCTTTTACAAGATCAGAGTGATGGATGAAGAAACAAAAAATTGCAGGAAAACATTCACAATTTTTATAAAAAAAATCATCGATAATTTATTTCTTTCGATGCCACGACGAATGTAATGTTATAAATAGTAAAAGCTATTAGACTAAGTACTAAGTATTAAATACGTAATATTGTTTGTTTTTTAAGTAATTTAAATATTAAAAGTCCTAAATATGCCGCCATTTTTCCCAACTGGCGGGAAGTTCCCGTGCTTCGATTTTCGAAAAATTTTAATATGTTATTTAGCGCATTTTTCTGGACAGGATTCCGTTAAAAAGCCTTTCTTGTAATTACTCTGAGGTAAAAATATAAATTTCCTGGACTATAAAACGTCTTTAGAATGAAAAAAAAAAAATAAACAATAATTAATATACAGGGTGTAAATTTTAAAACGGGTCATAGGGCTATAACATAAGAAAACAGTTTTTTAGACGCCAAAAGTTTTTATATTAATTTATTGAAAAACATTACATTTCTGTTTCATATAAAGCCAGATAATATATTTAAAAATGTGTACAATTAAGAAAAAATAACAATAGCCATGAAACATTGTCATCTTTTAATAACATGATAGGGGACAATTAAAGATTAAAGTTATTAATTTATGAACTAATATAAAATAACATAAAATAAAGAAAGAAAGAAGAAACAATATTTATTGTAATAGGTATTTACAAATTAAAGATGATCTACATGTAATAAGAAATAAGTTATAAGAAACGAGAAAAACTGGTAACTACAAGGGAAAAATATTTTGTAATTTTTCTTCTTGGGACAAATTATCCATGATTTCTTGTTAATAAAACGAAAATAATAATAATTTAACAAATAATGTCCAAAAAAATTTTATCAATGACAGTCTTAAGTCAAAAATAGTTTTGTTTTGTTTCTGTCAGTTTCAAGGCTAATAATATTTTTTCTTAATTGTGCAAATTTTTAAATTTTTTTTCTGGCTTTATATGAAACAAAAATCTAATGTGTTTAGTACCAAAAAATTCGTAATTTTTTGTTTATAATATGCACTAATTATTTTTTCGATAAATTAATATAGAAACTTTTGGCGTCTAAAAAACGTTTTTTCTATGTTATAGCCCTATGACCCGTTTTAAAATTTACACCCTGTATATGTATGGTAGTGAAATAATAATAATTAATGAATAATAATAAGTAATTTGTATAAAAAAGTAAAAATTTAATTTAATAAAATATGACCTAAATGAAACATTAGGAAATTTTCAAAAATTTGCTATGTATGAAGCACTGTAACTCGCTATCTATTGGTTATAGAAAAAAATATTTTAGATGAAAGTTGTAGGAAATTTTATTCTTAACTAATTCAAAAATGAATATTTTTGCCCTAATACAATAGGTGAAGAGACTTTTTTTCCAAGTTGGCTGTACTTCCCGAAGGCCCCCAAGGTCGAAAACTTTTTTATTAGGACCCCTAAATATATGTATAAATAAATAATAAATAAATATATCATCACGGCATATTACCCATTTCTGGGTGTGCCATTATCTACACATATGTAGACATCGGTAATGATGACGATATATTTTACCGTGTGGGCGCTTACCAGGCGTCTCCTCGCGGGCACTCATAGCTGGTATGGAGAGTGCACCACAGGGGTCACTTTTGTGCCATTTAAAATTGGAAATATTGGCCGCGTGCCTGAGTGTCTGGTCGCGAACCTGGGGGAACCGGGTTCGTTCCCGGCCGGCGCCAAATATATGTATAATATATCCAAAAATCAAAAATACGCAACCTTTTGAGGAATAAACCCTTATTTTTCTACCTAATGACTGGACTATAATGTTTTTATTTTTATAAGATATTTACAACAATTTAATTCTTTTAATATCCCTAAACTATTAAAAACAACTAACTAACTATTATTATGGGGTCCCGTGGCCGCGTGCCTGTGTCTGGTCGCGAACCCGGGGGAACCGGGTTCGATCCCGACAGACGCCAAATATTTCCAATTTTAAATGGCACAAAAATGACCCCTGTGGTGCACTCTCCACGCCAGATATGAGTGCCCGTGAGGTGACGCCTAGTAAGCGCCCACACGGTAAAATATATCGTCATCATTACCGATGTATACATGTGTTGTAGATACTGGCACACCCAGAAATGGATAATATGCCGTGATGATATATTTATTTTATTTTTTAACTATTAAAAACTTTGATAAATTCTTTTACTAACTGCCAGTTTCATAATAAAGTCACTTTGCTTTTAAAATTTGATCTAAAACTGAAAAAATCATTTCATAATTTTACTTTAAGTTAAAGGATCTGTCAGATGGCTTTATTTTAAAGAACTTAAACTGGCAATTTTAACTTAAAGTGAAATTATGAAACGCTTTTTTCACTTTTAGATCAAACTTTAAAAGTAAAGTGACTTTATATTTATTATGAAACCGGCCGTTGGGAATTTTTTTTATAAGATTTTCATGATAGAACCAGTTTAAATTGAATGTTAATAGTCCAAATTCAAAGAAGTGTTTACGCTCTGTTGGGAAAAATACGGTGACTTGAAGTGCAAAATTTTCGATGTAAATGGCTACATGGAAATAATAATAATTTAAGCCTGCATGAAATTGTGCCGGATTCAAATTATGATTGTGAATATACCAAACCTCTATTCTGTGTTTCTCTGTTGTGTAGTCATTCTCATTCACTACAACTAAATTATCGCACCCTATTCGTGCATTGAATTGAAACTTTGTTAGGTATTCATAAATTGTCGTGTAACCGGCCCAGCGCACGGCCGTAAAAACAGTGTTGTAACTTTGGCGATAAATCGTGTCTAATGATGAGGAATGGTTGACAGGAAGAACGGCGCAGCGGGCGGACGTGACGTCACGCGCACCGACTCCGATGCACATACCTTCCAGGAGTACACCTACAAGAAGATTACTCCTTGCGATGTCTGCTCTCAGGTCCTCAGAGGTCAGTATGAACTGTATTCATTGCAATTGCAATCAATAATAATAAGTTAAATTCCACTAAAGTATTTTTAGATACATTCCGCATATGTAAATTTTAGATAAAATAAGTCAAATCGGAAAAGTTATTTATAGAAAAACTAAGTTATTTTCTGAAAGGTAGTTTTGACAAACCAGGTCAAATCCAGAAATGAATTTCGGATGTTAATTTGAATTCTAGAAGTTCAATTTTTAAATATATGAATTTCTAGAAAAACTAAGTCAAATTTGGGATCATAACTTGTAAATAAACTACCTCAAATTCAAGTTCATTTTTAAATATACCAAGCCAGATTTCTAAAATGAATGTTTTTCTAGGGTTCTAGGTAAACTAATTTAAATATCGGAAATGAATTTTTAAATAATCTTATGGTGCTATTCTGTAACGTTCTATAAGCTCTATAGGCTCTATAAACAACCGACGTTAGAGTATGTAAGAAAATAGCTATTCTGTAACTAGGTTACAGTACTATAAGGGCTATAGTCAGTTTCCATTTCATTTAAAAAAATCTGTTGTGGCCAGCACAAGACCTCTCGCCATTTCCATATTAAACTATATAAGTATTGTATTGCACTTTGCTATCGAACCGTCGTTTTATAACAAAATATTACAGAACTTTACCCAAATATTGTTTTTTATTGTATTTAACATGTCTTCTGCACACATATAATTCTAATTATATCTATTTTTCATTATATGAGGGAGTTTCTAAATGTCACAAATTCTTCCAATTCATTAACCAGATTGGCGGTATTTCTGATGGATATATGCATATTACCTATAATTTCAAATATTTAATTAAGAAAACAATAAGAAAGATTAAATGTACTTCCCAGAAAAAGCTATCAAAATGACACTGAAATCTGTCATTTACAAATTATATTATAAACATTTGACTTTGTCAACTGGTTTCCTTAGTGTAGTTTCGCCTACTCGACTTGTTATATCCCGATATTCTATATATTATAGCGTCTTTATCTCTAAATTTATAGAAGATATAATAAAAAATTAATATTTGGAAGAATTTCTTTTAAAAACTACTACTTCCGGTTATTCAATTGTTACCAAAACCTTTTCAGCTCTTCCCAGGAATGTCAGATTGAGGAATCCATAGTTAAACAGTTCTTAAGTCTTATAGTTTTTGAGGAATCGTGGCTACAACATCCAGACATACACACATACACACATACACACATACACACATACACACATACACACATACACACATCCACACATCCACACACACACACACACACACAGACATCATTTTAAAAATGTTATAAACGGATTATAGGGACCTTAAATCGTGCTTATTCACTAAAATCTGGGTATGCGAATTTTAGCATGAATCCAATACCTCTCTTAGCGAGAGGTAAAAATTTCATACTGTTCTTCACTTGTGTTTGGAATCCTTTTTCGTTTCGTGTTAGATTTACATATAAAATTAATTAAAGCGATTTTAAAACATTTTCTATGATATAAAATTGAATCATTTTACGTAGCTATATTTGTCACAAAATATATTATATTAGAAAGGTCAAGACAAGGGGAAGAATCAACATTGGTGTTCATAGCTTAATAGAATATTTAAAATAAGAATTAAATGCTGTCTTAATAATTAATAATAACTGGGGTCTCGTAGCGCCTGAGTGTCGGGTCGCGAATATGGGGAACCGGGTTCGATCCCGACCGAAGCCAAAATTATTTCGAATCTTAAACGTCCGCACGGTACGAATATGTCATCATCATTACCGATATCTGCATATAAAGCAGTTTGGCCCACCCAGCAATACGCCGTGATGGTATATTTATTTTATTTATTTATATCACAACAGCAACAAGAATTACAATTACAATAATATATGACAATAAACAATTAAATCAATAATATAATTAAATATATACTTACATATTATTAGAGTTATACATGATTCCTTAACGTCTTGTCAAAAATATGGTTATAGAATATTTGACAGTTTGACATGAATTACAACCAAAACAACTCTTTAGCCATACTTGATACAGAGAGAGTTACAGAATAGGTAATTTTACTATTCTATAAGGTGTGATCTTATAGAGCTCTATAGCTTGCAGAGCGTATAGAGTTACAGTGTTATAGAGCAAAGTTACAGAATAGCACCATAAGTCAAATTCTATAAATGAAACTTTAGATAAACTAATTTTTAAATAAAGTAAATCAATTTCCGATGTTATATTTTTATCACCCTAATATCTAAATCCTAAATTTATATGCCCTAAATAACATCATTCTTTAGGATTTTAGGAATTAGATTTTAGGGTTTTTTATGAAATACAGGGTGTTTCATAATATATGCGCAGGGCTTCAGGATGTGATAGCTCGTCCAAAAATATGAAAAAAGTACTCTTGGTCATAAGCTCTAAAGTTGACCGTTTTCGAGAAAAATCAACTTTTATGTTGAAAAACATGGTAAATTTATTGAAATAATTTTTTTTTTTTACTAATTAAACAAAATTTATTCAAACGTTAGAACAAGTAACAAATCCAAACGTTAACTTCATAATTGCAAAATAAAAAAAAAAACAACAAATCATACTCAGTTAAATAAATTGTTGGGAATGTCCGCCGTTAGTTTTCTTTTTATCAAGTAGGCTTTAAATTTTAAAACAAAAGCTACCTCCTGTCAAAATAACAATTTTACAAAATCAAAAATGAATTACACAAACGCTGAAATGTGCGAAATGCATTACCTTTACGGAATGGCGAGCGGTAATTCGGCAGAAGCAAGGCGGTTTATCAAAAAAGACATCCTGATCGCCGAGTACCACACCATAACTTGTTTCAACGCATTCAAATTTTGCAATTATGAAGTTAACGTTTGGTTTTGTTACTTGTTCTAACGTTTGAATAAATTTTGTTTAATTAGTAACAAAAAATTATTTCAAAAAATTGACCATGATTTCAACATAAAAGTTGATTTTTCTCGAAAACGGTCAACTTTAGAGCTTATGACCAACAGTACTTTTTTCATATTTTTGGACGAGCTATCACATCCTGAAGTCCTGCGCATATATTATGAAACACCCTGTATAATATTAACAATTATTCTGAAGCATCAAATTAAATCGAATTGTATAATTTATTTTTGTTGTTCTAAAATGTTGTCATACAAACCAATGGATGTCATTAGTGTACCATTCGGAGATTTTTTTTTGTGAAGAAAATCTAAATCCTAAATACTAAATGCCAAAATGCGACATTGGACACAACCTTAGATAAACCAAGTCAAATTTTGGAAGTTCTTTTTAAATAGATTAAGTCAAATGCTGGAAGTTCATTTTTAGATAAACCAACGTAAACTAAGTCAAATTTATTCATTTCTATGTAGAGGTGTTTATTGTTGCGCAGGGCACACGCGACAAGGTCTGAAATGCCGAGTGTGTAAAATGAACGTCCACGTAGACTGCCAAGAAAAAGCCAACAAATGCCAATCCAAATCCCGTCTATTACGGCGACAGAAATCCACATCAGAAATCGAAACGAAAGTACCAGAGACAACCGTCGAGGAAGAGAGTAAGTAGCGTGTGTATGTGTATTTCTTAGTGACTCGTTGATGATGATGTCTTCGTGCGCGCTTTGACCGTTAGGTCCTGAAGACTATTTCGGCATCGGCATGCCGACCATGAATCGCCAGTTGTCGTTCAGAGGCTCGAGTCGGCTGCTCACGCCAGATATAGGAGGTACACAACATACTAACAAATGTGTTCAGTTGTTGTGTGGGGTTAAAAACTAATTCAAATCAGCTCTATCATGCTGCTTGTATGAGTGTATATGCTGAAAGTGTAACACGCGATATAATCCTACAGTTTTACTAAATAATTTGGCAGGGCACAGAAATGTCAACAGTAACGTAGAGTTTAGATAGCCTAATCCCGCAAGTGCTAAATTAGGATGAATTGGGAAGGGACGAAAAGTTTTTTTCAATGTATAAACACTAATCACAAATATAATCAGAAAAATTGACTATCAAGTTTAGCAATAAAACTATAAATATCGTAATTATAACTGTCACTGATAATATGTATTTTATGCACGGACGTATCATAATTTGACAATTATACACGAATTTTTTTGACATAAACATTATTTTATAGCCCGTCGGGCTATAATGAAACGTCAAACCAAATTATAACCTACAATATAAACAATTTAAACAGGCAACATGAAAAGTTTTTATTACAAATCGAAAATTTTTATATTCTTTAATGAAAAATGAAAATAAATTTTGTGATAATTATATGGAAATCACGAGGATACATAAAATAAAACTCAAATGACAGAACCAATAAACAAAGAATAAACTGTTGTTTTCCGCTTTCATAGCAACACTAGATACTGGATGTACGAGGACAAATTCTTTTCGCTACAATTTTTCTAACACTCATAATTTGAAAATTTTTGTCCGTGCATAAAGTTTTGTATGTAAAACGAGCGTAACTTGCTTTTATGGCCTTTGACGTGTTTTTATCCCTCGGCTTACGCCTCGGGCTCAAAATCCCGCTGCAGGCCATAAAAGCCTCCTTATGCTCTTAATATTTAAATAACTATAATGGATTCCTTTCGTACCCTGTGTAGTAAAATGATTGTTATTGTTCTTGTAACATAAATATTATTTTTCTTTGAAATAAATTCTTATGGGAATGAAAAATGTAGTTCAAAAAATTATTTCAAACAAAACAGCATTTATAGTAAAGGAACAATAAGATCATTTTACTAATGTAGCAGGTATAATAATAATTTTTAATCTTTCTGTTATAAAACAAAAATATGTGAGAGAGTTTATTAGTGTTTAACGCTAGTTATACCTGTACATTATGAAAATTTACTTAACCCGAAAGAAAAACACTAATTTTATTAATGTGAAACTATTAAGGTCAAGGGTAACGGTAACGCTGTCCCCACGCGTGGAAAAGGGTTAAACAAATTAATCAATCTAAATTTGGTAGTGTCACTAAGTAATTCAATTAGTAGGTACTCACGCGTTGTACTACGGGCTCTAAGACACGCTGAAAATGTATATGAGGCAAAAACAAACACGTATTTCTAACAATAAGAAAAATATACACGTACAAACTTTAATAATACTCCACGGTTAATTAATAGATATTTACACACCAAGTGAGCTAAGGTAATGTTTATCCATGAGAAGAAAGCTTAGCTCACGAGCCCGAAGGGCGAGTGAGTTAAATTCTTCGACTGAATAAACATTCTTAGCTCACGTGGTTTGTACAATATTTTATTCAATTTTGACGAAATAATAATAAAAACCATTATAATATTTAATTTGGCAAAATAAAAAATTGATCAATTAGTAGGCTAAGCATGACAATCGTCGCTGATAGACGTCAAGTCATATATTTAAAAAGCTTCATTGTCTGTCATTTATGTCGTAAAAAATAATGAAAAGGGCTGATAATGTCTGATAAATTATGTGGTAGAGGGAGTTAAAATTTTGTGAGAGTGATTTAAAAAAATTTTTAATTCACATGTGAAAAAAGTGTTACTTATAGTTTTTGCTATGGAGTTAATAATTACAGTTTAAATCGTCAAAATTGAATAAAATTATATAATCCAAATAAAACTACAACGAGATGAAATGAATCTATATAAACTCTAATTCTTATTCACTAAATGCAAATTACTTACACGAGTAAAATACACAATTATACAAAAATTACAACACCATGAGAGAGCCGTTTACATAGTACAATTTAATTGGTTATTTCACTCAAAAATACCAAGCTTTGACACTAATTTCCAGTTTTACCTACTTCAAATAAATCTTATTCGTCGAATAAGAGGAAAATATCGCATGGAAACCATAACATAAATAACGGTATTTATTGTACCTGTCATATTTTGATACACTCTCCACGCCAGCAATGAGTGCCCATGAGGTGACGCCTGGTAAGCGCCCGCACGGTACAAATATGTCATCATCATCACCGATGTCTGTGAAAACAGACTGGCACACCCAGAAATGGGTAATATGCCGTGATGATATATTTATTTATATTTTGATAAAATATTTTTCACTTATTGGATGAAGTCATAGACATCAACAATAGGAATAATACAAGAAATCAACAAGACAACAAGTATCAAACAACAAACTCAAAATAGCAAGGAGTCAGAATCAAAACTCTGCATATACAGTGTGTCCCATTGGGATATCAAAAACTATAAGAGATACGATGTCGGTTAAATGGAACTTTTTGTGCGCGTTTGGGAGGCCATCTCAGATGTGCTTTTGTTTTTCCAAATATTCTCATAGGGCACTAGATAATGACAATAAACTGAATATTGTTGATTTTTTCTATTTCAAATAACTTCTAAACTATTAGTAATTGAGAAAAACGTTTCAAACCTAAAAGAGATATTTTTACCAACTAATCAGTGGCGTACGAAATAAATTTTTATATTCGTAAATTTTCGAGATATAACACAAACTTATATATTTTTTTAAATGGAACCCATATCTGATTTTAATCTCAAAAAAATAATTATTTTTTTCTCTTTTCAATGATGTAAGGGTTATTGTTTTATATTTGTTTTGCTCCTAAAATTTAATTTTTTTTCTTTATTTATTAAATATTATTTTTATTATTTATATTGTATTTCATCGATATAATTTATTTTATGCCTTTATTACTTAATATTTTTATTCTAGACTTATAATTACAAATTACACTTTAAAGTGCCATGGGCGACCTGATACAAAATATTATAAAAATTAATTTAATCCGAGTTTTGAGCAAATTTTCCAAACAAAATAAATTATTTAAATACAAGGAGTATTTCTAAATATAAATCTACGAATATTTTGAAAATATTTGTGAATTTAATACAAAATAAGGAAAAAATAATAATTTTGAAGGCAAAACAAATATAAAACATAATAACCCTTACATCATTGAAAAGAGAAAAAAATAGTTTTTTTTTTTGAGACTAAAATCAGGTATGGGTTCCATTTAAAAAAATATCATTTTGTATTATATCTCGAAAATTTACTGATATAAAAATTTGTTTCGTACGCCACTGGTTAGTTAATAAAAATATCTATCTTTTATATTAGAAACGTTTTTCTCAATTACCAATAGTTTAGAAATTATTTGAAAAAGAAAAAATCAACAATAATCAGTTTTTCATCATTATCTAGTGCCCTATGAGAATTTTTGGAAAAACAAAAGCACATCTGTGATAGCCTCCCAAAGGCGCACAAAAAGTTCCATTTAACCGACATCGTATCTCTTATAGTTCTCGAGATCCCAATGGTGGCACTTCTAAATGGGACACACTGTATACTCTCTAAGGGAAAAAAAAAACAGTGGCTCAATTTTCCGGCTCATCCCATATAGGAAACTTGAGACAATTTCCAGTTTCTTACAAAACTTCTTGGTGTTCCTTCTCATAATTACGATATTTATAGTTTTATTACTAGACCCGACAGAGTCAATTTTTCTGACTTTTCTTTATCAAAATTTATATTTATTTTGAATGGAAGGTGACTCCATCCGATCTTGAAAAATTAATTGAGAACTGAGAGGGTCATTCTTTCCCGAATTCCAAACGCATTAGGAAACGATTATTGAGGCGCCACTGAATTATATTTGACGGACTGATACGATAGGCGTTATAGGTATTTAATATAGTAATTATTGTGTGATGGTATCGCATGGCATACTGTTCGGCATTGCACCCAACGCTTGTATGGATGGTTTAGAAAGCCCGGAGGTGGACCTGATCTACCAGGTGCTGAAGCAAGCGGGGGAGATATCGGGGGGTCGCGGGCCGGGCCGGGGTTGCGAGGAGCGGCCGCCGGGGATTCTGGTGACGGACCGCAGCGGGCCCAGCAGCTCGGGCTCCTCTGGCCACAGCCTGGGGCGCCGACTGCAGCCCCAGCGCCCCAACAACGCGGGGCTCTCCGTTACTAACCCCGCGCCATTAAACACTAGTTCAGGTACACACACACATGGAACAGTACCATTCCGATTCCGAATATACCCTTCAATCTGTCCACTCCAGTGTTTTCTCTTTTTTATTACTATTGCTAGGAAATCTTTATGGGATAAAAGTATTTCGTTACTCATGCCCGGTTTTTCCATTTATGGATGAAGTGTCAGTTAACTTAACTGCCAGATAAAAGAAAAATATCGCATCATATAATTGACACGTGTATAATATTAATCTGATATTTTCATTTTATCCAGAAATGGAAAAACCGGGCCTTATTCTAATAATATAGAAAGATCTCGACGTACAAAAACAGTAATAGCACGGATGAAAAACGTAAATTACCAAACTTTATTTAAAATTACTACATGATTGTGCCTTCAAATTCACAATAATTGTAAATTGGCTTCAAACGTAATCGACGTCATTTTCTTCGCTTTCTTTGGCGATGTTATTATGAATGAAGTATAATGTAGTGTAATTTAAGGCAAACATATTGGCTCGTACCACGATCACGGTTCTAACATTGGTGTTAGCTAGAACCGTGCTAACTATTTGACACATTCTTCAGGGTTATAAAGAAAATCAGTGATGCCACTGTACTAATTAAACCGAAAATGTACCGATAGGCATATTTAATACATTTGGCTTCATTATTTTAAATTGTTTAATATGATTTGTCTCTGGACTTGTTTTTAAGATAAATTATTTAGAATATTGAAGCCAAATGTATTGAATATGCCTGTCAGTACATTTTCAGTTTAATCAGTATAGTGGCATCACTAATTTTTGTTGATAACCCTGAAGTATGTGTCAAGTCATTGTGTATTATATTAAAAAAATAGCCGAATAATGTAAAAAAAATCATAATTTATTTTAAGATATTTAAAAATAACACTTGACATGTTCCACAAGGTTTAATCTTTGAATCAACCTCTCGGTCATTTATCAGAGAATGAGAACCGCAGACGCATTTCGCTCTTATTGGAGCTCTTCAGTGTAGTGTACTGACCCCTGGATGCGTCAGATTGATTCACACTGAAAATATAAAAATAACAGTCTTTTCATTTGTTTCTATTGGCTATTTTTTTAACAAAGTTGCTAAAATTTTCTTATAGAATAGAAGTGATTAATATATAATTACAACTTAGACTTCTGTACTGGCTACAACTTTCTAATTCATTTCACATAAGAAAATAGCATTGTTTTAGATAGGGAAATTTTAATTGATCAGAATGCCTAATTCACAAAGCGAAAAAAATGTCATCTAACGGTGTCCAGTTATCAAACACAAAATCAACAAAATTAAGTGATATTTAACTATGTTTTTAGTTTCAATGTTGTAATTTTTAATATTCAAATATGGTACTTTCTTATAGATTTAGTGTTGACAGAGTTTGATTTCACGAATTTAAATTATTTATTTAACGTATATAAAAACGCTCTGCTCTCAAGCGCCATCTGCTATTTTCTTACGTGAAATAAAGTATAGCTCTTACGACGTTCAACGGCTGACTGAAATTTTTGTTACATGGTTTTCGCAATGGGGTCCTATACCATAGTCATATTTTAACTATCTTAAATAAGAAGACGAAAATACATAAATTAATGAGTATTAGTTAAAAAAAAATTCTTTTAATATTGACTAGGTATGACGCGTTAGGTACTAAGAATTTGATTGGTCGCCTGATTTTAAAAAGGAGATTCGCGCGTCTGCAGCGGTCACCTTTAAAGGAATATGATATGTCATGTTGTTCTATAACCTAACAAACCATTTAACAAGTTTGTGTTTGATGAATTTGTTTAATTATAACATTTAGTAATATTAACAATAATAATATATTTATAATTAAATCAATTTGTAATATTAATTAAATTAATAATAATATTAATGAAGTTAATATTGAAACTTCAAAACAGGCCAACACTAGCGCCATCCGTCGTCATACTTTGTGTAATAATATTGTCAAACTGTTTCAATGTTCTATAATTTATTAGGAAAAAAAATGCTTATAATTTACGTTATTTATACTTAATAATAATTTCTTCATGAATATAACGTATAAGTTTTTATATAAAATATTTCAGCTATGCAAACATGAAAAAAAATGTTCCTTCTATAACTAAACAGTTTGTCCCATTGTTTGTCGATCACTTGTTAGTAACTGCTACGTCACGCGCAAATTCTTAAACTTTAAAAATTCATATCTCGCTTATTACGTAAAATTTTTAAGTCGCGTTTGCACTAAAATTCTTATTTTATCCTGTTCTTACAGAAAAAATAAAAATAAAAGAAAAATGGTATAGGACCCCTTTGTAAATTTGGTTCGCGTTTTAAACCAATCAAAAAGATAGAATTGTAATAGGGCATTATTCCTAAGTCCATTGTTAGCTGGAATGGAGTATAATATTCAAAAATTAATATCTCACTGAAATTAATTCTAAAAGAAGAATAACTTTAAAGCAGAATAATACACTTTCGATTATTATAGGTTTAGTTAAATCATCGTATTTTCGACCCAAGGATCTGTGATTAAGCCTTGTACATGTTTCTTAGAGACATCTATGAATAACAAGTACGTCAAGAACTTTCTATAGATTAATTATTGTAGTCATGCTTTTCTCCCATGTTGAATGGTCGTAGTTTTTTTGTAAATTTCAACTTATTTAACATATTTTTGCATGTAAATTTTGTATGTTTTTTTTCCTTATTTTCCTATCCCATCCTTTTAAAACTGGGGATAAACGATTAAAAAAAATAAACAAATATCCACCGTACCTTAAAAATAAAATTTATAAAACTGTCCGCCCGTGGGTAATACAAAGTGCGTGAAATAAATCGAACAGACGTTTCGTGTGTTTTAAAGTAGACCGTGTTTTATTTAGACAAGATAAATAGGTAATTTAAACAGAGCACCAGCAATAGGTTTCTTGCAGCGTTTCTCTTGCAGAGCAGAGCAGAGGAGAGGAGAATTATTGGAGTACATTAGCAGGATTTGCAGCAGTGTGAGTGCGTTGACATGACTAACAGAACTGCATTTGCTCTCATAGTCATTTGACATACAAAGCGTAACTGTATCGCAGAAAACTTTGGAGAAACCAACTTATTAATCATTTATTCATTTTGCTACTATTTTCCTTTCTGCTCTGCTGTATTTTTTATTTCTTCAAAGTTTTCATCATGTACCTATTACTCAAATACTGCTTACTTACAATTTTATTTCATTAAATTTGTATATACGTAATTATCCCGTATTTCTCAAAAATATTAAACTTTTCATTCATTATTTTGTTAATAAAGTTTCGCGGCATCAAATTCTGTCGTAAATAATAGTATAAAATTACCCCTTAACCTTAAAATTAAATTTTAATAAAACTAAATACGTATTTCGAGAACTAAGTAGAGTAGCCAATATTACTCAGCATGTTAACCGCGCCAGAGGTCCTGACAACTCTGTTACAAGGAAAAATTAAACAGAATAACCAAAATTACTCAACATGTCAATCATACCAGAGGTCCTGACAACTCTGATGATCTTAGTTCTCGAAATACGTATTTAGTTTTATTAAAATTTAATTTTAAGGTTAAGGAGTAAATTTATTAGTGTCGCTCTATACATAAGTTTGTGAAATGTCATTTGGAGGTCGTATATGTTACCTATACTGGATGTCTCAATAAGCTTGCTCACTATTGATAACTTTTTTATTTAAAGAGGTACGAGGTTGGTTAAATGAGCAAAATTATGCAATTTTATATTAGAAAATTGGTCATGTAGACAAAATAAAATTTGTGTCAGCGGTTCTCAAAATTTGGGACAATATATATATATATATATATATATATATATATATATATATATATATATATATATATATATTTTAAATGGAACCATATATTTTTTATTATCTTATTGGAAAGAGTATTTTTTTTTCTTTCCAATAAGGTTATGTTGTTTATGTAAAAAAAATTCAAATAAACGAGTTATGTACGGTTAAATTTTGTCAACTATTTTATTAGTTTTTTTAGTCAAGTAAGCCTTGGAAACAATTGATTCTTTGTTTGTTTGACGTTTAATAATTTCTCCCGTAAAGTTCTCTGTGTTTAATAATGTTTAATAACTTTACAAATGAAGAAAAGTTAGATATGATCGTGCTATATGGAAAGTTATATCTAGACACCAGTTACGTAGAACGGTCGGCTCTCTTTCCAAAAGAGTTTAAATGTGCGAAAGAAATAATGGCTTTCAATTTGAATATTTTCTTTGTTTTGTTATTACTGTAAAATAAATTAATAAAATAATAATTTTATAAAAGACAATTGTTTCCATAGTTTACTTGACCTAAACTAACAAAAGATAATTTTTATCTTTAAACGTAAATAACTCGTTGATTTGAAAAAATTGTACATAAACAACATTACCTTATTGGAAAGAGAAAAAAATACTCTTTCCAATAAGATAATAAAAAATATATAGTTCCATTTAAAAAATATATATTCTGTCCCAAATTTTGGGAACCAATTTTCTAATATAAAATGGCACAATTTTGCTAATTTAACCAACCTCGTATCTCTTCAAATAAAAAAGTTACCAATAGTGAGCAAGCTTATTGAGACACCCTGTATAATTAGATAATCCCAACTCCGCATCTAATAACGTGGCGAATAAAAAATATCCTCAAAACTAACAGTTATATGCTGAGCAGATCATTTCATTCATCGAGATAGAGCAGTCAATAGCTTAATTGGTAAGAGTGTCACCCCAGCAAAGTGAAGTTGTTTTTTTAAGTGATTTTGAAATTGAAATTTGTCCTTGTTTTCTTACTTCTGTTAATAATATTTTTTTCTTGATTTGATCCTTTAGTCTCTCACTTTTTTCTGACAGGTATTATAAAGTTGCCGAAATATTTTTGACAAAGGACTGTTTTAGCTTAAAACACGTTAATACAACCCATTGAATCTCACCCAATCTGTTTAGTGATGCAGTATACAGCGCAGAATTTAATTATTTTGTTTGAAACATTTTGGTCTAAAATTAATTGGGAACTTTTGCGCAAGGAAAAACTAATTTCTCATGTTATACGTTTTTTAATTAACACCCTGTATACAGACCACTTTCAATTTAGGAGTAGATGAAGTTTTATAACAAATAATTAAGAGAAACAGTAATAGAGTTCTCCACTGACAAGCATGAAGTGTTTCTTCCTTTACTACAGTACTTGATTGTCATGTAGTAATCTAACAAGTATTATTTACACATTCTTATGTCGTTAGGACGCGCAGGTTCTTTTTTTTTTAATTTCAAAAACAAGAAAAAAAATGAAAAATGAGTGAAATACCAAGCCTGTATTATGAAAGTAGCAGTATATGAGTGTTAGGTGTATGATTTGACATCATCCCTGTTGTGTGATTTTTCTAATTTAAAAAAAAGTGTTAAAATGGGTGTTGGTTGCATGTTGATGATGGTAGAGCGGCGCGGTGGGGGTGCAGTAGGCTCCGGCGCAGGTGCAGGCGCAGGCGCAGCGGCCGACGGCTCCATGCGGCGGCGCCTCTTCGCGGGGATGAAAAGCCTGACCGGGTTCGGCTCCCGCTCCAGGCACGGATCGCCACACAACAACCGCTCCATCTCACTACCGGAAAGTACGCACACATTCACCTACCTACCGCGAGATTACTTAACACACGTTGGTTGTTACATTCAACTGTACAACATACATATATTTATGGTGTATGGTGGACAGTTTAATGGTTAGATATCCATCTGGTGACAGGTACACTGAGTGTTATCTGTTGGATGTGAATCTGTGTTTCATGTAACGCGCACCAAGCACTAACAAGCCATGCCATACATAGTCTTCATTCATTCATCTGCCTTGCTGTGTCTTCAATCACATCACTTCATTGGCTCATTGTACAGCAGTCTTCATCTCATTTCTTTTACGGAGTAATTAAATGCTATATTCAAAATACAAATGCTACATTTTAAAAAATCAGTTATAAAAAATAAACGCTATTTAGAATGGATAAATGCTACATAAACGGTTAAACGCTATATAGGATGATAGAAAAAGTTCCTTGACTGGATATAGTGATGAGGTAATAAAAATTTCTGGATTGCAGTCACAAAATTTTATTTAAATTCTCGAGTCGACCGGTTTCGAGCTCCACATGAGCCTTCCTCAGGAGCTGAACAATATTTACAAAACATTACAATTTAATAATCAGAAATAACAAAAATTATAAATTACTTACATGAGAGAATTAAGAAAATTTTAGATACATGGCAAAAAAATGAAAACGTAAGTGCAACATAAAGCACATCGATTTCGTCAAAAGATAAAAAAATAAATTAAATAAATTATATAAAACTTTTATAAAAAACTAAGAACAAATGTTCTACGTGAACCACACCCATGGAACTACTTAAGTAAAGTATTAGCATGTTAAGACACTTACTAAAGTCAAGGTTTTTTATTGTTTAATTAAGTAAAATATTTTAAATTTATTTATTGCAATTTGTTTTTTTTATAAAAAAAATATTTTTAAGGATTAGAAAAATGTATTTTATGATTAAGTTTTATCCTTATTTTTTAAGCTATGTTTTAAGACGTTGGTGTATATTTTACTAATGTACATAGTATCAGTCCTGAAATTAACATTATTTTTATCCTGCTGTACGTATAGCATTTCTAGTGTCAACTGTTTATTAAGATTTTTTTCCCTGTCAAGTATTTTTGTTTCATTAAATCTTGACAGGGAAAAAAATTGTAGTTTTGGAGTTATCGTCGGAGAAAAATTTGTCACACACACACACACATACAGACATCAATGTAAAATTAGTAAAATCGTATTCTAGGGATCTTAAAACGTACTTATTCATTAAAAACTCACCACCGAATTTTTTGACCAAAGACAATACCTCCCTTACCTAAAGGTGACGGAAGGTAAAAAGTTACTATCGAAAAAGTCCATATACTGACGAAAAAAATAATAATAATTCTCAACAGTTTGGCTTATTATGTATAGCAAATTTAAATAAATTTTATTTCATATCGTTATGATGGTGTGGCAAAGGTAATTATCTAATGTAGCATTAGCATTTGTTGTATAGCATTTGATAGCGATCCTGTTTCTTGTGCATGCATTATACCATCCCTGGTGTTTTCTCCGAACTGAGTGATACTGTTACGCTTGTTACGTGGTGCAGGCTGTAAGGGATGTTGGTTGCAGAGCGTGGGTCGACGTCAGGGCAAGGCACGCGGCCGTTCGGCCAGCCACTCTGTCTGTCCGTGTCGCAGGAGAACGGCAACGGGCACAGCCACGGCAATGGCAGCCCCTCACCTGCCATTTCGCCACCCCCGTCGCCCGCTAGGCCCACACGAACGCATTCGCGTGCCCCCAACAAGAAGTAAACACCCCGCGCGGTACAAACTGGATTGTTCATTTTAATTAAACATTAAACTGGAAATTTGAAAAATGCCAACAAAACATCATTATTAAAATTTTCTACCATAAGATGGTGGGTTGAAAAGTTCGCGCCTTAACACACAGAGGGCACTTTTCAATCCACCCTCGTTAAGCACTAGGTGGAACAAATTCGAGTTCCTTATATGAAAAACTTTCTTATTATACACGCTACGGAAAATTGATGTACCTAAGTCTTTATAAGCCAACTTTTTGAGACAACTTTAAAGGCCGATATCGGCAACATGACGGTTATTCTATCCCACGGAATGTATGTTCCTTTAAAATCTAGGGAAATACGTTGCTTAATGTTTCTACCAGATATAGGGAAATTTTGATATTTGATCTTTAACATCCCATAACTGGGTAACTTTTCATGAGGTTGATCAGTTCCTCTTTCACATGTTTATTATTTTTTTTGCGATCGCCCAGAAAATGAGCTCTTTCTGATCACTTTTTAGACCGAAAAGTCCTTCTTTGCTGAGCTAGCTCGGAAAGTCGTCTACAAGGGATCGGAAAGTACTTTACCGATCCCGCAACCGGTAAAGCTAAATGTTTCCATGGAGATCAGTTGTTTATTTATTTCTTATTTGCTCGCAGTAAAAAATAAAATAATACTTTTTTATTATTTTTTCGGGATCGCAAAAAAAATATTGTACCCAACATGACCTGAAAGTGTCTATACTGGGCTCACAAGCTTCCAAAGCTCGCCTACGGCTCGCTCTGGAATATGCTTGCTCACCCAGTAAAGTATCACTTTCAGGTCTTGTTACGTAAATTACTATAATATATTAGTCTTCACTGTATGTTCTTAATATGCGAGCACACGTATTGTTGACAAATAAAAGTATGATTTTGACAAGAATGACGCCTGCGTGATGATACGATGCTTCAAACATAAGTTATTTTTGGTGGCTGCATCTGTGATCTAGCGCATGCGCTCAAACGAGTTGCTCCTAGAAAGTTGCCGTTATCGAAAAAGTTTAGCTGCATACGTCTAAACTAATTGCAGCTAAAAAGTTGCGTAGCATACAGGCTTTATAGGCACCACAGGAATTTTCGATCGTCTTATGTTTTTGAGCTACAGGCTAAAACTTGTTTTTTGCTTATTTTGGAAATTTCTCATATCTTGCTTATTATGAGAGATACAAAAAAAATGTTTAGATAATTTTTATATTGTTTTTACGTAGAATAACGTGGTGTAATTACATTTTTTCAAAACATAATATTTTTTTTAATAGGAACATATGTTGAAAATAGTCTCATCTTTTTCCTTATTTTATAAGCTTTTCAATGATGTATAAGTCTACATATGAATAAACCTTGAATTATTATTTTTTTGGGGTGAAAAAAATTAAATTTATTAAGAAACAAATGAAGAAATCAATTACAGATCATCATTTGTTTATTTTGTTTATATATCTATTAATTATATTCTAAAAATTCTCTTTAACAATTATTTTCAGATTAATTAATTTATTTTTTTATTATCGGCTTGTAGTTGGCATATAAATTAAGAAAATGAGTAAAAACAATAAAAATAACATTAAAGTTGTCTCAAAAAGTTGGCCGATAAAGACCTACATCAATTTTCTGTAGCGTGCATAATAAGGAACTCGAATTTGTTCCATCATGTAAATGTAAAATATTTGTTAATGAAAGTACTGCCCCCAAATGAAGTAAAAATATTATCGTCGTGTGTATGAGTTTGCCATATTTATAGACCTTTATACCTACAGAATTGAAACTACAATACATTTGCTCAAATGAAACACATTGTTATTAGAGTTAATATATTTTATTGATAGAGTTTTATTTTTCTGATTGTTGTCGTATTAAACTCCGCGTTATAAAATGTAAATCAATATTTTTGACACCCAAACTGTGATAAATAAAACGTATAGTTAATTAAAAGTTTCATATTCTCTTTACGTAACGTCGAAGACCGAAGTTTAATTCGTAAGTTGCATGGGGTTTCGGAAATCAAACCGCCGTTTTATAAATAACCGAGTGGTGTTCCGTATTAATAACAACAAATCCCCTGAGTTCCAATCCACTAATATACATATCTGAATACCGTACCTAATGTTAAACTTTCGTGACTATTGAACGCCGCCATGTTGGCGCATTTCGGCACAAAGTTACGTAAACTTATAGGATAAATTTGATGGTGTTGCGAACATTTGAAAATTTACATTTTGCGAAAAAATCACCCCATTTAAATTTCTTTGCAATTTTTAACTTTTACTGCTCATATGCCCGTATTCACCAACATCAAATAAATCTTTGAATAGCTTATTCATTGAATAAGAGAAAAATATCGCATACCTTCATTTAAGTTATGGTATCGATGCGATATTTTTCTCTTATTCAATGAATAAGCTATTCGAAGATTTATTTGATGTTGGTGAATACGGGCATTAATCTTTGTAGTTATTGTAGTTCTGCTTTTTTCAGATTATTATTTAGTTATGTTTTGAAAATGTTTATTTTGAATTTTCCAGCACAAAACATACTAAGCGAGAAACTTTTCGTCCTTACGATATAGACCGACAGAGTTGTACTAAATGAATTAAATAAGTTTTTTATTTGATTTTTTTTTTTCGAAAAACGAACATAATAAGTAGATAAGTACATCGTAATGCGCGCGACTTGGCGCTCACCGTAGGCGTGTTTCCTATATGTACTTGTATGCTCATTATGATTGTTAATTTTTATTATTTTTATTACATAAACACTTTCTCAAAACATGAATAAATAATATGGAGAAGAAAATAAAGTAATCGGAAACTGCAGTCAGTACGGTTTTATTTTGATTTGAACCTACGTTTCGACCATTACAATGGTCTTCCTCAGCGTTAAATCAAGTTATAAATAATGATGAAGATATTTGTAAGTTTTATAAAATTGTTACATTCTATCTGGTTCGTTACATTATATATTTATTTAAAAGTGTTTTTAATCAATATTGTAACATTGTAATTCACATATTACATTTCAATGTTTGTTAAGGCGATTGCCGGTGCTACGCTAATCAGCACTTTAATAGAAATCAAACTACACTCGTAAATATAAAGTTATAACTTCAAACTTGATACCATTGTATAGTAGATAGATCAATGCATGGGGCTGACCAATTATTTTGCATAATTATTAATTTCTATTGCATTTAAATTTAGTTCAAAAACATCAGGAAAATGGCTATTTTAAAATTTATTTTTAACATGGAAACTGTACTTTATACAAAAAATGTTTGGGTCACCCCCATAGCGCCCACTTTTAGTAGTAAGTCTGTGAAAAAAAATCTAAATTATCTCTTTTAGTTTAGCTGTGATTTGATTTCTACTAAACCCCTTTTTGCCGCTTATTTCAGAAATCGGAACGACAGACTATGGAGGAGAAAGTGTTAGGAGAATATGTTCCCCCTCTACTACACACATCTCCTCTCTCACTCCAGCAATTTGATTCAGATCACGGGCTGAGTTTTCCCCTTATGCTTTAAACAAGGACAAACACATAAAAGCAGACAGAGAGAAATAAACTTAGCAATCTTAAAAGTAGTGGGGGAACGTAAGAAGTTTGTCTGCACTAGTGTCATACAAGCTACAAAACTGATTTCGCTGGGCGACCGGCAATGCTAAATAAATATATAATGTAACGAACCAGATAGAATGTAACAATTTTATAAAACTTACAAATATCTTCATCATTATTTATAACTTGATTTAACCCTGAGGTAGACCATTGTAATGGTCGAAACGTAAGTTCAAATCAAAATAAAACCGTACTGACTGCAGTTTACAATTACTTTATTTTCTTCTCCACACATCAATCTCCAGTCGATCATCGTTACTCCAACTGAATAAATAATAATCTGAAAATCAGAATGATATCTTCAATCTTTTTTTTCAGTTAAAGTTAAAAATGTAATATAGATTACGTAACTTTTAACTTTAAGGTAGCTAGGAAGACGGTGTTCAATTAGTCACAAAAATTTAACATTGGGTACGGTATCCAGATATGCATAGAGATCAGTGGTCCCATTCTCTTTCCTGGACCTTGTGTTGTGTTTTGCTTTGGTTCTGTGGGTGTTGTAGTCAGCAACCGATTCCTGTTGTGTCATCAGGTAGCATGCGGACCTCTACGAGCGCTGTCGCTTTGACTCAAGAAGGAAACTCGGGCGCTGCTGGTCTGTAAATTGTCAGCTACTGATATGGAATACTACTCACTCAAACATTATACTTCATACATCATATACGCACCACCTACAGTTTTAGATACTTTATTAGCTACAGCACAACATAGTCTGAAAAGTTTTGAGCCTGCAAAAACCTCTTTTAGCAAGCCTGGTTTTTTCATCTCTGGTTAACTTGTGAGTTAACCTGCGACGATCCTGCAGTCCTCAAAATTATGTAAAATATGAGATTCGCACGAAACGCTACAGCCTTCACTATTGAACTATTCATTAGGTTTGTTCGCGGTAACAATCCCTGACGGATCCCAAACTTATTTCGTACTTGTTCCGTACTAATTCATAAATCGTGAAATACGCATGTGTGATCCGAGATTGATTTGGGATTTTTTCTACCGCGGACGCTCGTTTTGATGTTTGAGGTTATGTATGTTATATACTGAATGAAAATATTATATAGTTTTGAACTGAAATGGAGGCAATATTACAAACTTACCGTCAAATATTTATTAATTTAAAGTTTGTGAAATTGTTAAAATAAACGTAATTAAACACTGAAAAGTATGCACTGAATACTCGCAATTAGTCCCTAATTTATAGTACTTGCTTCAATTTTCGGACTGGTCTGATTAGTACGTAACCAATCATGTACCAGTCCACAGTGTTCCGCGAACACGGAGTTATCAGTCAGAATCATACCGCGAACGATTAAAACGACACTGCGCATGCGTGTGATGTTCAAACTAGTCCGGGATCGCTACCGCGAACAAACCTATTACAAACTATAGATAAATAGGTACATATTATGAAAGAAGAAAGTATGATCTACAAATTAACCGTACACTTTTTGATTTTTTTTAGGTGCCAAGTTATGACTACTTGAAAAACATCTATTTTTGATAGCTGATATCATCAACCCTTTGCAAAATTTTAAAATTTCGTTTGGAACATTGTTCATTGATTTTATGTTAATAAGGTATTAAAATTTGTATTTAAATTTCCTAGAAATAGAGGCTGACGAGTTTCGTGCGATAAATACATTTTCTAGAAATTTGCGCTCATAGTTCAGTAGTACGGTCTTAGCTACGCACTATCTCCACTTTGTTACGCTTCTCTACTTCAGATGTATAGTAGGAGACGTATAAATATTGTGTCTTGTGAACTATAATTGAATCATCTGCATATTTTTGAGCGAAGCAATGGGATATGTGATATGTGACCATAATCGAATTTCAATATATGTCATAATATATAAAAACAAACCTCAATAGCTTCTCATTATAATAATAAAAACTAAACATTAGTTTGTAATAATATTGTTATTAGCAATTTAATGTTTTGGAGAAGTGATCTGTGACGTCAGTACGGTAGAATGGTGGAAGAAGACAGTTAGACTGAGATAGATATGTTGTGATAGGTTATGGAATGGCGAAAGTGACAGCTGCTGTCACTTTCACGTACCACCACGATTTAAAATATACTGGTTGTGTCACTCTGCACAAAACGAGGGTCCAAAGCGATACGTGTTTCCGCGTTTTTTCCGTTAGAGGCGCAACGTGAGAACGACCCAACTGACACCTGTCATTTGCATGTCATTTTGAAAATATTACATGTTATATCTTATAGAAAGGTAAATAAAACAGGTTTTGAAGTACATATTCGTATTATATATAATGTAATATAAATATTTTGTTGAAAGATATTGCAATTAATGCAAAATGAAAAGAAAATTAAATAGAAAATGTTTCATTCCTGGATGTGAAACCGGTTACAAGAAATCCACTTTGTAAAAATACAGCATCTTATTGGCTTAAAGGGTGCGAAAATTTTTTTGTGAGATTGTTTTGTCAAAATGGAACTTGGTAACTAGGTAGAATCCTGAATTTGGATTGGTTTATAAATGTATGAGTGAAATAGTCACTTAAAAACTCCATAATAAATTATTTTTCGAAAATATTGGTCCTCTCAACTAATCTGATACGACTGTGAAATTTTCAAAACTTTTCAGACTGCCTATATTGCTTTGAACACTGGCACAATGTAAATAGCGTATTCCATATCAGTCAATGTGAGTGTCCCCGTTCAACTCATATATTTGAAAGAGCAAAGCAACATATAACGAAAAGCTTTTTTCTATGTCATGAGTTGTTCGGCTTTAGCAGTCGCCGGTGCATGTTGTGTGGCTTATTTTAGTTGAGTGTTCTTGTATTGTTGTTGAGAAGTCTACAACAATTTGTGTTTATACAACAGCGCCACATTCTCCGCGCCGCCAGAAGTTAAATCTTCGCATGAAGTCTTTGTCGTTGGATTCTCCAGAGAGTACGGAGCATGTGCAGAGACGCCGCCACCAAGGGGGCACCCAACCGGCCTCCGCTTCGTCAGAGCCACAATCGAACCACTCATCTTCCTCCAGGATACAGTGTACCGTATCTTTACTTACATTCTTACAGTGCAAATGCAGTGCAGTGTCTCTTCTTGCCTTACATGTTATCTGTTTATATCGAGCATGAGGTATAACACTAACTATAGTTATTTATCTGTTGCATGACTATGACTAGTTCCCATTCAGCAGCACGAGCACAGATCGTCTCTCAAGGCGAAATCAAGTAGGCACTCCTTTTATTTGGCTGGCTGGCTGTCTAAACAGGATGGCCCAACATGAGATATATTTATTATTATTTTATAAAATGACATGCTCATTCAACCATAACATATTTCATAATTGGTGCAACCGACACACAAGCAGTACAATATTACTTTCGAGCGAGTTATGAACACTATTTTTTAGACGATCAGAGTCAAGAAAATGGTGCATTATTGAAACACGAAACACTTCATGCCGAGTATTTTACGTCTCCGAGTCAAGTACAGGATGTTTCATTTTCGATGCTTTTTTAGGGTATCTTGGGAAATATTAATGATAGAGCAAAATCGTTTGCACATTCCATAGTCAACTTTTTGAGAAAAGTTTAATAGTCACCACAGGAATTTTCGATCTTCTTTTGTTTCTGAGCTACAGGCAAAAACTTGTTTTTCGCTCATTTCGAAAATATCTTATAACTCATTTATTATGGTAGTTAGAGAAAAAATGTTTTAACAAATTTTATACCGTTTTTTAGGTAAACTAAAATGGCGTAATTAGATTTTTTGGAATCTTCATAATTCTTGAGATATAACACAAACTTATGATTTTTTAAATGGCAACCTATGTTGAAAATAGCCTCATCTTTTTGCTTATTTTTTAAGCTTTTCAATGATATATAACAAGTCTACATTCTTTTGTTTTACACATGAATAAAAGATGATTTATTAATTTTTTGGGGTGAAAAAATTGAAAATTATTAAGAAACAAATGAAATATTCTGTAATACTTCATCATTTGTTTATTTTGATTCCATATCTACTAATTATGTTTTCAAAATTATTCTAAACCAATTATTTTCGGATTAGTTAAATTATTATTTATCGACGTCGCAGGTGGCCTTGACACAATTCGAAAAAATATGCTTTTAAAGTAAATAAATTAAAAATATGTGTAAAACTAAAGCAAATAATATTAGAAATAAACAAATGACGAACTATTATAGTTTTTTAATTTATTTCTTAATAATTTTCAATTTTTTCACCCCAAAAAAACAATGATTCATCTTTTATTCGTGTGTAAAAGAAAAGAATGTAGAATTGTTATAGATCATTGAAAAGCTTAAAAAATAAGCAAAAGATGAGACTATTTTCAACATAGGTTGCCATTTAAAAAATCATAAGTTTGTGTTATATCTCAAAAATTATGAAGTTTCCAAAAAATCTAATTACGCCATTTTATTTTACCTAAAAAACGGTATAAAATTTGTTAAAACAATTTTTCTCTAACTATCATAATAAATGAGTTATAAGATATTTTCGAAATGAGCGAAAAACAAGTTTTTGCTTGTAACTCAGAAACAAAAGAAGATCGAAAATTCCTGTGGTGGCTATTAAACTTTTCTCAAAAAGTTGACTCTGGAATGTGCAAACGATTTTGCTCTATCATTAATATTTCCCGAGATACCCTAAAAAAGCATCGAAAATGAGACACCCTGTACATACATTTTACTGACGAGTTATGTATTAATTTTTTTCTGAAACCTTTGATTATAATAAAAATTAACTTTAAATTTAATAATTAAATCTGATTTTCTATAAATATCTAGTAGTTCTTCTCTCGGTACTAAGGTGATAGAAAAAAATTAGTAAATAAACAAAAACGAATTTACTGTCAGTTCTGAATTTTTGGTGCGTCCATGTGCATTTCTTTCCATTTGCAATGTCTTCTTTTAGAAACTCAAGACGCTTTATATCTAATGTAAATAACACAACCATAAAACATTAATATCCATTGGATATAAAATTAATTAATTATATTACAATTTTCTTTTTCTGGATCTTCCATGTTCTCAAACTTAATTTCAAATGACAGTTTGTTTTTAAAAGTAGAACATGTAAAATTATCTGTTAAATTCAGTGGTAACATTAAAAAATCTGATGTGGCCAGCACATAACCTCCCGCTGGGTATTTAACCACGCAGTATAAAAATAAAGCAATCATTATTTTCAAATATTTTTACATTCACTCATAACAATTTTAACATAACAAATATATCATACACAAAATAAATTTCACAAACATTGACAAAACTAATAGAAAAACTTAAAAAAAAAAAATCAAAATAGTACTCGTATCTTTATACAAAGGCTTTTCAGAGCCGAACCCTGCCAGATAATGCAGCAAATCAATAGTACCTACATCTAATACTTATGTATGATGAAAAATATATTATTTTTACAAACCTTAATTTTATTAGAATCAAATATATTACTACTAAATTCTCTTTAACTCGATTTCATTATAATATTAATCAGGGATGGTAACCGGAACCGAAAAATACCGAAAAAAAAATGAGAACCGAAACCTGTACCGAAATTCGAAACAGATACAAAACCGGAACTGAAAGCAAAACCCTTTTTTATTTATCGGTTAACTGTATTATATACAGGTTTCTTGTTAGTTATGTATAAAAAAGTATAAACAAATTTATTTCCTATTTGTTTTTTTTTTTTGTCGAAAAATATTTCAATTTTAACGTAGTACCTCAATCGGGTGGCGCTCGAAATTTTTTACATAGACATGTAACATGGGAAATTAGAATATTTTGAATATTTGCTTCCCATTAAAACTGATTGTTATAAAACTTTGTACACGTGTTTGTGGATACTTTTTGCATCATTATAATAATTAATTGTTCAATCAAAATTAATAATATTATTATTCTCGTAAATTACTTTTGCAAAACCCGAAACCCTTTTAGTAAAACCGGTATATCAAAACCGATTGCTGTATAAAAACCGGAACCCAAATCAAAACCGAATTTTAATTTTCACGATGACCGAAACCGTAACCCAAACCGATATTTTTTATGGTTACCATCCCTGATTTTAATGTAATTGCTTCCTAACAGTGACATAAAGTATATCGAAATTGTTATTAAAGTATTATATTTTTGTTTGACGCATAGGTAAGACATACATATATTTATATTTGAAGTTATTTATTAACTGCTATTATCGTAGAATTGAAGATTGTACCATTATATTCAATGTATTTTTTTCAAGAAAAACTGTATAAGTGATACTTCCGGTTATCCGATCTACTAAAATCTAATAGGCTCTTCCCACATTAGTATCGAATGGGTATACAAAATTTCAATAATTTCTGATTGATAGTATTTGAGTAATCGTGTTAACAGGATCCACACATACACAGGGTTAGTTAAAAGTATGGAGACGGCGTTTTATTGTCGTTAATATTCATTTTAGGAAATTATGTTCAATACAAAAGTTTTTTAAGAAATTTTGATCTACATTTGAGAATACTTTAATTTTATTGTTCTTTAATTGTTTTTGAGTTACGCTTGTCCGCGTAATTTTTTTAAATAGGAACCTATTAATTTTACTCTACCATTCGATAGAGTGTTTTTTTCTCTTTACAACAGTATGTTTGTTTTTTGTTTTTCAATTTATTTTAATAACATTTTTACAAGGAAAAACACCGGTTCAAGTATTTACGAATAGTAGGTTCATCTAAGATAGACAAAATTATTTCCAATAAAGTTGTCGGTCACAATTTTATCATTAAAAACAAATTAATAACTAAGTAAATTACATCGCTCGAGTTTGTTTATCGCTTCGCTTTTGTCTATCTTAGATGTACCTACTATTCGTAAATACTTGAACCGGTGTTTTTCCTTGTAAAAATGTTATTAAAATAAATTGAAAAACAAAAAAAAACAAACATACTGTTGTAAAGAGAAAAAAACACTCTATCGAATGGTAGAGTAAAATTAATAGGTTCCCATTTAAAAAAAATAGGCGGACAACCGTAACTCAAAAACAATTGAAGAAAAAAAAAATTCAAGTATTCTCAAATGTAGATCAAAATTTCTTAAAAAACTTTTGTAATGAACATAATTTCCTAAAATGAATATTAACGACAATAAATCGCCGTCTCCATACTTTTAACTAACCCTGTATATCCACAGACATCATTATAAAAATGTTAAAATCGGATTCTGCGGACATCAAAACGTACTTATTCACTAAAATCTCTATATGCGATTTTCAGCACGATCCCTATACCTCCCTTACCTATATTTTGGTTGTAATGGACATGTCGAAATATTTTATAAATATTAATGCCCATATTCATAAACAGTCGTAAAGTTTCAAAACGGTTCGTTATAATTTTTGACAAATAGAATCAAATTTAACAAATAAAATTTCGATTTTTCTTGTAATGTCGATTGTTTTTATTGGATAAAAATTATAACGAACCGTTTAAATTTTTACGAGTGTTTATGAATACGGGCATAAATGTGTTATCTCGTATTGGAACATTCTGTACAAGTCCACACATAGAAAATATCTTCGTTGTATAGACAGCCCACATAACTTGCTTGCAATCTAATTCCACCCTAAACAACTCAAACCCTAATCCTAATTTTAACAAACAGCCCCTTCGAGTCCGGTCCACAACCGGCGTCTTCTCAGCGCGAGAAACATGCGCATGTCATCCGTAGAACTCCCAGACGACAACGAAAAGAGCTTATCGTCTGCCAGTACATCTCCCTGCCCCAGTCCTGTGGGAGGCAAGAAGTCTCATCGTCTTCTGCCGACGAATTTGTACGTGGTGCTTTATAACTTCAAAGCCAGACATCAAGATGAACTGGATTTGAAAGCTGGTTATAAAGTGACAGTCATCGATACGTCTGATCCGGATTGGTGGAAAGGGAAGTGTCTTGGAAGAGTGGGGTATTTTCCGTCGAAGTATTGCTCCAAGTTGCAGGCCGGAGAAAAACCTCTACAGGCAAGTCGAAATAATAGTAATTTATTACATATTTAGGGGTAAAGTTGTATGAATGGGTTTAAGTATTAATATTTATTATAACTTTACATTTAAAAAATCTGTTGTGGCCAGCACAAGACCTTCCATTAATTTGATGTATTTTGAATAAATCCTATACCAAAAGTTCATTGGAAAATATTCTATATATCCAGTAAAATTGTAACACGAACATTACAAATTCTATACAGAAAGTTCCTTGGAAAATATTCTATAAATAAAATAAAATTATCACATGAATATACATTATATAGGTATACTCATACCTATATAAATATAATAATATAACTACCAAGTTCAATCCCAATTTTGAATTATTGCCCCAAAAGTCAATATACCCCACATTTAAATAAAAACTTCAAAATTTTCAAAAATCTAATTTTTATGTATCTAGATACTTCTCAGCGCGCTGATTCCAAATTTTGAAACCGCAGGTCGATATCTCTTTTCATTCTCGAGATAATTAGATTCAAAGTTTTGCTCAAAACTGCCCATTTTCGGGCAATAACCCAAAAATGGGTCGAGATATGAATTCGGCGACAACACCATTCGATTCTACAGGCAAAATTACATAAGTACACCAATTTTCAGAATTTTTGAACACCGCATACAATCTCTAAAGCAAAATAACTGAAAATGGCCAAAAATCGCAAAAATGTAAGGTGTACCCCTTAAAATTTTTTCAGATTTTGGCTATTTTCAGGGGTTTTCAAACTTTTATTCATAAAAAATGAACCGGTTGGACAAAAATTATGAAAATTACTATACTTATGTATTTTTGTCCCTAGAATCGAATGGTGATGTCGCCAAATTCATATCTCGACCCATTTTTGGGTTAATACCCAAAAATGGGCAGTTTTGAGCAAAACTTTAAATCTAAATATCTCGAGAACGAAACGAGATATCGACCTGCGGTTTCAAAATTTGGAATCAGCGCATTGAGAAGTATCTAGATACATAAAAATTAGATTTTTGAAAATTTTGTAGTTTTTATCTAAATGTGGGGTATATTGACTTTTGGGGCAATAATTCAAAAATGGATAGAAATATAAACTTGGTAGTAATATTATTTGATTGTAAAGAGAATGTTACGTAAGTGTACACATTTTTAGAGTATATTATATAATTTGAAGTATTTAACTATCAAACTATCCACATATTGTCTAATAAAATAAAGCCTTGTTGTATGTATCAGGTAACACACAACCTCCAAGTCTCTGACGGCGACAACGGTCTAATGCTTTTACGCGACCAAATCGTAATACAAGTTGGTGAAGAACTAGACGGCATGGTGATGATCCGCTCGGGAGACAACCGCCAGGGCGTTTGCCCCCTGAAATTCTTACAGGAGGTGTGACACCACTCCCAGGTGAGCAGGACATACTGCTACTATCCCACTAACGCCTCTAACCTCAACAATGAGCTACCCAAGCCGCTACACTCCGGGAACATACTGCATTATTACTACAACAACATCGGCAATAACAACACGGAACTGCTTGCTAAGCAACAGAATATCCATATTAACAACAATAACAATAATAAATTAATTCAGAAGCAAGGGTTTGGTTCGCGGGTAAGGCCATTGTGGGTTAGGGCTCTTCCGAGACGGTCTGATTCGCAGAGGAGGCCGCTGCTTCTTGGAGAAATTGTTCCCAATCCTGGAGTTTATTCTATCTCGCAGAATGTTGAAAGATATACACCACGTAAACTGCGTGTATGTAAACACTGATCTCTATTACAAAGAAATAGTCAAGTAATGTGCAGCATTTTGAGACTAATTGAACGACGCCTTTTTGGCAAAGTTTAGATGTATTTCGGCAGAAACTGTGCTATTTATGAACAAACATTAAAAATAAATAAAACTAATAGAACCTCTCTAGAGATGACAAATTAATATGACACACCCTGCGATGTTGCCAAATTTACAGGGAAGCCGGAAAAATAAATATCGTTATGTGATAGCCACACGTCGTATATTGTAACATGATAGGAGTAATAGCTTGCGGCATACAGGGTGTCTCAATAAGCTTGCTCACTATTGGTAACATTTTTATTTGAAGAGATACGAGGTTGGTTAAATGAGCAAAATTATGTCATTTTATATTAGAAAATTGGTCATGTAGACAAAATAAAAATTGTGTCAGCGGTTCTCAAAATTTGGGACAAAATATATATTTTTTAAATGGAACTACATGTTTTTTATTATCTTATTGGAAAGAGTATTTTTTTCTCTTTCCAATAAGGTAATGTTGTTTATGTACAATATTTTCAAATAAACGAGTTATTTACGATAAAAATTAAAATTTTGAAAACTGTTTTATTAGTTTATTTAGCCAAGTATGCCATGGAAACAATTGATTCTTTGTTTGTTTGACGTTTAATAATATCTCCCGTAAAGTTCTCTGTGTTTAATAACGTTTAATAACTTTACAAATAAAGAAAAGTTAGATATGATCTTGCTATATGGAAAGTTATATCTAGACACCAGTTACGTAGAACGGTCGGCTCTCTTTCCAAAAGAGTTTAAATGTGCGAAAGAAATAATGGCTTTCAATTTTAATATTTTCTTTGTTTTGTTATTACTGTAAAATAAATTAATAAAATAATAATTTTATAAAAAACAATTGTTTCCATAGTTTACTTGACCTAAACTAATAAAAGATAATTTTTATCTTTAAACGTAAATAATTCGTTTATTTGAAAAAATCGTACATAAATAACATTACCTTATTGGAAAGAGAAAAAAATACTCTTTCCAATAAGATAATAAAAACTATATAGTTCCATTTAAAAAATATATAACCTGTTCCAAATTTTGAGAACCGCTGACACAATTTTTATTTTGTCTACATGACCAATTTTCTAATATAAAATGGCACAATTTTGCTAATTTAACCAACCTCGTATCTCTTCAAATAAAAAAGTTACCAATAGTGAGCAAGCTTACTGAGACAACCTGTATACCTATTAACTAATATATTGCGGATCCTTTGCTTTTCTTGAAGGAAACACTGTGAAATGGAAATATCATTTCTGCATAAGTCTATCTCACACAAACACCCAACCGCGAATTATGCGCATGCTTGGAAACCTTGACTACTATTGGCTAACGAGGAAATCATGATCACTTTTTGCGAATCACAGAGTTCTGTTTATTAACGACTAGCGCGAGAAATTTTTAATTTAAATTTGAGAAATTAAACAATGTACCTACTATTTATTTTGTATGTAAATTCTTGAATTTAAATATTAGTAATAATAAAAAACATTGACATATTCTAGTGCTAAATTTGAATTAAATAATTTACTTTGTTGTACTGTAAAAATAATAGGAATACAATCTGGTCAGGATTAATTTATTATATTATATAAGCAAATGCTTTCGAAGTGCAACTACAAACAGAAATGAAATCAAACGTCAAAGTCAAACCATGTGCTCGCTGCATCACCAGGGCAGCGTTCCAAAACCAAGAATATCGAGTTTTGGCGTAGAGTATGATGTGTTGTGTTTTGGAACGAATGATAGTTTTGTTGAAGTAAAAAATTGAAACTAAATTAAAAATAATTTTATAAAACTAACAAAACTACTTATAATTACAACATTAATGTGAAGCCCGTAATAAAAGCGCTTTTATGGAGCACTCTCCTCAATATAATGTGAAAATACGCGCTTTTATTATAAAAGTATGCTCGTAATACACGCCAACGTATTTACTTATGTTTATTTTCAACCAAAAGCATGTTTTCTTCCTCAAGAAGGCAAATTACTTTCATATGTTGAGAATCGTGAGCATCTACGTTTGAAAATATTGTGGAGTAATTTCTATACCCTCCTCGTTAGTAGAGTAAGTAGAACATCACTTTTGAACAGCTTGAATAAACTCTGAGAGTAACGTTATTAGTTTTGAAACGACTTTGAATAATTTCGTACTCTAAGAGTAGGATTTTGGAACGCAGCCCAGCCAGCGACGCTGTCAGCGTTAGCTAATAGTAGTCAAGATTTCCGAGCATGCGCATAATTGCCGGTTGGGTGTTTGTGAGAGATAGACTTATGCAGAAATGATATTTCCATTTCACAGTGTTTCCTTCACCTACTCTTATGGGAAAGATACGAGCATTAGCAATATATTATTAATAGGTATATGTTGTAACATTATAATAGTCGGGCAACTAGCTAGTAAAAGCATTTTCGAGACGCCAGGATTTTTAGTTGAAAACCGGAATAATTCCGGAAAACCGGGACGTCTGGTCACCTTAAAATTTATTGCCCCATTCATCCACTGCCATA
The DNA here is from genome assembly GCA_943142095.1 of Ophonus ardosiacus. Lineage (NCBI taxonomy): Eukaryota > Metazoa > Arthropoda > Insecta > Coleoptera > Carabidae > Ophonus > Ophonus ardosiacus. The sequence continues at coordinate 8,202,692 of OW964823.1, read as the reverse complement.
TGAGAATAACTACAGTTAGTTTTCATTCTAATATAAATTTCGAAATTTCCATTGGCTGATGCCTTTCACTGGCCAATAATTGAATATCTTTGTACGGATTTTCTAACATAAATGTCATATTCTAATTTAATTACAAGTACAATACTTGATAAGAAGCCAGTTGCAAATTATTTCAAAAACATCATCGCGTACAACTTCATTATTTCGTTTATTACGGTTCATTGTATACATTAATATTTCATTTTTAATGTTTGTCGAAAAAGCGCTTGCAAATAATGACAAGATGGCGACATTGAATTAGCCACGAAAGTTTAACAATTTAACATCCAGATATGTATGGAGATCAGTGATATATAAATCTTAGTCCACAAGGAAACAACACTTATTTTTATAGATGTTTTATTTCAAGCGATATATACGTATTAAGCACGTCCTAATCAATCTTATGAGCACTTTACATCATCGATGATTCTCTAAGTTGCAACCCAACTCCATTCTAAATAAAAATTAACAAAAATAGTAGTACTTGGAGAATATTACAAGACCAATCATCTACGAATTCAACAACGTTTGAAAGGAATAATAGTTGTTATGGTTTAGTCGAGTTTTACACTAATTGTGCATGCATTGTGTGACGATTGCTTTTGATATAAAAATAACAAGTTTTGTTCAAATCACCGTCCTCAAAGTATGGTTTATTTTATTATTCTGTTGCATATTATAATGTATTTATGTTTAGATAAGGCTCTTATTTATTAGGCCAGTATTTTAAATAAATTGTCAGTATTATTAAACTAATTTAACCTATTTATTTTACGAAATACTGACTATTAATGTGAGAAAAATACTGACCAAATAAATGGAAGTGTTTAGTTAATAAAAGAATAAATAAATAAATAATATAAATGAAGCATTTGCCGGATAAATGCTTGTAGCTCTCCGTATTTTTCAAAGGGAAAAGTTAAATATTCGTTAACCCGTATCGTTATATTATGAAATATTTATTGTTGTACTTATTGAGATTTTTTTAAATATTTTATTAAATGTTACATAGGTAAGAGAAATAGCAACTAATAAATATAAATGTAATAAATGTGCAGATATAAAAACACGAATCTTGAAGTCCGTTTTAAAAAAACTTTATTATTTGCGAGAATAATAAAAGTTGCTTAAAATGCAGCATACGGTACGCACTTGTAACTAGATATTTTGAATGAGATGTCTTAAAAACTAATATAACTACTCCAGTTTCGTGGAAAAAGTCGTCAGTGAAGAAATTCTACTTAAAAGTTGTGTTGAACGATCAGAGTTTCGAGATGAGTTTTTTGCTTTAGGTTATCATAAGATATATTTTGGTAAGTTAAAACCGAAAAATGTTTATATTTTATTTAGACAAAAATGACATATAAAAACTATTAATATTTATTTTTCAATAGCACATTTTAAAGTATGCTTTTGTGTACTCAAAATAAAGTAGCACTTTAATCGCAAGGATAGGTAAAATAAGAGTACAACATTCTTCAAACCGATTTTCTTTGGTGTTACGGACTGTAAATGTACATGAAGAATTGAAAGATCATTTATTACGCTTTAACATGAACCAAAATTTATTATAAGTTCTTATTTTTATCAATTGCAGAAACCGATATAAAAAATCGAACATATTTACGTGGTTGCTGTCATGAGTATAACCAACACAGTTTTGACAGATTGCAATTATTGTCTGCATTAATGTGCACATAATTCTATTTTCAATTTTGTATTACTTTCTAAAGTGTATTTGTTAATTTATCTAATTCCGTTTTAAAATGTTTATATTACACAACTGACAACTGATAAAAAAGAAACAAAAATATAACAATAATGATTTCATTTATAATTTATAAATGATTGACCCAATTCCTCTGCATCAGAAGGAAGATCTATATTTTCAGAAGACATTTAGAACTCATTTGATGATACACATGCACTGACATAAACATTAAATTAAAATATCTGATGTGGACACCACATGACTTCCTTGTACGCCTGTTACACTATACATATTTTGTTAATAATTAAAATATGTATTATAACAGACCCAATCATAAAATTGCTCGTATTTTTTGTCCTAATTCATAGCAAACTTAATTACAGAAACCAAAAAGTACATAATGTTTAAATTTACATATCTCGCTTATACAAAGAGCTAATTTAATAATACTTGATGCTTTCGACGCAAAATTCAATTCTCTAAAACTTTTATTTGAAGCATTTATTATTAAAATCAAAATAACACTATTTTTTTTCAAGAAAAACTGATAACAGCTTTAAGTAAAGTATCACTTCCGGTTAGACTATTTTAACCTAAATCTATTATGTTATTCCCATTGATATAAAAGTCTTATATACCAAATTTGAAAAGTTTTGGATTATATTTTAATATAGTTTTGCATTAAAATCTACTATAGGCTTCAAGTAAAGTACCACTTCCAAAAGTTAGGTAATGACCAAAAAGGGAGGTGCACAACTAGATGTTATAACAGTCATAAATACAAAATTTTAACTTTCTACGGCTTCCCGTTTTTCAATTATGCGAGATACGTACGTACAGACGTCACGACAAAATTAGTCAAAATGGATTCAGGGGTGGTCAAAATGTATATTTCCGTTGAAATCTGGAAACCGAAATTTTTCGCGATTACAATACTTCCTTTACTTCGTACAAGGAACTAAAAATTAAATTCATTTATTTTGAAGGCAACTCTTTGGTAAATTGATTTTGAAATATGTGCATTGAGCTGTCCTTTTAAGTATTTTAAAATTATTTTAACTGAATTAGATAAAATTTTGTATATAATAGGTTATGAAAACGTGATATTGTTTGACGCATAATTTGCAAAACTCGCTTTGCTCGTTATTATGTTTATCAATCAATATAACCCTTTTCTTAATTGATTATATAACTATTGTTTCATGCACTTCATTTTAGAACTTTTCGTTTGAGAACACGACAGGAATTCTAATTAATTTAGGCTCATATTAAAACGTTCTACAAAATATCTAATTATTATGTAATTGTCATCATTGATTATTTCTCTATTTCTTAAGATCCAGTAAATAATTTTCTAATATTCAAACTTGATCTTGAGTTAAATTAAGTATGTTAGAGAGAGATCTATAAAAGTAAGAAAGCTAGAAAGATTATTCTCATTAAAAAAAGTTCTTCAATTAATTTTTCTTATTAAAATATGTTATTGAAAAAAATAAGTATATTTTTGTGTGCAATCATTACTGCCATCTATTGGACAAAATGTTGAAGGATGTACCTCATTCCAAAATTCGTGCCACTGAAAATCAACACATAACCGTAAACTGTATTTCTACCTAAAAGTTTTTTTAAAATGTTGACTTTTAAAGTGCACACGACCAAAGAAAAAAAGTATTATATTATAAAAATAACTAGATCACGTGTAGGTACCATGCATGTAACATCCATCCACACATTAAATGTTACCTACACCCATCCTTAACTAACTGCTGTAAGCTGTAACCAAACCGGCTCAACTGAAATTCATGTTCACGACAACAAGTAGAGTCCCATCTGCATTGTAAAAGACCCAAACTTCGAACAACAAACAAGTATTCTGTACCTACTAATAAATATCGTTTCCATCAGCTGAAAATTGATTTTAATATTGATGAAACACTAGGGAAGTGATAACAAATTATTATCATTTGTACAATGGTACCGCCATTTGATGAGAATAAATGCAATGCCTAACCATAATTTTGCAAAAAATAAAATTATGTGAAGTAAAAATGCTTGTAATTATTAATATTTTAACCTGTATTTCAGTTTTATTTATTGATTTTTATTCTTTCATGAGTTTGTTAAAAATATATAATATAATTATTTTTTTGTTGCTACAGGGGTTACGCTAGAATAGGGCTCTTGCAAATACTTTTATATGCCTATACTTTAAAAAAATGTTCTTTAAATAGCCTTAAATTTGAAAATATCACGGAATATCCATTAGATATTTTGCAATGGGGTCCTATACCATAGTCATATTTTAACTATCTTAAATAAGAAGACGAAAATATACATAAATTAATGAGTATTAGTGAAAAAAATTTCTTTAAATATTAACTAGATCACAAACTACAAGCGATTGAAGCTGATTACTTATTGGGTATGACGCGTTAGGTACTAAGAATTTGATTGGTCGCCTGATTTTAAAAAGAAGATTCGTGCGTCTTCAGCGGTCACCTTTGAAAGAATATGAAATGTCATGTTGTTCTATAACCTAACAAAACATTTAACAATTTTGTGTTTGATGAATTTGTTTAATTATAACATCTAGTAATATTAACAATAATCATGTATTTATAATTAAATCAATTTGTAATATGAATTAAATTAATAATAATATTAATTAAATTAATATTGAAACTTCAAAACAGGCCAACATTAGCGCCATCCGTCGTCATACTTTGTGTAATAATATTGTCAAACTGTTTCAATGTTCTGTAATTTATTAGGAAGAAATCCTTGTTAAATGCTTATTATTTATGTTATTTATACTTAATAATAATTTCTTCGTGAATATAACGTATAAGTTTTTATATAAAAACATTTCAGCTATGCAAACATGAAAAAAATTGTTTCCCGTATAACTAACAGTTTGTCCCATTGTTTGTCGATCACTTGTTAGTACCTGCTACGTCACGCACAAATTCTTAAACTTTAAAAATTCATATCTCGCTTATTACATAAAATTTTTAAGTCGCGTTTGCACTGAAGTTCTTATTTTATCCTGTTCTTACACGAAAAAATAAAAGAAAAATAGTATAGGACCCCATTAGGTACTTATTGAAATTTCAGTAATATTTTGAAAGTCATTTGAAGTGAAACAGAATGTGACCAAAGTTCATACAAATTAACTACTTAACATGTAAACATGTGACAAACTATAGCCCACGTTTATTTATATAAATAACGTAGGTGATGGACAAACTGTTTTCCTATTGGCTATGAATGACGTGCTGTATGTAATTTGACGTCACAGGAGTGGGGGGTTGTTTTTTCGGGCGTCAATTTTTTTATTCAATTCACGAAAATAACAAACTGTTATTATTTTTATTATTTTCAAAAATATTGCATATTGCATCTTTAAAAAAATATGAAACCGGTTCATTATTGAAATTAAAATAAAAATCTGATATATCCAGCACATGACCTCCCGCCAGTACCATGTGTGCAATAGCAATCAGCTTTAAATACAAAATCTAATTTGGTTTTCCAATTTATAAATAAATAATAAATTTTTAATACGAAATTCTGTTTTTCCTCGAAAATTTGTTGAGTATATATTTTTTCAAGTAAATCTGTTCATATCTTCAAGTAAAGTATCATTTCCGGTTTAACAATTTTAGCAAAAATCTATTATTGTCATTAATATAAAAGTCTTAAACAACAAATTTGAAAATTTTTGGATTATATTTTATTATATTTTTTTTTAATTGTTATGAGCTTCAAATAAAATACCACTTCCAATTGCCCAATTTTACCTAAAATCTAATCAACTTTTTTATTTGTTTATAAACTCAGGCATATAAGTTAATTATATTTGTAAAATATAAAGGATCGTGACTCAAAATATGGAATTAATCAGAGATCATTCCAATAGAAAATTGGTTGAGAGCTTTCAAGAAGTGGCAGGAAAAAATGGTTGTTTGTATTATTATTAAAGGTAACTACTTTAAACATATTTAATATGAAGCCATATTATGTCTTATTCTCAATAATTCTAGCGTGACCCTTACAACCTAATTATAGTATTTTAACCTTCATTTTAATATTATTATAATGTCATGGGAGAAAATCAGCGATTAATAAAAAGAAAATTTCATTGTTGCAAATAATTATTTAAAAGGCAACATTTCATTGTTGAAATCAAGATTCGCGCCGTGTATAGTTCATGCATTTATTTTACGATGTCTCTACCAGTCTTGTTTACGAATCGAATTCTTCTGTTTGACGTCTAACCTAAAAATATATCTTTCGCTAGTCAGCAAAATGAGCGATAATAACAGTAATATATTAAAATATGTTCCATATACAACATTAATAAATCCTAGTTTTTGGTATAAACTAACTCAAATAAAACTAGATGTAGACAGATTAAACGAAAATCGTAGACAAATTTGGGGCTGGTTTACAAACGTTAAACAACATAATTTACCATTAATTGAACTTGATTGTACTTCTTTTAATTTGTAAGGTGTTTTTTATTTGTTGAGGGCATAAATTTTGAAGTTATTTGTATTTCAGAGATTTTCCTGAGCAAAATAACTATTTTCCAGTTCATGGTGTTATTTTAAATAAAAATACAATAGAACAATTCAAAGATTGTAACAAATTGGAGTTAATTGATAGTGAGGGTGCAATACTTTTAGAATATTTTAAAAATGGGAAGATTTTAGATAATCCTTCATTATTAAACACATTTTTTGTGTTGTCATTTGCTGTAAGTAGAAAAAAATGTTTTTAAAGTTTTATGAATTCATTTTGTTGGTTTTTAGGACTTAAAAAAATATTGTTACTATTTCTGGTTTGCTTTTCCAACTCCTAGTTTTAATATTCATTTGAATGCACAAAAATCTATTAGAAAAATTTGGAACAATGAGCAGGTTAGTATAATACATAAACTTCTAAAAATACAGATGTTCATTTTAAATGGGTCACCATAGCTATCTCGAGAACTATAAAAGCTTAATAATTAGCAAACAATTACTATTTCACAAGACAAAATTTAAAGAAAAGAAAATTTTATTTTTTCGTTCGTTAGTGAATTTTATTCTGAATTCAGTGATATAATATTTGCGCCTTCACAGAACTATTTTTTTGAGAAAAATGCATGCAAAGTTTTATACTAATTTGATTAAAATATAGCTATAATTAGAGTGCCATGTATGGAAAAAATGAATACGTGTTAATTTTTTTTCACACTGAATTAGAGTGCCATGAAAGAAATACGTGAATATTTTGTTTTTGTTGACATTTAACAAAGTATTCTGTATTTCTGTCAAGGCACTCTAATTCTATGTAAAAACATTAACACGTATTCATTTTTTCCATTCATGGCACTCTTATTATAACCATATTTTAATCAAATTAGAATAGAACTTGACATACATTTTTCTCAAAAAAATCTTTATGTAATGGTATAAAAGTATTATATCACTAAATTCAGAATTAAATTCTCTAAAGAATGAGGAAATAAAAAATATATGTTCTCATTTAAAATAAAAAAGTTGGGTTCCATATTTTGAGAACCACTGGTCGAAAAAAATATTTTCATTTTTTTTTTTTTTTAATTTGTCTCTTGTCTTTTGAAATAGAAATTGTTTGCCCATTTAACCGTCCGTGTAGGTCTTATAGTTCTTTAAATAGCAATTGTGGCCCATTTAAAATGAACCTGTACTTACATATTACATATTTTCATATTTATTTATTTTAGATTCATAATTTTATGGTTACTTATAATAATATAACTAATATAAACGAAAAATCTTTCTTTGTTGTAAAGAAAGTAGAGAATGATATACTTATTTTAACATTAAGTTCTTTTATAAAAGAAAACTGTAGCAGCTTTGATGAATATTTATTTGGATTTTCTGATTCGAGTTGTGATGAATACCCTGGCTGGCCCATGAGGAATTATATAGCATTTTTATTGTATTATTGGTACGTACACTTCTCATCCGTACAATATTTTATAATATTTTAATATTCCTTTCAGTCCTAACTTACAAAATAAAAGTATAAACGTATTATCTGTGCGCTTAGAGGTTAAGAAAAAAGTATATTCGTGTAATAATAGTATTGTTTTCAATGTGCAATTTCCACAAACTGAAAATGTGGAACAATTTTTGTTTGAAAAATCCGAACAAGATCAGTCTGCATGGATCGGCTGGCAGAAAAACGACAGAGGGAAGTTTGGACCGAAAATGGTCAACATGGAGACGGATATGGACCCAAACAAGTAAGAATAAAAATAAATATAGGCTGTTCATTTCAAATGGGCCACAATTGCTATCCGAGAACTATAACAGCAAATTATTTTTTTCAAATTACGGGACCTAACTTTTTATCTCTCGCTAAGAGAGGTATTGGATTCATGCTAAAAATCGCATATCCATATTTTAGTGAATAAGCACGTTTTAAGGTCCTTATAACTTAATTATTACATTTTTACGATGTGTGTGTGTGTGTGTGTGTGGATATTGGAGGGACGATTCCTCAAAAACTATAATACTTAAGACCTATTTAACTACGTATTCTCCTCAATCTGACATTAATGGGAAGAACTGGAAAGGTTTTGATAATAATGGACAACCGAAAGTAGTAGATTCTTAAAAGAAAATCTTCTAAATATTTTATGAAAATTTTTGTTATTACAAATATTGAAGAACATAAAATTCTCCATCTAATAAACTTAAAAATTTTATTGTACCTTCTATAGATTTAGAGATAAAGAAAATATAATATGTAGAATAATCTGCTGCAATAAATCGCATAGATCTAGACTACACCAAATTCAAATGTTTGTAATTGACATAAATGTCAGTGTCAAAAATCAACAGTTTTACTGACTACTACATTTAATATTTCTTATTGATTTATTAATTAAATGTTTAAAATTATAGGTAGGTATGTATATTAATAGTACAGTACATATTTTATCCTTAAGAAATACCGCCAATCCTGTCAATGTATTGGAACCATCTTGAACATTTTATATGATTAGGACAAGATTGATAGAAGATAGAATGAAAGAATAGATATAATTAGAATTATTTGTATGTACAATTATGTATGTTAAATTCGATACTCCGTATGTTCACGGATCGAGTTCCAAAGAGAAAAACTTCTTTATTTTTTATTTTACAAAAAAATGTATTCTTGATAAAAGTTTTTGGATGTCTTGAAACTGTAAATTCAGTTTTAACATTTTCAAATTTTCTTTTAGTTTCAGATAAAAATCGAAAATTGAAAAGTTGAAAATTATGACAACACAAACTTATTTTTTGGGACTAATTTTGAACTAAAACGAACAATTTTCGATTTTTATCTGAAACTAAAAGAAAATATGAAAATGTTAAAACTGAATTGGCCGTTTCGGGACATCCAAAAACTTTTATCAAGAATACATTTTTTTGTAAAATAAAAAATAAAAAAGTTTTTCCTCTTTGGAACTCGATCCGTGGACATACTGCTTATGTAACAAAACGGAAATAGCGAGAGGTATTGTGCTGGCTACAACAGATTTTTTTTATTATTTTAAATGAGAACACATTTTTTATTTGCTCATTCTTTAGAAAATTTAATTCTGAATACAGAGATATAATATTTTTATACCCTTATATAACAAATTTTTCTTTAAATTTGTCTTTAAAGAAATAGTTCTCGAAATAGCAATGATAGCCTAATTCAAATGAACATTCTGTACAACAACTATTTCGATGCGATTATTATTGTTGTAGATTGGCAGAAAATTCTGTAGATCTCAATCTAAAACTTATGAAATGGCGTCTTCTTCCAGATATTGACTTGGAAATACTCAAAGATACTAAGTTTTTGTTGTTGGGCGCGGGAACTTTGGGATGTTCAGTCACCAGAAATTTGTTGGTAAGTTTGTAAATAAAAAAAATTGTGTTTAAGATTAATAAATTGTTATGTAGGCTTGGGGTGCCCGCCATATTTCGTTAGTAGACAACGGTAGAGTTGGTTATTCTAATCCTGTAAGACAAAATTTGTACAATCACGAAGATTGTTTAAACGGAGGCAAAGCTAAAGCTTTGGCAGCTGCGGATAACATCAAAAAAATATTTCCGGCAGTAGTAAGTAATAGTAATGAAAAGATAATAATTGGTCCATATTTTCACCTCTTGAAGTAGGGCTACTTCTGAAAAATTGTTACTTTAGTTGTTAAATGGCAACTTTAATATTAAAAATTGGAGGAATAAAAATAAATTAGATTGTACAGGTGGAACAAATTCGATTTCCTTATATGAAAAATTGTCGTATTAAGCACGCTAGAAAAAATTGGTGTAGGTCTTAATGGGCCAACCTTTTGAGACAATTTTAATAGGTACAGGAATTTTCGATCATCTTTTGTTTTTGAGCTACAAGCTAAAACTTGATTTCCGTTTATTTTAAAAATACCTCATAACTCGTTTATTATAAAAGATGAGAAAAACGTTTAGATAATTTTATACTGTATAATTAATTTATTTTTTTTTTAATTTAATAATTCTCATGATAACGCAAACATATTTTTTAAATGGGAACATGTTGAAAATATTCTCATCTCTTTTCTTATTTTCTATGCTTTTCAACGATTTATAACAATTCTACGTTTTGTTTTAAACATGAGTAAAATATGAATTATCAGTTTTTTGTGGTGAAAAAATAAAATGTATTAAGAAACAATTGAAAAAATCAATTACAGGTCATCATTTATTGTTATTTTCATTGTTTCTATTCATTTTTCTAATATTTAAACTTCAGAAAGAATGTTATACCATATATTTCGAATTGTTTCAAAGCCAACTACAACGTCGAAAAAAAATTAATTGACTAATCCGAAAATAATTAGCTGAAAAGAAATTTGAGAATTTAATTAATACGTAGAGAATTAAAATAAAAAAATAATGAATTGTAATTGATTTTTTAAATTGTTTCTCAATAAAATTAGCATATAAAATGAGGAAAAAGATGAGACTTTTCGACATATGTTCTCATTTAAAAAATATTGTTTATGTGTTATATCTCGAGAATGGAGGATTACGGCTCAATCGAATTAAAGGAAAATTGTAAAAAAATACGAATGTATATGCTGAGTAACGAATATTAATAAAAAATGAAATGGTATAATTGAGATATTTCGGAAATAAAGGGTTTTTTTGTTATAACGCTTCGACACTAATATGAAAATATTTTGATTGGCGACCGAGAAACCGCCTATACATGCATTACAAATAGCGTGTTAGGAGGTGGGATTACTACCAATGGAAGTTAAGAAATTCAAATTCGAAAGGAGGGGCTAACATTCCTGTACTACAGTTTCCAAACAGTTTTTATTTTAACATAAATTTCTTGCATTAAACTTAATAATTTAAATACACCTGTAATTATAAAATATGTAGACTTATACAGTGTTATAATATTCATTTATTTTTATGTAAATATAACTTAAAATAGCATATATTTCAAGAACATTTAGGTCCATGATGAAAACAGTTTGATATAAAAACACATAAATGTGACGTCACGTCAATCTTTTCAAAATTCGGGAGACCATAACTCGCTTATTAATAGGAATTTTTTCACCGGATTTTCATCAATAGTCTTAGTTTTCCTAATATTTTCAGATGAAATTATAAAAAAAAATGGTGTAATCCCCCATTATAAAGTCTTGAAAAAAATCGAATTATACCACATTATTCTACGTAGAGAAGAGTACAAAGATTATTTAAACATTTTTTCTTTAACTTTTATAATAAGCAAGATATAAGGCATTTTCAAAATAAGCAAAAAACAAGTTTTAGCCTGTAGCCCAGAAACAAAAGACCATCGAAAATTCCTATGGTGCCTATTAAAGTTGGCTTATAAGAACCTACATTAATTTTCTGTAGCGTGCATAATAAGAAAGTTTTTCATATAAGGAACTCGAATTTGTTGATTGTACATAGCACTTATTTCATATGTTATAGGTTCCATTTATAAAAATATGAAACCTATTCTTTTCTATTCATAAAATAACATTTAAATGATAGAAACTTTAAGGTTTACTTGCCAAGAACTCAATTTTATGTAAAAACATTAAATCATGTTTCCGCGCTCTAATTTCATGTTTTTATATGATATTTTACATAAAATAATAAGTCTATTAAAAATATGCATTTTAAAGCATATCCGTATTTTTTATTCCGCCCAAAATCGAAATAGCGCTACTTCGATAGGTGAGAATTCAAATGTTTTACACTAAATATTAATTGAAAGAAAGGATTCTAGAGGGTATGTGATGAGCATTCCCATGCCTGGTCATAGTGTCGGCGCCAGCATGTTAGAAGAAACTAAAAAAAATGTTGAATTATTAACAGAACTTGTGTCTACTCACGATGTCGTATTTCTTTTGATGGACTCGAGGGAAAGTCGGTGGTTACCAACAGTTCTTGCCGCACATTTCAATAAAGTAAATACTTATAAATTATTCTTACAAATTTTTGTGATACAATTTTTATTGTAGATTGTTATAAACTCAGCTTTAGGATTCGAAACATATTTAGTCATTCGACATGGTAGTAATTCATCCGAAAATATTGAGTATGAAGAAATTCCAGGGTTGAAATCCATTCCTGGAAATCAACTCGGTTGTTACTTTTGTAACGACATCACAGCTCCAGGAAATGTATGATTTATTATAAAAATCTTGTGTATATCAATAAATATTTGTATTATAGTCGCTTAAAGATCGGACTTTGGACCAACAATGTACAGTAACTCGACCGGGAATTTCTCCTATAGCTGGTGCACTAGCAGTTGAATTAACTGTCTCGATATTACAACATAAATACGGGTAAAAAATACAAACTTTTACATAATAATAAAATATTTATTTTGTGAAATATTTAGCTCCCAAGCTCCAGCATTTTACAAATCCACAAACGCCGAAACTTCCGAAATTCCCTCTGATGGAATGTTGGGTTTGTTACCCGCATTCGATCCGAGGTTTTCTCTCGACTTTTTCCAATGTTTTGCCAGCTACGAAAAGATTCCCACAGTGTATAGCTTGTTCACAAAAAGTTTTACAAGAATATGAGAAAAACGGATTTGAATTTTTGTTAAATGTGTTCAATTCTTCGAAATATTTGGAGGATTTGACGGGTTTAACAGAAATGTATCAAGAAACAGAAACAACAGAGGTAATAAAATAGTTTTTTGATGAAAATTAATGGGTTTATTTGGTTGATTTGTTGCAGATTTGGGATATAGACAGTGAAGAATCCGAATAAATAAGTAAGTAATAATTATATTATTAATATTGTAATACTGTGTATTTATATATTTAATATATTTCAATGTCGTAATAAATTCAAACTAGTTGAGTGCTTCCTTATACCAAAGTGCGCTTCACAAATAATAACTTTTCAATACTTTTTTTTTTCCTAAAATATATATATATATATATATATTTCGTCTGTCCGAAATTACGATATCTATACGTATAAAGACGTTTTATTATATGAAATAAAGCTCTTAATAGATGCATGTTTTCTAAAATTAAGTGCTCTTGCTGATTATTATTATTGTCGAAAAGTATTATAATTACGTAATAGAGTTCGTGCGTTTAGAGAAAAATATATCAGCGCAGTAGAAGTTGTACTATCCAACCTACAAATATTGACTGTACAATATCACTCAATAATAAACAACAAAAATCGAAATCAATAAAACTAAAAACATTTATTGCACAAAACAAAATTACATTTAAAAAATCTGATGTGGCCAGTAAATAACCTTCCGTCAATACCATGTTTTTTAAGTAAAGTATCACTTTCGGTTGTAAACAAAATCTAATTTGTTCCAATAAATAGAAAAGTCTGTAATACGAAATTTTGGATTATATTTTATTATGTTTTTCCTCGAAAATCTATTATGAGCTCTAAATTAAGTGCCACAAAATTTAAAATGTTGTTTCAAATTATATGTTTTAAATACCAAATTTGAGAAGTTTTGGATCATATTTTAATATATTTTTTTAAGAAAATCTGTTCAGAGCTTCTTCAAGTAAAATACCACTTCTGGTTTATCAATTTTAGAAAAAATCTAATATGTCGTTTCATTAATACAAAAGTCTTAAATATTAAATTTGAAAAGTTTTGAATTATAATATTATTAGTATTACTTCCAGTGTATCAATTTTAACCAAAATCTAAGTTGTTCATCTTGATATGAAAGAATAAAATTGAAAAGTTTTGGGTTATATTTTAATATAGTTTTTCATTAAAATCTGTTATGGGCTTCAACTTTTTATATTAAGTAATGCAGAAAGCTTAAATACGGAAAACAGAAATTATTAAAAAATTGATATGAATTATCGTGGATTAAAAAATCGTCACACTCACAGACATCATAAAAATAGTAAAAACGTGTTGTGGGAACCCTAATTCGTGCTTATTTACTGAAAACACTATCGAATTTTTGAACCAAAAACATTACCTGCCGGTATGGCGGGGAGGTAAAAAGTACATGTACACCATACAGCTTCTATTTGTTAGGTTAAAACATTATAATATCCCTACTTTCACAAGTTGGGCTCGCCCGGACGAATTTTGCTCTCTGCACAAGTTTTTTCTCTGGGTGCGCGGACTCTACCCGTTGTGCTTTACGTAAAGAAAATATAATTCCGAAAAACGCCATTTAGTTCAGTTTTTGTAAGTTTAAAATCTATATTTTAAACTAGTCGACAGAAATTTGTATGTCAACATCTCAATAAAAAAAATTGATGAATAGGTTAACTTTTTCTCAATGTTATTATGAGTCTGGACTTTCCCGCCACATTTTTTAATCCCTGTGTGATACGTACTCGCTGATGTGCCTGCGTAACGTTGGCTTCGTAGTTCAGACGTTTCCAACTAGAGGTGCTATGTAAATATTTAACATTCCTCGCATACCGTGAATGCAGGTTTGACCGAAATGTCAAATACTTTGCACAGTTTGGTGGTTTAGCGTATTGTCCGACAACTAATTTGGCAAATTACAAAGTGTTTAGTGCATCAACAGTGCCGAGATTACATCAGTGTTTGCGCTAAGTGACCTGGGTAGGTTATATCACTTATTTTGATACATTTCATGCATTTACACGTGATTATATTATCAAGTATTGATTGCGGTCGGGCTGGATTTTTTCTGCATATTTGGGAAACACGAAATTTTCACTCACTTAACTTAGTTTTCCATAGATATTGTTACATAAATTGTTTGTATTTGTTGTTGTATTTATTACATTTGTTTGTTTATTACTACGTTTTTAAAATAATTTCAATGCTAAGTTGTTTTTACTTAATGCTGTAACAAAAAAATATTAGTATTTGTTTGTTGCATGCCAGGCATTCCTCAAATATTTGAAATAATTGCAATTGGCATAGCGGCTGTACTAAATATTTCTTCTTCATGAACTCATTTTGAAATGCGTAGATAATTATGCGAACACTAATTATCAAAATGTAGTACAATTCTTTTGTTGTACGGACAATTAAATATTTATTTGTTTCCCACTCGAGTATTTGTTCGTTTATAGTTTTTTACCTTCCGTCGCTTTTAGATAAGGAAATAATTGTCTTTGGTCAAAAAATTCGATGAATAAACACGATTTAGAGCCCGTAGAATACAATTTTACTATTTTCACGATGGCATCTGTATTTGTGTGATAATTATTTTTTCGGGTCCAATAACACCGATATTACAATTCCAAAAATTATAATTCGTATTCCTTCTTTTTGCATCCGTATAAAGAGCTGATTAAATTTTGACTATAATTAGTCAACCTCAAGTACTTCTTCGCTTAATGCTTTAAGATATTCTTTATTTAAAATTTATATTTTATAAAATGTTTAATATAAATCTTATTTTTCATCTACTACGTTGTCCCCTTAATTATCAGTAAACACGAAAACTGTCGCATTGAAAAATTGATTCATTTGTAACTTTTACTTGCAACTAATACTATATTTTTCATTTTAAGTAATAGTTAACACACAGTTTAACCAGATATGAAAATACCGGGCCTAAGAAGTAAAAAGAAAATTATAAATAAATTTTGTAATGTAATGTGGTAGCCACATTAGATTTTTTAAAATGATTTATTTTGTAGGTAATTTAGTCTTGACCGTCATGTAATGTTTTATGAGGGTCACGCTGTTTTTATTGAGAACAATACAATCAAATAGGCCGTGGAAAACAAATTTGCACTTTCATTTTAAACAGTTATTACAGAAAAATTATATGAAAATATCAATGTATACCTTTTCTGAAATTGAATATATTGAAATTGAAGTCGAAAAGATATAGTTCTAAACTCGCCGTTTTGGTGTGACTTATTCCTGCTATCACTGCTGTGATATATTTATTTATATACAGGGTGTTAAATAAAAGCGGGCCATAGGCGTTTAACATCGGAAATCAGTTTTCCTTGCGCAAAACTTCCCATCTAATTTAGACAAAAATGTTTCAAATAAATGTTGAGAATTAAATTCTACACCCAATAACTAATCAGATTTTATTTTGCATGCTTAGTAAGCTTTAAAAACCAATTTGAAATTTTATAAATATTGCTCATTTGTAGTGATATCCATGGAATTTAAACAAAATTGTAAATAAATGCATATCGTTTGTAACCTGAAAAATCAAAATTCTGACAGATCAGATGATATGCATTTCTTTGTTATTTTGTTTAAATTCCATGGCTATTACTACAAATGAGCAATATTTATTAAATTTTAAATTAGATTTTACAGCGTATTAACTATGTAAAATAAAATCTGATTAGTGATTTGGGTGTAGAATTTAATTCTAAACAACATTTATTTGAAACATTTTGTTTTGTGCAAGGAAATAGTTATTTACATTCAAGTACGTGTAAGTTGTATTTTACAGCGCGACAGCTTTGTTTAAGGCACGAGCCCTTAAGGCGAGTGCCTTATTAGCTGGAGCGCTGTAAAATACTTCACGCACGAGAATTGTATCAAATTTTTTGGCCGACGATAATGAAAATCACTTTTTTTAATGAGATAGGTTATACTTCTGAAAAGGGTTATTTTATAATACTGGGGTTAAGTCAATTTCCAAATTTGATTTTACTTACCTTCATTAGAGTACTTCTTCTAGCGAAAATTTATTTGTAATAATAGACGTTGTTTATGACTGATAATATATTTATTTGCTCATGTTTTCTCCGTAATAAATAATAGGTAGGTGTCGATATTTGACATTTCAGCAATTTTCGCCTCGCGTATTTGACAGGTATATCGATCGGTGACTATGTCGGTAACGGCGGATTTTTACAATAATGATAGATGTCGCTGCCGTGATTTTGGTTTATATAAATTAATTTTAAATATAGGAAATGTTAAAGTAAAAAAATAACTTATGTAGGTAGTATTTTTTTACATGTACTTTATTATAGTAAAGATGATTTCTTTTCTAAATACCCATAAACGTCCAGTGTATTTTGATTATTTTACCGCATAGTTAGACAAGTTACAATACAGTAAGCGTAAAATGTGTATACAATTGTAAAGTTCCCATTACACTTCAGGAGGGCAAAAAATTAATTTACCGTGTTAAACGCATATGGCCCGTTTTTTAATTAACACCCTGTATAAGTAAATAAAATATGACGTATATTTGTATTTGTTGTAGATTTTTTGTAATTGTTTATCATTTTGAAAAACCGTATTAACAGCGTTACAACGTGTGATTTTTTGAAAGTCTAAAAATGTGGTCTTACGCGCAAACTATTTCTTTTTAATATGGATCATGTGTGTTATTGTGAATAATTGTCACATGACCCTGTTAACATATTTCTTCCCTTGTGTATCCGTATCCGCCCTCCGGAATGTGAATGATGTAATTCATCATGCACGCATCTAATTTTAATTTAGTGAAGTGTAAATATAGAAAATATCCGGCGCCTATCAGCTACTTATTGAGTATCCATCGCATCGCATCGCGCAAATGTAATTAATTGCGGTATGCGGTGATGTGTTTACTTACACATTTTTATAATCAGACATTCCTCGTGTAATCTGTGTCAATAAGCCATGATAGATAGATAACCCTTTCACGCGAGCGCGAGTACTACTGTCTGGAACTCTGTTGCAGACATGGAGAGCGTGGAGTCGCCCTTGGATGTCCTATCCAGAGCTGCTACCATGGTCCAGGACAGCCTTCCAGTACACAGCGCGGGTAGGTAAAAACAAACATTCATTCAAACTGATTTATTTATCGCAATGGAATGCGATTTATCTATAGTAAATATTTGATGTGTTGTCAATATCAGTTAACGATTATTTAATGCACAAAATTCGAATATACTTATTCCACTATTTTTTTTATTTATTTATTTTTTATGACACCATTTAAATTGAAAGCGAGCCGCAGTTCTACAAAGTTTTAATTGGTATTTATTAAAACGTAATATTTTTTTAAAATATGCTATGACGTAAACGTTAAGCTCATTTTATTCTCAAAGTTTGATAGGTAATAATTGGAGTCACATAAATTGATTATTTCCACACTTATAAAAATATAAAATTATGGTCAATAATTAGAAATATGCATAAATAATAATAATGCTGCGATTTATTGGATCAATATTTTAGATAAATGGTTAATGTTAAACGATAAGTAATAATTTAGATGTAATTTAACCTATCGTAATTTAACTAAACCTTATTGAAACTAAAAAAATACTGATAATTAATTTAAAGAATATTAATCAAATAAATACAGTACATACATATATGCGAACCTTCGCCGTAAAACAGCTTTTTAAGATTACATTTAAATTGAAATCTTTTTGCCAGAAGGTAAATTGACAGCTCAAATGACAGTTGTTATGTATGTGCTTATTACAAATCCTTGTGTTTATGTCTTATGTTTAATTTTATTTTCGAGAGCTGTGAACACTTTCATAAGAATCTATTGTTTATATCGTTTTTTTTTTTATGTATAATTTTATTTTTACCTCTCGCTAAGAGAAGTATTGGATTCATGCTAAAATTCGCATATCCAGATTTTACTGAATAAGCACGATTTAAGGTTCCTAGAATCCGATTATAACATTTTTAAAATCAACCGGAAGTAGTAGTTTCTTGAAAAAAATTCTTCTAAATATAATTTTTTGGGAGTTTTTTTTTTATTAAATATTGAAGAACATAAAATTCTCCATCTAATACACTTAAAATTTTTATTTTATCTTGTATAGATTTAGAGATAAAGACACTATAATTTATAGAGTAAACTAATTGCAGAGGCCAAGGCACTAAGGAAACCAGTTGACAAATTCCAATGTTTATAACATGACACATGTCATTGTCAAATATCAACAGTTTTAGTGACATTCTGATAGCTTTTTCTGAGAAGTATATTTAACTTTTCTTATTGTTTTATTAATTAAATTTTTGAAATTATAGGTAAAATTGCGGTAAAATGCATATATCCATCAGAAATACCGCCAATCTGGTTAATGAATTGGAAGAATCTCTAACATTTAGAAACTTCCTCATACAATGAAAAATAGATATAATTAGAATTATATGTGTGCAGAAGACATGTTAAATACAATAAAAAACAATATTTGAGTAAAGTTCTGTAATTTTTTGTTATAAAACGACGATTCGAAAGCGAAGTGCAATACAATACTTATATAACATAAAATGGAAATGGCGAGAGGTCTTGTGCTGGCCACAACAGATTTTTATTTTCGAAGCTGTGAATGAGCCTTTAGGTGTAGAATGTAATTATCCTTAATTTTTATTTGAAAATTGTATTTTTGACATTTCAAACGATATGCATTTCTTTGTAATTTTGTTTAAATTCCATGGCTATTACTACAAAAATATGCAATATTTATAAAATTTCAAATTGAATTTTACAGGCTACTAAACATGTAAAATAAAACCTGATTACTGATTTAGGTGTAGAATTTAATTCCCTGCAACAATTATTTTAAACATTTTTGTCTTAAATTAAATGGGAAGTTTTATAAACTATAAAAAACTACGTATATTATAATCCAAGTTTTGATTGCCACTGACAGTCTACGTCATTCAACATGTCTTTCAATTTTATACAAACGCACGTGGTTTCTATTTAGTATGGTATCATAAATTCTACCAAGTACTATTTGGTTTACTTGCATTGCTTAGTTATTTTCTGTATTTTTGGATTTCTGATTTCAAAAAGGAAAAAGACGGTAGCAAAAGTAGTAAGAATGTACATTAGAGTAAAAATTTCGGATATTTCAAAAGCTAATAACGTTTTTTACGGTAAGAGAGGTATTGGATTCATACAAAAAATCGCATATCCAGATTTTGGTGTGTGTGTGTGTGTGTGTGTGTGTGTGTGTGTGTGTGTGTGTGTGTGTGTGTGTGGCTGGATGTTGGAGGGACGGTTTCTCAAATTGTACAAGACTAAAGATTAATTTAACTACGTGTTCCTTAATCTGACGGAAGTAGTAGTTTCTTAAAAAAGTCTTCTAAATATTATTTTTTTGGGATGTTACTACAAATATTAAAGAATATGAAATTATTTATCCGATACATTGAACATTTTTATTATATCTTCTATAAATTTAAAGATAGAGAATTATAAATATATAATGTAATGAATCTCACAGCCCAAATAACTCCATGGAAACCAGTTGAAAGATAAAAAAAATTGCAATTGATACATTTCTGATGAATTTTTCTGGGAAGTACATTTCATGTTTCTTATTTTATTATTAATTAAATATTTAAAATTATAGATACATTTCACAATTTATTGTTGTGATGGAGGACCCCATTTTCGCAGACCATAAATCAAAATACTAAACTGCACTTGTACGCGACACAAGACAAAGGAAAAGCCTAAATTCCAGCCGAGAAAGTCTAACATACATACACTACATGTCCACATGTAGAAGAAAAGTTATCGTGTATGATGTATGGATGTTTTTTGGGGCGTTGAAGGGATGAGTTTGTGCGGGAGGTGCCGCGAGGTGTGCGGGGGTGTGAGGCCGCATTCCAGCGATGGTCGGTATGCGGCCGGCGACAAAGACAACACACAGATCTGCCATAAGAGCGACAAAGATACCACGTGAATTTCGCGCAGTTTCACAGCTGTACGGCCACCGTACAATATTCACAAGTTTTTTTCACTAAACATCTGGAAGTCTACGCAGTTTTGTATTTATTACATAAACATAACTTTTTTTGTTAAATAAAGTACAATTTTAAGAAAGACCTTGTACGTTTTATGATGTTTGATTATTGGCGCGCGGCTATCACTGTCCTAAATACTTGCCAGCAAAAAACTATAACTGCATAGTTGAAGTTATTTTATAATTTAAACTTTGAACAGTTTAAGGAAATTTGAATTAATTTCAAAGTAAAATTTGCTGAGTTTTCTAGCGCCTGCAACCAGCAATGTTTTCAACTTGCGCGAACAACTGGTTGCAGAACATGATATTCAAATCAATAACTAAGTTGACGCCAAAATAATTTTCCAAATTTTCGTGTTTCTGGAGGTATAGTTGTATGAACAGATCTAAGGAACTCATTATAGAATCTGCCATTAGCTCGTTATAAAGAAGAAATAAAAAAAATGATGCGTATAAGTCTTCCTCTTCCTCTTCCTCTCAGACCGTAGTATATATTTCTCGTCACCAAAAATCGAGGGACGGTCATAAACAGCTTAACCGCCCATCACTTAAATTTACAAAGAAACCTGAAACTTCTATCATAAATAATAAGACTGACTACTGTCACTGTTTTGCTCACAAAGCTAAAGCAATTTGCGGTGTACCGTGCTAAACTATGGTATTCTAATTTTATAGTATAGGGGCGGTTAAGCTGTTTATGACTGTCCCTTGATTTTTGGTGATGAGAACTATACCATTCAGAATTGACCTTACTAAAATCATCCAGGGTTATAGTAATACAAAAAAAAAAAAAATAGATACAAACTTCCTGATCAGAAAATTGACTCTGTCGGGTCCAGCAATAAAACTATAAATATCGTAATTTTGACAAAGCGGCATATCGCTCATTGCTTGCATTATAAATTTGGGTGACAACGAGCTATTACTTGCTTCCTCTATTTTTGTCAAATTACATACAGCAAATCATTCTTAATAGACAATAGGAAACAGTTTGTTGAGCACTTACGTTTTTACCTTCCGTCACGTTTTCGTCAAAAAATTCAGTGGTGTTTTTAATGAATAAGCACGTTTTAGGGTCCCTAGAATATGAATTTACTAAATATACGATGTTTATATGTGTATACGAGCCCTGTCCCATAAGTGTTGGCCCAGTCATAAAAACAATGCATTTCTTATACTTGTGCTCAACTGGAGAAGCTGCATCCAATTGCATTAGTTAGTGTAGATCAGTTATTTCCAGTATTTAAAGCATTAAGTTATAATTCAATAGAAATAAATTAGTAGGTGTTTTGATTTTTTGCTTAAATAAGTCATTTCAATGATTTTATGCAACTGGGCCAACACTTATGGGACAGGGCTCGTATATGTGTGTCTGTCTGTGTGTGACAAAAATTTCTCCAACGATAACTCAATACTACAATTCTAAAAATTATAATTCTTTCCTCTTCTTTACATCCATATCAAGAGCTGATAAGATTTTGGTTACAATTAGTCAACCGAAAGTTCCCTTATTTGAAGTTCTTAACAGTTTTTTTTTTTAACGTAGTTCAATATTTTTTTTAACATTTTATATGATTATCAATATGAAAGAATATCTTATTGTTCAAATATTCAATAGATATAGAGTTAAATAAATAAATAAATAAATATATCATCACGGCATATTACCCATTACTGGGTGTGCCAGTATCTACAGCACATGTAGACATCGGTAATGATGACGATATATTTTACCGTGTGGGCGCTTACCAGGCGTCACCTCACCGGCACTCCTGGCTGGTGTGGAGAGTGCACCACAGGGGGTGCCATTTAAAATTGGAAATATTTGGCGTCTGTCGGGATAGAGTTAAAGAATTATAAAGAGATTAACTTTCATAAATTAGCCAGCTTTGTTATAATTATGGAAACAGCTGATATATTCAAATAATTGTAATTGACAGATGTCAGTGTCAATTTACATATTGTATGTTCGTGTTATAATTTTATTGGAGTTATAGAAACTTTTCGAAGGAACTCCGGTATGGAATTTGTAGAAAATAGTATATGTTCGTGTTACAATTTTACTGTATATGTAGAATCATTTTCGTGGTTCTTTTGGTATGGGATTTGTACAAAATACATAAAAATGGCGGAAGGTATTGTGCTGGCTACATCAGATTTTTTATGTAAATAATTTGTCATATTATGTTAAGCTGTATGAACTTTGACGTCATATTCTGTTTCAGATCAAGTGACTCATTCAATTTCAATAATAATTGTAAAATATTTAATAGATATTTAGTGATATTTTGTTGTGGCTATTTAAAGAATAATTTTTTTTTAAATTTTATACTTAGAACAGAAGGTGTATAAAAATTCTTACAACAACCCTATTGTATCTTCAAAGTGCCTCAATTGAATTTAAAATATTATGCCCTGTTTCATCATTTTATTCATTACTTAATAACTATTCGACAAATAAATCATCTATTTAACGATTTTGGATGGTGAAAAAATTTGATTAATCGATGAATTAAATTTATTCGTTAGATAACTTTATTATTTATTCGTTAATAATTAAACTTGGTATATTTAGTGTTAAACAATGATAAGAAAAACGTGATCTTTAAGAACACAAATGACGAAACGCCATCTCAACAGATTCTTGCGTTGTTTACACAGAAAATCTCCGAACTGGGAGATCTTGCCAGGTTGCAAGTTTACAACATGTATTTAACAGAAAACTCTGCAGTGAGTTAAGAAAAAGATGTAGCAATGAATTATGATTACTTTTCATTTCGTAATTTACATGTGAATAGATCGAAAATCGCTTGGCCTCGCTCGGTACGTAAACATAAAACAAAACAAGAAGCGGTTCCCACAGAGGTAGAAGCAAGGCAGAGTGTCCTGTCCGCCCGTGGGCCGGCGTAAAAAACGAAGAAAAAAACTAATTACCCGTCCGGCGTACCTGGCTAGTTTTATGAATGAAAGACAAGCTATCACTAGGCACTAGGCCTGCAGCTCGCGTTGTGCTCCGACACTCTGTCACGAGGTGAACTCAAATCAAAGTTTAATATTTATTTATTTGTGATTTTGTCACAATGTGTTTGGATGTGGATGAACTATTAGAACACCGGGAAGTCATGGATTTGCAGGTTGCTAAACATACATTTTGGCAACCATGGGTAACAACAACAGGTAAATAAAATACAGTGTGTTCAGAAAAAAACCTAATTCGGAGTATGCTACGAACACAGAAAGGTGTCTGATTCAATTAAAAAATTAAGTTGTCAAAATTGATCGTGAAATGTAATTTTAAGGAGAAAAGATACAGATTATCTCCATTCACCGTTTTCTGTATTGTATTTCTAAAATAAGGATTCATGAAAAAAGCTTTGATTTCTTTAGATATCATTTTTGACAAAATATCGTGTCAAATTGCCATTTAATTAAATACTTTCAAATTGAAATGCATTTTTTTGTTCATGGCCTCCTCCGAGTTTGGACTTTTTTTGAACACTGTATACCAAGCTAAACCAAACTCATAATAATTCGGCTGGTTAATCAACAATTATAAAATTGTTAGAAATTTCTACAAAATTCTGTCGGCTATTTTAAATATAGTTTTAAAACTTTAAAAAAACTGTGAGCTAAATGATTGGTGGTAATATACTATATACAGAGTGGCTCAATAAGCTTGCTCACTATTGGTAACTTTTTTATTTGAAGAGGTACGAGGTTGGTTAAATGAGCAAAATTGTGCCATTTTATATTAGAAAATTGGTCATCTAGACAAAATAAAATTTGTGTCAGCGGTTCTCAAAATTTGGGACAATATATATATTTTTTAAATGGAACCATATATTTTTTATTATCTCATTGGAAAGAGTATTTTTTTCTCTTTACAATAAGGTAATGTTGTTTATGTACAATTTTTTCAAATAAACGAGTTATTTACGGTTAAAAATTTAAATTTTGTAAACTATTTTATTACTTTTTTAGTCAAGTAAGCCATGGGAACAATTGATTCTTTGTTTGTTTGACGTTTAATAATTTCTCCCGTAAAGTTATCTGTGTTTAATAATGTTTAATAACTTTACAAATGAAGAAAAGTTAGATATGATCGTGCTATATGGAGTTATATCTAGACATCAGTTACGTAGAACGGTCGGCTCTCTTTCCAAAAGAGTTTAAATGTGCGAAAGAAATAATGGCTTTCAATTTGAATATTTTCTTTGTTTTGTTATTACTGTAAAATAAATTAATAAAATAATAATTTTATAAAAGACAATTGTTTCCATAGTTTACTTGACCTAAACTAATAAAAGATAATTTTTATCTGTAAACGTAAATAACTCGTTTATTTGAAAAAATTGTACATACACAACATTACCTTATTGGAAAGAGAAAAAAATACTCTTTCTAATAAGATAATGAAAAATATATATGTAGTTCCATTTAAAAAATATATATTCTGTCGCAAATTTTGGGAACCGTTGACACAATTTTTATTTTGTCTACATGACCAATTTTCTATCATAAAATGGCACAATTTTGCTAATTTAACCAACCTCGTATCTCTTCAAATAAAAAAGTTATCAATAGTGAGCAAGCTTATTGAGACACCCTGTATAATAGTTTGACCGGCATAATGAAAAACAACTTCGTACGCTTTAGCAATTGCACCAATAAGCCAACAATGGTGACATAAACTTGTGGTTGCCGATCCCTAAATCATAACAGCAGGCTCCAGAATTGGTATTTTTATTATTTTTTAGGGATCGGCAACCACAAGCTTAGCGTCACCATTGTTGACTTATTGGTGCAATTGCTAAATCGTTTTACGACAAAATGTTCTTGTTATTATATGAATTTAACTATACCTTGCAAGACCAATGGGACAATACTCTTAGAAAAATGTGCAGGGCTTGGGGATAAATACCTAATAGAAATAAAAAACGGCGTTGTAACCCAATATTAAATGACGGAATACTAAAATAATTTCTCATCATTTGTGTAGGTTTTATAATTTGTTTGTTAAAAATATAAACCGGCCGAACTATTATGAGTTTGGGCTTCATACTACGACAATATTGTTTACTATATAAATGTAATGATGTTTTTATGGAGTGTATGTATTATAAAATATTTGGAGAATGTAAAGATTGTGTGGTAGAAGAAGGACGGAGCGGTGTGCGAGGTTCTCAGGTATTATACGCCTGGCTTGACCGGATGTAGTCTATCTTCTCGACTAAATTAATGGAAGCTGTAGCTGGCGCTCGGTCCAACAACCTTGAAAGGTCAGCGCGCGGCCCTACTCATCCCTACCCAAGCCGATTCAAAAAAAATTAATTCATGTTGTAGAGGTCGTGCAAAAAAATTAACACGTCTTTTTACCAGTCGCTAAAAGAGTTATTGGATTCATGCCAAAAATCGCATATCCAGATTTTAGTGAATAAGCACGTTTTAAGGTTACAAGAATCCGATTTTAACATTTTTACAATGATGTGTGAATGTGTGTGTGTGTGTTTGCGTGTTTGTGTGTATGTGTGTGGATGTTGGAGGGACGATTCCTGAAAAACTATATGACTTAAGACCAGTGTTTAACTATGAATTCCTCAATCTGATATTCATGGGAAGAGCTAAAAAGGTTTTCATAACAATTGGACAACTGGGAGTCTTCTAAATATTATCGTATCGATACATTGAACATTTTTATTATATATTCTATAGATGTTGAGATAGAGAATAGGCTCTTCAACCAATTTTTTTAAAAAATTTTTTTCGAAAATAGACGTTAATATATGAATATTTTCCATATTTTCATCTGTATTGTGATATAATTAAGCCTGTAATTAATTGAAAAAGATTCTATACAAAATTGAAATTTACGGTGTGACGTCATACCGACTGATGACAGAACAACGCCGCCCGTGTAGAATTGCGGAACTATTCAGTCAAACTTTTAAACATTTAAACAAGTTGACACATGAAAGCTGATGTTACGTTGTGAATTGTTTGATATTTGTATTTATGTGTAAAATTGTATTTAAATATTCTAATATATTTAAAAAAATCTGATGTGGCCAACACAAAACCTCCCGTTATTTAATTTTTATTAATTTAAATACATACCTACGTATTTAGTAATGCTTCAAACTATATTATGTTCCATTGCATATAACTATTGCTTTATTTACGATTTTCTTTATTATTAATATGTCACTATTATTAATTTGAAGTGATTAGTTTTTTGACAATGACGTTTACCTGTCAGTTACATTCATTTGAAAAATAAACTGTGTAACAAAGGAATTGTGTTTATCTTACGCTTCAGGATTAAAAAAAGAAAAATGATTTTTAAATGTATCTGTAAAATATATAGAAAAAATATTAATGTATACCTGTACAAAATTCAATCTATAATTTTCCAATGACATTAAATGCGAAAAAATGGCATTTAATGGTATTTTTTGAAGAAAACCCACTATGAGCTTCAAGTAAAGTACCATTTCCGTTTACCCGATTTACACCAAAATCTAATGGCTTCTATTCCTATTAGAATAGGGAAGAAATACAAGGTTTCAGAATTTTCTGAATGATAGTAAAAATTCGTACACATACACACTCACACATATACAGACATCATCGTGAAAATATTAAAATTGGATTCTAGGGACCTTAAAACGTGGTCATTTACTAAAATCTCGATATGTGATTTTTAGCACGATCCCTAAACCTCCCTTACCAAGGGTTGCAGGAGGTAAAAAGTGATGAAGAGTGGTTTTGTAAAGGCAGATTCACGCAATTTACCTGTTGTTATATAATGATTTAAATTTTTGTTGCTGTTGTTTTCACAACTTGGCACAAAGCAATACTTTATAACCATAACTACAAAGATAACCTAAACAGATGACAACAAAAACACAAATGACAGAACAGATGACTAAAAGCAAACGCAAAGATTATGCGCGCGCAATCTCTGTCACAAATCGGTATGACGTCACAGTCGAATTGGAGGTAAAAAAATTCTACTTTTAATAATTAATTACAGGCGTAATATATATTTTTTAAATAAAGTGTTATATTTTTTGACATTGTTTTCAAGCGTATTATTGAAAATTAGTACCAAATATGCTAAATTTTAATGTGGTTGAAGAGCCTAGATCTCACAGCCCAAATCCAGATACATTACTGAAGGCTTTTTCTGGGAAGTACATTTAATATTTCTTATTTTATTATTAATAATTAAATATTTAAAATAATAAATACATATATTACATATACGCATCAGAAATACCGCCAATCTCGTCAATGAATTTGAAGAATCTGGAACATTCAGAAGAGCAGGAAGAAACTTATTTTTATTTATAGAATGAATTAAAAAATATATGAATAATAGATGTAATTAGATTTTTTTGTACGTACCAGAAATGTTAAATACAATATGTACTTGTATTGTGCTGGCTACAACAGATTTTTTTTCTGAAATTCTAATAAGAAATAAGAACAATTTATTATAGTATTATTAAATACCAAAGCACTTGCATTTGAATAAATCGAGAAACTCTTCATTCACATAGTTTTCATTTCAGATGAAAGCAACAAACAGACATCAACAAAACAGCTCCCCACCACAAAATGGAAACGCGAACGACGGCGTCTGCCCGAATACTCTAGAAAATCCGATCCTAAACTAGCAGAGAATGCACCAGAGAGTCCGACCAGTCCTACGGAAAGCTCAGCGCCGTTAGACATGAGCATAAGACAGCGGGGTCAGCCGCCTTCCTACAGCCAAGCCATCTCCAGCCCGGGGTACAGACCGAGTGTTATCACTCAGGCTCCGACGCATAGCCATGGACCACATAACTTGCCTTCTGGTGAGAAAATACAATCACTGAAATAATCTTTGTTACACATAAATTGCAAGTTTCATTATTTGAATTTTTATTCAAACATTATTTAAATACAAATATAATAATTATTGATAACAAAATTCTTCTCAAAATAGTCGTATTTACATTTAATAATGAGATAAACAAACAAAATATGGGGTCTATTCAGAACTCAATATTTGTGTTATCGTTATGGTCTTTATGGTTGTTATCACTGAAATATATACTAACTGGAACTCGCATACTCTACCTATCAGCGTACGCTGCACTGAAGCTCATTGAACAATAATGGCTGGTCCAGTTCGCGCACGTTCGTGCCGAACCGAACCTAGCCGAATAACTCGTATCATAGCTGATCGCTTTGTTTTCATATTATGCTTCATTTATTTAAATATGCGCCACACAAAATAATTTCCGTCTACTCACGAACTGTCTCGATGTTTGCCAACTACTCCAACAGCAGGCTTCCGTCTACTCACGAACTGTCCCGATGTTTGCCGACTACTCCAGCAGCAGGCTTTCAATATGCTTCACAGTCACGGTTCGTACGCGCATTCCAGTTAGTATATATTTCAGTGGTTGTTATGTACTGTAAAGATTGTTAAAATCAAATTTGGTATTCTCAGTACTGAAGGTGGTTACCGTCAACAATTGTTACGTGTTTTGACAGTCTTTATCATAACGACTGCTAAAACTATGTATTTATGGTTGTTATCACGTTGTTATTTCTAACATTTGACATGTGACAGATTATTACATCAATCAAATATTATTAATAATGGCCTTTCTGCTAAATATTAGCAGCATGCAGTTGATTATTCGAATGGATCCTGCTCCGACTTAAATAATGATAATAAGAACGATAAAAACCGTCGTAGACGAAAGTTACTTTTGACGTAAATACATATTTCCTTGAAAATATTATATTCTGTGGTAGGTATTCGTGAAAACCTTGTTATTTATTCTGGTGCTAATGTGTGCTTTTTCTCCAATCAGAATAAAAAAAAAAAATCTTTCCATAACTTTTCAGTCACGTTGGGATCAATGGTAGGAATTAACATACCCGTTCTAAATAATTTAGAAGTTTTCAAATATGACACAAATGTCATATTCTTCTTTAGTTGTTTTGGCAGAATGTTTGCATTTTAAATATAATTGGCAACACATTATTAAAAGAATAAAACGTTGACATATAAGGTTAGGTTAAGTTCATATATGCATAATGAAGTTAGATATTGTCAAATAATCTGGTTCATTCACAAGTATTATTTTGTAAAGATTGTCAATAATACCGACGTATGTTCTGAATTGACAAATTCATAAAGATTGTTACAAATGTCTTTATGATAACAATCTTTATATCCGTAACAACCTTTATGAGTGTGTTTCTCTGAATAGGCCACTATATTATGATTTGATCATTTGTATAGTAGATTGGCACAATAAGTTATGGGTCGTATATAGCTATCAATAATCTGCTTTTTAATTTATTAGTTTATATTTATAGTTATTTATTATACTTGCGGATTAAATGAATGTTTAATGACCGCGCAAGCTTCTTAATCCCGCAAATTAGACATCAATTTTAACCGCGAGTGTAATACAACTATTTATTTAATTTTGCCCTAATAAACTCCGATTTGAGGGTAAGATTTTTATAAATGAAATCAGGATCTTGAAATGTCGCTAATTGCTAAATTGAATAAATAAATACATCACCTTTATTCGTGATATATTTATTTATTTATTCTCCTTAGGCATATCAATGTGCGACCCAATAATCGACGAGCACTTCCGGCGATCACTGGGCAAAGACTACCTCATGTTATTTAACAACAACACCAGCACTGAAGCGCCATTGGCTGCCCCGAGAACCGTGAACTTATTAGACGCGGAATCCGCCGGTTTATCCGTAGACGATCACTTCGCCAAAGCCCTGGGCGACACCTGGAGGAAGCTCAACCAGAAGGATGACTCTGGTGCCACCGATAAGACGTCCACCGCGCCTACGGTCCTCTCACTATAGATACCTACAACAATACAGGGTGATTTATCGGTACCTTTTTTAATAACTCAATTATTTTAAACTAAAATGTCTATAAATCTGCAATATAAGTTTTTCTACAGAGTAAGAGTATTCCATTTTTACCCGGTGGTATGTAACTTTATTTTTTCTAATGAAACAACCCTATACATTTATTCAAATGTGAAAAGTACCTGAAATTTGCTACCCAGTAGTAATAAAAAAATCTGATATAGACACCACATGACTTCATTATATGCTTATCAATCAACGGTTCGTCAAAACGAATAAATGAAACGCGATTTTTTGACAGCAATGAATGTCACAACAAGGAAACTGATTAGAATTTGTTAATTTTGATCGTCTGTTAATACGGTAGTTGCGAAATAAAGAAATGTTATTTTTTCCTATTAATTATGAAATATAAACTAATTCTAAACATATTAAAGTAAAAAATATTAGAAAATATAAAACTTTTCATTCATAATTTCCATAAATAAAGTTCGCGGTGGAATTCTTGTGACGTAGACTTTTAATAATTAAATAGTTCGACCAAGTCTGTCTAATACAAGCTTGTTAGAATACCACGACAAAGCGAAGATGTTGAATTATATTTAATTGTATCATACAAATATTTACAGCATAATTCTAAAAGAAAAATAACAGATACAAAAGTATTATTTAATAGTACGTATATTTTATAATTATTTACTTGAATGCCAGATATTTTCAAGATATTTAATTCTTATATAGACAACTTCATAATTTTGCCACCAGGTGGCTGCACACTCCAGTGAATGTACATGTCATTTTTAGTGACATAACATATGTTTTACGTGTTAAAATCATATTTTATTTTTCTTTTCTATATCAGCATATTTAAAACAAGGTAATGAAACTAATGAATTTGTTTGAAAATGAATAATTTCTTTTGAAATAGTGCTACTCTCAAACATATAAATCGTTTCAAATAAAAATGGTAGTATTGTGTACAGAGTGTACAACCGAGAGTGTACCGCTACGGCAAGAAAGACTGTGATTGGTATTAATAAAACACGTCAATACGGGAAAATTTGAAATAAGAATTTTTTTAAAAAAATTATATTTTGAAAAATATACAAGGCATTGATGAACGTTTCTGCAACCGGACATATAAATTTTATTTGCAGCATTTATTTCTAAAATCAAAAACTTTTACGGGCTGTAAAAGTAAAAGATGAATCGGGCTGATTTACAAAAAAGTTTAAGCAAATCCTCATTTTTGGATTAGTGAATTCTATTCTGTTCCGGTATTTAAAATATAATTTTCATGATATTATCAATAAAGGTAGATACTAGGAATAGATTAGACTATATTTTAAGATATAAACTGTCAAAATTAGAGTAGAATTCGCTAATCCAAAAATGAGGATTAGCTTAAACTTTTTAGTGAATCGGGCTGTTGGAGAATTAAATTCCGCGTCTATCACATCAAGTGTTATTAAATTAACCCTACATATTTTAGTTATTAACAAAATATGTATAGTTTAATAGGCATACAAGGAAGTTATGTGGTGTCCACATCAGATTTTTATTAAATACAGAAGGTTTTGCATTTCATTATTTTTGCATTACACCTTTCATATTTTAAAAAATAAATTAATTAAATAATACTTCGTCTATTTCACTCCTATATTTCATTATTACACCTACTGTTTAATATATCAGATAAGACTAATTCAAAAAATAGTAATTGAAAGCCTTCTGCTTTTAATAAAAATATAATATTTAAATCATGCGCCATTGTATTTCATTGTACAATATAAGATATGATTGTTTTTATACTGTTGGATAGCAAATTTCATGTTCTTTTCAAATTAGAAAAAATATATATAGGGTGTTCCATTTGAAAATATAAAGTTTTAATTTGAAATAAACCGTTTGAAATTTTTATCTTCCATCACCTATAGGTAAGGAAGGTGTTGGTCAAAAAATTCAGTGATGAATTTTAATGAATAAGCACGTATCTTTCTCTCTTTGTGTGTGTGTGTGTGTGTGTGTGTGTGTGTGTGTGTGTGAGTGTATGTAACGATCGTTCTAGATCGCATTACTCCAATACCACAATTCTAAAAATTATAATTTCTGCATGTTCGTCGAGTTTACATCCAAATGAAGAGTTGATTAGATTTGTGTTATAATTGGTCGACCGCACAAGTCAAGTTTGTAACAATTTTTCTTGAAAAAACTGTTAAATATCATTTTTGGACATTTTATGTTATTATAAATATTGAAGAATTTATTTTTTGCGCGATTTAATTCATTTTTTTTTTCATATTCAAGGTATTTAGAGATAAAAGAATAGAAATTAGAATATCATTGTAACGATCTGTGTAAATATTCAAATATTACTAATAGACACTTACAAAATTGCAATTTGCACGAGCACCTCTAACGGCAAAGCATAAAAATCAAGGTTGCCATGGTTCCAAACAAAGACCAGTCCTGTCATCAGCCGTAGACTCTACACTCTAGCCATCGTTTTAGTTGAATAATCGAATGATCTTCAATATTATCAAACAAAAAAGTTACCCCAGACACATCTTCTGGTTTTAAACTCATTTTTATTAAACACAACGTACAAATCACAATAAAGAATTAGGTTTAACACTGAATAACAGATGCGAACACAATGACAGATAGAAACAGGGAACGGGACGTAAAACAACGAGGGGAGGTTTGTTTGGATGTTTGGATGCATGATCTTCTATCTTTCTCTTGTAGGGACGTCAATTTTGTAAGTGTCTATTGATAGATGTCAGTGTCAAATAAAATTTACATATTATCTTCTTGAAATATACACTATGTTCAAAAAAAATCCTAACTCGGAGTAGGCTATGAACAAAAAAAGTATGTCAATTGGAAAGTATTTAATTAAATGTCAATTTGTCACGAGATATTGTCAAAAATGTTATCTAAGAAATCAAAGCTTTTCTTCTTGAATCTTTATTTTAGAAATAGAAATAAATTAGAAAACGGCAAATGACTATATTCTGTATCCTTCTTAATTATCTTTTCAGCTATAATATCCCGAGGACATTGATAATTACGTAATAATTTTATGACAGTTACCGAAAGCGCGTTGCTTGGTAATAGCCCGACGCCGAAGGCGGAGGTGGTGTTACCTAAAAGCAACGTGCTTGAGGAAGTGTGATAAAATTATAAGTATTTATCAAGGATCGAGGAGTATTCGGTGAGAAATTTTTTTGCAGTTTTAACATTAAATTTGCCTAAAATTTGTATTTGACAGTAGATATCACTAGTAGCTATGAACGTGAATGTGGCTATGAATATGGTTCAGTGTGAAGTGTGCAATGAGAATGAGACCTCTTTGAGTGAAACCAATGAGAAGAAGATAAGACATACAAAAGTCCATGAATATTCTCCACATTTAGTTTTTTATTTAATACAGTATTTTTGATGTGTTTTCTGCTATAATTTTGTTGATTAAATCATCATTTTCATTGACAGCGTGAAAATGACATTTTTAAATTAAAACAATCCTTAATTATAAGTCAAAAACTGTTTGTTACTTAGCAACTTAGTGACATAAGTGATAATTGTCTTAGGATAATTATCAGTGTAAGTTTGTTTTGATTGGTTATTTTCGCACACGTGATCAACAATATAGCGATTCAATTGGATAATTTTTTAACCAAAAAATTTTCTCCTTAAAATTTCACATCACGATCAATTTTAGCAACTTGATTTTTAAATTGAATAATGATCAGACATACGTTTCTGTGTTCATAGTCTACTCCGAATTAGGTTTTTTTCTGAACACACTGTAGAATTGCTTGCAAGAAACTTTCTATGTGGAATTTGTACAAAATACGTAAAATTGACAGAAGACACACATCAGATTTTTTTCCATAGTATATAATAAAATAATGAGTTATTAAAAAAAATAGATCGATGAATCAGCCAGTATATTCCATGATTCCGTGATGGGAGTGCGTTGCGTGGACTTCATTCATTATCATTCCTGACTTTGTCTCTTATTCTGCTTTATTCATGTGCATATTACTTCCTCAGTGACTATTTAATGACATATTATGTATATATTAGTGTTTAATTGTATATATATTATACTGATTAATACCTGAGATACTTTGCGATTAGTATTTATTTTATGTGCTAAACTACTTCGTACAAACGTAAATTAACAGACAGACACATTTCAGTGTTTATTATTGTTGACTTTACTTCAGTTACAAATGTTGTAGGATTCTCATTATTATCAATAAAATGATTATTAATGTGTTTTTAAGCCTAATTATGTGTTTTCATTTCAGTCTCTCATAAATGTTACGTCAATGATCAAATCAGTGGGGTTCTACAGGGTGTATCAAGATAATGGAACAGTGCCGTTTATTCGTGTATGTGAAAAGATACAGAAAAAAAGTGATTAGGATATTTTGTAATGGATAGAGGGGGACACATTTTAGCATAAACTTTATTATCATAAATCCAGTGGTACTCAAACTATAGGGCAATATTATATTTTTTTAAATGGCATTATATACATTTTATTAACTCATTAAATAGAGAATTTTGTTCTGAATTCAACGATATAATAATATCATACCCTTACAGTAATCTGAGCAAACATTCAAACAATAAAACAAAAAATTTATTTTAAAAGTTGAATTTATTGCCAAAATCGTAGCTTACTTGAATGTAATAAAACTAAAATAAATTTTATTTTGTTTTATTGATTGAATATTTGCTCAGATTACTTAGATACAGTAGAAATGAAATACTAACTTTGAATTAATTTTTATCAAATTTTTCGCAATGTAAGGGTATGATATTATTATATCGTTGAATTCAGAATAAAATTTTCTATTTAATGAGGTAATAAAATATATATAATGCCATTTAAAAAAACATAATATTGCCCTATAGTTTGAGTACCACTGGATTTAAGATAATAAGGTTTATGCTAAAATGTGTCCCCCTCTATGCCTTACAAAATATCTTAATCACTTTTTTCTGTATCTTTTCACATACACGAATAAACGGCACTGTTCCATTATCTTGATACACCCTGTATACCATTTTTTGTTTTTCCGAAAGAACAGGTCGAATTAAGAATTTTAGCGCAAACGCGACTTTTAATAAATGATCACGTTTTAAGGTCCCTAGAATCCAATTTTAACATTTTCACGATGGTGTCTGTATATGTATGGATTTTGTTTATGCTCTAACTCAAATACTATCATTCAGAAAATTCTGAAACCTTTTATTTCGACCCTATTCTAATATGGAAAGAAACCGTTAGATTTTGGTGTAAATCGGATAACCGGAAACGACACTTTACTTGAAGCTCACAATGGTTTTTCTTTAAAAAATACCATTAAATCACAAATGTCATTTTTTCGCATTTTATGTCATTATAAAAATTAAAGATTATTGAATTTTCTACAAGTTTACATTAATAGGTACTTTTTCTATATATTTTACAGGTAAATTTAAAAAATAATCTTTTTTATAAATCCCAGAGCCTCTGATAAACACAATTCCTTTGTTACACAGTTCATATTTCAAATGTATGTAACTGACATATAAATGTCACTGTCTAAAAATTAATTATTTCACATTAATAATGACACTCGGCGATTTTTTTCTCGAAAGGCTTCTTATTTTGGAAGATTCGCAAAAGTTTTCGGATTCCGTCCAGCAGTGTTCGAAATTAATTTTCGCCGAGGTACTTTTAGCTTTGGAAAAGAGTAATATTAACATTTATTCAATACAATTAGTATTTTAACTTACCGGTCTAAGATTTGTCGTTCTTATATTTGGATTCAGAGATTTATTGAGAGGACTTTTAAGCTCAACATGTTTGATCCCTGGAACAAGCTCGTCATTATTAGCTTCTGGCGGCTGAACCTATATTTTTAATAATAAAAGAATTAATAATGAGCCGGTTTCACATTTTTTAAAAAGTATTTTAAATAAAAGTTTATGTAATAATTAGAAATAGCCATGAAAAAGATCCCCTCTCCCCACTCCTGTGACGTCAGAGTATCTACAGCACGTCATTCATAGCCAATAAGAAAACAGTTTACGTTATTTATATAAATAGTAGGCGCTAGTTTATCCCATGTTAAACTCTATATACTCTGACATCACATTCTGTTTTAGATCATGTGACTTTTTCAAAATATTACACAAAATTCAATATTTAAATATTAGCCATATATTCACATTACAATAAATTTTATTATAAATATGATATGTTATTGTTCGGAACCAAATTTAATTGAAAAAAATTCTAATACGTCCTTGTGTAAAATTTTTATGTTTCCCATCCCACACTATTGTTTTGAAAGTTGCTTCTCGCAAGGATTTCTGCTTATAAATAAATTAACACAAAACTATTGCAAAATTCGTTAATTTGAACTGCTATAATTATTTTACTTGATATAAAAACAAAACTTCTATTTCCTATTCTAACAAACGGCAAAATATTTTGTACTTTGATACTTATCATACCCACATTCAACAACTAACGAACTAACAGTCAGGAAGAGATTACTATTGACATCTATCCGGTCTTGAAGAAAACATTGGTCGCGTTCAACACCTCTCATCACTGGCATCGCAGACCTCCGAAATTTGACGAACACAATGAATGGACGAATGTAATTGGTCCAGCAATTGCATTCGGCAATCATCGGCCCGCAGCGGTGCTCATCGCTGCCGGGGTGCTGAATGCGCCCATTGCTTGCACTAAAAGAAAATAGACCACATAAATCATTTCACCGAAATTCGCTGATGGACTTGATTTCACTGATGTTGTAATCCCCATCTCAGCGAGAGACTGTCTTCCCGACTGATCAGCACGAGATTTGTAAATAGGTATTAAAAATAATTATTACTGAATTTTAGGTTATATTGATGTATAGGAAATCAGTCATTAATGGCCCCTATTAATGAATGATTTTTTTTTTATAAACTATTTTAGTACGTAACCATAGATACCATACAAACAAAGACTTATGTGTCAGATCTTATTAACCTACATTTTTTTGTTATAGAATAAAATTCGTTTTTATGATTTGGATTTGAAAAATGAAATACGTAAACTGACTGATTTAGTATTTTAGTGGACAATGCGTCTCTAAAGTTAAAATCAACTTATAAATTGTATTTTTGAAACAATGACAACTTTTGAAATTAAACTGAAATTGTGGCAATCTCAGATAAAAACAGTAACTTATTTCATTGTAAAAATCTGATGTGTAACACATTACCTTCCCTCAATTCTATGTATTTTATACAAATCCCATACTAAAAGTCCAGTAAAATTGTAACACGAACATATACTATTTTCTACAATTTCCGTACAGAACATACACTATGTAAATTGAACTTGACACTGACATATGTCAATTAGAATTATTTGAATATATCAGCTGTTTCCATGGTTACAGCAAAGCTGGCAGATTTATGAAAGTTAATCTCTTTATAATTCTTTAACTCTATATTTATTCAATATGAAGGAAAATGCATAATAAAACCGTGTAGACAATAAGATATTCTTTCATAGTGATAATCAGAAAAATGTCAAAAAATGATATTTAACTGCGTTTTTTCAAGAAAAGCTTTTAAGAATTTCAAATAAGAGTAATTCCAATTGACCAATTATAATCAAAATCTAATCAGCTCTTCCTATGGACGTAAAGAAGAGGAGTACGAAAGAATTATAATTTTTAGAATTATAGTGTTGGAGTTATCGTCGGACACACATATACCTATAACATACTTATTCATTAAACACTCACCACCGAATATTTTGACCAAAGACAATATCTTCCTTACCTAAAGGTGACGGAAGGTTAATCTATTATTTACTTAACTTATTCAAAGAAATATATCTCAGTTGTATAGTCTTAACAAGAACTGATTTCGTATGGTGCTAGACTATCAAATCAATCTTGCCACCACAAGAAAGCAGTTCTCATGAACGACATAGTAGAATCATCATCATTATTCTGACTGTCCCATCACTAAACAGTTTGCACTTATGTAGAAAATGACTGTCACACTTGGTGAAATAACTACAAACCTTTATTGTTTCACAAACTCGTCGACGGTGTGAAGGCGGTTTTGATAGAAATGACAGTGTCAGTTGTCTAGCTCCACTTTAAATGCGAATCAATATTAGCTTCCAGTAATTTTTTCGTTGCACGATAGATTAGGTTTCCTTCGGGGTATCATGTGTTGTGGTTAAAGGCATAGAAGTCTTCACTACGTACCTGCATGTCCAAGTAACCCTATATGCATTTGCCATATCAAGTTATCACTCTCTGAACCAAGTACAATATATGCGCTGAAAAAAAATTCTTTTCAAATTTTGTTACTATAAATTCATCCAGCGTTCAAATCTCCACATTATATCAAAATACGCTCATCTATCTTGTAAACTAGTAATAGTAATTTATTATAATTTTCCGAAATAACCATGTTAATAAAATTTAAGAAAAGTGGAATTAAAAATTACGAGCCCAGGCTCATATCAATAGGGTACTATGCCGTAGTCAAATTTTAACTAACTTATATGTATAAGAAGACGGAAATATACATAAATTAATATTAGTGAATTTTTTTTTGTTTAAATATTGATTAGATCGCAAACTACAAGCAATTGAAGTTGTTTACTAATTGTATATGACGCGTTAGGTTCTAAGAATTTGATTGGTCGCCTGATTTTAAAATGAAGAGTCGCGCGTCTGCTGCGGTCACCTTTAAAAGATTATGAACTGTCATGTTGATGTTTAACCTAACACAAAATTTAACATTATAATTTAGGAATTTATTTAATTATAATATCTAGTAATATTCACAATAATAATGTATTTATAATTAATAGTCCGGTCAATAGAGGTTTTTACCGTACAAAAGGTGGGGAAAAAACTATTTTAACATATGTTGTTTGGGTCGAGACGGGGATGAAGAATTCAAATTTGTGACCTTGGCAGGCTCGGCGTGAACCGCCATCTTGGATCAAAGGTACAAAGAATGAGTTTTTTGCTATTATCTCAAAAACAGTGGCCCGTATCAAAATTTTACAAGAATACAAATTTAAATTCGTTAACCGCTCATCGGAGCAAAAATCTTTTAACATGACATGAAGGAGAATTCCAAACTGAATTAAATTTTTTAAACCGGGGTACCGTATCTTTAACCGGGTCGGAGTGGTTGATGAATTTGTAAAAAAGCGCTGACAAAAATTATTTAATAATCATCGATAATTTACTTCTTTTGATACCACGACAAATGTGAACTGTTACAAATAACAAAATCTATTAGACTAAAGCCTCATTTCCACCGAATGTCTTAATGCTTAATACATAAGGCTTAATGAATTATAACAATTTACTAGGATACCATTTCCAGCTATTTTGTTTAGTGACAATTCAACAGAAATGTCATATCTTTTTTCCGAATTACTTGTTGTTTAGTAGACTGCCATTGCAGCAGCAATTCTTCTATTTTTAATATGTTATACCTATACACAATTTTCTGTATTTATATCGATACCGAAAAACGAATTAAAAGTTAATAATTATAAAATAGACTGAGAGTTGACAGTTCAGGTTAGAATTTTTCAATCATTTGTTTTTACGCATTGCTCTTAGTTCTTAAGCATTAAGCCTTATGCAAAGCTGGAAATGGTAGTAAACGTTGTCATATGATAAACATTTTTACGCATTGCGCTTAGTTATTAATTATTGCTCTTACGCATTAGGACAATCGGTGGAAATGAGGCTTAAGTATTAAAAAATTAATATTGTGTATATTTTGAGTGATTAAATCTTCTTTCATTAATTGTTGTTCTGGTTACCTATTTTTGAACATAACTCTTTGAGAATTCATCCTAGGTAAAAAATGCAAGAATCCTTTTTGTAAAAAAAGTAACGAGCTTTAAATTTGTATTCTTGTAAAATTTTGATACGGGCCACTGTTTTTGAGATAATAGCGAAAAACTCATTTTTTGTACCTTTGATCCAAGATGGCGGTTCACGCCGAGCCTCCCCAAGGTCACAAATTTGAATTTTTCATCCCCGTCTCGACCCAAACAACATATGTTAAAATCATTTTTTCCCCACCTGCTGTAAGGCAAAAGGCCTTTTTTGGTCTCCTTTGGACTATAAATCAATTTGTAATATTAATTAAATTAATAATAATAATGACAGAAATTTGAAACATTGAAACTTCAAAAGAAACAATCACTAGCGCCATCCGCCGTCATACTTTGTGTCATAATATTGTCAAACTGTTTCAATGTTCTATAATTTATTAGGAAAAAATTGCTTATTTATGTTATTTATGCTTAATAATAATTTCTTCGTGAATATAACGTATAAGTTTTTATATAAAAATATTTCAGCTATGCAAATATGAAAAAAATTGTTCCCTCTATAACTAACAGTTTGTCGATCACTGCTACGTCACTCACCAAATTCATAAATTGTAAAAATTCATATCTCGCTTACTACGTAAAATTTTTAAGTCGCGTTTGCACTAAAATTCTTATTTTATCCTGTTCGCACAGAAAATAAAAATAAATAATGGTATAGGACCCCATTTGATCAAAATAAGTTAGCTGAACTATTATGGACTCATAAATACAATTTCTCGTAAAATTGACTACTGAATATGAGAACATTGTTCTTCGAACACGTATACCTACCTATATCTTAGTTTTTATTTTCATTTAATTTTAAGGTTTGGAATAATTTTTAATTTTAATTTCAATTATTGATATCAGCGCGAGACTTGAAAATATCCTATTATGTGTTTTTCAAGTAAATTTCCTATACAAATTCGAATCTATATAGTCATTACGGAAACGTACCTACCTAAAGCAATTTGATACATCCGTGAGTAGTGCCGATACCTTTATTTAATCTAATAACCCGTTATAATGGGGGATTCCAGCTCAATCGAATTAAAGGAATAGTAAAAAAATACGAATGTATATGCTGAATAACGAATATTAATAAAAAAAAAATGAAATGGTATAATTGAGATATTTCGGAAATAAAAGCGCTTCGACACTAATATGAAATCTATATATAATATTTTGATTGGCGACCGAAAGACCGCCTATACATGCATTACAAATAGCGTGTTAGGAGATGGGGATTAGTACCAATGGAAATTAAGAAATGCAAATTCGAAAGGAGGGGCTAACATTCCTGTACTGCAGTTTCCAAACAGTTTTTATTTTAACATAAATTTCTTGCATTAAACTTAATAATTTAAATACACCTGTAATTATAAAGTATGTAGACTTTATACAGTGTTATAATATTCATTTATTTTTAGGTAAATATAACTTAAAATAGCACATATTTCAAGAATATTTAGGTCCATGATGAAAATAGTTTGATATAAAAACACATAAATGTGACGTCACGTCAATCTTTTCAAAATTAGGGAGACCATAACTCGCTTATTAATAGGATTTTTTTCACCGGATTTTCATCAATAGTCTTAGTTTTCCTAATATTTTCAAATGAAATTATAACAAAAAAATGGTGGAATCCCCCATTCTGATGTAATTTTCCATAGGACAAATTTTATTTATCCCGAAAAAGTTTATGGGGTGCTTATAGAATTTTAAAGCAGAAAATCATATGATAATTTATTATTATTTACCTAAAATTAGATTTTAATATTTTCCTATTTCAAATTTTTGAAATAGTGTATT
This sequence comes from Ophonus ardosiacus, assembly GCA_943142095.1. Classification (NCBI taxonomy): domain Eukaryota; kingdom Metazoa; phylum Arthropoda; class Insecta; order Coleoptera; family Carabidae; genus Ophonus; species Ophonus ardosiacus. Next base: position 8,160,056 of record OW964823.1, on the reverse strand, counting down.
TTTAGTTTAATGGGAAGTGGTATTTTATTTGAAGCTCGAAATTGTTTTCCATTGAGGAAACGTAAATGAGGTCAGCCATGGAAATGTGGAAAGCAGTGGAAAGTTAAGTTAGTAGTTAGTTAGAAATTTAAAGAAAGCATTTTCTTTAGTTTGTTGGCGAGAAAGAAAATAAAAATAGAGTTCCCGCCATATACACTTGATTTGACATTGTGTGACTCTTGGCTATTTTTTGGACTTTAAAATTTATTGGTTAGGAGGTTTTTGAAAGAGAAAGAATGGTGAAATGTTCAAGGAAATTATTTTGAACGTAAGTATTTAAAATAAAATTTTAAAAAATATGAATCTTGAGGCTTGTCAACAATTTTAGCGTTACTCACTTATCTAAAGAAATTTAATACATTTGACAGTATTGTAGAATTGGTACTATTTTATGGCGGGTAATAAATGCCGGCCACATCAGATTTTTTAAAAATTTGCACCTTTGGTAGCTAAGAAACTTATTGTCAAAAGTCAAATACCACTTGACAAATATCTTATTTTTACCCCTACTTTAAATTTTAAATTAAGTTTGTACGTAAACAAATAAATTTAAAAATTTCTATGTATGAAGAAAACACGCTTTAAGTTTAAGGGGATAATGTTTGAAAATAGTTTTCCCTCGTTACAAATTGTCTATATAAAAATGAAATTAGCCGTACCTTATAGTTGGTTACCGTCCTGACGCATCGTAAAGTTTTCTATCCTGTTATAAGTTTCTCCAAAGACGTCGACGTCGCGAGTCGTCGGTTAATTCACTAGGTCACCATTAAACTAAAGTCGGCGAGCAGATTTGCTCTCCACCGATGACTCAGTTCTGTTCTGTGCAGACTTGTGCAGCCTTGCAGCCGATGGCGCGACACAATACCCTCCTAGCTAGAGGGGGGCGCATTGTGTATTTTTTACCACTAGGGTACGAAGACATAAAGTTTGATTTGTTGCACCATTGCGCATAGGGGTTGATACGGCCTGAATGGAATCAAACTTGTTTTCCCTGGGCTTTTGTCCTTATTTAGGGTAGCATTTATTTTAAAGGATGTAGGACAGAAGGGTTTCTATTTCGTGAGCATCTTATGCGAAATACATATAAGAGCGTAAACTCTTAACAGTACGGCCGGTTTATATTTTTAACCAATTATGAAACCTACACAAATGGTTAGAAATTTATACAAATTTTTTTCGGTTTTGGCCAGCACAAGACCTCTCGACATTTCCATATTAAGTACATATTGTATTTAACATTTCTGGTACACATACAAAACTTCTAATTATTTTTAATATATTTTTATATACCGTGAGTATTTTTTAACTTGAAACATTGGGTTTGTCATATCCATGGATACGACTTGATATTTGATTGACAGCAATGTATTTACCCGTTCCATTTAAAATGAAACATAGGGAACGAATCTGACAGAAGAATTCGGGCACAAGGTACATACACTATTTTTTCTACATCTAAATTTAATTTTTAGAAAACATATATAATTAGATGTTTCCTATAAGTTATGATTTGACATTTGATTGACAGCAATGTATTTGTCTGTCTCATTTAAAATGACACATGGGGAATGAATTTGACAGAAGTTTTATATTTAAATATTGTAAGAAATTTAGCCGGGTCGGAAAACCACTCGGGCACAAGGTGCAAACTATATTTTTTCTACAACTAATTTTAATTTAGAATGTAGGTATAAATATTTAAACAAAATTAACCTCTATTGACGTCTTATCAAATGTCAAATTCGTTCCCTATGTTTCATTTTAAACAACACGGGCAAATACATTGCTGTCAATCAAATATCAAATCGTAACCATGGATATGAAAAACCCAATATTTCACGTTACAAAATACTCACGGTATTTGAATTCATTCTATAAATAAGTTCCTCCTATTCTTCTATATGTTCGAGATTCTTCAAATTTATTGACGAGATTAGCGGTATTTCTGTGTGTAAAATATGTATCTATAATTTAAAATATTTAATTAATAAGAAATATTAAATGTATTTCACAGTAATGTATGTGGATTTTTTGACACTGATTTTTCTGTCAATTACAAACATTTTAATTTTTACCTGCCGCTACCCTAGGTAAGGGAGGTATAGGGATCGTGCTAAAAATCGGATATAGAGATTTTAGTGAATAAGCACGTTTTGATGTCCCCAGAATCCAATTTTAACATGTTTACAATGATGTCTGTAGGTATGTATGTGTGTTTGTGTGTGTGTGTGTGTGTGTGTGTGTGTGTGTGTGTGTGTGTGTGTGTGGATCTTGTGGACACGAGTACTCAAATACTATTAATCAGAAAATTTTTAAATTTTGTATACCCATTCTATTCTAATGTGGGAAGAGCTCATTAGTTTTTAGTGCATATCGGATAACCGGAAGTATCATTTATACAAGCTTTTAACAGTTTTTCTTGTAAATAATGCATTGAATATAATTTTTTAGCAACTTTTACTAATTAAAATTGAATCTAATGGTACAATCTTCAATTCTATGATAATAATATCTAGTAAATAACTCTAAATAACTTTAAATATGAATATATAATATAATTTATTTTCATATATCGTCTTGCCTATGCGTCAAACAAAAACATAATTTTAATAACAATTTTGACATATTTAAACAAATGTCACTGTCAGGAGGCGATTACATTAAAATTAATAATGAAACCGTGTTAAGGGGAATATAATACTAAAATATTTAATTCTAATGATATTAAGGTTTGTAAAAATAATATATTTTCCATCATATATAAATATTAGATGTACAGGTGATCTGATTTAAATTTTTATTATTTTAAGGGTCACTTTTAATCCGGACTTAATTTCCACCAAGATCCTTTACTTTTGACACAATGAAAAACAACTTCGTAAAAATCCAGTGCGTACAGTAAAACCGACCTTGCAAGACAAATGAGACAAAGTTACAAAAAAAAATAGAATTAAATCTGGTATTACTAATAAAGGCGATGTATCCCAATATTAAATGTTGGAATAGTTAAATAACATTCAGTTTTTGTGAGTTTAAATTTTAAATTTTATTAAACTAGTCGAAAGAAATTTTTAGAAATTTGTCACCATTTGCTTAGGTTTTGTAATTTTTTTTATGAAAATATAAACCGGCCGAACTATTATGAGTTTGGGCTCATAATTAGAGTGAATGTATATGATGTGAATAGAATCTATAAATAAAGTAAATTATTATGAGATAAGTGTATGGTATGTTTGTGATGTATGTTGTAAATTGAGGGCATCGTGGAACAAAAATAAGCGCCAGGCTACCCACGCAACCTGAGTGTAACACGGGAGCACGCGATCATGGAATACTTAAACTGTATTCGTTGCTGTAAACAGTGTTGGCTTCAACTTGTAACATAAATTAATCGATCATTTTAAAAATGGACAACTGGTGCGCTGTTTTCAAAGAAATACTTTTAATTTTTTGTCAATTAAACAGAGAGAAAAACTGAATAGAAACACAAAAAAAAATTGTTGTGACCAGCACAATACCTCTCGCCATTTTCATTTTATATAAGTATTGTATTGTACTTCGCTGTCGAAGCGTCGTTTTATAATAAAAAGAATTACAGAACTTTATCCAAATATATGATTTTTTAAACGACTGTATATACTTACACTACAATAAATATTTAAAATACAATAATCAAAAACATAAAGGGTAACTATAATACTTACAAAAAATTATAACAGGAAACGGAAAAATAAGGTCATATAGGAAAGGGAAATGTTTTTCTTTTAAATGTCTGTAAATGTCATTAAAATATGTAATGATGGTAACAACAACAAAAAATATATATAAAATTTAACATGTCTTGTACACATAAAATTCTAATTACATTTATTTCTTCATTGTACGAGGAAGTAGGTACCTAAATATCAGAGATTCCTCCAATTGATTAAATTAAAATTGAAAAACTGGCTGTATTTCTTATGGATATATGCATTTACCTATAATTTTAAATATTTAATTAATGAAACAATAAGAAAGATTAAATGTACTTTTCGTACTTATCACAAAAAGTTTTCAGAATGTCACTACAACTGCTGATTTTTGACTCTGACATTTGTCTGTCATTATAAACTATGTTACAAACATTTGAATTTGTCAACTGGTTTTCTTGGTCTAGAATAGCCTGTACGATTTATTAAATTAGGATTATTCTATATATTAAGTGTGTTTATCTCTAAATCAAAAAAGATGTAACATAAATTTTAAATGTCTCAGATGTAAAATTTTATGTTCTTTAATATTTGTAATAAAACAATCACACACACACACACACACACACGCACACACACACACACACACACACACACACACACACACACACACACCTGTGACACACACACAAAGAGAGAGAGAGAGAGAGAGAGAGAGAGAACCATTCCAAAATTTAAAATCGGTTTGTGGGGACTTTATTCGTGCTTATTCACTAAAATCTTGATATGCGATTTTTCGTATGCATCAAATACTTTTAATACATATGGTAAATAAATAAAATATATCATCACGGCATATTACCCATTTCTGGGTGTGCCAGTATCTACAACACATGTAGACATCGGTAATGATGACGATATATTTTACCGTGTGGGCGCTTACCAGGCGTCACCTCACGGGCACTCATAGCTGGTGTGGAGAGTGCACCACAGGGGTTACTTTTGTGCCATTTAAAATTGGAAATATTTATATATAGGCACGCGGCCACGGGACCCCATTAATACATATGGATTACACTAAAATTATAGGTTGTAAGACATATGGTTCATAATTTTCTAAATTTTATTTTATTTTGTTCAGCATTGACATATGTCCGTCATTTTGCCTAGCATTGATATATGTATATCTGTTATTTTGTCACCATTATTTTTTTCATTTTTTAAAGGAAAAAAATAATGTTTTAAGAAATTAATTGGCGTAACTGCTTATTTTTAAGAGTTCCACCTAGTTTCAAGGTTCTTCACTGCTACATTCATAATTTCATAAAGTTTTATTCTAATTAAATATAATTATAATATTTTTATATACATAGACGTCATAGTAAGAGTCTAATGGCGTAATTAAAACGGCATTTCAAAAAATATTAATGAGAATGGAGAAAATAAACTTTAAAAATAATCAATTTTTTCAATTGTTAGTAACCATTGTTTTTAATCTATAAAAATTTAATTGAATTTTTAATGTTTAAAACAAATGACCCTAAATGAGCGACACATCGTTGAAAAGCTAAAAAATATCACTTTCCAATGATAAAGCTTTTCAATATGGCATCCATTTAAAATTAAAACTCGAAATAAAAAATTTGAGCGTTGCCAACATGTACCCTAAAGAATTGCAGCATGAATATTCTGTTTATAGAAAAACCTTCTATACTATAAATTTTAAAGAAATCGAAAAAATATCAGATGCGTATAATAGGTGTTTGGTGTTGAATCTTCCCTATGGGAAGACGTATTATTATGATGCAACATAATGGGGGATTCCGCCATTTTTTTTTTTTTATAATTTCATCTGAAAATATTAGGAAAACTAAGACTATTGATGAAAATCCGGTAAAAAAAATCCTATTAATAAGCGAGTTATATGGTCTCCCCAATTTTGAAAAGATTGACGTGACGTCACATTTATGTGTTTTTATATCAAACTGTTTTCATCATGGACCTAAATGTGCTATTTTAAGTTATATTTACATAAAATAAACGTCACGTCAATCGTTTCAAAATTCGGGAGACCATAACTCGCTTATTAATATGAATTTTTTCACCGGATTTTCATCAATAGTCCTAATATTTTCAGATGAAATTATAAAAAAAATGGTGGAAACCCCCATTGAATCTAAATTTTGTTTCCACTCATAAGCACTTTATATCTTTTTTGAAATAATAAGTCCTAAGTCATGATTCGAAAATGTTCTTTTGTTAATTCCAAATTTACATTGATTTTTAAGCCAATTCTGAACAAATCTTTTGGTCTTATAGATCTGAAAAAACTCATATAAACGTATCAATTTTTGTTGATTTATATTAAATTTTAGATATGAGTGGCAGCTTTCCTTCCATTTTTACCTGTCGCTAAGAGATGTATTGGAAACATGCTAAAAATCGCATTTCCATATTTTAGTGTGTAAGCACGTTTTAAGGTCCCGAGAATCCGATTATCACATTTTTACGATAATGCCCGCATGTGTGTGTGGATGTTGGAACCACGGTTTCTCAAATACTATAAGACTTAAGACATGTTTAGCTGCGGTTTCCTCAATCTGACATTAATGAGTAGAGCTGATTAGATTTCGGTAACAATTCGACAACCGGAAGTACAAGTTTCGTAAAAAAATTCTGAATAATATTTTTTGAAAATTTGTTATTACAAATATTACAGAATATAAAAATCTCTATCCGATACATTTAATTTTTTTATTATATCTTTTTTAGAGTTAGAGATAGAGAAATATGTATAAATATGTATGTAAAATAATATGTTGTAATTAATCTTACAGCCAATGGAAAACAAGTGGTAAAATTAAGATGTTTGTAATTAACAGATAAATGTCAGTGTCAAAAAACCAGAGTCATTATTGAAGAGTACTGAAGACTTTTTCTGGGAAGTACATTTCATATTTCTTATTTTATTATTAGTTAAATATTTATAATATAGATACATTATTACATATACCCTTCAGAAATACCGCCATTTTCATCATTGAATTGGAATAAAAGGTAACTTGTTCATAAAATGAATTAATATATATAAAGAAGATGATATGTGTTTTTAAGTGTACCAGAAATGTTAAATATATACAATATGGAAGTGGCGAGAGGTCTTGTGCTGGCCACAACAGATTTTTTACCTCTCACTAAGAGAGGTATTGGAATCATGATAAAAATCACATATCCAGATTTTAATGAATAAGCACGTTTCAAGGTCACTAGAATCCGATTTTAACATTTTTACAATGATGCTGTGTGTGTGTGTGTATGAGGATGTGTGTATGTATGTGTGTGTGTGTGTGTGTGTGTGTGTGTGTGGCTGGATGTTGGACGGACGTTTCCTCAAAAACTATAAGACATAAGACCTTTTTAACTATGAATTCCTCAATCTGACATTCCTGGGAAGAGCTGAAAAGGTTTTGGTAACAATTGAACAACCGGAAGTAGTAGTTTTTAAAAGAAATTCTTCCAAATATTAATTTTTGAAAATTTTTGATATTACTAATTTTGAAGAACAAAATTCTACATCTGATACATTTAAATTTTTTATTATATCTTCTATAAATTTAGAGATAAAGACGCTATAATATATAGAATATCGGGATATAACAAGTCGAGTAGGCGAAACTACACTAAGGAAACCAGTTGACAAATTCAAATGTTTATAACATAATTTGTAAATGACAGATTTCAGTGTCAAAAATCAACAGTTATAGTGACATTTTGATATCTTTTTCTGGGAAGGACATTTAATCTTTCTTATTGTTTTATTAATTAAATATTTGAAATTATAGGTAATATGCATAATATCCATCAGAAATACCAGCAATCTGATTAATGAATTGGAAGAATCTGTGACATTTAGGACCTTCCTCATACAATGAAAAATAGATATAATTAGAATTATATGTGCGCAGAAGACATGTTAAATACAATAATAAACAATATTTGGGTCAAGTTCTGTAATATTTTGTTATAAAACGACGGTTCGATAGCAAAGTGCAATACAATACTTATATAGCCTAATATGGAAATGGCGAGAGGTCTTGTGCTGGCCACAACAGATTTTTTTTTTTTTTATTATTTACAGACAATTCAGGCAATAAGACCATTAATTTTTGCTTAACTTAATTTCCTGTTTAAAATGACAGTGCAAATTTTGATTTTCACGGCCTATCTGATTTTGTTATTCTCACTGACTTTCATAAATACAAATTATTTAAAAATACGGGGCCTGGACAATGTTAGTAGCACGTGCACGTTCAATTCGGCCCTGAGAATATTTCATTTGTAATTTTTAATATATTTTGTACGTACATCGTAATTGAATATAGTAATATTCCATAGATACTATTATATTTAAATTTTCCAACAACGTAATAACATTATGTTAATTATTGGCAATTTTTAATTTACATCAATATAATATGTAAATTCATGTAGAAAATGCGTTTTTAAATATTTACGTTTGAAGTATTGTGAACGTAAATCGGTTCTGTTATAATTGCTGAAGTTTTGAGTTGTATGTATGTACATACGTATAAGGTGCGGAAACTTTCACTGTTATCACAGCACAGCAGCAGCTGCTGTAAAGCAAAGTGGCCAATGTTGCATGGTTCTATAACGAATACAAAATATTCGCAAGTAATTGGGTCACTGGTGTACGATGTGCACCGCCACGTTATGTAACGATTATGAAATTTATTTACCTGCGCCAAACGACTCAACAACAATTAAATCAAATCAACACTTCTTCTGATGACAAAAAGACTCCTAATTTACTTAGAAGTAAATGTGTCTGACCTCCAACACAATACAGTACAACAAATAGTTAATTATTCTGTAAGATAGATAACTAATGCCCAGTTTCTCCACAGCAACTTAAGTTGTTGTTTATTAAAGTGCTACTTAATTGTAAGTAGGTCTTATATTCCAATTCCGGTGCACCAGCAAATTTAAATGCGAACTTAACTTATGTCACAAATTATATTGGCCCAAACCGAAATAAATTTACCGCGACTTACCCATATGTGAACTGACATATGACGTATAACCACATAAGTCATCGTTTTTACCTCCCGCTACCCTAAGTAAGGGAGGTATAGGGATCGTGCTAAAAATAGCATATAGAGATTTTATATAATAAGCACGTTTTGATGTCCCCAGAATCCGATTTTAACATTTTTATAATGATGTCTGTAGGTATGTATGTGTGTGTGCGCCTGTGTGTGTGTGTGTGTGTGTGTGTTTGTGTGTGTATCTGTGTGTGTGGATCATGTGGACACGATTACTCAAAAACTATCAATCAGAAAAAATTGAAATTTTGTATACCCATTCTATACTAATGTGGGAAGAGCTCATTAGTTTTCAGTGTTTATCGGATAACCGGAAGTATCATTTATACAAGCTTTTAACAGTTTTTCTTGTAAAAAATACATTGAATATAATTTTTTAGCAACTTTTACCAATACAAATTGAATATAATGGCACAATCTTTAATTCTACGATAATAGAATTTAGTAAATAACTTGAAATAACTTTATATTATATTATAAAATAATTTATTTTTGTACATCACTTTGCCTCTGCGTCAAACAAAAACAATACTTTAATAACAAATTTGACATATTTAAACAAATGTCACTGTCACGAAGCAATTTTCATTAAAATTAATAATGAAACCGTGTTAAGAAGAATTTAGTAGTTTAAATATGATTCTAATGAAATTAAGGTTTGTAAAAATAATATATTTTCCATCATACATAAATATTAGATATACAGGATAATTCGATTTAAGTTTGATGTTTGCAGCATTATATATCAAACAGCTCTCAATAAGAACGTGATTTCAAAGTGTCAAATAATAGTTTGCAACGACACATTTACGAAATGGATAATGCACGGCGAAGAATTTACACAGATTGCGTTTTAGAGCATAAGGAAGTTGGTGATGATTTTGACAATAATGTGTGTGTGACGATTTTTCCTTAAAATATATTAATGATCCAAAACTTCGTAAAGGTGGTATTTAATACTCTTATATAATTTGAAACAACATATTAGATTTTGACTATATATGATAAACCGAATGTAGTACTTAATTTGAAGCTCTAACAGATTTTTCAGGAAAAACATAATAAAATATTTCGTATTACAAACTTTTCTATTTATTGGAACAACAAAGTAGATTTTGTATACACACGATCAATCGGAAGTGAAACTTTACTTAAAGCTCATTGCTATTTTAAACATGGAATTGGCGGGAGGTCATGTGCTGGCCACATCAGATTTTTTTTTTCAACTTACATTTAAGTGCTAAGTGCTACTTACGTCTCACATTTTTGCAACGGTTTAAGGTAGAACTTAGGAATAAGCAACGACTTAAGTCTTAACAGTAACTAGAAATTCTAGTGAGAAAATCAAAGCCTGTGATTGACTGCTGCGCTATTTCGTGAAGCCGCATTTAACCAGACGAAATTTCAAGTTAACCTTCAAACGTAATTGAAACGTCAAACTCTCAGTAGTTGTCAAATCACTTATTGAATTTGCACGTGTTTTTTGTTTCATTTCTCTTTTTGTGATATTTCACGAATAAAAACAGTTATAATTTATAATATATAAATTTTTCATTAAGGAATTACAAAAAAATTATAATTAAAAGTTATGTATTTATGATTTTATATGAATAAATTAAGTAGATTATCTATAATAGTTTTGGTTAATGAAAATATAACCTGAAAAGTATAAATGCTGACGTGACCTTCATTTTAACATTTCAATTCTCCCGCCAAATAAATCTAGTGACTTTTTTTGGTAACATCTAGCGGTGTAAATGTGACTTCGTCTAGTGCTGTCTATATTTTAAAAACACGGTATAGTTGAGGATTGAGGACGCATTTGGTACCCGAGCGAAGCGAGGGCTGGCTATTAAGAAACATGCGTTTTATTCCCAATTTCGTTAATTTGAGTTTGTTTTATGAAATCTCGAACTTTAACGAATTAATATGAAATTGAATGTTAACCGCGCCGCCTATGAAAAAGGAAATATACAGGCTGTCCAGGATAACTTGTCCAACATGGGGATCTCTAGACCTGTAAGAGATATGAAGTCGGTTAAATTATACAAAAGTTGCCCCATTAGGCTTCAGTTTAATGGTGTTTTGTTATTTAAGAATAAATACATGTCACTAGATATAGCTTGTTACCTACATTTTACCTCTCGCTAAGAGAGGTATTGGAATCATGCTAAAAATCACATATCCAGATTTTAATGAATAAGCACGTTTCAAGGTCACTAGAATCCGATTTAGACATTTTTACAATGATGTGTGTGTGTATGTGTATGTGTGTATGGCTGGATGTTAGACGGACGATTTCTCAAAAACTATAAGACATAAGACCTGTTTAACTATGAATTCCTCAATCTGACATTCCTGGGAAGAGCTGAAAAGGTTTTGGTAACAATTGAATAACCGGAAGTAGTAGTTTTTAAAAGAAATTCTTCCAAATATTAATTTTTGAAAATTTTTGATATTACTAATTTTGAAGAACAAAATTCTACATCTGATACATTTAAATTTTTTATTATATCTTCTATAAATTTAGAGATAAAGACGCTATAATATATAGAATATCGGGATATAACAAGTCGAGTAGGCGAAACTACACTAAGGAAACCAGTTGAGAAATTCAAATGTTTATAACATAATTTGTAAATGACAGATTTCAGTGTCAAAAATCAACAGTTTTAGTGACATTATGATAGCTTTTTCTGGGAAGTACATTTTTTAGTAACATTTTGATAGCTTTTTCTGGGAAGTACATTTAATCTTTCTTATTGTTTTATCCAGGGGCGGATTGGAGAAGTAAATCGGCCCGGGCGATTATTCTTATTTCGGCCCTTTTCAGAGTGAAAAAGGTATAATGCATGCTCGTATATGTACACTGCTGGAAAAAAAATCGGACATTTTTTTGTTATTATCTCGAGAACTATAAGAGATACGAAGTCAGTTAATTAGACGAAAGTTGTCCTCTATTAAGATGCCATTTTAGCAATGTATTATTTATTCAGAAGAAATGCATAGGTCATTAAATACAGACAAATATGTAAATTTTATAGTTTTTTTCCAGATTTTGATTTTCACTTCTGTAGGACACTTTTTAAAGCTCTTTCGAATGGCGATATTTTTTTATCACTACTGTATTTCACGCTATACTACCAAACAAAACAATACATTGCTAAAATGGCATTCTAATATAGGACAAGTTTTGTTGAATTAACCGACTTCGTACCTCTTATAGTTCTCGAGATAATAACAAAAATAAAAATTAAAAATCAAAGTGTCTGATTTTTTTATTCATCAGTGTATAATAATTTTTATTTATGAAAATTATCACACTTTTATATGTATATATTTTTTGTGTCTCCATCCGGTAAGTAATTGAATATAATGTATTTCAAAATTGTCTAGAAACACGTTAGCGGCCTAGACATATAATTGGCTTTGAAATTCAAATTTTCCGATAATACCAACATAAAAAAAAACCTAGTATTTAATATTTGGAACGAAATACATTGGAAATATTGCCTGGAGTGAAAAACGCAAATAATTATTTGATAACTCTACCTAAAAATTACTTGAAATTCTTGGTAACTTAAACCGAAAACTGGAATCCATCAGAAACAGAAATTCGTTAAGTTGAATATTTTGGGGAAATTCCTAGTTCTTTTTATTTGGTATGAATTGTATGTTTTGAAACTGGACGACGAAAAATTTATATGTGCAGGATGAATTTTTTTTTTTTATTCCAACAGATATCTATTTTATAAAATATACCATACATTTATGGATTTATATACGTGTATATACTCATATTTCATAAACTACGTATCTTTCTAATTTATTACATTGGAGTATTCAATAACTCGAACTTTTTTTGATAACGTGAATTTTTTTCTGGCATACTCGTGTTCAATTTCGAGTTATCGAAGTTCCACGACAAAATAACAACATGTTTTTCAAATATTAGAGTAATTGTCCAAAATTTACATTTTTAAATTATAAAAAAATATATTCTGACTACACTATGTAATTGAAGGCTGCCAACCGGCCCTTTGGACCACTCGGCCCTTCGGGGTTTGCCCGATCGCCCGATAGGACAATCCGCCCCTGGTTTTATCAATTAAATATTTGAAATTATAGGTAATATGCATATATCCATCAGAAATACCGCCAATCTGGTTAATGAATTGGAAGAATCTGTGACATTTAGAAACTTCCTGATACAATGAAAAATAGATATAATTAGAATTATATGTGTGCAGAAGACATGTTAAATACAATAAAAAACAATATTTTGTCAAGTTCTGTAATATTTTGTTATAAAACGACGGTTCGATAGCAAAGTGCAATACAATACTTATAGTGACCTTTGTATTTCTTCTCAAATAACAACACACGGTCTTCTATTGGGGCGACTTTTGGCTAATTTAACCGACTTTTATTCTCGAGATCCTCGTATTGCACAAGTTTTCTTGGATATTCTGTACAGTAATTTAAATAAATTTTATTGCAAAATGTTAATGAGAGCACAAAATATAAAGCAAATTTAATAATTTCATGTAGCTACAATCGTTTTCTAATTTGACATTTGTAATTTCTTATAGGTACAGTAGTTTTAATTATTTAAATATAGCATGTTACTAGCATTAATTTTAATCAGTGTATTTTATAATTAGTGTACAAGTAATGACTGCCGAAAGTTTTACAAATTAATGGCCGTAAAACTATGCATTATTTTGGGAAAAAATAAAACTTTCTTTATTTGCTTAGCTTATTAATAGCAACCAGTAAACAATTTGCTGGTTTTCGCATAAAATATTCTATTTATTTTCTTGATTGCCTCTAAATACTAACGATAATACAACGTAAAATTAGCACGGTATTGGTATTGAAAAGCGTGTAAAAGATGGATGGCGTAATATTTACACAAAGCAAATATTTAATTTTCGCTAAAAAATAATCCTTCAATCGTCAAGACTTATATCCAAAGTTCAATAATTTTTATACGAGACGAAATTTGTTTTTGCCATTCCCGATATCGTAAGTAGGTAGTTAGGACGGAATATAAGTAACTCCCTTACATCCTTATCCTAACTTTCTTTTTGTGAAATATCAACAGTTAGATATTTTAAACTCGTGTTAAATTTTTGCTTATTTTTATAATTTATGATTTTGAGTATAATTTATTTAAAATTGTCCCCATTTCATAATCCATTTAAAGGTTACCATTTATTTGTGAAATGTGAGAGATAGCTACAGTTTTCTTCTTAGATTTTTTTATAGAAATGAAATACTAAGATCCTTTGTTTCAATCTATCAATATTCAACGGTATTCCTTGACATTTCTGCATAGCAGTAAAAATGAACAGGTAAAAAATAAATCATCGCTGACTAATATGTGGTTATATTAAAAAATCTGTTGGGGCCAGCACAAGACCTCTCGCCATTTCCATATTAGGCTATATAAGTATTGTATTGCACTTCGCTTTCGAACCGTCGTTTTATAACAAAATATTATAGAACATTACCCAAATATTGTTTTTTATTATATTTAACATGTCGTTTGCACACATATAATTCTAATTATATCTATTTTTCATTGTATGAGGAAGTTTCTAAATGTCAGAGATTGTTCCAATTCATTAACCAGATTGGCGGTATTTCTGATGGATATATGCATTTTACCACAATTTTACCTATAATTTCAAATATTTTATTAATAAAACAGTAAGAAAAATTAAATATACTTCCCAGTAAAAGCTATCAGAATGTCACTAAAACTGTTGATTTTTGACACTGACATGTGTCATTTACAAATTATGTTATAAACATTGGAATTTGTCAACTGGTTTCCTTAGTGCCGTAGTCTCTGCGATTAGTTCACTCTATAAATTATAGTGTCTTTATCTCTAAATCTATACAAGATATAATAAAAATTTTAAGTGTATTAGATGGAGAATTTTATGTTCTTCAATATTTAATAAAAAAAACCTCCCAAAAATTATATTTAGAAGAATTTTTTTTTGGAATTGTTACCAAAACCTTTTCAGCTCTTCCCAGGAATGTCAGATTGAGGCAACTGCAGTTAAATATTTTTTAAGTCATAGTTTTTGAGGAATCGTGACTACAACATCCAGACATACATACATACACACACACACATACACACATCCACACACACACACACACACACACACACACACACACATCCACACACACGCACACACACAGACATCATTTTAAAAATGTTATAATCGGATTCTAGGGACCTTAAATCGTGCTTATTCAATAAAATCTGGATATGCGAATTTTAGCATGAATCCAATACCTCTTTTAGCGAGAGGTAAAAATCTGTGTGGCCAGCACTATACCTCTCGCCAGTACTTCTGATGATGGCACAATGGGGTATTCCACCATAAGAAAAAAATTTAATTTTTTTTAATTTAACATAAAGTATGGCTCAATAAATAATAGTTAAAACAATGAAAACATTTTTTAAATAATTACTTTACGAGATATTTCACATTTGCTAAAAGGGAAAATTGACGTCATACAATTGTTATCTTTTTCTCGCAGCAGCAAAGCAGTGTGTGTGAGAAAGACAAGTATAGGGGAAATGTGACTTTACACTGATTTCTCGAAAATAAAATACTGTTAAACTAGGAACAGTTAAGATTTTTTAATACTATGAATTGCTTCAAAACTGAATAAAGTTTTATTTAAATAATAAAAAAAATTGAGTGGAATACCCCATTGGCGAAATTTTACAATAAAGTAAAAATACACTTTTCTTGTGAAACTTAACCAAGTGTTACTATTTCCTTTTTAACTTTTATTAATTTAAATACATACCTACATATTTATTGATGCTGGAAACTATATTATATTCGAATAATATAACTATTGTTTTATTTACTATTACAATTTTCTTTTTAAATAATTCTTCGTTCGTGCTATGATTATCAATAATCCTGGATGTAAAAACAAATAAGAAATATGAATAACTATATTAGTCACTGATGGGGCCCCGTGGCCGCGTATCTGAGTGTCTGGTCGCGAACCTGGGGGAACCGGGTTCGATGCCGACCGACGCCAAATATTTCCAATTTTAAATGGCACAAAAGTGACCCCTGTGGTGCCCTCTCCAAACCAGCTATGAGTGCCCGTGAGGTGACGCCTGGTAAGTGCCCACACGGTAAAATATATCATCATCATTACCGATGTCTACATGTGTTGTAGATACTGGCACACCCAGAAATGGGTAATATGCCTTGATGATATATTTATTTATTTATTTATTAGTCACTGGATTTTGTAAAAGAAAAAATCTCATCAATTTTGCTGATGATGGGATAATAATTGCCCGAACGTTCACACTGTACGTTTTTCAAATAAACCAATGGAACATTAAGGCATACAAATCATTCGACAACAATGATGTCATGCACGACTTTTTTTTATAATTTTAATCGATAGAGTAGTGAAAAATAATAGACCCGTATTTTTTATTTTTCCTCAAATCGATCTGTAATCATGAAAAAATTGTAATTGAAAATGACATTCTTTAAAATGAGGCTGCTAGACCCCCGCTTCGTCCCTTGTCCAATGACGTCACAAAGTGACAAGCACGACCATTTTGATTTTCACATTTTCTTAAACGTCAAAGTGACATTTAAAGATAACCTAAAATTTATGAATGTAGACGTCGATGGAATGTTGTTTCGTGCCAAAATAAAGAATAAAATAATATTCTGCAATATATTCAATGTCTCACATGCGTTTATAACCTTCTACCGTCTAATTCAAAGATTCAAAAGTGAAAGAAACATCTGATGTAACGTAGATAATTTCACGCCAAATGAAAATTATATTTATAAAAATAAATAGAATGATGTTATATTAATATATTATAGCATATTCAGATATGTAATCCTCAATTTATAGTTTATATATATATTATGTGTCCATATAAAATGTCTGTTTGAAATGAGTCTGAACTTGGTACGTAACGTTGTGACGACAAAACATGGCTGGTTTTTGCAACTTTTTAAAAATATCATACTTTAAAACGATTTTATACAACAAAAAATATAAAACAAAAAATAATTTAATCATACTGATCGATGAATTGGATTATTCTTTTTCGATTTAAACAAAAAAAAGGTACAATTATTTTTTTTGCATGACCTCATTATAATTACATATGTGATTGATTAGAATACAATAAATTTTCGTAAAAATGATGAATTCATCCTACAAACATCATGACGAGGAATTTACTATTGTTTCATACAAATTGCGTGCTTGTCCACGTGATATTCAAACACCAACACAATTTAAATGTGTTTACAACATTACAAATTTCCTTATGAATACAATGGACAAATTGGAATGCAGCGAAAATGCTTTTACATTAATACAAATTTGGAAATTTTCCAGCCTTAAGTGTGTCCGTATTTGTAGTTAATTAGGTATGTTGCGATAGAGTATTAATGAAACATTATAATAATATTAAAAGATAAAAATGCCTGAGCCGGGTTTTTCGCTCATTACTCATTATCCAATCCATAAAGAATGGAGTCACACACGTCACCATGGGTATTTCTCCATGTATGTCGTTAAACGGGATGCTTGAAGGTGCTTACAACTCCCAAATTTTTAAATTTTTTTTTCTACAGGCTATAAATCGAAAAGTGGACCATGCCATCGGTGTTTAAGATGGGAAATTAGTTTTTCTTTGCGCAAACGTTACGTTACCTTATTTTATACAAAGGCACTGCAAATAAAAGTTTTAAATTCTGCATCTAAATCATAAGAAACGATTATTTTAGCTCTTCACATAAACGTAAAAATTAATTATAAAGTTATAATTTTTATGAACTTTTAATAACTTTAGATTCTAACAAAAAATAAACAAATAACAAATGCGTTATTTTTAACTATTAATTAGAACTAAAACAGTTTACCTACGCTAAGAGAGGTATTGGAATCATGCTAAAAATCACATATCCAGATTTTAATGAATAAGCACGTTTCAAAGTCACTAGAATCCGATTTTAACATTTTTACAATGAAGTCTCTCTCTGTGTGTGTGTGTGTGTGTGTGTGTGTGTGTGTGTGTGTGTGTGTGTGTGTGTGTGTGTGTGTGTATGTATGTATGTGTGTGTGTATATATGGGTGGATGTTGGAGGGACGATTCCTCAAAAACTATAAAACTTAAGACCTGTTTAACTATGAATTCATCAATCTGACATTCCTGGGAAGAGCTGAAAAGGTTTTGGTAACAATTGAACCGCCGGAAATAGTATTTTTTTTAATCTTCTAAATATTATTTTTTGTAAATTTTCGTTATTTCTGATTTTGAAGAACAAAATTCTACATCTGATACATTTAAATTTTTTATTATATCTTCTATAAATTTAGAGATAAAGACGCTATAATATATAGAATATCGGGATGTAATAAGTCGTGTAGGCGAAACTACACTAAGGAAACCAGTTGACAAATTCAAATGTTTATAACATAATTTGTAAATGACAGATATCAGTGTCAAAAATCAAAAGTTTTAGTTATATTCTGAAAGCTTTGGGAAGTACATTTAATCTTTCTTATTGTTTTATTATTCAATATTTAAAATTATAGGTAATCTGCATATATCCATTAGAAATACCGCCAGTCTTGTTAATGAATTAGAAGAATCTCTGATATTTAGGAACTTCCTCATACAATGAAAAATAGATATAATTAGAATTATATGTGTGCAGAAGAGATCTTAAATACAATAAAAAACAATATTTGGGTAAAGTTCTGTAATTTTTTTGTTACAAAGCGAAGTGCAATACATTACTCATATAACATAAAATGGTAATGGCGAGAGGTCTTGTGCTGGCCACAACAGATTTTTTGTGTTAATTTATTACTCTAACCTAAATTTAGTTTTAAACAGAGGCCTATTCTGTAACTCACTGGTTAATTTTTGATATTTGGTTAAAAAAAATATTGATTTGACAGAGTTACAGGATAGACCCGATTAGGCAGTTTAAAAATAATGCGTTTGTTTATTTTGTGTCATATATCCATGGCTGCCCTAGACTAAGCTTAAAAAGACTGTACCTTTATAATTAATTTTTAAGTTTATATGAAGAGCTAAAATAATCGTTTCATGTAATTACAATGTAGAATTTAATTCTCAATAACTTTTATTTGCAGTATTTTTGCATAATTTTAAACGTCTATGGCCCACGAATAATTAGTTTAACATTACAAAAATTGGTTTCGACTTTGCAGTTGAAGGTTGAAGGCCTTATTGCAATGACCGTCCATGTAACATTTTGACGATTTTAAGCTGAAAATATATATTTTTTTTTATTCATTATAAATTTATAAGTATATACCTATGTGAATAGCCAATTACAGCATTAGTACAAAAACCGTCTACGTTTTACACATGGACTGTTTTTCTCTCCAATTACATACAATAGACAGCCAAAACGTTTTTCCTAATTATCTCGAAACTACTTTTTTCACATGGACTGTAGTTGTAAATGCGCCTTCATTTTTTTACCTCCCGCTACCCTTGGTAAGGGAGGTATAGGGATCGTGCTAAAAATCTAATATCGAGATTTTAGTAAATGACCACGTTTTAAGGTCCCTAGAATCCATTTTTAACATTTTCACGATGATGTCTGTATGTGTGTATGTGTGTGTGTGTGTGTGTGTGTGTGTGTGTGTGTGTGTGTGTGTGTGTGTGTGTGTAAGTGTGTATGTGTGTATGTGTACGAATTTTGTTTGCACTCTAACTCAAATTCTATCATTCAAAAAATTCTGAAACCTTGTATTTTTACCCTATTCTAATAGGAATTGAAGCCATTAGATTTTGGTGTAAATCGGATAAACGGAAATGGTACTTTACTTGAAGCTCATAATGGTTTTTCTTCAAAAAATACCATTAAATGCCATTTTTTCGAATTTTATGTCTTATGAAAATTAAAGATTATTGAATTTTCTACATGAATACATTAATAATTTTTTTATTAGTCGCGAAGCCTAAGATAAGAACTATTCCTTTGTTACACAGTTCATTTTTCAAGTGAATGTAACTGACAGTAAATGTCACTGTCAGAAAACTTATCACCTCAAATTAATAATAGTGACATTTAAAAAAGAAAATAGTAAATAAAGCAATAGTTTTCTGCAATGGAACAGTTTGCAGCGTTAGTAAATACGTAGGTAGGTATGTATTTAAATTAATAAAAATTAAATAGCGGGAGGTTTTGCGTTGGTCACATCAGATTTTTAATATTCAGAATTAATATAATTTTTATAAAGAACTTGTCTTTGCAGTTAATAAACAAATACCTCTGAAAACTTATTACGTAACTCATGCTTACATAAGTTATCATAAAGGATTATAGAAACGTTTATTGCGGTGTTTCTATTGTTAAAGATGTAAATTTTGTTCTAGGTACAAAGCGAGCGGCAATCTATAAGCACCCTAGTAAAGTTATGTCTAATTTTTATAAGCCGCATCCCTAATAAAAATCCAATATTATTCTTGCAAATTTTAATATAATATTACTCCATTAATTTGGAGTGACACTAAATATAGTACATTTTTACAGATATAAATATTTAGTATTGAGAAAGTTTTATTTCATGAATTTAAACTGCAGCATGATGGTATTTGTTAAATGTATTTGTACAAGAAGCAAAAAACATTGTTCTGTGGAAACTTTCGATCGTTTGTATACCCAAATGAAATGCAAAAACAATATTTCCACATTTGTTTATATTAGGTATTTATGTTATGACATACCTTTCCGCTCTAAACCATCTCTATCCATAGAAATGTGTATTCATTTTATTCAGTTTCTTATTATTATTTCGAAATGAATTGCCCCATTTTTAATTATTTTTATACAAAAAATTAAGAAAGTCATTGCACAAATTAGAAAGTGTTTTTGCCAAATTAAAAGAAAGTGCTTTATATTATTAAAAATATGTAATATTCTCACATTTCTAGAACAATACTATCATAAATTACTTGATTAATTTAATTCATTAATTTTAAATAATCACATATTCATATTTTTTATAATACCTTATAAAATATTGATTACATACCTTTTGTTTGTAAAGAAAAGACAACAATAAAAGAATAATATAGTCTTAACCTTTAAAAAAATTATATGTACATAAACAATACTAGACTTTGTAAATTTTCTTTTGCGTGGATATTTAAATTTTTGTTTTCATATAATTCATAAATAAATCAATGACATTCGCCAAACCAGTTTCTAGGTGTGGCAGTTTTTTTAAAATAAAAAATGTACAGTACAGAAGATGTATGGTCCTTGAAATGTGGTTACCTTTATTTTTTATCTATAGGTATAATATTGATTCATGAAAACATGTTTTAAATAATTTATATTTTCGGAGAAATGAGTTATTTCAAATCAAATAGATTTTAAATATTTAAAGTTTTTTGATGAACTACGATTCACAACCGAAGAGAAATTTCTTTCGAATAATAGAAGTTGAAAATATTTTTAAAATATTAAGTTGGTTCTATCATGGAAGCATTTACAGACAGATTGAAATATGTTATTTATCATGAGTTTTTACACATGTATTAAAAATTCTAAAAATATGAACTTGAATATTTAATGCTGAAATAGAGTAAAACTATTGGCATTATAGAAATGGTATATTTTTCTTTATAATTCATAGAATAAACGACAGATATGCTTAGAAACTACGTAACGACAGTTCACATGACAGTTTATAAATGAGAAAAAATTGAGCAGACACCAATTACTTTTGTAGTGTATTTCACTTCGAAAGTTGGAATATTCATAATGCCCAAGCTATGTAAGATTCTGTTCCCTGAGACCATAGAATTCGCTGGCATTCGCAAATATCATAATCAAATAAGATGCTCTCAAGTGGACATGAAACTTGAAGTAAGAAAACCTGCCATGCCTATATGGCCTATAATGGGCATGCGCATGCTTTTCGAAAGAAATAACTCCAAATTGTCTACTGGCGGGCACATGGAGCTCAAACTGTTAAACAGAAAAAGTAAATTTATTGCTTTTTTAACTAATAATTAATTTGTTATACAATGGGGGATTCCAGCTCAATCGAATTATAAGAAAATAGTGAAAAAATACGAATGTATATGCTGAATAACGAATATTAATTAAAAAAATGAAATAGTATAATTGAGCTATTTCGGAAATAAGGGGTTTTTTGTTATAGCGCTTCGACACTTATATGAAATCTATATATAATATTTTGATTGGCGACCGAAAAACCGCCTATACATGAATTACAAATAGCGTGTTAGGAGGTGAGGATTACTACCAATGAAAGTTAAGAAATTCAAATTCGAAAGGAGGGGCTAACATTCATGTACTGCAGTTTCCAAACAGTTTTTATTTTAACATAAATTTCTTGCATTAAACTTAATAATTTAAATACACCTGTAATTATAAAGTATGCAGACTTATACAGTGTTATAATATTAATTTATTTTTATGTAAATAAAACTTAAAATAGCATATATTTCAAGAACATTTAGGTCCATGATGAAAACAGTATGATATAAAAACACATAAGCGTGACGTCACGTCAATTTTTTCAAAATTCGGGAGACCATAACTCGCTTATTAATAGGAATTTTTTCACCGGATTTTCATCAATAGTCTTAGTTTTCCTAATATTTTCAGATGAAATTATATAAAAAAAAAAATGGTGGAAACCCCATTGCCGGATTCTGACATATATTTCGTTTAGTGTTTTATTTTTGTGATGAACTTTGTAAAATATATCTAATGTTATAACTTATTTGAATTGAATAGTTTTTCAGGGAATTTTGATCCATGTACTTAATCGTTTAAAATTTTAAAGTTGAAATATTATGTGAATCACTTGCCGATCAGGAGGCGGAGGCAGTAAAATAAAAACAACGATCAAAGCTTACTTTCAAAATGAGTACCAAAAATTTTTAATGTCAAAATTCGATTGAGCTGGAATCCCCCATTGTATAACAAATTAATTAGTTAAAAAAGCAATAAATTTACTTTTTCTGTTTAACAGTTTGTGTCCGCCAGTAGACAATTTTGAGTTATTTCTTTCGAACCGCATGGCGCATGCCCATGCCACCCATATAGGCATGGCAGGTTTTCTTACTTCAAGTTTCATGTCCACTTGAGAGCATCTTATTTGATTATGATATTTGCGAATGCCAGCGAATTCTATGGTCTCAGGGAACAGAATCCTACATAGCTTGGGCATTATGAATATTCCAACTTTCGAAGTGAAATACACTACAAAAGTAATTGGTGTCTGCTCAATTTTTTTTCATTTATAAACTGTCATGTGAACTGTCGTTACGTAGTTTCTAAGCATATGTCGTTTATTCTATGAATTATAAAGAAAAATATACCATTTCTATAATGCCAATAGTTTTGCTCTATTTCAGCATTAAATATTCAAGTTCTAATTTTAAATTTTTTAATACATGTGTAAAAACTCATGATAAATAACATATTTCAATCTGTCTGTAAGTGCTTCCATGATAGAACCAACTTAATGTTTTAAAAATATTTTCAATTTCTATTATTCGAAAGAAATTTCTCTTCGGTTGTGAATCGTAGTTCATCAAAAAACTTTAAATATTTAAAATCTATTTGATTTGAACCAACTCATTTCTCCGAAAATATAAATTATTTAAAACATGTTTTCATGAATCAATATTATAGTATAGGGATCGTGCTAAAAATCACTTATCGAGATTTTAGTAAATGACCACGTTTTAAGGTCCCTAGAATCCAATTTTAACATTTTCACGATGATGTCTGTATGAGTGTATGTGTGTATGTCTAAGAATTTTGTTTTCGCTCTAACTCAAATACGATCATTCAAAAAATTCTGAAACCTTGTATTTATACCCTATTCTAATATGAAACAAAGCCATTAGATTTTGGTGAAAATCGGATAAACGGAAATGGCACTTTACTTGAAGCTCATAATGGTCTTTCTTCAAAAAATACCATTAAATGCCATTTTTTCGCATTTTATGCCATTATGAAATTAAAGATAATAGAATTTTCTACAGGTATACACTAATACTTTTTCTATATATTTTACAGATAAATTTGAAAATCATTTTTTTTAATTCCGAAGCCTAATATAAACACAATTCCTTTGTTACACAGTGCATTTTTCAAATGAATGTAACTGGCAGGTAAACGTCATTGTCAAAAAACTAATCAGTTCAAATTAATAATAGTGACATATTAAATAATAAAGAAAATCGTAACTAAAGCAATAGTTATATGCAATGGAACATAATATAGTTTGCAGCATTACTAAATACGTAGGTATGTATTTAGATATAAAAATTAAATAGCGGGAGGTTTTGTGTTGGCCACATCACTTTTTTTACCTCTCGCTAAGAGAGGTATTGGATTAATGCTAAAATTCGCATATCCAGATTTTATTGAAAAAGCACGTTTTAAGGTCCCTAGAATCCGATTATAACATTTTTAAAATGATGTCTCTCTCTCTCTCTCTCTCTCTCTCTCTCTGTGTGTGTGTGTGTGTGTGTGTGTGTGTGTGTGTGTGTGTGTGTGTGTGTGTGTGTGTGTGTGTGGATGTGTGTATGTGTGTGTGTATGTATGTCTGGATGTTGTAGACACGATTCCTCAAAAACTATAAGACTTAAAAAATATTTAACTGCAGTTTCCTCAATCTGACATTCCTGGGAAGAGCTGAAAAGGTTTTGGTAACAATTGAACAACCGGAAGTAGTAGTTTCTTAGAAAAATTCTTTTAAATATAATTTTTTGGGAGTTTTTTTAATTAAATATTGAAGAACATAAAATTCTCCATCTAATATACTTAAATTTTTTATTATATCTTGCATAGATTTAGAGATAAAGACTCTAAAAGGCTAAGGCACTAAGGAAACCAGTTGACAAATTCCAATGTTTATAACATAGTTTGTAAATGACACATGTCATTGTCAAATATCAACAGTTTTAGTGACATTCTGATAGTTTTTTCTGGGAAGTATATTTATTTTTTCGTATTGTTTTATTAATATTTGAAATTATAGGTAAAATTGTGGTAAAATGCATATATCCATCAGAAATACCGCTAATCTGGTTAATGAATTGGAACAATCTCTGACATTAAAAAAATCATCTTTCGTTATAAAACATAAAACTAGGAACTAGAAACAGAAACAATGAGGAAAGTCCGAGTCTTTTAAGTTTGTTCGCAAATGAGACCGCTGAAGAAAAGGCTTTCAGCTTCCACACTCGTATGTGGTACCGTCAGTGAATATTCGTAACACTGTTCCAAATATATGCCTCTTAATACTCCATTTTCATATAGTGACACTTCTTTTTTAATCACGTTAAGCGTGTTAAAGACAACCTTTTGGATTTTCTAATTTTTGCCAATTAGGTTTACTTTTAGTAGTAACAGACCCTATAGCCTCTTGAAGTTTCTGCTTTAGGGTTAAAATCTGTGTCGGCTTTTTTTTGTATTTCAGACAGAGGCATATCTTCATCATCAGAGTCCGAATCAAAGATTATATTTGTCTTAAAATGTTCCGATATATTTTTCACAAATTCAGCTATAGCTTCAGTATTTGGTTATTCAAATAAATAATTGCTTTCCTGATGGGCTCTAAGATTTTGAAGGTATGAGATGCCCCCAGACATTATAGTTCGACGTAGTGATGCCGCGAGACGAGAAAGCACGAGAAACAATCCACTCTCGTCTCGTCTCGAATTTTCGAGATGAGATGCAGAGAAATCTCGTCTCGTCATATTTTTTCTTGGCTTCTCTCGATCTCGACTTGAGAGTCTCGAATTTATAATTAGCAATTATAAATATATTAATATTACAAGCAACATATAGGTAAAAAAAATACTCAATAAAATCATGGCTTATTACCCGTTGCGACAATCTGCTTTATTCCCAAATATTGGTAATAATGATTTATATTCGTATAGAGTGTAGGCTTTGAGCGTGGAGAGTATACCATTGAACTCACTTTTGTGCATTTTCTTTTACTAAAACCTAATAAAACTAAAATAAATAAGTAAATATGAATGTAAATGAAGAGTGAATTAAAATATTTATTTTTACCGATTAATATTTTATATATTTTTATTAGATATATTTATGTAATATAAACAAATTTTACAATCGAGATCTCGAATTTCTACTCTCGTCTCGATCAAATCTCGAGGGCATTGCTTTCGTCTCGTCTCGAAATATTGAGACGAGAATAAGGTTAATCTCGTCTCGAAAATTCGAGAAATTCGAGACGAGATCTCGAAAATGCGAGATCTCGCGGCATCACTATTTCGACGTTCATTTATATGAGTTCTAAGCAGTTTGAAATTTCATCATTTAAAAAAATCGAGATTTTCGGGATCCCGATTTTTAATCCCGGAATTTTCGGTACGAAAAATCTTCCGGGATCCCGGATTGGAAACCCTATTTGGCAGACTGTTAGCTGTCAAAAAAATGCATTTTTAATGTCATAGAATATAATTTTTTGACATTTTATGTTATTATAAATATTAAAGAATATTTTATTCTCTATACGGTTTGGTTGCATTATTCCATACGGATTATTAGTTCAATGTAAAATTATATTAGATATTAGATCCAAGTTTAATTATATAGATGTTAAACATTTAATAATGAAACAAAGTGCCCTAAATATATCTTTACCATAATGATGGGGAATCGTGGGTTAGTTCCTGTCACATTGTATACATACTTATGTTATATTAAAATCCCGTCAAGATAAAAATCAGATAGACATAGGTAGGAAATATGGTGCGTATAGCTAACTCAAAACTATGTTCCTGTGTGCGAGTTGGGCGCTGGGTCACGTGTTCGCGACCACTTAAATAACAGCCGTGTTTGCTTGCTCCGCCGGCAGTCAGTGGGAACTCGTCTTTGTAGTCTGTGACGTGGCGGTCTACGGCCTAGGTTGGTTTCATTTGGTTTGGTTTGGTGCTGCGTCCGTTCCTTTCGT
The DNA here is from genome assembly GCA_943142095.1 of Ophonus ardosiacus. NCBI lineage: Eukaryota > Metazoa > Arthropoda > Insecta > Coleoptera > Carabidae > Ophonus > Ophonus ardosiacus. The sequence goes on along the minus strand of OW964823.1, from coordinate 8,133,148 downwards.
TTTGTTTAGTTAGTTCATTCCTTCACTTCATCCAAAGTGTACACCATATGCAGAGTGATTTATTATAAAGTGTGTTCTGTGATTTTTCATACTTAACTACAAAATACAACCCTAAATGTAAGTATACACGTGGTATTCTTTATAAGTTTCATATTTATTGTGCAATGTGTTGGAGACTGATACTTTTCCTTGCACCTGACATCATAACTATGTAACAGTTACGTGAGCTCGAGAGCGGTTGAGATTTCGGACGCTGAAGATCGATTCAAAAAAGTGAAATGCATGCTTAAACTTTCCTTCAAAATTCAGCACACTTCATTCTAGGTCAACTTTATTACTTAATCATTATTTTCCTTCGTATAACATTAACATATATTCATACACTTAACTCAAAACAAGTTTTCTGGTTATATAATTCCGCGCGTACAAAGATATTTGCCAATTTTTTACTCGTTTCACTACGGGTCATTGTTACCATAAAACATTACTTTGGACAAGTTGTTTTTCAACTACACTGTTTTATAATATGAACCATTTTATTTTATTTTATTTACACCTGTTTATATTTTGTATAAAAAAGTTGCGTTACGTCATTAAGATATTTACCAATACATTTCACTTTCGAGAAATGATGTTGCTCAATGTATGGCGAAATTTGTTGAAGACATGGCATAGTGGAAGTACAGACAAGTTGAGATTCATTGGAATCAGAATTCAGGGCCGTTTTAAGACCTTAGTAGGTCCTGCATAGGCCAAAGTGTGCTTGAGTTTTCGCCTGAAACATAGCTGTGAAGAAAAAAATTGTTTAGGAATTATTCCTAAACTTATGACCAAAAAAGGTACAATATATTTTTATCTCGGTTCTTATTTTCTTATACAATTATTTTGTAACATTGTGAATTAATTACTGAAGTTAGGATTTGAACCCAAGACCTTCCTATGTCAAGTAGATGATTGCCAACTAAGCAAAAGAAATATTTATGTATATAAAATATTATTGTATACATGTACAATGACAAATTTTGCAACACGAAAACAAAAAATATTTTTTAACAAGTAATGTCAGTGCGTAAACTTTTTGGGGGTGTTAAATGAAAATTCGCCCCCCCCCCCTAACTACGCTGGGCACTTTTATTTCTAGGTGTCCTTTGTTCGAAATATTTGCTAAATTTTATGCTAATTTTCTTGTTTAAAAAAGAGAAAATAGGTAGCTATTTGAATATCGAACTATGTTCTGCTTTAAAATTATATTTTGATAAATTTGTGTGATATTATTTATTATTATTAAATAATGAAATTTGACAAATGAAAGTATCTACTTATTAATGTCCATTTGCTCCATTCACACTTAAAATTTAAACTTTGTTTTATTTAGTAGTCATTACAATTTTATTCTGTAATTAAAAAAATATTCATTAGGAAATAACATGAATTTATTTGTTTAACTGAATATTACCAATTTGATATAGTTTTAGGAAGCAATAAAAAAAATTTCTATACGAAGAGGTTTTTGGATGAATGTTGAAATAAATGAAGCATTCATCCAAAAACTTCTTCGTATAGTGAATATTACCAAGTTTAAATTTTAAGTGTTAGGGGCATAATTATTTTAAATTAAAATTTAGATATTTACTTTTTATTGACATATTATGGGCCCTAAAATGATAATGGCCAACTGTCAGGGAGCAGGATATTCTCAGAAAAAAATATTATCTAAATTGTAGTTAAATTAACTAAATAAATTCCTTATTTTCCAGCCTACTAATATGTTTCATTATTCATTAAAATATCTAATGCCCATTTGCACCAACAAGGCTTAAATTTTAAGCTAGGCTTAAAGAAAAAAATGCAAATCGAAATTTTGACAGCAATATATTATAATTCATTTGACATTTTATTTCGATGCAATATTGTCAACTTAAGTCAAGTTTAATATTTAAGTTACGTTGGTGCAAACGGCCATAAGTTGATTTAGTTAAATTTTCTAAATTAGTAATAACAAATTACAGTAAAATTAAATACAAAATTTCATGAAATGACTACATTTTTATCGTAATAAGTATTGAACTAAATATAAATAAAGAAATGAACTAAATATGTATTTAAATTTGCTATTTAATTTACCTAATTCATTAGATAAATTACAGAAAATTGTAGGACAAAAATAATGAAACCAAAATATTAAATAAAATTAGTTATTAAAGTAAACATTTGCATGTGTAAATTATCGATTTTTTTACGAAATATTTATATTTATTATCTTTTTCGAATTAGTTAAAATGATAAAGTAATATTTGTAAATTATACTAAATTATTAGACTTGTTGCCTAATAGACAAAATTTCAATTCTTTTTTTCTATGTATAGTCCAAATTTAACTATTTATCTTAGATAATAAAATATACATAAATTTATGAGTAATTCGACCAGAAAATGAACTGTTTCTGATAACTTTTTAGACCGGAAATTTCTTCTTTACCGAGTTAGTTCGGAAAAGTGTCTATAAGAGATCAGAAAGTAACTTTCCGATCCCGCAGGACCGTAAAGCTGAATATTTCCATAGCGATCAGTTCTTTATTTATTTATTTCTTCTTTCCTCGCAATAAAAAATAAAATGATACATATCCTATATTTTTATTTATTCTTTTTTCAGGACCGCGAAAAAATATTGCACCCAAATGACTTGAAAGTGTCTTTACTGGGCTCAAAGCTTCCAAAGCTCGCCTACGGCTCGTTCTGGAATATGCTTGCTCACTCAGTAAAGTATCACTTTCAGGTCTTGTTACGTGAATTACTATTAAATATTAATTCGTGTGCAAACTTCAAGTGATTGAAAATTTGTGTGAAGTTTTATGTCCTAAGCACATAAGCAATTTCATTGCAAGTATAGAAGCATTATAAGAAACTATTTTAGTTTGCCTAATTTGGATAAATTAACAATCTTTTATTGTAACATTGATATTAAATTCGTCTCAAAACATTAAATTTTTGCTTAAACAGATTCCGGCAAAACTAGCAAACATTTTTGAAATAATACTTTATACTTTAATGTGCTTAAGTAACGAAAATCATAAACAAAAATATTTAAAAAGAAAAACTACTTTTGTGTTATCGAAATCGCTTTACAAAAAATCCATAAAATTAATGATTATGTTTTGCTATATAGTAAATTCAAACACATGTATATTTTAAGCAAGTATTTAATCGTGCACAATTTGATTTATTATTATAATATTTCTATACCAAAATGCAAGTCACATACACCTATAATAAATCGTATCACTTTTTATTGTTTGTGGCTTTTTTGACAGGCGTACGTATTTATAAGATAATATAATATTTGAAGGAAAAAATTTATCTGCAACAAAAAGAAACCATCTTTAATAAGACTTTCTCTAAATTACGAAACAAGCGTTTATGAAATAACTGTCATACCTTTTTAACAAAAACTTAATGCACGAACACATGCTTATGGCTATAATTATAAACTGTCATTACACTGTCTGTATACAGGTTGCTCATTTTAAATTGGCAAACAATTTATATTTTACGAAACTAATATATTAATATAACTTTTTAAATTTATATGGGAATATATATATTTACAATTTTCGTTGTTTAATGTGTACTTTATGAAACTCATTTAGATACTTCTTTAAAAACTAAAACCTAATATCTCTCTCTAATTTTTTTATCATTTTAAATTAAAGTTCGTTCAATTTTGAAAAAAATTCGTAGTATTAAAGTCTTGATTGTCTTTGGTGTAACTGCATTTGATTTTTACCTCCCGCTACCCTTGGTAAGGGAGGTATAGGGATCGTGCTAAAAATCACATATCGAGATTTTAGTAAATGAGCACGTTTTAAGGTCCCTAGAATCCAATTTTAACATTTTCACGATGATATCTGTATGTATGTGTGTGTGTATGTATGTATGTGTGCGTGTGTGTATGTGTGTGTATATGTGTGTGTGTATATGTGTGTGTGTATATGTGTATGTATGTGTGTGTTTGTATGTGTATGGATTTTGTCTTCGCTCTAACTCAAATACTATCATTCAGAAAATTCTGAAACCTTGTATTTATACCCTATTCTAATATGAAAAGAAGCCATTAGATTTTGGTGTAAATCGTATAACCGGAAATGGCACTTTACTTGAATCTCATAATGGTTTTTCTTCAAAAAATACCATTAAATGCCATTTTTTCGCATAAAAATTGGTTTATGGGCCCATAGCTCATTTGAAATGAACACACTGTGTATTGAACGCATACAGAAAATATTAATGTAGGTTATTGCTTAAAATATATATACAGGATGTAAATTTTAAAACGGGTCATAGGGCTATACATAGAAAAACAGTTTTTTAAACGCCGAAAGTTTGCATATTATGAATATTTTGATACCAAACACATTACATTTCTGTTTCATATAAAGCCAGAAAATAAATTTAAAAATTTTCAAAATTAAGAAAAAATATCATTAGCCGTGAAATTGACAGAAACAAAACAAAACAATTGTTGATTTAAGACGCTCATTAATAAACATTTTTTGCACATTATTTGTTAAATTATTATTATTTTCGTTGGGTTTTATTAAGAAGAAATCATGGATATTTGTCCCATGAAGAAAAATTACAAATTATTAAATGGTTTTAATTGTTCCCTTGTTGTTTGCAGTTTTTCTCGTTTCTTATAACTTATTTCTTATTAGTAGATCACCTTAATTTCTACATACCTATTACAATAAATAATAATTGTTTCTTAAATAAATTTCCTAGTGTTTTCTTTATTTTGTGTTATTTTGTATTAGTTCATAAATTAATAACTTTAAGTTTTAATTGTTCCTTATCATGTTAGTAAAAAATGACAATGTTTTGTTACTGAGTTTAATGGCTAATGATATTTTTTCTTAATTGTACAAATTTTTAAATTTATTTCCTGGCTTTATATGAAACAAAAATATAATGTGTTTGGTATAAAACAATTCGTAATTTTTTTATTTATAATAGGCACCAATTATTTTTTCAATAAATTAATATAGAAACTTTTGGCGCCTAAAAAACTGTTTTTCGATGTTATAGCCCTATGACCCGTTTTAAAATTTACATCCTGTATATATATACATACATACAGGGTGTCCCATTTAAGGTACGAATGCATTGGTATCTCGAGAACCGTAAGAGCTACGATGTTGGTTAAATTAGACAAAAGTTGCCCCATTAGGAGGCTATTTTAATGGTGTTTTGTTATTTGCGAAAAATGCATAGGTCACTAGATATAGGTGAAAATGTAAATTTAGCGATTTTTTTTTTTTTTTTGCTTATAACCAGGGCATCGAACCCAAACCTGAACCGAACCAAAACCGGAACCAAACCGTAACATTTTAGGGAACCAGAACCGAGAACCGAACCTAAGATATATTTTTAATTGAACCTGAGTCGAAACCGAACCTAGTATTAAAATTCAGGTTCGGGGTTCATCTCCGGTTCAGGTTAATTTTTAGTTCGAAAAGTAAATACCGCCGATAATCGACGTCTTAGGCGTCTGCGTTGCTGTCTGGGCTGACTTTTCGTGAAAATTGTATTCGTTTCTTGTTGCGTTTTGCGTAAATTCCGGCTCTAATTTTACATTATTTCGAACCTGAACCGCGAACAAAACCGCAAATTTTATTAATGCTTGAACCAGAACCGCACCCGAACCCTTCTTTCAAAAAACAAATTAACCTGAACCTAAACCGAACCCAATTTTTGGCGGGTTCGATACCCTGCTTATAACTATTGTCTAATTTAACCAACCTCGTAGCTCTTACGGTTCGCGAGATACCAATGCATTCGTACCTTAAATGGGACACTCTGTATATATATAATTGCGATAAAGCATATTGGCACACCCAGAAATGGGTAATATGCCGTGATGATATATTTATTTTATTTATTTTTATAATTAAATAAAGTTGTTTTGCAAAAAAGAGAATGTATGTACAACAGATAGATGGTAAAATACATATTAGCTCTACGTAACGCAGTATATTGCAAAATCCTTGCTCCGCCATTGTTACGTCATACTTCCCCGCTGTCATGCAGTTCCGTTGTTTCCTCTCCTATCATCTCCTGGCAGTTTCTTCATCTTTTCTTCCTTCGCATCGTTTATTTACATCCATATCACCTACAACTAGCTACCAGATGAACTGCAGTAATTACTAATGGTTTTACTTTTAACATTGAAATAAGAAAGTGGAATTTGCAGCCTTGAATCCTGCCTCGACCTTGCATAGTATTAGGACACTGCACACTAGATTTATTTATATTTTTTTTACTTTTACCTATGCAGCTTGATCCTCCAAAATCCGAATGTATCAGGAAATCAGTTTTTATGTGATCAAAATTTATCTGTGCGTATTCATGTTACAAATACATACACGGTGTTACTCTGGACATAGGCGTTTAACAGCGGAAAACAGTTTTTCTTTGTGAAAAAGTCCCCAATTAATTTTAGACAAAAATATTTTAAATAAAAGTTGTAGATATTTATATTCTACTCCTAAATCACTAAACAAATTTAATTTTACAACTTTGGTAGCTTGTAAAATCGAATTTGAAATTGTTTAAATATTGCTCATTTGTAGCGATACCCATGGAATAGACACAAAATTACAATTTGCACGAGCGACCTGCCATCAGCCGTAGACTCTACACTCTAGCCATCGTTTTAGTTGAATAATCGAATGAGTTTCAATATTATCAAACAAAAATAGTTGCCCCAGACACATCTTCTGGTTTTAAACTCATTTTTATTACAAATTACAAATCACAAGAAAGAATTAGGTTTAACACTGAATAACAGATGCGAACACAATGACAGGAACATGGAACGGGACGCAAGACAACGAGGGGAGGTTTGTTTGGATGCATGATCTTCTATCTCTCTCTTGCAGTGACGTCAATTTTGTCTATTGTCTATTGAAACAAAGTTACAAAGAAATGCGTATCGTTTAAACAGTGCATGTAATGATGCACGAACTAATGTGAACAGTGCACCAAATAATGTGAACAGTGTGCGAAATACGCGTTGTTATTGTTGCATAATTGATGTAATAATGGCATATATTTCGAGCACTATTATCACATCAACTTTTTGATAGTTGTATAGAAAAAAGTATGTTACTTCCCGCCATTATTATTTTTTTTTTAAATAAACATCCTCTTGAACATACCTGCAGATACATGTATATATATGTAAATAAATATTATTTTATCATTTTATATCTTTTAAATTCAGGGAAAATTTATAAAACAAACAAATACGTAATATTTACAATACCATAAAATTGCCAAAACCTAATCAGCACTTCGCTTAGATTATAAACTTAAATACCAAAATTCTGCTTTGTGAAATATATTCACGGACACATGTCATTGTAAAAATGTTAAAATTAGGTTCTACCGGCTATTTCTTATCAAGGTGCAAATAGGAGATAGACTGTTGCCTTTTGTTTTGAATGACAACGATGGTTGTGGTATCAAAAGAAAGATAAAAATTCTGCATCAAAAACACCAAATACGTGTAAATTATGTAATATTTTAAATTTATTGCATTTCGTATTAATAGCAGTAGCCTAAGGCATTTGAATAAAAAGATATACAAATGTTTGACATTATATGTGTCAAAATTTATTATAACCTATAACTTGAGCAAATTTTAGTGTTATAATTTTATTAATTTAATTTTTGTCAATCATTTAGTATACCCAAATCATTCAAGCAGCCAATGCATGTCATCACTTAGTGTAAAAACCTTAATGCATTAAAATCACTAATAGTGAAAAATGAAATAAAATTTCAATCATTTTTAACTGTCAAAAAGTGTATAGCCTTATATAATTATTATTAAGATGAATAGTAGAGTTCATTACTTATCGTATATGACATGAATAATATATAAATAATGTACATCAACGTCATATTATTCGTTTAATTGTTGCTATAGTTGGCAACATTGATAATTTGTATGTTCATACTGTCGAAGTTATTATTTGAAAAATATTTGTATTGTGTTCGAAACATTTTGTAAAGGCCTGTTATAATAAAGTAGTGTTACACGCAACGCAATGACGTAACGTGACCGTTAAGGCAAACACAAAATTTGTGAATCTGCCAAAGGTAGCACTTTTCATAAATCAGAAGAATTCGGTATATTTCTTTGAAATTTGGCTCACTTTTATTTATTGCCTTTATAAGCATACATAACTATAAATAAGGTTAGTATTATAAAATAATTTAAATAGAAATGGACAGTGACGAAAATATAGTATTTATTTTGTAGATGTGACAGTTCATGAACATGTCGATAATACAGATTGCAATCTGTATAACTCTTTTCATAAAAATTCTAAAACCTCTGCAAACGTACCAGTACATGACGTCACACATCTAGTTACTTTTATTCAATTTTTATTAATGACGTGCATTGGTTGCTTGAATGATATGGGTATATCACAATAGCTAACGAATTCTCTGACAGATGAAATGTCAAGCATCTGTTTATCTTTCGTTCAAAAATTTCATGGCTATTATTATTAATACAATATTGAATATCTGTGGTGCACTCTCCACACCAGCTATGAGTGCCCGTGAGGTGACGCCTGGTAAGCGCCCACACGGTAAAATATATCGTCATCATTACCGAGTCTACATGTGTTGTAGATACTGGCACACCCAGAAATGGGTAATATGCCGTGATGATATATTTATTTATTTATTTATTTGAATAAATTTAATATAGAGTGATCAAAAAGAAATGATGGAGTTGGCAATACTATTCTGCAAAGATCCCCAGAATTTCTGGGGATCTTTTTATTCCACAGTTTACACAACACCAGGTGAAAGCGGAAATACTATTTTGACAATAAATACAAATGGGTTATGTCGAGCAGGGACCTGTCAGCTAATAAGATTTTGAGTGATTGAAATGCTTCAAATTATTTCTAATGGGCAATGTAAAAAATAAAAGTACGTGGGTAAGGGAAACAACAACCGTTTTAATAAAAAAAATGTAAATATGCCCAAATTTAAATTTTCAAATGTCACTGTCAACAACAGGAAATCAAATTTTTGTATCAGTGTTACCAATTTCAAGTAAATTTTTATTATTGCCAACTGTTGTTTTTGATTACTCTGTAATTAGTTTATGGGATCAAAATATTAAATAATTTAAATATATAGGTGTCATTTGATGCAGAAAATTTCCTGATTTCCCATGTTAATCTCCAATGTACCGGTATATGGATCATCAAATGTTTTATTCATTTAAAATAAATATAAATTCTAATGAACATAGGTGAGACCGTTAGACGTTTACTCATAGAATGCATCTTACTATTTAATTCATTATTTTTTCACAATGGAAATTTATGTTCCCACCCTATATATACAAACATTTATATTCAAATGAATTAAGCACTTGACGCAAATGCGGAAAAGTAAAAGCAAAAATTTACGTATTCTTATAAATATATTGTATACAAATTCTTACAAATTAATATTTTTTACATGAAATATTTTAAATTATAAATGTGTAGTATGCGACAACGCGTCTGCGCTGTGAGGTCATATTTGTGCAATTCATTTCCGCGGCAGTCAGTCAGTTGGTGAACCTGAGGCGGCCTTACAGATTCGGCCCCGGGCAAAGAAGTCCCTTGGACGACAAGGTATCCCACTTGTTCAATGGGAGATTCCAAGGTTGACGCGTTTTTAAGAAATGAGCACTGCATATCAATTTTAGCCTTAAGCTTAAGATAATGTTTGATTATAAAATATTTTATAAAAAAAAAATCTGTTGCGGCCAGCACAAGACCTTCCGTCAATTCGATGTATTTTGCACAAATCCCATACCAAAAGTACCGTGGAACAATTTCTATATAATATCATGTAAAATCGAACAAGAACACATACTAGTTTTTACAAATTCCATACCAAAAGTTCATTTGAAAAGATTCTATAAATCCAATAAAATTATGACATAAACACTACGTAAAATGCACTTGACACATTTCTTTCTGCTTCAGCTTACCCCTATTTTATTAGGGGTCGCTGTTTCCTCTTCTCTTCCACTCATTCCTGTCCAACGCATATTCTTCACACAGTCCTTCCTTTCTCAAGTCTTCTGCTATACAGTCCTTCCATCTTCTCTTTAGCCTTTCACTGCATGTCACTTGCGAGGAACACATACTAATTTTTGATCCCATACTTTCCATATTTGGTTTTGCACTTGCAACAGACATCTGTCAATTAGAATTTTTTGAATGAACAGCTGTTTCCATGATAAATAGCAAAGCTGGCTAATTTTTGAAAATTAATTTCTTTATAATGCTTTAACTCTACATCTATTGAATATGAAGGAAAACGTATAATCAAACCATATAGAGAAGAGTATTTTCTTTAATAAATATAGTAACAAAATGTCAAAAAATAATATTTAACTTCGTTTTTTTAAGAAAAACTGTTAAAAACTTCAAATAAGGGTACTGCCGGTGGATTAATTATAACCAAAATCTAATCAACTCTTCATAGGAATGTACAGAAGAGGAATACGAAAGAATTATAATTTTTAGAATTGTAGTATCGAAGTTATCGTCGGAGAAAAATTTGTCACACACGGACACACATACACACACATACACACACACATACACACACACATACACACACACACAAACACATACATACAGACATCATCTTAAAAATAGTAAATTCGTATTGCAGGGACCCTAAAACGTGCTTATTCATTAAAAACTTACCACCGAATTTTTTGACCAAAGACAATACCTTCCTTACCTAAAGGTGACTGAAGGTAAAAAAATTAATAGTGTCGCCCCTTGCCTGATGACGTGCGCCATGTTCGTACCAATGAGAGAGTAGTAATCTTATATCATCAAAACAACCATTAGTTTTGATGTCTGCGGATTGCTTCTAATATTTAAAGAAACATATCTTATCTTAGTTACCATTTCAACAAATTATTGCAATGGGGTTCTATACCAGTTTTTTTATTTAATTTTTCTGAAAGAACTAACGCAACAAATTTGTGTAATAAGCGAGATATGAATTTTTAAAGTTCAAAATTTGCCGTGTGACGTATCATAGCATGTCCTCACCAGTGCGACAAACTGTTAGTTCCAGAGGGTAAACATTTATGATGTTCGCATAGCCGAAATATTTTTTATATATGAATTTATATATTAAATTTAGAGATGCACTCGATCTCGAGCTTTGGCCCGGCCCGGCTCGAAGCCCGCCTCGATTTCGAGTCGATCATCGAGCCGGGCCGAAGATATTTTTTATCGGGCCGAATCGGGCTAATCATTTACAAAAGTTGAGGCGAGTCGGACTTTTGATTTTGGCCCGACCCGAAAATTCGAGCTTTTCGGGCCGGCCCGAAAAATCTTATAGTTCAATCAAAAATGCACAGCTTGCTTAATATTTTAATGAAAGTGGATGAAGTTGAAAAGGGTCAAAATGATTAAATAACAACATACTTCACATCTTAATAATATAAATGTTATTTTACTTCAAAAATTCAAGGTTATTCATTAAAGTATAATAATGCTTTTGTCATGTTGTTATTATTACTATTGTTACTATTCGTATACTTAAATAACAGTGATTTTTATTTCTAATATAATGATTTCTTGTCTTATTTTTGAGTAGAAATAAAGTTAGATAAAAAATCCTTATGTAAATGATATCTTTTTGTATAAGATTTGTGAAACAATTTAAATTTTCGAGCGCCTTTGGGAAACAAAGTGTTAAATACTCGTAAGTCTGTAATTTTTATAACAAACTTACACTAGAAGTGTCTCTTTTTTAACAACTTATGTTAACTAATGTCGAAAGTTATAAGGATGTAGAGGTTTTTTATAAATTTGGCATGAAAAAAGTTAAACATTTCGCCTCACATAAAAATCAAATTTAGGAATGTCGGATGCACCCAATTTCGAGCTTTGGCCCGGCCCGGCCCGATTTCGAGTCAATTTTCGAGCCGGGCCAGCTAATTTTTTGTCGAGTCGATCTTCGAATCGGGCCGGCAATTTTTATTTACGGGCCGAGTCGATCCAAACCTCAAAGCCCGGTCCGGCCCGACCCGAATGCATCTCTAATTAAATTCATGAAAACATTATTATTAAGCATAAAAACATAAATAAAATTCATTTTTTCCTAATAAATAATTTGTAATTATTATAGAACATTGAAACAGTTGACAATATTGTGACTATAAACTATGGCGACGGATGGCTTTAGTGTTTTTTCGGTGGGCCGCCACGCAAGACACGCGAATCTCTCTTTTAAAATTAGGCAACCAATCAAATTGCTTAGGACATGTTACATCAGGCCAGGGTTGTTAAAAAAACCGTTTTTTGAATTTTGGACGGGACAGTGGTTAAATTTGGTTTTAACCGTCCAAAATTGGTCAGACATGGTCAAAATTACTAATAATTCATTTTAAATAATTTGTCTAGTTGATTTTACATGTATTATTCATTTTTAAATGGACTGTTCCATAAATAAACAGAAGACATGATATTGTTAAAATTATTTTGGTATAACTCATTTATTAATTTAATCCGACGCATATTGGTGCTTGTAGGCAAATATGTTCGTACACTTCTTATTCCCTATTGTTTGAGTATTATGTGAAACATTTTTGTAAAATAATTTTCGGTTTTGTTTTATTAAATGAAATAAATGTATCAATGGCATGTCAAAATTTTCAAATTGAAATAATATTTTGACCAGTGGTAGTGGTCAAATTACATTTTGACCAGGACGGTTAAAACCTGTGGATAAAACCTACCTAAAAATCAGGGATGATAACAAAAATCGGAACCGAAACCATTAACCGAAAAATACCGGAATAATATGAGAACCGAAACCGAAACCTGTACCGAAATTCGAAACAGATACAAAACCGGAACCGAAAGCAAAACCCATTTTTATTTATCGGTTAACCGCATTATTTCCAGGTCTCTTGTTAGTTGTTAAATATTGTAAATTTTTATTATTAAAATACTTTTGTATATAAAAACTATAAACATATTTTTTTTGTCGAAACGTATTTCAATTTTCAACGTAGTACCTCAATTGGGTGGCGCTCGAAATCTGTTACATGTTACATTTACATAGCCATTTAACATGGGAAATTAGTATATTTTGAATATTTGCTTCCCATTAAAATTGACTATTATAAAACTTTGTACAAGTGTTTGTGGACACTTTTTGCATCATTATAATAATTAATTGTTCGATTAAAATTAATAATATTATTCTCGTAAATTACGATTGCTGTATAAAAACCGAAACCCAAATCAAAACCGAATTTTTATTTTCACGATGACCGAAACCGTAACCCAAAGCGATATTTTTTATGGTTACCATCCCTGCTAAAAATACCTACAACCGTGCATTAGGCCAATTATTAATTGACTTCAATCGTACAGTATGCGAACTAATGAATATTTAAACAAAAAGAAATCACTAGTACTCATTAATTTGCGAATTTTTTTATATAAGATAGTTAAAATTTGACTAGTATTCCATTTATGTTATAATTATTGCATAAAAATTAAAATTATTATATGAACACAGAAACGTATGTGTGGTCATTATTCAGTTTAAAGTTAAGTTGTCAAAATTGAAAGTGAAATGTAATTTTAAGGAGAAAATATAAAGGTTACAGAATATTGCCATTCACCGTTTTCTAATTTATTTCTATTTCTAATACGTATAAGGATTCATGAAAAATCTTTTGATTTCTTTATATAACTTTTTGACAATATCTCTTGTCAAATTAACGTATAATTAAATAATTTCAAATTGACATACGTTTTTTTTGTACCGAGCCTACTCCAAGTTAGTATTTTTTTTTAACACTGTACTAATAAGATCATGATATCGTTCTTCTTATATTTCCAGTTCTGTCATTGGGAAAAACTTTTTTTTTTTGTCACATGCAGTGTGACTACTGATTAGGTACCGATTCCAAACGTAGTATACCTTTGCCGTTGTTTAAATTGCTACTGCGTTTCATATGTAAAGAAATTTTAACAGAACATCATATTTAAAATCGTATTACTTTCTCTGTCATTCTACTTCTGTCTCACATCACATCTGACAAATAATAGTACTCTCTCTGTCTCTCTTTTGGGGTAGTTACGTCAACTAATTTTCAACAAGTCATTTTTTCTCGGGTATTATTAATAATTTGTGGGACAAATAGAAAAGTTTAACATTAACATTGCTGTCCACTGGCCTGCCTATCAAATCAATGCTACGTCCGTGCATCCCAAATGACAATTTTATGGCTTTGTTAATTGGGAAATAATCTTATAGCAATGAAAATACCTGTGTTTCTAGAATTGAAATGAGCATTGTAAGGTTCTACGTATGTTGAATACTAACATTACATATATTTCAATACTAATAATTGAATAAACTCACAAAACCAAATATATATATATATATATATATATATATATATAACAAAATATTAAAAGAAACAATTAATATTAAAAAAATCTGTTGTGGCCAACACAAGACCTTCCGTCAATTCGATGTATTTTGTACAAATCCCATACCAAAAGAACATTGGAACAGTTTCTATATAATACCATGTAAAATCGAACACGAACACATACTATTTTTTACAAATTTCATACCAAAAGTTCATTTGAAAAGGTTCTATAAATCCAATAAAATTATGACATAAACATACACTAAGAAAAATGCACTTGACACATTTTACTTTCTGCTTCAACTTTCCCCTATTTTCTTAGGGGTCGCTGTTTCCTCTTCTCTTCCACTCATTCCTGTCCAACACATCTTCTTCACACAGTCCTTCCTTTCTCGAGTCTTCTGCGATACAGTCCTTCCATCTTCTTTTTAGTCTTTCACTGCATGTCACTTGAGAGGACCACTATGAAATACTAATTTTTCATCCTATACTTTCCATATTTGGTTTTGCACTTGCAACACACATCTGTCAATTAGAATTTTGAATGTATCAGCTGTTTCCATGATAAATAGCAAAGCTGACTAATTTTTGAAAATTAATTTCTTTATAATGCTTTAACTCTACATTTATTGAATATGAAGGAAAATGAATAATCAAACCATATAGAGAAGAGTATTTTATTTAATAAATATAATAACAAAATGTCAAAAAATAATATTTAACTGCGTTTTTTAAGAAAAACTGTTAAAAACTTCAAATAAGGGTACTTCCGGTGGATCAATTATAACCAAAATCTGATCAATTCTTCATATGGATGTACAGAAGAGGAATATGAAAGAATTATAATTTTTAGAATTATAGTATTGGAGTTATCGTCGGAGAAAAATTTGTCACACACACACACACACATACACACATACATACACACACACATACATACATACATACATACATACATACAGACATCATCTTCAAAATAGTAAATTCGTATTGTAGGGACCCTAAAACGTGCTTATTCATTAAAAACTCACCACCGAATTTTTTGACCAAAGACAATACCTTCCTTACCTAAAGGTGACGGAAGGTAAAAATAATACGTATTCATTTTTTCGATTCATGACTCTTTATAGATATATTTTAATCAAATTAGTATAAAACTTTACCTGCATTTTTCTCAAAAAAGAAAATCAGAATTAAATTGTCTAACGAATGAGGAAATAAAAAACATATTCTCATTTAAAATAAAAAAGTAGGGTCCCATATTTTGAGAACCACTGGTCTAAAAAAAAAATATTTTTTTCTTTTCTTTAAATTTGTCTTGTGAAATTGAAATTAGAAATTGTTTGTCCATTTAACCGTCTTTGTAGCTCTTATAGTTCTCGAGATCGCGATGGTGGCCACTTAAAAATGAACATCTGTAGTTTTTAATTTCACCGAATTTTAAGATTGGAGGTAATTTTCATTTTCAATATCAATTTCAATGCTATTCTAAATAAATATTCATATTTTAAGGTAATAATGTTTTTAAATGACCATCGGATGTAAATGTCAAGTCCACATTTTTTATGCACGAATTACTTGCAAGTGAAAGTTCAGTCCTAATAGCACTTTTAGGTGTATTCATAGACATCGTTTAGAAAAATGATCAGGTCCAATGGAGGTCAGGTAGCGTACATGTAGATTCTTTAAATGACAAAATTGCGTGTTCGTTGGCTTTATGCAAATGAACAAACAATAGGTAGAGTAGAGCAACAACCGACAAGGTTTTTTTCATTCATCCCATTTACTTATCATTAAATATTAGCTACCTAGTTACTTATATGTACTTATTTCTGTGTTCCAGATAAAAAATGGCATTAATATTACGATATATAGATACCATGCACGACTACATGAACAAAACCGGAGGTAAAATACTCTTTACAGATAATAGGCGTTTTTTGGTGATACATTGGTTTGAAACTATTTCGTAGTGTTTCAACCAACGAGCTATAAGTAAATATAGAGTGGCGGATGAGCGCTGCTGGCCGTACACACTTGGACGCCATGTCTACTATAACGTGCCAGGCAGGTTGCAGCCTACCAGTAATATTTCTGAATTATTTTTAACGAAATAATTTACCTTTTATGTTAGAATTATAAATGTAAATAATGCAATTTGTGGCGACAAGTTTTATTCTGACATATATCATATTTCGAAATAAACAAATAAATTAATACATATTTAGTTTCACAGATATATAATATGGATGATGTGAAACTATTGATAAATTAATATAATTTAAGAATTTTTACTGTGAATCCTTATTTTGTTATAATATTTTACGATAATAAATAACAATTAATATAAAAAATGGAACTGCATTAATACAATATATTGAAAAAGTAGCAAGGTAAGTAGATAGATATACATAAAAACGAAAATAGTGAAAATTAAATTATATATTTTATTATGACAATAATAACGTATATAAAAAATATAACATATAAAATACAATAACAAAAACATATTCTTTAAATAAAATAAACAAAATTGTGAAAATAATCACTACATATATGAAATAGAAAATAATGTTTTTATTGACTTTTAAATATGATTGTTTTGGTCAAAAATTGTCGAATGTTAGTTCCTTGAATATATGTAGAAACAGTCCTACTATTTACACAAAAAATTGATTACCTATAATAATTGTTCTTGTATTTATTTTAATTACAACAGAAATTTTTGTTTCAATAAAGAAAATTTGATTGTAATAATAAATGTCCGTAATTACATAAAAATAAATTGATTATTATCGTTGTTGGATTTAGGCGAGAAACTATTATCAGACTACAGGCGGTAAAATCGTAAATCCGTCGCTAATTAAAACTTTGTTAAAATTTTTGAATATAAAATTTACCTGTGAAACGACTTGCAACTATTTCTAATTTGTCTGTTTCCACACTGAGGAACAACACACTTTGCGGGCATTTTTAATAAATAGTGCAATAAGCGCTGAGAAAAACAACGTATAACGTCTGAGCTGAGCGCTCAGTTATAGTAATGACCGCCGACCTAAGCATTCAACTGTGTACGAGTAAAGTACGCGTTCAGCATGCGATGCGCCACTCTATATTTACTTATAGCTCGTTGGTTTCAACCCATTATGTTTTGGCGACGCAACGGTGACGTCAGAGACGAAACTTTTGAATTAATAAGTAATGATTTAAATGCTCATCTACTACAAAATATTTCAAAATTGTTTCACACCAGTCCAGCGGATCGGTTTGGAAACACACGAAACTGGTTCAACGCCAAAAAACGCTTATTGTTTACACTAAAGTAATATAAATTGTTTTATTGTAGATCCTCGGACGGCAAATTGGCCCTTAATGTCCAGTCCGCTTCCAACTCTAGCTATATGTTTATCATATGTATATTTTGTAAAGGTAAATAATAGTTATGTCACTATCAAGTGTGTTACAATATGTTTTCGTTTGCTATATCTTACTGAATTGAAAAATCAAATTTTATTCCATGACAATTTTTTTTTAACAAAGTATGATTATCCATTAAATTCGTTTATTCAATTTTGCTTTATAAAGTAATGTTTATTTGCTTGGATACAGACCATTATAGTTGTTGTTTATAAACAATTTTATTTCACTAGCGATTTTAAAATGTCAAATATCAACCAAAAGTGTTGGAATCAATTCAAATATTTAACGTACATATCCGCCATTACGCCTCAACAAGAATAAGAATGTTACAATTTTGTAATAACGTATATCTTTGATTGTTGGAATAAAATATTGTATGTCATATTGAGACGTTAGCCGCTAAAAACGGTTTCAAAATCATTTATTTCAAAGTGTATTATAAACAATTCAACCTATAGTGACTGTATATACATAGTGTGGCCAACCGCCGTCATATTTAGGCAAAATGCGCGGGAAATTTGAATTCATATGATGTGATAACTAAACAAAATTCGATAAACAATTAATGAAAGAGCATATTAAATGGAAACAAAATATTTATTTTCATTTTAAATCCTTTCAAAAAACTGTTTGCACAACCAACCGCCACGCAACCAGGCATCTAAAATATATACTTTAATATTAGACATTTTTTAGTAATTTTGACAGTTAACCTAAAAAAGATGTGATGTTAAAAAATATGTATATATTACTTTGAGTTATATATACAAATACACGGGTACTTTAATTATTTGCACTATCTAAAATATAAATATGATATAATTACCTTCAATTCACGTAACAAATCTGAAAATGTCACTCTGTCGGCATAATATCCGCCATATTTAGGCAAATTCGCGCCGACCAATCAAAATCGATCCCCCTATTGGCCACACTGGCTGGTAGCACAAGTCTGGTTCTAACACCGGTATCAACTAGAACCGTGTCAATGATTTGGCACAAACTTCAGGGTGGTTAATAAAATAAGAGTTGCCAATATACTGAATTAAGTCGAAAATGTACTGACAGCCATATTCAATAAATTTGACCTCATAATTTAAAACTGTTCTTCCTAGAAACAAGTTAAAAAAACAAATCATATTAAATAATTTTAAATAGTGTCGGCAGATTTATTGAATATGGCTGTCAGTAAATTTTCAGCTTGATCAATGTATTGGCAACACTTGTTTTGTTAACAAATCTGAAGTATGTGTCAAGTCGTTGACATGGTTGTGCTACCAGCCACTATGTATATAGAGTCACTATAATTCAACCCATGGCAACCACAGATCACTATGGCAACGCATAAATAAAACACACTCAGCAACTAGATAACCGTAAGCGATTAGCGACATTTCAAGATTCTGATTTCATTTATAAAAATCTTACACTCAAATCGGAGAAGTTTATTAGGGCAAAATTGAATAAACTGTGTTGTATTACACTCGTGTTTAAAATAAATGTTTAACTCGCGGGGTTAAGATGCTCGCGCGCTTGTGAGAACCGCTCATTAAACATACATTTAACCCGCATGTATAATAAATAACTGTTAGTAATAAAAAATATGAATTAATAGGAGTATTAATGAATGAATTTGTATACATTAACATAATCTATTAATAAACGGTCAACGGAAAAATATTATTAAAGCAATTTTTGTAATATATATTTTTTTTTCTTGTAGGTATTAGGTCCACGATTAATGGAGAATAGGAAACCATTACAATTAAAAAACACTCTTATAGTATATAATTTATTACAAGTAATATTTAGTGCGTGGTTATTTTATGAGGTAAGAAAAAATATATTTACATGTTATAACATTGATTAAATAATTGGTAACGCTATGGTAAATTTGCGTGCCACAATTTTATTTCACAAATGATATTGCTAACGTCTCATATTCGCAAAATTATTTCGAGAATAATTGAATTTAATTACAAATGCATTTTAGATTATTTTATAAATAGTTTAAAATTTCAGATAAAAATTCTGTCATTTAAGAGAGAAATGTTTTAATATAAATCTTCGTAGAATTAAATATTAAAATAATCATAGATGGCAGCAAAATAAATATCTGGCGCTCAAATTGAGGTACACAAATGCTTATATGGTTGCCAGTGTATGCATATTATTTAATCAGTGGTTATAATAAATATTAATAGTACATTCTTTGTACTATTTTTTTTCTATTTTGCGGCTTTTATGTTCTTTTTAAATAGAAAATCATAGTTTAAAATTTTATAGAATGATAATTTGACATTCTCCATTTCATTAAATTAAAAATACGTGAAACTAATTGAAATTACCGTCAACTCGTATTGGGTCCTTCACTATTTTTTTATTGCCATTGGCAGCCTAGATGTATAACTCAACCAGTGACCTCTATATAGTGTGTTAAAAAGAACCTAACTCGGAGTAGGCTATGAACAGAGAAACATATTTCTGATCATTATTCAATTCAAAAGTCAAATTGTCAAAATTGATCATTGAGTGTAATTTTCCCGAAATTCATTGTATCAGGGTGCAAAAAAATTTTTTCATTGCCCATTTTCTAATTTATTTCCATTCACCATTCCTAAAAAATGAAGAAAAGCTTTGATTTATGTAGATAACATTTTTGACTATATCACCTGTGAAACTACATTTAATTAAATGCTTTTATTTGAAATCGTCACTAAAGTAATCCAATATACGACGATTTCATGCACTAGCAGTGTTGCCAACCTTATGATAAATGCTGTATATGTAAGATCATTTGGGCAGGTGTACGATGTACGAACTAAATAATTCCGTTGAATAAGTTTGAGATAAAACACATAATTTTGAGCGTTCTTTACAATAACTTCAATATCCTAGGTTAGCATCATTGACTGACAGTGTTTGTAACCTAACCTATAAAATAAATATTCCTTAAGCCTGTATCCCACGATACAACATATCGGCAATTTATTGCAGTTAACGGCAACAGTTGCTCGTATGTGTAACAAAACGCCGTGTGCTAGGCAACTTTTTAGCTGCAATTAGTTTAGACGTACGCAGCTAAACTTTTTCGATAACGGCAACTTTCTAGGAGCAACTCGTTTGAGCGCATGCGCTAGATCACAGATGCAGCATGCAGCGACCAAAAATAACTTATGTTTGAAGCATCGTATCATCACGCAGGCGTCATTCTTGTCAAAATCATACTTTTATTTGTCAACAATACGTGTGCTCGCATATTAAGTACATACAGTGAAGACTAATATATTAAATAATAAACATGTGGAAGAGGAACTGATCAACCTCATTAAAAGTTACCCAGTTATGGGATGTTAAAGATCAAATATCAAAATTTCCCTATATCTGGTAGAAACATTAAACAACGTATTTCCCTAGATTTTAAAGGAACATACATTCCGTGGGATAGAATAATCGTCATGTTGACGATAGCGGCAACTCAAGTTGCTCGTATTTTTCATCGTGGGATATAGCCTTTACATTTTCACAATTTTTTGATTTCAAATAAAATTTAATATGCACCTCGGCCCTGAAGGTCTCGGCACATTCGTGCCTTGATACATGAATAACTATTTAATTGCGACACATGTTTCTTTGTCCATAGCTTACTCCGAGTTAGGTTTTTTTTTTAATACACTGTACATAATGGATCGGCGTCATGAATATTATGACTGTATTCACCAAACATTCTCTAACTTTTATGTATAAGTGGACCAACCAGATTTGATTACGTTTTACCTCTGTATCTAATGCAAAAATGTATTTAACCATAAATTGAATGGAAGTAAAATTGAATTACAAATGGAAATGACAAATAATGCCAAGCCAAGAAGACTTTTTTCTTTATCTTCATCGTCAATTTGTCGAATTCGTGCAAGCTGACGCATGCGTACTTGTCTCTGTTAGAAAAAGATAGTCTCTTCACATATCCACCTTAGACCAGGAATAGAGGGGAGACAGGGCATATTCACGCGTATATTTCCAAATCATCTCTGCGATTTTGACCCTTATTGAATCAGCTGGAATAGCTAGTCGACCAGTTAAATATTGTTATGTTACAGTTGACCAAATCTAAATAAATACTTGATTATCCATAACATAAATAAAACAATTTAAAACTAAGAAAACTATGAATCAAACTAAAGACGTATGTATTCAAGAACGTCAGAAGTCAAAATAATGATTGAGAACGTCGGGTGACGCTTGTTGATTTTGAAAACTTATTCGTTCGACTGCACACGTATGTAACACATCTGGTCGATTGGGCTATTGCAGCTGACTTTGACGTTTCAATAAGGTCGAAAGTCGCTATGATGATTTGGAAAGTCTTCTTACGGCGAAATACATAGCATGCCCTGTCTCCCCTCTATTCCTGGTCTAAGTCTCCACCATGATGGTTAACTGGATACAGTCCCTGTCATTCTAAAGATATAGGAGTCGCCGGTTCTTTATGTATACAACCACACTTGGCTTCTATCTGACAAGTTTTATTTGATTTTCTAACTTTTGATATAATATTTCAGCAAAGCAATCAACCTTAAAAAGTAAATTTGTTACAAGCTATTACAAAATTCGAATGATCCATTACGTGTTTGCTGCAATAGCTTCGTTACAGACGCAAAATAGAAAAGAATTAAATAATAAAATTATTAAGTTTAATATGTGTTGTGTTTGTTGATCGTGAGAATGTAAATTTCATAAAGGATTATTGTAAGTGCTGTAGATGTATGCTTGCTAATGTTGCTATTGATATTCACGACAGTGTTTGATGGGAGGTTGGCTGACAGAGTACAGCTGGCGGTGCGCTCCCGTGGACCACTCCCACTCACCGACCGCCATCCGAGTAAGTGGCTCTATCTCCACGCCAAACAAAGCCATGCCACATATACACAGAATATGGTGACGGTTTTAGGTAGCTGGCCAGACATCATTTGTATATATTTATTTCTATATAGCGGATTACTTGTTGATGGTGCTTGTGTAAATATTTTGTATATAGGAGTATATATGTATAGTGATGGAACGATGATACGGTTTGCATACTAAATCCGAAAAAAATGTTCCATTACTAAGGCCTGTTCTACAATTGAGTCATATGTTGGCTGTCGCTTGTCGTACTTAAGTCGTTGGACGTTAGCAACACACGACATTCCTCTCTACAATAGTCGCAAGAGTCATGCGGTGTAACGAACTGCTACTTTTAACTGAGGTTATGGATATTGTACCTTTTTCAATTTTTTTTTTTTTTTTTAATTTAATTGGAATATGGCTTCAAATAATAAAAAAGGAAAGACAAAAACCTCATATAACCGTCGATGTAAGGCAAAATTTTGATGCTCACTGAAAATTACTTTCATATTTCAAGTCAAGTGATCAAGTGATCACGAAGAATTTTTTTAATTTACAAGAATCTCTGTACAACAATTTTAAATACTTTTTAGTTTTCTTGCTCATAGAAACAGTATTATTTCCACATCTTAACTCTACCTTCTATTATAAAAGTTTTATACTACGTGAGTATTTTTTAACGTGAAACATTGGGTTTGTCATATCCATGGTTACTTGACATTTGATTGACAGCAATGTATTTGCCCGTTCCATTTAAAATGAAACATAGGGAACGAATTTCACATTTGATAAGACGTCAATAGAGGTTAATTTTGTTTAAATAATAGGGTATTTGACAATTTTTGGGGAAGTGTTTTAAATTGCACATATACACCTAATTATACATGCAAAATTATTATTATATACTTTTTTAATCGTTTATACATTTAAAATGAGGTTTTAAAATTTTTATTTCATATTTCCCGCTAAAACGCTCTTCTCGCTCATGATGTCACGATCTAGTAGTAAATACTTTGTAAAAATAAGAAGTTCTTTAGGATTTATCAGTATTTTCTTTTCTCTATGCACTACTTATTAGTTTTAGAATTCATTTTTTGAAGGAAAATACAGATAAACACTAAAGAACTTCTTATTTTTACAAAGTATGAGGTGCGGTAGGCCACGTGACTTTGACAAGTGCTTGTCGGGCCCAACATGGTTGCCAAGAATACGGCTTGTGTACGTTGCCTGTGTTGCCAAATAAATTTGAGTGTAAAATTAATAAATAAAATTGTAAAGCTAGTTATTATTAATGAATATCATGTTGTTTTACTTTTTAACACATAAACATAATTTTTAAAATATACAAGACGTTCAACTTTCACAAGTCGCATAATTTTTAAAAAATATTTTAAAAATTTAAGTTTATGTGTTAAAAAGTAAAACAACATGATATTCATTAATAATAACTAGCTTTACAATTTTATTTATTAATTTTACACTCAAATTTATTTGGCAACTCAGGCAACGTACACAAGCCGTATTCTTGGCAACCATGTTGGGCCCCACAAGCACTTGTCAAAGTCACGTGGCCTCCCGCACCTCATTTACATTTACTAAACTACTAGATCGTGACGTCATGAGAGACAATAGCGGGAAATTTGAAACAAAATTTTGAAAAGTATTTTAAATGTATTAACGATTAAAAAAAATATATAATAATAATTTTGCATGTATAATTAGGTGTATATGCGCAATTTAAAACACTTTCCCAAAATTTGTCAAATACCCTAATAGGGTACCTGCATTCTAAATTAAAATTGGTTGTAGAAAAAATATACTGTGCACCTTGTGCCCGAGTTGTTTTCTGACTGCGCTAAATTTCTTGCAATATTTAAATATAATACTTCTGTCAGATTCGTTCCCTATGTTTCATTTTAAATGGAACGGGCATATATATTGCTGTCAATCAAATATCAAGTCGTAACCATGGATATGACAAACCCAATGTTTCACGTTAAAAAATACTAACGGTATGTTGTATATTAATGAAAATTTGTCTCCAAATATCTTTTTGTTTCTTTATAAGTATATTTTGTAGCTTTTATCATAAATTACTACGTATTTTGTTGTACGTAATGAATAATTATCTCGTTAATTTTTACGTGACTGTCGTCGTGTCGTTCAGTGTCGTTGTCGTAGAAAGATGGGAAATGACTAACATGCAATCAAACATATTGCGCTCGCGTACGACATCCGACAGTGACAAACAAACGACTTATTAGTAGAACAAGCCTAATGAGTATGTATGTCTTACTAATCCATTACGATGACTGCAAGAATGACTGGCAGCCAAGTAAGTCTGGTGATACACAGCTTGTGGTTCCTTGCAGATAAGCATGTCTGGGTGGCTCACAGGATTGTACAATTATCGGTGCCAGCCGGTGGACTACTCGAATCACCCTAGTACATTACGGGTGAGTATCATTGTAAACCATCGTCATCATCAACAATGACTACTATTATCAAGACGTTTAAAGCTACAACAATTAACTCAATTTTTAATCTTCCAAATAAATAATGGAAGTTTCAAATAATATAAATATATTTTTTCGTATTTTGTACAGTAATGTACTATTTTAATGTACTCAAAATCGTACAGTAATGGGTTACTTTGCAACATAGCAACCGTTACTGCATAGCAACGGTTTTGTCATTAAAATACATTTTGATACAAAGAATGGGGTCATACAAAAAAAAAATATATTGATTTTTTTTATATAATTAAAAAAATTACATAATTTTATACATATATACATGGAAAATATGTAATATTCTTATACTTTTCATTCATGATTTTCTTTCTAAACATTTTGAGTCTTATTTTGTGACGTCATGGTTTTGTACACACATACAATGATAGTCACGCATACATATGTACTCGTACACGTACTGTACATGAATGTCAGCGCAGCGCAGAGATGTCACATTTTTCGAACATAACCAACATTTTCAAAGTAAATATCTTTGCAACAAGTTGTTTTTGTTTAAATGTAAGTACAAATAACGAAATGATCTAATAAATACAAATTATGTGTGATTTAGATATTCCTAAATCTCAAGATTAATTTCCATAATCAAATTATTAAATATACAATAAAAACAAAAGCACGAATACAAAATAACTTGCTGTCACGTTTGCTTTCAAGTCAAATAACATAAACGTCAAACGTAGTTCCATTTTTATTCGATAGGAGGGACTACGGTCACGGTCGCAAACCCATGACGTCATTTGAAATTTAATATAAACTTTAAAAAATTATTTCTGTAAAACTAGAAATTTATGTGACAAAATATATATTTCTGTGAGTGGTTTTAAGTATACTTTCAGAAAAAAAATTGGAAAATGTGGTATGACCCCATTGTTTATTTTTATTTTTTATTGTTTATCTTCTAAATCGTTTTCCATATTCTTTTTATCATCTAGACCCATCGTTTTGCAAATCAATCTCAAAAAATTATTTTGTTTGGAGGTTGTAAGGTAGAAAAAACAATAACTGTCAAGTTGCTATGTTGCTGAGAATCAGATTACTATATTTTTTAGGTGGTTTTTAATTCAATATATTATGCCGCAATAAATTCAAATTTTAATACTAATATAAAATACGAAAAAATAGTGTATGTACCGCGTCAGAAAACTGATTTGTCGGGTAAACTTTCACTTTTCTTAACTTGGAACGTAATATACTATTGTTTTACATAAGAAAATGGCAGATGGCGCTTAAGAAATGACCGTTGTACAGAATGTAAATCGAAATGTGGGCCGTTGGCGTTTAATATGGGAAATTAGTTTTTCTTTGCGCCAACGTTACCTAATTATTTTTTGCAAAAATAGGTCACATAAAAGTTTTAGAAATTTTCATTCTGCATATAAATCACTAATGCCCGTATTCATAAACACTCGTAAATTTTTTAAACGGTTCGTTATAATTTTTATCCAATAAAAACAGTCGACATTGAAAGAAAAATCGAAATTTTATTTGTCAAGTTTGATTTTATTTGTCAAAAATTATAACGAACCGTTTTGAAACTTTACGAGTGTTATGAATATGGGCATAAATCATTCGAAACGATTATTCTAGGCTCTTCATGTAAGCAAAAAAAATTAATGATAAAGTTACTTGTAGTCAAGGCAGCCATGGATTATGAAAAAAATAAACAATTGTGTAGTCATATCTAAAATAGTTTACATTTTTGTGTTAGTAATATAAATATAGTTTTTTATCAATCGACATTAATATTATTAATTAATTTTTTGACAGCTAGCAGTACGTAAAACCACTTTTTTTGCCTGTTGTTGCTATTTGTATAGTAACCGTTCAACAAACACATAGCATAATTTGATGGCGAAAACTTTCAAAATAGATATAAAAAATAATCACTAAATTAATTTTAATTATAAAATCGGCAAAAAATAATGTGTTCAACACCGCACCAAAAACTCGCATTCTAGTGCCTAGTTAAACAAATAACTATTTAATTGACAGTTAAAACAATGACTATAAGCTCACAAAAAACAGTAACTTTATTATTAATTTTTTCACTTACATGAAGAGTTAGAATAATCATTTTACTTGATTTAAAAGCAGAATTTAATATCTATAACTTTTATTTGAAAAATTTTTACATAAAATAATTAGGTAACGTTTGCGCAAAGAAAAAATGATTTCCCGTATTAAACGCCTATACAATACCTGAGTATAAAAAGTACACAGTCGAAATAAAAAACCATGGTTAAATTCATTTAATTTTGTCGGTTTTATTATTATTTTTTATTAACTGACAGATAACATTTTTTTTCGCTTTTGTAAACTCTCGGTGTACATTCTGATCAATTAGAGGGCAGAATTTATTTCCTTCTCTAAACCAACGCTAGCTTCTTACGTGAAACGAACTATAGTCGATATGAATTTAAAAAAAAAGATAGAAAATATCTTGAAGCCGCTTGAATTGTCGAGATAAATGTAGTCGTCATCATCATCATTGTATTTTCTAAATTCTTAAAAAAGTCCTTATTATCAGGATGAAGTAAACCAACCGCTTTCTCATACCTATGTAATTTTGCTTGCTTCAGCTTAATTAAGCATTTCTTAACAATTATTTAACCCACAAAATACACACATGAAGAAATATTTATTGCTAATTATTTTAATTCCTACTTACTGGAGAGGATGCAACACCTTGCACATCATGTAAGAATATATTTTTAATCCATTTCAATATTTTTGTTTCTAAATTTTTATTTTATTTCATTTCTCTATTACTTTAGAAACTTGAAAATTCTATAGATTTTACAATATGTTTTGTAATATATCATGTGTTAATTTATTTTTAATTAATAGATGGTGCACGCGTGCTGGTGGTACTATTTCTCAAAGTTTACCGAGTTCCTCGATACGGTAAGTAAGATACATCTGATATATTTGTGGCTTAATACAAGAATAACCAATGACAATTTTTTTACCAAAAGAACTAATATAGGCATTAGTGCAATAGATAGTTTAAATCACAGAATTAGCGGGCATTTGCAATCAATTAATTTTACTGAATATCAGGTTTTACAGAAAGGTACTGAAAGTTTCCTGTTGATTTCATTATTCATTCGCAAAAGTTTTAAATGTAAAATTTTCTTTATTGATTTAGAGATGGCACTGTCATTATTAGCTATCTAAAGTCACTAGATCATATAAAGTACCGCAATTTCATCCATTTTGATTCCAAAGTGAAGCGCGAAATTCAAAATATACATATTTATTGACCGCGTATTTTAAAATAATTCTTGGCCTACTAAGAAAACCAAATTGAATAATTTATATTATTATAACGAAAATCTGAAGACAAGTTATATAAAATTTATTTGTTATAAATAATATATTAATAATTATTTAATTTGTTTCAAAAGGGGAAGTAATGTAATGTATTTCAATAGTTAGTTATGAAAATGTCAATTGTTAATAATTATTGTTTAGAACTGAAATGTCATGTATGATTGTTTTCT
Organism: Ophonus ardosiacus; assembly: GCA_943142095.1. Classification (NCBI taxonomy): domain Eukaryota; kingdom Metazoa; phylum Arthropoda; class Insecta; order Coleoptera; family Carabidae; genus Ophonus; species Ophonus ardosiacus. The sequence goes on along the minus strand of OW964823.1, from coordinate 8,104,299 downwards.
GAATATTAAATTATATATAAAACTGAGATTATAACAAACTGTCATCCGCCATTTTGATTCCACAATGTACTTCTCTCTCTAACATATGGTCCATACGTATTGCGGTACTTTATATATCTAGTGACTTTATAGCTATCAGCTTTATCAGTATTAAGAATGTATTGTCAAACCGCATTAATGATAAAATAATTTAATACAACTGTTTCATTTCACTTACATTTCGGAAAGCTTCACTTGTAATTCAGAATAGTCAATTCAATTTTAGAAAGCGTGAAATACAAATAATCTGAATGAATTTGTTTTAAGGAAAAAGTAGATCATCCAATATAATGTTTATTAAGAAAATTACACATCTTGGCGTCATATATTGTAACAACTATTTGAAGCTGATGATGGTGGCGTTGAACCTCTGAAACGTCCAAATTAAATAATAAGAAATTTTATGAATAGACGAGATCTACACTACACTGGCAAGTTGTATTATTTACTGAATTAATGTAATTCCAAATAAGTAACGCTTTTGAATTATAAGTGAAAATGGTGTGGTTTAAATTCGACTTAAGATTTAAGCTTACAAAGAAAATATTAAACATATAAAAAACGCATTGCTTAATAAAACTTTGTACTATAACGGACTAGAGGCCTAAATTTAAGCAAAGGTTTCGCTAAACCTGAACTGAAATAACTGTCTTTAACGTTCATTTTCCCTAATGTAATTATGTTTGTACAATTAAGTGGTAATTACTAAGTTCATTAACCGTATCACAAACTTTTTTTAATTTTTTAATTTGACACGAACAGCAACCATAATCTTCTTAAATATTGGCATCGACTGTTATTGTATTAATCCACAGATATACGGAACTAATTTGCAATTCAATGGTTAAAAACTGGTTAAAAAAATTATCCAATAGATATAGATTTCACAACTAAAAATCCATTTATTTTTGTTATACAGGTGTTCATTTTTAAGTGGCCGCCATTGTGATCTCGAGAACTATAAGAGATACGAAGTTGGTTAAATTAGCAACGAATTTCTATTTTACATGGGTATTTCAATAATAAACTTAAAAAAAAAAAAAAATCAATCAGGGGTTCTCAAAATATGGATACGAACTTTGTTTTTAAATTTAATTCTGAATTCAGTGATGTAAAACAACGATTTTTTACAAAATGGATCATGTACGGCCAAGAATTTACAAAGATTGCGTTTTAGAGCACCTATAATATATAATATAGAAGTTGATGCTGATTTTTATAAGAATTTTTCCTTAAAGTCTATTAAAATATGATCCAAAATTTCTCAAATTTGGTATTAAAAACTTATATATAATTTGAAACAACATATTAGATTTTAACCATATATGATAAATCGGATGTAGTACTTAATTTGAAGCTCAAACAGATTTTTGAGGAAAAACAATAAAACAATCCAAAATTTCGTATTACAGTGATACTTTACTTAAAGCTCACTGCTATTTTAAACATGGAATTGGCGGGAGGTCATATGCTGGCCACATCAGATTTTTTTTACATATAATTAGAGTGCCCTGACAGAAAGAGTGAATACTTTGTTCTTTTAATTGATCATGAATGTAAACTAGACAAAATAATCACTTGATTCTTTCATAGCATTCTAATTCCGTGTGAAAAAAATTAACACGTATGCATTTTTTCCATTCATGGCATACTTATTATAGCCATATTTTAATCAAATTAGTATAAAACTTTACATGCATTTTTCTCAAAAAAAAAAAAATCGTTATGTAAGGGTAAATAAAAAATAGGTGTTTTCATTTAAAATAAAAAAATTGAGGCCCATGTTTTGAAAACCAATGGTCGAAAAAAATATTTTTTCTTTTCTTTAAATTTATCTCGTGAAATAGAAATTGTTTGCCCATTTAACTGTCTTTGTAACTCTTATAGTTCTTGAGATAGCAATGATGGCCACTTAAAAATGAACAGCTGTATATCAACATACTTTATTGGTTCAAAATTTTAACCAGTTGTTAGGCCCGATCATTTACCGATATAAGAACGCAAAAATACATATCTGTTGTATTTGTTAGATATTCTTCGTGTTGCGAAAGAAGAGTGATCACGTATCGACACTGCACGTAATTCACCACGGCTGCATGCCTATGTCCGTGTGGTTCGGAGTGAAGTTCACCCCCGGCGGCCACAGCACGTTCTTCGGATTACTCAACACATTCGTCCACATCATCATGTATGGGTATTACTTACTCAGCGCTTTAGGGCCACGAGTGCAGCCTTACCTTTGGTGGAAAAAGTATCTCACCACTCTGCAGATGGTAAGAAGGAAGACTCAATCTTCATTTCATATTTCAATTGAATTTGAACACAAATTAATGAGCCTGTTTCACATTTTTTTAAAATAATTTCAATTGCATTTTACGTAAATTCATTTCAAATTTTCAGTTTATCTTATATTCTTGGAAAAAATAAAATAGTTTAGAAAACACAATTTTGTAAAGAATCACATACCTACAAGGTTTTTGTAATTCCGTTTAGTTTCAACATTTTAAGAAAAAAAATGCATTCGGTGACAAAGTACTTATTGCAAAAACATTTTTCGTACAATGGGCTACTTGCGTGGTACCGAAATCCAATTTCTATCACTATGTACGTAATGTTATGTTGAAAACATATATAAAAATATAAATTTTATTTTTAAAAAATGATTTGTTTTTTGTAAATGAAGAAAGAAAATTTTCTGTGACGTCATTATATTTAGCTGGAGAAGGAAACCGTGTTTAATGTATAGATGGCATGGTGTGCGAGAAAGTTTTAATTTGAATTTGACGTTAGTTCATTTTTTTCTCTCTCTTGTCTCTCAAATACATTAATTACTTCACAAATAAACACATAGGTAATTACATATAATTTAAAATATCGATAACATACAGACAAACTAAAATACTAACCTCCAAACTATTGTTGAAACGTCAAACAGGAGATCTACATTACTCGTACAAACAAACGCTATGGCTCTAAGACCATTCATTGATGCGGCGTAATTCTACGTCATATATGGCGGGAATTCAAATAATCAAATTTCATTATTTTTTTTCTGGCTAATTAATAAAAATTTTGTCAAAAGAAAAAATATGGGTAGCAAGTTTTTACCTGCTCTTCAAAAATATTAAATAAAAAAAAGGTACGCAAGTAGCCCATTGCGGAATAGTTTGAGTAGAATTGTTAACACAGAAGTCTGAAGGTTCTTTCTAGGAAAATAATGCTTTCCCGCGTACTACAATTAAGTAAAGAATTGCTTTGTTTCTTTCAAAAAGGCTCCGGTGGCTCAATGGTTAGAGCAACGCCTCTTGTCATGAGTGTGCTTGGGGTTCTGGGTTCGAATCCCACTAAGGCATGGATGTTTGTGTATGTGAACCTACTCAGTAATTGGGATTTAATCCTGTTGATAGGTTTAAAGAGATAAGATTATTTTTGAAAAAAGCGAGTAGCAGAAATCAATTTGAAAATTACTATTTTTCTATTTAAATGAACAAGTGTTCCGTCCAAAGTTTTTGCTCACAAAAGTGTTCCACGGTTTTGAAAAGATTGCGAAAACTGCCTTGGCAAACAATGGAGTTCTATACCAATTTTTTTTCTGTAAGAACAGGATGAACTAAGAATTTTAGTGCAAAGCAAGATATGATTTTAACTGATAGTTCTAGACGGTACAAATTTTTCATGTTTGCATAGCTGAAATATTTTTATAAATGAATGTATACGTTATACTCATGAAATTATTATTAAGCATAAATAACAAATAAAATGCATTTTTATTTCCTAATAAATTATAGAACTTTGTAACAGTTCGACCTTTGTTCGATTCGATCATCATTTGACACATAGAAAACACATCAACGAGCTATAAGTAAATATAGAGTGGCGGATGAGCGCTGCTGGCCGTACACACTTGGACGCCATGTCTACTATAACCTGCCAGGCAGGTTGCAGCCTACCAGTAATATTTCTGAATTATTTTTAACGAAATAATTTACCTTTTATGTTAGAATTATAAATATAAATAATGCAATTTGTGGCGAAAAGTTTTATTCTGACATATATCATATTTCGAAATAAATAAATAAATTAATGCATATTTAGTTTCACAGATATATAATATGGATGATGTGAAACTATTGATAAATTAATATAATTTAAGAAGTTTTACTGTGAATCCTTATTTTGTTATAATATTTTTAATAATAAATAACAATTAATATGAAAATGTAACTGCATTAATACAATATATTGAAAAAGTAGCAAGGTAGGTAGATAGATACATAAAAACGAAAATAGTGAAAATTAAATTATATATTTTATTATGACAATAATAACGTATATAAAAAATATAACATATAAAATACAATAACAAAAACATATTCTTTAAATAAAATAAACAAAATTGTGAAAATAATCACTACATATATGACATAGAAAATAATGTTTTTATTGACCTTTAAATATGATTGTTTTGGTCAAAAATTGTCGAATGTTAGTTCCTTGAATATCTGTAGAAACAGTCCTACTATTTACACAAAAAATTGATTGCCTGTAATAATTGTTCTTGTATTTATTTTAATTACAACAGAAATTTTTGTTTCAATAAAGAAAATTTGATTGTAATAATAAATATCAGTAATTACATAAAAATAAATTGATTATATTCGTTGTTGGATTTAGGCAAGAAACTATTATCAGACTACAGGTGGTAAAATTGTAAATCCGTCGCTAATTAAAACTTTGAGTTAAAATTTTTGAATATAAAATTTACCTGTGAAACGACTTGCAACTATTTTTAATTTGTCTGAGGAACAACACACTTTGCGGGCATTTTTAATAAATAGTGCAATAAGCGCTGAGAAAAACAACGTATAGCGTCTGAGCTGTGCGCTCAGTTATAGTAATGGCCGCCGACCTAAGCATTCAACTGTGTACGGGTAAAGTACGCGTTCAGCATGCGATGCGCCACTCTATATTTACTTATAGCTCGTTGAAACACATACTAACGTACTTTGACAATATTTTGACTATAAACTATGGCGATGGATGGCGCTAGTGTTTGTCCATTGACGTTTTCTTAGAGGGCGGGAAAACAAGACGCGCAAACTCGCTTTTAAAATGGCTTAGGACGTGTTACATAAGATCAATTATTAACCGACTTCAATCGCTTGTAGATTGCGAACTAATTAATATTTAAACAAAAAAAAATCGCTAATACGCATTCATTTGCTTATATTTTCAGTGTTTTATCTAAGGTAGTTGAAATTTGATTATGGCATAGTACCTCATTATTGATGCGTCATTAAAAATAAAATTCCCGTTTTCCATTTTCATAATCATTGTGTATGTCTTTATAGGTTCAATTCGTACTGATCATGGTACACGCGTTCCAACTGTTATTCATTGAGTGCAACTACCCTCGCGCCTTCGTTTGGTGGATCGGCATGCATGCGGTCCTCTTCTTCTTTCTCTTCAACGAATTCTACAAGCAGACGTACCACAGGAGGCCAAACAAGAGCAAAAAGTCTGCGGCAGTGAACGGAGTCTCGAACGGAATAACGCCAACCGTCACGAGTAAAAGCACCAGCACAAAAGTGTCGGATTATTACATAAACGGTGAAATCTCAGGTATACAGCATCGTACAGTCAAATGATGAAATGCAATAATTTAAAGCAAAATATCAAAATCATCCTGCCCATTGATCTCTATACATATCTGGATACAGTACCAAATGACTTTTGTGACTAATTGAACACCGCCATGCTCGTGCATTTCGGTACAATTGTAGTTTGAGATCCAAACCTTCGTAGTTACCTTAAAGTTGAAAGTTACGTAATCTTTTAGGACATTTTCTAACAAATTTGATGGTGTTATTCGCAATGTTCTATCTCATTACGAACATTTGAAAATTCACATTTTTCGAAAAAATCACCTCAGTTAAATTTCTTCACAATTTTTAACTTTAACTGCTCATATCTCTGTACTTATCGAAGACATCTTTCTGATTTTTTCTTATTATTATTTATTTATGTTTATGTAATAAAAATATATTTGTTTCTAAAATGAAAAGAAAAATAATAAAAACTATCATTAGAACACGTTTGTTTTGGATTTTGCAGTACAAAAAACACTAAAAGGCGGATTTATGCAGCCATTTTCATTTACATTTTAATTTAATTTTCATTTTATTCTCATTTATAATTTTTAAATGTACCTATTCATATAAAAATATATAACAAAAATAAATGAAAATGAACGCATGCGCACATATAAAAATATGCTGACATATGATTAACGTTATAACCCGACTTTCATTGGAATAAAATTTATTAATAAAAATATTCAACAATAGTGACAGCGAAGAAGTTATGAGTTTAGTTTTAAACGTGTTATTGCAATAAAAAACCGTAAAAAGAAACGATATCGGAGATACATAATGACAACCAGCTGATCAACTCAAATTCTCGTCCCTGTCATGTCGTACACGCATGCGCCATTTATAATTTTCATTTATTAGATAAAAGTTGGCCATCTTTAAAAATAAATGAGAATGAGAGATAAATGAAAACGTAAATGAAAATGGTGTATGCATGGCTACATTGGTTTACATGCATTTCAGGGTTGGCCTGATTTAAATCAGATGATTTTTTTAAAAAAATCACTGATTTTTATTACAGATGAAAAAAAAAATTCAAATTGTAATAAAAATGAATTTATTTACTACAAAAGTAAAAATAAGAACAAAAATATGGACTGTATTTGAATTCTAACAGTTTACTGATTACATGTTTTGACCTATTTTATTTAGGTATGTATTGTTTAAAAAGACGCGCGCTCGTGGGTACGTTATATACTAAATTTATGCAAAAATTCAAATTCATCTTTTAGGGTTTATTACAGATTTCGTTTTCGTTTATGAAATAAAATATTTATATTGCTTTTAGAACAATTAAAAAAGTACAATAACACCATTAGATCTTTAAAAATAGAAAAAAATCAAAAAATCATGATTTATTTGATTTTTTTAAATAAATCAATGATTTTTGATTTTTTTAAATAAATCATGATTTTTTCCAACCCTGATACATTTATCTTTTAAATGAAAATGGCTGCCTTAAGCGAGAAACTTTTCGTATTTACGAGATAGACCCTAATATACAGCGAAGTTGTACTAAATGAATTAAACAAGTTTTTTATTTGAAATTTTTTTCCATAATCTTCACCAGTTTCGAAAAAAACGAACAGAGGGTAAGTACATCGTAATGCGTGCGACTTTGCGCTCATCCCAGACGTGTTGTAGTCAATTTACTCTATGTAATTACGAAAAAAATTAAATGAGGTTATTTTAACGAAAAAATTGAATTTTCAAATGTTTGAAATGAATAACTCCATCAAACTTGCCGGAAAATTTTCTACAATATTACGTAACTCTTAATTTTAAGGTAGATAAAAAGGTTTGGATAAATTAGTCTCGAAACGGTGTATTTAACATGGCCGCTATACACTATTCAGATATGTATAGAGTTGAGTGATCCTGCCCCTTTGTCTCTGCCCTACCACCGCCGTTTTCAAGCACATCATGTTCTGTTCACTTTAGTCCCAGTGCAGAATAAGTGGGAGAATACTTTTATACGAGAATTTGTTATTGCTTCTTTTATCCTATTATTATGTTGGTGCAAAAATTATATTTTTATACATTAGAAATTTAGGGACTATATTATATTGTAAATAGCTATATTGTTTTTGTTAGATATTGTTACTAACAATAAATCTCTGGTTAATTTTAATTATTTGTACATAAAGATGTAAATTTTCATTATAAAAAGGAAATAATATGTAATGAAGATTTCGTAAAAATATTAAAAATGTAATTTATAAATTGTGGAAGAAGAATTAAAAGACTTTTACTTAAAATATTTAGTTTAAAACAAACATATTGTATGTATATTTTGCGTACCTAAGTGGAAAGTACTGATTTATTTGACAGTGTTACAGTGGTAAATTATCCTAACATTAAGTTATTATTTATGTGGTAATTTTACAATGTGTTAAAACGATAAATATTAATCATAATATATTTGTTTGTTAGAAAATACAAAGACAGGCCCGTATTACAAACCTACTTTATTTATAGATTGCTTTTAAAAAAGAAAAGAAATAACGATAATGATTTTACATTTCACAATTTAGTAGAAACGTTCAGATAAAAGAAAATTTTTCAACTAGATTTTAAAACATTTTACATTACAAACAATAAGTAATATTCGTGAAACATAAAGTTTACATTTTATGTGCTTTTAAAATACAACTTACTTGTTTTCGTGGATAAATATATGTTATAAAAAAATAAATTTAGCAACCACCTGTATACAGGGTGTTTCACTGAAACTGGACACCTTGGTTCTTTTTCTTTATTATTGGGATTATAAATAAAAAATGTAGTAGATAGAGGGGGACATACACTAAAAAAAAAAAAAAAAAAAAAAAAAAAAAAAAAAAAAAAAAAAAAAAAAAAAACAGTGGTTCTCAAACTATAACATAATATTTTTTTAATGGAATGGTATATAACTAGGCCTATAGTGACTGTATATACATAATGTGGCCAATAGGGGGATCGATTTTGATTGGTCGGCGCGAATTTGCCTAAATATGGCGGATATTATGCCGACAAAGTGACATTTTCAGATTTGTTACGTGAATTGCAGGTAAATATATTATATTTATATTTTAGATAGTGCAAATAATTAAATTATACGTGTATTTGTATATTTATAACTCAAAGTAATATATACATATTTTTAACATCACATCTTTTTTAGGTTAACTGTCAAAATTACTAAAAATGTCTAATATTAATGTATATATTTTAGATGCCTGGTTTCGTGGCGGTTGGTTGTGCAAACAGTTCTTCGAAAGGATTTAAAATGAAAATAAATATTTTATCCATTTAATTTGCTCTTTCATTAATTGTTTATCGAATTTTGTTTAGTTATCACGTCACATGAATTCAAATTTCCCGCGCATTTTGCCTAAATATGGCGGCGGTTGGCCACACTATGTATATACAGTCACAATAGCTGCATTCTTTTTACCAATATCTCACCTCACTTGTTCTCAAAGTGAGGTGAGATTGAAGTGAGGTGAGCTGAGATAGTTGCTTAGCAAATAGAACGCAATTTAGAGAAAGAACGGAATATCTGTTTATCATATGTTTTATTTATCAGTATCTTGACATTTTCATTTTGTTTTTGAATTTATTTTAAATATCTAACAAGGTGGACCTGCTAAGACGATGAAATGTCAAAGAATAAATCTGCCTTGTACGAATTTTCATTGCAAATAACATTATAAAACAATTCAATTTATTTATTAAATTTATAATTAAAGAAATACAATTTCACTTATTAATATTAAATCATCAACATTAACACTTTCTTAAATATTCATTTTTAAATAAAAAATAATATTGAAAAAAGACCCCCACTCCTCAACTGAGGTGAGACACTCAACAAGCATCACCCCGCTAGGTAGCTCAGTATCGGCAAGGGGGGAGGAATCCGCCTCACTTCATCTCATCTCAGTTGGGACAAATAGAACTGTCAAAATTACTGAGTCAACTGAGGTGAGCTGAGATGAACTGAGATTGTGTGTAAAAAGAATGCACCTTATAACTAGGCCCATTCGACAGAATATTTTTTCTACAACCATGTAATCATTTTATATCCTTGAGTAACAAAATATTGAGAAAAATTCAATCGAAATTTAAATAAATTTTATTTTTATAGTTATTTTTCAGTAGGCTATGTATGAAAAACACTTGAGCTTAAATTAAAACAAAACAAATATTTCTTAATAACTTCAGGAATTTGACGGTACCTGCTAGATGCACTTAGAACATACGTTGAGAAAATTTACAAAGAAAAGCGCGGGATCAAATATTTGAAGTAATAATTTGTTTTATTAAGTTTGAGGACAAATTAAAATAAATTCATGTATAAATCTACAAGACTCTTCCAAAACTAACATCGCATTTTCATTTTTCATGTCTACTGCCAACGGATAATATCCATGATTCTTGAAAATAATTTTAATATTTGCATTATAACACTTATCTTCTAAATTCTTATAAATCGGCGCAATATTAAATGTGTTCACCGAAATATAAACATCATCTCCATATTTAATTCTGTCACAAAAACTTCCACGTCCGATAACTTTATTATTGCAAGATATTTCAACTAAGATGCATTCATTATAATGCGTTCTATGCGAAACATTATCGTATAAAATATTGGCTGGATTTATTTGTGACGGCAGTACAATCATTTTGATTATAGCACGAACATTTTCGTCAGTTTCAAAAACTTTGACGTTGACTGAAAAGTTATCATTATCTGAAGTCACTGCTAGATAATCTGTACCACAAATTGGAACTCTGTGTTCTAACATTCTTTCCGAACGGATAGGGCTTACAAAATTTTCACAAGTATCGCTAAAATAGTTGTATTCCAGTTGTTGTAATTCGGTTTGCGTCAAGATTTTAGTTCCTAAATCAGTTAGAAATAAATCAAAATCTGTTTCAGATAATGATAATATTCTTAACTGTGGTAAAATTCCATACTTATCAAGTTCTAAACGAATATTTGAATCGGTTGCTAAATGATTTTCAGCCCATTTAATAACCATTTCAATGATTTGTAACTCGGAATTTATTTTAATAATATCTCGGCTTAATAAAAACTTCATAGCTTCAGGCGATAATTGTTCCAAGCCTTCATGTTCAATCAGTTCTTCTGAATGTTCTAACGCCAAACTTAAACACGCTTCTTTTAGAACTCTACTGTTGTATAAACAGGCCAAGTTTAAAGCTGGCCATAGTTCATCCAAACTCTCGGGTTCAATTCCCGCGCAACAGAGTTCCACTAGATCAGTCATTTCGAAAAAGGAAGCAGCTTCAATAACATCCTGGGCTTCTTCTATATTTTCTATATCCATATCTTGAAGATAAACGTGTTTTAGAATAAGATGTATCACTCGAAAACTGTAGGGAACTTCTACTAGTTCAGTTTGAGAAACTTCTGCATCTAAAAAAGTTTGCAAGAATATACAGGTATTTATTTCAAATGGGCCCCAATTACTATCTCCAGAATTATAAGAGCTACAAGGACAGTTAAATGAGCAAACAATTTCTATTTCACAAAATAAATTTAAAGAAAAGATTGCTTCGATTAGTGGTTCTCAAAATACGGGTCCTATTTTATTACCTTCCGTCACCTTTAGGTAAGGAAGGTATTGTCTTTGGTCAAAAAAATCGTTGGTGAGTTTTTAATGAATAATCACGTTTTAGGGTCCCTAGAATACGAATTTACTGTTTTTAAGATGATGTCTGTATGTATGTATGTATGTATGTGTGTGTGTGTGTGTCCGTGTGTGACAAATTTTTCTCCGACGATAACTCCAATACTACAATTCTAAAAATTATAATTCTTTCGTATTCCTCTTCTTTACATCCATATGAAGAGCTGATTAGATTTTGGTTATAATTGATCCACCGGAAGTACACTTATTTGAAAACAGTTTTTATTGAAAAAACGCAGATAAATATCATTTTTCGACATTTTGTGATTATCAGTATGAAAAAATATCATTCTCTATACGTTTTCCTTCATATTCAATAGATACAGAGTTATAGAGACATTAAGAGAGATTAACTTTCAAAAATTAGTCAGCTTTGCTAAAATTATGGAAACAGCAGAAATATTCAAAAAAAATTAATTGACAGATGTCAGTGTCAAATGCAAAACCAAAGTTGAAAGTATCGGGTCAGAAAGTTATATGTGAATGTGATAGAGTGTCCCTCGCAAGTGACTTGCAGTTGCAGCCTCGCCTCAAGATTGGAATTTTCAATATCGGAAGTACGAGAAAGGCCAAAGAGAAGATGGAAGGACTGTGTAGCAGAAGATTTGAGAGAGGAAGAATTGTGTGAAGAAGATGCGTTGGACAGGAATGAGTAAAAGAGAAGAGTAAGAAACAACGACCCCTAATATAATAGGGAAAAGAAATTTCGGTATAGAATTTGTAAAAAATAGTGTGTTCGTGTTACAATTTTACAGGATATACAGAATCTTTTTCAAGGAACTTTTGGTATGGGATATGTACAAAATACATCGAATTGACGGGTTTTGTGCTGGCCACAACAGATTTTTTTATATGAGAAGATATATTATTTGTTTTCTTATTCGTTGGAGAATTTAATTCTAAATTCAGTGACATTATTTTATATCCTTCCATAACGATTGTTTGAAAAAAGTGCATACAGGGAATTTATTTGAACATGCAACATATGGTCAATCACTTCCATGGTTACTCACTATTGTCAAAAAATGACATCAATTAAAATTTGTCCATTTTAAAATGCAACATACGAAATTTATAGTTTTGTATTATCAAAACTAATTTCCAATAAATTAGCCTACATACGATTAACAAAATATCAAAACATGAATGTTGTACATCTTAACAAACTTTAGTGTACAAAAATTCATAACTTTCATGTAAAAAATACCCCCATTCACACTGAGGCAATATTCTAGTCGGTCGTAATAAGAATTGACAGCATTTGTGATGTGTTTTGGAGGTATCTTCTGTGATGCAATACTATTTATAATGTTGCATTTTAAAATGAACAAATATTATATTGCTGTCATTTTTTGACAATAATGAGTAACCATGGAAGTGATGAACCGTAATGTTGCATTTTAAAATAAATTCTCTGTATAAAGTTTTATATCAATTTGATTTAAATATGGGTAAAATGAGAGTGCCATGAATGGAAAAATGAATATTTGTTAATATTTCTTACATAGAATTAGAATGCCATGAAAGAAACACGTGAACAAAATATTCACTTCTTTCTGAAAAGGCATTCTAATTATTTGTTAAAAAGTAATGTGTTCATTTTTTCCATTCGTGGCACTCTTATTGTAACGAATGAGGAAATAAAAAATGTATGTAACCATTTAAAATAAAGTTGGGCCCCATATTTTGAGAACCACTGGTCTAAAAAAATCATTTGTCTTTCCTTTACATTTGTCTCATGAAATAGAAATTATTCGCCCATTTATCCGTCTTTGTAGCTCTTATAATTCCCGAGATAGCAATATTGGCCCATTTAAAATGACCATCTTGTACATGTATTACAAAAATGAATTAATGTATACCTAGAAACATTTGTTCCATTTTTGGGCTAGCAGCCGCTAAAATTAACTTATGCGCCCTAATTTCTTTTTCTTCAACTAAAAACGAACAGTCAGAGTATAAACTAGATTCAAACATACTTCCTAAACGTTCAGAAGGCGAAATTCCATTTAAACGACTTGAATCTAACTCTGAAGTATCTACAAATTGTTAAATATTAACTTAAAAATATAATAAATATGATTTACAAACCTTTTAGTTGATTGAAACAACTTTTCTGGTAAATCCACCCAAGTTTTGGTCGCGGAGACTCCATTATTACATACAAAAATGTACTGCTGTTACGTCTTATTATTTATTTAATTAAATATTTGTTAATATGATAAGGAAAGTAGCTTTACACAATGATAAGTTAATTGATAATATGTTTTTCAATGATAATAAAAGCAAGTGGATGCCTACTTAATTTTATTCAATATTCAGTAAGTATAACAATACATTTTACCTACATATATATTGCGATGTTTTGTCTTTTTACATATAAATGTAATATAAATAAAAGTTCATGAAACATGGACAGAATGTTTTGATTGTATTTCTATGTACAAAATAATTGTTTAATGCCCGATTGCACCGCTGACACATAAAGTGTTCCTTAAATTGATAATATCGTATCGAACGAAACGAAATACCAAATGGAAAAGTGAATATTGCTGTCAAAATTTCGATTTGCATTTTTTACCTCCCGCTACCCTTGGTAAGGGAGGTATAGGGATCGTGCTAAAAATCGCATATCGAGATTTTAGTAAATGACCACGTTTTAAGGTCCCTAGAATCCATTTTTAACATTTTCACGATGATGTCTGTATGTGTGTGTGTGTATGTGTATGTGTGTGTGTATGTGTGTGTGTATGTGTATGTGTGTGTATGTATGTATGTATGTGTGTGTGTATGTGTGTATGTGCACGAATTTTGTTTGCACTCTAACTCAAATACTATCATTCAGAAAATTCTGAAACCTTGTATTTTTACCCTATTCTAATAGGAATAGAAGCCATTAGATTTTGGTGTAAATCGGATAAACGGAAATGGTACTTTACTTGAAGCTCAGAATGGTTTTTCTTCAGAAAATACCATTAAATGCCATTTTTTCGAATTTCATGTCTTATGAAAATTAAAGATTATTAAATTTTCTACAGGAATACATTAATATTTTTTCCATATATTTTACAGATAAATTTTAAAATAATTTTTTTAAAAAAATCCCGTAGCCTAAGATAAACACAATTTCCAATCATTTCTTTGTTACAAAGTTCATATTTCAAATGAATGTAACTACAGGTGAATGTCAGAGAGTGAAATAATGGGCGCGTTCAGTAGCACTCAGCAACTGAGTTGCTAAACAGCTAAACTCAACTGAATGATTTGCTGAGTTTATGATTACTGTCATCAGCTGAGTCAACAATTCAGCGCATTTGAAACGCGCTGATTTGTGTCAGCAAATGTTAATTTATAAAAGGTTAGATGTCAAAAATGGAATTAAATAATAATTTATATGAATATAATACGTATACCACGTTCAAAATGATTTAATTGAAGAGATTGTACAACATTTGATAGTATTCATCCGATTATTATTTTTAAATGATTAATTACATCGTCGTCCAACTATTCATTTACAATTAGGTTGAAATCTTTCATGATTTCTAATACTCAAACTAAAAATAAATATTGGAATGAAGTAGAAAGTAATTTATCACTGTATGTATATTGACAGGTGATAGGTAAAATTTTTCATCACTAACTCAACATGTTCAGCAGTACGCTAAAATGCTTACATTATTGCTGAGTTGCTTACTCAATTGCTGAGTGCCACTGAACGCGCCCAATGAAACGTTACGGCACTTTTTTCACACATATTGCAGACTGTGCATGCGGTGGAATCTCTTAGACAAAGCGGACCAACATTATAACTTTTCTTCCCCCGTTTAGATGGCGCTAGTATATAAAATTTTATTTCAAATTTGAAAATGACAGCTTACTAACAGCTCGATTGTTATTGAATTAATATATTTTTTAATTTAGTTGTGGTTTTGTTTATTTATGATATATACACATTTATTTGTGGTTGTTTGTGATTACTTGTGATATAAACAGTAATCAATTTATCACCAGATATTTGATTTGTGTGAAAAAACTTTTGTGAAAAAGACATCATGCCGTACATCAATTACTGTATTCCAGATTGCATTGCGACATGTGTGTATTATATGTGCACTTTATTAGTTCTTAGATACATAATTAGTATTTTGTAAGCTCGGTATTAATTGTTGATATATTTTACAGATGTTACTTTACATCGATTTCCAAATCCCAAAAATTATTTACAAATGTTCAACACCGAATATTAAATGGGAAGAAAATTTTGTAAAATTGTGTAATTAGCGATAATAAAAAAAAAAATAGCACAGAAGAAATACGAAAAATGATTAAAAAATAAAAACTTTAACAAGTAAAACAGTTTGTATTAATTTACTATTTCAATCATTTTATTATAAATATATAATATAACTCATATAATTTAATAGCTTAATATTTGATATAAATAAATTTCAACATACGCTCATTGTGAGATCTTCAAATTTATTACCAAGCGTTAATTGTTGAATTCGAATCATTTCAAAATTCCCGCCTCCTATACATAAAACTTCTTCTTCCCATGACCACGGGGCGCTGTACTTATAGTACCGGTTTGCAGCATTACAGTTTCCTATCTATAATAGTGTCTGTGATCTGTGCTGTAATGTATTTATTTATGTTTTGCGCTGAACGCACCCAGTCTGCACAAAGGTTACGGTGTGCACTGAACGAACGAGATAGATTGAATAAAAAAGAATGTAAAGTTTCATTTAATAAAAGAAAGGACTATTAAAAAGCAAGCGTGTTTTATTAAAAATAGCAGATATAAATAACTATTATGCAACGAGAGTTAAAAGTATAGTCTTATTTAACGAATAGGAAAGTTTGACCGAACGACCGGCAGGCGAGTTCGTCAAATCTCTATGAGTGAAATGAAATGACACTTTACTCGAGTTACATACAATTTTTTTTTACGTTTGCAATAAAAGTGTGAAAAAAAGTGCCGTAACGTTTCCTTATTTTACGATTTTGCGTTAAAAAAAGTGCGCTTTTTTCACACTTGTGTTAAAAAAATACATACTTTATAAATCCATTTTAATGAAAAAAATTGTACTTTTTTTAACAGATGTAAAAAAAATGAAATTAAAATGTTATATGAATCCATCAATAGTGTTATTTTGTTACCATTTTATTTCACAGTTACTATTGAATAAAACGAAAATAACTGACATGATTTATATCCCACTTAAACGATTTTTTTTATTTCAAGACGCTTGTAGTTTTCAATATTTAAGATAAACCTTCATGTTTGTTTTACGTAGATAGTTATAAAATTTTATTACTTTTTCTATGATGATGTTCACCTGATTCACACTAGAAAAGAACAAGAACTTTCCAAATATATCACAGTTACAGGTTACAGCTCTCATAATTTTCTAACCATAATTTTGATCATGATGATACTGATAAAATTATATTCAAATTTCTTGCTCCTCTATTTACAATTATCATTTAAATCTATATGATTCACAAAAAAGTATATTTTCTATTTCTAATTTTATTTCACTATTGTAATCTTGACTTAACCAATGAGAAATTTGACAGCTTCCGTACAGCTTCCTTGTACTGTTTCAAAATACGTAGATAATTTTTGATATTCCATGAAAGAAACCAAAATAAAAACACTCAGTAAATAACAAATTTTTACTAACTAGTTTATAGTTTATATCTAATCTGCTAAATATAATGAAGCCGTTTGTGTTCCAGTTTATAAAATTTTGATATATTTATTTTCGTAATAAATTAATAAGCAACGTTTAACTTGTAAAATATAAATCTTGCATTTTTTGTTAAAAAGCAATAAGATTTCAACTAATTTTCTTCCGTTTTTGTGCAATAATTAACGTAAGCAATATTTTGTGCGCCTTTTATTTTTTAATTGTCAGAATTCATAATCAAAAATGTTTAAAGTCAAGTTTTACGAAGACATATTAAAGAGAAAGAAAATATTTATAATACTTTCATTATTTTTCATATTATTCACATGGCTATTTTTTTATTTTAATTACACAACATATTTTCTTAATTCTGCGCATTTACCGTACAAATATAAAAGCTCAAGAAATAATTTTGCAAGAGATTCAAGCAATAATTTCGATGAAGATTTGAGCAATTTCTTAAATTTGCAAAACAAAATGATATTCCAAGGAGAAAAAGTTGTTCATCTTGATTTAAAAGGCGCTCCACCAAAGATTTCATACTACAAACAATTCTTCAAACTTCTTGCGAAATTAGGAGCAACTGGAATAATAATAGAATATGAAGATATGTTTCCATATCATGGTCATCTTTTGAGTAATGTATCAGCTTCTAATGCTTACACGTTAAATGATATTAAAATCATTAATAATTTAGCAAAGAGCATGAATCTTAAAATCATACCACTTATACAAACATTTGGCCATATGGAATTTATTTTAAAATTAGAAGAATGGAAACATTTACGTGAAGTACCAAAGTATCCTCTAGTCATATGCCCATCGCATAATGAAACATTAATAGTGATCAGAGAAATGATAGAACAAATAATAAAAGCACATCCAAACTCCAAAATGATTCATATTGGAGCAGATGAAGTATATTTGCTTGGAGAATGTGATAGATGTTTTGTTAAGATGAACATTAACGGATGGACAAAACAAAAACTATTCCTTCATCACGTAACCACTGTAGCAAATTTAATCAAAGAAAAATATCCAAATATGCGCATTTTAATGTGGGACGACGAGTTTAGAAACGTAAGACAAGAAGATTTAGAAAAATGGAAGATTGCTAGTCTTGTCGAACCTGTTGTTTGGAAATATACAAGAAATGTTGATTCGTTTTTAAGTTCAAGTTTGTGGGATATGTACGCTAATGTTTTTCCAAGAATATGGATAGCTAGTGCGTTCAAAGGAGCTACTGGAAGCGATAAATATACAACAGACATAGAATACCACCTGGACAATCATAAATCCTGGATGGATGTAGTTGCTCAGTATTCACAGAAAATTAAATTTGAAGGAATTATAGTAACAGGATGGCAGCGATATGATCACTTTGCAGTTTTGTGTGAATTACTTCCAGTAGGAATACCTTCCTTAGCAATGAGCTTATATTTAATTCAAGGTTATATTGATTCAACTTTAGTGCCTCCACAGCAAGTTGCAAGTCTTTTGCAATGTGAGAACCCTTACGCACTTTTAGGTAAGGTTGCCCTCATATCTCTTTTAAAGAGAACATGTTCTGTTTTTTTTCTCCGATCATTTTTACCTTCCGTCACCTTTAGGTAAGGAAGGTTAGGTTGGTTAAAAAATTCGGTGGTGAATTTAATGAATAAGCATGTTTTAGGATCCCTAAAATACAATTTTACTAGTTTTACTGTGTGTCCGTGAGTGACAAATATTTCTCCGACGATAACTCCAATACTACAATTCTAAAAATTATAATTCTTTCGTATTCCTCTTCTTTACGTTCATATGAAGAGCTGATTAGATTTTGGTTATAATTGGTCAACCGAAAGTTCCCTTATTTGAAGTTCTTAACAGTATATTTTGTGTGATTATCAATTTGAAAGAATATCTTACTGTCTATACGGTTTGATTATACATTGTCCTTCATATTCAACAGATATAAAGTTAAAGAATTATAAAGAAATTAACTTTTATAAATCATTTTATAATTTTCTCAACTCACGCTCTAATATCGATGCGACATTTTCATTATATCTGGCAGTTAATTTAACTTCTACTTTATCCAGATATGGAAAAACTGGGCATTTTAATATTGTTTATAACTGGTAGTTAAAATTTTAACCAGGGATGGAAAGATTGGTCTTTAAACATCTGTGTACCTATATTTATAAACGTATAATATAATTTATTTTTTTACATTTATCTTTATAAATACAAATCATAAGTTTTGCCAAAGAAATTCCCTCTAAATCTAAATATATAATTTTGGATGATTTGTTGTGTACTACTGTAAACATAAAACACCCAGATTCATTGTTTTGGGAATGTTTTCTTTAATTTGAATTTGAAATGAACACTTTATAGTTTATACAATCATACATTTTGAACTCCTGGTAACCCAACTTTTAGGACCAGCTTTGGGGACACCTAAATGCAGCTTCCCAGGGGGAAATATTTTAGAAGGAGTATTAAAACTACAGCAGTTAAAACAAGAATTTAATACTCTATTAGATGATTCGAAAGTAAAAGGATGGATGACCGAATATAACGTAAATCATCAGTATTCTAATTTATTGTTCGTGGAATCAGCAATGGAGAATTTAGATATGTATAAAATGCAGTTATTACAAATAGAATCCGAACTGGTCAATAATATGAGCAAAGTATATGATAATTATACAATTATTGAATGGCGAGAAACTTATATTAAACCTTTCAATCATCAAATTGAGTCTTTGTGGGAATCCAAAGAAAAATTGCTCGCTAAAGATCACTGGCCAAAAAGACCTTTTTTATCTGATAAAATAGAACTTTAAATATATTGTTTCAATTATTATACCTATTATTATGCAATCTATACGTTACTGTAACATTGTTTTAAATAAATATTCTTAAAGATTGGCGTTGTTTTGCCATCTAGTGAGACACAGCTAAACCAAAAAGCTATGTAACATTCCACATTCCAACTCGACGTCTGTCATTTGCAATTTTCTCGTGCGAATTAAAATAAGAATGGATTCTAATAGGTACATTATCGATACAATTCGTCAAGATATCACTGAGAACAATTTACAAATCAAAGCAATCATTCAGGTAAGTGAATTTTAAGAATTATTAACAAGTAAACAACTTTAACAAATTCGTGATTAGGATATCAACGCATGCGCTGGTCCTCTGACCGATTTGCATGATTTAAACAGCGCGGGAAGACTGAAAATCGCAGCTATTAGAAAACATATTGACAAATTAGGAGATATAGCTAAAGAAAGTAAGGATAAGGACTTGCTTAAAGAAGTAGTTTTGCAGCGAGAGCAGCTATCTAGGTAAGAGCTAATTAGAGTTCAAATACGTGCCAAAATCATTATTATTATAATCAAGGCGGCAGTAAAAATATATTTGAGCATCCTAATTAATTACACTTGTTTTCGCATAATTAATGACAACTGTACCGCTTATAATTAAAATTTAATTGTATTTTAAATTGCCAATATCGCATCGAAACAAAATGCCAAATAAAATATTGTCAAAATTCGCTATGCATTTATTTTGTTTAACTAAAGTTAGAAATTAAAGTACAGTACCGTAAAAAATATAGGTACATCGGCTGATTTGTAAAAACTTTAAAAATTTTTAAATTACTTTCAATTAAGAAGGGGAATTTTAGAAATTACAGGTATTGTATGAGACGCAAAGTACTTCTACTTTAAAAACGGCTTACGCGATGCTGTAGACTTATGTAATATTTTCGAAATATCATTTTGTGAAGTACCATTTTCATACGGTCGTTATTAATCCCACATGACCCATCCATGATTTATAAATATTAATTTTATTTTTTAAACAATTACATGGTATACGCGTTGAAATTCAGAAAATATTTAAAATAATAGAACTTTTGTATTAGCCATTTTTTTCTATTGTAAGAAAAAAATGAAAACTTACCTGTATAATTATTTATTTTTAAAAGTTGTGAATTATTCAAAATGAATAACAATGATACCAAAAAAATAAGTTCCTGAGAATATTCGTGCATAAATTAAAGTTTTGAGAGAAAAAGCTAATAGCTTGCGACAATTAGCAATAAAAGTTTGTTTATTTGTACGATTTAAAAAAATTATCCTTAATTTTGACGTTACTGTATACTTAAGAACTGGGAATAAATTGTTACAGTTTCTTAACTTAGGTTTTTATTTTTTCTTCCAGTTCGATGGAAGCTTTTCGAAAAGCCAACATCAAAGCAATGTTAGCAATTGAGAAATCTAATAAAGAAGAATTACACAAACCTACTAGTGATGAAAATGTAGTTAGACAACGCCAAAAACGAGATAAATCGGATTTAGTTAAAGAGAGTTCTAATATAACCAAACATTTAATAAATATTAGTCGAGTGTTGGCCGAAACAACACAAAGAAGCGCCGATACTCTTGGTAATTTGGGCACTTCGTCTAAGAACATTCAAGAAACGCAAGAAGAGTTATTAGTAACCTCCAGCACAATTAGCCAATCAGGGAAACTTTTAGCCAAATATGGACGACGCGAGTTTACGGATAAAGTTTTGTTGTTCTTTGCTTTCGCCTTTTTTGTAGCATGTGTTGTGTACATTATACAGAAAAGACTATTTTAAATAATGAATTGTATTTATTCCATTAAAAATAAAAGGTATTATAATAATTTATTTTTGTATGCGTATTTGATGTTATATTTTTAAACGAAGGATTGTTTTGTTATTCAGTTATTTTTGTATAGCATCAGACATTACTTGGCACCTCGTAATTATATTGGTGTATTAATAAACTATATAAATTTAATATATATTTTTACTGTTTTATCTTATATTTTGTCATATCTGAATATTAAATATGAACTATAGCATTCTAAATCAAAGATAATATAAAACCTACCTGTTCTAAATGTAAAATGGCGTTACGCAAAATTTCGTTTTTGGTAGTTTTTCTTTGACATTATTAATAAATCACGTAAATCAACACGAAAAAAAAAAAAACGCTAAAATACACGCTTATGCATGTTAACAATTCCAAATTATTTCCTTTATGAACAGTGTATGACAATTTGAAAAATTTAATAAAATAAATTAGATAGCGGTAAGTCCAAATCATCGACCTTTAAACTAATGGACCAAGTGTCTCCTATTCTTTTATTGTTAGAATAATGCTCCAACATAAAAGGATAGCAATATATATTCTGTCCTTCAACAATACGGAAGTTCTCAGTTAAAGCACACTGCGCATACGTTCGTACTCATTGTGCATCTTTTTCAGCTATATGTAAACCTCTATACATCGCTCTCTATCACTAAATAGTTGTCAAAATCTACATTTGACGTTTCGTGACTTGTGTATTATTTACTCTTTTGGAGAACATTTACAATTATTTCTGTCAATACATACGTATATGTGTTGTGAGGTGTGTATGCGACAAAATAATGGAGAAACGGTGTATTTCGTACAGTAAGCAGTACGTACGCGGTTCAGCTGTCATTTCATATGTAAGTTCTTACTAATTATTACTTGTCCCCTATAATATAATATATTGTATTAAAAATATATAATAAAAGTAATTACGCACAAAAAAATCTATACTATTCGCGATTATGCACCAAGTTAGGGACAAATCATTTTTTTTTTTATTTTGCCGCGTTTTCTTAACTTCCGTACTGTTGAAGGATAGAGATACTGTGTCTGCACCGTTATGGCGGGACAAGCGTTTTGCTCGTACGCTGCGTCTATTAGTTTAAAGGTCGATGGTCCAAATATAAAACAAGTATTTGTTTGTACAACCTGAAACAAAAAGAAACTACTTTGATTAAGCATGACGCCAGCAGTCATACAATTTTGTATTGTGTAATACTATTCTTACGAGATTTATGCCCGATTATCGAAAAAGTTTAAGCTAGTCCTCGTTTTTTGATTAGCGAATTATACTCTAATTTTGACAGTTTATATCTTAAAATATAGTCTAATTTATTCCTCATATCCATACCTTTTTGATAATATTTTGAAGATTTTAAATACCGGAATAGAACAGGATTCACTAATCCAAAAATGAGGATTAGCTTAAACTTTTTTTCATAATCGGGCAGAATAAATTTAGTGTGACCCTTGTGGTATAAATTTCTAACTTTATTATTATTTTCTAATTTTGAATAGATCAAATTTCTCTTTCTATTTGTTTATCATTAAAATAGTAGAAAATTATAAGTTTCTGACCTGATACTAACTTTTTGTGAATCTATATTTAGATATTTTCTTGTAATCACTTTTACTTTCTCATAAGCAGTAATAAAAGGATTGAATTAAAACCAGTTTATATGTTAAAAAAATTAATAATCGAAAGGAAGTAACAATACTGGTTATGCATTTTTAAAATCTGTGACTCATAAAATAAAGTACGTACATTTCTTAAAAGGATATTTTGTATTCAAAGAGTTTAGTGATAATAGATTTGGCATTGATCAAAAATACGTCTCGAAAATTGCAGGATTAATAGCAAAATATTGTTTAAAATTTACCATGACACATTTTTTAGATAAATAAGTTTTATTATCAGTAGCACTTCCGTGAACATTAATAGAACGGAACCGAGGTTCTTCATTGATAATTTTTTGTTTGTATATTATTTCAGGAAATGTATATATTACGGTTTTATTGTTAAATCATTATTAACTTCAAAATAAAATAAAAATATCTCATCAAGACTAGTAGTTTGATAATGATGAACTTTTAATTACTTTTTATGCAAGTTAAGTAACTGACTATTGTCAGATTAGAATTTAGGTCATTACAGGCACACATTTAACTGATAAATAATTTTGAAGAAAATTTGGAAATTACTATTTTTAATAAAAGTTCCACGTACTATTGCATAACAATTTTTTTGTGTCTTAAAATAAAACTTTTAAATTTATTTATTTATATATATAAGGACATTGCTGTAATATTAATACATGAGGCATTTCACATAAAATTCGAAGATTGATAATTTTCAGCTTATGGCGTCATACCATTCGATTCCGGTCGCGTCACATTGGCTGGTACGACAAGCCTTGTTTCAAAAATCCAAATTTCAATATTTAATTTCATCCTTATGTTTAAAGAACGATTTTTTTCAAAATATTATTTTAAAGTAAAACATATTCAAATAAATATTTTGAAAAACATTGTCCTTTAAACATAAGGGTGAAATTAAATATTGAAATTTGGCATTTTTCAAACAGCATTTTCCAAACAAGGCTTGTGGTACCAGCCATTGTGACCAAGAAAGTTTTAATAAAAACCAGGGCATCGAACCCGCCAAACATTGGGTTCGGGTTAATTTGTTTTTTGAAAGATGGGTTCGGGTGCGGTTCTGGTTCAAGCATTAATAAAATTTGCGGTTTTGTTCGCGGTTCAGGTTCGAAATAATGTAAAATTAGAGCCGGAATTTACGCAAAACGCAACAAGAAACGAATACAATTTTCACGAAAAGTCAGCCCAGACAGCAACGCAGACGCCTAAGACGTCGATTATCGGCGGTATTTACTTTTCGAACTAAAAATTAACCTGAACCGGAGATGAACCCCGAACCTGAATTTTAATACTAGGTTCGGTTTCGACACAGGTTCAATTAAAAATATATCTGAGGTTCGGTTCTCGGTTCTGGTTCCCTAAAATATTACGGTTTGGTTCCGGTTCAGGTTCGGGTTCGATGCCCTGATAAAAACCAACTAAGGCATGAAAAATATAAAGGTATGCATTTATAATTTCAACCCACACTGTATTTGAAAATATTTTTCAAAGGAGTTTAAATTTTTTGTTAAAAAAAAAACTGTAAAATATAAATAAATATATCACTACGGCTTATTACCCTTTTGTGGGTGTGCAAATCTATTTCTGTTCGTAGATTTCGTTGATAAAGATATACAAATGTTTCACAACTTCAGAATAAAAATTAAATGGCAGATACTAGACAATGATCAATTTTTTTTCTAAAATGCGGAAAATTATTTCTTATTTATTTAATTATTATACAAAATCAGTTACATTATTAGATAATTCATAATTTTTAATAAATATTTTATTTGGGCGACATGAAAAATGTACACTTCAAAAAATAATTCGAAATAATTTTCCGTATTTTATTTGTATATAGTATCTTAAATAAATATATCATCACGGCATTTTGCCCATTGCTGGGTGTACCAATCTGCTTAAAAGCAAATTTCGGCAATGATGAATTCATATTATCGTGCGGGCGTTTACCAGGCGCCACTTCACGGGCACTCATTGCTGACGTAAAGTGCACCACAGGAGTCACTTGTGCCATTTAAATTATTTCTTTTTGACGTCGGTCCGAATCGAACCCAGTTCCCCAGATTCGCGATCAGACACTCAAGCACACGGCCACAAATGAGCCGGTTTCACATTTTCTAAAAAGTATTTTAAATGAAAGTTTATGCAATATTTATCACAGTAATAATAAAAATAATAATTTATTATTTTCGTAAATAATTACATAAAAAGATTGGCGCCAGAAATGGTCATGAGAAACAAACCCCCCCCCCCCCCACCGCCCCCCCACTCCTGTGACGTTATTCATAGCCAATAGGAAAATAGTTTACGTTATTTATGTAAATAAAAGTATGCAATAGTTTGTCACATGTTAAATTATTAGTACTCTGGCCTCACATTCTGTTTCAGATCACGTGATTTTTTCAAAATATTATACAAATTTCAATATTTAATTGTAAAATATCAATGGATATTTCGTGATATTTTCAAATTCGAGGCTCTTTAAGGAACAATATCTTTTAAAATTTAGTATTTAGAAGTCAAAAGTCAAAAAGTCTCGCAACAGCCCTATTGTGGAACATTCTAAATGTACATATCTTTACAGGAAATCACCTTGAGGGTTCTCAAAGCTGTTGTGGAGAGAGCACCACAGGTGTCTCTTTTGTTATTTGAAATTTAGTTTTTCGTTGGTCAGAATCAAAACCAATTCGCCTGAATCACACCCGGTCAACTAACACAAAGTCATCCAACTTTATTTTTTAAACATTATTTTCTTCTTCATTTTCATTTTTACCTCCCGCTACCCTTGGTAAGGGAGGTATAGGGATCGTGCTAAAAATCTCATATCGAGATTTTAGTAAATGACCACGTTTTAAGGTCCCTAGAATCCATTTTTAACATTTTCACGATGATGTCTGTATGGATTTTGTCTTCGCTCTAACTTAAATACTATCATTCAGAAAATTCTGAAACCTTGTATTTCTATCCAATTCTAATATGAAAAGAAGCCATTAGATTTTGGTGTAAATCGGATAACCGGAAATGGCACTGAAGCTCATAGTGGTTTTTCTTCAAAAAATACCATTAAATGCCATTTTCGAATTTTATGTCTTATGAAAATTAAAGATTATTGAGTTTTCTACAGGAATACATTAATACTTTTTCTATATATTTTACAGATAAATTTAAAAATTTTTATTAGTCGCGAAGCCTAAGATAAAAACTATTCCTTTGTTACACAGTTCATTTTTCAAATGAATGTAACTGTCAGTAAATGTCACTGTCAGAAAACTTATCACTTCAAATTAATAATAGTGACATTTTAAAAAGAAAATAGTAAATAAAGCAATAGTTTTCTGCAATGGAACAGTTTGCAGCGTTAGTAAATACGTAGGTAGGTATGTATTTAAATTAATTAAAATTAAATAGCGGGAGGTTTTGTGTTGGCCACATCAGATTTTTTTTAATCGGGTAAATGCAAAATTCCTATAAAATCCAAACAAGTTCAGATGTTTATTTACCCGAGGTAACCGGGTTCGATCCCGACAGACGCCAAATATTTCCAATTTTAAATGGCACGAAAGTGACCCCTGTGGTGCGCTCTCCACACCAGCTATGAGTGCCCGTGAGGTGACGCCTGGTAAGCACCCACACGGTAAAATATATCGTCATTATTACCGAAATCTACATGTGTTGTAGATACTGGCACACCCAGAAATGGGTAATTTGCCGTGGTGATATATTTATTTTATTTATTTATAAATTAAATTTCAAGTTGAACAATTTTGGTGGTAGCATGATTATAACTACGGGATGACTAGGGAGAAGATTACTAGCAATGTTTTTAACTCTGTCAATCGTTTATGGTTTATTTTCGAAATACAATATAGTTGCAATTTTAAAATGAGAAGTTTATTTCATTTCCTGATAATTTTAATTTTAGACATGTTCAGTTTTTGTTATATATACCAATAAATTTAAATTGTAATAAAAGATGTGTCACTCACATCTGGTCATTGTGAATCACAAAATCAGTAGAAAAAGAATAAAACGCAAAAATCCCATCAAAAAAGGAAGACATTCAAAAATGCACCAACAGTCGTCGGATCAAGGCTACTGAATAAGATAAACAAATGCCGATTCTCACTTTGCTTATAATAGGAAGAGAGTCCCCCCTTTTATCATTCTCCAGCGCTAGCTACAGTCGACCAGCAGCCCTGCAATGTTTCTCCGCAAAGTTCTGTGTGTTACGTTAGTGTTCATGGTAATCATCGCGGTTGCTGAACCAGTACCTGTGTGGTTCTTGCAGTCCTTACAACCGAGAAGGTACAACTCTAGACAACATGCCGGAAGAAAAAGTGCTGCTGCACCTGGACAAAGGTATAACGATATCTGCAGGGTGCACAACGCGCATCACACGGACTATAGAGGAGCTGCTCCTTTTTGTGTTTACAAATAAAGACTTTTCAAGAAGGAAGAATGGAGAATGTTTTATGGATATTTTGTAATAAATGATAATTTGTGTTATATTAATAAGGCTTATATAATTTACTATTATATGTATGTACAAATACGAAATGTATAAATATTAATTTTTATTTAAAATATAAATTTGGTCATACAGAATACCAAGGTTGTTTTAATTTACAAACAAATATATTTATTCGCTTCACAAAGTATTTAGACACTTTGCATGTGTAATGTTATGCATAAATATGAAATATATGCATCGAATCATTTAATCAGCGAATATCTTATAAGAATGCTAAATTTAACATGTTAAATTTTGACGTCAAATTGTGAAAAATAACTATTGATAGTAAATACAGAATGACCCGAAAATACATTTATATTTTATTTACAAGAAATGTTCAAAATTATCACCATTGTGTTCTATACACAAAGCTACACGTCACAAAAGAGATAATTTGTTGATCATGGCAACTAAATCAGTATTTCAGAAATCCGATGAATTAAAATTTTAACCAAAGAAATTATGAAATAAACAGTAACTCGTTAAAGGTTACGATTAGGACTTAAAATAATTTCTAAAATTATTCTCGAAATATTGCCGGTACGTTTTGGAGCAGCCTATATTATGTCAATTACAATGGGCTACTTGAGTGGTACTGAAAATCCGATTTCTATCACTATATACATAATGTTATGTTGAAAACATATATAAAAATATAAATTTTATTTTAAAAAAATTATTTGTGTTTTAGTAAATTAAGAAAATGTTCTGTGACGTCATTATATTGAACTTAGGAAGGAAATCATGTTTCAAAATGTACCATATAGATGGCATAGCGTGCGAGAAAGTTTAAATTTGAATTTGACATTAGTTAATTTTTCTCTCTCTCTCTGGGCTCTCAAATATATTAATTACTTCACAAATAAACACATAGGTAGTTACATGTAATTTAAAATACCGATAACAAAAAGACACTAAAATACTAACCTCCAAACTATTGTTGAAACGTCAAACAGGAGATCTACATTACCCGTACAAATAAACGCTATGGCTTTGCGACCGTTTATTTTGTCAAAAGAAAAAATATAGGTAGCAAGTTTTTACTTGCTCTTCAAAAATATTAAATAAAAAAATGGTACGCAAGTAGCCCATTACATTTGAGTGTATTGTACGTACACTCAACAAATATTTAATTTAAAATATACTTACATAATTTATTTAATTTCTTACTTCCTTATTTAATCCTTTTCCTATCGACCTTCCACTGTTAGGAATTGTCTGCTTTAATTCATACAGTATAATAACATTTTAAAATTTGATGTCAAAATTTAACACGTTAAATTTAAACAAGCTTTTATGAAACCGAGAAATAGTTTTTGTATTTTTTAATAGTCTCATTTTTAAAATAGTTATTTTATATAGAGGACGATGTTATCATCGTCTTCAAAATTCTATTTTTTTCTATAATATTAAAAATTAAGAAAAAACAATTCTAAATTAATTATTATTTCAGCACATTTTTAAGATTTAATACAAGTGTATTAGGAGTGGCGCCCTTTTCTGTGACACGGGAGGTGACGCCGCGTCTGATAGACCCATGTCAAAAAAATACAACCGGGATATTTTTGTTACAAAATAATGCTATGAGTTGATGAATTGAACCTTTTTTCTATGAAAACGAACATCTTTTTTCTATGAAAACGAACATTTTACATACAAAATATAACAAATAAAATAAAGTCACAGTATGCTATAAAATCGGTCGGATCTGACAGACTGTACACCACTTCCGAAGGGTTAAAAATATTTATTCCAAATTAAATATGGATCGTAAGACAATATCATTTTAAATAATTAGCTAAAATGGTGTAAAAAAAAAACGAAATATGAGTCTACTAATACGATTCATAGAAAACATAAATGTTTTTACATTAAGTTATGAACCATTAAACAGAAAAATTCTGATACACGATGATTTCATGATTTTTTGTATATACATATATATATATATATATATATATATATATATATATATATATATATATATATATATATATATATATATATATCATATTACATGTACTATTCTGTTTCTGTCATTACATTATTCAAGATGTTTAAATACTTTATGGATCTACTGTATACAGGTTGTTACAAAAATAAGTATCACAAATTATGAGAGCATATAGTACTGACCAAAATGAGTAAAAAAAGTTTAATCAACGTGGGTCCGATCTTCAACTGTTTTTGAGAAAGATGCCATTTTGTATTAGAATCAGAGAAAAATTGACTAAGATAGTGGTTGAACAAAATTTTGTCTTTGCCAGTAAATAGACTAAAAAAAACAATAACATTTTATATGAAACATTTTTTTCATTTTCTAATAGTTACGAAGTTATTTGAAAACTAATTATACTATATGAAAATTAGTAATAATTTTCAAGTTTCAAGTACGACATGCAATTTCCGAAAATTTGCTTATTAAATAAACTCGAAGAACTAAAAAATAATGTAGGTAACGGGTAACGTACATGCACCTAATTCAATTATGAATATTTACGATACTAGTTTTATTATAGCATGTTTAACGAAACTAGTTTGATTGCCAGAACGAGGCCGAGTTCTGCAGCGAATTTCGTTTGGCCATATTCATACGTATATTGTTTAATATTTTATCTACCTCACTAGTTTTTGAGTAAAAGTATTGCTAAAAATTAGTAAATTTGAAATTCTACTTAAATTTGTATAATTTTTTGTTTTAAAAGAAAACAGTACGGCAATATTCATAACAGCACTCAGTGCGATAATAAAGCACTTAACGAAACCCAAATTAATTTGTTTAACAACACTAGGGTAGATAAATTGTGTCATTATTTTTTGATTTTGCAATTACGACAAAATTTTATACTCATTTGAAATTTTTGGTGGAAGTATTGGGTTGCAGAGTGAATTAAATATAAAATAAGTTTCATACAACTCAAGTTGTAGCCAACGTCAATAATTTCGAATTATTTATAGCACAAATATTCCGGTGATTCACTTGACTTACTTTATTATTAAATATATTATTATTACCAAATTTTGCGATAAACAGATTGGCGCGCCATTAATGAATAATAAATTTACGTAACAAGTAGTAATGACTACTAAATATGATGTATTATTATCTCACCTGTTTTATCTTAACGAAGTTTATGAGGAAATAATCAAAGATTTTTATTGTTTAAATTGACGGGGAGTTGAAAAGGATATTGCAGACTTCCTTATTGAGTTATATTAGGTAATGAAAATTGTTATAAATATAGAATTAATTTTATTTTAAGTATCACATTCCTATTGATGGTATAATTTATATACTACATAAAGCAATAAAAAAACACTTGATTTTATATATTTTTTTAAAATAAATCTATAATAAAATAGGTTGTGTCTAGGAACACATTAAAATGTAGCTAATATCAAATATAGGTACACGCTAAAATGTCGTCACCGTTATATATTTATTACGTAGGCATTTAACGTGAACCCACTTATTGCGCCCAAAATACCCAAAAGTGCACATAAAGGTAGTACTTGCGTTACAATATGTGCAAAAATTACGTCTAGGTAAATTGTCAATCATACATATTGTATTTAACATTTATTGTACGTACAAATAATTCTAATTTTACAATAATATAACAAGAATATGAATATGTATAGTGTAAGATAAAAAATAACTCGAAAACAATTTTCTTTTAAAACTTTTATATCTAAAAATGAATTCAGTTGTTCAAATACTCGAAAAATTGTCTTTACAATCAAATAATATTAGTGTCAAGTTTATATATCTACCATTTTTTTAATTATTGCCACAAAAGTCAATATACCACATATTTAGATAAAAACCTCAAAAATTTCAAAAATCTAATATATATTTATATAGATACTTCTCAATGCGCTGATTTCTGGGGCAGTAATTTAAAATATTTAATTACAATTGTTATAAATTTAGTATTTTCAAGAAATTTCCAAAATACCGTGAGTATTTTTAAACGTGAAACATTGGGTTTGTCATATCCGTGGTTACGACTCGACATTTGATTGACAGCAATGTATTCGCCTGTCCCATTTAAAATGAAACAATTTCCATAAAGTTCGCGGTGGAATTCTTGTGACACAGACTATTAATAATTATATCAGGGCATCGAACCCACCAAAAACTGGGTTCGGCTTAGGTTCAGGTTAATTTGTTTCTTCAAAGATGGGTTCGGGTGCGGTTCTGGTTCAAGCATTAATAAAATTTGCGGTTTTGTTCGCGGTTCAGGTTCGAAATAATGTAAAATGAGAGCCGGAATTTACGCAAAACGCAACAAGAAACGAACAGAATTTTCACGAAAAGTCAGCCCAGACAGCAACGCAGACGCCTAAGACGTCGACTATCGGCTGTATTTACTTTTCGAACTAAAAATTAACCTGAACCGGAGTTGAACCCCTAACCTGAATTTTAATACTCGGTTCGGTTTCGACTCAAGTTCAATTAAAAATATATCTGAGGTTCGGTTCTCGGTTTGGGTTCCCTAAAATTTTAAGGTTTGGGTCCGGTTTTGGTTCGGGTTCGATGCCCTGAATTATATAGTTCGACCAAGTCTGTATGACTCATATGAATCTTTTCAGAAAAAAATGGTAGTCAACTACTGTATTGTGTACAGAGTGTACTACCGAAAGTGTACCACTAAGGCAAGAAAGACTGTGATTGGTATTAATAATATACGTCACACACGGGAAAATTTGAAATACGATTTTTTAAAAATATATTTTCAAAAGCATACAGTTGCCAGACGTAAAACATGTATTAAAGTGAATATGCGCAACTACAAAGGTAGACGTTAAATGTTTACGTCATAAGCTGTAATGATGTTTTAGCATGTACCTATACTTCATATTAGGTACACATTAGTATCCCTAGACACAGCCTATAAAATAACAACATACCAATAATTATTTCCAAACTTTGATGACTCCATCTCTCGATCCTGTGAGAAGAAAACACTGCGACGCTTTGCAAAGAGTTATATCACTAATCCAATCCCTATGTCCCGGAGCAGGGGGTTCCGGTCCGGGTCTGGGTACTTCATCTGCGGCAGTCTTCACTGTGCTACTTCCACTTCCTCGGGAAGTTTGCCCTTCGCTTCTTTCCGAAATAACACTCGTGCCATCAATCAATCGACTCTCATACCGCAAAGTGCTCGTGTTTGTATCACTGGGGGCTGGAATAGCCAAATAGGAAGAGCTAGGAGACTCCAAATCCCAAAAACGAAGTTTCTGGTCGGTGCCACCAGCGAGGAGAAAGCCGGAGCGGTCTATACAGCCAGCGTACATCGCGCAAACGGCGTTGTTGACAACCTAATGATGTAAAGTTTATACTTTGTAAAGAAAGTATGGGGCTATCCACCATTTTTTTTATTTTATTTTATATTATAGAAGTATGAAAGAATTATAGTATGTAAATCATAGTATCACTCAAAAATAATTTGTAATATATGAGAAATTAATAATTAAAATGTGATACAAAATTCAAATTTCGTTCAACGTCATTCTCCCTGAGACCGGAAAGAAAGAAAACTGTTACAGACACCAGCGCCTCCAGAATCTTGTTTGTTTACACCAACGACGAAATATAACTAGACAAAACATCGTTTCATTTGTTTTGATTTCGGCTGGGCAGACAGAGATAGAGATATGTTTTATCTAGTTCGAGCATTTCTCACTAGAGGTGCAATATCATTGACATTTTAGAATAGAAAGTTTTTTAGAATATACATCAAGTTATACATATATTTCGATTATAGGTCAAATCTGCAAGTCTTGCAGATCTGTAAATCTGTAATAAAAAACCTACAAAAACGTATCCATTTTGCATATGATCCACCGCAACAAGGTTGCCAAGAATACAGTTTGTGTACCTTGCCTGTGTTGCCAAATGAATTTAAGCGTAAAATTAATTTATAATAATATCCAATATGATTTGTTTATTTAATTATTTATACGCTTTGGTATTAAATAAAAACCAACGTTTCACTCAAAAACAAAACAGTAAATGTCAAATTACATTGATATATTCCAGTGGCCTCTAGTGAGAAACTCACGAACGGATAGGGAATGTTTTGTCTAGTTATATTTCGTCGTTGGGCACAACTATGATAATTTCAATTTCTGCAAGTTTAATAAAATATACTAGGTGCATTCTTTTTACACACAATCTCAGTTCATCTCAGCTCACCTCAGTTGTCTCAGTAATTTTGACAGTTCTATTTGTCCCAACTGAGATGAGACGAAGTGAGGCGGATTCCTTCCCCCTTGCCGATACTGAGTTACCATGCGGGGTGATGCTTGTTGAGTGTCTCACCTCAGTTGAGGAGTGGGGGTCTTTTTTCAGTGTTATTTTTTATTTAAAAATAAATATTTAAGAAAGTGATAATGTTGATGATTTAATATTGATAAGTGAAATTGTTTTATAATGTTATTTGCAATGAAAATTCGTACGATGTAGATTTATTCTTTGACATTTCATTGTCTTAGCGGGTCCACCTTGTCAGATATTTAAAATAAATTCGAAAGCAAAATGAAAATGTCAACATACTGATAAATAAAACATATGATAAACAGAGGAAGATAATAGGTATTCCGCTCTTTCTCTAAATTGTGTTCTATTTGTTAAGCAACTATCTCAGCTCACCTCACTTCAATCTCATCTCATTTTGAGAACAAGTGAGGTGAGATATTGGTAAAAAGAATGCAGCTACTGTAAACTTGAAAATATATTATTCCAATACAAACTTACCAAACTTATTAAATACTGATAGTTGTATAATAAAAGTAGAATTTAAAATAAATACAAGTCTCTGCCAAATCACAATTACTAAACATAACCTCTAACTAAAACCAAATGTCAAAAGTAGTTAAAATCTTAGACAAATGGTCTGCGTTCCAAAATCAAGAATACCTAGTTTTGGAGAAGGAGTTACAGTATGATCACGTAATTTAAGACTTTAAAAAATTAACAAAAGTACTTATTACAACATTAAAGTTAAGCCCGTATTAAAAGCGCTTTTATAGAGTACTCTCCTCATAATATAATATGAAAGTACGCTCCATAAAAGAGCATTTATTATAAAAGTGTGCCCGTAATACAGGCCAATATGTTTAATTATGTCTTAGGATTATTTTCAACTAAAAACATATTTTCTTCCTCAAGAAGGCAAATTACTTTCATATGTGGAGAATCGTGAACATCCACATTTGAAAATTTTGTGGAGTAATTTCTATACCCTCCTCGATAGTAAGTAGAGTAAACTCTGGCTGTTTTGGAACAGGTTAAGAGTAAAAAAACTCTGAGAGTAAACTCTGGCTGTTTTGGAACAGGTTAAGAGTAAAAAAACTCTGAGAGTAAGGTTTTTAGTTTTGAAACCACTTTGAGTAATTTCGTACTCTAGAGCAGGGTTTTGGAACGCAGCCATGGTAGTATGATTCCACAATATTTCTCTCTCTTAGTACTATATTTGTCTCACTTTCCTATCACAGGGAGCGTGGCGTAGTAACTAAAAGCCGGCAAATGAGTGAATTAATTATAATTAATTGTAAGCTTATTCAAATGCGCATAACACTATATTTTTTCAGAACTATTTAAGTGTTATAAAAAGTAATTTATGCTTAAATATTAAAAATATTACAGTGGTGGATGACCCCATTGCCTTTGAAATGAGCGAAAATGATAGGTTATGTTTTTACTTTTGATTGTGCATTTTTTTTTTTTAATTTAGTTTCGAAATTATTGAATGGTACTTACTTGAGAACTGGATAACGAAGGAACTGGACTAGCCCACAAAACGCACTGTCTAAACCCTGTTTCTATATTCCACATTGATATTTCATTGTTTCCTTGAACACTGGATATCACCCACGCATGCTCTGTTGGGTGACTGATTACTTTGCGGACTCTAGCACCTGAAAGGAAATATTTGGTAATAATCAAGGTGATGATTTTTGAAAAAGAAAATAACATTTTTTATTTATACAAATTGATTATAATAAGGTATTATCTCATTTTATTTTAATTTTGTTTTCTTATAGAACAGGTATGTCTAAGAGTACCCGTGAAAACCGGACTTAAAAATTCCATTTAATAAGCGAGATATTAATTTTTAAAGTTTGACAGTGTTGTGTCACTGATAGTGACGTACTAGTTGTACAGTACCAGTGGTGTACAATCAGTGGTTCATAGCTTTATGAGAAGTTGTTGACCAAGTATTGAAAAAGGTAGGAAATAGTTATTTATGTATTAAGAGCGTAAGGAGGCTTTTATGGCCTGTGGCGGAATTTTGAGTCCGAGGCGTAAGCCGAGGGATAAAAACACGTCAAAGTCCATAAAAGCAAGTTACGCTCGTGGTACATACAAAACTTTATTCACGGACGAAAATTTTCAAATTATGAGTGTTAGAAAAATTGTATCGAAAAGAATTTGTCCTCGTACATCCAGTATCTAGTGTTGCTATGAAAGCGGAGAACAACAGTTTATTGTTTGTTTATTAGTTATGTCATTTGAGTTTTATTTTGTGTATCTCCGTGCTTTCCATATAAATATCACAAAATTAATTTTCATTTAAGTTAAAAAAAAAAATTGCAGGCTTTTTGGATCTTTTGTTTATTGCAAAATACAATTTAGTTTACATTACTGGACGTTTCGATTGTGTTATCACAGTCATCAGGTTTGTTCGTTTCGCTACTTTGCGTCTACGGTTTACCGCTGCATTATACTTTAGTGTTCGTTTTATCTAGCAGTTACTGAAAAGTCACTAGATACATGTTCGTTTCGCTCTCATAGCACTAGCAGTGAAGTCGCGGCGTCAAAAATTCTACAGCTGTTTCTGGATTGGATTTTGTGGCAGCATTGACGGCAAAGTCTTGGCGCATGCGCATGTAAGAACCACATGTCAAATGTTTAGACATTTAGATAGAGGTTATTCATGTTTCATGAATTTGACATTTAATGGACATGCGCAGTTGAAGCAGATGAAACCTAGTACAAATCGAACAAAATTACTAATTTTAGTAATTTAATTTTTACGGCTGGCGCTTCGCAGTAGCTGTATTACAGCAGCGTTAAAACTGCGGCGTTTTGCAGTAAAAACTAAAGTAGTGAAACGAACAAACCTATCATCAGCTATATGTTTGATGTTACATTTTTATAAAAATTAGTTGAACATTAAAACGAAAAATTTTGTAATACATAAAGTCATATTTTTTGACTACATTTTAATTTGACTAGCAGTAGGTAAAAGTGTTGTTCCGCCAGAGTATGGCAGTAAACGTTTTAATGTTCAACTAATTTTTATAAAAATGTAACATCAAACATATAGCTGATGATGACTGTGATAACACAATCGAAACGTCCAATAAATGTAAACTAAATTGTATTTTGCAATAAACAAAAGATCCAAAAAGCCTACAAAAATTTTCTTAACAATAATATTAAAGGATCTACTTCGAAGAAAATGATTTTTCATTAAAGAATATAAAAATTTTCGATTTGTAATAAAAACTTTTCATGTTGCCTGTTTAAATTGTTTATATTGTAGGTTATAATTTGGTTTCATGTTTCATTATAGCCTGGCGGGCTATAAAATAACGTTTATGTCAAAGAAATTCGTGTATAATTGTCAAATTATGATACGTCCGTGCATAAAATATATTTCATTACAATCTTACCTACTAAAAGAAATACTTCTGTTTTGCCTAATTCTTTTTTGTAAGTACACATTCAAATCATTTATACAGTTCTGATAAAATTTTATTGCATTTTCTTAATGGTTAGATACTTCATTTTGTATTTAATGAAATACAAATTTTTTAAAAATAATTCTTGTCACAGTAACTTTTATATTTTGTTATAAAATATGGATATCAAATGAATATGAAGGCATTTTTTCACTAACCTGTAGGATGAACAATAGTAGCAATAGGTAACTGAAACCTGAGATCCCATGCAACATGATATCCACTACTTGTTCCTAAAGTTAACCAACTATGTTGCGAATCCATACAAAAACTAGTTATTACACCCTGTTTTAAATCATTTTGAAGTCGCCAGGCAGTTCCCGGCGCTCTCAAGTCCCATCCAACTATATTTCCATACAGAGTCGAATACACTAACACACTTTGTGAACCTGCGTCTAAATATTGAATGTCTATAGCTGTTCCGTCCTCGTCAACGTCTAGCTGCCGAGATTGACTTAGAGACATCCTAGAAAATAAGAGAAAACAAATTCGTTTTCAGAGATTTCATCAAAAGTATTGATTTTGAGAAACAAGAATTAAGATTGTTTATGTTTATAACATAAAGGTGGATTTATAAGTCGCACAGCGCACAAAAATAATTTACCGTATACCCAAATCATTCAAGCAGCCAATGCACGTCATTAATAAAAATTGAATAAAAGTAACTAGATGTGTGACGTCATGTACTGGTACGTTTGCAGAGGTTTGAGAATCTTTATGAAAAGAGTTATACAGATTACAGTCTGTATGTATTCCCTGGTCTGTATTATCGACATGGTCATGAACTGCCACATCTACAAAATAAATACTATATTTTCGTCACTGTCCATTTCTATTTAAATTATTTTATAATACTAACCTTGTTTATATTTATGCATGCCATATAAAGGCAATAAATAAAAGTGAGCCGAATTTTAAAGAAATATACCGAATTCTTCTGATTGATTAGAAGTGCTACTTTTGGCAGATTCACAGATTTTGTGTTTGCGTTAACGATCACGTTGCGTCGTTGCGTTGCGTTTAACATTACTTTATCATAAATAGACCTTTACAACGCACAAAAATGTTTCAAACACGATACAAATATTTTTCAAATAATAACTTTGACAGTATGAACATACAAATTATCAATGTTGCCAACTATAGCAACAATTAAACGAATAATATGATGTTGATGTACATTATTTATATATTATTCATGTCATATACGATAAGTAATGAACTCTACTATTCATCTTAATAATAATTATATCAGGCTATACACTTTTTGACGGTTAAAAATGATTGAAATTTTATTTCATTTTTCACTATTAGTGATTTTAATGCATTAAGGTTTTTACACTAAGTGATGACGTGCATTGGCTGCTTGAATGATTTGGGTATAGCATAGCACAGAATTTGAACAAATGGAAATATGTACAATCATTTATAACTTCTTTTGTTTCTGAGCTACAGACAAAAACTTGTTTTTTACTCATTTCGAAAATATCTCATAACTTATTTATTATGGTAGATAGAGAAAAATTGTTTTAACAAATTTTGTACCATTTCTTAGGTAAAATAAAATGGCATAATTAGATTTTTTGAAAACTTCATAATTCTCGAGATATAACACAAACTTATGATTTTTTAAATGGCAACCTATGATGAAAATAGTCTCATCTTTTTGCTTATTTTATAAGCTTTTCAATGATATATAACAAGTCTATGTTCTTTTGTTTTATACATGAATAAAAGATGAATTATTAATTTTTTGGGGTGGAAATATTGAAAATCATTAAGAAACAAATGAAAACAACTATTATAGTTCATCATTTGTTTATTTCTAATATTATTTGCTTCAGTTTTACATATATTTTTAATTTATTTACTTTAAAAGCATATCAAACCATTTTTTTTTTTTCGAATTGAGTCAAAGCCAACTGTGATGGCAATGGGGTCATGCCAAAAAAAAATGTTGCTAATATTTTTATAAAAATAGAATCTATGAAACTTATTATCCATATTGCAACATAAAACATCCCAAAATATAATACTTTTCATTCATAATTTACTTAAAAGATATTCGCGCTACGATTTTCTGTGATGTCATGTATCGGCTACTCACACAACGACACTAGTCACACGTACATGAAGGTCACAATGTCACAAACTTCAAACGCGAAATTAAACGTAAGAGCAGAGTAAACTAACCAAATATTTATAAAGCTGTCAGTGGAAAAGTGCGCTCTATTCAATCTTTTTTGTTTCATAAAGATTTAATTATTTCATTAGAGAAATATTATTTTTAATTGCAGGTTTGCGCGCTTGATATATAATTTAATACATAAAAGTGCAATAATTGTATATTTATAATGATAAAACACGGTGAAGAAGAACTGTGTAGTTCCAACTTGTGGAAACAATTTATTAAAAAACCCAAAAAAACTATTTATAAACAATCTTAATTTACATTTTGTCCGCCAGGGTGAACTGGAATCGTTCAGATACACGACGTATGCGCTCACGTGACCTCATTGAGATTTGAAATTGACCCCTATTTTTAAAAAATTATATCTGCAAAACAAAGCACACAAATGGCGTGAAAATATTATTTACGTATACTGTGACCGGTAGACTTCCAGGAAAAAAATAAAACAGAAAATGTGGCATGACCCCATTAATAATAATTTAACTAATCTGAAAATAATTGGTTCAGAATAATTTTGAAAACATAATTAATAGATATGAAATCAAAATAAACAAATAATGAACTATTACAATTTATCAAATATTCTTACTTGCTACTACTCGGATCAACCCTCAACACATAGATCGATCCATCCATTGTCGCCGTAGCCAAACTCTGGCCCCCATCACAAACTGTTAAGCTAGTCAACCCAATTCCAGTCTGAGTTCGATACACCTGTTTGGATCGATTTGCTATGTTCTTTCCTTCCATTTTCGCACAGTCCCATAACCTAATACATCCGTCATGAGATGCGCTAGCGAATAATGGAGAATCAGGGAAAGAAACAAGTTTTGTTATGTTGCTGCGATGCTCGTGAAGATGGGCGACTAAAGAACCGCGTAATCGCCAACCAGGGGGCGGGAGGGGCGGTTGCCATGCGGCTTGCTCCGCCCACTCGCGGCTCCTACAAAGAAATATTTTTTATAAATTCATTGACTGTATATTACAAAATATATATACAAAGAATTCAGTATCCAATTTAAAATGGTACATAGAAACTTATTACATATTTTTTAAAGACAACTAATATTACTCAAATGTTTTCCATTTTTATTAAAAATGGAACTCTTCATGTCTGAAATAGTCAATCATATAGTAATAATTCAGTATTTCACAAATCAAAGTAATAAGATTTATTTGTTAATGTAGAAGAACTATTTGACCAAAATTGTTTTTATTGTGCATGGGAACTTAAAATATCCTAAATATCAGAGATTCTTCCAATTCATTAATAAGATTCGCGGTATTTCTTATGGATATATGCATTTTACCTATAATTTTAAATATTAACAGCCCGATTCACAAAAAAGTTTATGCTAATCCTCATATTTGGATTAGCGAATTCTACTCTAATTTTGACAGTTTATATCTTAAAATATAGTCTAACCTATTCCTAGTATCTACCTTTATTGATAATATCATGAAAATTAAATTTTAAAAACCGGAATAAAATAGAATTCACTAATGCAAAAATGAGGATTAGCTTAAACTTTTTTGTGAATCGGGCTGTTAATTACTAAACAATAAAAAAGATAAATGTACTTCCCAGAAAAAGCTTTGGGAATGTCACTAAAACTGTTGATTTTTGACACTAACATTTACAAACTGTTACAAACATTTGTATTTGTCAACTGGTTTCCTTGGTGTCTTTTATCCTGTGCGATTTATTACATCCGATTATTCTATACAGGGTGGTTGATTTTTCATTGCCCGGCTTATATCTTCTGAAATATTAAAGATACAAAAAAAAGTTATATACAAAAGTTGTTTAATACAGCTTGATCTATAATTTAGCATAAACAATTTTTTTCCAAGGCCTACCAGTTTTTTGGAAAAATGTTTAACTTTAATTTTTTAAATGGAACACCTATATATTTTGACAGAATAAGATTCTTAATAAATTTCTCTTTACAATGATGTGTAACAAATAAGGATTTACCTTTAAATTATGTCCTATAAAGCAAATAGAAATATGATAAAAGTAGGCTATGATATTCTATTGTTTATACCTGTAACTTCTGTCACACATGAACAAATTATGTCTAATAAAGCAAGTAATAGAATTACTAGCATTGATGATTTACAAAATTATTAATACTTTTATTTAAATATCAAGTAGCAATCTGTGACATATGTTACTGGTATAAACAATAGAATATCACAGCCTAGTTTTGTCGTATTTCTATTTGCTTTATTAGACATAATTTAAAGGTAAACCCTTACTTGTTACACATCATTGTAAAGAGAAATTGATTTAGAATTTTATTCCGTAAAAATATACAGATGTTCCATTTAAAAAATCAAAGTTAAATATTTTTCCGGAAAATTGGTAGGCCTTGGAAAAAAATTGTTTATGCTAAATTATAGACCAGGTTGTATCAAATAACTTTTCTATATAACTTTTTCTTGTATCTTTAATATTTCAGAAGATATAAGCTGGACAATGAAAAATCAACCACCCTGTATATTATACTGTCTTTCTCTTTAAATTTATAGAAAATATAATAAAAAATTGACATATATCACACAAATTTTAAAAAACTATTTAGATTTTTTTAAGAATCTACTACTTCAGGTTGTCTCATTGTTACCAAAACCTTTTCAGCTCTTCTATGAGAAATTCATAGTTAAACAAGTCTGAAGTCTTATAGTTTTTGAGGAATCGTCCTTCCAATATCTACACGTAAACACACACATACACACACGCGCATGCACACAACACACACACAGACATCGTAAAAATATTATAATGGGGTCATTTCAAAAAAAAATAATTGTCGATTTTTTTTATAAAATCATGAAATCCATCTCATTTAATAAATATAGTAATAGAAAATAATTTGAAATATGCGACTTTTCATTCATAAATTTGCTAATAAACTTTCGCGTTTTTAAACACGGACTAAATTTGTGACGACACAAATTCATACTCACACAAAGGCAATTCTCTCTCACACACACGCTTCACAACATGAAACAGTAACCTAACCTAAAAGTGTGACAGCTGACAGCAAAATATACAAGAGAGAAGATTATTATTACTTTCTATTTCTTTAAAAGTACTAGTGCAGTATAAGGTATGCAAATTAACCATTTATTTAAATAAATACCAAACCAAATAATCATAGTTCTAAATTAAACCGGTAGAGCTCGACTGTCGTATCCGTGAATATGTGTCGTCAGCCGTTGAAATATTTGAAATTAAACGCAACTTTTAAAAAATTATATCTCTGATTCTAAAGACTTGTAAGATGTAAAACATACACATACATGTTTAATTTCACGTATTTTTTCAAGAAAAAAATAAATCAGAAAATGTGAAATGACCCCATTGGATTCTAGGATCCTTAAAACGTGCTTACCGAGAGAAGAAAACCCAGTTCACAAGATATTTTCAGCTACTGTACAAAATTGTTGTTGAATGTTTATGTTATAAGTGTATACTGAAACGCCCGTTTTTGTAAGAATAAATGCTTTATAAATGAGAGTTTTTGTCGCGTTTTGTATAAATTTAAAATGATAAATAGGGTTTGTTACTTACTTTAAAGCCTCAATATAATGTTCCTGTTGCCTAGCAATAAGCGATCTAACTTCATTCCTACATTCTGCTACTTGGTCTGAAACAATTTCATTAAAAACTTGTGCTCAAACACCATATATTTCTTACATTGAATATAAGATCTTTCATGTAAACTCATATTATTCGTAGGATCATTAACTGCTATTGTATTCTGCGCTTCAATTGGCGGCGTTG
This sequence comes from Ophonus ardosiacus, assembly GCA_943142095.1. Classification (NCBI taxonomy): domain Eukaryota; kingdom Metazoa; phylum Arthropoda; class Insecta; order Coleoptera; family Carabidae; genus Ophonus; species Ophonus ardosiacus. Next base: position 8,060,635 of record OW964823.1, on the reverse strand, counting down.
GTGAACTGCCACTAACACTTTCAACTATGGGAAGCGCACCCGACATTTCAGCACCAAACATGTGTTGCCATTCCGAGTTCATGTTATTGGATTCTGTTGAGGCAATAGTTGAAGTTTTTTTGATTTTTCTGTTCTGATTTAGGTTTAATAGTTCTTGTTTTGTATGAAACCCGCCTAATATCGCTTCGTGGCTTTTTATGTTATATTTTTGAGTGCTTATGTCTATTTCTCCACCGGTTTGTTTATTATGCTGAGCATCTGCACTTGTTTTGTGTTTGTGAATTTTTTTTAAATGGTTGCCCAGTAAGAGTAAATGGTCTTCGACGCCATCTGTCATTCCTTCGGAGCTTAAACGTCTGTATAACTATACAATATGTTAAAATTAAATTAAACGTAAGGATCTCGCCAGAATTATTAAGAATAAGATAATCAGGTAGACACTATAATCAGTTTTTTAAAATATCGCTGAGATTGAAATATGAAATTAACCAGACAGCATTTACGAATCATGATTTATTATAAGTGTAAATAACTGTTTAGATGTATTTCAACATTGAATTTCCGTTATTTAGTTACAATGAACATATGTTGTGTTACTTTAATAATTTTTTTATGTACAGATTAAAATGTTAAAAAATGAAAAAAATTGGTAAACCCCTATTCATGATTATTTTGAAAGTATTCCAAAAGAAGATTAATTCAAGAAGAAGAGAATGAGGTGCGGGAGGCCACGTGACGTTGACAAGTGCTTGTGGGGCCCAACATGGTTGCCAAGAATACGGCTTGTGTACGTTGCCTGTGTTGCCAAATAAATTTGAGTGTAAAATTAATAAATAAAATTGTAAAGCTAATTATTATTAATGAATATCATGTTGTTTTACTTTTTAACACATAAACTTAATTTTTAAAATGTACAAGACGTTCAACTTTCATCTGATTGTTTTCTTTAAATTTAGTGCGTCAAGAAATCTTTGTATCGTAGATGGCAGCACAAGTCGCATAATTTTTAAAAAATATTTTAAAAATTAAGTTTATGTGTTAAAAAGTAAAACAACATGATATTCATTAATAATAACTAGCTTTACAATTATATATATTAATTTTACACTCAAATTTATTTGGCAACTCAGGCAACGTACACAAGCCGTATTCTTGGCAACCATGTTGGGCCCCACAAGCACTTGTCAAAGTCACGTGGCCTCCCGCACCTCATGGTGAAGTGTATTATAATGAGGTCATGCAAAAAAATAATTGTATCTTTTTTCTGTTTAAATCGAAAAAGGATAGTCTAATTTATCGATCAGTATGATTAAATTATTTTTTATTTATATTTTTTGTTGTATAAAATCGTTTTAAATTATGATATTTTTAAAAAGTTGCAAAAACCAGCCATGTTTTGTCGTCACAACGTTACGAACCAAGTTCAGACTCATTTCAAACAGACATTTTATATGAACACATAATTTCTAAAAGAAAAATATATATAAACTATAAATTGAGGATTACATATCTGAATATGCTATAATATATTAATATAATATTGTTCTATTTATTTTTATAAATATAATTTTCATTTGGCGTGAAATTATCTACGTTACATCAGATGTTTCTTTCACTTTTGAATCTTTGAATTAGACGGTAGAAGGTTATAAACGCATGTGAGACATTGAATATATTGCAGAATATTATTTTATTCTTTATTTTGGCACGAAACAACATTCCATCGACGTCTACTTTCATAAATTTTAGGTTATCTTTAAATGTCACTTTGACGTTTAAGACAATGTGAAAATCAAAATGGTCGTGCTTGTCACTTTGTGACGTCATTGGACAAGGGACGAAGCGGGGGTCTAGCAGCCTCATTTTAAAGAATGTCATTTTCAATTACAATTTTTTCATTTTTCAATTACAATTTTTTCATGATTAAAGATCGATTTGAGGAAAAATAAAAAATATGGGTCTATTATTTTTCACTACTCTATCGATTAAAATTATATAAAAAAAGTCGTGCATGACCTCATTGAAGGAAACTATGTCTAACCTATGTATTTAAAATAAAATTGTAGAAAATATGAACCTTGTGTCTTATTTTCAATAATTCCAGCGCGACTTTCTTGAAAATTTACTTACATTTTTAAGTGAAGACGGCATTTCATTATATTGAGGAACTCTCCCCGCATTAACTGCTTGCCTGGCTTCTTTTCTTTCGAGTAAAGTTTTCAATAATAAATTAATATCTGAATATTTAATAACATTATCATAAATAATTCTCGGAATAGGATTTACTAAACATTCCAATAATAATTCAGGCCTATAATGTATACAAATAAACACAAAACTATTTAGTGATGAATGCAACATACCGATCTATCTGTATGAGTTGGTATTTCATGAAAGTATTTAAATGAGGTATAATTTTACACTGTACATCCAAAACTGTTAAAGATTTAGCTGCTGTTGAAATAAATCCAGCAACTGCTTGTCGTATCCAAAGACTTGGATGGACCAAAAAGCAAGCAGTTTCTGAAACTAATTCGCATAAGACTGTCTTTTGTAACAAGCCCAATTCTGTGAGAGCAGACATCGCATGGATGCATTTTGTTGTTACGAATTCGGAACTGTCTGTGAGGCCCTGAAAATGAAAGAGAATTAGTGAAATTAGGATTAGCCTGTTATATTGTCAAGGGCAATTAACATAGTGTATGTTCATGTTATAATTTTATTGAATTTATAAAATATTTTCAAAGGAACTTTTGGTATGGAATTTGTAAAAAATAGTATGTATTCATGTTATAATTTTATTGGATATATCTTTTCCAAGGAACTTTTTTATAGTATTTATCCATTTTTGTTTCAATAATTTTATTTCTAAAAATTCACACAGTTGTTCAAATACTCTAAAAATGCGTACACTTACGTAACATTCTCTTTACAATCAAATAATATTACTACCAACTTTATATCTCTACCCATTTTTAAATTATTGTCCCAAAAGTCAATATACCCCATATTTAGATAAAAACTTCAAAATTTTCAAAAATCTAATTTTTATGAATCCTAGATACTCCTCAATGCGCTGATTCCAAATTTTGAAACCGCAGGTCGATATCTCGTTTCGTTCTGGAGATATTTAGACTTAAAGTTTTGCTCAAAACAGCCCATTTTTGGGTATTAACCCAAAAATGGGTCGAGACATGAATTTAGCGACATCACCATTTGATTCTACGGACAAAAATACATAAGTATAGCAATTTTCAAATTTTTGTCCAACCAGTTCATTTTTTATGAACAAAAAATTGAAAACCCCTAAAAATGGCCAAAATCTGAAAAAATGGCAAGGAGGACACCTTAGATTTTTGCGATTTTTGGCCATTTTCAGTTATTTTGCTTTAGAGATTGTGTGCGGTGTTCAAAAATTCTGAAAAATGGTATACTTATGTAATTTTGCCCAAAGAATGGTGTGTAATACCAAAATTGGGCAGTTTTGAGCAAAACTTTAAGTCTAAATATCTCGAGAACGAAACGAGATATCGACCTGCAGTTTCAAAATTTGGAATCAACGCAGAAGTATATAGATAATTACATTTTGGAAAATTTTGGTTTTTATCTAAATGTGGGGTATATTGACTTTTGGGGCAATAATTCAAAAATGGGTAAAAATAAACTTCGTAGTAATATTATTTGATTGTAAAGAGAATGTTACGTAAGTGTACGCATTTTTAGATTATTTATATATGAGAATACATAATGTATATTCATGTGATAATTTAATTGGATTTATAGAATATTTTCCAAGGAACTTTCTGTATGGAATTTGTAAAAAATTGTATTATGTTCGTGTTACAATTTTACTGGATATATAGAATCTTTTCCAATGAACTTTTGGTATGGAATATATACAAAATACATCAAATTAACGGAAGGTCTTGTGCTGGCCACAACAGATTTTTATTTTTTGAGAATGGGGTCATACCACATTTTCCAATTTATTTTTTTCTGAAAGTATACTTAAAACCACTTACAGAAATATATATTTTATGTCACATAAGTTTCAAGTTTTACAGAAATAATTTTTTAAAGTTTATATTAAATTTCAAATGACGTCATGGGTTTGCGACCGTGACCGTAGTCCCTCCTATCGAATAAAAATGGAACTACGTTTGACGTTTTATGTTATTTGACTTGAAAGCAAACGTGACAGCAAGTTATTTTGTACTGGTGTTTTTGTTTTTATTGTATATTGAATAATTTAATTATGGAAATTAATCTCGAGGTTTAGGAATACGAAAAAAAAACTTTATTTTTGCTTCTCAACAAGATGTTCTCGCAAGACGGCACAGAACAATATTATACAACCATGGTAATATCTAAATCACACATAATTTGTATTTATTAGAACATTTAGTTATTCGTACTTTATATTTAAACAAAAACAACTTGTTGCAAAGATATTTACTTTGAAAATGTTGGTTATGTTCGAAAAATGCGCTGCGCTGACATGTACAGTACGTGCACGAGTACATGTGTGCGTGACTTATCACTGTATGTGTGTACAAACCCATGACGTCACAAAATAAGACTCAAAATGTTTAGAAAGAAAATTATGAATGAAAAGTATAAGAATATTACATATTTTTCATGTATATATGTATAAAATTATGTAATTTTTTAATTATATAAAAAAAATCAATATATATATATTTTTTTTTTGTATGACCCCATTATAAATATCGTACTCATTATGTTTTCTTTTTTTACTTTGTCACTTTCTACATACCTGTAAAAGAAGTGGCGACAAAATCGGGGAACTGTGGCATCCAACATAAGCTGCAACTCCAATAATACAATCAAAAAACGATCCTCTCAATTCCTTATCTTCTTTGTCGTTTAGAAACGTGATCATATGTGACAACAACACATCATTAGCTTTTTGTTTTCCGAAGAAAACACACAATTTAGTAATTCCGCTTTCCATTAAAGTCTGTTTTACAATAGTCTGTGAATCAGTGAGCAAAGAACTAACCGTTTGTTGCACCATTTCATGCAACGTTTGTAATTCGATTTCGTAATTTATTCTCGGTGCATCTTTCGCATGAAGATTAAGAGTTTTGGTCTTTCCGTCGGATAAGTCATTTTGTGTTTGCTCTAAATATCGCAAAGCAATTTCAGCAAGAGTTGCGATGTTATAAGCGTAAGCTACTCGCACACTAGTACTTGAATCTGTTGCTAAAGGAGCTAAACCTGGTAAAATATATTCCGGGAAAATGTTTGCGTCCGAGCGAGGAATATTTTTTACTTGATTTAGACATTGAGTTATGGTGTGAATTGCTGAAACTCTTACTCGGGGAGAGTTGTTTCCTTGTGCTTGGCCTAAGTATAACTAAAAAAAAGAGAATATATTTACACAAACGCTGATATATTTATTTTACAAACAAAAGTTTCCAATAATTTCAATTCGGTCCTATACCATAGTCATATTTCAACTATCTTAAATAAGAAGACGAAAATATACATAAATTAATGAGTATTAGTGAAAAAATTTTCTTTAAATATTGATTAGGTCACAAACTATAAGCGATTGAAGATGATTACTAATTGGGTATGACGCGTTAGGTACTAAGAATTTGATTGGTCGCCTGATTTTAAAAAAGAGATTCGCGCGTCTGCAGCGGTCACCTTTAAAAGAATATGAAATGTCATGTTGTTCTATAACCTAACAAAACATTTAACAATTTTGTGTTTGATGAATTTGTTTAATTATAACATCTAGTAATATTAACAATAATAATATATTTATAATTAAATCAATTTGTAATATAAATTAAATTAATATTAATTAAATTAATATTGAAACTTCAAAACAGCCAACACTAGCGCCATCCGTCGTCATGTTTTGTGTAATAATATTGTCAAACTGTTTCAATGTTCTACAATTTATTAGGAAAAAAATGCTTATTATTTACGTCATTTATACTTAATAATAATTTCTTCATGAATATAACGTATAAGTTTTTATATACAAACATTTGAGCTATGCTAACATGAAAAAAATTGTTCCCTCTATAACTGTTTGTCCCATTGTTTGTCGATCACTCGTTAGTACCTGCTACGTCACGCACAAATTCTTAAACTTTAAAAATTCATATCTCGATTATTACGTAAAATTTTTAAGTCGCGTTTGCACTAAAATTTTTATTTTATCCTGTTCTTACAGAAAAAAAATAAAAGAAAAATGGTATAGGACCCCATTGAGAATTTCATCATTTCTTGGTGGAACATATTTTTAATAATTAAAAATGAAATAAAAATACTCTGTGTGATAAATAAATTACGAAACCATCATATAACATGTTTTTTTTTTTTTGGTTAATAAGAAAATTCATTCAATATTTTTTATTGTTTTCGTTAATAATTTGAATTCCATTTTTACCTCTCGCCAACCTACATATATAGATAAGGGAGGTAATGTTTTCAATCAAAAAATTCAATAGTGTGTTTTCCGTGAATAAGCACGAATTAGGGTACAACACATTTTTACTATTTTTATACTTTACTTGACGTTCATAGCAGTTTTTAATGAAAAACTATATGAAAATATAATCCAAAACTTTTCAATTTTAGTATTTAAAACTTTTATATAAATGGGATCAGTGATTTAATTTTCTTTCATAAATTGTTATTCTGGTTAACTACTTTTTAACATAACTCTTTGCGAGTTTATCCTAGGTAAAAAATGGAAGAACCCTTTTTGTGTAAAAATTATGAGCTTTAATTTTGTATTCTTGTAAAATTTTGATACCGGTCACTGTTTTTTAGAAAATAGCCGAGCCTCCCAGGTTCAGAAATTTGAATTTTTCATCCCCGTCTCGACCTAAACAACAATGTTAAAATCGTTTTTACCCCAACTTTTGTAGGGTAAAAACCTCTAGTGACTGGATTAAGTTAAATAAAAAATCCAGTTTTGAAACAATTTTTAAAAATATAAATAAATATATCATCACGGCATATTACCCATTTCTGGGTGTGCCAGTATCTACAACACATGTAGACATCGGTAATGATGACGATATATTTTACCGTGTGGGCGCTTACCAGGCGTCACCTCACGGGCACTCATAGCTGGTGTGGAGAGTGCACCACAAAAATATAAATATATATATATATATATATATATATATATATATATAAAAACTAAAAAAAATCTGTTTTTATTTCATTTTTAAATATTTTAAATACAGTTTTCCCTCGAGTAAATTCTACGTCGTTATTTGTATTAATATAAATAAATTCTTTGTTAAATATAATATTTTGTAAAATTTACTTACAATGTATGGAAGAATTCGATCTAATATAGTTTCCTCATTCGTATGTTGTGCCAGTTGTAACAAAATTTCCAAAGATTGTAACTTTGAAGTACAATGATGTAAACCTCTAATACATGAAGTAACTAATGAAGTAATGATTACTAAACCATTATTATCATATTTTAGCTCGTTGTTATCATCTTTCACACTCAAAATATTAATAATATTTCCAATATCTTTATACAGCCTGGCAATCTTTTCATCCGATGGAAGAATAGGATTTGACGAGAAAATCAACATATAAGATTGTAAAAAAGAATAAAAATATTCAGGAAATAGTTTTCCCCTTTCTTGCGATAGGTACAATTCAGCTGTTAATCTTTCATTCGGATCTCTTTGTATCATACTAGCTAGCAAAGCTCGTAAAGACGGATCCTCAATGTTGTCCAGATATTTTTTTGGAGAATATTCTCCGACTCTATACGCAAGTAGTTGTGACAAATCAAAAGGTGCATGGCCCTCATTCCAAAGTTCTAACAAAGCACACCCGGCGGAAAATATATCCATGGCAGGTTTTAATTCACCTTGAGAATATGGAGTTTCATTAAACATAGATGTGTTAGAAATATCAGAAGTTAAAGTTTTTATAAATCGCTCTGGAGCAATATAACATGTCCTGCGACGAGAAGTATCAAAAAAATAAGAATAATCAGCTGGATTGTCTTCTGGTAAAAAAGTAGGTTTAAACGAAGCGAAATCTACTAAAAGAACCCAATTCCAAGAAGTTACAGTAATATTTTCAAGTTTTATATCACCGTGACATACTCCAACTTTGTGGCATTGGTGGAGAGCATACAAAACTTGGAAAGTAATCCACCTTTTCTCTATATTTGTCAAAAATGGTCTGGTACTTATACGATCGTACAGACTGTGTTTTACAAATTCTCGCATTATTAAACCGGCTTTGTCTGTAACCTAAAATTCATAGCCTACTTAATATGTATTTAAAATAAAAAAATACAATCTGATTTACCACTACATGTTGAAATGGTAAACAGTTAACTGCGGGAGCAAGTAGTGTTCTTATTTGATCCAACCGATCTTTGTAGGGCGAAAGAGGTAAAGTAGGATCGTGAATCGCAAATACTTTTACTACAATCGGACCTTCTGGTGATTGAGCGCGAGCTACTTTTAAGAAACGTGTGCTTCCCAAACTAAATACAAGTAATTAATAACTACATTATATAAACAATGTAAAAAAACTCATTTACCTTGTGTCGAAATGAATTTTTTCCTGGTCAGTCAGATAATGTTCTACTGGAAATATCTGCGACGGTGCTATACCTACTAAAGTATTACCCATCTTGAACTAATTAACTGTTTACATATCAATATCACATAAATCATATCAATATCACATAAATACATTGAAATGTTTGTCGTGCACTTGTGACCACAGACCATCTACACTATGACAGCTGATAGTTGTCAGATTCACAGCAGCCTGGTTTACACTAGAATAGAAACGAAGTTTACGTTGTTCATGAAGAACGGAGTAGATGGCGCTGTGAAACTAAACCACAGAAGTTTCAGTAAAAGAGAAAGCCTATCAACAAATGAGATAGGTAAGGAGTAAAGTGTGAAGCAGATGACAGCAGCATACTATTTTTTTTGACTTCTTTATTTGGTTGAAGAAACACTTTGGTTCTTGATATTACATAACAGTATTTATAGTTATTTATCATTATAGAGAATATCAATCGTGGATTAACACAAGTCTCATTACGAAGGTCGGACTAGAATAAGTGGAAATAAGACACAAAGTTCATATTTAGAATTTTATTTTAAAAAATCTGTTGTGGTCAGCACAAGAATTAATAACTGAAATATTTAAATTAATGAGTATTAGTGGTCGGAAGTTATTACAATCATAGGATAAAAACCACGTCCCGTTATTATATTGGAAATATTTAAATAAAACTTTTTTCAAACAATTTATGTGATGTAAATGATTATCATTATTACTTACATTAGGAACTGTAAAGGAGTTGTTTGGTTACAAAAGAATAAACAAAAATGAAAGAAATTTTAAAATTGGAAAAAAATATCTAAAATACTGACAAACCTCATTAATACACAGACATTTTATTCAGATATTCAAATCTGATTTTATTTATCTTAGGGTTACAGAAGATGTATTCGTCGGTTTATAAGTTTTTTTTTTTTTTTTGAGGGCTAAAAATAAATAAATAAAAATAGAAACATTATTAGAAATTTTTCATCTGATGCTAGTTGAAATACCAAATCTTGACAATAAAAAATGAATTGAATTAGAGAAAAATTGTAAGCTTAACAAAATTATAAACAATTTAATTTTACCTTAATAAACAGAAATACTAAATGATGATATGTAGCCTAAATATCAATTTTACGGTCCCATTTTATTGACAAAACAATATTATATGTACACCAAGAATTTATTTGAAAAAATTAAGTTTCTCATAATAGATATAGTTCGTTTAACAAAAAAATTAAGATCTTATTTGCAAGATTAATGTCATCTCCATAATTCGGCAGACAGTTTCTTAACACAGAGTATATTTTACGAACAAGAAGTGTAGCATACAATGTGATCTATATTAAGGTAACAAAGAAAAATTATTTTAAAAGAATCTGACGACATTTTAAATCGAATATATCATACAAAAGGCACTCCAATAAATTAATAAGTTCCTTAATAATTAACTTATAATTATGAACTATATACTATCTATTGAAACAACGTTCTAAATAAAAACAACATCTATATATTTTTATAATTATATAAAACATTTAAATATTCATGAAACATCTAAAATGTGCGCTAATAAACGTGTTCTACGAGAATACCTATAAGAAATAAATGAAAGCAAAATGTTACCACATCTAAGAGGTACTAGAATTTTAATTTAAACATTAGGTAGTATGTCGCACTCGATAATCTAACACGGAAAGTTAACTGTTAAAAATATAATACACTCTGTTATTACTTTGTAATTTGAGATAAATACTATCACAGTTAACTGACATCGGTTAACTTGATGAAACTTTAGGAAGAATGTTCAGTATTAGAGTCAGAGCAGCCGCTGATATGCCCGTATTCAAAGTCTAGTTTATAATAATAAGGAGTAATCTATTCTAAAAGGGCTCTTATTCGTACATACGTAATTTGACATTTGTAATTCCCTAATAGTACTTTTATTGTAAGATTAAATATTATGGTAGTAAAATTTCTAAATAAATTTTAGAAATGGGGTATTCTACCGTATTTTTTTATAATTTTTCTGATAATGTATAAAAATCTAGCAGTATTGGTGGAAACGCGATGCTAATTCGTAATAGTAAGCGAGATATGAATTTTGTCCCAAATTAGCTGTGACGTCACAGTTCCTATGTTGGATATGTTTTTCAAACTGATAATGGAGGGTTATAATTTTGACGTTACACGCAAGAACGAGAGAGTAGATTAAACGTTGAGATGGAAGATCATAATACAAACAAACCATTGCCATATTTAAAGTTCTATCTTCTGTCACTTCTGCTTTAATATTTGAATCCTACATAAATCATTGTCTTCGGATTAACTGTGGAAACAAAGAATTTCATATTTGCCTTTATAATTATAGCGGGAGTCACTGTTGCAAAAACTTTACACTCAATTCATTTTTCATATTTAGCACTATCTTGTTGCAAATGTCATTTGTTTATATTACAACAGGTTATGCAGTTCAAGGAAAATATCAATAGATGACAGCTCGAAAATATTTCTCTGTATAACCCTCTATATCTGCATTAGACATACATTTTTCATGTATTTATTAAAACTGTTCTTATATCATCAAAGTAATTACTTGTTATAAATAGAGAAAAATGTTTTAAATAATTAAAATATTTAAAAGTCTGGGGTATTGGTATTAATTAATAAATATCCCAGAAGACGCTTTAGTTCGTGCCCAGTAAATTACTATAAACGTAAGTTGCTGGTAGGTTGTGACACAAACGCCCAAAACGCGTCAGGGAAGTATTCAGTAAAAATGTGTGAGAGTTGTAAGCATAATTCTTATTATTATTGTGTTTATGGTAATAAATCGTACTTATTAAGTGTTTTAGTGTAAATATTAATTTGTTAATAGTGCTTTAAAGAGTTTATAAAACTGATCACACGCTATACTTTTTCTACGACTATAACTTAAGACAGCGGAAATAAAAGAAACACACTTTGTAAGTTAGTTATTTTTACTGAATGACAGCTGTCAACTCCAACAGCTATCTTCGGCCCGTGCTTAATGAAACATTTGTTGTAACTCGCTTCACGCCGTGTCCAATACCTTCGAAGCCATGGCCATAGTTTGTCAAGTTGTGTTTAAGATTTAGTTAAGTCACATTTTAACAACGGAATTAGAAACAATAAATATGAGAGAATGTTGTTAGGATGGCGCTAGTGTTGTTAGTGCGCTACATTTGAATTCAAACAAAAACATCGAATAGCGAAATTTTACGATAATAATCGATTAGTTAATTACATTTACAATAATTAAGCATTTATATTACAACACAGTGATATTTCATAATTTTCTCTTTACTAAACCCTTAATTTAACTAATACTACCTTATAATTATTGAAGTTTACTATTTCTTTGCAATGGTAGAATACCCTATTATAAAGGAAGACAAAAAGATTAGAATTTTACTAACACTAATTTATCTAGTGCGTTACAGCAGAGTGAACTAAATATTTACCATACTTAAGCAATTATTACTATTATTTTTACTAATATTCTACATAGATATTATTGTAGATATGCATTTATTGTCGTGCGATATTTTAAGATAGAAAAGGAACTGTCGCGTAAATATAACTTATTTTCGTTGTTAATATAAATATGAATCACAATACGTCTGATATTAAAATGGTTACTGCTTCTTATTATAAACTAGGTACCTATAACAAAACTTATGCATGTAATGATATACTTTTAACATAAATATCGAGTGCAACAAAATATACTTTTGATGCGTTTATTATTGTCTTATTTATATTTTTCCTGTCTTAGACTTTGTAAAAATGTTGAGACCAATTATATTACTATGAAAAATTTCATATTAAAATTACGGTCATATTAAATTATTCATAATATGTATTGTCTTATAATGACAGCCTTAAGTAGATATAAGTAGTATGTAATTGTATTATGTATTAACGGCAGACAAATAAATTGTAAATATTAGCTACAATTATGGTAATAATTGAATGTATGTATGTATATTTATATATTAATTATTGTCGGCTTTGTGCAATTATTCATTGATATAGGTACATTTTGTTTTTATTATTGTCAAACCACATACCTTATTGACTTAAAATTATGCTTCACAACAGTGATCTCGTAGTATAGATATATATAAAAAAAAGTTATTTTGGCGATTTTGATCAGCATTCACAAATAACATCAACTGTATATTAAATACAGTATTATTAACAATAATAATAGTTTATTGTCCTAGAAGGAACGATATTATTTACCATTAGGTTTAAAATCATTTCAGATCTAACATTAACAAACAGAAAAAAATATCAGTTTTGAAAAATAAATAATCTGATATGGACGCATTGCCTTAATTAAACCTTGAAAGAGATGATAAAAACATCTTATTGTCATATCTGACGGTGTAAGAAACACGTCAGTCAAAGTGTAAAATCGATATTATTGTCATTAGTTCAGTCTGGTCTGTTAGAAAATACGGCGCATTTGCTGTAATGTTCCCGCGCTGATGGGGAAGAGAAGAATTGCAGTGAAGCACATTACCGTCAAGACCGGGAATGCATTCTTTGGAGATGAAGCACTTATTAATTCGTCTCCATTTTGTTTTGATTGGTATCCGGGGTCCACTACGTGGATTTTCCAGCCCAAGTTGTTGTGCGTGTAACACTATCAAACATTCAAATTATTTTTAGTATTTAAAACTTGTGTATATGTTACGCTCAAACATCGAATTCACTCAGTGGGCGAAGAAAAAACAGCCACATCTCGTAACGCTTTGCGGACGGTGTTGGACGACTAAATACCGAAATCTGATTATTTTCGTTGTGATTGTGTTTTTTAGGGGTGAAAATTCAACGCCCGAATATTCAAAACTAGAATATTAAAAACCAAAATATTCAAAAGCAGAATATACAACATACATAAAATCACGCGTTTCCTACTTAGTGGGTTAGCAAAAACCCGAAAACAATAAGAAAAGAGATGAAAGTAAGAGCTCCACTGAATCACTTAACTCTTTAAAAACATTCTTCTTTCGCCTTATCCAAAATCATCATAACATTCATACAAGAATATATTAATGTGACCGATTTTCGGTAGCGAATAACCGCATCCGGACCACAACAATAGTTACGCAACAATCATCCTTTGCCACACATTCCTATCCATGCACACTTCTTTCACCTCAGCCACATTCATAAACGTATTCATACATAATTAAAGTGACCGATTTTCGGTAGCGAATAACCGCATCCGGACCACAATAATAGTTACACAAAAATCATCTTTCGCTACACACTCCTGTACAAACATACTTCATTCTTCTCGTCCACATAAAAGTTCAGCTCTCTCTCCATTCTCACAAAACATTCTTACTAACCATTTATCTTTACACCACAATAATTACGAAACAATCATCCTTCGCAACACATTCCTATCCATGCATACTTCTTTCACCACAGCCAGATTCATAAACGTATTCATACATAATAACATATTAAAGTGACCGATTTTCGGTAGCGAATAACCGCATCCGGACCACAATAATAGTTACACAAAAATCATCTTTCGCTACACACTCCTGTACAAACATACTCCGTTCTTCTCGTCCACATAAAAGTTCAGCTGTCTCTCCATTCTCATAAAACATTCTTACTAACCATACATCTTCACACCACAATAATTACGAAACAATCATCCTTCGCCACACATTCCTATCCAGGCAAACTTCTTTCGGCTCAGCCACATTCATAATCGTATTCATACATGCTCTTCTCTTTCCACTCGGAAACTTACGCTCCTTCAGAACACTACCAATCACATCCATCCACTTACACACTGGACGGCCACGCAATCGAACACCCTCAACTTTACCAACATATATGCGTTTTACAAGTCGTTCACTCATCATTCTCTCCACATGACCAAACCATCTCAACTGACTCACTCCAACTCTCTTAACTACATTCTTCCTAACCATACATTTTTCATACACCAAATTATTCCTCACGCGATCCCGTCTTGTATACCCACAAACACCACGTAAATACCTCATTTCCACAGCAGTCACTTTCCTTTTATGCTTTCTCGTCCATGCCCAACATTCACTTCCATACATCAAAGCAGGCACCAGCACTCCATTATATACACTTAACCGAGCTTCTCTAGATACGTTTACGTTACGAGAAACAAACACAGACTTATTCAAATCTTGAATATTCAAACACAGAATCGCGCACTGCCCGAAAGCGTATCAGCAGAACCTCAGACCAAACATAAATTGACGCCGCATGCAACCGTTTGTTGTGAAGCACGAACTTAAATAGGCGTGCCGAGCTAGCTAGCGGCGTTCATTAAATACGGGTTGTATTTGCAATAATTTGAAAGTGACCTCAAAGTGACAGCAGCTGTTATTTTGTAACCTATTAAGTGATTTGAAAAAGAAAAATTATATTTACAATGTTATCAAATATTTATATTTTACCGCACCTAACCTTACAAAATCACCTTCGCACGTAAAATGATAATAATAAACTAGGCAAGCAACACGCTATACAAAACAAACGCCTCGTTCCCTTCTATCCCCACCTAACCCCTCACCCTGGAAGGAATGGCTTCACAACAAACCATTGCGCAGTGTAGGGAATGCGCTGTCTAATTTATATTTGGTCTGAGAGCAGAACCATCGCTAACCAACCTAAACATAACCTAACGTTTGCTCCTCCTGGCCCCGCCCACAAACTCGGTTTACGAATCATTCGGGCAAAGCGCTTTCTGGCGGTTCTTGAATATTCGGGATTTGAATGATTCTGTGCATGAATATTCTGGTGTGAAATATTCTGGTTTTGAATATTCGAGTATTGAAGGCTTTCTCTTTTTTAGTAATTGCCAGTTAGGTTACGTTACAGATTGCTTTAAAAAAAATACGAATTGTAACGTAACCTAAACTTGGTAAAAGTGGTTTTCAGGTTGATAGATTTAGGTATTTGGTCGTTTTGCACAGTCCGCAAACACGTAGTGGCTGTTTTTTTCGCTCACTAAGCGATTTCGATTTTTGGGAGTAACACATGTAAAAGTAGTGAAGTGATTTGTACAGTGTGTCTATCTAGATTTAGAATATGATTGTTCAATTTTATATTAATATAAAGAATATTTCAATTATTTTGCTCACTGTTTCTAACTTTTTTTCTGAAAAGATACTATACTTGCCGTCAAATAATTATGGACTGGAGATTTCTACACTGTTGCCAATTCAGGGGCAATGTTGAAAATGCTAAGCTATGAAGAAGCGGCAACACCGCTTGGCAAGGGTCAGAGTGCGGAGAAGGGAAAAAGTTGAACATCAGTCCATAATCATTTGATGGCGAGTATAGTTGCATAAATCAAATTAATTTATGATTAAATTTTACGTAAATTAAAAAAAAAAATAAACAAATGCAACGGTATTTTTTGATAGCAATGAATTTAATGTTATAAGAACATGAAACTAATTAGAATTTGTTTATATAATTTTGTACTCTTCCCGATCAACTCCAATGTAAAAGATGTAAAAAAAACATTGGCCCTTTGGGGTATTCTAAAATATAGAAATGTTAATGTCCACCTATTAATTAGCTATGCTGTACTGATGAGCTCTAATAAGAGCGAAAGCCGTGTCTACAGCAGCAATTAAGGATACCCTAGGAAAAACGAAATTGTTTACAAATTTTGCGCTCAAGAAATATTGTTTTCCTAAAATATATAGTATGATGACATAATTTAAGAGTGTAGTGTGTATTGGAACGAATTAACTAATATATTGCAGATCCTTTGCTTTTCTTGAAGGAAACACTGTGAAATGGAAATATTTCTGCATAAGTCTATCTCACACAAACACCCAACCGCGAATTATGCGCATGCTTGGAAACCTTGACTACTATTGGCTAACGAGGAAATCATGATCACTTTTTGCGAATCACAGAGTTCTGTTTATTAACGACTAGCGCGAGAAATTTTAAATTTAAATTTGAGAAATTAAACAATGTACCTACTATTATTATTTTGTATGTAAATTCTTGAATATAAATATTAGTAATAATAAAAAACATTGACATATTCTAGTGCTAAATTTGAATTAAATAATTTACTTTGTTGTACCGTAAAAATAATAGGAATACAATCTGGTCAGGATTAATTTATTTAGGTGACAATAAATTACTGTATGAAACACAAAGCAAATGCTTTCGAAGTGCAACTACAAACAGAAATGAAATCAAACGTCAAAGTCAAACCATGTGCTCGCTGCATCATCAGGGCAGCGTTCCAAAACCAAGAATACCGAGTTTTGGCGTAGAGTATGATGTGTTGTGTTTTAGAACGAACGAGAGTTTTGTTGAAGTAAAAAATTTAAAATAAATTAAAAATAATTTTATAAAACTAACAAAACTACTTATAATTACAACATTAATGTCAAGCCCGTAATAAAAGCGCTTTTATGGAGCACTCTCCTCAATATAATGTGAAAATACGCTCCATAAAAGCGCTTTTATTATAAAAGTATGCTCGTAATACACGCCAACGTATTTACTTATGTTTATTTTCAACCAAAAGCATGTTTTCTTCCTCAAGAAGGCAAATTACTTTCATATGTTGAGAATCGTGAGCATCTACGTTTGAAAATATTGTGGAGTCATTTCTATACCCTCCTCGTTAGTAGAGTAAGTAGGACATCACGTTGGAGTAAACTCTGGCTGTTTTGGAACAGGTTGAGTAAACTCTGAGAGTAAGGTTATTAGTTTTGAAACGACTTTGAATAATTTCGTACTCTCAGAGTAGGATTTTGGAACGCAGCCCAGCCAGCGACGCTGTCAGCGTTAGCCAATAGTAGTCAAGATTTCCGAGCATGCGCATAATTGCCTGCTGGGTGTTTGTGAGAGATAGACTTATGCAGAAATGATATTTCCATTTCACAGTGTTTCCTTCACCTACTCTTATAGTAAAGATACGAGCATTAGCAATATATTAGTTAATAGGTATATGGAAAAGAGTGAGTGTACATGGATGAAATGATATTGTGAATAGATATTATACCTGATAATATAGTAAGTCGGGTGTATCTTCCGCCACAGTCCAGTTCAAAAATCCAGTCTCTCCTGGTTCGCAAACCAATTTCAACGTTTCTTTATATTCTTCAAAAGTCTCCGACTCCAAAGATTTATCAATACCCTTCGGTTGCCACTCACAGTATCTTCCTATACCTGTAGGTTTTGGATATCCGTCTATATCATACTCAACTCCAGCGTAGATTCTCTGTTTCTTCTGTTCCTCTTCTTTCTTCTGGCTGAAGCCTCCTTCGGGGGAATCTGTGATGTAGAATGGATGGTATCTGGCGGGATTCGTGCTGTCGTAGCCGCCTTCTGTGTAAAATATGTATGTTTGCCCGCGTTCGACGTATATTTCAGGGATTAAGAGGTCGTTGATGTACCAGGCAATGCCCCAACTTGGGAAACCAGTGATTGGGGTGTAGCCGCGTTTGCCGCCGGTTGGACCGATTCGGGCAGTGAACGTTGTCTCACCTAGAAGATATTTTTAAAGCTAAGATTTTTTAAATTAATGTTAAAATATTTATTCTGTTCACAGTCTCTCACATACCACAGGCACAACCTCAACCTGTATTTTTATATTACATTGTTCTATTGCCTACTCTTTTCCCTACTAATGAATAAGTTCACGGATTCTATGACACACCTAAGGGTAAATTATATATACCTAAACATCGCATTCAAAATTTTCACATGCCAATAATTTTTTTTAATAGATTGCCAGATTACATAAAAGCAATCCAAAGTGTAGTTTAAAAAAAAAAAAAAACTTTAGGAATATTTGACTCATCACTGTTTTTATTCAATTGACGATTTTTTTTAACTTTGACCATCCTTAACTTTTTTAATGGGGTATTCTAATGTAGTCAAATTTAAGGTAAAAAATGTTATAATATTGTGGATTATGCTTTAAAATGACCAAATAATGAAAAAAAAAATAATTTTTTTTTCCTAAAATGAGTTGTGTTTGTAAACATGCCCCGCCATTTAAATATCATGAGTCCCTCATACGTCACATCCGATAAAATTCAAATTTTCAAAGAATATTTAAAAATTCATATCTCGCTCAAATTAAATAAAAATGAACTCAAAATTTTTGATTTGTAATACAAATACGTGAAAGTTTAAGAAAATTTTTTTTAAAAAAGTCATTAGAATACCCCATTGTGATCACTTTACTATTTCTCTGTGATTTTTACCGGTCTTTTTATTGTATATTGTATTTTCTTATTATTTTTATTTGTATTCCTATGTTTTTGACTGGCCATTGTTCTACGTTTTTGTATTTTTTCATTTGTGGCGAATAAATTATTATTATTAAAAAAATATTTTGTAAATTTATATAATATAGAAGTAGGGGTTAGACAACCAAACTTATAATTTAAATAAAATACCTAAAAATACATGGACAAGTTCATATGAGCAAAATTTCAAAAATGATTCGTTTCAAAGATATTTGAATGAGAAATAAGAAAATACTTGTAGAGCGGTGCAAGTATTTTTTTATGCCTGGTTTTATAAACGACACAAATTTACTTTCAAGGTAAATAATAATACATTAAAATATAAGTTAAAGAATATTCATGCATGAATGTTTTTAAAGAGTTAAGTGATTCTGTGGAGCTCTTGCTTTCATCCCTTTTCTTATTATTTTCGGGTTTTGGTAACCCACTAAATGGGAAACGCGTGATTTTATGTATGTATGTATGTATGCATGTATGTATGTATGAATTTCAAATTCGCTTAAATTATTTCTTTATAAAATTATTCGAAAATTTCCATTAAGAGAAATTTTTGGTAGTATTATTACATAGGTGATAATTTGTATATATATATTTTTTTTTATTCAGGCCGTTTGCTTCGTTATTTAGTGTGACCCACGAATCGCAATAATTTTTTACAAAATTTACTTATAAACGAAAATTTGTAATATTTTGTTTTCATGAACTTTTCCATTTCGTTATTTTTTTATTTATTGTGTACAAAAATCGTCATTAAAAGTTCAGAAATTGGCACTAAAGTAATCCATTATATGATTATTTTATGCAAATGCATTGTTGCCAACCTTATGATAATTATTGTATATATATAACTAATTACATAATTCCGATGAAGAATGAATTATTTCGTTCTTTTTGATGAAAAATTATGTAACTTCAAACGGCTTTAACTCGGGATCTGACAAAGTAAAAAAAAATCATGCATGAAAAGAAAGAGGATTTCATGCTGAATTCAGATTTTCATCGTCCGTTATTCTATCTACAATCTGGAAAATAACTAAATACCTTCATACATAAATAACTCTTTTATAGAAATTAAATTATATAAATGATTTTTTTATAGAATGAAAGTCAGTTTAACTCTTGATAAAATCAATCAATTTTTTTTTCTCACTTACCAATAATTTTGGCAAGAGGCCACGGTTTCGGCCCATTTTCATCAATCAATTCATACAGACTTCCCGTACAATTACTATCATCTCTTCTACTGAAATCAATTCTTATATCCCTTGTAGTTTTATCAGTTATAGAGTGCGAATTCGCTTCTTTTCTGCTGTTCAGCGGCCCGAAAGCAGCAATAACATTCACCTCTTCGTCTAACGGGATTCTTCTATCGTTGACAGCTTCGTTCGTTTGCAGCGGCCTTGTGTATGTGATGCTAGTCACCCCATTTTTTCTATCGCCCTTGATTAGGGTGACGTCGTTTCGTCCTCCGATACGTTCGTCGGGACATACTCCTTGTTTGCCGTCGCACTGAGCGGTATGGGACATGTAGTAGTCTACAGCGTTGAACGATTTTTGTTCTGCATCGTAGAATGCGACTGTTACGTCACCGCCAATCTGTAATAAGTGGATTATAGAGTATTATATAGGAGCGTACGAAAAGGATGAGTAATTAATGTGATTATTGATATTTTGTTGTCTCAGGAGCGGAAAATTTAGGCAGAAAATTTGTATGAGAGATACAGTTATAACTAAATATTCTTACACGCATACTTGCACTCAGAAATTTATTTTTTTCTTCATTAATAAATTGGTCTAAAATGTCGGATACCGGATAGTAACCGGATTTCTGTTACATTTCTACTTGGAATATGGATAGATCTCATTTTAATAAAAACACATTAAAATATGCAACTAATGGGGTCCTATACCATTTTTCTTTTATTTTTTTTCTGTAAGAACAGGATAAAATAAGAATTTTAGTGCAAACGCGACTTAAAAATTTTACGTAATAAGCGAGATATGAATTTTTAAAGTTTAAGAATTTGTGCGTGACGTAGCAGGTACTAACAAGTGATCAACAAACAATGGAACAAACTGTTAGTTATAGAGGGAACAATTTTTTTCATGTTTGCATAGCTGAAATGTTTGTAAGTAAAAACTTATACGTTATATTCATGAAGAAATTATTATTAAGTATAAATAACGTAAATAATAACCTTTTTTTCCTAATAAATTATAAAACATTGAAACAGTTTGACGAAGTTTCAATATTAATTTAACTAATATTATTATTAATTTAATTAATATTACAAATTGATTTAATTATAAATATATTATTATTGTTAATATTACTAGATGTTTTAATTAAACAAATTCATCAAACACAAACTTGTTAAATGTTTTGTTAGGTTATGGAACAACATGACATTTCATATTCCTTTAAAGGTGACCGCTACAGACGCGCGAATCTCCTTTTTAAAATCAGGCGACCAATCAAATTCTTAGTACCTAACGCGTCATACCCAATTAGTAATCATCTTCAATCGCTTATAGTTTGTGACCTAGTCAATATTTAAAGAAAATTTTTTCACTAATACTCATTAATTTATGTATATTTTCGTCTTCTTATTTAAGATAGTTAAAATATGACTATGGTATAGGACCCTATTGCCAATTTTACAGTACGCGTGCGTAGTTTGGAACTGGTTTCAAACTAATTGAAAATTTTTGGGATTTGCGAACAGAATTGAAGATTATTATTATTACTACCATCTGGAGTGACCAGAAAGGTTTTTATCTTATATTGATTCTTGTTGTTGTTGTTGGAATTTGTCATTGTTACATAATGAAATTATAATCTTACTTTATTGTTTAAAATTTACTACCTGTGTTTATTTCTGGTTCTCTTAAATTTACACTCGAGAAGCTACATGACAATATAGCAGCAAATATTTAGTGGTTGGAAGAATTTATAATAAATGTTAGCGCCATTTTGAATTATGCTGTACTGGATTAACTTGTTAAATGATAACAAGATTGTTACTAAACAATAATTGTTATAGCTCATCTAACAACGAGATACGTGAATACGAAATTTTAACAATATTGTTATCAATTCTTGTTATGTAACAATAGGCTATTCCACGACATTTTTAAAATTTTTTTTCTTAAAATACATTAAAATATAAGACCACATGTGAAAGTCCGAGTTAAAAATTCCTCCAAATAAGCGAGATATTAAGGTCCGAATTTTAAATTAGCTTTGTGACGTAGGTAATGTGGAAATACCAGAAGTAAACAAACAGTGGTTCACAAGCCACGAAAAAATGTTAAACAAATTACAAAATAATGTATATTTAAATTGTAATATTATAATTCATTATTAAAGACATAAAATAAATTATTATACTTAATTTATTTCACTTATTTTTGTCATTTTATAAAAACAAAGAAATTAGAACGTCGCCCGAACAGCAACCGAACAGATCCGACACACTCGAAGAAGTATATTCTTAGTTAAGGCGAGGCTTTTCAAAATCGGAGTCCATACTTGGATCCTATTTGCTCGAACACTCGTGCACATGTCCTACATCATCAAAAGCAAAACTCCCCGTGTTTTCTACACGAAATAATTTATAATAAAAGAAATATAATTTTCCTTATCCTTTAACTATTATCATTCATATTTTCAATAAACTTTTACTATTTTTGATTACGGTGGAATAGCCTGATACATGAATGCGAAATTTTAACAATATTGTTATCAATTCTTGTTAAGTAACAATTTCTTGTTTAATAACAATGTACACGTGAATAAGCCCAATTGTGAGGTTTGCTGTATTATTAACGTAACGTAGGCTATGACCCGTATTAACGTGACGTCACGTTCGGGTCTCCTCGAGTTTACTAGAATGGTCGGGCCGCGAGACGGATAAGCCTTATTGCCCAGGAAAAAGTGTGCAAAGCGCCTAAAACAGTTTTCACTTCAAAAATCCGATGTCTCACCATTTGTGCTCTGTTTTCAGCTCCACTGATCCCGAAAGCAACATACTGGTCCTCTCTCATCCTAGCGGCTAGTTCTATCTGCACAAAGTCGTCCTTCACCTCCCATCGGACCTGGAGCCTTCGGTCCAGAAACTCGCGGCAGTTGGTAGGAGCCGGCGGTCGTGGCGTGGTGCTCGTCTACACCAGGAGAACAGTTAGCATGGTGGAGACACGAAATACCTACTTGGATGCTGCCCGCCAGGTGCAGAGAAGGTGTAGGTTTGGTTTATAGGTTAAGTTAGTCTGTTTTTGGAGTTGGTACTAACTACTAATGATTTGGAATGAATTGGTGTATGAAGAAGAAGGTTGTTGATGGAGAAAATGGCGAATAAGCGATCAGTGAAGTGAAACGTTTATTTGTTGGTGAGATTGAGAGTGTTCTATTTCTGTTGCGTGGATGTTCGGTGTATAAGCAGTTTAACAAACCTGATGTCATAAGTGATATTTTGCCGAAATTAATATCATTATTAATATTAATGCAATTATGAATGCAGACAAGGGTGAAAGTAGTGCGTTTGAATAGGAATTTGTGTTGAAGAATGGTTGTTATTGTTATATGAATAAATAGCCGACAAGCCAATGAAATGAAAGATGAAAGGCCTAGACCTAACCTCTAAAGTCGATCTCTTATTTCCTGTATGTCTGTGCAATTATTGTAATATAAATATGTGATTTTTGGTGATTTGATAGTACCTAATGTTCTAATTTCATATTTGTGTACAGTTTAGCCCCCAAAATATATGTATATTAAAAATTAAATTTCTTTTTTTTATGAAACATCACAAATTCAAAGAAATATTATTTGGTTTATTTTCTTGATTCGTTATTTTTTGCATTCATTTACTTGAAAATGAAGACCGGATTTCACGATTTAGAAATGTATGTGACCCCTGTGGTGCACTCTCCACACCAGCAATGAATGCCCGTGAGGTGACGCCTGGTAAGTACCCACACGGTACAAATATGTCATCATCTTTACCGATATCTGCGATAAAGCAGATTGGCACACCGAAATGGGTAATATGCCGTGATGATATATTTATTTATTTTATATTTGTGAAATATTTTGAAATTGTAAAAAATAACATGCTTTCATGCAATAAGTATTTACTCAGAAGTAAGAAGTTAAAAATGCATCTATCCAGAAATACAATCTGACCTGTGAAAAAATTGAAATATTTCGAAAAACGTAGTTTTTGATTACGAATACAAAAAAATGTGATTTAGAATGTTGTGTCAAATAGTTCTTTTTTTACGTCTGTTAAAAAAATTACACCTTTTTCATATAAATCCTATAAAGTATGTCTTTTTGACAGTGTGGAAAAAACACTGTTTTTAACGCAAATGCGTGAAATAATGAAACGTTCCGGCACTTTTTTTACATTTTTATTGCAGACGTAAAAAAATTTGTATGCAACTCGAGTAAAGTGCCTTATTTCACTCATAGGATTTCCTATTCGTGATATAAGACTATACGTTTTACTCTTGTTGCATAAATAACTATTATGTAACAAGTGTGTAAAGTAATACTTTTTTGGTCGAGCAGAAATTAGCATGACATGAAAAATAGTATTTACACACGAGTTGCATACAATATTTTTCCTACAACAGAAATGTTAGTGCTATTTCTCATAATACTAAGTGTGAGTGTACAGGCATCTTCAAATATTGTTAGTGTTAGTTGTGAAGTAAATTAACCGAATGTGGATGTTGCTTAGCAACGTATTTATTTTCACACACTAGTGTTTCAAAAATAACACTTTACACATTGTAAAAAGTGCATAAAGTATGTACTTTACGCACGGTTGTAGGAAAAATATTTTTTTGGAAAAAATAACTATGAGTATTCTATAGTAAAAAAGAAACGTCAGTGTGTTTATCATGATGAAATGAAAAACTGAATTTCAGTTCATCAATATTTAATGTTGTTCTAGTATTACATTTAAATATTATTTGCTGTTAATATGTCTTCTACAACAGACAATGTATTATATAGTGTTACTGGATTAGCACAATGTCTGTAATACACACTAAAGATCTATTCTTCATCATCAGTTGATGAAGTTGTACTTACCGGTTTATACCACCAGGGAGGCTTAAAACAAAAATGGTTGGTTAGAAACCTGTGTTAGTTTACCAGTAGATCTTAATAGTCTTACAGAAAAGCCCACTAAGATATTTTCCCACTATTAATTAGATTACAGACAATTAATCCTAAAGCGTACTTAGATAGACCATTGCACTGATTATCGACGATATTACATAAACTTTGAACATTTATAATTATGGCAGTACATTGGAAGATATTGCATAATACACATTGAGGAAAACTAAATGAACTACATATAAATAAATCAGTATAAGAACCAACACCGTAGAAATAAATAAATAAATAAATAAGAAAAGTACCATTTATTAATAAACTAAAAAGTACATGCATAACCAGTTCTATTTATTTGGTCAGTATTTTAGAATATAAATGGCAATATGAATATGTTGTTCCAAGTGAAGATAGGTCACGATTTAAAATTATACTAGTTCTTTTAAACTAAAAAGGGTATTCAAAGCAAAGTAATACGTGTTTCCTTGCCTTTTCCGCTAGAGGCGCAACGTATATAGACCCGGATGTCACTCGTCATTTTGAAATGGTTCGTATTACGAGCGCCTTTTTATAATTATACTTCATTTCACGCAAGAAAACAGCAGATAGCGCTTGAGAGCCAACCGTTTTTACATGCATTAAATAAATTTAAATACTTTTATTTGTCGGATACATTTGAAACATTTTGTTATTTTTATTTTTATTTATAGATTTTAAAATCTATTTTTGTAAATAATAAAATTGAAAATTTTGACAAATTAGATAAATCTGGGGTTTACGAAATTTCTTGTAACAATTGTAATTATAAATATATTGGTCAAACAGGGCGAAAATTCAAGTTAAGATTTAATGAACATTTAAGACAATTTAAATACGATAAAATAGAAAATTCAAATTTGGCAAAACATTTATTTAACAATGAATATTTTTGTACAATTCAAAATTTAAAAATACTCCATATTGAAAACAAAAGTAAAAAATAAATTGTTTAGAAGCTTTCGAGATAAAAAATTCTTTACACAAAAAAGAAAATCTAATGAATGAAATTTTGGATTTAAACAATTCACCCCTATTAGATCCTAATATTTTTTCAAAATTTTAATAATTTTATATTAATAAATTTTCAATTATGTTATCTTTATTAATTTGTTATTTGTTTCACTCTTTTGTTATTTGTTTATATTTATATTTATCATTTATTTTTCTACCTGATGATGAGGTTAAATCTCGAAATGTACATTGTACTATATTTTTAAATAAAATATTATTATTGAAACTAAGTATATATATTAAAAAATAAATTTAAATACGTTAAACCAAACTTTGTCAATAATAAAAATATTTTTTTTACTCCGATCACACTCCAGATAGTGTGTACAAATTCTGTAGATTTAATTTGCTAATTGACAGCTGAAAAGTGATATTTTTTTCGCTTTTGTGAACTAGGTTAGCATTCTGACCAATCAAAGGGCAGAATTTATATCCCTATCTAAACCAACGCTATTTTCTTACGTGAAATGACTTATAAAAGCGCTTTTATTATAAAATTGGCTCGTAACACGGCCCAATGAAATCAATAACAAGCGGCGTAACCATATAATATTTTAAATCGTGGGTTAGGTTATGTTATGGTAAGTTTCAGTTGAAGTTAAAAATAAAAAATACTGACCTAATAAATAGCAGACTATAAAAACAACAGAAATGAATTAATATTAAATAAAATTAATAGAATACATGCTAAACTAAATAAACTAGAGGAATAAAATAATTAAAATTAAGTACATTCATTAAAAATTTCTTAACAGATTGAAGAAAGATAAACTAAAGATTCCAAATGACATTAGAGGAAGACCAGCTTTACTGTCAGGTGATTTAGTATCAACACTCGTTTTATTACCGGGTTTATTGCGCTAAAAATAGATAGAAATATGTAACACCTTCACCATTGTTAATGACAATCATAGATTATTATAGTTTACACAACTGAGTTAATAAACAATTTAGTTTAAGTATTCTCAACACAAAAAGGCTTTAGAAATGTTATTTGAAATTGGAAAACCGAAGGATATTATTTAGAAAAGATGAGTTCCAAATATTTTCGAAAAAAAGATATATACAAATATTCTATAGCCATTTTTATGTTCAACTAAAAGTCAAAGGAACGTAAGATATTTATTATAAAAAGAAAATGGTTATTTATGCAACAAGGGTAAAAAGTATAGTCTTATTTCACGAAGAGGAAAGTTTAGCCGAAAGAGCCGTAGGCGAGTTCGTCAAATTCTAAGAGTGAAATAAGACATTTTTCGAGTTGCATACATTTTTTTACGTCTGTAATAAAAGTGTGAGAAAAAGTGCAATAACGTTTCATTATTTAACTTGTTTGCATTAAAAAGAGCATTTTTTTCACACTTTTGTTTTAAAAAAAAGGTACTTTCAAAACTCATTTCAACAGACGTAAAAAAATAATATTGTGTATGTATATTTTATTTACAATAACAATAAAAAAAAATCTGATGTGACCAGCACATTACCTTCCGTCAAGTCTATATATTTTGTTCAAATGCCATACTGAAAGTTTGTTGCAAAAGATTATATGGATAGTGCCAGTAAAATTATTTAACGAACATCAATCATAATTTCCATAGTTATAGCATAGCTGGCTGATTTATGAAATTTTATTTCTTTATAATTCTTTAACTCTGTATCCATTGAATACGAAATATTAAATCCTGTAAAGTATTAAATAATTTTTCATAAAATGTCAAAAAATGAAATTTAACTCCATTTTTCAAGAAAAACTCTTAAAAGTTGCAAATGAGGATACTTCTGTTTTAGTCCAGTCATTTGGTAGAAAAATAAGGGTTTATTCCACAAAAGGTCGGGTATTTTTGATTTTTGGATATGTTATATATTTAGAGGTCTCAACAAAAAATGCAAGTTTTCCCCCTCGGGGGCCTGCGGGAAGCACCGCCAACTTGACCATGAATGTAAAAATGACAAATACGAAATAATTACAATTTTTGGAATTGTGGTATTGGAGTTATTGCGGCCGAAATTATCGTCACTCACACACACACACACACACACACACACACACACACACACACACACACACACACACACACACACACACACACACACACAACACATACATACATACATACATACATACATACATACATACATACACAAGACATCATCGTAAAAATAGTAAAAACGTATTCTAGGGGCCCCAAAACGTGCTTATTCGTTAAAAACTCACCATCGATTTTTTTGACCAAAGACAATACCTTTCTTAACTAAAGGTGACGGAAGGTAAAAATGAATAACTTTACCATCATAGGTATAGTTCATCTAGGGATCATTTTCCGAAGACTCGTTAATCTGCGATAATCTTTTGAACTTAGAATTTCCCTAATTTTCTTATAGCTTATTATAAGGTCTGTGAACTTGTCTCCAAAGGATTATAAAACCGTTATTTGTGGCTATGTAGGTATATAAATAGGTGGTGAGTTTAATTATTTTCACTTGTCATTTGTACCTCCTAACCTTATTATTGCATATTCAATCCGATTGAGTTAATTTGGAGCCAACTAAACAACAATGTTACATCAAAAAATGTATCACCACAATTAAATTCTAGTGTAGTTCAATTAATCAGGGAAGAAGTTGAAAATATTGGCCAGCAATAATGGAATAACTGTATTCAACATATTATAAAAGAAGAAAATAAATTTGTATCACTTTACAAAGACGTGAATCCATTAATTATATCTTTAAGGGATTCAGATATGTCCGATAACAATTCTGAAGACGAGGACAAGTGCACTATGTCCGAATAAATATTCATATATTTTTTTAAATGACATGTGGTTATAGGCCTTTTAGGAAATCGCCACTATGAACAAAGATTAACGGTCCGCAATCAGTACCTCCTGGGTGGTCACGGAAATCTGATTATACAATATATTTTTTAAAACAGTTAAATATTAAACAATTTTTTTTTTACTATTTTGGAAAGTAAAATGTGTGAAATGAAGTATTTCAAACCCCTACTCAAATTTTTCAACACAGCCCTGACACATGCCAGGCTATTGGGACCCTCTATTGTACTGCCGTAATAAAACGATAACGAGTCTTCGGAAAATGATCCCTAGATGAACTATACCTACTTACATTTCAAATATTTGGCTTCAATGATTCATATAATTTCGTGTTTATTTATTAATTTTCATTATATTAAAATCATCATCATTAATTTACTCAGTTGTGTGAACATAAATAATCTACACAAATCCAATAAAACGTTATACATACCGATATTTTCGTCTGTCCTAACGCCGGGGGTACATCCAAATCTTTCGGTATCATCACATGTCCAAAATTATGCTTGTATCTGACGCACCAAACTGCCAGCCAATCTATATCATACACAGTCAAATTCCCTGGGAGTTGAATCTCAATATCTTCTCCTTGGTATCCTCTCAGAACGTCCAGACTCCCCATTTCATTGGGGACCTTGATTCCCATGGTATCTGGGGCAGAGCCATTTCCCACCCAGAAGTAAGCATCAGGGCCGTTTCCGTCGTAGTGCAGATTGGGGATGTAGAAGGTCTTAGCGTCTAGGATGCTGATGTTTCCGGATCGGAGACCGTGGGCTAAACGCTTGAATTCTGGGAGGACGCGGGGTTTGGGGACTTCTAATCCGGGGGGGATAAAGACTTCGCCAAAGTCCACCTGAACAAAAAGATTATATTAGTGCCGTAATTTTTATCATATTAGGCTTCCAAAATTACAATGCGCCACTGGTGGCAGATTTCTGAACTGAGTGAAGTGTACATGTGTACAAAGGAGGTTGTTTTATTCAGGGATTGTAAATACAATACTTGTATACGAATTTTAATACGCTTTTATCTTCGGCTATTATTGTTTTATTCTTAGTAAGATCTGAAGTACTGCTAATATAACAGGTAAGTTTTTGATTTTTAAAAAATTAATGAAGAAATTAGGAGATATGCAATTTATAGGTTAAAGTTACGATGGAGTTTTCTCCGAAAATATTTACCACATAATTTTATGTGGCTACTATTTATTACTTGCTGGCCTTTCACCATATTTCTAGATGATACACTACAATTCCCAAATCTACAAATAGTATCTAAATCTAAGCAAAGAAAATTGTTCATTATGAAAGAAAAACAATTATTTTTTTTATTAAAAAAACTAATATACTGTTAATTAAAAAATGACTAAAATACTCTTAACCTACAAATACTTACTAAAACCCTATTAACTAAAATATTATTAAAACTATGACTTAATTGTTACTACAAGAAAGATCAAACTCAATTCTACCGAAATTAACAAAAAAAAAACACTATACTAAATCCGAAATTAAATTAAAAACTACGAAAATTAGTCTCACACCAATTGTACTCTTATGGAAGCCAGCGAAAAATGTACCATTCGTTTGAATTTTGACGTTTGACGTCAGCGCCATCTCTTGATAATTTGGAAGCCCAATAGGTAATATATTTAGATCGAGGGCAGAACAATAACAAGCTAATAACTTTATTAAACTTATAAATTATAGTGGGGTCCCGTGACCGCGTGCTTGAGTGTCTGGTCGCGAACCCGGGGGAACCAGGTTCGAACCCGACAGACGCCAAATATTTCCAATTTTAAATGGCACAAAAGTGACCCCTGTGGTGCACTTTCCACGCCAGCTATGAGTGCCCGTGAGGTGACGCCTTGTAAGCGCCCACACGGTAAAATATATCGTCATCATTACCGATGTCTACATTTGTTGTAGATACTGGCACACCCAGAAATGGATAATATGCCGTGATGATATGTTTATTTATTTATGAATTATAGTTTCGATAACAATATTTCAACTATGTTAGGGTAGTTGCGAAAAAAATAAATGTTATTTTTTGCTATTAATTATGAAATATAAACTAATTCTAAACATATTAATGTAATTTTTTTTAGAAAATTAAAACTTTTCATTCATAATTTCCATAAATAAAGTTCGCGGTGGAATTCTTCACATACATATACACACATACATACACACATCCACACATACTCACAAACAGGCACCATTGTAAAAACGTTAAAATCGGATTCTATTGCCCTTGAAACGTGCTTATTCATTAAAATCTGGATATGTGATTTTTAGCATGATTCCAATACCTCTCAGCGAGAGGTAAAAATGTGAAAACAGGCTCATTGCATTATTGCCAATGCCTTAAAATTTTCAGGTAATCATCATAAAATGTCATGGGGCATAGAATCACGGATTGAATGAAGAAAAGTTGAGAAATTCTTTGATGGAAGTTGAAGTAGTAAAACTGTAAATCCCTTTTAGATTGATTTGAATTTTTCAAATTTCAGGAGCTTTTCTTTTTACGAGTGTGAATGAATACTTTCCAACTTTGAAAAGTAGATCTGCGGGAAGTATTGAATAAAATTTAAAATTTAAATTATTTTCAAGCAGATTTTATAAAAATTGTAACATATTTCTCCGGAAGAGGAGTGAAATATATATCACTGGACAAAAGAGACAATATAACATTTAGGAAATCTATGAATATAAATGAGGTAAAAGACATTTATCCTCTGCGAAAAATGGATGTATTCAACCTTTGTCAGATTTTACATTAATATTTGTAAAGCGTCATGAAATAATCGAAATCTTCTTCGAGGGTTGTTCACTCCGTTTTTGTTCAAACTCCGACAGATTTCTCTTTAAAATCAGAGAATCAGGCAATGATGTTCTAAGAAAAGTACGCACCAATCGTACGAAGAATAAAATATCTTTACTAGCACACGCAGCAGTTGGTATATATTTAAGTTTCTGTACAGTAAAATTTTTGAAAGAAGTCCGATCAAGGTCATCTACGAATTGCATCTATGAATTAAGATTTTATGCTGTCAAATTTAGTAGTGTCGTTTACATAGTTTTTATGAGGTACACAAGATATTATGTACCCTCATAAAAACTAAGTAAAAGAC
Source organism: Ophonus ardosiacus (assembly GCA_943142095.1). NCBI lineage: Eukaryota > Metazoa > Arthropoda > Insecta > Coleoptera > Carabidae > Ophonus > Ophonus ardosiacus. The sequence continues at coordinate 8,028,559 of OW964823.1, read as the reverse complement.
ACTACTAAATTTCACAGCACAAAATTTTAATTCATAGATACAATTCGTAGATGGCCTTGATCGGACGATTAAATGTACTTCCCAGAAAAAGCTTTCAGAATGTAACTAAAACTTTTGATTTTTGACACTGATATCTGTCATTTACAAATTATGTTATAAACATTTGAATTTGTCAACTGGTTTCCTTAGTGTAGTTTCGCCTACTCGACTTATTATATCCCGATATTCTAGATATTATAGCGTCTTTTTCTCTAAATTGATATAAGATATAATAAAAAATTTAAATGTATCAGATGTAGAATTTTGTTCTTCAAAATGCGTAATATCAAAAATTTTCAAAAAATAATATTCAGAAGAATTTTTTTAAAAAACTACTACTTCCAGTTGTTCAATTGTTACCAAAACCTTTTCAGCTCTTCCCAGGAATGTCAGATTGAGGAAACTGCAGTTAAATATTTTTTAAGTATTATAGTTTTTGAGGAATCGTGACTACAACATCCAGACATACATACATACACACACACACACACACACACACACACACACACACATCCACACACACACACACACACACACACAGACATCATTTTAAAAATGTTATAATCGGATTCTAGGGACCTTAAATCGTGCTTATTCAATAAAATCTGGATATGCGAATTTTAGCATGAATCCAATACCTCTCTTAGTGAGAGGTAAAAAGTGCATATCGAAATTTTGCACTAATATTCAACAACTAATTTTTTGACATTTCGTTTCGATACGATATTTGGGCCTATTCTGTAATTCAGTGGTTAATTTTTAAATACAGGTTAATATTTTTAACCAATCAGGTATGTTGAAGTATACCTAACAAAAAATTGGGATTTTTAGTTGTGTAATCAATATCTATTGGATAAAATTTTTAACCAGTTGTTAAAACCAAAAGTTACGTCTTAAATTCATTTCTAATTTTATTTAGTCTTTCTTGTATTGTTGGTAAAACTAAGTATCTATGTATTATTTCATTTTACCTTTAAATAATAAAATATTTAAGAAGGCCTGCTTGCTTTGTGTCATTATAACGTCAAAATATCTGTAATGTTAATAAAAATTGGCGATAATTCAAGATTTATTATTTTTATCACATATTAACTAAATAAGCTAAAAATTAAAGCGGGTGGGGCAACAGATGTTGAAATGAAATGGAATTACTCCAAAAATGATGATAATCTTCTGTACAAAATCAAGTTTAAAATTCCGTGCTTCAAATACTCTCAATAAAAAACAAAATCGATTTTCTATTGTGTTCGTAAACAGCTGTAAATTCCCTGAAATATTGTAATTCCATAGTTTTCAGCATCGAGCGCTTTCAGCACACGCTACAGAATCAGAATACTGTTTACTACATTTTGTTGTGTGCGCAGTAAAGAATGGATTATTTCTTTTGTTACCAAACACAAACGGGAATTATAGATTGACAAGTTGTGATTTGTAATTGAAAGGACTGGAATTAGTCGATGTTATATAATTTAATTGTTTTCTGTTGAGACAGAAATCGGAACAAGTAACGGATGTTCTTTTGTTGAGATGAAACAAATATTAAATATTGTTCAACTTCGGAGAAAAGTAAATAAAAATAATATTAAAGTCGATTAAAAAGAACTAGATATATTACAACTTTTATACTCAAAATGTTGTTTTAAAATATAAGTTTTCAACAATAGGGTCCTATACCATAGTCATATTTTAACTATCTTAAATAAGAAGACGAAAATATACATAAATTAATGAGTATTAGTGAAAAAAATTTCTTTAAATATTAAGTAGGTCACAAACTACAAGCGATTGAACCTGATTATTAATTGGGTATGACGTGTTAGGTACTAAGAATTTGATTGGTCGCCTGATTTTAAAAAGAAGATTCGCGCGTCTGTTGCGGTCACCTTTGAAAGAATATGAAATGTCATGATGTTCTATAACCTAACAAAACATTTAACAATTTTGTGTTTGATGAATTTGTTTAATTATAACATCTAGTAATATTAACAATAATCATGTATTTATAAATAAATCAATTTGTAATATGAATTAAATTAATAATAATATTAATTAAATTAATATTGAAACTTCAAAACAGGCAAACATTAGCGCCATCCGTCGTCATACTTTGTGTAATAATATTGTCAAACTGTTTCAATGTTCTGTAATTTATTAGGAAGAAATCCTTGTTAAATGCTTATTATTTATGTTATTTATACTTAATAATAATTTCTTCGTAAATATAACGTATAAGTTTTTATATAAAAACATTTCAGCTATGCAAACATGAAAAAAATTGTTTCCAGTATAACTAACAGTTTGTCCCATTGTTTGTCGATCACTCGTTAGTACCCGCTACGTCACGCACAAATTCTTAAACTTTAAAAATTCATATCTCGCTTATTACGTAAATTTTTTAAGTCGCGTTTGCACTGAAGTTCTTATTTTATCCTGTTCTTATAGGAAAAAAAATAAATAAAAGAAAAATGGTATAGGACCCCCATTCAATACGATCATTAAGGTGCGAATACGAGGGTCGCACTATACTTTTTCAACTTCAATTTCAGAAAATGTAAATTTAATTTCTGAAAAGGTAAATTCAATTTTTAAACTGATATCACTCTTAGGCTGAAACTTGATTTTCGCTTATTTTGAAAATATCTCCTATCACGCTTATTATAAAAGTTTTTTTACGTAGAATAAAGTGATGTAACAAATGATGATCTATAATTATTTTTTTCATTTGTTTCTTAATAAATTTCATATATTTAACCCTAAGAAATTAATAATGAGCCTGTTTCACATTTTTCAAAAACTATTTTAAATGAAAGTTTATGCAATGATTTTATTAGTAATAATTTTTATTTTAATAATTTGTTTTTATTTGTGGAAATAATTAAATAAAAAGATTGGCGTCCTGAAAAACTACCCCCCACTACTGTGACGTAGAAGTATGTACATTGCGTCATTAATAGCCAATAGGAAAATAGTTTTTCCATCACCTACGTTTATTCATATTATTTATATAAATAAACGTAGGCTGTAGTTTGTCACATGTTAATAAAAAAATTATTTAATTTGACATTTGACGCTGACATTGCTCATTGTAAATGAATAATAAAGTAATAATGGTTAATTCAAATGACACTCAAGCTAAATCGGACAATTTACCGAAGGTCGATAGCTGGATGGTGGCTGAATTTATATCAGAGAACGATTGTTTTACTGCTACCGAAATAAGGGGTGTTAAAAAGTTGAGATAAAATAAAATATAAAAACTAAATATAAATTGATAATATATTTTACTTTAAAGTTTTGGTCGTAATTCTTACATTGAATCTGCTATAGGATATGTAGGTCTATGCCGAGAAAAAAATATCTGTATAGCCAGATGTCAAGTTTGCCCTGAACATAAAGTGAAGCAACAAAAATATACTCTGTTATCTTGAAGGTGGATGAAAGTTGAAATAATCTTCACAAATATGAAGACACGATTTTTTTGACAAATTTTCAGCTCTTCGACCTACTGCTTCTAGCCACAATTTTCTTTTCTTATTTTGGCAAATTTATAAACTATAGTAGGTTTGTTCCTAACAGCATTTTTGTAAGAAGGCACAATACAATACAATTACTCAATTTATTTTGAACTTTTTATTACCTACATATTATACAACTTGAACCAATCTTAAAAATTTGACTCTTTGTTTGACAACTTTGACAATACACTTGACACCAAACACAAAAATTTTTACATTATAAACGGACCAATTAGAACCGCTGAAGATGTATGTACTCTGACGTAACATTCTGTTTCAGATCACGTGACTTATTCAAAATTTTATCCAAATTTCAAAAATTAATTGTAAAATATCTAAAGGATATTTCGTGATATTTTCAAATTTGAGGCTCTTTAAAGAACAATATCTTTTAAAATCTAATACTTAGAAGTCATATAATAATTCTTGCAAAAGCCCTATTCATGTTTTATTCATGTTTAAAACAAAAGCATGTAAATTTGTTATACATAGTTGAAAATCTTATAAAATAAGGAAAAAGATGAGACAATTTTCAACATATAATTCCATTTAAAAAAAGACCTACATTAATTTTCTGTAGAGTGCTTAATAAGAAAAAGTTTTTCATATAAGGAACTCGGATTTGTTCCACCCTGTACTGTGATTTAAAAATATTCATCAACATTAAAGTGCCTCTTCCCAAAAAAATCTTATGTGGCCAACACAATACCTCTCGCTATTTAATTTTTATTAATTTAAATACATACCTACATTTTTCTAATCCTGCAAACTATACTCGTATTAAGTTCCTTTGCATATAACTATTGCTTTATTTACCATTTTCTGTTTAAAATGTCACCATTATTAATTTGAATTTGAAATGATTAGTTTTTTGACAATGACATTTATCTGTCAGTTACATACATTTGAAATATGAACTGTGTAACAAAGGAATGGGCTACTTGCGTGGTACTGAAAATCCGATTTCTATCACTATATACGTATGTTGAAAACATATATAAAAATATAAATTTTATTTAAAAAAAATTATTTGTTTTTTAGTAAATTAAGAAAGAAAATTTTCTGTGACGTCATTATATTTAACTGGAGAACCATGTTTAAAAATTTAACGTATAGATGGCATGCGAGAAAGTTTTAATTTGAATTGACATTAGTTCATTTTTCTCTCTCTCTGGTCTCTCAAATATATTAATTACTACACAAATAAACACATAGGTAGTTACATGTAATTTAAAATATCGATACCAAAAAGATAAATTAAAATACTAACCTCCAAACTATTGTTGTAACGTCAAACAGGTGATCTACATTACCTGTACAAACCTTGCACAAACAAACGCAATGGCTTTACGACCATTGGTCTGGCGTAATTCTACGTCATGGCGGGAATTCAAATAATAAAATTTCATTATTTTTTTTTCTGGCTAATTAACAAAAATTTTGTCAAAAGAAAAAATATGGGTAGCAAGTTTTTACCTGCTCTTCAAAAATATTAAATAAAAGAAATGTACGCAAGTAGCCAATTGTGTTTATCTTTAAAACATAGGCACACACACATATATACATAGAGACATCATTGTGAAAATGTTAAAATTGGATTCTAGGAATTTGAAACGTGGTCATTTACTAAAATTTCGATATCCAATTTTTAGCACGATCCCTATACCTCCCTTACCAAGGGTAGCGGGAAGTAAAAATAATCTGGTGAATATGAGTTACACTAGTAATAGTAATAATTAGGTCTAGAATTGATAGCGTAGCTACTCATAATAATTATGATTTGTAGTAGTTTGAACAATTCCCAGTCCAGTGGTAACCTAATATGTAGATGGCATTATAAGTACTATCTTTAACTCTGTCAACCTCAAGTGCTAATAAATTGTAATAAATAGAGCAAAAGATATTCCGTGCTGTGTTCTTCTGGTGGGCAGCAAGTGCATTCACCATGATTAATTCCAGCAGGAGGCCATTTTGCAGCGAGCGCGGCGTCCTGGCGCAGGTCGATACGGGCGTCGTGGCGCCGGCACCACCCCGCCCCGGCGCCCAGCGCCAATCACAGCCGAAGCCGGCACGCCGCCTCCCGCCAGACCAGTCCATTCCGATACTAAATATCCATAGAGAGAAGAGGGCACCTCAACTCATTCCCGGCCCCGGCCCGTCCGTCATCGACAGGAATAACAGGAAGAGGAATTTAAATATCAATGAATATGATTGCTGATTTTTGAGAGAGGTAATATCCGAGAAAAATGCCGCAGGGTGTACGGATAGTTTGTAAAGGATAAAGTTTTTGTAAAATAGGATCATTTGTACCACGAAATTTTTCAAATTAATGACGGCCCGTGATACGAGTACATTAAAAAAACAGAATATGGGGTGTATTTTGCAGAGGCGTAACTAGCAATTAAGGCGCTTAGGGCCAGCCACCAAAAATGCGCCTTTTATAAATACACGCGTGTAAAATAATAAGATCTAGATAGTATTCAAGCATGGTAAAAAAAACTTACATTTATTAAACATATAAGTATATTCGCATTATACAATATGTATCTAGTATATTAAAGAATTAATTAATACGCCAGCAATGAGTGCCCGTGAGGTACAAATATGTCATCATTTTTACCGATATCTGTGATAAAGCAAATTGGTACACCCAAAAATGGGTAATATGCCGTAATGATATATTAGTATTATTATTATTAATTAATACATATAATGACTAAGTATTGAGAAATAAATAAAACACAAAACAGAACATTTTATTTAAATAATTTTAATTTTTCACGCTATTGAATTTGCAAAATCATCAATAACAGAATCAAAATCCACTTCAGCAAATACATTATATTTCATAGAAAGTAAACTTAGAGCCGGTTTTTCAATCTCTGGTTTAAATTTTAATTTTTAGGCCCCGATAGTTAACTTAACAGGCAGTTTAGATGAAAATATCGGGCCTTAGTTAAGTAAACAATATTGCATCGTTTTGTTGACAGCAATGATAAATCTGTCATTTGACAGTTCATTTTGTTTCAGTTTTGTTAAATCATATGTTTTGTCCCTTTCTTACTTCAGACTCGATCTTAAGCTCTGTCCCATGTTAACTTCACACTGTATTGTATAACGCAGTACGCATGCGTCAATTTGAAAAGTTTCACATTTCTTTCTAGCGGTAAATATAAAAATACAAAATGGCAACAAATTCGACGCAACCCGCAAACCCATTCTTAAAATTCATAATAAAGTGCGTATATGCGTCAGTTTCTGGCGGTAAATATGAAATGTGACAGCTATTCAAACTGACGCATGAGTATTGCGTTATAAAATACAGTCTGAAGTTAGCATGGGACAAAGCTCATGCGGGGAACTATGTTTAGTACAGTCGATATAGATAGTATGACATGTAATTCAAAATTCTATCACAATATCAATCGTAATTTAATCATTTTCGCGCCTTTTCAAAAAGGCGCCTATGGCCGAGGCCATATCGGCCATAGGCTATTTACGCCTCTGGTATTTTGTATCTTGTTAGTTTTAAAATCATATTTAAATTATTCACAAATAACGCAGTAGGAGACACTGAATAAAAAATTAATAATGATAGGATCATCAGTATACAACTCTATGCGTAAAAATTTATATACAGGGTGTTAAAAAATAAGAGTCACAAATTATGAGGGCATATAGTACTGACCAAAATGAGTAAAACAGGTTTAATCAACATGGGTCCGATCTTCAACTGTTTTTGAGAAAAAGACCATTTTGTATTAGAATCGAAGAAAAACTGACTAATATAATGGTCGAACAAAATTTTGTCTATGCCAATAATAGGCTATATAAAATAACATTTTATATATAACATTTTTTTTTTCACTTTCTAATAGTTACGAAGTTATTTGAAAACTAAATACCACAACTTTTGTCTTTGTATAATTATTTGAATTTTTAAAAAAAAACAAAAACACATTTGAGATTACCAAGTTAATATCTCTACCCATTTTTGAATCATTGCCACAAAAGTCAATATACTCCACACTTAGAACTTCAAAATTTGCAAAAATCTAATTTTTGTGTATCGAGATACTTCTCGTTTCGTTCTCGAGTTATTTAGATTCAAAGTTTTGCTCAACACTTCCCATTTTTAGTTAATAACCCAAAAATTGGTCGAGATATGAATTTGGCGGCAACACCATTCGATTTTACGGGCAAAATTACATAAGTACACCAATTTTCAGAATTTTTTAACACCGCATACAATCTCTAAAGCAAAATAACTGAAAATGGCGAAAAATCGCAAAAATCTACGGTGTACCCCTTACGATTTTTTCAGATTTTAGTCATTTTCAGGGGTTTCCAAGCTTTTATTCATAAAAAATGAACTGGTTGGACAAATATTATGAAAATTGCTATACTTATGTATTTTTGTCCGTAGAATCGAATGGCGATGTCGCCTAATCCATATCTCGACTCAAAACTGCCCATTTTTGGGTTAATACCAAAAAATGGGCAGTTTTGAGTAAAACTTTAAATCTAAATATCTCCAGAACGAAACGAGATTATCGACCTGCGGAGTCAAAATTTGGAATCAGCGCAATGAGAAGTATCTCGATACACAAAAATTAGATTTTTGAAAATTTTGAAGTTTTTATCTAAATGAGGGGTATATTGACATTTTGGGGCAATAATTCAAATATGGGTAGAGATATAAACTTGGGAGTAATATTATTTGATTTTTTTTATCAAACTGAATTTGAATCCATTACAATAGGGTCCTCCACCATAACAGAAAATTGAGTAAAAAGTTAGTTATATTGAAAGTAGATAAGATAAAATCATAATTGAGACGATAAAAGTTTTTTAAAAATTGTTAGTTTTTGAAATATTAGTGATTTTAAGCATCTATACATCTACGTCACAACGATTGCTATCTTTCTCGCGCAGCCTATTGCAGAAACTGGTGCGAGAAAGGTAGCTATAGGTTTCATTCAAAATCAAATGCAGTTGAACTAAAAACAATTATGACTTTAATACTACAAATTGCTTCAAAATTAAACAAACTTTCATTGAAAATAATAAAAAAATTAGAGTGGAGGACCCTATTTGCACTTATAGTTGAAAGATAAAAGGAGCCCGCAAATGAGCCTGTTTCACATTTTTCAAAAACTATTTTAAATGGAAGTTTATGGAATGATTTTCTTAGTAATAATTTTTATTTTAATAATTTGTTGTTATTTGTGGAAATAATTAAATAAAAAAATTGGCGTTCTGAAAAACTACCCCCCACTCCTGTGACGTAGAAGTACATACATGATGTCATTAATAGCCAATAGGAAAATAGTTTTTCCATCACCTACGTTTATTCATATTATTTATATAAATAAACGTAGGCTGTAGTTTGTCACATGTTAATAAAAAAATTATTTAATTTGACATTTGACGCTGACATTGCTCATTGTAAATGAATAATAAAGTAATAATGGCAAATTCAAATTACACTCAAACTAAGTCGGACAATTTACCGAAGGTCGATATGGATGATGGCTGAATTTATATTAGAACGATTGTTTTACTGCTACCGAAATAAAGAGTGTTAAAGAGTTGAGCTAAAATAAAATATAAAAACTGAATTTACTATATAAATTGATAATATATTTTACTTTAAAGTTCTGGTCGTGATTCTTACATTGAATCTGCTATAGGACATATAGATCTATGTCGAGAAAAAAATATCTGTATAGTCAGAAGTAAAGATTGCCCTGAACATAAAGTGAAGCTACAAAAATACACTGTTAGACACGATTTTTCTGACAAATTATCAGCTCTTCGACCTACTGCTTCTAGCCACAATTTTCTTTTCTTCGCATCTTTTGTAAAATTTATAAAATCTATAGTAGGTTTGCTTCTAACAGTATTTTTGTAAGAAGGTACAATACAATATCGTAAATTACTCATTTTATTTTGAACTTTTTATTACCTTCATATTATACAACTTGAACCAATCTAAAAATTTGTTTGACAACTTTGACAATACACTTGACACCTTAGAACCGCTGAAGATCTACTCTGACGTCACATTCTGTTTCAGATCACGTGACTTATTCAAAATATTATCCAAATTTCAAAAAATAATTGTAAAATATCTAAAGGATATTTCGTGACATTTTCAAATTTGAGGCTCTTTAAAGAACAATATCTTTTAAAATTTAATACTTAGAAGTCATATAAAAATTCTTGCAACAGCCCTATTATCAAATTGTTTAAAAATATAATTTTAATAGTAATTAAACCCTTACGAAGTATGGCCCAAAATATAAATAGAATGTCATATTCAAAATTTGACTATATTCACATTTCTAATATCCCAGAGTTAATTACTTCTAATAGTTCCAAGCACTTGTGTTGTACTATAATTAATATGAGTCCCTTTGCTTATGAATATAGATAGGGACAACACTGGCTTGTCTGTGTACTGTGTAGTGTTGGAGGTAATACAAATTGTGCCGGTGGTGAAAAACAAAGGCGTCGCTTGGCGAACAATGCAAGTGTCAGTGCGCGTCGCGTGGAGCGACGGCGTCGCCGAGCGTCGTGTCGTCCTGCGTCCTCCCTATTTCCTGATTCATCGCGTCCACGCCATTGACCCCGTTGTGTGTTCGTCATGCTAAACTGGCTTCATTTACAGCCAACCACTAAATCACATCAAGGAACACCGAAACACATTTTCATCAGCATATATTAATCAACATTGCCAAACTGGTTTTTTTTTATAAGTTGGGTAATTTGGTTTGGTTAGGGAGATAAGAGTAATTAACTAACTTTTGAGGTTGGAGCGTTAGGGTGATTGCTATTGGAAAACATACTGCCAATTAGGATGAGATATATTAACGAATTTGTATTGATTACATTATCTGATAAAATCCTATAACGGATTTATTCCACATTTTTTTAACCTGTACACGGTGGAACAAATTCGAGTTCGTTATATCGGGTATTTACTTGCAGTGGCGGATCTAGACTTTGTTAACTGCAGTGGCTCAGCATTAAGGGAGGCAGCGGTAGGCAGATCTTTGCGAGGCCCTTTGGTGAGGTATGGTATATATAAAAAAAATGCGACGCAGGCGAAATTTTTTTTTAGTTCAAGGTCAAATGCCTTGAAATTAAAAGTTACATTTTTTTCAAGGGATGTGCAAAAGCATATTTTCCTCCTTTCATGTACAGAAATAAGTTTTAAATATCAACTTTTTTCTTCTTGGGGTGTTGCGTGAGGCCACCCCCTAAGACCGCCACTGAAGCGTAGGTAATTTTTTTGAAAGTAACCAACATTTTTTCTGAGATGAAAAGCTACAATTTTTACTTTATTCTCACAGTATTTGGACATTAAAGTTAATGAATCTATTGTTTTGAATTATTTAATTAAAGTTTATCTGCAATAAACAACAGATAAAATTAATGTAAAATTAAGCATAAGTAAAAATTATTACTAATATTAATACTACATATTAAGTTATATACAATATAGTCATGTCGATTCCTGGAATCTTTTTTAAATAAATGAAAAAGTAAATAGTATGCGAGTAGATAATGCTTTTTATTATTTACAAAAATAAATAATTATAATACTAAAGGTACGTTACGTATAATCACCATGTAATACAGATAATTTCGAGTTAGTAATCTAATATATTTCTTTTAATTCAATCAAAAAGAAGTAAAAAATAATATGCAAATAAAATGATTTTAGAAATATTTCATTAACATTTATAATAATTTAAAAAAAGTTACAGTGGCTCAGAGAATTTTCACTGTGGCTCGAGTCACTATAAAAAGGGCCTAGATCCGCCACTGTTTACTTGCAATCCGTATTACAGGGAACACAATGTTATTTTTTCATTTTACTGTAGTTTCTGACCTAGGTATTAATTTTAGAGAAAAGTTGTAAATGAAAAAGTTATATAGGTATAAAATTAATCACAATTCTTTTTATTTCTCTCTTAAAATTTGATTAGCGTACTTAATTATAAGGAAATGGAACCGGAGCTGGAATACATGGGGCGAAGGGAATAAGACACAACCAATCGGTTGGACTTGGGACAAATGCAACAGTATTCCAAGCAGAAGTACACGCAATTTTAACCAGCGTGTAATTACTATTGGAGAAAAACTACCACAATAGAAGAATCTCCATAGTAACAGACAGCCAAGCCGCACTTAAGGCACTAAACTCGTGTGAGGTAGGCTCAGGACTAATTCTGGACTGCATCCACAGATTGAATGCCTTAGGAGCGACGAATAAATTAAGATTGATATGGGTACCCGGCCATTCAGAAATTGAAGGAAACCAGGCAGCCGACCATCTTGCAAAAGATGGGACAAATATACCTTTTATAGGACCAGAACCTGCTTGCGGAATAACTGCGCAAACAGTTAAGCAAGAACTTAATACTTTGCTTTGGCAATGGCACAAACGGCATTGGACAACCACATCAGGCCAAAGACATTCCAAGCTCTTCCTAAATGAGCCATCCAAGAAAAGAACAGACAACTTACTTGTAATGAGCAAGCAAGATGTCAGACTAATAACAGGACTGGTAACAGGACACTGTCAATTAAATAAACATTTGCATAGGTTGGGCCTCAAACAAGAACCAACATGCAGAGGATGTGGAGAAGAGGATGAAACCCCTGAACACTTAATATGTCACTACGAAGCATTTATGGCAAGCAGACATAGTCTTTTAGGAGCAAAGAAATTGCACACAGACACTAAAGGACATTAGTCTAAAGAAAATCCTGGAGTTTACAAAACATACAGGGTTCCTAGAATAGGAGGAAACACGGAGGGTACAATAGACCAGAAAGGTCGCAGTTCAGGGGCAAGAATGAACCACCTCCCGACAATAATAATAATAATTATAAGGATCTATGGCAATGTTGCTATGCAACCTCTACATAAACATTTCCAAACCAAGAGATGGAAGTGAAATCTGTTATTTCCAACCCAAGAGCTTGTCATTAAAGTTAGGAATGACGTATTTCCCAACCTCCAAACAATAAGGAATCGGTATATTACTATAATATTGTGAATAAAATAAATTTCAGGCTGATTTAAAAACCATCAAAACTGTGCAATTATAAATCATTTTGCACTTGACAAAATTGATTATCTAAGTTCTAACTATGCTTTCGCAACAAATGACAGATAAAAAATTGTTTAAAATGATAGTGCAAACTTCCAAACTTATAGCCTACCTGATTTTCTTATTCTCAATAAAGTGTCTTAATTTTAACTCCTTCTGGTGTACATTTCTATAAAGACGTTTTTCTATAGGGGCATATTGCAAAAATCAAAGGAATTAACTGCTAATTAATTAATTATTAATTGCGTTCACCGGTATCTATTATGTGCACTAAATTCGCAGTTATGACAGCGCAAGAAAATATTACGGATATTAATCAATAAACATCACAAGTATTAAATCAATAAAACAAAAGTATTTCTTTATAATTTACTGGAATTACATTAACTTTGAATTATTAATTAGTATATTTTATTAATTATCACCAAAATCAAATTCTAAATTTTAATATAATTCCATTTAATGTTTTAAATAGGTGCCAATGTGAAAATGCTTCATATTCGTCTTACGGAACTTTTTGAAGAGTCAGCAATTTAAAAATTGTTTTCATTTTTCATCGTTTCATTTCGTTTTACGAAAACATGTAAAGGTTTTTCAAATCTAGGAGAGAAGAGAAATGATGAAAGTATTTATGAAAAGAGAGTTGTAAACTTACAGTGAAACGCCGGCACCAAACAGAGAGCCATCGGATATCTCGTATTCTTTTGTTCAAAGGAAGTCTCAAAATCACATCTGTGTTATTGTACGCCCGTAGTTGGGGAGGATCTCTGAAACAAATAAAAACCGTTAATATCAGACGGGATCTTCTTCTTCGTGTGTATAAATAAACATAACGAATTTCCCAATAAAACACATACGTTGTATTGTAAGTAAATTGTTCCAATTCAAGTAGTTTTCGTTAGAGATGCATTCGGGCGGGCCGGGCCGGGCTTGGACGTTTGGATCGACTCGGCCCGAAAATAAAAATTACCGGCCCGACTCGAAGATCGACTCGACAAAAAAAATAGCTAGTCCGGCTCGAAAATTGACTCGAAATCGGGCCGGGCCAAAGCTCGAAATTGGGTGCATCCGGCATTCCTAATGTTGATTTTTATGTTAAGGCAAAATGTTTAACTTTTTTCGTGTCGAACTTATAAAAAACCTCTACATTCTTGTAACTTTCAACATTAGTTAACAGTTAACATAAGTAGTTAAAAAAGAGACCCTTCTAGTGTAAGTTTGTTATAAAAATTACAGACCTACGAGTATTTAACACTTTGTTTACCAAAGAATTTAAACAACTTTTTCACAAATCTTATATAAAAAAATAGAATTTTAATTTACATCAGGATTTTTTATCTAACTTTGTTTCTGCTCAAAAATAGGACAAGAAACCATTATGGTAGGAACAAAAATCACTTTTATTTAAGTATACGAGTAATAACAATAATAATAGCATCATCACAATATAATTATTATGCTTTAATGAATAACCTTGAATTCTTGAAGTAAAATAATACATTTTTACCTTCCGTCAAAAGGAAGATATTGTCTTTGGTCAAAAAATTCGGTGGTGAGTTTTTAATGAATAAGCACGTTTTAAGATCCCTAGAATACGATTTTACTAATTTTACATTGATGTCTGTATGTGTGTGTGTGTGTCTGTGTGTATGTGTGTGTGTGTGTGTGACAAATTTTTCTCCGACGATAACTCCAAAACTACAATTCTAAAAATTATGATTCTTTCGTATTCCTCTTCTTTACAACCATATGAAGAGCTGATTAGATTTTGGTTATAATTGGTCAACCGGAAGTACCCTTATTTGAAGTTTTTAACAGTTTTTCTTAAAAAAACGCAGTTAAATATTGTTTTTTGACATTTTGTTATTATACATATTAAAGAAAATATTCTTCTCTATACAGTTTGATTATACATTTTCCTTCATATTCAATAGATGTAGATTTAAAGCATTATAAAGAAATTAATTTTTAAAAATTAGTCAGCTTTGTTATTTATCATGGAAACAGCTGATGCTAATATCTTAAAAAAATTCTAATTGACAGATGTCAGTTGCAAGTGCAAAACCAAATATGGAAAGTGTAGGATCACAAAATTGGTATGTCATAGTGCTCCTCGCAAGTGACACGCAGAGAAAGGCCAAAGAGAAGATGGAAGGACTGTATCGCAGAAGACTGAAAGGAATGCCTGTGTCAAGAAGATGTGTCGGACAAGAATGAGTGGAAGAAAAGAGGAAACAGCTACCTCTTATAAAATAGGGGATGCTGAAGAATAAGAAGAAGTGTCAAGTGCATTTTACTTAGTGTATGTTTATGTTATAATTTTATTGGATTTATAGAATAGAAATAGTATGTGTTCGTGTTTGATTGTACATGATATTATATAGAATCTGTTCCAAGGACCTTTTGGTATGGGATTTTTACAAAATACATCGAATTGACGGAAGGTTTTGTGCTGGCCACAACAGATTTTTATTTATTAATATGTGAACTGTGTTGTTATTAAATCATTTTGATCCTTTTTAACTTCATCCATTTTCATTAAAATATTAAGGAAACTGTGCATTTGAATGAACTATAAGATTTTTCGGGCTGGCCCGAAAAGCTCGAATTTATCAAAAGTCCGACTCGCCTCGATTTTTGAAAATGATTAGCCCGATTCGGCCGGATAAAAAATATCTTCGGCCCGGCTCGATGATCGACTCGAAATCGAGCCGGGCTTCGGGCCGGGCCGGGCCAAAGCTCGAAATCGAGTGCATCTCTAGTTTTCATGTATTGCCAACTGAATTAGTTATTTTTGATCAATCCGTATATTTTCCAAATCTTAATTTCCTTGGTTTGCAATCCGTTCGGAAATGAAACGCAATCCGATCGATTGCGGAAAGTTTTCGTTTTAAATTCTGAAAACCATAACGCGTGACGATTCCCAATTCCTTTCCATCCCGCGGGATGAAGTGATGAGTAGGCAGGCAAGCAGGCAGGTGAAGCGGGACGCCGTGACAAAGGACCGCGCGACCGGGACGCTGAAGGGTGACCACCCCTACAGGGGATGTAATTGTGATGAAGTCAGCTCAACGTCTTTATTAACTCCCTACACTGTAATTCCTGACGGACTGATATCGATATCTAGATATTTGACAATTTGAATGTTTAACCAGAGGGATATATTATTTAAGGGGAATTTTAATTATTACCCGTTCCAACGAACGAGCTTTAAAGACAATGTTAAAAATCTGTTGTGGCCAGCACAAGACCTCTCGCCATTTACATAGGCTATATAAGCATTGTATTACACTTCGCTATCAAACCGTCGTTTTATAACAAAAAATTACAGAAGTTTACCCAAATATTGATTTTTATTGTATTTAACATGTCTTCTGCACAAATTCTAACTATATCTATTTTCCATTGTATGAGGAAGTTCCTAAATGTCAGAGATTCTTCCAATTCAGTAACCAGTATAATTTCAAATATTTAATTAATAAAACAATAAGAAAGATTAAATGTATTTCCGAGAAAAAGCTATCAGAATGTCACTGAAACTGTTGATTTTTGACACTGACATCTGTCATTTACAAACTATGTTATTACTATGTTATAAACATTTGAATTTGTCAACTGATTTCCTTAGTGCCTTAGGCTCTGCGATTAGATTACTCTATATTAGATGAAGAATTTTATGTTCTTCAATATATGTAATAACAAAAATTATATTTAGAAGATTTTTTTAAAGAAACTATTACTTCCGGTTGTCCAATTGTTACTAGAATCTAATCAGCTCTTCCCAGGAATGTCAGATTGGAAATGGCACTTTACTTGAAGCTCATAATGGTTTTTCTTCAAAAAATAACATTAAATGCCATTTTTTCGCATTTTGTCATTATGAAAATTAAAGAATATTGAATTTTCTACAAGTATACATTAATACTTTTCCTATATATTTTACAGATAAATTTAAAAATCATTTTTTTCTTTTAATCCTGAAGCCTAAGATAAATACAATTCCTTTGTTACACAGTTCATTTTTTAAATGAATGTAACTGACAGGTAAACGTCATTGTTAAAAAGCGAATCACTTCAAAATAATAATAGTGACATTAAATAATAAAGAAAATCGTAAATAAAGCAATAGTTTTGTGTTATATGTAAAGGAACTTATATAGTTTGCAGCATTAGTAAATATGTAGGTATGTATTTAAATTAATAAAAATTAAGTCACTGTCAAAAAACTAATCACTTCATAGTGACATTTTACAAAGAAAATAGTAAATAAAGCAATAGTTATATGCAATGGAGCAGTCTGCAGCATTAATAAATACGTAGGTATGTATTTTAATTAATAAAAATTAAATTACGGGAGGTTTTGTGTTGGCCATATCAGATTTTTTTGTTAGGGGTGTTGATAGGAGTCTGTTCAATAAAAAATTGAAAGCTGTTATTTTTGTTTCGGACTGTGATAGGAATTATTTGGTATGATTATGTCAGTGGATGTATGGGTTTTCTGTAAATATTATATTGTAGGGAGTATAAACACTTTTAGAGCAATTTAGTGATTAGTTCTGAAAATAAACTATGTAAAACACTTCAACAAATTTAGCATCCGCCTCTTCGTAATCCATAACTTTTAACCTTTTCGAAATGTTTGAAACTAAACAAACTTTATTAATAATACAAAACTGTTTTCCTCCCACAAAGAATCACAAAGTCCATAAAATCAATTCTGCATCCATGGAAACAAGCCCGCGTACGCTTACGCTGTATTAAAGGATGATGCTATCCATTCGCTAATACGTGCATGAATGCTGGGGTGGGCCCGTGAGGGATGCACTATATTTAATCAGCAAGGGAGGAGATGAATGTCCTAACCCCCTCCGTTAAGCATTTACATTTAAATGAACAGAAAGCCAGCGTGCCACCAGGAAAAAACATCACCAATAAAGGGAAAATGTTGCCGGGATTTATTCTAATGCTGGAAATCACAGGGAATTAATTTATCAAGTACCTCCTGCATTTCGGAAGATTATGTTGAGTGTTGTGAGTAGAATAAACAACAATGTTGTGAAAGAAGGAAAACGAGTGTGAGTAATACGGAAATGAGGAACGTGAAACAAAAAGAATTATTTTAAACATGTTTGTCAACACGTGCGTTTTTTATTTAACAGCAAATGTACAGGTGGAATAAATTCGAGTTCCCCATATAAAAAAATTTCTTATTATGCACGCTACAGAAAATTGATGTAGGTCTTTAAGGGCCAATGAGACAACTTTAATAGGCACCTCAGGAATTTTCTAACATATTTTGAAATATACCGCATATCTCGTTTGTTATGAGACATAAAGAAAAAATGTTTAGATACTTTTTATACTACTTAGAATAAAGTGGTGTCATTATACAGGTTGTCTCTTAAATAGGGGGACATGGCTTAACCACAGATTCCTGAGGCCAAAATAAGACGATTTAACCAAACTTCCTTCTACCAGAAAGTGTACCATTTAGCCAGTATTCTGCTTCAAAGTTCTTCGAAAAAAAATTAATTTTGCTTATAATAACCGGACGTTCTATTCGATTTGGATGAAATTTGGTATGACAGTTTATATGGTTATAAGTCATCTTTTAAGATGATACTTGTTATTATTAGTGAACCACTAGTGTATGAAAAGTACAAAACATGTATTTATTACATATTATTTTGAATTTTATTGTTAGAAATAAAACAAATAAATAAATATATCATCACGGCATATTACCTATTTCTAGGTGTGCCAATCTGCTTTGTCGCAGATATCGGTAATGATGATGACATATTTGTACCGTGCGGGCGCTTACCAGGCGTCACCTCACGGGCACTCATTGCTGGCGTAAAGAGTGCACCACAGGGGTCACTTTTGTGCCATTTAAAAGTTCGAAATATTGTTAGAAATAAGGTTTAGAATTAAAAAAATCTGATGTGGCCAACACAAAACCTCCCGCTATTTAATTTTTATTAATTTAAATACATACCTACGTATTTACTAACGCTGCAAACTGTTCCATTGCATTTTTAAAATGTCACTATTATTAATTTGAAGTGATTAGTTTTTTGACAGTGACATTTACTGTCAGTTACATTCATTTGAAATATGATCTGTGTAACAAAGGAATTGTGTTTATCTTAGGCTTCGCGACTAATAAAAAAAATTATTTTTAAATTTATCTGTAAAATATATAGAAAAAGTATTAATGTATTCCTGTAGAAAATTCAATAATCTTTAATTTTCATAAGACATAAAATGCGAAAAAATGGCATTTAATGGTATTTTTTGAAGAAAAACCATTATGAGCTTCAGGTAAAGTGCCATTTCCGGTTATCCGATTTACACCAAAATCTAATGGCTTCTTTTCATATTAGAATAGGATAGAAATACAAGGTTTCAGAATTTTCCGAATGATAGTATTTGAGTTAGAGCGAAGACAAAATTCATACACATACACACACACACACACACACACACACACACATACACACATACACACATACACACATACAGACATCATCGTGAAAATGTTAAAAATGGATTCTAGGGACCTTAAAACGTGGTCATTTACTAAAATCTCGATATGTGATTTTTCGCACGATCCCTATACCTCCCTTACCAAGGGTTGCGGGAGGTGTGTTAAGAGTTGCATAAAATTTAAGTCTTGTCGCTGCAACTGGCCATAAATGTCATAAAATAAAACCAAAAGACAAACAAATCCGATTTAAGCGTATGTAGAATATTTCGTGTGTTGTGAATCTAGAGTACCGAAAAGAAAAATAGGAAAATATATTCCCTTCCTTCCGTAGATATGCGATAACGCTGCAATACAAAAGGCAGACAAATCGGGGTAGGAGATATTTATTTTACATGTAGAATAAAATATAAATTTTAAAGCTGTGAAGTCGCCAAGCTTTGGAGTGGTACATGTCTTATTATGTAAATTGTATGGAAATTTATAGAGAATGATATACACGGCAAAATTTGTTCGATGATTTTGTAATAAAATTTATGACGTAGTTCAGTGTTGTACGTGGGCGTCAGATATTGTACGTTGGCAAACAACACGTAATACTGTAAAGCTTCAACTTCCAGCGCTTTGCTGAATATAAGTTTTCAGCAGTGGGTGTTTGTTTCATCAGCGAAATGTCATACGTAGTTGAATTACGCCCGCGAATGCTAGCGTCTATTTGACTAAGGAACTAATATTGCATTATTAAATATCTATCATACCGACCACTCATATTTAATTAAACTCTCAAGTCTCTCACAAAGACAAAGCCCCAGTTTCCATTTAAGTCGCTATGAAGAAGGTTTGCACTTTTAAGAATTCATATTTTACGAGAAATGACTCCAATATTTATAAATCATAAAATTTAATAGTAATTTATGTAACAAGACCTGAAAGTGACGGCTCGTACTGGAAGCTTGGGAGCCCAGTAAAGACTTTTTTTCGCGATCGCCCAGAAAATGAGCTCTTTCTGATCACTATTTAGACCGGAAAGTCCTTCTTTGCTGAGCTAGCTCGGAAAGTTGTCTATAAGGGATCGGAAAGTACTTTTTATACTCACAACCTCGGAAGTGACATTTGACACACGCTATAGACAACCGGAAATATCACTTTCCCGGTGCAGTGCACTAGGAAATCAATCAAAAAACACTGACATTTTCTGGGCATTCTTCAACATAATCTTTAAAATAACAAAATATAGTTTATAAAATGGCACTCATACGATTTTCAAGCACCAAAAACCAATAAAAATAAAAAAATTATTAATAAATAATAAATTTGTCTACCATCAGTTCCATCTGTTGGAGAATCTATCATCTGTGGAATGTCAAAATAGAACGTAACCTTTGACAACCTTAAAAATAAATTATCAGATTTTACATGTATTACATTGAAAATGAAACTACCAGTAAAATAGAGACGTGCCGAACATTATTCTTTATTTAATTATTTGAAAAGTTGGTAAGTACAACATAAAATATGCTTGACAACTTTTGCTTAATTTCTAGAAGTTTAGGGTTAGGTACGAATTTAAATAAAATTAACTTTTTTATGGAATAACAATATAATACCTTACAATCACCTCCGAGAATCCGTTAATACATTTTATTTATTAACAAGTACGGCGTTACTTCCACCTAACAATTATTATTATTATTAATAATTTCAGAATTAGACATTTTGACTTTTAATTCTGAAAAAATATGCAAACAATTATGTTTTGGAATCAGCAATTTACTTAACAACGTTTGCTATGAAATTGCTGCTGTGCTATTTACTTATATATTTGCGAATTTTGTACAATTATCTTAATATTTATAATAATGATTTTGTTCGTTACAAAAAGTATTGTACAAACTTCTTGCGGGAAGATGTCATCCACGCATTTGCGCAAATGAAGCCCTCGCTCGCAAGCTCGCTCGTGTCTCAAATAAGCGCTCATGCGGGAAGAGTGTCTTCCCGCACTAAGTATGTAAATAACTATTATTTGTTACTCACTTGTAAACTTCATTTATTTATACCGCCTACTACTTTTGAAAATTAATCTTTACTAGTTACTAACTTGTAAAATTGGCAGCTAATTTGTAAAATTTTTATATGAAAATTGTGTTTTGTTACTGTCACACATATTAAAAATAAGTATCAAATTGATAATTATGATTTATAGTTATAATTTTTATTTGTTTCTGGAGTTTTATTATATTTTAAAAATACATATAATAAATAAGGGCGAGTGAGTTAAAATCTTCGAGACCTCTTTTAGCGAGCGGTAAAAAACGTAAAAAAAATTAATTATGTGTATAAACACTTGGTATTTTTAATCCCATATAAATAATAAATAAATAAAAAAACATTTTGCAAACACATTATGTTATCAAGAGTTTATTAAAATATGTTTCACATTTTCATAATTTCTTTAGAAAATATAACATTAAACTGACAAAATAATTTTGAAAACATGACGCAAAAATCATAAATTGTTTTGTAATAGCAACGAAACGACATCCGCTGAAATGAGCAAATAAATATAAATCCCTACACAAAAAGAAAAACCCTACATAATGCAGCAAGAAGGACCTTAATAAAATAAACAAAACACTCGTTGAAAAAGATTTTTAAATCCCTTTTAAAAAATCCTGGGGCTCACTCGCAAAACGTTCTCGCTGTTAAATGCATTCGACAATAAGCCCCACTAGTTATCAAAGCAAGTCCATCTCCCGTCTTTGTCTTACTTGGAGCGACGCCACAGCGTCGTCTCACTCTCATTAAACGGCTTACTACGATCGCTGGTAACGCCGGTAAGCGGATTACATCCCGTTGCCATGGGTACGGTGACGTACCGTGTTTCTTGAACTACAGACGGGTCCAATCGTCTTTGTTAAGTAAAATTACGCACTCGCAAAAAGGTGAGCAACTTTAGATTTGGAAAAACGGAACTACTGGTTTTTGTTTAGTAAAAAGCGATGCATCATGCAGATTATGAAAAGCTTTTAAAAGAAATTTATGTCTTACTAGTATGTTATTGTTTTGTAACAACCTCAACATTAGGTCCGTTATTGAGTAAATAATGCCCTAGGGCGTATTAAGTTGCTATGGTAATGTTGACAACAAACTGAGGTTAATAATACTGATACTAACATAAAGTGCAGTTAAGGTTAAGAAGCATTGTGAATTGTAGTCGTTTATAATCATATTTGTTTCATCACAAATACAAACCAGCATACTTCTTATTCTTAGCAATAACATTGCTCGTCCATATTGACAGAAAAATACCACAAGACATATATTTTTTGTTTGAAAAAATGCTTTGTTTACAGTTTTTGTTTGATAAATTCTAGTCAGACAAAATGTTTATTAAGAATTTCTAGTAAGACATAAAACGTTGACGGCACCACGGGTGTTAAACGACAATAATTATTGTCCTTATAACAACCCTTGGTACCTTAATTACTATAATGTTTCTAGTACTTATCTAAACTTTAATTGCAATAATTTAATTCATTTTTATTATATTTTTTGCCATTCAAGATAAAAAAATCTGTTGTGGCCAGCACAAGACCTCTCGCCATTTCCATATTAGGCTATATAAGTATTGTATTGCACTTCGCTATCGAACCGTCGTTTTATAACAAAATATCACAGAACTTTACCCAAATATTGTTTTTGATTATATTTAACATGTCTTCTGCACACATATATAATTCTAATTATATCTATTTTTCATTGAATGAGGAAATTCCTAAATTTCAGAGATTCTTCCAATTCATTAATCAGATTGGCGGTATTTCTGGTGGATATATGCATTTTACCTATAATTCAAATATTTAATTATTAAAACAATAAGAAAGATTAAATATACTTCCCAGAAAAAACTATCAGAATGTCATAAATGTTATAAACATTTGAATTTGTCAAGTGGTTTCCTTAGTGCCTTAGCCTCTGCGATTAGAATATTATATATATTATAATGTCTTTATCTTTAAATCTATACAAGATATAATAAAAAAGTAGGTATTAATTTACTGAACATTTGTTATTAATACTAAACATTTATGAAAAAACTGGAAATAAAATACTATTCATTTAAAATGAAATACCTACTGAACAAATAAATTATTCTCTTTCAAAATTCTATACTGTAATCAGCTGAAGAGCCATACATGTGAAAATGAATATTGAATAATGATTTTTTAGCGTACATTCAAATTAATTTTTTAGTTATGTGTATATTAAAATCTGCTGCTTTGAATTTAAAAACAGTTAATCAAAATTCTGTAATTATGCAAGTACAATAATATAAAATATGTGTAGTATCCTTTCTTTATTGAAAAAGAAATAATTTAATTAAAACATATTCCATTTCAAATCTAATGTTTTTATTTCGCAATAATAAAATATCCGATTTTATATTAATTAATTATATTCATGTAGATTTATTATTTTTTTCAAATGTAGCTAAATATTACATGACTGTAAATTTAATACATTTGTAGGTATTGGAAATATCGCAAATTATTGTGCTTATTCATTGGTATCATATTTAATTGGAAATTGCATTCAATAAATTAATTAGTATTTAGAATAATGGAAACTGAGGTAAAGTAGAAAAAATGTATAAATTTATTTCTCTGTATACAAAACAGTATTACTGGTTGCAGAGATCGTTAATTTTTTTTCACTTATTCTTTTTATGTGTATATTTTTTGTGAAATCGTCATTAAAATACCCGGAAATCGTTATTAAAATTAGTACCTATTCATTTTTTTATATTTTATTCTTAAAAAATATTCGATACCCAATTTCTTACACGAGAAAAAAGTTTGAAAATCCTATGTGACGTCATAAACCATGAATCTACACAAGCTTCATCAGAACTTTGGACCACAAACAAAGTAGTGTGAATATAGCAAAGGATGAACCGCGTAAAGGCAAACAAAAACATAACCACAACTTTGTCCCATAGAACATTGAAGCTTTCTTCACTGATTATGCGTTTTTGTATGTTTCGCATTTATTTAAATCAAAGCTACTGAAAACTTGTCAAAAATGAGGTACGCCTTTACGTCTTTTTAACGGCGATATTGCATTGTATAAATATTAGCATATTTCTCTTGTACCCAATTTTTTATGCTATATTGATGTTGGCCATATAACACATAACATTCTGAAACAAACATGACAAATGACAACTTGAATATCATTGTATAATCTGGGCCTATGTATAGGTGTCTCATTTTCGATGATTTTTAAGAGTATCTCGGGAAATATTACTGATAGAGCAAAATCATTTATAACTCGCACAGCGCATAACAGAGCACAGTGCAGGGTGTCTTATTTTCGATGTTTTCTTTTTAGGGTATCTCGGGGTATATTATTGATAGAGCAAAATCTTTTTAAAAAAAGTTTAATAATCACCAACCAATCGGTTGGACTTGGGACAAATGCAACAGTATTCCAAGCAGAAGTACACGCAATTTTAACCAGCGTGCAATTACTATTGGAGAAAAACTACCACAATAGAAGAATCTCCATAGTAACAGACAGCCAAGCCGCACTTAAGGCACTAAACTCGTGTGAGGTAGGCTCAGGACTAATTCTGGACTGCATCCACAGATTGAATGCCTTAGGAGCGACGAATAAATTAAGATTGATATGGGTACCCGGGCATTCAGAAATTGAAGGAAACCGGGCAGCCGACCATCTTGCAAAAGATGGGACAAATATACCTTTTATAGGACCAGAACCTGCTTACGGAATAACTGCGCAAACAGTTAAGCAAGAACTTAATACTTTGCTTTGGCAATGGCACAAACGGTATTGGACAGCCACATCAGGCCAAAGACATTCCAAGCTCTTCCTGAATGAGCCATCCAAGAAAAGAACAGACAACTTACTTGTAATGAGCAAGCAAGATGTCAGACTAATAACAGGACTGGTAACAGGACACTGTCAATTAAATAAACATTTGCATAGGTTGGGCCTCAAACAAGAACCATCATGCAGAGGATGTGGAGAAGAGGTTGAAACCCCTGAACACATAATATGTCACTGCGAAACATTTATGGCAAGCAGACATAGTCTTTTAGGAGCAAAGAAATTGCACACTGAGACACTAAAGGACATTAGTCTAAAGAAAATCTTGGAGTTTACAAAACATACAGGGCTCCTAGAATAGGAGGAAACACGGAGGGTACAATAGACCAGAAAGGTCGCAGTACAGGGGCAAGAATGAACCACCTCCCGACAATAATAATAATAACCACAGGAATATTCGATCTTCTTTTGTTTCTGAGCTACAGACAAAAACTTGTTTTTTGCTCATTTCGAAAATATTTATTTATTTATTTATTTATTTAGCATACAATGCCCAACAGGAATAATCCCAATAACAGGGCAGGATAAAATGTGAAAAACAATACAAATAAATACAAAAAATCGGTACAAAAGACAAAGACTATACGTTGTGTTACAAATTTCTTAACAAAACATGGCGTAATTGGTTAGGGTTAAGATGAAAAACATCAACGTTCGCAAACCTTATGTTGTAAACATGACACATACGGTAAATAGGCGAGCTAGAAAGAATGTTGGTTCTGGAGGTAGGTAAGTAGAAGGTTGTGAAGGAACGAGTAGTTTTGCAAGGAGCATGAAAATTAAGAAGGCTAAGAGAAGTAGAGTCATCAATCTCTGAGTGAATGAGTTTTGAAAGGAAGATGACGGAATTAAATTCACGTCTTTCGTATAAACTGGGTATTTTGAACATGTCCAACAGGTCAAGATAGAATATTGAATTATCTGGATAAATATGATTTATTTTGAAGTAAACATATTTCAGATTTTTTTTTTTGTATTTTTTCAATAATGTCCTGATAACATTCATAGGAAGGATTCCATATTGTACAGCAATATTCCAATTTGGAGCGAACGAATGAATAGTAAAGAGTAAAGATAGGCGAAACGTCAGTGAAAGTACGAGTGTTGCGTATTATGAAACCGAACATACGTAGGGAATTATTAAAAATATCATGTAAATGATTATGGAATGAAAGTTTAGAGTCGAATGTCACTCCGAGATCCTTGTAAATATAACAACGGGTTAATTCACTATTTTGAATTTTGTAATTATAAACAACTGGTGAAGCTTTCCTGGTAAAACTCATTATATTACATTTGTTTATATTTAAAAAGAGATTATTATGAGAACACCACTGTGATAATGTTTGGAGATCATGTTGGAGTAACATGCAGTCATTAATTGATAAAATGGAGTAAAAAATCTTAAGATCGTCAGCAAATAAAAGTTTCTGGCAATTTAATATGTCAGGTAAGTCATTAATAAATAGAAGAAATAAAAGAGGGCCTAGATTTGAGCCTTGGGGAACCCCAGAGGCAGAAGTGTAAGTGTTTGAGTTAAAACCAAGGTTTTGTACAGAAAGTTGACGTTGAGAAAGATAAGAAGAAAGCAAAGAAATGAGTAAGGAAGAGAAGGAAAATGATTTTAGTTTATTCATTAAAATACCATGATATATCTTGTCGATTGCTTTTGAGAAATCGGTATATCTCATAACTTATTTATTATGGTCGTTAGAGAAAAATTGTTTTAACAAATTTTGTACCGTTTCTTAGGTAAAATAAAATGGCGTAATTAGATTTTTTGAAAACTTCATAATTCTCGAGATATAAGACAAACTTATGATTTTTTAAATGGCAACCTATGTTGAAAATCGTCTCATCTTTTTGCTTTTTTATAAGCTTTTTAATGATATATAACAAGTCTATGTTCTTTTGTTTTACACATGAATAAAAGATATGGTCTCGTAGCCGCGTGCCTGAGTGTCTGGTCGCGAACCCGGGGGGACCGGGTTCGATCCCGACAGACGCCAAATATTACCAATTTTAAAAATGGCACAAAAGTGACCCTTGTGGTGCACTCTCCACACCAGCTATGAGTGCCCGTGAGGTGACGCCTGGTAAGCGCCCACACGGTAAAATATATCGTCATCATTACCGATGTCTACATGTGTTGTAGATACTGGCACACCCAGAGATGGGTAATATGCCGTGATGATATATTATTATTTATTATTATTATAAAAGATGTTTTATTAATTTTTTAGGGTGAAAAAATTGGAAATTATTAAGAAACAAATGAAAAATAATATTGAGTTCATAATATTTCCCGAGATATCCTTAAAAAATATCGAAAATGAGACACCTGTACAATGTAGGACAAATTCGAGTTCCTAATATGAAAATCTTCCTTATTAAGCACTCTACAGAAAATTGATGTAGGTCTTTATGGGCCAACTTTTTGAGACAACTTTAATAGGCACCACAAGAATTTTCGATCGTCTTTTGTTTTTGGGCTACAGGTTAAAACTTGTTTTTCGCTTATTTTTAAAATACATAATATCTCGCTTATTATAAAAGATAAAGAAAAAATATTTAGAAAATTTTTATATCCCCCTAATTTTCATCATCTCCCGCGCAAGATATACTATCCACCTTGTCCCGCTTCTCCTAAATCTCCTTTCTTGACATTTGACATATCCACTCATTGTTAGTTCTCTCGGTGTACTCACCTGCCAACGTAGTTCTCGGGGTAGGGAATAATGTACCCCTCGGGAGACGGCCTGGGCGAGTTTCCCACCCAGAAGAAGGCGTCGGGGCCTGTGCCATCGTAAGAGAAGCCCTTGATGAAGATGGTGTTCTCGTCGACGGCGTAGGCTGTACCACGGATGCCGTGGGCGAAATCTTGTAACGGGCCGATTAAACGGCCGTAGTAGGGCTCTTCGTTACGACAGTGTGCTGCAAAGAAAATTATTGTGTCAAGAATATTGTTTGGAAATCTTTTTCAGAAAATGGTAAATACAAGCAACAGAATAGTTATTTGTCTAAAAAAAAAAAATCTGTTGTGGCCAGCACAAAACCTTCCGTCAATTTGATGTATTTTGTACAAATCCCATACCAAAAGGTCCTTGGAAATTATTCTATATAATATCATGTAAAATCAAACACGAACACATACTATTTCTATTCTATAAATCCAATAAAATTATAACATAAACATACACTAAGTAAAATGCACTTGACACTTCTTCTTATTCTTCAGCTTCCCCTATTTTAATAGAGGTAGCTGTTTCCTCTCTTCTTCCACTCATTCCTGTCCAACACATCTTCTTGACACAGGCATTCCTTTCAGTCTTCTGCGATACAGTCCTTCCATCTTCTCTTTGGCCTTTCTCTGGCTGTCACTTGCGAGGAGCACTATGACATACCAATTTTGTGATTCTACACTTTCCATATTTGGTTTTGCACTTGCAACTGACTGTCAATTAGAATTTTTTTAATATATCAGCATCAGCTGTTATGATGATAAATAGCAAAGCTGACTAATTTTTGAAAATTAATTTCTTTATAATGCTTTAAATCTACATCTACTGAATATGAAGGAAAATGTATAATCAAACTGTATAGAGAAGAATATTTTCTTTAATATGTATAATAACAAAATGTCAAAAAACAATATTTAACTGCGTTTTTTTAAGAAAAACTGTTAAAAACTTCAAATTAGGGTACTTCCGGTGGATCAATTATAACCAAAATCTAATCAATTCTTCATATGGATGTACAGAAGAGGAATACGAAAGAATTATAATTTTTAGAATTGTAGTATTGGAGTTATCGTCGGAGAAAAATTTGTCACACACGGACATACATACACACACACACACACACACACACACACACACACACACACTCATATACACACACACACACATACACATACACATACAGACATCATCTTAAAAATAGTAAATTCAAATTGTAGGGACCCTAAAACGTGCTTATTCATTAAAAACTCACCACCGAATTTTTTGACCAAAGACAATACCTTCCTTACCTAAAGGTGACGGAAGGTAAAAAAAGGTAGCATATTCATTGCAGCGGTGTTTCATGAATAAGTTACGTCTACGGATAAGATCCTTTTAATTTAACGAGATTTGACATTTGATATTTTTGAAATTCTTAGCCATCAACATTATGAAAATAATTGGAGTAACGATGATCGACTGGAAATTGATGTAGAAAAAAAGAAAATATTTGGAACTGCAGTCTGGAAGATTTTATTGATTACAAACCAACATTGCGATCATAATTATGATCCTCTTCATGGTTAAATCAAGTCACAAAAATATGACAAATATTTCATTATTTTTCTGACTTGATTTAACCCTGAATAGGATCATAGTTATGATCGAAACGTTGGTTTGAAATCAGTAAAATCTTCCATACTACAGTTCCCAATATTTTCTTTTTTCCTTTATGAAAATAAATTGTACTTGTCTATTAAAGCACTCGAATGAGCTATTAACGAACTATTACCAGTGCTGTAATAGTTATGTTACAGATGCAAAATAGAGAAATCTGTTGTGACCAGCACAAGACCTCTCGCCATCCATATTAGGCTACAAAAGTATTGTACATATTTAACATTTCTGATATACACAAAATCACATATCTTCTTTATATATTTTTATATTTTTTAATTCATTATTCACTCTTCTTCTTCTAATATTCGAAATTCTTCCAATTCATTGATGAGATTGGCAGTATTTCTGAAGGGTATATACAATATATGTGTCTATAATTATAAATATTTAATTAATAATAAAATAAGAAATATTAAATGTACTTCCCAGAAAAAGCCTTCAGCAATGTCTCTGGCTTTGCGACACTCACATTTATCTGACAATTACAAACATTTTAATTTTTTCAGTTGTTTTCCATGGGCTACGAGCTGCGAGATACATTTATAACTTATTATTTTATATATTTATATGTCTCTATCTTTAACTGCATAGAAGGTATAATAAAAATTTTAAATGTATCGGATAGAGAATTTTATATTCTTTACTATTAGTAATAACAGAAATTTTCAAAAAATAATATTTAGAAATTTTTTTTAAAGGAACTAGTACTTCCGGTTGTCCAATGGGGAATTCCATCTCAATCGAATTAAAGGAAAATAGTAAAAAAATACGAATGTATATGGTGAATAAACAAATAGTAATAAAAAAATGAAATGGTATAATTGAGATATTTCGGAAATAAGGGGTTTTTTGTTATAGCGCTTCGACACGTATATGAAATCTATATATAATATTTTGATTGGCGCCCGAAAGACCGCCTATACATGCATTACAAATAGCGTGTTAGGAGGTGGGGGTTACTACCAATGGAAGTTAAGAAATTCAAATTCGAAAGGAGGGGCTAACATTCCTGTACTGCAGTTTCCAAACAGTTTTTATTTTAACATAAATTTCTTTCATTAAACTTAATAATTTAAATACACCTG
Organism: Ophonus ardosiacus; assembly: GCA_943142095.1. NCBI lineage: Eukaryota > Metazoa > Arthropoda > Insecta > Coleoptera > Carabidae > Ophonus > Ophonus ardosiacus. The sequence goes on along the minus strand of OW964823.1, from coordinate 7,997,995 downwards.
TAATTATAAAGTATGTAGACTTATACAGTGTTATAATATTCATTTATTTTTATGTAAATATAACTTAAAATAGCATATATTTCAAGAACATTTATGTCCATGATGGAAACAGTTTGATATAAAAACACATAAATGTAACGTCACGTCAATCTTTTCAAAATTCGGGAGACCATAACTCGCTTATTAATAGAAATTTTTTCACCGGATTTTCATCAATAGTCTTAGTTTTCCTAATATTTTCAGATGAAATTATAAAAAAAAAAAAATGGTGGAATCCCCATTGTTACCAAAATTTAATCAGCTCTTCCCAGAAATGTCAGATTGAGGAAATTGGAGTTAAATATTTAAAATTATTCAAAAATTAAAACAATCTTTCAGGATCGTACCTATTTCAATTAAATTTAACTTAAAATTTAAAAAAATAAATTTGGAGGCGCCGGGTATCGATCCCGGTACCTCTCGCATGCTAAGCGAGCGCTCTACCATCTGAGCTACGCCCCCTGTCGTAAACCAATACATAATCATTGTATCGACCGTGATATGTGATCTACTTTCTCTCGACATGATTACATAAATTTTAAATACAAAACATGTATCATAATAAATTCTAATAATTATTCTACTTTCGAAAACACCTACCTGGCCAATATGGTACATACGTATAATAGATATTTACACACCAAGTGAGCTAAGGTAATGTTATTCATGAGAAAAAAGTTTAGCTCACGAGCCCGTAAGGGCGAGTGAGTTAATTTCTTCGAGTGAATAAACATTCTTAGCTCACGTGGTTTGTACAATATTTTATTCAATTTTGACGAAATAGTAATAAAAATCATTATAATATTTAATTTTGACAAAACAAAAAACTAATCAGTTAGTAGACTGTGCATGACAATCGTCGATGATAGATGTCAAGTCATCTATTTAAAATGCTTTATTGTCTGTCATTTGTGCCGTGAAAAATAATGAAAATGGCTGATAATGTCTGATAAATACTATGGTAAGTGTTAATTTCGTGCCTGATGTTATTTTAAATGCATTATTTGTTACAGAGTGAATTAAAAAAAATGTGAGAGTGATTTAAAAAAATTTAATTCAAAGCGTTACTTATAATTGTTGCTATGGAGTTAATAATGACAGTTTAAAACGTCAAAATTAAATAAAAACAGTTATATATGGTTGAAATTTTCTGAAGCTATGGTTGGTAGTAAAGTATTTATGATTCTTGGATAAAAAAAGCTTCCAATTGATGTGTGAATGTTTATTAAATCAAAAAGACGTCGTTTTTTTGGTCATTTTCAATACTTCGAAGAATAAATATTTAATCGGTGAATGGTGTGGATTGAACAACCGTTTTGCGTTGATCCAACCAGACCAGCAAATCTGCGCCCCTGCGTTTGTAAAAAGGCTTGGAAGCGTTTGGCGTTCGTTCGCTTTCGCATCGCATGTCTGTTTCTATTTGACTGGATGTCTAGTCAACGTGTCCATTACGCTACCCGTCACTACGTGATACGTCATCACGTTTGTTTGCAGAACAGCGTAGTGTACGATGTAGTAAAGTACGGGGGAGAGAGAGCTCATATCGGGCAGAAAGCGATTTTGACAGAGAAAGAAAAAATGGGCAATAACAATATCTCGTATGTTAATACAAGTAATATACAGGCTGTTAACGAATAGGTGTTATAAATTTATGAAGTATGTAGGCGATGCAAAATAAACTAACTTTGACTAATAAAATAATATCCGCCGGAAAGCACAGTTTTGAGCTACATAATCAAATTAATTTTCGTTGGTTGTGACCTGTCACTTTACTTATTCTAACTTCTAGCAATGATTTTTACCTTCCGTCACATTTAGGTAAGGTACTGTCTTTGGTCAAAAAATTCGATGGTGTTTTTAATGAATAAGCACGTTTTAGAGTCCCTAGAATACGATTTTACTAGTTTTACGATGTCTGTATACACACAAATACATATATATATATATATATATATATATATATATATATATATATATATACAGTCGCGGACAAAAGTATGGAAACTTTTAAATATTTCATTTTTTTAAATATGTTTATAGTTCTCGCAAATTTGAATCGTATTTTCTAAAGTCAATATATCGAAGAATATATTCACAAGAAATCTTTTGATATTGACTGTACGATTTAAGTGAAATAACATATACTCGTTTTTTCGGTGGACAAAAGTATGGAAACTTATTAAAAATATGATTTTAATTGTCTTACTTTTAGTTGTATTTTGTCATTTATTTAGTAAGTTGATATTAAGATGGGTAAAAATAAATATTTTTCCGACGACCGACGACTTGAGAGAAAGGGTAGTACAGCTTCATAAAGATACTGTGAAACAGCGCAATATTTAATTTTTTTTTAAAATCAGTAAAATTGGCATATCAAATATTTTGAAAAAAAATCGCAGTATAGAAGTCTTAAAATTAATATAAAAGTCAGTGGTCCAAGAAAACTAGAGCTAGAATTGACAAAAACCATTCGGCGTCTATCCGTAAGTGATTATACTTTATCATCAAGTGAACGTTCTGCAAAAATTCGGGAACAATTTCTTGTAGATTTGAGTGATCGCACTGTGATACGATGCTTATGTGATGTAGGATTACTAGGAAAAATAACCGTTAAGAAACCTGTACTATCAAAGAAAAACAGGAGAGCCAGAACTGCATTTGCATAGGAACACTCATCGTGGACGAGTGAAAATGGCATACTGTCCTTTGAAACTTGCTTTCATCGCTCAACAGAAATTATTCCCGGGAATAAACTCTAGAGCTTTATTCTCTCTATAATAATGGCAGGATTGGTTAAAACGTTGACAGGTGACAGGTAATGAAACATATCATTGGTTTTAAGATATATCAATAAATAATCAAAGTAATTATTGTTGTCTCAACAAATTATAATGTTGATACACTTTTGTAATCTAGTAATGATTTTACATCATGTTGGAATTCAGTGTCTTTGGAATTTGGATCAAGGAAACCACACTACTTACAAAACCATACTTGTTTTATAAGAGTAAGTTTTCTTCGATTTATATTTAGAATTTCCATTAAAATATTCCTTTGTAGAGTAGTGTCAGTCCATTCGTGTTGGCAGCATTCTTTCATTCTTCCATTTCCGTTTCCCTTGCGGTTGCACAAGCACGCTCTCAGCATTCCGCACAGCCACAATGCAGCGGTGGTAGTTCACATTTCACATTCCACACCAGGACTACATACATCGTGTTCTAGCAGTGCTCATTGCACGTACTGTGCTTTTTCATCCCGCAAGCTCAAATTCCAGAATGAAAAAACTATCTATTTTTACATGGTTTTCGAAATGAATTACGCGGTTTTGCAGTATAATAGGATTAAATATATCGATTATCTGTTTGGTATAGGTACATTTATAATAGATACTCGGAACATATTTCTATTCATTAGGGAAGTTTAACTGGATTGAATTTATATGTGAGTAAAGCTAAGTTTCCAAGTGCAAAGATTATTGCCGTCAATTTTAGTGGCTATTCTAAAAATGCGTACATTTACTAACATTCTCTTTACAATCCAATAATATTACTATCAAGTTTATATCTCTACCAATTTTTGAATTATTGCCCCAAAAGTCAATATACCCCACATTTAGATAAAAAATTCAAAATTTTCAAAAATCTTACTTTTATGTATCTAGATACTTTTCAATGCGCTGATTCCAAATTTTGAAACCGCAGGTCGATATCTCGTTTCGTTCTCGAGATATTTAGATTTAAAGTTAAGCTCAAAACTGCCCATTTTTGTGTATTAACCCAAAAATGGGTGGAGATATGAATTCGGCGACACCACCATTCAATTCTACGGATAAAAATATATAATTATACCAATATTTATAATTTTTGACTAACCGGTTAATATTTTATGAATAAAAGTTTGAAAACCCCTGAAAATGGCCAAAATCTGAAAAAATCGTAAGTGGTACACCTTAGATTTTTGCGATTTTTGGCCATTTTCAGTTATTTTGCTTTAGAGATTGTATGCGGTGTTCAAAAATTCTGAAAATTGGTGTACTTATGTTTTGAGCAAAATTTTGAATCTAAATATCTCGAGAACGAAACAAGATATCGATCTGCGGTTTCAAAATTTGGAATCAGCGCATTGAGAAGTATCTAGATACATAAAAAATAGATTTTAGAAAAATTTGAAGTTTTTATCTAAATGTTGACTTTTGGGGCAATAATAATCAATAAAAAATGGGTAGAGATATAAACTTGGTAGTAATATTATGTGATTGTAAAGAAAATGTTATGTAAGTGTACACATTTTTAGAGTATTTATATACGAGTATAGATAATGTATATTCATGTTATAATTTTATTATATAGAATCTTTTCCATTGAACTTTTGGTATGAGATTTGTACAATATACATCAAATTTTGTAAATTTCATAGTGTTTTTATTGCTAATGATTATAATTCATATATATTATCAACTTTTAGGTTTTTCTTTTTCTTTTAGTCAAAAAAAATCAGAAATAATTTTTGTAACGGGTGGTGGCGCTCTAATCTAATTTGGCTCAGGGCGCCTATATATCTTGAGCCGGCCCTGTCTAAAAGAATACAAAAATGAAATAATTTAAAAAATTGGTAAACTGCTACTCAAGAGAGGACGAGTCGGCATTGGTGTGAACAATTCCACACCGAAAAAGAGTTTGCGGTAGCTAGTCAGCATTGGTTCGGAGTCAGAAGGCAGAAGTCATGCGATGCAGGCGGGAGTCGCTCATGTGCACGGCCGATAAGGCATCGTATGTGGCCGATCCGAATCCGATCGATCCTTCCTTCCCTGTTAATCTGCTAATGTATGTGTTAAGACGGGCTGAAGCTCCGAAAGCCCGCGCTTTGTAACGGAGAGCCGTGAAACAATCGTCGGCTCTACAAATTACTCCGTAATCCGCGTGTTTAGGGGCTCCCAGGGGATAGCCGGGCCGGATAGGGAAGCCTCCCCTACCAAACTCGATATATTATATGGAGTTTTATTGCCTTGTACCAGTTATGTATTTTATTGCATCTGGTGTGGGTGTGGGTGTTAGGTAATGATTGTGCGAGGGCTTTTTGATACACTGCGATTCAATTCAATTCGCTACGATGGCTACGAGGGAATTTATTGATTAACCAACCGAGTTACGTGTTCATTGCACTTTCATAATGTGTATAGTCAGAATGGATCGCTTCGCTTAGCAGTTTGCAACCAAACTTTTACGAATTTTCATAACAAAACTACTATGCGATATTTCTATTAGCAAGATATAAATGTACACTACCATATATGCAACCAGCAACAGTATTATTAAATGATTACAGAACTTCGATTAAGTGACACCCTTTTTACCGCCAGATTCTGAAATTTAGTATCCTGAAATAATAGAACGAATATTTATGGAAAATGGAAACTAAGGCTTTGTCCGAAGTTGTACTTTTATCACCCTAATATCTGAATCCTAAATTTATAAGCCCTAAATGACATCATTATTTAGAATTTTAGAAATTAGATTTTAGGGTTTGGAGGAGCACACTATGCCTTGAAGTTTTTATTTATTTATTTATTGTGTAAGAGAAACAAAAGTACATACATACCAATTACAGTTTCTCGCAGATAAATTTTTACAGTATATAAGTGCTTATAATAATTTGTAATTTTATATACATAATGGGTGAGATTCAGTGGGTTGTATTAGCGTGTTTTAAGCTAAAACAGTCCTTTGTTAAAAATATTTTGGCAACTTTGTAATACCTGTCAGAAAAAAGTGAGAAACTAAAGCATCAAATAAAGAAAAAAATATTAACAGAAGTAAGAAAGCCATACAATTAAGATAAAAAAAATCTGTTGTGGCCAGCACAATACCTCTCGCCATGTCCATATTAAGCTATATAAGTATTGTATTGCACTTCGCTTCCGAACCGTTGTTTTATAACAAAATATTACAGAACTTTACCCAAATATTGTTTTTTATTGTATTTAACATGTCTTCTGCACACATATAATTCTAATTATATCTATTTTTCATTGTATGAGGAAGTTTCTAAATGTCAGAGATTCTTCCAATTCATTAACCAGATTGGCGGTATTTCTGATGGATATATGCATTTTACCACAATTTTACCTATAATTTCAAATATTTAATTAATAAAACAATAAGAAAGATTAAATATACTTCCCAGAAAAAACTATCAGAATGTCACTAAAACTGTTGATTTTTGACACTGACATGTGTCATTTACAAACTATATTATAAACATTGGAATTTGTCAACTGGTTTCCTTAGTGCTATAGCCTTTGCGATTAGTTTACTCTATAAATTATAGTGGCTTTATCTCGAAATCTATACAAGATATAATAAAACTTTTAAGTGTATTAGATGGAGAATTTTATGTTCTTCAATATTTAATAAAAAAAAATCCCAAAAAATTATATTTAGAAGAATTTTTCCAAGAAACTACTACTTCCGGTTGTTCAATTGTTACCAAAACCTTTTCAGCTCTTCCCAGGAATATCAAATTGAGGAAACTGCTAACTAAATATTTTTTAAGTCTTATAGTTTTTAAGGAATCGTCCCTCCAACATCCATACATACACACACATACACACATCCACACACACAGACATCATTTTAAAAATGTTATAATCGGATTCTAGGGACGTTAAATCATGCTTATTCAATAAAATCTGGATATGCGAATTTTAGCATGAATCCAATACCTGTCTTAGCGAGAGGTAAAAAGTTGGTTGTGATGCAACCAAAAAATATTGTATACACTTAAATGAGAAATAAACGTTCAAGTAGTACAATTGACCGGTATTTCTACACTAGCAATCAACAGCACAATAGCAATATTATCATCAAGTGACACAAAATCCATAGCGAACAAATTGATATTTAACAACGGGATGTGTACGTGTACGCCACTATTCCATACAGCAACAATTACGCTGCACGCGACATAAACGTTCCATTTCAATTCATCTGCTTAGAATGCAAATCTATTACCCCTTTATCGCTCAATTTTTACTCAGACCAGAACCCTGTCTGACCGTCTGAAATTATTATAGCCGAGACAGACGACAAATATTAATAATCATTAGTATAATTAGTAATTAACCTTAATTCTTAATAATTTTTTTATTTTATTGTTAATACATAACCTAAGTTGTTGAAGTTAAATTTAAATGTTGTAGTGTTAAAATAAATCAAATTAACTAACAGTTGAACTTCGGTTCAGTAAATAATGTTTATACTACTCAACGCTAGTTCAAAACAGTCAGAGATCTTCTGCAAACTAAGATCAAGGGTTGGGCTATGTATATAGAGCCCTAGGGAAAGCTCGTTTTCGACAGTTTTATACTATCGGCCATAATAATTATAAATTCAGAAAAGTATTTCTAATAAAAACCAATTTCCCTTGTCTTAATCCAAACTCAGTAACCATATCCCCCCTGTCGGAGTGCCGGATTTCTCCGGGTAGCGCCCGGAACCGCATTTCACGCCAGTGGCGTCCGTCACGCCTGTAACAACCCTCAATCCCTCGTCATCCGCTCCCCACTTCTCCACCACTGCAGACGTGTTCTGCTGACTGCAGGGAGACTGCGGACCTTACGACTTTTATTATTCATCTCCGAACTCTGATGCACACAAAGACCACGCCAACTCGATCAAAGATAGAAAGTATTAGATGGTGAAGGTTCGAAGAATTATAGACTCCAAATTTATTATTGAACATTTTATGTATAAATAGTTAATATAATAGCTGAGACTGACGGCAAATATAAATGATCATTAGAATATTTATCAAAAAACCTGACAGACGATATAAAAATTTGGTGCGCATGGGCAGATTTACATCAAATGTTCCCCTGTTTTCTTTCACTTTATAATAATCATTTTTGTTGAATTAAAACATAACTGCTGAAATAAATATAACAAATTTGTTTGGTTTAATAAAGCTATCAAATTTAGAACATCGTTAATTTATGATATTTCTAAGATTACAATTATAATTTAAAATCATGACGAAATTGCAACTGTCAGCTGCTCTTTCAAATGAAAAGTCAAAAATATTGCAGTCGTCCGTAAAATATTTCTATTCTCGATGAAAATTTGCATCGTTTGATATTTTAGCTGAAAGAAAAGCTTTTGTAACTACTTTTCACAAGTTTTTTTGAAGTTGGAATAATACTTTTTTAGGTTATGTTCTGTATTTTTTATTAAAAAAACCAACGTTTCGGTACCATAAACTGGTTCCTTCTTCAGGGAAAATTGACACATAAAATGAGAAAAAAGCAAAAAACAAGTAACCAAGGTAACATGCAAAGTACGTAAATGTTACCTTTTTACCTCTCGCTAAGAGAGGTATTGGAATCATGCTAAAATTCGCATATCCAGATTTTATTGAATAAGCACGATTTAAGGTCCCTAGAATTCGATTATAACATTTTTAAAATTGTGTGTGTGTGTGTGTGTGTGTGTGTGTGTGCGGATGTGTGTATGTGTGTATCTGTGTATGTCTGGATGTTGTAGACACGATTCCTCAAAAACTATAAGACTTAAAAAATATTTAACTGAAGTTTCCTCAATCTGACATTCCTGGGAAGAGCTGAAAAGGTTTTGGTAACAATTGAACAACCTGAAGTAGTAGTTTCTTAGAAAAATTCTTCTAAATATAATTTTTTGGGAGTATTTTTTTATTAAATATTGAAGAACATAAAATTCTCCATCTAATACACTTAAAATTTTTATTATATCTTGTATAGATTTAGAGATAAAGACACTATAATTTATAGAGTAAACTAATCGCAGAGGCCAAGGCACTAAGGAAACCAGTTGACAAATTTCAATGTTTATAACATGACACATGTCATTGTCAAATATCAACAGTTTTAGTGACATTCTGATAGCTTTTTCTGGAAAGCATATTTAACTTTTCTTATTGTTTTATTAATTAAATATTTGAAATTATAGGTAAAATTGTGGTAAAATGCATATATCCATCAGAAATACCGCCAATCTGGTTAATGAATTGGAACAATCTGTGACATTTAGAAACTTCCTCATACAATGAAAAATAGATATAATTAGAATTATATGTGTGCAGAAGACATGTTAAATACAATAAAAAACATTATTCGGGTAAAGTTCTGTAATTTTTTGTTATAAAACGACGGTTCGATAGCGAAGTGCAATACAATACTTATATAACCTAATATGGAAATAACGAGAGGTCTTGTGCTGGCCACAACAGATTTTTTTTAAAGTTGTTTAAATTGAAAAGATTTATTCTTTGATTAGTTGACGAACCATCGAAATTAACAAATTCGAATTAGTGTAATAATTAATGAATTCATTCATTCATTTTGATTCAAATTTAGTACATCAAAACGACAAGAGGTATTTTATCTATAAAAAAATATTACTAAATATAATCTAATATAATCGCAGTCTAATCATCTTTACCACTAATGTATTTAAAGTTTTTAAAATCTCGGGATTTGAATATTATATTCCCTATCCACTTCCGGTTTTTTTTTTCCATTTCTGTAGCTTACTTTCAGCCTCCCCTATACTATGCACCGACACCACATATAATAGATGACGCATCATCGATCGAGGTGACGAATTCATTTGTCTTCTGCTTCATTGCTTCACGCGGTGCTCATGTTCACGCTTTCGTCATGATTTGACGTCTATTGCAGCTGCAGAGAGCTGATATTACGAGGAGATTTATTCTCATTAATGATTACTCTTTAAATAAAATTGACGGAAATTTAAAAAATCTGATAGGCCGTGAAAAACAAAATTTGCACTATCATTTTAAACATTTGTTTATAATGGGTCTTCCAACATGAATGCTTGAAATTTGTTACGTTGTAGCAGCGTGTTGTTAAAGCAAAGATTTTCAAAATCAGTGCTCCGTTCAAGGAGTCGACTATTCGACGTTTGGTGGCCAAATTCCAGTCAACTGGTTCGGTAAATAATCAGCCAACACCCGTACGTCACCGAAACGCAAGGTCTGCTGATTTTGATGTGGTGGAATCATCGGTCCGTACTTCTTCCAAACAGAAACTGGCATTGCCATAACCGTCAACGGCGAGGATGCAAATCGATGATATGCAACTTTTTGTGCCCTAAACTGGATGATATGGACACCGACGACATGTGGTTCCAACAGGACGGCGCTACGTGTCACCGTCACCGTAAGGTGATTCGGTAGAAGCTAGACGTGTACGAGGAGAATTTTACCAATCGGAGGATATCAGATAGACGATTCTTCGGGTCCAATTGAACATTTTTTTATAATTTATAAACGGCCACTATGATTTTATTGTAATGTTAAAAAGTATGAGTTGTATATGACAATTAAAATATTAAAATCGCTATAGCTCTGAAACTAGGCATTTCCGGATATATGTTTATATGGACTTTTTTATTGTTTTGAGAAATATTATCCATCCTTAAATCCGCAACCTCTATTTTTTTAACATTCTGGATAGAATCTTTTCTAAGGAACTTTCCGTATGGGATTTGTACAAAAAATACATAGATTTGACGGAAGGCAATGTGTTGGCCACATCAAATTTTTTTAATAATTCTAGCCGTGTGCCCTCCTACTTACATAAAATAGAAAATCTGGTGTGGCCAGCACAAGACTTCTCGCCATTTCCATATTAGTCTATATAAGTATTGTATTGCACTTCGCTTTCGAACCGTCGTTTTCTAACAAAATATTATAGAACATTACCCAAATATTGTTTTTTTATTATATTTAACATGTCTTCTGCACACATATAATTCTAATTATATCTATTTTTCATTGTATGAGGCAGTTTCTCAATGTCAGAGATTGTTCCAATTCATTAACCAGATTGTTGGTATTTCTGATGGATATATGTATTTTACCACAATTTTACCTATAATTTCAAATACTTAATTAATAAAACAATAAGAAAAATTAAATATACTTCCCAGTAAAAGCTATCAGAATGTCATTAAAACTGTTGATTTTTTAAACTGACATGTGTCATTTACAAATTATGTTATAAACATTGGAATTTGTCAATTGGTTTCCTTAGTGCCGTAGCCTCTGCGATTAGTTCACTCTATAAATTATGAGCGTCTTTATCTCTAAATCTATACAAGATATAATAAAAATTTTAAGTGCATTAGATGGAGAATTTTATGTTCTTCAATATTTAATAAAAAAAACCTCCCAAAAAAATATATTTAGAAGAATTTTTCTAAGAAACTACTACTTCCGGTTGTTCAATTGTTACCAAAACCTTTTCAGCTCTTCCCAGGAATGTCAGATTGAGGAAACTGCAGTTAAATATTTTTTAAGTCTTATAGTTTTTGAGGAATCGTGACTCCAACATCTAGACATACATACATACACACACACACACACACACACACACACACACACATACATACATACACACATCCACACACACAGAGGTAATAAGGAATTGTGTATTGCTCACATCAATTATTTTTTATTTTTTTTTTGTTTAAAGGGACGTCTTAAACATTTCATTCGAAAGAATCCAATATGTAAATCAATTCAAACCATTTTAAAATTACTTTCTGTTCTCAAATAAAATAATCCAAAACACTGCAATCAATGTAGATGTAAAGATCCCTATAAATTAACCGTTCTGTTGTAGTAAATCTTATGTCAGACGTGGAAACATAACCTGTATTCGTAGTTGTCTCCCTTCGCGGAAAGAAACAAATCTGGAAATCCACCGTAAAGAAAACGTAGGCGAGTGAATTGCCTGGCGGTATCAGCTATCGACGTACAGCCCCGAGGGATTTGAATGCGAAATCGGGGTAAAACGATTCGACTTGGGAGGGGGAGGGGAGGTTTACCAACGCGGAATCAAAACCGATACGATCCGCAGGATAGTTCTATGAAGATTACCCTAAGCGTTTCATGTGATGTTCTCTGCTGTGCTGTTTGTTTATGCACCGAATCAATACGAAATGTTTTTCATAATTTCTTGCTGTTTACACTCTTGTTCACTCAACGTGATTGGGAATTAATTTGCACAATTTATTTGGAATGGAGTTTTCTACCGTAGTAACAGTAACAAGTTAGAAACATGGATGAATGAGGTCATGCACCAGTTTTTTTTATAACTTTAATCGACAGAGTAGTGAAACATAATAGACCCGTATTTCATATTTTTCCTCAAATCTTTAATCATGAAAAAATTGTAATTGAAAATGACATTCTTTAAAATTCTGCTGAAGACCCCCGCTTCGTTCTTTGTTCTTTGTCCACTGACGTCACAGGACGAGAGGAATGACCTAACGACCATTTTGATTTTCACACTGTTCTAAACGTCAAAAAAATAATAATACCCGTATTGCTTATTTTTCCTCAAATCTTTAATCATGAAAAAAGTGTAATTGAAAATGAAATTCTTTAAAATTCTGCTGAAGACCCCCGCTTCGTTCTTTGTCCACTGACGTCACAGGATGAGAGGAACGACCTAACGATCATTTTGATTTTCACACTGTTCTAAACGTCAAAATGACATTTAAAGATAACCTAAAATTTATGAAAGTAAGCATATCGATGAAACGTTGTTTCGTGCCAAAATAAAGAATAAAATAAGATTCTGCAATGTATTCAATGTCTCTCGTGCGTTTATAACCTTCTACCGTCTAATCTCAAATCAAAAGTGAAAGAAACAACTGATATATAACTTGCGGATAAGTTCACGCCAAATGAAAATTATATTTATAAAAATCTGTTGTGGCCAGCACAAAACCGTCAATTCAATGTATTTTGTACAAATCCGATACCAAAAGTTCCTTGGAAAAGATTCTATATATCCTGTAAAATTGTACACGAACACACTATTTTTTACAAATTCCATATTGCAAGTTCCTTTGAAAAGATTCCATAAATCCAATATAATTATAACACGAATGTACATTCTGTAAATTGCACTTCACACTTCCCCATTCCTATCCAACGCATCTTCTTCATACAGTTCTTCCTCTCTCAAATATTCTTCTACACAGTCCTTCTATCTTCTCTTTGGCCTTCCTCGTACTCCCGGCATTGAAACTGCAAGTCACTTGCGAGGGACACTCTGTCACTTTTGTTACTTTCTGATCCTATACTTTCCACTTTGGTTTTGCACTTGACACTGACATCTGTCAATTAGAATTTTTTGAATATATCTGCTGTTTCCATAATTTTTGCAAAGCTGACTGATTTTTGAAAGTTAACCTCTCTTAATCTCTCTATAACTCTATATCTATTAAATATGAAGAAAAATGTATAATCAAATCGTATAGATTCATTCATATTATATTATAAGGGTACTTCCGGTTGACCAATTATAACCAAAATCTAATCAGTTCTTCATATGGTTGTAAAGAAGAGGAATACGAAAGAATCATAATTTTTAGAATAGTAGTTTTGGAGTTATCGTCGGAGAAAAAATTTGTCACACACACACACACACACACACACACACACACACACACACACACACACACACACACACACATACAGACATCAATGTAAAATTAGTAAAATCGTGTTCTAGGGATCTTAAAACGTGCTTATTCATTAAAAACTCACAACTGAATTTTTTGACCAAAAACAATACCTTCCTTTTGACGGAAGGTAAAAAAGAATAGAACGATGCTATATTAATATGCTATAGCATATTTAGATAGGTAATCCTCAATTTATAGTTTATATATATTTTTCTTTTTTTGAAATGAGTCTGAACTTGGTTCGGAACGTTGTGACGAAACAACATGGCTGGTTTTTCCAACTTTTTAAAAATATCGTACTTTAAAACGATTTTATACAACAAAAAATGTAAGTAAAAAATAATTTAATCATACTGAACGATAAATTAGACTATCCTTCTTCGATTTAAACTTTAACTCATAGGTTGGTTAACTGCGCCTGGTTCGGTCAAACTTTCCCATTCGTGAAATAAGACTATATTTTTTAACTACAATTATTAAATCGTTTCCTAAATTGAATTCTGTTTAATGTTGCTCGTTTATTTACTTGCCTTCAAATTACAAGACTTCTGGAATTGTCAAGAATCACTGTCCTATTCTTTTTGTCCATCACTGTAATAACAATCCTCACCGTATAAACTACGTCTAAAAATTTCCACTCATTTTAAAGTTTGTCCAAACGACACAAAGTTCTAAATAGAGTGCAGAATAATCCAAAAGAAGTTATAATGTTTGTTAGAAATCCAGAACTAATATGTGTATATCTATATCCTTTGAAGTAGAGAAAGCAATATAAGAAGTAAATCCTATTAGCGGTGAAATATTGAAAATCCTGCAGTCTGCAGTTGCATCTCTTTGAACCTCCCCCTAATAAGTCTTTGATGTGTTACTCTCAATTGTGAGTTGCAAATCACTGTATCTCTATCACCAGCAGATCTTGTTTCATTAGGGTAGGGTGATACGGCTGTTTAGAATATTCTTTTACGGCCAACTTCGATGAAGAGGAAGTATATCTATCCCACAATGAATGGATGGAGTGTTTGGTGTAGGGAAACCGGAAAATTACATGGATTAAATGGAACTTGTTTCATTTCTTGTTTGTGCAACTTTTAATGAGCTCATACTTTATAAGACTGTACAAATAGAGGGGTTTATTAGTAACTTTATATTTCTGTGGTAGTAATAAGTTCAGTAGCTAGACAGATCAAACAAAATTTGTGTTTTGCGATACTAGTGGTGCACGGAATTAATTTTTTATTCTAATTAATGGATTCCTTTTATTGCTACTGTAACATGGGCTAACTATTATTATTGATTACACTAAACATAACTAAATCCTAAAAATGCCGATGCATCCCTAGGCCAGAATTACTCGCGTTACGCAAAACGCGAGCCTAAAGTAAAACTTTACATATCGTCGTTCTCTTGGTATAAGTGATCAAGTCCAAAACTTATACTTTTGAGTTATAGGCGTGTTAAAGTTTCAAGTCTTAAAAAGGATTTGATCAGATTTATTTGCCTAAAAATTAAAAGAAAATGGACTTAATAAGAAACCATAAAAATTAATTTATCAACTGAAACTTTTAATGGTATTAATAATTATAAATAAAATATAATTGTTATAAGCTGAAAACGAAAAAAATAATTAGTTTTTAATTACAAAATGAGAGGTTATGTTACGGTAAAACAGTTGACAACAATTGTGACTAACTACATTAATACAATTTTTAATATAGTAAACAGTGCTGTGAGGATCCGGCAAAACTTGGATCCGAGTACCCGGATCTCAAAATGTCCGGTTCCTCGGATATCCGATGTTCGGATATTGAAGCGGATATCCGTAAATTTAATTCGGATTTGGATCCGGATCCAGATTTGAGTCCGGATCCCTTTTGGATTCGGATCTGGACTTGGATCTGGATCCGGATTCGATGTTTTGTTTACGGATCCGGATCCGAATTTTAATTCTGGATCCAATTCTATTAACTATATCAAACAAAAATTTATTGTGGATTATTTCATAATCAGATTTATTTGGTTTTGAAGCTCCATGATAATACTTATACATTCAAATATTATCATCGGGTTCAATACTGAGAATATTCGAATCCGAGAACCCATGTGGATTCTGAAATTCCATACCTAAAATCCGATACTCATACTCATATTCGGATCCGGATCCAAAATCCAATACTCAGATTTGAATCCAAAATCCGATTCTCAGATCCGGATCCAAAATCCAATTCTCTGATCCGGATCCAAAATCCGATACTCAGATCCGGATAGTTCAACAATCAATTATCCGGATATCCGGATATTTTTGGATCCGAAACCGAAACTATCCGGAGCCGGATCCCACCACTAAGTAAAAGTGACCAAGTCACTTGTAGGACATGGTAATATTTACCAGTATAAAATTATCATCCACGGACTTGGTTATAGGGCACATTTTTGTAGTGACATCAGAAGATCAATATTTGGACATGGGCAGTTTTTCTTGGCAGATAGTCATAATAACTCATTTTACAAAAAAAATGGACTTGGTCACTTTTACCAAAAAAACCGACGATATCTTGTAGATATGAATCTCAATACTAGACTCTATGTCTTTCCAGAATGAATATTTAAACTATACTAACTAAAATCTAACGTTTCAAAAATAATATTTTATTTAAAAATATTGTACAATGTACATTTCGAGGTATTACCTCATCATCAGGTAGAAAAATAAATGATATAAATATAAATATAAACAAATAATCACCTCTATTTGATATGTAAATATCGGGAAACCTTTGATTAAATTCTTTGACTGATCGCTTTATTATCTTTACCCTAGCATTGAATAAGGTAAATTCGTTCGTCTTTTGACAACATTTTCAACGATTATGGTTAATTTTTATAACTGACAGTTAATGAAAATAAATAAATAACAGCAATTACCATGACAACGCAAAACTTATTTTTTGGGAATAATTTCAACTAAAACGACCAATTTTCGATTTTTATCTGAAACTAAAAGAAAATTTGAAAATGTTAAAACTGAATTGGCGGTTTCGGGACATCCAAAAACTTTTATCAAGAACACATTTTTTTGTAAAATAAAAAACAAAAAAGTTTTTCCTCTTTGGAACTCGATCCGTGGACATACCGAATATCGTTCATTCATTAGTATTCATATAGATCGGAATATAATGAGTAGTTAATTATGAAAATTGTCTATGACACTATTCCAGTAAACTATAATTTCATCGACGTTAATTTATATGATAATCATAAATGCATACGATGGTGCGAATTGGCTCAGTTGTTGGCTGCTAATTCTTTTATCAGAGCAAAAAGCGAGGTTCGTATAATTACTCGGGTAGAATCAGAAACATTACCATGATGAATAATAAATTTCCCGGTGCGGTTTCATAATCTAATCATTTTAATTTTCCTGTAGCTGTCAACTAAGATAAATGTCCACTAACTTCCAATAATTTATCTTCAAAATGAACTCCATTCATACATAATAAATAAGTTATTTGTTTTACTTTCATAACATTATACAATAGGGTCCTCCACCGTAGTAACAAATTAGAACAAGGGTCAGTTATATTAAAACTAGACCTTAAGACTGTATATTAAGGACTATCAAAGTTTAAAAATAGTTATTAGTTCCTAAAATAATCGAGTTTTTATTACCATTTCCTCATCCCTATATCTACGTCACACATTTATTCTATTCCAAATTGTTTCTATTTTCAAACCTTCTGCTATCGCCTTTTTAAAATACGGAATCCATTTGCAAGTATATAAATGCAGAAAATAGCAACAATAAAACAACAGAAATAAACCAAATAATACTAGTTTAAATTTATAATGCCATGACAGATTACAATCGTTGGTATGAAAGTAAAAGATGTGTTGAATGACATAGGCTACCAGTGGTAATCAAATCTTGGACTATAATATATACGTAGTATTTTTATCAATTATGAAATTAAATTACTTATTATCCACCCATATTTCCAATTATTAACCACAGGGGTTATTTTAACATATTTATACATTTTATAAGTGCTGAAAAAAATAAATTTATGTGACTTCAATTATTAGCGAAATCCATTGTTTGAGAACAAAATCATCTTTATATCTACGTCACAGAATATTAAAAAAATTATTACGGCTTAACGAATAACAATAAAGACTTTCTACAATTACATATCACTTTCAGTTTAAATGAAGTTCTGTAAAAAAATATAAAAAAAAAATCTGTTGTGGCCAGCACAAGACCTATCGCCATTTCCATATTAAGCTATATAAGTATTGTATTGCACTTTGCTATCGAACCGTCGTTGTATAACAAAATATTACAGAACTTTACCCAAATATTGTTTTTTATTGTATTTAACATGTCTTCTGCACACATATAATTCTAATTATATCTATTTTTCATTGTATGGGGAAGTTTCTAAATATCACAAATTCTCCAATTCATTAACCAGATTGGCGGTATTTCTGATGAATATATGCATATTACCTATAATTTCAAATATTTAATTAATAAAAGAAAGATTAAATGTACTTCCCAGAAAAAGCTATCAAAATGTCACTAAAACTGTTGATTTTTGACAATGAAATCTGTCATTTAAAAATTATTTTATAAACATTTGAATTTGTCAACTGGTTTCCTTAGTGTAGTTTCGCCTACTCGACTTGTTATATCCCGATATTCTATATATTATAGCGTCTTTATCTCTAAATTTATAGAAGATATAATAAAAAATTTAAATGTATCAGGTGTAGAATTTTGTTCTTCAAAATTAGTAATATCAAAAATTTTAAAAAATTAATATTTGGAAGAATTTCTTTTAAAAACTATTACTTCCAGTTGTTCAATTGTTACCAAAACCTTTTAAGCTCTTCCCAGGAATGTCAGATTGAGGAATTCATAGTTAAACAGGTCTTATGTCTTATAGTTTTTGAGGAATCGTCCGTCCAACATCCAGCCATACAAACACACACACACACACATACACACACACACACACACACACACACACACACACATTGTAAAAATGTTAAAATCGGATTCTAGTGACCTTGAAACGTGCTTATTCATTAAAATCCTGATATGTGATTTTTAGCATGATTTCAATACATCTCTTATTTATTTTGATTTGTTAAAATTTAGAAATATGTATATGCAAACAAAAAAAATCTGCTGTTGATATTTTCAAATTTGAGGCCCTTTTCAGGGGCGTCGCAAGTATGGGTCAGAGGGGGCGGATCGCCCCCCCTAACTTAAAACAGGGGGGCATCGCCCCCTCTCCCTCAACTACTTTCCTTTTCCTTTTACGTGACCAGGTTAACCTTATTTTGTCGTTATATTATAAATAATTAAAAAATATGTCTAAAATTTATATAATTAAATAAAAGTTAGTATCATTACCGGGCGTTTTTGCTTTTTTACAGTCCGGTGGGCAGTAAAACTAGCAAAAAGCCCGGCGGGCGTAATGTTCAATATTCCGCCCTAGTAACTAAGATGTAAACAAACAATTTTAATGAATTTGTGCGTAAATTTCATATACCGCCTATTCGCGATTCAAGTTAAGCAAACTATCTGGTGGACAAAATTTGAACTAAAAATACGTCCATAATATAGTATTTCCTTTCCTTCACAGAAATTTTCTAGAGCGTAAAATTCATTATATCAATGACAGATTGACAGCTCGTACAGTGTTATGATGTCATAAACACTGATATATAATGGGGGTAAAATTTAATTTGAATCGCTAATATACTAAACCCCCCTGACCCCTCCCCCCCAACTCTCCTTATTTATTTGCATCACGATTTACAAAAAAAAAAATTCATCTTTTTCGCCACGCCCCCCCCCCCCCCCCCCCCCCTAAGCAAAAACACTTCCGACGTCTCTGCCCTTTATAGAACAATATCTTTTCAAATTTAGTACTTAGAAGTCATATAAAAATTCTACAGCCCTATTCTAGCGCGATCTTCGTATCTAAAACAACACAACCTTAATACTTGCTCATTCATCATAATCATTATAATTATCGTTCACGTACCCTAGTTCGAATTTTAGTAAACTTACCCACAGTCTAATACACTGCGCAAATGGATGTTTGAGCCGGGAATGTAAGGGTAAATCTGCCATGTTCCTCGCGCGACTTGTTTGCACTTCAAAGCTATCTGTCAATCTGCTGTCATGCAGATGATGTACAGTAAAGACGGTTTGCTCAGCCCAGAACAGATATATCGGTTTCGGTTGTCGCAGCGATCAAATAGGCTCTCGCGCTGCATCGTGGGATGAGCAAACGTGATTCCCTGACTATTGTCAGATCAACAGACTTGAGAATGTTTTGTAAAATGTGTGCGCACATTCACAAAAGATGAAATTGAACATGTCATGAGGATAACATCATTCAAAATAGAGATTTCAAATGCTTTACATCCATATTTGTGGATGGTGCTACGTTCTTCAATAAATTGTGATTTATCGGGATAGTATTTTTACCTCTCGCTAAGAAAGGTATTGGATTCATGCTAAAAATCGCATATCCAGATTTTAGTGAATAAGCACGATTTAAGGTCCCTAGAATGCGATTATAACATTTTTACGATGTTGTCCATGTGTGTATGTGTGTGTGTATGTTGGAACCACGGTTTCTCAAACACTATAAGGCTTAATAAAATATTTAACTGCAGTTTCCTCAATCTGACATTCTCTCTTTCCAGGAAAGTCAGATTGAGGAAACTGCAGTTATTTATAATATACCATATGTCCACGGATCGAGTTCCAAAGAGGAAAAACTTTTTTATTTTTTATTTTACAAAAAATTGTATTCGTGATAAAAGTTTTTGGATGTCCCGAAACGGCTAATTCAGTTTTAACATTTTCAAATTTTCTTTTAGTTTCAGATTACCATGACAAAGCAAAACTTATTTTTTGGGACTTAAAATAATTTTCAACTAAAACGACCAATTTTCCATTTTTATCTGAAACTAAAAGAAAATTTGAAAATGTTAAAACTGAATTAGCCGTTTCGGGACATCCAAAAACTTTTATCACGAATACAATTTCTTGTAAAATAAAAAATAAAAAAGTTTTTCCTCTTTGGAACTCGATCCGTGGACATATGGTATATTATAAATAACTGCAGTTTCCTCAATCTGACTTTCCTGGAAAGAGAGAACGTCAGATTGAGGAAACTGCAGTTAAATATTTTATTAAGTCCCAAAAAATAAGTTTGCGTTGTCATGGTAATTGCCGTTATTTATTTATTTTCATTAACTGTCAGTTATAAAAATCGGGAAACTTTCCTTCGTCTTTTGACAACATTTTCAACGATTATGGTTAATTTTTATAACTGACAGTTAATAAATAACGGCAATTACCACGACAACGCAAACTTATTTTTTTGGGACTAATAATAATAATAATTTTCAACTAAAACGAAAAATTTTCAATTTTTATCTGAAACTAAAAGAAAATTTGAAAATGTAAAAACTGAACTGGCCGTTTCGGGACATCCAAAAACTTTTATCAAGAATACATTTTTTTGTAAAATAAAAAATAAAAAAGTTTTTTCTCTTTGGAACTCGATCCGTGGACATACTGTATAATAATTTTTATTCAATTTTGACGTTTTAAACTGTCATTATTAACTCCATAGCAACAACTATAAGTAACACTTTTTTTCACAAGTGAATTAAATTTTTTTAATTCACTCTCACATATTTTTTTAATTCACTCTGCAACAAATAATGCATTTAAAATAACATCAGGCACGAAATTAACACTCACGATAGTATTTATTAGACATTATCAGCCATTTTCATTATATTTCACGGCACAAATGACAGACAATAAAACTTTATAAATATATGACATGACGTCTATCATTGACGATTGTCATGCACAGGCTACTAACTGATAAGTTTTTTGTTTTGTCAAAATTAAATATGATAATGGTTTTTATTAGTATTTCGTCAAAATTGAATAAAATATTGTATAAACCACGTGAGCTAAGAATGTTTATTCACTCAAAGAAATTAACTACTTAAACTTTCTTCTCATGAATAAACATTACCTTAGCTCACTTGGTGTGAAATATCTATTAAGTCTTATAGTATTTGAGAAACCGTAGTTCCAACATCCACATACACAGACACACACATACACACACAAAGACATACACGGACATCATCGTAAAAATGTTATAATCGGATTATAGGGACTTAAAACGTGTTTATTCACTAAAATCTTCGTATTTTAGCATGATTCCAATACCTCTCTTAGCGAGAGGTAAAAAGTGACATTTTCGTTCGTCCCTAACTATTGGTCTAAAAGTAATTATAATAAATAACCATTTGACATTATTATTTCAATCACCCTGTATGTTGGTAGTTGGTTGGGCTGGATACGAATTCGGGTCGTTAATATCAAAATCAATAACGCGATCACGGATCTTTAACAAAAATAAACAGCTACATAAAATCAATTTTTCATGCATTCATGCTACTTTCTAAAACTTTTATCAAATATTAATTACTACGTTAAAAACTTCTACGGGCGCATACATAGTTGCATGATCTACATCAATCCCAAATAAAAACTAATTAAAACAACTACTCCATCTGCATGTCATCAACCTGTACGTCTGTGAACTGACCTGGTTTAAGGGCAGGTTCAAATTACATCATATACTAACAGCTACAGAGCTACACACAATCTACAAAGTGAAATCAAGATACAAAACAGAAACACACTTACTTCCTTGTTCGTACGTTCTACAGTTCATTGAACCGCAATTACCTGCAAAACAATAAACGTAAAAACAACAAGAAACAGCGCAGCATATTTCACGGTCACTACACTAACTAACAACAACACACGGGGACAGCTTATCTTGATGTTAATATGAGTTATGGCCACCCGAATTTAAGATATAATTATATTCTGTGGGAATAAGGCTCACAGCTTAAATATGAGAAGAATGAGGAAGGATATACACCTGTTCACTGAAGACTTTATTGCATTTTTTTGTGAATGTACAATAAGAACAACAAAGTGGGACAGACGATTTATGATATGACGCACTCTGCATCAAAATTGGACATTCAACTAAAGTAGTCATATTGTGATTTTTGTTTGTTGCACTCACGATTTTTGTACAAAAAAAAAACTGTAGTGGCCAGCACAAGACCTCTCGCCATTTCCATATAAGGATATATAAGTATTGTATAGGACTTCGCTATCGAACCGTCGATTTATAATAAAAAATTACAGAACTTTACCCAAATATTGTATTTTATTGTATATAACACGTCTTCTGCACACATATAATTCTAGTTATATCTATTTTTCATTGTATGAGGAAGTTCCTATTTGTCAGACATTCTTCCAATTCATTAACCAGATTGGCGGTATTTCTGATGGATATATGCATTTTACCTATAATTTCAAATATTTCGTTAATAAAATAATAAGAAAGATTAAATATACTTCCCAGAAAAAACTATCAGAAAGTCACTAAAACTGTTGATTTTTGACACAGACATATGTCATTTACAACCTATGTTATAAACATTTGAATTTGTCAAGTGGTTTCCTTAGTGCTTTAGCCTCTGCGATTAGAATATTGTATATATTATATTGTCTTTAGCTCTAAATCTATACAAGATATAATAAAAATTTTAAGTGTATTAGATGGTGAATTTTGTTTCTCAATATTTGTAATAAAAAAAATTTCCAAAAAATTATATTTTGAAAAATTTTTCTAAAAAACTACTACTTTCGGTTGTCCAATTGTTACCAAAACCTTTTCAGCTCTTCCCAGGAATATCAGATTGAGGAAACTGCAGTTAAATATTTTTTAAGTCTTATAGTTTTTGAGGAATCGTCCCTCCAACATCCAGACACACATACACACATCCACACACATACACAGACATAAATTTTAAAATGTTATAATCGGATTCTAGGAACCTCAAATCGTGCTTATTCAATAAAATCTGGATATGTGAATTTTAGCATGAATCCAATACCTCTCTTAGCGAGAGGTAAAAATATGTACTAGTACAATAATAACAATAAAAAGTAGGATAGAAGATTTATAACACGTTGTTTTAATTTAATAATCTTGCCATAGAAAAGTCATCCTACGTACCCATTGCGTAAAGATCAGTTTCCTGATTCCTTTATGGTAGCGACAATTTTTTGCAAAAGATCATGAACAATTCTTCAAATCCGCATATGAGTGTGCATGTATTTAATTATGCAAACGTTTTTATTTTTGTTCCTGTGAATTTATCTTCAATATGTCAACAACTCACAAAAAAGAAAAGATAGCTGATAGATGAAGCAAAGTTATACCTTACCGCCATGTTTAATAGTTCTCTTTTGTGATTGGTCCAATTTGGAAATATAAAATATAGTTATATACAATTTTCGAACACGGTAACTATTGACCACTTGTGTTTTCGAACGCAGTCGGTAGATGTATCTACCGGTAAAATTTTCGTAAGTGCCTAGTGCACATTTTCCCCGGCCTGTCCGATTTTCTGGTTTTCAGTTATTCTAGAAAAGTAAACATCGTAAAATCTAACCTAACGTACCCATAGACCATTCCAGAATGACGTCACCTGCCCTCCACAGGAGTGATTTTAACATCACTTTTGAATATTTTTAAAAATTATTTAATTATATATCTTATGATAAATGTCGAGAAATTTTGATTTTGATACAATTCATTCATAAAATTAAACCATAATTTTTTCCATGGCTCCATTATTGAGCAATTATGTATGAAATTTATTTCTGACAGCTGCCCCTCGCGAAATTCATTTGTTTTGGATTAATCTATAGCCTAGTGTAAGGCTTTTTTCTGGCATTTGTTCTTGATTTTGCTTATTTAAAAATAAATCAAAATAAATTAACTTTTTTCTAGTAGAATTTTTTGTGTAAATGATATTGTTATTGTACTAATTATTATTTTTTGTATTGTTATTTAATTCGTATGGAACAGCTTTTTTGTACGTTTCAATGTTTTTTGTACTAATAATTTGTTTTTGAATAAATCCTTTTTTACGAGTATCGTAATATTGTACGCAATACATTTTAGCCTTAAATAAATGAATAACTAAGAACTATGTACAATAAGCACCTCTGAAAATGAGACAGAAGATTTACAACTTTTATATTTTGATCTATATTTGGATAAACGAGTAGGTAATATGCAAAATAAAATAAATACATCATTATACTCGCTGTCAAATAAATATGAACTGATGCTCAATTATCTCCCTTCTCCCTACCCTGTCCCTTGCCCTGCGATGTTGCCTCTTCTTTTCAACTTAGCATTTTCAACATAACCTATAGAAATGGCAACAGTGTAGACATCTCTAGTCCATATTTATTTGACAGCAAGTATAGTATAGTAATTGAAAATAATCTGCTTATTAGGTAAGACATCAATATCGCTTATGAGTTTTGAAATACTGGAAATACATAAAAGGGTTATACTAAATTTTAAAAGATATTCTTCTTTAAAGAGCCTCAAATTTAAAAACATCATGAAATATCCATCAGATATTTGTCTCTTTTCCTATTGGCTATGAATGACGTGATGTATGTACTCCGGAGTGTGGGGTTGTTTTTAATGATTATTTCTGGCACAAATCTTTTTCTTTACTTATTTACGCAAATAACAATAAATTATTATTTTTTTATTACTATGAAAAATATTTGCATAAACTTTCAATTAAAATACTTTTTAATAAATGTGAAACCAGCTAATTATATGAAATACATAATACTGTTGATAATTCAAGGGTTTCCATTAATTTTCAATTTTTTTATATGTTATTCTTCATAAAAAGTTATATATGTATTACCGCCACAATGACTGCGTACGCTCCCGCCGATTTTTTGCTAACGCTCAATAGATGGACGAGATATAAAAGTCTATAAAATACAGAAAATGTTTCACTAATATACGATAAGGTAAACAATAATAATTGTATTTACAATTTAAATTATTTTAAAATAACTATTCACCTCAAATACTTTCAAATGTAATGTTACAATTTGAATGTGCTGCCATCTATTACTACTAAACTGTAAAACCGTGCCGGGCGTTTACGTCACAATTCACAATTTGGCAGCGTTTCAAAGGTAGTAAAATGTTTTCATGCATTTAAAAAAAATGGAAACATATTTAAACATTTAGTTAGTGTTTTCATGAATGTATTGTAATATATTTTAGTGTACTAGTGTTATTTTTCATTATTTTAATAATGGTGGCAAGCCCTATTGCGTTCGTAAAAGTATAATATAATACTGATTTACTTTTAACCTTAAACTTCAAAGTTTTAACCTGCTACAACAGCTAATGTTTTCAATATAAAGAGTAATTTTCTTTTAAAATGTAGTTTAAAATATGAAAGTTAGAATTGATTATGAAAAATTGTTATTACTTTTCATAATGTTTCCTATACAGACGATTATTATTTTTTAGGTTAATAGTACAAAAACTGCATTATAAAAAGTTTTTATGTAACACTAATCATTGTGACGACTTCACCATTAGAAAGACATTTTAATGGTGTGTAGTGTATAAACACGCATGAATAATATACAGAAAAACAATTACTTGTACGCATAATAATAAAACCAATGATTGGCAATAATTATAAATAAGATCAACCTTGGACAGATTAGTGTTGCCACAAGACCAAGACCAGTCTTGGTCTTGGTCTTGTCTCGTCTTGGTCTTGTCGAGACGAGACCATCATTTGGTCTCGACTAGAAAAGTCGAGACGAGACGAGACTAGCATCAAGTCTTGTCGAGAAAGTCTTGAGTCTCGACAAGACTCTCGACTTCAGATCAAAGGTATTTTTTTAAACATATACCTATTCTAAAAGTCCTTCAAAAACTGAGAGTATTGCTGTAAATACTGATTGAAAATTCGAATAAATAAGAGAGATATTAATTTTTCAAATTTTGTAATTTTCTACTTTCATAATTGTGTCCCAGAAACATTAATTTATGTAAATATGATGTATTCCTTATTCATCTAAATAATCCAGATATAAGTTTTAAATGAATTTAAATTACAATGTAAGTGGGATGAAATGAAAACAGTATCAATTTAGAATTCTCATGTTATTTTAATGCACCAATATTTTTTATTAAATTAAGATCAACCTTTATTTTATACTACACATGTTATTTTAATTTAATTTTTGTTTAATTCTCAATTAATATATTGGTACAATTGGGTATATGAAATACTGACTTCATCTTCAAAAATATTTCCAATTTTCAAATAGCACACAAAAGTTACATCTGTGGTGCATTCTGCAAATTAGCAATGTATTTCAGTTTTATTTATTAAATTAATATATTATAACAAAAGTAACGTTCCCTTCAAATATACATTATTTTTCTTTTATTTTTAAAGAATCTATTGTGATTCTTAGAATTTTGCGAAAATGCACACAAAGATTTTACGATCTTAGGGAAATTCCCGTTTTAAAATAACCATATTCTACATTTTCAACGGATGTACTTGTTATTCACCTAAATAATTCTTCCATTGAAACATATGAATAATATCGCATGTATCATTTAGTAAAAAAAAGATAAAAGTTTATGTATCTTTTACATGTATAATGAAAGTAAAACTTTATCTCAACAAAGTGAAATGTAAGGGACATTGTTAAAATATGTAGTTACAGGTATAACAATTTGGGAAAATTGGTATCAGATATTCTAAGAAACTGGTATTAAGCATTTCTCGTAAGAACACATGCAAAATGCAAGTACACTCGCCCGGTGCCCATGGGCGTATACAGGGGGGCCAGGGGGGGGGACGCCCACTGAGAAAATTAAAATACATTGTATAAATTCATTCATATGAAAAAATTGAAAACAATAATCAACGTTTACTTAAAGAAAATAGAAATATAAAAGTCGTAATGTACAAGCCCTTCTTTAATAATGTTCTTAAAACTTTGTATGCACAAATGTGTAAAACAAACTGTTTTTCCAATTCCCTAATATACTATAATTTTTAAAAAATGGGTAAAAAATAACACAACATTTCTTTTCTTGTAAAAATCCAATAATGGAACAATAAATTTTACAACGGTGCTATAAATGCTGCATATTACCAGACAATAACAACCACTTTTAGACATCTGCTAGTAATAAAAGTAGGTAGGTTTGCCCAACCCAAATCCAAATATTTCCGAATACAATACTTTAGTCAATCTAACAATTTTGCATCCTAAAAATATAAAAATATGTAATAAAGAAAAGTATAAACGTATGATAAAGAATTAAATGAAACATAACATAGACAATTTTTATGAGGAATCATTATTATGGTTTCATAAGTGGAAAGAGGAACCTCTTGAGAAAGAAATACCATATGAAGAATTATTAGATATCTCCAAAAAATTCTATCCATTTTTACTCCATGGCTTGATTTTATTTTTAACTCTACCTTCTACAACATGTAAAAGAAGTTTTAGTAGGTACATAAAAAATCTGTTGTGGCTAGCATAAGACCTTCCGTCAATTTGATGTATTTTGTACCAATCCCACATCAAAAGTTCCCTAGAAAAGATTCTATATATTCAATAAAATTATAACACGAACACATACTATTTTTTACAAATTCCATACCGAACGTTCTTTGGAAAAAATATGAATCCAATACAATTATAACACGAACAATCATTATGTATATTGTACTTGACACTGACATCTGTCAATTACAATTTTTTGAATATATCAGCTGTTTCTATGATTATAGTAAAGCTGACTGATTTTGGAAAGTTACTCTATTTATAATTCGTTAAACCGTACAACTGTTATTATTAAAGTTTCTTAGTTACTATTTTTTTTTACTAATTTTATAAATTTAAGCAAGTTTATTATAATTTATTTGTTTTTCAAATAAGTGTGGTACACGTACTAGGGGATACGCGAAAGGTTAAGTTTTAGTTATCTACTTATTTAACATTTATTTAGAAAAATATAAAAAAAATAGCGAAAGAATTTTTTTTTTTGGGATTTTTGTCCATTTACTTACTGCTTCATTTAAACATATACATACCTATTTAACTATTGCTAATAATATAAATGCATTGCTGTGATTCATTCTGTAGCTAAGGATTTGAAATTATATATTTTATGTTTATTAACAAGAAACAACACTCGGTATGTATGTATATTTTCATATTAATTATTTCAAGAGCTCAAGTATCAAGTTGATATTTACAGAAAAAAATAATAAATATCTCTAATATTATTTGGAATTTTTGAATCGCGATTGTACTGCTGTTCTTAGAATTTTATGTACTATTAGATGGGATTATAAAAAAAATGTTAATGGACGCAAAGTCGAGAGTCTTGTCGAGACTCGAGACGAGACGAGACTGACATCAAGTCTCGTCTCGACAAGACCAAGACGAGACCACTCTAGTCGAGACTAAGTCAAGACCAAGACGAGACCGACCCCAAGTCTCGTCTCGTCTCGACTTCTGGCAACACTAGGACAGATCGTGTAATTATTTATGTTTACACATTCTGAAGGACTCTGGAATAATCTAGTTCTATAACAGTAATTACATATTTTTTCTATCACTTATTAATTGATATTAACTATTATTTATTTCAAAATAGACATACATAAATATTCACTATACCCAAATCATTCAAGCAGCCAATGCACGTCATTAATAAAAATTGAATAAAAGTAGCTAGATGTGTGACATCATGTACTGGTACGTTTGCAGAGGTTTTACAATCTTTATGAAAAGAGTTATACAGATTGCAATCTATATTATCGACATGGCCATGAACTGCCACATCTACAAAATAAATACTATGTTTTCGTCACTGTCCATTTCTATTTAAATTATTTTATAATACTAACCTTATTTATATTTATGCATGCCATATAAAGGCAATAAATAAAAGTGAGCCGAATTTCAAAGAAATATACCGAATTCTTCTGATTGATTAGAAGTGCTAGTTTTAGCAGATTCACAGATTTTGTGTTTGCGTTAACAATCACGTTGCGTCGTTGCGTTGCGTTTAACATTACTTTATTATAAATAGACCTTTACAACGCACAAAAATGTTTCAAACACGATACAAATATTTTTCAAATAATAACTGACTGTATGAACATACAAATTATATACATTATTTATATATGATTCATGTCATATACGATAAGTAATGAACTCTACTATTCATCTTAATAATAATTATATAAGGCTATACACTTTTTGACGGTTAAAAATGATGAAATTTTATTTCATTTTTCACTATTAGTGATTTTAATGCATTAAGGTTTTTACACTAAGTGATGACGTGCATTGGCTGCTTGAATGATTTGGGTAGAAGAAGAAATAAATTATGAAAAAATCAATGATACACATACAAACATCGTAAAATTAGTAAATCGTATTCTAGGGATCCTAAAACGTGCTTATTCATTTAAAACTCACCACCAAAGATAATACCTTCATTACCTAAATGTGACAGAAGGTAAAAATTAACTATCCCAAATTACTGTCAAATGATAGATAAATAACTGTTTAAAACAGTTTAAAATAATAGGGGGTCCCGTGGTCGAGTGCCTGAGTGTCTGATCGCTATCCTGGGGAACCGGGTTCGATCCCGACCAACGCCAAATATTTCGAATTTTAAATGGCACAAAAGTGACCACTGTGGTGCACTCCCCACGCCAGCAATGAATGCCCGTGAGGTGACGCCTGGTAAGCGCCCGCACGGTTCAAATATGTCATCATCAATACCGATATCTGTGAAAACAGACTGGCACACCCAGAAATGGGTAATATGCCGTGATGATATATTTATTTATTGAAAATAATAGAGCAAATTTTGTTCTCGTTAAACTAGGCTAAATCTCCTTGACGAATTGTATTGTTGCAATTGTTAGTTCCAATTTTAACTTATCTATCATCTGCAAAATATCTCCTTTTAAACTAACAATGCCAATTTATTCTGCCAGCATATCTCCAATCTTTCAGAAATAAATTGCGCACAATGATATTTCTCGTATAAAAGTGCACACATTGGTGATGAAAAAGCAACGATCCATCTTTTTTCCGGGGAATCTGTCGTTGAATGGAGAGCGAGGCGCCCAACGCGGGGCAGTACATGGGAACATAGGAACAGCGATCAACGGCTTGTTGAGACCAAAACCAGAGAGCGCTCAGTGCGACAGGCAGGGATGTGAGGAAGGTGGTTTTGTACGATTTTGTGCAGGCAGTAATAGTAATGAATAGTTTTCAAAAGGAGGAGAGATATTTTATTGTCGTAGGGTGGTAGTATGAGAACGTGATTAAGGGTGTTTAGCTAGGAGATGACTAACAGTGTTTTAGTGCTGTCAATCGTTTATGGATTATTTTAGAGAAAAATACTTCAAATATAGCCAAATCATTCAAGCAGCCAATGCACGTCATCACTTAGTATAAAAACCTTAATGCATTAAAATCACTAATAGTGAAAAATTAAATAAAATTTCAATCATTTTTAACCGTCAAAAAGTGTATAGCCTTATATAATTATTATTAACATGAATAGTAGAGTTCAATACTTATCGTATATGACATGAATAATATATAAATAATGTACATCAACGTCATATTATTCGTTTAATTATTGCTACAGCTGGCAACATTGATAATTTGTATGTTCATACTGTCAAAGTTATTATTTGAAAAATATTTGTATCGTGTTTGAAACATTTTTGTGCGTTGTAAAGGCCTATTTATAATAAAGTATTGTTAAACGTAACGCAACGACACAACGTGACCGTTAACGCAAACACAAAATCTGTGAATCTGCCAAAAGTAGTACTTCTAATCAGTCAGAAGAATTCGGAATATTTCTTAGAAATTCGGCTCACTTTTATTTATTGTCTTTATATGGCATACATAAGTATAAATAAGGTTAGTATTATAAAATAATTTAAATAGAAATGGACAGTGAAGAAAATATAGTATTTATTTTGTAGATTTGACAGTTCATGACCATGTCGATAATACAGATTGCAATCTGTACAACTCTTTTCATTAAGATTCTAAAACCTCTGCAAACGTACCAGTACATGACGTCACACATCTAGTTACTTTTATTCAATTTTTATTAATGACGTGCATTGACTGCTTTAATGATTTGGGTATAGCAGTTATAGAAAAATTAATTGTACATAACTTTTACTTGAAGTATTTTTCTCTAAAATAATCCATAAACGATTAACAGAGCTAAAACTTTGCTAGTCATCACCTAGCTAATCGCCCTTAATCACTTGTTCATGTTGTATAAACGTAGAAAAGTTTTATTTCAGAAGTGGTTTTAAGAAATGATTAATATACACGTACCTAACTCGATATTAATTGAATATTGATTTTGAATACATATATGTCACACCAACAGTTTCATTACACAGTATCTATGGGATTAGATACTTTAAATTTTAACAATAATTGAAATATTTAAACTACACCGGATAATAATAAAAAAGAAATTTATACAAATATGTAAATACCTAATAATTTTTACCTCCAGCTACCCTTGGTAAGGAAGATACAGGGATCGTGCTAAAAATCATATGTCGAGATTTTGATAAATGACCACGTGTTAAGGTCTCTAGAATCTGATTTTAACATTTTTACGATGAAGTCTGTATGTGTGTATGTGTGTAGAAGTGTATGGATTTTGTCAACACTCTAACTCAAATACTATCACTCAGAAAATTCTCAAACCTTGTATTTCTACCTTATTCTAATACAGATTAAGCCATTAGATTTTGGTGTAAATAAGGTAACTGAAAATGGCACTTTACTTGCAGCTCAAATAGTTAATCTTCGAAAAATACCGTTAAATGCAATTTTTTCGGGATTTATGTTATTATAAGAATGAGGTATTCCGGTGATATGGAATTAATGCAAAATAATAACTTTTTTCTATAGTTTCCATCTTCATATAGTAGAAAAATATAATAAAACATGTTTAAAACAGTTTTAATTCATAATTTAATGTTACAAAATTGGAATTTTTACAGCTCTAGAAACGTCCTTGAAATTTGTGACATCAAGTTGATAATCTGTTGCTCATTTCAAAGTAAATATTTTCGTTTGAAAATACAGATGGTGCCAGTAGTTAACACGCGCGGGTATATTTCTTGTTTGACATTTCGTCCACTTTATAATTATTACTCCTATTTTTACCATAAACAAACACAGGACAAACACCGAAATACACGCTGCTACTAAAATCATATGTAAACAAGCAAATGGATGTCATGAACATGTGGATTTAGGCGCTGAAGTTCGTTGCAGATGTCGAGATGTCACCATCGAGTTGACGTCATAAGCGCGCAATGATAAGAAAATTTGAATTGTGATGAAATTTTTTAAAATTCATATCTCATGTGATGCACACATTTTCTTACTCAAAGTTAGATAGTCCTACTGGCCTGTACTAATGTAAAAAAATATTTTAAAAAAATGTCGGAATACTCCCTTAAAGATAATTAACTTCTTTACAGGGATGCATTCATACTTTTTCTATATATTTTATAGATAAATATATAAAATAATTAATTTTATTTATGCCGGAGCCTATGTTTTAAAGATAAACACAATTCCTTAGTTACACAGTTCATATTTAAATGTATGTAACTGACAGATTAATGTCACTGTCAAAGAATCTATTATTTCAAATTATTAATGGTAACGTTTTAAAAAGAAACAGTTATATTATACGAATGCAAATCAACATGATATAGTTTCATTTAACAGTTAACATTTTGATTTTGTATTATTTTTAGCATAATGGAAGAAAAAGACGAGCCGATACCGTCAACATGCTTACTTTTCAGTTATCTTATCTGTTATCTAAAAATTTTATCTAGATAACATGTAAAGTATCTGTTATCCTTATCTAGATATATTGCGCAAATTTATCTTTTATCTGTTATCCAGATAATGAAAATCATTATCTGACCCAACACTGACCGCTACTATACTGCTGCTATATGGTTAAAATGGGCACTAACGTCATTTTTCTTATAAAAATGGGAAAAAAGCAAAAATATTCAAAAATGTCATGATTAAATTCTTGCATTTAAAGGGCAATATGTCTGCGCAAATTAAAGCCGAGTTAAATGCTGCTCCTGTAGCCTGAACAGATGATCAGTTAAAATAGAACTTGGATAGTGTAGGATGAAAGAATTAAGCAGGAATGCAGTCAAAATAAAAATTATTCAATCAAGAATCGACGTTTTTGGTCTATATTGCACATTATTTATAAATATCCTTTTGTGAAAGCTGAGCTTTCTGCATGTGGCCTGCCTTGCAGTAAGCTTGAGCTTCCGGTGAAGAATGCGTTTTGGTGGCAGAGAGCCACTCACCATTGCGAGGATATTATGAAAGGAATTTTAAAAGCATTCCATGTCAAGCCACCTCTATCCCCGCAATCCTGTGAGTTCCTGAGATCCGGATCCACTCGAATCGAGCGATCTCATTCCAGCAGTCAAGAATCAAGATTATATCGTTCTGAAGCTCATTGTGCTAAACGCTGTTTTCAAACATTACATTCCACTTTCTCATATTGGAAATTTTATCATTTCCACTAACGCCTTCAAACAGAATCATTAGATGTTAGTGGATGATGTGTTTTAATAAGGAACTACATTTGATGATATATTTTCTTCTACATTCTGAAAAGATATAAGGAATATATAATCAATTTATTTATATAAAAATCTGATGTGGCCAGCACATGACCTCTCGCCAATTCCATGTTTAAAATAGCAACGAGCTTTAAGTAAAGTTTCACTTCCGATTGATCGTTTGTAAACAAAATCTACTTTGTTGTTCCAATAAATAGAAAAGTTTGTAATACGAAATTTTGGATTTTTTTAATTATGTTTTTCCTGAAAAATCTGTTAGAGCTTCAAATTAAGTATTACATCCGGATTATCATATATAGTCAAAATCTAATATGTTGTTTCAAATTATATAAGAGTATTAAATACCTACCAACTATGCGAAGGTTTTGGATCATTAATATATTTTAAGGAAAAATCGTCACACATTATTGTCAAAATCATCACCAACTTCCTTATACTCTAAAACGCAATCTGTGTAAATTCTTCGCCGTACATTGTCCATATCGTAAATGTGTAGTTGCAAACTATTATTTGACACTTTGAAATCACGTTCTTACTGAGAGCTGTTTGATATATAATGCTGCAAACATCAAACTTAATTCGAATTATCTTGTATATCTAATATTTATGTATGATGGAAAATATATAATTTTTACAAACCTTAATTTCATTAGAATCATAATTAAACTACTAAATTCTTCTTAATATGGTTTCATTTTTAATTTTAATGAAAATTGCTTCGTGACAGTGACATTTGTTTAAATATGTCAAATTTGTTATTAAAGCATTGTTTTTGTTTGACGCAGAGGCAAAGTGATGTACAAAAATAAATTATTTTATAATATAATATAAAGTTATTTCAAGTTATTTACGAAATGCTATTATCGTAGAATTGAAGATTGTGCCATTATATTCAATTTGTATTGGTAAAAGCTGCTAAAAAATTATATTCAATGAATTTTTTACAAGAAAAACAGTTAAAAGCTTGTATAAATGATACTTCCGGTTATCCGATATGCACTAAAACCTAATGAGCTCTTCCCACATAGTATAGAATGGGTATACAAAATTTCAAAATTTTCTGATTGATAGTATTTGAGTAATCGTGTCCACAAGATCCACACTCTCACTCTCTCTCTCTCACACACACACACACACACACACACACACACACACACACATACATACCTACAAACATCATTGTAAAAATGTTAAAATCGGATTCTGGGGACATCAAAACGTGCTTATTCACTGAAATCTCTATATCCGATTTTTAGCACGATCCCTATACCTCCCTTATCTAGGGTAGCGGGAGGTAAAAAATAACAATATATTATAACAATATATACCAGGAATCATCACGGCTTATTCCCATAGATGAGTGCAGAATTTTTGGACTAACATTTTGCAAACATTTCCTTTTAAAAATTGAAATATCTATTTGTGTTAAACTGATTAAAATCTCAATAAATCACATATGAAATTCATTTTAATAAAGAATGCCGAAAAGGGTACGTAACAATAGAATCATTCATACAGTCTGTTTAGGAACTAGAACTAGATATATGTAGAAACTAATCTACCTAACCTTAATTTTCTTCCAGCAAAGACATTCTTAAATAAATCAAATAATCAAAGTGCAAATTCTTGGTCTATGTCGCAACCTCTCAAAAAAACATAAATATTTAACTCTGTACATGAATTAAAGTCGTTAATTAATTGAACAATGTGTTTAATAGTGTGAATCTTAATGCAGCTAGTTTGATGACAACAATGGTTTAAGGTTAACAAGCAAAATTTATAGAAAATAGATATTTCAGCCAAAATATTTAATACATAATGTGTGCGTTAGGTATTTGTACAACGCTCGGTTTTATTGCAGCACAAAATTATGTTTTTCTTCTTGGTAACATCTATCGAAAGTTTCTCATTGTACAAAAATGTGATGTACTTGTCCATGCAAATTACAGGAAAAGAAAAACAGCAGCTAAACATGTAATACAAATAAAATTGCAAAATTTATGAGAACTGTTGCTTTTTCTTGTGCAATGTATTCCCACAGTGGATAAAATCTAATGTAAAGAAATAAAAAGTTGTTTGTAGTGGGAAAAGAAAAACTTTTTTATTCTGTGCTAAAATTTCGTAGATGACCAACTAAAATGTCATTACTCATTAGAGTATCAAAATGTAATCTTTGAAAATGTTTCGCAAAATATGATGAAAGATTTTTCTAAGAATAAGCTATATAAATAATAGATTATTCTGTATTTAATATTTATTAAAAATAAAGTTGTTTAAGAAACTATAATTAGAAAACTTCTATTCGGTATATATCTACCCACAAGATAAATATAAAATAATTATAAAGTTTCAAATTGCATATTTCACTCAAAACAAGAGAGACAACTTTTAATAAGAATCTAGACTTTCATTAATTCGCAAAAGTAATATTTCACAATGAATTGCAATATAATAGTTATTTTTTAGACGACCATTGTGATAAGTATGACATATCAACGTAGTATCCTAACACTGAAAGTTGAACTTATCACATTAGTGTTACGATATATTTCATATCGTAATAGTTGATACGGTTGCTAGGTTACTATGTCATTATTTTCTGACTATATGTATACATTATTCATTTGTCAGCTGTCAGTACGTTTGAAACCTAAATTTCAGTTTTGAAAAAAAAGTAAAATTTATTTATGCTCGTCCACAAAATAATGTTCATAACTTGTATGAAATTCAAATATCTTAGCTCGTGTGTATTGACTTGCACTCCGCTACGCGTCGTGCGTCAATTTACACTCGCATGATATTTGGTATATTTCATAACTTGTTACGAAAATAACTATTTTATATTAATAATTTTTAATTTTTTTCGCTATTTTTATGGACCCGTCTCATATGTAAATAAATAAAGTAATAACTAAATTAATAAAACAACTAAAAAGTAGTGGTCACTAATATGTAAATTAGTAATTCTTTGCAATATTAATTAATCCTTTGTCTTTTCTTCTAATGTAGTAGATTGCCCATTTTTTTGTAACAACAAAATAAAAAAATCTGATGTGGCCAACACATGACCTCCCGCCAATTCCATGTTTAAAATAGCAGTGAGCTTTAAGTAAAGTATCATTTCCGGTTAATCGTTTGTAAATAAAATCTAATTTGTTGTCCAATAAATAGAAAAGTCTATAATACGAATTTTGGATTGTTTTATTGTTTTTCCTCAAAAATTTGTTAGAGCTCCAAATTAAGTACTACTTACATCCGATTTATCATATATGGTTAAAATCTAATACGTTGTTTCAAATTATATATGAGTTTTAAATACCAAATTTGAGAAGTTTTGGATCATATTTTAAAAGGCTTTTAGGAAAAATCGTCACACACGTATATTCTTATGAAACTCAGCATCATCTTCTAGGTGCTCTAAAACGCAATCTTTATAAATTCTTCGCCGTACATAATCCATT
The DNA here is from genome assembly GCA_943142095.1 of Ophonus ardosiacus. NCBI lineage: Eukaryota > Metazoa > Arthropoda > Insecta > Coleoptera > Carabidae > Ophonus > Ophonus ardosiacus. Next base: position 7,960,230 of record OW964823.1, on the reverse strand, counting down.
TCGTAAATGTGTAGTTGTAAATTAATATTAATTTATAGTGCTGCAAAAATAGCAATTAGCAAATTTAAATCAGATCATCCCGTACATCTAACATTTATGTATGATGGAAAATATATTATTTTTACAAACCTTAATAAAATATTTTACTATTATATTCTCATTAACACGGTTTCATTATTAATTTTAATATAATTGCTGCCTGTCAGTGACATTTGTTTAAATATGTCAAACCTGTCATTAAAATTATGATTTTGTTTGACGCATAGGCTAGGTGATACATGGAAATAAATTATATTATATATTCATATTTAAAGTTATTTAGAGTTATTTACTAAATGTTATTATCGTAGAATTGAAGATTAAACCATTATATTCAATTTTCATTAGTAAAAGTTGCTAAAAAATTATATTCAATGAATTTTTTACAAGAAAAACTATTAAATTATATTCAATTTTCATTAGTAAAAGTTGCTAAAAAATTATATTCAATGAATTTTTTACAAGAAAAACTATTAAAAGCTTGTATAAATGATACTTCCGGTTATCCCATATACACTAAAAACTAATGAGCACTTCCCATATTAGTATAGAATGGGTATACAAAATTTCAAATTTTTCTGATTGATAGTATTTGAGTAATCATGTCCACAAGATCCACACACACACACAGACACACACACATACATACCTACAGACATCATTGTAAAAATGTTAAAATCGGATTCTGGGGACATCAAAACGTGCTTATTATATAAAATCTCTATATGCTATTTTTAGCACGATCCCTATACCTCCCTTACCTAGGGTAGCGGGAGGTAAAAAGTAATGCGATATAAGGTATAAAACGTAAACTGTAAGTGAAAACTGAACTCGTAACATTTTATTAAATTTATAAGTTTTATCTTGGTATTACAGTCATTTTATCCACAGTTATCACACCTTGCATCGTTTCATTATCAACATTATTGAAAATCTTTAACAGTAATCTATTTCTATTTATCTTAATCTAAGTTGTAATGTCAGATTTCCGAAATAACACGTCATTTCTTTTCCTCCAGTGGGTGTCAATTAAACATCAGCATAATGGGGAAATTACCTCTCTGTATTCATAGTCTGATCTTGATCTGAGTTGAGTTTTCAGTGCATCGTCGACTCAATTTAGCGAACAATGCAAAGGCGTTCACGATATCCGTATAAAACACAATACGGCAGCACGCGCACGAGGCAGGGGACATTGAAATGCACCCCTTTCCAGCGCTAGTTAGGTTAGGTTCCACCCTATAGCAAAGCTACCCCAAAGCCTGAAATACAGGAACGGAGTGGACGTTTTCTGGAGATAAAAGGGTGAAATTATTTTGATTTAAGCTTATCTGGTTATTTGAGTATGTGAGAATATAAATTAAAATTGTAATAACAAGTTTATTATGTTTGAGACATATTTAGGGGAAAATTTTTTGGTTAAAAAATCATCCAATCGAATTCCTTTATTGCTGACCATGTGTGCGAAAGTAACCAACCAAAACAAACTTACACTGATAATTATCCTAAGACAATTATCACTTATGTCACTAAGTTGCTAAGTAACAAACAGTTTTTCACATATAATTAAAGATTAATTGTTTTAATTTAAAAATGTCATTTTCACGCTATCAATGAAAATGATGATTTAATCAACAAAATTATAGAAGAAAATACATCAAAAAATACTCTATTAAATAAAAAACTAAATGTGGAGAATATTTATGGACTTTTGTATGTCTTATCTTCTTCTCTTTGGTCTCACTCAAAGAGGTCTCATTCTCATTCTCATTGCACACTTCACACTGAACATATTCATAGCCACATTCACGTCTGTAGCTACAGTGACATCTACTGGGCTATGCTAGACACAAAAATTCTGTCAAATACAAATTTTAGGCAAATTTAATGTTAAAACTGCAAAAAAATTTCTCACCGAGTACCTCTCGATCATTGATAAATACTTATAATTTTATTACACTTCCTCACAGGGCCGATCCTAGACCCTTGGCCGCCCACGTGCAAATGTTGAGTTGGTAACAAAATTTAACATTGCCGGTAAATTGATGCTAATTTTTTTCCCGTGGAAGATAATTTTGATCATAATCAGATCTTATACAGGTAACGTGACATTCTGGATCACTATGTACATGCGAAAGTCTTTTTTACGCAAATAAGTGCATACTGCCTGTAAAAAAGTTGATGCTTCCATAAGAGTAATGTTAAAACTAGCGTTTTCATACTATTATTAATTTTACACGGCTACCTACCCTGCCCTGAGTCTAAGCTTAACGTGTGTGTGGAAGCTGGAAGATCAAAGAACATAATGACACAAGCTTTTTTTTAAACTTACCCCCCTCCCTGAACTTGAAGAACCACAAACCACCTTAAATAATAATTCTGATTTTCATTACATACAGTAAAAATTCGAAGAAAGCAAACTTTGCTTACCGTACAATTTGCTAGGTGATCAGTATGTATTTAACATGCATAAATAATTTAAAAACTATTTACTTGTAAAATAAATACACAGAAGTATAAAATTCCAAAAGTAATCAATTCACTTTCACAAAAACAGTAGGTAACTCTCTTCAAAATATGATTCACTTTGAGAACGCAGTGGAGGCCGGAACTTAGTGAGATCGGTGAACACAGCAACATAAATTAAATAACAAGTCTGAACATGTATGTACATGTACCAGAGATATTTGCGAAAATGAAACGAGATAGTTTGTAAAAATTCAACATGCATTCTTACGGAAAAAATACACTTCCGTCAACCTAAAATAACTTTTTGTAATAGAAATAACATTTAAAAATAATTGCTAACAGAAAGTAGGCATGGCTTAAGTGCGCACACAGGAACGGGATATTTAAATATTAAAAAGTATTTTATTATTTATTTCATTATTACTATTTTATGTTTTTTTGTGACTATTATGCAGATTACTAATTTTCATACTACAAGAGTCAAAAATGCAATATGACAACATGCGATGGCGAGGTGGTCAGCTGGTCGCTGTCGCTGCGCGGAACATGCGCAGAATTTACGAAAGTGAAAGTCGAATTATGAATATTTTGACTAACAGTAGGGTAGCAACTACCCAACTACCTTATAAACAATTGTAGGAAATAAGAAACTGTTTAATAAGATAATGACAATAATTTTATTGTATTTCGACTAAGGCAATAATCAATAAACATGGCACACGTTAAAATCTTGTTTGGGAAGATTCAGAGAATATTCGACATTTTCAGGTATAATAATTATACCTAATATTTTTGTCCGTTCGCCGCCGCCCCCATATTTGGCCGCCCGCGTGCCTTGCACGCGTTTGCCCCCCGCTAGGATCGGCCCTGCTTCCTCAAGCACGTTGCTTTTAGGTAACACCACCTCCGCCTTCGGCGTCGGGCAGTTACCCTCGATCATTGATAAATACTTATAATTTTATCACACTTCCTCAAGCACGTTGCTTTTAGGTAACACCACCTCCGCCTTCGGCGTCGGGCTGTTACCAAGCAACGCGCTTTCGGTAACTGTCATAAAATTAGTTCGTAATTATCAATGTCCTTGGGATATTATAGCTGAAAATTTTTTGGTTAAAAAATTATCCAATTGAATCCCTTTATTGCTGACCACGTGTGCGAAAGTAACCAATCAAAACAAACTTACACTGATAATTATCCTAAGACAATTATCACTTATGTCACTAAGTTGCTAAGTAACAAACACTTTTTGACATATAATTAAAGATTAATTGTTTTAATTTAAAAATGTCTTTTTCACGCTGTCAATAAAAATGATGATTTAATCAACAAAATTATACAAGAAAATACATTAAAAATACTGTATTAAATAAAAAACTAAATATGGAAAATATTTATGGACTTTTGTATGTCTTATCTTCTCTTTGGTCTCACTCAAAGAGGTCTCATTCTCATTGCACACTTCACACTGAACATATTCATAGCTACATTCACGTTAGTGACATCTACTGGGCTAAGTTAGACACAAAAATTCTGTCAAATACAAATTTTAGGCAAATTTAATGTTAAAACTGCAAAAAAATTTCTCACCGAGTACCTCTCGATCATTGATAAATACTTATAATTTTATTACACTTCCTCAAGCACGTTGCTTTTAGGTAACACCACCTCCGCCTTCGGCGTCGGGCAGTTACCCTCGATCATTGATAAATACTTATAATTTTATCACACTTCCTCAAGCACGTTGCTTTTAGGTAACACCACCTCCGCCTTCGGCGTCGGGCTGTTACCAAGCAACGCGCTTTCGGTAACTGTCATAAAATTAGTTCGTAATTATCAATGTCCTTGGGATATTATAGCTGAAAATTTTTTGGTTAAAAAATTATCCAATTGAATCCCTTTATTGCTGACCACGTGTGCGAAAGTAACCAATCAAAACAAACTTACACTGATAATTATCCTAAGACAATTATCACTTATGTCACTAAGTTGCTAAGTAACAAACACTTTTTGACATATAATTAAAGATTAATTGTTTTAATTTAAAAATGTCTTTTTCACGCTGTCAATAAAAATGATGATTTAATCAACAAAATTATACAAGAAAATACATTAAAAATACTGTATTAAATAAAAAACTAAATATGGAAAATATTTATGGACTTTTGTATGTCTTATCTTCTCTTTGGTCTCACTCAAAGAGGTCTCATTCTCATTGCACACTTCACACTGAACATATTCATAGCTACATTCACGTTAGTGACATCTACTGGGCTAAGTTAGACACAAAAATTCTGTCAAATACAAATTTTAGGCAAATTTAATGTTAAAACTGCAAAAAAATTTCTCACCGAATACCCCTCGATCCTTGATAAATACTTATAATTTTATCACACTTCCTCAAGCTCGTTGCTTTTAGGTAAACGCGCTTTCGGTAACTGTCATAAAATTATTTCGTAATTATCAATGTCCTTGGGATATTATAGCTGATAATTATCCTAAGACAATTATCACTTATGTCACTAAGTTGTTAAGTAACAAACAGTTTTTGACATATAATTAAAGATTAATTGTTTTAATTTAAAAATGTCATTTTCACGCTATCAATGAAAATGATGATTTAACCAACAAAATTATAGAAGAAAATAGATCAAAAAATACTCTATTAAATAAAAAACTAAATGTGGAGAATATTTATGGACTTTTGTATGTCTTATCTTCTTCTCTTTGGTCTCACTCAAAGAGGTCTCATTCTCATTGCACACTTCACACTGAACATATTCATAGCCACATTCACGTCTATAGCTACTAGTGACATCTACTGGGTTATGTTAGACACAAAAATTCTGTCAAATACAAATTTTAGGCAAATTTAATGTTAAAACTGCAAAAAATTTTCTCACCGAATACCCCTCGATCATTGATAAATACTTATAATTTTATGACACTTCCTCACGCACGTTGCTTTTAGGTAACACCACCTCCGCCTTCGGCGTCGGGCTGTTACCAAGCAACGCGCTTTCGGTAACTGTCATAAAATTATTTCGTTATTATCAATGTCCTCGGGATATTATAGCTGATAATTGAATATTTGATAATATGTGGAAAAAGAATTCCGTCTATTTCGGTCCTGGATCGATCGTTTCGCGAAGTCCGCGAAACCGTGACCGATCCGAGCAACACGATTCATGTCCCCCATTACATATCAATATGTGTAGGAGGCTAGAGCTTTCTATAACGCGAACGTGCGCGCGAGCGCCCTCTGTCCATTATTACCAATCGCTTCTACTTCACAGCAATACTGCTATTGTGAGCTTTTTTACTTTTTATTGCCAAACTTACAATTGTACAGCGGTCATTTTCAATTTTTATACATATTTCATAGGCTGCTTTGATGCATATTTAATAGCTCATAGGATATTCGATACACAAATATATATATACAAGCACAATATGTGAATAATTGCTCATTGTATGATGAATTTTCGTTGTTTGTTTGTTTTGATATTTACAAAACAAAATGAAAATGTATGTTCAATGGATAAATTCAATTTCAACATATTTTGAATTCAATAAATGTCAAGAGGTAAAAAATGAAATATAAAACAATAAAAATCAAACACTATTTTAAAATTAGAATATATAGGAACGTTTTAAATTTCAATGATAAAAAATAAATGAAAAATGTTTCCTTAAACCAAGAAGGTACGAATTTCATGGCAAATTTGAAATGCATTAAAATTACACATAATTAAAAAATCTGATGTGGCCAGCACAAGACCTTCCGATAATTTGATGTATTTTGTACAAATCCCTTGGAAAATATTCTATAAATCCAATAAAATTATCACATGAATATACATTATGTAAACTCATATTCATATAAATACTCTAAAAATGCGTACACTTACGTAACATTTTCTTTACAATCAAATAATATTACTACCAAGTTTATATCTCTACCCATTTTTGAATTATTGCCCCAAAAGTCAATATACCCCACATTTAGATAAAAACTTCAAAATTTTCAAAAATCTAATTGTAAATGTATCTAGATACTTCTCATTGCTCTGATTCCAAATTTTGAAACTGTAAATCAATATCTCGTTACGTTCTCGAGATATTTAGATTCCAAGTTTTGCTCAACACTGCCCATTTTTGGGTAATAACCCAAAAATGGGTCGAGATATGAATTAGGCGACAACACCATTCGCTTCTACGGGCAAAATTACATAAGTACACCAATTTTCAGAATTTTTGAACACCGCATACAATTTCTAAAGCAAAATAACTGAAATAGCCAAAAATCGCAAAAATCTAAGGTGTACCCCTTACGATTTTTTCAGATTTTGGCCATTTTCGGGGGTTTTCAAGCTTTTATTCATAAAATAAGAACCGGTTGGACAAAAATTATGAAAATTGCTATACTTATGTACTTTTGTCCGTAGAATCGAATGGTGATGTATCCAAATTCATATCTCGACCCATTTTCGGGTTATTACCCAAAAATGGGCAGTTTTGAGCAAAACTTTGAATCTAAATATCTCGAGAACGAAAAGAGATATCGACCTGCGGTTTCAAAATTTGGAATCAGCGCATTGAGAAGTATCTAGATACATAAAAATTAGATTGTTGAAAATTTTGAAGTTTTTATCTAAATGTGGGGTATATTGACTTTTGGGGCAATAATTCAAAAATGGGTAGAGATATAAACTTGATTATAAAGAGAATGTTACGTAAGTGTACGCATTTTTAGAGTATTTGAACAACTGTGTAAATAAAAGTATTGAAATAAGAATGGATAAATGATAAATAATGATAAAAGATTCTATATATCCAATAAAATTATAACACGAACATACACTATGTAAATTGCACTTGACAATTCCTTCTATCTTCTTCAGCTTTCTTCCATTTTATTAGGGGTCACTCTTCTCTTTCATTTATTCCTGTCCAACGCCCGTACGGTATAAATGTGTCATCATCATTAGCGAAATCTGTGTACAAAGCAAATTGGCAGATTCAAATTGTAATAAAAATGAATTTATTTATTACAAAAGTATAAATAACTACAAAAATATGGACTGTAATCTAATTCTAACAGATTACTGATTACATGTTTTGACCTATTTTATTTAGGTATGTATTGTTTAAAAAGACGCGCGCGCGTACGTTATATACTAAATTTATGCAAAAATTCAAATACATCTTTTGGGGTTTATTGCAGATTTCGTTTATGAAATAAAATATTTACATTGCTTTTAAAACAATTAAAAAGGTACAATAACACCACTAGATCTTTAAAAATAAAAAAAAATCAAAAAATCATGATTTATTTGATTTTTTTTTTAAATCAATGATTTTTGATTTTTTTTTATATAAATCATGATTTTTTCCAACCCTGGTATATTCTGAGACATTAATAAACGTCAAATAGAGTATTGCACGGTATCAAACATGTGTGAGATGTTCTGTTTCATAGCAGAGGAAATTCAATTTCTGGTTATTCGATTTGTCTCCCCTGAGAAAAATCCCACATTTATGGTTTCCTTCCTCAATGTTCAGAAGTAACCACTTTTGGTAAACATTACACCAATTTTTCATTTTAGGATGTGGTCTCTTGGTGGATAGCAGGTTATCGAATTTCCTGTCTGACGCTTAGGAAATAAAAATTAAATATTTTGTATGTAGATAGTAGATATATCTTAACTAATATTGGGTACAATGAAAAAATTTAGGACTATTTATGGGATTTATCCTTATACATTATCTATATAGTCATTGAGGAAAAAAATGTATAAAACTGCAAGAACTTCAAATTAACTTCTGTTCTTATCATAATATATTATAATAAAATATATGACATTTTCTATTTTAATTTTAAAATACGTGGTCAGCAAAATGTAAACGAAAAATAAGAGAATTTAAAATGAGAAAATTTATGGGGGTCTTGCTATTACCTGTATTACCTAAGATATGGAATTCATGCTAAAAATCGCATATCCAGATTTTAGTAATAAGCACGTTTTTGGATCACTGGAATCCGATTTTAACATGTTCGATCCCGACAGACGCCAAATATTTCCAATTTTAAATGGCACAAAAGTGACCCCTGTGGTGCACTCTCCACGCCAGCAATGAGTGCCCGTGACGTGACGCCTGGTAAGCGCCCACACGGTAAAATATATCGTCATCATTACCGATGTCTACATGTGTTGTAGATACTGGCACACCCAGAAATGGGTAATATGCCGTGATGATATATTTATTTATTTATTTATGTTGGAGGGACGGTTTCTCAAATTCCACCAATTTAACTACGAATTCCTTAATCTGACATTAATGGGAAGAGCTGAAAAGGTACTTTGAACATTTTTATTATATCTTTAGAGATAAAGAATTATAAATATATAAAATAATCCGTTGTAATGAATCTCACAGTCCAAATAACTCCATGGAAACACAGTTCAGATTTCAAATATTTGTAACTGACAGATAAATTTCACCGTCAAAGAACCTATCATTCATAATTGTTAATGGTAACGCTTTAAAAAAAAATTGTAATAGTAAATAAAACAATATATTATACGAATTCAAAGGAACATAATATTATTTTCAGAATCAATAAATATGTATGCATGCATGTATTTAAATTAATAAAAGTTAAAAACACTCGATTTGGTTTATCAAGAAAAGTTTATTTTTACTTTATTGTACAATTTCGCCAACGGGAGGTATAGTGTTGGCCATAACAGATTTTAATCTTTAACCTGTACTTTAAATTTAAATCGAAGACAATCAGAAATTTTTGCATCATTCATTTTCAATTTGTTTTAGCCTCGTGAATCAAATCCTAAAAACAAGAGGAGTCATTACGCAAGTCTGCCAGTAAAAAAATCTGTTGTGGCCAGCACAAGACCTCTCGCCATTTCCATATTAGGCTATATAAGTATTGTATTGCACTTCGCTTTCCAACCGTCGTTTTATAACAAAATCTTACAGAACATTACCCAAATATTGTTTCTTACTATATTTAGCATATCTTTTGCACACATATAATTCAAATTATATCTATTTTTCATTGTATGAGGAAGTTTCTAAATGTCAAATATTGTTCCAATTCATTAACCAGATTGGCGGTATTTCTGATAGATATATGCATTTTACCACAATTTTACCTATAATTTCAAATATTTAATTAATAAAAGAATAAGAAAAGTTAAATATACTTCCCAGGAAAAGCTATCAGAATGTCACTAAAACTGTTGATATTTGACAATGACATATGTCATGTTATAAACATTGGAATTTGTCAACTGGTTTCCTTAGTGCCTTGGCCTCTGCGATTAGTATACTCTATAAATTATAGAGTCTTTATCTCTAAATCTATACAAGATATAATAAATTTTTTAAGTTTATTAGATGGAGAATTTTATGTTCTTCAATATTTAATAAAAAAAACTCCCAAAAAATTATATTTAGAAGAATTTTTCTAAGAAACTACTACTTCCGGTTGTTCAATTGTTACCAAAACCTTTTCAGCTCTTCCCAGGAATGTCAGATTGAGGAAACTGCAGTTAAATATTTTTTAAGTCTTATAGTTTTTGAGGAATCGTGACTACAACATCCAGACATACATACATACATACATACATACACACACACACACACACACACACACACACACACACACACATACACACATACACACACACACACACACACAGAAATCATTTTAAAAATGTTATAATCGGATCGTAGGGACCTTAAATCGTGCTTATTCAATAAAATCTGGATATGCGAATTTTAGCATGAATCCAATACCTCTCTTAGCGAGAGGTAAAAAAGATTTGCTAATCCAGAAATTGGTAGAAACTAGTGGTGGGATCCGGATCCGGATAGTTTCGGTTTCGGTTCCAAAAATATCCTGATATACAGATAATTGAATGTTGAACTATCCGGATCTCGGATCCAAATCTCAGTATCGGATTTTGGATCCGGATCTGAGTATCGGATTTTGGATACGGATCTGAGTATCGCGTTTTGGATCCGAATCTGAGTATTGGATTTTGGATTCGGATCCGAATATGAATATGAGTATCGGATTTTAGATATGGAATTTCAGTATGCGCATCGGTTCTCGGATTCGAGTACCTATTCTCAGTATTGAACAAGATGATAATATTTGAATGTATATTATCATAGAGTCACAAAACCAAATAAATTTGATTATGAAATAATCCACCATACATTTTTGTTTGATGTAGTTAATAGTCGGTATATTTTCGATGTTAAACTTTTAGCATCCGCTAAGAAGGAAATTCATCGATTCCACAGAACTATAAGTACGTAACAAAAACAATCCCTTTTATGTGAAACACATGTACGATATAAATAAATAGGTATTTCTACACCTGCAATGAACCTGTAACCATTATTTCTCAAATTTTATCTTAATTTCGTTTTCTTTGAAGTAATTGTTATATTGAATGTTAAAATTTTAGTACTACAGAATTTTCAATATTCTAAGAAAAATTTGCACCAACCTATCTATTTTAGAGGGGTATTATAAAATTTATTGCTGATTACAGACCGCTTACTCTACAATCGTCTACATTCAAATGTTTGCCTTTACATTCAAAATGATGAAATGGATCCAGAATTAAAATTCGGATCCGGATCCGTGAACAACACATCGAATCCGGATCCGAATGGGATATGGTACCCAAACCAGGATCCGGATCCAAATCCGAATTAAATTTACGGATATCCGCTTCAATATTCGAACATCGGATATCCGAGGAACCGGATATTTTAAAATCCGGGTACTCGGATCCATGTTTTGTCGAATCTTCACAGCATTAGTAGAAACAGTGATGCTTATTATTAGCTTTGTTCGATGACATGTACTAGGCCGCCCTAGTGTTAACTTTCTTACACTAACATGTTTTATGAGAAACGGGCAGCTTCTGGCAAGCTGTTCGATGACAAAAATTTTAAGAACTAGTGCTCACGTTTCTGACCTGACTCGAGAGGTAGTGTAGAAAAGTGCAGAGTAGGAATGGGGGTAACTAAATGTTGTTCGGTAGACATTTTAATTCTATCCTATCTACACATCTGTTTATTAACCTAAAATTTTACACATTGAGAAAATAAAATAATGGATTCAGATATAGTATATTCTCTTTGTTTTGTTGTATAAAGAATTAATTATTATATCTGTCTCTGAATCTGATGAAGAATCAAGTGATGATTGATCTTCGTCAGAATCGTTTATTAGTTCAAACATTATGCTCTTTAAAACAGACATTTCTGCAGTTACTTCTTTGCAGCTTTATGATATGACTGTGTTTATAAACAACCTAACCTTTTAAACCTTTGGCTACGCTTGGCTTGATTACTCACAACTGAGCAAACTTGCCCAAATATACACTAGTGTGTTTTATGAAACCACAAGAATTAGACTGAACTAGTGTACACTACACTGCACTGCACTATTCTGCTCTGCACTTCAAGCACTTCTCATTGAACAGAGCTATTATTAACAAAATACGAAATTGAAATTACCCCTTTATTGTTATTAAATTCACATCATTTTCCTAATTTAATAAAGCACATTATCTAATAGCATATTGTATACTATATCTTTCATGCATAATAGGCAATATCTGTGTATAGAGTGATATCCGCGATAATATCACTGGTCAATATCCTATAATCTGCCCGTACGGCCGTGTGTGTTGCGGTATGTCAAACGTTAACACAGACCACCGTTAATTTGATCGCCATGGCAACGGACAATCAACTTTCTCCTGTTTGATTGTGGGCTGTTCCCCTGACGGGCTGTCAACGGCCGTCACATCACATTACTGTCCCAGATCAGTTCGGCAGTGGAGCGCAGGAAGTAACCCGGGCGGGAGGATTGGATTGGATCAATCTTATTGATCCCGCGCTGACCTTGAGACCAAGGCTGAGGAGCAGAGGATAATGGAAGCTAATGTGTCAGAATCGTATTGATTGACGTTGTTTTCGCTTCGGTGATAGCGATTGTATTGTTACATTCTTGGATTTGCGAAGTTTCAAGATGTTTTTCTATTTTGCATCTTTAACAAAGCTATTACAGCACCCAAAGGAGTTTAATAGATCATTCAAGTGCAGTAATAGACCAGTACAGAATTTCAAAAATAACAAATGTGAAATCTCGTTAAATAAACGAACATAAAAATTAAGAAATTTATTTTCATATAATTTTGAATTTAAAACTAAGAAGAACAAGAAGAGAAGAAATAGAGTAGTAAAGTTAGCATAAAATAGAACAAAAATAACGTTAGAGTTGTAAAATGAATTTTCAAATGTCACATTAATACCGGGAATTAACAAAATTCCCTAAATTTTGACATTACTATTTTTCATTTAAAACAGGCATAAGAAGTGCAAAATATAAAAATAGTGTAAAGAACTATTTTGTTTGAAGAGTTCCTTCTTGACTTTCTAGCTACATTTTGTATTATTACCTGATGCATAATAGTGGCTTTTGACAGTCTAAAATATTTTATATTTAGTATGTTATTGCTTTATAACAACCTCAACATTAGGTCCGTTATTGAGTAAATAATGCCCTAGGGCGTATTAAGTAGCTATGGTAATGTTGACAACAAACTGAGGTTGATAATACTGATACTAACATAAAGTGCAGTTAAGGTTAAGAAGCATTTATAATCATATTTGTTTCATCACAAATACAAACCAGCATACTTCTTATTCTTAGCAGTAACATTGCCTCCATATTGACAGAAAAATACCACAAGAAATATATTTTTTTGTTTGAAAAAATGCTTTGTTTACAGAACCAAAATATTACCTAGATACCGCATTCACAGGTTACTTTGTAAGTTGTATTAAAATTTTATGATTTGTTATTTTTGTTTGATAAATTCTCGTCAGACAAAATGTTTATTAAGAATTTCTAGTAAGACATAACACGTTGAAGGCACCACGGGTGTTAAACGACAATAATTGTCATTATAACAACCCTTGGTACCTTAATTACTATTACTATTATAAAACTTAGTTTGGGAATTTCGAAAAAAAATTATATACTTCTATTTATTTTTAAATTGTTTCTAAAACGAATTATTGTTTGGATTTTTTTTATTTGAATATATTTATTTTTTTCTGAGTGAAGTAAACATCTAATATAACCTCAAATTTAGTGTTACGGCGAGCATTTTGGGGATGTAAAGTTACAGAGGGATTTACAGTAAAATTTAATTTTAAATTGTGACCATAATAACTTTAGATTTAAATTGTTACCTTGTATTAAAGCGTTAAATTTTTAAATTTATTGATCATAATTTACCATTTAAATTTCCCAGTGATTCCCTATTGAAATTATTAAAAAAATTATGATATCTTTTATTCCTATTCTATACTAATATGGAAAGAACCTATTACATATTAGTGTAAATCGGATAAGCGGAAGTGGCATTTTCTATTTTTTTGAAGCTCCTGCATAGTATTTCTTAGAAAAATATCTTTAAATATATGCATAAATATTTTTACCTCTCGCTTCGAGAATGCAGGGCTCATTTATTGCGACACCCTGCATATTATTCAATATATTGTGCAAATGAGGTATATAACTTTAATAGAGTAGTGAAAAATAATAGACCCATATTTTTTATTTTTCCTCAAATCGATCTTTAATCATGAAAAAATTGTAATTGAAAATGACATTTTTTAAAATGAGGCTGCTAGACCCCCGCTTCGTCCCTTGTCCATTGACGTCACAGAGTGAAAGGAACGACCATTTTGATTTTCACACTGTTTTTAAACGTCAAAGTGACATTTAAAGATAACCTGAAATTTATGAAAGTAAACATGTCGATGAAATGTTGTTTCGTGCCAAAATAAAGAATAAAATAATATGTATTGTATTCTGCAATATATTCAATATCTCAAATGCGTTTATAACCTTCCAGCGTTTAATCCCAAATCAAAAGTGAAAAAAACATTTGATGTAACGTGTAGATAACTTCACGCCAAATGAAAATTATATTTATATAAGTGAACAGAACGATGTTATATTAATATATTATAGCATATTTAGATATGTAATCCTTAATTTATAGTTTATATATATTTCTCTTTTAGAAATTATGTGTCCATATAAAATGTCTGTTTGAAATGAATCTGAACTTGGTTCGGAACGTTGTGGTGACGACACAACATGGCTGGTTTTTGCAACTTTTTAAAAATGTCATACTTTAAAACGATTTTATACAACAAAAAATGTAAATAAAACAATATATAATCATACTGAACAATAAATTAGACTACCCTTCTTCGAAAAAAGGTGAAATTATTTTTTTTCATGACCTCATTGAAAACACATTTATGGTGAACCTGCTACCTGCTCTCTATTTAAATAGTAATCGTAGTGGTAGTAAAAGTAGTGCCCAATTTCTTATGACTATATCGGCTAGTAAATACATTTGAATTTTCTCTTTTGAATACGTAAGGAAACGTGCCGGGATTAATAGATGGGCCGTGAAAACTTTCACTTATTTCACTCGAGACAGGACCGAAATTTTAATTAATGGTTTCCTCACTGATTGCTTCCAGTCCAGGCTGTTCGCTGCGATGTAATCTCATCGATTTTGTTTTTATGCCGCTCTTAAATAATCTCTTCCGGATCACGAAGAGAATAAATAAAAATCGTTTGCTTTACCTTCGCAGATTGACTACGTGCTGCTAATCTTTATAAATTAGACTTTTTATAAACATTAACACAGCATAAATACATTTACAGAGGATCACAAACCTTTTATAATTTCCGATAATATTGGCTCTTGAAGTAGCGTTACTTCAGAAAAATCATTGCTAAACCCAAATCATTCAAGCAGCCAATGCACGTCATTAATAAAAATTGAATAAAAGTAACTGGATGTGTGACATCATATACTGGTACGTTTGCAAAGGTTTTAAGATCTTTATGATAAGAGTTATACATATTGCAGTCTGTATTATCGACATGTTCATGAACTGTCACATCTATAAAATAAATACTACATTTTCGTCACTGTCCATTTTTATTTAAATTATTTTATAATACTAACTTATTTGTATTTATGTATGTCATATAAAGACAATAAATAAAAGTGAGCCGAATTTCAAAGAAATATACAGAATTCTTCTGATTGATTAGAAGTGCTACCTTCGGTAGATACACAGATTTTGTGTTTGCGTTAACGGTCACGTTGCGTTTAACATTACTTTATTATAAATAGGCCTTTACAACGCAAAAAAAAGTTTCAAACACGATACAAATATTTTTCAAATAATAACTTTGACAGTATGAACATACAAATTATCAATGTTGCCAACTATAGCAACAATTAAACAAATAATATGACGTTGATGTACATTATTTATATATTATTCATGTCATATACGATAAGTAATGAACTTTACTATTCATCTTAATAATAATTATATAAGGCTATACACTTTTTGACGGTTAAAAATGATTAAAATTTTATTTCATTTTTCACTATTAGTGATTTTAATGCATTAAGGTTTTTACACTAAATGATGATGTGCATTGGCTGCTTTAATGATTTGGGTATAAACTTAAAAACTCAAAAGTTAAAGAAATAAAAATAAATTAAATGAAACATTCTTGTGTTTTCTTAAAATAAAATTTTGAAAAATCATAATAGCGCCATTTCGGAAGTAGCGCTCCTCCAAGTCACGAATAATTGATGCAACCCGTATTACATATGTGAATATATGTGAGTGTCTCTACATTATGTAACAATAACATGCCGTGTGTTCAAAAAAATCCTAATTCGGAGTAGGCTATGAACAAAAAAACGTATGCTAATTTGACACGAGATATTGTCAAAAATGTATCTAAAGAAATCTTCTTGAAACTTTTTTTAGAATTAGAAATAAATTCATGTGTTCATAGCCTACTCCGAATACGGTTTCTTCTAAACACACAGTATTAAATAGTTATTAATGTAATTATACTCGCCGTCAAATGATTATGGACTGATGTTCAACTTTTATCCCTTTCCGCACCCTGTCCCTTGCCCAGCGGTGTTGCCGCTTGTAACTTGACATGACCAGGAATGAACGCAATTGTCATATAATACATTTAAAACTAATTAAAATTTTTAATACATCGTAAATGAAGAAAATATTATAACAAATAAGTAAGGTAAGACAGTAATACGTAATATAAAAAATAAAAATTGTCTGTGTGAAAAATTTATATTTATATTTTGACCAAAGTTTCCACACATCAAGCTAAGGTCGCGTTTGATTTAAAATACGATAACCGGTGAAATCTAAATAAAAGGTAAGAATAATTGATTATTAGGTGACCAGTAGATTTGCACACACAACATGCTTCTGCAGTCAAATCCAAAGTTTTTTTGTTATTTAATAAATTCTAAATTTATTCAGGATGTAACGCCAATTTTTTGAAAAAAATTATGTGCATTGGCAATAATTGTTTTTGCCTGCCAATTTAAATCTTGTTTTCCTAAACGTTTTTTATAAGAACCAGGACTATTTAATTCATGAGTTTCACTCATTTTCTTTTCAAACGTCTAAATATAATACAATTTATAGGATTGGGAATAAAAAGCGCACGCAAGTACTAACGAAAATGTCAGAATATAAAATGACATTGAGAGATTACAGATATTTGTACAGGTAGACACTTAAAAAATTTGGTATCAGTGTAGAAATCTCCAGTCCATAATCATTTGACGGCAAGTACAGGCCGATATGAGGCAAATAACGGACGCGGCTGAGGTTTGTAAACCGAAGCGATAGCCGAGGTTTATAATCAGCCGAGTTCATTACTTGCATATCGCCCGTGCGGCCGATTTTTCGTAGTACCATTAAATTTAAACATTTAGGAATAATAAAATAATATTTTTTTTTCTTTCTGTCATACTGAACAACTTTTTTGTTGATATATAAATTCCCCTTGACAACGGTCCATTAAATGCTGTTATTTTTCTTATCACATTAGTGTTACGATATATTTCATTAATAGTTGACACGGTTGCTAGGTTACTGTCATTATTTTCTGGCTATATGTATACAGTATTCATTTGTCAGCTGTCCGTACGTTTGAACCTAATTTCAATTTTGTAAAAAAAGTAAAATTTATTTAAGCTCGTCTAAAAACGAATGTTCATAACTTGTATGAAATACAAATATCTTAGCTCGGGTGTATTGACTTGCACTCCGTTACGCGTCGTGCGTCAATTTACACTCGCATGATATTTGGTATTTTTCATAACTTGTTACGAAAATAACTATAACAATGTCAACAATAAAATATGGAAGTGAACTGTATTTTCTCGCTGGATGAAGTATATATGTATGCAAATATTCTGTATGCCATTTTACACGTAATTTCCTACATAATTCTGGATATAAGCATTAATGTTCTGTCCATAAAAATAGAAATTTATAGACAGAAAAAATCCTTGAAAAAAATTCTGTATGCAAAGCAAACGTCTATAAAAATTCAATCTATATTTATATCCACAATTCTGTGCAGAATTATAGATCGTGACATATGGGCTTAAAACGCAAAATCTTAATACACGATTTTTAGCAAAATACTTTACTTTCCTAGGATATAAGTGAATTATTTAATAAAAAAAAAAAATATGATCAATTAAAGAAAAAAAAACATTTATTACACGAATTTTACGTAATCGTGATTAGAGGATACGAAAATATTATATTATTGAATTTGGAATTAATTTCTCTGACGATTAAGCAAATAAAAGTTCCAATTTAAAATTTAAAAATCAAATCCCACCTTTTTAGACTCACTGGTTATAAAAAAATATTCATTAAATTAGTCTTACAACCACAGCCAGCAGTAAATTATTCGTATTTTGATTTCTAGAAATAGTGCCTCAATAAAGAAAATGTTTAGTCGATATTTTATTTCGTAGAAAATATTCATTCATACATTCAACATTATTTATATTTTTATCTTTTATCATTAAATGAAAGAGTAATTGACACATTTATATACCTACGTATTTTCCTTATTTACGAACTGAATTACATAACAGTAAAATATAATGTCATACAAGTTTCCTCAATTACTATAATTACTCAAAATAGTAAGTAATTAAATATAGGAATATACAGTGTGTCCCATTTAGAGGTGCCACCATTGGCATCTCGAGAACTATAAGAGATACGATGTCGGTTAAATGGAACTTTTTATGCGCCTTTGAGAGGCCATCTCAGATGTGCTTTTATTTTTCCAAAAATTCTCATAGGGCACTAGATAATGACGAAAAACAGAATATTGTTGATTTATTCTTTTTCAAATAACTTCTAAACTATTAATAATTGAGAAAAAAGTTTCAAATATAAAAGATAGATATTTTTATTAACTAACCAGTGGCGACCGAAATAAATTTTTATATCCGTAAATTTTTGAGATATAACACAAACTTATATTTTTTTAAATGGAACCCATATCTGATTTTAGTCTCAAAAAATTAAATATTTTTTTCTCTTTTCAACGATGTAAGGGTTATTATGTTTTATATTTGTTTTGCCTTCAAAATTATTATTTTTTTTGTTTTTTTGTATTAAATTTACAATTATTTTGAAATTATTGGTAGATTTTTATTTGGAAATACTTCTTGTATTTAAATAATTTATTTCGGTAAACAAATTTGCTCAAAATTCGTATCAAATTAATTTTTATAATATTTTGTATCAGGTCGCCCTTGGCACATCATAGTGTAATTTGTAATTATGAATCTAGAATGAAAATATTAAGTAATAAAGGCATAAAACAAATTATTTTGATCAAATACAATATAATTAATAAAAATAATAATGTTTTTTTGCGAAATAATAAGAAAATTCAGGAAAATGAAGAGAAAAATTAAATTTTAGGAGCAAAACAAATATAAAACATAATAACCCTTACATCATTGAAAAGAGAAAAAAATATTGATTTTTTGAGATTAAAATCAGATATGGGTTCCATTTAAAAAAATATAAGTTTGTGTTATATCTCGAAAATTTACGGATATAAAAATTTATTTCGTACGCCACTGGTTAGCTCATAAAAATATCTATCTTTTATATTTGAAACGTTTTTCTCAATTACTAATAGTTTAGAAGTTATTTGAAAAAGAAAAAATCAACAATATTCAGTTTTTCGTCATTATCTAGTGCCCTATGAGAATTTTTGGAAAAATAAAAGCACATCTGAGATGGCCTCCCAAAGGCGCATAAAAAGTTCCATTTAACCGACATCGTATCTCTTATAGTTCTCGAGATCCCAATGGTGGCACCTCTAAATGGGACACACTGTATAATATAATTGAATAGGGTCACGCTAGAATTATTGAGAATAAGAAATTCAAGTAAAGCGTGGCCCGTGAAAAATAAAACACTATCGTTTTAAACAGTTATTTAACTGTCATATGAAATTAAATTCTGAAAGTAAAGTTAGTTAAAACAAACATAGTTAATCATTTTTTTAAGATTGTTTGTGTTTTTGTCGCTTTCGAAATATTGCCGCGCTCGGCTAAGCGCTCTAATAATAGTCCGAGATCTAGAGCTCTCTAACTCGCTTATTTTTCGAGGTACATAGGACTTTTGGTTATAAAGTTAAAACATACATATTCTTATAGGAAATTTTCCGACGGATTTAATGGTGGTAGTCTCGATTATAGATCTGGGTGCAAACAGTCAAAAATCCATATTTTACATAAAAAACGGGACTCAGATGCTCGCACTCTTTTTTAAACTTTAACTCGTTGTATCTTTTTAGTTTCTAAAGATATAATAATAATTCTTTCACATTTCGAATTCTACATGTTTTCTGAATATAACAATGTTTAAATTAATTATATATTTTATTTATAAATATTGAAAATTAATTAAAAACAATAAAATGAAAACGCAATTTTTACATTTTGTAGAGAAATTTTCAGTCAGCGACAAACTTTTTGTTCTTAAGAGATAGACCCCAACATGCAGCGACACATTTGTTGTACACATATCAAAGATGTTTTTTTCAAGAGACATTTTTTTTCTGAAAATGCACCAGATCAGAGTAAATCGAAGATAAATTTAAAGAATGTTTTACGTCGTCGCGCGCGCGCGTTTCTATAGCATACGTTTCTCATCAATTATCACTTGATTCCTATACGTATAAACAATCTTAAAAACAGAGTGACACTTTTAAAATTTACCCTACACTGTATTTATCAAATCTACCCTTGTTAGTCTTTATTCATTTACAGTATACAGAAGAATGTTTTCAACAGTCAACAGTGCTTTATGAGAAATTATTGCCTTTTATTCTGCATTATGGAAGGTATGTTTTATTTTATAGTTGTAAATTGATTTAAAATTTTACATATTTTAGTACCAAGAAAATTACTAGACAAAAAACATAAAATAAATTTTAAAAAGGTCTGTTTTATTGGCGAAAAAGAACGTTTCAAACGTGATAGAAAATTATATTTAATTACAACAAAAGAAAGGGAAAATAGAATTTGGGAGAAAGCTAAAAATCTTTATGATATAAAAATGCTGCAAAAAATTGAGGGTTTTGGCTCAGCCCATATTGATATGATTGCAAATGATTTCAGAACAATAAAAAAGTGTATGGATAATTATATCAATAAAAAAGTTACAGTATCAGATTCTCCAAAAATAACTTTTAAATATATATATATATATATATATATATATATATATATATATATATATATATATATATATATATATTTGATGGAATATTGCCAAATTTAAATAAGCTTTTATTTGTAAATGAACCAGTTTTATCTTTAATGAACATTAAAAAATTATTGTGTAATAAAGCTAAAGATAAAAAAAATCTTTGAGTGACAATTACGCTAATTTTTTTCTTATTAAGAATACTTTAATCAGTACATTTAAAGAAAAAATAAATTTAATTAATATACACTTATCTGTAAGTACTGAATAATTATAAAATGTATAGAATAATCAATAACTGACAAAAGTGACTTAGGTTCAGAGGATGAATGTTCTAGCAAACAGTTTTCTCCAGTAAAATCTACCAACAAATTATATCATCTTGGTAAATGTATTGCCTCTGACATACAAGACATAAGAAAAAATGTAATTAATGACAAAATCGAGAACAAAATTGAATTCAATCAGGAATGGATTAAAAAAAACTATTTAACTATATTTATCAAAAATATCATAGGTATATCTATAATTAATTGTGACATTGGTAATTTATAGTTTCTACTTACGTACTTTCTGGATGCGAAGATGCGATACTGTTAGTTATCCATTCAATTAACATGTAAAATATGTATGAAATATTGTAATTGCAATGTTCCCAAATATAAATGTAGAAAATGCCCGATTATTTTTTTAAAATGTTTTACAACAGACCAACTTTTGAGGGAAATTTGAATAATCTTCGCGCCCATCTTTTTGCAGATTGTAAACAAGACATAAGGTAAAATATATTTATATAAAATTTCTAAATAATAATTTGATTAAAATTTTTAGGCATTTACCCCACAGAAAATGCATTTAAATATCATATATTAAGATCACTACACCATATTCAAATATTTGAAGGTGCATTTAATTTCAATTTTGTAACAAGAGATCCACTAAATTCGGGATGGGAATTAATAAATAATATTTTATTGCCAATTACAATGGATAAGGTGCCAAAACCACCACTTAGTAGTAAAAATTTGTATTGTAAATGTAAATTACAGTGAACTACTAGATGCAAATGTTTTAAAAATTATGTTAATTGTACCATTATCATGTTTATGTATGGGTAAATGTGTAAATAATTGAAATTTTTATTTAATGTTTTATTTCCATATGAAGTACATATTTAGATAAAACTTGTGAGATATTTAAAGAAGTCCCATACATTTATTCCAAGAAATATTATCTATATACAGCAGAATTAGGAAACACTTTTTCTTGCAGTCTTTCTGGGGTAAGTACATGAAAAATATAAATAAATATTATAATTCATTACTATTTCCGCATCTCGCTGTAAGCTAGCTTGCCAATATATAAAGCGCGTGCGGCGACGTAAAACATTCTTTAACTTTATCTTCGATTTACTCTGATCTGGAGCATTTTCAGAAAAAAAATGTC
Source organism: Ophonus ardosiacus (assembly GCA_943142095.1). Taxonomy (NCBI): domain Eukaryota; kingdom Metazoa; phylum Arthropoda; class Insecta; order Coleoptera; family Carabidae; genus Ophonus; species Ophonus ardosiacus. The sequence continues at coordinate 7,937,520 of OW964823.1, read as the reverse complement.
TCTTGAAAAAAACATCTTTGATATATGTACAACAAATGTGTCGCTGCATGTTGGGGTCTATCTTTTAAGAACAAAAAGTTTGTCGCTGACTGAAAATTTCTCTACAAAATGCAAAAATTGCGTTTTCATTTTATTGTTTTTAATTAATTTTCAATATTTATAAATAAAATATATAATTAATTTAAACATTGTTACATTCAGAAAACATGTAGAATTCGAAATGTGAAAGATTTATTATTATATCTTTAGAAACTAAAAAGATACAATGAGTTAAAGTTTAAAAAAGAGTGCGAGCATCTGAGTCCCGTTTTTTATGTAAAATATGGATTTTTGACTGTTTGCACCCAGATCTATAATCAAGACTACCACCATTAAATCCGTCGGAAAATTTCCTATAAGAATATGTATGTTTCAACTTTATAACCAAAAGTCCTATGTAAATGAACGCTATGAGGGTTTGGCTCTTCGACTATAACTACAGAGTGAGAGAAAAAGAAATGAGCAGTTGACAGTCCAATTCTGGTGATCTTTAAAATTCACAGTTTGCACAACACCGGGTGAAGGCGGAAATACTATTTGACATGTCATTTTGCCATAAAAAAAAGTTTTGTAAGAGCAGGGGCCTGACAGCAAATAGGATTTTGAGTGATTGAAATGTTTTAGATTACTGCTCTATGGGTAATGCAAGAAAAAAAAATCTGATGTGGCCAACACAAAACCTCCCGCTATTTAATTTTTACAAACATACGTTAAATCATGAGTTTCCCACTTAGTGGGTTAGCAAAAACCCGGAAACAATAGTAACAATAAGAAAAGGGATAAGAGTAAGAGCTCAGCTGACTCACTTCACTCTTTAACATTCTTCTTTCGCCTTGTCCACAATCATCATAGCATTCATACATAAGAACATATTAAAGTGACCGATTTTCGGTAGCGAATAACCGCATAATAGTTACGCAACAATCATCCTTCGCCACACATTCCTAGCCTATTTTTATTAATTTAAATACATACTTACGTATTTACTAACGCTGCAAACTATTCCATTGCATAAAACTATTGTTTTATTTACTATTTTCTTTTTAAAATGTCACTATTATTAATTTGAAGTGATTAGTTTTTTGACAGTGACATTTACTGTCAGTTACATTCATTTGAAATATGAACTGTGTAACAAAGGAATTGTGTTTATCTTAAGCTAATAAACTAATAAAAAAAAATATTTTTAAATTTATCGGTAAAATATATAGAAAAAGTATTAATGTATTCCTGTAGAAAAATCAATAATCTTTAATTTTTATAAGACATAAAATGCAAAAAAATGGCATTTATATTTTTTGAAGAAAAACCATTATGAGCTTCAGGTAAAGTGCCATTTCCGGTTATCCGATTTACACCTAAATCTAATGGCTTCTTTTCATATTAGAATAGGATAGAAATACAAAGTTTCAGAATTTTCTGAATGATAGTATTTGAGTTAGAGCGAAGACAAAATTCCTACACATACACACATACATACATACATACACATACATACACACACACATACATACACACACATACACACATACAGACATCATCGTGAAAATGTTAATATTGGATTCTAGGGACATTAAAACGTGGTCATTTACTAAAATCTCGATATGTGATTTTTAGCACGATCCCTATACCTTCCTTACCAAGGATAGCGGGAGGTAAAAAAGTACGTGGGTAAGGGAAACAACAACCATTTTAATAAAAAAAAATGTAAATACGAATATCCTATTTTAAATTTTCAAATGTCACTGTCAGTTCTGTCAAAAACAGGAAATAAATTTATGTATCAATCTAACCAATCTCACGTATTTTTCAAATATTGCCAACAGAATCAGTTTTTTTTTTTGATCACCCTGTATTATAGCTCTTATGGTTCGCGAGATAGCAATAGTGACCCATTACAATGAACATGCTATACTTTTAATATTGGAAGTAGATATTAGAAATAAGAAACTGTCCCAAACTCTACATAGAAATTAGGGAAACTAATAAATTTCTTTTAATTATTATCTTCATTTTTATTCTCTGAATAATTCACAAACTTTCTATCCGCAGTCTGCAACAAATAATTAAAGTAAATATATTTCCATTTGCAGCCATAAAAGTTCACATTTTCTGTAAACAGAATAGCCTGCAGAACAAGTGAAACATATCCTAAATACTGCACATACCAAACTACATATAATTTACTTAGTTGCACTTTCTAAATTGTATAACGGATAATAATGAGAACTAGAGGTACACGGAAAATAGGAAGAGAAATCGATTTCGAAATAATTTGTTACATAATCGTTGATGAACAAGATTATTCAAGTTTTCAAGGTTAACATTGTCTTAAAAAACAAGAGAATGTTTGTAAGTAATTAATTATACACATACAAATATTATTCTTGTGGTCTGACGGGAATTTTTGCCATTAAATGCTGTTTGATATGCTGAAAGTACGTAATGAACAATGTCACGTATGCATGTAAAATTATAAACTATGCATGCCAATACCTTCCTTACATAAAGGTGACGGAAGGTATTGGCCTTTGGTCAAAAAATTCGTTTTAGGGTCCTTAGAATCCGAATTTACTAGTTCTACGATGTCTCTATGTGTATGTGTGTGTATGTGTGACAAATTTTTCTCCGACGATAACTCCAAAGCTACAATTCTAAAAATTATGATTCTTTCGTATTCCTCTTCTTTACATCCATATGAAGAGCTTATTAGATTTTAGTTATAATGAGGTCATGCACGACTTTTTTTATATAATTTTAATCGATAGAGTAGTGAAAAATAATAGACCCGTATTTTTTATTTTTCCTCAAATCGGTCTTTAATCATGAAAAAATTGTAATTGTAAATGACATTCTTTAAAATGAGGCTGCTAGACCCCCGCTTCGTCCCTTGTCCATTGACGTCACAGAGTGACAGGCACGACCATTTTGATTTTCACATTGTCTTAAACGTCAAAGTGACATTTAAAGATAACCTAAAATTTATTAAAGTAAACATGTCGATGGAACGTTGTTTCGTGACAAAATAAAGAATAAAATAATATTCTGCAATAAATTCAATGTCTCACATGCGTTTATAACCTTCTGCCGTCTAATTCAAAGATTCAAAAGTGAAAGAAACATCTGATGTAACGTAGATAATTTCACGCCAAATGAAAATTATATTTATAAAAATAAATAGAACGATATTATATTAATATATTATAGCATATTCAGATATGTAATCCTCAATTTATAGTTTATATATATTTTTCTTTTAGAAATTATGTGTCCATATAAAATGTCTGTTTGAAATGAGTCTGAACTTGGTACGTAACGTTGTGACGACAAAACATGGCTGGTTTTTGCAACTTTTTAAAAAATCATACTTTAGAACGATTTTATACAACAAAAAATATAAATAAAAATAATTTAATCATACTGATCGATGAATTGGACTATCCTTTTTCGATTTAAACAGAAAAAAGGTATTTTTTTTGCATGACCTCATTGGTCAACCAGAAGTTCCCTTATTTGAAGTTCTTACCAATTTTTCTTGAAAAAACGCAGTTAAATATCATTTTTCGGCAGTTTACGTGATTATCAATATGAAATAATATCTTATTTTCCTTCATATTCAGTAGATATAGAGTTATAGAATTTTTAAAAAAGTTTAATTTTCAGAAATCAGTCAGTTTTCCCAAAATCATGAAAACTGCTGATATATTCAATAAATTCTAATTGACAGATGTCAGTGTCAAGTGCAAAACCAAAGACGGAAAGTATAAGATCAGACAGTGGTATAAGTGACAGTGTTCCTCGCAAGTAACTTGCAATTGCACCTCGGCTCAAGATTGGAACTTTCAATGCCTGTAGCAGAAGATTTGACAGAGGAAAAACTGTGTGAAGAAGATGCATTGGACAGGAATGAGTAGAAGAGAAGAGTAATAATATACGTTCGTGTTATAATTTTATTGGATTTATAGAATCTTTTCAAAGATCTTTCGGTATGGAATTTGTAAAAAATAGTGTGTTCGTTGTTACAATTTTACAGGATACATAGAATCTTTTCTATGGTTTTTTTTTTTAAATAATAAACAACTTGTCTCATTGCAACGACTACAACTTTTGTAATAACAATAAACAAATAAATTGTTGAAGGGGTGGAAGGACCAATCGTGGAGTAGTTTAAAAATTCTTTAATTATGGACGTTTCGAACTTAAGGTAAGCCCATCTTCAGCTAACGGTGAATATACAATAATACTGACGTATTTTATTACAAAATCTTAAAATTGTATTAGACACAATGATCTACAAAAGCTACGTTGATAAAATTTTAAAATACAACATTTCAACTTCCGAATCAATTCGGAGTTGGTAAAATACTGTATTGCCTTAAGCCCGAAACGTCCGTAATTAAAGAATTTTACAACATACGTGGACCATTTAAGCCTTTTCATTTCACCTTTAACATAAAAATAAATAAAGTTTTACTGCAACTAGATCTAGACTAATTGCAAGTTTAATAACAATTTAGATTCATGTATCACTCGGAGAAACAGATCGTAAAATAAATCGAAGGTTCACTTGTTCGAAATATAGAGCACTAGAAAAACAAGTTGCAAACTAGTTCTTGATCAATGGATACATACATCTCTTTGATCTACAATTGAATACAAAAAAAAATATTTCAATAGAAAGTATCTACTTAAGTATCACTTTCGAATTTAAGAAAGGAGTAGACAAAACAACAACTACAATTAATTCAATAAAGAATTCATTTTGTAGAATTTTCTCACTATTTGTTGTTAAGTTGAGATGGAAGATCCGATTACAAACAAACCATCGCCATTTTTAAGTTATGTCTTTTGTCTGTCACGTGTGTTTTGGCATTTGAGTTTTCATAATTCAATGTATTCGGATGGCCGTGGAAGCTTAAAGAATTTCACATTTGTTATGTATTCTTTGTTATAGAGGGAATCACTGGTGCAAAGGTCATACACTAACTTCGTATTTGGCACGGCACTATCTTGCAACTGTCACCATGACAGCGATTTGTTTGTAATATAACAATGTAGTGAACTTAGTCACAAGTATAGTTAAAGGAAAATATCAATAGATGGCAGCAAGAAAACATACCTCTGTATAACCCTACATTCATTGAAAATGTAAACCTGTCGAAAGTATTATGAATCTAGGGTCGTATTCATCTCTGTATAGTATCTATCATCACAAGAGCTTTGTTCCAATTTCCTTTAATTAGTAAATTGCTGCTTGGTACAAATTTCACGTTTTGCGTATTTAATAAGATAGACAACGCGTGTGTAACTGATATAGGACGGCAGACCAGTGAATGTATAGTATTTGAGATCTATTGTAGGCCGTGAGAACAGAAAACAGAATATAATACTCGTGATTAACTCATAGTTATTCATTTCAAAATTTGTTTCATTATAATACAAAGAAAAACATTACATTCCGTGATGAAGAAAATCATGATGAAGTTGTCGTAGATGTAACGGTTTCTTCAAACGTAAAAAGAATAAGAATGGTGAATAATAATACTACGTGATTATATTTTTTAAATGACATTGGTAAGAACTTTTCATTTAAATAAACGACAATATGCCTTTTGCTCACGTTTTTATATGTGGTAACGACAATGTACTAACAATAAGATTACTATGCTGCGCGGTCATCAAAGTGAATCCAATCAATTTCATTTTAATTTTAACATCTTTCAAAAAGATAATGGAGTCTTGCTCCACTTATTTATTTATTTATTTATTTTTTAGTAAACCTCATCTAAATTGATTTTTTTTTTATCTCCCGCTACCCTTGGTAAGGGAGGTATAGGGATCGTGCTGAAAATCACACATATCGAGATTTTAGTAAATGACCACGTTTTAAGGTCTCTAATCAGGATTTTGTTTTCGCTCTAACTCAAATATTATCATTCAGAAAATTCTGAAACCTTGTATTTCTATCCTATTTTAATATAGAAAGAAACCATTATATTAAAATCGGATAACCGAAAATGGCACTTTACCTGAAGCTCATAATGGTATTAAATATCTTTCAGAACTCATATTCATAATTGGAATAATACTACCTTGTTTTTAGTTTAAGTTCTGTATTTATTTAATATTAAAACCCAACGTTTCGGCACCATAAACTGGTGCCTTCTTCAGGGGAAAACATTGACATAAATATGTGAAATAACAAAAACAACAAGTAACCAAGGTAACAAGAAAAGTTCGTAAATGTTACCTTTTTTTATGTATACAATTTTCTAGACAATATATGCATGCCCGGCAATAACTTGGACGGCGAACATGCATCTTCTCAGGAAAAAATCTCCTTTTGCCAGAGGAAAAAACGTCCCGAAAACGGGCAGAGAAGTGATCTGTATAACTCAAGAGACGCTTTATCGGTAGCGAAATACCGCAGCCGTACTCTTTATTAACAGATGTTAAAAAAAGTCTAGAAAAAATTGTATACATATTACAAATTACAACATATTTAATATTGGAAGCCATGCGCGACTATGTTCTAATCCGTCACAATGATTGAGATTGATATTTCTTGTTTTATAAATCTCAATGGCTTCTCTGATTAATCTGTTGTTAAGTCGAGTAGGTCTTGCAATAATTTTCGTATCTTTAAATTTAATTTGGTGGAATTCTTCCAAGGCATGTTCTGCAACGGACGATTTCTCAGGCTGGTTCAATCTGATCGATCGATGATGTTCGCTCAATCTTGTAGAGACAGTTCTACCAGTCTGGCCGATGTAAACGTTGGGTTTTAATAATAAATAAATACAGAACTTAAACTAAAAACAAGGTAGTATTATTCGAACATAATATAGTTTGCAGCATTAATAAATACGTAGGTATGTATTTAAATTAATAAAAATTAAATAGCGGGAGGTTTTGTGTTGGCCACATCAGATTTTTTAATATTAAGCTCATTTTGTTCTCAAACAGTACGGTTCGCTAATAATTGGAGTCGCATATATTGTTTTATTACTTATAAAAATATATAATTAGTTATTTTTATACGACGATAAAATTATATTTTAATTAATTTTATTTAATATTAAAATTATATTTAAAACGATACTTACTTGATTCTATAATCTTTACAGAATTAAATCTAATTTGAATATAATAATTTCCAAAGATTGTTTTATTCAAGAACTTTTTAAAAATTCTTCTCTTTTTACACTCTCTTCTTGGATATAGCCATCACCTTCCAAAGCATATCATCTGTGTTTGGAGATTTACGAGGTCAGTGATTGTTGTGAACTCTACTCGTGTTGAAAGTAGGTAAAGAGTGCTGTTCGATCTGGATTGCTGCGTCATGCATCTCGAATTGACTCGAGCTCGAAGGCTCACCTCGTCTCTCGTCTCGTCTCGCACACTTCATCAGCTCGTATGACACCGTAACAGTTATTACAGAGCCCAGGAGGTGCAGAAAGTAAACATTCAGGCCCTACCAGGGCAGGGCCCAAACAGGAAGGAGATAAGGATGATATCAGTTAACAGTCACTCAGAAATAATTCAGAAACTCAAATTCGGCGATTATTAAGCACTATGATCAGTAGTATTTAATCAAAATTTTAGTCATCCTAACGGTAATGGGCCCATAAACCAATTTTTTTAAATATTCTTAAATGAAAGTTCGTTTAATTAAAATCTTTTTGCAATCATTTCTAATGTAAGTGATATTCAATTATAAATTTATTCTTTTAAACTGAAAGTTTACTTTCAATTTGATTGTACACGTACTTAAAACAAATAATATTTTCATTAGTTTGAAAGTCATATACAATTATTTTAAAATATTTTACGTCGCTGTTTTTATTTTAATTATTTTACTTTTGATTCAAAAAATCAATATTTTGAATTAAAAATTACGGCATTTGAAACGAATAAAAAATATTACATTTAAAAGCATTATTTTTGGTGTCAAAACTTTTTACTATTGTGCCAACATTTTTAATTTCAAATCAATATAAAATAATTAATGATATAATACATTTAATTTAACAGTAATTACTTTCGTTTGAAAGATCAAAAACAGAAGTAATTTCAAAACAAATAAAAATTTTGTTGGATCAAAGTTGAATGCAAAATATTTTGATTTTACCTGCATTTTTTTCATAATTAAAGCAAATTTTTTTTCAGTGTATAGCTATCTTTCTCACACTAGTTTCTGTAGTAGGCTGCGCGAGAAAGATACCAATAGTGTGACGTCACCTGTGTCCTGGAAATAACTTCAAATACTCGCAAAGTAATTATTAAAAAAATGTTTTTTTTAATTTAATCGTTATTTATTGAGTAGTACTTTAAGGAAAAAGTGTACATTTTATTATTTTTTGTTGCAACTCTCTCTGTCTTGCGTGTGACGTCAAAAGTATAACCTTCCATTATTATTATGGGGTCGCGTGTCCGTGTGCATATAGTGTCTGGTTGCGAATCTGGTGACCCGGGTTCGATCCCGGCCAGTGCAGACTTTTAATCGGACGAAAGTGATTCCTGTGGTGCACTCTCCACGCCAGCTATGAGTGCCCGTTAGGTGACGCCTGGTAAGCGCCCACACGGTAAAATATATCGTCATCATTACCGAGGTATGTGTTGTAGATACTGGCACACCCAGTAATGGGTAATATGCCGTGATGATATATTTTTACCTTCCGTCACCTTTAGGTAAGGAAGGTATTGTCTTTGGTCAAAAAATTCGTTGGTGAGTTTTTAATGGATAAGCACGTTTTAGGATCCCTAGAATACGAATTTACTATTTTTAAGATGATGTCTGTATGTGTGTGTGTGTGTGTGTGTGTGTCCGTGTGTGACAAATTTTTCTCCGACGATAACTCCAATACTACAATTCTAAAAATTATAATTCTTTCGTATTCTTCTTCTTTACATCCGTATGAAGAGCTGATTAGATTTTGGTTATAATTGATCCACCGGAAGTACTCTTATTTGAAGTTTTTAATAGTTTTTCTTGAAAAAACGCAGTTAAATATCATTTTTCGAAATTTTGTGATTATCAATATGAAAGAATATCTTATTCTCTATACATAACATACATAAAAACACGCGTTTCCCACTTAGTGGGTTCGCAAAAACCCACATATACATTTTATACATTTTCCTTCATATTCAATAGATATAGAGTTATAGAGACATTAAGAGAGATTAACTTTCAAAAATCAGTCAGCATTGCTAAAATTGTCAGTGTCAAATGCAAAACCAAAGTTGAAAGTATAGGGTCAGAAACTGTGTGAATGTGATAGAATGTCCCTCGCAAGTGACTTGCAGTTGCAGCTTCGCCTCAAGATTGAAATTTTCAATGCCGGAAGTACGAGAAAGGCCAAAGTGAAGATGGAAGGACTGTGTAGCAGGAATGAGTAAAAGAGAAGAGTAAGAAACAGCGACCCCTAATAAAATAGGAAAAGGAACTTTAGGTATGGAATTTTTAAAAAATAGTGTGTTCGTGTTACAATTTTACAGGATATACAGAATATTTTTCAAGGAACTTTTGGTATGGGATATGTACAAAACACATCGAATTGACGGAAGGTTTTGTGCTGGCCACAACAGATTTTTTATTATTATTATTATTATTATTATTATTATTATTATTATTATTATTATTATTATTGCGTAATACCATTCTTGCGTGAAGAATACTATCGGATATTATCATTCTAATTCAGACAAAGAGAAAATAACTTTGTGATCAGCTGTATGATCTCTCTCCTCAACATTTACGTTCTCGAGTCCGGTACTGGTTTGCCGGGAGCTTGAGCAAACACCAATATAACGACCAGAGCTGTGCAAAGAGTCTATTGTGCTAGAGCGGCTGCTCAGAACTTCCTAATGCCCGGAGGCTAGCTGTGCTCCCGGTCTATTATCCCGGAACCCTGGAGCGGCTGTCGGAGAGACACGCAATGCACTCTCCGTCTCCACAACACCGGCACGAGTGGGATTACAGATTCACTATGAGCACGTCATTACAAGATGTGATTTTTCCTGCCGAAGAGGTATTATGTTCCTGAAGAGGATGAGGATGAGAAAAGGGTTGCAGATGATGAGGTGGATGAATGGGATTTGTCAACATAAGAGATATGTGGTTACAATATGTAGCTTGTTATTGATTTTTACACAATAGTAAAATATAAAGAGCTGATGACAATGTACAAAACTACTTATACCCAGAAAAAAAATCTGTTGTGGCCAGCACAAGACCTTCCGTTAATTTTATGTATTTTGTACAAATCCCATACCAAAAGCTCACTGGCAAAGATTCTATATATCCAGTAAAACTATAACACGAACATAATACAATTTTTTACAAATTCCATACAGAAAGTTCCTTGGAAAATATTTTATAAATCCAATAATATTACCACATATTGGCTGGTAGTGCGAGTTCGGTTTTAACTAAAATACTGTTTTAAGAAATGTCAAATTTCATTATTTAATAACAAAAATAAATAATTTCAAATTTAACAAAATATGATTTTTAAGCAGAACATAGTTTGTATTCAAATAAATATTTTAAAAAAAATCATTCTTTAAATATAAGGATGAAATTAAATACTGAAATTTGAATTTGACATTTCTTAAAACAGCGTTTTAGTTAAAACCGAGCTCGCACTACCAGCCATTATGTATACTCATATATAAATACTCTAAAAATGCGGACACTTACGTAACATTCTCTTTATAATCAAATAATATTACTACCAAGTTTATATCTCTACCCATTTTTGAATTATTGCCCCAAAAGATACACCACATTTAGATAAAAACTTCAAAATTTTCAAAAATCCAGTTTTTATGAATCTAGATACTTCTCAATGCGCTGATTCCAAATTTTGAAACCGCAGGTCGATATATCTTTTCGTTCTCGAGATATTTAGATTTAAAGTTTTGCTCAAAACTGCCCATTTTTGGGTATTAACCCAAAAATGGGTCGAGATATGAATTTGGCGACATCACCATACGAATCTACGGACAAAAATACATAAGTATAGCAATTTTCATAATTTTTGTCCAACCGGTGCATTCATTTTTTATGAATAAAAGCTTGAAAACCCCTGAAAATGGCCAAAATCTGAAAAAATTTAGATTTTTGCGATTATTGGCCATTTTCAGTTATATTGCTTTAGAGATTGTATGCGGTTTTCAAAAATTGTGAAAATTGGTGTACTTATGTAATTTTACCCGTAGAGTCGAATGGTGCTGTCGCCAAATTCATATCTCGACCCATTTTTGGGTTATTACCCAAAAATGGGCAGTTTTGAGCAAAATTTTGAATCTAAATATCTCGAGAACGAAAAGAGATATCGACCTGCGGTTTCAAAATTTGGAATCAGCGCATTGAGAAGTATCTAGATACATAAAAACTGGATTTCTGTAAATTTTGAAGTTTTTATCTAAATGTGGGGTATATTGACTTTTGGGGCAATAATTCAAAAATGAGTAGAGATATAAACTTGATTTTAATATTATTTGATAGTAAAGAGAATGTTACGTAAGTGTACGCATTTTTAGAATATTTGAACAACTGTGTGAATTTTTAATAATAAAAGTATTGAAATAAAAATAGATAAATGCTATAAAAAAGTTGATTGGAAAAGATTCTATATATCCAATAAAATTATAACACGAACACATACTATTTTTTACAAATTCCATAGCAAAAGTTCCTTTGAAAAGATTCTATAAATCTAATAAAATTATCACATGAATATAGGTACACTATGTAAATTGCACTTGACAATTCCTTCTTTCTTCTTCAGCTTTCTCCAATTTTATTAGGGGTCACTGTTCCTTACTCTTCTCTTTCACTCATTCCTGTCCAACGCATCTTCTTCACACAGTTCTTTCTCTCTCAAGTCTTCTGCGATATAGTCCTTCCATCTTCTCTTTCGCCTTCCTCGTATTCCCGACATTCTGATCCTATACTTGCCATATTTGATTTCGCACTTCGCATTGACATCTGTCAATTATAGGTAAATAACAACCTTGCACCTAGCCTATAGCAATAACTTATATTCTTGTCTGCACACTAAAAATGACTAAGCGCTGGTATCTAGACTTTTGAAATGATGAATTTTACGTAACCCCTACTACACTCACCATAAAATTTGTTTCTGAGATTTTAAATAAGATATGTTTATGTACGTGTGTTATTATTTTTAAAAGGTATTCATTTATTACAATTTTAATATCATGATGTTAAATTTTGTGAAACAGTAGAAAATTATGAAAGGAGTTTAAAAGTGTATTATTATAAAAGTTCTGAGAACAAAATTTATAAGGCGTGTTTATATATTTTAATATGAAAATGTTTGTTATTATCTGCATATTTCCCTGTCTTATCATAACATTACTCGGAATTTATATAAATTTTTAAATTTAAATGTCAACATAATTTTTTAGAAAAAATGTCTTTTAAATATTTACTTAGGTATGTCTATAATATAGAAGTAGGTATATTTTTAAAACTTGTTCAGGATTAAATTAAATGTAAAAAATTAACATATAAATTGAATCACTGAACTTGAACTTCAAACTAAACTAATTTTATAAGACCTTCATTTTTAGTTTTAGAATACTCCTCGCAATCGGAATACTGTATAAACTTTCTATATAAATAATTAGATTATATTATTGTAACCAATTTTATAGATGAAATATTTGTTATATATTAATTTCTAACTCATAATATTAATGTTGAATAGAGTGTTTTTTTAAAAAAAGAAAAACAAAAAAACTTGGAGTAGGCTACGAACAGAGAAAGGTATATTTTAAGATTTTCTTCTTGAATCTTATTTTCAAAATGTAAACAAATTAGAAAACCGCAAAGGACAATATTGTTTTGTTACAATGAATTCCAGGAGAATTGCATTTCATTCTTTTGACAACTTGACTTTTGAATTGAATAAAGATCAGAGTACGTTTCTCTGTTCATAGCCTACTCCAAATTAGGTTTTATTTTATTTTAAACACACTGTATATCAAAAACGAAACGGAATATTTAAGTTAGTAATAGATAACGATAACTGTTTTTAAATGTTATGCTGGTACTGATATGTACTCGTACTATGTAGATAGGTACCAGTGGCGTAGCCAGGATTTCCAAATGGGGGTGGATATTGAATATATGTGGGGGAGAGAGTTCATTGTGTAGAAATAAAAAAATATTATAGGTACTCTATTTTCGTTAGTTACAATTTTGCATCAAACTTATACGTTTTATGAAATAGATCATTTATTTATTAAAATAAAAAATGTATTAATATTACTAATGGGGAGGGTTTAAACCCGAAAACTCTCCCCTTGGCTACGCCACTGATAGGTACACATAAATAATATACAAGTTAAAAATTTAGTTGATCAGTATTTTATATTTTTACCTCAATTTTTTCTAAATGATCAGTACTAAATGATTAGGGACTTATAATAAAAATGTAATTTAGCCTATCTAACCTAACCTAACTTGTATCAAATTATCACCTATTTTACAAAATTCCTACGGAACGGATCATTAAAGTAAAAAAATATAGATCAAATAGTAAAGAAATACTGATCAAATCTATATAAACTTTAACAGCACTATTCACAAAAAGGTTTAAGCTAATCCTCATTTTTGGATTAGCAAATTCTACTCTAATTTTCTTACTTACTTACTTAAAATATAGTCTAATCTATTCCTAGTATCCACCTTTATTGACAGTATCATGAAAATTAAATTTTAAATACCGGAATAGAATAGAATTCACTAATCCAAAAATGAGGATTAGCTTAAACTTTTTTATGAATCGGGCTGTAAATTAATAAATGAGAAGATAGGATCAGTTGGAAAAATGGTACAAGTGTATTTTTTCTAAAGTTTAAATTTAATCGTTCTTTTTATATTTTTCACTGGGCATATAAAAGTTCATTTTCCCTAAAGTAATATAATTTTTCTAACTACTCATTTTCATCTTTAATTAAAATTATTATCTATTACAGCATGTTTCATGATACTTACATATATTAAAATGAAGTGGCATTACTATAATGCATAGTCCCACTTAAAATTAATAATTATAAATCGAATTTGAACAGCAATATTCAATAGCATACATTTGTCATTTCGTTTCGGTACGATATTATCAATATAAGCACTAATTAAAATTGTTAATTTCAAAATTAAATAACAAATCTATCATACGTTATTTTATTATACAAAACTGACGTTTTGGCTATAATTATACACTTAACTTCAGCAGGACTTACAGATCCATAAACATAAGTTCATTCGTTTAAACATTCATTTTTACAAATTTCGTACAAAAGATCGCAAGAAACACAAACATATCTGTTGACAGAATTTTTGTATGATGTATGTGTAAAATCAAAGGTTTAAAAGTTTTTTAAACTAATGTATTTATATCTACGGGTGCTTCTTGACTGGATACAGATTCCTGGATATTCAGATTATTTAAGTGAACATCGAGGAATTATTATTATCTATCCTTATGTATGGGTACACGAGTTTATATTTCTTATGGATCTGTAAGATCTAAGGGCTTGTTTAGATGGATTTAATTTATTAATTTAAATTTGGAAATATATATATGCTGGTTCATGATGCATTTAGATTTGTAATTCAGATTTACAAATTTTTATACAGGGAATTTATTTTAACATGCAACATATGGCGAATCACTTCCATGGTTACTCACTATTGTCACGAAATGACAGAAATGTAATATTTGTCCATTTTAAAATGCAACATACAAAATTTGTAGTTTTATATTATTAAAACTAATTTCCAATAAAAAAAGCCTACATATGATTAACAAATAATCAAAACATGAATGTTGTACATCTTAACAAACTTTAGCTTACAAAAATTCATAACTTTCATGTAATAAATTTTAAAAAATACCCCCAATCACTCTGAGGCAATATTCTAGTTGGTCGTAATAAGAACTAACACCATTTGTGATGTGTTTTGGAGGTATCTCCTGTGCTGCAATACTATTTATAATGTTGCATTTTAAAATGGACAAATATTACATTGCTGTCATTTTTTGACAATAGTGAGTAACCATGGAAGCGATGAACTAATGTTGCATTTTAAAATAAATTCTCTGTATTGGAAATTTCATTTTAAAATTTTTAAATCAATCGGAATACAGCTTTCTTTGAAATTCATAGCAACAATAAATAAATAAACAAAATGAAGTGACAGTAACAAAAATAAGTCAAAAAAATAGGTAATTTTTGATCTACAATTGTACATTAATTTAAGTATATGACAAAACTGAAATCATTCAAGAATTTCATTTATTAGATTAATTTATAAATCTAAATTCATCATAAACCAGTGCACTAAATCTAATTATAAAACTAAATTCAGTTGAATGAATTTTTGAGGAATTGTTAACTTGAAAAATATGAAATATTAAATGTAATATTAGAGAATTCTAGTACGATTCTATTTCCTGAACAATCTAGTTATTTTCTTTTCATATCCTCCTGTGACAGTTGACAGTCAACTAAAACCAATTTTGAAACGCACTCTAATTATTATCAATTATAAAATTGACAATTCTTGTAATTTAAAACCAAAAACAGACAGTAGACAGTAACCAAACATTATGAGATCGTACTTTTAGGTTAAAATAAAAGAAAAATTCACGACATTAAGAATAACGAGTAACTTGTTTCTTACCAGTATGCACGGCAACGAGTAGTCCAAAAACAAACCCCCATCTATCCATTTTGCACTCTACACTAGAACATTTGCACAGTAAGGTATAAAGAAAATAAAAGAAGCAACTAAAGATGAGAGCAGGGTGTTTTACATCTCACTGTGCTGCCCGCTCGCGACTCTGCCGGCAGTCGGTTGCTGTCTGTGGCGCTTCTCTGCAGGTTGGGGGCGCGGGCGTGGCTTAAGGCGGAGCCTCCACCGCTGGATACCGACACATAGAGCGGGGGGTGCAACAATCTTACTTACCCCACTAAGACAGAAGATGTACTGATTTGTTTATTGAGTAATTAAGAGCCATATAGGATCGATGTTTACAAGATAAAACCAGAATAAAAGTGTGATTTTATGCCAGCTAACATTTTACTGCCTGTTGTTGCTAAATACATAGCAGCCGTTCAACAAATGCATAGAAACATAATTTGATGGCGATAACTTTCAAAATAGGTACCAAACATAATCACTAAACTAATTTTTTGCCCTCCTGAAGTGTAATGGGAACTTTACAATTGTATACGCAGCAAGTGTAACCTACATTTTACGCTTACTGTGTTGTAACTTGTCTAACTATGCGGTAAAATAATCAAAATACACTGGACGTTTATGGGCATTTAGAAAAGAAATCATCTTTACTACAATAAAGTTCATGTAAAAAAGTACTACCTACATAAGTTATTTTTTTACTTTAACATTTCCTATATTTAAAATTAATTTATATAAACCAAAATCACTGAAGCGACATCTGTCATTATTGTAAAAATCCGCCGTTACCGACATAGTCACCGATCGATATACCTGTCAAATACGCGAGGCGAACATTGCTGAAATGTCAAATATCGACACCTACCTATTATTTATTACGAAGAAAACATCAGCAAATAAATATATTATCAGTCATAAACAACGTCTATTATTACAAATAAATTTTCGCTAGAAGAAGTACTCTAATGAAGGTAAGTAAAATCAAATTTGGAAATTGACTTATCCCCAGTATTTTAAACTAACCCTTTTCAGAAGTACAACCTATCTCATTAAAAAAAGTGATTTTCATTATCGTCGGCCAAAAAATTTGATACAATTCTCGTGCGTGAAGTATTTTACACGCACTCGAATGTAAATAACTATTAATTCTATAATCGGTAAAAAATAATGTAGTCAACCCGGCACCAAAACAAAATTTACAGCTAAGGCAGCATGTAACGGCAGTAAATCGAATATTTTAGTGCCTAGTTAAACAAATAACTATATTTTGAAATGGAGTTTTTTTACCTTCCTTCACCCTTAGGTAAGGGAGGTATTGTCTTTTATCAAAAAATTCGATGGTGAGTTTTTAATGAATAAGCACGGTTTAGTCTCTGTGTGTGAGCTCATTAGTTTTTGGTTATAATTAACGCAATTAAATATCAGTTTTTGACATTTTATGTGCTTATCATTATAAAAAAATATTTTATTGCCTACACAGTTTGATTACGCATTTTCCTTCATATTCAATAGATAAAGAGTTCAAGGATTATAAACAGATTATCTTTCATAATTTATCCTGCTTGCTTATGTTCGTGTTATAATTTTATTGCATTTATAGAATCTTTTCCAATGAAGTCTCGGTATGGAATTTGTAGAAAATAGTATATGTTCGCGTTCCAGTTTTACTGGATATATAGAATCTTTTCCAGGGTACTTTTGGCATGGGATTTATACAAAATATATAAGAATTGAACATATAGTTTTAAAGTATTTATTGATGTTCGTTAAGCTGTAATATAGCTGTTTTTAATATTCTGTCAAGTAGATAGAGAAATAAGTTTGTGCTCAAACAGTGGTCTTCGCTAATAATTGGAGTCACATAAATTGATCTCTTTCAGCGCTTATAAAAATATATAAAAGAATGAGTTTTGTAAGAAACGTTTTTTCGCACGCATCAAGTTGATTTAGGGAAATGTATATGAGCAATTTTTGTAATTGGTAACATTGGACTGACATATATTTAATTATTTGAAAGTTCCATGTCAATTCTGATTTATGACATTTGAAAATTTAAGTAACTGGAATTTGTCTGCCTTTGGAGTCATCATCATTATTATCATCATCATAGCTTTCTATTCATTGCTAGCTACCACAATCACAATAATTATTTTCATGCAATAAATAATTAGAAATAATTTCAGTGAAATTCACAATTATATCAAAATTATGCCTACTGAATTATCTCGGTTATGTTTATGACCTAATAATATTCTCTAATTTCATAAAAGTAATTAAAAACGCATTTGTGTCTTAGTAAGAAAATTATTTATAAATGCATTATTGCTAAAAATATCCAGGTTTTTAAACCAGTGAATTTCATTTCAATAAAAAATCATAACTAACATCTAATTTCTATGTACGGTTTTCAGTCATACAACATCTTTTACAATGAGAAAATATAAATAAATATATCATCACAGCGTATTACTCTTTGGTGCTGGGTATGTGGCAATCTGTAATAATGATGACATATTTGTACCGTGACACCGATGGAGAATTGCCCTGGGAGATAACTTCTCACCCGGAAATGATAAAAGTATTTGAAACAATTCAACTTTTTTTACTATGAATGAAAATAAAATAGATAGATTTAGTTTGCCATAAAATAAGAAAATTTTATAAGTTAAGCATGCTAAAAAAAACAAACATCAATCATTAATAATTGATTACTTTAAAAAATTCCTTTTTTGTTCAACAACCCATTTTTACCTTCCGTCACCTTTAGGTAAGGAAGGTATTGTCTTTGGTCAAAAAATTCGGTGGTGAGTTTTTAATGAATAAGCACGTTTTAGGGTCCCTACAATACGAATTTACTATTTTTAAGATGATGTCTGTATGTGTGTGAGTGTGTGTGTGTGTGTCCCCGTGTGTGAGTGTGTGTGTGTGACAAATTTTTCTCCGACGATAACTCCAATACTACAATTCTAAAAATTATATTTTTTTTGTATTCCTCTTCTGCACATCCATATGAAGAGTTGATTAGATTTTGGTTATAATTGATCCACCGGAAGTACCCTTATTTGAAGTTTTTTACAGTTTTTCTTAAAAAAACGCAGTTAAATATTGTTTTTTGACATTTTGTCATTATACATATCAAAGAAAATATTCTTCTCTATACAGTTTGATTATACATTTTCCTTCATATTCAATAGATGTAGATTTAAAGCATTACAAAGAAATTAATTTTCAAAAATTAATCAGCTTTACTATTTATCATGGAAACAGCTGATGCTGATATATTAAAAAAATTCTAATTGACAGATGTCAGTTGCAAGTGCAAAACCAAATATGGAAAGTGTAGGATCACAAAGTTGGTATTTCATAGTGCTCCTCGCAAGTGACACGCAGAGAAAGGCCAAAGAGAAGATGGAAGGACTGTATCGCAGAAGACTGAAAGGAATGCCTGTGTCAAGAAGATGTGTTGGACAGGAATGAGTGGAAAAAAAGAGGAAACAGCTACCTCTAATAAAATAGGGGAAGCTGAAGAATAAGAAGAAGTGTCAAGTGCATTTTACTTAGTGTATGTTTATGTTATAATTTTATTGGATTTATAAAATAGAAATAGTATGTGTTCGTGTTTGATTTTACATGATATTATATAGAATCTGTTCCAAGGATCTTTTGGTATGGGATTTGTATAAAATACATCGAATTGACGGAAGGTTTTGTGCTGGCCACAACAGATTTTTTGTTTTAAAGAATGTTTTAGAATTATGTATTTTTTTAATAAATTAAACTTTTTAGCACTAAGTATGCTTTTTCTCTAACTCAAAATCACTATACACAGAAAAAAAAACATCTAAATTGTAATTGAATTAACCAGTAACTAAATAAATCTTTAATTTTCAGCCTACTAATATTTTTTTCATTAAATTTTCTAAGTTGATCTAGTAATAATTTTCTAAATTTGTAGTAACAAATTATAGTAAAATTAAATACAAAATTAGATTAAATGACTACATTTAGTAGGTATTGAACTAAACATAAATAAAGAAATTAACTAAATATATAATTAAATTTTCTATTTACTTACCTAATTCATTAGTAAATCACCGAAAATTGTAGGACAAATGAAGCAAAAATATAGTAAAATTAAATAAAGTAAGTAATTAAAATAATTATTTTTTTAGAAAATATTTATTATCTATTTCGGATTAGTTAAAATGCTAAATTAAGATTGTAAATTATACTAAATTATTATATATATATATTGCATAATAAAATAATATCTAATTATAATTAGACAAAATTTCAATTCTTTTTTTTTCTGTGTAACTCGCAGTAATTTCGTAATCCCTTGAATTTCGAGCTTTAGAGGTTCGATTGTAATATTTAGATTTACCAACAATTCAAGCAAAACTAAAAAAATATTTTAACGAATTTAAGTCGTAAGATTGTAAGGTTTTACTAAATAAAATTTCTAAAATAATTACAGTAGTAATTTACAAAAAGATATTACCCAATATTGATAAATAATATAATAATTAAAGCAACTAGTACC
Source organism: Ophonus ardosiacus (assembly GCA_943142095.1). Lineage (NCBI taxonomy): Eukaryota > Metazoa > Arthropoda > Insecta > Coleoptera > Carabidae > Ophonus > Ophonus ardosiacus. Next base: position 7,917,193 of record OW964823.1, on the reverse strand, counting down.
GGCTAGCATTTAGTTTTTCAAAGCAACCGGCACCGACAACTAAAGCATTTTTATTTCTTCCGCTAGGTCTGCGCTGACTACTTATGTACCCATCGTCTATACTAACCTTAACCTACCGTAACCTCTTTGAAGGGTATAAAATTTCACCCTGCTAATAACAGCTAATACGCACCTCTCAAAATCTCCCTCTCTTCAAAGAGGGCATAAAAAGCTCATTACTTGCACCTATCTTATATCTAATGACAATTAGTAATAAATCAAAGAGAAAAAACGTCCTTGAGCAGGTCCATCTCTCGTTCCTTGTCTGCTTGTCTCCTTGTCGCCTGTCCTTAGACAATGGGCCTAATTGAAAATCACGTCGCGATATCTTGCTTCGAAACTCAACGTGAGAAATAAGATCCATTGTTATTTTTAATTTAATTCAACGGCTCTCCAACTCGTCAGCGATGTACTACAATGAAGAATGCGCAAACGTAAATTAAAAACGGACTAATAAAAAGGTTAGTGCGTTGTTTTATCTGGAGCAACTATATTCAGGCCAAATATCATGATGCCAGTAGTAACTACAATGAGCAATGAGTATTAATCAACTTTTCGCCACAAAAAATATTTTTTCGTGTTTTCGTTCACGATTCTGAATGTTACTAGAATAACTCTATAATAGTTATTCATACATTCGAGTGCGTGTAAGTTGTATTTTACAGAGCGACAGCTTTGTTCAAGGCACGAGCCCTCAAGGCGAGTGTCTTATTAGCTGGAGCGCTGTAAAATACTTCACGCACGAGAATTGTATCAAATTTTTTGGCCGACGATAATGAAAATCACTTTTTTTAATGAGATAAGTTGTACTTCTGAAAAGGATTAGTATAAAATACTTGGGTTAAGTCAATTTCCAAATTTGATTTTACTTACCTTCATTAGAGTAATTCCTCTAGCAAAAATTTATTTGTAGTAATAGACGTTGTTTATGATTGATAATATATTTATTTGCTCATGTTTTCTTCGTAATAAATAATAGGTAGGTGTCGATATTTGACATTTCAGCAATGTTCGCCTCGAGTATTTGACAGGTATATCGATCGGTGACTATGTCGGTAACGGCGGATTTTAACAATAATGACAGATGTCGCTGCCGTGATTTTGGTTTATATAATTTAATTTTAAATATAGGAAATGTTAAAGTAAAAAAAAAATAACTTATGTAGGTAGTACTTTTTTACATGAACTTTATTATAGTAAAGATGATTTCTTTTCTAAATGCCCATAAACGTCCAGTGTATTTTGATTATTTTACCGCATAGTTAGACAAGTTACAACACAGTAAGCGTAAAATGTAGGTTACACTTGCTGTGTATACAATTGTAAAGTGCCCATTACACTTCAGGAGCACAAAAGAACAGTTTTTCTATTTTGCATCTGTAACAAAGCTATTACAGCACCCAAAGGAATTCGTTAATAGCTCATTCGAGTTATGTAATAGACTAGTACAATTTATTTTTATAAGGTTGATGGCTAAGAATTTCAAAAATATCAAATATCAAATCTCGTTAAACAAACGAACACAAACGATTACTAAGAATTTTATTTTTATATCATTTTGAATTTATAACTAAGAAGAAGAAGAAGAAGAAGAAGAAGAGAAGACATAAAGTAGAAAATTTAGCACGAAATAGAAAATATCGTATGGTGTTACAAAAATAAGGTTAGAGTTGTCAAATGAATTATCAAACGTCATATTAATAACGCCAACTGACAAAATTCCCTAAATTTTGACATTACTATTTTTCGTTTAAAAAAGGCATAAAAAGACTTGGGTAACTCCGCTGCGCGTCGTGTGATCCAAACTTCTTTCTCACAAAATAAAATGGCAATTATGACATTCGTTCTTTAATGTACTATTATATAACAAAGTTATGCTAAGGTGTGGTTCTTTAAACACTAATGGCAGTGTCCGATGTTGCATTTTTATCACTTATACGCCCTTAATAGGGTTGTCAGATGTCCTATTTTTAATAAGAGTCTCATATATTTTCAAGTTATCTCATATCTCATATTAAAAGGTCCAGTATGAAAAAAATTCGCATATATATACCAAGCACCTTCCTATATTTAGTAAATATAGGAGGGTCCTTGGTTCAAATCCCAGTGAAGTCCACAGTCCACTAAATTTTTACAAAAAATCTTTCGTCGTATTAAAATTATAATAGTTTACTATGCAAATTTATTATTTAATCTACTATAACTATTTTATCATTTCCAGATAAAAAAAAAACCAAAGTTATTTTTATTAATCATGCTACTGTGTCATACCAGGAAAATGATACAATTATCTACTCGAATTTCCGCAGTAATATGTTGTGGTTTGCCAAAAAATTTCTATATAAATAAAATACATGAATATATCATCACGGTATATTACATTGCTGGGTGTGCCAATCTATTCTACACAGATTTCAGTAATGATGATGATATATTTGTACCATGCGGGCGTTTACCAGGCGATAATTGTATGTATTCTAAATACAGCTATTAACTATATTTAGTTAAAAATAAATTAGTATCACATATCACTATTCTGAGACGCTACTTTCATATTTTCTTATTTAACTACTAATGAAATATCAATTAATATTAATATTAGAAACGAAAATAAATTACACACTGTAAATATCTATTTGATGAGAAACTGTAACCAGGAATGCACAGACGTGTAACAGAAGTTGACCAATGGGCTACTTGCGTGGTACTGAAAATCCGATTTCTATCACTAATACGTAATGTTATGTTGAAAACATATATAAAAATATAAATTTTATTTTAAAAAAGTTATTTAGTAAATTAAGAAAATTTTCTGTGACGTCATTATATTGAACTGAAGAAGAGAACTATGTTTAAGAATGTAACTTTAGATGGCATTGAGTGCGAGAAAGTTTTAATTTGAATTTGACATTTATCTCTCTCTGGGCTCTCAAATATATTAATTACTTCACAAATAAACACATAGGTAGTTACATGTAATTTAAAATATCGATACAAAAAAGACAAACTAAAATACTAACCTCCAAACTATTGTTGAAACGTTAAACAGGAGATCTACATTACCCGTACAAACAAACGTTATGGCTTTACGACCACTCATTGGTGCGGCGTAATTTTACGTCATACATGGCGGTAATTCAAATAATCAAATTTCATTATTTTTTTTCTGGCTAATTAATAAAAATTTGGTCAAAAGAAAAAATAGGGGTAGCAAGTTTTTACCTGCTCTTCAAAATTATGAAATAAAAAAAGGTACGCAAGTAGCCCATTATAGCCAAAATCTAATCTGCTCTTCATATGGTTGTAAAGAAGAGGAATATATAAGCATACACACACACACACACACACACACACACACACACACACACACATACACACACAGACATACATCATTGTAAATATTTTATACTCTTTCATATTTGTAATAACATAATTTCCAAAAAATAATATTTACAAGATTTTTTAAGAAAATACTACTTCCGGTTTTTCAATTGTTATCAAAACCTTTTTAGCTCTTCCCATAATGTCATATTAAGGAATACATAGTTAAATTGGTCTTTAGTCTTATAGAATTTCACAGAATTTGAGAAACCGCCCTTCCAACATCTAGACACACACACAAAAACACACACGCACATCCACACACACACACACACACACGCACGCGCTAGACGTTAAAACGTGCTTATTCGCTAAAATCTGGATATGCGATTTTTAGCATGAATCCAATACCTCTCTTAGCAAGCGGAAAAAATATATTGGTCTAATATAGGAGTATGTTCGCTTCTGATTTTAAACTTTTTTGAACCTTTATTTATATAAAGAGTTCGCAGAAGCTAGAAACGATCAATTCTGCGTTATGAGCTGTCGTATCTGATCGCTTGGAGGGATGAGACAATTTTTGATTGATATAATAGCGAACGAGTCTCGACGTGCACTGACTACAGCAGGGGTGGACAAAGCCTGAGCTTGCAGGGTTTCAGCAGAAGTAGAGCAAGCAGCAAGCTTCAGTCTTCTGCTAATCACTGTGGTGTGCGGTCGCTTAGCAACCCGTCACAGCCAACTCTAACGTTTGACATTTCCAGATGTTTAGGTTTTGTTTTGATACGTGGATTGAGATAGCGAGAAATGTTTGGGAAATTTTCTGCGATAAAATTTGACATTTTTAAACGGGATTATCCTGTGGTTTATTGATAAGAATAAATTGTAGAGTTGCGGTGTATAATATTAATAGTTTTTAATATAATGATAATATAAATAGTTGATGTCAGTATCAGTAATAAAGGTACATTTCCTGCAAATGTAATCGCTTTAAAACTAAGAGACGTATTTATTTTTTTCTAATACCGTGAGTATTTTTTAACGTGAAACATTGAGTTTATCATATCCATAGTTACGACTGATTTGATTGACAGCAATGTATTTGCCCGTTCCCTTTAAAATGAAACATAGGGAATGAATTTGACATTTGATAAGACGTCAATAGAGGTTAGTTTTGTTTAAATAATTATACCTGCATTCTAAAATAAAATTAGTTGTAGTGTGCACCTTGTGCCCGAGTGGTTTTCTGACTCGGCTAAATTTCTTACAATATTTAAATATAATACTTCTGACAAATTCATTTCCCATGTGTCATTTTAAATGAGACAGACAAATATATTGCTGTCAATCAAATGTCAAATCATAATTTATAGGGAAATTCAAGGGTTATCTGTCATATTGACAAGATGTCATTACAGGTTAATATTATTTAAATAATTATCCTGTTTTCTAAAAATTAAATTTAGATGTAAAAAATACTGTGTGTAACTTGTGCCCGAAATATATTTAGTACTCTCGAGTGGTTTTCTGACTCCGCTAAATTTCTTACAATATTTAAATATTATACTTCTGTCAGATTCGTTCCCTATGTTTCATTTTAAAAGGAACGGGCAAATACATTGCTGTCAATCAAATCAGTCGTAACTATGGATATGATAAACTCAATGTTTCACGTTAAAAAATACTCACGGTATATCACGTTAGGATATTGAGAATAATGCACATAGGTCATATTTTTTGGAATTTTTTTTAAATGTTCAAAGTAGTTCCCTTCAAGAATAATTCACTTAAATATTTTTTATGCACAGACGTATCATAATTTGAAAATTATACACGAATTTCTTCTACGTCATTTTATAGCCCGCGGGCTATAATGAAACGTCAAACCAAATTATAACCTACAATATAAACAATTTAAACAGGCAACATGAAATTTTTTTATTACAAATCGAAAATTTTTATATTCTTTAATGAAAAATGAAAATTAATTTTGTGATATTTATATGGAAAGTACGGAGATACACAAAATAAAACTCAAATGACATAACTAATAAACAAACAATAAACTGTTGTTCTCCGCTTGCATAGCAACACTAGATACTGGATGTACGAGGACAAATTCTTTTCGATACAATTTTTCTAACACTCATAATTCGAAAATTTTGCGCCCGTGCATAAAGTTTTGTATGTACCACGAGCATAACTTGCTTTTATTGTCTTTGAAGGGTTTTTATCCCTCGGCTTACGCCTCGGGCTCAAAAATCCCGCCGCAGGCCATAAAAGCCTCCTTACACTCTTAATACATAAATAACTATTATCTCCACTTCTTAAAAGCTCCCAACCAGTGCTTTGAAAATAATAATGAATTGCAGCATCAATTTCTTCTTCAGACGAAAACGTTAAACGTTCTATTCCCTAAATTTTAAATATCTTAAACATACCCGAAAGGCGCACATTGATAAATCAGGTAATTTTTAATTTTTAAATCGTTTAAGAACATAAACTGATAGATGTAAGGCCAACTTGGTAAAATTGGGTTTTAGCAATGACTCGGATTACAAAAACTATGGAATATATTCTCAATCTCAACTGCCGTATATTACACCATCCATGTCAGTTGGGTGAAGCAAAAATTATGTTTTCAATAGTGTAAAAATATAGAAATCAAATCTTTGATAAAAATTTGAGCATCGCTATTCGAATGAGCATGAACAATGCCCTAAAGAGAAACAAACCAAAATTCAACATTATTTCACACTTGCAAGTTATGTATTCTAAAAAATACGTAAATTACCTGGGCATTTTTTAAATAACGATACATCTGTAAAATGATCGCAAAATGCAACAAATTTTGTCTCAGTTAACAGACTTCGTAAGTCGTAACTCTTAAAGATCCCCATGTATGACACGCTTTTGGGACACCTGTATCTAAAATATAAATAATAAAAAAGTAAAACTGCACATTCTGAGAATTATATTCCTTATTGTACGAAACGTCCAGTAGCTCTAAGCTCAGCAATATTAGTATGGAAATCATATATGTAAATCCATTTATATAAACGTACAATTTACCCTCTGTAATATTTTATATGAATAATAATTCAAATGTGTAGAACGCAGAAGTTTTGCATACATATTCATTTGCTTTGACTTTGACCAAATATATATGCATTGTCTTTTTGAGAAACTCTGTGTAATACAAAGAACAAAAGCTTCCCTTAACAAAAGAGATTAAATAATTAGTGTTTTATAAATTATAAACGTTGTTGTTCAGTGTTCCTTATTATAATACAAGTAAAATATTTGAGTTAATTTTAATTTGTTATTATTTCACGAATCACAATTATTATTGTTTAATCTCAGATAGGTCGCGAATTTCTTCAATAATCTTGCAAGAAGAGATGTCAAAAAGACAAAAAGATTTTCAGAAAAAGAAGTACAACATGTTTCAATTTCGATAACGATAAAGCAAAATCGTTTGCACTTTCCAGAGACAACTTTTTGAGCAGAGTTTAATAGTTACCACAGGAATTTTCTTCTTTTGTTTCCGAGCTTCAAAAAAAAATCTATTACAGATCGTCATTTGATTATTTTGATTTCATATCTATTAATTAGGTTCTCAAAATTATTAACGAATTATTTTCGGGTGAATTAAATTTTAAATTATTATTATTTATCAACGTTATAGCCGCGACAGACGACAAAAATTAATGATCATTAACGGTTAGATATAGTATGCACACGTGAACTTGATACTATTGACAGATGTCAAAACTGCGTCTATTAACAAACCAGAAAATATCGAATGTAGTAAGCTCGTGCTACTTATTGTATTATAATCATACAGTACAAAACAATAAGTAACACGTCTTACTACAGTCAATATATTCTGGTTTATTAATAGACGCAATTTTGACATCTGTCAATAGTCTTAAGTTCACGTGCGCATACTATATCTAACCGTTAATGATCATTAATTTTTGTCGTCTGTCTCGGATATTACAGATGGATTTGACACAATTCGAAAATATTGGTTTAAAATGATTATAAAGTAAATAAATTGAAAAAGCTGACACCACCTTCCGTCAATTCTATGTATTTGTACAAATTCCATACCAAAAGTTCCTTGGAAAAGACTATACAGGGTGGTTGATTTTTCATTGTCCAGCTTATATCTTCTAAAATATTAAAGATACAAGAAAAAGTTATATAGAAAAGTTATTTGATACAACCTGGTCTATAATTTAGCATAAACAATTTTTTTCCAAGGCCTACTAATTTTCCAGAAAAATATTTTTTAAATGGAACACCCTGTATATTTTTACGGAATAAAATTCTAAATAAATTTCTCTTTACAGTGATGAGTAACAAGTAAGGGTTTACCTTTAAATTATGTCTAATAACGTAAATAGAAATACGACAAAAGTAGGCTGTGATATTCTATTGTTTATACCAGTAACATATGTCACAGATTGCTACTTGATATTTAAATAAAAGTATTAATAATTTTGTAAATCATCAATGCTAGTAATTCTATTACTTGCTTTATTAGAAATAATTTTATTCAAAGGAAAACCCCTACGTAGCCAATGTTCATGTGTGACAGAAGATACAAGTATAAACAATAGAATATTATAGCCTACTTTTATCATATTTCTATTTGCTTTATAGGGCATAATTTAAAGGTAAATCCTTACTTGTTACACATCATTGTAAAGAGAAATTTATTAAGAATCTTATTCTGTCAAAATATACAGGGTGTTCCATTTAAAAAAATAAAGTTAAACATTTTTCCAAAAAATTGGTAGGCTTAGGAAAAAAATTGATTATGCTAAATTATATATCAAGTTGTAATAAACAACTTTTGTATATAACTTTTTTTTGTATCTTTAATATTTCAGAAGATATAAGCTGGACAATGAAAAATCAACCAGCCTGTATATCCAGTAAAATTGTAACACGAACTTATACTATTTTCTACAAATTCCATACCGAAAGTTCTTTGGAAACCATTCTATAAATCCAATAAAATTATAACGAATTTATACTACGCAATATTACACTTGACACTGATATCTGACAATTAGAATTATTTGAATATATCAGCTGTTTCCATGATTATTCTCGATAATTATAGTTTCCAAAAACTTAAATACACCATTTTATTCTACCTAAAGTACATTTGTCTAAACAAGTTTGCTCAAACTCTCATAATAAATAACAAATGAGATATTTTCGAAATGGGCGAAAAGAGTTTTTGCCTGTAGCTCAGAAACAAAAGATCAAAAATTCCGATGGAGACTATTAAACTTTTATCAAAAACTTAATCCTGAATGCAAAACGATTTTTCTCTAACATTAATATTAGCCGAGAAATCCTTAAAAAAAAAAATCGAAAATGAAACAACTGTACAATCGAAGACAGTAAAAATAACATAAAACAATATTTTCTATAAAATGCAAAATTATTTCATTGATATTTAGTAATGAAGCAAGTGATGCGTAACATTTAATTTCAGATGAGCTCCTTTGATTAAAAAGCGTTGATAATATTCATTGAAAGAATTCATTTCCCGTATGAATTGTACATTTCGTCCGCTCAGCACCCGCACCCCGCAGTGCCATTGAGTAGGGGGTGAAGTGAACGTTGACTGACGTCGACGTTGGTTGACAAGGGAGGGAGCCGACTCGACGACGTTTAGTGTGGACGCATTAGTCTATTAGAAGGGGTAGGACGACGACGCACCCCATCATTTAGTAATCACGGATCCATTAAAACATTACAATAATAGTACAGACGACGCAAATTACAAGCATAAACACCTACGGATGGGGAAACGACTTCTTTAAATACTACTTCCCTGTTTTCTCACTGTGGGGTTATGGGATTTCCCCTTTATTTTACATACTAAATACTAACCATTAGTACGAATATTTAGATAAATAAAATAAATAAATATATCATCACGGCATATTACCCATTTCTGGGTGTGCCAGTATCTATAACACATGTAGACATCGGTAATGATAACGATATATTTTACCGTGTGGACGCTTACCAGGCGTCACCTCACGGGCACTCATAGCTGGTGAGGAGAGTGCAACACAGGGGTCACTTTTTGTGCCATTTAAAATTGGAAATATTTGGCGTCTGTCGGGATCGAACCCGGTTCTCCCAGGTTCGCGACCAGACACTCAGGCACGCGGCCACGGGACCCCATATCTGTATCTCAGAATAAAAGTGTATTAAATCACAAAATTAATATTTTACAGGAAAGCATTTAAATGATTTTTGAAGGAGTTTTACGTTTTTAATTTCGAATTATTCTATCAATGAATGTTATTATTACCTTTTCAATTATAATAATGCATAATCTATAATCTTTCAAACCTAATTTCTTTTGTAAAATATTATTTCAAATTTGGTGCTCCAGATGTTGCAAATTTCTTAAATTTGCTAAATACTGTTTTCATTTATATTGAAAGGACTGCTTCAAACAGGACTTACCACAGTAGTCCATTCGAAAGAGGATATAAGGTTATGTGTATTCGTGGAGAAAACCAATTTTCCGAAAATATGGACTTAATACTGTTTTATCCTGGGGTACAGATTTAGACGCATGATATTTATACATATCTATAACTTACCTAAGACAGTCACGAACATATGTGTGTAGATAAACCAGTTGCATTAGGACACCTGTAAATAAAACAAAAAAAAATAAATAAAAGTTAATTGAAGTAAATAATAAACATATAATTCATTTTTATGCACGGACGTATAATTTGACAATTATACACGAATTTCTTTGACATAAACGTCATTTTAAAGCCCGCGGGCCTCATTATAACCTACAATATGAACACTTTAAACAGGCAACATGAAAAGTTTTTATTACAAATCGAATTTTTTTATATTCTTTAATGAAAATTAATTTTGTAATATTTATATGGAAAGCACGGAGATACAAAAAATAAAACTCAAATGACATAACTAATAAACAAACAATAAACTGTTGTTCTCCGCTTTCATAGCAACGCTACATACTGGATGTACGAGGACAAATTCTTTTCGATACAATTTTTCTAACACTCATAATTTGAAAATTTTCGTCCGTCTATATGTACCACGAGCGTAACTTGCTTTTATGGCCTTCGGCCTCCTTACGCTCTTAATACATAAATAACTATTAAGTATTAAAATACAGGGTTTTTAGTTTCACAAATAAAAAAAAAACTGTTGTGGCCAGCACAATACCTCTCGCTAATTTCATATTAGGCAATATAAGAATAGTATTTAACATTTCTGAAACACAAAAATTCTAATTGAAAACTTTGATGCAAAATAGGGGTAACTACAAAATCGGCGAAATAGAGATTTGTTCTGCAAAGTGAGAATTTTGATTTATCCCCTTTTTGTTCGAAGGTCTTCAATTACATATATTCTTTTATGTTTCAATTCATTCTATAAACAAGTTTCCTCCTACTCTTCTAAATATTCTTCCTATTTATTGACGAGATGGCGGTATTTCTGAAAGGTATATAATGAAATATATGTATAGCAAGCGCGTGTTTAGTTAACACTGATACTGTACATACTTTGGCTTTTAAATAAATCCCATTTCTTTTTATATCAATAGCATAATATATTTACTATTACATCTCGACTTGTCCATGTATGAATTTTAGGTTTTCCGCATTCAAGGACAGTGTCTATTTAACGTGCGGCAACTATATCTATAATTCTAAATAATTAATTAATGATAAAATGAGAAAAAATGTGCTTCCCGGAAAAAGCCTTCACTAATGTCTCTGGATTTTTGACACTGACATTTATGTCAATTAGAAACATTTTAATTTTTCAACTGGTTTCCATGGGCTATTTGATTGATTGATTGATACAATGGATTATTTTATATATTAATAACTCAACTCCCTATCTCTAAATCTATAGAAGATATAATAAAAATATTCAATGTACTGGATAGAGAATTTTATATTCTTTAATAATTGTAATAATTATAAACTTCCAAAAAATAATAATTAGAAGATTTTTTTAAAAAACTACTACTTCCGGTTGTCTAATTGCTCCCAAAACCTTTTTAGCTCTTCCCATTAATGTCAGATTAAGAAATATGTAGTTAAATTGATCTTTAGTCTTATAGTTTTTGAGAAATCGTCCCTCCAACATCCACACATACATACACACCTACACACATCCGCATACATCATCGTAAATATGTTAAAATCGGTTTGTAGACCTTAAATTGTGCTTATTCACTAAAATCTGGATATGCGATTTTTAGCATGAATCCAATACCTCTCTTAGCAAGAGGTAAAAACGAATATTTTAACAAATTCAGGTGTATGTATATAAATTAAATTGCGAAAAATGTGATACTGTGTACATAGACCAATCAGGAATATATTTCAATAAAGGGATGCAGTACTGTGTGAGCCATCTAGTGGTGAAAGTTATAAACTCTAACAAAAACTTCAATGTTCGGCTAGCGCATCCTGCACGCCTATATAGAAGTCAACACTCAATACAAGTCTGTTTTTAAAATTACATAAATTTTAGTACGGCAAACTCCTATAAACCAAGATTGTTGCTCTTAAGATACAAAACCAGGGATTTGTTAACTACTGGATAAGAATAGTAAGGGACACGAATCTTGACCTGAGGGTATGGGAAAGTAATGCTCATATCGTGATATTCCATAAACGCCGTCAAATAAAAACTATTGCATTAACTTTGTGCTTCTATCTCATTTGTGTACGCTTATGATCCTAATGGATCAGAATGTAAACAATACAGGAACTAAAACGCACAGCAATGAGGATTCCACGATTTTTTGATATTTTTATATGTTATAGTATTTTTAAATTCCCTAAATTTTCTTTTTTTAAAATTTGGCTTCTTTTGGGGAAAAAAAATGGCAAATATTTGGTATCCACCGTTTTCCGTCGTAAGCAAACCCATTACTGGAGAGCAATGACATTATATCGTGCTTTTTCTCTCAGAGGCTGTTGTTACCCAGAGGTTCTAAACCATTTGTTCTAAAACATATTGTGCAGCTACGATTAAATCGCTTTATATTTGAAAATTTCATTTTGGTCTTATTTTCTTTTCTATAACTTATCGTTAATTTAGTATTTTGTAAATTATAGTTTATTAGTATTTAAGTATTCCATAACGAAATGCTCAGTGAAACAGTCTGGCAGTCACTGGTTTGTTGATGGAAACGCCCACTTACAGTGTCGGCCAATAAAAGACAGCCGGGTTCGGTTGCGTCATCAAGCCCGGAAAAATCCGCGCGTTTTGAAAGTGTGTAATATATTTTAGCATTTATAGAAAAAGTTACAAAACATATAGAAAAGAAATTTGCGTCAATAACACAGGTATATGGGAAGAATTAAATATGTATATAATTTATATAAAAATTCAATATGAGTGGAATCCCCTATTGTACAGATCAACTGCAAGTATAATAAAGGCTGCGTAGCTTTAAAACTTATGTGGACAACTGTTATATGTTAAATTAGGTGTACGCGAAGTAAATTAATTGTTTTTCGTATGGATTTAAACGGAGCGTATAGATTCCGGATACTTACGTGACGAAGCGATTGGGAGCTAAGTCTAAAGTGAATATATTTAAAAATAAAATTCTAAAACGTATGAACACCATGTGTCTTTAACAAAAAATTACTTTTGCTCATTCCAATTAAAAATTCTTTATTATACCTAAATATTCCTAACTTTATCTATACGATTATTGAACTTATAAAAATACGAATACACGTACATTACATATTTGATACATAACGGAATTCTGTAACTAATACATTTTAGACATAATGAATTACAGAAAAACGTCGCAATCATGGTACAATTATTAAAATAATAGGTAGAAAAAATGATTCTTCACGGGCATTTCCTGTCAATCTGAGATTTTCCAGATTCTTGGTATTCTTGCATAGACAACCACATCTGCTGGAATGTTCCGATTGAAGCGAGGATGGAACCTCCTACCCAAGCTCCAAAACGGCGCTCTGCGCTGCCATTCGCAGCTATTAGTTTCAATCTCATTGAACCTGGAGTTCGTAAGGATAAATCTCTACTTAATCTGTCGCCGAAACCCTAAAAAAATTATAATCACACTCCATACATTTAAAACAACTAAATATTACAAAGAAATTGATTCGTTAACAGTATTATAAATACCTGCTACATACATAGAACACATAAATAAATAAACTACAGAAATCTTTAGAGAAAAATTATTATAACGTGGTTTATAATATAGAAGAATTTAACATTAAAGATTATATTTTAATTGACAGCTTCTATTTTATTATCTAAAGAAATTTTTAAAGAAATATACCTTCTGTTCACAAATATACCTTTTCAACTTCAATTTCGAAAAAAATCTGCTGTGACCAGCACATTACCTTTCGTCAATTCTATGCATTTTGTACAAATCTCATACCAAAAGTTCCTTGGAAAAGATTCTATATAATCCAGTAAAATTGTAACACGAACATATACTATTTTCTACAAATTCCATAGTGAAAGTTCCTTGGAAAAGATTTTTTAAATCCAATAAAATTATAACACAAACATACAGTATGTAAATTGCACTTAACACTGACATCTATCAATTAGAATTATTTGAATATATCAGCTGTTTCCATGATTATAGCAAAGCTAGCTGATTTATGAAAGTTAATCTCTTTATAATTCTTTAACTTTATATCTATTGAATATGAAGAAAAATGAATAATCAAACCATATAGACAATAAAATATTCTTTCCTATTGATAATCACATAAAATATCAAAAAATTATATTTAACTGCATTTTTTCAAGAAAAACTCATAAATACTACAAATAAGGGAACTTCCGGTTGACCAATTATAACAAAAATTAGGAATGACGATGGGTACCCGGGTACTCGGAACCTACCCGATAATAATGTACCCGGGTTTAAATTTTCTTACCCGATTACCTAAAATATACCCGCTACCCGTTAATTACCCAATACCCTTTAATTACCCGAATAGTTTTTAGCTGCCGGAAAGATTGTATCTAAAAGAAGAGCTTTTTATTATCATACCATAGGTAATTACTATAATTTATGTTTAGTTTTTTATAGAGATACAGTATATTATATATTTGTATTACTTTTTATTTAATAATTATATGTAAACAATAATTATGAATTTTATTAAAAAGTAAACTGCTAATATAAAGGTAACTGGTAATTAACAAATTAACGAATTGCGTATTTGTACTTAAAGGATAACGGTTAATTAAAGAGTATCGGGTAATTAACGGGTAAAGGGTACTATCCGGGTAGTTGTTTCGGGTACTCGGGTACCAAAATTATCGGAATTCGTCATTCCTAACAAAAATCAAATCAGCTCTTTATATGAATGTAAAGAAGAATAATACGAAAGCATTATAAATTTTAGAATTATAATATTGGAGTTATCGTCGGAGAAATTTTTTTACACTCAGAGATAGACACACATACAGACATCATCGTAAAACAAGTAAAATCGTATTCTAGGGACCTTAAAACGTGCTAATTCAATAAAAACTCACCACCAATTTTTTTGACCAAAGACAATACCTTCCTTACCTAAAGATGACGGAAGGTAATTCTATGAAAATATCAATTTACCTTTTCCGACTTACTTTTTCTGAAATTGAATTTACTATTTCCGAAATTAAATTTACTTTTTCTGAAATTGAATTTACTTTTTCTGAAATTGAAGTTACTTTTTCTGAAACTGAAAAGGTATAGACTAATAATGACTCCGTGGAAAAGTGGTATAAGTAGACAAAATTTGAACGAGGAGAGGTCATTTTAAATACTGGATACGTAAATGAAAAGTACTGGAAAAAATATAATTCCACAAACCTGTAGTAATGAGTTGCCTCCAGTTAATACAACTGAACTATACAATGCAGGTCTAACATCAACATCACACATACCAGCACTGGTTGCAGCTAAAATTTCAAAAAATTCACATTTTTCCTAAAAATGTAAGCAAGTTTCTCCTACCTAAATATCCTGCGCCAAGCATATTATGGTCAAACAAATTTTCTGCTAATCTAAAACGTTCTGGACCAAAATCTTGGTGATATCCAGAGGGAAATTCGTAGTGAACAGCTGGAATAGAACTAGCTACTCTTTCGTCATACGGTGATTCTGAAACCTAATAAAAAGAAAGAGATATAATCAAAGAACAGTTATTTATATAACAAGTGTGTAAGGTAGTACTTTTTTGGTTGAGTGCTATGAAATTAGCAAGAGATAAAAATACTATTTACACACGAGTTGCATAATATTAGTTTATATATCAAGGGAGTAGAGTTAGTCATTATTTGTCGAGAGCGAAGATTGAATCCTGAGGGAGTAGCCCGAGGGATGCAATCGCTTGAGGCAAATAATGACACTTTACCCCGTGTTATATGTATACAATATTTTATATACAAACGGAAAAGAAGAAGAATGAAGCACATTTCTGTAAATGAAGAAAAACTATTTATTTTAAATTTAATTTTACAAAAATCGTTGTATTTCCAAAATAAATATAATTAATAATTAGAGATGCACTCGATTTCGAGCTTTGGCCCGGCCCGGCCCGTAGCCCGCCTCGATTTCGAGTCGATCATCGAGCCGGGCCGAAGATATTTTTTATCGGACCGAATCGGGCTAATCATTGTTAAAAATCGAGGCGAGTCGGACTTTTGATTTTGGCCCGGCCCGAAAATTCGAGCTTTTCGGGCCAGCCCGAAAAATCTTATAGTTCAATCAAATGCACAGTTTCCTTAATATTTTAATGGAAATGGATGAAGTTAAAAAGGATCAAAATGATTTAATAACAACAAACTTCACATATTAATAAATAAAAATATATTATTTTACTTCAAGAATTCAAGGTTATTCATTAAAGCATAATTATATTGTGATGTTGCTATTATTATTGTTATTACTCGTATACTTAAATAAAAGTGATTTTTTTTCCTACCATAATGATTTCTTGTCCTATTTTTGAGCAGAAACAAAGTTAGATAAAAAATTATACTTTTTTGTATAAGATTTGTGAAAAAGTTGTTTAAATTTTAAATTTAAAAAAGTTAAACATTTCGCTTTAACATAAAAATTAACATTAGGAATGCCGGATGCACCCAATTTCGAGCTTTGGCCCGGCCCGGCCCGATTTCGAGTCAATTTTCGAGCCGGGCTAGCTAATTTTTTTGTCAAGTCGATCTTCGAGTCGGGCCACTAATTTTTATTTTCGGGCCGAGTCGATCCAAACCTCAAAGCCCGGCCCGGCCCGGCCCGAATGCATCTCTATTGATAATATTCCTTATCTGTTAACCAATATCAATTAACAATGGTACTAGAATCACTTTATTTCCCTAGGGAGAACTTTATTTCCCTTGATAAATAATGAAACATATTAAGTTATGATTTTGATAGGAATAAAGTTAACAGTTGTATATAAAACATTTTTCCTTCAACCGAAATGTTAATGCTTTTTCTCATAACTGACTACGAATGTAGACATCTTCAAATATTTATAGTGTTAGTTTACAAGTAAATTAACCTTTGCTTAGCAACGTATTTACTTATCACGCACTAATGCTTGAAAAGTACTTTTCGCACAAATAATTGAAAAGTTACACTTTACACATTGCAAAGAGTGCGTAAAGTATTGTTGTAGGAAAATATATTTATTAGCAACTGATTAGATACATTTAATATGAATACACCAGAAAATTGATATTTGTCTGAATAATTTCCGTAAAATCTTAAGACAATATATTGCTAGAATAACGAAACTAGTCATCGACAAATAAAATTTGTGTAACTAAAAACCGTAAATTTTAATACAATAAAATGTTTTTATTATATTTTCAAAAGCAGATGAACATATCCCAAAAGTAATTTTAACAGTAAAAACTAATTTCTACAAGTACAATGGCATTTTTGAACTTGATACATAATAATAACATAATATCCTACCTGTAAAACAGTTTGCTGGAAATCCTGTATCGATTTTTTCGTCATATAAGTCATCCAAGTAGTAGTTGGAGCGAAAGGGTAATTCTTTTTCGTATATCTAGGCTTTTCTCGATCCCGAATAACTTCTTTGTTGCCTATAATAGCTGCAGGACTTAAATCAATTCCTAAATTTTCTAACATTAATTTAGCTTGGCCTATTAAATAATCTCCTCCTAGCGGCGATTTAACAACCGCTTGTGAAAGAACATATCCATCTAACACAGGAACAGCTGATGTATGTGTAGCCCCACTGTCCACTACAAGAGCAGTAGCTCTACCATTTGCAAATGCTGCTAAGGCAGCGTTTTTCACTAAGAAAAATGCAGGTACCCGATATTTTTCGAACATAATTTCAGTTAATTTTTCTCGTTTTGATCGTTGATTCCATGGTGACTCGGAAAATAATACTGGATGGTACTCTGACTCTGATTGAATGATCTTTTCATAAGAATAATCTAATACTTTTTCGAATAAATCCCAATTTTCAATCATACCGTCTTTCATGTATGTGTGGACTTCCATATTAGGCCGAGGTGTATGTAAAAATGTTGTATCGATGTAATGTTTCCAAGCTAAAATTTTCAAATACACAAGTTGTTTTTATAGATACAGTAAAATCTCTATAAATCGAACTCGCAAGGGAAATTTGAATTTGTTCGAATTAGAGAGAATTCGAACTAGAGAGAGTAAAAAAAAATTTAATGAGCAAAATGAGGTGCGGGAGGCCACGTGAGTTTGACAAGTGCTTGTGGGGCCCAACATGGTTGCCAAGAATACGGCTTGTGTACGTTGCCTGAGTTGCCAAATAAATTTGAGTGTAAAATTAATAAATAAAATTGTAAAGCTAGTTATTATTAATGAATATCATGTTGTTTTACTTTTTAACACATTAACTTAATTTTTAAAATATTTTTTAAAAATTATGCGACTTGTGCTGCTATCTACGATACAAAGATTTCTTGGCGCACTAAATTTGAAGAAAACAATCAGATGAAAGTTGAACGTCTTGTATATTTTAAAAATTAAGTTTATGTGTTAAAAAGTAAAACAACATGATATTCATTAATAATAACTAGCTTTACAATTTTATTTATTAATTTTACACTCAAATTTATTTGGCAACACAGGCAACGTACACAAGCCGTATTCTTGGCAACCATGTTGGGCCCCACAAGCACTTGTCAAAGTCAAGTGGCCTCCCGCACCTCATTACAAAGAGTATGTACATGCAATGGAAAAAAATGTTTAGTTAATAAAGAAAATAATTGATAACAATAATCAAAACATTGATATAATAACAATGCATTGTATTTTCTTTTGATATTAATAAACAATTTTTTTTTTATGCACTAAAAACAACTACACAAATTTATTATATCACAATTAATCTAAATCTAAATTCGATTTATAGAGAGGCGAATTTCATTGAAATTGATGACAAATGCCCAAAATTTTAATTCGATTAAAGAAAAGTTCGAATTAAAAAATTCGATTTAAAGAATAATTTTGACATATAAAAGCATATACAGTTGTACATGTCAAAAAAATTTGATTTAGAGAAAAATTCAAATAAAAGAGAGTTTGATTAATGCCCATTTGCACCAACAGGGCTTAAATTTTAAGCTAGGCTTAAACAAAGAAGTGCAAATCGAAATTTTGACAGCAATATATTATAATTATTTCATTTCGATGCAATATTGTCAATTTAAGCCGAGTTTAATATTTAAGTTACGTTGGTGCAAACGGCCATTAGAGACTTCGCTTTGGACATAATCAAACGTGTATTGTTCAATATTTTATCTATCTCACTAATTTTTGAGCGAAAATATTGCTACAAATTACTGAATCTGAAATTCTAAAAATTTTATTTACCTTGGTGTTTTATACATATTTACACACCAAGTGAGCTAAGGTAATGTTTATTCATGAGAAGAAAGTTTAGCTCACGAGCCCGAGGGGCGAGTGAGTTAAATTCTTCGAGTGAATAAACATTCTTAGCTCACGTGGTTTGTACAATATTTTATTCAATTTTGACGAAATAATAATAAAAACCATTATATTTAATTTTGACAAAATAAAAAATTGATCAGTTAGTAGGCTAAGCATGACAATCGTCGCTGATAGACGTCAAGTCACATATTTAAAAAGCTTCATTGTCTGTCATTTATGTCGTAAAAAATAATGAAAAGGGCTGATAATGTCTGATAAATTATGTGGTAAGTGTTATTTTCGTTCTTGATGTTATTTTTAAATGCATTTTTTGTTGCAGAATGCCAGAGTGAGTTAAAATTTTGTGAGATTTAAAAAAAATTTTAATTCACATGTGAAAAAAGTGTTACTTATAGTTGTTGCTATTGAGTTAATAATGACAGTTCAAAACGTCAAAATTGAATAAATAAACATTTAAACATATTAATTTAAAGTTTGTTAAGTGCTTTATTATCGCACTGAGTACTGTTATGAATATTACCGCAATGAGTGTTGTTATGAATATTACCGCACTGATTTCTTTTAAAACAAAGAATGATACAAATTAAAGGAGAGTTTCAGATTCAGTAATTTTTAGCAATATTTTTGCTCAGTGAGGTAGTTAAAATATTGAACAATTCAAGTTTGATTGTGGCCATAATCAAACTAGTATCGTTAATAACTATTAAATGTTTATAACAACACCAAGGTACATAAAATGTTTAAATAATTTATACCATTTTGCGTGATGTTATTGTCGGGTTTGGCATCATCCAGATTAGCGTTTGAGGAATCATCAGGAGCAACCCCCACAATCGCGGGAATTTCAGCTTTTGGTGTATCTTCTTGGGCATAACCAACTCGTAAAGAATGATGCCCTGGATCAAATACTAATGCACCAATTTCATCACCACCATACAATGCACCGGACATTTTATAAAAAATTAATGTCAATCACAAGTCAAACCAATTTTTTAGGTTAGAACACCAGCGTCTTTGTAATACCAACTTTTTATTAAAAAATATAAATAAAAAACAGGTGCGTTCAATAAGCGCAGCAAAACAAGCAACTGGAAGTAAAATTTATTAAACGACTTTGCTAACCTAGCACCTAGCATTTGTTTGATTGCTCGCAAGCAACCCAAAACGCCAAGACCCAAGCAACCCAACCAACAAATTTCTCGCTTGTTTTGACGAATATAATGGCGGGAAATACAAATGAGCCGGTTTTAAAAATTATTTTAAAGTTTATGCAAAATTTTTAGTAATAATAAAAAATAATAATAGTTTATTATTTTCGAAAAAATTCAATAAAAGATTGGCGACAGAAATAGTCAAGAAAAACAAACTCCCCTCCCTCTGACGACGAAGTACATACATCTCGTCATTCAAAACAGTTTGTTTACCTACGTAATTTATATAAATAAAAGTAGGTGGCAGTTTGTCAAATGTTAAACTGTATGTTCTCTGAAGTCACATTTTGTTTCAGATCACGTGCCTTTTTCAAAATATTATACAAATTTTAATATTTAATTGTAAAGTATCTAATGGATTTTTCGTGATATTTTAAAATTTGAGACTCTTTAAACAACAATATGTTATGTTAACCACATGTCAAAAAGGCTTTGAGTTTTGTAACAGATGTTTAGAACATTAATTAAATTTGTTAGATCTAATATAAATTCATCAAAATTATATTATTATATCCAATTTTTATTAGTAAAAGTTGCAAAAAAATTATATTCAATGAAATTTTAACAAGAAATACTGTTCAAAGCTTGTATAAATGATACTTCCGGTTATCTGATATAAACTAAAAACTAATGAGCTCTTCCCACATTAGTATAGAATGGGTATACAAAATTTCAAATTTTTCTGATTGATCGTATTTGAGTAATCGTGCCTACAGGATCCCCACACATACATACATACAAAGACATCATTGTAAAAATGTTAAAATCGGATTCTGGGGATATCAAAACGTGCTTATTCACTAAAACCTATATGCGATTTTTAGCACGATCCCTATATACCTCCCTTACCTAGGGTAGCGCGGATGTGAAAAATCCGTGGAAAGTATTAAACAACTGAACACATTTTATTTATTTATTTATATACAAAAAACGACTATACCCCTACACAAAATGACGACCCAATAACAGTGGGGCATTATAATATATTTTTCCGTTAAATACATCTCGTATAAGGCGCAAGCAGACATGTTACTCAAACAACCTTGAATCAGCTCATTTGTGTGCACTTGTCATTTTGACCATATTTGCCGTCAAATAAATATGGACTGGAGATTTCTATACTACAGTCCATATTTATTTGACGGCGAGTATAGGTGTTTTAGACTTATTTTAATTTTGAAGTGTTGAGAACCGGATACCGGATGTCCCAAGCAAATCTTGACAGACGTTTAACATAGGATAACATTTTTTTTGTAAATAAAAAGTGCCCGGCAGAAAATTAAGCCATGATATGGAACATGATAACTTAAGTTGCCGTGGAGAAATCGGGTATTAAGTCTTTCATTCCATTGTGCCTATACATGTGATTTATCAAATGATGATTTCTGCTAAAAGATTTTTCACAAACATTACACTTGAAATCCTTTTTATCATTGTGAATTTTCATATGTCTATTTAGATTACTTTTCAATGTAAATATTTTATAACACACAGAACATTGATATTCCTCATTTTCAGCGTGTCCTTTCATATGGCTTTCCAGATCATATTTTCGTGTATACGATTTTTCACAAAGAGTGCACTGAAATTCCTCACCCCCATTATGAATTTTCATATGAACTGTTAAACCAGATTTTTGTGTAAATGATTTTTTGCATATTGAACACTTAAATTCTTTGATTCCATTATGAATTTTCATATGAATTTGTAGAATACTATTATGTGTAAATGATTTATCGCATGTCGGACACTGAAATTCCTTAACTGTATGGGCTTTCACGTGAACTTTTAAACTAGTCTTTTGTGAAAATAGTTTGTTGCATATTGGGCACTGATGTTCCTTTTTTCTTCCAGCATGTCCCTCCATATGAACTTTTAGATGATATTTTTGTGAAAATAATTTATTGCAAATCGGACATTCAAATTCTTTAATTCCTTTGTGATATTTCAAATGACTTTGTAAGGCATGCTTTTGGGTAAAGTATTTATTACAAATATCACAATGAAATTCTTTTTCCCCAGTATGTATCTTTATATGCTTTTTCAAGTTGGACTCTAAAGTAAATTTTTTATTGCATGTTTCACAAGAAATCCTTTTTGAATTAGTGTTTCCTGTTTTCGCATTATCATTTATATATTCTTCCTGCTTTTCACTTTGCAATACATTTTCAGAAAATTCACAATTGTCGGGATTTTCTTCTTTAATATAAATTTCTTCAAAATTTTGATAATCTGTTATTGTTGTATCCTCGTCCCTCGCGTCAACGCTACCTGTGTTTAATTCAATGTCCATGAATGCAGATACACACAAGAATTCTTCCCAACTTGATAATTGTCTAAAAACATACATTTTATTATGAGACATTTTTTTTACTTTTTACTTCTCGTTAAGAGAGGTTTTTTAAAGTCACTCGAATCCAATTTTAACATTTTTACAATGTGTGTGTGTGTGGATGTTGGAGGAACGGTTTCTCAAATTCTACAAGACTTACAAACCAATTTAACTACTTATTCCTTAATCTGACATAAATGGGAAGAGCTGAAAAGGTTTTGGTAATAATTGGTCAACCGAGTTGTCGAAAATTACAAACTGGTTTTTAACCAGTAGATAATTCTGCGACCATTTTCGATATTTTTTTTTAGGGTTTGCACATTCCAGGGTTAACTTTTTGAAAAAAGTTTGAATAGTCAACACAGGAATTTTTGATTTTTTGCTTCTGAACAGGGAAATTGATTCGAAATTGTTCATTTCTTTATAAAACCGGTCCTACCAAAATAATTATTCTGAATAAAAAATACTATCAATTTACTACAAGAAAAAAACTAACAATAATAAAAGCTACACGAAATGCAATAAAACAACATAAAAAACTAAACAAATTATCAACAAAGATAAGAAAAATAAAAGATTTGAAAAAAACATTAAAATTCTGAAATGTCAAACGAAACAGTGGATTTATCCACTAGTATTGAAATACTTCGCCGTTAAATTAATTAATAGTTCATATGATTCGGTACGACGAAAATAGCAACGCTTCTATTTTTCATCGTATATGATAAATTTCATCGTACAGAATCATACAGGTGTGACCTTGTGACCTAGGCTTACACTATCGTAGGAATACCACAATGGCTCAACTTATTCAATATTACTAGTAGTTTTTCTAATTTAGTATACTTACAATAGAGATCGTTTTCTAAGCACAAAAAACTTCTGCAAGAACTTTACTTCTAAGACATCCTGATGACTTCCAGAAGTTAAAGAAAACAGTTTATATCGAAAGTATGATGGAAGACATGATGTTTGAAAAATTTAGAATACTTTAAGAACAATGGATTTTTGGACATTGTTCTCAAAAACTTTCTGAAAATATGACAATATTAACAAAAAAAAAAATAAAAAAAAAAACAAGTTATCTATGCAAATATATTACTTGAAATATATATTTAAAACTTACCAAATTTCACACAAAAACTGTTGTTTCAAATTTCTGTAAAGTGTTCACAACAAGTATTCAGACAAGAAAATAGCGTTAGCAAGCGTTAGCGAAAGTGACATTTGTGGATATAAATTCTGACACCTAATTGGTCAGAATCAGAATGCACACAAATTCAAGTTCACATCACAAAAGCGAAAAAATATCACTCGTCAGCTATCAGTTATGGTTGCGAAATAAAATTGACAAAATTAAATTATATTTAATAATTTCGACTTTTTAATTTTTAATATTCAGGTATTATACCTTTTTACAGATAAAAATATTTAGTATTGTCAAAGTTTGGTTTCACAAATTGGTTTTCTTTTGCTAGTTTTGCTGGTCTGACTGAACGTACCCGGTATCCAATAAAAGTACCTTTCATGGTACTGTACCAACATAAAAAATCAAAATAGTGTGTTTTAAACATAACCTCAATATAAATATTATTTTGTGTAAATAAAATGGATAAGGCCAAAGATGATTTTACTTCTACACAAGAAACAAGTTTATTAGTTATTATATACGACACGAATCCAAATCAACGATTATTGAAACAAGATCCTAATTTATTAACGAAATGTTTAGATTCAATTATTGCTTTTGGAAATTCGCATTTAATGCAAAAATCTCAAAATAAATTGGCTGTAATAGCATGCCATTCTCACACTAGGTACGTATAACAAATTTAAATGTTCAAATTGAATTGGAGTAAAATTTTCAGCTTATTCGTATACCCAGATCCTGGAAAACCGTTGGATGTAAGACAAATCGATGGGCAGTACGAAATATTTACTTTAGTAGAAAAGACTGTTAAGATTAATTTAGCTAAACTATTAACATCAGAAGTTACTACAACAGTAACGGAGTCATTAATAGCTGGAGCTTTAGCAATGGCGTTATGTTATATCGCCAAGATGCAGCGAAAAAAACCGGCTGGCTCAAAAGTAATAACTTAAAAAATAATTTTGTAATAATTGCACAACATATTTGTTTTTAGATAAACACGCGTGTTTTAGTAATAACTGGCAGTGGTGATTCCGCTTCACAATATATGAATTATATGAACGTATTTTTTACCGCCCAAAAACAAAATGTAGTTATAGATGTTTGTTCTTTAGACCAACATTTGAGTTTACTGCAACAGGGATGTGATATAACAAATGGCCTTTATCTTAAAGTGCCCCAAGTGCAAGGTTTACTCCAATATTTATTGGTAAGAAAACGTACGAATGAGGAGTTTTATAAAATGTGGCTAGATTATTAAACCTTCGTTTTTTATGTATCTATATATATTCTTAATGCGCTGATTCCAAATTTTGAAACCGCAGGTCGATATCACTTTTCGTTCTCGAGATATTTAGATTCAAAGTTTTGTTCAAAACTGCCCATTTTTTGGTAATAACCCAAAAATGGGTCGAGATATGAATTTGGCAACAACACCATTCGATTCTACGGGCAAAATTACGTAAGTACACCAATTTTCAGAATTTTTGAACCCCGCATCTCTAAAGCAAAATAACTGAAAATGGCCAAAAATCGCAAAAATCTAAGGTGTACCCCTTACGATTTTTTCAGATTTTGGCCATTTTCAGGGGTTTTCAAGCTTTTATTCATAAAAAATGCACCGGTTGGACAAAAATTATGAAAATTGCTATACTTATGTATTTATGTCCGTAGAATCGTATGGTGATATCGCCAAATTCATATCTCGACCCATTTTTGGGTTAATACCCAAAAATGGGCAGTTTTGAACAAAATTTTAAATCTTAATATCTCGAGAACGAAACGAGATATCGACCTGCGGTTTCAAAATTTGGAATCAGCGCAGTAAGAAGTATCTACATACATAAAAATTAGATTTTTGAAAATTTTGAAATTTTTATCTAAATGTGGGGTATATTCACTTTTGGGGCAATAATTCAAAAATGGGTACAGATATAAACTTGGTAGTAATATTATTTGATTGTAAAGAGAATGTTACGTAAGAGTACGCATTTTTAGAGTATTTGAACAACTGTGTGAATTTTTAAAAATAAAAGAATTGAAATAAAAATGGATCAATGCTATAAAAAAGTTCCTTGGAAAAGGTTCTGTATATCCAATGGGATTTGTACAAAATATATAAAATTGGCGGAAGGTAATGTGCTGGCCACATCAGATTTTCTGTACAAACAATTACGAGTTGTAATATTGTATCTTGGCCCAAAACCTACCTTTAATCTAAGATCCGACCTAAACAACATATATTAAAAGCATAATTACCCCATCTTTTTCAAAATAAAAACCTCTACTAATGTTCGACTGTAGGTTTTCATATTAATTTTTTACAGATTTATTATTATTTATTACAGAATTATCCATGAAAAAGCAATCGGCTCTCAAACGCCATCTGCTTTTTTATTACCTAAAAGACACTATAACTTCTATGTTTAAAAAAAAAAACAAGACGAAGAAATGTTTTTCATTTTTAGTGGGTCTTCCTTCCAGAACCACCAATTAGGCAAAAATTAGTCCTACCTCCCCCCGCAAAAGTAGACTATCGTGCCGCCTGCTTTTGTCATCGAGAACTTATCGATATAGGCTTCGTTTGTTCTGTTTGTTTATCCAGTAAGCAGTGAGTCATAAAAATAACATATTCTTACCACTTACCATATTTTATTTTAGTTTTCTGCAAGTTCAGTCCTATATGCACAACTTGCCAGTACGTATTAATATTATGGTATTAAAGCATTCTAGTTATTAATAAATGATACTTTGTTTCAGTGCTGTATTCAAAACTCCAGCCCCACTTAACATAAAGCCAAAGAAGAAGAAAATAAAGTTGTAACTATGTTTTGTATAATTTTCTGGGAAGAAAATACGAGTTCAAATTCATAATAATTCGGCCAGTTTATATTTTCAACAAATTATAAAATCTGCACAAATTCATAGAAATTTCTTTCTGTTACATTAAATAAATGCTTAAAACTTTAAAAAATAATAATCCGATCGGTATTTTACTGGTTATCTTCTTATATTCAACCGAGGGCCTTTACTTTTGGAAAAATGAAAAGCAATTTCGTAAATATCCAGTAAATACAGCAAAATCTACAGGAAAATGAGCGATGATGTACACCAATATTAAATGGAGGAATACTTGAATAACATTCAGTTTTTGTAAGTTTAAAATCTGTTCGATTCAGATTTTTTGAGATGGTTTCGTGCGCGGTTCTGATTCAAACATTAATAAAATTTATGTACGGACGAATCATAATTTGACAATTATACACAAATTTCTTTGACATAAACGTTATTTTATAGCCCGCGGGACTCATTATAGCCCGCCGGGCTATAATGAAACGTCAAACCAAATTAAAACCTACAATATAAACAATTTAAACAGGCAACATGAAAAGTTTTTATTACAAATCGAAAATTTATATTCTTTAATGAAAAATGAAAATTAATTTTGTGATATTTATATGGAAAGCACGGAGATACACAAAATAAAACTCAAATGACATAACTAATAAACATACAAGAAACTGTTGTTTTCCGCTTTCATAGCAACACTAGATACTGGATGTACGAGGACAAATTCATTTCGCTACATTTGTTTTAACACTCATATTTGAAAATTTTCGTCCGTGCATAAAGTTTTGTATGTACCACGAGCGTAACGAGCTTTTATGGCCTTTGACGTGTTTTTATCCCTCGGCTTACGCCTCGGGCTCAAAATCCCTCCGCAGGCCATAAAAGCCTCCTTACGCTCTTAATACATAAATAACTATTACGTTTTTGTTCCGGGTTCAGGACAAACCGAATTAATGTCGAAATTTAAGTCAAGCAACGAACGCTATTTTTACGAAAAGGCAACATAGACAGCAGATTATCTGCTTAATTACGATTAAGCTTCCTGTTCGAATTGTAAATGACCTCGAACCATAATTTTATTACTAGGTTCGCTAAAATGTTACGGTTTGGTTCGATGTCCTGATTTTTACTAATTTCTCACCATTTGTTTGTTGAAAATGTTAACCGGCCGAACTATGAGTTAGAGATCGTAAAGTTGTAACTGTATATGTTTTGTAAAATTTTCTAGGTCCAATGTATGAAATTAAAAATAAAATTGATGATAAAATGAGATTTATTAAAACTAAAATTATTTAAACAGTCACTTATTACATAAGTTGAGACAGGAATGGGATTTAACCTCGTACATGTATTTATTTAGTCATATGAAACACACTGCATTTTTATCAAAAGAGTTTTCTTACTTTTTATTGTACGTTCAAATAAAAATCAGTTCTGATAAAACTTAAAAATTATGAATAAATACATCCAAAGGTTAATTCTAAACACATTAATACCAAAAAATTAATGCGAACTACAATACAAATTTTCCACACGTACAAAATACCACGGAATTCATATGCATCCATTAAACGATACGTTCAGTAATTTAATAGTTTGTTATCAAATGTGACTATCCTCTTGAAATAAAAAACAAATTCATTACAAAATGAGTTTAATCACATTTAGGTATATTTACAAACGAAAAACAGATTATTGTTGAATAAATACTTCCGTTCTCAGAAACTTAAACTATTAAAATGCGAACTGACGCGGCGACACGCCAGACAACTAACTGTGTGACTTAAATGAATGATATTTGGAACAAATTGAAACCTTACCCCCGCGCGAACGATGAGGATAAGGTCCAAACTTTAGATTACAAAAAATAAATGAAAAAATTATGATTAAGTCAGAAGTTGAAATTACTTATTTCTTTTTATTCTTGACTACTGGAGCTTTCCCCTTTGAATTTGTGGCTGTTTTTGCTTTCTTCTTGGGGCCCTCTTCGTCATCCTCTTCCTCCTCCTGAAATTATTACCAACAATCAAAATTTGATACCATCAACCCGGCCATGTTATAAAAGCTGATTTTTAGACCAAGATTTAAAATAAATTAATTGAATTTGAAAAATAGTAAAATAAAATTAAAAATAAGAGAAATAAACTACTATAGCACCTCTTCGTTAGCTTTGTTGTTGCGTTTTCGCTTAATGGCCTCCTGGAATGGAGGAATAACATTTAGAAACATAATCATGCAATTATAGTTTCAGTGTACTTACCCCTCCGTCCTCGCCTTCCTCTTCGTCCAGCATTTCCTCTTCCATTTCGTCAATTTCATCAAACTCTTCCATTGGGCTTCCGATTAAATGATGGCCGATAATGTGCACTGGACCACTACCTTGTAATAAACTGAATGTTACGGGAGGGTCTGGGAAAGACAGATCAAGGAGGCATTGGCTACTGCCGTTCGGTCCCGCAGTCAGTGTGGCTACTGGGATCGTGATTGAATCTTTCCACGTCATGGCTTCGACTTGGACGACATTTACTTCACCCTCTTTGGCTTCTGGTCCCAACAGGGCTTGTCTAATTACTAATTTGTGCCCACCTTGGTAGTCTTCTGCCCCTTTAGATTCAGGGTCCCAGCACTCACTGGCTTTGGCACCTTTCAGTGTTAATGCTAAAAAAAACAATCCATTTCTCATTAATTTGTTGGTATGGTGTTCACAATTACTTAAAATCTCAATCAAACAGCATTTATTCTAACACCGACGTTTCGGTGCACACTTGCTCCTTCTTCAGGGTAGTAGGATATTACAAAATATTACATTCGTGAATTGTTGTCCTTTTTGAAAGCTTTTATGAGCCGAATGTATTTTGTGTACATGATATGTAATATTTTGTAAGATCTTACTACCCGGAAGAAGGTGCAAGTGTGCACCGAAATTTGCCCACTATTTTGTAGGGTATTTCTATATTGGCATGACTTGTAAGAAGAATAAAAGCTGTACTAAAAGTACAACACTGAAATAAGTAACGAAACTTCATTTTAGTAAACTACCAAAGTCACTTCTAGAAAACAATATTAAAACTGCAGGATATTAAATTTATGCTAAGCAATGAATTTAAAGCTTGGAATTAGGAATAGAAGCGAAATAATTTGTAATAACAAACTGAATAACATGCAAAGTATACAATGGCGCGCCAAAACACCGGGTTCATAGACGCTGTTATTCAAGGCTACATATCTCTGCAATTACAGCCATTACGCAAAATATATTAATAGAATCCGATAAACACTGTAGTAAATGATAAATACTTACCATAAAAATATTCATCAGCCATTTCTAAACTTAAGATGTTAGAGGATAACAAAACACACACACGTGATGCCGGCAAGCGGAATGTAAAGAAAGTCCGCCGAAGGACCAGTGCAAATGGCCGATTGCCGTTGAAGTGACTTCCCCTTTCTCTTCTTCTAGCTGGTGGCGACAGTTGACAAACAGGGATGTTCAAATCAAATGAAGTACAAGATTTTCGCGCTATTTTAAATATACACTTTATTTTTTCTTTCAATGACAAATTACTATATGAAAAATTATAACACGTATTTACCTAACAAAATTTATTGAAAAAACTGAGCGATTAGGAAAAAAATGTATTTGGAATGACTACAAAGTTCAACAATTGATTGTAGAAGTTTCTAAATTATTAAAAATATGCAGTAAATAAATAACCATTGTTTACTTTTATATTATTATTATTTATTAATATATTCAATAATTTTATTACATATTTTGTGTAAATTTATAGGCTGATTTGAATGGCTCAGTATTTTTAACAAAATGAAATTAACACTAATGGAATATTCCAATATAGGTATTTGGGTATTGTATTTGAGACGTAGATTTTTAAAAATATATCCAAATTTTTCGATATAAAAATTATGTAAAATGAATGGGGTAATGCACAGATAATATAATAATGAAATACCGGCGTACGTGGTCCAATATCTCCTAACCAAATCATTCTAGAAAGAAGCATATAATACAGATTGTTGTTCATATTTATATGGTTTCAAAATGTGTAACAAAGTGCTAATACTATTTCTCCTAATTTATATTATTAATTTTATAAATTGTAATAATAATAAAGATAAAACGAATTCAGAAGACGTGTTTATTCCTACAAATGAGTGGCAAGTTGTAAAAGAAGGTAAGGCAAAACAAATATATTTTAGATTTTGTGCTAAATTTGTGTATATTTAAAGGTCAATCAATTCCCAAAGGCCTCCATGTGCGTATTAATTTACAAACTGGGCTAAAAGAAGCAAAATTATTGGATCCAGAAGACAAACAATCCACAGAATCAAACAAACGTGAACTTGGCAACGCAAATTCGTTAACGGAAGTTCATTCGCCGGAAGAAATAGAAAAGGCGGAAGATTCAAATTCAAAATATTCACCAGAAGAATTGAAACATGTTTTAAAAAATATAAAAAGTGATGAAAATTTACCTACTTCAAAGGAAGAAGACGTTCTTCGTATTAAAGAAAAGTTTAAAGACTATGAAACATTAAAAAAAGAATTAGAAGATTTAAATATGTCTATTAAAAGTGAGGCGGATATAATTCGCGATAACTTTCAACATTTCAAAGATGCTATGTCTAACAAAAAATTAGATTCAAGTGCGAGAGATGACGAAATTTTAGAAGTTTTAGTAAATTTAGAATATCTCGTACATTTTATTGATAACGCTAACGAATTTATAAATTTAAACGGTTTGAAAGAAATTGTTTACATAAATTTAAACAGCAGTAATTCTAAAATTCGAAGTGAAACTTTAAATGTATTGGGATCTTGTGTACAAAATAATCCTAAAGCTCAAATAAATGCTTTGGAAACTGGTGCAATTGATACAGTACTAAGATTATTAGCTTTAGATTCAAGCGATGATGTAAAACTGCGTACTGTTTATGCTCTAAGTGGAATATTGAGACGGTTTCCTATAGCTCAAAAACAATTTCTCAAAAATGGCGGGTTAAATGTTTTCGCTAAAATATTTTCAAAACCGGAAAACATGAAATTACAAATGAAAATCATTACATTACTTTATGATCTTTTAATGGAACAACATGAGGCGTTAACACATATTAATAATAGCGATTATTTAGAAAAAGCAAAACAATATAAATCAGTTAATATAAAAAATGAATTACTTAAAAATGATTGGTGTAGAATTTTCAATAAAATGTTAATAGATGTAGCTAAAATAAAACAAGATCATGACCCAATAGAAAGATGTTTAAATGTTATGTTATTGGTTTCAGACAGTTGTTTAACAATATTTAACAACAGAAATTTGCAGAATACTCTACAAGAATTATATAATAATTATGATAGTTTATCTTCTGAAGAAGTTGATCAGGTTGATTCATTCTCATATTTCACAAACTTAAAACATATTTCCCATGAATTATTGTCCGTAGTTAGTAGCGTTAAAACGGAACTGTGATTATTTTGTACTTTATTTATTAATTTATTAATAAACTTCCTTTAGTATCAAGTGTTTTGATATTCTTTGCTTTTTTGATCTTTGTTGTTTTGATATTCATCGTCGTCTGCCAAATCATTCCTTCCAAATTCTGGCGCAGAGTGAGTTCTTATAGCATCTTTTGTAAACAAAGAAAATCTTGATTCAGAAAACAGGAAATCTTTGTTAGAAGCAATTGTTGTTTTCGATTCTTTGCTTTGATCAGTAATTGTTAAATCGGTTGTGGTTAAATTAACTTCTGTTATTTTGTCCACACTTGTTTTTGATTTTTTTGCGTATTGCAATCGCAAATTAGTTTCCATTTTAATTTTTTCCGCTTTTATTCGTTCAATGTCATTGAAAAGTTTTGAAATTTGGACTTGGTAATTTAGAGTGTCATGAATTAATTGTGTGTTTTGTTTCACTACCTGAAATAATTAAATTCGTGAGAAAAATTAATTACACTAATTACAGGATGCCTGTTTTTTGAGGTTCACCATTGGGATCTCTGAAACTGCAAATTTCCTGCATTAGTAAACCATTTTAAAGATGTATTTTTTTTTTTTCGAAAATGCGTAGGTAATAAGATACCGTGGAATTGGGTGACTTAACTACAACTTTGGTGTTCTTCATTTAATAAAAAATGAAATACTTCAATTTAAAAATAAAAATTGTAGAAATATGCGAAACTACTCAGAAAACAGCATAGCATAATGAATTCAGTTCTCCTATATAAAGGTTATTAAAATATGGCTACCCTAAAAAACTGACACCTGTATATACTTGCGGATATTGTACCTGTAAATATTTTTTATTGCTGGGAGGAATTGGGCTTCTAAATTTATCGCATATGATGAAGTTTATTTCATCTTTACTATTTTCTAATTTTAGTGATAAATCTGATATAATTTTGGCGTTTTCTGTTTGTTCTCGTTTTAACCGGGCCTTCAAACTGTATTTAGTATTCTTCATGCGCAAAAATTTAATACTTAAGTTGTAGTTTGCTTCTAAAGTTTCATGTAAGACTTTCTTCAATTTAGCTATTTCATTTTTTAAATTTTCTATCTCTTTAACTTGTTCTAATTTTTCTTCTGCTATTTTCATCTCTTCTTTATGTTCTTTGCGGATTTTTTTATTAACGCTCATTTCCTTACAATAATATTCTTTTTCTTTTAAGTAGAATGTTCGTTCATCTTCAAGTTGTTGCTTCAAATTAGAATTAATGCGTCTATATTTCTTTATGTCAGTTAACATCCGGTCTTTATCTTTATGAATTGCCATAAGGGCTTGATCTTTTGCAAGAAGTTCTTCTTGCAATTGAGTGATGATTTTTTGCAAAGAATTTAGCGTAGTTTCGTCTTCGGGAGGGGTTTCTTCGTTTACTTCTGTCATTTTTATAATTTGTCATACAACCACTTTAAAGGAATGAGCTTATCAGTCTACATAAATTATTTTAGTTTTTGAAGAATGATTAAATGTTTTTGGCAATACCCTCTGCATGGATTTAGAGGCAAAAATTTGTATTAATCTTATAAATTATATTTCTTGTATCGTAATTGTGACATGTGTCATTTATGTGAAAAACAAAACACAAAAATGTCATTATTTTTTTACCTTGAAGTAGCAGATAAAATTCAGTACATAGCAAAGCAACCAGGTATGTAAACTTAATAAAAATTGTTTTTACATATGCACATTTAAATGTTTTCTTACTAAATTAACCGTTATTTTATAGATATTTATACACCAAGTGAGCTAAGATAATGTTTAGTCATGAAAAGAAAGTTTTGTTAATTTCTTCGAGTGAATAAACATTCTTAGCTCACGTGGTTTATACAATATTTTATTCAATTTTGACGAAATAATAAAAACCATTATATTTAATTTTGACAAAATAAAAAACTAATCAGTTAGTAGGCTATGCATGCATGACAATCGTCGATGATAGACGTCAAGTCATCTATTTAAAAAGCTTTATTGTCTGTCATTTGTGTCGTGGAAAATAATGAAAATGGCTGATAATGTCTGATAAATATTGTGGTGAGTGTTATTGTCGTGCCCGATGTAATTTTAAATGTATTATTTGTTACAGAGTGAGTTAAAATTTTGTGAGAGTGATTTAAAAATTTTTAATTCACTTGTGAATAAAATGTTACTTATAGCTGTTGCTATGGAGATAATAATGACAGTTTAAAACGTCAAAATTGAATAAAATAATTAAAAATATAAAATGTTTAAGAATAGCAAATAAAATATTATTAGCTAATTATTTTATATAAAACTATTATCATTTTCTTATTAAAATTTATCAAAATTATGATATTTTCGTAGTTTTATATATGAATACAGTAGAATCTCAATTATCCGTGTTCTTTTGGATCGAGCATATGACAGATAATTGAAAAACACGGATAATAAAAATGTATTTTCACAATACATATCTTCATATTAATATATGTAGCTGTGTTTCTCTCTTAAAAAAGTTACATAGATGAAAATAATAATAATTAATTACGCTTCATAAAAGTACACACATAGTATGTAAAACATCAGTGGTTCCCAAGCGACCCAACGTTGGGCCGCGAGTAATTTGATTTTTAGATGTTAAAATATCAAACAAACATATTGTGACTATAAGAACTTGCACAATATCTGCATTATATCACGTTGACATAACATGTAAACAATTTTGAAATTTGTATATTATACAAATTTCAATTTTTGAAGTTTGAATTTTAAACATCTCAATCACCTAAGATTTTTATGTGCAGGTCTATTACGTTGAATCATTTTATTGAGTTTTGTCTGATACACACAAAAACACATATTCCCTTTATATATTTTTATATTTTTTAATTCATTCTATTTACTCTTATTCTTCTAATTTGTAATGTTCGAGATTCTTCCAATTCATTGATGAGTTTGGCGGTATTTCTGAAGGGTATATACAATATATGTGTCTGTAATTATAAATATTTAATTAATAATAAAATAAGAAATATTAAATGTACTTCCCAGAAAAAAATCTTCAGTAATGTCTCTAGCTTTTTGACACTCACATTTATCAATCAATTACAAACATTTTAATTTTTCCACTTGTTTTCCATGGGCTGCGAGATAAATTTACAACTTATTATTTTTTATATTTATATGTCTCTATCTTTAACTCTATAGAAGATATAATAATAATTTTAAATGTATCGGATAGATATTTTTATATTCTTTAATATTAGTAATAACAGATTTTTTTTTAAAATAATATTTAGAAGATTTTTTTAAAGAAACTATTACTTCCGGTTGTCCATTTGTTACCAAAATCTAATCAGCTCTTCCCAGGAATGTCAGATTGAGGAAACTGCAGTTAAATATTTTCTAAGTCTTATAGTATTTGAGAAACCGTGGTTCCAACATCCACACACACACACACGGACATCATCGTAAAAATTTTATAATCTGATTATAGGGACCTTAAAACGTGCTTATCCACTAAAATCTGGATATGCGATGTTTAGCATGATTCCAATACCTCTCTTAGGGAGAGGTAAAAAAAGCATATGCAGGTGTCTCTTAAATAGGGGGACATGGCTTAACCACAGATTCCTGAGGCTAAAATAAGACGATTTAACCAAACTTGCTTCTACCGGAAAGTGTACCATTTAGCCAGAATTCTACTTCAAAGTTCTTCGAAAAAAAATTAATTTTGCATATAATAATCGGACGCTTTATTCGATTTAGATGAAATTTGGTATGACAGTTTATATTGTTATAAGTCATCTTTTAAGGTGATACTTATTATTAGTGAACCACTAGTGTATGAAACTTAGGTGTCCCGACATTAATTAGACTGTAACTTTTTAATGGCAATGTCGAAAACGTAAAATTATTTTTATTCAGAAAGATACATTCAATAGTAAACTTTTGTCTCTCTGTATAATTTGTGATATCTCTTACGGTTCACACAGAAAAAAATAAAATCAGAGTGTCTGCACTGCTAAATTTTTAAAATAAATTTAATCTAGCAGTCTATCCAAATGTTAAACAAGTAATTTTTGATGACAGTAACAATTGTTTTACGGGTTGTTAAAAATTTTCTTCGCAATATTCTAAAATTAGTAACATCCGTTTGTTCGGCCTAATAATATTTTACTACCATTATTATAAATAAGACGATTACATATGTCAGCTTACTCCTAAACAAGTTGTGAAGATTGACAACTCGTTACTGTCATTAAAAATTACTTGTTTGACATTTGGTTAGACCGCTAGATTAAATTTATTTAAAAAATTTTGCAGTGCAGACACTCAGATTTTATTTTTTTCTGTGTGAACCGTAAGAGATATCACAAATTACACAGAGAGAGAAAAGTTTACTATTGAATGTATCTTTCTGAATAAAAATAATTTCACGTTTTTGGCGTTGCCATTAAAAAGTTACTGTCTAATTAATGTTGAGACACCTAAGTTTCATACACTAGTGGTTCACTATTAATAACAAGTATCACCTAAAAACATGACTTATAACAATATAAACTGTCATACCAAATTTCATCCAAATCGAATAAAGCGTCCGATTATTATAAGCAAAATTATTATTTTTTTTTCGAAGAACTTTGAAGCAGAATTCTGGCTAAATGGTACACTTTCCGGTAGAAGCAAGTTTGGTTAAATCGTCTTATTTTAGCCTCAGGAATCTGTGGTTAAGCCATGCCCCTCTATTTAAGAGACACCTGTATAAAGGTGTGGAAATAACTACATACTCTTACGGATTCACAAAAGAGCATCATGCACGAACAATTTTTATTCGTAACGGTTAAACCGCTCACGGATAATCGAAATTCTACTACTTTTAAATATAAAAAAATATGAATTTTGTAATATTTTATGATAACATCTGAACTATGATAACAACAAAAATCTTTCCGATGCATTAAGATTTTTTTATATCCTGTTCAAAATCACATTAAAATCTTAATTTTTGCGTCATTAACAACAATTAAGGATTTAAAGATCTGATAGCCGCTCAACAGTCACTAGATGGGAGTTAGTTAACTTGAAAGTTTCACTCAACAATCCTCAGACCTCCGCTAACCGCGTTAGCTGCAACATAGCCGAAGAAAGTGTTATGTGTTAGTGCTGTGCAGTATGTCCTCAGTGTACTGGAACTCCATGGACTTCGACAGTGAGGGAACCCTATCCACGAAGATTTCTTCGACACCAAGAAAATATGTTGATCCATGGGATCTGGAGAATTATGCTTATATAAGAAAGAGGATGGATGCCCATCCGATGAGTTCGACTCCTAGTGCAGCGGGAGAGCCTATGGAGGCATCGTTTTATTATACGCCATTTACTAATGATTATGAAACCTACAAGAGGTCGAATTATGCAGAGAATGATGAGTACACATTCAGAAATGACAGATATGAGTCGAATTATTACCATCAACCCTATAGCGAAAGAGGAGAAGATATTTATGGAATCAGTCCAGATTATTCAGGTAAACATTTTTTTAAATAGTAAAATAGTATTTTTTTTTTAAATAGTAAATAAGATTAACTCAGTAAGAAACTAATCGTTTCTTGTAGCGAGTGTTGACAATTTGCGAATGTAGTTTATATTTATACTGCAGTATATTAAATTAATATGAATTAACTAAAATTTAAATAGTGAAACTATAAATCAGTTTAGGCACTATTTAAATTAAAGTACTGACTATAGGTTCCTAATAATTTTATTCTAATACAACAAAATAATAAATATAAATTGAAATATTCAATTTATAAATAATACTATACTTTGTTTTTACCTCTTGCTAAGAGAGGTATTGGATTCATGTTAAAATTCGCATATTCAGATTTTAGTGAATAAGCACGATTTAAGGTCCCTAGAATCCGATTATAACATTTTTAAAATGATGTCTGCGTGTGTATGTGTGGATGTTGAGAGACGATTCCTCAAAAACTATAAGACTTAAGACCTGTTTAACTATGAATTCCTCAATCTGACATTCCTGGGAAGAGCTGAAAAGGTTTTGGTAACAATTGGACAACCGAAAGTAGCAGTTTCTAAAAAAATATTCTTCTAAATATTATGTTTTGAAAATTTTTAACATTACTAATATTGAAGAATATAAAATTCTACATCTGATACATTTAAAATTTTTATTATATCTTCTATAAATTTAGAGATAAAGACGCTATAATATATAGAATAACGGGATGTGATAAGTCGAATAGGCTAAACTACACTAAGGAAACCAGTTGACAAATTCAAATGTTTATAACATAATTTGTAAAGGACAGTTGTCAGTGTCAAAAATCAAAAGTTTTAGTTACATTCTGAAGGCTTTTTCTGGGAAGTACATTTAATCTTTAATGTTTTTATTAATTAAATATTTAAAATTAAAGATAACATGTAAATATCTGTTAGAAATACCGCCAAACTTGTTAATGAATTGGAAGAATCTCTGACATTTAGGAACTTCCTCATACAATGAAAAATATATATAATTAGAATTATATGTGTGCAGAAGACATGGTCAATACAATAAAAAAACAATATTTTGGTAAGGTTCTGTAATTTTTATGTTATAAAACGATGGTTCGATAGCGAAGTACAATACAATACTTATATAACATAAAATGGAAATGGCGAGAGGTATTGTGCTGACCACAACAGATTTTTAACCAGGAGGAGTAAATGTGCAGTGTTTTAGCACTGTCAATCGTTTATGGATTAATTTAAAGAAAAATATTTCAAATAAAAATTGTGTACAATTTATATTTTTATAACTTGTACGGAACTAGAGTGAAATTATAAAAGTTGAAATTTTTAGTTGGCTTGACAGGAAATTGGTGCTCTATGGTGACTTGTTAATTGTGGTAAAATTCAAAGCCAAGTATAATTACCAAATAAAAGAAAACCTAAAAGTTGTCTACAAGTTTTTTTTTACCTGTGGCAATAAATTGAAATAATAGTTTTTACAAACTATTTTTTATTCCCATATACTGATAGGAACTGAAACTACTTAGATCAGCAGAAGTGTTTATATTATTTTGCAATTTGCATAATTATTAAACGAAAATATTATGGCGTTTGAGCGTTCAGCCAATTTTCTTTGCATTTTAATGCAAAGAAGAGGATACATCCTTGCAAATTATCTATAATTTATGAAGAAATCGAACTAGTTAGGGAGTTAAGTACAGTGGTACTATTATTTAATAGTTATTTATGCAATAATTGACTTTTTTGCAAGCATTGGTTACAAAATTTTTCAACGATCATGTGTTATTAAACAACTGTATACGAAATTAGAAAATATCTTGGTTGCTGTGAAATATTTATTCATTCTTATAATTGATGTGAAATGTAACTGTCAACGTCAAGTAAGCAGATGTTTTCTTAATACTTATATTTGTGCACAAATTTTATTCAACGTTGTAATGTGAAATAAAAAAAAAACTACATAATTTAAATCTCCAAATGTAATCTTTTTGTCTACTTTTTCGTAAAAAAATAGGTATCAAAAAATCCATAATTTTTATCTCGGTAGGAGAGGTACTAGATTTAAGCTAAAAATCGCATATCCAGATTTTAGTGAATAAGCACGTTTTATGGTTACTAGTATCCGGTTTTAACATTTTAACAATGTCTGTGTGTGTATGAATGTGTGCATGTATGTGTGTGCGTGTGTGTGTGTGTGTGTGTGTGTGTGTGTGTGTGTGTGTGTGTGTCTGGATGTTAGAGAAACAGTTTTTCAAAAGACTAAAGACCAATTTAACTACGTATTCCTCAATCTGACATTAATAGTTTAAAAAAAATCTTCTAAATTTTATTATTTTTGGAAATTTATGTTAATTACAAATATTAAAATATATAAAATTCTCTATCCGATACAGTGAACATTTTTATATCTTCTATAGATTTAGAGATAGAGAATTATAAATATATAAAATAATCCGTCGTAATGAATCCCACAGCCCAGATAACTCCATGGTAACCAGTTGGAAAATTAAAATGTTTCTAATTGACAGGAAAATGTCAGATCCACATTTTTTTGGAAAGCGCCTCTAACGGCAAAGCATTGAAATCAAGGTAAACTCTACACTCTAGCCATCGTTTTAGTTGAATAATCGAATGATCTTCAATATTAACAAACAAAAAAGTTGCCCCAGACACATCTTCTGGTTTTAAACTCATTTTTATTAAACACAACGTACAAATCACAATAAAGAATTAGGTTTAACCAGGGATGGTAACAGAAACCGGAACCGAAACCATTAACCGAAAAATACCGGAAAAATATGATAACCAAAACCGAAACCTGTACCGAAATTCGAAACAGATATAAAACCGGAACCGAAAGCGAAACCCTTTTTTATTTATCGGTTAACCGCATTATAAACAAGTCTCTTGTTAGTTGTTAAATATTGTAATTTTTTATTATTAAAATACTTATGTATAAAAAGTATAAACATATATTTTTTTTTGTCGCAACATATTTCAATTTTCAACGTAGTACCTCAATTGGATGGCGCTTGAAATCCGTTACATGTTACATTTACATTGGCATTTAACATGGGAAATTAGAATATTTTGAACATTTGCTTCCCATTAAAATTGATTGTTATAAAACTGTGTACACATGTTTGTGGACACTTTTTGCATCTTTATAATAATTAATTGTTCAATCAAATTTAATAATATTATTATTCTCGTAAATTACTTTTGCAAAACCGAAACCCTTTTAGTAAAACCGGTATACCAAAACCGATTGCTGTATAAAAACCGAAACCCAAATCAAAACCGAATTTTTATTTTCACGATGACCGAAATCGTAACCCAAACCGATATTTTTACGGTTACCATCCCTGGGTTTAACACTGAATAACAGATGCGAACACAATGACAGATGACAGATAGGAACAGGGAACGGGACGTAAGACAACGGGGAGAGGTTTGTTAGGATGCATGATCTTCTATTTCTCTCTTGCAGTGACGTCAATTTTGTGTCTATTGAAAATTATAGATACATATGAGGGGGTTAGAGCCAGACCGGACCAAGTACCCTGTAACAAGTTTTGAGAAAAAAGGAGTTAAAGTTTAAGTAATATAGTAAAATAATGGATAGGAATGTAGGGCTGGCGGTGATTGCAGCGTATTTATAAATGTTATAGAATAATTTTATTACTAAATATTTACTTATTTAGTGAAAAATATATGAATTAAGTAATAAAAAACAATAGTAGTCCATTCTATTAAATCAGATATTGATAGTTAGTCCAAATTTTTTTCACATAGTCCAATATATTTGTTAGAAAAAAGCAGTTGGTTCATTTTAGTTTTTATTATAATAAGCTTATTTGTTACAAAAATCTAGTAAAACGCAAAATTATCTTATGTTTTAAACAAAATTAAATAAAATTTCAAATATGCATATTGTTCATATTTTTATCTCATCTTCTGAAGATTCCCCTTCTTTTGCTTCTTTTATGTTTTCATAAATTTTATAAAAAATTGGTGGTATAAATTCCATCAAACTTTTTAAATCTTTTATCTTTGCAGTTGATAATCCTACGCCATCAGGATTTAAAATTGGAAGAGATATTGAACCTAGAGATACGGGGCGCCCTTTTATTCTTTTCTTTACACACAACGTTTTGTATTCTTCAAGTTCGTTATGGGAGTATTTAAATTTTATTATAAAGGGTTCATCCTTGTTAACTTGTATATTAACTATTTTAAGCCATTCTACTTTGTGGCCTTCTGTATCTAATTTCCTGTGCGTGATGTGGTGTAAAAGTTTTTTAAAATTTTTTAAATCGTTTAAAGACAACTCCTTTACTTTAAACGGATTTTCACTTTTAACTATATTCAATGAATTTTACAATGAACTTAGTCCACGTAATGCCTCGACTTGGTTCACTTTACTAAAATGAACCCGTTTGAAGAAGAAATCATGACTTGGTCCACATGAGGTTGCTGTTCAAATCAGTTAGTCCATTATTATCTACAGATCCTTTAGTTAGTCCACTTTATCAAAAGTAAAAATAAGCTTACAAAAGTTAGTCAAAATATAATAGTAAAATAGCGGGAACATTTGAAATGATAGAAGTTAGTCCATTATACCAAAAAATGCAGCGTATTTCTTTTAGTAGACATAGTCCAAAAACAGAAAATCGTCGAAAATCGACTTGGTCCGGTCTGGCTCTAATCCCCTCATATATTACATATACGCATCAGAAATACCGCCAATCTCGTCAATTATGGAAATGGCGAGAGGGTTTGTGTTGGTCACAACAGATTTTTATTTTATGCGATATAAAATTCGAAATATTTTTTTCCCCGAATTGAACTCAGGTCGTGAAAACCACAATCAGTTCTTAACACTCTCTACAAACTGTTCCACAAATATTGTTTTTATTTTTTAAGATAATAGCGTACTTTTACTTTAAAACTGCTATAGTAATACGGACCACTATTATTTTTAAAGCAATTGTATAATTTTATTTTATATTGTTTTTTATTATACATGCACCATAATCGCTCTTTAAAACACGCAAAAGCGTGCGTAAATCGACCATTAAAACACGCTAAATTTTTGAGTTACCTAGGTAACGAAAAATGACAAATATGTATAACACCTAAAACAATGAAAAAAAAATATTGACTTGTTGACAGTTGACTTAATGTAAACAATACCAATAATTGCTAACTGTCAAAAATCAAAACCGTATGATTTGCAATAATTTTCATGTTTTAAATGGTTATGGTGCATTTACAATAAAAAATAGCCTATGATACACGTGTATAAGCTAGCCTTTAAAGCACTACGACATTAAAGCCACTCCGCTACGCGTCGTGGCTTTAAACTTGTCGTGCGTGCTTTAAAGGCTAGTTTATACACCTGTATCATAATATACTATTTTATGTTAATGTTTCTTTTAATGAATGAAAATAAATATCATCAATATGCAAACGAATGATTCTTAAACAAACAAGATTGAACTAACAAAATTTTCAAAATAGGAATCAAAAATTAAATTAAAGATTCTACAGTTTACCTTGAATTGCGCACCTACTATTAATTGTTGCAAAATTTCGTAATTGTGAAGAAATGAATTCTTCCTTACATGCGATGTAAACAATGAAATAATTATCAAGTCAAGGATCGTATTAATCATTAAATTAAACATATGGGCACATGTAAACGTACAAATCCATAAATCATAATTTCCAAAACCCTGAAATTAAATTTTACGAATTTCAAAACTATAATTGCTATTTTTAAAACAGTAGCTACTTAATTTTCAAATTCTTAGTTAATTGCAATTGTCATTCAAATTTTTAGAGGAAGTAGTTAAAATTTCGCAATTTTTACTATCAAATTAATAATAATCTGCAAATCACAACTCAAAACTACTTAATTAAAATATTCTGCAATCTTACTGCAGTGTACAAGGTTAATAATCACCATATAAGTTCCGAATTGTGAAAATTAGACGGAAAACGAAATTTAGCAAAGAGGACGCTTATTTGTTTAT
Source organism: Ophonus ardosiacus (assembly GCA_943142095.1). Classification (NCBI taxonomy): domain Eukaryota; kingdom Metazoa; phylum Arthropoda; class Insecta; order Coleoptera; family Carabidae; genus Ophonus; species Ophonus ardosiacus. The sequence continues at coordinate 7,873,207 of OW964823.1, read as the reverse complement.
GGTAATAATGTTTACAGTGTGGATGCTTGTACATATTTAATTATTAACCTCACAAAATGAACCAAGGATGCTAGTTTCACTGATTTTATCAACATTTCATTCAATATTCAAGAGAAAAAGTTTTTACAGTAATTATAAATTTACATTACTTATCTACAATCTATTTGAGTAGTGAGTAGTGATCTCTGCATTATTATGGACTGGAAACTTAGTTTGTTTTTGTCACAATAGTAATTTACGTAACAAGACCTGAAAGTGATACTTTACTGGGTGAGCAAGCATATTCCAGAGCGAGCCGTAAGCGAGCTTTGGAAGCTTGTGAGCCCAGTATTGGGCTTCCAAATTATCAAGAGATGGCGCTGACGTCAAACGTCAAAATTCAAACGAATGGTACATTTTTCGCTGGCTTCCATAGGCGTACAATTGGTGTGAGACTAATTTTCGTAGTTTTTAATTTAATTTCGGATTTAGTATAGTGTTTGTTTGTTAATTTCGGTAGAATTGTGTTTGATCTTTCTTGTAGTAACAAATTTAGTGATAGTTTTAATAATATTTTAGTTAATAGGGTTAATTTTAGTAAGTATTTGTAGGTTAAGAGTATTTTAGTCATATTTTAATTAACAGTATATTAGTTTTTTAATAAAAAAACATTTGATTTCCTTTATTTATATTGTATTTCATTGCCGTAGTTGTCTATATATTAATTTCTATCTTCATAGCTTTACTTTTATTTCATTGTTTTTCTTTCATAATGAACAATTTTCTTTGCTTAGATTTAGATACTACAAATTTGTAGATTTGGGAATTGTAGTGTATCATCTAGAAATATGGTGGAAGGCCAGCAAGTAATAAATAGTGGCCACATAATATTATGTGGTAAATATTTTCGGAGAAAATTCCATCGTAACTTTAACCTATAAATTGCATATCTCCTAATTTGTTCATTAATTTTTTAAAAATCAAAAACTTACCTGTTATTTTAGCAGTAATTCAGATCCTACTAAGAATAAAACAATAATAGCCGAAGATAAAAGCGTATTAAAATTCGTATACAAGTAAATACAATCCCTGAATAAAACAACCTTCTTTGTACATGTACACTTCACTCAGTTCAGAAATCTGCCACCAGTGGCGCATTGTAATATTGGAAGCCCAATAGACTAGTGGTGGGATCCGGATCCGGATAGTTTCGGTTTCGGATCCAAAAATATCCGGATATCCGGATAATTGATTGAACTATCCGGATCTGAGTATCGGATTTTGGATCCGGGTATGGAGTTTCAAAACCAAATAAATCTGATTATGAAATAAATAATCCACAATAAATTTTTGTTTGATATAGTTAATAGAATTGGATCCAGAATTAAAATTCTGATCCGGATCCGTAAACAACACATCGAATCCGGATCCAGATCCGAATCCAAAAGGGATCCGGACTCAAATCTGGATCCGGATCCAAATAAGGATCCGGATCCAAATCAGAATTAAATTTACGGATATCCGCTTCAATATCCGAACATCGGATATTCGAGGAACCGGATATTTTGAGATCCGGGTACTCGGATCCAAGTTTTGTCGGATCCTCACAGCACTAGTATAGACACTTTCAGGTCATGTTGGGTACAATATTTTTTTTGCGATCCTGAAACAAGAATAAAAAAGTATTATTTTATTTTTTACTGCGAGCAAATAAGATATAAATAAACAACTGATCTCCATGGAAACATTTAGCTTTACCGGTCCCGGGATCGGTAAAGTACTTTCCGATCCCTTATAGACAACTTTCCGAGCTAGCTCAGCAAAGAAGGACTTTCCGGTCTAAATAGTGATCAGAAAGAGCTCATTTTCTGGGCGATCGCGAAAAAAAAAATTGTGCAACCCACTGCAACCCTCAAGATGCGAAATTTCCAGTGACTCTCAAAATTTTATAATATACGAAATTTTTATTTAAACAGAGCTGTAGTGGAGGGTATGCGGCCTTATTATTATTATTATTATTATTATTATTATTATTATTATTAATTTTAATAAAATTTAAAAAAAAGAAACCAATGGTCCATTGGACACATCTTATGAGATTAATAATTTAATAAGTATACTGATATGATATCTCTTAGACACATATTATGAAATATAAGGTAGAAGGTAGTTTTCGTAAATCATTTTCATAAACTGGTTAAAGCATATTGTTATGTAAAACATATATTAAATAACATTTATATAAACATGTGAACAAATTATAGTATATGCCAAAAAAAAAAACAAATTTCTTAATGAATATTCATACCATTAAAGTTTGCTGAGCTATTTAAACTTGCGTAACTTCTCCGTCTCACTTAATTTGTTTTTAGTTGTTTTTGAAATCGATCACTCTTACCTTTCTAATTAATAATTGCATCCGTTGATCGTTTAATGATTGATTAAAATAAGAAAATTGTTACAGATACTTCTTTAACCATAAAATATCTGCATTTTTTTATCTAAACATCCAGAGTGAAAATTTTTAACGCAAGGTGCGTTTTCTAGATGAATGGAAAGAATCTATAAACTTAAACTTTCATCTTGATTAATTTATTATGATGATCAGTCAATTCAAGCGTAAAGTATGACACACATTTTTATGTACAAAATGACCATTTTTAAACATGTATTACAGTAAATTCAAAATAATTGTAAAGGCGAATCTCAATTATTTATATAATAAGATAAACAGTTCTCGTTCCCGAGAAAGAAGAATTAGATCATTTTTCTTAACTGTATTTTAAAATATACCTATACAGTTGCATATTTTTCAAAGAGCACGTACCTAATACTTTTAATAAAAGAACAGAATTTATATAAAAATCAGACACGAATACTTATTAAGTTTATATTCACTTGTAAAGAAACAAAAACAAATAAACATTGTTTTTTCGGATGCTTTACATCTTAAAATTCATTATTTAAATGAGTAAAGGCTTGTTTATGATGGATTTAATTTATAAATATAGATTTATGAATTTAGATTTATAAATTAATCCAATCAAATAAATGATAATATTGAATGATTTGGTTTTCTTGTCATTTATAGTGAATATCCATTATGACTATTATTAACTACTTTTTGACGTACTTTTTAAACTGTCAATAACTATGACTTAATTTCTTTATTTAGTTACTTGTTGCTATGAATTTGAAAGAAAACTGTGTTTTATTTTAAAATAAAATTTCAAGTATAAAAATTTGTATATCTGAAGCGTACATTACACGATGAAGTTTTTCTTTTAAGTGTTTTGAAAAGTTTTCTCTCTCGCACAATGACATGAGTGTAAGAGAGATAAATGAATAGACTTTTCACGAAAAACTTTTAAAGGAAAACTGGAATATGCGCTACTTTGTCTTAAAAGTCCCTAAAAGTTTTGACTGTCATTAATTAACAAATGTCATTTGTGTATATATATATTTGATGTATACAAATAGTGTTACAAATGATTAATATTGAACTGAAAAATAGCAAAATAGGGTAGAGAAGTAATTGAATGGCTATATGCGAAAAATTCAAGTGATGAAAATTTACAATTTAATATAGGTATAACTTAAATTTTGACACTTGGATATTTTAATTCATGCAAAACTTGATCGTGTAAATATACTTGTAAGGTCACTTATAAAGATACTTCATCGTGTAATCCACGCTTAAATTGCAAATCTAAATGCATCATAAACCAGCAAATACTGATCAGCATTTTATATTACAAAATTTAAATTTATAAATCTTAGGGCCGGTCTTATAAAACTATTTAATCAACAGTTAAAATTTAGTTATCTACTAAACTAATTTAACTGAAGATTTGGGTATTATAAAAGTTTAATGACAAGTAAATCGACCTATTAAAGTAACTGCGGAATTTCATGCTATTACATTTAAATCAGTTGTTAAAGAAACGTCAAACTGTATTTTTTTTTTTTTTTTGTTATGTTTATTTTAAAACAATTGAAATAGGGAACTATTTACTTTTTAACATTTTTTTAAGAAATGTCTGTGTCGAGTTTGTCATCTTTAGAGTCTGTATCATCAGTGTCCTCGGATTCATAAACAGATAATGATGATGTATTTATATTTGCACGAGGTAGGCTTCCAAAATTGTTCCGAAACAGGACAAATCCATATGAAATATATGATGACAATGGCTCGTACCACGATCACGGTTTTAACTAAAACACTGTTTTAAGAAATGTCAAATTTCATTATTTAATGATGATAATAAATACTATGAAATTTATCAAAATATGATTTTAAAGCAGAACATAGTTTGTATTCAAACAAATATTTTTAAATAAATTGTTCTTCTAACATAAGGGTGAAGTTACATTTTGAAATTTGAATGTGATATTTCTTAAAACAGCGTTTTTGTTAAAACCATGATCGCGGTATGAGCCATGAGTTTAAAAAGAGATTTCGATTGTCAAAACAATGTATGTTACACATATTGGGACAGATTGAAGGAAATATAAGACTACTAACATTAAGAAATATGTCAATTTCCGCAATGAATCAGCTAGTAATAAACTTACGATTTTACGCAACCGGGTCGTTGCAAATTATATGAAAATAATCTTCAACAATATCTAATAGGTTATATTTTTCAATATCAATATGATTTTTCCCACGATCACGTTTCCAACTGTCAAATCAACTGATTTACGTTTATAACGAATATGAAAATAGAAACTTTTCACAAAACCACAAACACACTACTAAAATTTAATTAAAAGTTATTTGATAGTGAGATTAGTTTTATAATATCCATTTCTTTTTTAATGGTCCATTTAATTTACTTGTGCAGTAACTAACTAAGGATTAATTTATTGTTTATAAGACCGGCCCTAAATCTATAAATTAAATCCATCATTAACAAGCCCTAAGATGTAAATTGTATAATTCTTCTTGGTTTTATTTTTAACGACAATTTATTTTTATGTTAAATCTTTCCATAATTGATTCTAATTAAATGTATAATTAGCTCATTTAATTTTAATGAGTTGTTTTACATATTCTGTCTTATTTACATTAAGGTAAAAATAAAATGATTTGTTTACTTGAAACTACCATTACTTATTAGTGCAACGACTCGTTAGACAACTTATCAGTTAGACAAATAAAGAAATAAAAGAGAAAGTGAAATGTTTCGAATATTTTATGCATCTTTTTCTTTAATTTATTCCAAAACTGTAGAAATGTAAAGAAAAAAAAAACTTGCTTTTGCATCTGTAATCATGAAGATGAATATACATTTTTAAATTAATTTTTTTCATATATAAAAATATAATTTACATATTTTCCAATCCCTACATTTATACAGCTTTGTAATTATTAATAACTAGATTTCTACATTACAAAAATAGAAACTACAATATTAAATACCTATAAATTTAAATTTTCATTTTTCACAATTTCCTTTTGTATTTATTTAGCAACGAAATCATTGTTTATATACTTCTTTAATAATTAATTGTTAATCAGTTGATCAGCTATTGTATTGCAGACTAATAATATGTGTTAAGAAAGTGTGAATCCCAATACAATAATAATATCATTAAACAGTTAACATTGAGAACAGCCTTGTTTGTCGTACGTTATACTGGGTCAGAAGATACGCTTCTTGGTGTCAAATTATAATAATAGTTATTTATGTATAAAAACACTGAAGTTCTATTTTTTATCACGAATATGTCGGCTCCGGCGGCTCAATGGTTAGAGCAACGCCTTTTAACTACTTCTAAATTCAATCAAAACATTAACATTTTTAAACTTAAACTTGTAAATATTGTATACAAAGTGGTTGATTTTTCATTCTCCAGCTTATATCTTCTGAAATATTAAAGATACAAGAAAAAGATATATAGAAAAGTTATTTGATACAATCTGGTCTATAATTTAGAATAAACAATTTTTTTCCAAGGCCTACCAATTTTCCAGAAAAATATTTAACTTTGATTTTTTAAATGGAACACCCTATATATTTTTACGGAATAAAATTCTAAATAAATTTCTCTTTACAGTGATGTATAACAAGTACGGGTTTACCTTTAAATTATGTATAATAAAGCAAATAGAAATACGATAAAAGTAGCTGTGATATTCTATTGTTTATACCAGTAACATCTGTCATAAATAAAAGTATTAATAATTTTGTAAATCATCAATGCTAGTAATTCTATTACTTGCTTTATTAGACATAATTTTATTCAAAGGAAAACCCCTACGTAGCCAATGTTCATGTGTGACAGAAGTTACAGGTATAAACAATAGAATATCATAGCTTACTTTTATCATATTTCTATTTGCTTTATAGAACATAATTTAAAGGTAAATTCTTACTTGTTACACATCATTGTAAAGAGAAATTTTTTAATAATCTTATTCTGTCAAAATATACAGGTGTTCCATCTAAAAAATTAAAGTGAAACATTTTTCCAAAAAATTGGTAGGCCTTGGAAAAAAATTGTTTATGCTAAATTATAGATCAGGTTGTATTAAACAACTTTTGTATTTAACTTTTTTTGTATCTTTAATATTTCAGAAGATATAAGCTGGACAACGAAAAATCAACTACCCTGTATAAATAGGATTAGTCAGTTTACTTATTTTATATTTAGTTTGTAGGTTTTATGTATATAATTATTTAGAAATATAAAACAATAGTATTTAGGTTAAAATAAATAATAGCTAAATAGTAATTATAATCCAAATAATATAAAAATGTAAATATTTAAAATTAATTATTTAAAACTATAAATGTTTATATAATTATCATCATCTAGTAATGTATTGTAGAATATAGGAATTAGATATAACCTCAAATGTAAAAATATGTATATATATTATAATCAAGAAAAGAATAAAATAACTTGTTCACCTTTTAGTCATGAGTGTGCTCGGGGTTCTGGGTTCGAATCCCACTAAGGCATGGATGTTTGTGTATGTTGAGAGTTGAGGAAAATAAATCACATGAAAGATAAAAATCTGTTATGGTCAGCACAATACCTCTCGCCATTTCCATTTTATGTTATACAGGCTGTTAACAAATAAGTATCACAAATTATGAGGGCATATAATACTGACCAAAATGAGTAAAAAAAGCTTAATCAACATGGGTCCGATCTCAATAGTTTACGAGATATAAGGCAATGAAAAATGAGTTTTTTCGGTGTTTACATCTACTATCTCGAAAACTGTAAGACTTTGATTAAATGAGACATTTTGTTTACCTTTTAGAGGTCATCATAGATGTGTTTCTGTTTTTCAAAAAAAATCGAATAATTGTATTAACACAAAAGTTGTGGCGACCATTTATTTTTCATATAACTTCGTAACTGTTAGAAAGTAAAAAAAAAATGTTTTATATAAAATGTTATTGTTTTTTTATAGTCTATTTACTGGCATACACAAAATTTTGTTCGACCACTATCTTAGTTAGTTTTTCTTCGATTCTAATACAAAATGGCCTCTTTCTCAAAAACGGTTGAAGATCGGACCCATGTTGATTAAACTTGTTTTACTCATTTTGGTCAGTACTCTATGCCCTCATAATTTGTGACACTTATTTTTTAACACCCTGTATAAGTATTGTATTGCACTTCGCTATTTAAATTAATAAAAATTAAATAGCGGGAGGTATTGTGTTGACCACATCAGATTTTTTGTTTCTGATATAATAATTTGTTTTAGTATCATTTGTTATTATTTTCTGGCTGAAAGGTGTTGCATTATTGTTTAATTTATTACAACTCTTTCTTGACGCGTTGAAATAATACGAGTACATTTTTACACACGTATAACATAACCTATAGGTTGTAATATTATACACATATAAGTATTTTACTATCCTTTCTCTTTTCTCTTATCTTTTTAAAAATAAAATCGTTGTTTGAGAAATGTAATAATAAAATTACAATTGTTCTTATATAATATGTTGGTGAATGTTGCAAATATAAGCAATCATGTCTTGTTTTCTCGTTTTAAAATATTTTTAAATGTTATGTTTATATCCCGTAAAATTGTTTCTGTTCCATTTCATGTCTGTTTAAATATTTGTATGTTAATTAAAATATTTATTTATGTTTTATTGTACAAATCACTTTGGAAGACAAATTAGCGAAATGGTTTATTACATATTATCACGATTAAAGTATAAAATTTGATCCAAATAGTTACGTTGATTTTTTTTTGTAAAATGAAATAATTCTTAATTTTATCAATTCAGGAAATACTGAAAAAATATCAAAAGAATTGAAATCGTATGTTCCTTTCCATATAACTATTACTGTATTTACTATTTTCTTTTTAAAATGTCACCATTATTAATTTGATGTGATTAGTTTTTTGACAGTGACATTAACCTGTCAGTTACATACATTTGAAATATGAACTATGTAACAAAGGAATTGTGTTTATCAAAGGCTCTGGGATTTATAAAAAAAAAAATATTTTTTAAATTTACCTGTAAAATATATAGAAAAAGTATTAATATATTCCTGTAGAAAATTCAATAATCTTTAATTTTTATAATTACATAAAATGCGAAAAAATGGCTTTCACAATATTGATTTCTTTCCATACTAGAATAGGGTCGAAAAACAAGGTTTCAAAATTTTCTAACTGATAGTATTTGACTTAGAGCGGAGACAAAATCCATACACACACATACACACACACATATATATATATATATATATATATATATATATATATATATATATATACAGGGTGTAAATTTTAAAACGGGTCATAGGGCTATAACATAGAAAAACCGTTTTTTAGGCGCCAAAAGTTTCTATATTAATTTATTGCAAAAATAATTAGTGCATATTATAAAGAAAAAAATTACGAATTTTTTGATACCAAACACATTAAATTTTTGTTTCATATAAAACCAGAAAATAAATTTAAAAATTTGCACAATTAAGAAAAAATATTATTAGCCTTGAAACTGACAGAAACAAAACAAAACTATTTTTGACTTAAGACTGTCATTGATAAACTTTTTTTGGACATTATTTGTTAAATTATTATTATTTTCGTTTTATTAACAAGAAATCATGGATAATTTGTCCCAAGAAGAAAAATTACAAAATATTTTTCCCTTGTAGTTCCCAGTTTTTCTCGTTTCTTATAACTTATTTGTTATTACATGTAGATCATCTTTAATTTGTAAATACCTATTACGATAAATATTGTTCCTTAAATAAATATCCTAGTGTTTTCTTTATTTTATGTTATTTTATATTATTTCATAAATTAATAACTTTAATCTTTAATTGTCCCATTGTCCCCTATCGCCCTATATCATGTTATTAAAAGATGACAATGTTTTGTTACTGTCAGTTTCATGGCTATTGTTATTTTTTCTTAATAGACACTTACAAAATTGACGTCACTGCAAGAGAGAGATAGAAGATCATGCATACAAACAAACCTACCCTCGTTGTCTTGCGTCCCGTTCCCTGTTCCTATCTGTCATTGTGTTTGCATCTGTTATTCAGTGTTAAACCTAATTCTTTATTATGATGTGTACGTTGTGTTTAATAAAAATGAGTTTCAAACCAAATGTGTCTGGGGCAACTTTTTTGTTTGATAATATTGAAGATCATTCGATTATTCAACTAAAACGATGGCTAGAGTGTAAAGTCTACGGCTGATGATAGGTCTTTGTTTGTACGGGGTAACCATAGCAACCTTGATTTCTATGCTTCGTCGTTAGAGGCGCTCGTGCAAATTGCAATTTTGTAAGTGTCTATTGTACAAATTTTTAAATTTATTATCTGGCTTTATATGAAACAGAAATGTAATGTGTTTGGTATTAAAAAAATCGTAATTTTTTTCTTTATAATATGCACTAATTCTTTTTTCAATAAATTGATATAAAAACTTTTGGCGTCTAAAAAACTGTTTTCCTATGTTATAGCCCTATGACCCGTTTTAAAATTTACACCCTGTATATATACATACAGAAATCATCGTGAAAATGTTAAAATAAAAGGGTAGCGAGAGGTAAAAAGATCCCCATAAAATCTGGGGATCTTTTCAGAATTGTATTGCCAACTGCATAATTTCTTTTTGATCACTCTGTACGCTCTGTACTTTACTCAGTAGTATTTTACGATTTTTATATAAATTTGTTGTATTTTGATTGTGGTTTATGAGCCCATTATGAAATAGGTAGCAGAAAAAATAATTTATTCAATTATCCAACAATCATTCACCGTTGAATTCCTGCCTGATACAATTACATAAATAACCGAGATAATAACAAGTTCCAGTTACTAGCAACGTCCTTAGTTATAAATATATATCTCTCAACCTCTCTGAACATATAATAAAACATCATATGATTGAGATGTACTAATTAAAACAAACAAATGACTGCTCGATGTCATGTAATGGCTGTGTTGCGGTGTGGAAGACCTCAGTGAAAAATGAAAACATAAAAAACAAGGAAGTTCGCTTTACAGTTGAATAAAACAGCGAAAATAAATACTAGAAATGTACGTTGAGGTAATTAACTTTTTAAAAGTTGGAAAGAAAGTGTAGCAATTTTATAAATTTATTTAGTGGATTTCAACGTAAATAAATATGTTTTCTCTTGGAACACGCGAAGTAAAATTATCACAATTGAAGCATGTAAGTTCATACGTGCCAAAAAATAAAAATCTGTTGTGGCCAACACAATACCTCTCGCCATTTTCATATTAGGCTATATAAGTATTGTATTTCACATTTCTGGTACACACAAAAAATTCTAATTACATCTATTCTTTACTTTTCAATTCATTCTATGTAGAAGTTTCCTCCTACTCTCCTAAATGTTCGAAATTCTTCCAATTCATTGACGAGATTGGCGGTATTTCTAAAGGGTATATGATGAATTATATGTAAGTAAGCGCGTGTTTAGTTGACACTGATACTGTACATACTTTAGCTGACAAATAAATCCCCTTTCTTTTCATTACAATTTTAGATGTTGAAGGAGTCTTGTCCTCGTTAGAACAACACCATATTATATTACTATTACATTTCGACTTATCCATGTACGAATTCTATATCTATCTATAATTTTAAATATTTAATTAATGATAAAATAAGAAATATTAAATGTACTTCCCAGAAAAAGTCTTCAGTAATGGATCTGGATTTTTGACACTGACATTTATGTCAATTACAAACATTTTAATTTTTGTACTGGTTTCCATAGGCTGATTGATTCATTGTACAATGGATTATTTTATATACATATTTATAATTCAGCCTATCTCTAATAAATTAGCAGCGTTTAACTTTTTAATTAATAGACTGACCAAATTTCCGTTAAACAAAACACGTTTTGAAAATGAATTGAAATATGTTAAAGAAATAGCTAAATATAATGGATTCCCGGTTAAAATTATAAATAAACTAGTCCATAAATTAAAAATCGTCAATCCGTATTAGATTTCACAACTTTAACGCCAACTAATAATAAAAATAATAATAAATATATAACATTACCATATGATAATGCCACCAAAGGTTTAAACAAAATTTTTAAAAATCAAAATTTAACGGTAACTTATAAATCAAATAACACCATTAAATCATTATTAGGTAACCCTAAAGATAAAATAGATAATAATAAAAAATCCGGTGTTTATAAAATTGACTGTAAAGATTGTAATAAAGTTTATATCGGGCAAACTAAAAGACAAATTGATACTCGGTTTAAAGAACATTTCTATCATTTAAAAAGCGGTAATCCTGATAAATCTAGCGCAGCACAACGTATGTTTATTAATAATCATAAAATTGACAATTCTAATATAAAATTATTGAAACAAGTTGATAATAATAGATATTTAGACGCACACGAGAGTTTGATAATACATAAATTTAGAGATAAATTAATGATCGCGGACCTAGGTCCCATCCCAAATTCTAAATTATATGAGTTAATATAAGACAGTTACTTTGTTTAATCTTAGTTACCCAATTAGGTATCCACTCACCTTTGACTCCTGTCCCTATATAATCCTAGTTATCTCCCTTATTCCTCAGAGCTGTTTTGACCTCTGGCATGGTTTACATGCTGAGTAATCTTAACTTCTCTATGTTTACTTTGTAGTTTCTACTGATGATGAGAACTTAGTTCTCGAAATACGTATATACGAGTAGTTTTTAAATTTATTGTTAAGGTTAAGGGGTTTTTTCTTTAGTTATAACTTTACCTTAAGACTCCATTTTAGTTTTATAATATCTCTAAATCTATAGAAGACATAATAAAAATGTATTGGATGGAGAATTTAATGCTCTTTAATATTTGTAATAACATAAATTTCCAAAAAATTATATTTAAATTTTTTTACTACTTCCGGTTGACATTATTCAGGGCATATAAATTTAGAATTTAGATATTAGGGTGTTAAAAGAGTAAAATTGGACACAACCTAAACATGTCGGTAAAACGTTGTCTATCTAAGTTGTTTTGTGCCTTAGCACCAAAAAACTGGTAAAGAGAGTAAGAATCTGCGTTTTTATAGGTACTTAATAAACGTCAAATGAAAATTATATTTATAAAATTGAATAGAATAATGTCATATTAATGTATTATAGCATTGCTTCTGCAAAACCCTAAAATCGAATTCCTAAAATCCTATAAATAATTACGATATTTAGGGCATATACATTTAGGATTTAGATTATTTAATTACATTCGACTCTGTACCATATTCTTACTTATATTGTTTTATTTTGTTAAGTAATATTATTCTCACATTAATTAATTTCAAGTCTTGATCTATTTATAATTTTAAAAAGATGAATCTTTAGCTAACTAGTTACAAAATACTAGAAAGTAGTTTTTAATCTAATTTCTCAAGTTAACCTCAAAGCAAAACATCAAAAATTCATTTAACAGTAACGCGCCCATTGCAAAACTTAATTTAGCAATTTAGATTTGGAGAGTATGGGAAAAATCTAAACCTAGCATTGTCTTTTTTCCTGCGGATTTGTTTTGTTTTTATCAAGATGTTGCAGCTTGTAAAGTAGCATTGTGACCATTGTTACCAGTTGAGAAAATTTTCCATTAATTGCCAGCAAATGTTTACTGCTACATCAATTTGTTTCAGTAATCAAACTGCACTTACCTTATTTACTGAAGCGAGACGCCGCACTTTCTTCTAAATTTTATCTTCGGTAGGAAATTACACTGATTTTCTGCACTAATATTAAGGAAAAGTAAGAACAGAACAACGCTGTCAACCGTTCACTGAGATACATAAACACATATTTCTCATAAAATTTGTCAAACGGACTTGTTCCAAACGGATTTGTTTAGTAAAAACGTAAAAGGCAAGGCAATTCTTGTAATTAAATTCGAATGAAATAAAACATTAATGCCCAGTTGCATCGACGTTTCTTATATTTACACTTAATAAAACTGAACTTACGTTAAGTATCCCTTAATTTTTATCTACTGTTGCACACATATTTTTTTTAATAACCTTAAGTGTAGTTTATACATTTTTAAGCTGTTTAAATTGTACTTTTAGTAACCAGAAAAATAAAATTTAGGGATTTTTCATAGTTGATTTTGTTTGAGTCAAAGTATTGAAGTATAATTAAATATATTAATTGTTTTTAGCAAAAACGGCATCAGACGAAAAAAGAAAGCGAACACGAAGTGCTAACTACACCAACGATGAAAGATGCTTATTATTAAATATGCAATACTTACATGTCGTTATAAAATTCAATAGTATTTTCTATTAAAATCAGCAATTCCAATACTGTATATTTGGTTAATCGAAACCGTTGAAAATGCATGATCAGAAAGAATATGAAAATGATCAGATCTGTCGTATATTTGCCTTGGTATTCCGTATAAATTAAATCCAACGCATCTAAATCGTCATCATCGTCAATAAAATCAATAACTTCCATGATCCTGAGAGAAATTAAAAACGTTTCCATTCAATATAACCTCACTACTTACTTAAGTGCAAGATAAACCGTCAATTTCGGAGGCTTAAATTTATGGAAGCCTTAAGATGTTTATGGACAGTTTAGCGCACGGTGCAACGAAATAAAACTAAACTTAAGGCTAAACTAAACTTAAATTCTTAAGCGGTATCGGTGCAACTGGGCATAAAATAAATAAATATAAATATATCATCACGGCATATTACCCATTTCTGGGTGTGCCAGTCTGTTTTCACTGATATCGGTAATGATGATGACATATTTGTACCGTGCGGACGCTTACCAGGCGTCACCTCACGGGCACACATTCCTGACGTGGAGAGTGCACCACAGGGGTCACTTTTGTGCCATTTAAAATTCGAAATATTTGGCGCCTGCCGGGATCGAACCCGGTTCCCCAAGTTCGGGAGCAGACACTCAGGCACGCGGCGACGGAACCAAAACATATATAAACATTAAAAGAGGGTTCTCATCTTCAGTACTAAATTTTACGCGAATCCATATTAAAATGGTATAAAGAAGAATTAGGACTACTCAACATGTCAACTATGTACCAGTACCAGATACTACTGAAGATGAGCACATTCCTTTTGAAATACTTATCTAGTCATTATTTTCACTTATTTTTAAAGTAAGGGATAATTTTTAATTTTATTATCAATTATAGTAGCTTTAGACTCCATAATATTCAATTACATTATGTTGAATATGTTCTGGGAAATCAGCGCGACACTTTTAAATATATGTATTTCCTATTGATGGGATGTAAAAATAACATGGAAAAAGTTTTTTTTAGTTTACTACGAATATATTCGTACATACTGTATGTGCAAATAACTTCTCATAAATATTATGACAGATTTCTTATTTTACAATAATAAAAATTCACTAGTTTTTATTATATTCTTAAATCAACCTGAAAATTGATTCTTAATGTTGAATGAATTTTTACACTTTCCTTATAATTTAAGACATTCTTCTTTCGACCGCAACACTGTATTATTTATATATTTTAATGAAGTATAAAATAAATAATATAATTTTTATAGCAAAACACGCTTGTAGTCTATTAACAATACTTTTGTTTTTTGCAATTGTGTGCTGTCAAACAAATAGAATAATAATAGAAAAATAAGAGTAATAAAGAGTATGTTTTACATTTACAAAAAGAATGTATAGGGACAGTACACCCAAGCGTTCACATTCAGACTTTCGTGGTAGTGCAGAAGTTTGCAAGGTTCAAACTTCTGCACTGCACTACCAACGCTGCGATGCAACGACCAATCAAAACAAGGCATGTTATTTGAAACGTGACGTAGAAATGTGATGTGATTTCTTTTTGATTGTTGGGCCTACCATATTGCTAATAAATTGTCAAAACAACTTAATGGCATTCTTGTATATACAAAGAACTTCTCTGTATCTTGTAGTCATCTTGTGAATATATTTTTATTCTTTGACAGTAAATTGACGTTTTGTACAAATTATAGCAACGAACATGATTTGTTTAATTAGTGCGCGTCAACTTCAAGGCATAGTATGCTCCTGCAAAACCCTAAAATCTAATTCCTAAAATCCTAAATAATCACTAGATTTAGGACATATAAATTTAGGATTTAGATATTAGGGTGATAAAAGTGCAATATCGGACACAGCCTAATATGAAAATGGCGAGAGGTATTGTGCTGGTCACAACAGGAGGTCTATTCTAAATTCATAGCCACATGTGCTATCCGCTATCCGCTATATAAGTTCTACTACTAGCCAATAGATGGATTCAAGTCGGATAGCCACATGTGCTATCCGCTATCCGCTGTATAAGTTCCACTACTAGCCAATAGATGGATTTAAGTCGGATAGCCACGTATGCTATTTGTTAGAATTATAAATAATTATTATAATTTAACTAGGTACTTACAATATACAGATATTAATCAAATATTATTGATATATCACACGAACACAAGTATTTTATCACAAATTTGAAAAGCCGAACTACTTGTCAACTTGACATCTGACAATATTAATAAGTTCCACTACTAGCCAACAGATGGATTCAAGTCAGATAGCGGGATGGGGACTCCCATCTGTTGGCTAGTAGTGGAACTTATATAGCGGATAGCGGATAGCACATGTGGCTATGAATTAGAATAGACCCCCAGATTTTTACCTCTCGCTAAGAGAGGTATTGGATTCATGCTAAAATTCGCATATCCAGATTTTATTGAATAAGCACGATTCAAGGTCCCTAGAAGCCGATTATAACATTTTTAAAATTATGTCTGTGTGTGGATGTGTGTATGTATGTATGTCTGGATGTTGTAGACACGATTCCTCAAAAACTATAAGACTTAAAAAATATTTAACTGCAGTTTCCTCAATCTGACATTCCTGGGAAGAGCCGAAAAGGTTTTGGTAACATTTGAACAACCGGAAGTAGTAGTTTCTTAGAAAAATTCTTCTAAATATAATTTTTGGGATTTTTTTTATTAAATATTGAAGAACATAAAATTCTCCATCTAATACACTTAAAATTTTTACTATATCTTGTATAGATTTAGAGATAAAGACACTATAATTTATAGAGTAAACTAATCGCAGAGGCCAAGGCATTAAGGAAACCAGTTGACAAATTCCAATGTTTATAACATGACACATGTCATTGTCAAATATGAACATTTTTAGTGACATTCTGATAGCTTTTTCTGGGAAGTATATTTAATTTTTCTTATTGTTTTATTAATTAAATATTTGAAATTATAGGTAAAATTGTGGTAAAATGCATATATCCATCAGAAATACCGCCAATCTGGTTAATGAATTGGAACAATCTCTGACATGAAAATGATATAAAATAGATATAATTAGAATTATATGTGTGCAGAAGACATGTTAAATACAATAAAAAACAATATTTGGGTAAAGTTCTGTAATATTTTGTTATAAAACGACGATTCGAAAGCGAAGTGCAATACAATACATATATAGCCTATGGAAATGGCGAGAGGTCTTGTGCTGGCCACAACAGATTTTTTTTTAATAGTGGAAGACGCCATTTATTTACAATTGAGACAGACTCGTCACTTACAAATGGATAAATAAGCCGTGATGATAGATTTATATTTATTTTCATTTATCAATTTCACACATCTTATAACACACTATGAAATAAATTATTTATAAGTTATCTCCTTTAGATTTAACGATTTCCGTTGACAAATTATTACCATTCAGCTGTAAGAACAAATGTATCGTTTCGAATACAAAAATCAACAATTACAGATCCACATACACTTTCATCAGCAATTAAACATTTGCTACACGTTTCATTACAAGGCCTCTCGTCTTCTCGATCTCCTTATCGGGATCAAAGCAGGCCTCTTTGGAGCAGCTTTTTATGATTACCTACCTTATGACAGATGTTGTTTGCAGTTTTCATTATCCACGGACGTGTGTGGAATGGAATCCGATACAAAGCAATACCTACTTTCCAATTTCTATCCCTTTACAGCGATTTAGTTGCTAAACTGAAGTAGACATAAATAAATATAATGATGAAAGCATAAGTGAAACTGAAATTATTGCTAATGTCAGATGGAAACCTGTTGCAGAAAGTCGCTCATGACATGAGGGTCATTTTATCTTTATCTGTAATTTTATTCATTTTATTGTTAGAAGCAATCAACTACTGTGAAGTGGAATGGAATCGCATGAGTTATTATTTATTTTGCAACAATGTGGATGATAGAAAGATAAAGAAGTAAATTTAAATTTACATATAAAATAGAATTCAGTTGCCAACCGTATATGAGTATTTTTATTTATATTTAAATGTGCATCACACTTGAACGGCTAACTTTTATTTAACTAAATTTGAACTAAATGTTACCAGAGTAATAGCAAAAAATCTTGTGGCCAGCACATTACTTTCCGTCAATTATATGTATTTTGTGTAAAGACAGAATAGTAAATATTGCATCTTAGCTAAAACTCGCGGTATATATCCAGAAAAATTGTAACGCGAACATATACTATTTTCTACAAATTCCATACCAAGAGTTTCTTGAAAAAGATTCTATAAATCCAATAAAATTATAACACGAACACACACTATAACCCAGTTGCATAAAACATTGTTAACTGTAATTTACTTATGGCCGTTTGCACCAACGTAACTTAAATATTAAACTCGGCTTAAATTGACAATATTGCATCGAAATGAAATGTCAAATGAATTACAATATATTGCTGTCAAATTCCGATTTGCATTTTTTTGTTTAAGCCTAGTTTAAAATTTAAGCCTTGTTGGTGCAAATGGACATTTTTCACGTTGTTAACTTTGACAAGGCTTATTTTCTAATGTATTTTTGATACGTATCCATGGTTACAATGTGCAGTTAAATACATGATCAGCTAACAACTAAGGGCCAGTTTTACAATCTCTGGTTAAAATTTAAACTGCTAGTTAAATAAACAAAATTGAAACGAAATGAACCGTCAAGTGATAAATTGATCATTGCTGTCAACAATCCGATTCAATATTGTTTATTTAATTTACAGTTAAAATTCTGACCAGAGATTGTAAAACTGGCCGTAAGCCTATGTAAATTGCACGTGTCGCTGACATCTATCAATTAAAATTATTTGAATATGTCAGCTGTTTTCAGCTATAATATCCCGAGGACCTTGATAATTACGAAATAATTTTATGACAGTTACCGAAAGCGCGTTGCTTGGTAACAGCCCGACGCCGAAGGCGGAGGTGGTGTTACCTAAAAGCAACGGGCTTGAGGAAGTGTGATAAAATTATAAGTATTTATCAATGATCGAGGGGTATTCGGTGAGAAAATTTTTTGCAGTTTTAACATTAAATTTGCCTAAAATTTGTATTTGACAGAATATGTTCAGTGTGAAGTGTGCAATAAGAATGAGACCTCTTTGAGTGAGACCAAAGAGAAGTAGATAAGACATACAAAAGTCCATAAATATTCTCCATATTTAGTTTTTTATTTAATACAGTATTTTTTAATGTGTTTTCTTCTATAATTTTGTTGATTAAATCATCATTTTTATTGACAGCGTGAAAATGACATTTTTAAATTAAAACAATTAATCTTTAATTATATGTCAAAAAGTGTTTGTTACTTAGCAACTTAGTGACATAAGTGATAATTGTCTTAGGATAATTATCAGTGTATGTTTGTTTTGATTGGTTACTTTCGCACACGTGGTCAGCAATAAAGGGATTCAATTGGATAATTTTTTAACCAAAAAATTTTCTTGATTATAGTAATACTAGCTGATTTATGAAAGTTAATTTCTTTATAATTCTTTAGCTCTATATCTATTGAATATGAAGGAAAATGTTTAATCAAACCGTATAGACAATAAGATATTTTTTCATATTGATAATTACATAAAATGTCAAAAAAATTATATTTAAATGCGTTTTTTCAAGAAAAACTGTTAAGGACTTCAAATAAGAGAAGAATTATAATATTTAGAATTGCAGTATTGGAGTTATGGTCGGAAAAAAATTCTCACACACTCTCCATTGAATTTTTTGACCAAAGACAATATCTTCCGTCACCTTTAGGTAGGAAAGATATTGTCTTTGGCTAAAAAATGAAACTGCCAGATGATACATTTGTTTCTATTTGGCAAAAATTATTGTCGATCGATAACTATTATAGGAATAGGGGCGATTATATCATAAAATACACAAATAAGAAAAATTGGAAGACACTTTTACAAAACTTTAGATTTAAAAAAAATATTTATCTTATACCCATCTGCTGTTTGTTCATGAATTATTCATAAGTACGAAAACGTAAGGTCAAGTTTAAATCTTCACTCTTCATTGAAGAAAAATGATGCCGCAGTTGTATATCGTATAAAAACTTTTACCTATTCAAATTAAGTGTTTCAGAGATTTTCACATTTGTAAAGATTTCAAAACTGTTCCAGTATGATATGCTAACACAGTAAGCGAGTAAGCATTTAAATGAGAGAGTGCATTCACTTTTATGCTACATATAAAGAAGATAACTGTCATTAAAACAAAATGAAAATGAAAAATGATATCGTACTTTGTGGTCTAGACAAAAGAGAAAATAAAATTAAGTATATTAAACAAGTAACTTAATCTACAATAAATAAATAAATATATACGGATATAATATGATGTCTTCTATCCAAATGTAATGTGACAGTTTGTAATAGATCTCAACATATCATATTATCCATAAAAAATCTAACCTTCCGTTAATTTGGTGTATTTTATACAAATCCCATACCAAAAATTCATTGGAAAAGATTCTATACAGTGTGTCCCATTTAGAGGTGCCACCATTGGGATCTCGAGAACTATAAGAGATACAATGTCGGTTAAATGGAACTTTTTGTGCGCCTTTGGAAGGCCATCTCAGATGTGCTTTTGTTTTTCCAAAAATTCTCATAGGGCACTAGATAATGACGAAAAACTGAATATTGTTGATTTTTTCTTTCTCAAATAACTTCTAAACTATTAGTAATTGAGAAAAACGTTTCAAATATAAAAGATAGATATTTTTATTAACTAACCAGTGGCGTACGAAATAAATTTTTATATCCGTAAATTTTCGAGATATAACACAAACTTATATTTTTTTAAATGGAACCCATATCTGATTTTAGTCTCAAAAAAATCAATATTTTTTTCTCTTTTCAATGATGTAAGGGTTATTATGTTTTATATTTGTTTTGCTCCTAAAATTTAATTTTTCTCCTTATTTTCCTGAATTTTCTTATTATTTTCCAAAAAAACATTATTATTTTTATTAATTATATTGTATTTGATCAAAATAATTTGTTTTATGCCTTTATTACTTAATATTTTTATTCTAGACTCATAATTACAAATTACACTATGATGAGCCAAAGGCGACCTGATACAAAATATTATAAAAATTAATTTGATGCGAATTTTGAGCAAAATTTTCTAACTAAATAAATTATTTAAATACAAGGAGTATTTCCAAATAGAAATCTACCAATATTTTCAAAATAATTGTAAATTTAATACAAAATAAGGAAAAAATAATAATTTTGAAGGCAAAACAAATATTTAACATAATAACCCTTACATCGTTGAAAAGAGAAAAAAATATTTATTTTTTTGAGACTAAAATCAGATATGGGTTCCATTTAAAAAATATAAGTTTGTGTTATATCTCAAAACTTTACGGATATAAAAAATTATTCCGTACGCCACTGGTTAGTTAATAAAAATATCTATCTTTTATATTTGAAACTTTTTTCTCAATTATTAATAGTTTAGAAGTTATTTTAGAAAGAAAAAATCAACAATATTCAGTTTTTCGTCATTATCTAGTGCCCTATGAAAATTTTTGGAAAAATAAAAGCACATCTGAGATGGCCTCCCAAAGGCGCATAAAAAGTTCCATTTAACCGACATCGTATCTCTTATAGTTCTCGAGATCCCAATGGTGGCACCTCTAAATGGGACACACTGTATATCCAGTAAAATTGTAACACGGACATAATACAATTTGAATATACATTATGTATGTATATGTAGGTACTTATATATAAATACTCTAAAAATGCGTGCACTTGCGTAACATTCTCTTTACAATCAAATAATATTACTAACAAGTTTATAACTCTACCCATTTTTGAATCATTGCCTCAAAAGTCAATATACCCCACATTTAGATAAAAACTTCAAAATTTTCAAAATTCTAATTAATACTTCTCAGTGCGCTGATTCCAAATTTTGAAACCGCAGGTCAATATCTCTTTTCGTTCACGAGATATGTAGATTCAAAGTTTTGTTCAAAACTGCCCATTTTTGGGTAATAACCCAAAAATGGGTAGAGATATGAATTTACCGACAACACCATTCGATTCTACGGGCAAAATTACATAAGTACACCAATTTTCAGAATTTTTGAAAACCGCATACAATCTTTAAAGCAAAATAACTGAAAATGGCCAAAAATCGCAAAAATCTAAGGTGTACCCCTTACGATTTTTTCAGATTTTGGCCATTTTCAGGGGTTTTCAAGCTTTTATTCATAAAAAATGAACCGGTTGGACAAAATTTATAAAAATTGCAATACTTATGTATTTTTGTCCGTAGAATCGAATGGTGATGTCGCCACATTCATATCTTGACCCATTTTTGGGTTAATACCCAAAAATGGGCAGTGTTAAGAAAAACTTTAAATCTAAATATCTCGAGAACGAAACGAGATATCGACCTGCGGTTTCAAAATTTGTAATCAGCGCTTTGAGAAGTATCTAGATAAATAAAAATTAGATTTTTGGAAATTTTGAAGATTTTATCTAAATGTGGGGTATATTGACTTTTGGGGCAATAATTCAAAAATGGGTAGAGATATAAACTTCGTAGTAATATCATTTAATTGTAAAGAGAATGTGACCCTTGTGTACCATCTATTGTGTTTATATTTTAGATATGTATTATATCATTATTATCTTTTCTAGATATGGATGACATGTCCGAAGAAGGAAGTCCTGTATTAACAGATGGGTCCTTGTTATACATGTACGAAACTTCAACAAGATGCCGAAAAATGGCTGTACCAAGGACATCTTCAAGATCTTCTCCTAAATATCATGATTATTATGGGTAAAAACAAAACTTTAATTACATCGTGCACTTAAAAACAACAATTTTATTGTTATTAAATAAACAAAAAATAAACGTACATATTTAGTTGTTATTATAAAATTATGATTAAATTTGCCAGTTCAAAATAATCAAAACCAAATCATATATCAAGTAAACGTCAAAATATTTCCTAAACAAAGAATGTACCTACAAAAACAAATGTCATGGCATGGCAAACTGATAATGCATTAAAATTTCATAATTTTAAAAAATAATAACTATAGGCCATCCAGCGAATCAAGCGGTTTACGTCATCGTTTAGGGATTTTTGAAATTTTCTTTATTTTTTTAAATATATTTTATTGACGGTATTTTATTGATTTTTTAATTATTATTACGTATTTGACACCTTTAATAGAAATAATTATATTTGGATATATTATTATTAATTAAAATTTTGTAATTTTTTGCAAAATGAAATTTGATTATATTTTTTTAATATTGGTAATTCTGAACATGTATATTACTAAATATTATATGTCTATATTATACTTTTCAACCTGTATTGTGATTTCATTTTGTTTTTGGTTTCGTTGTTCATTGACAAAATGTCAAATGCTCTGTCATGTCAAATTCAAGAGCTTGTAGTTAATTTATTGACTTATTTTGAAAATGAAAAATAGATTGGTGGGCACTTACTTTCACTGAATTGTAATATTAAGGCAATATTTCGTTCTATTTGTCAGTAATAATTCGAAAATTAAATTTATATTATGTACAGCATGTGGCAAACGCTGTACGCAATGTACAGAAACAGTGAGAAATTGTATGGTATGCAGTATTCTGTATTTTCTCACATAATACTACATAGTTTGTTGCATATACTACAAGAATGAAGTATTTATAACGGCGTAAGCAGTATCGTTCAGAATATTTTAAATAAAATTGGATTTCGCTGGAAAAAAATTATACCAGACGTGTTACCTTTTTAAGAAAGATTTGGATTCATGAAGACAACTCACAGATCATATTTTAATCCGTTTTACATGCTCATGTAAACTTTTTAACATATGACGTCATTGTTTCTAGTGATATTGTATTTATGACGAAAACCGCTTGATTCGCTGGATGGCCCATAGATTATTTTTTAATGAAAATGTACGTATTTGGTATTATTGTAAAGCTAATTTAAATTATTTTAAGAAAATGTAAAAATCGAACGACGGAAGTAGCAATCAAAATCTTTTAATATCATAATAATATTTTATAAAAACTTATAAGTTCGTCCTCAACTTTGTGATTAATTAATAAAAAAAGAAAATATCCATTTGTTCCTATTTTTTAAAAAATCTTAAAAATAGAATATCTCCTTCGAACAATACAGTTTATAAGTTACTCGTATTTATTATACAAGTGTGTTATAATGCAAATTTCTTTTGTAAACATAAAATTTTGTTAAAAATATTGTACTTACTAACAAATTTCTTCTTTTTTGTAGATCATATATCGACGATAACTATTCTTCAAGATACTCAGTGTACAGCCCTTTGGAAGACGTGTATTATACAAAAGATAAAACAATACCCATATATGACGACATTAAAATGAATAGATCTAAACCTGGTAATTTTGGGTTAAGTAACTATGGACATTTAAAAATTGATTATTCCTGTAGTTGGAATTCTTTGGACAGATTCATAGGAAAATAAAAATATATTTATTTCGTTCAAAGAAGAAAGCATTGTTATGTGAAAACAGGAAATATTTGCGCCTCATTATAGGCAACCTGTTATACTTACATGTAATTTGTTTTTAAATTACTGTAATTAACTTGTAAATACAATTTTGATAATTATTACTTTTAAATAATATACTGTATATTTTTCTGTTTGTAACGTACTTTATCTTATATTTTATTCATTTAATTAAATTTCTATTCTTGAAATAGTTAAAAAAGGAAATCTGATTGCAAAAAAGGATCATGAAGCGTCATTATTTCATATTGTCTTAACCTTTCGAGTACACGGCCTATTTTTGAAACACGACGTAATGGGGTCTTTATGACCCCATCGATCTTTTAAGTGTTAATTAAATAGACCGCGAACAGACACGTGACTCGAGCGACCTTGAATTGTTCGAAATCATTTGATTTCTGTGCGCTTTGACAAACAATATCGCTGTCAAGAAAAATGTTTTGATTTATTTTGATTGACATAGTTATTTATGTAACAAGACACTGATGTTCTATTTTTTAAAAGAAACTTCAGTGCCGAGGTGCATATTAAATTTTATTTGAAATCGAAAAATTGTAAAATGTAAGGAATATTTATTATATAGGTTAGGTTAAAAAATAATCTGTCAGTATGACACTCAAGTTTCTAACCTCGGAAGTTATCGTAAAGAAGACTCAAAATTATGTGTTTTACCTGAAACTTATTCATCAGAATTATTTAGTTCGTTCTCCTTGTACATATTTTCGTCATTTTACGTATAAATTTACTATTATACTGTCCAAACAGCAATTATCAACACTGCTATTGCATGAAATCGTCGTATTATGGATTATAGGCTGTCTCAAGATATATGCACATTTGTACCTGCGCCCTTCCCAGCGGGAGGCAGTTTAAATACATTAGAGAGGCAAAGAGTACTGGGACGCATTTATTTATTTTTTATTTCTTTGAAGTAATCAAATATTAATTTTCATGAAGTCAATTTTGCGACATTTTTATTGTTTAGTTGTTATAATAGTTATTTATGTATTAAGAGCGTAAGGAGGCTTTTATGGCCTGCGGCGGGATTTTGATAAAAACACGTTAAAGGCATAAAAGCAAGTTACGCTCGTGGTACATACAAAACTTTATGCACGGACGAAAATTTTCAAATTATGAGTGTTAGAAAAATTGTATCGAAAAGAATTTGTCCTCGTACATCCGGTAGGTATCTAATGTTGCTATGAAAGCGGAGAACAACAGTTTATTGTTTGTTTATTAGTTATTTCATTTGAGTTTTATTTTGTGTATCTCCGTGCGTTCCATGTAAATACCACAAAATTAATTTTCATTTTTCATTAAAGAGTATAAAAAAATTCGATTTGTAATTAAAACTTTTCAAGTTGCCTGTTTAAATTGTTTATATTGTAGGTTATAATTTGGTTTGACGTTTCATTATAGCCCGGCGGTCTATAATAAAAAAAATTCGTGTAAAATTGTCAAATTATGATACGTCCGTGCATAAAAATTTATTTAGTTATTTTGACGAATAAAGCTAACAATTATTTTAAAAAATGCATTTATATATAAATTTTTAATCGATAAGAAAATTACGTATTTATAACAATTTATTGTCATTACAGTACCTATTAAAAATAATAATAGCTTTCATACAATTACTAAAAGAATGCAGTTTTAATACAAACAAAATTAGTTCACTTTTTATTTGTTTTGACTTCAGATCTAATACATATAATCAGTGGTAAATTATAATCATATTTGGAAAATATATATATCTTTGAAAATAATCATCCTTTTAAAATTTACCTAATCCTAACCTTATTAGTGAATTTTCTTTGAAAATAGCGTTAAACAGTTAATTTTAATCAGTGGTAAATTATAATCATATTCCGAAATATATTTTTCTTAAAAAATAATCATCCTTTTAAAATTTTCCTAATCCCAACCTGGTCAAATCCCCGACAAAATATCCAGCTGTGAAGGGTCGGACCGCTACTTCACAAGTAATGGAATGTGCATATATCTTGAGACAGCCTATACTTTAGTGCCGATTTCTGAGCTTTTAATGACGAATTTTGTGCACTTTAGTGACGATTTCAAATAAAAGATATTATTTTATAACTTTCAGGCAGTAAAACATATGAAATTTAAAATAATGAAGTTTTAACAGATAAAAATTAAAATAAATCAAAACATTGTTATTGCCGACTCAAATACTCTCTCCCCTAATTATTTTCCAGCGAAATAGTTTATTTTGTATCGAAAACTCTGCATCTAATGGTATCCTAATTCAATTTTCCATTATCTGGACCCGGAAAAATCAGAGACATTTGTAGATAATAAACAAATGAACACACTGAGATAGCCACAGGAGATAGCTATTATTTTCATTTGATATTTTGTAGTTGACATTATAGTTGTCAAATAACTATGGACGGGAGATGTCTACACTGTCGGCAATTTAATGGCATTGTTAAAAATACTAACTTATGAAGAAATGGCAACACCGCAGAGCAAGGGACAGAGTACAGAGAAGGGAAAAAGTGTAGCATCAGTCCATACTTTTATGGGGAAGTTTAGCATGGTAAAAATTCTACATAACATACTATTTTCTCGCAAATATAACACAAATAACTGCTGAAATTGAAATTAAAATTTAAAATTATTGCTCCAATTATTTATAATTAATATTTTTTGGGTAAACTCTAAGTACGTCACAAGTCAGTTATGCGCAAACTCAGACAGAACGGTGAAATCGAACCACTTGAACGAAGGTCGTAACAACACCTCAGTTTCAAGTGACTGGTAACTTTGAATATACATATCTACTAACGTAGATGTTATATTCAAAGACTGGTAACCGCAACCGCGTGCGTCAGTGTATAAATCGACATACGTTGCGCCAAGCCTCTACCGACGTTATCACAGCTTAAAATCGGCTTTTCCGGAAAAACTAGGCATTTTTGAAAAAAATATAACATGTTACATCATTTTTCAAGTCATTTCCCATGGAATAAAAAAATAAAAAAAATCGCTAAACTTCCCCATTATTCAGTTGTCAGAATGACCCCATTATGTACTCGAAGGGTTAAACACTTTACATTGATATTTTGTTAAACAATAATATTTAGCTTAAGAACGTTAGATAATAGTTTATTTATAAAGTAAAATTATGTTAATAAAAATGTAAAACAATTTTGATCTGTTTTAAAAACGTAAAATTATATTGTTTGACATACTCGTATGAGTCATAATAAAGCGACTTCTTTTGCTTTTGTTTCATAAATATTGTTACGAAATATAATATTTTGTATCAAATTCTTTCATATGTAAGAATATGTGTAATATAATAATCATTTATCAGAAAGACTGCAATTTAAAAACAATAATAATTATTTTGTATATCTAATGCCCATTTGCACCAACAAGGCTTAAATTTTAAGCTAGGCTTAAACAAAAAAATGCAAGTCGAAATTTTGATAGCAATATATTATAATTCATTTGACATTTCATTTCGATGCAATATTGTCAATTTAAGCCGAGTTTAATATTTTAGTTACGTTGGTGCAAACGGCCATAAGTAAGTTATTAATGTAGAAAAATAACTATACTTTAGGATTAAACTGTATATATGTTCACTAAGCATGTAATAAATTATAAATAAAACGCACATAAAACTTATCAAAAAATTTATTTATATTATAATATATTAACTATTTGAAACTTAAAGACGTAAAGGTAATAAATTATTAAGATATTAATTTAAATAATCTGAATTTCTAGGGTTGAACAATTATCTTTTTTTAACAATATTACATTAACTATTTGAAATTTAAAATCTATTAAGATATTAATTAACAATTTTTCTTTTTTAACAATATTATAATACATTAACTATTTGAAACTTAAAAGACTATAGGTAATAAATTAAGATATTAACATTGATTAAATAGGTAGGTATTATTTAATCAATGATATTAATTTAAATAATCTGTATTTCTAGGGTTAAACAATTTTCTTTTTTTAACAATTTTAGTTTTCTGTATAATTTCTTCTGAATTCTGAATAATACTTATTTCTTCCGATTTATTTTGTGAATTATTACTATTATCAGAA
The DNA here is from genome assembly GCA_943142095.1 of Ophonus ardosiacus. Classification (NCBI taxonomy): domain Eukaryota; kingdom Metazoa; phylum Arthropoda; class Insecta; order Coleoptera; family Carabidae; genus Ophonus; species Ophonus ardosiacus. Next base: position 7,844,727 of record OW964823.1, on the reverse strand, counting down.
TTATCGTCTATTACTTCATAACTTGCAGTTGGAAAATCAGTTTGTTTAATACTGTTATTTTGTTTTTCCGCCATTATTTGTTTATTCATTTGAAATGGATCAAAAGATTCACTTAAAAGTTCCTTCACTTTTGCAGGATTATGAGATTTTCGAAATTGGAATTTTTTAGTTGTGTTGCTTTCTATATTTTGACTAACATTTCTTATTATAGAAGGCTGTTGATCGTTAGTAACATTTGTAGGAGTGTTGGAATTATTTCTTAAAACATTATTTGCAGACGTAAAGTTTCCTTTACTTATGTTAAACAATGATTTTTCTCGTTCGAATGCTTTTAGCTTGTGTTCGAGTTCCAGAATTTTCTGAAGTATAATAGTAATTATGTACCAAGTTCGAAAATTATCATTTTATTGGATGAAATTATTTTTGATAAATCCAGTAAAATGATTTTCCGAATGTGGTGCGTATGGGTTTACTGTTTTTGTAAGAAAAGTTGCAATTAAATTTTTGAATAAAAATAGATTTACCTTCTGAAGAACAGCAGTATTTGAAGATAACTGATGATTCACTTTAAATAATTCTTGTTTTAAATTATTTTCTTTACTTGCAGCTTCTATTAATTTTTCTTCATATTTAATTTTGAAATTATTTTTATCGTTTTCTTTTTCACAAATTTGAAAATCAAAACTTGCTTGCAAGCCTTCAATTTTTTCTTGTAACTCATTTTCTATAATAATAAAAAAAAAAACAAATTTCATATTTTAAACAAAGTTTAATTTAATAATCAAACCTCGTTTGGTAAACACTTGTTCCATAGTTTCAATTTCTAATTTATGCTTAGAAATAAATCCTTCAATTATTTCATTATTATTAATTTCTAATCCGACAATTTTATCGTTTAGATTCTGAATTACACTTTTCAAATTTATATTTTCTTCTGTTAATAATTCATTTTTCCCTATAACATTACATATTATAATGATAATAGCAAATAAATATTACGTTATAATTTATATTTACTTTCAAATTCATATAATTCAGAAATAGTTTTTAGCTGTTCATTACACATTTGCCGTAATAATTTCATTTGCTCAGCAGATTTTTGTTCATTCTTCCTTAAATTTTCATTTTGTTGTCTTAAGGTACATATTATTGAAGATAATTCTTTGTTACCTCGCTCATTTTCATTATATTTCTAATGCATTATTAGTTACATTATTACTTCATAAAATTTTGGAAAATGTAAGAATACTCACGGAGTAAATTTGTTGAAAGTTATTTAAAACTTTTTTCAAATCGTCAGTTAGTTCTGTCATTCTCCTTATTATTATATAACAATTGAAAATTAACTTTTTAACAATAAAAACAAATTTGGAGCAGTTTTATGGTGGATATAAGTTCTTCAAAATATTTATTTCAAATTGTTTATGATTATTTATTATTATAACGAATTACGGATTATTATAATTTTATTCATTTATTTTTTGTATATATTTTTATGCAAACGAAATAACTGAACCATCCTAAATGAATTAGCAGTTTCGTGACAGTTACGAAGATAGGCATAAGTATTAATGTGAAAATTTTTTAGGTTAAATTTTTTAAATGTTATTAATATACATATTTATATTAATCTGTGATATTAAACAATTATTACCTTACTAATCAACCAATTTTAAATAAATTTTAAACAATTTCAATTGCAGGATATTATTGATCTAGACTTGATTGCATGATGTTACGCAGTTATTGCACTATCACTATTTGTTACAAGAAATTCATAACCAAAGGGTATTTTGATAACGGGAGGACTTATAGAAAAGGTATTTCTGGAAGAGAACGATAATTTATCATTTATTCCAAGGAAGAACATCATGAAATTTTAGTTGGCAGGTGGTACTACTGACGCTCATATCCACGACTGTCGCCTGCTCCGGCAGTCGTTCATGAGCGTTTAGAAGACGCGTTGTGTGTGCCGCTTTGTAGAATTGATATACAAGTGACGCCATTTTACTAACCTTTTATAGGCGGGGAGAATTTATTTTATATTTGTGCACTTTACTGCAATTTGCAAGTGTCACTAAAACCTACAGGAAAAATCAACTCAAAATTTAAATTATTACATTAATAGGTAAGATATGTATTAGTTTTATTCAACCACCATCCAATGTTGGTGGAAGCAATTATTATTACAGTTTTTTTAAAACCAGGTTTATGTACACATTGCAATCCTTTTCCGAGATGAAAAGTCATTGTTCATTGATTGATGCATATCAAAACATGTCATTGAGTCTTTATTTATTATTATTATTTGCTCTTTTAGCCCATATCATTTAAATTTATAATGATGTAAGTAAATGAATATTTCTTGAATCTAACCACAAGTATTGTAATTGAATCAGTACATATTCTTGATTGTTCCTGCATTAAATAAAAAGAAAAGTGTACAAATGATTAACACGTTTTGTATGTAAATAGGCATAGAATTAGAGCCTTTACTAGAGTAATAACATTTGTGGAATGCAAGCTTGCTATTTTTTGTTTAGAGACTCCATTTTTCAAGTTTCTTTATCTTGAAATTCATCGTTAGCTTTGATTTTTAAGTAAGTAAATGAACCGTATTGAAATTCCGGTCAAATGTAAAATAAAACTTCATTGTTTAAACTGTAAATATATAAACTAATACACCGAAAATTGAATATTTTTATATAATTTGTATGTTTTTCAGTTTGAAATCATTCATCACATGAACCTAACCTCGGTATGGAAGATGGGGACATTAGTTCGACGGAAATATCAGCAGCGGTAAATGCTGATGATCACAGGGAGATTTTCAAAAAAATGGCAAATTATCCCGATGTAGAAGTAACGGTAATTAAAAATAAAAACGCTGCAGATTGCAAAACGAGCGAAACTACTGAGAATAGTACGAAAGTTAATGGTGAATCTGAAAAAAATCATTCTGACGAGCAAGAGGAGTACACATCTGATGAAGACGCTTTAATAATTGACGAAGATTATAAGAAAGCTGAACCTAAAACAAATACAAACCATAAGAGGAAACGTAGCCCTTCACCACGTGCTAACTTTAAGGGTTTTAAAAAACGTATCATTGCTAAAAGTATTTATATTGTAAAAATTTCAAAAGAAGTGCTTGATAAGCTAGAATCAGATGCAAATGAGACAAATTCTGTAGAAGAAAAAGTAAATTTAGCTGAAATACAAGGTGAGTTAAATGAAACTATATCAAAAGAAACTTTAGCACAAACTAAAAACGATAGTGATAGTAAACTTGGAACTAAGGATAACCAATCACCTACTGATCAAAAAAGTAAAAAATCTTTAGGTGAATCAAATATCCGTACAGAATCCCCAAAAACAAAAAATATCAATAACTCAAGCTTAAAGTCAAGTGTAAAGAGAAGTGTTAAAAAACGTCCTAGTCAAAATCAAAAACTTACAGAATACGCTCAGTATTTAGGCTTGCAGCCAGCAGTGAAATTTAAATGTGTGAAATGTTCAGAATCCAGCTTTCCATCTCTGAGCGCATTGAACGATCATCAACGGCAGTGCCTGGTGCAGCCGCCCTCCTCGAAGCCGGCCCCCGCGCCTAGTCCCGCAGTCGCCACCCCATCATCCACCAACTTTCGGGTCACGCGTAAGGTTTTCCTTTGCTCGTCCTGCGGCACCTACTACGAAAACTGCAATCTCTTCCTTCACATGCGAGAAGTGCACAGAAGGTATATTTGTCTTTATTGTCTTGGAATGTTTTCATTACCTGAGAAGCTAACGCATCATCTTGTAACGAAACACAACTGTTCACCTGACCATTACTCATCTGCCGACGATTTTTTAAGGTCGTACAAAGAATCCTGTTTTTTAGTTTGCTGCCATTGTGAGACAGTATTTTCTGAAAGGGATAATTTTTTTCATCATATTTGTGTGGAGAAGCGGGGACCTGTATCGGATAAATCAGCTGCTCATTCTGCCGCCTGTAAAGCCAATTCCGAGCAAACTACTACATCTGCGAATCAAACGCAGAAATCCACCAGTAAATCACAGAAAACTTCAAAGAAGACGTCGAAAAGCATCGTAAAAACGCCCATTGCGCCGGTGGAACACGTGACGGCAGACAGTCCTTCAACGTCGTTAATGCCAACTGAAATGGAGCCAGATACAAATTTAGCTGAACACTTTATGGCCGATATGAGTTCTTGCCTAAAAAACGAACCAGAAAGCCCTCAAAAAAATCTATCAGTTCATAGTACTTCTCCTAGTCCGCTAGAAAATAAAGATGTAAATGAAAATACTTTCGAATCTGAACCTGTCACGAACGAAACTGATAAAAATTTAGATATTGAAATGGCTAGTGATGTAGATAAACCTGTAGAAAATAGCGAACCCGAAATAAAAATGGAACCTGAAACAGAAAACAGATGCGATGATGAAAAGATGTCTGTAACTCTTTCTGATGTAGAAGACTCAAAATCAATCCACGAAGAAAATAAACCCGAAACGGAAGAAAATACCGATAGAAACTTAGAAGAAAATTCGAATTCTTTAGAAGAAACGGAAAATAATTCCGATGTATGTGATAATAATTTAGAAACAAAAATCGTAGAAAGCAATGAAACAAATGTCCAATCCACGTCAGAAAATAGAGAAGTCAGTCACATTTCAACCGATTTAGAACTGTCTAACAATGAAGATGATGACCAGGATCAACCGGATACCTGCGAAAATACAACCGACAACCAGGAACCTGTACAAGAAGTAGAAGAAACAAGAAAAGTCCCCAAAGTAACTCTAAAATTACCCCCTCAAGGACTGATTTATTCAGAAAATGAGAGTGACGATAGTGAAAAATTAACCATGGAGGTGGACGAAAATTGTGAAAGTGATAATGAAAACGAATGTGAAGAATCTCTGGACACTTCTAAAACGAGAGACGAATCTGAGAAACCAGTAAACGGTATCGATGATCACGAAAGGGACTCCGACGATGACGAATCATGTCCAGTTGCTGGAGAAGATGTGCCAATAGTGGAATTAGAATTAGAACAACCTTTGGATAAATTTGGAATGGAACATCTGCTAAAAATTTGTTTAACTGCAACCATTCCAGTTTGTGTTTATTGCAATCATGCTCGAAAAATAGCTGTAAATGGAAAGCAATTAGGCTTACATGCTATAGCAGAACATAGATTTGCAGCAACAGTTAATAGCATCACAGCCGAAGAATTGATTCCTAAAAATTTTGTAACTAGGATAAAAGAAAGTTTAGAAGAAGTAGAATCATTATTTTTTTGTTTGGAAGAAAGCGAGAAACCAGAGGAAGAAATTAAAGAAGATGGCTCAACTATTAATACTTTTAAACGCGTTTACGAATGTTTTCAATGTAGATATGCAACTACAATCCACAAGGAATTATATTTACATAATCGTAAAATGCATGCAAAAACAATTTTACTCTGCATTATGTGCAAATCTAATTTTTATAGTTACAGTGAACTAATATGCCATTTATGTCCAGGAGAATATGTTTTAAATAGCGAGACGAAGTTTCGATGCTGTATGTGCGAAACAAATGACCTCCCATCAGCTTTTCGACTTATGGTTCATCTTCGAAAACGACATCACACTTGCGACGTTTGTCTCGAAGGTTGTCACAACCAATCAAAACTTTCGAATCACGTTTGGAAACACAAACTTCATCACCTTTGTTATCGTTGTGGTATTGCGTACAGAAATAAACCAGATATCACAAAACATTTATTTTGGAAACATGGAACTGAAAGCGTACTGTGCAAAAAATGTCTACAAAAGAAATGGCCTCATGTTTACCATTTTTGTATACCTCCATTATCATTTGTCTGTGAAGAATGTAATTTAAGTTTTTCAAGGGCTGTTTATCTCAAAGTCCACAAGCGATTGCATAGTAAAGAAAAACCACACGCTTGTACAGAAGAAGGATGCACAGAAATGTTTATTTCGAAGAAATTGCAACTTCGACACGAAGCAAAACATAGAGAACCACTTCCAATCGAAAATATTATGGAGCCAATTGACGATAACAAGGAAAATGTGAATAGCGAAAAAGAAAACGAGCAGGAAGCTGAAAATTCAAACAAAGTTGAAAATCCTGAAACAGTCAAACAAGAAATTTGTGATAAAGATCCAAACAGTCCAGGGAAAGAAGATATAAAAGCAAAAAATATGATCGATGTCTATGATCTTCCAGCTTTAAATTTATCAGAAAGCGATAGCGATTCCGATGAAGATAAACCGAAAGTTAAATCGCCAGCAGAGATAAAGCCAGATGAAGAACCGAAACTTTTAGATTTACCTTTACCTCCTTTACCTGATATTATTACACCTACGGAAAGTGCAATCCCCGTAGAAAATTTAGAACCTAAACCCGAACCTGTGCCAATTTTAGACGGTATTTGGGATAACTTTAAAAATTATCAAGCCACATTAGAAAAGAAAGATAATATTCTGAATACCGACTTAGCCATAAAAGAAAACACTGACGACGTGAAGTCTGAATGTAAAGAAGAGAAAATGGATACTGAAGAAATTGGTATTCCAGATCTTGAAGTAATTATGGCTGATCATGATTACTGCATTTCAACAACCGACACAATCGTGGAAATAGACGAATCGCAGTCAGTAAGAAATGATGAAATAGCTGAAACAGATCACGATTATTGCACTATTAGTTCGAGCGAAGCCCCGAAAATTCAAACCCATGTTCCAAATGTACCCAGAGCATCAACTCCAGACACTACCGAAAAAAAGAAAATTAAATCTCCAAAAAAGAAAAAACATGGCAGTTCTTCCTCCAGCGATAGCAGCAGCGACAGCGACTCATCAAGCTGTACTTGTGGTTCTAATTGCAGCTGCAGTTCAAGTTCAAGCAGTTCGGGCTCCTCTTCAACTAGTTCCGAATCCGACAGCTCCAGTTCCGAAGGCAAACGTCGTATCCAAGCCAGACGAGAAAGAAGAAAAGAACGGGCGAAACGGAAGAAAGAAAGCGAAGCTAGCAATACGTCTGCAGTTGACGTCGTTGCTACAGAAGACAATCTCGTTTCTATTCCACAAATAGAAATGCCAATTCAAGAATCTGATTTAGATACTACCGAAACGGAGACAGATGAAGATTTTTATGATGAATATCCGCAAAGATTAGCGAATAAATTAATGGCTGAAAAAAGAAATCAGTTAGTTTTACTTGCTGCTGTTGCTCCTGTTAGTAATGGAAGTATTTTGGAATGCAGTCGTCCAAGTACGCCTAGTATACCAGAAGAACCAAAACCGGAGAAGAAAAAAGTCAAATCCAAAAAACGTAAAAAGAAAAGCCGAAGTTCCACTCCTAAACATGAAATCCAGCCAAACATTCCTGATTATCTCAATCATCATTCGCCTGTTACAATTCAAGCTTCTCTTCCATTAACTCCTGTCATTGTTCCAATGATCCCTTCCCCTCTTAGTATTGTTCCCCCCGTTTCTACTCCTCATCTACCTTCTGAAAAACCAAAAATTATTTTATCCCAGAGTACAGGCAGCGGTTCCGAAACCGACAGTAACGTCAGGTCTTCAAAAAGACGACGAGTACCCAATAAATTTTACGGGTATTCCAGTGATGAAGAATCGGCTGAAAAACCGCCTGCACCTCCAGTGATCAAATGGAGGAAATCTGATCTTCCTTCAGCGCCTCCTCAATTCGTACCTCCGATTACAATTAAAAACATCCCATCGCCTGCGCCTGTGATAGAGCCCATCCGAGCCCCTGTGATCCACCACAGCGAACTTCCAGAGAGCGATAGCGACGTGGAAGAGGTGCAGCAACATCGGAAGAGTACGTCTGATAGCAGCGACAGCAACCGAAATGAGGATTCGGATTCGGAAACAGGACAGTTGCACATCAGTCAGCCGCATATCATTAGCCAGCCGCCACATCCGACTGTTTCCCATGCTCACGCTCATGCTCACGCCCATGCTCTTGGCCATACAGGCGCAGTGCAGAGAACTAATGAAAATTTGTACTGTTATTGTCAGTGCCCGTATGACGAAGTGTCCGAGATGATAGCGTGTGACGGCAAAGATTGTGCAATCGAGTGGTTTCATTTCGAGTGCGTCGGTATTATGGTTCCTCCCAAAGGGAAATGGTTTTGTCCGGATTGTAGGAAAAAGTCTTCATCTCGTAGTGAGTTCTTACAGACATAATTTCGTTTGCGTTGTGTAGTGTACATATTTAAAGTATACATAGTACCTGTAAATAAATCCAACGTAAATTCTATTAACTGTATATTACCTTTGTATACATTCATTAATTATTGTGTATAGATTTTGAATTATTTCAACTATTGTATTAAATATATTTTATATATTAGTTGATTGTTGATGAGTGAAAGTAGATGATATTCCATATTTGTTTAATTGTGATTTGGAAATATATGAATCTTTTAGAGTATTTTGTGAAAACGTTTCAGTTTATTTAGTATTCCTTACATGTAAAATTATTTATAAAAATTGAAAAGTTACTTAATTACTATTGATTTTACTTTTAAGATCTGAATCTAGTTTGTTGTACAACTAGCCTTTATTCTTATGTGCGAAAAACTTACATATTAATAAGTTTTAAAATTTTACTACTTAAAATATTTTATCTTGATTCATGCAGATTTTTTTTCCATTTTGTATGCTAGAATATTGGCTAAGTATGACTATTTCAGAAATTGCTCTATGTATTTATTAATAGCCCAAAATTATATTAATAAGATACTACTCCGTATTTTTACAAAATTTACAAATTATGTTCATAACGCTTGATTCAAGTATCGTGTATATTCATTAAAAAAATTAAATACAATAAAAAGTTGTAATTTCAACAATATACTGTATATATAAAATTTTTTTAAAGAAAGTTGTTTCATTTATTTTCTACACCAAGAATTTCAGACATGAAATAATCACAAGTCAATTCCTGTAATACAAAAATGTTAAAAATGCATTTTAAAACATATAAAATTATTCACCTCAGGTAACATTTCATTGAAACCGTATCTGGTAACTGTATTATCCCCACTATGATGTGTCAGAATAGACAAACAGTGCTGCAATGTGAAGCTGGTGAAAGGTTCTCCTAACATAAAATTTCATTTTTAGTTTATGGTTAATTTTTCAATTTTTAATTTACCTTTCGAACACATCAATTCAATGAATCGCTCTCTCTCTATTTTACCATCTATTCCTAGAATTTCAAAGGCCCATTCCACTTCTTGTATAGTAACACTTAGAACATGTCTATGATTTAAATACAATTTTATGAAACCTTCAAAATTAAGTTCGTTTTCTTCATTTTCCTCATCTGTAGCAATTACGTAGTAGGATTTTACTTCATATAAAATGTTATCAAGCTGAAAAAATGTGTTAATTAATTATACATTGTATCATTATTGTTTGCTATAAAAATAGGGTCTTCATTCATTCATTTCAAGGAAATTTTCAGGAGACAATTTTGTGATGCAGTATTTTTAAAATGATGAACTTGTTTAATTTTGGAAGAGGTAAGATAAAATAATAAAAATCACATATCGAGATTTTAGTAAATGACCACGTTTTAAGGTCCCTAGAATCCAATTTTAACATTTTCACGATGTCTGTATGTGTGTGTGTATGTGTACGAATTTTGTTTGCACTCTAACTCAAATACTATCATTCAGAAAATTCTGAAACCTTGTATTTCTGCCCTATTCTAATAGGAATAGATTCCATTAGATTTTGGTGTAAATCGGATAACCGGAAATGGCACTTTACTTGAAGCTCATAATGGTTTTTCTTCAAAAAATACCATTAAATGCCAATTTTTCGCATTTAATGTCATTGTAAAATTATAGATTACTGAATTTTGTACAGGTATACATTAATACTTTTTCTATATATTTTACAGATAAATTTAAAAATCTTTTTTCTTTTTTTAATCCCGAAGCCTAAGATAAACACAATTCCTTTGTTACACAGTTTATTTTTCAAATGAATGTAACTGACAGGTAAACGTCATTGTCAAAAAACTAATCACTTCAAATTAATAATAGTGACATATTAAATAATAAAGAAAATCGTAAATAAAGCAATAGTTATATGCAATGGAACATAATATAGTTTGAAGCATTACTAAATACGTAAGTATGTATTTAAATTAATAAAAATTAAATAGCGGGAGGTTTTGTGCTGGCCACATCAGATTTTTTGAAAATGAAAGTTCACAGGAAACACTTTTTTTGTGCAAATATTTTAAAATTATTCCACATATCTACGTTTCCATAAGTTTAGTTGGGATTGCTTGCGTTCGTAAATTCGCACCTATATGAGATCCAAACAAAAATTTTCGTTTTGTTTTGCATGTGCAGCTATTGCGCGCGAACACTTAAAGTTAACCAATAAGTGATTAAATATTGAATTATATAAGTGATTATTTATTTTTTCCTCCCGTTACCCTGGGTCTCAATTACGAGGTATTATCAGAAAGTTTTCGGATTGTAATTATTATGACTGCTACTAGGAAAATGTGTCATACCGGTAAATTTTTTTTTCTTATTTTGTACAGTAATGTACTATTTTAATATACTCAAAATTGTACAGAAATGGGTTTGTTTACAACATAGCAACGGTTTTGTCATAAAAATACATTTTGACACAACGAATTTATTTTAATTTTTTATTATCTTCTAAATCGTTTTCCATGTTCTTTGCATCATCTAGATCAGGGATGGCGAACCAATATTTCGGGCAAGTCACTGATCACAAAATTCATTATGATGCACTAGATGCATTAGAAATACATGAGAAACCAGACGAAGACCAAGTTACTGAAGAATTTATTTCTGTTATTGATTCTTCAATGAAGGAATTTTCAGCGAGATTTTCTCAGTTCAAAGAATTATCGGAAATACTCAAGTTTATTATGTACCCTGATGTGACGTCATTTGATAAACTGAATTTGTCCCAATTCGATTGGTTGGAAATTAAAAAAATTGAAATGCAGCTGATTGATTTCCAGTCTAGTTCAATATGGATTCAAAAATTTATTGAATTAATTAGAATTAATTGAAACAGAAAGATTGACAAATAATAAACATAAATGAAAATACTAATAACAAAATTTTGGAAACATGGAATGCATTACCAGACACATTTAATTGTTTGAAGAAGCTGGCTCATGCTATTTTAACAATGTTTTCAGCAACCTATGCCTGCGAGTCATTATTTTCAGAGATGAATAACATTAAAGACTCGGTTAGAAACCGTTTGACAGATGACTCCAGTTCAGCATGCATTCTGCTAAAAGTAACATCTTACAACCCTAACATATGTTATTTGTCATCTAATCTGCAACAACAGAAGTCACACTAATTTTACTTTAATTTAAATTACGCGTATAATTGAAACATTGCAAAATGTTCCTATTTTTTTGTAGTAAATAAAGAGTTTTGAATTGATAGTATTTATTATTATTTTCCCAATAATCACAAAGTCAAAATTATTTGATGGCACGTCTATGACCTCATTAAACATTTCTTTAGAAAACTGGCACGTTGATACGTAAAGGTTCGCCATCCCTGATCTAGATCCATCGTTTTGCAAATCGATCTCCAACAATTAATTTGTTTGGAATAATAAAACAACTATCAATTTACTTTGTTAATGAGAAACAGACTACTATGTTTATTTAGATGTTTTTAATTCAGAAAATTATGCCGCAAAAAATCACATTTTAATATTAATATAAAATACGAAAAAAATAGGATACGCACCGAGTCAGAAAAGTGATTTTACTGTACTCGCATGGCAACTTGCCATACTCATTTGGTAAACTTTCTCTTTTCTTAACTTGGTACGTAATATACTATTTAATAACTTTTAAAAAATCATGTCTTTCAAATTTTTTCACATTTGTATTTCAAAAACGGCTTTCTTTAAAAAAAAAATAAATAAAATGAATTAGTACAATCCCCCGTTACAGTCCGGGAACTTTCTGATAGAACCTCGTATAATTACTTCAAATTCAGTAGGGAAGTACCCCACAGCTCGCAGTAAATTCGGTAATTCTGACGATGGTATTTTATCATTAACAATTCTTGTAAACGGATAATCTTCTCCTTGGTGTAAAATTTGCACGTAATAGAACAGATCAATCATTTCTTGAAAAAGCCAACCATCTTTTCCTCCTTCTATTAAACAATAGTATGGGAGTAGCTGTGAGCCACCAGATTCAGTCAGCATTTCTACAGACCTAAAAAAAAATAATTTTTGTATACAGGCTGTATCACTTAGGCACCAAACTTTAAGGGCATACAGTGTGTCCCATTTAGAGGTGCCACCATTGGCATCTCGAAAACTATAAGAGATACGATGTCGGTTAAATGGAACTTTTTGTGCGCCTTTGGGAGGCCATCTCAGATGTGCTTTTGTTTTTCCAAAATTTCTCATAGGGCACTAGATAATGACGAAAAACTGAATATTGTTGATTTTTTCTTTTTCAAATAACTTCTAAATTGAGAAAAACGTTTCAAATACAAAAGATAGATATTATTATTAACTAACCAGTGGCGTACGAAATAAATTTTTATATCCGTAAATTTTCGAAATATAACACAAACTTATATTTTTTTAAATAGAACCCAGATCTGATTTTAGTCTCAAAAAAATCATTATTTTTTTATCTTTTCAACGATGTAAGTGTTATTATGTTTTATATTTGTTTTGCCTTCAAATTTATTATTTTTTCCTTATTTTGTATTAAATTTATAATTATTTTGAAAATATTGGTAGATTTCTGTTTAGAAATACTCCTTGTATTTAAATAATTTATTTAGTTGGAAAATTTTGCTCAAAACTCGTATCAAACTAATTTTTATAATATTTTGTATCTGGTCGCCCTTGGCACATTAGTGTAATTTGTAATTATGAGTCTAGAATGAAAATATTAAGTAATAAAGGCATAAAACAAATTATTTCGATCAAATACAATATAATTAATAAAAATAATAATGTTTTTTTGGGAAATAATAAGAAAGCTCAGGAAAATAAAGAGAAAAATTCAATTTTAGGAGCAAAACAAATATAAAATATAATAACCCTTACATCATTGAAAAAAGAAAAAAATAATGATTTTTTTGAGACTGAAATCAGATATAAGTTTGTGTTATAACTCGAAAATTTACGGATATAAAAATTTATTTCATACGCCACTGGTTAGCTAATAAAAATATCTATCTTTTATATATGAAACGTTTTTCTTAATTACTAATAGTTTAGACGTTATTTGAAAAAGAAAAAATCAACAATATTCAGTTTTTCGTCATTATCTAGTGCCCTATAAGAATTTTTGGAAAAACAAAAGCACATCTGAGATGGCCTCCCAAAGGCGCACAAAAAGTTCCATTTAACCGACATCGTATCTCTTATAGTTCTCGAGATCCCAATGGTGGCACCTCTAAATGGGACACACTGTATAGTACTGCCGAAAATTAGTAAAAATTAGTAATCAACATAGGGCCGATCTTCAATAGTTTCCGAAATATAAGGATGTAAAAAATGAGTTTTTATGGAGTTTACCTCTGCTATTTTTAAAACTGTAAGAATTACGATTTCGATTAATCTTACCATCTCTGGTTAAAATTTTAACTGCCAATTAAACAAACAATATTAAATCAGATTATTGACAGCAATTATAAATTTGTCATTTGACAGTTCATTTCGTTTCGGTTTTGTTTATTTAACTGGTAGTTAAAATTGGCCCTTAATGAAACTTTTTGTTTACCTTTAACAGGTCATCTTAGATGTGCGTTTGTTTTTCTTAAAAATCAAATAATTGTACTATAATAAGTTATGTTGTGATGACCTGGCCAATATTTAATTTTCAGCTTCCTATTAGAAGAAAAATGTTTTATATAAAATTTGATTGTTTTTTTTTTTTATATAATCTGTCTACTACGTAGACAAAATTATGTTCGCTGAATATCTTAAGAGTTTTTCTTCGATTCTAATATAAAATGGCCTCTCTCGTAAACAGACATTGTTGATTAAACCTTTTTTTACTGATTTTGGTTAGCGTTAGTACTATATGCCCTTAAAGTATGGTGTATGGTGCATAAGTTGTGATATACTCCGTATATCACCGTGGGATAAGGTGTACCATATCGCACTCATTTTAGATATGTAATAATCTTATTATCCCATTGAGTGGCTTAATGAAATTCTAGTGTGACAATAACTTCATTAAAGCACTGAATGGGATAACAAAGCTATAATATTTCTAAAATGAATGCGACATGATATACGGTGATAGATAAAATTTTGTACGATATTCGTGGGATATTGTTATTAACGCACTATATGATTACCCTAACTCGCCCTGCGGGTTCGTAAGTCAGTAGTCCTTGAAAACTGTGAAACAGGAAAATAGCTAACTATGGCTGTGTCCGATGTTGCACTTTTTTATCATCCTAATATCTAAATCCTAAAGTTACATGCATTAAGTAGTCATTATTTAGGATTTTAAGAATTAGATTTTAAGGTTTTGCAGGAGCACATTATGCCTAGAAGTTAACGCGCATTAATTAAGAAGAAAAAAATCATGTTCGTTGCTATAATTCACGCAAAACGTCAAATTTACTGTCAAATAATAGCTTCTTGGCTTCTATTTTATGAAATAAAAATTAACATTTATGCCCATATTCATAAACACTCGTAAAGTTTCAAAACGGTTCGTTATAATTTTTGACAAATAGAATCAAACTTGACAAATAAAATTTCGATTCTTCTGTCAATGTCGACTGTTTTTATTGGATAAAAATTATAACGAATCGTTTAAAATTTTTACGAGTATTTATGAATATGGGCATTAATCTGAAACATCAAATTAAATCGAGTTGTATAATTCATTTGTTATTCTAAAGTGTGCCATATAAACCAATGGATGTCGTTAGTGTGCCATGTATTTATGTGAAAAAGACCTAAAACCCCTAAAACTAATGCGACATCAGACATAGACTATGAACACTCAAAATTAGATATTCATAGTCCTAGTGATCCTGTACTAATGAAACAAAAATTAAAACAAAATTGCCGGAATATCCCATTCACAATAAGTTCGTTAATAATGTCTATTATCCCACTTTACATCGTAAATAATTATTAAGATACATTAAAAAAAAAAATTACTCATGTCTAATGCTCCACATAATGCACACATTATCATGAGCGCCAAACGTAAAAACAAATCTTCCACAGTTACTTATTTTAAAACGATGGATCTGAAAAATATTATAGTTATGGAGCAGAATGAATTATTTTTCGCGAATCGATAATTTTTATAATAATCCGTTGTCATACGTTTTCAGAGTGTCCAATAATTGTGATTTGTTTATATGGATTTCCAGATAAAGGCAATAGTTGAATACCTAAATATTTTCCAGCCTTAAATAATAAATATCTGTTGTCTTTATTCGGAACAATCTGTAAACATAAGTTTTATAAGATATATTGTTGTATTTACAGAAAGTAGCAAAAATTCACTTTCAGTTGAAAAAATGTTTTATTTTTACAATAGAAAGTGATTTTTGCATCACAAACATTTTAATATCTACATTTAATTGAGAAACTGGTGCACCACCAATAACTGGTCCGAGATAAGTCCTTTCTAATGAAGAGTCGTTTTCGTTAATTATTACATATTTATACTGAAAATATTCAAATTAATAACATATACAGGGTGTTATGTAAGTAAGTGTACAACCCTTAACCCATGGTAGAACTGACCCAATAGATAGTAAAAAGGGGAATAATTTTTGCTTAAAATATTTCTACAAGAAATGGAGGCACTTAAAACTGACCAATCACGTCACAGTTCAAAATTTTGAAAAAAAGTAAAAATCAATGGGCGCGTTCAGTACCCCGGCAGCGATGAGCACCGCTGCGTGCCAATGATTGCCGAATGCAATAGATACTTACAAAATTGACGTCACTGCAAGAGAGATATAGAAGGTCATGCATACAAACAAACCTCCCCTCGTTGTCTTGCGTCCCGTTTCCTGTTCCTATCTGTCTTTGTATTCGCATCTGTTATTCAGTGTTAAACCTAATTCTTTATTGTGATGTGTACGTTGTGTTTAATAAAAATGAGTTTAAAACCAGAAGATGTGTCTGGGGAAACTTTTTTGTTTGATAATATTGAAGATCATTCGATTATTCAACTAAAACGATGGCTAGAGTGTAAAGTCTACGGCTGATGACAGGTCTTTGTTTGAACGGGGTAACCAAAGCAACCTTGATTTCTATGCTTCGCCGTTAGAGGCGCTCGTGCAAATTGCAATTTTGTAAGTGTCTATTGCTGGACCAATGAGGTGCGGGAGGCCACGTGACTTTGACAAGTACTTGTGGGGCCCATCATGGTTGCCAAGAATACGGCTTGTATACGTTGCCTGTGTTGCCAAATACATTTGAGTGTAAAATTAATAAATAAAATTGTAAAGCTAATTATTATTAATGGATATCATGTTGTTTTACTTTCTAACATATAAACTTAATTTTTAAAATATACAAGACGTTCAACATTCATCTGATGGTTTTCCTTAAATTTAGCGCGCCAAGAAATCTTTGTGCCATAGATGGCAGCACAAGTCGCATAATTTTTTTAAAAAATATTTTAAAAATTAGGTTTATGTGTTAAAAAGTAAAACAACATGATATTCATTAATAATAACTAGCTTTACAATTTTATTTATTAATTTTACACTCAAATGTATTTGGCAACACAGGCAACGTATACAAGCCGTATTGTTGGCAACCATGATGGGCCCCACAAGCACTTGTCATAGTCACGTGGCCTCCCGCACCTCCATTTCAGTGTTGCCAACCGGAGGGATTTTTCCCTTTTTTATGTATTTTTGGTTATGCTGAGGGAAAAAGGGATTTTTTGATACTTTGAGGGAATTTTAGTAAATACTTTACAAATTTACATAATTCTTCTTCTTGACGCCTGGTAAGCGCCCGTACGGTACAAATATGTCATCATCATTACCGATATCTGCGATAAAGCAGATTGGCCCACCCAGAAATGGGTAATATGCCGTGATGATATATTTATTTATTTTCTTATTTTTATCCGTTTTACCATGTAGGAGCAGATACAATTAACGAAATTTAACAATTTTATTATACGAAATTTTAGCTTGCCCTTGCCATCTAGTAATATATTTAGGAACTAACTTTCAGTTACTATGGTTTTTTAAAGTGTTTTATTATAAAATAAGTAAGGAAGGGAATTTTTATTCAAAAAGGGAATTTTAGACATACTTTGAGGGAATTTAACTTCTTTTGGGTTGGCAACACTGGTCCATTTATTGTGTTCGTCAAACTTCGGAGGTCAGCGATGCCAGCGATGAGAGGTGCTGAACGCGACCAATGGCTGGTAGTGCGAGCTCGGTTTTAACTAAAACGCTGTTTTAAAAAATGCCAAATTTAATTATCTAATAATAGCAAAAGACAGTTATATTTAAACAAATATTTTTTAAAAAATCGTTCTTTAAACATAAGGGTGAAATTAAATATTGAAATTTGAATTTGACATTTCTTAAAACAGCGTTGCACAAACACCTCGCACTACCAGCCATTGATTTTTACTTTTTAACAAAATTTTGAAATATGACGTAATTGGCCAGTTTTAAAGGTTTTTAGTTCTTATAAAAGCAAAAATTGCCAGTTTTACTATCTATGGGGTTTAGCATTTTACACTTACATAACAGCATGTATAATATTATGAAAGTTTAAAATTACCTGACTCGTTGAAACCACAAAATATATATTATCGTCAGTGTTCAATACATCATAGGTAGTAAAAGCTACTGGATATCCTCTTTGTAAAATAATTGCCCTAGATATGATTTCCAGTTTTCCTGGTTCACTTAATTAAAAATAAAAATGAGTTACAATTTAATCAAGTATTGTAATATAACTCATAACATGAGCTAAAATAAGGCTGTTGTAATGCTTTAGTGTAAATAATAATTTTGGCCTTATTAGATGCAGTTTTTAATTCTGAACATTTTTTGCATTTACTTTTGTACTACAGCAATATGAAAATTTTACCATTGTATATCCAATGGTCCGTAAAAAATTAGACACCCGGTATAATATACCTTTCTGCAGTGTAATATTCTACTAGACATTTATCTTCACTAATAGTAAATAATCTGTTGCTCGCACAAAATAGAATTCCAGTTATTGGTTTAAGATGAGCAATACATCGCCCATAGAATTCCCATCTTGAACCGTCCTTGTCTATAATTCTTTTCATTAAAGTAACAGCCTGTTCATCATCCTATCGATATTATAAAATTATGTAGCTATATAAAATAATTAATTAATCTAACCAGGATAAGAAACCGATTTTTAACAGAAACCGATATTTTTCTTTATAGAAAAACCGGTAACCATTTAATCATTGACTGTAATAAAATGTAACCGTTTTTTTTAAGGAAAGAGTGCACTTTTTCATTCTTTTAATTTTTTTAACTACTTAAAAGTAACTACTTTTATCACTAAAATGAAAAATTTATATCGGATGTAGTTATTTATGCAATATGAGTATAAAAAGTATAGTCTTATTTCACGAACAGGAAAGTTTGACTGAACGAGCCGTAGGCGAGTTCATCAAAGTGTGAAAAAAGTGCTATAGTGTTTCATTTTTTCAACCGTTTACGTTAAAAAAGTGCACTTTTCTCAAACTTTTATCGTGTTAAAACAATACATACGTTATAAAACCATTTTAATGAAAAAAGTGTATTTTTTAACGACGATTTCAAGAAAATGCAATGTTGCCAATCTTATAATATTTATTGTATATTATATAAAATAATTTGTGTAGCAAATTTGTACGTAAAATTACAAAAAATATAGCAAGAAGAACGAATTAAAAATTCTGATGACGAATTTTGAAATATAACAATTTTGAATGTTCTTTACGTTCGGAGGTGAGCAACATTGAGTGTCAGACTGACAGGTATATAAACATAACCTACAAAAAAAATATTCCTTTCATTTTCACACATTTTCGATTTCAAATAAAATTTAATATCCAACTCGGCAATGAAGTTGAGTGAAATAAGATGTAACTTTTACTCTAGCTGCATACATTTTTTTTTTACATCTACAATCAAAGCGTGCAAAAGTGTCATAACGTTTCATTTTTTCACCCGTTTCCGATAAAAAAGTGAGCAATTAAAAAAATACACCTTTTCAACGGATGTAATTTTTTTTTCCTGAATGATTTCATTAACCGATTTATTTAACCGGTTAATTTAACCATTTAAAATACGACTAAATAAACATTAAACCGGTTTTTAAATAAAAAATACGTTTTAAAATTAATGTTCTAAATTTCGGTTAACAATTAGTCGTTAGTTTTCAGTTTCTTACTCCGATTAAAACTACATACATAGCACGCTAAATACTGATTGTCTAGTGAGAATATTATATCCAAAATTTTTGCACGTTCATATCTGAATGGTGGCTGCGTATCAAATTCCATTGTTACTGGATTTAGAAATATTAACCATCCTCTAACAGTCCCAGCAACGAGGTAAAATCCTAAAATTGCTTATTTTATTACTTTTTTTTGTTTAATTTTTATAACAACAAACCTTGCGGAGAATACTTTATACTGGTGATTACATTTTTTTCTTCTTCTTCATTATATAATATGCGGGACTTAAAAAGCACGCTATATTTTTCATAATTAAAACAAATTACATATCCATCTACATATCCCACAACAAGATATGGCCTAAAAATTTAAATTCAACATTAGGGACACGCAAAAATCTTCTCAGAGCAAGACAGGTACGCATTCAGGTACAATAAAATTCATTAGGAGATCCCAAAATTCCGTTTTATGAAGTAAGTATAGTCCGTACCACCAAAGAAAGCGGGTACGGGGCAATCACAACATAGCGAATGAACAGCTGATTCTAGACAACCAAGCTTTACTTCAACATTGCGTCAGTTTTTCGTAAATATGTACATCCTATTTTAAAATGTAACTAGCCATACCATAATTAAAAATAAGGATATGAATTATTTACTAGTCAGGTTGCATTACATTCATTTCACTTTGTATATTTTTTTTGTGTGTATTGTTAAATAACAACAAATATTGGAATTAATACAAATTGAACTATTAGATTTTTTTAATTTAATCTTTCCGTAAAGAATCAATAAGTTGCTTGTCCAGTATCAGCTGTTAGTCGCCATGTTGAAACGTCACGAGCCCCCTACTCGTAACGTGTTCCACTCATATACCTATTAACTAATATATTGCGGATCCTTTGCTTTTCTTGAAGGAAACACTGTGAAATGGAAATATCATTTCTGCATAAGTCTATCTCACAGAAACACCCAACCGCGAATTATGCGCATGCTTGGAAACCTTGACTACTATTGGCTAACGAGGAAATCATCATCACTTTTTGCGAATCACAGAGTTCTGTTTATTAACGACTAGCGCGAGAAATTTTTAATTTAAATTTGAGAAATTAAACAATGTACCTACTATTTATTTTGTATGTAAATTCTTGAATATAAATATTAGTAATAATAAAAAACATTGACATATTCTAGTGCTAAATTTGAATTAAATAATTTACTTTGTTGTACTGTAAAAATAATAGGAATACAATCTGGTCAAGATTAATTTATTTGGGTGACAATAAATTACTGTATGAAACACAAAGCAAATGCTTTCGAAGTGCAACTACAAACAGAAATGAAATCAAACGTGAAAGTCAAACCATGTGCTCGCTGCATCACCAGGGCAGCGTTCCAAAACCAAGAATACCGAGTTTTGGCGTAGAGTATGATGTGTTGTGTTTTGCAACGAATGAGAGTTTTGTTGGAGTAAAAAATTGAAACTACATTAAAAATAATTTTATAAAACTAACAAAACTACTTATAATTACAACATTAATGTCAAGCCCGTAATAAAAGCGCTTTTATGGAGCACTTTCCTCAATATAATGTGGAAGTACGCTCCATAAAAGCGCTTTTATTATAAAAGTATGCTCGTAATACACGCCAACGTATTTACTTGTTTATTTTCAACCAAAAGAATGTTTTCTTCCTCTAGAAGGCAAATTACTTTCATATGTTGAGAATCGTGAGCATCTACGTTCGAAAATATTGTGGAGTAATTTGTATACCCTCCTCGTTAGTAGAGTAAATAGAACATCACTTTGGAGTAAACTCTGGCTGTTTTGGAACAGGTTGAGTAAACTCTGAGAGTAAGGTTATTAGTTTTGAAACGACTTTGAATAATTTCGTACTGTAAGAGTAGGATTTTGGAACGCAGCTCAGCCAGCGCCGCTGTCAGCGTTAGCCAATAGTAGTCAACATTTCCGAGCATGCGCATAATTTCCTATTGGGTGTTTGTGAGAGATAGACTTATGCAGAATTGATATTTCCATTTCACAGATAATATAAAACCTACCTGGGAAACAGTCGGCCAACTGTATTCTCGAAATAACGTCACTTGCGTATTATAAAGGGGTTAAGATATAACATTTAAATATTCCCGCCTAACGGGAATACAACAGTCATCTGACAGGGCTTACATTCACAACACAACAGAATGTAACAAGGACAAAAGTATTGGAATATAATACATTTCATTTGCAATAAAGTGCGTAGGCTTTTATGTACCAAATAACCCACAGGCAAAAGTCTGCAGTATAACATGTCATAGTACAATATTTTTAATCGTAATGCCGCTTTACAGAAATTTTGATAGCAGTTAATATTCCTCAGATTGATTTTTTTTGTGTTCAGAACTGTAAATGCCCCTTTTTGGCGTAAAAATCCCTGAATTTTACTTCCAGTTTCGCCGGGGCCGATTTCAACGTTGATATTTGAAATGGAATGATGTTCATATTTTTTGTAATTATTGGCTTTATAATGATGCTATGCCAAGTACTTGCATGTTCATTAAAAATTAACCTGTACATAACTTTAAATTTTTCAAAATTAAAATATATCATAATTTATAAAGAAATTTGTGATGGAGTAAAATATATTACTAGTCAAAATATTCGATTTCAAGTCCCTAATAGATTAGGAACCGAAATTCTATTAACATTTCTACTACAAGACGAAAACTTTCTAATAGGCTATTCCACCGTAATCAAAAATTGTAAAAGTTTATTGAAAATATGAAAGATAATAGTAGGATACGGAAAATTCATTTTTTTTTTATTATAAATTACTCCCTCTAGACTGTTTTGTTTTTGGTTACGCTGCGCAGGACATGTACGCGCGTGTTTGAGCAAAAAGGATCCAAGTATGACTTCCTTCTTTGTGAAGCTCCGTCTCAACTAAGAATATTTTTCTTCGGGTGTATCGGAACTGTTTGGGTGACTTTTTTATGTCTTTGTTATTGTAAAATAAGCAAAATGAAATACATTACAAGTAAGCCTGTAAACCACTGTTAGTTTACTTCGGACCTTAATATCTCGTTTATTTGGAGAAATTTTTACTTCGAACTTTCGCATGTGGTCTTATATTTTCAGGTACTTCAAGAATTTTTTTAAAAAAATATCGTGGAATAGCCTATTCTTCAAAAAAGTATATATTAAAAACATACGTACTTTTCACTATGTGTATCCATACATGATACATAGGAAAAAGTTGTAAACACGAATTTATCAACTGTATTTTCTAACATATCTACATATGCACATTCTCCTTCCGTTGTTACTAAAAAAATGAAGTCAATCATTTTATCAATAAATAATAAATAACCATCTTACATATCATAAAATCTCGCACTAAAAATGGAGCTCGGTCCAATGTAAAATCCTTTTCTAAAGCTTTAAGAAAAATTTCATCATATACGTCTGACCTATCGTCTTCAACTATTTCTTGGTTTCTTTTATCCAAATCTGTTAAAGACTTCATACAAGATATGTTATGCCTTGAATCTTTATGATACATTATTGATAAAAGTTTGTTGAATTCTTTCAATTCTGGGCTTAAAGAATGTCTTCCTAGTAGTCTTTTGTTAGTTGGGACATCAGCTTTTTCACCTTCCTCTTTATTATCATCGTCGTCATCGTCATCGTCAATTACGACAAATGATTTCCTTATTTCTTCATTCAGAAATTTTACCTCTGTCCTGTCTAGAAAAAAGAATTGTATATGGTAAGTTTTATACTTCATTATTTTAAACTAGAGCACAGTAGATCAAGGGCGAGAACCTCATTTTTTACTTATCAAACAATATTTTCTTATAAAATAGATACTATTTTATTCGCAAACGAAATTATACAGAATGTCTCACAACTCGCACCCCAGAGCGAATGAGGAAACGCGAGACTGCACTCGGATTTGTAATTTCGAAGAAAAAAAATCTAGCTTAAAAGATATTAGAGAAAAGACGTCTTAAAATTGACCAATCAGAGACCTACACCTTTAACGTGTGTTTGCCGTAATTTTACGTTACTATGATTTTAAACAAATCAAATCTTCATTAAAATGTGTGGGCGACTGTAGTTTTCGAAAAATGTCAGTGTTAAATTAAATTTGACAAGGTGAATAAAAAAGGCAAATTTTTACCATGTATTCAGCCGCTGATTATGTAGAAATGATTATAATTTTCGGAGAATGTGGACAATAATATTTTCGTTTAACACATTTTACACAGCTGCTACAACACGTTGCACTGTACGATATAAATGATGATCTCGGATGACACCTTCGCTAACCTAAATTTGTTGACAGTGAAAAGTCAACTCTAAAGTGTCAAAATTACAGTAAGTCAAACAAATTTTGTAACTCACTAGTAGTATTTTTAAAACTTAGCAACCAGTTTTATTTTGTAATAATATCATCATACCTCAAGATATCCTTCCGGGATTGGTGGATTGAAAAGTCTTGTAACTCCGTTGGCAACCTATTGTCGTCGGCAAGTGTCAGTTTCGTCTGGGGCGCGAGTTGTAAGACACCCTGTATATTGGCAACTGACTTTAAGCAATATGACATCTGGTGTCAAAAATAATGGAATAAAAACAATAACATTATTATTGACCCAGGTCAATAATTTTGACACTATTATTGACCTTGGTCAATAATTGTTCTCTAGGTATAGAAAAACAATTTCATAGAACAATAATGAGTCAATAATGATATGTTTATAGGCTAGTAGTGAAAAAAAGGTAATTTTATATGAGCTCAAAATCTAGTAATGTCTGCACAAAAAATTATAAAATTATGAGTATTAAAGGGTCGTAATAGTAAAAAAGTTAGAGTTATTACCTGAATCAAGATATTCTGGATCTTTAATAACATATTTCCTCTCAACTAAATTGAAATAAACTGCCACAGAAGGTGCCATTTCATTATGACAAATATATAATAATTTTAAATCTAAATCATAAAATCTTATGCCCATTTTACCACCAGTAATTGCGATACATCTGCAAATAAATTTTTGAGAAAAAATTATAAAAATTTCACTTTAAATTTACCCATCAATGTAGGTGATATGTTCTATACCCTCTGTTTGTATTCTAATTGCTTTAATGAATATTTTATTATTATTATCACGATATTTTTCGTAAGCAACTTGAGAAAAAAATAAACCCCATACTACTACCCAGCCATTAGTTGTTGAACTATAGCATTCGTGAGAATATGGAATATATGTAGTGCAAGTAAATTGGCCGTAATCTCTCTTTGCTTTAACAGTACATATTTTATGTTTTAGCTCATTATCTATCTACAAAATAATTGCGTTTATTGTGATGAAATTTTACGATTTAAAGCTTCCGAACCCATGTGAAGAATACTACAGCTTGGGTAAAAGTTACTGCAAAATGAGTTGTTTCATTTGGATTAAAACACACATCCACAGGTTGTCCACAATTGTTCCTATTTATGGTAATATTACCTGCAACAAAAACAACAATAATTACTAAAATGGTTGTTTTTACCTTCCTTCACCTTTAGGTAAGGAAAGTATTGCCTTTGGTCAATTAAAACTGGTATATCAGAAGTGGGATTATTTTTTAAACAAATACAACAGTTATTTACAATGTTTTCTACTTAGCCAATGTCTAGTAGACATGAAAGAAAAAACGAGTTATTGTAATTTTTACTCATGCTAACCTTTAGTTCAAACTAAAAGAATTTTTTTTACAGTCACTATAAAAAGTAGCTATTTGCGCTCTCTTTTGTCAACGCAAAATGTCACTTTGCCACGCGCGACAAAGTAGAAAAAACGCTCGCTGTCCAAATTTCTAAGTATACAATGTTGACAAATGTCACTTGTCTACATTCTTAATGAAAATGTTTAGTTAGGAACTAATGGCACTGTAATTACACATTTACCACGTTCACAAGTCAATTTGACATGTGTTCTGTCGGTATTTAACATAACCTAACAAAATGCTACACTGCTGTGAAAATGAAATAGGGCATTCATTTACAAAAACAAAAGTATAAAATGCTTAGATTCGATTGAATAAAAACTCAAGAAGAATGGAAAATAACGATAAAATAAAATTAAATATAAAATAAATTGTGTGAACAGTTATGTTTAGTAATAGGAATGATTGTACACAGATGACGGTAGGATAGTTGCGAGTCGTACTGACATCTGATTTCTAGTTAACTATTTATTTTGATTACAATAAAAGTTATTAGTTATTTCGTTACTTAAATAATTGCGAGAAGTCAGTCAATGTACATACATGTCTATATAATCACAAATTCCTTGAAATATTTGTTAATTTTTTCAGTGTGACGGGCGCGACAACTAACCACACATTTTGCTACAAAAACTCATCAAATCATCACAAATCCTTGCTTCCACGCTCTAATTTTGGTTTTTTTTGTGGAATAGATGGCTAATGTAACGATATAATCATTTAAAAGCTTTTTTAAGTTTAAACCGTATCTTTTGTATTAGCCAATCGTTATTTATTGTGTAGTAATGTAAGTATAAAGTGTATATTTTATTATTTTTTGTTATGGTGGAGGACCCCATTGTGGCGACTGTAGAAAAAATCTTGTGTGTGTTTCGAGCGCAAATGGACATTGTCGATTTCGAGAGAAACCTCTCAATCGACAATGTCGCATTTTGCGCTCTTAATACACAAATAGCTATTGCAGTATTTTTATACTGGTAGAAATGGTGTAATTTGGCGTATGTAATAAAATACTAATAACTAATAATTTACCATCTGCTTCGTCATTTCCGTAAGTCCATAACCAAAATTTGACCACAGCATTTTCTTCATAGCCTATCGAAACTACATATCTTGCATCTTGACTCAATGCTACTGCAGCAACACCTTCCGGAGGATGTGGATTAAACATTGTACACACCGGAAAACTGTTATTTTTATAAAATACATCTACAATTCGTTATGCAGCCTCTAGACGTTCAATATTATAGCTCAACAACATTGTGTGAAGATATTCTTCCTATACAGTTCAATAAATTGTGTAGTAATAGGAGCAGGCGGGCAAAGCTCAACATAGATGGCAGCATCATAGCCAAGAACTGTTGTCTTGATCATTTTGAATGACAAGGCTACGGAAGGTCACGTGAGCAATGATATGTTTTGTCCTTTCCTCACTTCAAACTCGTTCGTACGCTCTGTCCCATGCTAACTTCACACTGTATTGCAAACGCAGTACGCATGCGTCAGTTTGAATAGCTTGCGGACACTCATGTGACGAAGCGGTTTAGCCAATCAGAACCTGGGGAGAAACTGTCACATCGAAGGTCAGAGAGCTGGGCAGCTTTCCAAATTCAAGAGTACCGTAATTTAAGAGTGTAGTACTCTCAGAGTGTACTCTGAGGGTAAGGTTATTAGTTTTGTAACGATTTTGAGTAATTTCGTAGTAGAGTTTTGGAACGCAACCCTAAAGTTTGTTTTGGTAGCGTGTTCAGAGCTTAAGAGTTTTATTTTCATAGTTTGGCTGTTTTCATATTGAAGTTTTTAGTGCGTATTGAGTTATTTTATATTTTTTTGCCAAATTATGAAAACAAAACGCATAATACGCAATACGCTATAAACCAAAACAAACTTCAGCTCCCCGTCCTTCAATCTGGCAGTTTCTCCCAAGCTTCTGATTGGCTAATTCGCTTTATCACGTGAGTGTCCGCAAGCTATAGCCACGTATAGCTGTCACATTTCTAGCGGAAAATATGAAATTACAAAATGCAACATATTGACGCAACCCGTAAATGCCGTAAACCCATTCGTAAAATTCATAATACAGTACGCATGCGTCAGTTTGAATAGCTGTCACATTTCGTATTTACCGCTAGAAATGTGACAGCTATTCTTCAAGCTGAGCAAGCTCAAGATCAAATCTGTAGTGAGAGCCCAAACATATGATAGATCACGTGATCTTTTTCTTTTTGACAAAGACACTATAAGTAGGCGTTCCCATCATCACACCAGTGACTGCCAGACTGTTCCACTTTAGTATTTGGTTATGGAGTTTATGCGGCTGTACGCTATTATTTTTACAAATACTTAAAATACTAATAAACTATAACTACAAAATACTAAATTTAAGTAAAAGAAACGAAAATAAAAAAATGAAATTTTCAAATATATAGCGATATACCCTTAGCCGCACAACATTACCAAATGGTTTGTTTAGAGTTTAGAAACTCTGCTAACAGCAGGCAGCTGCTGAGAGAAAGATATAATGCCATTGCTCTCCACCACTGGATTTGCAAATATTTGCCATTTTTTTTCTTCCATAAAGGGGTTATCACACGTACGCACGTATCTGCAACCTGTCAAACATTTTCTGCAACTTCAAGCGTTTTGTGCAACTTTTGACGTGTGATAGTGCGACAATTTTCCTGCAACTAGTTTTACATCTTGTTCGAAAACTAGTCACACGTATCTGCAACTATCAATATACGCATGCGTAGTAAAGGGGCTTAGGGAGTAAAAATCCCTAAACTGACATTTGTTTGTAAATAGCTGGTAAACAGTACGAGATACACGAGATATTTAAAAATGGCTGTAGGAGTTGGCTTCGAAATAAAATCGGACGAATTTTATCAAAATTTGATTGATCTCGTAAGAAAAGAAGAAGCGCTATGGAATACGAGACATCATATTTTAAATTGAAGAAAAAGAAGAAAAAGGTTATCACCAATACCATGCAATCTTCTTCGAAGTAACCACGGATTCACCCATGTTTTTCTTTCTTTTCTGCGTCTCATAACAATTATATCATTCTCACTATTATCTAACCATAAAAATAACGTAGTAGCAGCTAATAGTTGGTTGTTCATTTCTATTATTCGTCTAAATACAAATCACAGATACAAATAAATGATTTAAACTTTAAAAAATTACAACAGGAATTAAATATCATGTATACCAACGTCGAAACTGAAAAAATTCTATATTTCTTGCAACTTTTGCGTACGTCTGATAACGTAGGTTGCAAGTTGCAGCAACTGTTGTCAAAAAAGTTGCAGATACGTGCATACGTCTGATACCCCCTTTAAGAAGTCGAATTTAAAAAAAAGAAAAAATAAGGAATTTCTGTATTTAAAAATACTATAACATATAAAAAAATAAAACAAATCGTGCAATCCCATTACTACTCCATGAAACTGACTCCAGATATCATATGCCGTGAGATAACTTTTTACAGTTGGACATTCACAGTGTCTCTTCTGAAGAATGGTCCTCCCACTAACCACCGAACACTTCTCGGCCTCAGCTTTACCGGATATGTAATAATAGATAAACAAAAGCCTTATAAAACATGGTTTTATACTGTTTTTTCTATTGAGATTATATAATTTATAATAATAAATTGTAAATTTTTCCGTGCTTAGATTATTGTACATAGCCAATATTACTGTTCAATAACAAATAATGTGCAAAATGATTGAACGTTTAGAGACCGCTTTAATTGTTCTTACCAATCTTCGCTGTTCCAAACAATAATACTATGATCGTCATCTTTATCAGCTGAAACTAACCACTTTCCTGATTGGTCCATTGAAATACTCGTAATAAGATTTTTCTAGAAGTTAAATAATGTAAAAGACGTAATGTAATATATTATGTTGTAAATCTTACATGTCCTATAA
Organism: Ophonus ardosiacus; assembly: GCA_943142095.1. Taxonomy (NCBI): domain Eukaryota; kingdom Metazoa; phylum Arthropoda; class Insecta; order Coleoptera; family Carabidae; genus Ophonus; species Ophonus ardosiacus. The sequence goes on along the minus strand of OW964823.1, from coordinate 7,815,533 downwards.
GAAATTTCATTTCTCTCTCTAGGTGATTGTAAAGGATCCCTATATGAGCTACAGTGTAAAATACTATATATTCTTTCTTTTCTTTTGATAAGTTTTTAAATTTTGTTATGATATCTATTCCAGTGGTCCACATGGGAGCCTGTAAATGACTTTTTATGTTTTGTAACTGTCAGATTTGTTACTTACGAAAGGAATAGCCAATGTACGCCGTATGAAACTGGGATCAAAATATACATCATCATCATAATCAGAATCTTGATCAGCGCTAACTCGGCTTGTTCCAAGTTGTTTAGATACTTTAAAATAAATTTGGGCATCATCAGGTTTAAAACTTTTTGGCATTTTTGTAAAAAAAGCTTTCTTCTCCTTTCATCAACTTCGCAGCCGTCAAACAAAAACGTCTATTGGTTGCCATGGCGACGCAGAAAACTATTTCCACTGTCATTAATCTTTAAAATCACGAAGGTTATGATTCGTGCGTTATATTTCTCCCTGATATTTCTGTTATATATCTCATTTGTCAAACAAGAACACTTCAAAATTGATGTCATCGATGTAGATAAGGGAGTAATGTTTTCGGTTCAAGAATTTAATAGTGAGTTTCCAGTAAATCAGCACGAATTAGGGTCCCCGCAACACGTTTCCATCTTCATATAGTAGAAAAATATAATAAAACATGTTTAATAAAAAGTTTTAATTCATAATTTAATGTTACAAAATTGGAATTTTTACAGCTCTAGAAACGTGCTTGAACGTCAAGGTGATAATCTGTTGTCATTTCAAAGTAAATATTTTCGTTTAAAAACACAGATGGTGCCAGTAGTTAACACGCGCAGGTATATTTCTTATTTGACATTTCGTCCACTTTATAATTATTACTCCTATTTTTACCATAAACAAACACAGGACAAACACCAAAATACACGCTGCTACTAAAATCATATGTAAACAAGCAAATGGCTGTCATGAACATGTGGATTTAGGCGTTGAAGTTCGTTGCAGATGTCACCATCGAGTTGACGTCATAAGCGCGCCATGATAAGAAAATTTGAATTGCGATGAAATTTTTTAAAATTCATATCTCATGTGATGCATACATTTTCTTACTCAAAGTTAGATATTCAGAGTCCTACTGGTCTGTACTAATGTAAAAAAATATTTTTAAAAAATGTCGGAATACCCCATTCAAAGAAAAATACATGGTGGAAGAGACCTGTCCAAGAACAGAATTCACAAATGCTGATGAATTATTTGAATTAATAAAAGAGTAAAATGGTATAATTTTGGAGTGTCAGGCGCACACAAAACAGCTGATTTTAAGCATTTCAAGGTCGCTCGCACCCCATCAACCTATCATGAAATAGTGAATCAGATTTACTGATAATTAACATACATCAATGAGTTTACATAAACATAAAATATATACAAAATCATTATATATTGATGAACAATTTTATCGGTATCGGATTGTTTTGATAGTACTCAACGTGTAAAAACAAATCATGTTATTTTACTATACGAGGAAGAGATAAGAATTTCTAAACAATGAATTGACAGATAAATATTGTTGTCGATTTGATTTTTGATCTATGAACTGATAAAATTTACAAAAGAATAAAAATTTAAGTAATAACTTAATCCAAAAGATTTGTATGTATCATAAATAATAAAAATTGTAATATAAGAATTTAAATAATAGCAATATTTTTGAATAAAAGTTACCAAATATATTTTGTTTAAAGTGTGCCTCAATATACTTCACCGGTAGTATACTTCATTTCACGTAAGAAAATAGCGTTGGTTTAAATAGCGATATAAATTCTGCCCTTTGATTGGTCAGAATGCTAACCTAGTTTACAAAATCGAAAATAATATCACTTGTCAGCTGTTAATTATCAAATAAAATCGACCAAATTAAGTGACATTTAACTATGTTTTGATGCAATTTTTAATATTCAGGGCTCGCACATTTTTATAGATTAAAATATTTCTATTATTGACAAAGTTGGGTTTCGGGTATTTAAATTATTTATTTAATGTAAGTAAATGCGGTAGGCTCTCAACGGCCATCTGCTATTTTCTTGAATGAAATGAAGTATAATAGACACTTACAAAATTGACGTCACTGCAAGAGAGATATTGAAGGTCATGCATACAAACAAACCTCCCCTCGTTGTCTTGCGTCTCGTTCCCTGTTCCTATCTGTCATTGTATTCGCATCTGTTATTCAGTGTTAAACCAAATTCTTTATTGTGATGTGTACGTTGTGTTTAATAAAAATGAGTTTAAAACCAGATGTGTCTGGGGCAACTTTTTTGTCTGATAATATTGAAGATCATTCGATTATTCAACTAAAACGATGGCTAGAGTGTAAAGTCTACGGCTGATGACAGGTCTTTGTTTGTACGGGGTAACCATAGCAACCTTGATTTCTATGCTTCGCCGTTAGAGGCGCTCGTGCAAATTGCAATTTTGTAAGTGTCTATTATAAGATGCAAGCAAAATTTATGATTTAAGCCTATTTTATATTTTTTTAAAAATGCGACTCAAAAATATGACTTGGTCTTTTTTATCAGTTGTAGGTATAATGTGTTTAAACACATATTATATATTACGGCAGTTTGTAATTTACATTTTTGCCCATATCTTGATATTTTTGCGGGAAGCAATGCACCAATAAAATGGCCTCCTAAGGGGGCAATATTTTTCTAATTTATTCGACTGTTATACAGAGATGTAAGTACATACATAAATTTTCAAGCATCATTATATTATCATTACCATTATTGGTACTTAAAATTTTTCATTTCCAGTACCATTATTCGGTAATTGTACTTAAAAATATAGTAATAATAATAGTAATTAAAGTACTGAGATTATATAAAAGAAATTGAATTGTAATTCAATATCATAAATTTTCCGTACTTATTACAAAAATATTATTATATTGCGAGTGGAAATAGCCAATATTCTCAAAATAAATATATTTAGTTTTACATTGAAATAACTATTCATAATGTAAACTTAACATTATAATCCACTTATCATCAAATTATGACGCAAAATAAAACAAGAGAATTATCTAATAATGACCCATGACTGAAGGAACTAGCCTATTATGTCTATATTATTTATTTTTCTGCAATGGTCTGCTGCTGTAAATATTCATAATACCAAAGGTTAACCAGAATATTGAATATTCAAAATAAAATACATAAGTTACAGGCATCTTGAAATATAATCAAAAATTAAATATAAAATATTTCTTTGCCTGAAGGCAAACGAGTTTAAGTATGTATATAGAATGATTATTTTTTATCAGCTAAACTATAAACAATTGTTTTTATCGCAAATTTTAATAATATGTTCTCAGTGAAATATGCCACTTTAGTTTGTTTTTAAATTTTATTGTTAAGTAAATAGTTATAATTACGTGTTTCGAAACAATAAGTTTTTATTTATAAGACAAAACAATATATCATAATAAGTACATAGTATACAAGGTTTTTTTTTGAAATGCTAATCTTAAATGCCTGTTTGAAGAAGCAGTTATTTTTAACCAAGAAAAAAAATATCATTACTACAGCATGTCCCATATAATTCGTACATATGCTTTATTGGAATCTGGAAAACTATAAGAAATAACTTAAACTTTAGATAAAAGTGGGGCATGGCATTAGGGGTCTATTTTGAGGATTTTGTTTTTACGAATAAATTTGCCGCTTTTATCTTTCGCCAAAATATATAAAAAAGAGGTATAGAAATCAAGTAAATGTTATAGAATAGAGAATTAAATTCTACATTCTAAATCATTAATCAGATTTTATTTTGCATATTTAATAAGCTGTAAAATTCAATTTGAAATTTTATAAATATTGCTCATTTGTAGAGATTTCACTTATGGAAAATAAATTCCGTGTTCTTTTGTAACTATTTCCGTCATAATATTCCTTTGTTTACAATAAACACACGTTTCTCATTCGAATAAACATTCATTATTTAATTTATATCTTTTCCATGTCAAATTGACGTTTGACGTTTGTAAATAAAATAAAAATAAAATAAATATAAATATATCATCACGGCATATTACCCATTTCTGGGTGTGCCAGTATCTACAACACATGTAGACATCGGTAATGATGACGATATACTCATAGTTGGTGTGGAGAGTGCACCACAGGGTCACTTCTGTATAATTTAAAATTGGAAATATTTGGCATCTGTCGGGATCGAACCCGGTTCCCCCGGGTTCGCGATTAGACACTCAGGCACGCGGCCACGGGACCCCACGTTTGTAAATAATTTATGAAAACCAGAAAATAGAAAACAAATTCCATGGCCATTGCTACTAATAAGAGGAAATTTTGAAATTTCTTTTTAAAATTGTGAAGAAACCAAAAATATAATAAAACATGTATAAACAGTTTTATATGCAACTTTTAATTCTGCCAATTTTGCCATAAAATGAACACGAGAACAGAAAAATTAATAAAACTAAAATCCACCACCACAGGGGTCACTTTTGTGCAATTTAAAATTGGAAATATTTGGCATCTGTCGGGATCGAACCCGGTTCCCCCGGGTTCGCGATCAGACACTCAGGCACGCGGCCACGGGACCCCATGTTTGTAAATAATTTATGAAAACCAGAAAATAGAAAACAAATTCAATGGCCATTGCTACTAATAAGAGGAAATTTTGAAATTTCTTTTTGAAATTGTGAAGAAACCAAAAATATAATAAAACATGTATAAACAGTTTTATATGCAACTTTTAATTCTGCCAATTTTGCCATAAAATGAACACGAGAACAGGACAATTAATAAAACTAAAATCCACCACCATTCTGTATAGTCCGCTTTTTAAGTAACACTCTGTACATACATCAGTTTCTTAAACACCAGCAGAATTTTATTTATATATTCAGGGACGGACAGGGCCACCGGGAAATCGGGAAATTACCGAGAGGCCGTGACTTGCAGGAGGCCGGTGGTTTTAATGCCTATTTTTTTTTTTTCCTAACAAAGTTTTAATTATAAGTTGCTATAATCCTAATACGTTTTATAAAATGACAAACAGCTTACAGGCACATTAACGCACAAAATCTCATTGGGAAAACTCAAACCGGGCTTTATGTTATTGTTATTACATTTAGAGAAATTTACAAGCTAAGTAGGTACAGTATTCGTTGTTTTACAAAACGCCTAGAGGCCTAGACGACTAGCCGGATTGTAAAAGATCGCTAAGTCAACGAATTGTTAACCCGGTCCAGTTTTATGAGACGAATTTTACTATCTGACTATGACATACAAAATGTCGCATAATGTATGTATTGCAAGTGGACAGGTTAAATAAAAAAATCTAAGTTAAAATATGGTCAGAACACACTTAAAATCGGCTAACACAGTACAATTTAGAAAAATTTGTAATTAGCGTAGAAAAAAAAACTATTAAAAAATTGGGCTTTATGTTTGTTAAATTATTAAATTATTTTATATACGGTGTCTTTAAAATACCTAGACATAGCTTAACCATAGAGCCTAAGGGTCATTATAAACAAAAGTAATAAACTTAAGTACTGTAACTAAATTTAAAGTTTATTCCACATGTAATTTTGTTTGAAAAGTGTCATAAACATACATAGGTCTTATATCTTTTAGTTCCCAAAATACAAGAAGTCAAAGTTTTGTAAATATCATTCACTTCGTGTATTTTGGTAACTAAAAGGAATAGGACCTATGTTTATATGATGTTTTTTAACCAAAGTGAAATGTGTAATAAACTGTGAAATGTTGTTATACTATGTAGTTCTTTTAGTGTAATTTTTATTAAGCTACCATAACATACCATTCCGTGTGTATTATTATTTTCGTGTAACCAAATTTAACACATTTATTTTGTATTCTTTCTTCCTTTCAAAGTTTTGTAAATATCAGTTAATTTTCCCTTCTCGTATTTTGGTAAATAAGAGGAATATGGTCTATATGTTTATATGACATTTTTTTCTCAGAATCATATGTGAAATAAATTGTTAAATTTTGTTAGTTCTGCAATAAAAAAATTGTTAATATATGACCGAAAAAACTGCAATTTGTTATTTGGAGAACAATGCATTTTATCGAATGTTAATCCAATCAGAACTTTTTTATTTAGAATTTCAAAAAGCGCCAAAAAAAATAATAAGGAAGCCGGCACAGAATTTTATTTGCCTGGCCGGTCCAAAGAACCAGTCCGTCTCTGTATATATTACATACATATGTAAATAAAGAAAATAATAAAATAAAATAGTTGGGTAATCTGAATAAATTACTAAATTCGCACGTCCAGTCATTACAATAATAAATGAACCAATTTCGCAATTTTTAATTTGATCATTGCTTTAAAATACCGGCACAAGTACAGTACGATCGCACCCACTTCAAGTGCACTTTGGCCGTCGTCCAGCGGGGCGCGGGGCAGAGCACAAATATAACCTCCGCTTGTCGCGTTCCTGCCTCCAGTCCATACTCCAGCCTCCAGTGTTTTCGCGAGTGTAGTGTAGTTTGTTGTGCGAGATGTTTGCAGGTAGAACAACGCGTCTGCTCGCCTCTTGCTCCAAAAATGGCGGGCGTTGGGCTAAACATGTCAGAAAGCACAGGGCCTTATCCACTACGGTGAATCCTGCCCTTCAACCCGATGGTTTCATCCTGAGAGATGAAAATGAAATCCACATTCCTGATGTTACGCTGCCTGAGCTGATTTGGGCCGATATTGACAAGTGGGCGGATAGAACTGCTACGGTAGGGTGAATGTGTGATAGTATATAAGGAAATGACAAAATGTAAACATAAATGCGTATATTATAAGAACTTGGCGAAGTTCTAGAAATTGAACTCAAAACATTGGCATTATATTTGCCAATTTTTGCCTCAATTGCCGCTAAATAAGCTGAAAATAGAGCATGTACTATTTTTCCCGCTATTTTTCGGTGCTGTCAGTTTTTTTTAATAACACACCATATCTCTTTACTTTTTAATTTAAAACAAAAGTGTAATGAAAAAAAATGTTCAGAATGAAAGTAGCATCGATTGTGTACAAGTTTGTTGTTCATTTGTTTCTTATGTACGTGTTACAAGTAAAACAAAATACACGATTTAAGGCAATTATCTGAGTGCCATGAAAAAAAAATCTGTTGTGGCCAGCACAATACCTCTCGCCATTTTCATATTAGGCTATATAAGTATTGTATTTAATGAGGGTTTCCGAAGGAAAAATAATCGGACAAGTAGTCTGTGGTGAAATTATTTCAAGCCGACGTTTCGACTAAAACGTTAGTCTCCTTCTGAGCAAGAAATTGTCTAAATATATGTGCACATACAGTGTGTCCCATTTAAAAGTGCCACCATTGGGATCTCGAGAACTATAAGAGATACGATGTCGGTTAAATGGAACTTTTTGTGCGCCTTTGGGAGGCCATCGTAGATGAGCTTTTGTTTTTCAAAAAAATTTCATAGGGAACTAGATAATGACAAAAAACTGAATATTGTTGTTTTTTTCTTTTTCAAATAACTTCTAAACTATTAGTAATTGAGAAAAACGTTTCAAATATAAAAGCTAGATATTTTTATTAACTAACCAGTGGTGTACGAAATAAATTTTTATGTCCGTAAATTTTCGAGATATAACACAAACTTATATTTTTTTAAATGGAACCCATATCTGATTTTCGTCTCAAAAAATAATTATTTTTTTCTCTTTTCAATGATGTAAGGGTTATTATGTTTTATGTTTGTTTTACTCCTAAAATTTAATTTTTCTCTTTATTTTCCTGAATTTTCTTATTATTTCCCAAAAAACATTATTATTTTTATTAATTATATTGTATTTGATTGATAAAATTTATTTTATGCCTTTATTACTTTAATATTTTCATTCTAGACTCATAATTATAAATTACACTATAATGTGCTAAGGGCAACCTGACACAAATATTATAAAAATTAATTATATACGAATTTTGAGCTAAATTTTCTAACGAAATAAATTATTTAAATACAAGGAGTATTTGTAAATAGAAATCTACTAATATTTTCAAAATAATTGTAAATTTAATGCAAAACAAAGAAAAAATAATAATTTTGAAGGCAAAACAAATATAAAACATTATAACCCTTACATCATTGAAAAGAGAAAAAATAATTATTTTTTGCCCTCCTGAAGTGTAATGGGAACTTTACAATTGTATATACAGTAAGTGTAACCTACATTTTACGCTTACTGTGTTGTAACTTGTCTAACTATGCGGTAAAATAATCAAAATACACTGGACGTTTATGGGCATTTAGAAAAGAAATCATCTTTACTATAATAAAGTTCATGTATAAAAGTACTACCTACCTAAGTTATTTTTTTATTTTAACATTTCCTATATTTAAAATTAATTTATAGAAACCGAAATCACGGCAGCGACATCTGTCATTATTGTAAAACTCCGCCGTTACCGACATAATCACCGATCGATATACCTGTCAAATACGCGAGGCGAACATTGCTGAAATGTCAAATATCGACACCTACCTATTATTTATTACGAAGAAAACATGAGCAAATAAATATATTATCAGTCATAAACAACGTTACAAATAAATTTTCGCTAGAAGTACTCTAATGAAGATAAGTAAATTTGGAAATTGACTTAACCCCAGTATTTTAAACTAACCCTCTTCAGAAGTACAACCTATCTCATTAAAAAAAGTGATTTTCATTATCGTCGGCCAAAAAATTTGATACAATTCTTGTGCGTGAAGTATTTTACAGCGCTCCAGCTAATAAGGCACTCGCCTTAATGGCTCGTGCCTTAAACAAAGCTGTCGCGCTGTAAAATACAACTTACACGCACTCGAATGTAAATAACTATTTTGAGACTAAAATCAGATATGGGTTCCATTTAAAAAAATATAAGTTTGTGTTATATCTCGAAAATTTATTTCGTACGCCACTGGTTAGTTAATAAAAATATCTATCTTTTATATTTGAAACGTTTTTCTCAATTAATAATAGTTTAGAAATTATTTGAAAAAGAAAAAATAAACAATATTCAGTTTTTTGTCATTATCTAGTGCCCTATTAGAATTTTTGGAAAAACAAAAGCACATCTGAGATGGCCTCCCAGAACTACCCGGATAGTACCCTTTACCCGTTAATTACCCGATACCCTTTAATTATCCGTTATCCTTTAAGTACATATACGCAATATTAGCAGTTTACTTTTTATAAAATTTATAATTATTGTTTACATATATGTATTTATTAAATAAAAAGTAATACAAATAAATAATATACTGTATCTCTATAAAAAAACTTAACATAAATTATATTAATTACCCATGGTATGATAATAAAAAGCTCTTCTTTTAGATACAATCTTTCCGGCAGCTTAAAACTGTTCGGGTAATTAAAGGGTATTGGGTAATTAACGGGTAGCGGGTATATTTCGGGTAATCGGGTAAGAAATTTTATACCCGGGTACATTATTATCGGGTAGGTTCCGAGTACCCGGGTACCCATCGTCATTCCTAATTTATATATTTTATTTATGTATTTGTTTAATACAAGCCCCATATAGTCGGCGCATATGATAGAAGGAATGTCGAATAATGCAAACAATTTAAGCATTGTTGCTATTTAAAACATAATTATTAACCTTCAAATACATAAACATGCCAGTTACTGAGTACGTTCAATGAGATCAGCAAAACTAGCAAAATAAAACCAGCATACAGCTCTTCACAAATCAAAAATAATGGGAGCAGGCGGTAACTATGAACTTTCTAGAACTATGTAATAAAATTTCTGTACTTTAGTATGCGCGCGCTAGCCCAAAGTACTCATAATTGGAGAACCCGGTATTCAAAGTGACAGTTAAAGCTATCTTGTATTTGGATTCTTCTTTTAAATAATGGGTTCTTGTTATGTTCTTATAGTTAGAAAAGAGTAATAAATTTCAAGTCCAAATATAAAACAAGTATTTGTTTGTGGAAATCATTTTGAGAAAAATGAATTTTTAGTTATACAACTGGTAAAAATTATAATGATATTGTTTCATGTGGATTTGACTTTATAATGGGGGAGTTCATGATTTTTTTATTTTTATATTATGTTATAGTATTTTTAAATTTAGAAATTCCCGATTTTTTTTTTCTTGAAAATTCGGCTTCAAACCCGAGATAAATAGCGACGAATATTTTACTATGATCGTTCCCGCAATTGTGACGTCACCGACCTCACTTCCGGTGCCAGTGATATCATCGACATACAGAGCACGCATTAATAAAGACAAGTATATGTCCGTATGTCTTAACTTACTTGTTCTGTTTCTGTATTAGGCAATCCAACACTACGTCACACTTCGTTCCAATATGGCGGCAGAGGGCAAACATTGAGCTGTCATAAGTATTTCACATGTTAAAGTAAGAACTTTACTTGTGCTAAACCTTGATTTTTGGACGATTTTTATAAATATTATAGTATATAGGGATTTAGTAAGTATTGACAATAGTTATTTATTTGTTTTAAGAAGCGTTTTATCCATCAAAGAATGTGAAAATAAGTTCGAATCTTTAATTTTCTGGAGTGGATAAAACGGAACAAAAACACAAATACCCTACATATAACGTTTTATGCACCATTAAAATTTTAACCAATTCATTTAAATTACACCAAAGTTCGAAAATTTAACGGTATTTTTAAATAAATGACAGTGAAAATAGTGTTATTTGTTTATATCTTAGATCTTATTATAGGCACTAGAGAATATTAGGTCCCATCCCATTGTACAGTTGTAAATTGTGAGTCAATTATGGATAAAATTAATCTTAGGAACAGAACCTGGAAATAAAGTAATCTTTAAATAATCGTTAGTTGTATGTGTGTAGCGAAACTTTACTTTTCCAATTGGAACAAAAACGTTATCCAATTTGATGCAGCCTATTTTTGTAAATCCTGCTTCAAAATATTTATATAATTCCAGGGATTTGTAAGCTATCATTTGCTGTGCAGTGTAACTACTGTGTATTAATACTAAATACGACACAATATCCATACTTGACACTGGAGACTGGGGATACAGCATCTATTCCAAAATCCACATTTTGGTCAGAAATTGTGAACGGATCTATGTAGTTAATAGTTTCTATTTTCTCCCTATAACGACGTCCAACATCTGGACACCTCTTCTCCATCATTAATAAATATGAAATTTTATTACAGATAGACAGAAAGAAAAAACATCTAAATTGCAGTTAAATTAACTAAATTCCTTATTTTTCAGCATTCTAATATGTTTCATAAAATATGTAAGATGATTCAGTTAAGTTTTCTAAATTTGTAATAACAAATTATAGTAAAATTAAATATAACATTAGATGAAATGATTACGTTTATATCGTAGTAAGTATTGAACTAAATATAAATAAAGAAATGAACTAAATATGTATTTAAATTTTCTATTTAATTACCTAATTCATTAGATAAATTTACCAAAAATTGTAGGACAAACATAATGAAGAAAAAATACAGTAGAATAAAATAAGTAATTAAAGTAACCATTTGCATATTTAAATTAACGATTTTTTACAAAATATTATCTATTTCGGATTAGTTAAAATGCTAAAGTAAGATCAGTAAATTATACTAAATTATGGACATATTGCCTAATAAAATAATATCTAAATATAATTAGATTTCTGTGTATTGTATTCTACAAATTTATATTACAGTTAATTTACACAAATGTTACTAAAAATATATTTACCAATTAATGGCATAAATACAAAAGAATAAATCACGGAATACACCAACTATTCAATCACACACGATCACGTAGAATTACTGACAATTATTGCAAACAACAGCAAAACAAGGAATGAAACAGCGCAATGTTTGCCCTCTGCCGCCATATTGGACCTTTAAATAGTCACGTGTTCTGGAATGCCTAATAAGCGCTACTGTCAATACTGTCATACGTTATCAGAGGTTATGTTCTTGTGTTTATATGTTGTTACATTATTATTCTTTTTTGCAATATTGTTATTATACATACAGGCATGACATTTAATTCAAAGGTTATGTTTGTATTTTTGTTTGAACAAATGTCATTTATTAAGACAACAGCGCCATTTGCACAAAAGGAAGTAGCACCTTTGAATCCCGTGACGTCATTGGCGGACGATTTAAATGTATGCTACACTTTTACGTAATTAAAAAAAAAGTGTTACAATAAAATTATATTTTTTTATATTTAATAATACACTAATACGATTAGAAACAGTTATAAATAAATCTTATCTACAAATTTAATATAAGTGAACTCCCCCATTGTACTTTTATGTCAGAAATACAATAAAAAATTGTAACTGTCGTGATGTCATTTAAAATTTTCGGCGGCAACAGTTCATAGCTAGGATGCTGCCATCTACGTTGAGCTTTGCCCGCCTGCGCCCATTGTGCACCCTGTGCTCGTAAGATTTTTGCGCCCCCTGTAAAATTTTGTGCCACAAGCCCGGGACTTGTAGAATAATACGCTACTGACAATTTATAGGCCATCCAGCGAATCAAGCGGTTTACGTCATCATTTAGGGATTTTTGAAATTTTCTTTATTTTTTTAAATATATTTAATTAACGGTATTTTATTGTTTTTTTTATTATCATGTATTTGACACCTTTAATAGAAATAATTATATTTGGATATATTACTATTAAGTAAAATTTTGTAAATTTTTGCAAAATGACTTTGATTATATTTTTTTTAATATTGGTAATTCTGAACATGTATATTACTAAATATTATGACCGGTAGTATTTACTCTTAAACAGGGGTGATTAAGCGTTGACTAAAGTAACAAATTCAGTTGTTTTTTAATCACCCCAATGTATTTCTAAATGGTAGTCATGGTAATTAGTTAGTCAGGGTGACTAAAATTTTGAGTAAATACTAGCGTTCATATGTCTATATTATACTTTTCAACGTGTATTGTGATTTCATTTTGTTTTTGGTTTCGTTGTTCATTGTCAAAATGTCAAATGCTCTGTCATGTCAAATTCAAGAGCTTGTAATTAATTTATTGACTTATTTTGAAAATGAAAAATAGATTGGTGGGTTTTTACTTTCACTGAAATCTAATATTGAGGTAATATTTGGTTCTATTTGTTAGTAATAATTTGAAAATTAAATCTATATGTACAGCGTGTGACAAACAGTGAGAAATTGTATGGTATGCAGTATTCGTTATTTTTTTTTTGAGGATCTCACATAATACTAGATAGTTTGTTGCATATACTACAAGAATGAAGTATTTATAACGGCGTCAGCAGTATCGTTCAGAATATTTTAAATAAAATTGGATTTCGCTGGAAAAATATTATACCAGATGTGTTTTTAAGAAAAATTTGGGTTTATGAAGGCAACCCACAGATTTTAATCCGTTTTACATGCTCATGTAAACTTTTTAACATATGACGTCATTGTTTCTAGTGATATTGTATTTATGACGTAAACCGCTTGATTCGATGGATGGCCTATATAATATTTTATTTATTTTTTTGTATTAATAAATACAACATGAACATGAAAAACTTAAAAGAATGGCAGACTAAACATTAATATATGTAGCACAATAATATTTACATACATCCATTCAATGAGTCATTATTTTTTTGTGTATACAGAGACAAAAATATTGTTTTAGAAATTCAGATATTTTTAGAACAGAATATTACAATCATATTTATTTGGGAATATTTTATGGATGAAGCTATTTGCAGATATAGTAAACTAAAAAATGATTTTTTTATACTAGCGTTTCATAACAACTTTTTGATAGTCATTTGTCTGCCTACTTTTTAATTTTGAAAAATTCAAAATGTTGATATTTGAAAATAAATGATCTGTTTTAAAAGGCTATTATAAAAAAATCTTGTATGTAACACATTGTGGACTGGGTGTTTTAGGCACTTGACTTATTGTATCACTCGCTTCCGCTCGTGCGTACAAATTTCACGTCACTTACCTAAAACACTATCATTTCGCATCTTATTACATAAATAGCTATTTTACAATCGTGTGGGAAATAAGTGTTCTCAAACTAAGAATGTGTACATTTAGTAATTTTAGTTATTTTGTGGAAGAAAAGTTATCTTCTTACACACTAAACATCTATTTCACGCACTTTATTCAAAACTAGCAAGTTTGGATAATAAACTTATCAAGGGCATGACATAGCCAGAGAATAAACAAAAGTATGAGTTAACCTGAGATTGGGGATTGGACATTTTTGTTGTCGTTATATTAAAAGAAGAAAAATTATTAGAAGAACTACTTTTAGTTAAAATAAACTCATTAAAGAACATCCTATCTTAATTTCATTTTATCTCTCAACAAAAATTTAATTTTAAATTGACAGGTCATGTGTCAGATGATCAAGGCCAAAGCATTCGTTTATTCATGCGCGGTTACATAACCACGCGGTTACCACCGAAAACCAGCACCGAACCATGGTTTATTTTACGAATATACCATAAAAATAATTCGCATAATATCAATATCATCAATGATAATTTATATACTCGTGTAGAATAGCCATTCGTTTATGATCGCTCCGTAAGTTAATGACCTTCAGACGTAAATAATGATGACAAGCAAAAAATATTAAATTTTATGATGATTATGAACCGAATGTTGAACTCACTTTTATAATAAAAGTAAAAATGTTGACGCTTTTCTATTGTATTCAATGTGAACCAATTCCTTTACAGTAATAATTATTATAATAATATAAAATACATAAAAAAAGTAGTTTGAGAAAACTACTATTTCCGGTCTATAAAAATAGATTGAGTTAGATAATAGTTTTTTATGTAACAAGTGTGTAAAGTAGTTCTTTTTTGATCGATTGCGATGTTTTAAGGAAAGTAATACGAGATAGAAAATGCTATTTACACTGCTACTTCCGGTTGTCCAATTGTTACCAAAATCTTTTCAGCTCTTCCCAGGAATGTCAGATTGAGGTATCCATAGTTAAACTGACCTTAAATCGTGCTTATTCACTAAAATCTAGATACTGCGATTTTTAGCATGAATCCAATACCTCTTTTAGCGAGAGGTAAAAAAGTACGTGTGCATAAATATTTATAAAATGTAATCATCATAATAAAACTTAGACTTTTCTAATAATAAAAATATTTATGTATTTAAATAAATAACTATATAAATTATCATATACTTTGTAAATTGTAATTTTATATGCAATACTCTGTAAGAATTATGACACATATAATAAATAACTGCACAAAGATAAAAATATTTCTAAACATGCGGTTACACAAACGAATGACACATAAAAATGTTTTTTTTTTATGAAAACAAGAACACCTGAAGCTTTAATTAATTATACATTTCGTGAATCAATAATCCGATAAAACTATACGTCATCAATTAAATTAATCATAAAATTCAGTTATTCTGCGAAGTTTCAAATTACCAATATTATGATGTAAAACAATCTTTATTTTTATAGAATGAACTTCGTAAAAAGTGTAATATAATATGTAGCATCCGTATTTAGATTGCTGCAATAATTGAGATAGTGTATTTTTCACAATCATAATATTCATTGTCGGTTAAGAAATGCAAGAATAATAAATTATAGTAGAGTATTAACATAGTGTATGTTCATGTTATAATTTTATTGGATTTATAGAATCTTTTCAAAGGAATTTTTGGTATGGAACTTGTAAAAAATAGTATGTGTTCGTGTTATAATTTTATTGGATATATCGAATCTTTTCCAATGAACTTTTTTATGGCATTTATTCTTTTTTATTTCAATACTTTTATTTCTAAAAATTCACACAGTTGTTCAAATACTCTAAAAATGCGTACACTTACGTAACATTCTCTTTATTCTCAAATAATATTACTACCAAGTTTATATCTCTACCCATTTATGAATCATAGCCCCAAAAGTCAATATACCCAACATTTAATTAAAATCTTCAAAATCTTCAAAAATCTAATTTTTATGTATCTAGATACTTCTCAATGCGCTGATTCCAAATTTTGAAACCGCCGGTCGATATCTCGTTTCGTTCTCGAGATATTTAGATTTAAAGGTTTGCTTAAAACTGCCCATTTTTGGGTATTAACCCAAAAATGGGTCGAGATATGAATTTTGCGATATCACCATTCGATTCTACGGACAAAAATACATAAGTATAACAATTTTCATAATTTTTGTCCAACCGGTTCATATTTTATGAATAAAAACTTGAAAACCCCTGAAAATGGTCAAAATCTGAAAAAATCGTAAGGGGTACACCTTAGATTTTTGCGATTTTTGGCCATTTTGAGTTATTTTGCTTTAGAGATTGTATGCGGTGTTCAAAAATTCTGAAAATTTGTGAACTTATGTAATTTTGCCCGTAGAATCGAATGGTGTTGTCGCCAAATTTATATCTCGACCCATTTTTGGGTTGTTACCAAAAAATGGGCAGTTTTGAGCAAAACTTTGAATCTAAATATCTCGAGAACGAAAAGAGATATCGACCTGCGGTTTCAAAATTTGGAATCAGCGCATTTAGAAGTATCTAGATACATAAAAATTAGATTTTTGAAAACTTTGAAGTTTTTATCTAAATTTGGGGTAAATAAACTTGAAAAATTCATATCTCGCTTATTACGTAAAATTTTTAGTCTCGTTTGCATTAAAATTCTTATTTTTTCCTGTTCTTACAGAAAAAAAATAAAAGAAAATGGTATAGGACCCCATTAAATAAAATGCGTTTATAAGAGAAGTTTATAAATAAACGATATAAATATCGCCAAAAAGAAAATAATTTCCATCTCTGAGC
Source organism: Ophonus ardosiacus (assembly GCA_943142095.1). Taxonomy (NCBI): domain Eukaryota; kingdom Metazoa; phylum Arthropoda; class Insecta; order Coleoptera; family Carabidae; genus Ophonus; species Ophonus ardosiacus. The sequence goes on along the minus strand of OW964823.1, from coordinate 7,798,645 downwards.
CTTTGTACAAAATTTACGAACTAAAAGAAATTTTTGGTAAGATACTAAGAGATTTCTTTAAAGTTTCACATTCCAGCGACGTTTAGTCACCTTCTGCCTATTCTTTGAATTAAAAAAAAACGACCTATAGTATTGGAGTCGAGCCCCTGCAGATTAGTTCATTCGCTTCTGCTGATAAGCAACTTAGGTCAAAACAAAAAAAACATGAAGATAAATAATTTGATAAAGTTTCATACATACTATCAAGTGGAAAAATTCTCATTACTAATTGACAAATTGATATATCAGTTACAAACGTATTTCGTTAGAAATAAATAAGGCAATAATGTATAGTAATTTATTCGACATTTCATTTCGATGCGATGTTGTCAATAGACACTTACAAAATTGCAATTTGCACGAGCGCCTCTAACGGCGAAGCATAGAAATCAAGGTTGCTATGGTTACCCCGTACAAACAAAGACCTGTCATCAGCCGTAGACTTTACACTCTAGCCATCGTTTATTTGAATAATCGAATGATCTTCAATATTATCAAACAAAAAAGTCGCCCCAGACACATCTTCTGGTTTTAAACTCATTTTTATTAAACACAACGTACACATCACAATAAAGAATTAGGTTTAACACTGAATAACAGATGCGAATACAATGACAGATAGGAACAGGGAACAGAACGCAAGACAACGAGGGGAGGTTTGTTTGTATGCATGACCTTCTATATCTCTCTTGCAGTGACGTCAATTTTGTAAGTGTCTATTTTATGAAACGTTTAAAATTTAAGTTACGTTGATGTAACCGGCCACTAGATTAAATAATAAATAAATTTTTGTCAGTTTCATTAAAATTTCGTTATAAATTATTATTATTATTATTTCAATAATTCAGTAAATCGACTACTTGCAGTTTACTAATCAAAATAGACAACTATACGGTTATTCGCAATAACCTGCTAGTCGAATAATAACCACTGGATCACCAAATCTGTTTCGCTTTAACCGATTAATCGTTGAACTAATATTCTGTATTCTATAAAAAAAACATTAACAGGTTCAATGATAGATAACCGTTACAACCATTAAAAGTGAACCCTCTGCGATGCTTTCTCAACGACAACTCTGAGGGCCCTTGAGGTAACGCCTGGTAAACACCTTCAGTGCAACAGATATACAGGGAATTTATTTTAACGTGCAACATATGGTCAATCACTTCCATGGTTACTCACTATTGTCAAAAAATGACAGCAATGTAATATTTGTCCATTTTAAAATGCAACATACAAAAGTTGTAGTTTTGTATTATCAAAACTAATTTTCAATAAATTAGCCCACATACGATTAACAAAATATCAAAACTTCAATGTTTTACACCTTAACAAACTTTAACTTACAAAAATTCATAACTTCATGTAGTAAACGTTAAAAAATACCCCCATTCACACTGAGGCAATATTCTAGTTGATCGTAATAAGAATTAACACCATTTGTGATGTGTTCTGGAGGTATCTTCTGTGCTGCAATACTATTTATAATGTTGCATTTTAAAATGGACAAATATTACGTTGCTGTCATTTTTTGACAATAGTGAGTAACCATGGAAGTTATGAACTATAATGTTGCATTTTAAAATAAATTCTCTGTATTGTCATTTCATTACCGAATTTACGAATAAAGCAGATTGGCACACCCAGAAATGGGTAATAAACCGTGAAGAAATATTATTTATATTATTTACATAACAGTGTAATTATTGTTCAGTTTTTTTTATTATATTTCTAAGATATAATTCCATATTTATTTATGCAAAATAATATGTAAGCAGATAATTTTGCAAAAAAATGCTTGTAATCCTACATTATTAAAATTATTGTAGCCTTGAATATTTGCCTTATATTTGTCATTTAATTAACTTATACATAATAACAAAATATTATCTTTTCACTTTATTCTTTCAGCAAATTAGTTTTATTGCGACAAACTTGTGCATTTTATGCAGACATAAAATATTGCTTATGGATACTAAATAAACAAATCTTATCATCACCTTATAAAAATTAAAATAGTGATAATGATTCACAATCATGTTGATTGTATATATTTATTTTCTCATAAATATATCAAAAATAAGTGCAAAGTTCTTTGTATTGTATACAGAAAATGATCTGTAAATTATTTGTTTGCAATCAATCAAAGTTCAAGACATAATATGTACATAATTTGATTTATCTTTATGTTGACGTTAAAGTAAATATTAATTCTCCGAGATAAATCTAGTTATAAATTTACGTGTGTTTTTTTTGTGGTACCGCGAAACATGATAACAAAATGTAAATATTTCGAATTCATTGTACAAAGTGCACGAAAAATAATACAGGAATATAATATTCAACGTTTTCTACATACGTTATATGTAACCTTGAGAGGTATCCTGATTTGACCAAAGTACAATTTCTAGGACATAATAATTATGTGGATGATTGCTTGTTTAAAATGACAATTGAAATATGATTGGAAAGTTCTTTATCGAAATCAGGTAGTAATAGACTTACTTCCATATTCTTTTGACTTATGTACAATATAATTTGCGATATTATATTTCCAAATGAATAATTGGACATGTTTGTCAAAAAGCATAAATCTCATTAAAATACTTTTGTGACTTTATCCTCATATTAATTAAATTATATATAATTAAATAATATTTCATTTTAATTTAAAGAGTTAAAGTGGTTAAAGTGAAGATAAAGTTTATTATGAAAACGGCCCTAAGTTAGGTTAAGTTAAGATTTGAACAATGGTCGCGTTCAGCTCGTCACAGCGCTGGTAGCGCTGAGCACCGAAATTTGACGAATGCAATTGATGGACCAATCACTTTCGTCCATTCATTGCGTTCGGTAAACTTCGACGCTCAGCGCTGACGTGCTGAACGCGGCCAATGTTTAAAGAACCAAGTCCAAAACTCCACATTTTACAGTTTAGCACAAGCGCAAATAAAAAAAATCTGATGTGGCCAACACAAAACCTCCCGCTATTGAATTTTTATTAATTTAAATACATACTTACGTATTTACTACCGCTGCAAACTGTTCCATTCCAGAAAACTATTGCTTTATTTACTATTTTCTTTTTAAAATGTCACTATTATTAATTTGAAGTGATTAGTTTTTTGACAGTGACATTAACTGTCAGTTACATTCATTTGAAATATGAACTGTGTAACAAACGAATTATTGTGTTTATCTTAGGCTTCGCGACTAATAAAAAAAATTATTTTTAAACTTCTTTTCATATTAGAATGGGATGGAAATACAAGGTTTCAGAATTTTCTGAATGATAGTATTTGAGTTAGAGTGAAGACAAAATCCCTACACATACACACATACATACACACATACACACACACATACACACATACACACATACAGACATCATCGTGAAAATGTTAAAAATGGATTCTAGGGAACTTAAAACGTGGTCATTTACTAAAATCTCGATATGTGATTTTTAGCACGATCCCTATACCTCCCTTACCAAGGGTAGCGGGAGGTAAAAAATGGGCTCCTCCACTCTTATTTTTTTAATATTTTAAATGGAATTTGAGCTACAAATTATTCATAATCGGACTAAAGGCTGGTAACCTTTTTATCAGTTTAAGTACCAAATATTTAATTTTGTTATCAAAAATACTATTTGAAACACAACATTAAAATATACATTATAATTATTACAGCAGTATTCGAAGTAGTAGATAAATTAAAAATCTAATTTGGAGTAAGCTATGGACACAGAAACGTATCTCTTATTCAATTCAAAAGTCAATTTGTCAAAATTTATCGTGAAATGTAATTTTAAGGAGAAAAGATAATAAAGGAGGATGCATAATATTGCCATTCACCGTTTTCTAATTTGTTTCTATTTCTAAAATGAGAATTCAAAACTATGAATTTTTTTTCTAAACACGTAGTACTCATTTATTATTATTGGTACTCCATTATTTTTTTGCGAACAAATATATAAAATTGTCAATAAAAGTTAGGGCTCATTTTCCTCTTTATTTTTCTCCTGATGATGCTTTCCTGTTTTTCAATTGTATTCTTATATTTTACGTCTCCCATGTATTATATTTTTATTATTATACTTTTGCGATACATTCTCTATTCTCCAAAATTTATAGAAAATAAAACAGCGTTTTCGCTGTGTCTAGAAAGTCATTTGCAGACTTGATACAAAATATATTATTAATATAATTATAGACAAATGCATACTTAATACGTATACAGAGAATTTATTTTAAAATGCAACATTACAGTTCATCACTTCCATGATTACTCACTATTGTCAAAAAATGACAGCAATGTAATATTTGTCCATTTTAAAATGCAACATTATAAATAGTATTGCAGCACAGGATATACCTCCAAAACACATCACAAATGGTGTCAATTCTTATTACGACAGACTAGAATATTGCCTCAGAGTGATTGAGGGTATTTTTTAACCTTTATTACATGAAAGTTATGAATTTTTGTAAGCTAAAGTTTGTTAAGATGTACAACATTCATGTTTTGATTATTTGTTAATCGTATGTAGGCTAATTTATTGGAAATTAGTTTTAATAATACAAAACTACAAATTTTGTTTGTTGCATTTTAAAATGGACAAATATTACATTGCTGTCATTTTTTGACAATAGTGAGTAACCATGGAAGTGATTCGCCATATGTTGCATGTTAAAATAAATTCCCTGTATTGGCATATTCTTGATAAAGAATATTTTGAATATAGTTGAAGTATGCCATCTCTAAAAATTGATTTAGTTGAAAAATTGTGAAAATTAGTATATTTTTGTATTTTTTTTTTTTTTTTGTCGTAAAATAGGACATGATTTCACTAAGTTGTCATTTTTGAATAATAGCTAGTCCCAAAAAAAATCAAATGTGTACCTATTTTTAGTAAACAATGAATGCTGCAAACTATATTTAGTTCCTTTGCACCTAACTATTTCTTTATTTACTATTTTCTTTTTAAAATGCACCATGATTAATTTCTTGACGGTGGCATTTACAGTTACACACATTTGAAATATGAACTGTGTAACAAAGGAACTGGACTTTATAAATTTATATATAGAATATACAAAAAACGTATAAATGCATATCTGTAGAAAATGTATAATCATCTTTAATTTTTATAATAACACAAATTGCGAAAAAATTACATTTAAATGTATTTTTCGAAGAAAACCCATTTTAAGCTTCAAGTAAAGTGCCATTTCTGGTTATCCGATTTACACAAAAACGATAAACAAGGTTTCAAAATTTTTCGATTGATAGTATTAGAGTTAGAGAGTGTTAAGAGGATCCAAACACACAAAATGTTAAAATTGGATTCTAGGGATTTTAAACCGTGACCATTTATTAAAATATCGATAGTCGATTTTTAGCACGATCCCTATATCTCCCTTACCAAGGGTAGCGAGAGGTAAAAACTAATTAAATTTTCATTACGTCGAACCGAACCTGAACCCAATACCTGAACCCGGAACAAAACCACAAATTTTAGTAATGTTTGAACAAGAACCGCACACGAACCCATCTCTGTGGCCCGAACCCAGTTTTTGGCGGGGTCGACGCCCTGGTTGAAGCTGTTTTTGTCGATAACAGTGATATATTTATACTTTCTAGAATTTGTACTATATAATATAATACATATTGTCATTAAGTAATGAAGTATGTACTTATGTAGGTAACATTAACCTTTTGTCGATAACATTTATTTTCAAATTTATTTATTTAATGTGACTGTAAAAATAAAATTTATTTTTGTTTTATAGGTGTGTACCGAAACAGGCAGATCATATACTTTCGCCGAGTTACGAAAACGAAGTACAAATTTAGCAAAAGCTTTAAGAGGAAGGTTAAAATTACAAAAAGGAGAAACTGTTGCCATTTTGCTACCTAACGTTCCTGAATTTTCTGTAGCACTCTTAGGGACCATTGAGGCAGGTCTTGTTGCAACCACTGTCAATCCTATTTATAAAGCAGGTACTGCATAATTTATTTTAAAAAAATAAATGACTACGTAAGCGACGACGGGTCAGTTGGAAAAATAACTGTAAATTTGCAATTTAATTACTGTATACATATTTACATTTTATTTTGCAAATTTACATTTATTAATTGTAGGTAAATATTTGCTCAGTAAATTACAATTATAAATAGTTTTAAAAATGTTTGGCGTAAGCAAATATAATTTACAAGAAAAGTAAATTATCTACAAATTACTTAAATTATTTAAAAATAATACAACCTTTTCGTTTATGTTTTGAATATTTTATTAAAATTCAACGTTTCGGCAAAATACACTGCTGTCTTCTTCACGGGAGAACATATTTAAAAAAATCTGATGTGGCCAGCACATTACCTTCCGGCAATAGCTTGCGGACACTCATGTGACGAAGCGAATAAGCCAATCAGAACTTGGGGAGAAACTGTCACATCGAAGGTCAGAGAGCTGATCAGCTTTTCAAATTCAAGAGTACCGTAATTTAAGAGTGTAGTGTGTTTTGGAAGAATGAGTTTTGTTGGAGTAAAAAATTGATATTAAATTTTAAAAAATTAACAAAACTACTTATAATTACAACATTAATGTCAAGCCCCCTCTGAGAGTAAGGTTATTAGTTTTGGAACGATTTTGAGTAATTTCGTACTCTGTAGTAGAGTTTTGGAACGCAACTCTGAAGTCTGTTTTGGTAGCGTGTTCAGTGGTTATGAGTTTTGTTTTCATAGTTTGGCAGTTTTCATATGAAAGTTTTTAGTGCTCATTGAGTTATTTTATATTTTTTTGCCAAACTATGAAAACAAAACGCATAATACGCTATAAACAAAAACAAACTTCAAATCTCCGCCCTTCAATCTGACAGTTTCTCCCCAAGTTCGGATTGGCTAATTCGCTTCGTCACGTGAGTGTCCGCATGCTATTCTATGTATTTTGTACAAATCCCCTATCGAAAGTTCCTGGAAAAAGATTCTGTATATATCCAGTAAAATTATAACACGAACATATACTGTGTAAATTTAATTTGACACTAACGTATGTCAAGTAGAATAATTTGAATGTATCAGCAGTGTAAATAAAGTAAAGCTGGCTGATTTATGAAAGTTAATCTCTTTATAAATAATTAACCACGTTCTAACCAATTTGATTTTAAATTTTAAACAGATAAATAACTACAAATTATGCAAATTTTGTTTCCCACGACTTACCTGATTTTCTTATTTTCAAGGGGTGGTAGCATGAATTGTGATTAGGAGATGACTAAGGAGGAGATGATTAGCAGTGTTTTAACGCTGTCAATCGTTTATGGATTGTTTTAGAGAAAAATAGTTCAAATAAAAGTTGCGTACAATTAATTTTTCTATAACTGCTATTTGAAGTATTTTTCTCTAAAATAAGCCATAAACGATTGATAGCGCTAAAACACTGCTAATCACCCTTAATCACTTGTTCGTTCTACCTCCCAAATAATTCTAATGTAACCCTTCTAAAAGCAAAATATTAATTTCAAATAATAGTTGTAATATTTTAAATGTTTTTTCTTACGACCACTGATAAAAGTAGTCTTTTTAACGGTTACTTAGCGAGTTAAAAATAACAGTTTATAACACAGTGAATACTTTTAAATCGTTGTCATTGACAACGGATTAAAAGTAAAAAATAAATTTACTTTTAACGCTAGTGTTAAAAAAGAACTAAATCTAGTTACATTTAGTGTTAAAAATATAACTAAATCTAGTTACATTTAGTGTTCATAAGTAAATGTAGTTTAATTTTATATTTATTTTTGTACTGAAATTAATTATATAGGTATTTTATTAGATGTACACATTATTTTGAAACTTTTATTGTTATAGTACAATTATTACAATTGTTTATAGTAATTCCTTGCAAGGCGCTTGAAGAATTGGAATTTAAAACAATATTGTTGGAAGTAGAGGTTAGAATAAACAATTTTCAGTTGTTCATAGCAAATACATCATGACCTGTCATAAATGTCATTCTATAATTTTTAGTTTTTACTAATACATAACTAGGGTCGTAGGAAAAATAGTGTATGATATTCGTGTTAAAAGTGATTTTATTTCGTTCATGGGGTTTGTTTTACTCGGCTTCGCCTCGTTTCACAAACTTCCCTACTCATAAAATGTCACTTTTTTTAACACATATCATAAATAACTATTATTCAATTTCGATGTTTTAAACTGTCATTAACAACAACTATAAATAACACTTTATTCACAAGTGAATTAAAAATTTATAAATTACTCTCATAAAATTTTAACTCACTCTGCAACAAATAATGCATTTAAAATAACATCTGATACGAAAATAACACTTACCATAATATTTATCTGACATTATCAGCCATTTTCATTATTTTTCACGGCACAAATGACACACAATAAAGCATTTTAAATAGATGACTTGCCGTCGCTCAGCCTACTAACTAATCAGTTTTTTATTTTGTCAAAATTAAATATTATAATGTTTTTATTATTATTTCGTCAAAATTGAGTAAAATATTGTACAAACCACGTGAGCTAAGAATGTTTATTCACTCGAAGAAATTAACTCGCTCGCCCTTTCTCATGAATAAACATTACCTTAGCTCACTTGGTGTGTAAATATCTATTATTTTAAAAATATAAAATATTGCATAATTTATCATAGCAATATATCAATACTCTTGCTTCAGAGGAAATATCACGGCAATTAATTGATTCGGATACACGAGCAATAATCACTCTTTGTGAATACCATGATCGAGCTGTGGAAGCAATTCAAGGGGCCAGGAGATCTATTCCTATTATAACAATAAAAAACGCAGTAAGTTCAATGTAAATTCAATCAGAAAATGGTGTCAAAATAATTTAAATAATGTTCCAGCAATCAGATTCGATTCCAAGAGGAGCAATAGACTTTGGAGAGTTCTGTACCAGAGAAACAGATTTTAATGATATTAATTCGGGTCACCCTGATGATGTCATTATTATGCCGTATTCCAGTGGAACAACTGGCTTGCCAAAAGGAGTAGAACTGACGCATAGAAATATTGTTTCAAATATGGCACAAGCATGTAGTCTGAATAAGGTTATAAGAGAAACTACAAGTAAGTAATATTCTATATAGATTACCATTTTTAGGATCTCTGTTTTTGTTTTGTCAAAAATTCTCATAGGCTACTAGAAACAAGAAACCAAAAATTAATTTTAGTAGAATTTTTCATTTTCAAATAACTCTTAACAATAATTGATAATCTATAAATAAAAAACATTTCAGATAAAAAAGTTAGATACTCTTATTTTTATTGGTCATTCAGCTAGGTACGAAAATAACTTTTCTATCGCTATCGGTAATTTCTCGATATAACGCAAACTTACAGTTTTGAACATACATATTACATTTTTATTTCAAAACAATCTATATTTTTTTATTTGGGTATAAGGGTTAATGACCGTTACTATGAATAACTGATTAACAGTGATTAGCAAGAATTTGACTAGCATTGTTTTTTCTGTCAATCGCTTATTGGGCTTCCAAAATTAAAATGCGCCACTGGTGGCAGATTTCTGAACTGAGTGAACTGTACATGTAAACAAAAACAATTAAATAAAAGTAAGGCTATGTAGATAGAAATTAATATACGTACAACTACAGCAATGAAATATAATCGAAATAAAGGAAATCAAATATATTTTATTAAAAAAAAACAATATACTGTTAGTTAAAATATGACTAAAATACTCTTAACCTACAACTGCTTACTAAAATTAACCCTATTAACTAAAATATTATTAAAACTATCTCTAAATTGTTACTACAAGAAAGATCAAACTCAATTCTACCGAAATTAACAAAAAAACACTATACTACATCTCAAATTAAATTAAAAACTACGAAAATGAGTCTAACACCAATTGTACTCTTATGGAAGCCAGCGAAAAATGTACCATTCGTTTGAATTTTGACGTTTGACGTCAGCGCCATCTCATGATAATTTGGAAGCCCAATATCGTCGATGTTCGTCAAAAATCAATGATGGGCTACGTGCGTGGTACTGAAAATCCGATTTCTGTCACTATATACGTAATGTTATATTGAAAACATATATAAAAATATAAATTTTATTTTAAAATAATTCGTTGTTTTTTACTAAATTAAGAAAGAAAATTTTCTGTGACGTCTTTATATTGAACTGGGGAGGGGAAGCATGTTTAAGAATGTTATCAATAGATGGCACGGCGTGCGAGAAAATTTTAATTTGAATTTGACATTAGTTCATTTTTCTCTCTGGTCTCTCAAATACATTAATTACTTTATAAATAAACACATAGGTAATTACATGTAATTTAAAATATCGATACCAAAAAGATAAACTAAAATACTAACCTCCAAACTATTGTTGAAACGTCAAACAGGTGATCTACATTACTCACACAAACATAACATTACTATGGGACGGCACCACGCTGTGGCTTTACGACTATTCATTGGTGCGGCCTAATTCTACGTCATACATGGCGGGAATTCAAATAATCAAATTTCATTATTTTTTTTTTTTGGCTAATTAATAAAAATTTTGTCAAAAGAAAAAATATGGGTAGCAAGTTTTTACCTTCTCTTCAAAAATATTAAATAAAAAAGGTACGCAAGTAGCCCATTAAAATTCTCAATTTACACCAAATTTCAGAGTGCTATTAAATTACTGATGTTTAATTTTTTTATTTGACATCTCATAATTCTAGTTGTCAATAAATAATTTTATATAATTATTAAAAGTATAATTAAACACGAAAAGGAAGTACAAAATGATTCATGAAGGGTGTATTATTAACGTCCAAAATTAATTATAATAATAAAAACAAGTAAAACATCAATAATTTAATGGCACTCTGAAATATGCTGTAAATTGCGAACTTTAATTTGCGTTTTTTTTTTCGTATAGTAAAAAAGAAATTGTGATTAGTCTCTTATTGTGTGGTTTTTAATTCTGAACAACTTTTTTTTTTACGACTTTTCTCTAAAATTAATAGGTGAAACTAAAGCAAAATGAATTAAATAACATTGTATTCTCTATATTATGGATTTCAAGTAAACACCCGGTATAATACAAATAATAACTAAAGTATTTATCGGTATTTTTGTAATATTATAGATATTTTGTGATTCTTGTGCAACATAGCAAGAAATATGAAATATTTTGTTGTTTTAATGTCAAACGAAATAATTCATAGCTTTCCTAACAATACAAAAAAAAAAAACAAATAAAGTTTGACGTCATTTGTTTGTCACAGTTTAGAAATAAGACACCATAAAAAATACGGCAATTTTCAAGAATAATCGGCCAATCTTGATAAATAATAGAAATTTACTAATAAATTTGTGTTATTATTATATTGTTAAATATTTATGTTTAGCCAGAAACATTGATTTTATATACGTCGTAAAGTATATAAAATCAATGGCTACAAATATAATTTAGTCATAATGTGGAAATATCTTTACTTTAAATAAAAAATAAAAACTTCCTCTATTATTATTAGAAATAATACTATTTAAATCACGATAAATGAATTTAACAAATAGGCCAACTATATATATTGAGAACATTCCTGTATACTACATTTCTAATTATTTTTACCAGTCGCTTAGTATAATTTTTCATTGTATTTTAATCATTTTTTTTTACCCTTCAATCTGAATGAGATTTTTCGATTTTTTTCATGCTACCGCACGGCCCTAAGTTTATCTGTAATGGTTGATTACGATGATCAACTGGTTGCAGAATGCAGAATGGAAAAATTGGAAAATAATCAGACACGCAGTCACGTATAAATTATTTATTTCCTGGTCTACGTTTCGACTGTGACAACAATCTTCTTCAGTCAAGACGTAGGCCAGGAAACGTGACTGCGTGTCTGATTATGTTCCAATTTTTCCATTTACTTGTAATGTTAATATTTTTTTTTTTTTGCAGAAGACAACCAAGATATTATACCAATAGTATTGCCAATGTTCCACATATATGGTATGACAATGAATGGGTTAAAACTAATTCAGCTAGGCTGTAAGATGCCTACAATGCCTAGATTTACCCCTGATACATACATAGATATGTTGCGGAATCATAAACCTCATCATTTATTCGTAGTCCCACCTATAGGTAATATTCTCTTTTTTGTGAAATATACATACAGTAAAGCTTCGCTAATCCGCTAATATATCCTTGTAATCCGGACAAAATTAAAAAATGTAGATATTATACAGGGTGTTATGTAAGTAAGTGATCAACGCTTAACCAATGGTAGAACTGACCCCAAAGATAGTAAATCTGGCAATAATTTTTGTTTAACATACTTTCTACAAGAACTAGAGGCCTTTAAAACTGACCAATCTTGTCATAGTTCAAAACTTTATAAAAAAGTAAAAATCAATGTGTTCTCTGGAAAAAATATTGATTGTCAATCTGATGTTAAATGTTTTTTACATAGACGTACAATTTATATTCTGTTTCGGATAAAAACAGAGTAATTCGGTATACGTCTATTTGGAAATAACTCTCTGTACCGTCTTATAGCAACACGACTATTTTGTAATGTCTCGCCATAAACCATATGCTTGTCTGCGTAGTCTTGGTTGGTGAAGGTAAATGGCATTTTGAGAATATCAAAAAAAAAAACAATATAAATTGTACGTCTATGTAAAAAAACATTTAACATCAGATTGACAATCAATATTTTTTCCTGAGAACACATTGATTTTTACTTTTTTATAAAGTTTTGAACTATGACATGATTGGCCAGTTTTAAAGGCCTCTAGTTCTTGTAGAAAGTATGTTAAACAAAAATTATTGCCAGATTTACTATCTTTGGGGTCAGTTCTACCATTGGTTAAGCGTTGATCACTTACTTACATAACACCTGTATTATATACGGACAGACCACGGATACCCTAATCCGGATCGCATTTCTTGTGATGTCGTAAAAAACGCTTCCTATATATCTACAACCAATTCTACAAAGGGGATTCCACTCATGTCGAATTTTTATATAAATTATATGTATGGCTAAAAATCATTTTCCAGTTTTATATTATTTGATTAAAGTAGAAGAAATTTATTCATTAAGCAAGTATAATTTAATAATAAAGCAGACGACGTAACTTTAGCCGCATAACATTGGCAGTTGGTTTATGACCTCTGGTAACAGCAGTCCAGACAGCAGCTGCTGAGAGAGATGCACGATATAATGCCATTGCTTTCCACCAATGGGTGCGTTTATGTCGTAAGGCGAAAACGCTGGGTACCAAATATTTACCATTTTTTTTCCTTCCATAAGACGCCGAAATTTAAAAAATGAAAAATTATTGAATTTCTGAATTTAAAAATACTATAATATCTAAAAAAAAATCAAAAAATCGTGGAATCTCCCGTTCCTTTTAACTATAATTAAATTCGTGGTACAAACCCATCTCTTGACTTTTGCAGAACAAAATATCCACCTGTTTCACATTAGAATAATGTATCAGTGGGCGCGTTCAGCACCCCGGCAGCGGTGAGCAGCCCTGCGTGCCGATGATTGTGTAATGCAATTGTTGGACCAATTACATTCGTCCATTCATTGTGTTCGTCAAACTTCGAAAGTCAGCGATGCCAGTGATGAGAGGAGCTGAACGCGACCAATATTTAATTACGACATTCCCTTAACTACTTGACGCTATGACTTTATGGTTTATGATGACCATCCACAAGCCGAATTCAATTAATATTCTTATTATTTTACATTTAATTAAAATTTCAAATTACATCAAATTTAAATATTTTAGCATTTATAATGCCTTTGCATAATTACTTTAATATTACGCCAATCCGGATTAAGTCAGTTTCAGTTGACCCGTATTAGCGGAGCTTTACTATACATACATTCACTGCATTTCTTACAATCCCGAAATTAATATTTTCATAGAACAATTAACACATTAATTTTGCTTCATTGTATTCATATGAAATATTATTTTTTTTTTTGCAGTGATATTCTTAGCGGCCCATCCAGCAGTAAAGAAAGAGCATTTGGATTCAGTTATGACATTAATATCAGGAGCAGCTCCGTTAGGAGCCTCTGATGTTGAAAGACTTTACCAGAAAACTCAACGGGAAATTATCGCTCTCCAAGGTATTTTTAAAAAAAGAACAATATTTCTTCCTTACCTAAAGGTGACGGAAGGTAAAAAAATTAAAAATTAGCAAATGTTTGTGGATTATTTGTGCCTCTTTAAATATCTCTTCCTGACATGGAAGTTTAAAATATGTGGAGTGATCATTTTCAGAAATATTTTGAAATTGGTTATTTTCTCAATTACGCTCGTTATATCATCGCGTTCAAGGCAAAACGACACAAGCGCCATTTTCATAATAAGCCAGGAGACACAAAAAACTGTCTGCGCTTTTATACAAATATATTTTTAATGTCTTAACTGCATTAAAAGTAAGCAGATTTTTTTCTGAATTTTTGTGTGTATTTAAATGTAAATATAAATTAAAGAACTGCATGATAATTAGAAGTATGTTGTCTGATTGGCACTTATGCCAAATGTTTCGTTTATGTGGTGTTTATGCCAAATTTATATGTCGGTTAAGACAATTTAACGTAAGTTTTGATCGGAAATGTTGCTTGCGCGAAGATATGCCATTTTAATTTTTGATAATTTAGACGGACAACGGCGTTTGTGACATGATCTGTAATAATTGTAATTATTAAAGAACTGTTAAAGGATTTATTTGAAATACATATTAGAATATATTTTATTTAATAAACTTTTTTTAAACATATCAGTATAAAAATATTGCGCTTATATAATTATACAAACATCAAAACTCAAACAAAATTAATAAAAATAAAAAAAAAACTATTACTCTGGTGTTGTGTACTTGTTTAGTTAGTTTACCGGCAGGGCTGGATATGAAATAAAATGACTATATCTAATAATATTCCACGTCTTATCTAGTTCATCAGAAACAGAAGACACATACTTCAAACACAAGTGTTCTTGATGATATCTTGATGGTATAACCTTTAATTCACATGAACTTTTTAAGTATTTTACTATATGAGCATCGGAAAATAACACATCATTGTTCAGTGCTTCCATCAAATCATTATTTTCAAGTGCTGATGGAAGAGAAAGAGCTAATTCAATGATTTTCTGGCCTCGGGACAATTGACTTAAGCGCTAATATTTTGAACGCGGAAAAACATAATAATCTGTGATTATCATTATATGAACTTTAATTAATTACCAGCATTAAAGTATAAAATATTGAAAAAAACTAAAATGTAAAAGCAACAAATAATGAATGACCTATTGTTGCCGATAGTTTGAGATATGCATTTAACATGTAGATTGTCGGTTGTACCCGAACAGATTTTTTTCAGGTCGATGGCACAAGCGACAGAATGTTTAAACAAGTTTTGTAACAAATACTGAAATTGTATTATTATAAAAATATACTATGAGAAAACTTTGATCTTTACTAAAATGAATTACAGCAAACAATGATAACAATAATTTTTAAAACACTTACTTTGACATCAATAACTCGGGCCATTTCACTCTGCATTCACCCATAAGAAACTACGTAGAAATGGAGCTTATGCCATTTTACGCCTGCGTATTAAAATTGTGATTGTCGCTTGCGCAACTTCAAAGTGAAATATCTACTTAAATAATTTTTTCGTACTTATGCCACTGTGTTTAATAAATGGAGGTTGCGCCAATCTATCGAACGGTACCAAAATCGCAAATTACGATTTTTGGCGCTTAGGCCGTTTTGCTTTGAACGCGACGATATGATGATTTTATTATTATGCAAAATTTTCAGGTTATGGAATGACTGAGACCGCCCCAGTGATTAGCTTCACCTCACTAGACATGTGGAAAGATTGTCTAGGTTCCATTGGCAATGTTGTTCCAAATTGTGATGTTAAGGTTGTTAATGTGGACGACAAAAGTGGTACACCTTTGGGTCCACACGAAAAAGGTGAACTGTGGGTAAGAGGCCCTCAAGTTATGCCAAGGTACCACAACAACCCCGAAGCAACGACTGAAGTTTTCGTAGATGGATGGTTAAAAACTGGAGATATGGGTTACTACGACGAAAAGAAGATTCTGTGGATCACCGATCGGTTGAAAGAACTGATTAAGGTAAAAAAATAAATCATATTATAAAATACAAGTGCCTACACTATATTTATATCATTCCTTCCTTATCAGACTGACTTTTTTCTCTCTCACATTTTTATCAGACTTCAAACACAACTGGCTAACTCAGACAGAGCCGCTTCCTTTTTATATCGCTCGCTATTCACTCTAGAATACTTTAGAATATTTCCATAAACAAGGTCACACGCATACATGTCAGCCGCTTGAGGCACGGCAATTAAGCTTATCGCGACGTTTGTGTACACAGCAACAGCTGCACGCCCGCGGTAATTGGCCTGCTGACCAGTCGCGACCCGTCCGACCAATGGCGTCGGTAGCACACACGCTGCATTATTTTATAATTGTCACAACTATTGTTTCTATCGTTTAATAATTGTTGCATATTGGAACAAATTAATATTATATATCGTTGGAAAGCTAAAAAATCTCTTTTCATTGCTGTAATTTTTCATGATGGCGTTCATATAAAAGCTGTTAAATTTTCAACATAACTCATAATACAATAGTGACGGAAAAATTTGAGCATCGCCATTCGAAAGAGCTTAAAAAATCCCTAAAATTACAAACTAAATGCAGTTTATATAGCCATAAATTTGTTATTATAATATATTAAAAACTGTTATAAATAAAAATTCTTTCTTGGGATGTCGGTCCAGGGATTTAAGTAATTTTTTTTTTATCGATGTTTCGGTTTTATTTAAACCTTATTCATGATTTTGCAATATAAGTTTCACAGTCAACATAATATTATTCTTCATTTCATGTAAGAAAATAGTAGATGGCGCTTGAGAGCCGGCCATTTTTACATGCGTTAAATAAATAATTTAAATTGTTGAATCCAAACTTTGTCAATAATAAATATTTTTTTTAGACGACCATTGTAATAAGTATGACATATCAACGTAGTATCCTAACACTGAAAGTTGAACTTATCACATTAGTGTTACGATATATTTCATATCGTAATAGTTGACACGGTTGCTAGGTTACTATGTCATTAGTTCTGGCTATATGTATACATTATTCATTTGTCAGCTGTCAGTACGTTTGAACCTAAATATCAGTTTTGAAAAAAAGAAATTTATTTATGCTCGTCTAAAAAATAATGTTCATAACTTGTATAAAAATTCAAATATCTTAGCTCGTGTGTATTGACTTGCACTCCGCTACGCGTCGTGCGTCAATTTACACTCGTATGATATTTGGTATATTTCATAACTTGTTACGAAAATAACTATATCTGTAAAAATGGACAAGACCTGAACATGATAACTGACAATTGACAGCTGATATTTTCTTTACGATAACATCAATGCTCGGATGTTAGCAACATTGAGTGTCAGACTGACAGTTACATAAACATAACCTATATAAATAAATATTCCTTTCATTTTCACAATTTTTCTATTTCAAATAAAATTTAATATACACCTAGGCACTGAATTTCCTTTTTATCACTCATATGGTTTATTTTCCTTGGCCTTACGGCCTCGGCAACTTAATTCCACATTCATGATAAAAAGAACTTCAGGACCTTGATACATAAATAACTATTGCATGAAACATGGAAATAATTGCATAAAATGACATATATTCTAATTGTTGTTTTCAATTGTATCTAACTTACAATTAACTATTTTCTTATTTCATTCTAGACAACTGAAAACTACAATTAGAATACGTGTAATTTCATGCAATTATATCTATGTTTCATGTAAAATATTTAAAATAATATTGATATGTTGAATGAGAAGCTCATATTGCAGAATCATGAATAATCGTTAAAAAACTAAATTTTAAAATTATTTAAATCCCTGGACCGACATCTCAACATTTACGATCGAAAAATTATTTCCAAAAGTCGATAAAATATAATGCAAAAATTATTCCATAGGTGAAGGGTTTTCAAGTGGCTCCAGCCGAACTAGAAGCAATAGTTCGCGACCATCCAGATGTAGCAGACGCAGCCGTTATTGGAATTCCACATCCCATCTCTGGCGAAGTGCCCAAAGCATTTGTTGTTCCAAAAGCAAATGCTAAAATCAACACTGAGGATATTCAATCATTCGTAGCTGAGAAAGTTGCAAGTTACAAAAGGTTAGAAGGTGGAGTTACTGTCATAGAAGCGATTCCTAAAAATCCATCAGGAAAAATTATGAGAAGGTATCTCAAATCGGAATACGCAGATAAATAAATAATAAGGAATGTGTAATTATAATTTGTACAAAACTTAATATGTAATAAATAAATTTATTCACAATCGGTTAGTAATATGGCGATTTCTGACTTAAAAAGTTGGGAAGTTATTGTTAATCTCATTTTCCAAGAGAGTGGAAAGTTTTGCAGGTTGGAAAGTTGCCACATTCCAACCTTAAGGCTATTCCTTCCTTGAGAAATTAATGCATATCAGTGATAGGTATTTAGATGTAAGAAACGAATAGAATTGTAAATAATATAAATAAAAGTCAATAAATCAAAATTTTAGGATAGAAATTAAACTGACATTTCATGTGACATATCAACAGGGGCGGATTGTTCTATCGGGCGATCGGGCAAATCCCGAAGGGCCGAGTAGTCCAAAGGGTCGGTTTGCCACCTTCTATTAAATAATGTAGTCAGAATATATTTTTTATAATTTAAAAATGTAAATTTTGAACAATTACTCTTATATTTGGAAAACATGTTGTAATTTTTTCGTGGAACTTCGATAATTCGAAATTGAATACGAGTATGCCAGAAAAAAATTCGCGTTATCAAAAAAAGTAAAAAAATTTCTTCTTGCACATATAAATTTTTCGTCCAGTTTCAAACTTCAAATTTAAACCAAATAAAAAGAACTAGGAATTTCCCCAAAAATACTCGACTTAACGAAGTTCTGTATCTGATGGATTCCAGTTTTTGATTTAAGTTACCAAGAATTTTGAGTAATTTTAAAGTCGAGTTATCAAAAAAAAAATTATATACATTTTTTACCCCAGGCAATATTGCTAATGTATTTCGTTCCAAATATTAAATACTAGGGTTTTTTATGTTGGTATCATGGGAAAATTTGAATTTCAAAGCCAATCCTATAGGCCTAGGCCGGTAACGTGTTTCTGGACAATTTTGAAATACATTATATACAATTACTTACCGGATGGAGACACAAAAAATATATACATATAACAGTGTGATAATTTTCATAAATAAAAATTATTATACACTGATGGATAAAAAAATCAGACACTTTGATTTTTAATTTTTATTTTTGTTATTATCTCGAGACCTATAAGAGGTACGTAGTCGGTTAATTAGGTTCTGTACTTGGATGCTATTTTAGCAATGTATTATTTTGTTTGGTAGTGTAGCGCAAAATACAGTAGTGACAAAAAAATTAATATCGCCATTCGAAAGAGCTTTAAAAAGTGTCCTATAGAAGTTCAAATCAAAATCTGGAATCATTTCATACTTGGAAGTTTTTCAAAAACAAAAAAAAGACTATAAAATTTACATATTTGTCTGTATCTAATGACCTATGCATTTCTTCTGAATAAACAATACATTGCTAAAATGGCATTCTAATATAGGACAACTTTCGTCTAATTAACCGACTTCGTAGCTCTTATTGTTCTCTAGATAATAACAAAAATAAAAATTTATAAAACCAAGTGTCCGATTTTTTTTCAGCAGTGTACATATACGACCATGTATTATATCCTTTTCACTCTGAAGAGGGCCGGACTAAGAATAATCGCCCGGGCCGATTTACTTCTCCAATCCGCCCCTGCATATCAAAGCACTAGTTTATTTATATGAGGAATTATTGTTATTAGTTAAATATATTATCCGTTATTAATTTCCGATTGTGAATAAAATAGTATGCAAACCTTGGTGAAAAGTTTCATTATGTCCCGGGTTTTAGATAACTTCAGCGCTTCACGCCGTGGTAAGCTATCTTTGCCCTCGACAGTAATAAAACATTTTCCACCTCGGTTAGTATTACACTATCACAGTGGGATAAGTCATACCATATCGCACTCATTTTACATATGTAGCCTTGTTATCCCAATGAGTGCAGTA
Source organism: Ophonus ardosiacus (assembly GCA_943142095.1). Lineage (NCBI taxonomy): Eukaryota > Metazoa > Arthropoda > Insecta > Coleoptera > Carabidae > Ophonus > Ophonus ardosiacus. The sequence goes on along the minus strand of OW964823.1, from coordinate 7,778,310 downwards.
ATGAAATTATAGTGTGGTAATAATTTCATTATCGCACTTAATGAGTTAAGGGCAATTCACTTTTATCGTAAATAACTATTATATTTTGTTATATTTAAAGAAAAATATTGTGAAATTGTAATTGTTATCAATCAAATGATTCCATTAATTATTTTTAGCATTTATAATGACACTTGTTAAAATATTTGAAAATATGAATAAATTTTTATTAAAAGTCAAAAAGACATTTTATTTTGTGCAAAATCAAATATGGCAAATATAGGATAAGAATGTCGGGAGTACGTGGAAGGCGAAAAAGAAGATGTAAGGACTGTATCGCAGAAGACTTGAGAAAGGAGGAACTGTGTAAAGAAGATGCGTTGGACAAAAATGAGTGAAAGACAAGACTAAGAAACAGTGACATCTAATAAAATTGGAGAAAGCTGAAGAAGAAAGAAGGAATTGTCAAGTGTAATTTACATAGTTTATGTTCATGTTATAATTTTATTGGATATATATACAATCTTTTCCAAGGAACATTTTTATAGCAATTATCCATTTTTATTTCGATGCTTTTATTTCTAAAAATTCACACAGTTGTTCAAATACTCTAAAAATGCGTACACTTACGTAACATTTTCTTTACAATCAAATAATATTACTACCAAGTTTATATCTCTACCCATTTTTAAATTATTGTCCCAAAAGTCAATATACCCCACATTTAGATAAAAACTTCAAAATTTTCAAAAATCTAATTTTTATGTATCTAGATACTTCTCAATACGCTGATTCCAAATTTTGAAACCGCAGGTCGATATCTTGTTTCGTTCTCGAGATATTTAGATTTAAAATTTTGCTCAAAACTGCCCATTTTTTAGTAATAACCCAAAAATGGGTCGAGATATGAATTTGGCGACAACACCATTCGTTTCTACGGACAAAAATACATAAGTATACCAATTTTCATAATATTTATCCAACCGGTTCATTTTTTATGAATAAACCCCTGAAAATGGCCAAAATCTGAAAAAATCGTAAGGGGTACACCTTAGATTTTTGCCATTTTCAGTTATTTTGCTTTAGAGATTGCATGCGGTGTTCAAAAATTCTGAAAATTGGTGTACTTATGTAATTTTGCCCGTAGAATCGAATGGTGTTGTCTCCAAATTCATATCTCGACCCATTTTTGGGTTATTACCCAAAAATGGGCAGTTTTGAGTAAAACTTTGAATCTAAATATCTCGAGAATGAAAAGAGATATCGACTTGCGGTTTCAAAATTTGGAATGAGCGCATTCAGAAGTATCTAGATACACAAAAATTAGATTTTTGAAGTTTTTATCTAAATGTGGGGTATATTCAATTTTGGGGCAATAATTCAAAAATGGGTAGAGATATAAACTTGGTAGTAATATTATTTGATTGTAAAGAAAATGTTACGTAATTGTACGCATTTTTAGAGTATTTGAACAACTGTGTGAATTTTTAGAAATAAAAGTATTGAAATAAAAATGGATAAATGCTATAAAAAAGTTCCTTGGAAAAGATTCTATATATCCAATAAAATTATAACACGAACACATTATTTTTTGCAAATTATACCAAAAGTTCCTTTGAAAAGATTGTATAATTCCAATTTTATTAAAGGACACTGTTTCTTACTCTTCTCACTCTGAGTGCCACCTTCGTTGTTAAAATGAATGTCAGAATTAGTTTTGTTTTAATAACATTTAAAATAGGTAGTTATTTAAAAAACACCGTGCATTTGTAAATTTCACTAAATTTATTACAAAAATAAATTTAAAAGGAAAAATTATACCCTATTTTCATGTCTTTATAATATTAAAATCATTGCTGTAGTATAAAACAATCGTTTTGCTCTGTGGCTTTACATTTGTTTTTATTTCATTTGTTTTGGCGCCTTTCATTTGTTATTTGTGAAATGGTGAAATGCACGATGGGTAGTGAACATCAGCATGTTTGAAAATTTAACGTTTAAAATCAAATATGAGTACCGAAAATTGTGATGATATTTTAAAAAGATGCAATTTTGTGAAGGAAGAATCAAATACTTTAGGAATTCTGGTAAAAAATTACCTGTAAAATAATTTCTGTTTGACTGTAGTGGATATTTTAGGTTATAGGCAGTGAATCGTTCTCCAAACAACTATGTGAAGCTTTAAAATACGTTTATTGTAGTAAATCTAAACAAAAATTATTGGTAGTATTTTGTGAAAGAATAGAAGAAGTTCTTTTCCACACCAATAATTTATGTGTGGATTATGTAGTGTTTTTACTGGACGTTCGACAAAAGGATTCTGCAACTGAAGTTTGTATACGTCAGAATTGTTATATACTGTATAAATAATAATTTATTATTTAGGTTGAATATAATTTACAAAGAATGGATAAATCTTTCCTTTGTGGCAGAACTTGTATCGTTAATGCAAATCCTAAGCTTCCACACAGTGAAATAAATACAAAACTCACATCACTTCTTGCTTTGAAACGAAAGTATGAAGTACCTTTGCTCAATAGTGATGTCATGGTATTTTTTAATAATATCCTAAGTAATATTTTTATTTATTTATACATTTCAGGATTCAAATTCATGTATAAATCTTGCAGAACGTATTCTAAAGTTAATAGAAACAAATTTAGGAGTAAAACAAAAGTTGCCTTTTCTACCATGGTTATTATCAAAAGACATAGAATGATTACTATTACTGTAAGTATAATTTATTGTTTTATTGGATTGCCAAGGTTAATATAATAATTATAAATGTGAAATGGACGATATGTTGTATGTGCATTGTTAACAGTGAAACAAAATCCTATTACACTAATCAACAAGGGTATATAAATACATATACAAAGTGATCAAAAAGAAATGATGCAGTTGGCAATATAATTCTTTAGATCTTTTTATTCCACAGTTTGCACAGCACCAGGTGAAGGCGGAAAACTATATGATGTCATTTTGACAGTAAATACACAATCTTTTTCAAGTATTATCAACTGAATCAGTTATTTTTGATCACTTTGTACATTTTTTTCTACAATCGTGCTGGAAATAAGTGTTTTCAAACCCAAAATGAGTACGGAAAATAGCCAATAGGGGTTTCCAAGTTTTTTTTTATTTTTTAGTATGTTAATCTGCACATAAAAATATTAGACCCGTATTTTATACACCAGAAAAAAAATATTAAAGTTCTAATAAATAAGGCCCAATTGACAGCGCGTGTGATGTCTGCACCAGAAATATACGTTTCTAGAGCTGAGTGAGACGAACTGTGACAAATGTGCTGGGTATTCGTTTCGTGTCACGTCAAAACCAGCGTGAACCTGATAATACAACTTTTTAGTTTAAGTTCAGTATATATTTTAATTTAAACCAACGTTTCTGTCAGTTTTTGCGGACAGTTTTTCCTCTGGCATAAAGGAGATTATCGCCGGAGAAGATGCATCCTCGCCTGGCGATGTATATTGCCACCAAATAATATTTATTATATTGTATATTATTATATACCGTGAGTATTTTTTAACGTGAAACATTGGGTTTTTCATATCCATGGTTACGACTTGACATTTGATTGACAGAAATGTATTTGCCCGTTCCATTTAAAATGAAACATAGGGAACGAATTTGACATTTGATAAGACGTTAATAGAGGTTAATTTCGTTTAAATAATTATACCTGCATTCTAAATTAAAATTAGTTGTAGAAAAAATATAGTCTGCACCTTGTGCCCGAGTGGTTTTTTGATTCGGCTAAATTTCTTACAATATTTAAATATAATACTTCTGTCAAATTCATTTCCCATGTGTTATTTTAAATGAGACAGACGAATACATTGCTGTCAATCAAATGTCAAATCATAACTTATAGGAAAATTCAACGGTTATCTGTTATATTGACAAGATGTCATTAGAGGTTAATTTTGTTTAAATAATTATACCTGTTTTCTAAAAATTAAATTTAGATGTAGAAAAAATACTGTGTGCACCTTGTGCCCGAACTATGTTTAGTGCTCTCGAGTGGTTTTCTGACTCCGCTAAATTTCTTACAATATTTAAATATGATACTTCTGTCAGATTCGTTCCCTATGTTTCATTTTAAATGGAACGGGCAAATACATTGCTGTCAATCAAATATCAAGTCGTAACCATGGATATGGCAAACCCAATGTTTCACGTTAAAAAATACTCACCGTATGTATGTATTGTTTGTATTACCTTGGATATTTGTTGCTATTGTTCTGTAACTATTTTTTTGTCTTTTATGTTGTTTTCCCTGAAGAAGGCAGCAGTGTATGCGGCCGAAACGTTGATACAAAACTTAAACTAAAAGGTTGTATTATTCTGTTATTAGCTCTGAAAGATTTTAAATGATTATATTCACCTTAATATTACTTATGTATAATGATCATTGATATCCAATAAGTATTTTTTAAAACCCCTATTCCCGGAAAAATTCAAATATAAGATTTTTTGTTTAGTATCATGATTGCTTCAAAATACCCTGCATACCCGCCCAAGTAGTAGATGATATGTCAAAAAAATTTAATACATTTCGGAATTTTTCTTATTTTTGTACACGATTGCAGAAAAAAATATTATTTGCAGTACATGCGGAAAAAGTGATTTTGAAACAAATTCGTTTTAGAATCACTAATTTTCCGCATTTGTTACAAAAATAACTATTTTTCAGGCAGGCCAGAGCTGAGCAATACTAATTCACTCTATAAATATATTTGTACCACTATTCTTTGGGAACCATTTTTGGAATATCGATTTTATTCACTTTTTGTGAGTTAGGCGATATTGTAAAGGCTGACTAATAGACTATTTGCGCAGCTCTGCGAAAGCTATCTGCATCAGTTATTGCATTTCACAGCTAATGCAGCTCCTTTTGCAGCATCTCCTCCAGAAGTGAACACCAATGGAAGTTGATAAAATGATTCGACCTCATTTTGTAAAATTTTATTGCGAGATAGGCCAGATCCATTCCCTACAATCCGTTTGATATCGAATTCGAGGAGATATTCTCTTGGCATCATACTGTAAGAGCATTATTTTAACATCATTTCTAATTATGATTTCTTTTTTAAATATTGTGGATATATGGATAATACAGATGTAAGAGTTATATAAAATCTGTGTTAGTTTTTTACATTTGATCAAAGAATATACTTTTTTTATGAAAACAGGGGTCGTTGTATTCTAAATCAAATATTTATTTTCTTGGATTATCTTATTCTATTCCTACCCCAAAATATTTCCATAAAAAAATCCTTTTTGTTAATAATTACAATTTTTAGATCACACCTTAAAAATGAACGAATATTTATTCGAGCCCGAACCTATCGGGAAAAATACGTAGATTATCTAGGGTATTTTTTTTTTCAATGTGTACCTAGGAAATCAGTTTTTTGCAAACTGTTGCCCCCCGTTTTAACTTACGGCAATGGTTATGGCGTATACCTATTAACTAATATATTGCTAATGCTCGTATCTTTCCCATAAGAGTAGGTGAAGGAAACACTGTGAAATGGAAATATCATTTCTGCATAAGTCCATCTCTCACAAACACCCAACCGTCAATTATGCGCATGCTCGGAAATCTTGAGTACTATTGGCTAACGCTGACAGCGTCGCTGGCTGGGCTGCGTTCCAAAATCCTACTCTTAAGAGTACGAAATTATTCAAAGTCGTTTCAAAACTAATAACCTTACACTCTCCGAGTTTACCTGTTCCAAAACAGCCAGAGTTTACTCCAAAGTTATGTTCTACTTACTCTACTAACGAGGAGGGTATAGAAATGATTCCACAATATTTTCAAACGTAGATGCTCACGATTCTCAGCATATGAAAGTAATTTGCCTTCTTGAGGAAGAAAACATGCTTTTGGTTGAAAATAAACATAAGTAAATACGTTGGCGTGTATTACGAACATACTTTTATAATAAAAGCGCTTTTATGGAGCGTACTTTCACATTATATTGAGGAGAGTGCTCCATGAAAGCGCTTTTATTACGGGCTTGACATTAATGTTGTAATTATAAGTAGTTTTTTAAAATTATTTTTAATTTAGTTTCAATTTTTTACTTCAACAAAACTCTCATTCGTTCCAAAACACAACACATTATACTCTACGCCAAAACTTGGTATTCTTGGTTTTGGAACGCTGCCCTGGTGATGCAGCCAGCACGTGGTTTGACTTTGACGTTTGATTTCATTTCTGTTTGTAGCTGCACTTCGAGAGCATTTGCTTTGTGTTTCATACAGTAATTTATTGTCACCTAAATAAATTAATCCTGACCAGATTGTATTCCTATTATTTTTACAGTACAACAAAGTAAATTATTTAATTCAAATTTAGCACTAGAATATGACAATGTTTTTTATTATTACTAATATTTATATTCAAGAATTTACATACAAAATAAATAGTAGGTACATTGTTTAATTTCTCAAATTTAAATTTAAAATTTCTCGCACTAGCCGTTAATAAACAGAACTCTGTGATTCGCAAAAAGTGATCATGATTTCCTCGTTAGCCAATAGTAGTCAAGTTTCCAAGCTTGCGCATAATTCGCGGTTGGGCGTTTGTGTGAGATAGACTTATGCAGAAATGATATTTCCATTTCACAGTGTTTCCTTCAAGAAAAGCAAAGGATCCGCAATATATTAGTTAATAGGTATATGAGCACGTCACAGAGCTGAGCGCCGGAGTTTACCGAACGAATGCGATTGGTCAATTCATTGCGTTTGGCAATCTTCGACGCTCAGCGCTGTGACTTGCTGAATGCGGCCAATGTCAAGAGACATTACTTTTCAGTTGTCTATTAACCTATTATGACAGATAAAATGTCAAGCATTTGGTTATCCTTTTGTTGATTGATGTGAGACGGAAACTTACCCGTATATGTTTTGGATCAAACCATGGCACAAAGATCTAAAAACAGATCCCAAACTTAAATTCCCTATATGAATATTGCTTGCGGAAGCATTTTTATCGGGATTATGTCTTTCGCCTAATAAAGTAGGCTCGATTATCATAGATGGTTCTGGACAAGCTTCAGCTAATGTTATTACTTTTTCCCAGACTTTTGCTGAAATATACAAACGCGTTATATAGAGAATTGCATGTAACAGTACAAGGCTACGGAATATGAATTCTATATACCAACACGAGAAAAAAATCCTAATAAACCGAGGATTTATCTGTTCGCTTATATCTTTGTATTTCCTTTGTTTATTTCATTTGTCTTTAATTGAATATTCATTTCAATCCAATACTTAGTTATTACACCTGTCATTTAATATTAGTAGAATATTTCTAATTCAGCATGGCCAGCAGAAGACCTCTCGCCATTTCCAAATTAGGCTATTTAAGTACATATTGTATTTAACATTCCTGGTACCTACACACAAAAATTCAAAGTACATCTCTTATTCATATATTTTTATATTTTTTAATTCATTCTATAAATAAGTTTACTCCTACTTTTCTAAATGTTCGAGATTCTTCAAATTCATTGACGAGATTGGCGGTATTTCGTATTAGTATATGTAATACATATATGTATCTATAATTTTAAATATTTAATTAATAATAAAATAAGAATTTTTAAATATACTGCCCAGAAAAAGCCTTCACTAATGTATCTGAATTTTGACAGACATTTTTCTGTCAATTACAAACATTTTAATTTTTCAACTGGTTTCTATGGAGTTATTTGGGCTGTAAGATTCATTACAAAGGATTATTTTATATATTTATAATTCTCTAAATTTATAGAAGATATAAAAAAAATGTTAAATGTTTCGGATAGAGAATTTTATATTCTTTAGTCTTTGTAATAACATAAATTTCCAAAAAATTATATTTAGAAGATTTTTTTAAGAAACTACTATTTCCGGTTGTCCAATTGTTACCAAAACCTTTTCAGCTATTCCCATTAATGTCACACGCACACACAGAAATCATTGTAAAAATGTTAAAATTGGATTCTAGTGACTTTAAAACTTGCTTATTCACTAAAATCTGGATGCGATTTTTGGCAAGAATCCAATACTTCTTTTAGAGAGAGGTAAGAAATGTATTGCAAAGCTTTCTGTATTTAATAAAAATGTAATATTTTAATTATTCGTCATTGTATTTTTAAATAATATAGTTATTTGCTTAAGATTCTTTTTATAAATAAGTATTTTTGATCCAAATAAATAAAACTTACATACTATTATCTGTTTTTTTTTTTTAAATCTTCGAAAGCATTATAGCACTAATGTTTATTGTGATTTTTTTCTCGTTTTGATATCTAGAATTCATATTCTACCTTGTACTGTAAGATGAAACATTCTGTATATTATTTATATTAGAGACGCCGTCAAATGAGTACGGACTGATGTTCAATTTTTTCACTTCTCTGCACCCTGCCCTGCGGTGTTGCCGCTTCATTACTGCATTTTCAACATTGCCTCTGAATTGGCAACAGTGTAAAAAACTCCAGTCTATACTTATTTGACGGCAAATATACTAATTATTTACATTGAGGCACAGAAAATCCCAGTTCCATAGTCCACTGCTGCAGCGTCTGAACAAAAGTAGCAAGAGCATTGCCTCCGTTCAGAGAACAAGCTACTGCAATGTATTTGTTATTGAAATATGGAAAATGCTCTATTGGGGTATTGGTTTCCCGCTCGTCTTTCGGCTGGAAATTTTCTGCAACGAAAGCAAGTTGAGCAGAAGTTGATATATTTAATACTGCATCTCCTGTTTCTTCCAAGGTCGCCAAGACGGAACATTGTAGATCACCTAATGCAACTCCTACATAAATGAAGTTTTAACATCATTTCAAACAAATATTTTTGAAATTGTACCAACTGGTGTTCCTTTAGGAATACTGTGCCAATCAGCGACTAAATGCCCAGCAATACTTCCGCTCTCTTTAACTTCCGGTAGGAAATGGACGGGAAATTCAGCTCCTTCTAGAATATCTTTATTCCATTGGTTGGAGTTGCAGTCGAAGTAGCCCCAACTAGCTGCGTTTTGAACGGACATTATTGGTTTGGCTAAATCGCATAAAATAGCAACGGCAAAATCTTGAATAGTTCCGGCACAGTTGTACTTTTCCAATTTTTCAGGCCTGTAATTTTTTTGTTGCATTTTAATTTATTTCAAGTTTTTTTCTGTAATCGTGCGTCAAACTTAAAATAAGTAGGAATAATTAAAACAACTCCAACTGAAAAGTTTAATAGTCACAGGAATTTTCGATCTTCTTTTGTTTCTGAGCTACGGGCAAAATCTCGATTTTCGCTTATTTCGAAAATATCTCATATCTTATTTATTATGGTAGTTAGAGAAAAATTGTTTTAACAAAATTTGTACCGTTTTATAGGTAGAATAAAATGGTTTAATTTGATTTTTTGAAAATTTCATAATTCTCGAGATATAACACAAACTTATGATTTTTTAAATGGCGCAACCTATGTTGAAAAGAGTCTCATATTGCTTATTTTATAAGCTTTTCAATGATATATAACAGGTCTACATTCTTTTGTTTTACACATGAATAAAAGATGAATGTTTAATTTTTTGTGGTGAAAAAATTGAATATTATTAAGAAACAATTGAAAAAAAAAACTAAACTAGTTCATCATTTGTTTTAGAAGACAGACAAAAATATAGATACATTTATACTTCATTTCACGTAAGAAAATAGCGCTGGTTTAAATAGGGATATAAATTCTGCCCTTTGATTGGTCAGAATGCTAACTTAGTTTAGAAAAGCGAAAAATATATCACTTGTCAGCTGTTAATTATCAAATAAAATCGACAGAATTAAGTGATATTTAACCATATTTTGATTTAATTTTTAATATTCAGAGCTCGTACATTTTACAGATAAAAATATTTTTATTATTGATAAAATTTGGTTTCACGAATTTAAAATACGAGCCCGTCGCACGTCAGTTCGGCCACCCGCTTCAATTTCATTTTATTTGGTTAATATATGAAACAAATAATAACTAACATAAATTATCGCCAATTTTTATTAATATGACAGACATTTAACGTTTTAATGACACATAGCAAGATATGTTTTCATAAATATTTTATTATTTTTTTTGTAAAAAAAATTAAGAGAATTTAAATCGTAAGTTCATGAGGTTTTATTAAATAAAATGTCCAAAAGTATTACAGTAGTAATTTACAATAAAAAAACGATGTTACCCAATATTGATAAATAATATGAAATTAATATATCGATTTCAGTTACGGTTATACCGTTAAATTTTTATGCTTTATCTAATAATGTAATTTAAAATTACGTTATAATATTAAAAAAATCTTCGTTTTAAATAAAAAGTAAAGATTTATTTAATTATTATTACAAATTTTATTAGTTGTCATTATAAATGAATTTTTAACAAGTAGGCGAACTGCTACTGCCATCTGCTATTTTGTGAAATGAAGTATAGTAATTTTTCTTATTTTTGACGATTGTAGAAAAAATATTATTTGCAACTCATGCGGAAATCGTAATTCTGAAACAATAGATCCAAAACTTTCTGTACTGGTTTCGAAAACTTGATTCGTTTCAGAATCACTAATTTCTCGCACTTGTTACATAAATGATTCTTTGTTTACTTATGTTTAGCCATCCAAAACAGAGTAGCGCATCCATATCCAGAATAAGTTAGTAAATGCGATTTTGGTGTAGGTAAAGAGGCAAGGAAAGACGATTCACATCTTGAATCTTGCCAAGTGTACAGAGCAGAAACATTCTCGTGCCCGACATCATATCGTACTAAGGATCCATCTTCTCTTGTTACACTTTCCCAGGCTTTTTTTTCTTCAGTGTGATTCCATAACATCAAACCATGCATTTGGCCACATATTCCAATTTGTGTCACCTAATAAAATCAATATAAAAAAAATATTTTTGAATTTTATTGTGTGTTACCTCTCTCAGCAAATTTTTCTTGAATTTTGCAACGCAAGCGTTGAGGGCAGAAATAATTTTCGGGACATCTTGTTTGTTTCCTTCTCGACCTAATTCACTGGGCACATTAGCTTGTGTATCTTTGCCAAATTTACCAATTATTTCATTAGTTTCAGGATCTATTACAACTACTTTTACGGAAGTAGTGCCTATATCTATTCCCAGAATTAATTTTTTTTGAACCATTTCGTTGTTCTATTTTCTATAATTGAAAAATGTTTAAAATAAATAAATAAATAGGATTAGACCTGCGCATAACACATGTTTATAATTATTGAATGTGTTGAATAAATAAATATATTCTATTTTTATATTCGCGCCTTTTATAATCGCTTTCTTAAAATTGATTAATTTTTGAGTTCCGCTCTGTTAATTTACAAGAAATCAATATTTTTGAACAAATAAGAATAAAATATAGTATTACTTTTGTTCAAGAGTAGCTACAAGTACTAATAAATTAAATTTTGCTACTTTATTTACGCAAAAAAGATAAAATACCTTATCAGCAAGAGCTATTGGCGTAAGCACTGTAACCACTACAGTGTATGTTCACAATGAAATAAATACATAAATCAAAATATTGATTTTAATTTTAAAAGAGAATGTAACATTGAAATATTATTGTATAAGGGAATAGAACACACGCAAGTCCTGTTCATTTCTTGTTTCAATCATTTTTATGTTCAAATATTGACCATTGTAATTGATTATATGTACTATACGTGATCAAGTCCATTGTACACATGTAAATAATTTATTGAATCGGTTGTTATTGGTAGTATTCTTTTATAATTTGTACTGGGGAGTGTATTTTTATTCTGAAATGCACACATACACATATCACTCATAGAGTCCGCGTGCCCAAAGAAAAAACTTTCGCAGAGAGTAAAATTCGTCTGGGCGAGTCCAACTTGTGAAAGTACGGATATTACGATGTTTTAACAGATAAAAGCTGTATACCGTACAGGTATTTTTTAAATGTAATTTTGTTTTGTACAATAAATGCTTTTAGTTTAATTGATTTCGGCTTCTGTTGTTTATTAATGCGAGTGATATTGTAAAGTCAATATTTGTAGATTGGGTAGTACAATTTCTACTGCGCCGATATGTTTTTTTCTCTAAACGCACGGACTCGAGCGACATTGATGTGCTTGAAATCAGCTGATTTGTGTACGCGTTTCACTTTGTTAAGACCAATGTTTTAAATGTGTTTTGAATGTGTGTTTTACTGACTGAAAATTGTAAAATATTAACATTTCAGCACTTCAAAATTAAAATAAATCAAAACATTGTTGTTGTGAAAGTGACATGCGCACACAAATCAGCTAATTCCAAGCACTTCAAGGTTGCTTGAGTCACGTGTATGCTCGCGCACATTTGTTACTGTGCACAAATCTATACCATGAAGTTGCTGCACATCAGTGAATTTGAACTTGGCGCGTTATCTACATTTCGAAGTACATTCGAAAATAAAATATATTTTATTCCTTTTAATAATAAAAAATACAAAGGTAAACCTTATCTAAAACATATTTCAAATATTACACATGTTTAAATTAAAATACGGTTTGTTTTTGAAATGTAATTTGTTATGCAGTGAACGCGCCAAGTTGAAATTTATTGAAGCGTAGCAACTTCGTGGTATAGATTTGTACACAGTGACAAAAAATGTACATGGCAATATAACTTCAAGGGAACTAGTAACAGTAAAATATACATGGCAAGATATGTACAAAGTGATATGCGTACATTTGAATGCATATGCATATTATATGCATTCCCATTGTGAGCGCGCGAAGTTCATCTGCACCAACTTCATGGTCAAGACAACTGAACGAAACAAAAACAAAAAATGAACAGGGCGATGTATTGACGTTATCACGCTGCATATTTAGCCATTTTGAATAATTGTTTTATTTTAAATATTTTAAAATTGGCGATTTGTAATTAATTACCCAGGATGCAACATGATGCAAGAACTTGTGCGCATGCTCAAGTGACAGTCGGCCATTGCGCGTTGTGGTTTGTGTTGGTTGTCGGCGGGCGGTTAGTTAGTAGCAAGTGTTAAAGTTTGTTAAAGAAAATCCCGCTATTAATAAATAAAAATGGTCGACAAGATTGATATGAGCTTGGACGATATAATAAAATCGTCCAAATCAAAACGGGGGGTTGGTAGAAGAGGCCGTGGAGGAGCCCGCGCAGGAGGTCAGCGGCGTGGTGGTGGATCTTTTCGTGGATCAAATCGCTCAAATGCTGGTGGCGGTGTAATGAGAGGCAGGAGTCGTGGAGGAATTTCACGCCCGGCATATACACGAGTAAGAAATTTGGACAAAATTAGTACAAGTTAAAAAAGTTCACATATTTCAATCGACATACTACATGTATTACTCATACCAAAAACATTGTTATATAAATATCTTCGTACTTCCTCAAACTGGGATAGACTTGAAGGCTTTTGCTAAGTTTTGAAAATGTAACCTTAGTAACTAATTTGTGCAGGTGTTCGACTTTACCTTCAAACTTCCAGATATTTAAGAAATTTTCTGTTTCTGAAATATGAAAATTGTGCCACTAGTACTAGTGAAATTTCAACTATGTCAGCAGTTTCACCTTCTAGTTGGCTACCCCCTCCAAAAAAATTAAAAATAAACTCAAATAATGTATTTATAATTATTGCTTTGATAAGTGTACACGAAGATACAAGTCTATAAATACATGCAGATATTCAATAAACCCTGTATTTACAGGGTGATGTCAACAGTGCCTGGAAACATGATCTTTTCGAAGGTTATGGTGCAAGAAAATCAATTACCAGTGCTCGCGGCTTGGTAAACTCTGGCATTGGACCAACAAAACTTATGGTATCTAACCTAGATTTCGGCGTATCAGACTCTGACATTCAGGAGTTATTTGCTGAATTCGGCCCACTTAAAAATGCAGCTGTGCATTATGATAGATCCGGTAGATCACTGGGCACTGCGGATGTTATATTTGAAAGAAGAGCTGATGCCATAAAAGCCATGAAACAATACAACGGAGTACCTTTAGATGGAAGAGCCATGAACATTCAGCTAACTACTTCAGAAATTCCTTCTGTATTGCGAGGCGGTCGATTAGGAGCTGGAGAGAGGAAGTTTCCACAAGGCGGAGGAGGCGGCGGTGGAGGAAGAACGCAGCAGCAGAGGACTAACAAGAGGCCGATGGGCCGAGGAGGTATAAGTTGAAAATGCGTATTTAACCTTTCATTAAACGCGCCGCTGGCTTTTTTCCGGCCATACATTATTTTCTTTAATATTTTTATAATTTTTGTGCAAAATTATGTCAGATCTTTACTACTTTCCTAAAATTAGTAGATTTTTGGCTTATCCAACATTTACCTGTACCTACCAATGAAAGATTACACGCTTTTTTTTTAACATATAGTATTTTTAAATTGAGAAATTCCCTATTTTTTATTTTAATTGGCTTATGGAAGAAAAAAAAGGCAAATAGTATACAGTGTCAGCCAATAAAACAGAGCCGGGTTGGGTAGCGTCAAGCTCGGAGAAAATCCGCGCGTTTTGAAAGTGAATATTTTAGCATTTTTTAAAAGAGATAAAATTTATAGAAAAGAAATTTGCATCAATAACAGTTATATGAGTAGAAATAGTTATATACAGGGTGTTAATTAAAAAGCGGGCCATATGCGTTTAACATGGGAAATAAGTTTTTCCGTGCGCAAAATTTCCCATTTAACTTTAGACAAAAATGTTTCAAATAAATTTAGAGAAATTCTACACCTAAATTGCTATACTTGCCGTCATATAAATATGGACTGGAGATTTCTACACTGTTGTCAATTCCGTGGTTATATTGAAAATGTTTAGTTATGAAGAAGTGGCAAACCCGCAGGGCAAGGGACAGGGTGCGGGGAAGAATCACTGCATAGATTTTATTTATTTTGTAACCTGTAAGATTTTCTAAAAGTTGCGTTTAATTTCAAATATTTCAACGGCTGATGACACAGTTTCACGAATACGACAGTTGAGCTTTACCGGTTTAATTTAAAACTATGATTGTTTGATTTGGTATTTATTTAAACTTAAATGGTTTATTTACATACCTTAAACTGCACTAATACTTTTAAAGAAATAGAAAGTAATAATAATTTGTTCTCGTATATTTTGCTGTCAGCTGAGGTTAGATTACTGTTGCATGTTGTGAAGCGTTAGTGTGTATGTGTGTGTGAGAGAGAATGGGGTCATACAAAAAAAATATATATTGATTTTTTTTATATAATTAAAAAATTACTTAATTTTATACATATATACATGAAAAATATGTAATATTCTTGTACTTTTCATTCATGATTTTCTTTCTAAACATTTTGGCTCGTACCACGATCTCGGTTCTAACATTGGTGTTAGCTAGAACCGTGCTAACTATTTGACACATACTTCAGGGTTATAAAGAAAATCAGTGATGCCACTATACTAATTAAACCGAAAATGTACCGATAGGCATATTTAATACATTTGGCTTCATTATTTTAAATTGTTTAATATGATTTGTCTCTGGACTTGTTTGTAAGATAAATTATTTAGAATATTGAAGCCAAATGTATTGAATATGCCTGTCAGTACATTTTCGGTTTAATCAGTATAGTGGCATCACTGATTTTTGTTTATATCCCTGAAGTATGTGTCAAGTCGTCGTCAAGGTTTTTACTAATACCGGTCTTAGAACCGTGATCGTGGTACGTGCCTTTGAGTCTTACTTTGTGACGTCATGGGTTTGTACACACATACAATGATAGTCACGTACACATGTACTCGTGCACGTACTGTGCATGAATGTCGGCGCAGCGCAGAGATGTCACATTTTTCGAACATAACCAACATTTTCAACGTAAATATCTTTGCAACAAGTTGTTTTTGTTTAAATGTAAGTACAAATAACGAAACGTTCTAATAAATACAAATTATGTGTGATTTAGATATTACCATGGTTGTATAATATTGTTCTATGCCGTCTTGCGAGAACATCTCGTTGAGAAGCAAAAATAAAGTTTTTGTTCGTATTCCTAAACCTCAAGATTAATTTCCATAATCAAATTATTCAATATACAATAAAAACAAAAGCACGAATACAAAATAACTTGCTGTCACGTTTGCATTCAAGTCAAATAACATAAACGTCAAACGTGTTTCCATTTTTATTCGACAGGAGGGACTACGGTCACGGTCGCAAACCCATGACGTCATGTGAAATTTAATATAAACTTTAAAAAATTATTTCTGTAAAACTAGAAACTTATGTGACATAAAATATATATTTCTGTGAATGGTTTTAAGTATACTTTCAGAAAAAAAATAAATTGGAAAATGTGGTATGACCCCATTGTCTTTATGTGAGTATGAAACTGTGTCGTCACAAATTTAATCCGTGTTTAAAAGCGCGAAAGTTTATTAGCAAATTTATGAATGAAAAGTCGCATATTTCAAATTATTTTCTATTACTATATTTATTAAATGAGATGGATTTCATAAAAAAATCGACAATTTTTTTTTTCAAACGACCCCATTCCATGGCTATCAGTATAAATGCGCAAAATTTGTAAAATTTCAATTTGGATTTTACAGCTTATTAAACGTGAAATAAATATTATTATTATAATTTATATAAAAAATTTATATGAGTGGAATCCCCTATTGTCATGCCGAAAACCAAGATTAGTTTTTCGTTTTAGTGAATTTCTATTTGTATGGAATGTTTAGTACGTGTTTATTTTAATATTGAACCTTTAAAGAAAAATTGTGATGAAGATTATCTAAAATAATTCTCTTTTAGCAGGAAGAGGAGGGCGCGGAGGTAATAGAACCCAACAACAAAAATCGCTTCCAACAGCGGAAGAACTCGACGCCGAATTGGATGCATACTCGAAAGAAATGAAATAATAGTTTTTACACTAGATGAGTGTATATGTGTGTGGACTTACAAATGTGACATTTCAGTGAATTTGAGAGAAAGAATTTTAGTTATGGAGACACATTTCAATTTCATTTCATAATGTTATATAAAAGTATATGAATTATTATAACATTAGAGTGTGTTTTGTGAATACCACGAGTTCATGTGTGGTTTCCTTAAGTATACTAGATTTTTAAGATTTTTTTGAATTACTGAACTTATCGTATGTAAAAAAATTAAACCAACTTGTAATTTTTTCTTAAGTCTGTTATTTCATGTAACCTTACTTTTATGTTAGAGATAATAATTTGTAATAAATAAAACATCCAAGCTGTGAAGGATCCTGTTTATTAAAAAAAATATATATATAGATAAAAATTAAATAATTTATTCATACAATGATTCATGAAGCACAAAACACATCACTCAAATAAAATAGTTGTAAATGTAAACATTATTATTGCACTGGGTGCTCTCACTTAAAATAAATATGTTGATGCAATTTGGAATGGACATATGATAAATAATGAATACAATAATTAGGCTAATGTTAACACACTACAATTTAAATAACTGACGAAACGATTTGTGAGAAAATTTTGTTAATATATACACAGTATTAAAAATATTTTTACTAATGTTAAAATTTTGTCTCTGTGACTATAACGTCATATTGTAAAACAACACTCATAATCTTTTCAGAGTTCTCTTTTTATCTTTTATTAATTTTTTCTTTTCGGCAGCAATTTTCTTGTCCCCTGCATGCTTTTTCGCTTGGGGCCCATCGGTTACGATCCCTGACTTTGCAATTTTTGAAGGCTGAAACAAATATTTTCATCAGATTAACTATTACTGGAAACTAGTGGTGGGATCCGGATCCGGATAGTTTTGGTTTCGGATATCTGGATAATTGAATGTTGAACTATCCGGATCTCGGATCCAAATCTCAGTATTGGATTTTGGATCCGAATCTGAGTATTGGATTTTGGATCTGGATCCGAATATGAGTATGAGTATCGGATTTTAGACATGGAAAAACAATCCCTTTTATGTGAAACACGTGCACGATATAAATAAATAGGTATTTCGACACTTGCAATGAACCTGTAACCATTATTTGTCAAATTTAATCTTAATCTCGTTTTGTTTGAAGTATTTGTTGTAATGAATGTTAAAATTTTACAACTACAGAATTCAATATTCTAAGAATATCCTTCTCGTATTTGCACCAACTACCTGTTTATTTTAGAGGGGTATTATAAAATTTATTGCTGTTTACAGACCGCTGTAGAGATAAACAGACCCACTGTAACGGTTTGAATTTGAACTCACTTCCAGATGTTTGCCTTTACATTCAAAATGATGAATCGGATCCAGAATCAAAATTCGGATCAGGATCCGTAAACAATACATCGAATCCGGATCCAAATCAGGATAAGAATCCAAATCCGAGTTAAATTTACGGATATCCGAGGAACTGGATATTTTAAAATCCGGGAACTCAGATCCATGTTTTGTCGGATCCGCACAGCACTGCTGGAAACCTCAAGTCATACAGCATTCATTCTTACAAAACCGACTTTTATCTTTATCAGGGTAAGTAAGATCCTAGAGATTCAAACAATTTCTAATTTAAGAGCGAACAGATATGTATGTGTTTTTTGCGCAATTTTTGTAAGATATTTGTATAACTGAATACGTTCATGAATCTATATGCGTTCAATTATTCTAATGAAGGTATACAGTATTGATCATAAAAGTAGCAAATTCACAATACTTCCAATTACTTTTAAATATAAAAATGGGGAATTTTAGAAATTACAGACATTACAGAAGGCCTATTAATAATAGTATTTTTAATTTTAAAAAACGGTTAATTATACGCACTACGGTAGACAAGTAAATTAAATGTTTTCGAAATATTTTAATACAGCCCATGATTTATAAATAATAATTCGGGTCCACATTGTTAGCAAATAAATGTTCAGCAACATAGTTCACGAACAATGTTGGTAAGGCTGTTACTTAATATAATGATGTGCACATTATAATAACAGTTCGCCACATTTTGAACCAAAGAAACAAGTTTTCCTTTTGTTAGATTTGCAAATCGAAGACGGCAGTGGATTTAAAGTTTTTACGCACATCTACTTTAAAATTGTTTGTTTACATCGTAGTTACCATGGCAGAAACTGAAAGATTACACCCTGCGGGCGGTAAAATATAGAAAGAGCCCGCTTACTGGTAAACAAAACATCAAAAATACAATTGGAAATGTAATCAAGACTCTTATTTTTAAAAATGATATTAGTTCCGCTAAATTTTCACTAGATTTCATTAGAATTGCTTAAGGAATACTTCAGAAATTGTCTCAAGTCGCCAAGTTTGACATTTAAAAAAATATTCATATAACCAAATAGTTAGCAATGCAACGCATCGCCTTATTGTTTTGTGACATGGCCACCTGGCCACGTAATATTTTTATATAGCAACAAGCTTTAAATGTATTTAAAAAATAATTTAAAAACATTTAATTTGATTGCAGTTGTGCGTAAAACGTTCTACATACCTCGGACCGAAAGAAGTTTACACCCTTGGACGAATAAAAGCCCTCCGCTGTCCGCAGGCGTAAACCTTTTCTTTCGACCCTCTGTATGTAAATAAATAACTATTGTGAGAGTCACCAACAAATTTGTAATATTTACGGCCGGTTTCATAAAAAAATAATCTCTAATTAAATTTTACTTCTAAGGTAAATTTAAAAAAGTGACAAAAATGCTGCGTGATTTTTTGACAGAAACGAATTTAATGTCATAGTCGAATTTGTTTATACAATTAATAGATATTTATACACCAAGTGAGCAAAGATAATTTTTATTCACGAGAAGAAAGTTTAGCTCACGAGCCCGTGAAGTAAATTTATTCTGTTCTCTCGGAGATAAATAAAACATTTAATACTTTGAGGTTTACTGCCCATCCATTGAACACTAATTTTTGTTAGCGAACTTCTACATTTGCTAACGAATGTTAACAAACAATGTTCGTTTCAATGTGGACCCAGCTTAATAAATGCAAGTAGTTGCTATTTTTATGTGCAAACAAAACAGAATAAACTTGTTTCAAAGGAACATTAATCCTGTTATTTGTTTCTAAAATTTCACTTGTTACTCGAGACAGTAATTGAAAATGTTTAATAGTTGTTGTCTTTATGGCCAATATTGTAATTCTATTGAAACATAGGTTTTGTAAAAATGAATGCTGCACGACAGAGATTTCTAGTGGTATAGATTAGGTGTCAACAATTACTCGAAATATAAGTCAAAAACCATTTTTCTTACAAAACTGTGGTTTCTGTTAAACAATCAATGAGAAGATGATTGTTTCGTAACTATTATTGAGGTCCGGAAGTAGTATTTCGCTACCGAAAATTGGTCACTTTAACATGTAGGAAGTGAACATATTTGATGTATGAAAAATGTTATTGAGTTCTTATTTTTTTATTTTCAGGTTTACACTAACCAACAAGGAATTTGCGTGATTTTATGTATGTATATTATCACTTTTGGAATGTTCGACGGCTTACATGATCTTGTGGCTTCAATTGTGTCAACTGAACCTTGCAATCGGGCAAATGTACATCTTTCGCCAAAATTCGTTGACGAGAGCTTCTGGGAACGCTTGATTGTTGACGAATTGATGTGGAAGAATTTTCTTCAACACTTTCATTTACAGCGGTTACTTCATTTGAACGAGCGGTATGAGAACAGTCGTCTCGAAGTGAGCCAGTTGACTCAAATTTATTGATCAAATTCTCCACGGTATCACGAGAAGGAGCATTATCATTTCCAAATAAAGTAGAGCATTTGCGAACAGTCTCCTCAAAATTATTACCATTTTTATAGTGAATTTTTAGAATTTGCACGCGTTCTTTGTTTGAGTACCTTTCCATAATTTAACTTTAACCTCAATGCAATGTTTATTGTTTGCCGGGTTTACAGTTTACCGATAGCGAAAGCGATAGCAAACAAAAATGGCTACTCTGGTTTTGCCGCAAAAAATGGCGGCAAATGTAAATTCTTATAAATTCTTAATCATAAATTTATGTTCACATAAATATATTAGATTAAGCATTAATTTTGCAAATAATGACACACATCTGTCCAAACCTCATTGTTTATTGTTTACCGGGTTTATAGTTCACCAACAGCAAACAAAAATGGCTACTCTGGTTTTGCCGCAAAAAATGGCGGCAAATGTAAAATCTTATAAATTATGAATCATAAAATTGTGTACACATACATTTATAAATTCTGAATCATATATTTATGGACACATAAATACATTCGCTTAAGCATTAATGGGGTATTCCACCATAACAACAGAATTAAGAAAATTTCAATTTAACATAAAGTATGGCTCAATAAGTAATAGTTAAAACAATGAAAACATTTTTTAAATAATTACTTTACGAGATATTTCACATTTGCTAAAAGGGAAAATTGACGTCATACAATTGTTATCCTTCTCTCGCAGCGTACTCAGAGCAGTGTGCGTGAGAAAGACAAGTATAGAGGAAATGTGACGTTACACTGATTTCTCGAAAATAAAATACTCTGAAACTAGGAACAATTAAGATTTTTTAATACTATGAATTGCTTCAAAACTGAATGAAGTTTTATTTAAAATAATAAAAAAAATTGAGTGGAATACCCCATTTTACAAATAAAGACAAACATCTGTTCACTTTCAAACTTTGTTAACGAAATTATAACCGTGTTGTGTTATAATCGAATTCTCATTCATACAATACTTTTTTTTACAAAAAACAAAATCGACGTTTCGGTGTACATTTATACCGTCATCAGAGTAAGATCTTACATATTCATAAAAAAAATTTTTGGAAACAAAAAAATATATTCGCTTAAGGTGGTTCTATCAAAGTTTTGCTAAAAGAATTTGCAAAAAAAGCTATTTTAATTTTTTAATAGTTTAGGGTTATTAAGATAATTAAATTGTGATATATAAAAAACATTGGCTGGTAGCACAAGCCCTGTTCTAACTAAAACGCTGTTTTAAGAAATGTCAAATTCAAATTTCAATGTTTAATTTCACCCTTATGTGTAAAGAACGATTTTTAAAAAAATATTTGATTGAATACAAACTATGTGCTGCTTCAAAATCATATTTTAATATATTTGATGTTATTTATTTTTGTTATTAAATAATAAAATTTGACATTTCTTAAAACAGTGTTTTAGTTAAAACAAGGCTTGTGCTACCTGCCATTAAATATATTCAAGAATAGTTATATTTATGCAACAAGTGTAAAGAGTATAATCTTATTTCATAAATAGGAAAGTTTGACCGAATGACCGGCAGGCGAGTTCGTCAAATCCGATGAGTAAAATAACTTTTTATTCGAGTTGCATACAATTTTTTTTACGTATGCAATAAAAGTATGAAAAAAGTGCCGTAACGTCATTACTTCACTCCGTAACGTTAAAAAAGTGCACTTTTTTCACACTTTTATTGTGTTAAAACTTTATAAATCCATTTTAATGAAAAAATTTACTTTTTTAACAGACGTAAAAATATAAATATAATAATAAATGCGACAATTCCATTGAAAATCACATATATTTCTAATTTCGAAAAGAATTACTACAAAAGTAGTTGGTAACTGGTCGTTTTTTTATACTCATGTGTTAGGTAGTTTTTTGTACAAATCTGTCTTTTATTGTGCGAGTTACTGCGAAAAAACCTTCCTTGAGAGACACTATTCCTATATTGCCAATGTATTTTCGCTCTATACTGGTTTGAAATATATCAGCTCACGGATGGTAAATCTTTTTAAAAATTTGCATGCATGTGTAAAAACTCGTGAAAAATAACATACTTCAATTCAGTTTTATAAATAATATCGTACAAAAATTTGCAAAAGAAAAACAAATCTGTACGCTCCCAAACAGAAACCAACATGAAACAGATTTTACAGTTTCAATAAGATATATTTTGACTTACTTGTGCGTGAATTTCAGTCATCATTTTAGCTCTTTGGTAATAATCGTCATAATGTTCTAAAAGAAGTTTTCCAGCTTCTTCGTTTAAGGCAGACTCAGCATTTGGTACTATTAGAAGACATTTTATTGTCTAAAACAAAATCATTCAGATTAAACTATTCAGGTATTGTACGAAAAGTTGCAAAACTTACTAGTAATATATGTTTAATTCCGAGATCAGGCTTCCAATCTTTCTTTAAAGTATTGACGCAAATTTCTCCATTGTTAGCAACATTCGGATGGAAAATTTTAGTCAAGAAAAATGCTTTCGGTGGCCCTTGAGGAAAATCTTTTCCCAATACTAGTTTTACTTTAAATAAACCTGCTGCATAGGGCGTACCAGATGGGCCATCTATGAAGGCTTGTATATCCGTTACATCTTCATCGTTTAAATGAACTTTAATACCTTCTGGTGGTTGACTAACAAGTTCCTGCATTTCTTTAACAACTCCTCTAATAGTCTGAGGAGATAAATTTTCAACATTTGATATCTGAAAGTTTGGAATAGATGAATTCATTATGAAATACATGGAATGACGATAATTTAGACAGTTTATAAATAAAGTTTAGAATTGAGGGTGTAAGAAATTCAAATTCACATAAACCGTATTACAGTTTTCTAACGTATTCTAGAAGTTTGCTTCTTATTTTTTTATACGTTTATTACTGTACTTACAGAACTTACTCCAGCCATTTTGTAAAGCTAATATAAATATATATAAATTACTATTAAATTAACAGATATTCTATAAAATTTGTCTATGGTATATCACTCTATTGATGTATTTAGTACACATAAAAATCTTTAACGTCACAACATTGAAGCACTAATGCAAAACAAACGAAAATTTCAAATGTTTCAGCCAATCAGAATGCAGCATTTCTCCGCTTCATGGTCCAGAAATCTCGATCCCAAAAGATATATTTTGTTGAACACTTGAAATTAATTTTAAAATTCATATCTTAATATTTTTAGCATCAAATCACATTACTTTTATTTGAAATTTACTTTTAATAACTCTTTAAGGTCACGAACTTCATAAATTTTTATAACATGTCATAACTGCGCATGTATATATTTTCTATTTTCATTTATTTTATAACATGTCATAACTGCGCATGCGTGTATTTTCATTTGTTACATAAATATAAAATGATATTTTGGCAAATATAATGTAAATATTATAATCGTTAATATGCATGGCATGTATTTAATAATTAAAATGTTCTTAAAACGCGTAATTTGTTTAGTTTAAACGTTATACGCAAGAGATCACTACCCCAAGGTTATATTTTGTCTTTGTTTGTTTTATATGTTTGTCTTTGTTCATCATTTTAACGTATTTTGTACCAGCCTTTGCACAATGACATTTCGTCAGTAGCAAAATAATAGTTCATTAATGTGGTAATAATAAGAATTGTTTTCCAAATTTCAGTAAAACATAAAACAGAATCTCAGTAATATAAAGTTCGTTTTACCTTTTGACATAGAAAATCTTTGTATAATTCGACTGATAAATGATAACATTGTAATAAAATATTGATAAACAGTAATAATAATATTTGGAAAAATGTCTAACGCAAGTGGTGAACAAGTAAGTTTTTTTTTTCAGTAATAATTATCTTAGTGGTATTCATATATGTTTGATGTTTAATTACGCATTATTTGCGCGATATCTTATTTATAAATTTGCATACTGTTACCTTTTAACAGTAGGCTGTTATCAACAATTGAGAAAAATAGGCGTCATTAATCATTAAAATGGAAAAGTCAGGTAATCCTAATATTGATGGGTTACATAAAATCAAACAAAGCAAACCTAAAATTCTCGATTTCTCAGAGTTTTTGGTACAAGGGGTAACAACATATTTATAACAAGAATCCATTATTTAATCTTTCCAGGATTTGAGAATAAAGAAGGTTAAGAGAGCCTTAGAAGGATGGAGAGAAATAATTTTAAATGTTCATTCTGTTTTACTCTGGGAGAAACAATGGCACCCAGGCGCGCTTTTTGGCGCCGTTACATCTGTTTTTATAATGCTGTGGATATTTGATCCTTCTGTACTAACCACAGTTTCAACCCTTGGATTGATCATAACCGTTGGAGATTATTTAGTTCCTACGCTTGCAGCTAGCATATTTAGAAATGATATGTGGACAGGCATGAAAGAAAAAAAGTTTGACGAAATATGTCGCAGTATTGTATTTTATTATACCGAAGTATCAACGCTATGTGCTTCTTATTATATAATGCGTTCAGTTAGACCCAAAATGGTAAGTACAGACATGTTAATAAATAGTTTATTAATTATTTGTTGAGCAATTTTAATTGGAAGATAAATGAGGTTGTTATGTGTTTACTGATTCATAAAATATGTATAAATGTCATTGACCAGAACTATGAGGCTTAGCTGATTACTTATTTATTCATTTCATATTAATAGAAGTGTGAACGTAATTGAATTACATGAAATAACATTTTTTAACACGAACCTATAATTCAAAAATGCAACAATCGTTTTTCGCTACGTTATACAAACTCTCTTATGTTGCATTCGAAAACTTTCAAAATATATCTACTTATAAGGTGACCAGATTTCGAAATATGAAATTCGGGACGCTATACGAGCCCTGCCCCATAAGTGTTGGCCCAGTTGCATAAAATCATTGAAATGACTTATTTAAGCAAAAAATCAAAACACCTACTAATTTATTTCCATTAAATTGTAACTTAATGCCTTAAATACTGGAAATAATTGATGTACACTAACTAATGCAATTGGATGCAGCTTCTCCAGTTGAGCACAAGTATAAGAAATGCATTTTTTTTATGACTGGGCCAACACTTATGGGACAGGGCTCGTATATAATTTTTTAATTTTTTTTTAACAAATAAATTATTTTATTATTATTGTTATAGTGGTGGAGGTAGTATGTATGTCAAAATATATAACTAAATCAAAATACATAATTTTTATTTTCTTTTTAAATAGCAATATACAGGGTGTCCCATTTAAGGTACGAATGCATTGGTATCTCGAGAACCGAAGAGCTACGATGTTGGTTAAATTAGACAAAAGTTGCCCCATTAGGAGGCTATTTTAATGGTGTTTTGTTATTTGCGAAAAAATGCATAGGTCACTAGATATAGGTGAAAATGTAAATTTAGCGATTTTCTTTTTTTGCTTATAACTTTGTTATATGAAATAATACGAGATTCTGGTTTGCACTTTATTAAGGCACTTTTATATAGTGAATTTGCAGAAGTACTCAAAAAAAATTTATATCTAATCATTTACGAGTTACTGATAGCAACTTTTATTTTTCATATGGAGGTCATATTAAGCTGTGGCATTTTTAAATAGAGATTTTTTTTAGCTTTACAATGATATAAAACAATAATAATTTATTTTTATAATTTACAGAAAAATGAACAAAAATTGTTATTTATACTAAAATTGAATTGAAAATAGTAAATCGAAGGCTGCTATGGAAACAACGTACAATGATATAAAACAATAATAATTTATTTTTATAATTTACAGAAAAATGAACAAAAATTGTTATTTATACTAAAATTGAATTGAAAATAGTAAATCGAAGGCTGCTATGGAAACAACGAACAACAAAAAAATGCAACAATTGAATTTCTGAATTTTACTTGACAATAGTAGATTATTACGAGTAATAAAAATGAATTTTTCTCGTTGAGAAAAATATGATATGTTACAGTCGTTGTCAAAGTTCGTTTATTACTCGTAATAATCTATTATTGTCAAGTAAAATTCAGAAATTCAATTGTTGCACTTTTTTGTTGTTCGTTGTTTCCATAGCAGCCTTCGATTTACTTTTTTCTATTCAATTTTAGTATAAATAACAATTTTTGTTCATTTTTCTGTTAATTATAAAAATAAATTATTATTGTTTTATATCAATGTAAAGCTAAAAAAATTTCTAATTAAAAATGCCACAGCTTAATATGACCTCCATATGAAAAATAAAAGTTGCTATCAGTAACTCGTAAATGATTAGATATAACATTCTTTTGAGTACTTCTGCAAAATCACCATATAAAAGTGTCTTAAGAAAGTGCAAACCAGAATCTCGTATTATTTCATATAACAAAGTTATAAGCAAAAAAAGAAAATCGCTAAATTTACATTTTCACCTGTATCTAGTGACCTATGCATTTTTTCGCAAATAACAAAACACCTTTAAAATAGCCTCCTAATGGGGCAACTTTTGTCTAATTTAACCAACCTCGTAGCTCTTACGGTTCTCGAGATACCAATGCATTCGTACCTTAAATGGGACACCCTGTATATATTTTTAATAAATAAAAACTAAATCAAAACGCAGTATTCATTTTTAAACAAAATAATAAATTTGTAACCGGTCTAAATTATTTTGATGAAGTAGCCTTATATTTATCTGAAACATGAATATTTTTTAGAACATCTTTTTCTTTTTTGATCTTATAAAAGTCCATGTAATTTTCATCAAATTTATTTTAGTGTTAACATTCTTTCATAATGTCCACTTTAAGCTTTGTCTCATCACTATACCATTTCAACTTCAAATTGAGACTAAGCAACTTCAATTGAGACTAAACAACTTCAAATTGAGACTAAACAACTTTAATTGCGACTAAACTATTTCAAATCGGAACTAAACAATTACAAATTGAGAATAAAAAATTTCAATTTCAGTTTGCAATCTACACTACTTAAACAAATATATGCATTTAAACTTTTATATTCGTACAGTACTGTTTTTCGGGACAATTCGGGACAAATGCTATCAATTCGGAACCAAAAAACGAATTGTAAAAAATCGGGACAGGGACTGACAATTCGGGACTGTCCCGGGAAATTCGGGACGTATGGTCACCTTACTACTTACACATTGGACGTCTATGCAAACGCATTTACTAGTATCTTATACCTTTTATTCCCTATTCATTTAAATTTAGCTGAAGATCTTCATACAGACAATCATTTGTCACACGGTTTTTCGTAATATTTATTATAATATACGTATTATTTATTAGTCGTAGATAAAGTTTATGTATTTAGCACACTATCTAGCATACATAGAATATTACAAATAATAGTAATTATTGCCATGCATAATTAATTACCTCTAAAAATAATTTCTTTTCAGTATTACACATCGTCAGTGGGAACGTTATTACTATTCGCTTGGCTTGGCAGCACGATCAACAATTTGTTCCTTACATACCTTCTCATTTTAATCGTACTTATGTTACCTGGATTGGAGCACCATGGACTCATTGCCAAATATGGTGGATTCTTCACTCGAAAGATAAAAGATTTTGCCAAAAGTACTAAACTCAAATTAGAGGCTAAAAATGATTAAGTATATTTCTTAACCATGTCATTCGTAATCATTATAACTTATCGTCTTTGTTCTAATGTTGCCATTGCACATAAAATTGATTCGATTCTCACTCACTTATAGGACTTCATGTATATTATTTATGGAGATTGCTCAACTTGCAATAATTTCAAGTTTTAATATTTTAATATCCTAGCTTTCCTACATGTAACATGACCAATAAAAGTGTTTTCCAAACGACATCAAAACATGTATGTTAATTTGCGCTGTGATATTTATAAAGTGTGAATTAAAAGTCTACAAGTCTTAGAAAATATTTTATTTGTATAATTATCCTTAAAATACATTTTATTGTCACTGTTTCTATTTTGATTCGCCAGTTTCTACGTCATCATCATCACTTACGCTTTCAATATTTGAATATATTGTACTTTCTTTAGAATTTATATTTACGTTTGTGGAAGACTTTTCTGGAGAAATATTCGGTGAATCGTCTTCAAAACTGTCTTGGGAATAAGAAATTGATGAATTTTTTTCTTCTTCTGTATTTCTTAATTTGTTGTTTTGAATTTTAGTTGGGGATGTTTTTATGAAGGAGCTTTTTTGTAAATGTTTAACTTTACGCGCCAGTATTTCCATGTTTCTGCTGCAAATAATTTACATTAATAAGAAACATATACCTACATACAGTCTGAACATTGAAAACCGTGACATAGGCGTTTAACATGGGAAAACAGTTTTTTTCAAATATTATCTGTCCCGTAAGACTATAGTGGGAGTTTTTGATATGGTTAGAAAGATTATTTAATTTGGCATCGAAGAGTATTTAAATGCTCTTAATTTAATGCCTTATTATTGAAATATTTACGAAAGTATAATCCTACTTGACAGTTATTACTTATAATTTACTAAAAACAGTAATCATGGAAACGTGTTCGGTAGCTGACTTGGTTAAATCAAGGCTCCATGATAATTTTTCACTAGTTCAAATCCCTCTCGGTTCAAGTTAATATTTTTATTATTTTTATATTTATTTTTGTATTATTAAATACATTCTTTCCGAAAACTTTGTAAATCCAATGGATTTTTCATTAGAAGAAAAAATAAGTATAATTAAATTTTACAATCAAGGGATGAGTTTACGAGAAATTCGAGACTTTTGCTAGGATATATTCTGATAGACAAATTGCATCCCATGAATGAACTAGACGAATCATTTTAAAATTTGAAAAAACCGGTTGCGTTAATGACGAACATAAAACTAAACTTAATTTGGCTTAAATTTACATATTTATTTCACTTCTTGTACATTTTGTCCATAAAAAACTTGATGTACCAAAAAATTATTTGTTTTAATTTTGTAATTTATTTAATAATAAATTGTACAAAATAAATATAAAAATAATAACAGTATTAACTTTAACCGGAAGGGATTTGAACTAGTGAAAAATTATCATGGAACCTTAATTTAACCAAGTCAGCTACTGATTACGTTTCCATGATTACTGTTTTTAGTAAGTTATAAGTAATAACTGTCAAGTAGCATTATACTTTCGTAAATATTTCAATAATAAAGCATTAAATTAGGAGTATTTAGATACTCTTTGATGTCAAATTAAATAATCTTTCTAACCATATCAAAAACTCCCACTATACTCTTGCGGGACAGATAATATTTCAAAAAATCTGTTTTCCCATGTTATACGCCTATGTCACGGTTTTCAGTATTCACACTGTATACTGCATAAATTATTTACTTTTTATCTTTTAAGATTTTTTTGGTGTTCTCTTGTTCAGTGGATAAAGTAGACACCGTAGCTTTAATTTGCGTAATTTCTTCTAAAAGTTTCTCAAAATATTTTTCCACATTTGTATTATTTACTTCTGTTTCTGCCAGTTTATTTTCCATGGTCTTACTCGTTTCATAATTCGATGCGGGCCGTTGCTTCTTTGCTAAAATAAAGTAAGTAAATTGTTAAGTAATTCTCATATTTTGCAATTATAATACCATTGTTTGCAAGTTTTATTTTTTGTAAATTCTGCGCTAGACGCACGTACTCCATTTGAATATCACTTCTAGATTTTAAATAATTAGTTTTTTGTGGAGGAACTGGTGATGTCACCGTTAAACTACGAGATCGTAACTTTTGGAAATTTGTGTCGTGAATGCATTCTTTAGTTTTTAAAGAAACATGTTTCCGTTCAATAGATGATTCTCTTGGCTGATAAACTTTTGTTGTTTGGAGATTGATTTGTAATTTTTTAATTAGATTATCCTTATCTTTTAATTTTCCCTCTAATTCTTCGATTTGCTGTTTTAAATGTATAATCATTGTAGCGCCTCTTTCCGATACAATTTTTCTTATACATGATGTCTGTAAGTATTAATAATTATAATCTATGTACATTTATGAGTCATACAAGGGAAATAAATACCTTGTTTGGATCTAATATGCTTTCTAATTGTTTATCTTTTTTGTCTAATTCAGTTTGTAGCTTACGAACTTTTACTTTTAAAAGATGATTTTCAGAAATTGTAGTTTGTAAACGTTTTTTCAAATCTAATATCTCGTCTTTTAAATACTCTACAGTAAATTCAGTAGCCATTAATATCAAATACGAAATATTTATTTTGATACATGTCAAACTGAGCCATGATGTTTATTTTGTAACTATGGAAACGAATATTATCGAATATGAAATTTTATAGGTTTTTAATTGCTTAGAAACCAAAAAGGTAAAATTAAATTTACGGAAGTTCGATTAATATACAGGCTGTTCATTTTTAGGTGGCTATTTCTCAATATAAATTTAAAGAAAAGAAAAATTTTTTTCGACTAGTAGTTCTCAAGATATGGGGCTCAACTTTTTTTTAATTTTAAATGAGAACATATGTTTTTTATTTCCTCATTCGTTAGAGAATTTTATTCTGAATTTAGTGATATAATACTTTTATACTCTTACATAACCATTTTTTTTAGAAAAATGCATGTAAAGTTTCATACTTATTTGATTAAAATATGGCTAATAAGAGTGCCATGAATGGAAATAATGCATACGTGTTAATTTTTTTCACATGAAATTAGAGTGCCATGAAAGAAATACGTGAATATTTTGTTCGCGATGACATTTATGATCAATTAAAAGAACAAAGTATTCACATTTATAGTTTTCAAATTAGACAGATGACATGTTTAATTTGGCGATAGCTTTTGTACTTCCCGGTCGATTTATTTCGACAAAATATTTTAGGTTAGTAACGTTTGCTACAGTTTTCATATGGGGAGCGCACACAACATTCGAATACATTTATATTGACTTTGTCAAATCACGTTTTACAAATCTACGAATCGTCAAATTTCGAATAATTTTACATTGACTTATTCGTCTCACGACTTATGCATTTTTCACCTCTGCACACCTCGAAAAATATTTATTTCGACTTATTCAAATCTTGACAAATATTATCCTGGGAAACAAACGTCAGACTCGATGATTATGTCCCATATATCCTTCTCCATCAAATCTTCTGTTACACGGGCTTTGAGCCACATTTTACAATATATTATCCTGTCTTATTCAAATCTCAACTTTTGCAAATCTCTCCACTCTGAAGCTGGCGCGGCTGCAGAACAATATTCGTTCACCATTGCTCCATTCCAATGCTGTTAGTAACTTTTGTTTTATGTGGTATTTAAATTATTTATATCATTTCAAAAAATATTGAATAATTATAACACAAATAAAAATAATAATTTTAAATACATTAATATTAAAAATAATATTTTCTTCATTATAAAAAATATTATTGTAGTATGTACTTTGAATGAAAATGCTTTGGTACGGAATATTTGTTATACATATTATTTTAGGTTCAGTATTACAATTCAATTGATGTAATGTAATAAAATTACCATTCACGTTACAAGAAAGTGCTAAACGTATGAAAATGAATGTTTAGGTGTGTGTTTAGGTAAACAAGTGTGTAGTTATTATAAAGATGTTTCATTTTAGAATTTATATACAGGAATAAATTCATAACAGGAAAGTAAAATTAATTATTATAGAGTAGAATGGGAGATATTGTTAAAAACAAGTGTTATATTTATAACATATTAACAAAGCAGGGTAAGATAAATTACATGAATTACATTTTATAACCTTACTTTACAATCAAATCAAAATATCTACTTTGATTAAAAGATAAATATTACGAAAAGAATTATTGTTTGTTTCAGGTCAGTCTTCTTTGTTGAACAAAGCTGTTTAAATGTTATTATACACAAAAAAATTACGTTGGAAATTACAGGTGACATTGGGATACTATGTTTACAGTGGAATCCTATTGGATATCTTC
This sequence comes from Ophonus ardosiacus, assembly GCA_943142095.1. Classification (NCBI taxonomy): domain Eukaryota; kingdom Metazoa; phylum Arthropoda; class Insecta; order Coleoptera; family Carabidae; genus Ophonus; species Ophonus ardosiacus. The sequence continues at coordinate 7,745,592 of OW964823.1, read as the reverse complement.
ATTTATTGCAGAAGAACGCGTGTTCTTGCAAGTTTCGTATTGAAAAGCTTAGCACAGGAATTCTTTATCTTCTCTTCTTCTTTATCATTCCAAATGTTATTTTTATACCTGAAAAAAGGCAAGTCCTTAAAACAGAACATATAGAGCAATTTTTGAAGAATGCACTCAATGAAGGTAATAAGTTCCCTTGTTTTATGTGATTTGGTACTTATTTTGAATCTTTGTAGGTTATACTAATAATTGGAGTGGCTCGCCGACGTAGGTAACGAGTTTTATCGGCAAATGCGGGTGATAACATTAAGACCATCAAACGCTTCGGTGGATGGAAATCGTCCACTGTTACGAAAGGCTATATTGATGAATCCATATTAAATAAAATAAATATTGTAAAAAGTATTCAAAGGAGAGTTTTTTTTGCGCGAATCTTAACAGAGTGTAATAAAATTGGCGAAGTTGAATTTGATGAAGTGAGATTATGGGGTGTATTCTGTATCTAAATGTTAAATTTAACATTTTTTTACTAATAACACTAGCAGACGGAATATAAAATCAAAATGATAGGTAATAAATTTCGTACTTTTGCTTCAATATCAATGTTAATGTAAATATTAATAGGTGATTTAATAAATTCATGGAAAGTTTTATTTATTTTAATTTTCCTAACAAAATAGAGTAGCTTATTTTTGAAGCAAGTAGTATAAAGAGGAAAAACGTTATTCGTCAACTACCGCGTGAACACGCGAAACCGAGACATAGCCGTGAAAACAGTTTTTTTCAAATACCATCTAGCCCGTAAAACTTTATAAATTAATTTATATATGTATAAGTACAGGGAAGGGGGCCACGATTCTTTTTGAGATGCTGACTGCATACGAAATTTTAAAAGATATGGCGGGCCGAATAATAATTCTCATTGGAAACCCTATTGGATTATTAATGTAAAGAATTGTATATAAATTCACAGACAAAAATATTGCATATATTTTTTTAATCTTTCTGTAGCATTTATGCACTTTTTATTGCTAACTGTATTATTTTGAATTATCCTATGTATATTAATACCGTTTTCCTTACATATGATAACGTTAGAACAGATTTGTGGATGATTAAATACAAGAGGGTGATTTTAGTTAGAACATTTAATTGAAAAGAGCTACAATAACGACAACATAACAATTTTTTTTAGCTAACTTGAAGATAAATTAGTAATTGGTATTTCCTCCTCTAACTCTAGTTGCAGCTTGCATTCTTCTGGACATGCTTCGCAGAAGATGTTGAACGATTTCTTGGGAAATTCTATTCAATTCTTCGTGAGCTGCGATTCATAATGCTTCAATTGAATTAGGGGCTGGATATCGAGCTCGTATACGGCGTTTGAGAATGTCCCATAGGCGCTCAATCGGGTTTAAATCGGGACTTAATGGAGGCCAATCTAATGACGCAATCCCGACTTGTTCAAGGTACTGGAGCACTGTTCCGGCTACATGTGCCCGAGCATTATCCTGCATTAATACAAATCTATCATACCCAATAAAGCCGACATATGGTAGAACATGTTCTTCAATGATGTTTCGACAGTACCAGTCCATTATGAATTTACACTTTTGGTGTCCGAATCAAATAATGAAATATTTTATAAATAGATATCTGGTAATTGATTTACGCTCAATTCTTGAAATAACGCACACTTATAGTCGTATTATGGACAAAACTATCTTACAAGTCTAAATATGTACAGTGGTGGACAGAAAAAATTGGACAAGTAGAAAAATCAAGTAAACTTTCTTCTGTAAGATTTAGTTGATTGAATTTGGCTTTTCAATTATGACATTTGTCACTTTGATTTATCAAAAATTAAGGTATCGAATCGAAATAAAAAAGCAACCAATTTGCGATATTGTGAAGTGTTCGGTAATTGTTAGAGTGGAAGAAGGAATACCGATCAGACAAATTGCCCAGCGCTGTAATATTAATTTAAAAAAAATGCCGTTAACATTTTAAATAAGTGGAGACAGTTTACATTAGAAAAAAATACTGTCCTATCTTTTCTGTCCACCACTGTACAGGCTGGAACAAATTCGTGTTCCGTATATGAAAAACTTTCTTATTATGCACCCTACAGAAAATTGATGTAGGTCTTTATGGGCCAACTTTTTAAGACAATTTTAATAGACACCACGGGAATTTTTGATCATCTTTTGTTTTTCAGCTACAGAATAAAACTTATTTTTCGCTTATTTTGAAAATACCTCATATTTTGCTTACTATGAGAGATACAGAAAAATTGTTTAGATAATTTTTATACAGTTTTTTACGTAGAATAACGTGGTGTAAGTAGAGTTTTTCAAAACTTCATAATTCTCGAGATATAACAACACAAACATAATATTTTTTAAATGGGAACATAATGTTGAAAATAAGCTCATCTTTTTACTTATTTTATAAGCTTTTCAACGATGTTGTGTTATATCTCAAGAATTATTAAGTTTGGAAAAAACCACCACGTTATTCTACGTAAAAATCTATGTAAAAATTATCTAAACAATTTTTCTGTATCTCTTATAATAAGCGAAATATGAGGTATTTTCAAAATAAACGAAAAACAAATTGTAGCCTGTAGCTCAAAAACAAAAGACCTATTAAAGTTGTCTCAAAAAGCTGGCCTATAAAGACCTACATCAATTTTCTTTAGGGTGCATGCATAATAAGAAAGTTTTTCATATACGGAACTCGAAGTTGTTCCACCTGTACATATACAGGTGTTCTGAAATTGGATAAAAAAAAAACTTCAGGTAGAACGATTCTTTGATTAATTTTGGGTCGATAATCCTAATGCAAAAAATTTGTACGGTCCTTCATAAAGCCACACGAAGCCATCAAACTTGTAAATGTGCAACTAGAACAAAGTGTTTTTTAAAAAATCTTCACTTTCAACTGTTCACTTTCAAGAAGAATTGTGTAAAATTTTATGTACGTAGCTAAACGTTTAATATCAATACTTTAAGTTATTAATTCTTCTAAAGCAGCATTTTTACCTTCCGTCACCTTTAGGTAAGGAAGGTATTGTCTTTGGTCAAAAAATTCGTTGGTGAGTTTTTAATGAATAAGCACGTTTTAGGGTCTCTAGAATACAAATTTACTATTTTTAAGATGATGTCTGTATGTGTGTGTCCGTGTGTGACAAATTTTTCTCCGATGATAACTCCAATACTACAATTCTAAAAATTATAATTCTTTCGTACTCCTCTTCTTTACATCCATATGAAGAGCTGATTAGATTTTGGTTATAATTGATCCACCGGAAGTACACTTATTTGAAGTTTTTAACAGTTTTTCATGAAAAAACGCAGTTAAATATCATTTTTCGACATTTTGTGATTATCAGTATGAAAGAATATCTTATTCTCTATACGGTTTCATTATACGTTTTCCTTAATATTCAATAGATATAGAGTTATAGAGACATTAAGAGAGATTAACTTTCAAAAATTAGTCAGCTTTGCTAAAATTATGGAAACAACAGATATATTCAAAAAATTTTAATTGACAGATGTCAGTGTCAAATGTTAAACCAAAGTTGAAGGTATAAGGTCAGAAAATTATATGTGAATGTGATAGAGTGTCCCTCGCAAGTGACTTGCAGTTGCAGCCTCGCCTCAAGATTGGAATTTTCAATGGCGGAAGTACGACAAAGACCAAAGAGAAGATGGAAGGGCTGTGTAGCAGAAGATTTAAGAGAGGAAGAATTGTGTGAAGAAGATGTATTAGACAGGAATGAGTAAAAGAGAAGAGTAAGAAACAGCGAGTCCTAATAAAATAGGGAAAGGAACTTTCGGTATAGAATTTGTAAAAAATAGTGTGTTCGTGTTACAATTTTACAGGATATACAGAATCTTTTTCAAGGAACTTTTGGTATGGGATATGTACAAAATACATCGCATTGACGGAAGATTTTTTAAATTTGAAAACATACGGCAACTATGTAGAAAATAATTTTTTTATTGAAACAAATATAAGAAATAATTTGTCAAATTTTGACGTTTAACAGATTAATGTTTGACTTTCTAATTTATTTCATTTTGTATTATTATTATTATCATTCTTATTATTATATATATATATATATATATATATATATATATATATATATATATATATATATATATTATTTTTTGGGTTTTTTGATCGTACATACATAAAACATATTTATGCCGCAATTCTGAACAAATCTGTAAGTCTTACAGATTTGTAAATCTGTAAAAAATGAACAAAATCGCAACGAAAGCTGCAACTCTTATGTATAATTTTATATTGATCAACAAAAATAGATGCGTTATTGTCAGTTTTTTACAGATTTATAGATCTGTAAGACTTACAGATTTGGTCAGAATTGCGGCATAAGTCTCTCACGGGTCTTAAAACTTATACCCTCGCTGCGCTCGTTTTTTAAATCTGACCCATTCAAAAGCTTATAATAAGGTAAAATTTACAATAATTTGTTAAACTAACCTGTAGATTATCTTATGTTGTCAGAAATATCGTTTGTATTAAATTAAAATCATTAATATAAAACTATAATCAATCCATCATAAGTAATCAATTTTGGGCCAGTATTATAAGCATCGATTTAATTTTAGGTTCATAGTAAATTTAATAAAATGAATCAGTTTTCACATTGTTGTCATTAAAATCATCGCATCACTGTCAAAAAATTGAGTTACATTTAATTAAATTTACTTTGGAATTAAATTTTAAATGGACGTTAATAAAACCGGACCTGAGTTTTACAATAAATACTTGTCTTCATTTGTCAACCCCATTTTGCATTTTAGGAAAAGAGCAGGTGTGGAAAAAATAGGAAAGAATTTTCAATCTGTTGTCAGTACACGTCGCCAATTCCATTTTATTTTTATTTAGTCTATTTTGCATCCCCTACGTACCTTGTAAATATGTAACACATTTATTAACACCCTGAAGAAAAATGTAAAAACAGTAAAATAGTGTGAATATTAATTACAATCGTATTATCTGTCTGTATTACTACGTACGCTAGATAAATGTTTAAACAAACCAATTCAATAACTATAAGTATAAAATAACAAATATATTTATTTTATTCTAAAAGCAATTTTATTTTTCTCATACATTTCATCTTTTGTATGTTTCACAGTCAACCTTTTTATGGCCTTCTGTCTATAATTATTATAAAATGGTTTTTGTTTTCATATTATATCTTCAGTATCATTAATATTAGAAATTAGACTATTATTATTAAAGAATGTAACATGTCCTAAATTTATATCAATAATAATATATGTACATCATTTGCAAATAGATAAATTTATTTGGTATATATAAAATATGTATTTGATTATTTTTGAATTGTCACAATAAATACATTACATTTTCCTATATTTGTAATTCAAATTTAAATATAATTATAAAATTAAATATCACTAAACAGTGCCGATATAAAGCAGTAGTGAACAAACCAGGAACGAATAGATCAATGCGCGCTGACTTCATAGTGGTAGAGATTTGCACAAGTCGAGAATTGTATAAGACCATTGTAATATATTTTGAGATTTGACAATTCAAAAAATGCATAAGCAGTTATTTGAATAAGGCAATGTTAAATTTTTCGATTTTTATCCATTACCATGTTTTGTAAGTTGATATATGAATAAAGTGATATTTGAATTTTCGTACACTCTGACCCTACCCTTCATATGTTTATTTGTTAGTTAATGAAGTATGTGGTTTTTCCGAGGTGTCTACTACTAAAAAAATGAAAATCATTTATTCATTAATAAAAGATGTTCGTAGTGAAACCCCTAAATGAACGACGAATAAAAATAAATATTTTTATTATACAAGTGAATAACGTTTATATATTGGTTTAATAGAATGATTATGATGCATTTGTTTTTATTTGAATAAAAACAAACTCCGGTTAATTTTTTTTTTGCGTCGCCATTTTCCTACTAACCTGACCTTTAATCCAAAATCTTTCAAATATATAACCTCTATCTTTCGGTTGAGAAACAAAAACAAACCATAATTTTCAGGATAAAAATTATTGATAAAATTTTAAATGCTGTGTGCTTCTAGAAATAAATAAGAGTTGTAAAATTTTTTGTACAAATATAAACTCGAATTAGAATTAATAAATGATCAAAAATTAACTTAATTATCAAAATATGGATTATTTTATTAGTCCTAACGAAGACTTAAACAAATCAATAGATAAAACAAATCAAAATATTGTTAGTAATGAAAATTTGTTAGTACCAGAACAAACATTTGAAACTACAGATGACGAAAGGTAATTGAAAGATTCCAATTATTTAATAGTGTTTTTTTAAATAATATATTTTAGTATGGCAGTTGAAGCTCTTCGGCAATTAGGAGGAATGTATCAAAATGTAGTTACAACAGAACAATCATTACCTTTATTATCTTGTACGGTGTGCAATATTAAATTCCAAACCACGGCTGATTTACGCGTACATTCAGAAACATGTACAGAGTTTCCTATAGAAGTAGAGGTAGACAATAACAAAAAATGTTTTGTTACCAAACTACCTTGTAAGTATTGCTTCACATATTTCGAATCCCGTACTGAAATGGAGAAACATATCGAAATAAGTCACAACACTGCTCGTCCATTTGTGTGCCATTATTGCGATATGAGATTTATTCGCTCGTCTAGTTTAGCAAATCACCTCAAAATTCATAATTATGTTGCTGGCAGGGACCAAAAAATATTAGGGCCCAATCCAGATAATGCAGCGTCTTGGACTTTTGAAAATGTTTATGTTCATGATAATCCAACTAATAATTGGAATATAAATTATGTTGAAAATAATGATAACACAAATAATGAATTACCAATTAAAGTAGAGGTATCAAGTGCACCGGAAATATATTTGGATGATTCTTTTCCTGTTACTAGCATGCCACAAATGGAAGTAACAATAGGGAATAGTAAAAAATCTCATATTTGCCCTCATTGCTGCATGACTTTTTCTAGAGAAAAAGCACTTGTTTCTCATATTAAAATACATTCAATCGAATGGATACACGAATGTGATTATTGTGATGAGAAATTTCCCAACGAAAATTCTAAACAAGAACACCATAAAACTTGCGATGCAAATAAAATTCAGAAAAATTTAATTAAAAAACCAAATAAACCTCCAGTAAAAGTTGGCAAACATCCTTGCCCAGAATGTAGCAAAAGTTTTGCGACAAAACAAAAAATGTTTAGACATTTATGGGTGCATCGAAAAAAAATGTTCACTTGTGAAATTTGCGCTGTTAGTTTTAAACTTCAGTCTGAATTAGATACTCATCGGTTAACAGAACATCCAACAGACAGTCCTTACGTTTGTAATGAATGCGGAAAATCATTCGCAAGCCGTCAAGGCCTCTGGGAACATGGAAGACTACACGGGGGAAACACATCCGGAATGTTTACTTGCAATAAATGTAACAAAACATTTTCCAGTCGACAGGGATTTCTCATTCACCACCGAACCCACACAAACGAACGTCCTTACGGCTGTAGATTCTGCATGAAAGCTTTTAGAGACGGAGGGACTCTAAGAAAACACGAAAGAATCCACACTGGTTGCAGACCGTATGTCTGTCCAATTTGCTCGCATGACTTCAATCAAAAAGTTGTCCTAAGAGAACATGTTCGGTGGATTCACGCTGCTAATAGGTCTGAAGCTGAAAATGGCGGCTTTATTTGCGAATTGTGTAATTCTACAATTAGTGACAGAGAAGAACTTTGCGCACATATAGTGAAACATAGTGACTTGATCGCTCTACAAGCGAAAAACAGTGAAAGATCTTTTCACAATAGCAAGGCAGTTAGTAATTTTCTAAATGATGTAGGAAAAAGGCAAAGAAAAAAAATTGCACCTCCTAAAATAAGTACAAATATAAAAACTGAAATAGTTGATCTTAACGATGAACTATTTGATTTCAGTTCTACAAATATGAATTTTGAATGCGAAATGTGTGCGGACAAATTTTCGTCACAAAAAGATTTAATGACTCATGTACAAATACATATTTAATATTTTTGTGAGTATAAATCTGTATCATATCAATTTACATAAACCTATACCGTGCCTTTTGATTTATATTATTATATTTTTACAATTTTGTATATTTTTTTCCTTTGTATATTAAAATAAGTAATATTTATGTAACAAATAAATGTTGTCAATATGATGATTATAAAAATCTTAAAAATGTGCGCCATAAACTTCGTTTTAATTTTCAGATAGGTGATGATAGGTGGCGTCCTTAGTCAAAAACAAAAACATGTGAGTAGTGTTGTCAAAGTATTCAGATTTTGTTGAATTTTTATTGTAATAGTGTGGTTGTTTCTGAAATATACAATCAGCTATCGAGTTTTCAAGATCAGGAAGTAGTCTACAACAAGAAGGTAAGTTATTCTTTCTTATGTGTAAAATTTGTAATGTAAACAAGGTTTAACCTAGAAAAAGTTATTTGTTTTATTTGCACCGTTTGTTTATCAAATATTAAAAATACATTTTACTTGTTAAATATAGTGGTTGTCTCTGGATTGCAATTTATTTATTCACAAGTTGATTTATATTACATTGAATGTTGTTTAAAATGTTATACCGGGTGTAACATTAAAAAGCGGGCCATGTACGCAAGTAAAAAACAATTTTTACTTGCGCAAAAGTGGATACTTCAAATTAATATTGGAGGGAATCAAATTACGCTTTCAATTCAAATCGAATTTAAAAGTGTAAAATAATTCGGAGTACTTCTTTATAGTGAGCTATGGAATTGAAACAAAATCACAACAAATAACAATAACATTTTACCTGTCAGGAAGAATTCCAAACTTGCATCAATCAATACTGATTACTTAGGGCCAGTTTTACAATCTCTGGTTAAAATTTTAAAGTCATTTAAATAAACCAAATTGAAACGAAATGAACTGTCAAATGACAAATTGATCATTGCTGTCAATAATCCGATTCAATATTGTCTATCTAATTTACAGTTAAAATTCTCTTTAGAATAATTATTCATTTTCAATAATGATGAGTTAAACATAGCGTTTCTAACAAGCTTGACACTCTTGACAGCTAAGGCCCGATATTTTCATCTCTGGTTAAACTGCCAGTTAAGTTAATTGTCGATTATGAGAACAATGTGGCATCGAAAAATTAACACATGTGTAATTTTTATAATTTGGGCTATGATATCGATGCTGTGTTTTTCTTTTAACTGACACTTAAATTAACATGCTGTTTAACCGGAGATGAAAATACCGGGTTCAGAACGTTAAATCTTAACATTATGTTGTTGTGATAAATTTATAAATATGGGTAGTGTATATTTAATCAATTACAATGGGTGTGTATTGTTGTTATATTTAACAATGAGTTAGATTTTAACAAGCTTTTATGATTATTGTCTAAAATTTATAAGCCAATTTTTTACAAGGAAAAACTATTTATCCATTTTAAACGCCTATTTAAATATAATAAGTACAAAGAACTTATGGATTTATTTATAAGTAATTAGTTCTTATTCATATTGCAAAAAACTCGCATGAGTACTAAGAATACTATGAATAAATAACTTTTTGTTATACTGTTTAGCGTTGAATTTGCCTACCTACAGGCGATTGCGTGTTTGTGAAGTACATAGAATCTTGAAAATATTTATATTTTGTACCTGTTGTTAAAAGTAGGCTTTATGCTTTCATTTTTTGGTGATAAAATAACAATCTAACATTAACAGTAGATAAAATATTTTTTTCTACTCCCATGCGTGAAGTGAGTACTTCACGTATTAATTTTTATGTGTGAAGTTTGATTTTTTGCACACAGTGCGTGAAGTGTTACTTCACGCACCGTTCATTTTTTTAAATATTACAAACTGGATTGTATTTTAATAAAACAAACCTGTTAAACACCCGTAACGTTGGTAACCATGGTTACACAAGTCTATAATACAGAGGCTTTACGTTAAAAGAATGGCAATGTGAAGAAAAAATATATTTTATTCAATTTTGACGTTTTAAACTGTCATTATTAACTCCATAGCAACAACTATAAGTAACACTTTTTTCACATGTGAATTAAAAAAATTTTAAATCACTCTCACAAAATTTTAACTCACTTTGGCACTCTGCAACAAAAAATGCATTTAAAAATAACATCAAGAACGAAAATAACACTTACCACATAATTTATCAGTCATTATCAGCCCTTTTCATTATTTTTTACGACATAAATGACAGACAATGAAGCTTTTTAAATATGTGACTTGACGTCTATCAGCGACGATTCATTCTTAGCCTACTAACTGATCAATTTTTTATTTTGTAAAAATTAAATATTATAATGTTTTTTTATTATTATTTCGTCAAAATTGAATAAAATATTGTACAAACCACGTGAGCTAAGAATGTTTACTCACTCAAAGAATTTAACTCACTCGCCCTTCGGTCTCGTGAGCTAAACTTTCTTCTCATGGATAAACATTACCTTAGCTCACTTGGTGTGTAAATATCTATTATTGTAAGGTCGTAAAAAAGTATAGTATGTAACACGTGTGTGAAGCCTATTTTACATTCGGGTGATTTGCAACACTCGCCTTCGGCTCGTGTCGCAATCTTCACCCTCAACAAAAAATTTCAACTTCACACACTTGCTACATAATATACTATTTTATCTATGCTGTAAAATATTATAGTCTTTATTGACACCTTCCACTTGAGAAAGTATGTCTTTATCATCTTTTATAATAAGTAACTATTATATTGGATTTGTTTAAGAAATGAAATAACACTAATAAATTATTAAAAGAAATATATTTGTAAATATGGATGCATTATTTACATTGTTCGTAGTATGTACAATATTTATTACATTTCATACACGTATCGCGTATTGAAAAATGAAATGTAAATATAAAATAAATAAAACTTAACTATAATGGAATACTTTTATAAAAATATAAATGCTTAAAATACAGGAACTGTACTATAAATAAATACTTAAATAAATAATTATTAAACTCCATTTGTTATCGTTTCTCCATTCATTTTGATTTCATTACATTCTCCATTTACCAAATCATCTTCTTCACAAATGTCTCCGTTCGTTAAACCATTAACTTTTAACTTTTTCTTGTCTACCATCGTAACATCATTAATTTCATTGAGATCTCCATTCGTAAGTTCATTTGGCATTTCATTTATGCTTTCAAATACTTCTCCACTCACACATACATCATCCAAACCCTCACATTCATTTTCACTGAGATCCAAATCGTCATCTGGAATGAGAATGGGCGTAGCACCATCGAACAAACTGCTTTTGCTGAGCTGTTTCTTGTACACTTCTCTGGAGACACTTCTGGTGAAAGAGAATCTTCTGGATTTGCTTCTGGTAAGAGGGGGGCGAGTGGGGCGTTCTGGGGGTTTCTCGATGGCTTGGAGGAGTTCTGTGGCTTGTTCTTCAATTATTTCCCAAGCTTGGTCGACGTCGTCAGCTGTGGCATTTTCTGCCACCACGCAGAATCTAATAATGTATTTGCCTTTGACTATTGAAGGAATCATGTGTAGTTTGCCAGAAGCGTTGATGGTAGCTAGAAGTTCTTGGTTTAATTTATCGGAATTTATTAATCTGAAGCATACCAGACCAGTTCGGACATCATTTACTACTTCAAAACGTGGATCTCTTTTTATTAGGTTCGCAAATCTTTTGGCTAATCTTATATGGTTTCTTATGTAAGCTTGTAAACCAGATATACCATATTTTCTGATTACAAACCATAATTTTAGCGATCTAAATCTTCGGCTAAGAGGAATACCCCAATGTCTGTAATCTATAGCTTCGTCTGAATTGGCATGTTGTAAGTATAATGGATCAACAACCATAGCAGATGTTAACCTAATTCTATCTTTAACCCAAAGGCAAGAACAATCGAAATTAACTAACAACCATTTGTTTGGATTTGTGTTGAATGAATCTGCGTATTCAATACCAGCCATAAGGGGCCTTAATTCTGGGCAAATAAATGCATTTCCGGCATAAGCTCCATCTACGTGCAACCATACATAAGGAAATTTTTTACAGACTGGTCCAATTTCTGTCAGCTTGTCAAACGCGGCACACGCCGTACTTCCCAAAGTTGTAGATACGAAAAATGGCACCAAACCTTGTGCTTCATCTTCTTTCATAGCCGCGTGGAGTGTTTTCCCTCGCAAACTGGCATTTTCGTCGGGATCAAGTATCCTCAATTTCACCAGAGATATCATGGCGGCTTTTTCTACACACGAGTGAGATTCTCTGGAACAGTAAGCGACCAGACGTGGCAAGAAGGCGGAATCTTCCATGTGAGGATTGTTTTTCTTTAAGTGTTGGATGGCTTGGTTTCTGGCGGCTAACATGCTGACCAAGACGCATTCGCTGGCGGATGTTTGCATCGCTCCACCGCCGGTACTTCCGGGATGGGATGTGATGAAGTCTTTGGGAAGTGCCATGGCTTTAGCGAACCAGTCGAGGACTATGGTTTCGAGCTCTGTACACGCTGGACTTGCGGCCTAGAAAGAAAGAGAACTTATTAGCAATGTATATGTATAATAAATAAACTAAAATTTTATAATGGATTACTCAAATATTTATGATAAAAGACAAATAGTCACTCGGTTTAAAGAACATTTTTTATCATCTAAAAAGCGGAAATCCAGAAAAATGTAGCGTAGCTTAACACATGTTCATTAATAATCACGAAATGAACAATTCTAATATTAACCAATTTAAATATAATTTGATGAACGCAGATCTCAATCCTATACTAAAATCAAAATTATTTGACTTTTGATAATTTTCTAATTGGTAATTCCATAGCAGTTTATTTAATGGGGGATTACGGCTCAATCGAATTAAAGGAAAATAGTAAAAAAATACGAATGTATATGCTGAGTAACGAATATTAATAATAAAATGAAATTATATAATTGAGATATTTCGGAAATGAAGGGTTTTTTGTTATAACGCTTCGACACTAATATGAAAATATTTTGATTGGCGACCGAGAAACCGCCTATACATGCATTACAAATAGCGTGTTAGGAGGTGGGATTACTACCAATGGAAGTTAAGAAATTCAAATTCAAAAGGAGGGGCTAACATTCCTGTACTACAGTTTCCAAACCGCTTTTTATTTTAACATAAATTTCTTGCATTAAACTTAATAATTTAAATACACCTGTAATTATAAAGTATGTATACTTATACAGTGTTATAATATTCATTTATTTTTATGTAAATATAAGTTAAAATAGCATATATTTCAAGAACATTTAGGTCCATGATGAAAACAGTTTGATATAAAAACACAAAAATGTGACGTCAAGTCAATCTTTTCAAAATTCGGGAGACCATAACTCGCTTATTAATAGGAATTTTTTCACCGGATTTTCATCAATAGTCTTAGTTTTCCTAATATTTTCAGATGAAATTAAAAAAAAATAAAAATGGTGTAATCCCCCATTCTAATATTAATCAATTTAAATATAATTTGATGAACGCAGATCTTAATCCTATACTAAACTCAAAATTATTTGACTTTTGATAATTTTCTAATTGGTAATTCCATAGCAGTTTATTTAATTTTAGACCATTAAAGTTATTGGGTGTTTCAGATTTGAATGATTCATTATTATTGGAAGATTTAAATTTTAATATAATTCCAGTTCTCTCCCTTGTTTTTCAGAATTGTCAGAAACTTTGCCATGGTTGACATGTTGAGTAATCTTAGCTAATCTGTTTAATTTTTCATTGTACTACTGATGATGAGAACTTAGTTTTCGAAATAGATATTTAGATTTATTAAAATTAAATTTTAAGGTTAAGGGGTAATTTGGTGTTATTCAAATATTTATATCGGGCTTTTACAGGGGTTTATTCTTCATTCATGAAGGAAATATAGTGTGCAATAAGAACAACAAAAAATGAGACACCTGATTTATGACACATAAATATGTTTTTACTGTATTTTTAAATTTAATGTACGAGTATTACGGCTTTGTAACGGCTTTGGAACGGGAGGTACAGGGATCGTGCTAAAAATCGCATATCGTGATTTTGGAAAACAAGCAAGTTTAAGGTCCCTAGAATTCGATTTTAACATTTTCACGATGTCTGTGGATATGTATGTGGATTCAGCAAACACTAACTGAAATACTATTATTTAGATAATTTTGAAATCTATCCATTAGATTTTTGTGACAATCGGATAACCAGTAATGGCCCTAAAAAGTTTTTTTTGGAAAAATACCTTTAAATATTTGTATTTCTTCCGGGATTGTTTTAAAAATAATTAAAAATTATGTGATGTTTTAACTGTCAAATATTCTGACTTTTTTAGTATTTGAATTGTACAAATAAACTATTGTTCTTATATATTTAACATTATATATTATTATAATTTTATTAAAAAATAAATTAAATTAACGCTGCTTATGTTTCTAACAGGGTAACAGGAACATTAATTTATTATGTTTCCTATGTTTACTCTAAATCACTTACAAGATCTTCTATTTGCCATAGAAAATAAAAATAATAAATCACATGTCTCATTTTTCTGACGCTTAGTACACAAGGATATAGGTATTACATTTTCTTAAGAATTCTGGGTATTACTCGAGAATTTACTACACATACATTTATGGAAATATAAGATTCTTAAGGTAATATTTGGGTAATAATAATGGGCAAATTTGATATTACAAAATATTGGAGTGCGATTAATATCTCGCGATATGATTAATTAATAATTAAACATTATAGTACTTATTAAGTAGAATGATATCTTAAAAAAGTTGACCAAAGTAAATGGAAATAATAATAAAACATAATTGTGTCTGAATGTTTTGAATATTTTTATATATTTGAAATTAATTTGCAGAAGTTAAATTAGTTAGAGTTTAGGACCGTTTTCATAATAAACTTTATCCACACTTTAACACTTTAAATTAAAATTACAGTTTTCGTTTTCATAATATTAACTTTAGCACTTTAGCGAGCACTGTAGAATTACTTTTAAATAAAGATAAAGTATTAAAGTAATTTTAATTAAAGTTTTAAAGTGAACCTGGTTATTAAAACGACCCTTACTTCAATAATTTTTTTAAAGTATCGTTGTGAGTGAAAATATGGAATTAACCAGAGAGTACTATTAGGGATTTTTTTTTAAATACAGCGTAGAAAGTTTTCATTATTATTTTGAAAGCTTTAAAGAAATGGTAGGAAAAATGGTGATGTGTGTTATTGTTGACGGAGAATTTTTTTGAACATATTTAAAATAAAAATATGCGTCTTATTCTTAATAATATTGGTAAAATAAAAGAAAATTAAAATCTATCCAATTAAATATAGAAGAAATGCATATATTTTATCTGGAGATAAGTAAAAGTACAAAGAATACTTGCATTTGTGACACGAAAGTAAAAACAATGAATTACTATTTAAATAATCAAACAATAAATTATCCATAAACGATAATATTAAGCAACAATTTTACTGCGTACATACCCAAGAAAATCCAATACATCCAATAGCATCGGACAGCATATCCCCAAGAATAGATGGAAACGAATTCCCCGATGGAAAATAAGCATGAAATTTTGGATGCTGCCAATGTGTCACTCCAGGCATTATCTTCTTATCCACATCATCCATGATGGTTTCCCATTCTTCAGGTTCTTGTGGTGCTTCTGATGGAAGCATCTCCTTCAAGTATCCAGGTTCAACATTTGGTGTAACTCGTTTTGTTTTGAGATTTCCGAGGTATTCACAGATATAATCCACCATTTCTTTGCCTCGGGTACGGAATTCTTCAACATCCATAGTGTTTTAGTTGATATTTTGCACTGTTCAGTCACTAACTTTGATGTATATGAGAGAATATAACCTTAAATAGGTTTGTGTCTTTCGGTCTCTCGAGTGAATTGCTAACTGCTGTTATGGGCAGTGAGGTAGAGGTATATATTCTCGTGGCTTCCCCACTTTTTACGTCACTAGGCAGCGGTGGAACCAACAGAGACACGGAAAATCTGATGAATGAATAGTGATCTCAATTATGATTGGGTTGCGTTTGTCAGTGTGGAATCTCTTGTACCGGAAAACGGTAGAAAATCCCAGTACCTAGATTAGATGTGGGCAGAAATCGAGATATTAAAACGGAACTAGTGTAGGTTTTGTATAAAGTAGCAAAGTTCAATGGAAGTTTATGTATTTATTTACGGATAATAATATTCATAAAATACAATTTTAAAAGAAATGGGGAAACCGCAATAAATAAATGATATGAGCTATTCACATGTTAAAGCGATTAACTACATTTTTATACCTTCCGTCACCTTTAAGTAAGGAAGATATTGTCTTTGTTCAAAAAATTTGATGGTTTTTGATGAATAAGCACATTTTAGGGTCCGTCAAAAATCTGATGTGGAGAGCACATTACTTTCCATCAATTCTATGTATTTTGTACAAATCCCATACCAAAAATTTCTTGGAAAAGATTCTATATATCCAATAAAATTGTAACACGAACTACACTATTTTCTACAAATGGGGGATTACGGCTCAATCGAATTAAAGGAAAATAGTAAAAAAATACGAATGCATATGCTGAATAACGAATATTAATAAGAAAATGAAATGGTATAAGTGAGACATTTCGGAAATAAAGGGTTTTTTGTTATAACGCTTCGACACTAATATGAAAATATTTTGATTGGCGACCGAGAAACCGCCTATACATGCATTACAAATAGCGTGTTAGGAGGTGGGATTACTACCAATGGAAGTTAAGAAATTCAAATTCGAAAGGAGGGGCTAACAGTCCTGTACTACAGTTTCCAAACAGTTTAACATAAATTTCTTGCATTAAACTTAATAATTTAAATACACCTGTAATTATAAAGTATGTATACTTATACAGTGTTATAATATTCATTTATTTTTATGTAAATATAACTTAAAATAGCATATATTTCAAGAACATTTAGGTCCATGATGAAAACAGTTTGATATAAAAACACATAAATGTGACGTCACGTCAATCTTTTCAAAATTCGGGAGACCATAACTCGCTTATTAATAGGAATTTTTTCACCAGATTTTCATCAATAGTCTTAGTTTTCCTAATATTTTCAGATGAAATTATAAAAAAAATATGGTGTAATCCTCCATTAATAGCTACTGTCAGTGTCACAAATTTGACTAATTGAAAGCAAGAGCGTTCTTTCACTGAGTTTAGAATGCACAAAAGTTCCTTGGAAAAGATTCTATAAATCCAATAAAATTATAACACGAACATACACTACGTGAATTGCACTTGTCCCTGACATGTGTCAATTAGAATTATGTATATGAATATATCAGCTGTTTCCATGATTATAGCTACGCTGGCTGATTTATGAAAGTTAATCTCTTTATAATTCTTTAACTCCATGTCTATTGAATATGAAGAAAACCTGTTAAGAACTTCAAATTAGGAACTTACGGTTGACCAATATGACCAAAATCGAATCAGCTCTTCATATGGATGTAAAGAAGAGGAATACGAAAGAATTATAATTTTTAGAATTGTAGTATTGGACTTATCGTCTGAGAAACACACACACACACATCGTAAAACTAGTAAAATCGCATTCTAGGGACCTTAAAATGTGCTTATTCATTAAAAACTCACCACCGAATTTTTTGACCAAAGATAGTACCTTCCTTACCTGATGACGGAAGGTATAGGTATTTTTTAAGAACCAAACATGTCCAGATTATATGTACGGTAAAAAATTGCCTCAGTCATATAATACGGTTTGGAAGTAAGAAGTTTTTTGTTTCTCGAAACTTTAAATTTTTGGACTTGGTTTTTGTAAAACCCTCATTTATATTATAATTTTTACCAGACATAATTTTGCGAATACAGTTACTGTGACTGTAGTAAATATTTTAAATAATTGATTGAATTTCGAAGTAAGGTTGTTATAAACCACAATAAGTCATTTTATTTGGAAATAAAATTATATATTTCTTATAGATCTCAGATCCTCATGCAGAAAAAATTATCTGGGACACTGTATATCTATAATGTAAAAATTATATTTGCTCATTATCTATTCTCTCTTCCTTATCATATTAAAATTAACCATTCTATTTATAAAAGAGAAAATCCGCTGCATGAAGGAGTAAATAAGTAAACAAAATATTCATCTCCATATCATAATTGATTCAAGGATTTCTTACTATTGTCATGTAGTAAATGTGGGATTTTTTTTATGAAAATTACCTGTAGAAATAATGTAATTTACATGTTGTTAGTAATATTCGAAATTATTTACTTTGATTTGATATCTAACAACATCAATAAACGGGGAAATACAAAAAGTACAAATATGATTATTGTAATATACGTAATTATAGAAATTTTCACAGAAATGATATGTAAATAATAATTACTTTCACTTTTTCAACTAAAGCACCTGGATCGGAGACATGGTTTAAAATGTTATGTACTTAAGAAGGAAAATAATAGGGACATCTAAAAAAGAAGAATTAATTTTTTTATAAATCAAAAATTTGCTTCAAAAATGTTCAAGATGGTTCCAATTCATTGACGGGATTGGCTGTATTTCTTAAGAATATATATGTACTAGGAAGAAAACATACCTACGTACAATTTTAAATATTTAATTAATAATTCAATAGGAAATATTAAATTAATTTAAACTGTTGATTTTTGACACTGAAATTTATCTGTCAATTACAAATATTTAAGTTTGACAACTGGTTTCCTTGATGTAGTATTTGGACTGTCCGATTTATTGCAACAAATTATTCTATATATTTTCTTTATCTCTACATCTATAGAAGAAATAATAATTTTTTTAAGTGTATTAGATGAAAAATTTTATGGTCTTCAACACTTGTAATAACAAAGATTTAAAAAAAATAATATTTAGAAGAATATTTTAAGAAACTGCTACTTCCGGTTGTCCAATTGTTATCAAAACCTTTTCAGCTCTTCCCATTATTGTCAGATTGAGGAATACGTAGATAAACAGGTCTTCAGTATTATAGTTTATGAGGAATCGTCCTTTCAACATCCAGACACACACACGCACACACGAACATCATCGTAAAAATGTTAAAATCGGATTCTAGTGGCTTTAATACGTGCTTATTCACTAAAATTGGGATATGCGATTTTTTTAGCATGAATCCAATACCTCTCTTAGCGAGAGGTAAAAATAAGCAAAATTTGAATTTTTGTATTTATATCTGGTAACTAGAGCTGGGCGGGGGCCGTGAATTTTGCTGGGTCACGATGGGTCACGACGTGACTCGCGTGAACGTGAGTATATTTTAAATTTTGCGCCGTGATTGGACGTGAGCGTGAGGGTCTAAAAATATACCGTGAGTGATCGTGCGTGATTGAAATTTAATCGGGCGTAAGCGAGACGTTTTATCTTTTTTTTTTATCTAAAAAACTATTTTTTAGACGACCATTGTGATAAGTATGACATATCAACGTAGTATCCTAACACTGAAAGTTGAACATTAGTGTTACGATATATTTCATATCGTAATAGTTGACATGGTTGCTAGGTTCCTATGTTATTATTTTCTGGCTATATGTATACATTATTCATTTGTCAGCTGTCAGTACGTTTGAACCTAAATTTCAGTTTTGTAGAAAAAGTAAAATTTATTTAAGGTCGTCTAAAAATAATGTTCATAACTTGTATGAAATACAAATATCTTAGCTCGTGTGTATTGACTTGCACTCCGCTACGCGTCGTGCGTCAATTTACACTCGCATGATATTTGGTATTTTTCATAACTTGTTACGAAAATAACTATTTAATTTCCATATTTTACTTTATTCTTATTATTAAATGTATATCGAAATATGAAAAATGTAATCAATATTTTTTTTTTGCTTAAATTTTTTTTATAAAATCCAAATTGTATATTAAAATAGCTCTGATTGTACTAAATATGTCTCAAATTACGAGACACGAACGTGACCCACCGTGCGTGATCGTTCGTGAATGCCAAAATAAATTCGTGAACTTGAGTGACCGTGACTCATACATAAAAAGTCGTGCGTGATTGGTCGTGATTACATTTTTAGTTTTGTGAGCGTGCGTGATCGTGCACAAAAAGTTACTCACGCGCCCACCTCTATTGGTGACCTTTGAATTTGTTGGGAAAAACAATTGCATCTATAAAATAAAATGGTCTACTACAGAGACAACATTGCCCTAATATAACCGATTTCCTATCTTTTCAGATAACCGAGATCCCAATGGTGATACTCGAAAACGGGCACATATGTTACTCTTTTGATAATGGTCTATTATACGAAAAAGTTGTAGGTGCAAATAGTCACTTTCTTCTTATATAAGTTGACAAATATTTTTAATACACCATAATGCTCCCACATTTTCTAAAAATAGAATACAAATACGTACATATGTCAGATTCAGGCATAAAAGGAGTTGGATGTATACGAGTATTATATAAATAGGATTTGATACGTAGAGGTAGGTCAAGATAACACAGTCGTATAAAAATCTGGATATGCGATTTTTATCATGAGCGAGAGGTAAAAATAAAATCCCGCTAGACAGGTATACCTTCTTTAAATTTTTATCTTCAAAATATATATATATATATATATATATATATATATATATATATATATATATATATATATATATATACAGGGTGTCTCTTAAATAGGGGGACATGGCTTAACCACAGATTCCTGAGGCTAAAATAAGACGATTTAACTAAACTTGCTTCTACCGGAAAGTGTACCATTTAGCCAGAATTCTGCTTCAAAGTTCTTCAAAAAAAAAAAAAAAATTTTGCTTATAATAACTAAACGCTTTATACGATTTGGATGAAATTTGGTATGACAGTTCATATGGTTATAATTCATCTTTTAAAGTGATACTTTTTATTATTAGTGAACGACTAGTGTATGAAACTTAGGTGTCCTAACATTGATTAGACCGTAACTTTTTAATGGCAATGTCGATAATGTGGGAATTATTTTTTTTTTCAGAAAGATACATTCAATATTAAACTTTTCTCTCTCTGTTTAATTTATGATATCTGTTACGGTTAAGACAGAAAAAAATAAAACCTGAGAGACTGCATCGTGAAATTTTTTAAAAATAAATTTAATCTAGCAGTCTATCCAAATGTCAAACAATTAATTTTTAATGACAGTAACGAGTTGTCAATCTTCTCAACTTGTTTAGGAGTAAGCTAACATATTTATTCGTGTCATTTATAATAATGGTACTAAAATACTATTAGGCCGAACAAACAGATGTTACTAGTTTCTGAATATTGCGAAGGAATTTTTTGACAACCCATAAACAATTGTTACTGTCTTTAGAAATTCGTTGTTTGACATTTGGATAGATGGCTAGATTAAATTTATTTAAAATAAAATTCACGGTGCAGTCACTCAGGTTTTATTTTTTTCTGTCTGAACCGTAACAGATATCACAAAATAAACAAAGAGAGAAAAGTTTACTATTGAATGTATCTTTCCGAAAAAAAATAATTTCACGTTATCGGCGTGGTCATTAAAAAGTTATGGTCTAATCAATGTTGCGACACCTAAGTTTCATACACTAGTAGTTCACTAATAATAACAAGTATCACCTTAAAAGATGACTTATAACCATATAAACTGTCATACCAAATTTCATCCAAATCGAATAAAGCGTCCGGTTATTATAAGCAAAATTATTTTTTTTTCGAAGATCTTTGAAGCAGAATTCTGGCTAAATGGTACACTTTCCGGTAGAAGCAAGTTTAGTTAAAACGTCTTATTTTAGCCTCAGAAATCTGTGGTTAAGCCATGTCCCCCTATTTAAGAGACACCCTGTATAGCAAATTTCTTTGAAAAATGTCTGACTCTGACATCGTGTAACATTTGAATATGACTCACAAGAACATATCGGAACGATCAAAATCATACAATAGATGTTAGGTTTAGATTCAAATATATTTCATATAGTTCCCACAAACCGTGAATGGCGAATTCTCTATTTTTTTTCTGGGTAAATCCTCTATAAAAGATTGTTGATAAAACGCTTTGAGCTAAATATGTATCATCTATTATGATCTGTATAGGTAAAATAAAAGTGGGAACAAAAAACTTGGATACAGTATGTTTCAAGGTATACTAAAATGACCACTAATAATAATCGTGCTAGTTATGGAAATTATTTTACAGTTATTTATGTTATTTGAAATTAAATTGTGAAATTTAAATCGCTTAGAGTTTAGTTAATCAATTTTTTTAATCTCGTTATAAGTGAAAATATAGAATTAACCAGAGATTTTCTTCAGTTTTTGATGAAAAAGTAAAAGAAAACCCACAATACTCGTGTTCGACTTTTAACTATACTTCATTTCACGTAAGAATAGTGTTGGTTTAGATAGTGATATAAATTCTGCCCTTTGATTGGTCAGAATGGCAAGCTAGTTCACAAAGTGAGAAAAATATATCTTGTCAGTTGTCAATTATCATATAAAATCGATAGAATTAAATGATGTTTAACAATGTTTTGATATAATTTTTAATATTCAGGACTCTTACATTTTACAGATAAAAAAAAAATTTTTCAAACGTCATAAAAATAGCATATTTCAAATTATTTTCTATTACTATATTTATTAAATGAGATGTATTTCATGATTTAAAAAAAAAATGACTTTTTTTTTGACCTCATTGTAGATGTTTGTTGTATTCTGTGATCACAATATACATTTTCCAGTCTATTTTGTATAAAATAGTGCAGAAAACGCCTTATCACACAAGTATTTAGTTACAAATGGGATCAGTACTGTCAATACATTCTTCGCCAAAGCAGTATAATAGTAAATAAAGTGAAGAAACCCAAAAATGCGCAAGATTTTGTTCCTTGAACATTCGTTTTACAGCTTTATCTGTAGACAGTTTGGTTTATTGTATGTTGGTTTGTAGCCTACGTTATTAATACAAGGCCGGGAAATATCACAATATCTGTCAAACGGAAACTTTAGTTCCAAACCCGCCATTTTGGCGCGACTTATTCTCGCTGTCATATGGCTTAACGTATGTGTTTTGTGGTTTCGTTTCATAAAGTTTGAACGTAGTTTTCATTTAACATTCGTTATTATATATATTGTATTATTTATTTATTATTGTTGTATTGCAATAATTATATTATTCATTTATTTCTGTTGGAATTAAACCAATTAATAATGAAACAATATTGTGTATTTCAATGTGATACAACTGAAAATGTATCTCTTCATTCCTCTCCTAAAGACATCTATTTACAGGAAAAATGGTTAATTACAATTCGGCAATTAAACCGTTGGTTTGATACTATCAATATATTTTTTTGACAGTCTAAAAATGACATTTGAATGATAGGGTAGTGTTTCACAAGAGTCTTGCATTTTTCTTGTTCTTGTCTTGTTCTTGCATAAAATGCAAGACAAGAACAAGACAAGAGTTATATAGTTCGTTGCAAGACAAGACAGGAATCTACGTTGCAAGAAAAGTGCAAGAATAGCAAGATTTTTTAGTATTTTCTTGCATTCTTCCACTCTTGCAATATTTTATTATAATTCAGCATATCAACATTTTATTATAGGTTTTACCTCTAGTTAAGCTGATATTAATCAGAAAAGCTAAAAAGGTTTTGGTAACAATTGACAATCGGCAGTAGTAGATTCTTAAAAGATCTTCTAAATATTAAATTTTGAAAATTTATAGTACAAAAAATAATAAAGAGCATTAAGTACTCAATCTGATTTAAATTTTCTTATTATATCTTCTATAGATTTAGAGATAAAAATCTGATATGGCCAGCACATGACCTCCCGCTAATTCGATGTTTAAAATTGCAATGAGCTTGGAGTTAAATATCACTTTATCGTTTGTAAACAAAATCTAATTTTTTGTTCCAATAAATAGAAAAGTCTTTAATAAGAAATTTTGTATTATATTTTATCAAGTGTTTTTTTTTTTTTGAAAATCTGCTAAGAGCTCTTAGTTAAGAACCACATCCGATTTATCATATATACTCAAAATCTAATGTTGTTTTCAATCACATACGAGTTTTAAAACCAAATTTGAGAAGTTTTTTTTTATCATATTTTAATATATTTTTTCAAGGAAATCAGTTTAGAGCTTCAAGTAAAGTACCACTTTAGGTTTACTAATATTAACAAGAATCTAATATGTCGGTCTCATTAATATAAAACTGTTAAATAGAAGATTTGAAAAGTTTTCAATTATAGCATAATACATTTTTTCACGAAAATCTCTTCACAGCTTCAAGTAAAATATCACTTCCGATTTAAATATGTTGTTCCTATTGATATGAAATTGCAAGACAAGAAATATGCAAGAGTCTTGCAACCAAGACAAGATTTTTGCTTGCAAGAGTAACACAAGACAAGAGTTATTTAAATTTCTTGTCTTGTCTTGCATAGCCTAGCAAGACAAGAAATCTTGTCTTGTGAAACACTAATAGCGGGAATAAGTCGCGCCCTAATCAGCGGTTTTGGAACTAGAGTTTTTGGCCAGATTTTTAAACAACATTTGAGTTGTTTTCTGGCCTTGTATTAATAACGTAGGCTACATTTGGTTGTGATGATTTATTTTTATTAAGTTGCGGTGTTGCGGACTCCTTAAAGATGTCTCACGGTCCCTCAGGGCTCCGCCTGTCCGCGTACAATCCTACAAAAGGATGTCCCATCATCTTCTCTGTTTAAAAATAAATCAATATAGTTTATTTCTCAATGGAGAAACCCTAGTTTTATTTATTTGACCACTTGCGCTACGGTTTCCAATAGTTTATTTGTTGTGGTTACGGATGTGTTAGTAATCGCTTATTTCACTGTTTTTTTATGTTTCATCATACCATTACTTATCTTGATTTTCTTGCGTCAAAATTCAGGTTAAAGAAACTGATAAATTGTCCTCAGGATAATATGAACAGGATATACATGCTTGCCTGTGGTCCATGCATGTGTGTATGTGATTATTTTTTGTGGCTATAATTACAATCAAAGGCCACCAATGAGCATATTTCCGGAATGTGCTATTGTTGTTACTTTTTGCAGTTAAATAAGTGTTATGTATCATGTTATTTTCCTATTGTACGGAAAATTTATAATTAACGGAAGGTACACTTTTAGAAATCTTTGTAGTTTTCCTGTAAATTAATAAAAACTTGCTTTATTCCATAAACTGATTCTACATTGATTCATATTAATTAAACTAACGTGGTTAAGTGTAATAGGTAATTACTAACAATTATGATGAGTATGTCAAATATCTTTTACGCGCTAAACAACTTCTTAATCACAACTTCACAAGTTCTGACTTTGGGCACGCCGTGAAGCTAGCAAGCACTAACAGCTGGTTCATTAAGGACAGGAACAGGTTGAAGTTAGTTAGCCATAGATGACAGCTGCCAGTATATGAAAATACAATAACCTAAAAAGTGTGTTTCTGTATTTCTGTCGTTTTAGCTCTGTTAAAGTGGCAGTTAACTTATCCACCAGATAAAAGAAAAATATCGTCATTTAATTGACGTGTGTATAATTTTGTCAATTTGCGCTCTAATATCAATGCGACATTTTCATTATCTGACACTTTATCGAGAGATGGAAAAACCGGGCCTTAATTTACAGTCGTAGAAAAAGTGTACTATATAACTCGTTTTATAAATTCAAAGTTAAAAAAACCGTGTTAAAGAAATGTGCTTTTCGTTTGTTATTATTAGATGTCACTTTCTGGGGTTTGGGCAAAAGTTACATTTTCACGTATATCTATAACTTTTTAACTTCAATATCAGAAAAAGTAAATTCAATTTTAGAAAATATTAAATTGATATTTTCATATTATTTTTCTGAAATTGAAGTAATTTTTTCTGAAATTGAATTTACTTTACCCGTCGATAGAATTTTATAATATTTTATTGGGATATTTCTCTACGTAGAGATGGCGTTGTGCACCAACGTCAAACCTTTGGCAAGGGAACACCTTTGTTTAACTTCCATAAGCGTATTATTGCTGTCAATAGTTTTTATTTGATTCTTCTTGTATTTTGTCTTTTCTTGCAGTGTTTATTATGATTTAAGTAGAGTATATTTCCTTGTTTCTTGTTTTATTAGTTGTAGCACTAGATTAATTATTATTTTTCATTTTAAATACTTTAGTTAGTAGTTTTTAGGTTTAGTTTTTTTTAGGACAAGTTTTACAACAAATATTAGATAATGGTAATTTCATTAATTGTTCCTTGTTTTAGTTCCAAATTTCGCCACCAGGTTCTTCCTTCTCTCAAACAATTTATTTTTATGCAAAAAACAAAAGCCAATGAACCTGTCAAAATTTTTGACACATGTGCATGAGAGCCCTTAACGAGACCTCTCATTTGATAGCAAACACTACATATTCCCAATAATTGGAATAAAAATTGCGAAACCTGACATCTATTATTGGACAGAGGTATTTTTTTTACGAGCACTATTAATTAAAAATACACTGTCCAGAAATATCAAGAAGAAAGAAATGCAGCTCATTTTATTTTCAAAATTTAAACTTCAATTATGCAGCACATATTTGGCAAGAACAATACATTTTCTCATTGACGTTCTTTAATGCGTATGGTACTTTCTTTATAACTGTTAATATTTACTGGTTCTAATGCACGGTTAATAAATCTTAATATAACAACCAGCTCACATTGTGATGCACAGTTTCCAGACACAAATGTAAGTGCATTAATAAACAAGTTTTATATCTTGACTACGAAAGAATGAAGCAGTAATTCTAATGCGCGAAATGATTTTTCCTGGAAACCGGGAATCAGCGTGACTTACATATTTACATATTTTAAGCATTACAGGAAGAGTTAATCCCTGTTTTCTGAAAAGAAATTTAAACCGTTATGAAATACGTAAGTGTCTTGGTATGCAATATGACAAAAAATTAGACAATTTCTAATGTGTTAAAAGATGTTAGTCATTTTATTATACACGTAATATACGAATACATACCTATAGTCCAGGTCCAGGGAACTAAAAAAAGAAAGTGAAGTTAAAAACAAATGGGCTACTTGCGTACCTTTTTTTTTATTTAATATTTTTGAAGAGAAGGTAAAAACTTGCTACCCATATTTTTATTAATTAGCCAGAAAAAAAATGAAATTTGATTATTTGAATTACCGCTATGCATGACGTAGAATTACGCCACACCAATGAGTGGCCGTACAGCCATAGCGTGGTACCGCCCCACACCAACGGCATGTTTGTGCGGGTAATGTAGATCTCCTGTTTGACGTTTGGAGGTTAGTATATTAGTGTTTATTTGTGAAGTCATTAATGTATTTGAGAGACCAGAGAGAGAACTAATGTTAAATTCAAATTAAAAGTTTCTCGCTCGTCATGCCATCTATACGTTACATTTTTAAACATGGTTTCCTTCTCCGGTTCAATATAATGACGTCACAGACAATTTTCTTTCTTAATTTACTAAAAAACAAATAATTTTTTTAAAATAAAATTTATATTTTTATGTATGTTTTCAACATAACATTACGTATATAGTAATAGAAATCGGATTTTTATTACCCCGCAAGTAGCATATTTTAAGAGCTAAAACATTTTTAAAACTTTGATAGTCCTTATCACACAGTTTTATGCTCTATAGTTGTAATATAAATGACCCCTGTTCTAAATTGTTATTATGTTGGTAAAAAAAATCCCAGTTACTTACGCATAAAACGAAATATCCTTACTTTCTTTGTATTTTTCATTACAATTTGATATACTCCGAGATATACTCACAAACTACACGCAAAAAATAACGTTAAGTTACAGTAAAATGACAAGTAGTGACATATAACACAACAAAACACTGCCCATAATACACCGTGACTTCCGGCCCCCCTCTTGCATATCGTCCGATCACAACATGCTATGCATTGGTATAGGGAATTACTTCTCTAGTCAGTATATGCTCGAAGGTATTATTTAAAATAAAATTCCAAATGTAGTTAACGTCGTTAAAGTCAAAGGAAGATTAAGTTTTATGTGCAAATAGTAATGTACATAAAAAGAGCCATTTCCATATTAGTACATATTGTATTTTGCATTTCTGGTACACACACAAAAATTCTAATTACTTCTATTATTATCTAATATATTTTTTTATTCATTCCATAAATAAGTTTCCTCCTACTATTCTAAATGTTCGAGATTCTTCATATTCATTAACGAGGCTGGCAGTATTTCTGATGCACATGTAATATATGTACCTATAATTTTAAATATTAAATTAATAATAAAATAAGAAATATTAAATGTACTTCCCAGAAAAAGCCTTCAGTAATCTGGATTTTTGACACTGACATTTTTCTGTCAATGGGGAATTCCACAATTTTTTTTATAATTTCATCTGAAAATATTAGGAAAAGTAAGACTATTGATGAAAATCCAGTGAAAAAATTCCTATTAATAAGCGAGTTATGGTCTCCCGAATTTTGAAAAGATTGACGTGACGTCACGCTTATGTGTTTTTATATCAAACTGTTTTCATCATGGACCTAAATGTTCTTGAAATATATGCTATTTTAAGTTATATTTACATAAAATAAATTAATAATATAACACTGTATAAGTCTACATACTTTATAATTACAGGTGTATTTAAATTATTAAGTTTAATGCAAGAAATTTATGTTAAAATAAAAACTGTCTGAAAACTGTCTTACAGGAATGTTAGCCCCTCCTTTCGAATTTGAATTTCTTAACTTCCATTGGTAGTAACCCCCACCTCCTAACACGCTATTTGTTATATATGTATAGGCGGTCTTTTGGTCGCCAATCAGAATATTATATATAGATTTCATATACGTGTCGAAGCGCTATAACAAAAAACCCTTTATTTCCGAAATATCTCAATTATACCATTTCATTTTTTTTTATTAATATTCGTTATTCAGCATATACATTTGTATTTTTTTACTATTTTCCTTTAATTCGATTGAGCTGGAATCCCCTATTACAAACATTTTAATTTTTCAACTGGTTTCCATGGTGTTATTTCGGCTGTGAGATTCATCAAACGGATTATTTTATATATTTATAATTCTTTATCTCTAAATCTATAGAAGATATAATAAAATGTATCGGATAGAAAATTTCATAGTCTTTATTATTTGTAATACCAGAAATTTGTGAAAAATAATATTTACAAGATTTTTTTTAAGAAACTACTACTTTCGGTTGTCCAGTTATCAAAACCTTTTCAGTTCTGCCCATTAATGTCAGATTAAGAAATACGTAGTTAAATTGGTCTTTAGTCTTGAAGAATTTGAGAAACCGTCCCGCCAAATTCCAGACACACACACACACACACACACACACACACACACACACAGAAAGACATTTTTGTAAAAATTTTAAAATTGAATATGCGATTTTTAGCATGGACCCAATACCTCTTTTAGCGAGAGGTAAAAAGGTGCAGATATCACTATTGTTTTCTCCAAAACTTTTTTTAAAGCAGCAAGAAATCAAGTATTCTCATAAAATCATAAAAGCAGCACTTGTATTGTTTGAATTTAAATGATTTAAATTATGTTTACAATATTATTTATAGGTAGATAATATGGATATTACTCGGAAAAATATTTATACTGTGTAAATAGATTCTTCTTTGTAAAGTAATTAACCAATTAACATCACCATGGGAAATTCCTGGCATTTGTAGTTAGATTTTCCAAATGCATAATATTTACTCTTATCATTGTATGATTTTCTATATATGTAAAACGATAAACTAATAGGTAATGTTTTACGTTTAAGATTCTTACTTCGTGGGTACATTTTACCGGTAATTTTAACTAAAAATAGAATGATATTTTGAATAAATTTTTTACAAGAAAGTAGGTATCTACGTCATGTTTGACGTTTACTGTATAAGATGTGGAATTACTACTTAATATCTAATTAATTTGGTTTGTTTATTTATTTTGTGTACGTGATGAAAATATACAGGAGTTGAACGGGTCGGTATAATCAGATATTAAACATGATTTATATACAACCGGTAAATAATGTTAACTTCAAAACTTCTTATTAAAATCATAACATAATGTGCTTCATTATTTATCGAGGGAAATAAATTACTCCCTAGGGAAATAAAGTGATTCAAGTCCTTTGTTAATTGATATTGATTAACAGATACGGAATATTATCAATTGTAGGTATTTATTTTGGAAAAAAATATAATTTTTATAAAATTAAATAATAAATAAATAGTTTTTCTTCGTTTATAGGAATGTGATTCAGTCTTCTTCTTCTTAGTTTGTATATAAAATATTGTATAACACGGGAGTAAAGTGTCATTATTTGTTTTAAGCGATGTAATAATGACGAACTTTACTCCCTTGATATATAAACTACTATTATATTACATAATACCTGTATACGTAGAGTAGAATTTTTGAAAGAAATTTATACATTCAAAATTTTGAAACCGCAGGTCGATATCTCTTTTTGTTCACGAGATATTTAGATTTAAAATTTTTCTCAAAACTGCCCATTTTTGGGTATTAACCCAAAAATGGGCCGAGATATGAATTTGGCGGCAACACAATTCGATTCTACGGACAAAATTACATAAGTACACCAATTTTGAGAATTTTTGAACACCGCATACAATCTCTAAAGCAAAATAACTGAAAATGGCCAAAAATCGCAAAAATCTAAATATTAAGACAACTTCTTGTACCATTTCATGGCGTGGTGTTTGGTACAAGAATTCACATATGGATTTACGAGCCATGGGTCTCAGCGACAAATTCTTGGCGAGTCTTACGACGCGAGTCTTGCAGGGCTCCTACACCAACTGGACTCGCTTCATTAACTCAACCATGATGTTGCACCAGGTCACTAGACAGGGAGTCGGATGACTTTTCTGCGCAATATGGAGGTCGCTCACCGCCTCGACTTATTATGTATTGTATTATATTTGCCAACTTTGTATCAAGTCAAAAGAGTGAAAATAAATAAACATCATGTACCCCTTATGACTTTTTCAGATTTTGGCCATTTTCAGGAGTTTTCAAGCTTTTGTTCATAAAAAATGAACCGGTTGGACAAAAATTATGAAAATTGGTATACTTATGTATTTTTCTCTGTAGAAACGAATGGTGATGTTGCCAAATTCATATCTCGACCTATTTTTGGGTTAATACCCAAAAATGGGCAGTTTTGAGCAAAATTTTAAATCTAAATATCTCGAGAATGAAACGAGTTATCGACCTGCGGTTTCAAAATTTGGAATCAGCGCATGGAGAAGTACCTAGATACATAAAAATTTGATTTTTGAAAATTTTGAAGGTTTTATCTAAATGTGGGGTATATTGACTTTTGGGACAATAATTCAAAAATGGGTAGAGATATAAACTTGCTAGTAATATTATTTGATTGTGAAATAACTTCATGCTGACTTTTTATTAAAACGTAAACCCAAAGTTTATATCCGTATAAAGAATCACAAATTTCTTCTTTACTTCTCTCAAAATTCCGGATACAACTCTTTCCATTTTCCATACGTGACTGTCCTCACCTTCAAATATGCTTGTAATCATTCTAAGAGTAAATATATTACTATTGCATTCTCTCTAAGAATTGATTTATTGAGACTGGATTTTCTGCATCAAATACGTGACTAGAAGTCGCGATTCTATTTTAATTATTATTCCTAAATGGATTTTTTTTTCTAATTCAAACATAGATAGTGACATAGTTAACATCATTGTAAATTTTGTAATAATTTATCTGCGTCACAGTCATTTCGAAACATTCATTTCTTTAGTAAGAAATTCTACGAAGATTTATCCTTTATTTACATATCCATGTGAATACCGAGGTGAATAATTTTTGAAATATGTACTATGTGCCTACAGTATTACTAATAAATAATTTTAAATGATTTATTTAGGTTGTATTAAAAATAATACGTTTATTTTCACTAAAAATACATTCTCTTCTGAGGTGTATACGTATGACGTAGCCAGATTCTAAAATCTGTTAGAAATAATTGTGAAAAGATCATGCTAGCCACCGGGATTTGAACTGTGAGGTACATTATCAGATCTCCTAATGGAAGATGAGGTGATTTTTAAGAAAGTAAACATACAAAATATTAGACACGGTCACATGGGAGACTGCGCGGTGATTAACTCGGTGATGAACATCTGGACGACATGGTCTACTGGGCGGTGATCAACTGGACATCGAACAGCTGGGGTTATTTTTTCTGTTGTAGTAAAACTCTACTAAATTGTATGCCGGCTGAGCATGCAAAATTTCTGTCGCCCAGATTTCCCACTTGCTCAATGTTGTCCGTCGCCCAGTTATTCGATCCACAACGGGCCATGTTTTTAATCTTCCATATATTTTCTTTTTTAGAATAATTTAAATTATTCGTATTTTTTACCTTCCGTCACCTTTAGGCAGTGTTGTATAAAATACTTGAAAAAACGTATTTCAAATAGAAAATACAAAATACTAAATAAAAGTATTTCATATGTTTGGTAAAATACGATTATATTTTTAGTATTTCAAATATACTAATATTTCAAATACTTTCAAGTATTTCAAATACTTTTACTTTTAAATATATGTATACAAATAAATAAGATATATTACGGTATTGTAAAAAATGTTTTTCGAATTCAACTTATTCGCATATTTTTAATAATATTAAAAAGAAATTCCTACATTAACACGGGCATTTGTTTTTTAAGAAAAAAATTAGGGAATTATTCCGTTATATTACTAACAGACCACAGACCACACATGACTGAGGGTTTCTATTTCAAATACATAAATCTATTTCAAATACTTGTCTATTTTAAATACAAAAATGTATTTCAAATAAAAAAAATGTATTTCAAATATTGAAAAATTGTATTTCATACAAATAATAGTATTTTAATGAATTAAAATATAAAATACTTCTGAAAAGTATTTGAACTAAAAATACAAAATACTTTTATATTGAAGTATTTCAAATAATTACTTAAAATAGTTATTCTAATTCAAATACTTATTTCAAATACATATATTTCAAATACTATACAACACTGCCTTTAGGTAAGGGAGGTATTGTCTTTGGTCAAAAAATTCGGTGGTGAGTGTTTAATGAATAAGCACGTTTTAAGGTCCCTACAATACGATTTTACTGGTTTTACGATGATGTTTGTTTGTATGTATGTGTGTGTGTCTGTGTGTGTCTATGTGTGTGTGTGAGACAAATTTTTCTCCGACGATAACTCCAAAATTACAATTTTAAAAATTATTATTCTTTCGTATTCCTCTTCTTTACAACCCTATGAAGAGCTGATTAGATTTTGGTTATAATTGGTCAACCGGAAGTTCCCTTATTTGAAGTTCTTAACAGTTTTTCTTGAAAAATCGCAGTTAAATATCATTTTCGACATTTTATGTGATTATCAATAGAAAGAATATCTTATTCTCTATACGGTTCGATTATACATTTTCCTTCATATTCAATAGATATAGAGTTATAGAGAGATTAACTTTCGAAAATCAGTCAGCTTTGCAAAAATTATGAAAACAACAGATATATTAAAAAAAATCTAATTGACAGATGTCAGTGGCAAGTGCAAAACCAAAGTGGAAAGTATATGATCTGAAAGTGATATGTGACAGAGTGTCCCTCGCCAGTGACTTGCATTTGCGGCCTCGCCTCAAGATAGGAACTTATAATGCCAGAAGTACGAGAAAGGCAAAAGAGAAGATGGAAGGACTGTATAGCAGAAGATTTGAGAGAGGAAGAACTGTGTCACGAAGGTGCTTTGGACAGAAATGAGTAGAAGAGAAGAGTAAGAAACAGCGACATCTAATAAAATAGGGAAAAGTTGAAGCAGGAGGAAGTGTTAAGTGCAATACATAATGTACGTTCGTATTCGTATTAAAATTTTATTAGATTTTAGAATCTTTTCAAAGGAACTTTCAGTATGGATATGTAAAAAATAGTGTGTTCTTGTTACAATTATACAGGATATATAGAATCTTTTTCAAGGAACTTTTGGTATAGGATATGTACAAAATACATCGAATTGACGGAAGGTTTTGTGCTGGCCACAACAGATTTTTTTACACGTAAAATATTTACGTTTTGCTATCTTTTATACAAGTGTATATAATATTCCATTTAAATAAGTAATGTACAATATCTGTTATTGTTATTATTAATTATAAACTACAATAATAAATTAATATTTCCGCATAATTTATTTTTATTGAAACAGTGATAAAATGTACTATTAGTAAATAAAAAAAGTTCACAGTTTTATCATCGTTTTTTTTTATTCGACATTTAAAATAAATGATTACAAAACATACGTCATTAAAGCTACGTCATTACTAAGACGACATGTTCGCTTTCGTGTATTTGCATATTAAATAAAAAGTTGTTCTATTTATTTTTGTTAGATAATTTTTGTCGAGGAAATGGTTAATAGCTTTCAGCTATGATGTTCGTAAACAAAAATTTGTTTATTTTGTCTTTTTTTTAATCTTTGAGTCATTGTTCTCATAAACGTCACAACTTTTAAGTCCACAGATTTTGTTTTAGCAATGCTTACTTGATGTATAATATCATATATTATTAGAATCATTATTTTTATCATTATTGCATAACATTGTAAAACGTTACCTTGCATTCTTTGTATATTAAAAGAAAAAGAATAACGATATCTTCATCTTTGTTTAGAGAAGAAGCTGGTTCACTGTAAAGATAATTTGCGGGGAATCCCAAGTCAACAAGTTTGTTTTCTTTTTTAGAATACATAATTTGTACCTACCTACAATTATTGTTATGTTTTTCTTGTAGAATCGATAGTCACAGTTTTTTTTACAAATGAAAATTTATAAATTAGTTTTTTTTTGTTATTATTTCAGGGCACGGAACAACTGTGACTATTGTGTAATATAATTAGTGTTCTATGCTAGAATTAGTCATCAAACAAAATCATTAATTATTTTGGCAGAAACTTTCGCTATTAATTATTAAACATAACTACTTATTGAGTGATTTTTTTTTATTGTGTGCAGGTCGCGCCGGCATTATTTGATTTTAAATAATGTTCAAAGTAGTTCTCTTCAATAATAATATATACACTTCACCATTTTTTCCTTTCAAAACCTAACCTGACCTAACCAATATTGTTTTGGAATGTTTTCAAACTAATTTCTGGAGGACTTAAAAATTGTCAAAATAATTTCAGGTGACTTAAAAACATTGGATGGAATTCAGTGGGTTGTATTAAGGTCTGTATTAAATCTTGTATTAAGTATATGGCAACATTGTAATATTTTCCACATGTATCAATGAGATTCAATTGTGATTTAGATATTTTACCACATGGAAAAGTAATACAGATATCTTTAGTCAAATGAAGAAGTATTATTGTAAATGGAAGGTGTAAAAGGAAACTCATTATTGCAAAATTAGGTTAGAAATATGACAAATTTTATGTGTCAAATATTTCATACCTGAATGTTAATGAATTTTAAAATATCTCAACCCCCGTTTTGATCAGTTTTGATATTTGTCCTTTTTTCTTACTTCTGTTAATAATATTTTTTTCTTTATTTGATCCTTTGGTCTCTCACTTTTTTCTGATAGGTATTACAAAGTTGCCAAAATATTTTTGACAAAGGACTGTTTTAGCTTAAAACACGCTAATACAACCCACTGAATCTCACCCATTATATTTTAAAAATAGCGAATATTATAATTATTATTAATAATAATCATAATAATAATTCTTTATTTAAGTTTTAACAATTTATTACCTTTGATGGTATATGAGGGTGTTATTTTTTTTTCTTTGCATATTTGTAATCTTGTTATTTTACACTTTGAGTTAATGAAGATGAAGAAAAAGACGCAAATATACAACCATACATTATCCGGGATTCAACCCCGGGACCCTTGGGTCGTGAGTCGACTATGTTTCCACTACACTAATGGGGTCGGTAAATAGCGAATATTACGTCAAATATAAATAATGAAATTATATATAAAAAGATTCTTTAGTATGTTTATATATGTTATGATCCATTTTACGTCATAGATTTCTTGCAGCACGTTTGAGAGTAGTAGTAGATTAATTTTTAAAAGTAAATTTATAACTTATTTATTTTAATTTAACATTGAATTTGTTATATGTATGTACGGAGTTTCGATTAAGATGCAAACTTCTTGCAAAGGCTGTATAAATATAGACAGCGGTTGATTGGCAACCTGTTACTTCAAAAATAAAAGTATACAACTGGGGGAATTTTACTTCATTTAAAAGTTGTCTAAAGCTACTACAAGTTGTTGATCTAACAACCTGTACCAGAAAAATGTATTCATGCGTGTTTAGATTTGCGTCAAGAAACTGATTTGCATTTATTTTGTTCATTTTATTAATGGCCAGTTGCACCGCTAACACTTAAATTTTGAGCTTGAAAAAAAAAAACAAATTTAAATTGTGACAACATTATTCAATAACTCATTTCGTTTCGATACGAAATAGACAATTTAAGGTACACTTAAAATTTAAGCGTCGGCGGTGCAACCGGGCATAAATTTACTTGATATCTAAATTTTAAGTGAAGATTCAATTTCTTTATAAAACCGGCCCTATGTATTGTAAATAATATGAATTCTGAGGATTAATATACTCGTAGATATTCATCCCTACTACTCTCATACAATAAGGTCCTATACCATTTTTTTTTTTCTGTAACAGGATGAAATAAGAATTTTAGTGCAAACGCGACAAAAAAAATTTGTTGTGGCCAGCACAAGACCTCTCGCCATTTCCATATTAGGCTATATAAGTATTGTATTGCACTTCCCTTTCAAACCGTCGTTTTATAACAAAAAAATACAGAACTTTACCCAAATACTGATTTTTATTGTATTTAACATGTCTTCTGCACACATATAATTCAAATTATATCTATTTTTCATTATAAGAGGAAGTTTCTAAATGTTTCTAAATACAAGATATAATAAAAATTTTAAGTGTATTAGATGGAGAATATTATGTTCTTCAATATTTAATAAAAAGAACTCCCAAAAAATTATATTTAGAAGAATTTTTCTAAGAAACTACTACTTCCGGTTGTTCAATTGTTACCAAAACCTTTTCAGCTCTTCCCAGGAATGTCAGATTGAGGAATCCATAGTTAAACAATTTTTAAGTCTTATGATTTTTGAGGAATCGTGTCTACAACATCCAGACATACACACAGACATCATTTTAAAAATGTTATAATCGGATTCTAGGCACCTTAAATCGTGCTTATTCACTGAAATCTGGATATGCGAATTTTAGCATGAATCCAATACCTCTCTTAGCGAGAGGTAAAAATTACGTAATAAGCGAGATAAGAATTTTTAAAGTTTAAGAATTTGGTGCGTGACGTAGCAGGTACTGACCAGTGATCGACAAACAATGGACAAGCTGTTAGTTATAGAGGGAACATTTTTTTTCATGTTTGCATACTTGAAATATTTTTATATAAAAACTTATATGTTATATTCACGAAGAAATTATTATTAAATATAAATAACATAAATAATAAGCAATTTTTTCTTAATTGTAGAACATTGAAATATTTTGATAATATTTTGACACAAAGGATGACGACGGATGGCGCTAGTGTTTGTCTGTTTTGAAGTTTCAATATTAATTCAATTAATCTCCTTTTTAAAATCAGGCGACCAATCAAATTCTTAGTACCTAACGCGTCATACCCAATTAGTAATCAACTTCAATCGCTTGTAGTTTGCGACCTAGTCAATATTTAAACAAAAAATTTTCACTAATACTTATTAATTTATGAATATTTTCTTCTTTTTATTTAAGATCGTTAAAAATTGACTATGGTATACCCTATTCATTTAAAACTTGCGCCATGAACACAAAGCTCCGAATTAGACGAAGTGATTGTTATGAACTCACGAACTGCCCCGATGTTTGCCGATACCACCAGCAGCTAGCATTCAATATGACTTCACTATTGGGCTTCCAAATTATCAAGAGATGGCGCTGACGTCAAACGTCAAAATTCAAACGAATGGTACATTTTTCTCTGGCTTCCATAAGAGTATAATTGGTATGAGACTAATTTTCGTAGTTTTTAATTTAATTTCGGAGTTAGTATAGTGTTTTTTTTTTTGTTAATTTCGGTAGAATTGAATCTGATCTTTCTTGTAGTAACAATTTAGTGATAGTTTTAATAATATTTAAGTTAAAAGGGTTAATTTTAGTAAGTATTTGTAGGTTAAGAGTATTTTAGTCATATTTTAATTAACAGTATATTGGTTTTTTTAATAAAAAAAACATTTGATTTTCTTTATTTAGATTGTATTTCATTGCCATGGTTGTACATATATTAATTTCTATCTACATAGCTTTACTTTTATTTAATTGTTTTTCTTTCATAATGAACAATTTTCTTTGCTTAGATTTAGATACTATTTGTAGATTTGGGAATTGTAGTGTATCATCTAGAAATATGGTGGAAGGCCAGCAAGTAATAAATAGTGGCCACATAATATTATGTGGTAAATATTTTTGGAGAAAACTCCATCGTAACTTTAACCTATAAATTGCATATCTCCTAATTTGTTCATTAATATTTTAAAAATCTAAAACTTACCTGTTATATTAGCAGTAATTCAGATCCTACTAAGAATAAAACAATAATAGCCGAAGATAAAAACGTATTAAAATTCGTATACAAGTAAATACAATCCTTGAATAAAACAACCTTTTTTGTACATGTACACTTCACTCAGTTCAGAAATCTGCCACCAGTGGCGCATTGTAATTTTGGAAGCCCAATAACAGCTCGTGTGCGCATTCTAGGTAGTATTATAGTGACTATATATACATAGTGTGGCCAATAGGGGGATCGATTTTGATTGGTCGGCGCGAATTTGCCTAAATATGACGGATATTATGCCGACAAAGTGACATTTTCAGATTTGTTACGTGAATTGAAGGTAATTATATTATATTTATATTTTAGATAGTGCAAATAATTAAATTACACGTGTATTTGTATATTTATAACAAAGTAATATATACATATTTTTTAACAACACATCTTTTTTAGGTTAACTGTCAAAATTACTAAAAATGTCTAATATTAATGTATATATTTTAGGTGCTTGGTTGCGCGGCGGTTGGTTGTGAAAACAGTTCTTCAAAAGGATTTAAAATGAAAATAAATATTTTGTTTCCATTTAATATGCTCTTCCATTAATTGTTTATCGAATTTTGTTTAGTTATCACATAATATGAATTCAAATTTCCCGCGCATTTTGCCTAAATATGGCGGCGGTTGGCCACACTATGTATATACAGTCACTATAGGTAGTATATACTTCAGTGGTCGTAGCTAGATTGTGAAACAATAATAATAATAATAATAAAAATAATAGAATAAAAATAATATTTGTTCTTAGTTTCATGCTTTAATTTATTGTATTTATTTTACATGTCTATACATTGTGCATGAACCAGCTATGACACCTATGGGTAGAGAAAGCGAAAATGAGCCGAGTTGTGTTTATATGTTATGGGACCTAGAATCTGGACTGGGGGAGTTAGCAGCAGATCTGCGGCCGGGTACGGGCGACCTCCTCGGAGACGTGAGTCTCATGTCGTGCTCTGGGGACGGCGACGACCCGTTGGGGATGCTATCACGGCGGCTTGGGGACGGGGAGGCTTTTAGCCGCACTTTCGTATCTAGATGCCGAAACCTGGGGAGAGAGAAATATTATTTTAATGAGGATTTTTGCAAAATGTTACGGGGGATTACGGCTCAATCGAATTAAAGGAAAATAGTAAAAAAATACGAATGTATATGCTGAATAACGAATATTAATAAAAAAAAATGAAATGGTATAATTGAGATATTTGGGAAATAAAGGGTTTTTTTGTTATAACGCTTCGACACTTATATGAAAATATTTTAATTGGCGACCGAGAAACCGCCTATACATGCATTACAAATAGCGTGTTAGGAGGTGGGATTACTACCAATGGAAGTTAAGAAATTCAAATTCGAAAGGAGGGTCTAACATTCCTGTACTACAGTTTCCAAACAGTTTTTATTTTAACATAAATTTCTTGCATTAAACTTAATAATTTAAATACACCTGTAATTATAAAGTATGTATACTTATACAGTGTTATAATATTCATTTATTTTTATGTAAATATAACTTAAAATAGCATATATTTCAAGAACATTTAGGTCCATGATGAAAACAGTTTGATACAAAAACACATAAATGTGACGTCACGTCAATCTTTTCAAAATTCGGGAGACCGTAACTCGCTTATTAATAGGATTTTTTTCACCGGATTTTCATCAATAGTCTTAGTTTTCCTAATATTTTCAGATGAAATTATAAAAAAAAAATGGTGTAAACCCCCATTTCGTAAAACTGAAATTGAAATCATATTGATCTCTACGAGCTCGAGTATCAAACCACCATCTGCGGCAGTTATGATCCTCGTAGGTATGTTAATAGTTACTACAAAATTGCAGTAAATTTAAATTATTGAACTTTCAAAAATGAAAATATTAAAATTGTTTTTATACTTTGTAATATTCATATTGTGCACATGCCTTTAATTGTTATTATGTAATTAAAATTAATAAAAAATATAATTTGCTTTGACATTTTCTGTAATGTGTTATTATATATGTATATTACTGCTTTAATTATTACGTAAATAGATTTGAAGATTACAATATTATTCAACACCTACTTGTAAAGTGGCCTTTATTTGAATCAGTATTAAATTCTCTAGTGAATAAGCAAAGAAAAATATATGTTCCTATTTAAAATAAAAAAATTAAATTCCATATTTTGGAAACCGCTGATATTTATTTATTATTATTTTTTTTATACCTGCACCATAATTCATGGTTATTGAGCTAAAAAGCGTGCAAAAAAGGCAGATTAACGCACTCCATACGTTTAAAAAAAAATTGCTAGTCAACAACAAACAAAATAATCCACAACTATACTCTGTTTTTTAACCAAGAGGAGTAAATGTCCAGTGTTTTAGGTTTTAGCGCTGTCAATTGTTTATGGATTATTTTAAAGAAAAATACTTCAAATAAAAGTTGCGTATAATTAATTATTCTATAA
Organism: Ophonus ardosiacus; assembly: GCA_943142095.1. NCBI lineage: Eukaryota > Metazoa > Arthropoda > Insecta > Coleoptera > Carabidae > Ophonus > Ophonus ardosiacus. Next base: position 7,704,201 of record OW964823.1, on the reverse strand, counting down.
CTATTATTTGAAATTTTTCTCTAAAATGATCCATAAACAATTGACAGCGTTAAAACACTGCACATTTATTCCTCCTGGTTAAAAAACGGAGTATAGTAGATTTGTAAAAGAGACTAAATTCAGAATGATCTAATTCATTTTCTTTTCATCATTTGTAAACTATTAAAATATAACACATTTCACATCATATGCATATTAATACGTCATCATATTACTTTAATAAAATGAGGGAAAATTGTTTTATTTGTAAATAAGTTACATAGATTTTTTACGTATAATTTTTATAAATATATATCTATGTTAAATGCTATTAATAAATACTATAAGACAATATAAAAAAATTTAGATAAAAAAATGTCATTGTTATTGACCTTTAAGATTTATATTTGGAAAATCATTGTAAATAAATCAAAATTCTTTAATACCTACTTTTATTTCTTGTTATATTTTTTTTGTTATGTCCGGGTTTTTAAGGATACAATTTAGATTAATAGATTAACCATTTTTTGTTCCGAAGTAAAGAATGTCAAAAGAAATTTAAATTAAGTTCGTTTTTGTTAATCAACAATTTCTCTGCAATTTTTGTTTGAATTTTATTGATAAATATTATAACAAGTACCTATAAAATTTGTAATAATTGATAATGCGCATAATGTATGTAAATTTATTTTTTTCTATGTTTATTTCTTCTATAATACACTCAATTATATATTTCCATACTTGAATAGATTAATTTGCTTGATTGCGTATTCACAGTAATTTCCTACATATTTTCCAGAGAAATTTGAATATTTAAGTACCTAAATGGGGAGATTTTTTTCTGTAAATCACATACGTCACACTGCAATAATAGGTTAGTAAATATATTTTTCTAAATAAGACAATTTTTTCTTGTAACAAAGACCATCACGAGTACAATACCAGAAGGAAAAATGAATTTGAAACTCCGTATAGTAGATTAAATTGTGCCAAATACTCTCCAAATGGTGTTGTAATATAGTTATTTTCGTAACAAGTTATGAAAAATACCAAATATCATGCGAGTGTAAATTGAGCACGACGCGTAGCGGAGTGCAAGTCAATACACACGAGCTAAGATATTTGTATTTCATACAAGTAATGAACATTGTTTTTTAGACGAGCATAAATAAATTTTACTTTTTTTAAAACTGAAATTTAGGTTCAAACGTACTGACAGCTGACAAACGAATAATATATACATATCGCCAGAAAATAATGACTATTACGATATGAAATATATCGTAACACTAATGTCATAAGTTCAACTTTCAGTGTTAGGATACTACGTTGATATGTCATACTTATCACAATGGTCGTCTAAAAAAAATGTATAATAAACTACCACTGGAAATTAAAAACTGTAACATCTTAAATAATTTCAAAGCAAAACTTAAAAAAATGCTTCTCGATTGCTGTTTTTATAATATAAACGAATATTTTTTGTATAGTGATAATGTTTCGTAATTTACTTATTTGTATTATCTTATCTTTTCTAATATTATTGTGACTCTTCCTATAGAATGTACACATTTTCGTAAGGAATAAATAAATAAATATTATTATTATTATTATTATTATTATTGAATAAGGAAGTCATGATAATTACAAAAATATATCAAAATAGTATAGAAACAATTATTTATCATTATAATAATTATTGTGTTGACAAGGTATTTCCCAAAATGTGCTTCATTTTTTATTTTTAATTAAATGATTATACTTAAATATATGTCACACGATGATAATTTAAAATGTATTACACATTTTTTATATATTATTGAGAGAATTGTAGATAATTAATCTAAATTTTTTTATTTGTCACATGTAAGAGTTTTAATGAATGAAATAAAATATATTTTTAGAGAATATATAAATTGTATACTGTTTAAAAAATTAGCCGTAAATTTGCTTCCGGCGAAATCGAAAGTAGAATTCAAAATCTTTTCGTATCAGAAAGTAGTATTAACTTCGCCCTCACCTTTGTAATTTAAACCAGTGGCGGATCTATGGGGAGGCTAAAGAGGGTAATTAATGGGGAAGTTTAGCATGGTAAAAATTTTACATAACTTACTATTAAAATGATTGCTGCATTTATTTATAATTAATATTTTTTGGGTAAACTGTACGTCACAAGTCAGTTATGTGCAAACTCAGACAGAACGGTGAAATCGAACCACTTGAACGTAGGTCGTAACAAAGCGTAAAAGCGCTTCACTGGTAACCGCAACCGCGTGCGTCAGTGTATAAATCGACATACGTTGCGCCAAGCCTCTACCGACGTCATCACAGCTTAATATCTGCTTTTCCGGAAAATCTGGGCATTTTTGAAAAAAATAAAACATGTTACATTATTTTTCAAGTCATTTCCCATGGAATAAAAAAATTTAAAAAATCGCTAAACTTCCCCATTGAAATAGTTTTTTAAATATTGAAAAAAATGCAAAAAAAACTTTAGCATTCCTCAAGGAACGACGAGAAACATAATATTGCAGTTTAAAAATACCTGAAATATTAAGACGAACGTCAAAACACGACATTTTTCTATTATTAAGAAAAGGGGAACTAATTATAGATGATCGGTGAGTTTCTGTCTCAGATTTGTCTGTTAAGTATTAGACCGATCTTTAAAGACACTTTCCTGAGAATTATGATAATAATAAAGAAAATAGCGATTTGTTCCAATTTTTTCAATCATTATGTATATTTTTAAATGAGAAAATTGTAAATAAGTAATATAAAACATATTTTTTTATGTCGTGTATAATAAAGGAATAAAAATTGCAGAAAAACAGATGGAAACAAAAGATAATCTTTCATATAACATTTTAAGCCCGAGGAATTAACTGTTTTGCGATACTGAAACTTCGATTTCTAATATTTCCAAGTGGAAATGTATTTTCCTCTGTTTTTCGCAGTGAAATATTGCAATTTTATTTTTAAAGTACAACGAAATATGAAATGAAACGCACGAATAGAGATACCGGAAAAAGTATTATACAGTTTTATGAAATCATTCTGAATATTTTGCATATTTAAAACTTCAAAAACGTTCCGTATTTTGTAATATTTATAACTGTAGCAAAATTTCATGGTGCCAGTCGTCCTTTTTGAATTTAGAATCTATTTTTAAATTTTTATAATCGTTATTCATTGTTTAGTATGCATTTTAAAATTAAATTAAATTAGATATGGTTTCTAGACAATTGGTGTAAAAACTTGTCTAACGCAAATCTATTATGCAATGAATTTATTTGTTTTTTATATAATGTACAACAAAAAATATACAAAAGATATCGTACAATGCTGTATAACAAATATAAATTGAATACATAATTTACGAATGAATATTCTGTAATATTAAACGAAAATTGAAAGATAAAATTAATTACACAATTATTTTTATAACATGTAGTACCGTGAATGATATACTTAAGTATTTAATACTGAAGAGAAATTTGTGAAAAAAAAAAAACAGTTTGTAAAGACGAGCCCAAACTTATAACAGTTCGACCGATGTACATTTTCAACAAATAAATTATAAAACCATGTACAAATGGTGATTTTTTCGACTAGTTTAGAATATATTTTACACTTACAAAAACTGATTGTGTTATTCAAGTATTCCGCCATTGTAATTTACTAGTTTTAATTCTTTTATAATCAGAAAAATTGACTCTGTCGTGTCCAGCAATAAAACTATAAATACCGTAATTATGACAAAGCGTCATATCGCTTATTATTTTCTTTATAATTTTAGATAAAACAGACCATTATATTTGCGCCGCTCTTTTGGAATAAAGACATGCATCTTCTATTATTTCTACCTGTCCTGAATGCTCTGTACAGTAAAATTATCCTACTGTTCTTTTAACATAAATGCTATTTTCGTTTGAAATAATTTTTGGAACTACAGTTTTCATTCTCTTAAGAAATTATTTCAAACAAAAATAGCATTTATGTTAAAGGAACAGTAAGATTATTTTACTATAATTTACTATAGAGAGTATGTTTTCATTTCAACAGAGTGGCGCAAATAATAGCCCGTTGTCATCCAATATTATAATGCAAGCAGTGAGCGATATGCCGTTTTCTCATAATTACGATATTTATAGTTTTATTGCTGGACCAGACAGAATAATTTTTTCCGACTATAGGCATTGTATCCCTAAAGCCCTGCTCATTTTTCTTTGAGTATTATCTAGAGATGCATTCGGGCGGGCCGGGCCGGGCTTTGAGGTTTGGATCGACTCGGCCCGAAAATAAAAATTACCGGCCCGATTCGAAGATCGACTCGACAAAAAAATTAGCTAGCCCGGCTCGAAAATTGACTCGAAATCGGGCCGGGCTTCGGGCTGGGCCGGGCCAAAGCTCGAAATTGGGTGCATCCGGCATTCCTAATGTTGATTTTTATGTTAAGGCAAAATGTTTAACTTTTTTCGTGTCGAACTTATAAAACACCTCTACATTTTTATAACTTTCAACATTAGTTAACATAAGTAGTTGAAAGAGAGACCCTTCTAGTTTAAGTTTATTATAAAAATTACAGACCTACGAGTATTTAACACTTTGTTTACCAAAGAATTTAAACAACTTTTTCACAAATCTTATATAAAAAATAGAATTTTAATTTACATAAGGATTCTTTTTCTAAATTTGTTTCTGCTCAAAAATAGGACAAGAAACCATTATGGTAGGAACAAAAATCACTTTTATTTTAGTATACGAGTAATAACAATAATAATAGCATCATCACAATATAATTATTATTATGCTTTAATGAATAACCTTGAATTCTGGAAGTAAAATAATACATTTTTATTTATTAATATGTGAACTGAGTTGTTATTAAATCATTTTTATCCTTTTTAACTTCATCCATTTACGTTAAAATATTAAGGAAACTGTGCATTTGAATGAACTATAAGATTTTTCGGGCTGGCCCGAAAAGCTCGAATTTTCGGGCCGGGCTAAAATCAAAAGTCCGACTCGCCTCGATTTTTGAAAATGATTAGCCCGATTCGGCCCGATAAAAAATATCTTCGGCCCGGCTCGATGATCGACTCGAAATCGAGTGCATCTCTAGTATTATCCCATATGTGTTGCAAGATTTATTGTACGCAACTGGATTTTTACAAAGTTGTTTCTCTTTTTGTCGAAAGTAAAGGGTTTCGGTTCGGTAGAAGCAGCTAAATCTGTACTAAAGAATTTTTTTTAGCCGAAAGAATTTTCTAGATATTTTATAATTTGTTGAAAATATAAACCGGCTGAATTATTATGAGCATTATGAGCTCGCAAACCTTTAGTTGTGCAGGGAAGTGTAATCTTTTTCTTAAAATTCGTTAAATGGTATTTTTCTGGTTTCTGTAATTATCTATAAATAGCACAAACACTACGTTGTCATTATCTGTATTATCGTAACCATAAGAATTCTTTTCACATTAGCGTTAATTAATAGTATCTATTCTTTTATGAATGACACTGAATATGAGAAATACTAGTCATTCTTTCAATTAGGTTATCCTAATAGTGTATTAGATATTACGTTTTTATTATCATTTACGCATGATTCTATTATTAAAATAATAAAATAAATGAATGGATTTTTTCTTGTTTTGTCTTACCTGATTGGCACGTTGCTAGAGGCGCCATCTTCACCCCCACCACCTTGGAAGAGGAAAGCTAAAGGCCAGCTTATCCACGAAGTGTTTCTGTAAAAAAGATAGTCATTTTTTGTATTATTAATGCATTAAATTGAAATCATGTGCTTATGTGGGGTATATTGTATACGTAAATGAAGACGATGAAAACAAACAAGTTTTAAATAATATGTGATAAGATTTATACAAACGACTGTAGAAAATATATAATATTTAAAATAAATAGGACTTCATTCATGTAAAATATTTATTTCTTTTTGTCAGCGTTTCGGAATACACTTATTCCTTCATCAGGACAACTGAAATATAATTATATAATACAATAATCAATTACATATATGATAATTAAAATACTTACAAAAAATTAAAACAGGAAACGGAAAAATAAGGTAATGGTCATAAAGGAAAGGGAAATATAATTATTTTAAAATGTTTGTAAATGACATTAAATTATGTATCGATGGCAACAACAAAATATTAAAAAAAAAATCTGTTGTGGCCAGCACAAGACCTCTTGCCATTTCCATATTAGGCTATATAAGTATTTATTGCACTTCCCTTTCAAACCGTCGTTTTATAACAAAAAAATACAGAACTTTATCCAAATATTGTTTTTTATTGTATTTAACATGTCTTCTGCACACATATAATTCTAATTATATCTATTTTTCATTGTATGAGGAAGTTTCAAAATGTCAGAGATTCTTCCAATTCATTAACCAAATTGGCGGTATTTCTGATGGATATATGCAATTGAACCTATAATTTCAAATATTTAATTAATAAAACAATAAGAAAGATACTTCCCAGAAAAATGTCATTAAAACTGTTGATATTTGACACTGACGTGTGTCATTTAAAAACTATGTTATAAACATTGGAATTTGTCAACTGGTTTCCTTAGTGCCTTGGCCTCTGCGATTAAATTACTCTATATATTATAGTGTCTTTATCTCTAAATCTATACAAGATATAATAAAAAATTTAAATGTATTAGATGGAGAATTTTATGTTCTTCAATATTTAATAACAAAACTTTCCAAAAAATTATATTTAGAAGAATTTTTCTAAGAAACTACTACTTCCGGTTGTTCAATTGTTACCAAAACCTTTTCAGCTCTTCCCAGGAATGTCAGATTGAGGAATTCATAGGTAAACAGGTCTTATGTCTTATAGTTTTTGAGGAATCGTCCGTCCAGCATCCAGCCATGCACACACACACATCCACACACACACACACACACACACACACACACACACACACACACACACACACACACACACACACACACAGAGAGAGAGAGAGAGAGAGACATAATTTTAAAAATGTTATAATCGGATTCTAGGGAGCTTAAATCGTGCTTATTCACTAAAATCTGGATATGCGAATTTTAGCATGAATCCAATACCTCTCTTAGCGAGAGGCAAAAATTGAGTGGAATACGAATACCCCATAGAATAATAATGAGACACGTTTCTGTTTTCATAGCCTACTCCGAATTAGGATTTTTTCTGAATTATTTCTGTATTATTATTAGAAATCCAGAATCCAGCTTCTGTAATTTCTTGTGTTTGACAATTACTGTCTGGCATATCTATATCTTAAGAAGTGAAAGTATTTAGGTTGAATTTGCTCCAGTGTTTATACCTCATGCGTCATCAGGACATGCACATGCAACCGTGGGCGTGCCGGGAATCGCGTGTATTATATAATTGCAATGCGTGCATAGCAAGAACTTTTAACTTGTTGATATGCACGGTAAAGTACCTGTGGATTAGGTGTTAGATTTTTATTAATGTATAATGGGGGATTACGGCTCAATCGAATTAAAGGAAAACAGTAAAAAAATACGAATGTATATGCTGAATAACGAATATTAATAAAAAAATGAAATGGTATAATTGAGATATTTCGGAAATAAAGGGTAGGATAAAAAAAAACTCAAACATAATTTGTTCAGTTATATTTATTGCAGTATTTAGAAACGAATTATGTACATCGAAATATGTAAAACTGTTCAAATAAAATATATGGTAGGATTATGAAATAATCCTCGTATCTGATAGTTTATCAAAATTTTGTTTGGAAATTTGGATACCAAAAGTAGATAAAACATATAGGATGCATTCATCCTAACTTAATGGAAAAGAATTAAATCTTTTCTCTTAGTCATGAGTACGCTCGGAGTTCTGGATTCGAGTCCCGAAAAGGTATGGGTGTTTGCATATGTGATCCCACTCTGTAATTGGGATTTAATCCTGTTGACGGGTTTTAAAAAATAAAATAAGTAATATCGAAGGCACTTGAATGTAGGGTTATAAGGTTTGTCACTGCTTCCCAAACTTTTGTATTTCCGCCCTCGTGATTCTATTTAGAAAGTCATCTCCACTGCTTTTCTACATCTGTTTGTACAAGGTTTGTACCTTAAATGGTGATATTTCTCCATCTGAAAATGGAGGGCTTCTTGTAGGTCAATTCTGAACATTCATCACCGTAACTTCGTAAATCTGTAGGTTACGATATATCTGTAACTACAGTACAATATACAGATTTGGCAATTCTGAACACATCTGTAATGAGCCGAGTTACAGACATATTTACGATCACGTAACGTTTTGAAACGTGTAACTAACCTGACAAATATTTTGTACTCATTCTGATAACCCGGTTCCCTAGGTTCGCGATCAGACACTCTGGCACGCGGCCACGGGGTTCGACCCCGACCGACGCCAAATATTTCTAATTTTTGATGGCACAAAAGTGACCCCTGTGGTGCACTCTCCACGCCCGTGAGGTGACGTCTGGTAAGCGCCCGCACGGTACAAATATGTTATCATCATTACCGATATCTGCGATAAAGCAGATTGTGGCACACTCACACTCAGAAATGGGTAATATGCCGTGATGATATATTTATTTTTCTACAGTCACTATAGAAAGTAGCCATTTGCGCTCTCTTTTGTCAACGCAAAATGTCACTTTGCCGCTCATGCGCGACAAAGTAGAAAAAACGCTCGCTGTCCAAATTTCTAACTATACAATGTTGAGAAATGTCATTTGTCTACATTCTTAATGAAAATGTTTAGTTAGGAACTAATGGCACTGTAATTACACATTTATAACGTTCACAAGTCAATTTGACATATGTTCTGTCGGTATTTAACATAACCTAACAAAATGCCACACTGCTGTGAAAATGAAATAGGGCATTCATTTACAAAAACGAAAGTATAAAATGCTTAGATTAGATTGAATAAAAACTCAAGAAGAATGGAAAATAACGATAAAATAAAATTAAATATAAAATAAATTGTGTGAACAGTTATGTTTAGTAATAGGAATGATTGTACACAGATGGCGGTAGGATAGTTGCGAGTCGTACTGACATCTGATCTCTAGTTAACTATTTATTTTGATTACAATAAAGTTATTAGTTATTTCGTTACTTAAATAATTGCGAGAAGTCAGTCAATGCACATACATGTCTATATAATCACAAATTCCTTGAAATATTTATTAATTTTTTCAGTGTGACAGGCGTGACAACTAACCACACATTTTGCTACAAAAACTCATCAAATCATCACAAATCCTTGCTTCCACGCTCTAATTTTTTTTTTTTTTTTTTTATGGAATAGATGGCTAATGTAACGATATAATCATTTAAAAGCTTTTTTAAGTTTAAACTGTATCTTTTGTATTAGCCAATCGTTATTTATTGAGCAGTACTGTAAGTATAAAGTGTACATTTTATTATTTTTTATGGTGGAGGACCCCATTGTGGCGACTGTAGAAAAAATCTTGTGTGTGTTTCGAGCGCAGATGGACATTGTCGATTTCGAGAACTAACACTGCACATGTAAAAGTTAACTCATACATTTGTGTTGGTTAAGGAATCCAGTAGTTAACTAAATATAAAAAATATAACCAAAAACTGTAAAACACATTCTAATTTCTAACTATTAATTAACAACATTACTTTATGACTTAATCGGCGGTTGAAATACCGGGCCTAAGTGTTTACAGATTTTCTGTAAGCTTCAGATGTATTCAGAATTGCAATTTTAATCGTAAACTTTTACAGGCCTTACGGATCTTACAGAATCTCTCAGAATTGACCTGTTAAACTATTTTGTTCTGGACTTCTTGTTGTACGGTTTAAATTTTGATGACCTCTTAAACATTTTTTGCGAAAGAGGCAAGGGTATTTTGTAGTAATTTCCAACTTTACTTACGTTGGCTGTTTGATGGTGACCTGGTTCTCCGGGGTGAGCGCCGATGTTTCTGTTTGGTGCCGTCGGGTTGCCTGCAGCGTCTTGGCTATAGTGGGGTTGTAGATCTTGGGGTCGCTCACCATCCGCACGAAGAATGACCGCTTGTGCGCCAAAGTCTCCTTCTTCTTTCGCTCCAGAATCTCGAACACTTCGTCTGTGAGTTCCTGCTATAGATAAACTTATAATTAAGCTGGTGTCACATCTCTATTGTAACAAGGCAATGCTAGAGGTGACATGTCATATGTTACAGGGAATCATCGACCTTTAAACTAATGGACCAAGTGTTTCCTATTCTTTTATTGTTAGAATAATGCTCCAACATAAAAGGATAGAAATATATATTCTGTCCTTCGACAATACGGAAGTTCTCAGTTAAAGTATACTGCGCATGCGTTCGTACTCATTGTACATATTTTTCAGCCATATGTAAACGCTCTTTATCACTAAATAGTTGTCAAAATCTATTTGACGTTTCGTGACTGTGTATTATTTTACTTTTTTGGAGAACATTTACAATTATTTTTGTCAACATATACGAATATGTGTTGTGAGGTGCATATGCGACAAAATAATGGGGAAACGGTGTATTTTGTGCAGTCAGCAGTACGTACGCCGTTTAGCTGTGTCATTTCATATGTAAGTTCTTATTAATTATTACTTGTTCCCTATAATATAATATGTGTATATAATATATTGTATTAAAAATATATACTGAAAGTAATTATGCACAAAAAAATTAAATATATACTCTTAGCGATTATCCACCAAGTATAACAAGTTAGGGACAAATCAAATTTTTATTTTGCCGCGTTTTCTTAACTTCCGTACTGTTGAAGGATAGAGATACTGTGTCTGCACCGTTATGGCGGGACAAGCGTTTTGCTCATACGCTGCGTCTATTAGTTTAAAGGTCGATGCAGGGAATACTCATGTTAGTTGACATATTGGTTAGTCGCAGTAAATATGTTTTATTTTAGGTTGCTATAGTATTTCAGGTTATTTTGAATCGACAAAAAAAATCTTAGTCGTCATATAATTGAAACAAATCATTTATTGTTATATATTTGTCTCGGAATTCTAACATTTTTGACAAGATGGATACAGTCAACTTCGTCCACATTATTTACTATGTTAATGTCGTCAAAATTAAAGAAATCCGGTAAATCCATATCGAATATTATTGAAACGAATACGAGCATAAACACTGATGAACACAATGACAGCTTTGACATTTGACAGCCGATATTTTATTTTGAATCGCTAAATTTAAAATTGACTAATCATAGAGCAGCATTACGCTGTTGCCAATGTGTAATTTGTGACATCAGTTAAGTTCGCATTTACATTTTTTGTTGGTACAACTAGAGATGCATTCGGGCCGGGTCGGACCGGGCTTTGAGGTTGGATCGACTCGGCCCGAAAATAAAAATTGCCGGCCCGATTTATAGATCGACTTGATACAAAATTAGTTAGCCCGTTTCGAAAATTGACCCGAAATCGGGCCGGGCTGCGGGCCGGGCCGGGCCTAAGCTCGAAATTGAGTGCATCCGGCATTCCTAATTTTAATTTTTATGTGAGGCGAAAACTTTTTTCGTGTCAAACTTAAAAAAAAAACCTCTATATCCTTATAACGTTCCACATTAGTTAACAGAAGTAATTCAAAAAAGACACTTCTAGTGTAAGTTTGTTATAAAAATTACAGACCTATCCGTATTTGACACTTTGTTTACCAAAGGCGTTCGAAAATTGAAACAACTATTCATAAATCTTGCATGATATTTGTTAATGCACGTATATTACTAAAAACCAGTTCAAAATTATCTTTAGATAATTCATATATTTACTTATAAGTAAATATATGAATGGATATTTCCTTAAAAATTAATAGACTACTTTTTTATAAACTTATGAGTCATTTACTAATTTATGTAAATTGTTTTACTACTGTACTTTACATACATTAGTTTAATATATATTTACTTGTCATGAAAATATCTACTTAATTAAGTAAAAAAATTCTAAGTGCATTTTTATTGTCACTATGCATTTTGACTAATAATAATTTATTAATATTAAATTTAGTATATAAATAGATATTGGAAAATTAATTTAAATATTTTTCTGCATACTTAATTAGATGCAGCGGTCAATATTTATTTAATTTTCGATTAAAATTTAATAACTTCAATTAATTAAATAAATATAGAATATTTATTAATAAATGAAAAGTTTTAATAATTACCTGATCTTTTTCATTAACTTGTGTTTCCAGAAGTTCTGTAGCGAAGTCGGTTATAACGTCCCAAGCGTATTCTGTAATAAATAGAAAAGAAATTAGTTATTTACCAGTATATATTTATGCAAAAAGTTTGTATTTATTGCACAAGGTCTGTATGTTAATATTCATATGAAGTTATACCGTTGAAAAGAGAATTTTTATACTTTTCAACGATGTCTAGCTTATCTATTCGAATTTGGTATGAACCTGACTCATAATTTACAAGCCCAAACTCATAAAAGTTCGGCCTGTTTAAATTTTCAACAAGTAGGGCTGTTGTACGAATTTTTTTTATCACTTCTAAGTATTAAATTTTAAAAGATATTGTTCTTTAAACTAGTCGAAAGAAATTTGTAGAAATTTCTCACCATTTGCGTTTTATAATTTGTTTGTTGCAATCTTACTCGAGAGCCGATGTACCCAATAAATTGGTGGTGGGAGAAATCGTCTGTTTTTTTTTTTGTGATTGTTATGGAATATGAAAAGTACAATATGGAATTTACTGTTGAAGCGAATGGTATATTGTATTTATATTTGTACGAATTTTATGGTTTTTATCAATGTAAATATATACGAGCCCTAACAACATAAGGTTACGATACTAACTTTTGTAATTAATAGTCTCTATATGTACTAAAAATCGTTAATGATTAATTTTTATTAATGATTTGGAAATACACAATTTCAGGCTACATACAACAATCAATAGTTATACTAATTTTTAAAACATATAATTTTTACAAAGGGAAAATGAAAAACCCACCAAAAAACATTGGCTACTTAATGTTCGGACGACTGTGATTTGTTAATTTATTGTAATCAAAGTTGCCATGATTATATAACAGATTTGATGTTTATCAATCTTGTAAGTGTTGATTTATGATTATACGCGATTTGTGCTGTTAAAAATGAGCCGTGGCAAGGCTACTTCAAGGAACATTCGTAAACTTGTAGTGAAACACTACCATGAAGGAAAAAGCATGAGTATAATGGAAAAGATTTGCAGTTGGTGAAATCCACGGTAGCAGATATTATTAAATGTTATGGCGAAACAGGTGGCTACGAAATTCGAGGAAAAAGTACCGGACAACTAAAGAAGCTGACACCTAGATTGAGGCGGTAACTTGTGAAAATTTGTAAGAGTCACCGAAGAGCCAATCTAAGAGAGGTAACGGTTCTCTTTACTACAGAAACCGATGTACAAATTTCGCAAGAGTGTTGTAGGCAGTGGATTCACAAGTCAGTATAAAAACGTATTGTCTATCTGAGTTTACTTTAATTTTGTATTATGTTCTTATAGGCGAAAGAAAAACAGCTGTTAACGAAAGTACAGATGAAAAACTTTCTACGTTGGGCAAGTCTAAATTGCACTGGACAGTAGACGACTGGTCCAAAGTCGTATTTAGCGACGAATCCAAATTCAATATCTCTGTAGGTGACTGTAGAAAACGAATTATTCGGGGTAAAACGGAAGCTTTTCATAAAAACTGTGTCAAAAGGACTGTGAAATTTCCAAAGGAGGTGATGATTTGGGGGTGTATGTCTGGAAATGGCGTAGGAAAGATGGAAATAATAGATGAACTAGTTAATGCCATTAAATATCAACAAATTCTGACGAATAGCCTTATTCCTAGTGTAAAAGAGTTCTATCCCGACCGAAACTTCATCTTTCAGCAGGATGGAGCATCATGCCACACGGCAAAATCAACAAAAAAAAAAAAAAATTGTTTTTGAAGACCACGACATGAGAGTTCTAGAATGCCCTTCAAGCAGACCAGATCTCAATATTATTGAAACTTTGTGGCACCGAATTAAACTGTCCTTAAGAAATAATCCTCAAAGAACGATAAATGATTTAAAGACAAAACTACAAGAAATTTGGGATTCTTTTACACCAGATTATTGCAGATACCTGCTGGCATCCACGCCAGCCAGAATACAAGCTGTTATAAAGGCGAAAGGTGATGCGACGTCGTTCTAACTCTTGTAAAATCAGTACTCGTCCGAACATTAAGTTGTCACTATAATTTCTTTATTTTTTAATTTGTTAGGTTCTCAGCATTTTGTGTTAAAACAAAATCCATATTTTTGGCAAAATATGGTCTTTCATTGTGTAACAAAACTAAATATTTCAATATTAAATCTAATTTGTCAATCTCAAATGAAACATCAATAAACATTTGTGAAAACTGGTATCGTCCGAACCTTATGTTGTTAGGGCTCTTATAATATATATCAAAGTTGGTCAGAAAGGAAGAATCTAAAGAATTTAACAATTTCCGGAATATAAACAACCTAACTTCCATATTTCAATTAAGCAGCTATACAATTATATCAACAATTATTACCATAGAAATTATTCGCCAAATAAAGTTATTAAGAGGTGGATATCCCAACCTTAATATTGTACAATATTTTATTTATAAATTAATTGAAATGTTTTTTTTTTTCTAAAATTTTGTTTTAATTTTGTCGGATGTTCACTAAAGTGTGTTTTATAAAAGAAAGTTTGAAAATTACGTTCTGACTAATATTTTGCTTAGACAATACATCTCATCTACCTAATATGTAGGCCGCTCCTTTTTTGCACTAACGGATCTTGTAAGAAAAATATCACTAAACATTGTTTTCTTAACTGTAAAGATGTGGGCGGACGATTTAAAATACATAAATTGCCTCGTGTCATTGTTTACATTTTATCTGATTCTATTTCCACATTCAAATTCACCATAGCAAAGAAGGCTGTTCAAATTGGTATAAATGTTTTAATTATTCATAAGAAATAAATATAAATTATCATTATCACGTCTTATTGCCCATTTCCGGCTGTTCCAATTTTCCAAATAAATAATTGTTTTACTTTATTATTATGCAAAATGAAAAAGATTTTTAAATGTCAGTGTGGCGCATCGGTTAGCACAACTGCCTCTGAAATTTTAGATTGGGGTTCGACTCCCCTTTAGGGTAATTATTTATTTTTACATAAAAATTGTTGAACTTATTGATGATGTTATATGGAAGCGTGGATCGCGCTTACGGGCTCTCGAAGTTGGCGTGTAGTGAGTACCACATTGGTCACTTTAGTGTTATTTGAAAATTTGAAATAATGTTGAACAACACAGACGTAATTAGGTCTTGAAGGAGAATTTGATTTGTTTGTTTGGAAGCGAATGGACTGTTTTGTTTACAAATCGAGAATAGTTTACGCATTATTGCATAAAGTTCTTGGAATATATTATTCATCCTTTTCCTCATTTTACAATTATGTGAAACATTTGGGTGGCCATCTTAGATGTGCTTTTGTTTTATCAAAGATGCTCATATGCAACTAGATAGTAACAAAAAAACTGGTTTTGATTGAAATTTATTTTTTAATAACGTCAGAATTTGTTGAAAATCTAGAAAAGTGTTTCATATAAAAAAGTTAGATATATTTCCTGCATTAGGACAAAAAAAAAAAACAGTATTTTATGCTCAATAATTCAATGTATTATGCATCCCTTAAAATTTAAAGGACAAATAATATTTGAATATTTATGACATATTTTATTGTAAATTTCAATACTTAAAATAAAAATAACTATTATAATATTATGCAGACATTAATTTTAAACTCAAATAAACAAACTAAACCAATTGTTTATTTTTCTATTAATGTAAATATCGTAAAACAGGAAATATATAGTACGCAATTATAGGGAACGATTTAATTTTAACTGGCCAACTAATGCTAATTCGTAACGTTGAAAACTGTATTTATAGTACAAAATTCTAGAAAAATCTTCTACAGACATTGATTTGAAACGGTCATTCTTGAATTGATCACTCTGTTATTTTTATTACATGATTCACTGATAAATTAAATTTTGGCTAAACGATTCTTTATTTGCAAATTAAATGGGTATTAAAAAACTTCTGACCCATATAAGTTTACTATTTCAATTTTTAATAGTTATTTTCAGCCAGTACAGGGATCAGGACTTATAAAAAATTATAGCAATCGCGGGTTAAGTTGACACTAGACCTGTGCATCCTAGCCTACCTGAAAACATCGACTGAAATTTCTTTGGCTTGTGAATGATTCGCCTTCCGCTTAAAACTAATGTTAGATGATGTTGGAGTGCGTTCCTTGTTATAATATCATATAACAATTATTAATAAATTGGTTTCAATGATTGTGGACATTCAGCTAAACGTCACTATACGGAACCCCCCTACTATTACATTTCGACTCGTCCATGTACCGGTTTGAGGTTCTGTCCTCACAAGGTTAGGGTCAACTTAACCTGCGGCAGCTATAATAGCATATTTCTGATATCATTTTGGGTATAAAATGTCATATGAACATAGGTCCTATTCCTTTTGATCCTGGAATTATAAGGGATTAAAGTTCCATAAGTAGCAGTTTTTATAGCATTATATCATTTATGCATTTTTATTTCAATAATTTTATTTCTAAAAATTCACACAGTTGTTCAAATGCTCTAAAAATGCGTATACTTACGTAACATTCTCTTTACAATCAATTAATATTACTACCAAGTTTATATATCTTCCCATTTTTGAAATATTGCCCCAAAAGTCAATATACCCCATATTTAGATAAAAACTTCAAAATTTTCAAAAATCTAATTTTTATGTATCTAGATACTTCTCAATGCGCTAATTCCAAATTTTGAAACCGCAGGTCGATATCTCGTTTCGTTCTCGAGATATTTAGATTTAAAGTTTTGCTCAAAACTGCCCATTTTTGGGTATTAACCTAAAAATGGGTCGAGATATGAATTGGGCGACATCATCATTCGATTCTACGGACAAAAATACATAAGTATACCAATTTTCATAATTTTTGTCCAACCGGTTTATTTTTTATGAATAAAAGCTTGAAAACCCCTCAAAATGGCCAAAATCTGAAAAAATCGTAAGGGGTACACCTTAGATTTTTACGATTTTTGGCCATTTTCAGTTATTTTGCTTCAGAGATTGTATACGATGTTCAAAAATTCTGAAAATTGGTGTACTTATGTAATTTTGCCCGTAGAGTCGAATGGTGTTGTCGCCAAATTCATATCTCGACCCATTTTTGGGTTATTACCCAAAAATGGGCAGTATTGAACAAAACTTTGAATCTAAATATCTCGAGAACGAAAAGAGATATCGATCTGCGGTTTCAAAATTTGGAATCAGCGCATTGAGAAGTATCTAAATACATAAAAATTAGATTTTTCAAAATTTTGAAGTTTTTATTTAAATGTGGGGTATATTGACTTTTGGGGCAATGATCAAAAATGGGTAGAGATATAAACTTGGTAGTAATATTATTTGATTTTAAAGAGAATGTTACGTAAGTGTACGCATTTTTAAAGTATTTATATAGGAGTATAAGTACATAATGTATATTCATGTGATAATTTTATTGGATTTATAGAATTTTTTCCAAGGAACTTTCTGTATGGAATTTGTAAAAAATTGTATAATGTTCGTGTTACAATTTTACTGGATATATAGAATCTTTTTCAATGAACTTTTGGTATGGGATTTGTATAAAATACATCAAATTAACGGAAGGTCTTGTGTTGGCGACGACAGATTTTTTTATATAAAAAATTGTTGAACTAATTGGAATAATTACCCTAATAGGGAATCGAATCTCAATCTGAAATTTCAGATGCAAGTGTGCTAACTAATGCGCTACGCTGACATTTGAAAATCTTTTCATAAAAAGTGAAACAAGTCTTTATTTAAAAATTTTATAAAATTTTGAAACCGGATCTTAAACTCCAACCATTTGCAAATCGTTCTATGAACAAAGCTTGTTTGAATGTTAATAATTTGTAAGAAAACTTACCTATATCTTCGTCGGTTGCATTTTGAGCAACTACACAAAATCTGATGATATACCTGTCGTTTGCATGTGCTGGCACCATGTGCAGTTTTCCAGAAGCGTTGATGTTACTCAGTAACTTTTCATTTAATTTGTCCGTTCCTTTTAATCGGAAACACACGAGGGCTAGCTTTAACAAAAACCAACAATTATTGGCTATTAAAAATACAAATATTTATTCTTTATTTCACATAATATTAACTGACAATGTTCTCAAAATTTCTGTTTAGAAATAATTATCGTTTTTCTCACATATCTCTGTTTAGTCTAGATGTCAACCGCTTAGACATTTCGTCGGATTTCTGGTAAAAAGACTTAACCGCCTTTTGAGATAAACAGGAAAAACTTGTTTTTATTTACAATATTGATTTATTTAACAAGATATTGTGTTATATCGATGAGATTAATATTTTATACATTTTTCAACATACTTTCGCAACATTTTGAAGCATATATCATGAAATATTTAATAAAAATGTTTTTTTTTTTTGTTCAATATAGCTTAATACCTAAATTTTTAATATTTATATAGTTGTGAACACCAGATTAATAAATAATATCAAAATAAATTAACTTTTGTGGAACACAACTCGTTAACATCTCCCATTACATTAACAAAGAATGGCGTTTAAGACATTTCTATAAAATTTCTGTGCGCATCAAATAGTGTCAGATGGCGTTTACGAAACTTTAGAATGAATTACCTTCTAACATAAATTTTTTGGCGCTCAGATATTGTGTTTAGAGCATGCGTCGTGAAGAGACGTATCCGTTTATGTGCATAACTCATTTTATCATTTTTTGGCGGTTAAGTCTTTTTACCAGAAATCCGACGATTTACAGCCCGGTTCACAAAAAAGTTTAAGCTAATCCTAGTAGTAAAAACTTATTAAAAATTACCTTGACTTCATTGCAGACCTCAAACCTCGAATCCTTGATCACAAGTTGTTCAAACTTCTTCGCCAATTTTATATGATGCCTTATATAATTCTGCAGTCCAGAAATACCATAACTTCTCATCACAAACCACAATTTCAAACTTCTAAATCTTCTACTTAACGGTACTCCCCAATGTCTATAATCAATCGTCGAATTCGAGTACCCGTGTTGTAGATACAACGGATCAACAACAAGAGCCGACGTCAATCGTATCCTGTCCCTAACCCACAGAGTCGAACAGTCGAAATTCACCAACAACCACTTGTTGGAGTTGGTGTTGAAGGAATCGGCGTATTCGATACCGGAGAGTAACGGTTTTAGTTCTGGGCAGATGAATGCGTTGCCAGCGTAAGCACCATCTACATGCAGCCAAACGCTGGGAAATCGTTGGCAAATTGGACCAATTTCTTGAAGGTTGTCAAATGCGCAACATGATGTAGTGCCTAAAGTGGTGGACACGAAGAAAGGGATTAGGCCGGTTGATTCGTCTTCTTCCATTGCCTGAAAAAAAAAAAAAAAAAAATTAAAATGTATATATCTTGCTGCTCCTTCTATAAAACATTTTGTAAAATCACGAACATCTTGCTAAGCTTGTATATTTTTTTAATCCTTGATTATATAAAGGGTAGATTAAATGTACTTCCACAATAAATTTATTTAAATTAACAAACAAATCAATGTCGACGTCATTTAACGAAGCAAATTTTATTTACTTACTTTGGAATTAAATTTATCTGTCTTTTATAAAACTGACCGTAAATATAATAGCATAACCTAACAATGGCAATATGATCATTCGGTTCTATGGGCAAAATTACATAACTTTGGTTACAATGGGGTATTCCTGCATATTTTTTTTTTTAATTTTTTCTCCGAAAGTCCAGCTTTTTACCTCCCGCTACCCTTGGTCAGGGAGGTATAGGGATCATGCTAAAAATCACATATCGAGATTTTAATAAATGACCACGTTTTAAGGTCCCTAGAATCCAATTTTAATAGTTTCACGATGATGTTTGTATGTGTGTATGTATGTGTGTGTGTGTGTGTGTGTATGGATTTTGTTGTCGCTCTAACTCAAATAATATCATTCAGAAAAGTCTGAAACCTTGTATTTCTTCCCTATTCTAATAAGAAAAGAAGCCATTAGATTTTGGTGTAAATCGGATAACCGGAAATGGCACTTTATCTGAAGCTCATAATGGTTTTTCTTCAAAAAAATACTATTAAATGCCATTTTTCGCATTTTGTCATTATGAAAATTAAAGATTATTGAATTTTCTACAGGAATACATTAATACTTTTTCTATATATTTTACAGATCAATTTAAAAATATTTTTTTTATGAGTCCCGAAGCCTAAGGTAAACACAATTCCTTTGTTACACAGTTCATAGTTCAAATGAATGTAACTGTCAGTAAATGTCACTGTCAAAAAACTAATCACTTCAAATTAATAATAGTTACATTTTAAAAAGCAAAAAGCAAATAGTAAATAAAGCAATAGTTTTATGCAATGAAACAGTTTGCAGCGTTAGTAAATACGTAGGTATGTATTTAAATTAATAAAAATTAAATAGCGGGAGGTTTTGTGTTGGCCACATCAGATTTTTTTTTTATTTTTCTTCGAAAGTACTGCTTTTTACTTCCCGCTACCCTTGGTCAGGGAAGTATAGGGATCATGCTAAAAATCACATATCGAGATTTTAATAAATGACCACGTTTTAAGGTCCCTAGAATCCATTTTTAACATTTTCACCATGATGTCTGTATGTATGTATGTATGTATGTATGTATGTATGTATGTATGTATGTATGTATGTATGTATGTATGTATGTACCTATGTATGTATGTGTGTGTGTGTGTGTGTGTGTGTGTGTGTGTGTGTGTGTGTATGTGTATGTGTATGAATTTTGTCTTCGCTCTAACTCAAATACTATCATTCAGAAAATTCTGAAACCTTGTATATCTACCCTGTTTTAATATGGAAAGAAACCATTAGATTTTGGTGTACATCGGATAACCGGAAATGACGCTTTACCTGAAGCTCATAATGGTTTTTCTTCAAAAAATACCATTAAATGCCATTTTTTCTTATTTTATGTCATTATGGAAATTAAAGATTATTGAATTTTCTACAAGAATACATTAATACTTTTTCTATATATTTTACAGATAAATTTAAAAATAATTTTTTTATTAATTCTGAAGCCTAAGATAAACACAATTCCTTTGTTAAACAGTTCATATTTCAAATGAATGTAACTGACAGGTAGATATCACTGTCAAAAAATAATCACTTCAAATTAATAATAGTGACATTTCCAAAAGAAAATAGTAAATAAAACAATAGTTATATGCAATGGAACATAATATGGTTTGCAGCATTGGTAAAGACGTAGGTATATATTTAAATTAATAAAAATTAAATAGCGAGAAATGGATGATCAATGATTTAAAATGGGGTCTATATTGCTTCAAACCAGAAATTCAGCAGATATCTAAATATTAACCGGTTTCAGTAAAATTAATCACTAAAAAATTCAGAATTTTTTTCAAAAAAACTTTATGGTAGGGACAATAATTTAAAAGTTTTTTTTTATCCCTGTGTCACGGATTCTAGCGATATGCCTGCAGATCATAATCATACCAGCTTATTTAAAAAGTATTAAAAATAATTTTTTTCTTACCGCCATAAGGGTGGAGCCTCTCAGGCTTCCTTTCTCGTCGGGTTCCAAGATCCTCAACTTGACAAAACATATCATCGCAGCTTTCTCCACACATGAATGAGCTTCTTTCGAACAGTAGGCCATGAGTTTCGACAGGAGTAGCCCTTCTTCAACGAAGGGATGTTGTTGTTTTAGCCTTTTAATAGATTGAGCTCTTGCAGCTAACATTGTAACTAATATACATTCACTCGCAGAGGTCTAAAAGATTTGAAAATTAAAAAAGAAAAGGGTAAAAAAAGCGAGAATTACTTGTATCACTCCTCCACCTTTACTGCCATCTTTAAGGGTGAGAAATTGGTCTGGGAGGCCTATTGCTTTACCTATCAGGAGAAGAATATTAAGGGATGAGCTATTGTTATTATTGGAATTATTTGACAAAGCAACCCCTACAAAATTTTATAGACAAAAACTGGAAAGCTTAACATAAAACGATAAAATACCCCTCATGGACATACGACAAAAATTGCTTTTAATCCATCTAATTATAGAGTAATGCCTGTTTTACATTTATCTATTTTTCAGTCATATTTAAGAACTTGGCCAAGCCTAATAAATTGAACTTAAAATTCTACAATAAATTCACCAATTTCTATCCAATTGTTTACATTTATATATTTTCCTTCCTTACCTAAAGGTTACGGAAGGTATTGTCTTCAAAAAATTTGGTGGTGAGTTTTTAGTTTTGAGGTCCCTAGAATACGATTTTACTAGTTTTACGATTATTCAGTATGTATATGTAACAAAAATTTCTCCTTCGATAACTTCAACACTACAATTCTAAAAATTATAATCCTTTCGCAATCATCTTTATATCCATATGAAGAACTGATTAAATTTTGGTTATAATTGTTCAACTGGATGTACTTGAAAAACGCAGTTAAATATAATTTTTTGACATTTTATATTATTATGAATATGAAAGAATGTTGTATTTTCTATACGGTTTGATCACACATTTTCCTTCGTATTCAATAGATGTCAAGTTAAAGAATTATGAATATACATATTAACTTTCACAAATCAGCCAGCTATGCTATAACCATGAAAACTGCTGTTATATTCAATTTACATAGTATATGTACGTGATATAATTTTATTGGACATATAATACATAAAATCGTATTTAAGGAATTTTCGGTATGGTATTTGTACAAAACCATAAGTATATTATGTTTGTGTTATATTTTTATCTTTTCAAGGAACTTTCGGTATGGGATTTATATAAAATACATATAATTTAATTTATATATTGGTCCGTTATTAAAATTACTAGAACGCAGTAAAAAATTGAAGGAAAATATACATGCTCTATTTTCAGCTTAATTGACATAAAATTGACCGAAAAATGGGCTACTTGCGTGGTACTGAAAATCCGATTTCTATCACTATATACGTAATGTTATTTTGAAAACATATATAAAAATATTCAATTATTTTTTTTTCTGGCTCATTAATAAAAATTTTGTCAAAAGAAAAAATATGTGTAGCATTTTTTACCCTCCTCTTCAAAAATATTAAATAAAAAACTGGTACGCAAGTAGCCCATTGAAAAGTGTAATGCAAATGTTTTTTAAGATCAATTTCGAGTACCTGGCCAAGTTCTTAAAATTGTTGCTAAAATTGACAAATATAAAACAGGCTTTGAAATAATAAAAATTATGAAATCGTAGAATTCGAGTTAAAAATTCTGTGTCGTCACTTTTACAAAATAATACGAGGGTCACGCTAGAAGTATTGAGAATAAGACACATTTTTGTGTAAAATATTTTGTTAGGGTTTTTTGCCACTGGTTTTTATTGAGAATTTGTAAAGTTTTTACATACCTAACCAATCTAATACTATTGTTTCTAATTCAGTTAGAGCTGGACTCGCTGCCTGTAAAATAAATTAATAGTACATTACTGACCTAGATGAAAAATGTATCATTGTGCTTCGCGCCTTGGTTAGCTATAATAGCCCGAGACATAATGAAAATTTTCACCGACGAATTGTGCACTATTTTATTCACAATCGGAAATTAGTAATGAATAATTGATATTTAAATATATAATTTATCTCATGAACTGTCAGTTTTATTTCTAACCTTAAATTTTTATTTCACATTTATCTATACTTATTTATATTAGGCATTTACGAAAATTCTACCGGTAGATACCGTACCTACCGACTGCGTTCGAAAACACAAGTGGTTAATAGTTACCGTGATCCATTTACCGGATCCATGATCGAGTAATTCAGCCGGTAAATGAGGTAAATGAAGAATCTAACCTCAAAACAAGGTAGAGATGCAAAGCGAAGTTGGAATCGGAAGTAGATTTCAGAAGTTAATTATGTTAATACAGAAGATGAGACGAGATAACATTTAACTACGTCAAATTTCAAATCTGTTTCATCTTTGAACTGTTTTTCATAGGTTATAAATCTACGATGTTTATCACTTGCGTTCTTAAAGTATCTATCCCGGTAGCTGTAACCTGATGAACAGCTGTTTACCGGTATACACCGGTAACAGTTAACCGGTATGTACCGGTAATAGTTCACCGGTAGAATTTTCGTAAATGCCTATTATGTACAATTTCATTCGTTTTTACCTTCCGTCACTTTTAGGTAAGGAAGGTATTGTCTTTGGTCAAAAAATTCGTTGGTGAGTTTTTAGTGAATAAGCACGTTTTAGGGTCCCTAGAATACGAATTTCCTATTTTGAAGATGATGTCTGTATGTATGTATGTATGTATGTATGTATGTGTGTGTGTGTGTGTGTGTGTGTGTGTGTGTGTGTCCGTGTGTGACAAATTTTTCTCCGACGATAACTCCAATACTACAATTCTAAAAATTATAATTCTTTCGTATTGCTGTTCTTTGCATCCATGTGAAGAGCTGATTAGATTTTGGTTGTAATTGATCTACCGGAAGTACCCTTATTTGAAGTTTTTAACAGTTTTTCTTGAAAAACGCAGTTAAATATCATTTTTCGACATTTTGTGTTTATCAATATGAAAGAATATCTTATTCTCTATACGGTTTGATTATACATTTTCCTTCAGATTCAATACATATAGAGTAATAGAGGCATTAAGAGAGATTAATTTTCAAAAATTAGTCAGCTTTTGCTAAAATTATGGCAGATAATTCAAAAATTTTTAATTGACAGATGTCAGTGTCAAATGCAAATCCAAAGTTGAAAGTATAGGGTCAGAAAGTTATATGTGAATGTGATAGAGTGTCCCTCGCAAGTGACTTGCAGTTGCAGACTCGCCTCAAGATTGGAATTTTCAATGCCAGAAGTACAAGAAAGGCCAAAGAGAAATGGAAGGACTGTGTAGATATGAGAGAGGAAGAATTATGTGAAGAAGATGCGTTGGACAGGAATGAGTAAAAGAGAAGACTGAGAAACAGCGACCCCTAATAAAATAGGGAAAGGAACTTTCGGTATGGAATTTGTAAAAAATAGTGTGTTGGTGTTAAAATTTTACAGGATATACAGCATCTTTTTCAAGAACTTTTGGTATGGGATGTACAAAATTCATCGAATTGACGGAAGGTTTTGTGCTGGCCACAACAGATTTTTTACATATAAAATGTAAAGAAGCTTTGTTTACATGTAAATACCTATCACTGATCTCTCAGGGTGGGAAAGGGAAATAGCCCTGAAGTTGGGATCTGGCATCTTTCACCTTGGAAAGTATACCGTGAGTATAGCAGAGGTTGAAAAGTGTCAGTTTTTTAACCTCACCTATACTCTATACTTTTCAACATCTTGGAAAATGATGATAACAATAACTAACTTCGCAAGTTTTTACAAGTTAGAAATCGTCATATTACTAACCGATTGTGAATAAAATTGTTGAAACATCTTTCTTAATTAATAGCTACTTTTTAAAAGTAGTACGCATTACAATTTTATTATCCATTGTTAGATTAAACATATGTCTGGTTACAGTACTTGTTATAATCAGAAAAAGTTGTCGGTAAACCACAATCTGTTTTGATGTAATTTCCAAGGTTTTTGGAAATATACTTATTACATAATTTTATCTCTAATTCCAAGATAGAAATTTTTTGAATTGGTCGGAAGAGGAAATCTATATAATTAATTAGAAAACCACTGCATTGGATGTATTAAATTCTGAAATTGTTTTGCCACTGATACGGATATTATTGCAGGAACGTATTTAGAAGTTTGTATTGAACAGTTACATATTAATATTTATTTTGTAAAAATAACTATAATTTCTAAAACTACAGAACTCCAATAAAAATAGTTAGTAAAAGTTTTGTTAGAACTGGTATATGCATTGAGTAATTTTGTTATCCTTTTTATTTTTAATTGCATCAATATTCGTATATAGAAATAAGTACGTTATTAACCTAAAAAAAATGTATATTTCTCTAAATATAACAACAATAGCCTAACCTAGTGTACTTTTGTGCGTTAAGTTGGGTATTGTTGTTATATTAAGCGCCGGTATTATCAAACATTTAATCTACTACTAAATTTTACCGTATAGATTAACACAAGAAAATAAATTTAGATATACCAACTAAATTTTAATCGCAGAGTAAATAGTTTTATAACACCGGTCTTTATGGCTTTAATTGCTAATCTACATTTAACCTTTAATTTAGTTATTTTTGATGGAGGTAAAATTGAAGAAAAGTATTGCGTTTTTTTAAATATAAATGACAAGCAAGTTTAAAAAATTATTTTATTTTTGAAATAATTAAAAATTCTAAAACTTATGCCCTATTGTACCAACGTATCTTAAATATTAAACACGGTTTAAATTGACAATATTGCATCGAAATGAAATATCAAATGAATTATAATATAATGCTGTCAAAATTTCGATTTGCATTTTTTTGTTTAAACATAGATTAAACGTGATGAAATTGGTGAAATTGGCCATTATTTATTTAAATCAATATTAACATTTATGTTAAAAGATACTTAGGTTACTTATCTTTACACAAAGACAGCTGTCATCTACGCCCGATGAAGCGAGTTTGTGCTTATCGGAATTAAATTCAACGATCTTGCTTATGCTTGTAAGTGAATATGTTTTAAAGCAAGGTCCTAATTTTTAATATTTCAAATAATTTCCAATGACAGACAATAATTATTGCAGATTTTTTTTTATAACAATATAACAAAACAATCATTCATTAGCTACTGTATAATTTTAAATACCATATCTATTGACATATCGGTGTCAAACGCTGCACGAAAATATAAAAATGATTTAAGAAATTTTAAAAAAAGTGTTGGATAAAATGTTGTATTACACTCGTGTGGAATACATATTAGCCACTAAATAAAATTAGCCACTCGCCCTCCGAACCTCATGGCTAAACTTTTTCTCTCGTGCATAAATGTAGAGATGCATTCGGGCCGGGCCGGGCTTTGAGGTTTGGATCGACTCGGCCCGAAAATAAAAATTACCGGCCCGACTTGAAGATCGACTCGACAAAAAAATAAGCTAGCCCGGCTCGAAAATTGACTCGAAATCGGGCCGGACTTCGGGTCGGACCGGGCCAAAGCTCGAAATTGGGTGCATCCGGCATTCCTAATGTTGATTTTTATGTTAAGGCGAAAAGTTTAACTTTTTTCGTGTCAAACTTATCAAAAACCTCTATATTCTTATAACTTTTAACATTAATTAACATAAGTAGTTAAAAAAGAGACCCTTCTAGTATAAGTTTGTTATAAAAATTACAGACCTACGAGTATTAACACTTTGTTTACCAAAGCCGTTCGAAAATTTAAACAACTTTTTCACAAATCTTATATAAAAAATATAATTTACATAAAGATTTTTTATCTATCTTTGTTTCTGCTCAAAAATAGGACAAGAAATCATTATGGTAGGAACAAAAATCACTTTTATTTAAGTATACGAGTAATAACAATAATAATAGCAGCATCACAATATAATTATTAATGAATTTATTTAATGAATAACCTTGAATTCTTGAAGTAAAATAATACATTTTTATTCATTAATATGTGAAGTATGTTGTTATTAAATCATTTTGATCCTTTTTAACTTCATCCATTTTCATTAAAATATTAAGGAAACTGTGCATTTGATTGAACTATAAGATTGTTCGGGCCGGCCCGAAAAGCTCGAATTTTTGGGCCGGGCCAAAAGTCCGACTCACCTCGATTCTTGAAAATGATTAGCCCGATTCGGCCCGATAAAAAATTTCTTCGGCCCGGCTCGATGATCGACTCGAAATCGAGGCGGGCTTCGGACCGGGCCGGGCCAAAGCTCGAAATCGTGTGCATCTCTACATAAATGTATTTGTACCATTTTCCGGAATCGCGTGGCCGTGTGCGTTTAGTGTCTGATTGCCAATCCCGGGTTCGATCCCGGCCAGTGCAGGCTTTTAATCGCACAAAAGTGATCCCTGTGGTGCACTCTCCACACCACCTATGAGTGCCCGTGAAGTAACGCCTGGTAAGCGCCCACACGGTAAAATATATCGTCATCATTATCGATGTCTACATAATGTTGTAGATACTGGCACATCCTGTAATGGGTAATATGCCGTGATGATATATTTATTTTATTTTTATTTTACCATTTTCCGTTTTCTCTTTTTTAAAAACCATACATTACTTACCCATGAGAACCCAATACACCCAATTCCATCACTGAGCATGTCTCCTAAAATAGAGGGAAAACTATTCCCGCTGGGGAAGTAGGCGTGGAACCTAGGATGTTGCCAGTGCGTGACCCCTGGCATAATCTTGCTATCGATGTCTGCCATGATGTCGTCCCAGGGTTCGGGATGATAGGGAGCTTCGTCTGGGAGTAGGGGTCTCAGGTATCCAGGTTCTACGCTGGGTGTTACACGACGATCACCCAACGTCTCCAAGTAGTTGCAAATGTAATCGACCATCTCCTTGCCACGGACCTTGAATTCGGTGTTGTCCATGGTTGCTGGAAAATAAGTACATGATTCTGGTTAAAGCACGTTTTATGTAAATATAAATCAAAGGAATTAAATATGTAGTTCTTATTGGGCTTCCAAAATTACAATGCGCCACTGGTGGCAGATTTTTGAACTGAGTGAAGTGTACATGTACAAAGGTGATTGTTTTATTCTGGGATTGTATTTACTTGTATACGAATTTTAATACGCTTTTATCTTTGGCTATTATTGTTTTATTCTTAGTAGGATCTGAATTACTGCTAATATAACAGGTAAGTTTTTGATTTTTAAAAAATTAATGAACAAATTAGGAGATATGCAATTTATAGGTTAGTTACGATGGAGTTTTCTCCGAAAATATTTACCACATAATATTATGTGGCCACTATTTATTACTTGCTGGCCTTCCACCATATTTCTATATGATACACTACAATTCCCAAATCTGCAAATGGTATCTAAATCTAAGCAAAGAAAATTGTTCATTATGAAAGAAAAACAATTAAATAAAAGTAAAGCTATGTAGATAGAAATTAATATATGTACAACTACGGCAATGAAATACAATCTAAATAAAGGAAATCAAATGTTTTTTTTATTAAAAAAACTAATATACTGTTAATTAAAATATGACTAAAATACTCTTAACCTACAAATACTTACTAAAATTAACCCTATTAACTAAAATATTATTAAAACTATCACTAAATTGTTACTACAAGAAAGATCAAACTCAATTCTACCGAAATTAATAAAAAAACACTATACTAAATCCGAAATTAAATTAAAAACTACGAAAATTAGTCTCACACCAATTGTACTCTTATGGAAGCCAGCGAAAAATGTACCATTCGTTTAAATTTTGACGTTTGACGTCAGCCCGTCAGCGCCATCTCTTGATAATTTGGAAGCGCAATAGTTCCATGAATTTTATTTATTAAATTCTAGTAGACAATAAAAGTATATTACATCCGAGGTGGGAGATGCTTCATTACAGCTGAGGGCTTATGTATATTACCGAGAGGCGAAGCCTCGAGGTGAGATAATGCGCGAGGCTGTTATGAAACTCCCACCGAGGTTATGTATACTATTTTATTCACAATCATCCTCATTTTAAATCAATAATTTTCAAAATAAATCATTGAATTATAACTTTTAATTTTATTAATATTTTGACAGCTGTCTTAAAATTTATTTAGCCTACTTAATTATGGGGATCTACGGCAATGTTGCTAGGCAACCCCTACATAAACATTTCCAACCCAAGAGATTGTCATTAAAGTTAGGAATGACGTATTTTCCAACCTCCAAAAGGTTAGGAATCTGTATATTGTGAATAATAGATATTTACACACCAAGTGAGGTAAGGTAATGTTTATTCATGAGAAGAAAGTTTACCTCATGAGCCCGTAAGGGCGAGTGATTAATTTCTTCGTGGCTTGTACAATATTTTATTCAATTTTGACGAAATAATAAGGCATTATAATATTTAATTTTGACAAAATAAAAAACTGATCAGTTAGTAGGCTGAGCATGACAATCGTCACTGATAGACGTCAAGTCATCTATTTAAAATGCTTTTTTGTCTGTCATTTGTGCCGTGAAAAATAATGAAAATGGCTGATAATGTCTGATAAATATTATGGTGAGTGTTATTTTCGTACCTGATGTTATTTTAAATGCATTATTTGTTACAGAGTGAGTTAAAATTTTGTGAGAGTGATTTAATTTTTTTTTTATTATACATGCATCATAATCGGTCTTTAAAACACGAAAAGCGTGCGTAAATCGACCATTAAAATACGCTAAATTTTTGAGTTACCTAGATAACGAAAAATAACAGTAAGTATGAATAACAACTAAAACAATGAAAAAAAAAAGACTTAACGTAAACAATACCTATAATTGCTAACTGTCTCCTTGGAAACGCTCAAATACTCACTAGATCAAAAATCAAAACCGTATGATTTGCAATAATTTTCAGTTTTAAATGGTTATGATGCATTTATAATAAAAAATAGCGTATGAGACACGTGTATAAGCTAGCCTTTAACGCGCTACGCGTCGTGGCTTGAACTTGTCGTGCGTGCTTTAAAGGGTAGCTTATACACTTGTATCATAATATACTATTAATTCACTTGTGAGTAAAGTGTACGGCTTAAGCCTGTTGTACAACTGAGTCGGTTGTCGCTTGTCGTAAGTCGTTTGACGTTAGCAGCACCCGACATTGCTTTCTACAATAGTCGGAAGCTGTCGTAGCGAACTGTCACTTTTAAGTGAGGTTATGGGTACTATATCTCTTCCAATTTATTTTAATTTAATTGTAATGTAGCTTCAAATAATAAAACTACGATGGCCGATGCAAAAGAGATTGATGTTAGGCAAAATTTTGGTGCTCACAGAATATTATTTTCATATTTCAAGGCAAGTGATCACGAAGCCTTTTAAATTTACGAGAATGTCTGTACAACAATTTGATCAGTTGCATGATATTCTGAAACCACGATTACAGAAAACCTTTGCCAACTGATATTAAACTTGCTGTTACACTAAGGTTTGGTAGTTAATTTAAAACAAATTATGATTATTATTTGTCCCCAAATATTTTTTTTTTCTTTTTAAATCGTTGTATAATTTATTTATTTTGCCATACAGACTATTGTTTTCTTGTACATAATATATTAATATTACATCCAACGTCATATCATTCATTTTCAATTTTCTGTTGACGTGACCTTCAATGTCGTTGTCGGAAAAGATGGGAAATGACTTGCATTCCGACTCCGACAGCCGACAACCGGCAACGCCTACCGCCAAATTTCTGCGTAGTGCGCACGTGTACGACATCCGACACCGACTAACGACTTATTGTAGAACAGGCCTTAGTGTAAAGGAGACTTAAGCGACAGATGATTTACCGCTTAACTTGAGGGTGGCTATTTGCAATCTAAAGGACTCTTAATAATTCGCGCAACATATTTTTAATTTTAAGATGTACTTAATATTTAAGTAGAACCGATGCAAACGGCTATTAGTCATTTAAGCGAGAAACGATTTAATATAAATCTTCGTACTACTAAATATCAAACATGGCGGCATAATACCTAATACTCAAATTTTGTTACACAAATGTTCATAAGCTTTATACATAATCATTACAGTAATCAAAATCAGAGTAATTTTTGCCAGTATTGCATTTTTTTCTAAAGTACTTCTTCCTCCGCAATGTTAAGTTTTGTAGAAATGAAGAATCTCATTATAATTCCCGCGTTAGTTTCAAACAATTAAGCATCAAGTCAAAGCCACCGCAAAAACACTCATCAAGTTTTTATTGCAAATAAAAGTCCGGATCCGGTGTAATTATCCGGGAGTAGTAGTCCGGATTATTCGCTGCTGTTGATGGCATCTCATATTACCAACTACATGTGCATGTGTGTTCATTCGTCTTCTATCATTTTCGATTTGTATATTAAGGAAGGAAATGTGTTATCATACTGTTCAGAATTTTCTATGAAAAAACAAAGCCTTGACATATGATTTCTGAGGAAATATAATAACAAATTTAAGAATAAATGGACAGGAAAAATTATATATATATATATATATATATATATATATATATATATATATAAATTATTTATTTCTGGGGATCCCAATCCACTTACAAAGAATACAAAGTTTGTTAGTAATATAGTTATTTTCGTAACAAGCTATGAAAAATACCAAATATCATGCGAGTGTAAATTGACGCACGACGCGTAGCGGAGTGCAAGTCAATACACACGAGCTAAGATATTTCTATTTCATACAAGTTATGAACATTATTTTTTAGACGAGCTTAAATAAATTTTACCTTTTTTTACAAAACTAAAATTTAGGTTCAAACGTACGGACAGCAGACAAATGAATAATGTATACATATAGCCAGAAAATAATGACATAGTAACCTAGCAACCGTGTCAACTATTACGATATGAAATATATCATAACACTAATGTGATAAGTTCAACTTTCAGTGTTAGGATACTACGTTGATATGTCATACTTATCACAATGGTCGTCTAAAAATATTTTATAGGTATTCGAATTTCGAAGGCTACCATTGGTATACGGTGACAATAACGGATATACTTTTGTTAAACTGAACATCAGATGTGCCTTTGGGAGGCCATCTTACATGATGTGCGTTTGTTTTGGTTAAAATTCTTATAAACTACTAGTTAATATCGAAAAACTGATTTTGGTCAATTTTATTATCTTTCGTATTGTCTTTGGTCAAAAAATTCAGTGGTGAGTTTTTAATGAATAAGCACGTTTTAGGCTTCTTCGAATACTTTTTTTACTAGTTTGTATGTTTGTATCTATAGGTTTGTGTGTGTGTGTGTGTGTGTGTGTGTGTGTGTGTGTGTGTGTGTGTGCGTGTGTGTGAGGGTGTGTGTGCGCGCGCGTGCGTGTGTGTGTGTGTGTGTGTGTGTGTGAAAAAAAAAATTCCGACGATCACTCCAATAATACAATTCTAAAAATTATAATTCTTCCGTATTCCTCTTCTTTACATCTTATGACGAGCTGATTAGATTTTGGTTATAATTTGGTCAACGGGAAATATCCTTATTTGAAGTTCTTAGAAGTTATTCTTGAAAAAACGCAGATAAACATGATTTTTTGACATTTTATGTTATTATCAATATGAAAAATATCTTATTGTCTATACTGTTTGATTATACATGTTCCTTCATATTCAATAAATATAGAGTTAAAGAATTATAAAGAGGTTAACTTTCTTAAATCTAGCTTTGCTGTAATCAAGGAAACAACTGATATATTCAAATAATTCTAGATGACAGATGTCAGTGTCAAGTACAATTCTCATAGTGTATGTTCGTGTTATAATTTTATTGGATTTATAGAATCATTCCCAAGGAACTTTCGATGTGGAATTTGTAAAAAATAGTATATGTTCGTGTTATAATTTTACTGGATATATAGAATCTTTTCCAAGGGACTTCTGTAGTGGTAGCACGCACTTTAGAATTCTATCAAATGAGGCATTTGTTTTCGCATTTCGCCACGAAGCGAAAATTTGGTAGCATGCGTGTCTCAAAATATTCGCCTGCAAGCGTACGACATGAGGCGAAAGTGTCAAAGTAACGTCATTATTTTACCACAGTTCTATTCAAAGCTAATTTATATATATATATATAATTTATACAATTATTATATACAACTGTCATAATGTTTCTCGTTTTAATAGTATAAAATCCAATAATTTCCGAATCAAAAAGTGAATATAGAATTCTAAAGTGCGTGCTACCAAGATTCGTAAAAATAAAATCGTATTCGCCTGCTTTCTACGATAGAATTCTAAAGTGCGTGCTACCACTACTTGTATGGAATTTGTATGTGCTGGCCACATCAGTTTTTTAAATGCAAAGGTCACAGGAAATAATATTGCGTATACATTCGACTTTTTGGTCAATTTCAATATTGGGCTACAGATTTCGGATAAACAGTAGGCGAACAATTTGAATCATTGTAATATAAATAAAAAATGTGTAGGTGAAATTACTGACCTATGTATGTATGTCTCATTTACACATTTTGGCACAAACTTGTAGGAGTAGTATATGGAATTATATAATTTGTTACAATGATGAAATATAATGCAAACTTTGAACTATGGCTGAAATGCATGGGTTTGTGTTAAAAAATGACATACTAATATATAGAAAATCTGTTGCAATAAATCACACAGTCATCTGCTGACAGTACTGAAATCTTTTTGTGGGAAACACATTTAATATTGTAGGTAGGTACATATGTACCGTGAGTATTTTTTAACGCGAAACATTGGGTTTGTCATATCCTTGGTTACGACTTGATATTTGATTGACAGCAATGGATTTGCCCGTTCCATTTAAAATGAAACATAGGGAATGAATCTGACAGAAGTATTATATTTAAATATTGTAAGGAATTTAGCGGAATCAGAAAACCACAAGAACTAAACATATTTCGGGCACAAGGTGCACACAGTATTTTTTCTACATCTAAATTTAATTTTTAGAAAACAGGTCTAATTATTTAAACAAAATTAACCTCTAATGACATCTTGTCAATATGAGAGATAACCGTTGAATTTTCCTATAAGTTACGATTTGACCAGGGATTTGACATTTGATTGACAGCAATGTATTTGTCTGTCTCATTTAAAATGACACATGGGGAATGAATTTGACAGAAGTATTATATTTAAATATTGTAAGAACTTTAGCCGAGTCAGAAAACCACTCGGGCACAAGATGCACACAATATTTTTTCTACAACTAATTTTAATTTAGAATGCAGATATAATTATTTAAACAAAATTAACCTCTATTGACGTCTTATGAAATGTCAAATTCATTCCCTATGTTTCATTTTAAATGGAACGGGCAAAAACATTGCTGTCAATCAAATGTCAAGTCGTAACCATGGATATGACAAACCCAATGTTTCACATTAAAAAATACTCACGGTATATTAATAGTAATAGTACAAATATCCTTAAGAAATACCGCTAATTCCGTCAATGAATTGAAACCATCTTGAACATTTTAGAAGAGTAGGACAAGATTCCTTATAGAATGAAAGAATGGATATAATTAGAATTGTGTGTGCATGAAATTCTAAATTCAATACTTATGTAACAACACGTAGAGGTATTGTGCTGGTTTTACAGATTTTTTTTATAATACAAATTCTAAATCCGTCCCTGTTATAATCGTAGAATGGTGTTCCCTCGTGACAAACTCAAAATATTTAGATGATTATCTGCATCTAATTTTATCCAGATTTTTAAACAGTCCATTAACATTGCTCACACTTCTAATAATTTATGTTTGTTGTCTACAGATATTTTTAAAAACAAGTTTATCTAACATGCTTAGAACTATTAGCCAGAGATAAAAATAAATTGTAAATCAAATCACTACATGAAGAAATCTCACCGCATTTAAAGAAGATATTTATTATACACGGGGGAAAAAAATAAGTTATATAAATAAAATTCATATGGTACGTGTGTTTATACATGTATTGAGATGCAAAACCACATCACTTGAAATGCATAATGTAGTTTTCTTCAATGGGCTACTTGCGTGGTACAGAAAATCCGATTTCTATCACTATATACTTAATGTTATTTTGAAAACATATATAAAAATATAAATTTTATTTTAAAAAAGTTATTTGTTTTTTAGTAAATTAAGAAAGAAAATTTTCTGTGACGTCATTATATTGAACCGGAGAAGGAAACAATGTTTAAAAATGTAACGTATAGATGACACGATATGCCAGAAAGTTTTAATTTGAATTTGACATTTTTCTCTCTCTGGTCTCTCAAATATATTAATTACTTCGCAAATAAACACATAGGTAGTTACATGTAATTTAAAATATCGATACCAAAAAAACAAACTAAAACACTAACCTCCAAACTATTGTTGAAACGTCAAACAGGAGATCTACATTACCCGTACAAACAAACGCTATGGCTTTACGACCACTCATTGGTGCGGCGTAATTCTACGTCATACATGGCGGTAATTCAAGTAATCAAATTTCATTATTTTTTTCTGCCTAATTAATAAAAATTTTGTCAAAAGAAAAAATATGAATAGCAAGTTTTTACCGGCTCTTCAAAAATATGAATTAAAAAAAGGTACGCAAGTAGCCCATTAAATTCTTGGGGGTCATCCAGTATTTTCTTTTTATATTGTTTTGAAATGTCATCTAAATTAAAAATGATTTGTAGTTATGGAAAGTCTTAATTGTTACTTTTTAACCCTCCAGTGCACGGGTGGTTTCAATATCACACGAGCGAACGGGTGAGGCCTGTCAGACCCATAATTGGAATACGTATAAAAAAATTCTATGTACTTTTTTTAACAGTTTTTCGGTTTAATGTACACTATGGTTTGTTTTCTTCAACATGATTCAATAAATTTAAAGAAAAAAAAAAAATATTAGGGATTTTATTAGATTAATAAACAAAACATGTAATTTTTAACACTTTTATTTCAAATTGTTATTCACAAAATTCTAAAAATTTAAAAATAATAAATATACTATTTATATAAAGAAAACAAGCTAATTTACTAAAAAAAAAAGAAAATAGAAATATATAAAAATCTCCTATACAAAGCAATGGACGGTAAAGTAGTTAAATGAGCGAACGGGTGAGGTCTATCAGGACATTTTATTTTTTTTCACAAAAACTGTAATAGATATTGTTGAATTTTTTTTATCAAAATTTGGGTTTTGATATTTGTGAAAGGTACATAGAAGCTCATGGTCTCATAATTTTTCTTTAGAAAAATACAGCAATATTTGTATATTGCGTGGACTCACAGACCCCACCCGTCCGCTGGAGGGTTAAGTAATATTTTTTTAATATTCTATGGCTTAGATGTCAAGCTCATTTTGTTTTCAAACAGTGGAATCTTCTAATAATGGACTAGAAAATAATTTGTTACTGTTGTGGATGACCCATTATATATTCAAATAGTTATTTACATTCGAGTGCGTGTAAGTTGTATTTTACAGCGCGACAGCTTTGTCTAAGGCACGAGCCCTTAAGGCGAGTGCCTTATTAGCAGGAGCGCTGTAAAATACTTCACGCACGAGAATTGTATCAAATTTTTTGGCCGACGATAATGAAAATCACTTTTTTTTAATGAGATAGGTTGTACTTCTGAAAAGGGTTAGTTTAAAATACTGGGGTTAAGTCAATTTCCAAATTTGATTTTACTTACCTTCATTAGAGTACTTCTTCTATCGAAAATTTATTTGTAATAATAGACGTTGTTTATGACTGATAATATGTTTATTTGCTCATGTTTTCTTCGTAATAAATAACAGGTAGGTGTCGATATTTGAAATTTCAGCAATGTTTGCCTCGCGGATTTGACAGGTATATCGATCGGTGACTATGTCGGTGACGGTGGATTTTTACAATAATGACAGATGTCGCTGCCGTGATTTTGGTTTATATAAACTAATTTTAAATATAGGAAATGTTAAAGTAAAAAAATAACTTATGTAGGTAGTACTTTTTTACATTAACTTTATTATAGTAAAGATGATTTCTTTTCTAAATGCCCATAAACGTCCAGTGTATTTTGATTATTTTACCGCATAGTTAGACAAGTTACAACCCAGTAAGCGTAAAATGTAGGTTACACTTGCTGTGTATACAATTGTAAAGTTCCCATTACACTTCAGGAGGGCAAAAACTTTATTTACGATCAAATTTAGAATTTAAGGATAGGTTATATCTTCATCTATTATAACTCGTTTGACATTTTGTTTCGATGTTATGTGTTTAATCCTACATAAATCATAATATATTTACAGTAGAAAACAAAAACCAATGAGATTTATCTATGCCAAATTAATTTATCAAGTTTACATTATGATTAGCTATTTTTAATTTTATTACATTCATCATTGTCGAAGGACTTGAAGCCTTACAATCTCATTAGTTCCAGAAAATATTTAATGACAATGCACATTTAACCTGTATTTAATGAAATATCCGTGACTATTTTTTTCAATTATAATTATTTTTAAAGAAAAAAATCTTGTTCAAATAAAATGATGTCCAATTATATCAATAAATTTATATTCCATTTTGACGTATTTTATTGTTATTTATTGTTTCGGGATTCACTTTTTTATGTTATAACAAAATTTATTGACATCATTATGTCTAGTCGAATAGGAAAATGTTTCAAAATTTCATAAATGAATGTCTTGTTTAATTAATAGGCTTGAAAACTGGATGCTGAAAATGTCTAATAAATTAATCTTTCTTTTGAAAATCGTAAATTATTTTCTTTCTTCTAGTGAATCTCGCTTTGTATACCTCAAGGTTACATATTTCGTGATTAACATAATAAGTGATTTGTTTGTTTAGTAACATCATCAGATAAAAATAGAAGAAACTTTTTTTAACAATGAAAATTGAGTCCCTTTAGTGTAATTTACACTTGTTTGTCTCATATCTGAATTTGACAGCTTATTTACTTCTATTGCAAGTGGGCATATGTTTTTATCAGTTATAAAAAAATATTTTTCTACTACTGACTCTGTTACTAAGAATTCGTTTCCTAGCAACGTATCAATAAAGCGTAGGTGAAACGTTACAAGTCCCGCGTTTGCGCAGCCAGGACAAAAAAGTTAAAACTAGATTTGTGACATTTATTTATTAATATTAATAGTTGTATTAAAATTTGAGCATTTTGAAAAATTAATACATGGTTTGTTATTCTCTGATATAATTTTCTCAGCATTATTTATTGTTGCTTATTCACCAATGTCAATGGTAGTACTGGTAGTAGTACTATAGTGACTGCATATACATAGTGTGGCCAACCGCCGCTATATTTAGGCAAAATGCGCGGGAAATTTGAATTCATATGATGTGGTAACTAAACAAAATTCGATAAACAATTAATGAAAGAGCATATTAAATGAAAACAAAATATTTATTTTCATTTTAAATCCTTTTGAAGAACTGTTTTCACAACCAACCGCCTCGCAACCAGGCATCTAAAATATATACCTTAATATTAGACATTTTTAGTAATTTTGACCTAACCTAACATAAAAAAGATGTGATGTTAAAAAATATGTATATATTACTTTGAGTTATAAATATACAAATACCCGTGTAATTTAATTATTTGCACTATCTAAAATATAAATATAATATAATTACCTTAAATTCACGTATAATTCACGTAACAAATCTGAAAATGTCACTTTGTCGGCATAATATCCTCCATATTTAGGCAAATTCGCGCCGACCAATCAAAATCGATCCCCCTATTGGCCACACTATGTATATACAGTCACTATAGTAGTACTATCTGCAAATTCGCTGATTATGAATACCTCTTTATTTTTGAGTAAGACAAAATTACCTGATTTTTCGTATAAAATTTTATTCACAACTTTGAAATATCTACATCTTTTTGGACAGAAAGTGTCAGTTTCAGTATAAAGTATTCACACCAGACTCGCTGGAGATTTTAAAACTTCAGATCTCTACACAAAATATGCCAGCATTACATTTTCACTTACTTCTTGTACGTTTCCTGAGGTACACCTCTAAGAAAGCTTCAGGTTTGGTTGCACCGTATTTTTGATTTTTCAGGCAATATATCAGCGCATGCTACATTCGCGCCTTCTTCTATACTTATTTCCCCTGCCATTTTACTCATATTCACCATATATTCACACAAACTATTATCGTTTTCGAAAGTAAAATTGTGAAAATTGATTGTCAAAAAAAAAAAATTCTACAGTCACTATAGAAAGTAGCCATTTGCGCTCTCTTTTGTTAACGCAAAATGTCACTTTGCCGCTCATGCGCGACAAAGTAGAAAAAACGCTCGCTGTCCAAATTTCTAAGTATACAATGTTGACAAATGTCACTTGTCTACATTCTTAATGAAAATGTTTAGTTAGGAACTAATGGCACTGTAATTACACATTTATCACGTTCGCAAGTCAATTTGACATATGTTCTGTCGGTATTTAACCTAACCTAACAAAATGCCACACTGCTGTGAAAATGAAATAGGGCATTCATTTACAAAAACGAAAGTATAAAATGCTTGGATTAGATTGAATAAAAACTCAAGAAGAATGGAAAATAACGATAAAATAAAATTAAATATAAAATAAATTGTGTGAACAGTTATGTTTAGTAATAGGAATGATTGTACACAGATGGCGGTAGGATAGTTGCGAGTCGTACTGACATCTGATCTCTAGTTAACTATTTATTTTGATTACAATAAAGTTATTAGTTATTTCGTTACTTAAATAATTGCGAGAAGTCAGTCAAAGCACTTACATGTCTATATAATCATAAATTCCTTGAAATATTTGTTAATTTTTTCAGTGTGACAGGCGTGACAACTAACCACACATTTTGCTACAAAAACTCATCAAAACATCACAAATCTTTGCTTCCACGCTCTAATTTTTTTTTTTATGGAATAGATGGCTAATGTAACGATATAATCATTTAAAAGCCTTTTTAAGTTTAAACCGTATCTTTTGTATTAGCCAATCGTTATGTATTGAGCAGTACTGTAAGTATAAAGTGTACATTTTATTATTTTTTGTTATGGGGGAGGACCCCATTGTGGCGACTGTAGAAAAAATCTTGTGTGTGTTTCGAGCGCAAATGGACATTGTCGATTTCGAGAGAATGCCGCGCTCCTTCGTCGCGCGGCAACAATCTCTCAATCGACAATGTTGCATTTTGCGCTCTTAATACACAAATAGCTATTAACGTCGGTTTTGACAATCAATATTTTTTCCAAATTATTGCCAGATTTATTATCTATAGGGTTAGATCCACATAACACCCTGTATATATTTCTAGTTTTACCCTACAAACATACATATTTCCTCCTCATATTTAATGTAATATGCCTTTCTACATTTGAAGTAAGATGCCTTGGCGGTTTTTACTTATCACAATGGACGTTCATTACATCTGAAGTGGAGTAGTTTGCATCTGAGTTCACGTCTGGTTCCTTCTACGATGTTTTCATTTTTCCTTCCTTTCTTCTGCGATCCGCTGAGTGTGAAGCGACTGCCTCTGACGGTTCTCATCATCACACTCGTATGACGGAGATAAAATTTTAATTTCTTTCTGATGAATATATGTGTACGACTTCCACTGAATTATTGATGAAGAGAATAATAACTAGGTATCTAAATTATTAAAATATCTTTCAGAACTTACATTAATAATGGGGGATTACGCCATTTTTTTTTATAATTTCATCTGAAAATATTAGGAAAACTAAGACTATTGATGAAAATCCGGTGAAAAATTTCCTATTAATAAGCGAGTTATGGTCTCCCGAATTTTGAAAAGATTGACGTGACGTCACATTTATGTGTTTTTATATCAAACTGTTTTCATCATGGATCTAAATATTTTTGAAATATATGCTATTTTAAGTTATATTTACATAAAAATAAATGAATATTATAAGACTGTATAAGTATACATACTTTATAATTACAGGTGTATTTAAATTATTAAGTTTAATGCAAGAAATTTATGTTAAAATAAAAACTGTTTGGAAACTGTAGTACAGGAATGTTAGCCCCTTCTTTCGAGTTTGAATTTCTTAACTTCCATTGGTAGTAACTCCCACCTCCTAACACGCTATTTGTAATGCATTTATAGGCGGTTTCTCTGTCGCCAATCAAAATATTTTCATATTAGTGTCGAAGCGTTATAACAAAAAACCCTTTATTTCCAATATATCTCAATTATACCATTTCATTTTTTTATTAATATTCGTTACTCAGCATATACATTCGTATTTTTTTACTATTTTCCTTTAATTCGATTGAGCCGTAATCCCCCATTACCTTTTTAGTTTATGTTCTGTATTATTTTTTATTAAAAAAACCAACGTTTCGGCACTATAAACTGTTGCCTTCTTCAGGGAAAAAGTGACAAATAAAATGCGAAAGAAGCAAAAAGCAAGTAACGAAGGTAACATGAAAAGTACGTAACTGTTACCTTTTTACCTCTCGCTAAGAGAGGTATTGGATTCATGCTAAAATTCGCATTCCAGATTTTATTGAATAAGCACGATTTAAGGTCCCTAGAATCCGATTATAACATTTTTAAAATGATGTCTGTGTATGTGTAGATCTGTGTATATATATATATATATATATATATATATATATATATATATATATATGTGTGTGTGTGTGTGTGTGTGTGTGTGTGTGTATGTATGGATGTTGGAGGGACGATTCCTCAAAAACTATAAGACTTAAACAATATTTAACTGCAGTTTCCTCAATCTGATATTCCTGGGAAGAGCTGAAAAGGTTTTGGTAACAATTGAACAACCGGAAGTAGTAGTTTCTTAGAAAAAATCTTCTAAATATAATTGTTTGGGAGTTTT
This sequence comes from Ophonus ardosiacus, assembly GCA_943142095.1. NCBI lineage: Eukaryota > Metazoa > Arthropoda > Insecta > Coleoptera > Carabidae > Ophonus > Ophonus ardosiacus. The sequence continues at coordinate 7,661,488 of OW964823.1, read as the reverse complement.
TTTTATTAAATATTGAAGAACATAAAATTCTCCATCTAATACACTTAAAATTTTTATTATATCTTGTGTAGATTTAGAGATAAAGACACTATAATTTATAGAGTAAACTAATCGCAGAGACTAAGGCACTAAGGAAACCAGTTGACAAATTCCAATGTTTATAACATAGTTTGTAAATGACACATGTCAGTGTCAAAAATCAACAGTTTTAGTGACATTCTGATAGCTTTTTCTGGGAAGTATATTTCTTATTGTTTTATTAATTAAATATTTGAAATTATAGGTAAAATTGTGGTAAAATGCATATATCCATCAGAAATACCGCCAATCTGGTTAATGAATTGGAAGAATCTCTGACATTTAAAAACTTCCTCATACAATGAAACATAGATATAATTAGAATTATATGTGTGCCGAAGGCATGTTAAATACAATAAAAAACAATACTTGGGTAAAGTTCTGTAATATTTTTTTATAAAACGGCGGTTCGAAAGCGAAGTGCAATACAATACTTATATAGCCTAATATGGAAATGGCGAGAGGTCTTGTGCTGGCCACAACAAATTTTTTATATATACAATTTACTATACTCGCCGTCATATGATTATGGGCTGATGTTCAACTTTTATACCTTTCCGCACCCTGTCCTTTGCCCAGTGGTGTTGCCGCTTGTAACTTGACATGAGCAGGAATGAACACAAATGTCATATAACACATTTAAGACTAATTAAAATTTTTAATATATCGTAAATGAAGAAAATATTATAACAAATAAGTAAGGTAAGACAATAATACGCAATAAAAATGTGGAAAATTTATATTTATATTTTGACCAAAGTTTCAACACATCAAACTAAGGTCGCGTTTGCGTTAAAATACGATAACCGGTGAGATCTGAATAAACAGTAAGAATAATTGATTATTAGGTGAACAGTAGATCTGCCAACGCAACATGCTTCTGCAGTCAAATTCAAAGTTTTCTTGTTATTTAATAAATTATAAATTTTTTCAGGATGTAACGCCAATATTTTGAAAAAATTGTGTACATTGGCAATAATTGTTTTTGTCTGCCCATTTAAATCTTGTTTTCCTGTTTTTTTTAAGAACCAGGACTCTTTAATTCATGAGTTTCACTCATTTTCTTTTCAAATGTCTAAATATAATGCAATTTATAGGATTGGGAATAAAAAGCGCACGCAAGTACTAACGAAAATGCCAGAATATAAAATGACGTTGACAGATTACAGATATTTGTACAGGTAGACACTTAAGAAATTTGGCATCAATGTAGAAATCTCCAGTCCATAATTATTTGACGGCAAGTATAGACAATATATGCATGCCCGGCAATAACTTGGACGGCGAACATGCATCTCCTTTTTCCAGAGGAAAAACCGTCCCAAAAACTACCACCGAACTAGAAAAAATATAACATTGGGTAGTATTAATAAAAATAAGTAAATGCTTATACTGACAGTTTTATAAGTAAGTACTTATATCCGTATTAATAAAGTTTCAGTAAAAGCTGATGCTATAAGAAAATACTTATTTGGTAAAAGTACTTACTCATACTTATAATCAAAATAAGTCATTACTTAAAACTGTATTAATAAAATGGATTTGATTCTTATAGAATTAAGTATCTACTTATAAATTTATAAGTATGATATTTATCATGCTTATGGGAGACTGAACTAAAATTTCAAAAATTATATTCATTTAAAAACACATTCTAGGCCCTGCGAGATCGTAAAGATTATAAAATTCTTAGGGAAAACATAAAAAGCCAAAAACCAAATTGGTGTTGGTGAACACAACATTTTTTTTATTAATATTTTTGCCTTTGAAGCTGTTTTCAAAACTAAATATTTTAAAAATTTCAAAAACATATGTAGGTATATAGAACTGAATTTCAGATTAGTTTGTACTTTCTACAACTTTAAGCCCGTATGCCAGGATCTATAATTCTACACAGAATTATGGACATAATTATAAACAGAATTTTATAGACGGTCGTATTCAGAATTTTTTATCAGGGCTTCTTTCTGTCCATAAAATTAGTAGTGGAATTTTTGATAAATATTGTGGTCGTTGATTATTGTTTACAGTTTTTAATTTGGTAGTTATTAATACGAAAATAAGTATTTACTTATAATTCTTGCTGATACTGATAAGTAAATGCTAGTACTTATAAGTACGTACTTATAAGTATTTACTTATTTTTATTAATACCACCCATTAACTTATCCACAGATGTTAAAGTATAAGAAATGAATTAATAATAGTATCATTATTTATGGTAAATTCATGTAATTTGTATTTCATGGAACTGTCACACCTACAGTCAAACCTGCATCACCGCCCCTATTTCCGGCCTTCAAAACTCCTAAACAGAGCCTTCTCGATTTCCATATAATATTCCCTCGCAATATCAGCAAATAATAATTGTTCCAGTTCTGAATTAGTATTTGATTCAAAATGTGGGTGGTAAATGCAATTATACTTTTAAATCTATAAATCGAACATATGTAAAAATTAATATAATATTATTATTGAAATACAGTGTCAAATCAATATAATTTCTGGTATACCAAGCTTTCAAATTTCCGTTATCTATATATGAACCTGTGCGATTTTTTTTGGGGATACTGTTGTACGAAATAAAATACGTCATCAATCGAAGTAAGTTTTTAATTTTATTATCACAGATTCGTACTATTCTTTATGTATTCTTTTTCTTTTTTATTCGTAATATGTATTCTCTTTCTGATTTTTTTTTTGATATTTTACTGCTGTTATCTTTTCTTATTTAATAAAATATTCTTTCAATATTTCGAGAAAGCGATTGTAAACAAATATTGAAATATTATCTTTCTTTTATTTTGCTCCATCTCTAAATTGCATTTCACGATTTTATTGTTCACATAAAATTGTGAATTCAAATGTCATGAATAACAGAGATATTAAATCTTTGTTATTCGTGGAACATTTTAAAGAATTCTAATTGCCCCCTTATTTTCAATTGTAAAACACACACACACACACACACACACATATATATATATATATATATATATATATATATATATATATATAATACCCCTAATAAAATTGGAAAAAGCTGAAGTAGAAAGAAGGAATTATCAAGCGCAATTTACATAGTGTATGTTCATATTATAATTTTATTGGATTTATAGAATCTTTTCAAAGGAACTTTTGGTATGGAATTTGTAAAAAATAGTATGTGTGCGTGTTATAATTTTATTGAATATATAGAATCTTTTCCAAGGAACTTTTTTATAGCATTTATCCATTTTTATTTGAATAATTTTATTTTTAAAAATTCACACAGTTGTTCAAATACTCTGAAAATGCGCACACTTACGTAACATTCTCTTTACAATCAAATAATATTACTACCAAGTTTATATCTGTACCCATTTTTGAATTATTGCTCCAAAAGTGAATATACCCCTCATTTAGATAAAAACTTCAAAATTTTCAAAAATCTAATTTTTAAGTTTCTAGATACTTCTCAATCGCTGATTCTAAATTTTGAAGCCGCAGGTCAATATGGCGTTTCGTTCTCGAAATATTTAGTTTTAAAGTTTTGCTCAACACCCAAAAATGGGTCGAGATATGAATTTGTCGATATCACCATTCGATTCTACGGACAAAAATACATAAGTACAGCAATTTTCATAATTTTTGTCCAACCGGTTCATATTTTATGAATAAAAGCTTGAAAACCCCTGAAAATGGCCAAAATTTGAAAAAATCGTAAGGGGTATACGTTAGATTTTGGTGTACTTATGTAATTTTACCCGTAGAACTGAATGGTGTTGTCGCCAAATTCATATCTCGACCCATTTTTGTGTTATTACCCAAAAATGGGCAGTTTTGAGCAAAACTTTGAATCTAAATAACTCGAGAACGAAATGAGATATCGACCTGCGGTTTCAAAATTTGGAATCAGCGCATTGAGAAGTATTCACACAAACAGACACACACACATACTTACCTACAGACATCATTGTAAAAATGTTAAAATCGGATTCTGGGGACATCAAAGCGTGTTTATTCACTAAAATCTCTATATGCGAATTTTAGCACGATTCCTATACCTCCCTTACCTAGGGTAGCGGGAGGTAAAAATGAGAATAAGCTTAAACTTTTTTTGAGAATTGGGCTGTTAAAGAGTAAAATTTGTGAACTGTGCATGTTGATTCAAACTGCAGTTTTTATATAAAATATTAATAAATTTTTATTTGAAATTGATTTGTTTCATTTAATATATTTCTTACTGTTTCCGCTGGTGTAGGTATGGTGCGCTTTTACAATAAAATTATTAAATTTAAACTAATCAAATTCAAATAAATATTTATCAATTGCTAGGTTAACGAAAATTTAATAATCTGACCCAGTAGCGTAACTAAGGGGGGGTTAGGTGGGTGCGCTCACCCCCCTGTGAAGATTTTCAAGATATAGGCGCCTTTTTCAATAATTTAATTAAAATAATTAATATTTTTTTTTTCTTAAAATAAATATTTTTTTTACCAGTAATAATTCAGACAATTCGGAAGTTTGTAAAAGAGTAACGAGTAACCCTGGTTTTGGATGAATTTAAGAAACTCAAACTCGTAGGTTAAACTTTTAGTTATATTATACCAATTATTTTTTACATTTTTTGTAAAAACAATTTTATTTTTATTACCAAGGTTATATAACTGTTGATGATTTTTTTTATATTTTACTTTAAATAAATTACGAATTTATTATAGCGCCTTTTTCCTGAGAAAAAACCCGCCTGTGGATTTTCCTAGTTACGCCACTGATCTGACCGCGTTTTATTAAAATTATTACAATCTGGCTACAACAGCATTATATATAACGTTGCGCCTCTAGCGGAAAAAGCAAAGAAACACGTATCAGTTTGGACACGCATTTCAAGGAGAGTGTAACAATCAGTATATTTTAAATCGTGGTTGCAAATAGTATTGCATAGACTTTGTTCTGATCATCCATCATAAGTAATGTTCTTTCTATGAGAAATGTATTCTTAGAACTAGAAATAAAATTAGAAATAATCCGACTTTATTCGTGAAAGATTCCCAATGGTTTTTAACCATGAACTCATGATTCCTATAAATTAATATGTAAAGAAATAAAGATTGACAACTGGATGATTCAATACACTTTTTATATGCAAAGTTCGTGTCACACGTGTTGCGATTATGAGCTCATATTTTGTTTATCCTAACTAAAAACTACTTCAAAATTTCGTCTGAAATCGCTTCCCACAACTGTGTAGCAAATGTAGAAGAAGATTAGATGCTACAATGAAAAGAAATTCAGAAAAGTAATAAATCAACGTTATGGAATTCTATCTAAATGTCATATTTTTATTATGTCATATTTTCTATTCACTTTTACTTGTTGTTTTCGTATGTACCGCTTCTGTTTAACTTTGAGGTTTACAGAATTTAGAAATAAAAAACACTATTTGTACCGGATGTTTAACGTTTAACTTAATTCACTTTCAACGCTATTTGAAAAGTTGGAACACAATTAGAATTTATTTTCTAATTTCTACTCCTTTATTAAAAACTGAAAGAAAAAATCTGTTGTGGCCAGCACAAGACCTTCCGTTAATTTGACGTATTTTGTACAAATCCCATACCAAAAGTTCATTGGAAAAGATTCTATATATTCAGTACAATTATCACATGAATATACATTATGTAAACTAATACATAAATACTCTAAAAATGCGTACACTTACGGAACATTCTCTTTACAATCAAATAATATTACTACCAAGTTTATATCTCTACCCATTTTTGAATTATTGCCCCAAAAGTTAATGTACCCCAAATTTAGATAAAAACTTCAAAATTTTCAAAAATCTAATTTTTATGTTTCTAGATACTTCTCAATGCACTGATTCCAATTTTTGAAACTGCAGATCGATATCTTTTTTCGTTCTCGAGATATTTAGATTTAAAGTTTTGCTCAAAACTGCCAATTTTTGGGTAATAACCCAAAAATGGGTCGAGATATGAATTTGGCGACAACACCATTCGATTCTACGGGCAAAATTACATAAGTACACCAATTTTCAGAATTTTTGAACACCGCATACAATCTCTAAAGCAAAATAACTGAAAATGGCCAAAAATCGGAAAAATCTAAGGTGTACCCCTTAAGATTTTTTCAGATTTTGGTCATTTTCAGGGTTTTCAAGCTTTTATTCATAAAAAATGAACCGGTTGGACAAAAATTATGAAAATTGCTATACTTATGTATTTTTATCCGTAGAATCGAATGGTGATGTCGCCAAATTCATATCTCGACCCATTTTTGGGTTATTACCAAAAAATGGGAAGTTTTGAGCAAAATTTTGAATCTAAATATCTCGAGAATGAAAAGAGATATCGACCTGCGGTTTCAAAATTTGGAATCAGCGCATTGAGAAGTATCTAGATACATAAATATTAGATTTTTGAAAATTTTGAAGTTTTTATCTAAATGTGGCGTATATTGACTTTTGGAGCAATAATTCAAAAATGAGTAGAGAAAAAAACTTGGTTGTAATATTATTTGATTGTAAAGAGAATGTTACGTAAGTGCTGCACGAATTTTTATAGTATCTTTTTTTGCCCCATAAGTTGTGGGAATATAATTAAAAGTTATTTGTTTATTTATTTTTATTATCTACGTTTATAGTAATAGTTATAAGAAAAAACTCATAAAAACATTGTTCACATACTTTGCATATGAAAACAAACTTAGCACCAATGAAATTGAATATTTCGCTTATGTTTATTCGTTCGATACGTCGATATATTCAGCAGAATATAGGAGTACGTTTATGAATAGATTTGATCGTTTGACATTCGTAAACGAGTTGTGGACATCATTTATCCGAGCGAGATGCTGTGAATATATCATTTCCTGCTGTTTTTTAAAACTTTCATTCATTTAAATGTCCAAATTTTGTCACATGTATTGAATTACATGTAAATAAAATTTAGCTTTTTTGTGTGGACACAAACTTTGACTTTGACACCTGTATAATGATGCCGTACATTTTTAAATAAAACAAATTGCTCTTTTAATTTGTTGGAGAAATATCAGAAATACTATTTGAAATTGTGGCATTTGTATACTGCGTGTACCACGGAAAGTAGAACCATATAGTTTGATAATAATCCTTCAAATTCTATTCTACGGCGTTAACAAGTACTCGTAATCTCAGTCAAACAGCATTTATTCTTACAACACCGACGTTTCAGTGCATACTTGCACCTTCTTCAGGGTAGGTAAGATCTTACAGAATATTAGACAGGTGTCTCAGAAATAGGGGAACATGGCTTAACCACAGATTCCTGGACAAAAAATATTCCTCGATATAACTTTTAATTTGTAACTGTTGCGCATAATAAAGGAATAAGGGATTACGGCTCAATCGAATTAAAGGAAAATAGTAAAAATATACGAATGTATATGCTGAATAACGAATATTAATAAAAAAATGAAGTGGTATAATTGAGATATTACGGAAATAAAGGGTTTTTTGTTATAGCGCTTCGACACTAATATGAAAATATTTTGATTGGCGACCGAGAAACCGCCTATACATGCATTACAAATAGCGTGTTAGGAGGTGGGGATTACTACCAATGGAAGTAAAGAAATTCAAATTCGGAGGGGCTAACATTCCTGTACAGCAGTTTTCAAACAGTTTTTATTTTAACATAAATTTCTTGCATTAAACTTAATAATTTAAATACACCCGTAATTATAAAGTATGTAGACTTATACAGTGTTATAATATTCATTTATTTTTATGTAAATGTAACTTAAAATAGCATATATTTCAAGAACATTTAGGTCCATGATGAAAACAGTTTGATATAAAAACACATAAATGTGACGTCCCGTCAATCTTTTCAAAATTCGGGAGACCATAACTCGCTTATTAATAGGAATTTTTTCACCGGATTTTCATCAATAGTCTTAGTTTTCCTAATATTTTCAGATGAAATTATAAAAAAAAAATGGTGTAATCCCCAATTGGACTGTATTTCTTTTATATTTATGAAAATTTGTTCAGTAAATTTTTAGTAAGTACCTTATGAATCAAATGAGGATTTTTTTTATAATATGCGTGATTTATATTATTGGTTTTATAAAAAAAAAAACTTTTTATATATATAAAGAAATAATAATAATAATATGATACATATTGAGTTGTCAGCTTGGAATAAATTAAATGAATCAACTATGTTAATTTTTTATAGCAGTTAGAATAAAGTTCTTCAGCATGTAATTAGCGAAACAGGTTTCTATATTTCTCAACGTTGTAAGTTACACTAGGTAACTATTGTGTATTTTACATCATTATAAATTATGGTTTGCATTGATTATTAACCAAAATATAAATTTTCTTTTTTCTTTTATTTTTTTTAGACCTTTTGCTGAGAAAGGTTGGAGACTAAGAGATAAGAGTTTGTAAATTAGGGCAAATTTGTTTCGTTAGTAGTACATTTTAAAGGTGTATTTGTTTTTCCCGAAAAATGCATAGGTCACTAGATAAACGCAAAATAATAGGTTATACACCTTTGGAAAGCTAAAACTTCTCTTATCAAGGGTTTACCTATCCAATATAGCGTCCATATAAATAAATTTGGTATGACCAGCACATTACCGTCATTTCAATATATTTTGTACAAATCCCAAAACAAAAGCCCCTTGGAAAAGATTCTATATATCTAGTAAAATTGTAACACGAACCTAAATATTTTCTACAAATTCCTTACCGAAAGTTCATTGGAAAAGATTCTATAAATCAAATAAAATTAAAACACAAACATACACTATGTAAATTGCACTTGACAGTTCCATCTGTCAATTAGAATTATTTAAATATATCAGCTGTTTCCATGATTATAGCAAAGCTGTCTGATTTATGACAGTTAATCACTTTATAATTATTTAACTTTATATCAGTTGAATATCAAGGAAAGTGTATAATTAAACCGTATAGACAATAAGATATTTTTCATATTGATAATCACATAAAATGTCAAAAAATGATATTTAACTGTGTTTTTTCAAGAAAAACTGTTAAGCACTTCCAATAAGGGAACTTTCTGTTGACCAATCTAATCAGCTCTTTATATGGATGTAAAGATGAAGAATACGAAAGAATTATAATATTTAGAATTGTAGTATTGGAGCTATCGTTGGATAAATTTTTGTCACACGCACATACACACAGACACCGTCATAAAATTAGTAAATAAAAATAAATAAATAAATATATCATCACGGCATATTACCCATTTCTGGGTGTGCCAGTATCTACAACACATATAATCGGTAATGATGACGATATATTTTACCGTGTGGGCGCTTACCAGGCGTCACCTCACGGGCACTCATAGCATAAAATTAGTAAGATCGTATTGTAGACATCCTAAACGTTCTTATTCATTAATTATTAACCATCGAATTTTTTGACAAAAGACAATAAGTACCTTCCTTACCTAAGGGCGACCGAAGGTAAAAACATAACTCTGACCTCATAACTCGAAATCTAATACTGGAAAAAAATTGAGTATCATCCTTCGAAAGAAAATAAAAATGTAACCTAAAGAAGTGCAAACCAAAATTCAATATTTAGAAGCTATAGATAAAAATCCGTTGTGGCCAGCACAAGACCTTCCGTCAATTCGATGTATTTTGTACAAATCCCATACCAAAAGGTCCTTGGAACAGATTCTATATAATATCATGTAAAATCGAACACGAACACATACTATTTTTTACAAATTCCATACTAAAAGTTCATTTGAAAAGGTTCTTTAAATCCAATAAAATTATAACATAAACTACACTAAGTAATGTCCTTCCATCTTCTCTTTGGCCGTTCTCTGCATGTCACTTGCGAGTAACAATATGACATACCAATTTTAGATCCGATACTTTCCATATTTGGTTTTGCACTTGCAACTGACATCTGTCAATTAATTTTTTTGAATAATTATGTCAGCTGTTTCCATGATAAATTGCAAAGTTGACTAATTTTTGGAAATTAATTTCTTTATAATGCTTTAAATTTACATCTATTGAATATGAAGGAAAATGTATAATTAAACCATATAGAGACGAGTATTTTCTTTAATATATATAATAACAAAATGTCAAAAAATAATATTTAACTGCGTTTTTTTAAGAAATACTGTTAAAAACTTCAAAAAAGGGTACTTCCGGTGGATCGATTATAACCAAAATCTAATCAACTCTTCATATGGATGTACAGAAGAGGAATACGAAAGAATTATAATTTTTAGAATTGTAGTATTGGAGTTATCGTAGGAGAAAAATTTGTCACACACGGACACACATACACACACACGCACACACACACACACACACGGACACACACACACACATACATACAGACATCATCTTAAAAATAGTAAATTTGTATTGTAGGGACCCTAAAACGTGCTTATTCATTAAAAACTCACCACCGAATTTTTTGACCAAAGACAATACCTTCCTTACCTAAAGGTGACGGAAGGTAAAAATCAGCAAAATTTGAATTTTTGCATTTATCTAGTGACCTATGCATATTTCTGGAAAACCAATACATCTCTAAAAAGGTTTAATGGCGTAAATTTGTCTTAATTCGATCGACTTCGTATATCTTATAGTATCCTAGACCTCAATGGTCTTGTCATTTTCAAAATCACCAAGAGTTAAGATATTGCTCTTATTCTTATTACTTTCTTGCGTTATGTATAAATCAGAATTATTATGATGACAAAACATTTATAACCTATGTTGCATTTTATCTGGAACGATACACTATATGTAATTAGTATCCATAGTAATACATTAATGACAGAATAATAAATATTGATAAATCTTAGCTGAAACGGTATAAAAATATTTAGTATTGATGGAGTTTCACGAATTCAAATTATTTATTTAATGCATGTATTTAAAATTTAACAGCTCGATTCTCGGAAAAGATGAAGTTTATCTTCATTTTTGGATTAGCGAATTCTACTCTAATTTTGACAGTTTATATCTTAAAATATAGTCTAATCTATTTACTTTTTTACCTCTCGCTAAGAGAGGTATTGGATTCATGCTAAAGTTCGTATACCCAGATTTTATTGAATAAGCACGATTTCAGGTCCCTAGAATCCGATTATAACATTTTTAAAATGATGTCTGCGTGTGTGTGTGTGTGTGTGTATGTGTATGTATGTATGTATGTATGTATGTATGTATGTATGTATGGATATTGGAGGGACGATTCCTCAAAAACTATAAGACTTAAAAAATATTTAACTGCAGTTTCTGCAATCTGACATTCCTGGGAAGAGCTGAAAAGGTTTTGGGAACAATTGAACAACCGGAAATAGTAGTTTCTTAAAAAAATCCTTCTAAATATAATTTTTTGGGAGTTTTTTTTTATTAAATATTGAAGAACATAAAATTCTCCATTTAATACACTTAAAATTTTTATTATATCTTGAATAGATTTAGAGATAAAGACACTATAATTTATAGAGTAAACTAATCGCAGAGGCCAAGGCACTAAGGAAACCAGTTGACAAATTCCAATGTTTATAACATGACACATGTCATTGTCAAATATTAACAGTTTTATGCCCATATTTATAACCACTCGTAAAGTTTCAAAACAGTTCCTTATAATTTTTGACAAATAGAATCAAACTTGACAAATAAAATTTCGATTTTTCTTTCAATGTCGACTGTTTTTATTGGATAAAAATTATAACGAACCGTTTAAAATTTTTACGAGTGTTTATGAATACGGACATTAGTGACATTCTGATAGCTTTATCTGGGAAGTCTATTTAACTTTTCTTATTGTTTTATTAATTAAATATTTGAAATTATAGGTAAAATTGTGGTAAAATGCATATATCCATCAGAAATACCGCCAATCTGGTTAATGAATTGGAAGAATCTCTGATATTTAAAAACAATATTTGAGTAAAGTTCTATAATTTTTTGTTATAAAACGACGGTTCGAAAGTGAAGTGCAATACAATACTTACATAGCCTAATATGGAAATGGCGAGAGGTCTTGTGCTGGCCACAACAGATTTTTTTGATAATATTTTGAAGATTAAATACCAGAATAGAATTCACTAATCCAAAAATGAAGATTAGCTTCAAGTTTTTCGAGACTCGAACTGTAAAAGCATTATGAGCTATAACCCTACTTCGAGTTTATAATGTTTTACACAACTGATGTAACACTGAAAATAAACATGCAAGTTGGCTGAAACTTATTAGGCCTCATTTATTGATACCTTATAACTTTTAGTGGGCGCGCGACTTACTGCCTGACGTAGCACTTGGAACATTACTTTTCAACCATAGGATTATATATATTTTAAAATAAACTCATCCTCAATATTTTTGCCTTTTTCCTGATGTAATATTTCAAGTTAAACACTGTGATATTCATCACAAGCATTTAATTATGATAATTTTGTCGCGCTTTGAATTACACTAATTAACATGATGAAATGAATTCACATGAACATAGAGCGTGATACGTTAAAAATATAAAACATGAGCTGAAAACAATATAAAGGAATTTTGTGGGGCAATAAAAAATTTGAAATGACAATACGTAGACATTTTAAGGATGGGCGAATTTGAGAAATTTCAATGTACTTTTTCTAACAAAACCACAGACGTTATGATTCTTGGAAGACAGAAAAATGGTTTGGTTTAAAATAAGATGTGACAAATAAGGAATCTCAGACGTTATTGGTTCTTCTAAGAAACAAATGATATTACTAAGAATTCATATTGTTCCAACATATAAATTAACTTTTCTTCGTTATTGGAATTTATCTTACTACACAATGGGGAAGTTTAGCAAGGTAAAAATTCTACATAACATACTATTTTCTCACAAATATAACACAAATGACTGCTGAAATTAAAATTAAAAATTAAAATTATTGCTCCATTTATTTATAATTAATATTTTTTAGGTAAACTCTAAGTACGTCACAAGTCAGTTATGCGCAAACTCAGACAGAACGGTGAAATCGAACCACTTGAACGTAGGTCGTAACAAAGCCTCTACCGACGTCATCACAGCTTAAAATCGGCTTTTCCGGAAAATCTGGGCGTTTTTGAAAAAAATAAAACATGTTACATCATTTTTCAAGTCATTTGCCATGGAATAAAAAAATAAAAAAAAGTCGCTAAACTTCCCCATTCAGAAATTTAGAAAAGTTTTGTTCCAGTATTTACCTTTCGCCACCGTAGATAAAGACGGTTAAGACGAATGGCGACCCCTGCCTACTATACAGGGTGTTTCTGCACGAAACTTCATTGACATACAGTATTGGCCATAAAGATAGCAACTTTTAAAAAAATTCTATTTCTCTGAAGTGAACATAAGAACATTGAAAATAAATTACATAAAGAATAACCTCTTAAAATAAGTTTATTTTATGTTAAAATAATTTATATTAAATTTATAGAATTTATTTAATTTGCATAATTCTTACTTTTGTCTGGACATAAAAATAGCAACTACATAATGAATGTCTTTATTTTCTCAATTTCAACGTTTATATCGTATAATTGTTTAAAAAATATAAATTAGTACTTCAAAATTATGGGTCATAATAAGACTTTGAATAAAGAATTTCGCAATTTAATAATTAAATCATATGAAAATGGTGCTTCGCAGAATAAAATGTCGAAGAACTTTAATTTGCATAAATCGACAATAGCACGAATAATAATTCATTTTCGAAGGAAGGGTAATATTGAGCCTTCTACAATTTCTAGTAGACAAAAAAAAAACACCAAACCGAGGCGACAGAATGATAAAACACATATCGTTAAAAATCCGTTGTTATCATCAAAGTAAATTTTAGGCTTTCTACTAAGTAATGTTAAAGATAAAATATCTTCAAGACAGGGAAGAAGAATATTAGTTGCCGGAGAACTTTATAGTCGTCGGTCTGCAAAGAAACCACTTCTTTCGAAGAAGAACGTGAAGGCCCGATTATTTTTTTGCAGAAAATCATGTAAACTGGACAACTGACATGTGGAAAAGAGTATTATTTAGTGATGAACTAAGATTAATTGATAGAAATGTAACAAAATTACTTGAATTCATGATGAAACGAGAAGAAGTAATAAATTCTCGTGGTTCCGGTTATTACACTAAATATTAGAAAATTTAGTTTTTATATTAATTTTATAAAAGTTGCTATTTTTATTTTTATGTCCAAATAAAAAATATTTTTTTGCACATAAATCAATTTTTAAGAATAAAAGAAGTATTTCGAACTTTCATTGTCTTTATTTTTTTTTTGAGTTACACAAAGTTTCGATTGATAAAATCTCCAATTGTTATCAAGTGAATCAATTTTTGTTAATATAATGCAAATTATTTTAATGTAAATTAAACTTGGTTCAAGACACTAATACTGCAGTAATTTATTTCTGAAATCCCAGTTTTTACATTAGAGCAATTGAATTTTTTTTTAGTTGCTATCTTTATGGCCAATACTGTATATAATTTGATCTACTGATTATAGAACAAAAAGATTTTTTTTTAAATTCGCAAAAATAAGGGCAGTGTATTTGTTGCGAACATTTTTAGTGCAACTGGTTTGATAGTACATTTAAATAAATATAATTATGTTAGTAATGAACCAAACTAATCAAATTCAAGTGATTGTTACAAAAATTGTTCAAAATTATTTCCTCGCAGTCATCCAAATGCAGCATATTGTATCAAACTCACACGCACGCCCGATGCAATGAATTTTGTTGTGCCGCTTCTTCATACACTAATAACATCCACTAATTCACTGTTGCTATACAATTTTTTCAAATTTCTCCCACAACACCATACCTTATACGAAATCAAACTAGGTATTCAAATAAAATCATTACGCAAAAATGTATTAGACATAATACTTAATTAATAAATGATTATTTGTAGGCAGTACTTCTTTTTCATTAGTAACAAAATTATAAATAATTAAATATACTATTAAACCAGTTTTACTAAAAATCTTCGCTAGGAATGAACTACCCTTACTTTTGCGATTTTCCAAAAAATTCTTTTTGTTCTATAATCAGTATATCAAATTATATATGTCATTAAAGTTTCGTGCAGCGGTATAGAAACACCCTGTATATGAAGCAAAAATTCAAATAAATTGTACCTGTACTAGAACTGTTAACATTTTAAAAAATTTAACACAATATAAATCTGTATTTTAAAAAAAAGTATTATTGAAATCTGGTAATATTTGACATTGATTTTATGGAGAAAAAAGGCATTTCTCGTTTTTCTTACAAAATCAAAGTCAAATACTAATAGATTTCCATAATACTTTTTTTAAAAGCAGGTTTATATCAGAAGCATGTTCGCCTAATGTTAAATTTTTTAAAATGTTAACAGTTCTCATCCTCTTCCTGATTTTATTATTCTCAATAAATCTAGTCTGCCATTTTTAATACATAAAATACAATTAGAATCGGTTTAAATTAAATTATTAAATTATTAAAAAAAATAATTAAATATTGCTGTTTAAACTTCCAAAATAATATATTTTTATACTTTAAAGGCTCATTCATAGGTTCGAAAATAAGAAATATAATAGTTATTTTATTAAGAGCGTAAGAAGGTTTTTATGGCCTGCGGCGGGATTTTGAGCTCGAGGCGTAAGCCGAGGGATAAAAACACGTCAAAGGCCATAAAATCAAGTTACGCTCGTGGTTCATACAAAACTTTATGCACGGACGAAAATTTTCAAATTATGAGTGTTAGAAAAATTGTATCGAAAAGAATTTGTCGTCGTACATCCAGTATCTAGTGTTGCTATGAAAGCGGAAAACAACAGTTTATTTTTTGTTTATTAGTTCTGTCATTTAAGTTTTATTTTGTGTATCTCCGTGCTTTCCATATAAATATCATAAAATTTATTTGCATTTTTCATTAAAGAATATAAAAATTTTCGATTTGTAATAAAAACTTTTCATGTTGCCTGTTTAAATTGTTTATATTGTAGGTTATAATTTGGTTTGACGTTTCATTACAGCCCGGCGGGCTATAATGAGGCCCGCAGGCTATAAAATAACGTTTATGTCAAAGAAATTCGTGTATAATTGTCAAATTATAATACATCCGTGCATAAATAAGATTATATATGACTTTATGGTTGGTGTTCACAGCTTCGAAAATAAAACGTAAATTAACATCAAATATCATTTAATATATTCATAATTAACAAGCAATAATAACTTCATACTTTTTAAAGCACTGTACGCAATGATATATGCGAACCTGTGTCTTAAGACAACTTTTTAATAGTTATTTACACACCAAGTGAGCTAAGGAAAATAATTAAACTTTCTTCTCATGAATAAACATTCTTAGCTCACGTAGTTTGTATAATATTTTATTCAATTTTGACGAAATAATAAAAACCATTATAATATTTAATTTTGACAAAATAAAAAGCTGATCAGTTAGTAGGCTGAGCATGACAATCGTCGCTGATAGACGTCAAGTCGTCTATTTAAAATGCTTTATTGTCTGTCATTTGTACCGTGAAAAATAATGAAAATGGCTGGTAATGTCTAATAAATATTATGGTGAGTATTATTTTCGTTTTTGATGTTATTTTTAAATGTATTTTTTGTTGCAGAGTGAGTTAAAATATTGTGAGAGTGATTTAATAGTAATTAAGGTACCAAGGGTTGATATAAGGACAATAATTGTCGTTTAACACCCGTGGTGCCTTCAACGTTTTATGTCTTACTAGAAATTCTTAATAAACATTTTGTCTGACTAGAATTTATCAAACAAAAATAATAAATTACAAAATTTTAATACAACTTACAAAGTAGCCTGTGAATGCGGTATCTAGGTAATATTTTGTTTCTGTAAACAAAGCATTTTTTCAAAGAAAAAATATATTTCTTGTGGTATTTTTCTGTCAATATGGACGAGCAATGTTATTGCTAAGAATAAGAAGTATGCTGGTTTGTATTTGTGATGAAACAAATATGATTATAAATGACTACAATTCACAATGCTTCGTAACCTTAACTGCACTTTATGTTAGTATCAGTATTATTAACCTTAATTTGTTGTCAACATTACCATAGCAACTTAATACGCCCTAGGGCATTATTTACTCAATAACGGACCTAATGTTGAGGTTGTTATAAAACAATAACATACTAGTAAGACATAAAAAAATTAAATTCACTTGCGAAAAAAGTGTTACTTATAGTTGTTGCTATGGAGTTAATAATGACAGTTTAAAACGTAAAAATTGAATAAAATTATATTTAAATTGAAATCCTTTTGCCAGAACGTAAATTGCCAGGTCAACAGTTGTTATGTATGTGCTTATTTTTGTGTAAAATGTCTAATTTTATTTTCGAGAGCTGTGAACACTTTCATAAGAATCTATTATTCATATCGTCAACAACCAAACTATGCCATTAACATCATTCCAAGAACTACATCACAACCAACCAACAAAATTTCCAACTTTCCACAATTCACAATGCACAAAAGTTGTCGTACCTGTTGATCGGAGTCCGGTTGGTTCCGGGTGAAGTGCGGCTGTAGCTCCGGTGAGGGCGACGTCGTTCTGGAGTCCGGAACCACTGACAGTGGTAGCGTCCCGATGCCGACGCCGACGTCCGCGAGTTTATACATGCGCGACGGCCATAGTCAGTGTGGGAGACGAGAATTTTAATCATAGAGAAGGGGTTTGCGGAAAATAAATAATTTTGGTGGAAAGACAATGGTGGTGGAAAAATAGCTCCTAAAGGAATGTTTATATATGAGGTGTGGTATGGTGTTAATAGTATATTACGTTCCAAGTTAAGAAAAGAGAAAGTTTACCAGACGTGTTTGGCATACTTGTAGAGTAAAATCACTTTTCTGACGCGGTGCGTACACTATTTTTTCGTATTTTATATTAGTATTAAAATTTGTTTTTTTTTTTGCGGGGTAATATACTGAATTAAAAACATCTAAAAAATCTGTTGTGGCCAGCACAAGCCATTCCGTTAATTTGATGTATTTTATACAAATTCCTAAAGTTCGTAGGAAAATATTCTATAAATCCAATAAAATTATCACATGAATATATATAATATATATACTCATATATAAATACTCTAAAAATGCGTACAATTACGTAACATTCTCTTTACAATTAAATACCAAGTTTTATATCTTTACCCATTTTTGAATGATTGCAGCAAAAGTCAATATACCCCGCATTTAGATAAAAACTTTCAAAAATCTAATTTTTATACTTCTCAATGCGCTGATTCCAAATTTTGAAACCGCAGGTCGATATCTCATTTCGTTCTCGAGATATTTAGATTCAAAAAGAATATTCTTTTCTAAGGAACTTTCGGTAAGAGATTTGTGCAAAATACATAGAACTGACAGAAGGTAATGTGCTGGCCACATCAGATTTAGTTTACCTAAAGATGAAACAATGAAGAATAATAAAATTTAAGTCCAAATATAAAACAAGTATTTGTTTGTGCATATCGTTTTGAGAAAAAGTTATACAACCGATAAAAATTATAATAATGGGGGATTACACCATTTTTTTTTATACTTTCATCTGAAAATATTAGGAAAACTAAGACTATTGATGAAAATCCGGTGAAAAAATTCCTATTAATGAGCGAGTTTGAAAAGATTGGCGTGACGTCACATTTATGTGTTTTTATATCAAACTGTTTTCATCATGGACCTAAATGTTCTTGAAATATATGCTATTTTAAGTTATATTTACATAAAAATAAATGAATATTATAACACTGTATAAGTCTACATACTTTATAATTACAAGTGTATTTAAATTATTAAGTTTAATGCAAGAAATTTATGTTAAAATAAAAACTGTTTGGAAACTGCGGTCTAGGAATGTTAGCCCCTCCTTTCGAAATTGAATTTCTTAACTTCCATTGGTAGTAATCCCCACCTCCTAACACGCTATTTGTAATGCATGTATAGGCGGTTTCTCGGGCGCCAATCAAAATATTTTCATATTAGTTTGGAAGCGCTATAACAAAAAATCCTTTATTTCCGAAATATGTCAATTATACCATTTCATTTTTTTATTAATATTCGTTATTCAGCATATACATTCGTATTTTTTTACTATTTTCCTTTAATTCGATTGAGCTGTAATCCCCCATTAACATTGTATCATGTGGATTTGACTTTATAATTGTACTTTTACGACAGAAACACAATAAATAAAATTGTAACTGCCAGGGAAGTCATTCAAAATTATCGGCGGCAACAGTTCAAGACTATGATGCTGCCATCTACGTTGAGCTTTGCTCGCCTACTCCCATTAAAGCAAAATTGCGCCATTAGTAAACCATTTTAAAGATGTACCTTTACCCATATAGAAGGCGCTTGTTCATTAAAAATTAAATCTAAACATTCTTTGCACCACATAATACCATTTTCAAATCATAATAAATCATGAATCTAAAATGCTCTCTAGTTAAGAATACTATCGCATTTTCTCATTTCTAATAATTCTAGCTTGACCCTCCTCTTTTTGCAATTTTTACATTGTTGCTGAATTTTTCTTTTAACTGACAAGTGCATAAACATTTTAAACGGTCATTGTAAAACTGTAACTTCTGAACATGAAATTCTAGTAAAAAGATATTACGTTCATAAGTGAAGTGTGTTGTGTGTTAAAACGCAGATAAAGGAGCATGTGTTTGTATGTACAAATTTAATATGTTCTTCTTATTGTTCTGACAATTATTGAGTTTACTCTGACAAAGTATAGAAAAGTATAGTTGAGACTTTCTATACAAAAACAACATACCGAGTATCCCAAGCAAACCTTGACATAGGGATTCGATTCTCCATTAGGGTAAAATTTCAAAGACAGTGATGCTAACCAATGTGCCACGCAGACATTTGTAAATCTTTTCATATTGGATAATAAAATAAAATCTGTTGTGACTGCTAATTTTTGAACTGGCATTTACCTTTGTCATTATAATATAATATAAAAAATAAACTATGTTACAAACACTTGAATATGTCAACTGGTTTCCTTGGTGTAGTTTAGCCTATGCGATTTATTAAATCCGATTATTCTAGATATTAGTTTCTTTGTAAATAAAGGAATTTCTGGATATCAGCCACTAAAATTTATTCAGTCTCGACCGTTTCGACCCCACATGGGTCTTCTTCAGGAGATGAACTTTGTAAACCAGTAGCAATACATGTAGTGTGTAATGTAGTTTAAAAAATAAATAAATAAATTAATAAATAACATGGAAATTCATAGAATTCAAATTGTTAAACATAATATTTAACACAGTCGTCAATATAAAATAATACATATAAAAATATGATTGTCTAACATATATAAAAAAAAATGAAAATATAAAAAATATATGAAATTATGTGTGCCACACCCTAACGGACACCTTAGACTGAATAAATTTTAGTGGCTGATATCCAGAAATTCCTTTATTTACATCACCATTTCCAGCCAAGAAATAAACCCTTTCTCATTAGTTTCTTTATCTCTAAATCTATAGAAGATATAATAATAGTTATTTATGTATTAAGAGCGTAAGGAGGCTTTTATGGCCTGTGGCGGGATTTTGAGCCCGAGGCGTAAGCCGAGGGATAAAAACACGTCAAAGGCCATAAAAGCAAGTTACGCTCGTGGTACATACAAAACTTTATGCACGGACGAAAATTTTCAAATTATGAGTGTTAGAAAAATTGTATCGAAAAGAATTTGTCGTCGTACATCCAGTATCTAGTGTTGCTATAAAATCGGAAAACAACAGTTTATTGTTTGTTTATTAGTTACGTCATTTGAGTTTTATTTTGTGTATCTCCGTGCTTTCCATATAAATATCACGAAATTAATTTTCATTTTTCATTAAAGAATATAAAAATTTTCGATTTGTAATAAAAACTTTTCATGTTGCCTGTTTCAATTGTTTATGTTGTAGGTTATAATTTGGTTTGACGTTTCATTATAGCCCGGCAGGCTATAAAATAACGTTTATGTTAAAGAAATTCGTGTATAATTGTCAAATTATGATACGTCCGTGCATAAAAGTTTTAAATGTCTCAGATGTAGAATTTTATGTTCTTCATTATTAGTAATAAAATTAATTTTCTAAAGATAATATTTGGATGATTTTTTTAAAGAAATTACTACTACTGCCGATTGTCCAATTGTTACTAAAACCTTTTCAGCTCTTCCCATGAATGTCAGATTGAGGAATACGGAATACGTAGTTAAACAGGTCTTAACTTAATTTTCTGCCAGACACATTTATTACGCCTGTTAAGCGCCTACACGGTAAAATATATCGTCATCTATACCGATGTCTACATGTATTGTAGATAATGGCACACCCAGAAATGGGTATTATGCCGTGATGATATATTTATTTTATTTTATTTTATTTTTGCGCTTTTTATTTACAAAAAACTGTTACCCCATTTTAAACATCTATGTCAAGGTATGCTGGAGACATCCGGTATGTATACATATACATAATTAAAAAAGTCAAATTTTTCAAAAAAAAAAAAAAAACTTCTAATGTCAAAACCGTTCATTGTTTGACTGTGTATTATAAAGCGAATAGAAACAAAGTATCCAGTTTGAGGGTTAATTTATTATTTATTTAAATAAAATAAAAACATCTGGACTTATTTGCTACTAAATAAACCTTTTTACAAAATATTATCAAATACGTTCATTAAGTTCTTGAAGAATTATAAACTAAACCTTTATATTTTTTGTAAAATAGTTCCGAATTAATTTTTTACTTAAGTTCTGCTTTAAATATTCCACTGGTTTTTCATAATTCGTTGTTTTATAATACACAAATACTCAATAGGACATATAAGATTTGTCACATAAGCATTTATAAATTTTGTTGAGAATCTGGTGATTTTTTAAAAATACATAAAGTAGGTTATGATTAGATCAGTCTTTCTGAAATGATTTAGAGAGAAATCATTTTAGAACAAATAAAGTATTACTTGTTCTTCTAATTACTGTTAATTAGAAATTTAAACTACTTGAATCTTGAAGGATATATGTATATCTTGTAAAAGGTATTGAAATTAATGCAAAATCAATAATTGTAATTAATGTCTTTTTAAAATTTTTAACTAAATATAGATAATAAATCTCATTAACTGTGGCAAAATGACAAAAAAAAACAAGGAGTTTATCTTTGAGTTAATGTCTTATAACATTCTTTTCTATGCGTCTTAAGATTATATAATGTTTCAATGTATAATAGACTTACGTGACTACGTTAATAATGGGAGGTCTAACTAAAAAACAAAAATCCCTAAACCTTAACAATAATTTTTTAAAAACTATATACATATTTCGAGAACTACGTTCTCATCATCAGTAGAAACTACAAAATAATAAGATTGAGAAATTAAGGTTACTCAGCATGTAAACCAAGCCAGAGATCAAAACAGCTCTGAGGAATAAGGGAGAGAACTAGGATTATATAGGGAGAAGAGTCATAGGTGCGTGGATACCTATTTGGATAACTAAGATTAAATTAAGTAACTGTCTTATATTAACTCATATAATTTAGAATTTGCGATGGGACCTAGGTCCGCGTTCATCAATTTATCTTTAAATTTATGTATTATCAAACTCTCGTGTGCGTCTAAATATCTATTATTATCAACATGTTTTAATAATTCTATATTAGAATTGTCAATTTTATGTTTGTTAATATACATGTACTACACTAGATTTATTTATGATTACTGGTTTTTAAATTATAGAAATGTTCTTTAAACCGAGTATCAATGGGATCCTATACCATAATTTTTTTTTTTTTTTGTAAGAACAGGATGAAATAAGAATTTTAGTGCAAACGGGACACAAATTTTACGTAATAAGCGGGATATGAATATTTAAAGTTTAAGAATTTGATGTGTGACGTAGCAGGTACTGACCGGTGATCCGACAAACATTGGGCAAACTGTTAGTTATAGAGGGAACAATTTTTTTCATGTTTGCATAGCTGAAATATTTTTATATTGAAACGTATACGTCAAATTCACGAAGAAATTATTATTAAGTATAAATAACATAAAGAATAAGAAGCTTTTTATATTTTGAAATATGTTTTCAGAACTCATTATTAATAAAATTAAACAAAAAAAAAAAAAAAACTTGAAGAAGATAGCACCTTGCTGTCGAAACGTTGTTGTATTTTATTTATTATTAAATTTATACAGAACTATACCCAAATATTGTTTAATAAAGAATAAGCATTTTTTTTCTTAATAAATTATACAACATTGAAACAGTTTGACAATATTATGACACAAATTATGACGACGGATGGCGCTAGTGTTTGTTTTGAAGTTAGAATATTAATTTAATTAATATTACAAATTGATTTAATTATAAATATATTATTATCGTTAATATTATTATTATAATTAAACAAATTCATCAAACACAAAACTGTTAATTTTTTTGTTAGGTTACATTTCATAATGTTTTAAAGGTGACAGCAGCAGACGCGCGAATCTCCTTTTTAAAATCTTAGTTTCTAACGCGTCATACCCAATTAGTAATCAACTCCAATCGTTTGTAGTTTGTGATACAATTTTTTTTTCACTAATACTCATTAATTTATGTATATTTTAATTTGCCTGTGCTTATTCTCGATATGTGATTTTTAGCATGAATCCAATACCTCTTATAGCGACAGGAAAAAATTCATATTGAAATTTTGACAATGTGTAATAATGGGCTACTTGCGTACCTTTTGTTATTTAATATTTTTGAAGAGAAGGTAAAAACTTGCTACCCATATTTTTTCTTTTGACAAAATTTTTATTAATTAGCCAGAAAAAAAAATAATGAAATTTGATTATTTGAATTCCCGCCATGTATGACGTAGAATTACGCCGCACCAATGAATAGTCGTAAAGTCACAGCGTGGTGCCGTCCCATAGTAATGGTATGTTTGTGCGGATAATGTAGATCACCTGGTTGACTTTTCAATAATAGTTTGGAGGTTAGTATTTTAGTTTATCTTGTTGTTATCGATATTTTAAATTACAAGTAACTACCTATGTGTTTATTTATTAAGTAATTAATGTATTTGAGAGACCAGAGAGAGAGAGAAAAATGAACTAATGTCAAATCAAATTAAAACTTTCTCGCATGCCATGCAATCTATTGATAATATTATTAAACATGCTTCCCCTCCCCCAGTTCAATATAAAGAAGTCACAGAAAATTTTCTTTCTTAATTTAGTAAAAAACAATTAATTATTTTAAAATAAAATTTATATTTTTAAATATGTTTTCAATATAACATTACGTATATAGTGATAGAAATCGGATTTTCAGTACCACGCAAGTAGCCCATTCATTTGATATTTCATTTCAGCCAAAGTCAGTCTATAATAACTTGAAGCAGGCTTCCAATATTTCCCTTCATTTGCATTCAATAGATCGATATCATGATGAATATAATTTTAATGTAAATTACTATTTACCACATTACAGGTGACAACCAATAATTAATAAGAACTTTATAAGGATGCATTCTGCGGTATTTGCCGTAATTTTTTTCGGTAATTTCTAGGCGTTGTTCTATGACGTTTCGGTTTCAACATCCTTGTTCCGTTACCTTGACTGTACCCGTGCCCTGTCGATATTAATATTAAAATTAATATCAAACGGAACAAGATATAAGCAGGAGTCAGTTACCTCTTATAGACAGCCGATAGAAAAGTACTTTTCGGCATTGGCATTCTTCTGCGAATCTGTGACGTCATGAGTTCTTTGTTTTCTGAGTCATCGAAGGCACGGCAAAAGAAATGGGTTTCGATTTTGAACTTTTTTTGCAATGTTTGTTTTTTGTCATACTCATAAACGCTTTTTTAGTAGGCAGGTAACAGTTTCCTTATATGGCATGGGATAGAAGTGTGCTATTATTTAATTTTAGAAAAATGTAGTAATAATGGTTCACTATTTTACCTAGTAACTAAAATATTTATGTTTTAAGGATAGTAACTTTAATCACTACGGTGAAAATCATAAGAAGCGAAGCCGAGTGTGATAACAATTCATTTGATATTTCATTTCAAAGAGATACATAGTCCAATTTAATTTACGGTGGTGTAGTCAATTCTATAATGAATGCAATTAGAGTATTCAAATCGAGGTTTTAAAAGTAACCATAATGATAATACCTGATTAATATTTATGTGGAGAAGAAATTCTGACATTTATTTTATTATTTTAAGCAAACTTTATATATATAATAATGCTATGGGGTATTCCACTCAATTTTTTTTATTATTTTAAATAAAACTTCATTCAGTTTTGAAGCAATTCATAGTATTAAAAAATCTTAATTTTTCCTAGTTTAACAGTATTTTATTTTCGAAAAATCAGTGTAACGTCACATTTCCCCTATACTTGTCTTTCTCACACACACTGCTCTGAATACGCTGCGAGAGAAAGATAACAATTGTATGACGTCAATTTTCCCTTTTAGCAAATGTGAAATATCTCGTAAAGTAATTATTTAAAAAATGTTTTCATTGTTTTAACTATTATTTATTGAGCCATACTTTATGTTAAATTGAATTTTTAAATTTTTTTTTGTTATGGTGGAATACCCCATTGTGTGCCCATTTTCTTTGAAATTAATTTTAAATCTATAGTTTAAATTACAAAGGTGGGCGAAATGAAATGCTACTTTTTGATGTGAAAAAGTCCTAAAGGCCCCTGTCGGTTTCCACTGAAGCGAAAATCTTCATATTTTTTACCTCCCGCTACCCTTGGTAAGGGAGGTATAGGGATCGTGCTAAAAATCACGTATCGACATTTTAGTAAATGACCACGTTTTAAGGTCCCTAGAATCAATTTTTAACATTTTCACGATGATGTCTGTATGTGTGTATGTGTGTATGTGTGTGTGTATGTATGTATGTGTGTGTGTGTGTGTGTATGTGTAGAGATTTTGTCTTCGCTCTAACTCAAATACTATCATTCAGAAAATTCTGAAACCTTGTATTTCTATCCTATTCTAATATGAAAAGAAACCATTAGATTTTGGTGTAAATCGGATAACCGGAAATGGCACTTTACCTGAAGCTCGTAATGGTTTTTCTTCAAAAAATATCATTAAATGCCATTTTTTTGGATTTTGTCGTTATGAAAATTAAAGATTATTGAATTTTCTACAGGAATACATTAATACTTTTTCTATATACTTTACTTTTAATTTATTCGTGAATATAAAAATAATTTTTTTTACAAGTCCCGAAACCTAAGAAAAACACAATACCTTTGTTACTCAGTTCATATTTCAAATTAATGTAACTGACAGTAAATGTCACTGTCAAAAAACTAATCACTTCAAATTAATAAGAGTAACATTTTAAAAAGAAAATAGTAAATAAAGCAATAGTTTTATGCAATGGAACAGTTTAGCGTTAGTAAATCCGTAGGTATGTATTTAAATTAATAAAAATTAAATAGCGGGAGGTTTTGTGTTGGCCACATCAGATTTTTTTTATTAGTCCCGAAGCCTAAGATAAACACAATTCCTTTGTTACACAGTTCATATTTCAAATGAATGTAACTGACAGTAAAGGTCACTGTCAAAAAACTAGTCACTTCAAATTGATAATAGTGACATTTTAAAAAGAAAATAGTAAATAAATAAATAGTTTTATGCAATGGAACAGTTTGCAGCGTTAGTAAATACGTAAGTATGTATTTAAATTAATAAAAATCCAATTGTTCAGCTCTTCCCATTAATGTCAGATTAAGAAATACGTAGTTAAAAAGGTCTTTAGTCTTATAGAATTTGAGAAACCGTACCACCAACATCTACACACGCACACACACACCATTGTAAAAATGGTAAAATCGGATTTTAGAGACTTTAAAACGTGCTTATTCACTAAAATCTAGATATGCGATTCTTAGCATGAATCCAATACCTCCGAGCGAGAAGTAAAAAGATTAGGTTAGTAATGTTTTGGGATTAAAATATATGAAAGTATCTCACATAGTAACATGTTAAATAATCTTAATTCTACTCTTTTCTTATTTAATTTTTGTAGCTTTTAATGATGAGAATTTAGTTCTCGAAATAAATTCATTGGAATTACTACCGA
Source organism: Ophonus ardosiacus (assembly GCA_943142095.1). Classification (NCBI taxonomy): domain Eukaryota; kingdom Metazoa; phylum Arthropoda; class Insecta; order Coleoptera; family Carabidae; genus Ophonus; species Ophonus ardosiacus. The sequence continues at coordinate 7,634,199 of OW964823.1, read as the reverse complement.
ATATATTTTTTTGATTTAATTATAACATCTTTAGTAATAAAAATGTTAAACTACCAGTATACATAATAGTAAAACCCACAACTTTTTAATTGTAATATTAAACCACAATAGGAAAATGTGCTGTTATAAACAATTAATCAATTGACGGAACTAAATTGTGGTTAAATTAACACTTAACTGCATCGACAAAATTTCCTTAATTTAGTAGGTAAAATTTCATATATTATTCATCTTTATCTTATAGTATTCTAAGTAAAATAAATTAGTGATAAATAAATTGACATATCCAAATATAGAACTATGAACTTTAAAATTCATTCTTCGAAAATATTAGAAATTTTTGACTCCTACATAATCTTGATTCATTTTAAATATTTAATAATGTTGCATATTCATTTTTAAATACGTGACTTAACATTGAATTTTATAATCATTATAATATGCATATTTTACTTCCCATTTTGCAAAATCAATATCTATCTGATATTTCTTACTTATGTCAATAAAAAGATGATAGCCACTTAGGGATAATTCCTTGCATCAAAAGAATAAAAAAAATCTGTTGTGGTCAGCAGAAGACCTCTCGCCATTTCCAAATTAGGCTATATAAGTATTGTATTGCACTTCACTTTCGAACCGACATTTTATAACAAAAAATTACAGAACTTTACTCAAATATTGTTTTTTATTGTATTTAACATGTCTTCTGCACACATATAATTCTGATTATATCTATTTTTCATTGTATGAGGATGTTTCTAAATGTCAGAGATTCTTCCAATTCATAAACCAGATTGGCGGTATTTCTGATGGATATATGCATTTTACCACAATTTTACCTATAATTTCAAATATTTAATTAATAAAACAATAAGAAAGATTAAATATACTTCCCAGAAAAAGCTATCAGAATGTCACTAAAACTGTTGATATTTGACAATGACATGTGTCATGTTATAAACATTGGAATTTGTCAACTAGTTTCCTTAGTGCCTTGGCCTCTGTGATTTGTTTACTCTATAAATTATAGTGTCTTTATCTCTAAATCTATACAAGATATAATAAAAATTTTAAGTGTATTAGATGGAGAATTTTATGTTCTTCAATATTTAATAAAAAAAACTCCCAAAAAATTATATCTTTTTAAGAAACTACTACTTCCGGTTGTTCAATTGTTACCAAAACCTTTTCAGCTCTTCCCAGGAATGTCAGATCGAAGAAACTGCAGTTAAATATTTTTTAAGTCTTATAGTTTTTGAGTAATCGTCCCTCCAACATCCATACATACACACACACACACACACACACACACACACACACACACACACACACACACACACGTGCTTATTCAATAAAATCTGGGTATGCGAATTTTAGCATGAATCCAATACCTCTCTTAGCGAGAGGTAAAAAGTTCGTATAATTATACACTTGCTTGCAAAAAAATCGCGTACACCTTCAAAATTAAGTAGCAGAGTTTTTATATTTTATTTTTTTAGCTATGTAACAAGTGACAGTAGGCAGTAAAAACAGAAAAATACATCAAATTAACGGAAGGTCTTGTGCTGGCCATAACAGATTTTTTTTGTATGGCCCCATTGGAACCAGGGGCGTCAAAACTAATATTATGCAATAACAACAATAGAATTAAAAATTTATTTTTGTACCAATACTATCTTTTTCTAAGCTGCAAATAAAGGTAAGAACTTTTCTTTCGAACCGGTACTAAACGTCATGTATTAGCACAGATAAACAAGGTGTGAAGTGTGAAGTTTAAAAATCAACGAATGATTCTCATGATAATATTACACAAGTATTCTTGTAAACAGACTCTCAAGCATAAGTGCCTGTATAATTGGCATTGAACTTCGTAATGGAATTTATAATGTAATAGTTACGAGGAAGTGAGAATGAAAATTTGTAATGATTGCAATTTCAGGTGGTCTAATGACTAGCAATTTGCAGATCTCTTCAAAAGATGAGATGACATCATCAAATTTAGAGAACAATTGTTTACTTTGTCATGACAGAGCAAAAAAGTAAAATAGATGAGGCTTATTAACAGATGATTTGAAAATTCACGGTACGCTACATGAGAAAATGTTCTGCGGATCTAAACGCTTCCGTTATCTAGTTAAATCTGGTTGTAACGACAACATTATTTCGTCATCTTTAACAGAACACACAAAAAAAAATATTTCGTTGTATATTTGCATATGTTGAAAAATATATTGCATATTCTAGTAGCTTATTTTAATATCAAAATATTTATACAGCAAGATTATTGCGTAACTATCAAATGCTTAAAAATATGATGTGGCGAGCACATTACCATTAATCAAGTATTTACAAAAAATTAGGTAACAATTAAGAAACAAAACTAAAAACGAAAAATCCCTTAACCTTAACAATAATTTTTAAAAAACTATACACGTATTTCGAGAACTACTTTCTTTTCATCAGTAGAAACTACAAAATAACAGACGTTAAGATTACTCTGCATGTAAACCATGCCAGAGGTCAAAACAGCTCTGGGAAATAAGGGAGAGAACTCAGATTATATAGCTAAGAATGTTTATTCACAGGAAGAAATTAACTCACTAACTTTCTTCTCATGAATAAACATTACCTTAGCTCACTTGGTGTGTAAATATCTATTAAAATACTCAAAATTCTAGGTTTTTCTATGACAGCTCAATATACAGATTTCAAAATTAATTTACCAAAGCGTTGCCGTGAAAATAAATGAATTTAATTTTTACCTTCCGTCACCTTTAGGTAAGGAAGGTATTGTCTTTGGTCAAAAAATTCGGTGGTGAGTTTTTAATGAATAAACACGTTTTAGGGTCCCTATAATACGAATATACCATTTTTAAGATGATGTCTGTATGTATGTATGTATGTATGTATGTATGTATGTATGTATGTGTGTGTGTGTGTCCGTGTGTGTGTGTGTGTGTGTGTCAAATTTTTCTCCGACGATAACTCCAATACTACAATTCTAAAAATTATAATTCTTTCGTATTCCTCTTCTGTACATCCATAAGAAGAGTTGATTAGATTTTGGTTATAATTGATCCACCGGAAGTACCCTTATTTGAAGTTTTTAACAGTTTTTCTTAACAGATGTCAGTTGCAAGTGCAAAACCAAATATGAAAAAAAGTATAGGATCTAAAATTGGTATGTCATAGTGTTGCTCGCAAGTGACACGCAGAGAAAGGCCAAAGAGAAGATGGAAGGACATTACTTAGTGTAGTTTATGTTATAATTTTATTGGATTTATAGAACCTTTTCAAATGAACTTTTGGTATGGAATTTGTAAAATATAGTATGTGTTTTTACATGATATTATATAGAATCTGTTCCAAGGACCTTTTGGTATGGGATTTGTACAAAATACATCGAATTGACGGAAGGTCTTGTGCTGGCCACAACAGATTTTTTAAATTAATGTGAAGTCAGTGCATGAGTATCATTATTGAAAATGAGTTCTAAATGTCTTCTGAAACCGATATAGATCTTCCTTCTGATGTAGAGGAATTGGATATAAATTAATAAATAATTAATTGATATTAAAGAAATCATTATTGATATATTCTTGTTTCATTTTTATCAGTTGTCAGTTATGTAATATAACGTAACTCGTTACGTAAAGATTTTTACAAAACTCATTTCGTATCTTATATTAGATAATAAGATTATTGAATATAGGGCAATGCATTTTCCGCTGTAATGTATTTATTTGATTAGAACAATTTGAATTAAATTGAAATGCTTGATTCAAATTGAATGTACTTTGCAGTGAATGATTCCGTGTTGAATGGTGTGCTATGGGTTCGATAGGCATCACAAGTTACAGCGCCTTGTCACTGGCTGCCTGTGCGTTCCCTCACGGCTTAGAATGAAATTCCTTGGGCGGAGCGGCGGTGGGCGCGCACAACGTCAAACTTCTGATAATATGACCCGGATATTTCACTAATGATTCCCTTCTTCCGTTCAATTAAACCACCGAAACGAGCCGTGTATTTCATTTGCATTGTTGAACACAGCAATTCTGTAAATGCAAGAGAATGATTTCTTAATTTCTCTATTTGTGAGGTTATTGTTGTGTTAATTGGCCTGTCGAAGGCAGATGGCAGCGCAGCGCTTTCAAGATGAGATGAAATTTGAGTTTTGAGCTGGTGGTGGTTTTCCTGGAGGCGAGAAGCGAGACGGCGCCATCCAGCTGTGACCTTTTCTTTATTTAGTTCTTAATATTGCCGTATATAGATTGCGTTTTATTTCGATGCTGAAATATGCAGGGCAGTTGAAGCTCGCATACCGGGCATTCCTTCGCGCTTTGCACCCTACCCCTTACGTCTTCCTCTGGCCTCGTTCTGCGATCATTGCTTTATTTCTTCCATGAACTATGAGCAGCTGCATTTGCACCCTATACACTACTGTGTATTATTCTCATATTACAAAAAACCCGAAATTCAATGTATTAAATGTAATTCAAAAAAGTCGCCGTACCGCCATAGTTTAAATTTATTCTTGGAATGTCACCAATCTAAAATCAAATGTTTTCTTATTACCTTCCGTCACCTTTTGGTAAGAAAGGTATTGTCTTTGGTCAAAAAAATCGGTGGTGAATTTTTAATGAATAAAGCACGTTTTAGGGTCCCTAGAATATGATTTTACGATGATGTCTGTATGTGCGACATAAATTTCTCCTACGATAACTCCAATACTACAATTCTAAAAATTCTTATTCTCATATTAATAATTAGAATAATACTTACTACCTTGTTAATTAATGCCGGGTTTTGCATTTTTCACAGAAAACATCAGTTTTCTGTATTCATGCCTAGTAAATTGCATAATTACCAAATTACACATTTTATTATATATTTATGTTTTTTGTATAACCTTGGTTACTTCTTTGTTTTGTAATTATTTATTTGTCATTTGTATTCTTTTCCCCTGAAGAAGCCCCCCCCCCTCCCCATCCATTAAAAAATATCATATCCTGAATAAAATGCTAAATTTGCGACCTTTGGGCCAGTGTAGATGGTCTGTGCTTTGGGCACTGGAGCTCGCTCCACCATGTTGGAAAAATGGTGTCCAAAATAAGTTTTTTGATAATATCTTCTTTCTAGTATATTCTAGAGTCTAGACAGAAAGTGTAAGAGAACTAAATTGGTGCTCGCCAGTTTTTATACCAAAAAGGATTCTTGCTTTTTTTTACTAAGATGAAATATCAAAGAGTAACGATAAAAAATAACCAATATTACAATCTTAAAGAAATTTGAAATACACAAAAAATTGCAATATTACGTAATTAATATTTACCCTAATAGCTTTTAATACAGTTTGCATTCGTCGTGGCATCGAATTAAGTAATATTTCGATGATTTTAAAGTTTTTTTTGTCAATGTATTTCTAACCACTCTAACATGTTTAAAGATAGGACAACGCGTTTTAAAAATTCTGCATGAAATTCTTTTTCATGTCGCTTATGTATGTATATTACACGATTTTTACGGTTGGGCAATTCGCGAGTAACTTTAACTTAATGAAATTCTTCTAATATTTTAAACATCTTAAAATTTCCCATGTTTTCATCCAAAATTTTGACACGATTAAAAATAAACAATATTACGTAGAGAATTTTAAGTTTAACATGAACATATAGTATGTGAATATGTTTTATAATAAGAACTATATTAATGTTATTACATTTTGTTTCAGATTAAAAATGGAGAACTACTGCAAAGGGAAAAACATAGAAGAAAAATTGGAGAAAGAAAAAATTCCGATACCTAATTTACCTGAAAATGTTCTATGGATGAAGGTAATTTGTATTTTTGTTCACTATATTTTATTAATATTTATATAAAAATATAAATAAACATATAAAACATCTATTAAGTTAATATTATAATTTATTTTTAATCCTACATGAATTTTAATTTTGTGCATATTTTACAAATTTAAATTTCTGCAAGTCGTCGTCGTATCTATAAATAATACATTTAAAATAACATGAGGTACGAAATAGCACTTTCACTACAGTCTTTATCAGTCAAATCAGCCAATTTCATTATTTTCCACGACATAAATGACAATAATTGTTTAGTTAGATCAAAACCGGAATATGCATCCACGGTTTGAAACCCATACTATAAAAAGAATATTGATTGTATAGAAAATATTCAAAAAAAGTTTTTCAAAATTTTAAATTACAAATTTAATTTAAACATGAGTAACTACGTAGATATGTTGAAACATTTTAATATGCTCTCACTGGAAAGTAGAAGAACCCAAACTGACATGGTATTCTTATTTAAATTACTTAATAATATAATATATGCACCTTCAATAATTTCAATGATACAATTTTCTGTGAACCTTAAAACCAGATCAACTAATTTATTTGTTTTATATAAAAATAATACTAAAAATAACGATAACTCCCCAATAAACCGCATCATGTCTTCTTACAATTCCACATTTGCGCATATTGACATGTTTTACTTATCACTCATATGTTTAAAAAAAGAGGTAGTTAATGTACTCTCATAATTTTATAAAACTTTTTATCATTTTTTGCACTTACTTTATTTTGAAAATTGCACTCTGATATGATTTGTGAACTAAAGTATGTATTATTTAATAATTCATAGGAACCTGTTATTGGTATATGTATACTGTTGGTTTCTTATAAATAAATAAATACAAAGGTTGTTTACAATTCATAAATAAACCACTTGACTCACAAAATAAAAATAAATATTATCTTAATTCACTTGCTCAATAAATAACCATTATTCTTTATATTATTAATAGTGTCACTATTTCAGGTTAGCGGAGGAAGCAAAATAAGAAATCTCCTTACATATGCCTTAGCATCTTTTCCGAAGCATAAATCGATAGTTTGGTCAGGATCTGGACCTGCTGTTGGAAAAACCGTTTCTTGTGCTGAAATAATGAAGAAAAAACACAAAAACACTCTTTATCAAAATACTAAAATATGTTATCTAACGTAAGATAAAACACTTTTCATTTAGCAACATAACTAAATCTTTTTTTAGTGTGGACGAATTTTGGGATCCACTAGTCGAAAACTTGGACCAAATTGTCGTAAAACGAAGATTACCTTGTGTACATATTCTCTTATCAATGGAACCTTTGGATGTTAACGAATTAGGGTAAGTTACATAAATTATTTTTGTTCCATGTTGTTAATATTTTATATTTAGATATCAGCCACCAAAGAATGCCAGTAAAGAAATAAAAGGAGAAATAAAAGAGGAACCTGAAAAAATGGCTGGGTAAATGTAATAAAGATGTAATATATTTTCCAATATAAAAACTGTAAACTGAGTTTTTAAACATGTTTTATTATCAATAGATTCTTGAGTTACAGTTACATGTTTGTAATGTGTCAGTAGGAACTACTAAATAATTTTTAGAATAATCTATTAAGTTACTAGTGCTGCGCAGTAGTTACACTTTTATAACTAACTATAAACGCTGGAATATAGTTCATTTCTATAAGACGAGTTCATTATCAATAACTGTTATTACTCTTTGAGTGCAGGGTTAACCAAAATTTTAAGCTCAATAAGATGTTTTTAACCGAAACCGGTAACCATTAACCGAAATAAATTAAAACCTGTTCTAAAAGGAAAGGGAAATTGCATTTTTTCCTTTTAAACTTTTTTTAACTAATAAAACTATTTTTATATACGAAGAGGTTTTTGGATGAATGCTTCATTTATTTAGTCAAAATTTACAAATTTCACAACTGCGACGTTTCGATTCTGTTTAGAACCATTTTCAAGCAATAAATAAATTATTAAAACATTTGAAAATATTACATTTTAATTATAAACGATTTTCTAAAATTATTTTTTTTTAAAACCAATGAGTTTAAAGACTACATGGTTAAAAGTCAACTGATTTGAATAAAAATAAAGAAAATGTACCCCTGGTCCTGGGTCAATAGAAATTTGATTCAGTTTTTGGAAGCAATTAAAAAAATGTTCTATACGAAGAGGTTTTTGGATGAATGCTTCATTTATTTAGTCAAAATTGACAAATTTCACAACTGCGACGTTTCGGTTCTGTTTAGAACCATTTTCAAGCAATAAATAAATTATTAAAACATTTGAAAATATTACATTTTAATTATAAACGATTTTGTAATTTTTTTTTTTTTTAAAACCAATGAGTTTAAAGACTCATGGTTAAAAGTCAGTTCAGTTGACTTTTAAATTGGTTTAAAAAAAAAAAAAAATTACAAAATCGTTTATAATTAAAATGTAATATTTTCAAATGTTTTAATAATTTATGTATTGCTTGAAAATGGTTCTAAACAGAATCGAAACGTCGCAGTTGTGAAATTTGTAAATTTTGACTAAATAAATGAAGCATTCATCAAAAAACCTCTTCGTATAGAAAAATTTTTTAATTGCTTCCAAAAACTGAATCAAAAAACTATTTTTACTTTTAAACAGCAAGGGTGTAAGGGGGATAAATGCTGATTTTTTTCAGAGGTATAATCCTTTAAAACAATAATTCAATATGGCGAGCACGCCATCTTCAATTTGTATTCAGAGTCACGAACTGTACTGAATTGTGTAAAATTGTCTATTCATTTTGAAATTTTAAATTTACCTCAGTTTTAATTATAAAATTTACTAAAATATGTACCCAAATTTTTCTAATGCTGATCTTTTTCTCTCCATCCTTAAATTTTGAGTATTATTTCTTTTCATAATTTCCTCACAATAATAAAAGAAACAAATGAACTATCCTATGACAATGACAATCCTATTCTACAATGAATACGCTATTTGAGTGCTCCAGACCACTCAAATATCTTATTCAGTGCAAAATAGCTACCTTTACAATGGTGGGGGGTTCATATTGCATCTGAATTGTTATTCATTATCGCTTTCTGGTTACAAAATAGGCGCCCAGTGAAAAATATTATATGCAAAAAATGATCAAGAATAATTACGTATTTTTAATTGATAACCTACATAATTTTTAGTCCAAAGATTTTTTGTTCTAAGTGCAACGTTATAATCATCCGAATATAATCCGTGGCTAAATTTTATCCTGGCAAAATTTCAGATTGCTGAGTTCCAGTCTATTTCATGACAACAGAAATTTGTTGACAGTTGAATGGTTTGACCTTAAACTTGTTAAAATAATACAATTTCCCCTAGGGGAATAATGACTACATTTTTCTCTAGAGGCAAAATGGTGTAGAGTCCGCGCGCTTAAAAAAACATTCACAGAGAGCAAACTTCGTCCGGGCGAGTTTAACTTGTGAAAGTAGGGATATTACGATGTTTTATTTTTGTAATTTTGTTTTGTGCAATAAATACTTTCAGTTTTATTGATTTCGATTTTTGTTATATATTAGTGCAATTGATATTGTGCAGTCAACATTTGTAGATTGAGTAGTACAACTAATACTGCGCTGATGTTTTTTCTCTAAACGCGCGGACTCAAACACAAAATGTCAAATTTGTTTATTATTCCATGGAATTAATGATTTGATTAATTAATATTACTATTTTTCCGGTTCCGATTAAAAGAAAATTATAAAATTAGGATTAGATGCAGAATATTCTTTCTACAAAAAACTATGTAACTTTTTTGCTGAAAAATAATTAGGGGAGACAATATTTGGACATTGCAAAATTAAAACTGATTTTTTTATTTACAATCAAATGTTGTACGTCTTTTAAGGTTAATATATTTTTTTGTTTTTTTTTTCTTCATTATGCAATAAGTATTTTATAAAGTGTTAAAAAAACCCAATTCGGAGTAGGCTTTGAACAAAAAAACGTATGTCAATTTGAAAGTATTTAATTTAATGTCAATTTGTGACGAGGTATTGCCAATAATGTTATCTAAAAAAAATCCAAGCTTTTCTTCTTGACTTAAGAAATAGAAATAAATTAGGAAATGGTGAATGGTAATATTCTGTATCCTTTTTTAATATTTTTTCTCCTCAAAATTACATCTTGACTTTTGAATTGAATAACGATAAGACATACGTTTCTCTGTTCATAGCCTACTCCGAATTCGGTTTTTTTTTTTAACACGCTGTATAAGTAATATTGTTAATTTTCTTATATTGAAACATTATAATGTACATAAAATTATAATTTGCTACTTATATTGGTACATTGAACTATTTAAATTCAAGTAAAACACCTAAATACTAACTTATTTGAAATGAACCATAAATAACAACAAACTGTGTACTACAATCACAAAAACGAAATTTTTCTACTGTAATATATTTATTTATTGTACATTGTGAGTTGCGAAGCAGAATATCTGATCTCGATATCTATATTAACATTTATTTGACGCAGTTTTAGAGAGCATATTTACATTTATATACAACTCTAAAAGAGAACGGTTCCTATTAACATTTTACAGATTTGATATTTAATATGATACTGCACGGAATTCGAGTAGTATAAAAACATACAGATAAATACATTTTAGATCGAGTATAAAAAACATATAATAGAGGTAATTTTATACATTGGAGTATGGTTACCTGCAAATCTATCTGTGAGAGTATCACTTTAGAATAAATATAGTATTACAGAATATAGTATTTATTATTCACAGATTTCTATGTAGAATTATGTTTGCATACATTATTATTAAATACGGGTTTTGGATCCTGTATTTATAAAGATAAAATGTTTTATAAATAAAAGTTACATAAAACTGAGATCACTTTCAAACTTTACTTTTGATATGAGGTAAACGAACTAAAACACAAAACTTAAAGCAAAAATTAAAAATGATCTCTGCTATAATTATTTATACGTATAATTTGAAATGAATCCTAACCTTATATGATATACATTGAGTTGGCTCTAGCGGCAATGGGGTATTCTACTATAAGAATTCTGTATAAAAGATATTGTAGATAATACGAAAAAGTAGTATATTTCTTACCGAGCTGGGAATTGAATCATTTCATATTGAATTTTTACAGTGAGTAATTTTTAACGTGGCACATGGGATTTGTCATATCCATGGTTACGATTCGACATTTGATTGACAGCAATGTATTTGCGTGTCCCATTAAAATGAAACATAGGGAACGAATTTGACACTTGAAAAAAACGTCAGTAGAGGTTAATTTTGTTTAAATAATTATACCTGTTTTCTTAAAATTAAATTTAGTTGTAGAAAAATATTGTGTGCACTTTGTGCCCGAGTGATTTTCTAACTTCGCCAAATTTCTTACAATATTTTAATGTTTTAAATGAGACAAGCAAATACACTGCTGTCAATCAAATGTCAAGTCGTAACTTATAGATAAATTCAGAGGTTATCTGTCATATTGACAACATGTCATTAGAGGTTAATTTTGTTTAAATAATTTTATTAAAATTAAATTTAGTTGTAGAAAAATATTGTGTACACCTTGTGCCCGAAATATGTTTAGTGCTCTCGATTGGTTTTCTGACTTGGCTAAATTTCTTACAATATTTAAATATAATACATCTGTCAAATTCGTTCTCTATGTTTCATTTTAAATGGGACACGCAAATACATTGCTGTCAATTACATGTCAAATCGTAACCATGGATATGACAAACCCAATGTTTCAAGTTAAAAAATACTCACGGTATATAAATTATATGTATCATTATTTTTCCCATACAACTATGTTATTGACGCATATTCCTTTTCTATATGACCACTTTTTTAAAAATGCTAATAATGTATTATACGCCAAGGTTGAGAAGATAATCATTATTGATCCAGCGTTCAAGATTGTAACCCGAGGGCGAAGGCACCTGGTCAATAATGATCTTCTCAACCGTGGTTTATGTACTATTTTTTCACTACTAGCACATAAATCCTATTTGTTTTTTTTTATTATTATTGATAATAATCACTTTGACATGAATAATTACGTTACTTGCTTGTTAATATTCACAAAAACAAAGTAGGCTGCATTTGTTTTTATATCTGAAGTTTCGTTTATTTCGCTGGCTTGTTAACCTTAGAGCCTTGATATAATTATTTAATAAAAACACTTTGTGCTGTTACAGTCAGCAGCGTAATTAGTGATTTATTCATTACTACATTTAGACATGTTTTACACCTTCACCAAAACAGCACAGTGGCCAGGCGTGGCGAGGCGGCAGCGTAGGCCAATTTAAAATTAAGCGGTAAATTTAAATTATATACTTTTCTTGAGTTTACTGAGTTAAATAATATTTGGATTTGGAGGCTTGAGTTTTATTGAAAAGTGACAGTTTGCATTATAGACCTAGGTTAATAATGAATTATTATTAACCTAGGTTATCATGGTTACAAGCAAGGGGTCGTGAAAAACAATTTCTCATGTCAAATAAAGGTAAATAATAGTGGGTTCCTAGGCTAATAGCACAGAATAGACATTCATACAGAAGCGACAGTCAGAGAAAGAAACGAAAATTAGAGAGAGAAAGAGTATGCCAACAAATTTAAAGGGCTAATCGGATAAAATCGGATTGTTTCGGTATATCTTCGTATCTTACAATTGTTTGTTCTTTTCATTATCTCGACGAGAATATTTTCTGTTGGGGTCAATAATAAAAATATACTGGGAAACACAAATTGATTTCTAATAAGAACAAACATGTTATTTTTTCAACAAACGATAGAAAAAATCGTTATCATAAAGAAAATCATTATATTTCACGTATTCTGGAAAAGCTGTTGTCTCAGCTTGTCACTCCCATGTATTTTAGGGTTATGGCTAATTCAAGCAAACCAAACACGTCTTCTCACTTTTGACATATGTCATTTTGTGAACCGTTTGTGAATTTTAGAAGTGGTGTTAGTTTCTAATAAAATGGAAAAATCGAAGAAGGTAGAATCGGGAGGACTTGTTTGTTCATATAAAAACTATATAAGGAGATTTAAAAAATGGAGATTGCGAAATGTAAGTTTTTTTCGTTTCCGAAAGATCCATAAATGTAAGTAATGCAAAACGACTTCTATATCATGCAAAATGTATATTCACTTAATAAATATAGGTGTAAAATGTGGCTCAAGGCCTGAGGAAGAGAAGATTTGATGGAGAAGGATATTTGGGACATATTTATTGAATCTGACGTTTGTGTTTCTCACGTCAAAGATATAGAAAATACTGCATTGTATTGAATTTGTTCAATAAAAACATAATTATGTGTTTATTTTATGATTTCTTCTTAATTCGTTAATAAAATTAAAATTTTAGTACTTTTGTGTTCTAATTTTTCTGTTACCATATAAAACAATTTAAATTTTGGGCGTAAATTTGCCAACAAATTTAAAGTTCAAGGTCATAAACATCAAATCGCAACAACAATGGTGTAGACAAGGAGTGTCGCTTCTGTATATGTCTATTCTGTGCTAATAGTGAAAAAATTATATTTTATTGCAAGGTCGTAGAAAAAGTATAGTATCTAACACGTGTGTGAAGCCTATTTTACATTCGGGTGGTTTGCAACATAATATACTATTATAATAATTACTTTGCGAGATACTTGAATTTATTTCCAGGGCCACAGATGACGTCACACTATTGGTACCTTTCTCGCACAGCCTACTACAGAAATTGGTGTGAGAAAGATAACCATAGGTTTCTTTAAGAATCAAATGCAGTTATACAAAAAACAATTATGACTTTTTGATATCACGAATTGCTTCCAAATTAAACGAACTTTCATTTAAAAATATTTAAAAAAATTGGTTTATGGGCCCATTTAACAAAAAATATATCTCGCTCAATAACATAAAAAAACACTTTATAATTTACTTTTTATGCTTCAAAGGAAAATAAGTAGTAGAATACCCCATTCTGAACGCCCTAGTTGAAACACTTACAATAAATACACATTTCCCTTACACTTCTCATACCTAGATACACTGGTGCCCTAGTTTGTTCCTCAGGCTTCCGATTCACCGGGCGTAGCATCATCTTCCAAAATTGGAACAATAAGATTGTCCTTCGACATCAAATTATATTTAGTAACAAACTGCGTGAAACGCCGACATAAATACGTTTCATTTTCAAACTCATCAAAGATTGCTCGATGGTGAAAATATGCATGGGAGAAAATTCTATAAACTCTTCTACAGACTGAACCTAGTTTAGCCACTGATGATTCCTTGATGCTTACTCTAGAACAATCACTGCAAATTAAACTTTAAAAGTTTGAAATTAACGATAAGGTACCTGCTGGGGAAATATTTGTTGCTATTTAATAGACACGCAGCGCCATCTAAAGTGTGTCTTGTGTAGTCTATTGCTGGACATTCTTTTGGAGTTTTGTGCGCAGCGCAGAGGAATATCCATTGTTCAGTTGCGGTCATTTGTGTGCACGTCTCTGGGTGGCATTCCCCTTGTAAACGAACTGCTAAACCGTTTAATTCCATACAGAATTGCCTAAAAGTTATTACTATACAACACAATGACAAAGTTCGTGTCTAACTACATTTTACAACAATGGCATTAAGTGACTTTTGCTTTAAAATCTACTATATTTCTCTCAGAATCGATTAAATTAGTGAAACAATCAGAGAAATATCGAAGACAATTTTAAAACTAAATATGTATTTGTATTTTCAAGCAGGGATGGGAAAAACTTGTTTAGGTTTTTCATACTAAAAGAAGCAAATTAGGTTCCTTCTTTTAAAATATTTTTTCTACAGTCACTATAGAAAGTAGCCATTTGCGCTCTCTTTTGTCAACGCAATGTCACTTTGCCGCTCATGCGCGACAAAGTAGAAAAAACGCTCGCTGTCCAAATTTCTAAGTATACAATGTTGAGAAATGTCACTTGTCTACATTCTTAATGAAAATGTTTAGTTAGGAACTAATGGCACTGTAATTACACATTTATCACGTTCACAAGTCAATTTGACATATGTTCTGTCGATATTTAACATAACCTAACAAAATGCCCCACTGCTGTGAAAATGAAATAGGGTATTCATTTACAAAAACAAAAGTATAAAATGCTTAGATTAGATTGAATAAAAACTCAAGAAGAATGGAAAATAACGATAAAATAAAATTAAATATAAAATAAATTGTGTGAACAGTTATGTTTAGTAATAGAAATGATTGTACACAGATGGCGGTAGGATAGTTGCGAGTCGTACTGACATCTGATCTCTAGTTAACTATTTATTTTGATTACAATAAAGTCCTTCGTCGCGCGGCAATAACCTCTCAATCGACAATGTCGCATTTTGCGCTCTTAATACACAAATAGCTATTGCAAGAGGTTTGAGATTTTTCATTAATAAAATATATCGTTAGTTGAATATTCATTTTTACCTTCCGTCACCTTTAGGTGGGGAAGGTATTATCTTTGGTCAAAAAAATCGGTGGTGAGTTTTTAATGAATAAGTACGTTTTAGGGTCCCTACTACACGAATTTACTATTTTAAAGATAATTTCTGTATGTGTCTGTGTGTGTGTGTCCGTCTGTGTGTGACATATTTTTCTCCGACGATAACTCCAAAACTATAATTTTAAAAATTATAATTCTTTCGTATTCCTCTTCTTTACATCCATATGAAGAGCTGATTAGATTTTGGTTTTCTATACGATTTGATTATACATATCCCTTCATATTCAATGGATATAGAATCTTTTCAAAGGAATTTTTGGTATGGAATTTGTAAAAAATAGTATGTGTTCGTGTTACAATTTTACATTATAATATAGAATCTTTTCCAAGGAACTTTTGGTATGGGATTTGTACGAAATACATCGAATTGACGGAAGGTCTTGTGCTGGCCACAACAGAGTTTTTGTTCATAATTCCATTTAAGCTTACAGGAAAAAAAATATAATATAAGAACCTCGATATGAACTTTCATTTTCCAGGTGTTTTTCTTTTAATTTTTAAACAAATGATGAATCCATAAAATAAATTTTCAAATAGAACACTTTGTTTTTTTACGTATTATAAGTATCCAAAGTTTTTATTCTTGTACAGCATCTGTATTTACTTTTATTACACTTTTTGTCAATTATTTTTAATTTCAACAAACAGATTTGAAGAACAATAAATAAATATAAAATGATTCAAGCAATTCAGACATCGGGATGACTGTATACACTTTTTTTTAGGAGTTACGATCAAATATTAACTTTGGCTTGGTGACATTAACTTTTCTTTACTAACAAAAGAATCTAGCGATATTAATTAAAGTTGAACTCTTAACATTCCAGGTAAGCTAAGAATGATGTATAACAAAAGATTCCACGTACCTCAAATGTTCATATTTCCAAACACCTTCGTCCTGAGCATCTGGCATTTTTAAAATAAGATCTATGTTTGAAGGATCCCTCCGTATCATTTGTTGAATATATTGCTGTACTGCAAGAGTACTGTCCATTTCTTCAAACGGCTCATCTGGCCAGCGACTAAAATCCTGCAATATTTTTTATTTAGAACAACTTTTGCATCTGTTATTGTATAGTTAAGTAAATATATTTTTTTGGGAGAATAATCGACAAAGAGGAAGAATTTATTCTTTTTGGAAAAATTGATTAAGCATACCCTAATAGAACTAAAGGGAGGGCTAATGAACCATGCAATTTATGTTTGTGGGTCGATATAAACATTACTATTAATAAAATTTATAAGACCTTTGCTTTTGTCCCTGGTCTATTTCTTCGTAATATTTGTGATCCATCAGCCATCTTCATGATTACCGATTTATGCCAAAATTGTCACTTCTCAGCTAAAAATCGCTATTCCCATACACTTGACAGGGACGGGGACTGTTCAACACTGCCAATAGAAGCGAATTGAAATTCCTACTTGAATGTCAACCACAGATGTCAACAAAAGAGTTGAAACTGGCAAAAATTTGAAGAGAATGTTATTCTAATTATTGGACATATTGTTGTATTGTCACTGAATCACAGATACTACTTTTAAAACAATTGTAATGAAATGTTAGTTCAAGGTTTTGCCGATAGATGTCGGAAGAGGTCATAAATGGTAAATTTTCAGCACCGTACTAGGTTAATGTTGTAAAACGGGCCTATGTATTTGTATTTATTATAATCGTTAACGTTGCATACACAAAATAAAATCTATAACGAAATACAACAGTTGAATTGTGTCAAAAATATAAACTATTTCATACAAGTATTTTATATTTTAAAAATATTTTTAATTTACAAAATTTAAATTTAAATATTTTTCCTGAAATCGTCATGTAATCTACTATTTCTCTCCCGCAAAAGCGGCAGGAAACTTGAATTTCCCTGCCTAGGCAGAGAAGTAAAATGCAACGTTGCCATATTTATTTTCACAAACAAATTTTACGTATTAATATGTAATACAATTATAAAATTAAAATAAATGAAGCCCAGTCCCAGGATACATTTGTTTTAAATTCTTGTACAATTTTAAATAGTTACTTGCAGGGATGGTAACCATAAAAAATATCGGTTTGAGTTACGGTTTCGGTCATCGTGAAAATAAAAATTCGGTTTTGATTTGGGTTTCGGTTTTTATACAGCAATCGGTTTTGGTATACCGGTTTTACTAAAAGGGTTTCGGTTTTGCAAAAGTAATTTACGAGAATAATATTATTAATTTTGAACAATTAATTATTATAATGATGCAAAAAGTGTTCACAAACACGTGTACAAAGTTTTATAACGATCAGTTTTAATGGGAAGCAAATATTCTAATTTCCCATGTTAAATGTCTATGTAAATGTAACATGTAATGGATTTCGAGCACCACCCGATTCAGGTACTGCGTTGAAAATTAAAATACTTTTCGACAAAAAAAAAAAAAACAAATAGAAAATAAATTTATGTTTATACTTTTTTATACATAAGTATTTTAATAATAAAAATTTACAATATTTAACAACAAACAAGAGACCTATATGTAATGCGGTTAACCGATAAATAAAAAAGGGTTTTGCTTTCGGTTCCGGTTTTGTATCTGTTTCGAATTTCGGTACAGGTTTCGGTTTCGGTTCTCATTTTTTTTCGGTTTTTTTTCGGTTAATGGTTTCGGTTCCAGTTTCGGTTACCATCCCTGGTTACTTGTTAAATGAAAATAGGTTAAATATACCATTCAGTAATTTTGAATTCTTATACGATTTCAGAAAAAAAAATAATACTTATCTCGTCGTTGAAGTTCCTTTTCATGACTCATTATATGGTTATTTGCCTCGTCTTCGTCATCAAAAGGTGAACTTCCCTGCTTTGATAAGTAAATAACTATTTACCTATTTTTTAACTTTTTACATAAATATGAGTTTTTGTATTATTTCAAAAAATTAACAATTAACAGTCAAGTATCTATCACTTTTTGACAATTTACTCGGCATTCAGAATTTTATTCTCTATAAACATATCTATACAAATAAATATAAAACACGCCATAAAGTTTTGCCTTGCCAATATCATGAATTCTCATGGTCACCCTGTACCTACATTCAAATTAATCTGATGTGGTACATAGGAGTCAAATTGTAATATTCATGTTTTGATATATTTTTTTTACGTTAAAACTTGTACTTACTGAGTAAGAAATATACAATGTAGCAATCTACGGTAATCTTGCACAGCTGAGATTATAATAATGAAAGGATTAAATGCAAATGGCGCTTATCAAAATGCTTAAGATTCAAATCTAGAAGGATATTACGGCTTGAACTAGAGCAGCTTAAATTAAGTTCTGATTTAATCCTAGCTAGGACTAACGGGCATTTCACAGGCTATCCAATAGCTTCAACAATACATATATTGTAGCATGATGTACTCATGTATATACATCCTATACGAATTTAGGTAACTATAAGCTCTACAGCTTTAACTTTCATACTTGTATTATAATTGGAAAGTACAAAATATATTTTCAGTTAAGCTACTTCCTAGTTGACGCTCTTATAAATTATACAGCGTGATCAAAAATTACTGATTCTTAGCGATAAAAATATTTTGCCCTCCTGAAGTGTAATGGGAACTTTACAATTGTATACACAGCAAGTGTAACCTACATTTTACGGTTATTGTGTTGTAACTTATCTAACTATGCGGTAAAATAATCAAAATACACTGGACGTTTATGGGCATTTAGAAAAGAAATCATCTTTACTATAATAAAGTTCATGTAAAAAAGTACTACCTACGTAAGTTATTTTTTTACTTTAACATTTCCTATATTTAAAACTAATTTATATAAACCAAAATCACGGCAGCGACATACGTCATTATTGTAAAAATCCGCCGTTACCGACATAGTCACCGATCAATATACCTGTCAAATACGCGAGGCGAACATTGCTGAAATGTAAAATATCGATACCTACAACCTATTATTTATTACGAAGAAAACATGAGCAAATATATATATTAACAGTCATAAACAATGTCTATTATTACAAATAAATTTTCGCTAGAACAAGTACTCTAATGAAGGTAAGTAAAATCAAATTTGGAAATTGACTTAACCCCAGTATTTCAAACTAACCCTTTCCAGAAGTACAACCTATCTCATTAAGAAAAGTGATTTTCATTATCGTCGGCCAAAAAATTTGATACAATTCTTGTGCGTGAAGTATTTTCCAGCGCTCCAGCTAATAAGGCACTCGCCTTAAGGGCTCATGCCTTAAACAAAGCTGTCGCGCTGTAAAATACAATTTACACGCACTCGAATGTAAATAACTATTCCTGTTTTGACGCTGTTCACAGTGACATTTGAAAATTTAAATTTCTGTATAATTACATTTTTTTTTATTAAAATCGTTGTTGTTTTCCTGAGCCACGTACTTTTATTTTTTACATTACCTATAGAACAATAATCTAAAGCATTTCAATTATTCAAAATCTTATTAGCTATTAGGCCCCATCTCTGACATAACCTATTTGTATTTATTGTCAAAATGACATGTATAATCCGTGGAATAAAAAGATCCCCAGAATTGTATTGCAAACTGAATTATTTATTTTTGATCACTATATAATTTTTACCTTCTCTAGGTAAGGATGCTAATGTTTTCGGTCCAACATTCTATAGTGAGTTTTCAGTAAATGAGCACGAATTAGAGTCCCAAAAACGCATTTTTACTATTTTTACAATGATGTCTGTCTGGATGTATGTACATGATAATTTTTTTGTTTACGTTAATTTTTATATCAAACTTCTAATATACCGTGAGTATTTTTTAACGTGAAACATTGGGTGTGTAATATCCATGGTTACGACATTTGATTGACAGCAATGTATTTGCGTGTCCCATTTAATATGAAACATAGGGAACGAATTTGACGGAAGTATTATATTTAAATATTGTAAGAAATTTAGCCGAGCCAGAAAACCACTCGAGCGCACTAAACATATTTCGGGCACAAGGTACACACAATATTTTTTCTACAATTAAATTAAATTTTTAGAAAACATGAATAATTATTTAAACAAAATTAACCTTTAATGACATCTTGTCAATGTGACATTTGATTGACAGCAATGTATTTGCCTGTCTAATTTAAAATAAAACATAAGTAATGAGTTTGGCAGAAGTGTGATATTTAGATAATTTAGCCAAGTCAGATAATCACTAGTGCATAAGGTGCACACAATATTTTTTCTTTAACTAATTTAGAAAGCAGGTACAATTATTTAAACAAAATTAACCTCTATTGACGTCTTCTCAAATGTCAAATTCGTTCCCTATGTTTCATTATAAATGGGACAGGTAAATACATTGCTGTCAATCAAATGTCAAGTTGTACCCATGGATACGACAAACCCAATGTTTCACGTTAAAAAATACTCACGGTATACATTTATATATAGAATTGATTAGATTTTGGTTAAAATTGGGCAAATGGAAATAGGTAGATACTTTACTTAAAGGATATAATGGTTTTTAATGAGAAATTATATTAAAATATAATCCAAAACTTTTTTTTTTTTGGCTAAAACTGATTTTCGTAAAAAATATATTATGATAAAATGGAAAACTTCTCAAATTTGGTTTTTAAAAATCTTATATGATGGAGAACAACATATAAGATTTTGACTATGTATAAGTATAATAAACCGGAAGTAGTACTTTACTTGAAGCCCATAACAATTTTTAATGAAAAATTAAGATAACCCAAAACCTTTTAAATTTGGTATTTACGACTTTTATATTAATGAGACTGACTTATTAGATTTTTGCTAAACATAAACTGGAAGTAGTACTTTACTTGAGGCTTAGAATAGATTTTTTTGAAAAAATATAATTCAGAATTCTCTAATTTGGTATTTAAATCTCGTATATGATTGGAAACGACACTATATATGATAAACCGGATACCGGATGTGGTACTTAACTTGAAGCTGTTAACAGATTTTGGAGGAAAAACAAAATAGAATCCAAAATTTCGTATTAAAGACTTTCCTATTTATTGGAGCAACAAATTAGATTTTGGTTACAAACGATCAATTGGAAACTGGAAACGATATTTACTTAAAGCTCATTGCTATTTTAAACATGGAATTGAAAGTAGAGAGAAATTACAGAAATTTCTAGTATTTACCAACAACAGAAGTATATATGTAGCATTTGGCTTACGTACTTTTGTTATTTATAGCTTAAAATATTGACTCATCTTTATTGATTTATTTTCTTAGAATGGCAAAAATAAATTTATTTTCTTTCGCAAACTTTTTCCCCTACTTCCCTACTTTTTCCGGCTTTCCGGGTGAGTCACTTGAGCCCCCAAGGTCTTTCATATATATGTAATGAGTACATTATTTATATTTTACCCTCCTAGTGTGACACATTGTAGCAGAGCTCAGGGTGAGTCATAAACTACCCGCTTCACTCTAATGAGAATTTTGTTGCATGAGCATTAGGCGCTGTCCCCGAGTTACCGACAGCGACAACATTGTTGGAAGGCAATGCGGGTAATAAACAAAATCATTTAAATAAGTTTATCTTTTTAATTTTTTGTACAATTATATTGTTATGCCAAAAAGATAGGAAGTTTTTAAGTATAATGTTTTGTGAACGCTGCACGGGGTTTTTATTTTCTTGCATTATCTTTAGCAGGGATTGTCAACCTCAGGGTCGCGACCATAAACATTTTTTTGGGTCGCCATTCATTCTTAAATTAAAACATTTTCGAAATATAATTGTAATTGTTCTTATTGTTTTCATCCAATGTTTAATATTTTCAGATTTAGTTTACAGGAAAAGAATAAATTTATCTATTTTCAAAATAACAATATTCTTCTCCTTAATAGTTCATTTGTGTGAATGGAGGTTCCATTTTTACATCTCGTTAAGAGAGGTATTGGATTCATGGTAAAAATTGTATATCCAGATTTTAGTGATGTTGGAGGAATGGTTTCTCTAATTATATAATACTAAAGACCAATTTATTTAACTACGTATTCCTAAATCTGACATTAATGGGAAGAGTGAAAAGGTTTTGCTAACAACTGGATAACCGGAAGTAATAGTTTCTTAAAAAAATCTGTTGGTGTTAATTTTTGGAAATTTATGTTATTACAAATCAGTGGAGTAGCGTCATAGTGTCCAAGGTGTTCTCCGCACACCCAGAAGTAAGGAAAATAAAAAATAAATTAAAAATATTTTCTATTTACATGCATTTTATACTAAAACTCATTTTAAATAGAAAATATTACACAGATACTTAGTTTTTATTTTGTGAACGCCTTATATGTATACCAAACGCAAAGCTAGGTTCAAAAAGAAATTCTGACGACCAGTCTAGCTAACATTAGGACATGCAGGGAGCGGGCGGCTAATACCATGGTGGGGATACATAGTACACTGGTAAAGCATGCGAGTGTTCAACTGTACATTTGAACCTAGAATGGTGGAAGATATTAAATTGTGAACGTATGCATTCTGCTACGCACGAAAGTATTTAAAGTTGCAATTCTATAATTTCTTTGGGTGTTTTGATTTAATTTATTTTCTTCGTTATTATTACACTCCACATTTCTTATTTTTATTTTATATGGGTCTATAAATTCAAATAGTTTTTAAAACTGTCTCTAATCAAATGATTATAAAAATGTGTCTTATTTTGATATAGTATTTTTTTTCTGCACACCCTACCAAAAAAGTCACGCTACGCCACTGTTACAAATATTAAAGAATATAAAATAGCCCAAATAACTCCATGGAAACCAGTTAAAAATTAAAAAGTTTGTAACTGACAGAAAAATGTCAGTGTCAAAAATCCAGATACATTACTGAATAATTTTCCTGGGAAATACATTTAATATTTCTTATTTTATTATTAATTAAATATATAAAATTATAAATAGATATACACATCAGAAATACCGACAATTTCGTCTAGGAATTCATAGAATGAATTAAAATATATTAGAATTTGTTTGTGCATTTGATAAAGATTTATCGAGCGGGCCCGAAAAGCTCATATTTTCAAAAGACTCGCTTTAACTTTTGCAATGATAAGCCCGATTGTGCCCGGGCCGAGCCAAAGCTCGAGATCGAATGCATCCTATTGGAAACTATATTCATCAAGCTTTTTTCACTCATTTACCCTTAAAGTTTATACCCGAAAATGTGAAACACCCTATATGTAGAAATAAATAATACCAAAGTTTTTTTTTCCGTTTACAACAAGTAAATATGAGCGCAATAAGCCCATTCCACCCATAGATAAAAGAGATTAACTTGTCTCTAATCTTGCGAGCGTGAAATCTTTCCGACAGCTTCAGCGCCAAATCCACGAGTACACATACATTTTTTGCCGAACAGCGCGTGGGATGACCAAAGAAACAACTCAAAATTGCGGTGGTATTAAGTTGACATCTATCATGATGCTACAACGTGAGATATACGATACAGGACACACCTGTGACCAACAGCCAGAGCGTAAAGTATAGCTGAACATTGGAAAAGAAAAAAAAAACATAGAAAGAGATATTGAAAAATGAATTTGGTTTGGATGGACATGACAAGTATTTTAAAATGAATAATAGAAAGCGAGATGGGAGATGGGATACTGCGGTAGAAGGTGTTTTATAGTAGATTGATTTCGGAACAACATTTCAAACAAAAATACGAAAATGTACAGCAAAAAAATTCAATGGAGGTGGTAATATATTTACGTATCGAACCGAAAGACCGAAAACGGTCAGCCAGCGAATTGATGTTCAACACTTCCAATAAAATAAAACACGCATAGTGCGGGAAACGAATCTTGACCTTGTTGTAATTATTATGTACGATAAATTTCAAATATATATTTTAAATCAAAAAAATATTTATATACAAAACAAAATTATATTTTTTAAGTCATACTTTATAAATTAGCTCAATACGCCTATCCTTCAAAAAAGTTTTTGCAAATAAAAGCGACCACATAACCAGGAAAATATATTGTACCAGGCAGATTTAAAATGTAGATTGTGCGTTCTTCCACAGTTTTTAACATTTTTTATTTTATTTAAATTTAATGTTGGGGTTGGTCGACCACTTGCCAATACATTATTATCATCTATTCATCTAGAGAACTGTGTTTCCAATAAATTGCATATAATAACATTATGCAGATTCATTCTGATGATTTAAATATACAATGTGCAATCTGTTAAAGAGTTAAAGTATTAATATTAATAATAAAATATTAAAGTGAGAATATAATTCATTAGTCACGTGACATGTTTTCCGCCAATCGACATTCAGAATTTCCCTAGTTACATGTCTATCACAGCGATGATAAAAAACAAAGAAATTATCACCTTATTTACATTCGTTACTAAGGGATTTTTACAACATTGACAGTTAATTTTAACAAAAATTCATTATATTCTCTCATTAAATATAAGCTCGTGATATGATTAATAATCGAAGATATTGCTCGTGAAACCGAAGCAGCACATTTCACTCGTCCTTCGGACTCGTGAAATCTGCAACTCGGTTTCACTCGAAAATATCATCGATGATAATCATATCACTTGTTATATTACGTATGAATTTATTTTCACTTAAAAATATGTTAGTATTACCTTCCAAATAAGTTAAAATTATAATAAATAAAATAATAACTATTCAAATTGTTTTAACAAGTAAATTACAATGCATCAACTGCAATGTGGAGACGAGGTGCAGAGTTCGAAATGTGGTATTCACCATTCGCTTCTGTAAGCGGAGGGGAAGCATCGTTGCTATGGCAACCATTCTATCTAGCCAATAAACGCTAGCTGCGCGCGCAACTGTGAAGAGTTTATTCAAAATTTGAATTACTCTTCATGTAATGCGGGTTGCGGACGATCAGTTTATATAATTTTTAGTAGATAATTTGATTTCTTGATTTCTAAATTATATTAATGTTTATTTCAGGCTTTATAATACAAAATAAAAAAAATAATATGAAATTAATTTTTTAAAAAATATTTTGTTTTCTGAAATAACAGGTGAAGTTGCTCTTCACCTTCTTCACCCGAATAGCCGCCACTGGCTTGCTCACCCAGTAAAGTATCACTTTCAGGTCTTGTTACGTAAATTACTATTCCACCGTTCATCTTTCGTGTCCCGCATCATACAATATTTTATCTTCAGACATTATTTTTACCTTCCGTCAACATTAAGTAAGGAAGGTATTGTCTTTGGCCCAAAAAATCGGTTGTGAGTTTTTGATGAATGAACATTTTAGGGTCCCTAAAATACGATTTTACTAGTTTTACGATGATATATATATGTATATGTGTGTGTGTGTGTGTGTATGTGACAAAATATTCGTATTCATCTTCTTTACATCCATATGAATAGATAGCTGATTAGAGTTTGGGTATAATTCATCAACCGGAGACCCTTATTTGAAGTTCTTAACAGTTAAATATCATTTTTTGATATTTTATGTGATTATCAATATGATAGAACATTTTATTGTCTATACGTTTACACGTTATACATTTTTCTTCATTCATATATATTCATTTCTTCATTCTTCTTAGGTTAGGTGGAAGAACAGCCTTTGGCTGAACCTCGCCTTTGGTTATTGCAATCAATAAAGTATATTATTATTATTATTATTATTATTATTATATTCTTGTGCTAACATCGAACTCACCAAAAAAATACTGCTTTACACACTAGTTGCATAAATAACTATTTTCCAAAAAAGGCCGTTAGCATATTCATAAAAACTTTTAAAGTGAAACAAAATTTCGAAAAATCCTAAATTTGCATTTCTAATAATATTTGACATATTATGTTAAACAATGATCTGTCACTTTTAAAACTGGTCTCAAAATGACATTTTTAAGTCTAAAAACAAACGTTAAAAGTCTATTTTTAATAATTGTTTAACATAATGAGGCCTTGAGGCCGTAAATTGAAAATGATTTTGACTGCTGTCCATTAGATTCATATACAATTATTTTAATGTCTATAAATAAAGTAACTGTCTACTCTAGAGTGTAAACTTCCATATCCTTCTTTCAAACAATTTCCTGAAAGCACAGTTCCAAAATAAATTTTACTGCTTCATATTGCCATTCAATGAATGTAGTATGTATCTATTTTTAAATCCACAATACAGTTTAATTATTGAGTTCGCAGATTTGTACAAAAAATGATTTTAAAACGATTTCCCTAATTATTTCTAAATCAAATAAATTTTTCGTTATGGATTAATTGAATTAACGTGAAAATAATGTTTATAATGCAACGCCTACATATGACGTGCTTATTAAAAAAAAAAAAATGGTTTTGTTGAAATAGTACACAACCCACAATAAACTGTAGGTAGATAACAATCAATATATACAATAGTATACAGAGAATTTATTTTAAAATGCAACATTATGGTTCATTACTTCCATGGTTACTCACTATTGTCAAAAAATTACAGCAATGTAATTCGCGATGCCAGTTTGACGTCAGCGCCACTAGTGACTAAATAGTGAACTTCTTTGGTGGGTGTTGAGATCTGTCAATCTCGTGTTTACTTTGTCATATTTTTGTGTAATTTCGCTTTATTTTTTAATTTTTATATAAACATAGGTATATAATAATAATATAATAACAACTACGATGTTATTGAATATTCAATGAAACTGAAATGATAAAAATATCAATGAAATTATTAACATAACCTTGTAAGTATTACCTACAATAAAAGTTCCAATATCAATACTAGATAGATGAAAACGATGCTTATATACAAAAGTATTGTATATTCTTATCGCAAAACACTTAAATTAATAACAATAACACAAATATAAGAGAAATTACGCAAAAATATTACAAAGTAAACAAGAGATTGACAGATGTCAATACCTTCCAAGCAAGTTCACTAGCGGCGCTGAGGTCTAAACTTGCATCGCGAATATTTGTCCATTTTAAAATTTAAAATGCAACATTATAAATAGTATCGCAGCACAGGAGATACCTCAAGAATTCGTCACAAATGGTGTCAATTCTTATTACGACCGACTAGAATATTGCCTCAGTGTGAATGGGGGAATTTTTTAACATTTATTACATGAAAGTTATGAATTTTTGTAAGCTAAAGTTTGTTAAGATGTGCAACATTAATGTTTTGATTTTTTGTTAATCGTATGTAGGCTAATTTATTGTAAATTAGTCTTGATAATACAAAACTACAAATTTTGTATATTGCATTTTAAAATGAACAAATATTACTTTTCTGTTATTTTTTGACAATAGTGAGTAACCATGGAAGCGATGAACCATAATGTTGTATTTTAAAATTGTCACTAAAGAAAACTTTTTACCTCTCGCTAAGAGAGGTATTGGATTCATGCTAAAATTCGCATATCCAGATTTTATTGAATAAGCACGATTTAAGGTCCCTATAATCCGATTATAACATTTTTAAAATGTGTGTGTGTGTGTGTGTGTGTGTGTGTGTGTGTGTGTGTGTGTGTGTGTGTGTGTGTGTGGATGTGTGTATGTGTGTATGTATGTGTGTGTGTGTGTGTGTGTGTGTGTGTGTGTGTGTGTGTGTGTGTGTGTGTGTGTATGTATGTCTGGATGTTGTAGTCACGATTCCTCAAAAACTATAAGACTTAAAAAATATTTAACTGCAGTTTCCTCAATCTGACATTCCTGAGAAGAGCTGAAAAGGTTTTGGTAACAATTGAACAACCGAAAGTAGTAGTTTCTTAGAAAAATTCTTCTAAATATAATTTTTGGGAGGCTTTTTTTTATTAAATATTGAAGAACATAAAATTCTCCATCTAATACACTTAAAATTTTTATTATATCTTGTATAGATTTAGGGATAAAGACACTATAATTTATAGAGTGAACTAATCGCAGAGGCTACGGCACTAAGGAAACCAGTTGACAAATTCCAATGTTTATAACATAATTTGTAAAAGACACATGTCAGTGTCAAAAATCAACAGTTTTAGTGATATTCTGATAGCTTTTACTGGGAAGTATATTTAATTTTTCTTATTGTTTTATTAATTAAATATTTGAAATTATAGGTAAAATTGTGGTAAAATGCATATATCCATCAGAAATACCGCCAATCTGGTTAATGAATTGGAACAATCTCTGACATTTAGAAACTTCCTCATACAATGAAAAATAGATATAATTAGAATTATATGTGTGCAGAAGACATGTTAAATATAATAAAAAACAATATTTGGGTAATGTTCTATAATATTTTGTTATAAAACGACGGTTCGAAAGCGAAGTGCAATACAATACTTATATAGCTTAATATGGAAATGGCAAAAGTTCTTGTGCTGGCCACAACAGATTTTTTCTTTCGTGACTGATATGTTACATTCCGTACTCATATAATACATAACTATTTTTTATTTACTTTAAATTTAAAATAAATGTAGAACCCTCATTATTATTTCCTAGAAATCAGATTTATTTCTTTGATTTGAGATAAAATATTTTAAAAATATTCACACCCACCTACCAACACAATAATCGCTCTAACGACAAAATGAATAAAAATGTATCAAGCAATTTTTCAGAGCTGTTTTCTCGGAAAAAAGTAGATAAAAGGATTACCATCTACGATCTACAATGCGTCGCTTTCTTCAGTCAAAGTGGAAATGGCAGCAGTGAAAATTAAATTTATCTCTCTCTCTGTGGCAATGGAATATTCGGACATTCCAATGGAACTCGAACCAATATAAATGGAATTCGATTAATGATAAGATTCTTTTGAAATGAAATGATATTATTTGTCGCTTCGAATTAATTCGGTTTTTAATTTTCCTCAAGTATCGCGAATTGTGGTTGGTGTATTTACTTTTCACCGCCGAAGGTAGGAGGAGACACTATTTTCTCGAGTTGATCTCATCTTCTGTTACAAGAATTATTAAATTTTTGTCTAGTATCTTTGTAGTAAACACATGACATATATGGGACTTTTATTCGCTATCTCATTATCGTATGTGTTACAGAGGGGTATACGCTATCAATTAATAATTAAGAATTGAAATTTGACATGTTGATTCAAAATGCAGTTTTTATATAAAATATTAATAAATTTTTATTTGAAATTAATTAGTTTAATTTTAATATTTTTTTTTACTGTTATGCACGTGAACGCTGAACGCATAGTGATTTTACAATAAAAAAAATATTAAAAATGGATAAATAATCTGTTGTGGCCAGCACAAGACCTCTCGCCACTTCCATATGCTATACAGGGTGTTTCAAAACATGTGTCGGAAAATAAATGGTGGGATTGATTGGCTAATTATAAGAAAAAAAGTTCCCATTAACATGGTTCCGCAAACGCACCGTTTTCGAGATACAGGGTGTAAAAAAAATTATTTTTTTTATGTTTTGACGATATCTCATGAACCGTTTGAGATACAAAACTTAGCTTTTGTACACATCTTAGCATTAATATTAGCTACTTTTTAAGCGCTTATTCAATTTTTTTCATGTGCCATTGACGGAGATTTTAGGGTTGCGTGTGGTTTTTATGGCCCTAATTTCAATGACACTTGGGAAATTGGCATTCTGAAAGCACATTGTGAACCACCAATATTTTCTACACAAAAAAGGTACTCCTAGTCAAAAGCTCTAACGTAAACCGTTTTAGAGAAATACGGCATTTTATGATGGAAAACATGAAAAAAAGTAGCCACATGTTTTGTTGTTGATAAAAACATTTGTTTTTGATCTAGTCGTCTGCGTTCATGCATTTGTTTTGACATTAAAACAATTTTTGTGATTTTTCTTGTTTTTTATGTTATTGCTTAGTTTTGTAAAATTAAAGGTTCTGTGATCATGTTGCTACTTTTTTTCATGCTTTTCATAATAATTTTTTTTTACAGCCTGTATCTCGAAAACGGTGCGTTTACGGAACCATGTTAATAGGGACGTTTTTTCTTATAATTAGCCAACCAATCCCACCCTTTCTTTTCCGACACATGTTTTGAACACAAAAATTCTAATTATATCTATTATTAATATATTTTTAATTTAATTCTATAAATAAGTTTCCTCCTCTAGTGACCTTAAATAGTGCTTATTCACTAAAATCTGGATATGCCATTTTTAGCATGAATCCAATACCTCTTTTAGCGAAAGGTAATTATTCATATCTTATATTAAAATTGCATTTTGAATCTACGTACTAAATTTCAAATCTTAATTATCAATAGAAGCTGAGATCTACTACTTTTACTTTTTTAATTGTCATAAACAAAATATAAACAAATCGAAAAAATATCGTTTAATTTATTCATAAAGCCTATGGTTACAACATATTAAAGTATTTTTTTTTTCTTTTAAACATTTCGATATTCGACGTCAATGAAGTTGAACATTTCTTCAAACGCGCTAAAAATGGGGTCATTTTTTATATAAATTATAATTATTGTTGTATTCTTTATTTTAAAAATATGAAAATTGGTATGAAAGTTTGTTTCATATTTTTTTTTTTTTAAGTAAGTTATTGAGTGTCAAACTCAACTGACTATAATTATTTCCCCGATAGTATATAACGTGTGGTGGCACTTATAACTGAGACAGACGACGAAAGTTAATGATAATTAACCTCTAATTAATTATTTCAATTGTAATGATCACGATGATTTTTTGAGAAGGTGATCGTAAGTATTCGGGAATAATCGCCACACTGATACTGTCAGAATCTCTAATTTATTGTAACCTCAAATTTATCAAATGATATTTGATGAAATGACAACTGTGAGAATATGGAAGCCAATTGAAACTGTGATTGAAGAATGAAGATAAAATATGAAGTGTGCTAACCTATAAACCCAACAGTAGTGCCAATTTAAGTTAATCTGCGCATGTGCACCAAATTATACTTTATTTCGCGAAGAAAATATATAAATTCTGCCTCTGATTGGTTAGAATGCTAACATAGTAGGTACACAAAAGCAAAAGAAATATCATTTGTCAGCTGTCAATTATTATCAAATAAAATCTACAGAATTAAGTGATATTTAATCATGTTTTGATGATATTCAGGACTCGTGCATTTTACAGGTAAAAATATTTTTATTATTGGCAAAGTTTGGTTTCACGAATTTAAATTATTTATTTAATGCATGTAAAAACGGTCGGCTCTCAAGCGTCATCTGCTATTTTCTTACTTGAAATGAAGTATAAATTTAAATATCGTCTGACAGGTACTTTAATAATTAAGAAATAAGGTAAATTACTAATTAGATTAATGATCATTAATATTTGTCGTCTGTATCTGGTATTAGGGGTGAATGTAGGGATGGAACATGAGATATTAATTGTATGCTATTCCTGCTCTCCTGTTCACTTTACATCTTTTAAGGGTGTTTATGAGGGTTGAATATTTGTGTAATCCTAAACTTTAAATCTTGTTTTAGTTGTTAGTTCACGTTCTTGGTGTTTATTTTGTTTTGTATAAGTACAATAATCCTTTACCTTGAGTTTTAAGCATGCAATGGAGTTAAAGATATACGTGTTGTCTTTGTTTTGTGAATTTGATAACCCAGGTGTGAACCAGACAGGGTTAACATAATAATGAGTACGATCGTATACATGGGGGTAGCGATTTTAACAAATAAACACTCAAAGAAATTTTAGCCGTGTAAAAACTGATTTGGTAACTGGTGATATAAATTCTTAGAGTATAGAATAGGACTAGAGAGAGCGTAAAGTATAGTTGTGGACAGAGATGTTGTCGCCATGAGGCGGAAGGGGAACCTCGTGGCCGCCATCTTGGGACGATCTACAATATAATGTATTTAAGTGCACGTTCTTCAGTTTTGTTACAAAAATACAATAATGTAACAGAAAATGAAGCTATTTGTAATTAGCAAGCATTAATTAAGTCAGAAATGTATTAAAATTAATTCAATTTAAATTTGAAAGACCCAAAAAATTTAAAATTCTTCAATTTAAAGTGAATTGCGATTAAACTTTAATAAAATATTTATAGAAATTTAATGAATAATGCATAGAACTGTTCCAATTTTATGACAATTGTAATGATTAAAATAGAAACGTACAAAAACTGGGTAAATAGGCAAATAATTTAAGGCTAGAAATTTCATATAAATATATAATGATGTTTACAATACAAATAAATACGTAGCGAAGTACAAACATATTTATTACAATAATAAGTTAATATTTTTACATGAAATATGTAAAGAATATAATAAAATATGTGAACTAAACATTAATAATATGTAGAAGTAAAATAATACTTACTTGTGAATTGTGATCACTTTTTCCTTTTCTTTTTCTTGTTGTTTTAAAGTTTTTATGGGCGTTCGGTTATTACAACCGAAGGCACAAACGTTTTACACCCAAATAACACAAAATAGAGTCGATTATTAACGTAAAATAATCAAATAACCATAGAACGCTTGTATATACTGATCTTCCCAAGATGGCCGCCGTACAAACACAAGCTTACCCCGCATGACATCACCTTTGAGTGTTTAGACTCCCTCTATATGTATATATATTTTATAACTCTATGTATAAATTAGTGTGAGAATTTTCTGATTAAAAAATTATCCAATTGAATCCCTGTATTTCTGATCACGTGTGCGAAATAAACCAATCAAAACAAACTTACACTGATAATTATCATGTCATTAAGTTGCTAAGTAACAAACACTTTTTGACAGATAATTAAAAAGCCGTTTTCACGGTATGACAGTGAAAATAACGCTTCAGTTAATAAAATACACGCTCACAATCACAATAAAACACTCTATTATAAATTAAAAATTAGAAAATAACATTCTATTATTATTACTATTAAACGTTTGTATAATAAAACTGAATGTGTCTTGCATTCTCGTTGTGTCAATGTCAATCTTATTATCGTTACACACTTCACGCTGAACATATTCATAGCTACTACTGACATCTATTAGGTGATTTTATTCTTCATAAATTTATTTAAAATTCCAAAAAAAATTCTCACCGAATACCCCTCGATCATTGATAAATACTTACAGAAATTTCAATCTCCGCTGATCACTGCTGTCGCGTTCCTATAGAAACAAGTTAAAAATCGCACGGTAGTTAGTTTGTTGTCATATTATTTGGAAGTGTTCGGATGTATTTTTCTGTATTTGTACAAATACAAACTACCTAACATTTAAACAAAAATTTATGTCAATGTGTTTTCTTACGAAGGCATCATGTATGAAGATTTCCCATTATCTGGCAAGTACTACATTATCATTTAATCTATGTAAAATGCGTTCCATAAATGAGATCTTTGAACATAATGGGTGGAATTCAGTGGGTTGTATTAAAGCTTGTATTAAGTATATGTCAACATTGTAATATTTTCCACATGGATCAATGAGATTCAATTGTGATTTAGAAATTTTACCACAGGGAAAAGTAATTCAGATATCCTTTAGTCAAATGAGGAAGTATTATTATAAGGTATAAATGGAAACTCATTATTGCAGAATTAGGTTAGAAATATGTCAAATTTGATGTGTCAAATATTTCATACCTGAATGTTAATGAATTTTAAAATATCTCAAACCCCGTTTTGAGCAGTGTTGACATTTGTCCTTTTTTTCTTACTTCTGTTAATAATATTTTTTTCTTTATTTGATCCTTTGGTCTCTCACTTTTTTCTGACAGGTATTACAAAGTTGCCAAAATATTTTTGACAAAGGACTGTTTTAGCTTAAAACACGCTAATACAACCCACTGAATCGCATCCATTGTTTTTATTTATTTATATATAATACATTCATGGTGTGTACGTGTGTATTTTTCAGTCCTTGCTCGTAAATTTCAATATTTATGAGCATATCTTCTTTAATCATAAAGGGCGTTTATATTTATATTCAAAAAGCTATTCTCCCTGTGTCACCGTCATTTCGTCTTTGTTTAAATTTTCATCAAAACATTTTATACGGAGTACTCAGCAAGCCTTAATTAGAACATTGCGACATCAATTGTTTACTCCAAACAAAAGAAAAAAAAAAACATTTCTGTTTCATTTCAGTACGTTATGTCAACGTGAC
Source organism: Ophonus ardosiacus (assembly GCA_943142095.1). Classification (NCBI taxonomy): domain Eukaryota; kingdom Metazoa; phylum Arthropoda; class Insecta; order Coleoptera; family Carabidae; genus Ophonus; species Ophonus ardosiacus. The sequence goes on along the minus strand of OW964823.1, from coordinate 7,599,660 downwards.
CAATAACATTAACGGCTGTGTCCTTCTCTCGTATATGTATATTCCATAGCAACCTTGATTCAAATTTCATTACTCTGTCCAGCTCAGCTAATAGAGATTTCTTGATGTAATTTGCTAGAGACTTAATATAAACATGTCGCGAGGGTTGGTAAAGGATTAAAAATTTACGCGAGGTACAATTTGCTCCCTTTTATGTCTCAGAGGGCGACAGATGACCTCGAAAAGACGACCTTGGTGTGAACTGTTTTTGCTATGGAAATATGTAGATGAATAATTTAGTAATAAATAGTAGACGAAATTACAATGCAAGATGTGCGAGTAGTACTAAGAGAATAAAGAAGTGTAATATGAAACCAAGATTTCATTTAATCTTTTTAAATAGGTACCTACCTACTTTCTTTGTATTTTGCACAATGATTCAAGATTAAAATCAGACAGAAGAGATGTTTTTTCTTATTTATTACAACGCGAACAATAGTTATTAATTTTCGCTCGTTCATACTTTTTTACGTAAACCAGTGATTCCCAAATATTGGGACCTCGCCAAAAATCGCCTTTATGTGTTGTTATTCATACGTTTGACAGATGCTAATAAAATATTTCATCATCACTCAATATCAAGAAAAATGCAAATAGTAATAATATTAAAGGAAAATAGTCCAACAAGCACATAAGTACATTATGTCAATACCAACTTAAAGCAAATTTAACGTCATTCCTGGTAGTATCTATTCAATAGATAAAAATTCATTGTAAAAAAACCAGGAGAGTTGAAAAACCAATATTCGACTGTGTTGGGATGGAGGTAGATAGAGATGCACTCGATTTCGAGCTTTGGCTCGGCCCGGCCCGAAGCCCGCCTCGATTTCGAGTCTATCATCGACCCGAGCCGAAGATATTTTTTATCGGGCCGAATCGGGCTAATCATTTTCAAAAATCGAGGCGAGTCGGACTTTTGATTTTGGCCCGGCCCGAAAATTCGAGCTTTTCGGGCCGGCCCGAAAAATCTTATAGTTCAATCAAATGCACAGTTTCCTTAAAATTTAATGAAAATGGATGAAGTTAAAAAGGATCAAAATGATTTAATAACAACACACTTCACATATTAATAAATAAAAATTATTATTATTATATTATTTTACTTCAAGAATTCAAGGTTATTCATTAAAGCATAATAATTATATTGTGATGATGCTATTATTATTGTTATTACTCGTATACTTAAATAAAAGTGATTTTTGTTCCTACCATAATGATTTCTTGTCCTATTTTTGAGCAGAAACAAAGTTAGATAAAAAATCCTTATGTAAATTAAAATTATATTTTTTTATATAAGATTTGTGAAAAAGGTGTTTAAATTCTTTGGTAAACAAAATGTTAAATACTCATAGATCTGTAATTTTTATAACAAACTTACACTAGAAGGGTCTCTTTTTCAACTACTTATGTTAACTAATGTTGAAAGTTATAAGAATGTAGAGGATTTTTATAAATTTGACACGAAAAAAGTTAAACATTTCGCCTTAACATAAAAATCAATATTAGGAATGCCGGATGCACCCAATTTCGAGCTTTGGCCCGGCCCGGTCCGAAGCCCGGCCCGATTTCGAGTCAATTTTCGAGCCGGGTTAGCTAATTTTTTTGTCGAGTCGATCTTCGAGTCTGGCCGGTAATTTTTATTTTCGCGCCGAGTCGATCCAAACCTCAAAGCCTGGCCCGGCCCGGCTCGAATGCATCTCTACTCTGACGTCACATTCTGTTTCAGAACACGTGACTTTTTCAAAATATTACACAAAATTCAATATTTAATTGTAAAATATCTACAGGATATTTGGTGACATTTCAGATTTGAAACTTTTTAAAGAACAATATTTTTTAAAATTTAGTTTTTAGAAGTCATAAAAATACTTGCAATAGCCTTATTGTAAAAGTAGGTCTAAGTCATAAAGTAGTGAATTAATTGAAAATCTGCAGAGACACTACGTTGAAAAAAATGTATAAAAATAATTATTTAAGCTACCAGGATGTGTGAACATTTTGGGCTGCTCATTATATTTTCTTATTTAAAATCTCATATTTAGAATCTGCATAAATCTTACCAAGAATAACTAAGTACCTACCACCTACCCTTATTTCACATGTACGTTATTATGTATTTCTCTCGCATCAATACCCTCCCAACTCAGTTTCCATTATTTTACCTTCATTTCATCCCCTCCATTTGTAGCTACCCCCCCTGCTGTTCACACGGCGTCGCGACGCTGGCATCACGCGGCAGCGGCAGTCAGTTGTTGCTCGCACGCGGCGTTGTCATGGCCAACTGGAGGACGCGGGCGCGTGCTTGCTTGCGCTGACTGCGAGTTGCTAGTCTTTAGTTGGCTGTGAATTGTGCGCGACGCGCTTCTCTTGTCTTTTACCACGCTAAGAACGGTTGTCAAGTTGGTGTGCTGAAACACATGACGGCTGGAGATGGAATGGATCACTGCGATTGATAAAAGGTAGTGGAAATCATTTTCATAGCTTGCTTTATACTGGTATAAAAATTTACTTTTTGTTACCTTCAATACTGACACTGACATTTTAGTTTTTATAGTATTAGGTAAATAATAAAGATGCATTTGCAAATTTAAAATGAGCTTAAAGGCTAAATATTTTCTGTGATTGCATAATATTTAAATAATAATAATAAATATTAAATTTAAAGTTTTTTCACAGTTGTATTTTTTTACAATTTTGGCAGTTGATAAAAACAGAAATTGAAATACGATTAGTAATTAATATTAATAATTATTTTGATTGAAAAGACTTGTTTTTTTTTTACATTCTTATTAAAAGGAGTCTATGTTAAAATTGTAACTAAAATAAATTAAAATTACTCCTTAAGCTTAAAAATAATTCTTATCAAAACTAAATAAGTATTCTAGAAGTTAGAAGATAAAAAGAGTAGCGAAGATTACTCAACATGTCAACTATGCCAGAGGTCTTAACAACAAGGGAAAGAACTGGGATTGTAATAGGGGCACTAGTCACCAAACTCGAAAGACATATTGGCTCGTAGTATGATCACGGTTTTAACTAAAACGCTGTTTTAAGAAATGTCAAATTTCATTATTTAATAACAATAATAAATAATATCAAATTTATCAAAATATTATTTTAAAGCAGAACATAGTTTGTATTCAAACAAATATTTTTTTAAAAAATAGTTCTTTACTTATAAGGGTGAAATTAAATATTGAAATTTGAATTTGACATTTATTCAAATAGCGTTTTAGTTAAAACCATTATTAAAATTAAATTTTTTGTAAATAGTTTTTCAACACCTCGAAACTAGAGGGCGCTAAAGGATTTCGTGGACAAAGTGTACACACTATTTCTTGTGTAACCGTAAAAAATATGTAATTACAAATTTTATTGTATTTAGTTACCTAATTTAATTCACTGAAATAGAAAGGCTGCTGTGATGGGATTGAAATTTGATGAACGAAACAATCCTGTAAAAAAAAATATGGCCAGCACATTACCTTCCGTCAATTCTATGTATTTTCTACAAATTCCATTCAGAAAGTTTCTTGGAAATGATTCTATAAATCCAATAAAATTATAACACGAACATACACTATGTAAATTGCACTTGGCACTGACATCTGTCAATTAGAATTATTTGAGTATATTAGCTGTTTCCATGATTATAGCAAAGCTGCCTAATTATTCATAAACACTCGTAAAAATTTTAAACGGTTCGTTATAATATTTATCTAATAAAAACAGTCGACATTGAAAGAAAAACCAAAATTTTATTTGTCAAGTTTAATTCTATTTGTCAAAAATTATAACGAGCCGTTTTGAAACTTTACGAGTGTTTATGAATATGGGTACTAATCTCTTTATGATTCTTTAACTCTATATTTATTGAATATGAAGCAAAATGTATATTCAAACCTTATAGACAATATGATATTCTTTCATATTGGTAATCACATAAACTGTCAAAAATTGATATTTAACTTTTTGAAGAAAAATTAAATAAAATAAAATAAATATATCATCACGGCATATTACCAATTTCTGGGTGTACCAGTATCTACAACACATGTAGACATCGGTAATGATGACGATATATTTTAACATGTGCGCGCTTACCAGGCGTCACCACACGGGCACTCATAGCTGGTGTGGAGAGTGCACCGCAGGGGTCACTTTTGTGCCAATTAAAATTGGAAATATTTGGCGTCTGTCGGGATCCGGTTCCCAGAAAAATTGTCAAGACCAATTATTGTAATCAAAATCTAATCAGCTTAGAATATATATACTTTTAGAGTTATTGTAGTTTTGGAGAATTTTTGTCACACACACACACATCGTTGTTGCTTTGCGAGAAATAACCTGAATTTATTGCAATTATGGATTAGTCGTACGTATTGTTAGCTTTAGAAATTTACTGTTGTAGAACGAATTAGGAAAAATTTTATATAGGTATTGATGTTTGGCAAAATAATAAAAAATTCATGTGTTTGCAAATAATAAAACCATTTGAAAAAACGGAATAAGTATTGGCGAAAATTGAATTATGTACTAAAAAATAGATTTAATTGAGAAAGAAGGTCACGTTTAATTTATAACCTAAAATTGTGACAACTATACAATAGAAAATAAACTTACAATACAAAAAAAATTATTTTAGTAGATTTATATAAAATATATTTCTGGAATCAATAAATAAATATTGGGGTTAATTTTCGTTGTAAAATTCACAAAAGATTTTATCATCTAAAAAATGTAGAATGTAATTAAAATTGGTATGAATAAATATTTATGTTATGTCTAAACACTAGTGAGTAAAAAATTAAATATTTAAACTAATGAAACATTTGTTTAACTATTAGCTATTGTTTAAACAAATACATACTTTTTGAATGACATCTACTTGAAATAAGCTAGTGTTTTGATTAAATTATTAATAGAAAAGAATTATAAATTTTGAAATAATAATAAAATAAAAATGAAAAGTTTTGTAAATTAAAGCTAGTACAATATCTTTCGAGTCCGAAGAAAAACCATTAAAAGAATCCGTACAAATGTAGCAGATTAAATTATATATTGAGGTTTTCTTTTTGTGTACATTCTAAAGGAAATATTCTTTTCTTCGAGCAATGCTGTTGCAATAAATCGCACAGTCCAGACTACACCAAGGAATCCAGTTGTTTGTAATTGACAGATAAATGTGAGTGTCAAAAATCGAAAGTTTTACTGACATTACTGAAAGCTTTTTCTGGGAAGTATGTTTTATATTTCTTATTGAATTAATAATTAAAATTTTAAGTACCTGTATAGAACTTCGTATTTCTTAGTAGGTATAGTATAAATTATAAATATGAGAGAAAAATTGGCTAACGCCGGGATTTGAACCCGAGACCCTTGGTAAGGGAGGTATAGGGATCGTGCTAAAAATCTAATATCGAGATTTTAGTAAATGACCACGTTTTAAGGTCCCTAGAATCCATTTTTAATATTTTCACGATGATGTCTGTATGTGTGTATGTGTGTGTGTGTGTGTGTGTGTGTGTGTATGTGTGTATGTGTGTATGTGTACGAATTTTGTTTGCACTCTAACTCAAATACTATCATTCAGAAAATTCTGAAACCTTTTATTTTTACCCTATTCTAATAGGAATAGAAGCCATTAGATTTTGGTGTAAATCGGATAAACGGAAATGGTACTTTACTTGAAGCTCATAATGGTTTTTCTTCAAAAAATACCATTAAATGCCATTTTTTCGAATTTTATGTCTTATGAAAATTAAAGATTATTGAATTTTCTACAGGAATACATTAATACTTTTTCTATATATTTTACAGATAAATTTAAAAATAATTTTTTTTATTAGTCGCGAAGCCTAAAATAAAAACTATTCCTTTGTTACACAGTTCATTATTCAAATGAATGTAACTGACAGTAAATGTCACTGTCAGCAAACTTATCACTTCAAATTAATAATAGTGACATTTTAAAAAGAAAAGTTTTTGTGTTGGCCACATCAGATTTTTCATATTTATAATGTAGGTATATTTACAGTAATAGTACATGTAGAATGTGTTTACAAGAAATATTAAAATTGATTCTTAGGTATTGTACTGGCCACAACAGAATTTTACAATAGTATGAAATATCTAAAATTTCTAAGAATGCTTTTATAGAAAAGGTTTGTGCAAAGGTCACGAAAATTTAAGAAATTGGAATATTTGCGGAAAATCGTGGGAAGATTGGCGGCTTTTCGATACCTCAAATATTAGAGGCATTTCAATCCTATTGAGTATGCCAATGGTATTCCAATATATGTACCTCTTATGCGTGGGAAAAGTAAATATACCAAAATACTTTCACCAAGATTACAAATATTGATTTTAGTGAATTTGAAGAAAATATTTTATTTAGGTCATAGTAAAGTGTTGATTAAATAATAATAAATTGTATAAAATGGCAAACAAAGCATTAGTGTTTCTTAGTTTGAATGCGAAATCAAAATTTCTAATGACCGATTTCACCACCGATTCCTAAAATTTAAGTTATGCCTATGTACCCGATGGGCACCACATAGGCATTATACCCAAATCATTCAAGCAGCCAATGCACGTCATCACTTAGTGTGAAAACCTTAATGCATTAAAATCACTAATAGTGAAAAATGAAATAAAATTTCAATCATTTTTAACCGTCAAAAAGTGTATGGCCTTATATAATTGTTATTAAGATGAATAGTAGAGTTCATTATTTATCGTATATGACATGAATAACATATAAATAATGTACATCTACTTCATATTATTCGTTTATTTGTTACTATAGTTGGCAACATTGATAATTTGTATGTTCATATTGTGAAAGTTATTATTTGAAAAATATTTGTATCGTGTTTGAAATACTTTTGTGCGTTGTAAAGGTCTATTGATAATAAAGTAATGTTAAACGCAATGCAACGACGCAACGCAAACACAAAATCTGTGAATCTGCCAAAGATAGCACTTCTAATCAGTCAGAAGAATTGGGTATATTTCTTTGAAATTCGGCTCACTTTCATTTATTGCCCTTATATTTTTGTGTGTTGTATTTATAATAAAGTACCGTTAAACGCTACGCAACGACGCAACGTGACCGATAACGCAAACACAAAATCTGTGATTTATATAATAAACGCCAAAGACAGCACTTCTAATTAATCAGAAGAATTGGGTATATTTCTTTGAAATTCGGCTCACTTTTATTTATTGCCCTTATATGGCATACGTAAGTATAAATAAGGTTAGTATTACAAAATAATTTAAATAGAAATGGACAGTGACGAAAATATAGTATTTATTTTGTAGATGTGACAGTTCATGAACATGTCGATAATACAGATTGCAATCTATATAACTTTTTTCATAAAGATTCTAAAACCTCTGTGAACGTACCAGTACATGACGTCACACATCTAGTTACTTTTATTCAATTTTTATTAATGACTTGCATTGGCTGCTTGAATGATTTGGGTATACCTAGCAATATTTCGTTTTCACCAACCACTAAGCATTGCCTATCTCGATTTAGGAATTACTTATAGGTATCAATGTCATTGTTGACAAATACGATTGACATACATATGTCATAAATTCTAAACATTATTAATTTATTTCCAGTGTGCAAATATAATATTACAAAAATAACTAATAATACGATGTCTACGTAAGTATACCCAAATCATTCAAGCAGCCAATGCACGTCATTAATAAAAATTGAATAAAAGTAACTAGATGTGTGACGTCATGTACTGGTACGTTTGCAGAGGTTTTAGAATCTTTATGAAAGGAGTTATACAGATTGCAACCTATATTATCGACATGTTCATGAACTGTCACATCTACAAAATAAATACTATATATTCGTCACTGTCCATTTCTATTTAAATTGTTTTATAATACTAATCTTATTTATACTTAAGTATGTCATATAAAGACAATAAATAAAAGTGAGCCGAATTTCAAAGAAATGTACCGAATTCTTCTGATTGATTAGAAGTGTTACTTTTGGCAGATTCACAGATTTTGTGTTTGCGTTAACGATCACGTTATATAAGCCCATACACTTTTTGACGGTTAAAAATGATTGAAATTTCATTTTATTTTTCACTATTATTGATTTTAATGCAGTAAGGTTTTTACACTAAGTGATGACGTGCATTGGCTGCTTGAACGATTTGGGTATAATGCGGTCATTTCACATTTTCTGATTTATTTTTTTCTTGAAAAAATAGGTCAAATTAAACATGTATGTGTATGTTTTATATCTTACAAGTATTTAGAATCAGAGATATGATTTTTTAAAAGTTGCGTTTAATTTCAAATATTTCAACGGCTGACGACACATATTCACGGATACGACAGTCAAGCTCTACCGGTTTAATTTAGAACTATGATTATTTGGTTTGGTATTTACTTAAATAAATGGTTTATTTACATACCTTATACTGCACTAGTACTTTTAAAGAAATAGCAAGTAATAATAATCTTCTCTCTTGTATATATTGCTGTCAGCTGTCACACTTTTAGGTTAGGTTACTGTTTCATGTTGTGAAGCGTGTCTGTGTGAGAGAGAATTGTCTTTGTGTGAGTATGAATTTGTGTCGTCACAAATTTAGTCCGTGTTTAAAAGCGCGAAAGTTTATTAGCAAATTTATGAATGAAAAGTCGCTCATTTCAAATTATTTTCTATTACTATATTTATTAAATGAGATGGATTTCTTGATTATATAAAAAAAATCGACAATTATTTTTTTTGAAATGACCCCATTCTAGCTGGGCATAGCTTTGTTTGGTGAAATCCAGAATGGATAAGAATCAGTTTAGGCAGTTCTTAAATTTATTTAGGAAATTCCTAGCTAGGCAACGGTTTAGGAATCGGTGGTGAAATCGGCCGTAAATGTAAATTTATAAATTAAATTCATCATAAACCAACCCTAAGGCTTTCTAAAACCACAGATCACTTTCAATTTAATGGAGGGCCCGAGGGCCCCATTCGTCAGCAGTGGCTACCCTTTCTGTAGTACGTGACACACTCTCTTTGTTGATGTTTTGACTGTTCTCTCAACCGTCGTTAGGACACGGATTACGGCTTGAAGACAGGCTCGTTGGCCGTGTTGTTGCCCTTCGGTGTTGTGGGCGAACTTGTCCGCAAGCGTGTGAATGCGAACCTGCATATTTCTCGCATATGTGGAAGGATTTTTAATTTTTTGCCATATGTTTACAACATGTTATACACCTGTAAGAAAATTGACAGGACTCTCAAAAAATAGTAAAAAAAGAAAGAGAAGAAGATGCAGGAATAAATTTAAGGGAGGAAAAATTCATGAAGAGTCAATTTATGAAATAGTTTATTAAGTTTTGAAATTAATTAATTGTGACCCTACCTGAAGTTTTTAAGGAAAGAAATGGGCTTAAGGATCATGGAGATACGAGACACGAGAAGGTACGGGGTTCAAATCCCCGCAGAGTCATTGAATTTTTCATGATTTCTTTCGTCGTTTATGTAAAATTCTCCATGGTCCTTAAACCCATTTCTTTCCTTATTTTTTTTTAAGTTTTGCAATTATCATTGGTATATGAATGCGAACATTGCATATTATTATTTAATCTATTGTATGCGAGGGTCATGCTAGAATTAATGAGAAAATACACATATTTTATAAGATTGATTGATTCGGCTGTCACTTCTCGTTGAACATTTTGAAAAAGTATTGTAAATGTCAAATTATAAATCATATTTAAAAAAAATCCTCTGGTTAATTCTGTAGTTCCATTCACAACGATACTGTAAAATATCTGATGTGGCCAGCACATTACCTTTCGTCAGTTCTATGTATTTTGCCCTAATCCCTTACCGAAAGTTCCTTCAAAAAGATTCTATACAGGGTGTCTCAATAAGCTTGCTCACTATTGGTAACTTTTTTATTTGAAGAGGTACGAGGTTGGTTAAATGAGCAAAATTGTGCCATTTTATATTAGAAAATTGGTCATGTAGACAAAATAAAATTTATGTCAGCGGTTCTCAAAATTAGGGACAATATATATATATATATATATATATTTACATCCCGCTATCATTGCGGCGTCCTTTCGTGGCTAGGACATTGTGGCAACCACCGAAAGGAATAGAGATAGCCTTCGACTTTATAAAGTATATCTACTTATTTTTCCCCCTGATTATGAATTTCGGTTCAAATTTCAATAAAGTCGATTTACAACGATATACGTTTCCGTTCATTTGACGACATTATGAGCTCCTCCACACTGAGTGAATCCGACGTCCGCAGTATATACTTCTTACATAATCAGTACTTATGACGTCCAATTTGTATATTTTTATTCATACTACCGCTACAGTGACGTCCAGCAGCGTTGCCAATATTAAATACATTATTCTGATGTAGAAACCAAAGCACACTCTTTCACAACAATATGCATACTTATCTGCAAACATCATAGATTCCTACAATGTTTGATAATGGTAATTTTTTTTGGCAATCCGTAAGCAATTTGAAAATGGCACTTCTAATTTGTCATTTAAAATGTCATTTTAAATAATTAACACTTTTGTTCTAAAATTATTTGGAAAAAAATTTCTCTAAATTAAAATTTTACCGTTGTATTTCTTATACATATAACAAAAATAAAGTAGATACCCGGTATACAAGTAAACAATGACAAAAATCTTAATAATGTATTTACAGTAAAAGAACTCGCTGGTACAAAATGTGATAGAAATGTGAAATGTTCTTGCACTTGGTGTACAAGAACAACAATTCCATTTTCTCCGACGGTAAATGTAAATATGTGAAAATAAGTGAAGAATGAACTATTTAAATGTATTTATTTAAATAGCCCCAAAATCTTACAATTAAAAAGTACAGATATTTTCATATTCACTCATAACAAACTTTTTTACATTTAACAAATATATCATACACAAAATAAATTTCACGAATATTGACAAAACTAATTGAAAAACTAAACAAAAATTCAAAATAGTATTCGTATCTTTACACAAAGTTCACACACACACACACGCACACACACAGACACACATACATACCTACAGACATTATTGTAAAAATGTTAAAATCGGATTCTGGGGACATCAAAACGTGCTTCTTCACTAAAATCTCTATATGCGATTTTTAGCACGATCCCTATACCTCCCTTACATAGGGTAGCGGAAGGTAAAATTTTTATTTCATGAACAAATTATTTGTTACGTGTCAATAAAATAGTGAAAAATATCTGCAAAGCAACCATTTTGGTTCACTTCGGCTATTTGTACGAAAATTATAATAATAAGGTTAACATGAATATTAATCTCCGGTTTTAATACGTTTATTCCAAGTAAATAGGTATTTGTTAAAAAATTATTTGTTACATGTTAAAAAAATAGTGAAAATATATAAAAAGCAACCGTTTGGATGCACTTCGGCTATTTGTGCAATAAATTCAAATTTTTATGAAATTTATAATAATAATCTTGTTATTAATATTCAATTCCGATTTTAATACGCTTATTCTAAGTAAATATGTATTTGTTGAACAAATTATTTTTCATATGCCAATAAAATAGTGAAAACATATGAAAAGCACCCGTTTGGATTCACTTCGGCTATTTTTACAACAAATTGAAATTTTTACGGATATTACAATATTATTAAGAAAATTCTAATTGATATATGTCAGTGTCAAGTGTAAATTACATAATACGTTTTTGTAATAATTTTACTGAAAATATAGAAACTTTCTATGTGGTATTTGTACAAAATACATAGAACCGATGGAAGGTAATGTGATGGCAACATCAGATATTTTTATTTAACATAGGAGTATAGTCGAAATTCTGGATATTTGATAAAATATTATACACAGCAAAAGATAATTTTAGAGCTTTAGCTTGTGAACTGTTCTGAAATTATCAATCTCCCCTGAGAGTTAGTGAGCCCCTTCTGACAAAATAAAATGAAAAAATCTAATGTGGCCAACACAATACCTCACGCTATTTCATTTTTATTAATTTAAATACATACCTACATATGCTGCAAACTATATTAACTTCCATTGCATAGAACTATTGCTTTATTTTTATAGTTTATCTTTAAAACATAGGCTTCGGGATTTATAAAAAAAATATTTTTTAAATTTATCTGTAAAATATATAAAAAAAATTATAAATGTATACCTGTAGAAAATTCAAGCAGCTTTAATTTTCGTGGCAAAAAATGCGAAAAAATGACATCTAATAGTATTTTTTGACGAAAAATCATTATGAGCTTTAATTAAAGTGCCGTTTCCGATTATCCGATTTACACCAAAATCTAATGGTTTCTTTCCATATTAGAATAGGGTTAAAACACGAGAATTTTCTGATGAATGATAGTATTTGAGTTAGAGCGTTGACAAAATCCACACACACACACATATACATCATCGTGAAAATGTTAAAATCGGACCTTAAAACGTGGTCATTTACCAAAATCTCAAGATGTGATTTTTAGCAAGATCCCTATTCCTACCTCCCTTACCAAGGGTAGCGGGAGGTAAAAACAAATAAGTGAAATTTATGAAATATCTATTATTACATCGAACAGTTCTGCTTATTTCCAGAAAGAGTATTTCATAAACATAAGTTTGTTTCATTAATCTTTAGTTGTTACACATAAAAAAATACTTCTCTGTGTTTCTTTCTAAGTTTGCATATAGATTGCAATAAAATACGGTGTTTTCAAGTCATTACTTTTGATCATTTATATTTTTACATATCTCACTAGCGCATATAATAAAATTTTTCAAATTACAATATAATAAAAAAAATCTGATGTGGCCAACACAAAACCTCCCGCTATTTAATTTTTATTAATTTGAATACATACCTCCGTATTTACTAATGCTGCAAACTGTTCCATTGCATATAACTATTTCTTTATTTAATATTTTCTTTTTAAAATGTCACTATTATTAATTTGAAGTAATTAGTTTTTTGACAATGACATTCTCCTGTATTTACATTCATTTGAAATATGAACTATGTAACAAAGGAATTGTGTTTACCTTAGGCTTCGGGATTTTTTTTTTAAATATTTTTTGAAGAAAAACCATTATGAGCTTCAGGTAAAGTGTCATTTCCGGTTATTCGATTTACACCAAAATCGAATGGTGTCTTGCCATATTAGAATACGGTAGAAATACAAGGTTTCAGAATTTTCTGAATGATAGTATTTGAGTTAGAGCGTTAACAAAATCTATACACATACACACACACACACACACACATACACACACACACACGTACACACATACAGACATCATCGTGAAAATGTTAAAATTGGATTCTAGGGACCTTAAAAGTGGTCATTTACTAAAATCTCGATATCTAAAATATATAAAAATATTTTCTAATTAAATGAAAACATTTTATTGAAACACTTCAGTAAGTAGAAGAAAAATAGGAAGAAGTACCTAGAGTAAAAAATAGCTATATGTAATAAATCGTTTGTAGTACATATTAATATGTTTAAAACATTTTTTCTTTTAATAATTATTTCCACACTCTCTATGTCGACACACTTAAAATTTCGGTCTTCGTATTTTAGATCAAAAGTTCCTAAATATTTTATTTATATATTTCACTGTAGCATACCGTTCTCATATTTATTCCATACATTTAATCATTAATCTTCTTACCCTTACATTTGGCTTTTATTTACAATTTACACAATATTTTGTAATTAATAATTCAGCTTTATGATACGAGTATTTAAATAATTACCTTTTTTAAATTTATTACATGGAAACCATACATTTTGACTTTGTATTTACTAAGAGGATTTTGCAAAACAAAAGTTTGATTACATAAATATTAATTTAAATACTATCATGTGTGAACAATATAGTTTTAAATACGATTAGAAGAGTTGCGCGCTAATGTAGTAACCCAATGTTACACTGTTGCCAAGCGTACGGAGTTCAGAATGTCGCTGGAATGAAACTTCAGTATATACAGCGTATATACGCCTGACGACACTAGCGCCGCAAGTGGAATTTTTTTTAACTACAAAAAATATACATTTTCCATTCCGCTATCATTCTGACGTCCATAACAAATTTTGCTATACGATACTAGAGGCCCCCCTGATGTCAGAAAAAAATTTATAAGGCCATGTGCATATGACGTCCGGTATACGGACGTCTTATGCACAAGGACGTCACTTTGAATGTAGAAAATTACACAGGGGACGCCACAATGGTAGTGGGATGTAAATATATATATATATATATATATATATATATATATATATATATATATATATATATATATATATATATATTTTAAATGGAACCATATATTTTTTATTATCTTATTGGAAAGAGTATTTTTTTCTCTTTCCAATAAGGTAATGTTGTTTATGTACAATTTTTTCAAATAAACGAGTTATTTACGGTTAAAAATTTAAATTTTGTAAACTATTTTATTAGTTTTTTAGTCAAGTAAGCCATGGAAACAATTGATTCTTTGTTTGTTTGACGTTTAGTAATTTCTCCCGTAAAGTTCTCTGTGTTTAATAATGTTTAATAACTTTACAAATGAAAAAAGTTAGATATGATCGTGCTATATGGAAAGTTATATCTAGACACCAGTTACGTAGAACGGTCGGCTCTCTTTCCAAAAGAGTTTAAATGTGCGAAAGAAATAATGGCTTTCAATTTGAATATTTTCTTTGTTTTGTTATTAATGTAAAATAAATTAATAAAATAATAATTTTATAAAAGACAATTGTTTCCATAGTTTAATTGACCTAAACTAATAAAATATAATTTTTATCTTTAAACGTAAATAACTCATTTATTTGAAAAAATTGTACATAAACAACATTACCTTAGTGGAAAGAGAAAAAAATACTCTTGCCAATAAGATAATAAAAAATATATAGTTCCATTTAAAAAATATATATTTTGTCCCAAATTTTGGGAACCGCTGACACAATTTTTATTTTGTCTACATGACCATTTTTCTAATATAAAATAGCACAATTTTGCTCATTTAACCAACCTCGTATCTCTTCAAATAAAAAAGTTACCAATAGTGAGCAAGCTTATTGAGACACTCTGTATATCCAGTAAAATTGTAACACAAACATAACTATTTTCAATACCGAACGAAAATTCCTTGGAAAATATATATGGATATATAATATATATCCAATCAAATTATAACACGAACATCTACTATGTAAATTGCACTTGACACTGGCATTTGTCAATTAGAATTATTTGAATGTATCAGCTGTTTTCATGATTATATCAAAGCTAGCTGATTTATGAAAGTTAATCTCTTTATACTTAAGAATATCAAATAAGGGAATTTCTGGTTGACCAATTATAACCAAAATCTAATCTACTCTTCATATGGATGAAAAGAAGAGGAATAGGAAAGAATTATAATTTTTAGAATTGTAGTATAGGAGTTATCGTCGGAGAAATTTTTGTCACACACACACACACACACACACACACACACACACACACACCTACACATACAGACATCATCGTAAAACTTATAGTCATATTTTAGGGACTCTCAAACGTGCTTATTCATTAAAACTCACCGTTGAATTTTTTGACCAAAGACAATAGCTACCTTCCTTACCTAAAGGTGAAAGACGGTAAAAATGATTAGATAAAAGTTTTAGCTAACTCTCACAACTTACTTTCAAATGTCAGATAAATAACTGTTTAAAATTATAGTGACTGTATATACATAGTGTGGTCAACCGCCGCCATATTTAGGCAAAATGCGCGGGAAATTTGAATTCATATGATGTGATAACTAAACAAAATTCGATAAACAATTAATGAAAGAGCATATTAATTGGAAACAAAATATTTATTTTCATTTTAAATCCTTTTGAAGAACTGTTTTCATAACCAAACGCCACGAAACCAGGCATCTAAAATATATACCTTAATATTTTTAGTAATTTTGACAGTTAACCTAAAAAAGATGGTATGTTAAAAAATATGTATATATTACTTTGAATTATAAATATACAAATACACGTGTAATTTAATTATTTGCACTATCTAAAATATAAATATAATATAATTACCTTCAATTCACGTAACAAATCTGAAAATGTCACTTTGTCGGCATAATATCCGCCATATTTAGGCAAATTCGCGCCGACCAATCAAAATCGATCCCCCTATTGGCCACACTATGTATATACAGTCACTATATTTAAAATAATAGAGCAGGTTTTGTTTTCCACGGCCTACCTGATTTTCTTATAATAATTCTAACATGAACCCCAATCCGTCATATTCTTTTTCTATTTATATTCTGGACGTATTGTTGGAAAACTTTCCTATTTCATCTATAGAGATTTGCTCCAAATAGAACTATCATATTAAAATATAGATCGTAGATAAAAACTTTAACCATATATCATCTTTCCTTTTATTTTATTAACTTTTTATAGGTCAAACCATCGATTACCAAGGGTGAAACTGGTCATAAAAATATTTCTTGAGTAAAAATATATCCTGTGACTCATCGTCTTTTAAATATTTATGAAAGTGCATAGGTGTTCGTAACTGTAAATTCATTGTCATTGCTCTCACAGTAAAAATTTGTAACAAGGATGATTGTAGCTGTAACATACGTAATGAAATAAAAATGTATGAAACATTTTTCGCGCTGAAATATTTGGTTGTGAATGAAAACCGTTTGATGAGAGTGACATTTTTGTGGACGGTGTTTCGTTATTAATTTCCACATTAAAGCGGCTGTCACTCTGTTATTCTGTTAGTATTTTCCCGGAAAATAAACAGTGTTTTGATAGAAAGTTATGAATATTAATATAGGATAAATAATCGTAATATATGCATTTACAAGAACACTTATTAGGTAATGGACGATTGATTGATACCTTTCTCTAATTGGTGTATAACACGAACTATTAATTTGTAATAACCGACCAAGGTAATGAGGAGGTAGAAGTGCCACTTCAGTATGAAATTCAAGAGTACTGAGTTCGAGCCCCGGCAACCATGATCTCATTAATTGCCTATGATTAATATACCTAATATACAGGTTGGTCACGCACGAATGAACCTGTAATTATCATCGTTATTAAGAGAGATATCAAATATCTTCCAATAAGCAAATTTAGTGTAGACAATAATGGACAATAATATGTCATATCAAGACCGTTCTTATACTTCTGGTTCCGGAGTATGTAATATCAACTTCGAAATTTCAAATAGAACATATTATAATTTTTACATCTCGCTAAAGAGGTATTGGAATCATTCTAAAAATCACATATCCAGATTTTAATGAATAAGCACGTTTCAATGTCATTAGAATTCGATTTTAACATTTTTACAATGATGTCTGTGTGTGTGTGTGACGATTCCTCGAAAACTATAAGACATAAGACCTGTTTAACTATGAATTCCTCAATCTGACATTCCTGGGAAGAGCTGAAAAGGTTTTGGTAACAATTGAAGAACCGGAAGTAGTAGTTTTTAAAAGAAATTCTTCCAAATATTAATTTTTGAAAATTTTTGATATTACTAATTTTGAAGAACAAAATTCTACATCTGATACATTTAAATTTTTTATTATACCTTCTATAAATTTAGAAATAAAGACGCTATAATATATAGAATATCGGGATATAACAAGTCGAGTAGGCGAAACTACACTAAGGAAACCAGTTGACAAATTCAAATGTTGATAACATAATTTGTAAATGACAGATTTCAATGTCAAAAATCAACAGTTTTAGTGACATTTTGATAGCTTTTTCTTTTAATTATTACACATGTGACTGTTGTTCGCCATTTTACATGGTTTTATAAAATTTTGTGTGCTTTTGTAACATGATTTTTATTTGACGATATCTTCTAGATATATTTATGACATTCATGTACTGTAAAATTTTAACTTGTTCTTTGCCCTGATGAAGCTCCAAATGGGGGCGAAACGTTGGCCGTAGAATAAAATTATCACTGACTGAAATCCTGAATACATCTTTTCTACAACATCCACACACACACACAGACATCATCGTAAAAATGTTAAAAACGGATTCTACTGACCTTAAACCGTGTTTATTTTAAAAATTCACTTCCCAATAAAACAAAATTTCACGCTCTCTTGATTTATTTTATGACATATCAAACGTCCGCCAATTTTTTTCGATAACAAAAAGGAATATTTTATTAAATTTGAAAGGTTTCCCAGAAGGGTCGCGCAATCATTTATTGAAGTTTATTGTTCATTGTGCCAAATTGTTCGACTCCGGTCACGTCACATTTTGAGTAACAAAGTTTTTCCAAAAATCATAGGTAGTACTTTGTTTTAAAGCACGAAAAATATAATAGTACTTATAAGTACGTTTGGTTCTTTTCTGTATTTGCGTTTTTAACAAAATAATAGAAAAGTTGATAAATATACCAAATTTTATATATTTTCTTTTTCATCATTTTCACCAAACAATAGTTGTAGTATCATATTAATTTTACTCGTATATGTTTATGTGTTAATTAATTTATAATGCATCTCGAAAGTATATTCCCTATGGTTTATGCATATACATATTTCTATAGTAAATTATTATGTGGAGATGCATATATGCTAATGAGAACACGGATGAGTAAGATCATAAAACAATGGGAGGAAATAGGTCTGTATGTTAATAGTATGATTCTTATATAAGGAATTCTCTTTTCTTTTTGCTAAAACTGTGGGTGCCGAGTAAAATAGCCCAACCTACACTTCAATTTGACAAGTTAACCAATAGAGAAAATAAACAATTCTTTTCAAAGTAATATAAGTTCAATAACAGACATTGGAGACAGGTTTTCTTGAAATGGAAATGTACATTACTTCTGCTTTTTATTTCAGGAGAAATAACAGGTTTTCAATAAAATATTTCTATAGGAATTGAATTTATATATGCATGATATTTCTTCACAGTTTGTCGTGTGGAAAATAAGTTATACTATTAAAGTGTTTTTTACATTACAAATAATATTGAATAGCGTTTATCAAAGTTTAAGTAGTTACAAGTTTTTTTATTGTTTTTAATATTTTGTATTCAAGTTTGTTCAATAAAAAAATATAATACACGTCTATTGGGTACTAACTAACAATCAAACATTATTTTTACCTTCCGTCTTTGGTCAAAAAATTCGGTGGTGAATTTTTAATGAATAAGCACGTTTTAAGAACCCTAGATTACGATTTTACTAATTTTACATTGATGTCTGTATGTATGTATGTATGTATGTATGTATGTATGTATGTATGTATGCGTGTGTGTGTGTGTGTGTGTGTGTGTGTGTGTATCCGTGTGTGTGTGACAAATTTTTCTCCGACGATAACTCCAAAACTACAATTCTAAAAATTATGATTCTTTCGTATTCCTCTTCTTTACAACCATATGAAGAGCTGATTAGATTTTGGTTATAATTAATCCACCGGAAGTACCCTTATTTGAAGTTTTTAAGTTTTTCCTAAAAAAACGCAGTTAAATATTATTTTTTGACATTTTGTTATTATACATATTAAAGAAAATACTCTTCTCTATATGGTTTGATTATACATTTTCCTTCATAATCAATAGATGTAGATTTAAAGCGTTATAAAGCAATTAATTTTGAAAAATTATTCATCTTTGCTATTTATCATGGAAACAGATGATATATTCAAAAAATTCTAATTGACAGATGTCAGTTGGAAGTGGATATGTCATAGTGTTCCTCGCAAGTGTATCGCAAAAGACTTGAGAAAGGAAGGACTTTGTGAAGAAGATGCGTTGGACAGGAATGAGTGGAAGAGAAGAGGAAACAGCGACCCTTAATAAAATAGGGGATAGCTGAAGAAGAAATGAAGGAAGTCTAGTGCATTTTACTTAGTGTATATTTATGTTATAATTTTATTGGATTTATAGAACTTTTTCGACTGAACTTTTGGTATAGAATTTGTAAAAATAGTATGTGTTCGTGTTCGATTTTACATGATATTATATAGAATCTGTTCCAAGGACCTTTTGGTATGGGATTTGTACAAAATACATCGAATTGACGGAAGGTCTTGTGCTGGCCACAACAGATTTTTTCACATTAAATTTACAAGTAATTAAGAAAAATTGTTAAAGGATATTTAGAGAAGTGTTACAATTAAAAGAAACATATTTACTTGCTACTTGTTATGACTATAATAAAAATTGTACAGAACATAACTTCCAAGGGGGGGGGGGGCGGCTTCGGGGGGCAGGATTTGTTTATATATTTATATTTACATTAGAGTAAATGTGTAATTAAAACCAAATATAATCTGTTTATAATGTAGGTAGATTAATATGTATATATTACATACATATCTATATTTATTATTAATATCACTACATTATTATAATGTGCCAATTATAATGATGAACGATAACTGAAAATGATACCCATATTTTTTGTTGAATAGGTAATAAATATGTTTTAATAATGGATTAAGTACATATTATAAGATTATGACTGTTTTTATGAAAATAATTAATTTGGAATCAATATCTGATAATTGGAAATCAATAATTAATTTATTGCAATTTTTCAGTGTTATCAGATGTCAAATTTAATCCTCTGTAATCAATAGACATGTTTGTGCATTGTTTCTTTATTACTGTGATAAAAACAATCGTTTTCATAACAGTGAAAGTTCATTTGGAACAATTAGGCTAATGATACAGTTAAATTATTATTAATGACGTATGTGGGCGAGCAGGAAAAATACAATTTAAGACCTGATTTATTTATAGAACATATGTTTTGGCCCCAGTTTTATAACTCACTTTTATTTCCGTGTGGTATAAATTTTTTATTGAATTATAGCTCAATTTAGTTTAAAATTTATGAAGTTTCTGAATGCTACAAACTTGTTATATTTTAAAATGTCTATGAATATTTGAAAATGTATAATATTATCCACCGCCATTTAATTTAATTATACCGGGTGACTCAAGCATTTATCCATTTTTACCTCTCGCTAAGAGAGGTATTGGATTCATGCTAAAATTCGCATATCCAGATTTTATTGAATAAGCACGATTTAAGGTGCCTAGGATCCGATTATAACATTTTTAAAATGATGTCTGTGTGTGTGTATGTGTGTATGTGTGTATGTGTGTATGTCTGGATGTTGTAGACACGGTTCCTCAAAACTATAAGACTATTTAACTGCAGTTTCCTCAATCTGACATTCCTGGGAAGAGCTTAAAAGGGTTTAATAATAATTGAACAACCGGAAGTAGTAGTTTCTTAGAAAAATTCTTCTAAATATAATTTTTTGGGAGATTTTTTTATTAAATATTGAAGAACATAAAATTCTCCATCTAATACACTTAAAAATTTTATTATATCTTGCATAGATTTAGAGATAAAAGCACTATAATTTATAGAGTACACTAATCGCAGAGGCTAAGGCACTAAGGAAACCAGTTGACAAATTCCAATGTTTATAACATGACACATGTCATTGTCAAATATCAACAGTTTTAGTGACATTCTGATAGCTTTTTCTGGGAAGTATATTTAATTTTTCTTATTGTTTTATTAATTAAATATTTGAAATTATAGGTAAAATTGTGGTAAAATGCATATATCCATCAGAAATACCGCCAATCTGGTTAATGAATTGGAACAATCTCTGATATTTAGAAACTTCCTCATACAATGAAAAATATGTATAATTAGAATAATACGTGTGCAGAAGACATGTTAAATACAATAAAAAACAATATTTGGGTAAAGTTCTGTAATATTTTGTTATAAAACGACAGTTCGAAAGCGAAGTGCAGTACAATACTTATATAGCCTAATATGGAAATGGCGAGAGGTCTTGTGCTGGCCACAACAGATTTTTATTTCAATACTTTTATTTCTAAAAATTCACACAGTTGTTCAAATACTCTAAAAATGCGTATACTTACGTAACATTCTCTTTACAATCAAATAATACTACCAAGTTTATATCTCTACCCATTTTTGAATTATTGCTCCAAAAGTCAATATACCCCACATTTAGATAAAAACTTCGAAATTTCCAAAAATGTAATTTTTATGTATCGAGATACTTCTCAATGCGCTGATTCCAAATTTTGAAACCGCAGGTCGATATCTCGTTTCGTTCTCGAGATATTTAGATTTAAAGTTTTGCTCAAAACTGCCCATTTTTGGGTATTAACTCAAAAATGGGTCGAGATATGAATTTCTCGATATCACCATTCGATTCTACGGACAAAAATACATAAGTATAGCAATTTTCATATTTTTTGTCCAACCGGTTCATTTTTTATGAATAAAAGCTTGAAAACCCCTGAAAATGACCAAAATCTGAAAAAATCGTAAGGGGTACACCTTAGATTTTTGCGATTTTTGGCCATTTTCAGTTATTTTGCTTTAGAGATTATATGCGGTGTTCAAAAATTCTGAAAATTGGTGTACTTATGTAATTTCGCCCGTAGAATCGAATGGCGTTGTCGCCAAATTCATATCTCGACCCATTTTTGGGTTATTACCCAAAAATGGGCAGTTTTGAGCAAAACTTTAAATCTAAATATCTCGAGAACGAAACGAGATATCGACCTGCGGTTTCAAAATTTAGAATCAGCGCATTGAGAAATATCTAGATACATAAAAATTAGATTTTTTAAAATTTTGAAGTTTTTATCTAAATGTGAGGTATATTGACTTTTGGGGCAATAATTCAAAAATGGGTAGAGATATAAACTTAGTAGTAATATTATTTGATTGTAAAGAGAATATTACTAAGTGTACGCATTTTTAGAGAATTTATATGTGAGTACCTATACACTAGTTTTTTTTTTTATAAAATTTAAATAACTGTTTCATCTTAGGAAAGTTTGGATATGTATTCCATTTTTAATTAAACTTTAAAACGTTCAGAGGAATCCCACAATCTCACTTTCACTTTTTCTCAATCCTTGTCCGAAGTTCTTTTCTGTTTTACTGTAAGTTAATTACAAGAAAATACAGAAAGCTAGGAAACTATAGCATAAATAAACAATAACCACAAAGGAGTCGTTTTCCATTTCCGAAAGGCGGCCTGTTTCTACCTTCAGGATTTCTTGAGGAAAAATTTAATTCCCAGTCTGAAAATATTTCGCTTGATAGAAATTCTTCAGAACTTGGGCATGGTACATATTTAATGGCTTACGAGCGGAAATGTTCGAGTTAGAGGTTTGTGTCTTTTATCCTTTTTTCAGCCGCAGAGAACGATTTGAGCGGAAGGATAAATTGACAAATATAAAACAGATATATCAAAATTTGTAATACACTACGGGAATAATGTTTGTAAGCAACATAAAACTTCCTATAATACAGGTGTTCGAATTTCCATTGACACCATTGTGATTTCACAATCTAATATATTGGGCTCCATAATAATACAGCAATAATGCAGTTTAGATGCAATAAAAGAGAAAAAAAAATAGTAATTATGGGCTGTGGTGGAAAAATTACTTGATGTACATATGTCTTTAATGTGAACGTTAAGTAACAATATTGAATAAAAGTTAATTCCTAAATCTTTTACATTGTTGCTTCGAGTGACGATTTCATTATTTATTTATTTATTTATTTATTTATTTATTTATTTATTTGTTAAGAGAACCAAGGTTCCCACGGAAAATTAACACACAGAAGTACAGTTATACATAAATAACAATAATACAAATACATAGTGTTTAACAAGTGACAAATTCAAAACCAATATTAAGTAATTAAGAGAGTTCCTCAATAATATTTGTTTTAAACTTATTTAATGAAAGATGGAACATATCCAAATGCGAAAATCTTGAGTTATAAGTATTCATAATTCTGTTTATGGTTATGGTTATGGAGTGATTTAAAAATTTTTTTTTACGTCTGTTAAAAAAAGTACACTTTTTTTCATTAAAATGGTTTTATAAAGTATGTCTTTTTTTAACACATTAAAAGTGTGAAAAAAAGTTGCTTTTTTGACGCTACAGAGTGAAATAATTAAACGTTACGATACTTTTAAAAAAATTTAATTCATTTGTGAATAAAGTGTTACTTATAGTTGTTGCTATGGAGTTAATAATGGCAGTTTAAAACGTGAAAATTGAATAATAGTATATTACATCCGAGGTGGGAGATGTTTCATTACAGCCGAGGGCTTATGTATATTACCGAGAGGCGAAGCTTCGAGGTGAGATAATGCGCGAGGCTGTTATGAAACTCCCACCGAGGTTATGTATACTATTTTATTCACAATCATCCTCATTGTAAATCAATAATTTTCAAAATAAATCAATGAATTATAACCTTTAATTTTATTAATATTTTGACAGCTGTCTTAAAATTTGTTTAGCCTACTTAATTATGGGGATCTACGGCAATGTTGCTAGGCAACCCCTACATAAACATTTCCAACCCTAGAGATGGAAGTGAAATCTGTTATTTCCAACCCAAGAGATTGTCATTAAAGTTAGGAATGACGTATTTTCCAACCTCCAAAAGGTTAGGAATCTGTATATTACTATAATGATTGTGAATAAAATATTTTTCGGTATAAAAATTTAAATTTTGAGCCAATATAAAAATATAAAATATTTTGATTGTAGGTAACAACCCCATTATTTTATACAGTATGTATTAAATATTATTTTATGAAATCAAAATAAGGAATCTGTGAGTATTTATCTTTTTAACTACTTAATAAAATAAAATTAAAAAAAGATTATTTAAAATGAATAATTTATCTGCTTTCTGATCAATATTAAAAAGTAATGGAAAAGTTAAAACTATTTTCCATTGTAAAACTACAAAAATCCTGATAAATAAAACATTTCTAATTTGACCCCGTGGGGTCTCGTGGCCGCGTGCCTGAGTGTCTGGTCGCGAATCTGGGGAATCTGGTTCGATCTCGACCGACGCCAAATATTTCGAATTTTAAATGGCAAAAAAGTGACCCCTGTGGTGCACTCTCCACTTCAGCAATGAATCCCCGTGAAATGACGCCTGGTAAGCGCTCGCACGGTACAAATGTGTCATCATCATGACCGATATTGGGCTTCCATATTATCAAGAGATGGCGCTGGCGTCAAACGTCAAAATTCAAACGAATGGTACATTTTTCGCTGGCTTCCATAAGAGTACAATTGGTGTGAGACTAATTTTCGTAGTTTTTAATTTAATTTCGGAATTAGTATAGTGTTCTTTTTTTTAATTTCGGTAGAATTGAGTTTGATCTTTCTTGTAGAAACAATTTAGTGATAGTTTTAATAATATTTTAGTTAATGGGGTTAATTTTAGTTAGTATTTGAAGATTAAGAGTATTTTAGTCATATTTTAATTAACAATATATTAGTTTTTTTAATAAAAAAAAACATTTGATTTCCTTTATTTAGATTGTATTTCATTGCCGTAATTGTACATATATTAATTTCTATCTACATAGCTTTACTTTTATTTAATTGTTTTTCTTTCATAATGAACAATTTTCTTTGCTTAGATTTAGATACTATTTGTAGATTTGGGAATTGTAGTGTATCATCTAGAAATATGATGGAAGGCCAGCAAGTAATAAATAGTGGCCACATAATATTACGTGGTAAATATTTTCGGAGAAAACTCCATCGTAACTTTAACCTATAAATTGCATATCTCCTAATTTGTTCACTAATTTTTTAAAAATCAAAAACTTACCTGTTATATTAGCAGTAATTCAGATCCTACTAAGAATAAAACAATAATAGCCGAAGATAAAAGCGTATTAAAATTCGTATACAAGTAAATACAATCCCTGAATAAAACAACCTTCTTTGTACATGTACACTTCACTCAGTTCAGAAATCTACCACCAGTGGCGCATTGTAATTTTGGAAGCCCAATATGCGATAAAGTAGATTGTGGCACACTCAGAAATGGCTAATATGCCGTGATGATATATTTATTTATTCCAATTTGACTGTCTAAAAATCTAAATCCTTCCATGAACATCTGCTGGTATTGATAAGTTCCGTGCGATTGGAACATATTCAATTCGTGCATAAAAGATAGCACCCTCTCCTGAGTCTTTGAAAGGATCCATACAGGACAATTTCACAATACCGCTTGTCGTTCAGGATTCAGAATCAGAAGAGAGGACAATGCTACACCAGGAAATGCTTTCAGACCGGTGACTTTTGTTTTCTTTGTAGCGCAGAGGTTAGCTACAGGACTTTCATTACAAGAGAAACAATCGTTGAGTTACATGGCAGCGGGATTAGCTTCCAAATAAAACAAAATCAAAGGGGAAACGCTTTTCTAATATCCTATGTTCTTCATTTCCACATGTAGGGATTATTTTTACTTTGTATTTTTTCTATTATTGACTTCGCAAGCAAATTTTGTTACCTTAGCAAACTAGCAACTTTGAAAAACGATGGTGGATTAAAAAATTGTGACAACATAGAAGCGTTTATAAATATTTTCTATTTCGGTGTTCAGTTTGACACGAGATATTGTCAATGTTATCTAAAGAAGTCAAACCTTTTTTTCTTGAATCTTATTGTAGAAATGGAAATAAAAAAATTGTTGTGGCCAGCACACATATCTTCTTTATATATTTTTACCTTCCGTCACCTTTAGGTTAGGAAGGTAGCGTCTTTGGTCAAAAAATTCGGTGGTGAGTTTTTAATGAATAAACACGTTTTAGGGTCCCTACAATACGTATATACCAGTTTTAAGATGATGTTTGTATGTATGTATGTGTGTGTGTGTGTGTGTGTGTGTGTGTGTGTGTGTTGTGTGTGTGTGTGTGTGTGTGTGTGTGTGTGTGTGTGTGTGTGTATGACAAATTTTTCTCCGACGATAACTCCAATACTACAATTCTAAAAATTATAATTCTTTCGTATTCCTCTTCTGTACAACCATATGAAGAGTTGATTAGATTTTGGTTATAATTACTCCACCGGAAATACCCTTATTTGAAGTTTTTAACAGTTTTTCCTAAAAAAACGCAGTTAAATATTATTTTTTGACATTTTGTTATTATACATATTAAAGGAAATACTCTTCTCTATATGGTTTTATTATACATTTTAATTTTTCCACTTGTTTTCCATGCGCTGCGAGATACATTTACAACTTATTATTTTATATATTTATTTATATTTCTCTATCTTTAACTCCATAAAAGATATAATAAAAATTTTAAATGTATCGGATAGAGATTTTTATATTCTTTAATATTAGTAATAACAAATAATATTTAGAAGTTTTTTTTTAAAGAAACTATTACTTCCGGTTGTCCCATGTTACCAAAATCTAATCAGCTCTTCCCAGGAATGTCAGATTGAGGAAACTGCAGTTAAATTTTTTTAAGTCTTATAGTATTTGAGAAACCTTGGTCCCAACATCCATACATACGCACGCACACACACACACACACACACACACGCACACACACACACACACACACACACACACACACACACACACACACAGATATCACCGTAAAAATGTTATAATCGGATTATAGAGACCTTAAAACGTGCTTATCCACTAAAATCTTTTCTCTTTAAAATTACATTTCAAGATCAATTTTGACAACTTGATTTCTGAATTGAATAATGATCAGACATTCGTTTCTCTGTTCGTGTTCATAGCCTACCTATTCCGAGGTAGTTTTTTTCTGAACACTGTATCAGCTGTTTCCATCATTATAGCAAAGCTGGTTGATTTATGAAAGTTAACACCTTTATAATTCTTGAACCCTGAAGGAAAATGTATAATCAAACCGTATAGACAATAAAATATTCTTTCTTATCAACCACAAATTGTTGTTTTATTCATCAAATAGTCATTACAATTTATAATGTCCTTTTTTCTCTTTCCAAGCAACTACTTCCGTTGAATCCACAAATTTCTGTAACTATTTAAATCTTTCGCTATGTTAATCCCTAATGCATCTGGCATAGCTCCATTTGTTTGGTAAACTCGTATCGTTACAGAGCACAGAACAGCCATCAATGGTCGTAAAACGATTTCTGGGTGTTACTAACGCTACATTTAGTTAAATATGTCGTATTACCCGGGCTTAAATACATTATTGTAAAGCAAGAGCTCGAGGAACACATGTCGTATATTTACACATTCACGCTAAATTACGCTATTTGCTACAAATGTGCTGGTGCTAGTGTTCGCGACTTGCGAGAGTCAAGTTAGATTTATGCATATTATTTTAACACTTGCATAAGTTTTGATTTATGATATTTTCGTGGCAGTTAGCACCAAAATGCGATAATAGTTGCAAATATGACGAATCAATTTGCAGATTTCCAATAAATACAAAAAGTTCGTATTAATTTTGTGCTAACCGGGAACCACTAAGAAAACACTGCTTTACAACTGTGCACTATTTATTCCCCTTATAAATATAACAATCAGACATATCATACAATACAACCCTGGCGTTCACTATTCACTAACTAATCCCCCCTTCCTATCTTGTTTACCTTATAAAGTCTACAAACTCTTATGTATACCTTTCCTAGCTATTAATTTATATACAATTAATTACTATTATTTATCGGTCTCCACAAATTTATTAATTATTATTTATTAATTAATCATTTTTACCTCTCGCTAGCCTTGACAAGGGAGGTATAGGGATCGTGTTAAAAATCGCAGATCGAGATTTTGGTAAGTGACCACGTTTTATAGTCCCTAGAATCCGATTTTAACATTCACGGCGATGTGTGTGTGTGTGTGTGTGAGAGAGAGAGCGTGTATGTATGTATGTATGTATGTATGTATGTATGTATGTATGTATGTATGTATGTATGTATGTATGTATGTGTGTGTGTGTGTGTGTGTGTTTGTGTGTGTGTGTGTGTGTGTGTGTGTGTGTGTGTGGATCCTCCTCAAGTTTTAAACACTGGGGTTGCGACTCTTATACAGTTCTTATACAGAGATACACACTATATTCGACATGGGAATGTGACGTATAGCGCGCGCTGGGCCTGTCGTTTTGAGTCGCCAGTGCCTAAAGTCACAGATAAATGCTTAAACATTTGTTACTTTTTCTTCCATGGACGTCGCTATTGAAGTTGTAAGAAGTGATTTTCGAATTTTTCATACCTAATTTCTGCAGACAAAATTAACTAGGAAAGCAGAAATTTATGAAAGTATGATTTTACTTGTCAAAGTTCTATGATGGGATGTTCGGGTCACAACCCAGTATTTTTCTATTTACTTGTCACAGATTATTTATTTAATGATATGTCATTAGCTTTGTTCGATGATATGTACTAGGCAGCCCTAGTGTTAACTTTCTTACACTAACATGTTTTATGAGAAACGGGCAGCTTCTGGCAGGCTGTTCGATGACAAAAATTTTAAGAACTAGTGCTCACGTTTCTGACCTGACTCGCGAGGTGGTGTAGAAAGTGCAGACTAGGAGTGGGGGTAACTAAATGTTGTTCGGTAGGCATTTTAATTCTATCCTATCTACACATCTGTTTATTAACCTAAAATTTTACACTTTGAGAAATTAAAATAATGGATTCAGATATAGTATATTCTCTTTGTTTTGTTATATAAAGAATTAATATATCTGTCTCTGAATCTGATGAAGAATCAAGTGATGATTGATCTTTGTCAGAATCGTTTATTAGTTCAAACACTATGCTCTTTAAAACAGACATTTCTGCAGTCACTTCTTTGCAGCTTTATGATATGACTGTGTTTATAAACAACCTAACCTTTTACACCTTTGGCTACGCTTGGCTTGATTACTCACAGCTGAGCAAACTTGCCCAAATATACACTAGCGTGTTTTATGAAACCACAATAATTAGACTGTACTAGTGTACACTACACTACACTGCACTATTCTGCTCTGCACTTCAAGCACTTCTCATCGAACAGAGCTAATAATTTTAGAATTCTTCTTGTGGTGTAATAGTTTTTATTTAATTAATTATCAAGCATTATAATAAACATACGTGGTTACGCAAACTGTCAATTATTTATATTCATCGTCAGATATCTTACGTTAGTTCCTTTCTTGCTTTTGCGTAGCGAAGTTGTAGTGTGCTCCAGTAGTGATTGATTTCTAGTTGAAGTCTGTGGGATTTTTGGATATACGGATTTTGATCTGGTGAGATAGTTAATCTGGCGCGTGTATGATTGGTTGTGTGCTAGCAGTTACGTGTACTGTAGTGGCCTCTCGTGTGGACCCGGGGGTCGCCAGCGTTAGCAGCAGGGTAGGCTGTAGTGACCCGTCTCTGTGGTCGCCAGCGTAGCAGCAGGTTTAACTCCTCACTGAGTTTTTACTAACGGTTTTGTTCTTTCTAGGAACTAAGTGATTTGACTACGCAAGAGTGAACCTCCACTTTGTTAGAGTAATTTATTATTTTGTTAGGGATAATTTTTGGGTGAGTTGGGTTAATATTACTTCCAAATTAGTGCCCCTTCTTTTCACACTCAGCTTTAACATACTTATACGAGGGTCACTCCAAAATTATTGAGATGCTGGGAAACAGTTGGCTTTGGAAAATTTTTAGTGCACAAATGTCAAACTACAATTTATTTAAAATACCTGTCCAATAATAACATCTGGTTGAAGTGATTTATTGTGGTGGAATTCGAAGTGGAAATAAACTGCAACATGAAGTTAGGAAGAGAGCATTATCGCGCTATGATTTACTACGACTTTAAAATTGGATTACGTGAAGAACAGTGCTAGGAACGTCTACGATTGGCATTTGGAGATGATGCTCCATCTCGAGCAACTATATTTCGCTGGTTTTCAGAATTCAAAAGAGGCCGTAATTTCTTGCGTGATGAGAAACACTCAGGGATACCTTGTACAGCGGTAGTGCCAGAAAATGTAGTTGCCATCAGACAAATGATAAAGGATGACAATCGTGTCACCTATCAAACGATGGAAGATGCCCTTGGCATTGGATCCGCAGCAATAGCAAAAATTTTGCATGAAGAACTTCGTGTTAGAAAAATTGTTTCTCGTTGGGTGCCACACAATTTAATGGAAGAACAAAAAGCCAAGCGTGTTACAATTAGTCGCGCCACTTTAAAATTGTTAAATAATGGCGGTCATCGTATTCTTTCTAAAATTGTAACTGGCGATGAAACATACATACCCTTTAATGATGTTCCAACGCGTCAAGAAAGTAGGGTATGGGTGTTTGAAGATAACCCAACACCAGTTATCGTGAAAAAACAAAGTGCACTTAAAAAAGTTATGTACGCTGTATTTTTCAGAAGTACAGGTCTTGTGAAAGCAATTAGGTTAGAGGGACAGAAGACTGTTACTGCCAATTGGTACACACAAAAATGTCTACCTGAAGTTCTTCGCAGTGTAAAAATTAAGGGTTTAATGCTTCACCATGATAATGCGTCCTCCCATACCGCTGCGACAATTTTTAATTTTTTGAAAGAAAATGGTATTAAAGTCATTGAGCATCCATTGTATTCTCCTGATCTTGCAATGTGTGACTTTTGGCTATTTTTTAATTTGAAAAAACATTTACGTGGTCGTCATTTTACGTCAGAAGAGGAGATTAACAACACCATAATGGAGTATTTTAATACGATTCCAGAAAATGAATGGCTCAAAGCTTTCCATCTCTGGAAAATTCGATTACAAAAGTGTATTGAACCAGGGGGGGACTACTTTGAACACCAGTAAAACTACATGCTTCTCCTTCAAATAATATTTTTGTGTCTCAATAATTTTGGCGTGACCCTCGTACCTGTTTACAATCGGGAGTCACTTTTCGTTAGCTAGTTATGCATAAACATTCCTATACATCACGTACATACACTGTACACAAACACATCCTACCTCTGATTGCATAGAGGAATAGCTACGAACGGAGCTATCATGGCTCATACGTGACGTGAAATACTCCAAGCGCCCAGGTGCGACGCACATATAAACTTCCGTTTCCTACTGCGCAGAGTTACACTGTGACACTCGGAAAGGAAGTGAGAAGTTTAATGCTTGCTACGTTCTACGTTCGTACTCGGCCGAACTATGCAAATTAATTAGAGAACACAAGCCGACTAAATAAATACTAGTTTAGCATTTAGCAACTAAGACGGGCAGATTTTGTATTACCTGAACATTTTGACTGCGTTTATTGAAACTATTTAGAAGATAAGAATGAAATATATGCCCTTCGACCTCTGGCTCTCATCTACCGTGAGTATTTTTTAACGTGAAACATTGGGTTTGCCATATCCATGGTTACGTCTTGACATTTGATTGACAGCAATGTATAGGTCATCCAGCGAATCAAGCGGTTTACGTCATAAATACAATATCATGTCAGAGTAGAATATTTTCGGATTCAAAAATATAGTTTACAAATACAGCACGTACGCAAGAGATTAGCTTTCATAAGAACGAAGCGTAGGCACAGATATTAGAACACAGAGTGGCTGTGACTGTTTGTTTGTTTATGTTTGGTGGAGAGTTGCGATAAGACTGAGACGCACCCTTCGGAGGTAGAATTCTTCATTATGTGGCTAACATTTGTGCCGAGTGTTTGATATTTTGTGTGAGTGATTCTGTGAAGGAGAAATATTGAATAAAAGGTGAGTGGTACCGTAGTGGCTTGCATTTTCTTTAATTATATTGCATTTTGATATTAAATTCAGTAAAATAAGTAATTGTATGCTTGATGATGGGCAAATGTGTAGTACCGTATTAAGGAGTATAAAGGTCAGTTGCGGTGCTCCCTGACCCATCGTGGGGATCGAGATAGATTCGTGTGTTACCCTATCTCGGGCCTCCTGTCGAGGTCCAACGAGGGAAAGGCTAGTTGCGGTGCTCCCTAGTGCATCGAGGGATTTAGATCAGTTGCTGTAACCACTGGTCGGCGTATGGTGTGAGATTGTTTGTTATTTAATTAATTAATCAGTATTTAAGATTTATTAATATTAACCACGTCTGTACTACTCACTGAATTATTTATATTCACAGACGGTTTTATTTACAGGCTCTGACCACTCCCATCATTGACGATCCGCAGTGGCCTGACATTATTATTATCAGATATTGTATTTTACATCTGTCAATATTATCTATTATTTACATTACTCTTTATGTAAATTAAATTACAACATCATTTATAATATTCATTTATTCATTTACAACTAACAACAACGTACAAATAAACAATAAACAACACTTTCATTTTCTAATAATCACTAGAAACAATGACGTCATATGTTAAAAAGTTTACATGAGCATGTAAAACGGATTAAAATATGATCTATGGATTGCCTTCATAAATCCAAATCTTTCTTAAAACGGTAACACGTCTGGTTTAATTTTTTTCCAGCGAAATCCAATTTTATTTAAAATATTCTGAACAATACTGCTTACGCCGTTATAAATACTTTTGTAGTATATACAACAAACTATCTAGTATTATGTGGGATCCTTAAAAAAATACAGAATACTGCATACCATACAATTTCTCACTGTTTCTGTACATTGCGTATAGCGTTTGCCGCACGCTGTACATATAGATTTCATTTTCAAATTATTACTCACAAATAGAACGAAATATTACCTCATTATTACAATTTAGTGAAAGTAAGAGCCCACCAATCTATTTTTCATTTTCAAAATAAGTCAATAAATTAACTACAAGCTCTTGAATTTGACATGACAGAGCATTTGACATTTTGTCAATGAACAATACAAAAAACAAAATGAAATCACAATACAGGTTGAAAAGTATAATGTAGACATATAATATTTAGTAATATACGTGTTCAGAATTACCAGTATTAAAAAAATATAATCAAACGTCATTTTGCAAAAATTTACAAAATTTTACTTAATAATAATATATCCAAATATAATTATTTCTATTAAAGGTGTCAAATAAATAATAATAATAAAAGAAACAATAAACTACCGTTAATAAAATATATTTAAAAAAATAAAGAAAATTTCAAAAATCCCTAAACGATGACGCAAACCGCTTGATTCGCTGGATAGCCTATATTTGCCCGTTCCATTTAAAATGAAACATAGGGAACGAATTTGACATTTGAGAAGACGTCAATAGAGGTTAATTTTGTTTAAATAATTATACCTGCATTCTAAATTAAAATTAGTTGTAGAAAAAATATAGTGTGCATCTTGTGCCGAGTGGTTTTTCTGACTCGGCTAAATTTCTTACAATATTTAAACATAATACTTCTGTCAAATTCATTCCTCATGTGTCATTTTAAATGAGACAGACAAATACATTGCTGTCAATCAAATGTCAAATCATAACTTATAGGAATATTCAACGGTTATCAGTCATATTGACAAGATGTCATTAGAGGTTAATTTTGTTTAAATAATTATACCTGTTTTCTAAAAATTAAATTTAGATGTAGAAAAAATACTGTGTGTACCTTGTGTCCAAAATATGTTTAGTGCTCTCGAGTGGTTTTCTGGCTCCGCTAAATTTCTTACAATATTTAAATATAATACTTCTGTCAGATTCGTTCCCTATGTTTCATTTTAAGTGGAACGGGTAAATACATTGCTGTCAATCAAATATTAAGTCGTAACCATGGATATGGCAAACCCAATGTTTCACGTTAACAAATACTCACGGTATAGGGCTGTTTAAAAAATTTTTATATGATTTCTGAGTACTAAATTTTAAAAGATATTGTTCTTCAAACAACCTCAAATTTGAAAACAGCACGAAATATCCATTAGATATATTACAATTAAATATTGAAATTTGTATAATATTTTGAAAAAGTCACGTGATCTGAAATAGAATGTGACGTCAGAGTACATACAGTTTATGTGACAAATTATGCTCTACTTTTATTTATAAATAACGTAAAGTGTTTTCCTATTGGCTATGAATGAGTGGGGGGGTTGTTTTTCATGACTATTTCTGGCGCCAATCTTTTTATAAATGGCCGGTTGCACCAACGTAGCTTAAATTTTAAGTCTTCGTCAAATAGACAATATTGCATTGAAATGAACTATCAAATGAATTATTATACACTGACTTGCAAAACAAAAAACGGGCACTTTGAATTTTTTTGAGTTTTACGGTAACTTTTTAATACTGTTAAATAGTAAATCCAGTTAGTTAAATTAAAATTAAAGGTATTTTAGAATGTAATAAACATCTTAAATCAGTCATAACTATAAAATATCAGCTTAGTTCCTTATACAGGGTGTCTTAATAAGCTTGCTCACTATTGGTAACTTTTTTTATTTGAAGAGATACCAGATTGGTTAAATGAGCAAAATTGTGCCATTTTATATTAGAAAATTGGTCAGGTAGACAAAATAAAAATTGTGTCAGCAGTTCTCAAAATTTGGGACAAAATATATATTTTTTAAATGGAACCATATATTTTTTATTCTCTTATTGGAAAGAATATTTGTTTCTCTTTCCAATAAGGTAATGTTGTTTATGTATAATTTTTTCAAATAAACGAGCTATTTACGGTTAAAAATAAAAATTTTGTAAACTGTTTTATTAGTTTATTTAGCCAAGTAAGCCATAGAAACAATTGATTCTTTGTTTGTTTGACGTTTAATAATTTCTCCCGTAAAGTTTTCTGTGTTTAATAACGTTTAATAACTTTACAAATGAACAAAAATTAGATATGATCTTGCTATATGGAAAATTATATCTAGACACCTGTTACGTGGAACGGTCGGCTCTCTTTCAAAAAAAAAGTTACCAATAGTGAGCAAGCTTATTGAGACACCCTGTATAGTTGTAATATTTCCGGTTAAGGGGACTTTTATCTAAAAAAAATTTAAGTGGCCGGTTTTTTTGCCGGTCAGTATATATTGCTGTCAAAATTTCGATATGCATTTTTTTGTTTAAGTCTTGTTAGTGCAACTAGGCATTAATTATTTACGAAAATAATAATAAATTTTGAAATTATGAAAAATATTGCATAGACTTTAATTTAAAATACTTTTTAAAAAATGTGAAACCGGCTTATTGAAAATATAAGATTGTTTATTAGTTACTGTAATGGAAGATATACAAGACAGACTGTAGGGATTAATATAATTTCTGGAATACAAAAGAAACTGCCAATATTTTTAAATTGCGAAATTTTTCAACTTATGTTTCCGGAGTACGTCTGCTACATTTTTCCAGACGTTGGGTGGGCTGATATTGCTCTCAAGCGCCATAGAAATTGGAAGTCTAATTCCGTTGAAAATAAATTACGAATATCTTCAAAAACTGTAGGAGTAAAGCAACTGTGTTGGAACAAAAATTAATAATCTTAATATAAAGAAGACTGATTCATTTGTTGGCGTATTTCAAAATTGTTAGTAAACAAATACAGGGGGTTAATTAAAATAAAACAGTTTTTCTTTGCGCAAAAGTCCCCAATTAATTTTAGACAAAAATGTTTCATAGTTGTAGATAATTATATTCTACGCCTAAATCACTAAACAGTCTTAATTTTGCACATATGATAACCAGTAAAATCGAATTTGAAATTGTATAAATATTGCTCATTTTTAGCGATAGCCATGGAATTTAAAAAAAATACAAAGAAATTCATATTGTTTGAACTGTCAGAAATTTAATTTTACAGGTTACAAAATGTGAATAATAATAATAATAATAATAATAATAATAAGTAATTAATAATAATAAATTATTATTATAATAATAAATTATAATAATAATTAATAATAATAGTGCAGTGATTTAGAAACGCCTATATGGCCAGATTTTTAACACCCTTTATATATATATATATATATTATATATATATATATATATATATATATATATATATATATATATATATATATATATAAATCATAGTTTGACTTCTGGTAGGTACTAATTTTGTTAGGTTAATTTCACATAAATAAATAATATACTTTTAAAAAGATGATTGTGAATAAAATAGTAGGTATATATTAGTGGTGGGATCCGGATCCGGATAGTTTTGGTTTCGGATCCAAAAATATCCAGATAATTGAATGTTGAACTATCCGGATCTCGGATCCAAATCTCAGTATCGGATTTTGGATCCGGATCTGAGTATTGGATTTTGGATCCGGATCTGGGTATCGGATTTTGGATCCGAATCTGAGTATTGGATTTTGGATCCGGATCCGAATATGAGTATGAGTATCGGATTTTAGACATGGAAAAACAATCCCTTTTATGTGAAACACGTGCACGATATAAATAAATAGGTATTTCGACACTTGCAATGAACCTGTAACCATTAGTTCTCAAATTTAATCTTAATCTCGTTTTCTTTGAAGTATTTGTTGTAATGAATGTTAAAATTTTAGAACTACAGAATTCAATATTCTAATAAATATCCTTCTCGTATTTGCACCAGCTACCTGTCTATTTTAGAGGGGTATTATAAAATTTATTACTGTTTACAGACCGCTGTAGAGATAAACAGACCCACTGTAACGGTTTGAATTTGAACTCACTTCCAGATGTTTGCCTTTACATTCAAAATGATGAATCGGATCCAGAATTAAAATTCGGATATACGGATCCGGATCCGTAAACAACACATCGAATCCGGATCCGGATCCGAATCCGGATCCGGATCCAAATCAGGATCCGAATCCAAATCCGAGTTAAATTTACGGATATCCGCTTCAATATCCAAACATCGGATATCCGAGGAACCGGATATTTTGAAACCCGGGACCTAGGATCCATGTTTTGTCGGATCCTCACAGCACTAGTATATATACCTCGGTGGGAATTTCATTACAACCTCGCGCTATATCTGACCTCGAAGCTTCGACTCTCTCTAATCTACACCAACCCTCTGCTGTAATGAAACATTTCCCACCTCGGATGTAATATACTATTAACCGCATTTTTTAATAATTTGTTAGATTTTTTTATAAATCAAATAATTGTTAATTAGTACTGGATATATTTTTCATCTTTTTCAGATTCACATTTAAATTTGATTGATATTTGATTATTTGTTGAATGTATGCATAAACAACAAGATAAATAGTTCACTGGATTTCAATTTTATTTCAAACTTTACAAAATATAAAAAGTGTTAATGGCTTTTACCATTTTCACTGCTGTGTTAACTTTTTTGGTCGGTGAAAATAAAACAAATAAAAATTACTTCCTGTAAATATTTTTCGAGGGTAAAAGATGAAACATTGCTTTCGCCAGCTGAAAAATAATATTTGGCTTCGCTGAAGTTTAAATTCGCATTTAAATCTTATTAGCAAATTTGCATCAAAAACATTCCAGTAGATTCAGCCTTTTTTTATTTTATGTAAATTTTGAAATCGTATAATTCGTTTCACTTCCGTCATTATCTCTGGAGAAAGATGCAGTTTTGCTTTATGAATACTAAATTCATTATATCTTTGTTGTTATTTTGAAAGGGTGAATTTTAATTTAACTTTTAAGATTTAAATACTAAATAATTGAAATGAATTTTCGGTTTGGATTATGTTTCTTGAATTCAAATCCTGTAATCAAAATTTTTACTGTTTGGATATGAATTAATTCTATAAATTAAAACTTATTTCGTATTATTTGATTGACTTTCGACGAAGTTGTGATGAAAGGTGAAAAATTAAACTTTGAACCCAATGAGGTTGCTTGGTTCGTTGGTTCTTGGAAAAGTAATTAAACTCCTCAAATTGTATTCTGCTGCTTTATTACGGTATAATTAACAAGTGTATTTTTAGTCGTTGGGGTGATATTGTTTTCTTAAAATCTTCTCTGGGGATGAAAAGGCATACTTGTTTATTCTAAACTTGAACCTCGTTTTGATATTTATAACAACAATAAAATAAATATTGATAAGCTAAAGACAAAGATTTTACGAAAAGAGCCTACCAAAGATTTATGAATAAATTTGCAATAATTAAGTTACCTACTTCACGAAATAAATATATGGTTCAGATTCAGATTTTCAATTATAAATTGTTTCAAACTTGGATGAATAAAGTTAAACATAAATAAATCCGTAATTTCAATTACAGTATTTCCAAAAATTGATTAACTAAGTTCTGTCAGATTTTCCCAGCTTTATTTGAAATGACATAAATAACTGGTTCTATGCATTACTTCAAAATTCATGCTATAGACATTTCATAATCCATAATGTTATACTTGCCGTCAAATAAATATGGACTGGAGATTTCTACACTGTTGCCCATTTCATTGGTTATTTTGAAAATGCTAAGTTATGAAGAAGCGGCAATACCGCACGGCAAGGGACAAGGGCAATTTATAAGATAATGTCTCGCCATTTCCATATTAGGCTATATAAGTATTGTATTGCACTTCTCTTTCGAACCGTCGTTTTATAACAAAATATTACAGAACTTTACTCATATTGTTTTTTATTGTATTTAACATGTCTTCTGCACACTTATAATTCTAATTATATCTATTTTTCATTGTATGAGGAAGTTTCTAAATGTCAGAGATTCTTCCAATTCGTTAACCAGATTGGCGGTATTTCTGATGGATGTATGCATTTTACCACAATTTTGCCTATAATTTCAAATATTTAATTAATAAAACAATAAGAAAGATTAAATATACTTCCCAGAAAAAGCTATCAGAATGTCACTAAAACTGTTGATATTTGACAATGACATGTATCATTTACAAACTTCTTCCAATTCGTTAACCAGATTGGCGGTATTTCTGATGGATATATGCATTTTACCACAATTTTACCTATAATTTCAAATATTTAATTAATAAAACAATAAGAAAGATTAAATATACTTCCCAGAAAAAGCTATCAGAATGTCACTAAAACTGTTGATATTTGACAATGACATGTGTCATTTACAAGCTATGTAATAAACATTGAAATTTGTCAACTGGTTTCCTTAGTGCCTTAGCCTCTGCGATTAGTTTACTTTATAAATTATAGTGTCTTTATCTCTAAATATATACAAGATATAATAAATTTTTTAAGTGTATTAGAGAATTTTATGTTCTTCAATATTTAATAAAAAAAAAAACTCACAAAAAATATATTCAGAAGAATTTTTCTAAGATACTACTACTTCCGGTTGTTCAATTGTTACCAAAACCTTTTCAGCTCTTCCCAGGAATGTCAGATTGAAGAATGTGCAGTTAAATATTTTTTAAGTCTTATAGTTTTTGAGGAAACGTCCCTCCCACATCCATACATACACACATACACATATCCACCCACATACACACACACACAGACATCATCGTAAAAATGTTAAAATCGGTTTGTAGGGACCTTAGATCGTGCTTATACACTAAAATCTGGATATGTTGTTTTTAGCATGAATCCAAAGACCTCTTAGCGAGAGGTAAAAATGTATTATTGAACTACTTACATTTAAAAAAAAAAAAAATACTAAATAATATGATCTATGTGCCTTATATTCAATAATTCGTGACCCTCGTATTTATATTTAACATTTTTGGGCACTAAATTCTTATCAAAAACTAATAGGTTTGTTTTATTTGTCAAATAGAAAAATTTGTGTATAATACAAAATTCACCGCTGATGATATATTTGTTTGTGAAATTCTCTTCGTGAACTACCTATAATAAGAAAAACAAGTAAACATCTTGCGGATGCACAAATTACGCAGTCTTTAAGTGACCACTTGCGCAAGCCGTAACTTCCGCATGTGGGTGCATCATCTTCATCTACATTAAGTGATCAAATTCATTTCCGGTCCGGTCCCGAGGCAGTTTACAAACCTTAATGTTTTTCTCTCTGATGAATTGAGCAACAGATAAATTGTTCTATTTCACTTTAAACGATCAACTCGTGTGACATTTAGGTTAGTGAAAAGATGCGTTAGAAAGATAGTGAATGCTTTGCTTGTACTTGTCGTAGGTAGACGAAAAATGTTTGCTTTCTTACGGCTGTTACTTGTATTTACATAAGTATAATATAGAGATCAGGTTGTATGCAAGGTTTACATATGCGATTAAGTATCCAGTATGCCTACGCAGATTTTTCTTAGTTCTATATTTTTTTGTATCAATGGCATTCAAGAGTTCAGTACTTTCTTAAAATAACACCTTTTGGCCATATTTTTGTTTAGTATACAAAAATTTTTACGCCTACTTTTTAAAAGAGTGTAAAAAGTACCATAGCGTTTTATTTTTTCATCATTTTGAATCCATTTTAATGAAAAAAAATCTGTTGTGGCCAGCACAAGACCTTCCGTCAATTCGATGTATTTTGTACAAATCCCAAACCAAAAGGACTTTGGAACAGTTTCTATATAGTATCATGTAAAAGCGAACACGAACACATATAATTTTTTCAAATGCCATACCAAAAGTTCATTTGAAAAGGTTCTATAAATCCAAGTACATTTGAAAAGGTTCTATAAATCCAATAAAATTATAACATAAACATACACTAAGTAAAATGCACTTGATATTTCCTTCTTTCTGCTTCAGCTTTCCTTTATATTATTAGGGGTCGCTGTTTTCTCTTCTCTTCCACACATTCCTGTCCAACGCTTCTTCTTCACACAGTCCTTCCTTTCTCAAGTCTTCTGCGATACAGTCCTTCCATTTTCTCTTTGGCCTTTCACTGCATGTCACTTACGAGAACACTATGACATACCAATGTTTGATCCTATACTTTCCATATTTGGTTTTGCACTTGCAACAGACATCTGTCAATTATAATTTTTTCAATGTATCAGCTGTTTCCATGATAAATAACAAAGCTGACTAGTTTTTGGAAATTAATTTCTTTATAATGTTTTAACTCTACATCTATTGAATATGAAGGAAAATGTATAATCAAACCGTATAGAGAAGAGTATTTTCTTTAATATATATATATATAATAACAAAATGTCAAAAAATAATATTTAACTGCGTTTTTTTAAGAAAAACTGTTAAAAACTTCAAATAAGGGTACTTCCGGTGGATCAATTATAACCAAAATCTAATCAACTCTTCATATGGATGTACAGAAGAGGAATACGAAAGAATTATAATTTTTAGAATTGTAGTATTGGAGTTATCGTCGGAGAAAAATTTGTCACACACGGACACACATACACACACACACGGACACACACGGACTCACACGAACACACACACACACACACACACGGACACACACACACACACACGGACACACACACACACACATACATACAGACTTCATCTTAAATTCGGTGGTGAGTTTTTAATGAATAAGGTCATTTGACCAAAGGCAATACATTCCTTACCTAAAGGTGACGGAAGGTAAAAATTTGTTGTGGCCAGCACGGGACCTCTCGTCATTTTCATATTAGCCTTTATAAGTATTGCACGTATTTAACATTTCTGGTACACATAAAAACGCCCGTCCTTTCTGCCCAACCTGTATAAATAATTGATTTTTCTCTGATTCGAACTGGGGTCATAAAAAAATTTAATGCACTTGAGCACACATTCAATGGCGCAGTTATTAAATGCATATATCAAAAATGTATTCAAAGTATACTAAGAATTTATTTTGTATATTATTTATAGGTACGTATTTATAGGTTCTGAGAAATTATTGATGATTTTTTCCAGAGATATTTTATGAAAACCCACTTGCCACTCCAGTTCATCGACCATTACTTTCAGACTTTTGTTCGTTCTACTTTTTATTTCTTTTCTTATCATCACCTTCACACATATGAGCTTCTGGTCACTGAAAGCCTATTTGCTATTTCCTCCTTTTATGACAACCATTAGCTTTTAGAAATCATTGCTTCCCAAAATGCTAGCAAAAGGGAATACATTATATTTTATATATTTATACAGGCTGTCCCAGATTTAAACGGCATAACTTGAACCATGGATTAAGCACGTAAAAATAAGGTGACAAGTTTATTTGAGCAAATGCCCGTAAATTATTGGGGCAGCGTTACCTACCTTAAAAATCAACTTTATAAGGAGATATCAAATATTATCTTATTAAATTATGACAACAATTAAATTAATTATAGGTAAATGATTTGGCTATTACCTAATTTCGATACAAAATTTAGTCTAAGCAGGCATCACCTCACAGGCACTCATCCCATTAAAAATTAAAATATTTTTTGTGGAAAATTTCGGCTCTATTGATTTTTTTTT
Source organism: Ophonus ardosiacus (assembly GCA_943142095.1). Lineage (NCBI taxonomy): Eukaryota > Metazoa > Arthropoda > Insecta > Coleoptera > Carabidae > Ophonus > Ophonus ardosiacus. Next base: position 7,556,415 of record OW964823.1, on the reverse strand, counting down.
AGATTCCGTGCTAATGAATGCTCGCACTACATACAACAAATAATGAAGATTGAGTATTACATCAAAATTCAATAAAGCGTTCTTTTTTGATACCATTAATTATTTCATATCCAAAAATACATCCACAAATAATCAATCTTCGTAATTAGTAATCAATTGTAATGAATAACGCCTGGCTGGTCGAGTATCAAATACCTTTAAATAATTTGATAATAAAGTTAAAACTGTATCGATTGATTGTGTATATTCGTATCGTATAACAGGTAGCAAGGTTTATACTTTATAATTGTACCATTTGTGTGGGCGGATGAGGGCATGTCTTGCAAGAAAAATGATACTGCTTTATAGCAGTGATTCCCAAAACTTCTGTAATAAATATTCGTAAAACATTTACTTCAAATAAAGATTATGGCTTTGATAGCACTAGGTAGCATTTTAAACAATTCCAGAAGTTAAGGGAACAATGCATAATAAATGAAAAATAAGATTTGTATTAAATATTTAATAATAATAAAAAAACCATTTTGAAATGGTTAAAGTAAAACTATGATATTTTGGTATCGTTGTGAAGGTAATATTATGGCCCGAAGTTTATATCTTTGCCCATTTTTGAATTATTTCCCCAAAAGTCAATATACCCCACATTTAGATAAAAACTTCAAAATTTTCAAAAATCTAATCTAGATACTTCTCAATGCGCTGATTCCAAATTTTGAAACCGTAGGTCGATATCTCTTTTCGTTCTCGAGATATTTAGATTCAAAGTTTTTCTCAAGACTGCCCATTTTTGGGTAATGACCCAAAAATGGGTCGAGATATGAATTTGGCGATACCACCATTCGATTCTACGGGCAAAATTACATAAGTACACCAATTTTTATCATTTTTGAACACCGCATACAAGCTCTAAAGCAAAATAATTGAAAATGGCCAAAAATCGCAAAAATCGGAAGGGGTACCCCTTAGGATTTTTTTACGATTTTGCCAATTTTCAAACTTTTATTCATAAAAAATGAACCGGTTGGTGAAAAACTATGAAAATTGGTATACTTATGTATTTTTGTCCGTAGCATCGAATAATGAAGTCGCCAAGTTCATATCACGACCCATTTTTGAATTATTGTCCCAAAAGTCAATATGCCCCATTTTCAGATAAAAACTTCAAAATTTTCAAAAATCTAATTTTTATGTATCTAGATACTTCTTAATGCGCTGATTCCAAATTTTGAAACCGCAGGTCGATATCTCTTTTCGTTCTCGAGATATTTAGATTCAAAGTTTTTCTCAAGACTGCCCATTTTTGGGTAATAACCCAAAAATGGGTCGAGATATGAATTTGGCGATACCACCATTCGATTCTACGGGCAAAATTACATAAGTACACCAATTTTTATCATTTTTGAACACCGCATACAAGCTCTAAAACAAAATTACTGAAAATGGCCAAAAATCGCAAAAATCTAAGGTGTACCCCTTGCGATTTTTTCAGATTTTGGCCGTTTTCAGGTGTTTTCAAACTTTTATTCATAAAAAATGAACCGGTTAGTCAAAAATTATGAAAATTGGTATTCTTATATATTTTTATGTGTAGAATCGAATGGTGGTGTCACCAAATTCGTATTTCGGCCCATTTTTGGGTTATTACCCGAAAATGGGCAGTTTCATGCAAAACTTTGAATCTAAATATCTCGAGAACGAAAAGAGATATCGACCTGCGGTTTCAAAATTTAGAATCAGCACATTGAGAAGTATTTAGATATATGAAAATTAGATTTTTGAAAATTTTAAAGTTTTTATCTGATTATAGGGTAAGTTTATTGACTTTTGGGGCAATAATTCAAAACTAGGTAGAGATCTAGCCCAAAAATAAGTAAGTTTGAGAAAATCTTTGAGATTGAATATCTCCAAAACTTAATATAGTTTGCAGCATTAGTAAGTATGTAGGTATGTATTTAAATTACTAAAAATAAAATAGCGGGAGGTCTTGTGTTGGCCACATCAGATTTTTTTTTTACAAAATATGATCCCAGTATTAATGATTTGTACACTGTCCTCTACAAGTCAACCTTTATTATACTCCTATATAGAAATTTAAAAACTGAACTTGAAGTTTCATACTGTTATTAAAATTAAAACCCCTCTAAAGTTAAGCCTCATTTCCACCGAATGTCTTAATGCTTAATACATAAGGCTTAATGAATTATAACAATTTACTAGGATACCATTTCCAGCTATTTTGTTTAGTGACAATTCAACAGAAATGTCATATCTTTTTTCCGAATTACTTGTTGTTTAGTAGACTGCCATTGCAGCAGCAATTCTTCTTTTTTTAATATGTTATACCTATACACAATTTTCTGTATTTATATCGATACCGAAAAATTAATTAAAAGTTAATAATTATAAAATAGACTGAGAGTTGACAGTTCAGGTTAGAATTTTTCAATCATTTGTTTTTACGCATTACTCTTAGTTCTTAAGCATTAAGCCTTATGCAAAGCTGGAAATGGTAGTAAACGTTGTCATATGATAAACATTTTTACGCATTGCGCTTAGTTATTAATTATTGATCTTACGCATTAGGACAATCGGTGGAAATGAGGCTTTACTCTACTTAATCTTACAAATTTTATTCCTTCAGCCCCGTTTGAAGCATACATAAAGCAACAATGTCCTTTTCACGCCGAGAGCATTAATAAATCTTGAAAGATTAATTCTCACGACGTTGGCATGTGTAGCCGTAGTTCCATTCACTGGCAACAGATGGAAATCATTGCAGTTATATAGGCACAGGCGAGCTTCTGACAAAACGAAAATTGTGTAGGTTCTTTTTGCTAGCTCTGTGCAGAACATAAAAATATTCCAGCTATGCAAACATGATAAAAATTGCCCCCACTATAACTAACAGTTTGTCGATCACTGGTCCGTACCTGCTACGTCACGCACCAAATTCTTAAACTTTAAAAATTCATATCTCGCTTATTACGAAAAATTTTTAAGTCGCGTTTACACTAAAATTCTTATTTATCCTGTTCTTACAGAAAAAAATAAAATAAAAAGAAAATGGTATTGGGCTTCCAAAATTAAAATGCGCCACTGGTGGCAGATTTCTGAACTGCTTGAAGTGTACATGTAAACAAAAACAATGAAATAAAAGTAAGGCTATGTAAATAGAAATTAATATATGTACAACTACAGCAACAAAATATAATCTAAAAAAAGGAAATCAAATATTTTCTTATTAAAAAAACCAATATACTGTTCATTAAAATATGACTAAAATACTCTTAACCTACAACTATTTACTAAAATTAACCCTATTAACTAAAATATTATTAAAACTATCACTAAATTGTTACTACAAGAAAGATCAAACTCAATTCTACCGAAATTAACAAAAAAAAAAACACTATACTACATCTCAAATTAAATTAAAAACTACAAAAATCAATGGGGGATTACGGCTCAATCGAATTAAAGGAAAATAGTAAAAAAATACGAATATTATATGCTGAGTAACGAATATTAATAAAAAAATGAAATGGTATAATTGAGATATTTCGGAAATAAAGGGTTTTTTGTTATAACGCTTCGACACTAATATGAAAATATTTTGATTGGAGACCGAGAAACCGCCTATACATGCATTACAAATAGCTTGTTAGGAGGTGGGATTACTACCAATGGAAGTTAAGAAATTCAAATTCGAAAGGAGGGGCTAACATTCCTGTACTACAGTTTCCAAACAGTTTTTATTTTAACATAAATTTCTTGCATTAAACTTAATAATTTAAATACACCTGTAATTATAAAGTAATGTAGACTTATACAGTGTTATAATATTCATTTATTTTTATGTAAATATAACTTAAAATAGCATATATTTCAAGAACATTTAGGTCCATGATGAAAACAGTTTGATATAAAAACACATAAATGTGACGTCACGTCAATCTTTTCAAAATTCGGAAGACCATAACTCGCTTATTAATAGGAATTTTTCACCGGATTTTCATCAATAGTCTTAGTTTTCCTAATATTTTCAGATGAAATTATATAAAAAAAAAATGGTGTAATCCCCTATTGTACTCTTATGGAAGCCAGCGAAAAATGTACCATTCGTTTGAATATTGACGTTTGATGTCAGCGCCATCTCTTGATAATTTGGAAGCCCATCACCCTATTCACTGAAACAAGTTTGCAAAGTAATAATAATTAATTATACAGTTATAATACGAGTAAATAATATATTAATTTTGTACTCTGATGTTCTGATATTATCTCCTATAAGGACGAACTATTCTATTTTAAATTAAAATGAAACAGATTAGCGAATATCATCTTTCAAAGAAACAAAACAAAACGCCTGAAATACTTCAAAGAAAATTTACATCATTAAAAATAAGCTCACAATTAAAGTTCTTGAAAGAAATTAACAAAACTATAAATTATCAATTGTAAAAGATTCAATTCTCTCTTTGAATAACTTTGTCAGTAATTTTTCTCTTGTCGGTTGGTATTGTTCTTTGCAAGTTCTAATTAGAGACTTTTTGCCTGCATGTCTGACAGAAGTCCGTGGTGAATGAAACATCGTTTACGTGATGATGCTATTCTCAAGAGAGAATTTTCAAGTTGGTACTGCAAGAGAATGTGTTGGTATGTGTGCCCTATTTCACAAGTGTATTTTTTAATTGTGCTTGCCTGTTCACAATTACATGGTAGTTAAAAAGAAGAGCTTAGTCGCGGTGAAATTATTGGAGAATGTTGAGCTAAGAATTGTTTTTGTTCATATGAACAAATGCAATGGCTTTTGACGTAATTAAATATTTTGAAGTTCGTTTATAAAAGTACTTCTGGGTATTTTACTATAATGGATTTCAAAATAAAGAATTAGTTAATATATAAATAAATAAAAAATAAATATATCATCACGGCATATTACCCATTTCTGGGTGTGCCAGTATCTACAACACATGTAAACATCGGTAATGATGACGATATATTTTACCGTGTGGGCGCTTACCAGGCGTCACCTCACGGGCACTCATAGTTGGCGTGAAGAGTGCACCACAGGGGTCACTTTTGTATCATTTAAATTTGGAAATATTTGGCGTCAGTCGGGATCGAACCCGGTTCCCCCAGGTTCGCGACCAGACACTTAGGTACGCGGCCACGGGACCCCATAAATAAACTTTTTTATTCAATTTTGACGTTTTAAACTGTCATTATTAACTCCATAGCAACAATTATAAGTAACACTTTTTTCACAAGTGAATTAAAATTTTTTAAATCACTCTCACATTTTTTTTAATTCACTCTGTAACAAATAATGCATTTAAAATAACATCAGGCATGAAATTAACACTTACCATAGTATTTATCAGACATTATCAGCCATTTTCATTATTTTTCACTGCACAAATGACAGATAATAAAGCTTTTTAAATAGATAACTTGACATCTATCATCGACGATTGTCATGCACAGTCTACTAACTGATTAGTTTTTTGTTTTGTCAAAATTAAATATTATAATGGTTTTTATTACTATTTCGTCAAAATTGAATAAAATATTGTACAAACCACGTGAGCTAAGAATGCTTATTCACTCGAAGAAATTAACTCACTCGCCCTTACGGGCTCGTGAGCTAAGCTTTCTTCTCATGAATAAACATTACCTTAGCTCACTTGGTGTGTAAATATCTATTAACAAATAATGCATTTAAAATAACATCAGTCACGAAAATAACACTTACCACAGTATTTATCAAATATTATCAGCCATTTTCATTATTTTCCACGACACAAATAACAGACAAAAAAAGCATTTTAAATAGATGACTTGACGTGTATCAGCGACGATTGTCATGCTCAGCCTACTAACTGATCAGTTTTTTATTTTGTCAAAATTAAATATTATAATGGTTTTTATTATTATTTCGTCAAAATTGAATAAAATATTGTACAACCCACGTGATCTAAGAATGTTTTTCACTCGAATAAATTAAACTTTCTTCTCATGGATAAACATTACCTTAGCTCACTTGGTGTGTAAATATCTATTAAAAGCAAGTTTTTAATAAACTGACAATGAAATAATAACTTTTATTTGAAATCATCACTAAAGTGAACAAAGATTGTCATTAAAAACTCAGATATCGGGACTAAAGTTATACGACGATTTCAAGCAAAAGCAGTGTGACCAACTTTATAATAATTATTGTACATATAGGATAATTTGGGTAGGTGTACGATATATAATACTTAGTAAATTTTTACGTAAAATGACAAAAGATATGTGCAAAAAAACGAACTAAATAATTCCGATAATCTCAATCTCAATGTATCTGATTGGTCTATTTCCGATGAATTGTATACCGTGAGTATTTTTTAACGTGAAACATTGGGTTTGTCATATCCATGGTTACGACTTGATATTTGATTGACAGCAATGTATTTGCCCGTTTCATTTAAAATGAAACATAGGGAACGAATCTGACAGAAGTATTATATTTTTAAATATTGAAATTTAGCGGAGTCAGAAAACCACTCGGGAGCACTAAACATATTTCGGGCACAAGGTGCACACAGTATTTTTTCTACCTCTAAATTTAATTTTTAGAAAACAGGTATAGTTATTTAAACAAAATTAACCTCTAATGACATCATGTCAATATGACAGATAACCGTTGAATTTTCCTATAAGTTATGATTAGACATTTGATTGACAGCAATGTATTTGCCTGTCTCATTTAAAATGACACATGGAGAATGAATTTGACAGAAGTATTATATTTAAATATTGTAAGAAATTTAGCCGAGTCAGATGTCAGAAAAGCACTCGGACACAAGGTGCACACTATATTTTTTCTACAAATAATTTTAATTTAGAATGCAGGTATAATTATTTAAACAAAATTAACCTCTATTAACGTCTTATCAAATGTCAAATTCGTTCCCTATGTTTCATTTTAAATGGAACGGGCAAATACATTGCTGTCAATCAAACGTCAACTCGTAACCATGGATATGACAAACCCAATGTTAAAAAATACTCACGGTATAGTCTTTATAATTTTGGCGTGTAACTAATCACTATTGCCATCTATTTAATGTTCAAAAATATCTACGATACTTCATTAGAAATCTTTGATGTAAAACAGTAGTCACATGCCAAATTCTAGACTTTATAAATTCATATCTCATTTATTATTTAAATTTGCATTTGCAGTAATATTCTTATTCATCCTGTTCTTCCAAAAAAATAAGATATAGAAAAATTGGAATAGAAACTTAGAAGTCAGCCTGAAATTAATTTGTCAGTTTTTAAGTCCCTCAGTAATTAGTTTGATAGTTTTGACAGTTTTAACTTATTAGAAATAAGTTGGATAGATTTGATTGTTTTTATGTGTACCACAAATTATTTTCAAAGCTTTTAAAAGAAACTTGATTAGTTAGAAGCTTTGAAGAAGTGGAATAGATAGCTTTTAATGAAAATATATTAACACCAAAGCACCAAACAGCAAAAACGTTAATCATTCAGTGCATATCCTCTACAAACTACTTAGTGTTTTATCTGCCTACCCTTGTGAAAGTCAGAGTCTTTGAAGGCGTATTGTTTTCTAAGCCCGATAACCATTAGCTAGTTACAACAAAGAGGCTTGCTTCGTGGCTTTGTAGCGGTAGCGGTAGCTACCGGAATTCACTACGTTATCAAAATACGGGCAGCAGGCGAGAAATTCCGCACGAGACGTGCAAGGCAGGAAATTACCAGCGTTTCAACAAACCATCTTCAAACTTCAAATTGGAAATATTGTAAAATTACGTACAATGGAGATTATTATTTCTATGGTTATTAAAAGAGAAATGATGAAGCTAGTGGTATATTTTGTTCTTATTTGGACGAAATCAAATTCGGACATGAGTGCGTAGAGGCGATTTTTACCTCCCGTTACCTTTAGGTAAGGAAGATTTTATCTTTGGTCAAAAAAATCGGTGGTGAGCTTTTTAATGAATAAGCACGTTTTAGGGTTTCTGGAATACGATTTTACTACTTTTACGATGATGTTGTGTGTGTGTGTGTGTGTGTGTGTGTGTGTGTGTGTGTGTGTGCATCTGTGTGTGTGTGTGTCCGTGTGTGGAACAAAAATTTTTTTTTTTTGAAGCATTTTCAACTAAAATAGGTAAGCAGGAAATTACGAAAATCTGATTTTACATGTAAAAAACCTATATTTGGCTGTGCTGTGTAAAATGGCGTTACTTGTTAAGCGCGAAAATAAAAATAATTTTAATAATGTATAACACGTAATTATATTAATAAATAATTAGTATCGAATGAAAATTGAGATGCATAACAATAATATAAATATAAAATATTTTAATGGTTAAAATTATTTTGTCGCGAAAATGAAACTTGAAAGGGTAAATTAGGGGATGAAAGTTTATATGGAAACCCATTATTTCTTCCGCTGAACCAATTTTGGTGAATTTTGGTATAGAGATGGATTGGAACTTGGAGAAGGACATAGGCCACCTTTTGTCACGAAAATTAAACTTGAAGGGGGTGAAATAGGGGATAAAAGTTTGTATGGAGAACCCATCATTTCTCAAGTTAGGGATATAAAAATTCTTATTTACTTATGCTTTTGGTAAGAAATAAAGAGTGTTTTAGCGTTTTTGAAAAATCATCCCTCAAGACGGTACAATATATAAAATATTTTAAAATAACAAGTAACGCCATTTTACACAGCGCATCCGAATATAGGCTTTTTACATGTAAAATCAGATTTTCGTAATTTCCTGCTTACTTAATTTAGTTAAAAATGCTTCAAAGAAAAGTTGAAAAGTTGTAAAGCATAAAATTCTATATCTGAAGCAATAGCAATGGAAATGAAACTAAAATTAGACATTTGTTAATTATTTTGTCTCGATTTCATGACTTCCATCTATATCGTTATTTATAAAGCATGCACTTAATTTTTCTTATTGCTTCTTATGAAGAATTTTATGCCCAACAACTTTTATTTGAAGATTTTTTTACCTTTCGCTAAGAGAGGTATTGGATTCATGCTAAAATTCGAATATCCAGATTATAGTGAATAGGTAAGCACGATTTAAGGTCCCTAGAATCCGATTATAACATGTGTGTGTATGTGTGTGTGTGTGTGTGTGTGTGTGGATGTGTGTATGTGTATATGTCTGGATGTTGTAGACACAATTCCTCAAAAACTATAAGACTTAAGAACTGTTTAACTATGGATTTTGTCGGGTGCACTTGACCCCATTTACCCTACAAGTCGGCGCCTATGGATGTTAGTGTCAAGTGCAATGTACATAGTGTCTGTGTGTGTTATAATTTTATTGGATATATAGAATCTTTTCCAAGGAACTTTTGGAATGGGATTTGTACATAATACGTAGAATTGACGGAAGGTAATGTGCTGGCCACATCAGATTGTTTTGGTAGAACAGTTAGGTTTATAATAATGATTTGTTTTTATTCTGTCTGTTTTTGTGCAGTCATACCAAAATAGTTTGTTATTTGCAAATTTTACTTAATGGAAAACTTTCTATTATTACTATCATTATGATATTTATTATTTATGCTTGTTTACTTTAATTAGAGGAAATATAAAAGTATAAATGGAACATGAAACAAAATATTATGAATATAAACTGTTTTATATTAATGCAATTATTTAAAGGAAAATATTTGCAACATAAAGACTCCCATTTACAAAGACAGTATTACACAGTACAATATTTCTTATTTCTAATTAAAACACAAGATCATTAAGCCAAGAAAATATGCTCATAAGAACACGAAAATAAACTTGCGACTCATTTTCCCTGTTAATTAAATTTTAAAATGACTGTGTGATATACGTAAGAAGTTTAATATCTTGAGAATTCAGACTAGAATTTAGAATTTATCCGAGGAATGAAATCTTTTAGAACCCATCGCGATCTAAAGTTGACAGGAAGCAAGAGGTTACCATTAGGATAATCAAGTTTCAGTGCCCCCAAAGTGCATTAAAGATACAATTTACAGGATAATTTGACATGATGAAAAGTTGCCTTCTCAAGAAAATTTGATACTCTCATCTGTAGATTAAATTTCTATAAATATTCATTTCATTTTAATATTACAAGTATATTTCCTATAATACAGTACTTTTACATCACGGTTTCGTTGCATCCGAATCTTTCACAACACGGTACATATTCATATAACACGATATTATGAAGACTCAAAGTTCGGAAAATTGTCTAAATGTAGTAAGAAATTAGAAAATGCTTCATTTATATTAAAAGTAGACCTTATAATATGCTATATAAGTACATATTGTATTTAACATTTGTGGTACACACACAAAATTTTTAAATATTATTTTAATATTATTATTAATGTATTTTTATATAGCGATGAAAGCAAGTTCAAGATGTCTAACATATTGACTCCCGTCGAAACCAAACATTTTGAACTTGCTTTCATCGCTCCAAAAGACAGTATGCCATTTTTCACTCGTCCACGATGAGTGTTCCTCAGCAAATGCAATTCTGGCCCACCTGTTTTTCTTTGATAGTACAGGTTTCTTAACGGCTATTTTTCCTAGTAATCCTACATCACATAGCGATCGTATCACAGTGCGATCACTTAAATCTGCATGAAATTGTTCCCAAATTTTTGTAGAACGTTCACTTATGATAAAGTAGGATCACTTACGGATAGACGCCGAATGGTTTTTGTCAATTCTAGCACTAGTTTTCTTGAACCACCTATGATTCAAATTTGCGAGAACTATAAACATATTTAAAAAAAATGAAATATTTAAATGTTTCCATACTTTTGTCCGCCACTGTATGTACCTAATGTTAAATATTTAAATAGTAAAAAAAAATCTGTCAATTACAAACATTTTAATTTTTTAACTGGTTTTCATAGATTTATTTGAGCTGTGAGATTTATTACAACGGATTATTTTATATATTTATAATATTCTATCTCGAAATCTATAGGAGATATAATAAAAATGTTCAATATGTATCGGTTAGAGAACATTATATTCTTTAATATTTGTAATAACATAAATTTCCAAATAATAATATTTAATTTTTTTTTTTAAGGAAGTACTACTTCCGGTTATCCAATTGTTACCAAAAACTTTTCAGCTTTTCCCATTAATGTCAGGTCTTAAGTCTTACAGAATTTGAGAAACCGTCCCTCCAACATACACGCACGCACACACACACACACACACACACACACACACACACACACAGCATGATTGTAAAAAATTTAAAATTAGATTCTAGTGACCTTAAAATGTGCTTATTCACTAATATCTGGATATGCAATTTTTAGCATGAATCCAATACCCCTCTGAGCGAGAAGTAAAAATGTTATTACTTTTTACCTCCCGCTACCCTTGGTAAGGGAGGTATAGGGATCGTGCTAAAAATCACATATCGACATTTTAGTAAATGACCACGTTTTAAGGTCCCTAGAATCCAATTTTAACATTTTCACGATGATGTCTGTATGTGTTTATGTATGTGTGTGTGTGTGTGTGTATGTGTAGGAATTTTTTCTTCGCTCTAACGCAAATACTATCATTCAGAAAATTCTGAAACCTTGTATTTCTACCCTATTCTAATACGAAAAGAAGCCATTAGATTTTGGTGTAAATCGGATAAACAGAAATGGCACTTTACTTGAAGCTCAAAATGGTTTTTCTTAAAAAAAACCATTAAGTGCCATTTTTCGCATTTTGTCATTATGGAAATTATAGATTATTAAATTTTGTACAGGCATACATTAATACTTTTTCTATATATTTTACAGATAAATTTAAAAATCATTTTTCTTTTTTTAATCCCGAAGCCTAAGATAAGATTATTAAATTTTGTACAGGCATACATTAATACTTTTTCTATATATTTTACAGATAAATTTAAAAATCATTTTTCTTTTTTTAATCCCGAAGCCTAAGATAAACACAATTCCTTTGTTACACACTTTATTTTTCAAATGAATATAATTGACAGGTAAACGTCATTGTCAAAAAACTAATCACTTCCAATTTATAATAGTGACATATTAAATAATAAAGAAAATCGTAAGTAAAACAATGGTTATATGCACTATTGTCAAAAATGACAGCAATGTAATATTTGTCCATTTTAAAATGCAACATTATAAATAGCATTGCAGCACAGGAGATACCTCCAGAACACATCACAAATGGTGTCAGTTCTTATTACGACCGACTAGAATATTGCCTCAGTGTGAATGGGGGTATTTTTTAAACATTTATTACATGAAAGTTAAGAATTTTTGTAAGCTAAAGTTTGTTGAGATGCGCAACATTCATGTTTTGATTTTTTGTTAATCGCATGTAGGCTAATTTATTGGAAATTAGTTTGGATAACACAAAACTACATATTTTGTATGTTGCATTTTAAAATGGACAAATATTACATTGCTGTCATTTTTTGACAATAGTGAGTAACCATGGAAATGATTAACCATATGTTGCATGTTAAAATAAATTCCCTGTAGTTTGAAGCATTACTAAATACGTAGGTATGTATTTAAATTAATAAAAATTAAATAGCGGGAGGTTTTGTGTTAGCCACACCAGATTTTTAAAATATTTGAGTTGTTAATGCGCTTTACAACAATTTCGTCACACATCTACTGTATTCCAAATTATTTCTAATTCAAAGATTGCTTTAATAACAAATTGCGTACGACACGTTTCATACGTAGAACGTCAATAATGGTGGTATGTAGTTTGATACGCGTTTCATCATTTCATCATGGAACATTTTTGTGCTGGATGCGGGGCAGTTAGGATTCCAACTCGTCGCAATAATGCTAATGAACAGCATCCTGCGTCCTCGACCGCCGTTGCTAGTTCTCCTTTAATCCTGTGAAGGACATTCTCGCCCCGGCTACAAAATGCGTATTAACGTTAATTAATATAACGTAAGCAATTAGGTTTTTTTTTACACATGCGTATAATACCTTCCTGCATGACAACATGGAAATTATTGTTGTTTTTACATATATCGTCATTGCTATTTTCCATTTTATTTGCGACTCTTCTTTAGAATACTGATTGCATAGCTAAAATCATCTCTTACCTATAGCAAGACCTAGTAGGTAAAAAATAGGGATGCGCAAAATTTTTAAAATCGTTAACATCGATCGATACATTGAATAACAAATATAGATGTTGCATAAATATAGGATCAAAAATATCGATATTTCACAACATCGCCATTTAAAATAATACGAACTGATTTCGACGTTTTTACTGTTGAAAAACTATAACATACATTCATATATTATGAATAGTAAAAAAGCTGTTGTGGCCAGCACAAGACCTTCCATCAATTCGATGTATTTTGCACAAATCCCATACCAAAAGGACCGTGGAACAGTTTCTATATAATATCATGTAAAATCGAACACGAACACATACAATTTTTTTCAAATTTCACAAAAGTTCATTTGAAAAGGTTTTATAAATCCAATAAAATCATGACATAAACATACACTAAGTAAAATGCACTTGACACATTTTACTTTCGGCTTCAGCTTTCCCCTATTTTATTAGGGGTCGCTGTTTCCTCTTCTCTTCCACTCATTCCTGTCCAACGCATCTTCTTCACACAGTCCTTCCTTTTTCAAATCTTCTGCGATACAGTCCTTCCATCTTCTTTTTAGCCTTTCACTGCATGTCACTTAAGAGGACCACAATGAAATACTAATTTTTCATCCCATACTTTCCATATTTGGTTTTGCACTTGAAACACACATCTGTCAATTAGAATTTTGAATGTATCAGCTGTTTCCGTGATAAATAGCAAAGCTGACTAATTTTTGAAAATTAATTTCTTTATAATGCTTTAACTCTACATCTATTGAATATGAAGGAAAATGAATAATCAAACCATATAGAGAAGAGTATTTTCTTTAATAAATATAATAACAAAATGTCAAAAAATAATATTTAACTGCATTTTTTTTATGAAAAACTGTTAAAAACTTCAAATAAGGGTACTTACGGTGGATCAATTATAACCAATATTCTAATCAACTCTTCATATGGATGTACAGAAGAGGAATACGAAAGAATTATAATTTTTAGAATTATAGTATTGGAGTTATCGTTGAAGAAAAATTTTGTCACACACGGACACACATACACACACACACACACACACACACACACACACGGACACACATACATACAGACATCATCTTAAAAAAAGTAAATTCGTATTGTAGGGACCCTAAAACGTGCTTATTCATTGAAAACTCACCACCGAATTTTTTGACCAAAGACAATACCTTCCTTATTTAAAGGTGACGGAAGGTAAAAAACAATAAAGTAGGTACATACACAAAAATCTATAAACTTATTTATTAAAAATCAGATGAATCACTGAATTTTAAACACATCCGAATCGCAACTAGCTGTAGAAATAAATATTATGATAATCGGTTCCCTTTTATCTTATTTCTTTGCTAAGTTAAATTTAATCTTGCCTTTGAATACAAAACAGTTTTTTTGGGGGCACAAATGTAACCATAACCCATACCCAGTTATTGCGGAAATATTTTCGCCAGAATACGGTAGACATCAAATAAACTGTGATAAGGATGAGACGTATGTAAGTAAAGAAAGAAGAGAGGAGAGTAGAGTCTTCATTCTTAAATACTTGACTCATGAAGAATGCATTTTTGAAAATATCGACAGAAAACATCGATGTCATCGAAAATAAAATTCTGTTGTGGCCAGCACAATACCTCTCGCCATTTTCATTTTATGTTATACAGGTGGGGCAGAATGACCTCCCTGATTTGAAGGATTAATTGTAAGAAAACGGTTCAAGATACATAAAAAAGGTTTTTATTGCTCAAAAGTACATATAATGCCGTTTTATTTTCACGATGTTTGGAAAATGATATCGTCCAAGTGGCGGCCTTTGCAAGCAATGCACACATTGAACCTTCCCAGTATATCTTGCGAAATTCCAGCGATGACGTCCTCAATCGCCTCTTTCAGAGCTTGAAGCTACAGCTTTGACATATCCCCACAGGAAAAAGTCACACGGGCTCAAATCGGAGGAGCGAGGGGGCCATGGAATATCCTCCCGGTGAGAGATCAGGCGACCGGGAAAGAGCTCTTGCAGAATTTCGCGTGAACGATGGGCAGTATGGGCCGCGGCTGAAACTAAAAGGATACTGTGTCGTATTCCTCGCCATACTCTTCCATTTTGGGGCGCAAAAAGTTCTCCAACATACAATAGCGAGTTGAAATCACGGTAACAGAACAGTTAATCCTTCGGATTCAAAAAATAAGGCCCCATAATGCGTATAGAGGACACAGCGCACCACACTGTTACTTTGGTGCTGTGAAGAGGTCTTTGATGCAGTACACGAGGGTTCTCAGATGCCCAGTAACGAAAATTTTGTTTATTTACTGTGCCACAAAGATGTAAATGCGCTTCGTCGAAAGGCTCAATATGTGCATTGCTCGCCAAGGCCGCCACTTGGACGATATCATTTTCCAAACATCGTGAAAATAAAACGGCATTATATGTACTTTTGAGCCCCATCCTGTATAAGCATTGTTTTGCACTTCGTTTTCGAAAATATTCTTGGTGCCGAATTTTCGCCGACCATCTGTATATTTATTTATGTTTTTGAAGGTATTTTATGAGAAGTAATGAATAAGTGAATTTGTGTTATACAACGAGGGACACATTTGATGTGTAAATTGGGAAATAGAAATTTTATTACACCCGACAAATCGCTAGTGACTCGTAAGAGAATATCAAACAGCCACGCACTTTGCGAGATTAAAATACGACTACAGCCGTATATACTTTGCTCTTCTACAGTAAACAATTACTACTTTCATAAATATTTCATAAGTTGGAATATTTGCTCTGTTGCTGTAATTTATAAACTACAAACTATTATATTGGTACGTACATAATACAGGTACAGGCCAGTGGCGTAGCGTCATAGTGTTCAAGGTGTTCTCCGCACACCCAGAAGTAAGGAAAATAAAAAATAAATTAAAAATATTTTCTATTTACATGCATTTTAAATAGAAAATATTACACAGATGCCTAGTTTTTATTCTGTGATCGCCTTATATGTATACCAAACGCAAAGCTAGGTTCAAAAAGAAATTCTGACGACCAGTCTAGCTAACATTAGGACATGCAGGGAGCGGGCGGCTAGTACCATGGTGGGGGATACATAGTACATTGGTAAAGCATGCGAGTGTTCAACTGAACATTTGGACCTAGAATGGTGGAAGATATTAAATTGTCAACGTATGCATTCTGCTACGCACGAAAGTATTTAAAGTTGCAATTCTATAATTTGGGTGTTTTGATTTAATTTATTTTCTTCGTTATTATTACACCCCACATTTCTTATTTTTATTTTCTAAGGGTCTATAAATTCAAATAGTTTTTAAAACTGTCTCTAATCAAATGGTAATAAAAATGTGTCTTATTTTGATATAGTATTTTTTTTTCTGCACACCCTACCAAAAAAGTCACGCTACGCCACTGGTACAGGCTGTTCTACGTGAAGTGTGAAATTTACCAAAGAGCATATTTTCTTCCGTTTTTAACTCTCGCTAGGAGAGAGGTATTGCCTCTTCTCATAGCCAGATTTTAGTGAATAAGCATGTTTTAAGGTCAGTAGAATTTGATTTTAATAATTTTACAATGATCTCTCCCTCTCTCTGTGTCTGGTTGTTGGAGGGACGGGTTTTCAAATTCAATAAGACTAAAGGTTTTGGTAACAATTAAAAAACCGGAAGTAGTAGTTTCTTAAAAAATCTAATTATTATTTTCTGGAAATTTATGTTATTACAAAGATTAAAGAATATAAAATTCTCTATTCGGTACATTTAACATTTTTATTATATCTTCTTTAAATTTAGAGATAGAGAATTATAAATGGGAACACACGCAACGTCCTAATGTTAATGTTCATTCGACAACATGTTCAATAGGTGTTTCCGATCGTGACGTCACAAAGCACGCCATCTGCGATGAAATCTTGAACTATACGGACAAACAAAAAGCAAATATGATTTCTGCCTGTAGTTAATTAGTAAATTAAAAAAGAAATACATTGAAGATCATTCGGTGAATGAACTAAGAAGGTGGTTAGAGTGCCGGGGTTTGCAAAAAGGCGGAAAAAAGAGCGATCTAATTTTAAGGTTAGTTGAGATATGTTGTATTGTTTATTTTTGTTTACTGAAAATGTTTCAACGTTTTCAGAATACAAAATTGTATAAATGCAGGACGCAGTGATAATATATTACCCAGTATTGATGGCTCGCACCCATAATTTACATTTTTTTTATATTTTCGTGAGGCTTAGGAAATTGAATAAAATTAACTCCTCTCATATGTTTTTTATATTTGTACCTGGAATCACTCTTACAGAGATCATATGCGCACCTAATACCCATATTTTTAATATAA
Organism: Ophonus ardosiacus; assembly: GCA_943142095.1. Classification (NCBI taxonomy): domain Eukaryota; kingdom Metazoa; phylum Arthropoda; class Insecta; order Coleoptera; family Carabidae; genus Ophonus; species Ophonus ardosiacus. The sequence goes on along the minus strand of OW964823.1, from coordinate 7,538,884 downwards.
AACAACAAATTGATAGCATACACGATGGTGGCATGATGACAGCTATTTGTTGTCCGCGTAGTTCACAAAAATACCGCGACGGGGCGCTAAAATTCGCTTAATCGGAAACCCCTATTCTCACTTAGTGCAGTTTCATAACTTTCAAATCTACAAAACGTTCATTCATGAAGTTGGCCCGTATCAAAACGTTTATTTCTCGCTTCCTAAATGAAACAGTACATCACTGTCTACCTAAATTCGGGTGTGCGTTTAGTTATGTTTGATTAAGATTATTTTTATAAAAGTTACACGCCCAGATATGTACAGGGCGGTCTATGTGCATTAGGAATTTGTATAAGACAAGAAATGTACAAGACAATATTTGTAGGTTATGAAAATGTACAAGGCAAGGTATGTACAGGCGATCTATGTACATTATGAATTTGTATACCTACCCATTTGTACTGAGTAAAACATTTTTCTTTGCAATTTGTTTTTTAGAATGTGCTGGTTAAATTTGGAAGCGCGCGAGAAATAAACTTTTTGATACGCGCCAACTTCATGGATGAACGTTTTGTAGATTTAAACGTTATGAAACTGAATGAAGTGAGAATTGAACATGTTGATGAATAGTGCCAAGTTAACGTGCGGAAACTATACCTATATTACCGACATTTTGGATTTGTTATGAAGCATACACGAAACGGTATTCCATGATCAACAAGAAGAAAAAAATTAACTTGCCATTATAAATGTAATGTAATCATAAACATTCGAATAATGTAACATTCATAAATAATTTTCAAAATATTCTTTATTAATGTTATTATTTTTGTTCCAGGTTAGTTTTGTTTCTCGTACTTCTTGTCTGCCAGCTGTATAGATGGTAAGTTTTGAATGACATTATATTTTAAAAACTCAATAGGTAACTGATTTTATGTATTTCTATCACTGAAATATATACTAACTGGAATGCGCGTACGAACCGTGAATAGTTTTGGAGGAGGAGTCGGCAAACATCGAGACAGTTCGTGAGTAGACGGAAATTATTTCGTGTGGCGCATGTTTAAATAAATGAAGCATAATATGAAAACAAAGCGATCAGCTATGATACGAGTTATTCGGCTAGGTTCGGTTCGGCACGAACGTGCGCGAAAAGGACCAGCCATTATTGTTCAATGAGGCTTCAGTGCAGCGTACGCTGATAGGCAGAGTATGCGAGTTCCAGTTAGTATATATTTCAGTGATTTCTATATTCGATGGTATCTCAAAACTACTCCTCGGTGTATTCTCAGGTTTCAAATTTTTTCATTTGAAATTGACGAAAATAACATTATTTACATATTATTATTTGGATTTATTATGTTTTTCACATTACATAGACATTAAATGCATACATATTACATAAAAATAAAAAAATATTCTGGTGGAACATCATATATAGTATTTCAAAATTTTAAACTAAAAAAAGAAATAACATTTAACAACACATTAATTAAACATAAGTTCCTTAACCTTAACTACTATCAGATCACTATCTGCCAGAAGATCAGGAATCTGCAAATAATAATAATACTTATTAATTATTATTCATGTATTAATTTTTTAATTTATTTACCTTTTCATCCTTTTCTCCAGCTTCGCTTTCAGTCTTAAATTCAATGACTAATTGACCAATAATACCCTTGTTTTTATCTTCTTTCATTTTTTCAATTATTTGGATTTGTTGTTCTGCATTTGGTTTAAAGGTAATATTAACTGATCCATTGTTAAAATTAACAATCGCATGTTCACACTCTGAAAAAACATAACAAAATAAAAAATAATAATTTAAAACATTAAACAGTAATTATTATTTTCTACACTAGTTTTGAAAACAGACTTTTCTATGTTTTTTGCAAAGATTCAAAGGCTGCTAAATGTGTCACAATAAAATTTCAAAGTTATTTATTCTTGAAAAATAACGTTTTCTACCTCCCGGTTACGGAAAAAAATAGTATGTACACTTTAGGAGAGATTTTATGACGTCACATGTTTTCGATTTAATTCTTTTGGCCGTAAATATGAAAGCTACAAATCCATAGACAAAGAAAGATAATATACTAGACCGAGCTTCCATCATGGCGGCAATATCCAGCTTTTTGCCGAATTGAATAATATTGAGACGCTAATTCTAGTGTAAATTCTACAACATAATGAAAAAAAAGTAACTATGCAGTAACTTAAAATACGTATTTTACATCATTTCTTCATTTCAAAATAATAAAGTTCAGTCGCTCAATAAAAAATACGAACAATATTTAATTCACATTATTTTTACAATAATTATAATAAATATTTTCTTCAGTTGTAGTGAATTTTATTTATTTATGTTGGCAGCCCAGCAATATGTCATTTCTGTTAGTGAGAGTTTTTCAAGTTTATTTCTTTGGTTAGTATTTGTTTACAAAGCTTGTTTCGCTATTTGTTTCATGTACAAATATATTTTATTATTGAATTTGATTGTTTTCAGCCTTTACGGTATACATATGTCTATATTTTGTTAGTTTCAGAAAACATATTTTTCCTATTTTTAAATTTCCCGCCTTTCTATTTATTAGCGTCTCGTTATGGCGCCCATCGATTCTATTAAGTAGAAATATGAACGCTTATTTCAATTATTTGTTGTCATTTAAGGTTATACATATTTACTCGAATACCAAGAAAATACTATAAAATTGATAAAATAATCTTTGTTTGTATTAACTTTAAGCATTATAAATCAAGACTTAAAATATACAAATAAAATTTTTATATTAAAATTTGCTCGTGAAAAAATAGTTTTAATGCCACTGGAACGGACACACGTGACGTCACGAACTTTAAAAAAATCGTATCTTGCTCAATACACGGTGTTTTCACCTTGGGTTTTCATGAATCGTCATATCTTTTCATAAGGTTTCATAAAAAGTAATTAGAAGGATTCATAAATAAAATAAATAAATATATCATCACGGCATATTACCCATTTCTGGGTGTGCCAGTATCTACAACACATGTAGACATCGGTAATGATGACGATATATTTTACCGTGTGGGCGCTTACCAGGCGTCACCTCACGGGCACTCATGGCTGGTGTGGAGAGTGCACCACAGGAGTCACTTTTGTGTCATTTAAAATTGGAAATATTTGGCGTCAGTCGGGATCGAACCCGGTTCCCCCAGGTTCGCGACCAGACACTCAGGCACGCGGCCACAGATTCATGAGCTTAATAAAATAAAATAGTCATACCGGTTACTCCAACTTTGGATTTGAAGAAAGGAATTCCTACATTGTGAATAGGTTTGCTGTCATTAATATTTACGATCACTTCTAAATCATCGACAATATTTCCAGGGTTGAAATTAGTTATTAATTGATAGATATCATTATTCTTTTGAAGATTTTCTTCATAAGTCAAGTAAATTATTACATCATTTCGTGCCTCTACATTGACAGTTATTTCATATTTTCTTTCTTCTTTGGATTTCGTTATTCTTGCTGTTGTAAGATTACTTAATGCATTTTGTTGGAAATCTATGCATGCTTTATCTGTGTTTTCCTTTTGTGCTTCGATTTTTTTCTCGTTAACTTCTCTAAAAGAATAAAGATCATCAAAATATGAATTATATTATGGTGTTTATTTCTTACATGGCCAAACCAGTAATATTTGCTTGTTCTGGTATTTCAACGGTATATGCTACTTCACGTGATTTGGCATCTATGTTTGTGAACTTATATGCAACAACTGTTTGAGAATGATAGTCTTGCACGTTGGTTATGATTTTCAGAGAGTATAGTTTTGGAGGAGGAGTAGGCAAAGAACTGGAATCCTAAAAAAAAATATAAAAAACAGTTTCATGGTAATAAATAAAAATTAGCCTTTTGCCTTAAAAATAAAATCTATTAGTGATGGAACAGATCAACGAAAGCCGAATCTGAAGTACAAATTATTATATGCCTTCTATTTCGAAGTATTACATTTTAAAAGATTTTATTCTTTAAATAGCATCAAATGGGGGATTACATCATTTTTTTTTTATAATTTCATCTGAAAATATTAGGGAAACTAAGACTATTAATGAAAATCCGGTGAAAAAATTCCTGTTAATAAGCGAGTTATGGTCTCCCGAATTTTGAAAAGATTGACGTGACGTCACATTTATGTGTTTTTATATCAAACTGTTTTCATCATGGACGTAAATGTTCTTGAAATATTTGCTATTTTAAGTTATATTTACATAAAAATAAATGAATATTATAACACTGTATAAGTATACATACTTTATAATTACAGGTGTATTTAAATTATTAAGTTTAATGCAAGAAATTTATGTTAAAATAAAAACTGTTTGGAAACTGTAGTACAGGAATGTTAGCCCCTCCTTTCGAATTTGAATTTCTTAACTTCCATTGGTAGTAATCCCACCTCCTAACACGCTATTTGTAATGCATGTATAGGCGGTTTCTCGATCGCCAATCAAAATATTTTCATATTAGTGTCGAAGCGTTATAACAAAAAAACCCTTTATTTCCGAAATATGTCAATTATACCATTTCATTTTTTTTATTAATATTCGTTATTCAGCATATACATTCGTATTTTTTTACTATTTTCCTTTAATTCGATTGAGCCGTAATCCCCCATTCGAAAATATCACAATTTTAGTTCAGGATTAGTTTCTGAAATTGCTTTTTTAAGCTTTAGGCATTATTATGGATGTAAACTTACAACCAAATGACAATAGTGACAGGATGGATATTTGATCGATATAAAATTTAATGTAAAAATTGTCATGCCAACGTATTGAATAAAAATAAACTACAATTATTTCAAATAATTTCAAATTCCGTAAAAGGAATAGAGATTGACTTTACTTGTAAATTTCATTAATATATACTTTTCTTAATACTAGTATTTTTCTTTCTTCTATATTTAAAAAATAAATAATTTCTACAAGTTATATTTCATTTTATAAAGGTTTTATCAGGTGTCTTCTGCCATTTCATTTTCACCATATAGTACAGAGATAGATAAAACCTTGAAGAAAGTAATAGGCTACTAAAAATAATTATTCTACGCAGACGAAGTCGCGGGTACCAGCTAGTATTTTACAAACTGCCATTCAATGATGATAATATGATATGTAGGTACATGGTAAAATGTCGTCACCGCTTATGACGCAGGCATTTAATATGCACAGATTTATTTCGTACAAAATACGAAAAATTGCACGTTAGAGGTTAAGGTTACGTCGATGCAGTCAATGCAATTGGATATGTGGTATATTTTTCGTTTCGTATTGAAATACTCTATATAAGATACAGTATAGGAAAATCTTCTTACCACTGATGTAAATCCTATGTCATCATCGGAACTGGAACAATCCTCCGAAACACTTTCACTCGCCTGGTCAACTAGATCAACAAAAACAGGCTCTGAAAAAATATATTACAAGTAAGCTTCATTTCCACCGATTGTCCTAATGCGTAAGAGCTGTAATTAATGCTTAAGAATTAAGAGCAATGCGTAAGAACAAAGATTGCAAACTTCTAACCTGAACTGTCAACTGTCAATCTATTTTATAATTATTAAATTTTTAATTTTTCGGTATGGATATAGATACAGAAAATTATTTATATCATATATTTAAAAAAGAAGATTTGCTGCTGCAATTGCAGTCTGCTAGACAACAAGTAATAAGGGAAAAAATTGTGACATTTCTGTTGTATTAGTCACTAAGCAAAATAGCTGGAAATGGTAAATTGTCATAATGCATTAAGTCTTATGCACTAATCATTATTCATTAAGCACTAAAACATTCGGTGGAAATGAGGCTTTACTGTCGCTAAGCAAAATAATTTTAATGTTAAATGATAATTTATACGGTCTAAATTATTAACGAAAACCTGCACTTTTAATAAATAAAAAGTTGGAAGTAATGATAACGTGTGATTAAAAAAAACTTTCATTGAAATATGCTAAAAAATACTTGCTTTTTAATTTTAATAGGGGCCGGTTTTTCAATCTGTAGTTAAATTTTTTTCGTAATACCATACTGTTATTATAACATAACAGAACTAGAAACAAAAATGAAAAGATAGAAATAACGGCCTAGGCCGTCATTTTTTTTAACAGGCCTACATTTAAGGATCAGGTGTTCCTAGAAAAATAATAGCATATTGATGGATTGTGTTGTATAATGCCCGGTTTTTCAGTCACGATTTAAACCAGAAATTTGGTTCAAGTTCAGGGTTTAATGTGTTTTTCAGTCCGGCTTAAACCTTGAACTCAGCTCAAATTTGACATGAACTTGAACCGCCAACGTTTCTAGCTTAAGTATCGAATTTTTGGTTCAGTGGAATATTTTGACAGTAATTGTGTAATTCAGTTATTTATTTTGACATATTGATCTAGTCATTATATATTGGTGTTACAATAAAGTATTATAAATAGATTTATAATATGATGAATGAAGATATTGTTAATTAGGGCCGAGATAGGATACTAAAAATGGTTCGGGGATTTTCATTATTTTGTAAGATATCGATTGAAGAAATGAAGTGAGTACCACAAGAAATTGTGCCAAATACGTTCTCGTACTAATTGGCCGAAAAAATATATAAAATACATTAATATATTAATGAATATTCAGGAATTCAGGGGTGACATTTGACCAAATATTACTTTTAACATTTTAAACATTTTTTAAAATTTTGACAGCTTCACGCTCGTTTATAAAATTTTTTCATTTAATTACTTTTAATATTCGATTTTTTGCTACAAGTCTTGTATTTTATTATCAATTATAATGGTAGGTAAAACATGAATAAGAAGACTGCCACTAGTAGATTAAAAAAGAAACACTTTTCTTTGTCCTCATAAAATATCCTAAGAATAATACTAAAATATCTTTCTTATATGTCAGCGTCGAGTGACGGAGTGTCAAAATGACAAATTAATGATCAAAAAATTTGACTGAGAGCACAAATTACACAGTACATCTTAAATATTATGACATTTGTTTGAAGTTCAACTGAACTAGTTCAAATACACACATCATCGATCTTTAAACTAATAGATGTAGCGTACGAGCAAAACGCTTGTCCCGCCATAACGGCGCAGACACAGTATGTCTATCCTTCAACAGTACGGAAGTTAAGAAAACGCGGCAAAATGAAAAATTTGATTTTCCCTAACTTGTTATACTTGGTGCATAATCGCTCAGAGTATAGATTTAAATTTTTGTGCATAATTAGATTCATTTTATATTTTAATAAAATATATTACATACATATTATATGATAGGGGACAAGTAATAATTAATAAGAACTTACATATGAAATGACACGAAATGCACCGTTTCCTCATTATTTTGTTGTATACACACCTCACAACACATATACGTGTATATTAACAGAAATAATTATAAATGTTCCCCAAAAAAGCAAATAATACACAAACAGTTACGAAACGTCAAATGTAGATTTTGACAACTATTTAGTGATAGAGAGCGATGTATAGAGGTTTACATATGGCTGAAAAAGATGTACAATGAGTACGAACGTATGCGCAGTATACTTTAACTGAGAACTTCCGTACTGTTGAAGGACAGAATATATGTTTCTATCCTTTTATGTTGGAGCATTATTCTAACAATAAAAGAGTGGGAGACACTTGGTCCATTAGTTTAAAGGTCAATGACACACATTATAAACAAAAAATAGTTCAGGTTCAAGTTTAAGGTTCAACTGAGCTGAAGTTCAAACGGCCACTGAAAAACCGGGCATAAAGAGAATATATAAATTAACCAAAAAAGTTATTCAGTATGACAGATATAGAAGAATTTTATTATTCCTCAAAGTTTAAATTTTATGTTATTACGAAAAATCTTGAACGCCACACGGCCGATATGCAAATAACGAATGAGAGTTAGGTAAATGAATTAATTTGAAAAAGTGTATAGTAGTTTTTCTTCCACCATATGTGCAGCTAAGTTTAATTAATAAGCGGTGTTTTAATTAATCAAAACTTGAACTTACTACTTTGGTTAGAGTTAAAAGAACTTAAATTCCATCTTGGTCGCAAATTTTTATCTTTTACTTGTCTTGAAGCTAAAATTACATTTTGAAATAAAAGAAATAAAGCTGGATTTATAAAGATGTAATGTAAGAGCTAATGCATGTTATAAACGTAAAAAGGTAAGCATATGTTAAAGTACAGATAAAGTTAGGGATAATTTATATTAAAATAACGTAAACGCCAACATAACTATAATTGTTTGAAATATTTATACGATGAGTTTTTAATGGGGTATGTGACCAAAATCGAATTTCAATATATGTCATAATATATAAAAACAAACCTCTATAGCTACTCATTATAATAATAAAAACTAAACATTAGTTTGTAATAATATTGTTTAATGTTTTGGAGAAGGGATCTGTGACGTCAGTAGGGTAGAATGGTAGAAGAAGACATTTAGACTGAGATAGATATGTTGTGATGGGTTATGGAATGGCGAAAGTGACAGCTGCTGTCGCTTTCGCCTACCACAATATAACTATCTCAGTCTAACTGTCTTCTTCTATCATTCTACCCTACTGACGTCACAAATCCCTTCTCCAAAGTTTTAATAATTATTTTCTCGTAAACTACGAATAATTAATCAATTTAAAAAAATACGTGTATTTTATTTTTTGGTCTAGTATCATATATGTAAAAATCAAAATTTAGTCACATACCCCATTGTCCGTCAGACATATCTGATATTTTTAAGCAAAAAAGGGCTGTTGCAAGAATTATTTTATGACTTCTAAGTACTAAATTTGAAAATATTACGGAATAATCATGAGATATTTTACAATGGGATACTTGCGTGGTACTGAAAATCCGATTTCTGTCACTATATACGTAATGTTATATTGAAAACATATATAAAAATGTAAATTTTATTTTAAAATAATTATTTGTTTTTTACTAAATTACGAAAGAAAATTTTCTGTGACGTCTTTATATTGAACTGGGGGAGGGGAAGCATGTTTAAGAATATTATCAATAGATGGCATGGCGTGCGAGAAAGTTTTAATTTGAATTTGACATTAGTTCATTTTTCTCTCTCTCTGGTCTCTCAAATACATTAATTACTTTATAAATAAACACATAGGTAGTTACTTGTAATTTAAAATATCGATACCAAAAAGATAAACTAAAATACTAACCTCCAAACTATTATTGAAACGTCAAACAGGTGATCTACATTACCCGCACAAACATACCATTACTATGGGACAGCACCACGCTGTGACTTTACGACTATTCATTGGCGCGGCGTAATTCTACGTCATACATGGCGGGAATTCAAATAATCAAATTTCATTATTTTTTTCTGGCTAATTAATAAAAATTTTGTCAAAAGAAAAAATATGGGTAGCAAGTTTTTAGCTTCTCTTCAAAAATATTAAATAAAAAAAAGGTACGCAAGTAGACCATTAAATATTGAAGTTTGTGCAAACATTTAAAATTCTTTAGAAAAATGGGAAACAGGCTCATTACTTATGTCTTCAAGAATCATCCATTTTCTAATGCGCAGTGCCATTAATACGTGAGGATACATATTCTGATTATCAGTTAGAATTTCTACTTTACTTCAAATGCATTGCGTCCTGCTTTACTTCATTATAAATCCAGTTTAATAGTTAAATAAGATATCTCACCTGGCGGGCCTGCAAGCTTGTGCTTTAGAGTATTTTTTGCTGATCCTACTAAAATAAATATTCCGTTAAAGCTTTTTATGTACTATTGGGGCTGCTTTTATTATGCGACGTAAAATAAAATTTGGAAAACCCCATTTTTTTATTTTGTATATCAAAAATTTAATATTATGCATAACAAAACACTCCTTGACATATCCAGTTGCACACATTATTATGGAACGCCGTTTTAATATTTATTCTATATTTAAAGATATGTTAAATTATATAAAGACGTCATTAAATGAAATAAAGACGTCTTTAATTCATTTTTGGATGTTCTTATAATATTTTTTGATATCCAAAATGTTTTAAAGACGTCTTAAATTCAAATATTTATAGATATCAAAAATTCTTTTTTAGATATCAAGAATTGAATTAAGGATATCAAGAATTAAATTAAGGATATCAAAATTCGAATTTTTGAAGTCCTAAATTAATTTCTGATATCAAGAATTGAATTATGGATATCACATCTCCGTAAATAACATGTCCAGAATTCGAATTTTTGATATCAAGAATTCGGTGCGCCATCTAGTTTAAAATGACTAAATTACTTTGTGTCGGTAAGTCAGATTTCCTTAGATCTGATATCCATAATTCAATTCTTAATATCAAAAATTGAATTATTGATATCAAAAATTCAATTCTTGATATCAAAAATTCAATTCTTGATATCCAAAATTAATTTAAGATATCAAAAATTCGAATTCTGGAGATGTGATATCCATAATTCAATTCTTGATATCCAAAATTAATTTAAGATGTCAAAAATTCAAATTCTTGATATCAAGAATTGAATTAAGGATATCAAAAATGGAATTAAAGATATCAAAAATTCAAATACAGATATCAAAAATTGAATTCTTGACATGTTAAATTTAATTTTTGATGTCGAAAATTCAGTACCATTTTAAGATGTCTAAAATTTAATTTTTGATATCTATAAATGTATTTTTGATATCCTTTATTCAATTCTGGATATCTAATATTCAATTTTTGACATCCTAAATTATTTAAGGATGTCTGAAATTAATTTTAGACGTCCTTAATTATTTAAAGATGTCCATAATTCAATTTTTGATGTCTTTTAATAATTAAGGATATCTGAAATTAAATTTTTGACGTCTTTAAATAATTGAAGATGTCTTTAAATGTAGAATAAATAGTAAAACGGCGTTCAATACATTATAGTTAAAGTCTTAACTACAGCTTTATAAAAGAATGCTTATCCATATTTTCACAGAAATATGTATTTAACAACTTATTTCATATTTCATTTCGATACGATATGTCAATTTAACCAACAATTAAAATTTAATTATAAGCGGTGCAAATGACCATAAAAGTTAGATATTTTAAAATATTTTATTTCATATTATTAAATGGAAAATTATTTTAAAAAAATTATATGTAAAAAACTTACGCATTGTACCGGATAATTGTACTGGTTTAGGAGCAAGACAACATTCTGTAAAAATAATATAATTAGTCCAAAAATAGTATGCAGGCTGATTCAGGACTAATGTAACAAAATTTAACCATATATGGGAACAGTCATTTTGAGTAAAAAATGTTATACGAAATATGTCCGCAAACATTTCGTTAGTCGTTACAGAGTTATAGCCGGGACAGACGACGACTGCTAATGATAATTAAATTCTAATTCTTAATTTAACATTTCGTATGTCATATGTAAATTACATTAATAATCATTATAAACGTAATTTCAATTGTAATGATCATTAAATCTCGATGATGTTTTGAGAACATGATCGTAAGTTTGAATTAAAACGAATTTATTTTGAACTTCCATTATCTTTATTTGTAAAACACATATACAGTGTGTCCCATTTAGAAGTGCCACCATTGGGATCTCGGGAACTATAAGAGATATGATGACGGTTAAATGGAACTTTTTGTGCTCGTTTGGGAGGCCATCTCAGATGTGCTTTTGTTTTTCCAAAAATTCTCATAGGGCACTAGATAACGACGAAAAACTTAATATTGTTGATTTTTTCTTTTTCAAATTACTTCTAAACTATTAGTAACTGAGAAAAACGTTTCAAATATAAAAGATAGATATTTTTATTATCTAACCAGTGGCGTACGAAATAAATTTTTATATCCGTAAATTTTCGAGATATAACACAAACTTATATTTTTTTAAATGGAACCCATATCTTATTTTAGTCTCAAAAAAATAATTATTTTTTTCTCTTTTCAATGATGTAAGGGTTATTATGTTTTATATTTGTTTTGCTCATAAAATTTAATTTTTTTTCTTTATTTTTGTGAATTTTCTTATTATTTCTCAAAAAAAAATTATTTTTTTATTAATTATATTGTATTTGATCGATATAATTTATTTTATGCCTTTATACTTAATATTTTCATTCTAGACTCATAATTACAAATTACACTATAATGTGCGAAGGGCGACCTGATACAAAATATTACAAAAATTAATATGATACGAGTTTTGAGCAAATTTTTCTAACGAAATAAATTATTTAAATACAAGGAGTATTTCTAAATAGAAATCTACTAATATTTTCAAAATAATTGTAAATTTAATACAAAATAAAGAAAAAAATAATAATTTTGAAGGCAAAACAAATAGAAAACATAATAACCCTTACAACATTGAAAAGAGAAAAAAATAGTTATTTTTTTGAGACTAAAATCAGATATGGGTTCCATTTAAAAAAATATAAGTTTGTATTATATCTCGAAATTTTACGGATATAAAAATTTGTTACGTACGCCACTGGTTAGTTAATAAAAATATCTATCTTTTATATTTGAAAAGTTTTTGTCAATTACCAATAGTTTAGAAGTTATTTAAAAAAGAAAAAATCAACAATAATCAGTTTTTCGTCATTATCTAGTGCTCTATGAGAATTTTTGGAAAAACAAATGCACATCTGAGATGGCCTCCCAAAGGCGCACAAAAAGTTCCATTTAACCGACATCGTATCTCTTCTAGTTCTCGAGATCCCAATGGTGGCACTTCTAAATGGGACACACTGTATACTATTCACAACGTTTCGAAAGCGAAAAATTTGCTGTCGAAACGTTGTGAATAGTATATATGTGTTTTACAAATAAAGATAATGGAAATTCAAAATAAATTCGTTTTAATTCAAAGTGAATCGTTATCTTATAAATTTAAAAATATGATCGTAAGTATTCGGTAATAATCACCACACTGATACTGTCAAAATCTCTCCATGATTTTAATTGTAACCTCAAAAATATCACAAATTAACAATGGTCTAAATTTGATGGTTTTATTAAACCAAATCTTTTTTTATATTTATTACAACATTTATGTTTCAATTCAATAAAAAAGTTTATTAATGTAAAGTGTAAGAAAACAGATGTAATATTGAGAAACATTTGGTGTAAATCTGCGCATGCGCACCAAATTTAATTTTATATATCGTCTGTCAGGTATTCTGATAATTATGAATGAAGGTAAATTACTAATTTTCTAATGATCATTAATATTTGTCGTGTCTCCACTATAACAGCCCTTTGAAGATACGCCTTACAAGACGGACTTTTATTAATAACTCTGGTACTTGTTGCACTAAAATTTTGATATTTGGTACCAGGATACTATTTATTTAAATGTATGTTTATATCTTTCTTTTGTTTCTGTAATATTTAATAACTCATTTGACATTTTATTTCGTTACGATATTGTCAATATAACCAACAATTAAAATTTAACTAAATGCGGTGCAAATGGCCTTAAAATTTATATATACGAAACTTACGCATCCGCAGCATTCGCCTGGGACGTAATTGTTGTTGTTGTGCGGAAGCCCCAAAACATACTGTAAAAATGATATAATTAGTCCGAAAGTTCATCCTTTTGAATAATAAATAATGATTATTATTATTACTATTATTATATTTAGATATGCAATCCTCAATTTATAGTCTATATATATTTGTCTTTTAGAAATTTTGTGTCCATATAAAGGCTGTGTCCGATGTCGCATTTTGGAACTTAGTATTTAGGATTTAGGTCTTCCTCCAGTGGCGGCTCGTCCAGGGTGGCAGAGGGGGCAGTGCCCCCTCAGATTATTTTACATCAATATATTATTAATTGTTATAAAAGTATTAATTTGATCCTATATTTGGCATTAAACAATGTACTGTTTAAATTGAAATTAGCGCTGTGCCGCTCAGCAACGCAATATGCTTCAAATTCTGCTTGAGGGGGCATGCCCCCTTCAGAGAAAAATTATGGCATTATACTCCGCGATACGTTACAAACTTGTGCAGTTAACTACTGCAGCGCTCACCATTGATGCACAAGTGAGACGTACGTCGGGTCACGCAGCACACAGAGGCGGCAAGCCCCCCCCCCCCCCCCCCCCCCCTGCCAACTATAATAATGATTTCTTTACTTACTACTAGTACTACAGCAAATTACCCGTGCTAATGGGTACACTATATTTTCAGTATTCTTTTTATTTTTATGAAAATATGAAATCTATTTACCGGTTTGTTCGCATTTAAATATTAGATTTATTATTTAAATAAGAAATATGTATATATTATATTTATAATAAATTCTATGTTATTAATGATTAATATGGAGTTATACAGAGTTAATTTGTATAAAACAAAATAATGATTTAAAGTAAACATTCTGTAAAACTGATATACATAAAGTATTTTCAAAAAAAATTATGTACGAATTTTAATAAATAAATATGCATGCATTTAAAAAAAATCATCGAAGGGTTTTTTCTAACAAAATTGATTTTTAATTTCCAAATGAATGTTTTGCTTATTTTTCAAGCTTGTAAATTCATAAAAATAATCCCAATATATGACTGAGAGAGCCGCAGAGGTGGCAAGCCCACGTTGTGATTCGGAAAGAATCGCACGTACTCGGAGCACTTCGTACCTCGCGTTTCGCGTAGCAAGAGCAAGTCTCACACAAAGCGTAGTACTGTAATATTCCAATTTTACTATTTATTCTTATCTTGTTACTTCTACTTCTATTGTAATATATTTTTGTATCGTTATCTCTTGTTTTTGGAGGTCTTCTTCTAGTTTTTTTCTATTGTATTTATATTCTTGTTGATAATTAATATTAAAATTGTTAGTAAGCAAATCGGATTTCTAAATAAAGTTCCATGACCACATATTAGTTTGCCCCCCCGCTCAAAAATACCACGAGCCGCCACTGTCTTCCTCACATAAGTACAACTTCGAATGTCACACTAGTGATATTCATTGATTTGTATGGCAACACTTGAGAATAACAAAAATGAATTATACAATTCGACTCAATTTGATGCTTGAGAGTAAATGTTAATTATTCACAAAATAGAAGCTAAGAAGCTATTCTTTGACAGTAAATTTGACGTTTGGACAAATTATAGCAACGAACATGATTTGTTTAATTAGTGCGCGTCAACTTCAAGGCATAGTGTGCTCCTGCAAAACCCTAAATTCTAATTCCTAAATCCTAAATAATCACTAGATTTAGGGCATATAAATTTAGGATTTAGATATTAGGGTGATAAAAGTGCAACATCGAACACAGCCAAAATATATGTTTCAAATGAATCTGAACTTAGATTCGGAACCTGTGACGTCACAACATGGCTGGTTTTTGCAACTTTTTAAAAATATACTTTAAAACGATTTTATACAACAAAAAATGTAAATAAAAAATAATTTAATCATACTAAACGATAAATTAGACTACCCTTCTTCGATTTAAACAGAAAAAAGATACAATTTTTTTTTTTTGCATGACTTCATTGTACACTATTTTAATTTACCTCCCCCTGATCCTCCGCCCTTCAATGGCGGTAAGGATTGCATCATATATGCCATGTTATTTGTCTGTAGCATGTTAGGACGCGCAACGTGAACGTCACCCCATTGAAGGTCCGTTTCTTCCTTTTGGTCGGGCAACACCACTACAAGAGATGTGACTGGAGTCACGAACGAATACTGCAGAAGAATAACAATTATTAATTAGTACTATACCGGGGGTTTTTTTTTTCAAGGTGTACATAAGAGATTAACATGAGAAATCAGTTGTTTGCAGACTGTTACCCCTCGCTTAGACGTCAGTCAGACAACTGTTGGTGTTATCAGTAGAAAGATAAAAAAATTCTACGTCAAATGACACCAAATTCATGTAAATTATGTGATATTTTAGGCCCATAAATTAATTATTAATGAGGTACCAAGAGTGTTATAAGGACAATAATGCCTGTCTTCAACGTTTAATGTTTTACTTATTTTATTTTTTTAACATTTTACGGGTTACGGATCAGTAGTGGCAGCACGCACTTTAGAATTCTATATTCGCTTTTGTTCGGAAATTTTTGGATTTTATACTATTAAAATAAAAAATATTATGATAGTTGTACATAATAAATGTATAAATTATATATAACTTGGCTTTGAATAGAATTGTGGCAAAATACATTTTCGCCTCGAGTCGTACGCTTGCAGGCGAATATTTTGATACACGCATACTACCAAATTTTCACTTCGTGGCGAAAAGCGATAAAAAAAGGTTTCATTTGATAGAATTCTAAAGTGCGTGCTATCTCTACAGAAAAGTTTACGAAGTAGGTAGGCTATGAATGCTTGTGCTTTTTGTAGGCTTCATCCCAGTGTCAACAATTCATAATGCCCTTGGGTTATTATGATGAAAATTTTTCGGTTAAAAAATTATCCAATTGAATCCCTTTATTTCTGACCACGTGTGCGAAAGTAACCAATCAAAACAAACTTACACTGAAAATTTTTTGGTTAAAAAATTATCCAATTGAATCCCTTTATTACTGACCACGTGTATGAAAGTAACCAATCAAAACAAACTTACACTGATAATTATCCTAAGACAATTATCACTTATGTCACTAAGTTGCTAAGTAACAAATACATTTTGACATTTAATTAAAGATTAATTGTTTTAATTTGAAAATGTCATTTTCACGCTGTCAATGAAAATGATGATTTAATCAACAAAATTATAGAAGAAAACACATCAAAAATTACTGTATTAAATAAAAAACTAAATGTGGAGAATATTTATGGACTTTTATGTCTTATTTTCTTCTCTTTGGTTTCACTCAAAGAGGTCTCATTGTCATTGCACACTTCACACTGAACATATTCATAGCCACATTCACGTTCATAGCTAATAGTGACATCTACTGGGCTATGCTAGACACAAAAATTCTGTCAAATACAAATTTTAGGCAAATTGAATGTTAAAACTGCAAAAAAATTTCTCACGGAATACCCCTCGATCATTGATAAATACTTATAATTTTATCACACTTCCTCATGCACGTTGCTTTTAGGTAACACCACCTCCGGCTTCGGCGTCGGGCTGTTACCAAGCAACGCGCTTTCGGTAACTGTCATAAAATTATTTCGTAATTATCAATGTCCTCGGGATATTATAGCTGATAATAATAATATACCGGTTAGACAATAAATTTATTTAATTTCGTATTATTAGCTCTCCCATTTGAACAAAAAGATGAACTAATTCTTGACACTTTATGTATCAAAATTTGTTATAACCTATAAAGTGTGCAAAATTTTATAATGTTATAACTATTAATTTAGTTTTTGTCAAGCATTTCCTAATCTGTTTTAACACATTAAAAAGAAAATAACACAAAAAATCAAATTAACAAATTCTAACAGATAAAATGTCACATTTGTTTATCTTTTTGTTCAAAAATATTATGCCTGTTGCTATTACAAATTTCAATTAATTGAATAATTAGTTTATGGGGCCAAAATATTACATAATCAATTTACATGCAATCTTTTTATTTATACCACAAGTATCGTTCTCAGTTAATACGGGGGGCAACAGTTTTGTACACCTTGAAAAAGAAAACACACCGGGTATAATTTATTATGTCATGAACCTAAAAATAAATTCTTTGAATTTTAATTTGGAAGAAAACTTTATTAGTTGTAAATATTTTTCTCTAAAAATCTAATTGCAGTAATTTTCCATAAGTTACAATAGACCATATTACCAATTCAATTGCGCATGCTCACAATGGACGAATCAAATATAGGAAGTACTTGAATTCAAATGCCAATGTTATCTTATGAGAAAAAATCAATTTTCAACAAGAAATATCTTTTTTATAAAATAAAATCAAACTACCAAATAAATTTTATAATAATTATTTAATTGTGTTTTAACTGTTTCTGACAAAATTTTACTTTAATCGTTGAAGTAAATAGTAAATAATAATTTCATTTTGAAGAAAATGGCGGACTATTTAAAAATTGTGATTCTCCGCTTTCAAGCGTCACTCACATATACTCAACTAAAACCTAACTTTCAGTGCTATTTATAATCTGAGAGGTGTTGTAAGCGTGTTTTTTTTTTTTTAAATATTATGCCTGGAAGTTATTGTTCCGTTCCTAATTGTAATTTAAATTCATTGCTATATAAAGGAACTTCATTTCATCTTTTCCCAAAAAATGTAAAAGAAAGAAAATATTTTGCAAGAACTATAAACCGAAAAGGCTGTAATAAAATGAATTTATGGCAACCTGCAAAATATAGCAAATTATGTGGACATCATTTTAAAAATTTAAGACGTGAATATAGAAAGTTTTTAATTAAAACTGGTAAGTTCAATATTATTCTAAATAATTTTATGATTTGATTATTTATTGTATACATAATGTATTTTAGAAACTGTAAATAAAAGGAGGAAGACACTTATAAAGTGTACAACTAACAACACATTGTGGGTTATTGGAGCCGAAGTTACTTTAGGAATTACAAATAATTATTAATTATAATAAATAAAAAATAAACGGCCTTTAAAGATTTTTCCCACGCCATTCTAAAAATTAATTATACGTTTAAAAATATATTCACCATATTCAACTTAATAATACTCACTTTTAAATTATACTTTTCAAATTATGTAAACAAACGCCATTGTCTATTTCTCTTCTTTTGCTTCTTTTTGGTGTTGTGATTTGTCACATTTAAAATTTTTATTGCCAACTTAAAATTAGAAATAAAAACAGTTGGCTACCGTGGCACTTAATTTTACAGTTGATATGACTGCCACTAGAGGCGCAAAAATTGGTAATATGGTCTATATCACAAATAAAAAATCCCCAAATACAGGATCACAAAATTAACTTTATAAACGCTGAATAGGAAAAAAAAGCTATCATAGGTACCTATTATTTTCTCTAAGAGGAAAAAAATCTTACCTGAAGTGCAAGTTTTAATGCTTGCTTTTCGGGAGATTCGACATTAATTTCATTTTCTTTTTTCTCGTATTTCTTATTCAAAAGTTGCTTAATCGTCAAATAAGCCCAAAGTCGCTCCAAATGGCCATATTCTTCACCCTTTTTCTTTGGAAACACAGGAATAATAGTTGGACGAAAATCATCAATTCCGTAAAGAGAAGACCCTTCCACAACCACAAAACCATCAACTACATCATCTGCTTTGCCGGTAACAACAAATTCCGAACCGTTGAATAAAATATCAAAATTGTGCTTGGTTAGATCTTTAACATTTTTTGAGTACTTGAACTTTACATTTGTTAATAGAGGGGAAGAAATTTGTTTGTAGAAGTTTTGTAGTTGTAGGGAGGCATCAGAAGCTTCGTAAATAGTTCGCGAAAACCCAGAGTTCTTCAGTGATAATTCCTGCAAGAAATCTTTATTGGCGTCGTGACCAAATGCTAAAGAGAAGATTGCCGCTTTGTTTTCATTATCATTACGTTGATTCACTATTTTTATAATTTCGGAAGGGACAGATATTCCAACATTGGCCTCTCCATCTGTAAGAAACACGATGATTGGTTGATGTTTGTGTTTTGTTGGTTCGGAAGAGACTATTCCTTTAAGAGTTAAACTTAAAGCTGTGATCAGTGCGTCACAGATATTGGTACAGCCACCAGGTTCCATAGAATCAACGACTTTTTGGGCCTTTTTAACATTTTCTTCTGTTGCAGCTAGGCTAGTGTTTGCATCTTTGTTTGTTAAATTTTTACTGTATAAAATCTGGACGTCATTATCAAACTTAACAATGTTGAAATAATCTTCTGAGTTTAGATCGCTTAAGATTGATTTCATGGCTTCTTTGAGTTGGTCTAGTTTTCTACCACCCATACTGCCGCTGACATCAAGAACGAAGACAACATGCTTGGGAATTGGTTTGAGTTCAGAAGGAGCAAAAAAATGAACGAAATATCCATCCTTAACTAGAACTTCTCCGCCAGAAGGATCTCTTTCTACATCGTATTCCACATCGAATTGTCCTTTGGTTCCTTCTGCCTCTGGCTTTTTAGCCATTATTTTTTGTTCTTCGATTGTAGGTTTGAAAGTGATTTGAGCAACAGAATCGCTCTCCTTTTTAATAGTGACGTACTTGTCGTGAGTGACATGAATGTCTTTCAAGGGTCGGGTTTCTTCGATGCGCACAGTGACTTGCAATTCGGGGAGCAAGCAACCAGGTATTATGTGAAAACGTAGCTGATATCGGCCTCTGGAACGGGTTAACAGTTCTTCGTAGTTTAGTGTGAGTACTGCTTGGCTTTTGGGTTTAACGTGTACTGCTGTGCTGAAACTGTTTGCGTCTCGAGCGTCGGTTGCCACGTGTGCAGCTCCTAGTCCTTGGGCTATCGCCCCCTTGTATTCCTTGAGGGCTTCTGCTCGCTCTGCTACCTTAGCTTTATGCTCGTTTCCATCAGCTTTAAGCACAAAGCCCGTGATGAAAGCCTGAGAAGGCAATGACAGCGACCATACTGTTTCTGCGGCTTTTTCTCCTGGATTTTCATACACTACTCGCACAGATGTCAATGCGTATCGGTTCTGTACTACTGTTTCCACCTCCATGCTCGTCATCTTCACTACTTCTTCTTCTTCCATATCCTAATGATTTAATAATTATTTATGTGAGCCCTAACCTATATTAGTTGGCCTATTTGTTAAATTCATTTATCCTGACGTAAATAGTAATAAGCCTTATTCACAAATCGAAATTAGATCTTGTGTTAGGTTTTATGTTTTACAGTTACGTGGAGTAGCACAAATAAAGTTTAATTTTCAGTTTTAGTTAGTAGAGACATCTAGTGAAAATTTAATAAAGAAGATCGGTAAAGGGCAGTATATTATTAATAGGTTTTAGCCATAATCTCCTTTAATTTTCTTATTTATGAACAATTTTATTAATAAAATTGTGGGGGTACATAATAGAAATCTTCCTAGTATTCATTCTGCAAGAAGTAACTACAAAACTGAATTTGGTTATGATTGATTTGACAGCTGAAAGAGACAACTATATATTCTAGATTCCTTCCTTTTGGATGATTTATAAATACAAAACGTAACACTAAAGCAAAAGTTTGGAGTTTGCAAGGCTTCTTTGTTGAAACGAAAACTAAATACTGATTTATGATTGGCTTCAAAAGATAACATGATTTCAATGTTCTTAAAACAAAAACTTAAAACATAAAACTAAACTAATTTCGAGTTGTGAATGAACCTTTATTTCTAATAATTATGGAGGAAGTTTTTATTTTTTATTTAAAGTAAAGGTATTTCCTTACGTTAATGTTACTTTAAATAAAAATTTCTAGCTGAACATAAATATTTAATGTAAAAATGGAAAATAATCAGACATGCAGTCGTTTGTAAATTATTTATTTCCTGGCCGACGTTTCGACTTTAACAAAAGTCTTCTTCAGGGCTCTACAAAGTATACATGGAGTCATTACAACATGAAATTTACAATTATGATATAGGTACAAATATTTAATATATAAACATATAATACAAATAAATTAATTCTTTTTTACACATTATTTGTATTTATGTTTATATATTAAATATTTGTACCTATATCATAAATGTAAATTTCATGTTGTAATGACTCCATGTATACTTTCTAGAGAGATACTTTAGCTGTTATCAGTTAAAAAAAAAAAAATGGTGTTATTTTGAATTTAACAATAAATGCTTTTAGAAAATTGAATTCTCCGTCGAAAATATCAAGTATGATTAAATTAGCTCTTTGTATAAGCGACATATGTAAATTTAAAAATTATGTACTTTTTGGTTTCTGTAATTAAGTTTGCTATGAATTAGGACAAAAAATAACAAAAAAATAAAGAATTTAATGTCAATGTCAAATTATGTCCAATACGTGCAATTTAATGATTGGGTCTGTAATAATACATATTTTAATTATTAACAAAATATGTATAGTGTAACAGGCGTACAAGGAAGTCATGTGTTGTCCACATCAGATATTTTTATATCTCTTATAATTACGGAGTTATTTGACATTTTTAAAAATCGTGATTTTCAAAAGTACACAACATTGCCCATTTAACCGACCTCGTAGCTCTTATAGTTTCCGAGATCCCAATGGTAGCCTAATCAATTTGGGACATCTGTAGATATGAATTTAAATTAATAAACATAGTGGTTTTTTTTTGTAGTTAATTATACTTGAATGTTTTTATGTAGGTATTACATTTTATATAAATATGTATATTATCCAAATTTAAATATTTTCTATTCGTTTTAAAATTACTCATTTGAAAAATTAAATTTAAAATAAAGTATGAATAGTAGGGCTCTGAAAGGATATTGCGGAAAGGAGCAATATAACACTTTGTTGCCATAACGATGCTTACTCCATTTTTATCTTTCTTGAGCAACACATTCTGCAACACAAAAATAAATTTAATAAGTATGTACTGATGATAATTACTTATTAAATGTACCTTCCATTTCCTAATCTTCGTTACAGCATTACGAAATAACTGTTAAATAAAATTATAGATAAAATACCACGAATTCATATTTACCATGTACCATGTTAAAGAAACAAACAAAGAGCCGGAACCAGAACATAAAGCAACACAGATATTTTGTTTCATTGATTTTCACAACGTGTTTCGGTAGTATCTTCTGCCGTCATCAGGTGTACTGATAATACTGATAATAATAAAAAAGATAATGGAAGTCCAAAATTCAGTTTTATGTAATTTTCTTTATGAAAACCGATATTTCGTTTGCTTCTTACTCGGGTATAAAAACAATAGGCTATTCCACCATATTTTTTTTTATAATTTCAACTTATATGTAGTTAGGTAAAACCGAGTAAAACTAAAACAATGTGAAAATCTAGAGAAAAAAATCCTGTTAAAAAGCAAGTTATGGTTTGAAAAAATAAATGTGACGTCATGAATATGAGTTTTCATCTTTAATTGTTTTCTTCGTGGGCGTGGACTAAAATGTTCTTGAAGTGTATTATGATATTTCTAATTATATTTAAAAAATATAAATGAATATTACAACACTGTATAAGTTTATATACTTTATATAATTGCAAATGTATTTAAATGATCAAGTTTAATACAAGAAATTTATATTCAAATAAAAACTATTTTTTTCCATATTCGTTGCATTTTTTCAACCAAAATGTTTTCAGGACGCAAACATAATTATATAATTTACAAAATTTTAATATTCATTATTTTTTATTGCGAGGGGACACGTACAAAAATTTTTTTTTGATTATGCAACCCTCTTCATTCAAACCTCCCCTTAAAAATGCCAGTGGCGTAGTGATGCCAGATTTTCCACTATTATAACAGTAATAGTATCTCATTTCTTTTATATGTTGAAGATTTAATACGTGCGTTTTTCAATACCTAATCAAAATATTGATATTCGTGACGTCACTCTATAAGAAAGGCCTTTTATTTCCGAAGTATTTTATTTATATCATTTTATTACTTTATTAGCATTTATTATTAAGCATATAGGTACTTTTGTTTTTTACTAATTTCTCTTTCGTTCGCGTTATTATGTAGCTAAATCAGGTGTACCCCAAGGCTCAAATTTGGGGCCCCTCTATTTGTGCTAGTAATAAAGGACGTTACTGACTGCCATCGACCTTTAAACTGATACGAGCAAAACGCTTGTCCCGCCATAACGGTGCAGACACAGTATCTCTATCCTTCAACAGTACGGAAGTTAAAAAAACGAGGCAAAATGAAAAATTTGATTTGTTCCTATCTTGTTATACTTGGTGCATAATCGCTAAGAGTATAAATTTAATTTTTTTGTGGATAATTAGTTTTATTATAAATTTTTAATACAATATATTATATACATATTATATTATAGGCGACAAATAATAATTAATAAGAACTTACATATGAAATGACACAGCTGGACCGCGTACGTACCTACTGCTACTGCACGAAATACACCGTTTCCCCATTATTTTGTCGCATACGCACCTCACAACACATATACGTATGTATTGATAGAAATAATTTTAATGTTCTCCAAAAAAGTAAATAATACACAGTCATGAAACGTCAAATGGAGATTTTGACAACTATTTAATGATAGAGAGCGATGTATAGAGGCTTACATTTGACTGAAAAAGATGTACAATGAGTACGAACGCATGCGCAGTATTCTTTAACTGAGAACTTCCGCACTGTTGAAGGACAGAATTAGTTATTTACAATACAAATGCGGAAACAAGAACTTCCGTGCATGAGCCTTTGTTTGAAGTACGAGCGAGCAACGCGAGCGAGTATTTCATTTAGGCGAATGCACGGAAGGTATTTCCGCATAAGTATTGTAACGAACGAATTAATTGTAAAACTGTTCTACCTTCGATAGATGTTACGCAGAACATGTCGTCGCATTAAATAGAGCCATCAATTTCACTAACTAATTGTCAGATGCAAAATATAAATATATAATAATTATTGCAATACCAAACTGTATAGAATCGATTCGAATACAATGTATTAAATTTAAGATCTTATTTTATTTTGATAGTACATATGTATAGTAGTTTGGTTATAAATTTAGGAACATATCACTACCTAAAACAAATAAAAGTATGAATACATATTAAATTATCTTTAAATAAAATATATTCTTATACGTATTAATAATAATAATGTTGTTTTTATTGTATATTAATACCTACTAATATATTATCTTTAATATTGTGTGCAACATACAGCATGGCCGCCATGTTCATCATTCTCAATTCTCATTACATTCGTTTCTAATAGATGGCGTTAGTAGTATTAAAATGTCAAAATTAGCAATGATTCTGATTTTATTTAAATAATTTTTATTCTTTCAACTAATTTTCCTAAATTATTATGTTCTTATATTAAATTTGTTGTAATGTACAAAAAAAATAAAAATAAAATTGCACTTTTAAGCTACTCGATCAAAGTAGTTTCCATTGAGACACTAGTGCGGGAAGTAAAACAATAGCGCGGGAATATGGCCTTTCGGATTGTGAGTTGGCTGCGGGAAACATTAGTTTCTAGGCAGTGAGTACGAAATATATATATTTCTATCCTTTTATGTTGGAGCATTATTCTAACAATAAAAGAATAGGAGACACTTGGTCCATTAGTTTAAAGGTCGATGCTGACTGCATAAATTGTAATTTTATTACTGTATGCAGATGACCTAAAGTTGTACACCGAAATAAAAACTGTGTTACTTCTCTACAACATAATATAAATAAAGTAACTGAGTGGTGCGTTAATAAACAGCTAGACTTTATAAAGAAGAATGCCAGACTATGTGTTAAACCCTTAAGAAACGCTTCGCCCGATTCATTTAAAAACCGAATACGCCAAGCGGATGTTTTTTAGGTTATGTTATCGGTGGTTGGCCTTGGTCTTGGCTCAGATTAGACACTTTCACGCAATGCGCGATTCTGTTTTTGAATATTTGGGATTTGAGTGATTCTGTGTAAGTTTTTGAATATTATGGGTTTGAATATTCGAGCGTTGAGTATGCAGTATGCACCTAATTTGCAAAAAAATATTACCTTGAAAATAAGAATATGTACCTACAATACAAACAACATTTGTAAAGTATCATTTCTGGTAGAAAAATATTTTGTAAAAAATATAACATTGTCATATGATAATTTAAAGTTTAAATATTAAATTTGAAATATTAAATATGAATAAAAAACACATGAAACATCATTTTTCTTTAGTAGGTACTATAAAATTTTATCCTTTTCCTGCTAGCAGAATTTGAAATATATTACGATACGTGGACAAACAATATAATGTAAAAATTGTAGTACCTAATCTCAATACGTGCTTATCTATAAAAATCTGTAGAAGTTAAATTTGGTGCGATCCAATACCTTTTTTTTATATTAGACAGAAGTTTAGTAAAAGTAAACAAGTTTTAAGAATGAAATATTCCGTAAAAACATGCAAAAAAAATATATTTTTAATGACACGTTTAAAATATAACTTACCATATTCTTTCCAACACTATTACTATCAACAAAAACGAAATCATCCATTGTTGATTGTTTATTATTTGTATTTCACAGTTTGTTGGGATAAATTGTCAACAATGAACCGTCTAAAGAAAGCCGGTACGCCGTACTGATTCGACTGCGCATTGCCCGCTGCTTTTAACCTTCATCCATGGGCGTCGACTACGCATGGAAAGTGGGGCAATCGATCGCTATTAGTTGAGTCATTATTTTGCTATTATGCAATCTTGAAAAATTGAAATCTAATATAGAAAATGAGAAGATAGAGTTTATTAAAATATCCAAGATGCTATATTTAAAATTAAGCCCCACAAAAAATATATTTTTTTGCTGTTTTGCATTTGTTTACATTTTGACGTACGTCTATGAAGTTTGTTTTTAAAGTAATTCATAGAATTGGAGTCATAGACGTAACTATTGAATGGATTCAATGATAAATATTTGATGGCAAATACCCAATGTCGGCGCTTATGGATTATCCACTGTTGTGCAATATTTTTGTCCGAATTTCCTTATAATTTTACGTGGGGTGGTGATGTGGATTGTGGATATGTTTATTTTACACATTTGTGGAGGTAGAAAAGTAATCCCGGGCTAGAAAGTATCTAATGTTTTATTTCTACCATTAATTTTAAAACTGCAAAAATTAGATTGTTATATTTTTAATATATTGGAATATCTCTCTGAACTTAATATTAAATAAATAAGTACTTCAAAACACTTGATTACAATAATGATAAAATAGATTGCAACAATTAATACCATTGTTTGATTACGCTACGCAGTATATTTCCCTTTCGTCTCTAGGCATCACTCTCGTTCTCGTTTGTTAATTTTTGTTACAATGGGTTCCACCATAACAAAAAAATCTGACGTGGACACCACATGACTTCCTTGTACGCCTGTTACACTATACATATTTTGTTAATAATTAAAATATATATTATAACAGACCCAATCATAAAATTGCACATAAAGAGCTAATTTAATCATACTTAATGTTTTCGACGCAGAATTCAATTCTCTACAACTTTTATTTGTAGCATTTATTATTAAAATCAAAATAGGTAACACCATTTTTTTCAAGATAAACTGATAACAGCTTCAAATAAAATATCACTTCCGGTTAGACTATTTTAACCAAAATCTATTATGTTATTCCCATTGATATATAAGTATTATATACCAAATTTGAAAAGTTTTGATTATATTTTAATATAGTTTTCCATTAAAATCTATTATAGGCTTCAAGTAAAGTACCACTTCCGGGTAGACCATTTTAACTAAAATCTATTATGTTATTCCCATTGATATAAAAGTATTATATACCAAATTTGAAAAGTTTTGGATTATATTTTGATATAGTTTTTCATTAAAATCTACTATAGGCTTCAAGTAAAGTACTACTTCCGAAAGTTAGGTAATGACCAAAAAGGGAGGTGCACAACTAGATGTTATATCAGTCACATATACAAAATTTCAATTTTCTACGGCTTTCCGTTTTTCAGTTATGCGAGATACGTACGTACGTACGTACGTACAGACGTCACGACGAAATTAGTCAAAATGGATTCAGGGATGGTCAAAATGGATATTTCCGTTGAGATCTGGAAACCGAAATTTTTCGCGATTACAATACTTTACTTCGTACAAGGAAGTAAAAATAAGAAAGATTTCAATTTAAATTAAAGTATGGCTTAATAAATAATAGTTAAAACAATGAAAACATTTTTTAAATAATTACTTTACGAGATATTTCACATTTGCTAAAAGGGGAAATTGACGTCATACAGTTGTTATCTTTCTCTCGTAGCGTACTGAGAGCAGTGTGTGTGAGAAAGACAAATATAGAGGGAATGTACGAATGTGACGTTACACTGATTTGTCGAAAATAAAATACTGTTAAACTAGAAACAATTAAGATTTTTTAATAGTTTGAAATTGCTTCAAAACTGAATGAAGTTTTATTTAAAATAATAATAAAAAAAAATTAGTGGAATATCCCATTCCATGGCTGTCGCTATTTTTTAAGTAATTTTTGACATTTTTATCGCTAATTTCTGCTGTTACAAAGCATGCAACACTAATTTTGCTTATTGATTCAAATGCTTAAATTTATTCAACTTTTATTTGAAGTTTTTTTTTTTACCTGAAATAGAGAAGCAGGAATTTACAAAAGTATAATTTTACAAGTTGTACTCCTATCCATATCATCAGAAGTAGGTAAAATTCTTTCTGCACGTATATGAATAATCGGTAAATATTTCATCAAAACAACGTCTTTATGTTAAGGTCAAAACGAGTGACCTCCAAAAACATTCACAGTCATGGAAAAAGTATGATATTTTAAGCAATGATTCGTACTGGAAATTCTTATCTACTCTTTGGCAGATCGCCAAATAGGTTTATGCTTTTTGTAGTTTATAGGTCGTCAATAGATCGGATGAGAATTTTACGGACGAGGCGACGAATAAGCCTAATCAGGAATTTCAAAATGAGTAAAAAAAAAAATATGTTGTGGCCAGCACAATACC
Source organism: Ophonus ardosiacus (assembly GCA_943142095.1). Classification (NCBI taxonomy): domain Eukaryota; kingdom Metazoa; phylum Arthropoda; class Insecta; order Coleoptera; family Carabidae; genus Ophonus; species Ophonus ardosiacus. The sequence goes on along the minus strand of OW964823.1, from coordinate 7,510,227 downwards.
TCTCGCCATTTTCATATTAGGCTATACAGGGTGGTTGATTTTTCATTGTCCAGCTTATATCTTCTGAAATATTAAAGATACAAACAAAAGTTAAATACAAAAGTTGTTTAATACAACCTTATCTATAATTTAGCATAAACAATTTTTTTCCAAGGCCTACCAATTTTTTGGAAAAATGTTTAACTTTAATTTTTTAAATGGAACACCTGTATATTTTGACAGAATAAGATTCTTAATAAATTTCTCTTTACGATGATGTGTAACAAGTAAGAATTTACCTTTAAATTATGTCCTATAAAGCAAATAGAAATATGATAAAAGTAAGCTATGATATTCTATTGTTTATACCTGTAACTTCTGTCACACATGAACATTGGCTACGTAGGGGTTTTCCTTTGAATAAAATTATTTCTAATAAAGCAAGTAATAGAATTACTACGAGGGGAGTTTATTATGTTATCTACCTAGCAATAAAAACAATATGCTATCGCGACAATTTTCTTATGTCAAGTTACTGTGACATTTTCATGTCTACAAAGACACAATTAAGAACTTGAAAGCGGCTATACGCGAAAAAAAGACCCCACAATTATGCTCAGAAAATGCTGTTTCTGCACAACAACTGCATGGTGCATAAAGCACGAATTGTTCAAGTAGTAGTCAATGAATGCAGCTTTGACGAATTACAACATCCACCTTACAGTCCTGACCACGTCCGACTATTATTTCTTTCCAAAACTCAAAAAACATTTGAAAGAGAGTCGCTTTTTATCGAATGATGACTTGGAAAACGCAGTGGAGTCGTATTTTGCAGAATTACCAAAATATTTTTTTTTGCAGGCGTAGCTTTATTAGAAAAACGTTTGAATAAGTGTGTTAGTGTTAACGGTTCTTACGTTGAAAAATAAAATTTTATTTGTTCTCTAACTCGTTGTTTTCATAGCTAGGTAGATAACATAAAAAACTCCCCTCGTAGCATTGATGATTTACAATATTATTAATACCTTTATTTATGACAGATGTTACTGGTATAAACAATAGAATATCACAGCCTACTTTTATCGTATTTCTATTTGCTTTATAAGACATAATTTAAAGATAAACCCGTACTTGTTATACATCATTATAAAGGGAAATTTATTTAGAATTTTATTCCGTAAAAATATACAGGTGTTCCATTTAAAAAATTAAAGTTAAATAATTTTCTGGAAAACCATCCTGTATAAGTATTGTATTTAACATTTCTGGACAGACTTGTGAAAAATTCATGAATCTCACTGGGATTTGAACCTAGGGCCTTCCGATATCTAGTCGGACACTACCAACTGAGCAATGAGATCCCGTGAAGTTCTTGAATTTTTCACACGTCGCAGGGCCTATGTACTGCTACAGGTGATGTCGCGGAGTTGTGCGGGTAACGATACTCCAAGTGGGAGACTAACTTGTCTACAACCATGTATGCGACGTGTGAAAAATTCTAGTGACCTTAAAACGTGCTTATTCCCTAAAATCGGGATATGCGATTTTTCGCATTAATCCAATACTTCTCTTAGCGAGAGGTAAAATTGGTCCTAGAAAATGTCTAAATGTCGAATAAAATAATAAGATATTTATTAAAACAAATAGTTTTATTAATATAATATTACAAAAATATAAATTTATTTGTACTATATAACAAATTACTCTTCATCTTGTCCAGGGCAACAGACTCCTGCATATCTGCAATAAATATAAAATATTAGAATTGTTTATTATTGAAAGAATAATCGTCTGTTTTTTACAAATTTGAAAATCAAAAATAATAGTGATGGCAAATGACCGGTCATTTTAGGTCACCAAATATGTCCATATTAGGCTAATTTCAAGTGTTTGTTTCATACAACTTTTTTTTAAATAATTCCAAACGATTGTGTTGGTATTAACCATTTTTAAACTATGATGTAGAATGGGCTACTTGCATGGTACTGAAAATCCGATTTCTATCACTATGTACGTAATGTTATGTTGAAAACACATACAAAAATATAAATTTTATTTTTTAAAAATGATTTGTTTTTTAGTAAATTAAAATAGAAAATTTTCTGTGACGTCATTATATTAAACTCGAGAAGGAAACCATGTTTAAAAATGTACCGTATAGATGGCATGACGTGCGAGAAAGTTTTAATTTGAATTTGACATTAGTTCATTTTTCGCTCTCTCTCTGGGCTCTCAAACATATTAATTACTTCACAAATAAACACTTAGGTAGTTACATGTAATTTAAAATATCGATACCAAAAAGACAAACTAAAATATTAACCTCCAAACTATTGTTGAAACGTCAAACAGGAGATCTACATTACCCGTACAAACAAAGGCTATGGCTTTACGACCATTCATTGGTGCGGCGTAATTCTACGTCATACATGGCGGGAATTCAAATAATCAAATTTCATTATTTTATTTCTGGCAAACTAATAAAAATTGTGTCAAAAGAAAAAATACGGGTAGCAATTTTTTACCTGCTCTTCAAAAATATTAAATAAAAAAAGGTACACAAGTAGCCCATTAAAGATAGCTTAAAAAATTTGAAATTATTTTACATATAAGAGTGCGCACCGGTCACTTTTAAAAATCATCGAGAATTTTTAAAAATGCTTTGCCATTATGACACTTTTACGAGTACTTTTCGGCACTAAAAAATAATTTCCAAGTTTGATTTCTGAATTCAAACCAAAACCGGCTGTTAAACTCTTTCAAAAAGAACTTACTTTCCGGATTCCAATGGACAGAAGTAGGTTTTGTACGTCTCAAATGTATCCAACTTGTGGTATATTCTCGGACACGCTGTTAGCAACGTGCAGTTTCCAGAAAGATTCACTGACGGCACTTGACAATTTTTGTGTTCCACTGATGTGCCATTATTTCCTATTTCGTATTCCTTGTTGTCAATGGTCAGTTTTCCTGGCCCGCTGATAAGGTGTTCTAACCACGTTGGTTGTTGGAGGTTGTCGGTTGTTGTTGTTTCTGTTGTTGGGAGGTATGTTGTTGAGGTAGGTCTGAATGTAGTTGAAGGGTAAAAATGAGTTGGTGCAACTGGTGGAAGGCTAGCATATATAGGATCTGCAAAAGATGGTGATGGTCCTGTTATGAGTGCGTCAAAATCAGAGTCAAAGGAGTCGTAGGATTCAGCTTGTGCAAACGTACCAGGAACAGGTTGACCAGGTGCTCCACCAACCGCGAAAGAAGGATAAGATAATGCTGGACGAGCCGCGAAAGGTGAACCAGCATTTAGAGGAACTGTAGAAAATAATTTCATTAATCAAAATAGAAATGTGAATACATTTGTTAGAAGCGTAAACGTATCTAGACACGCTTAATTAAATGTGTACTTATAATGGAGTTGTTATGTATGTTTTGATGTATGGTAGTTATGCAAAAGCATTAAGGTGGTACTCCCAGGGATGCGTTTTTTCAAAAATTTTTGTTGTACTGTCACTTATCAATAGTTTGTCAGTGAAATTTCATTATCTTCGGTCAAGCAGTTTCTATTTGAGAGAGCGCCAAAGAAAACAACGAGCTGTAATAAAATATTTTTTTATTAAGGGCTTAAGTCCCACAGAAATTAAAGCCGAGCTGGATTCTACTCTAAACCAATCTGCTCCATCATTCATCACTGTTAAAACGTGGGTTGCAGACTATTGATGCCGAGCGTCCAGGCAGGCCAAAAACGGCCACAACTGAACAAATGGTCCTTAAAGTTCAAAAAGTGGTTTTAAGCGACCGTCGATTGAAGTTGGTCGAGATAGCTGACATTGTGGGCATATCTAAAGAGCGAACACATCACATATATGTGAAGTTTTACAGATGAGAAAGCTTTCTGCGCGATGGGTGCCGCGTTTGTTGTCACTTGAGCAATAACTCACCCGAATGACCATTGCAGAGAAGAGTTTGGCGCTGTATAAACGGAATCCAACAGAATTTCTGCGCAGATTTGTAACAGTGGATGAAACATGGATTCATCCTAATACACCAGAAACGAAACAACAGTCAAAACAATGGGCTGCAAGAGGTGAACCCGTTGCAAAAAAGGCGAAAACAGTTCTCTCAGCCGGTAAAGTTATGGCAACCGTATTTTAGGATGCGAAGGGTATCCTTTTAGTAGACTACTTTGAAAAAGGTAAAACGATTAATGGACAATACTATGCAAATATACTTGACCAACTAAAGGAAAAAATCCGTGAACAGAGACCTGGTTTGGCGAAAAAAAGTGCTGTTTCACCAGGACAATGTTGTTGCAATGTCTAAAATTTATAAATTGGGTTTCGAATTATTGCCTCATGCACCCTATTCTCCAGATTTGGCTCCTTCCGACTTTAGTTAGTTTCCAAAATTAAAGAAATTCCATGCTGGTAAAAAATATGCGTCGGATCAGGAAGTAATAGAGAGCACAAATGGCTATTTTGAACAGCTGGAAGAATCTTCCTATAGGAACGGGATAAAGGCCCTTGAATATCGTTGGACCAAATGCATTGAGTTACAAGGAGACTATGTCGAAAAATAAAATCATTTTTAGTTCCATGTTTTGTTTCTATCCATATGATGATCAGTAATTGATATTTTGATTTGTTATTTTAATAAATTTCATTTTTTGATCCAAAAAAATAAATAATTTAAGTTTTAATCATGTTTAAAACAAAGGAATGTAGACATGCTTTCATTAAAATGCTTACGAAGTGAGGAAAAGATGAGAATATTTTCAACATTATGTTCCCATTTAAAAGAAATATCATGTTTGTGGTATATGTCGAGAATTATTAAGTTTTAAAAAAATCTAATTACACCACGTTATTCTACTTTAAAAAAAAAAAACAGTATAAAAATTACGTAAACATATTTTCCGTATCTCTCATAATAAGCAAGATATGACATATTTCCAAAATAAGCGAAAAACAAGTTTTAGAATGTAGCTCAAAAACAAAAGACGATCGAAAATTCCTGAGGTACCTATTAAACTTGTCTCAAGAAGTTGGCCCATAAAGACCTGTATTAATTTTCTATAGGGTGCATAATAAGAAAGTTTTTCATATAAGGATCTCGAATTTGTTCCACCCTTACATTAAAATTAATCTGATAAGAATGATGGTAATGTTATTAGTTTTGTTTGTTTTATGTTTTGTTCATTTGCTCAAAGCTAAAATATCACAGTAGCACTAATAAAATTTAAATTTAATAATATACTTAAGTTACACTGATTTTTTTCATGCGACAAATCGTGCATTGATGAGAATACCCATTTTTAATTACTTTAAATTGCGAAATAATATTCCATATGCAAACATATAACATATATTGATGTAATATTAATATTACCCATGATTTAAATTTTAAAATAGTTTGATTCATACCGGGTCGGTGTATACTCATAGTCCTATATGAACTATGACCACCACGACGAGAACTGGTCAAATAACTACGAGAGTAGCCAGAGTAACCTGAACCCAATCTTTGTGCGGGATAGTGTGCTGCTGAATGAGCTCGCATAAATGTCTTACCGGCTCCAAATATTTTGTCTTCGTTTTCAAATGGATCTTGTACTTGTTCTGGTCGAGAAGAAACTGTTTCGTTTGGTTTTACGACTACCAAAGATGTTACAGGTGTCACGAACGAATACTAAACAAGAAAAAAATAGTTAATGTTTATAGACCACATTAGTAAGGTTAGATTCACGTTTGGCGCGAAACCCTATATCAAATCAGAATGTATGAAGTTCTTACGGAAACGCATTTTCAATTCATATTATCTATATAAAAATAAAAACAGCTTGTTTAAAAATTGCACGTATTTTTGGTATTTGATCGAATATTAAGAGTGGAAAATTTTGTGTTTGCCCTTCGTTATCAAGTTTTTGAGAAATCACAAATATTATCATTTAAAGCCTGTGATTGGCTGCTGCGCTATTTCGTGAAGCCGCATTTAACCAGACGAAATTTCAAGTTAACCTTCAAACTCTCAGTAGTTGTCAAATCACTTGTTGAATTTGCACGTGTTTTTTGTTTCATTTCTCTTTTTGTGATATTTCACGAATAAAAACAGTAATAATATATAAAATTTTCATCAAGGAATTACAAAAAAATAATACAATTAATTAATTTATAATTAAAAGTTATGTATTTATGATTTTATATGAATAAATTAAGTAGATTATCTATAATAGTTTTGGATAATGAAAATATAACCTGGAAAGTGTAAATGCTGACGTGACCTTCATTTTAACATTTCAATTCCTCCGCCAAATAAATCTAGTGACTTTTTGCGATGTAAATGTGACTTCGTCTAGTGCTGTTTATCATATACCTATTAACTAATATATTGCTAATGCTCGTATCTTTCCCATAAGAGTAGGTGAAGGAAACACTGTGAAATGGAAATATCATTTCTGCATAAGTCTATCTCTCACAAGCACCCAACCGGTAATTATGCGCATGCTCGGAAATCTTGACTACTATTGGCTAACGCTGACAGCATCGCTGGATGGGCTGCGTTCCAAAATCCTATTCTTAGAATACGAAATTATTCAAAGTCGTTTCAAAACTAATAACCTTACTCTCAGAGTTTACTCAACCTGTTCCAAAACAGCCAGAGTTTACTCCAAAGTGATGTTCTACTTATTCTACTAACGAGGAGGGTATAGAAATTACTCCACAATATTTTCAAACGTAGATGCTCACGATTCTCAACATATGAAAGTAATTTGCCTTCTTGAGGAAGAAAACATGCTTTTGGTTGAAAATAAATATAAGTAAATACGTTGGCGTGTATTACGAGCATACTTTTATAATAAAAGCGCTTTTATGGAGCGTACTTTCACATTATATTGAGGAGAGTGCTCCATAAAAGCGCTTTTATTAGGGGCTTGACATTAATGTTGTAATTATAAGTAGTTTTGTTAGTTTTTTAAAATTATTTTTATTTAGTTTAAATTTTTTACTTCAACAAAACTCTCATTCGTTCCAAAACACAACACATCATACTCTACGCTAAAACTTGGTATTCTTGGTTTTGGAACGCTGCCCTGGTGATGCAGCGAGCACATGGTTTGACTTTGACGTTTTATTTTATTTCTGTTTGTAGTTGCACTTCGAAAGCTTTGTGTTTCATACAGTAATTTATTGTCATCTAAATAAATTAATCCTGACCAGATTGTATTCCTATTATTTTTGCAGTACAACAAAGTAAATTATTTAATTCAAATTTAGCATTAGAATATGCCAAGGTTTTTTATTAGAAGAATTTACATACAAAATAAATAGTAGGTACATTGTTCAATTTCTCAAATTTAAATTTAAAATTTCTCGAGCTAGTCGTTAATAAACAGAACTCTGTGATTCGCAAAAAGTGATCATGGTTTCCTCGTTAGCCAATAGTAGTCAAGGTTTCCAAGCATGCGCATAATTCGCGGTTGGGTGTTTGTGTGAGATAGACTTATGCAGAAATGATATTTCCATTTCACAGTGTTTCCTTCAAGAAAAGCAAAGGATCCGCAATATATTAGTTAATAGGTATATGTTAAAAGCACGGTATAGTCCTACTTGAAGGAAGACAAACATTTGCACGATTTATCACGGTCATTTTAGTTATAGTGTTTTAATGACACTGTATCGTAATCATATTGCCAAAATAATTCAAAAACAACTTACTTTCAAAGCCAGTTTTGTAGCTTGCTTCTCAGGAGTCTCTTCAGTTGTATTTTTATCGGAATCTTTCGCTTCATATTTTTTATCCAAAAGTTGTTTGATAGTGAGATAAGCCCAAAGTCTTTCCAAACTTCCATATTCTCTCTTTTCTTCAGGTTTTGGTGGAAAGATAGGGATAATAATAGGATAGAACCTATTTGTTCCATCCACAGTCAAACCATCAACTTCTACAAATTTATCTGCTTTATCATTCACTTTACCAGCTACAATAAATTCTCCTCCTCTGAACAAAATATCAAACTTGTGTTTGGTGACATCTTTAACTTTGTCTTCAGCATATTTGAAGTTCACATCAGTCAATAAAGGAGAAGAGATGGTTTTGTAGAAATCTTGTAACTGCAAGGAGGCATCAGCACCTTCATAGATTTTTCTCGAAAATCCAGAGTTCTTGATAGCTAATTCTTTCAAGAAATCGTTGCTGGCATCATCACCAAAAGCTAGTGTGAACACGGCGGCTTTGTTATCCTTACTGTTTCTTGTTTCTACCATTTCTATCATTTTGTCGCTACGGGATTCGCCGACGTTCGCTTGTCCATCAGTGAGGAAGATTATAATTGGCTGAGGTTTGTGCTTGTTCTCATCTGTTACTTTGAAGTTCAAACCTTTGGATGTTAAGCGCAGACCAACAATTAAAGCGTCGTAGATGTTTGTCAGTCCCTCGTCGGACATTTTGCTAACGATTTCTTGAGCGTTTTTGATGTTTTCTGCATCAGCTGCTAAACCTTGAGGTAGGGGGGATTCTTGAGGGTTTTCGACTTGCTCCCAGGTGTTGTTAGAACCCAACACCTAAAAAATAATTATAACGAGTGTAAAAAAACTTCAGGAGCTTAAGAGTTAATAATTACTTAAAATCTCTTTCTTACAAAACCGATGTTTTGGCATAAAATTCTTAATGTTTTAATGTTAAAATTTTTGAATTTACCTTTATGGTAACCGAGTAACTTAATTTATATTTATGGTAAAAAAGCCGTAAAATGAACCATCCAGAATTCCATGTAGTTTTACGGAGAGTTGGCCTGATTTAAATCAACTGATTTAAAATCACTGATTTTTATCACAGATAAAAAAAAATTCAAATTGTAATAAAAATGAATTTATATACTACAAAAATATAAATAACAACAAAAATTTGGACTGTATTCGAATTCTAACAGATTACTGATTACATGTTTTGACTTGACCTATTTTATTTAGGTATATATTGTTTAAAAAGACGCGCGCGCGTGCGTACGTTATATAGCATGCGGACACTCACGTGACGAAGCGAATTAGCCAATCCGAATTTAGGGAGAAACTGTCAGATTGAAGGGCGGAGATTTGAAGTTTGTATTGGTTTATAGCGTATTATGCGTTTTGTTTTCATAGTTTGGCACAAAAATATAAAATAACTCAATACGCACTAAAAACTTTAATATGAAAGCTGCCAAACTATGAAAACAAAACTCTTAACCTCTGAACACGCTACCAAAACAAACTTCAGAGTTGCGTTCCAATCCAAAACTCTACTACAGAGTACGAAATTACTCAAAATCGTTCCAAAACTTACTCTTAGTTTTTCATCAACCACTTTGACACCTATTAAATACTTAATATTGGTTATCTGTAAGCCTGTTGAAATTTTGAATGAGAAAATGAGAAAAGAGCCGATTTTCAGATGTTTAAATTTTTAGAGGAATTTCATGTGAGTTTAGTTGTTAGTAACTCGCCAATTGTTCATCGGAAATAATCATGTAATACATGATATTAAAGAGAATTTTATGCTGAATTCAAATTTTAAAACCGCGTCATCATATCTTTAACAAGATCAGAGTGGTGGATGAAAAACTAAAAATTTGCAGGAAAACGTTAACAATTTTTATAAAACAGTTATCGATAACTTACTTCTTTCGATGCAACGTCGAATGTAAACTGTTGTAAATAGTGAAACCTATTAGACTAAGTATCAAGTACGTAATATTGTTTGTTTTTTTGAATAATTTAAATATTTTTATAATTGTTTTAAGCAAATGGCCATAAACCTGAATATGCCGCCATTTGTCCAAATTGGCGGGAGGTTCCCATGCTCCGATTTCGGGAAAATATTGATATGTTATTCAGCGCACTTTTCTGGGACTGGATTCCGTTAAAAAGCTTTTGTTGTAATTACTTTAAGGTAAAATCATAAATTTGCTGGACTATAAAAAATCTTTAGAATGAAAAAAAACTATAAACAATTGTTAATATTTATATATATTAGTTAAATAATAATAATTAATGATTGTCAATAAGTAATTTGTAAAAAAACGTAAAAAAATATAATAAAATATGATTTAAATGAAGCATTCATGTAATTTTTAAAAAATTTGCTCTGTTGAAGCACTGTAGCTCGCTATCTATTAATTATAGAAAAAAATGTTTTAGATAAAAGTTGTAGAGAATTTTATAGTCAACAAATTAGATAATAACTATTTTTGCCTAATGCAAATCAGTGAAGAGATATTTAGAAAAAACTGCTTTTTTGCGCCTTTTTTCTCAAGTTGGCGGTGCTTCCCGAAGGCCCCCGAGGAGGAAAACTTGCATTTTTTATTAGGACCCCTAAATATACAATATATCCACAAATCAAAAATACCCGACCTTTTGTGGAATAAACCCTTATTTTTCTACCAAATGAATAGACTAATTGTCAAAAATCAACAGTTTTCTTATTGAATTATTAATTAAATATTTAAAATTGTAGGTAATAATAATAATAATAATAATAATAATAATAATAATAATAATAAGAAGAAAATACCGCCAATACCGTCAATGAAATGGAACCATCTTGATCATTTTAGAAGAGTAGGTCCTTATAGAATGAAAGAATAGTTATAACTAGATTTATTTCTATGTTCAAGAGATGTTAAAATCGATAGTTATGTAACAAAATAGAAATGGCGAAAGGTATTGTGCTAACCACAACCATTTTTTTTTTCTCTAATTTAAACTAAATGTAAGCCTTATTGGTCCAGCTGGGCATTAGAAATTTAAATGCTTAATTTGTTTAAACAGTTTATAAAGTCTTTACTTACTTGCACATCAGTATGGAACTTGACTAAATTGAAATAATCATCTGTATTCAGTTGCCCCAAGATGACCTTCATAGCTTCTTTGAGTTGCTCAATCTTTCTCCCATACATACTTCCACTAACATCAAGAACGAAGACAACGTGTTTAGGAATGGGCTTTAGATCAGAAGGAGAGAAGAAATGAACGAAATATCCATCGTTAACTAGAACTTCTCCACCAGAAGGGTCTCTTTCTACGTCGTATTCAATAACGAACTGACCAGAAATTCCGTTGTCTTCGTTATTGTCTTTGTTTATGAGTTTTGCCATTTTCTTCTGCTCTTCTACAGTCGGGTGGAAAGAAATGTGGACGACACCGTTGGGATTTTTGTCGATTGTTGCGAATTCATTGTCTAGAAAGAAGAAAATTTTCAAAATTACAAATATAAGATATACAAGGTTTACTCTAAAATTATTAGGAATAAGAAATTCAGGTAGGCAGTGGAAAATAAAATTTACACTATAATTTTAAACCAGTAGTGGTAGCACGCACTTTAGAATGGGCTGCTTGCGTACCTTTTTTTTATTTCATATTTTTGAAGAGCAGGTAAAAACTTGCTATCCATATTTTTTCTTTTGACAAAATTTGTATTAATTAGCCAGAAAAAAAATAATGAAATTTGATTATTTGAATTACCGCCATGTATGACGTAGAATTACGTCGCACCAATGAGTGGTCGTAAAGCCAATAGTTTGGAGGTTAGTATTTTAGTTTGTCTTTCTGGTATCGATATTTTAAATTACATGTAACTACCTATGTGTTTATTTGGGAAGTAATTAATATATTTGAGAGCCCAGAGAGAGAAAAATGTCAAATTCAAATTAAAATTTTCTCGTACGCAATGCCATCTATAAGTTACTTTCTTAAACATGGTTCCCCTCTTCAGTTCAATATAATGACGTCACAGAAAATTTTCTTTCTTAATTTACTAAAAAACAAATAATTTTTTTAAAATAAAATTTATATTTTTATACATGTTTTCAACATAACATTACGTATTAAGTGATAGAAATTGGATTTTCAGTACCATGCAAGTAGCCCATTCTATCAAAAGAGGCATTTGTTTTCGCTTTTCACCACGAAGAGAAAATTTGGTAGCATGCGTGTCTCAAAATATTCGCCTGCAAACGTACGACTCTAGGGGAAAGTGTCAAAGTAACGTCATTATTTCGCCACAGTTCTATTCAAAGCCAATTTATATATAATTTATACATTTATTATATACAACTGTCATAATATTTTTTATTTTAATAGTATAAGATCCAATAATTTCTGAATCAAAAAGCAAATATAGAATTCTAAAGTGTATGCTACCAAGATTCATAAAAGTAAAATTGTATTCGCCTGCTTTCTATGATAGAATTCTGAAGTGTGTGCTACCACTACAGGACATCGAATACGGACGTAAATCGAACCAAAACCGGAACCAAACCTAACATTTTAGCAAACCCAGAACCGAACCTTAGTTAAGTTAGTAAGAACTAACGTACCACTATACGAGTCTGGGCTAATCCTACAATTTCCTGTTATAATTTTAACTGCTAGTTCAATAAACAAAACAGAAAAGAAATACTCTGTCATACGACAATATTATCATTCCTGTCAGTAAACCGATTTAATATTGTTTTTGCCCTCAAGAAGTGTAATGGGAACTTTACAATTGTATACACAGCAAGTGTAACCTACATTTTACGCTTACTGTGTTGTAACTTGTTTAACTATGCGGTAAAATAATCAAAATACACTGGACGTTTATGGGCATTTAGAAAAGAAATCATCTTTACTATAATAAAGTTCATGTAAAAAAGTACTACCTACTTAACTTATTTTTTTACTTTAACATATCCTATATTTAAAATTAATTTATATAAACCAAAATCACGGCAGCGACATCTGTCATTATTGTAAAAATCCGCAGTTACCGACATAGTCACCGATCGATATACCTGCCAAATACGCGAGGCGAACATTTCTGAAATGTCAAATATCGACACCTACCTATTATTTATTACGAAGAAAACATCAGCAAATAAATATATTATCTGTCATAAACAACGTCTATTATTACAGATAAATTTTCGCTAGAAGTACTCTAATGAAGGTAAGTAAAATCAAATTTGGAAATTGACTTAACCCCAGTATTTTAAACTAGCCCTTTCAGAAGTACAACCTATCTCACTAAAAAAAGTGATTTTCATTATCGCCGGCCAAAAAATTTGATACAATTCTCGTGCGTGAAGTATTTTACAGCGCTCCAGCGCCTTAAGGGCTCGTGCCTTAAACAAAGCTGTCGCGCTGTAAATTACAACTTACACGCACTCAAATGTAAATAACTATTATGTAATTGTAAGATAAAATTTTAATTGAAGTTTGTAAGGCTGGTCCTCTCCTCAGTCGAAGTAAATTTATGAAAATGACTTACTGGATTCGTGATCAGTAATCTCATTGCCAGATCTGAGTGCCGGAGTTTCAACATTGATGATAGGCCTTGTTTCGTTAATGTACACATCAACTCCTAAATCCTTGATTAGTTGTCCTGGATGCAAATTGATGACTACCTCATATTTGCTGTTCTTTCTGGTCAACAGTTCTTCGTAAGTCAAGTTGAAGGTAACTTTGCTTTGGGGTTCAACGTTCACAGACACGGTGAATTTATTGGAATCACGGGCGTTAACGGCGACATGAGCTGCTCCTAATCCTTGAGCGACGGCCTGATCGTATTCCTTCTTTGCTTCTTCTTTTTCTCTCACGTAGGCTTCGTATTTCTTACCCTCTATTTCCCTAGAAGATTTAGAAAATATTTATATTATTACAACAATAGTTATTTATGTATCAAAGTACTGATGTTTTATTTTTTACCATGAATGTGGAATTTAGTGGAATTTTTCAATGAATTAGGGTGTGAATATGTTGGAGCTGCGATAAAAGCTATAAGAGCGACGATAAGAGCAGCGATAAAAGCGAAGCAAATCTATCTTTCTTTGATGTGTTTATATTGGAGCTGCGATAAAAGCTATAAGAGCGACGATAAGAGCAGCGATAGAAACTGATATAAATGTTGCTGACAATATTTTTAAAGCTATTTGTGTCCTACATAACACAATCATTGATATGGAAGGTATTGAACATCATTTAGAAGATACATTAAATATTCCAAAACAATCTTATACCACAACTAATAATGGTAGACCAACCCTGGTTGCACAAAATATTCGTGATTTATTTAAAACTTACTTGTGTCACAATTCTATTGTAAATGACATAATTTTTGACAAAATGTACTGTAATATCTGTTGTGATGGTTTTTATTTGTTTGATCCCATAATGGAGATCTAACAAGTACTTCGCTAATTAATTTGTCTACCCATCTCTAGCGTAGCGTCTTGCCTAGTGTTGCCGCGAAACGAGATATGGCGAGAAACAATCCACTCTCGTCTCGTCTCGAATTTTCGAGGACGAGATTTCTCTGCATCTTGTCTCGCATATTTTTCCTTACTTTTTCTTGATCTACTCGAATTTCTCGAATTTAGAATTAGAAATAGTAACTAAATTAACATTACAAGCAAGATGAATATAATAAACGCGTACCATTGATTAAAACATTATTTTACTAAGTCTGGTGTTTGAATGTTATAGCATTTTCTTCTTACTAAAAACCCAATAAATTGAAAATAAATAAATATGAATGTAAATGAAGAGGCAATTAAAATATTTATTTATACCGACAAATATTATATTTTGTATAATATTTATGTAATATAAAAAAAAAAAATAATCGAGATATCGCTGCATCACTTGTCTTGCCTCGATGAGAGCGTAGAAATACATTCAATTCGTTCTCGACGCTCTTATCGCTGCTCAGCTCCTAAGCGTAGCTTAGCGCGCTGTTTCAATGTAAACACCTACATTTAAATCTATGCATTCATTCGCACTGCTTCGCTAGCATATACCTATTAACTAATATATTGCTAATGCTCGTATCTTTCCCATAAGAGTAGGTGAAGGAAACACTGTGAAATGGAAATATCATTTTTGCATAAGTCACAAACACCCAACCGGCAATTATGCGCATGCTCGGAAATCTTGACTACTATTGGCTAACGCTGACAGCGTCGCTGGCTGGGCTGCGTTCCAAAATCCACGATATTTTCAAATGTAGTTGCTCACGATTCTCAACATATGAAAGTAATTTGCCTTCTTAAGGAAGAAAACATGCTTTTGGTTGAAAATAAACATAAGTAAATACGTTGGCGTGTATTACGAGCATACTTTTATAATAAAAGCGATTTTATGGAGCGTACTTTCACATAATATTGAGGAGAGTGCTCCATAAAAGCGCTTTTATTACGGGCTTGACATTAATGTTGTAATTATAAGTAGTTTTGTTAGTTTTATAAAATTATTTTTAATTTAGTTTCATTTTTTTTTTTACTTTAACAAAACTCTCATTCGTTCCAAAACACAACACATCATACTCTACGCCAAAACTCGGTATTCTTGGTTTTGGAACGCTGCCCTGCTGATGCAGCGAGCACATGGTTTGACTTTGACGTTTGATTTCATTTCTGTTTGTAGTTGCACTTCGAAATGATTTGCTTTGTGTTTCATACAGTAATTTATTGTCGCCTAAATAAATTAATCCTGACCAGATTGTATTCCTATTATTTTTACAGTACAACAAAGTAAATTATTTAATTCAAATTTAGCACTAGAATATGTCAATGTTTTTTATTATTACTAATATTTATATTCAAGAATTTACATACAAAATAAATAATAGGTACATTGTTTAATTTCTCAAATTTATATTTAAAATTTCCCGCGCTCGTCGTTAATAAACAGAACTCTGTGATTCGCAAAAAGTGATCATGATTTCCTCGTTAGCCAATAATAGTCAAGGTTTCCAAGCATGCGCATAATTCGCGGTTCGGTGTTTGTGTGAGATAGACTTATGCAGAAATGATATTTCCATTTCACAGTGTTTCCTTCAAGAAAAGCAAAGGATCCGCAATATATTAGTTAATAGGTATATGTTCGCTAGTATCGCCGCTCTTATCGTTTATCGCAGCTCCAACATAAACACAGCCTAAGTGTCTGTCTAGTTACTGAAATACGAAAGCTTCTTTGAAATTGTGGAACCTTTTGGACTTACATGACGAAGCCAGAGATGAAGGCTGTATCGGGTAACACTATGGAGAAGGTAGCTTGCTGTGCTTTGGATTCGGGATTGGCATATTTGCTTGTCACTACTGTTTTGGCGTAGCGGTTTCGAATGTTGGATTCTACATGCATGCTTTTCAATTGGGGTGGTTTGAGTTCCACTGGACTAGCATCCTGCAACAAATCAGATTTATTTCGTTATTTAAATTAAATGTGGATAAAAATCTCAACTGTGGTGTAATTATTTGAAAACTCAATGGGGTCCTATACCATTTTTCTTTTATTTTTTTTTTCTGTAAGAACATGACAAAATAAGAATTTTAGTGCAAACGCGACTTAAAAATTTTACGTAATAAGCGAAATATGAATTTTTAAAGTTTAAGAATTTGTGCGTGACGTAGCAGGTACTAACTATGATCGACAAACTGTTAATTATAGAGGAAACAATTTTTTTCATGTTTGCATAGCTGAAATGTTTGTATATAAAAACTTATACGTTATTTTCATGAAGAAATTATTATTAAGTATAAATAACGTAAATAATAAGCATTTTTTTTCCTAATAAATTGTAGAACATTGAAACAGTTTGACAATATTATTACACAAAGTATGACGACGGATGGCGCTAATGTTGGCTGTTTTGAAGTTTCAGTATTAATTTGATTAATATTATTATTATTTTAATTAATATTACAAATTGATTTAATTATAAATATATTATTATTGTTAATATTACTAGATGTTATAATTAAACAAATTCATCGAACACAAAATTGTTAAATGTTTTGTTAGGTTATAGAACAACATGACATTTCATATTCTTCTAAAGGTGACCGCTGCAGACGCGCGAATCTCCTTTTTAAAATCAGGAGACCAATCAAATTCTTAGTACCTAATGCGTCATACCCAATTAGTAATCAGCTTCAATCGCTTGTAGTTTGTGACCTAGTTAATATTTAAAGAAAATTTTTTCACTAATACTCATTAATTTATGTATATTTTCGTCTTCTTATTTAAGATAGTTAAAATATGACTATGGTATAGGACCCCATTATGTAGTAATAAATCTGTACAATACTAATTAAAACGTAATAATATGTGGAGTAAAAAGCATTTTGTATTGAAGTCTGCATTAGTCTAATACCAAATATAATATAATTTTCCTATAAGTTGTATACAAAGATTTAAATAAATCTCTTGACAGGATCCAAGGGGAGTCTTTGGCGATTTCTGTTTAAAACAAAGATTATTTAAAAAATTGTTCATCGTTAATCATTTTGTCCAAATGGGAATACAGCGGCAGACTAAGTCTAAGTATGATATAATTAAAAGAGTTCACAGCGGAAAATCACTAGAAAGAGCCAAAAGTAGTAAAAAAAAAAAAAACTAAAAAATGATGAAAACAAGAAAAAGAAGCTTCAGACGGAATCTATTACGAAATATGGACAATTCTTTTCCAAGGAATTTTTTTTATAACATTTATCCATTTTTATCTCAATACTTTTATTTCTAAAAATTTACAGTTACTCAAATACTCTCAAACACTTACGTAACATTATCTTTACAATCAAATAATATTACTACCAAGTTTATATCTCTATCCATTTTTTAATTATTGTCCCAAAAGTCAATATAGGTACCCCACATTTAGATAAAAAATTAAAAATTTTCAAAAATCTAATTTTTATGTATCTAGATACATCTCAATGCGCTGATTCCAGATTTTGAAACCGCAGGTCGATATCTCGTTTCGTTCTCGAGATATTTAGATTTAAAGTTTTGCTCAAAACTGCCCATTTATTGGGTATTAACCCAAAAATGGGTCGAGATATGAATTTGTAGACATCACCATTCGATTCTACGGACAAAAATACATAAGTATAGCAATTTTCATAATTTTTGTCCCACCGGTTCATTTTTTATGAATAAAAGCTTCAAAACCCCTGAAAATGGTCAAAATCTGAAAAAATCGTAAGGGGTACACCTTAGATTTTTGCGATTTTTGGCCATTTTCAGTTATTTTGCTTTAGAGATTGTATGCGCTGTTCAATAATTCTGAAAATTGGTGTACTTATGTAATTTTGCCTGTAGAATCGAATGGTGCTATCGCCAAATTCATATCTCGACCCAATTTTGGGTTATTACCCTAAAATGGGCAGTTTTGAGCAAAACTTTGAATCCAAATATCTCGAGAACGAAAAGTGATATCGACCTGCGGTTTCAAAATTTGGAATCAGCACATTGAGAAGTATCTAGATACATAAAAATTAGATTTTTGAAAATTTTGAAGTTTTTATCTACATGTGGGGTATATTGACTTTTGGGGCAATAATTCAAAAGTAGGTAGAGATATAAACTTGGTAGTAACATTATTGTTAGTAACGGATTATTTTAGATATTTATGAGTCTCTATCTCTAAATGTATAGAAGATAGAATAACAATGTTCAATGTATTGGATAGAGTATCCTATGATCTTTAATATTTGTAATTAAGGATTTAGAAGATTTTTTCTAAGAAACTACTACTTCCGGTTGTCCAATTGTTACCAAAATCTTTTCAGCTCTTCCCAGAAATGTCAGATTGAGGAATTCATAGTTAAACAGGTCTTAAGTCTTATAGTTTTTGAGGAATACTTTTCTTATACTTCAGTCAAAGACGAGTCTGGTAAACTGCTTTGACTTCTACTCTTACCGAAAAAACCCGTTTTCTGTCTACTCTGTCCTTCTTATATTTTATGTATTCTGTGGAGCTCTGGCTTTCATCCCTTTTCTTATTATTTTCGGGTTTTTGCTAACCCACTAAGTGGGAAATGCGTGATTTTATGTATGTATGTATGTATGAATCGTCCCTCCAACATCCAGACATACACACACACGCACACACAGCGAGAGAGAGACATCATTGTAAAAATGTTATAATCGGATTCTAGTGACCTTGAAACGTGCTTATTCATTATAATCTGGATATGTGATTTTTAGCATGATTCCAATACCTTTCTTAGCGAGAGGTAAAAAGGGGTTGCGACTCCAAAAAGGTTAGGATATACTGTGAATTAAAAACTCTAACATTTTAAAAAGTAATGACCATGATAATTTTAAGGTCTAATTTTAATATTAATGATACATTTTCCAATTTGTTACCAAGGGTGGAGGACCTCATTTGCTCTTATAATGTATAATTTTCTTCTAATTCTGATGTAACTGTATTTTGTAACTAGGCATAATTTGGAAGATAATTTATTGTACTCGTAGCCTTGTACCAAATGATGATTGTATCAACACTTTTTTTAAAAAAAGCAGTGATTAACCATTAACCATTAACAGTGAATATACATAAATATCGCTTCTGAAAAAGAAATATAACATCTTGTGACCTGTCTGTATTTCTTGATAAATAATCTAATTATAAATTTAACCTTAAAAAACAATCATTATAGTCGTTATGAAGAATAGAAATTATGATTAAATGCTAAATTATACAGTGTGATCAAAAAGAAATACTGCAGTTGGCAATACAATTCTGGGGTTCTTTTTATTCCACAGTTTATACAACACTGGGTGAAAGCGGAAATATTATATGACATGTCATTTTGACAATAAATACAAATAGTTCATGTTAGAGCAGAGGCGTCACAGCTAATAAGATTTTGACTGATTGAAAAACTTGAAAAAAAAAATCTGTTGTGGCCAGCACAAGACCTTCCGTCAATTTGATGTAGGTATTTTGTACAAATCCCATACCAAATTCTTTAAATCCAATAAAATTATAACATAAACTACATTAAGTAATGTCCTTCCATCTTCTCTTTGGCATTTCTCTGCATGCCACTTGCGAGTAACAATATGACATACCAATTTTAGATCCTATACTTTTCATATTTGGTTTTGCACTTGCAACTGACATCTGTCAATTAATTTTTTTTGAATAATTATGTCAGCTGTTTCCATAATAAATTGCAAAGCTGACTAATTTTTGAAAATTAATTTCTTTATAATGCTTTAAATTTACATCTATTGAATATGAAGGAAAATGTATAGTTACGCAGTATAGAGAAGAGTATTTTCTTTAATATATGTAATAACAAAATGTCAAAAAGTAATATTTAACTGCGTTTTTTTAAGAAAAACTGTTAAAAACTTCAAAAAAGGGTACTTCCGGTGGATCGATTATAACCAAAATCTAATCAACTCTTCATATGGATGTACAGAAGAGGAATACGAAAGAATTATAATTTTTAGAATTGTAGTATTGGAGTTATCGTCGGAGAAAAATTTGTCACACACGGACATACATACACACACACGGACACACACACACACACACACACACACACACACACACACACACACACACACACACACACACACACATACAGACATCATCTTAAAAATAGTAAATTCGTATTGTAGGGACCCTAAAACGTGCTTATTCATTAAAAACTCACCACCAAATTTTTTGATCAAAGACAATACCTTCCTTACCTAAAGGTGACGGAAGGTAACAATCATTTTAATAAAAAATTATAAATGTACTGAAATTTAAATTTTCAAATGTCACTGTCAACAATACGAAATAAATTTTTGTATCAGTGTTACCAATTTAAAATCAAATTAGTTTTTTTGATCATTCTGCACTATTTATCATGTCATTTGACAATAAATACAAAAAGGTTAAGTCGGAGCAGGGGTTTGACAGCTAATAAGATATTGGGTGATTGGAATGCTTTAGATTTTGTACTGCACTATGGGTAATGTGTGAAATAACAGTACGTGGGTAAAGGATACAAAAACCATTTTAATAAAAAATTGTAAATACTCGGAAATTTAAATTTTCAAATGTCACAATCAACATGTCAAATACAGGAAATTAATTTATGTATTAATCTGACCAATTTTAAATATTTTTTTTCAAGCATTGCCAACTAAATCGGTTATTTTTGATCATTCTGTATATCTTCTGTGGTATAGGTAGGTAACTTAAATTTTAAGCGCTCCATTAATTGACAATAATACATCGACATAAAATGTCTGATCTGCATTGTTGTCAAAATTTCGATTTGCTTTTGGTTTGTTTAAGGCTCATTCAAAATTTTAGATTCGTTGGTTCAACACTGAGCATGATATTCAGATTTAATTGTGCGTTTTTAGTTTGTATAAAAAATAATTAAAGAAAACTAAAGGTTGCAACTTTGATAATAGATATAATTAATTTTAGATTTAGTTTTAGAAACATTCAATAGAATTTTTTACGATCATAAAAAAGAAAGCAACAACTACGCTTTTGATAATTATAATTAGGACTTTAATGCTAAACGTTTATTTTAATGGCAATACGAGGTCTAAAATATGAACTATTATGAAACCAAAGTGGTTATATACTAGTATCATCTAGTATGTAAACATTTAAGTTTGACTTTTGACAGTCGTGTTTAACAACGCAACCAAAATATTTTCTAATCTTGTATAATTTTTTAGAAAAATATCGATTATTGTTATTGCCTTTGTTCATGTAACATTCATATCACAATCTGCATTTCTCGTGCCGTGCAATAAAAACAAACATTTTACACTTGTATAAATAACAATTATTTTCTGAAATTTGTATATTATTTTGAAAGTCACGTTATCTGAAACAGAATGTGACGTCAAATTCATGCATCTTAACATGTGACAAACTATCTATTTTTTTTTCCACATTGTCAAGAGACATTACCTTTGTATTAAGTCAATTAACTTATTCTGACAGATAAAATGTCAAGCATTTGTTTATCTTTTTGTTCAAATTTGGCATGGCTACTGCTATTAACAGGAAAATGAATAAATTTTAAAATTAATTTATGGGCCTATGATATTGGATAATGGGGGATTACGGCTCAATCGAATTAAAGGAAAATAGTAAAAAAATACGAATGTATATGCTGAATAACGAATATTATTAAAAAAATGAAATGGTATAATTGAGATGATATTTCGGAAATAAAGGTTTTTTTTGTTATAGCGCTTCGACACTAATATGAAAATATTTTGATTGGCGACTGAGAAACCGCCTATACATGCATTACAAATAGTGTTAGGAGGTGGGGATTACTACCAATGGAAGTTAAGAAATTCAAATTCGAAAGGAGGGGCTAACATTCCTGTACAGCAGTTTCCAAACAGTTTTTATTTTAACATAAATTTCTTGCATTAAACTTAATAATTTAAATACACCTGTAATTATAAAGTATGTAGACTTATACAGTGTTATAATATTCATTTATTTTTATGTAAATATTACTTAAAATAGCATATATTTCAAGAACATTTGGGTCCATGATGAAAACAGCTTGATCTAAAAACACATAAATGTGACGTCACGTCAATCTTTTGAAAATTCGGGAGACCATAACGCACTTATTAATAGGAATTTTTTCACCGGATTTTCATCAATAGTCTTAGTTTTCCCAATATTTTCAGATTAAAATAAAAAAAAAAATGGTGTAATCCCCCATTCCTACGTATTTGCTATTATCGAATAGGGAAATTTTCAATCTTTGTATAGACACCGCAATCATTTCCGTAAATTAAAACGGGGGGAATGGTTTGCAAAAAACTAATTTCCCATGTTAATCTCCTATGTACACCTTGAAAAAATCACCCTGTATAACATGAATACTTATGTATCTTCGCAGTAAATAAGCCGGTTTGTCATTTATGACCAGTCACTTTGTTTACTGCGCTCAAATTTATATAAATAGTAACAAAAAGTATTATTAGCAAATAAAAGAACCATGAGGTCAATGAAGACGAGATGTGCAAGGTTATGTACCATTTCAATGTCAAAGAAAGTAACTATTAACTTACTTTCTCTGGTTTTGCTTCTTCACTAACCACCACCAGCGCTTCTGTCGTTGTGGGGACTGGTGTTCCTGCACTCATATGCAGCAGCAAGAACGCCGCTATGAAATAATTCACCAACATATTTTCTATCACTAGACACTGTCTTTACTCTAACTTATCCGCTATCCAACTGTTTTCCTCGTCGGGGCACACAGCTTATATAGTTCTCCTACTTTTTATCTCTTCATTTCGTTGGAATCATTGAATAACAGACGAGAAGCAAGGTGATTTTTTCTCGTTAACTCGTTTCGGAGAACCTGTTATACTGACGGCTACTAAGCTGGATTTTCTGTTTACAAATCTGGGGAATTCCCGGCTCATGGTAATCGTCTGGCTTTGTTCGTTTTGAATAGATGTGGCTTAAGCTGATAGCTGTGGTGATTATGGTAAAGCAAATTAAATTTTATAATCTTTTACGTATTTGTAGATTTACATATTATATGTATATTATTAAATATGTTAATATGTCACGTTTAAGTTAAGATAATTATTTATTTTTACTACAAGTGTTAATTATTAAGTACATTCTGACGTCTACGTCTACTTATATACATATTTTTGAATATGAATATTACAAATGATTTATTTTGTTCTCAGAAACAATTATTATCCGATATCTTAAGGATTTTGTTATAGAATGAATAGATCGTTAAGTAATTTCAAAAATACGAAGAATAATACATTTTTAAATTTCTGAAATACTGTTACTACAAAGCGTGTACATGAAAATCCGCGACATAGACTTTTAACATGTCAAAACGGTTATTTTTACCTCTCGCTAAGACCTAAGAGAGGTATTGGAATGATACTAAAATTCGAATATCCAGTTTTTAGTGGATAAGCACGTTTTAAGGTCCCTATAATCCGATTATAACATTTTTACCTCTCGCTAAGAGAGGTATTGGATTCATGCTAAAATTCGCATATCCAGATTTCAGTGAATAAGCACGATTTAAAGTCCCTAGAATCCGATTATAACATTTTTAAAAGGATGTCTGTGTGTGTGTGTATGTGTGTATGTCTGGATGTTATAGACACGATTCCTCAAAAATCATAAGACTTAAAAATTGTTTAACTATGGATTCCTCAATCTGACATTCCTGGGAAGAGCTGAAAAGGTTTTGGTAACAATTGAACAACCGGAAGTAGTAGTTTCTGAGAAAAATTCTTCTAAATATCATTTTTTGGAAATTTTTGTTATTAAATATTGAAGAACATGTCTGTGTTTGTGTGTGGATGTGTGTGTGTGTGTGTATGTGTGTGTGTATGTATGGATGTTGGAGGGACGATTCCTCAAAAACTATAAGAATTAAAAAATATTTAACTGCAATTTCCTCATTCTGACATTCCTGGGAAGAGCTGAAAAGGTTTTGGTAACAATTGAACAACCGAAAGTAGTAATTTCTTAGAAAAATTCTTCTAAATAAAATTTTTGGGAGTTTTTTTTATTAAATATTGAATAACATAAAATTCTCCATCTAATACACTTAAAATTTTTATTATATTTTGTATAGATCTAGAGATAAAGACACTATAATATATAGAGTAATTTAATCGCAAAGGCCAAGGCACTAAGGAAACCAGTTGACAAATTCCAATGTTTATAACATAGTTTTTAAATGACACATGTCAGTGTCAAAAATCAACAGTTTTAGTGACATTCTGACAGCTTTTTCTGGGAAGTATATTTAATCTTTCTTATTGTTTTATTAATTAAATATTTGAAATTATAGGTAAAATGCATGTATCCATCAGAAATACCGCCAATCTGGTTAATGAATTGGAAGAATTTTTAACATTTAGAAACGTCCTCATACAATGAAAAATAGATATAATTAGAATTATATGTGTGTAGAAGACATGTTAAATACAATAAAAATCAGTATTTGGGTAAAGTTCTGTATCTTTTTGTTATAAAACGACGGTTTGAAAGGGGAGTGCAATACAATACTTATATAGCCTAATATGGAAATGGCGAGAGGTCTTGTGCTGGCCACAACAGATTTTTACGATGATGTCCGTGTGTGTATATGTGTGTGTGGATGTGTGAATGTTGGAACCACGGTTTCTCGAATATTATAAGACTTAAAAAATATTTAACTGCAGTTTTCTCAATCTGACAATCTTGGGAAGTGCTGATTAGATTTTGGTAACAATTGGACAACCGGAAGTAGTAGTTTCTTTAAAACAAATCTTCTAAATATTATTTTTTGAAAATTTTTGTTACTATTATTTAAGAACATAAAATTCTACATCTGATACATTTAAAATTTTTATTATATCTTTTACAGATTTAGAGATAAAAGCACTGTAATATATAGAATAATCTAATCGCACAGGCCAAGGCACTAAGGAAACCAGTTGACAAATTCAAATGTATTACATAGTATGATAAATGTCAGTGTCAAAAATCAACAGTTTTACTGACATTCTGAAAGCTTTTTCTGGGAAGTACATTTAATTTTTCTTATTGTTTTATTAATTAAATATTTAAAATTGTAGGTAAAATGCATATATCCATAAGAAATACCGCCAATCTTGCTAATGAATTGGAAGAATCTCTGAAATTTAGGAACTTCCTCATATAATGAAAAATAGATATATTTAGAATTGTATGTGTGCAGAAGACATGTTAAATACAATAAAAACAATATTTTTAGCATGATTCCAATACCTCTCTTAGCGAGAGGTAACAATTGTAAAATTTAGATTTTCGTCTATATCTAGTAGCTTATATTTTTTTTGGTATGAATAATATACCACTAAAATGGTCTCTTAGTGCCGTTCTCATAATAAACTTTGTCTTCACTTTAAATCAAAATTACAGTTGTGTTCGTGTTTATAACTTTAGCACCTTAGCGAGCACTGCAGCATTATTTTAAATTAAAGATAAAGTCTTAAAGTATTTTTTTTAAAGCCTTACAGTGAGCCTGGTTATGAAAACGGTCAACTTTCATTTAATTTAATTGACTTCGTAATTCTTATAATTCTCTAGATCCCCTTGTTGTACAAATTATCTAGAATACCCTGTTTTTTACTTCCCGCTACCCTTGGTAAGGGAGGTATAGGGATCGTGCTAAAAATCACATATCGAGATTTTAGTAAATGACCATGATTTAAGGTCCCTAGAATCCAATTTTAACATTTTCACGATGATGTCTGTATGTGTGTATGTATGTGTGTGTATGTATGTATGTATGTGTGTGTGTGTGTGTGTGTGTGTATGTGTATGTGTAGAAATTTTGTCTTCGCTCTAACTCAAATACTATCATTCAGAAAATTCTGAAACCATGTATTTCTATCCTATCTAATATGAAAAGAAGCCATTAGATTTTGGTGTAAATCGGATAACCGGAAATGGCACTTTACCTGAAGCTCATAATGGTTTTTCTACAAAAAATATCATTAAATGCCATTTTTCCGCATTTTATGTCTTATGAAAATTAAAGATTATTGAATTTTCTACAGGAATACATTAATACTTTTTCTATATATTTTGCAGATAAATTTAAAAATAATTTTTTTTATTAGTCCCGAAGCCTAAGATAAACACAATTCCTTTGTTACACAGTTCATATTTCATATGAATGTAACTGACAGTAAATGTCACTGTCAAAAAACTAATCACTTCAAATTAATAATAGTGACATTTTAAAAAGAAAATAGTATGTAAATCAATAGTTTTATGCAATGGAACAGTTTGCAGCGTTAGTAAATACGTAAGTATGTATTTAAATTAATAAAAATGGATAGGAATGTGGGGCGAAGGATGATTGTTGCGTAACTATTATTGTGGTCGGGATGCGGTTATTCGCTACCGAAAATCGGTCACTTTAATATGTTCTTATGTATGAATGCTATAATGATTGTGGACAAGGCGAAAGAAGAATGTTGTTAAAGAGTGAAGTTAGTCAGCTGAGCTTTATTTCCAGGTTTTTGCTAACCCACTAAGTGGGAAACGCGTGATTTTATGTACATATGTTTATGTATGTAAAAATTAAATAGCGGGAGGTTTTGTGTTGGCCACATCAGATTTTTTTTTTTATTCTTATGGATAATATATATGAATATAAATATAAATGTTAATGGAAACTACTCTGTCTGCAATAATATATGATATTAATACAATTTAACACGCATGCATTATTAAATAATGAATGAATATTTCCTATTGCAAATAAAATTCTTTGAAATTATTATCATTTATTTTGCAATGAACCTCATGAACTATTTTCGTAGAATAAAAAAATAAATATTCAAATAACCCACAATTTCCTAATAAGTTTTATAAAACATAAAACTGATATAAACTTATTATCTACTCTGAATAAATATGAGTAATAAAAGGAAAATCAGAGTAGGTTATGACTGAGTCATTGTTTATTTAATATGTAGTAGTATTTGTTTTTAATGTGAAATGTCAATGTAATGAATGTAAGGTTATAGTCATAAAGTCTAATTATAATGAAATTAGGTTATAATTACATGTGCTATTCATGTAGTTTTATTTTTGTCCATGATTTAAATAAAAGTCAAATTGTTCTAATTTTGGTAGTCTTTATAATCCAATTTACAAGCAATCTGTCACCAACAAATTGTTTATAGTTATATAACTATCAAGTATGGTAATAATGGCGATTATGTACATTTGTTTAAAACTGCAAAAAACAAAACACATTAAATTTAGGGCGAATACAATGCTTTTAACAATCAAATAAAATTGTCAGTTAAACATTATCAAATGTTGTTTTTAAGGTTATTTTAATAATTTTTATTTATAAGTTATCTGTTTAACTCAGCAACAAAAATTTTTGTTTTGAATAAGTCATTGCCTACTATAAAAATATTAAAATTAATTGGACTGAATAAAATTTTGAGAATTAATAAGGAAATTTGCAATTAAAATAAACAAATTAAAACAGAATTGTTTTTCCATTTGTTTCATTGCCACTATCATTTCTTTAACCCAATAAATTTAATAATGGGAGATTACCTACTACGGCTCAATCGAATTAAAGGAAAATAGTAAAAAAATACGAATGTATATGCTGAATAACGAATATTAATATAAAAATGAAATGGTATAATTGAAATATTTCGGAAATAAAGGTTTTTTTGTTATAGCGCTTCGACACTAATATGAAAATATTTTGATTGGCGACCGAGAGACCACCTATACATGCATTACAAATAGCATGTTAGGAGGTGGGGATTACTACCAATGGAAGTTAAGAAATTCAAATTCGAAAGGAGGGGCTAACATAACTTAACTTAATAATTTAAATACACCTGTAATTATAAAGTATGTAGACTTATACAGTGTTATAATATTCATTTATTTTTATGTAAATATAGCTTAAAATAGCATATATTTCAAGAACATTTAGGTCCATGATGAAAACAGTTTGATATAAAAACACATAAGCGAGACGTCACGTCAATCTTTTCAAAATTCGGGAGACCATAACTCGCTTATTAATAGGAATTTTTTCACCGGATTTTCATCAATAGTCTTAGTTTTCCTAATATTTTCAGATGAAATTATAAAAAAAAATGGTGTAATCAAAAAAAAAACAAATGAACATAGATTAATTGTACCTGTATTTACACATATTTCTCTTAGTTCCTGAGTTATTTGCGTTCAAACTTTGTCTCGAAAAATGGGTGAAGATACGTACGTGATTGCCTGGTTACTTCGGCATTAGATTCTATGGAAAAAATTATACGTACATAAATTTTCGAATGTTTAAAATTTTAAACCATGAATACAATATTAAAGCAAAATAATTGAAAATGATCAAACATCGCAAAAATGCAAGTGTTTTTTTTTGACCATTTTCAGGGACTTTAGTTTTTTGGTTGTGCGAACTGAACTTTTGGGACAAATTTTGTTACAACTGGGAAATTTATGTAATTATTCCCATATAATCGAATAATGTAGTATCAAAAATGGCTAAGTTTTAAATGTAAATACATATATCGAAAATGAAAAGAAATCTACCTTCAGTTTTAAAAATTGGAATCAGCGCTTTGAAATAAATTAAGCTAAAATGTGGAATTTTTGGGAAAATAAGTGAATTTGAGTTTTAAAGACTAAAACTAGCACCTCAATAACAATTATTATTATATAAAGATGAAAGTTAATATAGATAAAAATTGTTTCATGTATACATAACAGTAACATGACCGTTTATGAATCATAACGAACTTGACCATTGTTTTCATAACAACCATTGTCAGTGTTTAAACAAGGCTAAAAAGTAAATATAAATTAATCGGTAACAGGAAAATTTATTTCGCCGCTCATTTAATTAAGGGCCTCAATTTATTAAGATAAAGTAGTCTAATTTAAAATTTAATTAGTGAATACTATCTAAAATATTTATTTTTTGTTTTAGAAATACGAGTAGATGATTACAAAACATGTTTACAAGTTCAAGATTTCCACAAATAAATATTATCATAAATTCTGTGAGACTGTTTGGTACAGATAATTTGCTATCAAGAATGAATTATTCGTTTCATTGAATATAATTTTTCCGGATGTAATAAAAAAAAAAATAATAATTCCTAGAGTTATTTTGAATAAATAGTAGTAATTCCGTGATTTATTTTCGAGAAAACTACAGCTTAACAAAACTGAAAACCGATTAAAATTTATCTCAGTGAGAGAATTTCGCATTTTTCCAAAAGTATTTTAAGTGAATGTTTATGCAAAATTTTTCATGGTAATAAAATAGTTATTTTTTATACAAGACGATAAAATTATATTTTATCGACGAGAGGAAAGTTATTTTTCGCGAGTCGATAATTTAATTTTATCGTCGTGTATAAAATTCTATTTTTTTCTATAGCAGATATTAAAGAAAAGAATAAAAAATACCAATTACTTATATGTTATTATTAATTGAACACAATTTTAAAATCACAGTATGTATGTGGGTTGTTATGGATTTTGTACGTAAATAAATATGAATTAAAGTATTTTTCCTACGACCATAGTGTTAAAAGTAGTCTTTTTAACGGTTGTTTCGCGAGTTAAAAATAACAGTTTATAACAGTGAATACTTTTAAATCGTTGTCATTGACAACGGATTAAAAGTAAAAAACAAATTTACTTTTAACACTAGTGTTAAAAAAGAACTAAATCTAGTTACATTTAGTGTTAAAAATATAACTAAATCTAGTTACATTTAGTGTTCATAAGTAAATGTAGTTACATTTAGTGTTCATAAGTAAATGTAGTTTCATTTTATATTTATTTTTGTACTGAAATTATTTATATAGGTATTTTATTAGAAATACCTACATATTATTTTGAAACGTTTTTTGTTATAGTACAATTATTACAATTGTTTATAGTAATTCCTTGCAAGGCGCTTGAAGAATTGGAATTTAAAACAGTATTGTTGGAAGTAGAGGTTAGAATAAACAATTTTCAGTTGTTCATAGCAAATACATCATGACCTGTCATAAATGTCATTCTATAATTTTTGGTTTTTACTAATACATAACTAGGGTCGTAGGAAAAATAGTGTATGATATTCGTGTTAAAAGTGATTTTATTTCGTTCGTGGGGTTTGTGTTACTCGGCTTCGCCTCGTTTCACAAACTTCCCCACTCACTCATAAAATGTCACTTTTAACACTTATATCATAAATAACTATTATCTACCCTTGCTGTTAAAATGTTACTTTATCTACCCTTGCGGTTAAAGTGCTACTTTATCTACTATTTTAAGTAAATAAAAGCACAGTTTAACATCTGCTATAGAAAAAAGTAATAATTTATTATTTTCGTAAATAATTAATTGAAAAGATTGGCGTCAGAAATAGTCATGAAACTTATTTCCAAAATTCAAAAGTGAGTCCTGTCCACAACAGAGTCCGTGAGGTTACGCTTTATAGTCGCCCTCATTGGTATATATAGAGTGTTAGAAAAAAACCTAACTCGGAGTAGGCTATGAACAAAAAACGTATGTCAATTTAAAAGTATTTAATTAAATGTGAATTTGACACGAGATATAGTGAAAAATGTTATCTAAAGAAATTAGTGATTCGGTCGAGACGAGACGAGACAAGAAATTCATTGTCTCGTCCTGTCTCGTTTCAAATTCATAAAATTATGTCTCGTCTCGGCCGAGATTCTCGCTGAGATTTATCGACGGAAATTTAATATGTACATTTTGGTCCCATAAACTAATTATTAAATTTATGTAATTTTGTGTTAATAGTAATTTGAACAAAAAGATAAATATTATTTGACGTTTTATCTGTCAAAATTTGCTCACCTAAAACTTGTGTAAATTTTATTGTTATAATTTTATTAATTTAATATTTATCTAGCATTTTCTAATCTGTTATAAAACATTAAAAAGAAAATAACGCTAAAAATCTTAGCTAAAGCCTTGATTACACGATGAAGTTTTTATTATTTAAATTTGTAGAGACTTTTAAGAAAAAGTAGAGCATGTTCCAGTTTTTCTTTAAAAGTTTTTCGGTAAAAGTCTATTCATTTGTCTCTCTTGCACTCATGTCATTGTGCGAGAGAGAAAACTTTTCAAGTCACTTCAAAGAAAAACTTCATCGTATAATGCACGCTTAACAAATTCTGACAGATAAAATGTCATAAACTTTATTATCTTTTTGTGCAAAAATGCCGTAGTTAAATAAAGACAGATATCACTAAAAATATGTTAAATTTCACATGTTTGCAAATATCTCATGAAAAAAAAATAAAAAAAATAAAATAACAACCGAGAAATCTCGAAAGAGTTTTCGAAAATCGAGATCTCGGTAAATATATCTCGTCTCGTAAAATATTTTTCACATTTCTGTCTCGTCTCGTCGAGACGACAAATCTCGAGTACGAGACGAGACGAGAATCGAGAAATATCTCGTCTCGCCAGAATCACTAAAAGAAATCAAAGCTTTTCTTCTTGAATCCTTATTTTAGAAATAGAATTAAATTAGAAAACGGCGAATGGCAATATTATTCTTGAATCCTTATTTTAGAAATAGAAATAAACTAGAAAACGGTGAATGAAAATATTCTGTATTCTTCTTCATTATTTTTTCTCCTTAAAATTACATTTCACGATCCATTTTGACAAATTGACTTTTGAATTGAATAATCGCACATACGTTTCTGTGTTCATAGTCTACTCCAAATTAGGTTTATTTTTCTGAACACGCTGTATATGCACATATAAGCAGATTGACACACCCAGAAATGGGTAAAAAGCTGCCATGATATTCAAATAAAACAACAATCAAATTCTATGAAAATGTATCTCCTATAAATTCTATTTGAATTTCCCGCGCTTGCCGCTGTTGGTTAATTATTACACCGTTGCCACATCTTGCAGAGTTACCCGTATATGCAGTCATTCTGCGAAGGACACCGAATTGTACTTAGAGAAGTCTCCTTACGTACTCACTCACTCGTATAAATTGTATTATTTAACTTTCGCAACAAACAAAACTTTACCATGTTGCCAAGTTTAAATGCATTATTTACTTTTTACGACGTTTGTGTTTCCAACAAGTTCTCGAATTTATTTTTTCAGTTTATAGTCGAGTAGATGGGATAGTAAACTCTGGATTTGACAATCTGGGTTTGAATCACATCAAAAAACAATTTCTTACTGTCATAAGTCGTCAGTAACTTTTTTCTTTTGTCGACTTCTACGTGTATTCAAATTATTCTAGTTATACAATGTCGTTATCACAGAAATATAAGAACGAAAAAAAAAATGTGGCCTCACATTCAAATTACACACTCGCCTAACGTCTCGTGATTATCAATTTGACGTCACAAATTTCAAGGACGTTTCTAGAGCTGTAAAAATTCCAATTTTGTAACATTAAATTATATTAAAACTTTTTATTAAATATGTTTTATTATATTTTTCTACTATATGAAGATGGAAACTATAGAAAAAAATTATTATTTTACATTAATTCCGTATCACCGGAATACCCGATTCATAGATACAATTCGTAGATGGCCTTGAACGGACTTCTTTCAAAAATTTTACTGTATGCATGTTGCCCGATTTCAAAATTATAAGGGTAAAATAAATAAAACTCAATACAACTTATGGAAAATACTCTGTTTTACAAAAAATCAAATAATAATGGTTTATTCTAAAAAATATAAGTTTGTGGGATATATCTAAAATATACCGATAAAAAAATGATTTTCGTTCTCCACTGAATAAACAATAAAAATATGTAGGTAATTTTTTTTTGCCCTCCTGAAGTGTAATGGGAACTTTACAATTGTATACACAGCAAGTGTAACCTACATTTTACGCTTACTGTGTTGTAACTTGTCTAACTATGCGGTAAAATAATCAAAATACACTGGACGTTTATGGGCATTTAGAAAAGAAATCATCTTTACTATAATAAAGTTCATGTTAAAAAGTGCTACCTACATAAGTTATTTTTTTACTTTAACATTTCCTATATTTAAAATTAATTTATATAAACCAAAATCACGGCAGCGACATCTGTCATTATTATAGAAATCCGCCATTACCGACATAGTCACCGATCGATATACCTGTCAAATACGCGAGGCGAACATTGCTGAAATGTCAAATTTCGATATCTGCCTATTATTTATTACGAAGAAAACATGAGCAAATAAATATATTATCAGTCATGAACAACGTCAATTATTACAAATAAATTTTCGCTAGAAGAAGTACTCTAATGAATGTAAGTAAAATCAAATTTGGAAATTGACTTAACTCCAATATTTTAAACTAACCCTTTTCAGATGTATAACCTATCTCATTAAAAAAAGTGGTTTTCATTATCGTCGGCCAAAAAATTTGATACAATTCTCGTGCGTGAAGTATTTTACAGCGCTCCAGCTAATAAGGCACGAGCCCTTAAGCTGTCGCGCTGTAAAATACAACTTACACGCACTCGAATGTGAATAACTATATTTGAAATATTTTTCTTGACTACTGATAATTTAGATTCTATCAAAACTGTTTTCCATTTTTGTCTAGCAGTTTATGAGAATTTTGTCAAAATAAAAGCACATCTAGAGCCAGTTTCACAAACTGTAAGTTAAATACACAATATTGAATCGGGTTACTGACAGCAATGATTAATTTGTCGTTTGATAGTTCATTTTGTTTCAATTTTGTTTATTTAACTGACAGTTAATATTTTAACCAGAGATTGTAAAACTGGCCCTAAATGCTTTATTTAAACGAAGTCGTTTCTCTTATAGTTTCCGAGATTCAAATGGTGAATTTATTTGTAGGATTAAAAAATTCTGTACTTCTGTAGATCTTTATGGGGTCCCGTGGCCGCGTGCCTGAGTGTCTGGTCGCGAACCTGGGGGAACCGGGTTCGATCCCGACAGACGCCAAATATTTCCAATTTTAAATGGCACAAAAGTGACCCCTGTGGTGCACTCTCCACACCAGCTATAAGTGCCCGTGAGGTGACGCCTGGTAAGCGCCCACACGGTAAAATATATCGTCATCATTACCGATGTCTATATTAAATGTTTCATTGTATCAAATAAAATATGAATAATGATAATAATTTAGTATTTATAGAAAACAGTAATACTTTTTTATGATAAAATTAATGATGCTGTCAAAAAAAGTTGTTGACTTCTTTTGCACAGTCATTAAAAATGATATTTATTATTTTTCTTTATATTTCCTCTTATATAAATTTCATTAAATATGAATAAGAACAAGTGAGTGTTTAGTAAATATCTTTTTTTTTATTTTTAAGATGTTAAACATCCCTGGATAATCTTTATTAATGTTCATAATATTTTTAATGCTTTAATAAAAGCAAAAAAGGTTAACACTTCCAACTCGGTAAAATGAAATAAAAGCTGATCCTCTCCATTAATTTCTCTCGTATCTTATGTCGCTAGTGTAATGATTAATGTTATTTATCTTCTTTTGCTTAAATTCTTTTTCCTTATTTTATTTTATTTTAGTTTTTTCCATACCACAGACGTGAATGAAATATATTAATGACGCATTTACAATAAATTTTTATACATCAGGCTATCAGGCATAAGGAAATTATGTATCATATTTCCACATGAGACATGTGAGACATACTCTGTTATCTAGGTATACAGGTTAGTTAAAAGTATGGTGACGGCGATTTATTGTCGTTAATATTCATTTTAGGAAATTATGTTCAATACAAAAGTTTTTAAAGAAATTTTGATCTACATTTGAGAATACTTGAATTTTTTTTTTCTTCAATTGTTTTTGAGTTACGCTTGTCCGCGTCATTTTTTTAAATGGGAACCTATTAATTTTATTCTACCATTTAACAGTATGTTTATTTTTTTGTTTTTCAATTTATTTTAATAACATTTTTACAAGGAAAAACACCGGTTCAAGTATTTACGAATAGTAGGTTCATCTAAGATAGACAAAATTATTTCCAAAAAAGTTGTCGGTCACAATCTTACCATTAAAAACAAATTAATAACTAAGTAAATTACATCGCTCGAGTTTGTTTATCGCTTCGCTTTTGTCTATCTTAGGTGTACCTACTGTTCGTAAATACTTGAACCAGTGTTTTTCCTTGTAAAAATATTATTAAAATAAGTTGAAAAAAAAAAAACAAAAATACTGTTGTAAAGAGAAAAAATCTGTTCTGGCCAGCACAAGACCTTCCGTCAATTCGATGTATTTTGTACAAATCCTATACCAAAGGTCCTTGGAACAGATTCTATATCATATCTTTTAAAATCAAACACGAACACATACTATTTCTATTCTATAAATCCAATAAAATTATAACATAAACATACACTAAGTAAAATGCACTTGACACTTCTTCTTATTCTTCAGCTTCCCCTATTTTATTAGAGGTAGCTGTTTCCTCTTTTCTTCCACTCATTCCTGTCCAACACATCTTCTTGCCACAGGCATTCCTTTCAGTCTTCTGCGATACAGTCCTTCCATCTTCTCTTTGGCCTTTCTCTGCGTGTCACTTGCGAGTAACACTATGACATACCAATTTTGTGATCCTACACTTTCCATATTTGGTTTTGCACTTGCAACTGACATCTGTCAATTAGAATTTTTTAATATATTAGCAGTTTCCATGATAAATAGCAAAGCTGACTAATTTTTGAAAATTAATTTCTTTATAATGCTTTAAATCTACATCTATTGAATATGAAGGAAAATGTATAATCAAACTGTATAGAGAAGAATATTTTCTTTAATATGTATAATAACAAAATGTCAAAAAACAATATTTAACTGCGTTTTTTTAAGAAAAACTGTTAAAAACTTCAAATAAGGGTACTTCCGGTGGATCAATTATAACCAAAATCTAATCAACTCTTCATATGGATGTACAAAAGAGGAATACGAAAGAATTATAATTTTTGGAATTGTAGTATTGAGTTATCGTCGGAGAAAAATTTGTCACACACGGACACACACACACACATACACACACACACGGACACACACACACACACACACACACACACACACACACACACATGGACACACACACACACACACATACATACAGACATCATCTTAAAAATAGTAAATTCGTATTGTAGGGACCCTAAAACGTGCTTATTCATTAAAAACTTACCACCGAATTTTTTGACCAAAGACAATACCTTCCTTATTTAAAGGTGACGGAAGGTAAAAAAAAAACTGATGTGGCCAGCATATTACCTTCCGTCACCGACCCTATTATATATTCTTTCATATTGATAATCACATGAAATGTCAAACCAATAAATTTTAACCAAACTCTAATCAAAAGAATAGGAATACAAAAGAATTAATTGTTAGAATTGTAGTACTGAAGTTATCGTATTTTTGTCACTGTCACACAATCAACCACCCACCCACCCACACACTCACTCACACACACACACACACACACACACACACACACACACACACACACACACGCACACGCACACACACACACACACACGCACACACACACAAACTTATACAGACATCATCGTAAAATTAGCAAAATCGTATTCTAGGGGCACTAAAATTAACCATCGAAATTTTTGACCAAAAACAATACCTTCCTTACCCAAAGGTGACGGAAGGTAAAAATAGAGGAAGACATCATTCATGTTTCATTCTAATTTAAAAAAAAAAAACAAAATCTTGCTTTTAAAAATACATTTCATGGTTGTTTTACACAATAAAACACCGGAAAAGCGGAAATGCATTTGCAAATTGGTCCCGGAAACGGAAGCTTGCGTGCATTTGGTATCCCCTTGTGAATAAAAGAATTCTTGTTTTTTTCCTAAATGTTCTTAGTCAAATAGCAGGACTTTGTTCACAAATCAAGTTGCTGTGAATTGCCGAGAAAATGTAGGAGTTTACAATAACATTAATGCAATCGCCCCTACACAAAACTGTAAGTTGTAGCGGTGATGCGATAGCAGAGTGCTTTCTATTCACCACAAGTACAAAAGGCCGGAAAACCATGCGAGGAGATTACTATTCATTACTTAGTTTGTTACAGTACGTTCCGCGGGAACCAGAGTTTTGCTATTCTGTTGGTATACCTGTTTCTGTTTCTAAAGCCGAGAAAATGGATACGGATTTTTGTGAATACAATTGTTATTTATGAGGCAAGTGCTGAAAGGGTAGTTTTATTTTATGAGTTGGAAAATGCGGAACGAGGCAATAAGCTATTTCAACGTGTTTTGTGCTTATCATTTACAGCCCGATTCACAAAAAAGTTTAAGCTAATCCTCATTTTTGGATTAGTGAATTCTATTCTATTCCGGTATTTAAAATTTAATTTTCATGATATTATTAATAAAGGTAGATTCTAGGAATAGATTAGACTATATTTTAAAATAAACTGTCAAAATTAAAGTAGAATTCGCTAATCCAAAAATGAGGATTAGCTTAAACTTTTTTGTGAATCTGGCTGTTAATGTTTATGTTTTGCACTTTCGGAAATTTATTAACAACTAGCTGACCCGCCCCGGCTTCGCACGGGTAAAGCTAGAATAACGATTAGCTACACGTGTACCAGTAATTTTTCACATTTCCTTCGGTTACATGCGCTGCGTAGGGAGACGGCAACCTGCCTCGCATCGTACATGTAATAGGCTTTTATTTTCGCGACAAAAGGTAGCCTTTTTCCTTCTCCGAGCCCCAATCTATCTCTATATCAAAATTCATCAAAAATGGTTCAGCGGTTTAGGCGTGAAAACGTAACAGACAGACAGACAGACAGACAGACAGACAGACAAACAGAGTTACTTTCGCATTTATTATATTAGTATGGATTTTAAATTAAAGGTTAGGTTAGGTTAGAATGTTTGAGAACAAGAAAATCAGGTAGACCTTGGAAAACAAAATCTGCGCTATCATTTTAAACATTTATCAGTCATTTGAAATAAAGTTGCAAAAGATAATTTAGTTAGTGTTAGTACTTAATTAATTTTTTAGAGTATCATTGTGAGTAAAAATATTGAATATACCATTATTTTAAGTTAACCTAAAATTGAAGGTAAAGTTTTTGTGTAATTAGTTTGATAGCTTTGGTAGTTTTTAAGTTAAATTAGGGCTAAAATCTAGGATACCTAACCCCTAAAGAATTTTATTTTGACTGTTGTATATAGTTGCAAAACCCTTAAAAACACTAAATAAAAAAATCTGTTGTGGCCAGCACAAGACCTCTCGCCATTTCCATATAAGGCTATAATATAAGTATTGTATTGTACTTCTCTATCGAACTATCGATTTATAACAAAAAATTACAGAACTTTAACCAAATATTGTTTTTTATTATATTTAACATGTCTTCTGCACACATATAATTCTAATTATATCTATTTTTCATTGTATGAGGAAGTTCCTATATGTCTTCCAATTCATTAACCAGATTGGCGGTATTTCTGATGGATATATGCATTTTATCTATAATTTCAAATATTTCATTAATAAAATAATAAGAAAGATTAAATAAACTTCCCAGAAAAAGCTATCAGAAAGCCACTAAAACTGTCGATTTTTAACACTGACATATGTCATTTTCAAACTATGTTATAAACATTGGAATTTGTCAAGTCGTTTCCTTAGTGCCTTAGCCTCTGCGATTAGAATCTGCTATATATTATAGTGTCTTTATCTCTAAATCTATACAAGATATAATATAAATTTTAAGTGGTTCTTCAATATTTAATAAAAAAAATCCCAAAAAATTATATTTAGAAGAATTTTTCTAAGAAACTACGACTTTCGGTTGTTCAATTGTTACCAAAACCTTTTCAGCTCTTCCCAGGAATGTCAGATTGAAGAAACTGCAGTTAAATAATTTTTAAGTCTTATAGTTTTTGAGGAATCGTCCCTCCAACATCCATACATACACACACACACACACACACACACATAGACATCATTTGAAAAATGTTATAATCGGATTCTAGGAACCTTAAATCGTGCTTATTCAATAAAATCTGGATATGCGAATTTTAGCATGAATCCAATACCTCTCTTAGCGAGAGGTAAAAATAGTGAAGTATATTATTGTTGAAGATTGAATTTGAATAGATTTACGTAGAACATATTTAAAATAAAATTGAAATAAATATGAATCATATGTCTTATAATACTAATTCTAGCATGACTAACACATACATTTTTAAATCTCGCTCGTGTATGTGAATGATAAATATCAATATATGCTTTTCTACTGAAAACTTGCTACATTACATATGCTTTCAATAAATCTGATTTATCAAATAGACAACAATAACAACGCAATATTTTACTCTGCATCTAATAAAATATTCATACAATAATTTATATAGGTATTTACGTGCATCTTTTCCTTATACATTATATTATAAAAATAAACAAAACTATTACATTATTCATAATCTATTTAACATCACAATAAAGAAAACTCCATAATATCTTAACAAAGGCCTTGTAGAATCGATTCTAAGATCATCAGAAATTGATTAGATAAACCAACAATAAATATTTACTTCGAAAATTGAAGTTGATAGAAATATCGAATCATTATAGACAGCTCTGGGAAGTCATTTATATAGCTATTAACATTAGAAACTTAATTTACGAGAGAATTACGGAATAATTTAAAGATGAATAATTCTCTTCTGTTAATTTCGTAAGTAATACCACGAGATGATAATGTTAAACGTACTTAATTCCGATATCTAAGAGTTTGCTGTAAAATACCTGGGAAATTTGCATGTCAATGGAAGGGTATGTATTGT
The DNA here is from genome assembly GCA_943142095.1 of Ophonus ardosiacus. Taxonomy (NCBI): domain Eukaryota; kingdom Metazoa; phylum Arthropoda; class Insecta; order Coleoptera; family Carabidae; genus Ophonus; species Ophonus ardosiacus. The sequence goes on along the minus strand of OW964823.1, from coordinate 7,470,094 downwards.
ACGCTGTTTATTTTAATTAAAATTCTTGTCTTCCGATATTAAATTATCGATTAACGCGCAAGTACTTCATTAAAATTTATATTTGATGATGTAGCGACAATAATCAAATTTTGCTTAACTTACGAAAGCTAAATTGCTAAAATGATTAACAATAAATCTTTTACAGCCCGATTCACAAAAAGGTTTAAGCTAATCCTCATTTTTGGATTAGTGAATTCTATTCTATTCCGGTATTTAAAATTTAATTTTAATGATGTTTTCAATAAAGGTAGATACTAGGAATAGATTAGACTATATTTTAAGTTATAAACTATTAAAATTAGAGTAGAATTTGCTAATCCCAAAAATGAGGAGTAGCTTAAACCTTTTTGTTAATCGGGCTGTTAATGAATACAGAAAATATTATTAACAACAAAATTAAAAATCTTTCAGAACTAATAATGTTAAAAAAAAAAAATTTAAAGTTCTGTGTATATTTATGCAAATCAACGTATGCGTCGTTTTATAAAAAAATATTACAGAACTTTACCCAAATATTGTTTTTTATTGTATTTAACATGCCTTCTGCACACATATAATTCTAGTTATATCTATTTTTCCTTGTATGAGGAAGTTTTTAAATGTCAGAGATTCTTCCAATTCATTAACCAGATTGGCGGTATTTCTGATGGATATATGCATTTTACCACAATTTTACCTATAATTTCAAATATTTAATTAATAAAACAATGAGAAAAATTAAATATATATCTATCAGAATGTCACTAAAACTGTTGATATTTGACAATGACATGTGTCATTTACAAACTATGTTATAAACATTGGAATTTGTCAACTGGTTTCCTTAGTGCCTTAGCCACTGCGATTATTTTACTTTATAAATTATAGTGTCTTTATCTCTAAATCTATACAAGATATAATAAAAATTTTAAGTGTATTAGATGGAGAATTTTATGTTCTTCAATATTTAATAAAAAAAAAAACTCCCAAAAAATTATATTTAGAAGAATTTTTCTAAGAAACTACTACTTCCGGTTGTTCACTTGTTACCAAAACCTTTTCAGCTCTTCCCAGGAATGTCAGATTGAGGAAACTGCAGTTAAATAATTTTTAAGTCTTATAGTTTTTGAGGAATCGTGTCTACAACATCCAGACATACATACACACACACACACACACACACACACACACACACACACACACACACACACACACACAGACATCATTTTAAAAATGTTATAATCGGATCTAGGGACCTTAAATAAGGATTCAAGAAGAAAAGTTTTTATTTCTTTCAATAACAGTTTTTGACAATATCTAGTCTTTGACATTTAATTAAAGTTAAATAATGCGACATTGGCTTAACATTTTTTATTTGTTTCAGGTTAGTTTTTCAACCACACATTCGTTAAAATTCGTGGTAAGTTTTAATATTTTATTTAAACATTAATAATAACTTCACTTCAAAGAAAATGTTTATTACCTTATGTATTATTTTTAGTTCATCTACGAATAGAACGATAATTCCTATTTACCTACCTCGATGCGGTTAAATAAATATATTAAATAATATATTTTTAGCTAAAATGCTTTTCTGGTTTCGTTCACCAATGACATTTTAAATGGAAATTTTTACGGGCTTCAAATTAAAATTCACTGAAAGAAAGAAATTAAATTTTAAACAATTTTCAAAAAGAATTCATTTGTATTAATACCTATATCTTCTTTCATTCATTTGAAAGAAATATGTTTCTTTGATGTTATTTCTTTTTATTTACATTCAACTATGGTTCAAATAAAGTCAAGATGAAAGTTTTATATTTTATATGAGATGAAATACTTCTTTTCATATTGTATTTCGTATTGCAATCAGTTACTATGAAGAGAATATTGAAGGTCCGTAATCAGTTTCATTTTCAATTTATATTCTTTAACTTAATACGTATTTGAAAAGTAAAAAATACCCACATTTTTTTTACTATTATTGATTTGTTCAGAAACCAATAAAAACTAGTAGATCTTGTTAGGTTCTTTTATTATAACGGTTTTTCGTATTTTGGCCTCCTAATAATACAGTTATTACATTGAATCTAACATGATTTTAGTTAGCTTTGAAATATTGACAAATGATTATTAATTCTAATTTCAGATAAAAAAGTGTTAATTGATTTTCGCCGTTTTTTTTTTCTGAAATTAGAATTAATAATCATTTGTCAATATTTCAAAGCGTAAAACATGCGTTTTAATTCAAGCAAAAATTTTTCTTCCCTTGCCATTTTTTTTGTAAAATCAAAAATAAAAATTTTTATCCTCTTGTAAACTCAATCCGGGGACATACTGTATATATATATTACTGGCGGTATACAAATTTATTCATTCTCACTATCTGTATTCATATTTTTAATTCAATTAACTTAGATAACTTACACAGATTCATAATTTTGATATTTTGACATTGGAAAAACAATTATAACATAAGAACATTGTTCTGCGCCAAAGCATAGTCGTTAATATTGCAATTTTGAGTAATGGATGATTGTGATTGGTCCTTCCATGTCATTATTCACGGCCCGTGAGTAATATGTTGTATTGTTCAACAAAAAAAGATACATAATGAAGGTATTACTTTATGATGTGGAAAAATATTATTATTATTACTTTTGTCCACATGTGTAAATTTAATCATGAATATAATGACAAATAATGAACTTTTTATTAAATATAATTTGTGAAACAGAATTTTCCTGGCATATTATTTTATTTACACATAATTTTTTTTCTTATGTTAAATAAATATGTAATATGCAAATAAAAAAGTTTTCATACTTTTGCCCGTACCTACTGTATAATTTTATAAATTGATAAAAAATCATAATTTACCGGATGTAACGGAGGTAGATGTCCCTGGGGATATTTAGAAATACAACAGTTAATATGCAGTAAATTAAATATGAAAACAATCTGCCATCTAACAGTTATGATTGCGATAGACAGGGTAAGGGGAATTTTGTAAAAACATGTTTAACAACATTGATGTCAGGGATTTTTTCTTTGAAAATTATTAAAATAATGTCAAGTTTAATATAAATTGCAGAAATATAAAGACCGTATAAATCTTAGAATCAGATGACAACTCATCTATGACCGCCATCTTTCCATTTTTATGAAAGACATATTTAAAAAATTTGTTGCAAACGCCAGCAGAGATAAAACAAAATTAAAACTATTTTATATTGTTTTTTTTTGTGACAATTTTCAAACATATCTATCTTGTTTAAAATAAACCTAAAAGTTACATATGTGATAAAAATAAAATAAATATGTTGCCTATATTCTTGGATCAACGACAGCTTTCAATAATGTTGCAGTAATCTGGACGAAATTACAGTATTGACTTAAATTTGGCATTTAATTTAATAAAAAAATCTGTTGTGGCCAGCATAAGATCTCTCGCCATTTCCATATTAGGCTATATAAATATTGTATTGCACTTCGCTTTCGAACCGCCGTTTTATAACAAAAAATTACAGAACTTTACTCAAATATTGTTTTTTATTGTATTTAACATGTCTTCTGCACACATAATTCTAATTATATCTATTTTTCATTGTATGAGGAAGTTTCTAAATGTAAGAGATTCTTCCAATTCATTAACCAGATTGGCGGTATTTGTGATGGATATATGCATTTTACCACAATTTTACCTATAATTTCAAATATTCAATTAATAAAAATAAGGAAGATTAAATATACTTCCCAGAAAAAGCTATCAGAATGTCACTAAAACTGTTGATATTTGACAATGACATGTGCCATTTACAAACTATATTATAAACATTGGAATTTGTCAACTGGTTTCCTTAGCGCCTTAGCCTCTGCGATTAGTTTACTCTATAAATTATAGTATCTTTATCTCTAAATCTATGCAAGATATAATAAATATTTTAAGTGTATTAGATGTAGAATTTTATGTTCAATATTTAATAAAAAAAATAGAAGAATTTTTCTAAGAAACTACTACTTCCGGTTGTTCAATTGTTACCAAAACCTTTTCAGCTCTTCCCTGGAATGTAAGATTGAAGAAACTGCAGTTAAATAATTTTTAAGTCTTATAGTTTTTGAGGAATCGTGTCTACAACATCCAGACATACACACACATACGCACATCCACACACACACACACACACACACACACACACACACACAGATCTCATTTTAAAAATGTTATAATCGGATTCTGGGGACCTTAAATCGTGCTTATTCAATAAAATCTGCATATGCGAATTTTAGCATGAATCCAATACCTTTCTTAGCGAGAGGTAAAATGTTTTTAAATACCTACTTCATCAGAGCAGATACGTCTGTAAATTTTTGCTATGTAATTTTTTATTGTCACACTGGAAGTATTGAAATGATGACATACGAGAATTCCCATCCTTATTTAAATATAAATTAACACAAAATTTCGATGCTTGTTTTGCATTAGAACCAGCAGTACAAAAACCAAAACTGTATGACGAATTTAAATTAAAATTTCGCATTTGCTTATATCAGAAAAATTGTGTAGGTGTGAATTTTTGAATAATTAATAACTGTGAAGAATCTTTTGTTACAATAACTTGTGTAGGTATTGAATTAAATTTTTATTAACTATGTAGCCTATTCAGAGAAACACAGTAATAAAGGTTGTTACGGATGTAAAGACTATTATCATAAAGACATTTGTAACAATCTTTATGAATTTGTAAATTCAGAACCTACGACGGTATTATTTACAATCTTTATAAAATAATACTTGTGAATGAACCAGATTATTTGACAATAGCTAACTTCATTATGCATATATGAACTTAACCTAACCTTATATGTCAACGTTTTATTCTTTTAATAATTGTGTTGCCAATTATATTTAAAATGCAAACATTCTGCCAAAACAACTAAAGAAGAATATTACATTTGTGTCATATTTGAAAACTTCTAAATTATTTAGAACGGGTATGTTAATTCCTACCACTGATCTCAACGTGACTGAAAAGTTATAGAAAGATTTTTTTATTTTGATTGAAGAAAAAGCACACATTAGCACCAGAATAAATAACAAGGTTTTCACGAATACCTACCACAGAATATAATATTTTCAAAGATATATGTATTTACGTCAAAAGTAACTTTCGTCCACGACGGTTTTTATCGTTCTTATCATTATTTAAGTCGAAGCAGGATCCATGAGAATAATCAACTGTATCCTGCTAATATTTAGCAGAAAGGCCATTATTAATAATATTTGATTGATGTAATAATCTGTCACATGTCAAATATTAGAAATAACAACGTGATGAGTATTCCCTGAACGTGATAACAACCATAAATACATAGTTTTAGCAGTCGTTATGATAAAGACTGTCAAAACACGTAACAATTGTTGACGGTAACCACTTTCCGTACTGAGAATACCAAATTTGATTTTAACAAACTTTACAGTACATAACAACCATAAAGACCATGACGACAACACAAATATTGAGTTCTGAATAGACCCCTATATCTGGTGGATAGGAATCATCTAAATAGGAATGAAAAAGGTTCCATGTAATTTTGAGGTGAAGAAAGCATTTTGCAATTTCAGCAAAATATGATTAAATTCTGTAAATTTTATAGAATTGAAGCTTATAGTTCAGCAACACAATTTCATTTTGAAAAATCAGGATTAGCGTTGGCTGTGCTTTTAATCGAATTCGCGTTATGAATATGCATTCATTTGATTTGTGCGCGACGCTGGTGCTGGTATGGCTTGAATTATTTCCGTCGAACGCTCAGTCGTATTTGCATACTCTCGCCGTCTAACTGTACTAGGCGTCCTATTCGATTCGACAATCTTCCAAATTCCCCCTTTCCATCTTTATTAGGTTTCTGTTTCAATTTTCTATCCTTCATTTGATTCGAGGCGAAATATTTCATTTGGATAGAATATAAATTGTTTTCTCACTGAAACAAATTCAATTTAGTTAATTTGTAAGAGAGGGTAACTTGTATAAATATTCGTAATTGTTAAGAGAATTTGGCCACCACTTGGCTCATTATCTGTCGAATCAGTTATTCGAAGATATATTTTAAATATTGGAAGAATATTTATGATATTTGTATTTACTAAGAAATAACTTTTCTTATGCCCAGTTGCACCGACAAGGCTTAAATTTTAAGCGACCTTTAAATTTTGATGAAATATTGAAGTTAATGACTACTTTATTGTACGAGTAGTTTTATTTAAGTGCAATAATGGTTCTATAATGGCATGGAATTGTTTTGGTAAAAATAAAATGGATAACCTAAAAAAAAAAAATCTGTTGTGGCCAGCACAATACCTCTCGCAATTTCCATATTAGGCTATATAAGTATTGTATTGCACTTCGCTTCCGAACCGTCGTTTTTTAACAAAATATTACAGAACTTTACCCAAATATTGTTTTTTATTGTATTTAACATGTCTTCTGCACACATATAATTCTAATTACATCTATTTTTCATTGTATGAGGAAGTTTCTAAAAGTCAGAGATTCTTCCAATTCATTAACGAAATTGGCGGTATTTCAGATGGATATATGCATTTTACCACAATTTTACCTATAATTTCAAATATTTAATTAATAAAACAATAAGAAAGATTAAATATACTTCCCAGAAAAAGCTATCAGAATGTCACTAAAACTGTTGATGTTTGACACTGACATGTGTCATTTACAAACTATGTTATAAACATTGGAATTTGTCAACTGGTTTCCTTAGTGCCTTAGCCTCTGCGATTAGTTTACTCTATAAATTATAGAGTCTTTATCTCTAAATCTATACAAGATGTAATAAAAATTACAAGTGTATTAGATGGAGAATTGTATGTTCTTCAATATTTAATAAAAAAAACTCCCAAAAATTATATTTAGAAGAATTTTTCTAAGAAATTACTACTTCCGGTTGTTCAATTGTTACCAAAACCTTTTCAGCTCTTCCCAGGAATGTCATTGAGGAAACTGCAGTTAAATATTTTTTAATTCTTATAGTTTTTGAGGAATCGTCCCTCCAACATTCATACACACACACACACACACACACACACACACACACACACACACACACACACACAGAGAGAGAGAGACATTTTAAAAATGTTATAATCGGATTCTAGGGACCTTAAATCGTGCTTATTCAATAAAAATTCTTGTTATAATAATGTCGATGTAAATGTTTAAATATCAAGTTTAAAATATAATAAAACGTGGTACTCCACTTTGTTTTTATTATGGAGTATATGGATTATTAAGGCCTTTCTTCGAATATATAAAAGATTTTTTAGTTAACCTAATTTTGTATAGTTTTTATTCATTAAATATTTATTTAAATAAAATAAGTACCTACCTAACTTTTATAAATGTAATTCACTGAAATAATTATACGATTTTTTTTCAATATATACTTCTTGGCATTGGCACTCATTACTTTAGTTTATTTTGCTCGCTAACTTTTCTGTTTTCAATTTTTAATGAGTTGAGCTACTTAATTTAATGACAAGGGAAGGTAGAATAGAAATTTTGCAGTGCGATGCGTAAACATTACTGAGGTGTATAATATATTTTGCAGCGTTTTGTATTCTCGGAAAAGTAACCCTCAGGGTACTCCGTGAACGTAGCATTAGTGCGACGCTTGTTAGAAGCAGGAATCTACTTTTATATACCTCCCTGTGTGGTAACACGGGAATATAGAAAGCAGGAACGGAATTTAGTTGCAGTATGTATGTATGTATGTGGAAAATTTTGTAGCTGAATTACGATTAGTTTAGCTCATACAGAGTCTGGCAGAATGGGGTCATTTCACATTTTCTGATTTATTTTTTTCTTGAAAAAATGGGCCAAATTAAACATGTATGTGTATGTTTTACATCTTACAAGTCTTTAGAATCGGAGATATGATTTTTTAAAAGTTGCGTTTAATTTCAAATATTTCAACGGCTGACGACACATATTCACGGATATGACAGTCGAGCTCTACCGGTTTAATTTACAACTATGATTATTTGGTTTGGTATTTATTTAAATAAATGGTTTATTTACATACCTTATACTGTACTAGTACTTTTAAAGAAGTAGAAAGTAATAATAATCTTCTCTCTTGTATATTTTGCTGTCAGCTGTCACACTTTTAGGTTAGGTTACTGTTTCATATTGTGAAGCGTGTGTGTGTGAGAGAGAATTGTCTTTGTGTGAGTATGAATTTGTGTCGTCACAAATTTAGTCCGTGTTTAAAAGAGTGAAAGTTTATTAGCAAATTTATGAATGAAAAGTCTCATATTTCAAATTATTTTCTATTGTTATATTTATTAAATGAGATGGATTTCATGATTTTATAAAAAAAAATGACAATTATTTTTTTTTGAAATGACCCCATTCACAAAGAAATTGAATTTGTATTCAAACATTAAATACGAGGTTCGGTGTTTGATCATTGTTTCTCATTTTTTGTAATTATTAATTTTATTTATACAATTTTGGTTGTTAGAAACAGCTAATTTATGTTTTATGGTACTTCAGAAAATTGGGAAGTATGTTGATAGCGCTGCGCTACAATGGGCCCATAAACCAATTTTTTAGATTTTGCGTTCACAATGAAGTCATTACGCATTTTTTTGTTTTAGAAGGTTGGTACTAGATGATATTTCCTTAACCCTTTTTTACGTATTTATTATTAAATGATTATTTAATTAAAAAATAATTAATTTTTATTTATAAATATTTCTAAATTTGTGTAGTTTAATATACAGTTAAAGAAATTAATGTAATAAAATTTCAAAATTATTTAATCTAACTTATTATTGCAACACCACGCCACAGAATAGATATTCATACAGAAGCGATAGTCAGAGAGAGAAACGAAAATTAGAGAGAGAAAGAGTATGCCAACAAATTTAAAGGGCTAATCGGATAAAATCGGATTGTTTCGGCATATCTTCGTATCTTACGATTCTTTGTTCTTTTCATTATCTCGACGAGAACATTTTCTGTTGGGGTCAATAATAAAAATATATTGAGAAACACAAATTGATTTCTAATAAGAACAAATATGTTATTTTTTCAACTCATGCTAGGAAAAATCGTTATCATAAAGAAAATCATTATATTTCACATATTCTGGAGGAACTGTTGTCTCAGCTTGTCACGCCCTTGTATTTTAGGGTTATGTCTAATTCAAGCAAACCAAACACGTCTCACTTTTGACATGTCATTTTGTGAACCGTTTGTGAATTTTAGAAGTGGTGTTAGTTTTTAATAAAATGGAAAAAACGAATAAGGTAGAATCGGGAGGACTTGTTTGTTCATATAAATACTATATAAGGAGATTTAAAAAATGGAGAAAGCGAAATGTAAGTTTTTTTCGTTTCCGAAAGATTCATAAATATAAGCAATGCAAAACGACTTCCATATCATGCAAAATGTATATTCATGCTAACTTTCAATCCACATATTATGGAAACTATTAAAGCTTCATACCGTACACTGGGTTTCATTTTTCGAAATTGTAAAAGCTTTAAAAACCAATCTACTGTAATAACACTGTACTACTGCTTTGTAAGATCCAAATTAGAATATGGCTCACTAATTTGGTATCCTTTTTATAACAAACCTATTATTGCCATAGAATCAGTACAACGACGCTTTTTAAAATATCTTTCATTTAAAAATGATGGACTATATCCAAACAGAGGAGTAGATGAAACATACTTATTACAAAAATTTAACTTCCAATCACTTGAAACTAGAAGGGAAAATCAATCTGTTATGTTCCTGGCGAAGATATTGCAATATAAAATTGACTGCTCAGAATTATTAGCATATGTAAACATAATTGTACCACGTATTGCTTCGAGAAACAACAATGATTTTTACTGTCCTTTCACAAGAACTAACGTAATGTTAAAATCACCTGTTTATACAATGTGCAAAAATGCAAACAATATTTCAAGAGAAATAGATGTATATTCTGTATCACTTTAATACTTCTTTATTGCTTAAAATTGGTACCTTTTTCCAAAATGTCAAATTATTTTCTATGTACTATTATTTCTTGTATGTATTTATATAATATTTTCAATATTTGTTAATTATAAAATGCGTCTAATATATTTGTCAATGTTTTGTCCTATTAATGGTTATACTGTTGGGCAAATAAATATTATTATTATTATTATTATTATTATTATTATTCACTTAATAAAAATAGGTGTAAAATGTGGTTCAAGACCTGAGGAAGAGAAGATTTGATGAAGAAGGATATTTGGGACATATTCATTGAATCTGACGTTTGTGTTTCCCACGTCAAAGATATAGAAAATTCTGCATTGTATTGAATTTGTAAAATTCACGTATTTGTTCAATAAAAACATAATTATGTGTTTATTTTATGATTTCTTCTTAATTCTTCTTAAAATTAAAATTTTAGTACTTTTGTGTTCTAATTTTTCTTTACCAAATTTCGCGCGTAAATTTGCCAACAAATTTAAAGTTCAAGGTCATAAACATCAAATCGCAACAACAATGGTGTAGACAAGGAGTGTCGCTTCTGTATGTCTATTCTGTGACCACGCTGTATATGTATACTGTAGTATATTCTCTAATAAACCTTATACATTATTGTTATTAACAATTAAGCTCGCTTCCATATTCAATTACGCAACTCGGTTCACAAAATGAATAGTTAATAATAAATTTCGGAAACGTAAATTACCCACTATACCACCAAAACCAGCGCAGTATCACTGGCCAGTATCAGAGTAGGCTATGTTGGCAACATTGTGTTTCATGACCACAGCGTAATGTTTATTGTGGTAATTATATTTGCCATAGCGAAGCGGAATGTTAAAATCTCCTCCACACTTATATAACTCGCGGTTATGTATGTTTCTGTTTCTAAATTTTCCCGGTCTCTGTAATTGTTTCGACTCTGCTGACGCCTATTTCATGTTTATTGAAATCTGAATAAGTTCGTTATGAATTCTGTAGTCTACGCAGACGTGCTTTAAATACAGACTGGTTTGTTTTACTTTATTTTTATGGGAAAAGTCTTGTTCAACTTTTGTTTGTTTTGAAGAAACGAGAAAGAGGAATTTTAAGGCATCTAAGGCTTCCTGTTAGCTTCATAATATCAGCGGTTTGTTTATGGATTTCAGAAAATGAAGATGTTAATAATAAATACTATTTTTTAATTTTTACCTTCCGTCACCTTTAGGTAAGGAAGGTATTGTCTTTGGTCAAAAAAATCGTTGGTGAGTTTTTAATGAATAAGCACGTTTTAGGGCCCCTAGAATACGAATTTACTATTTTTAAGATGATTTCTGTATGTATGTGTGTGTCCGTGTGTGACAAATTTTTCTCCGACGATAACTCCAATACTACAATTCTAAAAATTATAATTCTTTCGTATTCCTCTTCTTTACATCCATATGAAGATCTGATTAGATTTTGGTTATAATTTATCCACCGGAAGTACACTTATTTGAAGTTTTTAACAGTTTTTCTTGAAAAAACGCAGTTAAATATTATTTTTCGACATTTTGTGATTATCAATATGAAAGAATATCTTATTCTCTATACGGTTTGATTATACAGTATACAAAAAATATTACAAACTAGAAATAGAAGTAAAGTTAAGTTTAGTACAATTATTTGATTGAATTGAATTGAATTTAATTTAATTAGCTCTGTATAAAACATTTTTGTAAATAGTTAAAGAATAAAAAAAAATATCAGTAAGATTTTCAATATTATTATAAAGTGTAAACATTTGTTGTAAAGGAGAATTCAAAAGCAGATTTGAGCGTGCAGGAAAGGGTTGGAAAGTTTGATTTTGTCTGGAATTGAAGGAAGGTACACGCATTGTAATTAAGGTTAATGTTGATGGATCATCTATTAAGTTATTTATTAGTTTATATAAGTGAATAAGTAGAGCATTGTTACGTCTATCAGATAATTTAGAGAAATTGAAATTTTGGAGTAAATATGCATACGATATATTGTAATCAGGGTAGATATTGTTGACTTTGAAATATAAATACCGTAGAAATTACGAGAGTTGCGAATTAATTTATCTACAAAAGCACCACATAATGTTTTTCGGGGCATAATATTTGAAAAACTGTTTTCCCATGTTAAACACTTTTCACAGTTTCTCGTGGATAGAAGGTTCTATTTTATGAGCAGATTAGGTATATATAATTTATATAAAGTGTAGCAGTTGCACAAAAAATTGTTTTTACTTTATAATAGCCTGAACAAAATTTCCCGTTCTCTTGGGATCATAATTTATTAGACTAGTTTTTATTTATCCCTGGTGTGTCTTCTCTATTATAAAACTCTTTAATTAATAAAAAATGAATTAATTTAGTTTTAATTCCCTACTTTTACAATAACAATCAACAAGCAAAAATTTACAATTTAAATCATTTTTGGTAAGTTTTGAATAATTAAGTTAGATATTCAATATTTATAAGTTGGACGAAGTTAAAATGTCAAAATGTAATTACATTTCGGGAGATAAGTCGTACAATAAACTTCTCTTGGTGTCGTCAGCGGATTGTGAGGGCTCAGAATTGGTGTGGGACCGCCAAAGTTTAATCGTTCAATTATTCCTCAGGCACTAGGCGAAATTGTGGGATTGTAGGTGATCAAAACAACTCTCCAAGAACAATTCTACAACAAAAGAAAGAAGGATGTTATTTTCTTCTATAATGGTAGATTACATCAAAATTGCTTAACTTGCGAGAGGTAAATTTGAAGGAATTATGCTCTACTATAAGTATTAGTGCAGAAATTCAGGAATTATTAAAAGAATTCTAAAAGTATTACTTCGTAAAAATAGTTTTTGCACATCCGGACGTAAAAGTCGGACAAATAGCATTGTTTTAAGGGCGAAATGACACTCATTTTCGCCCGAGGGCGAAAAAGTAGTCATTTTCGCCCTAGAACTTTTCGTGCTCAGAAGAAGTAACACTACTAATATTGTATGTATTACGGGCGAAATATATTTTGGCCCTAAGTGCATTTCGCCCTTAATATATAATAGTTAATTATGTATTAAGAGCGTAAGGAGGCTTTTATGGCTTGCGGCGGAATTTTGAGCCCGAGGCGTAAGCCGAGGGATAAAAACCCGTCAAAGGCCATAAAAGCAAGTTACGCTCGTGGTACATACAAAACTTTATGCACGGACGAAAATTTTCACATTGAGTGTTAGAAAAATTGTATCAAAAACAATTTATCCTTGTACATCCAGTATCTAGTGTTGCTATGAAAGCGGAGAACAACAGTTTATTGTTTGTTATCATTTGAGTTTTGTTTTATTCCATATAAATATCACAAAATTAATTTTCATTTTTTATTAAAGAATATAAAAAAAATCGATTTGCAATAATAACTTTTCATGTTGCCTGTTTAAATTGTTTATATTGTAGGTTATAATTTGGTTTGACGTTTCATTATAGCCCGGCGGGCTATAATGAGACCCGCGGGCTATAAAATGGCGTTTATGTCAAAGAAATTCGTGTATAATTGTCAAATTATGATACGTCCGTGCGAAATAGCTATTTTGCTTAATACCGCACGTCCGTAGTGAAAACTTAAATGTTTGACATTTGGATCGTATAGCAATACTATCTCCTGAGCATTTAACCAAATTTTAATTTTCGTGGAAGAAGGCTGGGAAACAACAATTTTATTTTAGAATTTGACCAAGAACCCCAAAAAGAGTTTTAAAACCGGTGATGAGTGCGCGATTTATTTCCGTTGTTATTTAAAAATCATTTTTAGAATTTCAAAAAATCAATTTAGCAAATTTAACAAATAAAATCTACAACAAAGGCAAATGCGAGTTTCTTTTTGACATATTGGGCTTCCAAAATTACAATGCGCCACTGGTGGCAGATTTCTGAACTGAGTGAAGTGCACATGTACAAAGGATGTTGATTTATTCAGGGATTGTATTTACTTGTATATGAATTTTAATACGCTTTATCTTCGGCTATTATTTTTTTATTCTTAGTAGGATATGAATTACTGCTAATATAACAGTTAAGTTTTTGATTTTTAAAAAATTAATGAACAAATTAGGAGGTTGCAATTTATAGGTTAAAGTTACGATGGAGTTTTCTCCGAAAATATTTACCACATAATATTATGTGGCCACTATTTATTACTTGCTGGCCTTCCACCATATTTCTAGATGATACACTACAATTCAGAAATCTACAAATGGTATCTAAATCTGAGCAAAAAAAATTGTTCATTATGAAAGAAAAACAATTAAATAAAAGTAAAGCTATGTAGATAGAAATTAATATATGTACAACTACGGCAATGAAATACAATGTAAATAAAGGAAATCAAATGTTTTTTTTTTATTAAAAAAACTAATATACTGTTAATTAAAATATGACTAAAATACTCTTAACCTACAAATACTTACTAAAATTAACCCTATTAACTAAAATATTATTAAAACTATCACTAAATTGTTACTACAAGAAATATCAAACTCAATTCTACCGAAATTAACAAAAAAAAACCATACTAAATCCGAAATTTCTTGATAATTTGGAAGCCCAATATTGTGATATTTTCCGGTCTTGAATTAATAGGCAATGACCCGAATTAATGACGTCACGTTCGGCTCTCCTCGAGTTAATCCGAATGATCTCGTCTTGTTCACTGCCCAGGAAAAAGTGTGCCAGGTGCGCTTAAAGAATTTTTCAATTCAAAAACAGTTTTCTTTTGTTTGTTATTTAACCTCATTAAAAATTCATTCTCCAAATATTATCCCACAAGGCCTAATTTGCAAACCGATTATTTCTCTTGAGATTTCTTAGCCACGGCACGAATGGGTTCGGCTTATGATTCCTGCGGGAACCCAGAGCATCCAGCCATCTAGACCACTTTAAACATCTGCAAAATGCTGTCAACAAAATCCAATTTGGAAATGTCAGGAGACGCCGCACCGCGATCGATAACAGCAAATTTCCAAATGAAATTGGAGCTGAATTGCTTTCTGAATTATATTGTTTGAATCTCCAGAGAATGCATATCGCTGTTGTTTTTTAAAAAGGTTATTTATCAATAAATATTGTGTGGAAGTACACATTTTTTAACCGTCCTGGAACAATATAAATTTATTCACTGTGAACCTGTTTCACATTTTTACCTCTCGCTAAGAGAGGTATTGGAATCATGCTAAAAATCGCATATCCAGATTTTAGTGGATAAGCACGTTTTAAGGTCCCTAGAATCCAATTATAACATTTTTACGATGATGTCCGTATGTATGTATGTGTCTCTCTCTCTCTCTCTCTCTCTCTCTCTCTCTCTCTCTCTGTGTGTGTGTGTGTGTGTGTGTGTGTGTGTGTATGTTGGTTGGAGCCACGATTTTTCAAATACTATAAGACTTACAAAATATTTAACTGCAGTTTCCTCAATCTTACATTCTTGGGATGAGTTGATTAGATTTTGATAATAATTGGACAACCGGAAGTAATAGTTTAAAAAGAAAAATCTTCTAAATATTAATTTTTGAAAATATGTAATATAAAATATTAAAGAATATAAAATTCTCTATCCTATACATTAAACATTTTCATTATGTCTTCCATAGATTTAGAGATAGACTGAATTATAAATATATAAAATAATCCATTCTACATATAATGAATCAATTAGCTTATGGAAACCAGTTAAAAAATTACTAAAGACCTTTTCTGGGAAGTACTTTTAATATCGCATATCCAGATTTTAGTGGATAAACGCGTTTTAAGGTCCCTAGAGTCCAATTATAACATTTTTACGATGATGTCCGTGTGTGTGTGTGTATGTTGGAGCCACGATTTCTCAAATACTATAAGACTTACAAAATATTTAACTGCAGTTTCCTCAATCTGACATTCCTGGGAAGAGTTGATTAGATTTTGGTAATAATTGGACAACCGGAAGTAATAGTTTAAAAAGAAAAATCTTCTAAATATTATTTTTTGAAAATATGTAATATAAAATATTAAAGAATATAAAATTCTCTATCCAATACATTAAACATTTTCATTATGTCTTCTATAGATTTAGAGATAGACTGAATTATAAATATATAAAATAATCCATTCTACATATAATGAATCAATTAGCCTATGGAAACCAGTTGAAAAATTACTAAAGACCTTTTCTGGGAAGTACTTTTAATATTTCTTATTGTAGCATTAATTAAATATTTAAAATTATAGTTAGATATAGAGTTCATACATTAGACACGTGGAAATGTAATAGAAATATAATATGCTGTTGTTATAACGAGGAAAAGACTCCTTAAACATCTAAAATTGGTATAAAAAGAAAGGGGATTCATTTATAAGCCAAAGTATGTAGTATCAGTGTCAACTAAATACGCGTTTACAATACATATAATTTATCATATACCCTTCAGAAATACCACTAATCTCGTCAATGAATTGGAAGAATCTCGAACAATTAGCAGAGTAGCAGGAAACTTGTTGATAGAATGAATTGAAAAATAAAGAACAAATGTAATTAGAAATTTTTGTGTGTACCAGAAATATTAAATACAATACTTATATAGCCTAATATGAAAATGGCGAGAGGTATTGTGCTGGCCACAACAGATTTTTTAAAAAGTATTTTTTATTTTAAATGAAAGTTTAAGCAATATTTTTCAAAGAAAGAAAAAATGTTATTTTCGTAAATAAAAATATCTGATGTGGCCAGTCCGTTCATTCGATGTATTTTGTATAAATCCCATACCAAAAGTTCCTTGGAAAAGATTGTATATATCCAATAAAATTGTAACACGAACATATACTATTTTCTATAAATTCCATACCGAAAGTTTCTTGGAAAAGATTCTATAAATCAAATAAAATTATAGCACGAACATGTACTACGTAAATTGCATTTGATATTAACATCTGTTAATTAGAATTATTTGAATATACCCTTACACTGTCTACTAACACTTAACACTTGAACTAATGAGTGAAGGTTGATAATGAATATATCTTATATTAGATGACGACTCGCTTTATACTAATTAACTTTTATTTACACATATTTACATTCTTAGTAAATTATTATTAACGATTACTAAACATAATTAAACAAACTGAATCCTAAAGATGCCATTGCATCTTTAGGCCTAAATACCTGCGTTACGCAGAACGCGAGCCAAAACTTTACTCCATGGTCTTAGTGAACGAACCTTTCACATACTGCCATAAAAACAAACGGTTATCATTTCAGCAGGGCATATCTGATGAGGGGTGCAGGGCTTATCCCAGCCTCCATGGCTAAATAACAACATTGCACGTAGCATGGTCAAAACAATAAATGTCTAAGCAGTTGATATCTATACAGTGTCCCACACTCTATCTTCAGTGTGGCAGCGATAGCCAATGTTATTCTTATGGAAGTTTTCTGTACCATGTTGCCAATTTTTCAATGTAATGTAATATTCATAAATTTTCATTGCTATACCAAAATTAGTTAACACTGTACAATTTAAGTTTTATGAGGGTCTCTTATTTACCCAAGGGCTTATTGTATGCACCCAATATTTGTCTAAATAGTTTTATATACAGGGCTATTTGTACCTGTAATTAGTAATAGTTCAATACAATATTTTAAAACCGCCCAGCATACTAAATGCATTAGAAATTAGAATTTTAAAATATTATAAATTCAAATTGGAGATTACAAAGAAAGAATAAAGACTTATGAACTATGTAAAATATATGCAGTATTTCTATCAAGCTTAAATATTAGTAAATTATCAAATAAGAAGATATAAATTAAATAAAAAATATGTATTATTAAACTGACCAGTGTGTTATTCAATTTCATTTTTTTCTTCACACCTATGCTATTTTACATCTATATTTTGTACTCGTATATGTATTAATTTTATATCTTTTCGTAGAATGGAAATATGTAACATAGGGAATTTATATTGTTGACGACGATTGGAAAATGTCCAATTAAGTACAAAAATGTTTTATATTATTTACTGTAAATTGACTAGAGTTTATATGTTAATTCATTTCATTTACCTACGCTTGTTATAATTTTATATCCTACTTACATTTTGTATTTGTATTATTTTATATTTTTTGTAAATTATTAAACTGAACAGTTCATTATTTAATTTTATTTTTTTTCTTTTCACCCACCTGTTTAGATACACTGAAAGCGCACCAGTCATAAATACATTCAATGAAGTACCCAGAATATTTCATCTCTTTTTGGGCATCTATTTTGCTCTTTCTATCTTGCAGATTTAGAGCAGGTAAATATGGCAACATGGTACTCCATAAGACCCTATACTGAACATAGTGTGGGACACTGTATAGACTAAACAGAGATATGAGAGAAAAATGATATTCATTTCTAAACAGAATATTGAGTTACAAAGATAACAAAGTTAAAATGTTAATATTGAAACTATAATTTAGAAGAGTTTGGAATAAAGTTCATTACTTGTTATTGCATCATGCTCACTTTGCTACATTACAAGAAAACCGAAAAAAATAGTTATTTTATTGCCACACCTCGTATAAGGGTAGGAAAATTACGGTCAATGTCAGTATACAAAAGTTTGGAGGTCGAACAACTCCATAAATTAAATTAAATCTTGTTCAATTTATTGTTTAATCTAAAATATATCAAATTTACAAAGAAAATAATCATCCTAAATTTAAAACACCCTCTTTTACTTCCTATTAAATCTTGTTTGAGTAACTGGTGATTTGGTATGGAGTGCGTAGCCTCCAGGCATCATGGATTGGGTTGTGATTCCGGGTGGAATCCGGTCGGTACAGGTCGGCTCCGGGAGGAGATTACTCTGTTCCGTGGCTGGCTGGCGGGCAACCGGAGCGCACGTGTGCATCTATAGAGGTTTATAGGGCATACAAGTTGAAGAGTAGATATTGTGGGATAAATAGATTATGAAGGGTGGTGATCTATATACAGTTCCGTCAAAAAAATATGGGTATGCCTGCTGATTTGTAAAAATTAATGTAATTTAATAAGGTTCTCCACCAAAGTAAATTGGTCATTTATATTAAAACTAGACCTTACAAATATATATATATATATATATATATATATATATATATATATATATATATATATATATATATAAAGAGAAGAGTAAGAAACAGTGACCCCTAATAAAATTGGAGAAAGCTGAAGAAGAAAGAAAGAATTGTCAAGTGTAATTTACATAGTGTATGTTCATGTTATAATTTTATTGGATATATAGAATATTTCAAAAGAACTTCTGGTATGGAATTTGTAAAAAATAGTATGTGTTCGTGTTATAATTTTATTGGACATATAGAATCTTTTCCAAGGAACTTTTTATAGCATTTATCCATTTTTATTTCAATATTTTTATTTCTAAAAATTCATACAGTTGTTCCAATACTCTACAAATGTGTATACACTTACGTAATATTCCCTTTACAATTAAATAATATTACTACCAAGTTTATATCTCTAACCATTTTTGAATTATTGCCCCAAAAGTCAATATACCCCACATTTAGATAAAAATTTCAAAATTTTCAAAAATCTAATATTTATCTATCTAGATACTTCTCTGATTCCAAATTTTGAAACCGCAGTTCGATATCTCGTTTCGTTCTCGAGATATTTAGATTCAAAGTTTTGCTCAAAACGACCCATTTTTGGGTAATAACCCAAAAACGGGTCGAGATATGAATTTGGCGACAATGCCATTCGATTCTACGGGCAAAATTACATAAGTACACCAATTTTCAGAATATTTGAACACGGCATACAATCTCTAAAGCAAAATAACTGAAAATGGCCAAAAATCGCAAAAATCTAAGGTGTACCCCTTACGATTTTTTCAGATTTTAGCCATTTTCAGGGATTTTCAAGCTTTTATTCATAAAAAATTAACCGGTTGGACAAAAATTATGAAAATTGCTATACTTATGTATTTTTGTCCGTAGAATCTAATGGTGATGTCTCCAAATTCATATCCACCCATTTTTGGGTTAATACCCAAAAATGGGCAGTTTTGAGCAAAACTTTGAATCTAAATATCTCAAGAACGAAACGAGATATCGACCTGCGGTTTCAAAATTTGGAATCAGCGCATTGAGAAGTATCTAGATACATAAAAATTAGATTTTTGAAAATTTTGAAGTTTTTATCTAAATGTGGGGTATATTGACTTTTGAGGCAATAATTCAAAAATGCGGGTAGAGATATAAACTTGGTAGTATTTATATAAACGCAAGATGTAAATTTTAAACATAAAGTAATATTATAATTTCATTATGTGGCAATGACAAATGCCAATAACAACAATCAACATAAAACGAAAACGCTTCTGTTCATTTCAAATGTAAGTAATAACAATAACTGTAATTCTGTTCGCAGAAACCAAAAATTTCCAATCAGTGTGAAACCGGTTTCAAACTACACACGCATACTGAAAAATTAGCAATTGGTTGCATATGCGAACAAACGTATTAATGACATATTCGTACCGTGCTCACCGCAGAGCACTCATTCCTGGTGTGGAGAGTGCACCACAGGGTTACTTTTATATCACTTAAAATTAAAAATAATTCTGGCGTCAGTCGTCATTGAAAATAAACAAAACAGAATATTATTTATGCAGTATCTCCTTTAAGAGTACATTTACATCTTTTCAGTAGCCGTAAATAAAAGTTCCAAACTTTATAATTTAATTCCAAGCTGGCAAAAATCACTGGAAACTTTGGTGTTGTTTATGGATGACTGTGTTACTGACGTCATACGAGTAGCTTGCGTGGGTGGCCATTGTGATGTCTTGCACGTCTCTTATGACATTTAGACAGGCCCGAGTTCAAATAATTTATGATAGTGTCTTCCAAAGTGAACATTTTCATGGAAAAGATGAAATTATAAAGAAAATATTGCTACAAGAAATGGTGGTGGTGGATATACAAAACGCTAACTTAGCAAGATATTTTATTCACAATCAGTAATATGTTGGGGAGAGATTAATTGTTTAATTCAATTACCAGCTAGCTGAAATTTTAGCTTCCGTCACCTTTAGTTGAGGAAGGTATTATCTTTGGTGAAAAAATTCGGTGGTGAGTTTTTAATGAATAAGCACGTTTTAGGGTCCCTAAAATACGATATTACTTATTTTATGATGATGTCTGTATGTGTGTGTCTTTGCGTCTGTGTCCGGTGTTGCACTTTTAATATCTAAATCCTAAATTTATATGCTCTAAATAATGCCCATTATGTACGATTTTAGAAATTAGATTTTAGGGTTTTGCAGGAGCATACTATTCGCGCACTAATTAAACAAATCATGTCCGTTGCTATAATTTGTGCGAAATGTTAAATTTACTGTCAAAGAATAGCTTCTTAGCTTCTATTTATTAATTAACAACTTCAACAATAAAATAAAAAATCTGATGTGGGCAGCACATGACCTCCCGCCAATTCCATGTTTAAAATAGCAGTGAGCTTTACGTAAATTACCACTTCCGGTTGATCGGTTATAAATAAAATCTAATTTGTTGTCCAATAAATAGAAGAGTCTGTAATACGAAATTTAGGATTATGTTTTATTGTTTTTCTTCAAAAATCTGTTAGAACTCCAAATTAAGTACCACATCCTATTTATTATATATGGTTAATCTGATATGTTGTTTCAAATTATATATGAGTTTTAAATACCAAATTTGAGAAGTCTTGAATCATATTTTAATAGACTTTAAGGAAAAATCGTCACACACACATTCTTATAAAAATCAGCATCAACTTCTAGGTGCTCTAAAACGCAATCTTTGTAAATTCTTCGTCGTACATGATCCATTTCGTAAATGTGTAGTTGTAAATTAATATTAATTTATAGTGCTACAAAAATAGAAAAAAAATAAATCAGATCATCCTGTACCTACATCTAATATTTATGTATGATGGAAAATATATTATTTTTACAAACCTTAATTTCATTAGAATTATATATTTTACCATTATATTCCCCTTAACACGGTTTCATTATTAATTTTAATGTAAATCCTTGCTGACAGTGACATTTGTTTAAATATGTCAAAATTGTTATTAAAATTATGTTTTTGTTTGACACATAGGCAAGACGATATATGAAAATAAATTATATTGTGTATTCATATTTAAAGTTATTTAGAGTTATTTACTAAATGTTATTATCGTAGAATTGAAGATTGTACAATTATATTCAATTTTAATTAGTAAAAGTTGCTAAAAAATTATATGCATTGAATTTTTTACAAGAAAAACTGTTAAAAGCTTGTGTAAATGATACTTCCGGTTATCCGATATACACTAAAAACTAATTAGCTCTTCCCACATTAGTATAGAATGGGTATACAACATTTCAAATTTTTCTGATTGATAGTATTTGAGTAATCGTGTCCACAAGATCCACACACACACACACACACATACATACCTACAGACATCATTGTAAAAATGTTAAAATCGGATTCTGGGGACATAAAACGTGCTTATTCACTAAAATCTCTATATCCGATTTTTAGCACGATCCCTATACCTCCCTTACCTAGGGTAGCGGGAGGTAAAAATATTGTGTTATAGGCTATTGATACATGTGTAATTTTTACAACTTGTACTTTATTTTCTATTAACTGACAGATATATTAACAGGCAGTTTAACTAGAGATGAAAACCAAGCCTACAAAAAGAAAAATAAATTTATGATTTTGAACAAAACAAACCACCATTTAAAACATTTAAATCCTCTCTCTAAACTCTGCCTTCCGTTTGCTATTAACTGTCAGATAAATTAACAGGCAGTTTAACCAGAGATGAAAACCAAGCTTACAAAAAGATAAATAAATTTATGATTATGTACAAAGCAAACCACCATTTAAAACATTTAAATCCTCTCTCTAAACTCTGTCTTCCGTCTGCTATTTGGCAACACTGTAAACATCCCAACGTAGCCATGTTATCTGAGAGTCTTTCCAATTCTCCAGGGACGAGGGGACTTCTCCGAGTCCTTGGTTTTCGGCAAGTAGCTACCGTCTGATGTGACGGCTGATGACGCCTGTGAAATTTACTGGAACGCTCTTCTTAGCTTTAGATACCGTTCTAATTTAGTTACTTATCCATTCTGCCTAATGTAGGGTAAAGGACAGGGAGATTAACAGATGGATGATACAATTAGGACATTAGATCACTTCGTATAGTTCGACTAGATATTAGACAATGGAAGATGCCCTTTGATTCGTCAGAATGCTAACCTAGTTCACAACAGCGAAAAATATATCACTTGTCAACTATTAATTATCAAATAAAATAATAGATATTTACACACCAAGTGAGCTAAGGTAATGTTTATCCAAGAGAAGAGTGAATAAACATTCTTAGCTCACGTGGTTTGTACAATATTTTATTTAATTTTGACGAAATAGTAATAAAAACCATTATAATATTTAATTCTGACAAAATAAAAAAGTGATCAGTTAGTAGGCTGAGCATGTCAATCGTCGCTAATAGACGTCAAGTCATCTATTTAAAATGCTTTTTTGTCTGTCATTTGTGTCGTGAAAAATAATGAAAATGGCTGATAATATCTGATAAATACTGTGGTGAGTGTTATTTTCGTGCCTGATGTTATTTTAAATGTATTATTTGTTGCAGAGTGAATTAAAATGTAAGAGTGATTTAATTTTTTTTAATTTACTTGTGAATAAATTGTTGTCATGGAGTTAATAATGACAGTTTAAAACGTCAAAATTGAATAAATAATATTTAACCATGTTTCGATGCAATTTTTAATATTCAAGACATGTACATTTTACAGATAATAGTTAAGTATTTATTATATGAGTGTGGAATATAACATATTAGTAATGAAAGAAATAGTTTAGCCACGAGGCCCGGAGGGCGAGTGGCTAAAGTATCCATTGAATGTTTGTTTTTACCTTCCGTCACCTTTAGGTAAGGAAGGTATTGTCTTTGGTCAAAAATTCGGTGGTGAGTTTTTAATGAATAAGCACGTTTTAAGATCCCTAGAATACGATATTACTAATTTTACATTCATGTCTGTATGTGTGTGTGTCCGTGTGTGTGTGTGTGTGTGTGTGTGTGTGTGTGTGTGTGTGACAAATTTTTCTCTGACGATAACTCGCAAACTAAAATTCTAAAAATTATGATTTTTTCGTATTCCTCTTCTTTACAACCATATGAAGAGCTGATTAGATTTTGGTTATAATTGGTCAACCGGAAGTACCCTTATTTGAAGTTTTTAACAGTTTTTCTGGGAAAACCGCAGTTAAATATCATTTTTTTACATTTTGTGATCATTAATATGAAAGAAAATCTTATTCTCTATACAATTTGATTATACATTTTCCTTCATATTCAATAGATATAGAGTTAAAGAGAGATTAAGAGAGGTTAACTTTCAAAAATCAGTTAGCTTTGCTAAAATTATGGAAACAACACATATATTCAAAAAAATTCTAATTGACAGATGTCAGTGTCAAGTGCAAAACCAAAGTGGAAAGTATAGGATCAGAAAGTAACATAAGTGACAGAGTGTCCCTCGCATAAGTGACTTGCAGTTTCAATGCCGGGAGTACGAGGAAGGCCAAAGAGAAGATGGAAGGACTGTGTAGCAGAATATTTGAGAGAGGAAGAACTGTGTTGGATAGGAATGAGGAAGTGTGAAGTGCAATTTACAGAATGTACATTCGTGTTATAATAATATTGGATTTATAGAATCTTCCCAAAGGAACTTGCAATATGGAATTTGTAAAAAATAGTGTGTTCGTGTTACAATTTTACAGAATATATAGAATCTTTTCCAAGGAACTTTTGGTATTGAATATGTACGAAATACATTGAATTGGCGGAAGGTTTTGTGCTGGCCACAACAGATTTTTTTGTTATATTGTTATTGAAAAAAATACTGCAATAATAATTGTCTGTCATTAGGAATTATTTGAAAGAAAAATAAATTAAAATAGGTGAAAATTAGGACCATCCTTGAAAACATATTCACTAACAAGCAGAAATAGTAGCGTTGAATTTAATTCCGAAGCTATAACCACAAACTCGTTTCATTAGCCGTAGATAACAGCCGTATAATTGTGACATATTGAATAGTAGTTTCAGATTTGACCACTGGATGTAGTGCTGTCTCATTGCTAAGTAATGTTACACGAGAAAATTGAAATATTATGTACTTCTGAACGGTAAAATATGAACTTACACTAAAAACTTTTCTTACTTTTTCAGAAAAAATAAATTAAAAATGTTATTAAACTCTCTTGTATAATTTATAAATAATAAATCAAGTCAAATATGTACAGATGCATTTTAGTGACTTTCCCTTATAAAACAAATTCAGAATAAATTGACTGTCTTTCCTTTGACAACGTATTTCATTGTCTGAAACCATCAAGTTCACAACAACTAAAAGCTATTCTCTTTGTGTAGTGTTGTAATTAAACAGTCAAATTAAATGGAAGCAACATTAAAGCGAAGTGTGTCGATTTACTTAAAGAATTAGCTTAATTTAAATTATTTCGGACAACGACCGCCCCTAAGCAATGTAAAATCCTCCTTTGTTATCCTCAAATTGTGAAGAAAAATCATTACGTCGACAAAAGAAGGAGCAGACAGTCATAACAAAGATGTCAGCATTGTCAGCTGGATACATTAACAACGTTTAAATGTAAGATAAAGGGATTTATAAAGACAAAAGATATGATAAATACGATTATTTTAATTCAGAAAGATTTATCAAGATTTTAAAATGACTTAAGATTTAAAGACCATTACTAATGTTTTAAAGTTCATTAAAAATTGAGAAGAATTAAAAGTTTATTGAAATTAATAGCTAGCTATGGAAACCGCTGAAACTTATATTAAAGTCTCGGGTTAGAATTTTAACTGTAAAATTGAATATTGAATCGGATTATTGAGAGCAATGATCAATGGGTAATATGCCGTGATGATATATTTATTTTTTATTTATTTAATGAACAATTTGTCATTTGTTAGTTCATTTCGTTTCAATTTTGTTTATTTAACTTGCAACCAGAGATTGTAAAACTGGCCCTAAAAACACCGTAGACCTTAATTTTTATTCATGGTTGAGTTTAATAATCCTTTGAGTTTCAATAGGTCACATATGTCACAGACAAGTATTGAAGATGCACAATGAAAAATACCTGTATTATAAATATAAGAAAGTGAAGAATATCGACGGATGGAGGATAAAATGAAGGATAATAAATTAGTATACTCCTTCTTTGCAAACGTGGTTTTTTTATTAATTCATCCTCAGTGCTAGTGAACAAAAGAAAATAAACAATGCAATATGAGTACATACATATGCCAAAATATACAAATATACATTAAGTAAAATTTATTTATTAATATGAATCTTTCGCAAGAAGAACTTACAATAATATTAATAATAACAAGTTTTATTTATTGGTTACTGCTAATGCAACTGTCATTATTGCAATTGTTTCTTATTAAAAATACAATTTTTATGGAATACTTGATTTAATTTTTAATGCAAACACATAAATTTAGAGAAAAATGGTGAAAATCTCCGAAATGATTGGTTTAGGCATAATATACCCTTAACAACATTTAAAGGGAATACAAAAAGGAACACAACTGAATAATAATATAGTGTTCCATATCAAAATGACGAGTTATGGCCATTTGAAATTCATTAAATTTGATTTGCTTTATTTACCACCCTGTATAATAATATGTAAAAGAAAGTATACGAAACCATAGTATAATTTATAGTTAACAGAAAAAAAAATCTTAATTTTTACTATTAAAATAACTTCAGTATGCCTTTATAAAGCAGTACTTGTTTTAGATCTTTTTTAGAGAAAAAACGAAATAACTTGGCAACGCCGCGGAAAACTAAAACAAATTTTATATGTTTGTATAGAGGAATGTAATACAATTCAAAATATATAAAAATATATATATAGGATGTTCCATTTAAGAATAGACAAACAATTTTCTCCTAGCTGTAATGCAACAGCCTGTATTTTTGAAAATAATTTTACGTTGTGCCCATTGTGTAGTCGAGTAAATTCGGTAAATAAATTTTTGCTGTATTTCTAATGATAAGCGAGATATCGAATAAGGCCATTTCGGTATATATATATATATATATATATATATATAATGTTACCAATCTTTTTTAACAACAGAAAAATTCTGTTGGTGTGTATATTGGTGTAAAATTTAAACAGACAAGTTAGTTTTTATTGTAATCTAAAGTATTTTGATACAGTTTATTAAGATGTTCAGTATCCGTTTTATAATTTATACTGTTACTTACTATTATTGTAAATGTAAATCATTTCTTAAAAAGTTTTGTTTTTTATAATTACTTTTTGAGGCTAGTATTTCCAAATGCGGTTTTATCTGAATCTAAATTTTTACATATATTTTTATGATGACGCCAAATATTTCGAATTTTAAATGGCACAAAAGTGACCCCTGTGGTGCACTCTCTACGCCAGCAATGAGTGCCCGTGGGGTGACGCCTGGTATGCACCCGCACGGTACAAATATGTCATTATCATTACCGATATCTGTATTTAATATATTGTTTAGTTTATAAAGATTGTGGTGGTGTGTATATTGGCCATGTATTGTAGCACCTATGAATTAATTCTACATTTGTGCAAATATTACGTATTCCAAGAATGGAAACATAATTTTTGAGGTAATACCCACGGAAATTGTATATACTAGATGTATTAAAAATGAATTATTGTTTCAAGTGCATAGCGGAATTCTACGAAAGCGTTTGTAAATAATTAACTGCAACAAAACAATAAAATACACTATTAATAATTCTTTAACAAACTGGAGAAGGTGATTTTCTAATGGCTATAAAAAAGTAAGAAGAAATTATCCATACAATTTCTCTCTTTTCTCTTTTGATCGTAAAATTCCAACGGAATATTTTATCAGAAGTAATAACACAAGACCTCCTTATTTTATCAATAAATTTTTATTTTGCATGAATTTTTTTGCGTAGCAACAAACACGAAAGCAAACTGCATGGTAATATCCCGACTCCGAACGTGGAAGGGTTTTACCTGTCAGTTTGCTTGAGTGATTTTGCTTAAAAACAAACAGACGACTGCTTAAAAATATCTGAGAAAAATCAGAGAGATCGTGTGGTATTTGGTTAGATAAATTCCAAAGTCAACACAAAATGAAACAATTTAATATTATTTTTAAACTTTAAATGTGAATTAACTGTCACACTGACAGTTATAAACAATAACTGTTTATTTACTTTTACTGTTTACAATGGCCTCCTAATGGGACTATTCTATTTTAATCAATTTCGAATATCTTACATTTCATGAGATCTCCATCTTGGACATATTCAGCCCGATTCTGTAAAAAGTATCTAACATTGTTACTTGTTAGCAACGTTACTATGAAGTTACTCTGATAGCAACTATCATAGTAACTGAATACATATTTTGTATTTTGTAATTATATGTTTAGGAACGTTACTACCAGAGTAACTAAACAGACTTAGTTACTAAGATAGCAGTCAAATGAGGAACACGAATTGTGGTGCGCATGCGTATTTCTTCATCTGCGTGTGTTCTAATCTGACAAGTGACATTTATTAGTGTTTATAAGTAACCAAGTGTTATATCTGTTTGCATCATGGTATATAACAAGCCTAGGGGTTCAAGAACAACCAACGAAAAGTTGAAAATATTAATACCTTATTTAGAAAACCACAAAATAATGCTCGAAATGAAAACATTCACTGAAAACTAATGAGGTTAAATTGTCATGGGAAGAACTTACAAATATTTTGAATAATACAAAGAAAGGAACCAAGAAAAATGTACAGTTTACTTTTAAATGAATAGATACGCCTGATGATCTTATTGAAGGTTCCACTAACGGAGTTACTTCTTCAATTAGATCTTGTACAATTGGTTTCTGTAATCGCAACAATTTTTTCAAATTTTACATCCGAAATTAAGAAAGGATTACTCTCGTCTCTTACCAATCTATTTTCTAACCTATTTCTTCTTCTGTGAAATAATAATATAAATTTATCAAATAAATTTTCCAATTTCATAAATAAACGTTACCGAAAATTATTTACAGTTATTTATACATACCGATTTTCTAAAACTGCCAATGCTCTATGAAATTCAAAATTCATCCAAATTCCAGCCATTCTGAAAGGTTACTACATCTTAAATACTACGTTTTGCTAGTCTCTAGCGCAATAACTTGTTTAACAACTAAGTATCTAAAACTGTAATGACTCTGTGCTTATAGAATACAAAAAATCAGCCCGATTCTGTAAAAAGTATCTAACATTGTTACTTGTTAGCAAAGTTACTATGAAGTTACTCTGATAGCAACTATCCTAGTAACTGAATACATATTTCGTATTTTGTAATTATATGTTTAGGAATGTTACTCCCAGAGTAACTAAATAAACTTAGTTACTAAGATAGCAGTCAAATGAGGAACACGAATTGTGGTGCGCATGCGTATTTCTTCATCTGCGTGTGTTCTAATCTGACAAGTGACATTTATTAGTGTTTATAAGTAACCAAGTGTTATATCTGTTTGCATCATGGTATATAACAAGCCTAGGGGTTCAAGAACAACCAACGAACAGTTGGAAATATTAATAGCTTATTTAAAAAACCACAAAATAATGCTCGAAATAAAAATACATCCTCTGAAAACTAATGAGCTTAAATTGTCATGGGAAGAACTTACAAATATTTTGAATAATACAAAGAAAGGAGCCAAGAAAAATGTACAGATTACTTTTAAATGAATAGGTACTCCTGTTGATCTTATTGAAGGTTCCGCTAACGGAGTTACTTTTTCAATAAGATCTTGTACAATTGGTTTTGGTAATCGGAACAATTTTTAAAATTTTATATCCGGAATTAAGAAAGGATTACTCTCGTCTCTTACCAATCTTCTTCTGTGAAATAAAAATATAAATTTATCAAATAAATTTTCGGTAACGTTTATTTATGAAATTGCATAAATAAACGTTACCGAAAATTATTTACAGTTACTTTTTTATATATATACCGATTTTCCAAAGCTGCCAGTGCTCTATTAAATTCAAAATTCATCCAAATTCCAGCCATTCTGAAAAGTTACTACACCTTAAATACTACGTTTGGCTAGTCTCTAGCGTAATAACTTGTTTAACAACTAAGTATCTAAAACTGTAATGACTCTGTGCTTATAGAATACAAAAAATAACAAGTTACTGTAGTTGTAACTGACCTTCATTTTAAAGACTATTTTAGTAACTTTATTCTAGTAACTCTTCTTACAGAATCGGGCCGAATAACAAGATACTGTAGTAGTAACTGACCTTCATTTTAAAGACTATTTTAGTAACTTTATTCTAGTAACTCTTCTTACAGAATCGGGCCGAATATCCTGTGTAAAAATAGCATTCAGTAATATAATTTGACTATAGTTTTAGTGTGACATAAGCTTTAGTTATTAAGTACATGACATGAGGAAACGTAAAAATGTGTTTCAATTTTCTTATGGAGTTTCAGTTTAATTAAACGTCTTGAACAAAAAATCTCGTTAAAATCTCGTTCGTTTTCGGAAAAATAACAATTTAGTGCGTAGCAGTTAAACGGTTTTGAGAAGAGTTTTATGAAATTGGTCGTTTATTTAGTGTTCTCACGTAGAAAATTACATTGTTAGCCATGCCTTCATGGAGCGGACGTAAAAATAATAAATTTTCCTCTCTTTATGTGGAATTTTTCAGACAATGAAACTCTTGTGGTGGTTCTTTATTTATTCTGTTTCAAGGGCTTTCTACTTTGTTATTTAAATATTACCTGCACACAGGAAAATGCGGAAAACCTATCATTTTATTTATGTTATCTTTTTAATTACATTATAAATATTTATTATAATCATAACAGTTCATTCAACATTTTTACCTTTTGTCACCTTTAAGGTAAGGAAGGTATTGTCTTTAGTCAAAAATTTCATTGGTGAGTTTTTAAGGAATAAGCACTTTTTAGGGTCCCTAGAATACGATTTTATTTGTGTGTGTGTGACAAATTTTTCTCCGACGATAACTCCAAAACTACAATTCTAAATATTATGATTCTTTCGTATTCCTCTTCTTTACATCCATATGAAGAGCTGATTAGATTTTGGTTATAATTGGTTAACCGAAAGTTCCCTTATTTGAGGTTCTTAACAATTTTTCTTGAAAAAACGCAGTTAAATATCATTTTATGTGATTATCAATATGAAAGAATATCTTATTCTCTATACGGTTTCATTATATATTTTCCTTCATTTTCAATAGATATAGAGTTAAAGAATTATAAAGAGATAGCTTTGCTATTGATCATGGAAACAGCTGATATATTCAAAAAATTCTAATTGACATATGTCAGTGTCAAGTGCAAAACCAAAGATGGAAAACATAGGATCTGAAAGTGGTATAAGTGACAGAGTGCCCCTAGCAAGTGACTTGCAGTTGTAGTCTCGCGTTTCAATGCCGGGAGTACGAGGAAGGCCAAAGAGAAGATAGAAGGACTGTGTAGCAGAACATTTGAGAAAGGAAGAGCTGTGTGAAGAAGATGCGTTGAACAGGAATGAGTAGAAGAGAACAGTAAGAAACAGCGACCCCTAAAAAAGTAGGGAAAAGCTGAAGAAGCAGGAGTGTCAAGTGCAATTTACATAATGTACGTACGTGTTATAATTTTATTGGATGTATAGAATCTTTTCAAAAGAACTTTCGGTATGGAATTTGAAAAAAAATGTGTGTTCGTGTTACAATTTTACAGGATTTATAGAATCTTTTTCAAGGAGATTTTTTTATGGGATTTGTACAAAATACATCGAATTGACGGATGGTTTTGTGCTGGCCACAACAGATTTTTACCTTCCGTCACCTTTAGGTAAGGAAGGTATTGTCTTTAGTCAAAAAATTCGATGGTGAGTTTTAAATGAATAAGCACGTTTCAAGGTCCCTACAATACGATTTCACTGGTTTTACGATGATGTCTGTATGTGTGTGTCCGTATGTATGTGACAAATTTTTCTCCGACGATAACTCCAAAACCACAATTCTAAAAATTATGATTCTTTCGTATTCCTCTTCCTTACAATCATATGAAGAGCTGATTAGATTTTGGTTATAATTAGTCAACCGGAAGTACCTTTATTTGAAGTTCTTAACAGTTTTTCTTGAAAAAACGCAGTTAAATAGCATTTTCGATATTTTATGTGATTATCACTAGAAAGAATATCTTATTCTCTATACGGTTCGATTATACATTTTTCTTCGTATTCAATAGATATAGAGTTATAGAGAGATTAAGAGAAATTAACTACAGCAGATATATTCAAAAAATTCTAATTGACAGATGTCAGTGTCAAGTGCAAAACCAAAGTGGAAAGTATAGAATCTGAAAGTGATATAAGTGACAGAGTGTGCCTCGCAAGTGACTTGCATTTGCGGCCTCGCCTCAAGATAGGAACTTAATAATAAGAATAATGCCGGGAGTATGAGAAAGGCCAAAGAGAAATTGGAAGGACTGTATAGCAGAAGATTTGAGAGAGGAAGAACTGTGTCAAGAAGATGCATTAGACAGGAATGAGTAGAAGAGAAGAGTAAGAAACAGTGCCCCTAATAAAATAAAGAAAAGTTGAAGAAGGAGAAAGTGTTAATGTACGTTCGTATTATAATTTTATTGGATTTTAGAATCTTTTCAAAGGAACTTTCGGTATGAAATTTGTAAAAAATAGTGTGTTCGTGTTACAATTTTACAGGATATATCAATTTTTTTCAAGGAACTTTTGGTATGGGATTTGTACAAAATACATCGAATTGACGGATGGTTTTATGCTGGCCACAACAGATTTTTAATTCATTATGTAAAAATAAGTATTTTATGCATATATGGAAAATATACACATTAAAATTTAAAAAATCGATATAGAGCTATTTCAAGAGGTCAGAATACGAGCATCCTCCAACTATATTGTTGTGTGCATTACAAAGTTATGTAACCCTAGCCATAAACTGAAACAGGCAACAGTAAATGATGAATATTAGTTCTGAAATGCAATTACCAAACGACATCTCCAGGGAGTTCACATATGGAAATAGATAATTCACTATTACATTTACAACATTTCGAAACACTGAATAGGAAGTATTTCAAACACAGTTGAAATCTAGGATATACATCCTAGCCCCGGCATTTTCATATGTAGTTAAACCACAGATTATCTATACTACCGTATACAGATGCGACACTCGGCGATTTCGTTGGGGCAAATTTTCAACTGCGCAGGTTGTTTGCGCATGCCATATTTCGTTAATAAAATGGCATGTTCTTAGTTTGCCGTTATAATTTGCAAAATAAATATGAAATATAAAAGTCAGTGCCGTGAAAATAAAATGGAACACTTTTCTTTCAAAATTTTGAAAATGTAGCCATACAATTTAATATCATTAAAAATATTGTAAAGTAAATTAAAGAAATTGAATTTACCCATCCTTGACAGGAAAGTTTATAAACAAGAATTTTAATACAATAAAAGAAAAAAAAACTATTATTATTATAACAAATAATAAGAAATAGCTTAATTGAATCTTAGTTTTTTTTTTATGTTATGTTGTCATTTAATGCATAGTGTAGCAGTTGATTTTTACATATTATTATAAATAATAGGTATTGTATTGTTTAATTTTTTGTTTTTATATTAGTAATATATTTAAATAAAATGATATCTAAGGACTATTTAGTAAAAAAAAAAAACATTGAAAAATAGAAATTTCTTTATACGGATTTGAACTCGGGACCACACATAGATTCGGTGTTTGTTCTAACCCACGCTCTAACCAACTCGATAACAAGCCAAGCTGTACTGTCCTCATATTTGTAGGATTTTGAGGTAGTAAATTATTTCATTAAAAACATGGCCGCCAATAAAATTTTTTGGAGACACTAACTTCAAAGGTACCGACAGAGAGTGTCGCATCTGGTTACGATAGTATAGGTAATCTGTGGTTAAACTGTCTATCGCAGTAATTTTTACAACTCATACTATATAATATCAATTCTATAGTTTTTGTTTTAATTAGCAGTTAAGTTGACACAGAAATTAAGAAGAGCTGGAAATACTGAGCGTTAGTTTATAATTTTTTCTTACTCTAAATTTAAATTGTAAAAAAATGTATTGTAGTCAGCACAAAACCTCTCGCTAATTCCATATTAGGCTATATAAGTATTGTACATATTTAACATTTCTGGTATACGCACAAAAATACATATCGTCTTTATATATTTTTTAATTCATTCTATGAACAAATTTCCTCTTATTCTTCTAATGTTAGAGATTCTTCCAATTCATTGATGAGATTGAAGGTATTTCTGAAGGGTATATATATATATATAGGTGTCCCATTTAAGGTACGAATGCATTGGTATCTCGAGAACCGTAAGAGCTACGAGGTTGGTTAAGTTAGACAAAAGTTGCCCCATTAGGAGGCTATTTTAATAGTGTTTTGTTATTTGCATATGCATAGGTCACTAGATACAGGTGAAAATGTAAATTTCGCGATTTTCTTTTTTTGCTTATAACTTTGTTATATGAAATAATACGCGATTCTGGTTTGCACTTTCTTAAGACACTTTTGTATGGTGAATTTGCAGAAGTACTCAAATTTTTTTTATATCTAACCATTTACGAGTTACTGATAGCAACTTTTATTTTTCATATGGAGGTCATATTAAGCTATGGCATTTTTAAATAGAGATTTTATTTTAGCTTTACAATGACATAAAACAATAATAATTTATTTTTATAATTAACAGAAAAATTAACAAAAATTGTTATTTATACTAAAATTAAATTGAAAAAAGTAAATCGAAAGCTGCTATGGAAACAACGAACAACGAAAAAGTGCAACAATTGAATTTCTGAATTTTACTTGACAATAGTAGATTATTACGAGTAAAAAACGAACTTTGACAACGAATGTAAAAACTCAACATATCATATTTTTCCCAACGAGAAAAATTCATCATAACTTAGTTATGTGATCCGGGATATATATGAGTTTCGAGGGGTAAAACTCAAAAAAGGTATATATACAGATTTTTAGGTATAATGTGGAAGAATAGGGGATTACACAATTTTTTTTTATAATTTCATCTGAAAATATTAGGAAAACTAAGACTATTGATGAAAATCCGGTGAAAGAATTCCTATTAATAAGCGAGTTATGGTCTCCCGAATTTTGAAAAGATTGACGTGACGTCACATTTATGTGTTTTTATATCAAACTGTTTTCATCATGGACCTAAATGTTCTTGAAATATATGCTATTTTAAGTTATATTTACATAAAAATAAATTTATTTATTTATTTATTTATTTAAACAATACACTGCCCTAACAGGCGAACCCAAAAAATGGACAGGGACAAATTATAACTACATAAGTATAATACAAGTACAAGAGTAAATATACAAAAAAGATTACAAACTAGAAATAGAAGTAAAGTTTAGTACAATTATTTGATTGAATTAAATTTAATTTTATTTAATTAGCTCTGTATAAAACATTTTTGTAAATAGATAAAGAATCAAAAAAAATATCAGTAAGATTTTCAATATTATTATAAAGTGTGAACATTTGCTGTAAAGGAGAATTCAAAAGCAGATTTGTGCGTGCAGGAAAGGGTTGGAAAGTTTGATTTTGTCTGGAATTGAAGGAAGGTACACGCATAGTAATTAAATTAAATGAATATTATAACACTGTATAAGTATACATACTTTATAATTACAGGTGTATTTAAATTATTAAGTTTAATGCAAGAAATTTATGTTAAAATAAAAACTGTTTGGAAACTGTAGTACAGGAATGTTAGCCCCTCCTTTCGAATTTGAATTTCTTAACTTCCATTGGTAGTAATCCCACCTCCTAACACGCTATTTGTAATGCATGTATAGGCGGTTTCTCGGTCGCCAATCAAAATATTTTCATATTAGTGTCGAAGCGTTATAACAAAAAACCCTTTATTTCCGTAATATCTCAATTATACCATTTCATTTTTTTATTAATATTCGTTACTCAGCATATACATTCGTATTTTTTTACTATTTTCCTTTAATTCGATTGAGCCGTAATCCCCCATTATTATTCCTATAAACTTACTTTGTATAATAAATGAGTATATTCACATACCTACCTATATTAATTTATATTTTATGTCAAAGTCTAGTTCAGTGCTACTCGAACTAAAAGTTGATAGGAACCCTTATGGTAAACTGTAAGCTCGTAAATAGCGCACGGACTCTCACATATGTTAATGTGGCTGCAACGTAAGGAAAGTTTAAAGTGGATCAGGGGATTTTCGCATAGATTAGGATTGAATTTCAAGTGTTTTCAATTTAGAGAGTAATCAAAAATAACTGAATCGGTTGGCAATTCTGGGGATCTTTTTATTCCACAGTTTACACAATACCAGATAAAGGGGCATATAGTTTTGATCAAAATTAGTAAAAAAAATCTTAATCAACATTGGTCCGATCTTCAATAGTTTCCGTAATATACTCGTAAGACACTAAAAATGAGTTTTTACGGGGTGCTATCTCGAAAGTTATAAGAGTTACGACTTTGATTAAATAAGACTTTTTGTTCGAGTACTATCATGTCAGTTTTTCTTCGATTCTAATATAAAATGGCATGTTTTTCGGAAATAGTTGAAGATCAAGCATATCTTGATTGTGCTTTTTTACTCATTTTGGTATTTTGGTATTTTAAATCTGATTTCAATTCAATATTCAGAATTATTAGTTTATTCTTGCTGCAAATTTTGTACCCTTTTTCTCGTTGAGTGTTTCATATTTTCCTGTAAACCTGTCAATACTTTTTATAGAAATAATTTTGTATTTCTCAAATTGATTACCTGTTCTTTTGAAATGTAAAATAAATCGGATTTAATTATGGAATTAATAGATTGAAGCGACATATTGTAAATCTGCTGCTTATGGGCTCAGATTGAAGTCAAAATCTCCATAATCCTTTAATAATCTCGAACAATATATTCTGAACTGACGTATGTAAATGTCGGCATGTAATCTCTTCATACAG
Source organism: Ophonus ardosiacus (assembly GCA_943142095.1). Classification (NCBI taxonomy): domain Eukaryota; kingdom Metazoa; phylum Arthropoda; class Insecta; order Coleoptera; family Carabidae; genus Ophonus; species Ophonus ardosiacus. Next base: position 7,432,812 of record OW964823.1, on the reverse strand, counting down.
AGTAGGTACATCTAATGTAATATGTTTAAACATAATTTCCATTCGTGTTATAAGCCATGCTTGAACATATAACTACCTACTTGTAAATTTGTGATAATGTTTTAAAAGGTAAATATGGAAAATTAATTATACGAGGTTACACGGTAGAATATGTTACTAAGGACTGATTTTATGTAAGTTAACATGTTCGCTGAAATTAATCATTCATCGTTTATGTATTATTTCGGTAGGTATTTACCAAATTTGTACTTAAAAGACCTACAGTCTAGACGTCTAGGAATTATAAACGCATTTAGCTGAGCAATACATTAAGTGTTATTTTTATATTTTCAATAAAAAGAAAGTAACGATAGCTTCATCTTCTTTTATTAATATTTATAACTACAGTGACTGTATATACATAGTGTGGCCAATAGGGGGATCGATTTTGATTGGTCCGCGCGAATTTGCCTAAATATGGCGGATATTATGCCAAGTTCAAATGTTGTTTACATCAGAAAAGTGAATTTAAAATATTATTTGTGAATGAATCTGAATTTTAAGTAATTATACTATATTTATAATTCCAATAGTGTAAATAATTAAATTATGTGTATTCATAACTCAAAAATGTTTGATTAGGTTAAGTACATACAACTCGATACAAAGTTGTTATTAACACGATTTGTATTAATATGTTTCTCTGTACTAAACAATGTACAGTTAATATACATTTAGTAGTTATAAGTACAAACGGATATTTCTTTTAGTCTCGTTATATTGAAATAATAATTGTGAAGGTAAGATCATTTTATTTTTCTGTTCTGCCGATATCTATTTTCGCTGATTTACTATTAAAATTTAGTATAAAAAAGAAAAAGAAATACCCTGGCAAACAGATAATTTTCTGGCATTGTTCTCTGGCAAATTAAAACTGTAAAAATGCTGATTACAACAAAGGATTTTGATCATAACCTAATAATACTGATTACAAGAATGAATCTAACACAGGAAATTTCATCAATATTTTAAAACTAGCATTTTTCGAAGAATCAAAAGTATAGTTTAAATTTTAAAGCGTGTGTTAATTTACAAATTAAATATTATGGGAGGCGTATGAACATATTTATTATTTGTGTGTAAATATTTGTATAATTAGAAATGAGTTATGCAAAAAATATAATATAATACCTTTATTTGTAATTTAGTGGTGTATTTTGAAATAAATAATATTGCGTTTGAAATTTATATGATATTTCATTAATTGTTTATCGAATTTTGTTTAGTTATCGCATCATATGAATTCAAATTTCCCGCGCATTTTGCCTAAATATGGCGGCGTTTGGCCACACTATGTATATACAGTCACTATATTTATAACCATTTAGGTTACTGTGAACTCAAGAAACTTAAGCAACAAAAATTTTGAGAAAAATTTTACACTCCAAATTTTATTGTTAAATAAGGTCTAATCTAGTAGTCACTAGACATAATAAATACATAATACTCCTATGTCCGGTTTCACAAACATCAAATAAATCTTCGAAAAACTTATTGATTGAATAAGAGAAAAATAGAAACTTGACAGTAGCAAATGTTCACGGAGTGTGCCATCTTTTATTTGGTGACAGATCTACTACTAAGAACAAGTTATTATTTAGGGACAAATCTATTATTTCGAGAACGAGGCTTTTACTCAAGAGATAAATGATGATGATCAAGCTTTCGTCTTATACTTGGAGACACTTTTAATTAATCTGAGAATAAAGATATTTCGTAAGAATGGAGCATACGATATTTGATGACAAACATAACGGATTTCTCGGAGGTTATTGTAAGGAATTATGTTGTTATTCCATAAAGTAGTTAATTTTACTTAAATTTCCAATATTTCGTTACACGTTTTTTAACTTCATCAGGGAATGCTAAAATGTACATAACTTTGTAAAAATATTAAGTTACATAGATAGATTTTGTTTTAATTACAAATAGTTTTAACAGTTTAACTGATGTAATCACTTGACAAATTGATAAATTCAGAAATATTCTATTTTGAAATTATTATTTGTTTGTACACTGCACTGATTTACATATTATTTAAAGAATTTTGAACAGATAAGTAGAAAATATTAGTTACATTAAAAGAATATTAAAAAAGTTATGAGTTACTATGTGAGCGTCACATGTTGGTCGAAATTTAGGGTTAGGTACGAATTATCGCAGCACAAAAAGAAGAGAAAAGTTAATTGCGCGGCAATGAAAAGCGGTAAATTTAAACAAGATTATGGTTTTATACTAGTAATTGTCGAGTAAATAGGAATATATTGCACCTAAATTTGTGTGTCAGTTTTGTATTTAACTGTGTTATTACTGTTAATGTGGCACATTTCTAAAAAGAGTTTTTTGTTGTAGTTATATTGAAATTCTAAAATAGTTTCGTCGTAATTTATAAAATGATTAGTTTCTTGGGCATGTGCTGCTAGAGCTATAAACTTTGGTGACAGAAAATATTGTCTCCATAAAATTTCTCGATTTGTACATATTTTCTAGATATGAAAAGTGATTTCCTGAGATAGCAACAAATAAATTACAAAGATCCGTAAATGAACTGTCACAAAAACGAATTTGAATTCGCACAAACAAATAATATTTCTCGTTCATAATACACACAAAAACTTGACAATCATTTCGGCATTATGAAAAACAAATTACAAATCATGAGCGCGCCCCGTGAATTATTGCCAAGTTGAAATAAATGGAGGTAATATTTCTAGTATGACAGGCAATGTGCTTAAAATATCCGAATGTAGCATTGGAATAAATTACAGATTTCATACTTTGTATGAATTGAATTTGATTTATTTCTTACAATCATTTGGGTTTCACAAAATAATATGGAACTAGTATTCATTATACTGTATAATTAACTTTCTAATAATAATTGTATTATTAATTTCTAGATCATAATATATTTACACAAATTAATATATTAGTACGAGTATGTTCAATTTAATATACTACATGATTTCGAATAATACTCGTCCAAGATATTAATCAATGTGAATTTGAAATACTCTCTTGATTTCAGCATTGATATCATATACCCACCGGGTGTCTCAAACAAACTTTGGCATAAACATATAACATGGGAAACTGTTTTTTGTAAATAAAAAGTGTCCGGCAGAAAATTAAGCCATGATAATAGTACATTACGTTTTGTACATTATTTAATATTAATTATTTTTATATTATTGCATAAATTGCAATGAAATATAAAAATTTTCAAATAAATAATTGTTTCACTTTTTACCTCTCGCTAAAAGAGGTATTGGATTCATGCTAAAATTCACATATCCAGATTTTATTGGATAAGCACGATTTAAGATCCCTAGAATCCGATTATAACATTTTTAAAATGATGTCTCTGTGTGTGTGGATGTGTGTATGTGTGTATGTCTGGATGTTGTAGACACGATTCCTCAAAAACTAGACTTAAAAAATATTTAACTGCAGTTTCCTCAATCTGACATTCCTGGGAAGAGCTGAAACGGTTTTGGTAACAATTGAACAACCGGAAGTAGTAGTTTCTTAGAAAATTTCTTCTAAATATAATTTTTTGAAAGTTTTTTTATTAAATATTGAAGAACATAAAATTCTCCATCTAATACACTTAAAATTTTTATTATATATTGTATAGATTTAGAGATAAAGACACTATAATTTATAGAGTAAACTAATCGCAGAGGCCAAGGCACTAAGGAAACCAGTTGACAAATTCCAATGTTTATAACATGACACAAGTCATTGTCAAATATCAACAGTTTTAGTGACATTCTGACTGCTTTTTCTGGGAAGTATATTTAATCTTTCTTATTGTTTTATTAATTAAATATTTGAAATTATAGGTAAAATTGTGGTAAAATGCATATATCCATCAGAAATACCGCCAATCTGGTTAATGAATTGGAAGATTATCTGACTTAAAAACTTCCTCATGCAATGAAAATTAGATATAATTAGAATTTTATGTGTGCAGAGTAAAGTTCTGTAATTTTTTGTTATAAAACGACGGTTCGAAATCGAAGTGCAATACAATACTTATACATCCTAATATGGAAATGGCGAGAGGTCTTGTGCTGGCCACAACAGATTTTTTATTATGCAATAGGTATGAAAAGATTGTCAATTATTTCAATGCGTGGCTTGATTAGGCAATTCTACTAACCAATGCGACATAATAAATAATAAATCTGTTGTGGCCAGCACAAGACCTTGCGTTAATTCGATGTATTTTATACAAATCCCATACTTAAAGTTCATTGGAAAAGATTCTATATATCCAGTAAAATTGTAACACGAACATAATACAATTTTTTACAAATTCCATACAGAATGTTCCTTGGAAAATATTCTATAAATCCAATAAAATTATCACATGAATATACATTATATATAGGTACTCATATATAAATACTCTAAAAATGCGTACACTTTCAATCAAGTTTATATCTCTACCCATTTTTGAATCATTGCCCCAAAAGTCAATATACCCCACATTTCAATAAAAACTTCAAAATTTTCAAAAATCTAATTTTTATGTATCTAGATAGTTCTCAAGCGCTGATTCCAGATTTTGAAACCGCAGGTCGATATCTCTTTTCGTTCTCGAAATATTTAGATTTAAAGTTTTGCTCAAAACTGGCCATTTTTGGGTATTAACCCAAAAATGGGTCAAAATATGAATTTGGTAACAAGACCATTCGATTCTACGGGCAAAATTACATAAGTACACCAATTTTCAGAATTTTTGAACACCGCATACAATCTCTAAAGCAAAATAACTGAAAATAGCCAAAAATCGCAAAAATCTAAGGTGTACCCCTTACGATTTTTTCAGATTTTGGCCATTTTCAGGGATTTCAAGCTTTTATTCATAAAAAATGAACCGGTTGGACAAAAATTATGAAAATTGCTATACTTATGTAGTTTTGTCCGTAGAATCGAATGGTGATGTCGCCAAATTCATATCTCGACCCATTTTTGGGTTATTACCCAAAAATGGGCAGTTTTTAGAAAAACTTTGTATCTAAATATCTCGAGAACGAAACGAGATATCGACCTGCGGTTTCAAAATTTGGAATTAGCGCATTGAGTAGTATCTAGATACATAAAAATTAGATTTTTGAAAATTTTGAAGTTTTATCTAAATGTGGGGTATATTGACTTTTGGGGCAATAGTTCAAGAATGGGTATAGATATAAATTTGGTAGTAATATTATTTCATTGTAAAGAGAATGTTACGTAAGTGTACGCATTTTTAGAGTATTTGAACAACTGTGTGAATTTTTAGAAATAAAATTATTGAAATAAAAATGGATAAATGCTATAAAAAAGTTCTTTGAAAAAGGTTCTATATATCCAATAAAATTATAACACGAGCACATACTATTTTTTACAAATTCCATACCAAAAGTTCCTTTGCTTTGGACCCCCGGTATGTGGAAGCCAAATTGTGAAGTCTGTCTTTTTATAAAACGGCTACACGTTTTATAAAACATGACCAGATTGTCGAACCTTCTTTAGTTGCCAGTTTTAAGTTTGTAAAACGCTTGTTTACTTATAAGATTTCATTTGTCATGGGCTGCCTAGCAACGCGTAATTAAATTAAATCTACCTTCATTTTTTACTGTAAATTATTAACTTATTTACTAAATTGTATCTAAAGTTTCTTGTTTTGTAGGTAAAATTGGTTGTATATGTGTGTTATAGAAAATAACAATTTGATGTTTGCAATTCGCTAAGTACTCATAGGTTTCAAATAACACTGATACAATTGAACATAGATGAAAGTACAGTATTTTGTTTTCGAAAGTACGTACTCGTAGGTAAGTACGTATAAAATGTAAAAAAAGTAATCCTGAAACACAGTCTTCGAATCACGATTGCTTAATGGAGGTTTGAAAACTTTGCAAAATGTTTATTCTTCTTTTATCTAGTGTAGCGAATTCGTAAACTTTTAAAAAGGATATAATGCTACTATTATTTTTTATACTCTATTACTTAAATAAATTTATAGAAAAATTGATATTGATTTGAAATTAATTAATTAATATCGCAATGTTTAAGTTGAATGGGGTATTCCACTGCAATTTTACCTCCCGCTACCCTTGGTAAGGGAGGTATAGGGATCGTGCTAAAAATCACGTATCGAGATTTTAGTAAATGACCACGTTATCAGGTCGCTAGAATCCAATTTTAACATTTTCACTATGATGTCTGTATGTGTATGTGTGTGTGTGTGTGTGTGTGTGTGTGTGTGTATGTGTAGGGATTTTGTCTTTGCTCTAACTCAAATACTATCATTCAGAAAATTCTGAAACCTTGTATTTCTATCCTATTTTAATATGAAAAGAATCCATTAGATTTTGGTGTAAATCGGATAACCGGAAATGGCACTTTACCTGAAGCTCATAATGGTTTTTCTTCAAAAAATATCATTAAATGCCATTTTTTCGCATTTTATGTCTTATGAAAATTAAAGATTATTGAATTTTCTACAGGAATACATTAATACTTTTTCTATATATTTTGCAGATAAATTTAAAAATAATATTTTTTATTAGTCGCGAAGCCTAAGATAAACACAATTCCTTTGTTACACAGTTCATATTTCAAATGAATGTAACTTACAGTAAATGTCACAGTCAAAAAACTAATCACTTCAAATTAATAATAGTGACATTTTAAAAAGAAAATAGTAAATAAATCAATAGTTTTATGCAATGGAACAGTTTGCAGCGTTAGTAAATACGTAAGTATGTATTTAAATTAATAAAAATGGATAGGAAAGTGTAGCGAAGGAAGATTGTTGCGTAACTATTATTGTGGTCCGGATGGGGTTATTCGCTACCGAAAATCGGTCACTTTAATATGTTTTTATGTATGAACGCTATGATGATTGTGGACAAGACGAAAGAAGAATGTTGTTAAAGAGTGAAATGAGTCAGCTGAGCTCTTACTCTTATCCCTTTTCTTATTGTTCCTATTATTTACGGGTATTAGCTAACCCCCTAAGTGGGAATCGCGTGATTTTATATACGTATGTATGTATGTAAAAATTAAATAGAGGGAGGTTTTGTGTTGGCCACATCAGATTTTTTGTTTAGGAATGCACCAATTGAAACAATTTCTCTTTACTGAAATGTCGATGGTATAGACATAACCACAAAGTTTAATTTTATTAAAAGTGAACTGGATAAATAAAATTATTTGTGCTAGTTTCTCTAAATTGTACATAGATGGCAGGACGTACTAAAACTATTAAATATCGCATTATGTGAATGCTATGTTGGTAAAGTATGAAATGTAAAAACTAAATGCTTATGTGAAGGCACGTTAAGATTATCTGTTTCTTCGTAGACTGGGCGAACTGTATGTTGTAAATAATATCAATCAATAATCCAAATCACAAAAATATCTAAAAATTGAAATCAGTATCTGGAAATAGAAAATATAAACCTCTGGGATTACAAATAAACAACGTGGATCCAATTTTTTTTAGGGGATTTTCCATTCTTTTTGCAGTATGTGTTCATATAATACAAGGTTGGGTTGAAAAGTTTGACGCAGACTGATATTGCTGCAGCTGTTTCATCGATAGTTTCTTTTTCCCATTTTTAAAAAATCAATGAATTAGGTTAATTAAAAAAATTATAATTTAGTCACAATAGGGTCCTATACCATAGTCATATTTTAACTATCTTAAATAAGAAGACGAAAATATACATAAATTAATAAGTATTAGTGAAAAAATTTTCTTTAAATATTAGCTAGGTCACAAACTACAAGCGATTGAACCTGATTACTAATTGGGTATGACGTGTTAGGTACTAAGAATTTGATTGGTCGCCTGATTTTAAAAAGAAGATTCGCGCGTCTGTAGCGGTCACCTTTGAAAGAATATGAAATGTCATGATGTTCTATAACCTAACAAAACATTTAACAATTTTGTGTTTGATGAATTTGTTTAATTATAACATCTAGTAATATTAACAATAATCATGTATTTATAAATAAATCAATTTGTAATATGAATTAAATTAATAATAATATTAATTAAAGTAATATTGAAACTTCAAAACAGGCAAACATTAGCGCCATCCGTCGTCATACTTTGTGTCAAACTGTTTCAATGTTCTGTAATTTATTAGGAAGAAATCCTTGTTATATGTTATTTATACTTAATAATAATTTCTTCGTAAATATAACGTATAAGTTTTTATATAAAAACATTTCAGCTATGCAAACATGAAAAAAATTGTTTCCAGTATAACTAACAGTTTGTCCCATTGTTTGTCGATCACTTGTTAGTATCTGCTACGTCACGCACAAATTCTTAAACTTTAAAAATTCATATCTCGCTTATTACGTAAAATTTTTAAGTCGCGTTTGCACTGAAGTTCTTATTTTATCCTGTTCTTACAGGAAAAAAAAAAAGAAAAATGGTATAGGACCCCATTACGAATTATTTCTTATGACGCGTATTAAATCCATATTCCGTGCCTTCTACATAGAGTTTGAAAATAGGCTTCCTGGTTAAGGGACAATCCCGTCTCTTGTCAGATCGTAAAAATCAATTTAAAGCCCGGTCGGGTGACTGAAGGACGGGAATTTATAAATTCAATCTCTGCCCGAGAATGCCTAGAATCCTTCAAGGCAGGTTAAATATTTAAAGTTTCCCTGCGGCGTCCTATGCGGACTACCTGCTTAGCCCGAGATTTGAGACGTCTACTGCCTAACTAAAATATTGCCCGACCATAGTCAAGAAACACAAACACTGGATTGGAACATGGATAATTCATCATTTTAGTCCTGTTTCCGTAATTGTTTTAGTTTCAAATAAATAAAAGTTTCTTTCAAAAAAAGTTGGAATTTTATTTTTCCACAAAGGTTGATGTTAGCTCTATTTTGTAAGGAAGTTGTTCATCTTACCAACGTTGCGAAAAAATTTAACCAGTAGACACAAATGTAAAGCCCGTCATTTTCATGTGTTCGCAATGGGGTATTCCGACATTTTTTAAAAATACTTTTTAACGTTAGTATAGACCAGTAGAAATCTAAATATCTAACTTTGAGTAAGAAAATGTATGCATCACATGAGATATGAATTTTAAAAAATTTCATCTCAATTAAAATTTTCTTATCACGGCGCGCTTATGACGTCAATTCGATGGTGATATCTGCAACGAATTTCAGCGCCTAAATCCACATGTTCATGACAGCCATTTGCTTGTTTACATATGATTTTAGTAGCAGGGTGTATTTCGAAGTTTGTCCTGTGTTTGTTTATGGTAAAAATAGGAGTAATAATTAACAAGTGGACGGAACGTCAAACAAGAAATATACCCGCGCGTGTTAACTACTGGCACCATCTATGTTTTTAAACGAAAATATTTACTTTGAAATGAGCAACAGGTTATTAACTTGACGTCACAAATTTCATGTACGTTTCTAAAGCTGTAAAAATTCCAATTTTGTAACATTAAATTATGAATTAAAACTTTTTATTAAACATGTTTTATTATATTTTTCTACTAGGTATATGAAGATGGAAACTATAGAAAAAAGTTATTATTTTGCATTAATTCCATATCACCGGAATACCCCATTATTACTGGTTATTTGCTAGGACATAACAACTTTCTTACAAAATAGGGCTAAATATCTCAAAAACTTACTGCGTTTATTTAGTTTTATCAAGAATGCCTTTTTGTGTATTTTTGTTTTGTAAGTATAGCTAAAAATCTGTTGTGGCCAGCACAAGACCTCTCTCCATTTCCATATTAGGCTATATAAGTATAGTTATTTAATATATCTGATAGGTACACAAAAACTCATATCTTCTTTATATATATTTTTTTACATTATCGTAAAAATATTATAAACGTGCGCTTATCCACTAAAATCTGGATATGCGATTTTTAGCGAGATTCCAATACCTCTCTTAGCGAGAGGTAAAAATGAAAAAAAAAATGTTAATAGGTCAAAAAATATCGATAAAATTTTTTCAAGGCTCCCTCATATGAGACGTCTGGTTGAGATACATAAACAAAAGAAAGTACACATTATGTATCTAAACAAGTAGTATTTTCATACCAAGTTTCAAAAGTTTAGTGCAACTAGTACCAAAGTTATTAATAAAAATGTGTCTAATGAGGTGCACTTTTTAAGGGCTGTAATTCTGTAACGAAAAGTTTCCGCACATACCTTCATATAACATTCTTTACGCAATAGGACTACCCCAATATATGGTTTTATTTTGGCACATTCGTGCTGAATCACCCTGTCGAATTCACTATTTCTTAATCAAGAGTTGATCCACAGATTAACCCTAATTCTTGATTCAATCTAATTTCTAATACATCATTTTTATAAATCAAGCAAATCTGGTAATGAAAAACAAGGATCAACTGGGTTCGTCATTTTCCATTAATGAATTATTGATTGCATCTTTTGATATTTTTAGTTGTGTAGAGAGAGAGAGCCACAGACCAGATTTTGGCTGTTGTACCTATTTCTAGCTTGGCTCTTCTTTATTTAAAGGTTATCTTCTTTTTTAATGTACTTACATATTTTTCAACTGTACCTGTTAAAAATTCTCCTTCATCAGTTTAATTGTACCTTAAAATATAATATTAATGCAGGAAACTTATTTCTTTTTATAAATAAAAAATCTGTTGTGGCCAGCACAAAACCTTCCGTCAACTCGATGTATTTTGTACAAATCCCATACCAAAAGGTCCTTGGAACAGATTCTATATAATATCATGTAAAATCAAACACGAACACATACTTTTTCTATTCTATAAATCTAATAAAATTATAACATAAACATACACTAAGTAAAATGCACTTGACACTTCTTCTTATTCTTCAGCTTCCCCTATTTTAATAGAGGTAGCTGTTTCCTCTTTTCTTCCACTCATTCCTGTCCAACACATCTTCTTGACACAGGCATTCCTTTCAGTCTTCTGCGATACAGTCCTTCCATCTTCTCTTTGGCCTTTCTCTGCGTGTCTCTTGCGAGGAGCACTATGACATACCAATTTTGTGATCCTACACTTTCCATATTTGGTTTTGCACTTGCAACTGACATCTGTTAATTAGAATTTTTTTAATATATCAGCATCAGCTGTTTCCATGATAAACAGCAAAGCTGACTAATTTTTGAAAATTAATTTCTTTATAATGCTTTAAATCTACATCTATTGAATATGAAGGAAAATGTATAATCAAACTGAGAAGAATATTTTCTTTAATATGTATAATAACAAAATGTCAAAAAACAATATTTAACTGCGTTTTTTTAAGAAAAACTGTTAAAAACTTCAAATAAGGGTACTTCCGGTGGATCAATTATAACCAAAATCTACTCAACGCTTCATATGGATGTACAGAAGACGAATACGAAAGAAATATAATTGTAGTATTGGAGTTATCGTCGGAGAAAAATTTGACACACACGGACATACATACACACACACGGACACCCACACACACAGACACACACATACACACACATACATACATACATACATACATACATACATACATACATACAGACATCATCTTAAAAATAGTAAATTCGTATTGTAAATTTCGTATTACAGACTTTTATATTTATTGGAAAAACAAATTAGATTTTGTTAACAAACGATCAACCGGAAGCGATACTTTACTTAAAGCTCATTGTTATTTTAAACATGGAATTCGCGGAAGATTATGTGCTGGCCACATCAGATTTTTTTTTAAATACCAAAGCCCTTCTGGGCAAAAACACTACATGACACCATCAACTTTTCTTTCAGTGTTTCGAGTTTTAATTTCGGACACTTGCCTTTCAAAATGAAAGTCTCATGTTACAAAAGGTGACAGCCTTCCTAAATACTACTCGTAAAATAACACGACGGGAATTTCATCAAGGGATTCAAATACGTCTGTTTCGGACGTTGAAGGAATTAGAACGCCCAACAAGAATATAAATTAAACGATAATTTTCCTCATCCACTCATGTTATTTTGGGTCTCAGGCATGACTTGAAATTGAAACAACTTCAATTAAATATGAAACCGGACGAGTATTACACGCAAGTTCAAATAATTTTACCAAGGGTTCTTCTCCAATGCATAATATGAAATAGAATTTGTTATGAAGCATTTCATTTTCATGAAAGTTATATTTAAGTTAGGTTCAAACAAATATATATTACAATCAGTATAAATTTATACGTGATCATCAACATTATGTTCACAAAATGTAAAATCTGTTGTGGCCAGCAAAGGACCTCTCACCATTTCCATATTAGGCTATATACAGTATGTCCCCGGATTGAGTTTACAAGATGAAAAAAAAAAAAAAAATAAAAAAAATTTCCTCTTGTAAACTCAATCCGGGGACATACTCTATATATATATATAAGTAGATACATATTGTATTTAACATTTCTGGTACACACAAAAAATTCTAATTACAACTATTATTAATACGTTTTTATATTTTTTAATTCATTCTATATGTTCGAGAGAAGATGGCGGTATTTCTGATGGGTATATGTAATATGTATCTATAATTTTACTTATTTACTTAATAATGAAATAAGAAATATCAAATGTACTTCCCAGAAAAAGCATTCAGTAATGTATTTGGATTTTTGACACTCACATTTTTTTGTCAAATACCAAACATTTTAATTTTTCAACTGGTTTCATTTATTACAACAGATAATTTTATATATTTATAATTTTCTATCTCTTAAATCTACAGAAGATATATAAAAATGTTCACTGTATCGGATAGAGAATTTTATATTCTTTAATATTTTTTTTAATAACATAAATTTCCCAAAAATATTATTCAGAAGATTTTTTAAGAAACTACTACCGGTTGTCCAATTGATACCAAAACCTTTTCAGCTCTTTCCATTAAAGACAGATTAAGGAATACGTAGTTAAATTGGACTTTATTCTTATAGGATTCAGACACACACACATACATACATACATACATACATACATACATACACACATACACACACACGCACACATTGTAAAAATTCTAAAATCGGATTCTGATGACCTTAAAAAGTGTTTATTCACTAAAATCTGGATATACGATTTTTAGCATGAATCCAATGGCGAGAAGTAATAATGAATAGCCGAAAGAAAAATAATGTTAATGGCATTTTAATATCTGCGCGTATTTTAATGTTATTATCTAAAAAGTTAATGATAAAATTTTTTCATTAAAGTCACGGTATTTAAAAAGTTCAATAAAGTCACAAATTAGCGGATTAACGTAAAACTTTGCAGACACTATATATTCTGTTTGAAATAACAAAAGACTTTTGACAATAGATACTTATGATTTTGTTAGTTGCTATGCGCTATGGCTGTAGTATAGTCATGAGCTATTTTTTATTGATCTATTCAATTTTTAAACCCAAGAGGTTTTATTATTTTATTCAATAAGTTCCTACTTATAGATAGAAGAGATCGTTTAAGAGGTCATGCATGCTCCGATAGATAATAAAAATTTTCAATTGATGTGGAACATTTTCCCGGAAATGATTAAATGGTATCGACACATCAAATTGCGTTTACGCTAACAGCATTTAGTCGTCCTGCAATTCCCAACTAAAGCTCTCAATATAAAGTGAGTTATTGTGAACTGAAATTAACCGTAATTCGATCTTCGATGCTGTAAATCGAATCGAACATTGAAAACATAAAAAAATTATTCTACTTTTTTCACAGAAAAGTTCGTGTAACTATTCATTTCGTACATTTATGTTGAAGCACGAATGACATTTACAAATTATGATAATAGTTATTTATGGGCCAGTAAGACATATTTTATCTTACCTACGATAATAATCGTTAATTCAAAATCTTTATTTTAAACCGAACATAAAAATAAGTAGGTATGTAATGACTATTTGTTTTACTAGAAATATTTGTTTCATTTGACATTTGTATTTATTGGAAATTTTGTATTAATTTACTCCTATTTAACTTTTAATAAAGGAAAATCCATGTAAGTTGTATTTTAAAGCCTAAATTTTATTATTATCAAGACCGATTTAGTTTAGAATGCCCAAAAGGGCCAATGTGTTTTGCAATTTTTACATTTGAGTCGATCGGAAAGCAATTGTTTCTGGTCGAGTATTTCATGCGGGAATAGTTATTTACATTCGAGTGCGTGTAAGTGTAAGTTGTATTTTACAGCGCGACAGCTTTGTTTATTAGCTGGAGCGCAGTAAAATACTTCACGCACGAGAATTGTATCAATTTTTTTGGCCGACGATAATAGATATCACTTTTTTTAATGAGATAGGTTGCACTTCTGAAAAGGGTTAGTTTAAAATACTGGGGTTAAGTCAATTTCCAAATTTGATTTTACTTACCTTCATTAGAGTACTTCTTCTAGCGAAAATTTATTTGTAATAATAGACGTTGTTTATGACTGATAATATATTTATTTGCTCATGTTTTCTTCGTAATAAATAATAGGTAGGTGTCGATATTTCACATTTCAGGTTCGCCTCGCGTATTTGACAGGTATATCGATCGGTGACTATGTCGGTAACGGCGGATTTTTACAATAATGACAGATGTCACTGCCATGATTTTGGTTTATATAAATTAGTTTTAAATATAGGAAATGTTAAAGTAAAAAAATAACTTACGTAGTTAGTACTTTTTTACATGAACTTTATTATAGTAAAGATGATTTCTTTTCTAAATGCCCATAAATGTCTAGTGTATTTTGCTTATTTTACTGCATAGTTAGACAAGTTACAACACAGTAAGCGTAAAATGTAGGTTACACTTGCTTTGTATACAATTGTAAAGTTTCCATTACAAAAATGTAATTTTGAGGGTTATGAGTACAAAAAATCTATAAGGGTGACAAATTTTTTATATATAATAAATCTATGTGATTTAAAATTTATACTATCTATTATTTCTCTGACATTTTGTTATAATTTTCCATAAAAATCATAGTAGCTGATGACATTTCCTTGTATTACCTCGTGACCTAAATATTTAGCAGTTGTTTTACGCCAGCGTTTTTCGTTTTCTCAAGGGTAGAACGTCATTTATCATTTGATGTCAGCGTGAAAAATACCAAACCAACTTCTTTCGGTCAGCAGGTGAAAATGTGGGGATATATCTTTTATGACGTTAAATATATGAGTAATGGCATCCTTTTGTAACGAATTTTTAAAAGAAGACTATAGTTTAGATTCTGATTTTGATTTTGTAGTGATTTGAATATGAATTGCGTGACTGGAAGTTTTTTGAAGAAGTTAAAATATGAGAGAGATGTTTACAGAATCATTTTGTTGAGATAAACATGATTTTGTAGTCAACAGGATACTTGTCAAAATTATTTATGAATATAAATAACATCGACCTTTAAACTAATAGACGCAGCGTACGAGCAAAACACTTGTCCCGCCATAACGGTGCAGACACAGTATATCTATCCTTCAACAGTACGGAAGTTAAGAAAACGCTGCAAAATAAAAAATTTGATTTGTCCCTATCTTGTTATACTTGGTGCGTAATTGCTAAGAGTATAGATTTAATTTTTCGTGCATAATTAGATTCATTATATATTTTTAATACAATATATTACATACATATTATATTATAGGGCACAAGTAATAATTAATAAGACCTTACATATGAAATGACACAGCTGAACCGCGTACGTACTGTTGACTGCACGAAATACACCGTTTCCCTATTATTTTATCGCATACACACCTCACAATACATTCACGTTTATGTTGACAGAAATAATTGTAAATGTTCTCCAAAAAAGCAAATAATAGACAGTTACGAAACGTCAATTGTAGATTTTGACAACTATTTAGTGATAGAGAGCGATTTGTAGAGGTTTACATGTGGCTGAAAAAGATGTACAATGAGTACGAACGTATGCGTAGTATACTTTAACTGAGAACTTCCGTACTGTTGAAGGACAGAATATATATTTCTATTCTTTTATGTTGGAGCAATATCTAACAATAAAAGAATAGGAGACACTTGGTCCATTAGTCGATGATAAATAATATTCCTTACCTTGAGATGTCACCAGTGTTTACAAATACATTAAATACAAATTTAGGTTAAACAAAATTGAGTTGTAGTTTGTACTTTAAATCTATCTAGCCACGAAAATAGCGACGTTTTGTAGAAATGGGCTTAGTGAGACGATATAGGTATCGATAAGTTTTTATAAAGCAATGTAAATTCCGACTTTTTATAAAACTCTTTGTCATATTATAAAACGCGACCAGATTGTCAAATCTTTGTTGACATAACTACATCTCTACATAACCTAACATAATGCACAAATCGCTTGCAAAACCGAGTTTTGTGCGTTGGGCTAGGTTTTGTTGTAATGTTATTAGAAAAAAACGCCTACTTATCTGTCATATGAATTAAGTTGTGAAAGTTAAGTTAGTTAGAATTTATTTCATCAAATATTGAAAATATCTTTGTTGTGACAACTTTGGCAGCTTCTAAATCTTACAGAAATTAGTTTGAAAACATTCCAAGATAAATTCAACCAATGAATTGCATAAATATGTGTTTTGTTTTACTCTTTTTTACCTCTCGCTAAGAGAGGTACCTATTGGATTCATGCTAAAATTCGCATATACAGATTTTAGTGAATAAGCACGATTTAAGGTCCCTAGAATCCGATTATAACATTTTTAAAATGATGTCTCTCTCTCTGTGTGTGTGTATGTGTGTGTGGATGTGTGTATGTGTGTGTGTATGTCTGGATGTTGTAGACACGATTCCTCAAAAACTATAAAACTTAAGAACTGTTTAACTATGGATTCATCAATCTGACATTCCTGGGAAAAGCTGAAAAGGTTTTGGTAACAATTGAACAATCGGAAGCAGTAGTTTCTGAGAAAAATTCTTCTAAATAATTTTTTTTGGAAATTTTTGTTATTAAATATTGAAGAACTTAAAATTCTCCATCTAATACACTTAAAATTTTTATTATATCTTGTACAGATTTAGAGATAAATACACTATAATATGTAGAGTAAGGCTAGGCACTAAGGAAATCAGTTGACAAATTCCAAAGTTTATAACATAGTTTTTAAATGACACATGTCAGTATCAAAAATCAACAGTTTTAGTGACATTCTGAGAGCTTTTTCTGGGAAGTATATTTAATATTTCTTATTGTTTTATTAATTAAATATTTAAAATTATAGGTAAAATTGTGGTAAAATGCATATATCCATCAGAAATACCGCCAATCAGTCAATAAATTGCAAGAATCTCTGATATTTAGAAACTTCATCATACAATGAAAAATGTGTGCAGAAGACATGTTAAATACAATAAAAACACTATTTGGGTAGAGTTCTGTATTTTTTTGTTATAAAACTACGGTTCGAAAGGGAAGTGCAATACAATACTTATATAGCCTAATATGTAAATGGCGAGAGGTCTTGTGCTGGCCACAACAGATTTTTTAGATTTGTTTTCGTGCGTAGTTTGAAACTGGCTTCAAACTAATTGGAAATTTTTGGGTTCTGCGAACAAAATTAAAGGTTATTGTTATTTTTATTTTGTGTTGATTGTCGTCTCTATCATTTGTCATTGTCTCATAATGATATTATAATATTACTTTATTGTTTAAAATTTACTTCCTGCGTTTATTTCCGGTTCTCTTAAATTTATACTCGACAATCTACATGACAATATAACAAATATTTATTGGTTTGGAAAAATTTATAATACATGTTAATATTCTTTTTCTCTCGCTTTGGCTAATACAAGTGCATGTATGAATTCTTTAGAATTTCAAAATTTTATATTTGGTATTAAAATTAATGCATCACTCGAAACTTATTAAGTATTAATTTATTGCAAACGTAAAATTTGCATCTTTAAAATTTAATAAAGTTTTCGAAACAAAATAACATTTCAATAATGTATTATTTTCTTCTATGTGAATACTTATACTTGATACAGGAATATGATATAAAATTTTACTGCATCATATATTATTATTAGCCTATAAAACACAAATACCACATCCAAATAAACTAATATACATCGTATATAAAATAGTTCGATACATGAATTATAGTCGTATAAATTTCATGTTATTGTATTTATTTTTTTTGTATTTATATATTCCGCTATACGCAACGCACCATTGACTAACGTAGTGTGCTCTGAATGACAGTTGATAAAAAATGGACGTTGTTTTTATTGTCGCTTGTACCAGTGTGATAATTTTGACTAGTAATATGTGATTTAGATACAAAATATAGTGAAATATATTTGAATATTTATGTAAAAAGTGTTTTTGTTTATATATTGACAGTTTATTTGTGACAAAAAGACAAAATAGTGCCATATCGATAGATATTGTTTCGTGTTACCTTGAAACCTGTAAAACATGAATGGGTTAGTTGTCTGTTATTTTTTTGTTGTTTGTTTTCTTTAAGTTTATTAGGAAAACACTATTACGTGTTTTGAAATGGTATAAGTTATCTCATTTAATTAACCTAATTCGTTTATAATTATGTACCTGCATACATTTGTACATGTATTATTTATAGATTACAAAATGCAAATTACATTGAAATATATTTAAATATTGTTACAGATATTACTTGGAATTGCATGGATTAATTATTGAATTAAAGTTTAACATTGTTATTCATTTTATGAAACAAGTAGTTATGTAATACGCAATGTTTGTATATTTGTAATTTTATGAAATGATGCCTTGTATTATGTCAAGTTCAACTACTAACATTTAATAATTTGAAATTACTTATATAATTGTGATTGTATGTGATCCACCTGTGATCTAAGTCTAAGGTTAAGGTGAGCAGATGCATATACAGTCATTCAAAAAAGTCTCCGTACGACAGTAGTTTTAATGTATTTTAGGAAAAATAGCAGTCTTAAACCCAATATATTTAATTTTCTTTTTATCCAAAATGAAAAGCAGTATATTACCTTATTATAAATATACAATAAACAAATAATTTACTTAATTTATTTATATTATGGGGTAAACATTGAAAGTATTCATAATTTCATGACAAAAAAGTCTCCTTACGATAACCAAAACTTTTAAATAATAAACCATTTATTTATGTTTCATAAAGAAATATAATATTTGGAGGGTTTTCCTTTGGTTCTTCCACCAGTAACTAAGCGATGAGTCATTGAATCTACCAAATTTTTGGTCACCGATGGCATTATATTCTGCCATTTTACTTGTAATTAATTTGAAATTCTTTTTTGCTTCATATTCCTATTTATTTTAAGAATTTTCCGCACTTTCTTAATCTGGTTAAAGTCTGGAGACTGTGAGTGATGATTAATCATATTTTTAATATTATACAGTACGCATTCTCTTATAGACGCGAATTATTTGTCGAATTTTTCTGATGCATGAAATTAAAATTGTCTGTTAAGATCCTATTTTTCGGCACTTTGTTTTAAATTTGCTTTTAAAATATCGAGGTAAACTTTGCTATCCATTGTTGCAATAATTACTAATATTCGTACACCCGCTGAGAAAATATAGCCCCAAACATAATGCTATCACCGGCGTATTTAACTGTTAGTATCAAATGCCTTAAATTTAAGGTTTTCTCCAATTTTTTTGCCTTCTTTCCAATCTGTATGTATTATACTTACTTACGGTACCAGTAAACCTAATAAAGAATTAAAACTTTTAATTTAAAAGTAGAAAATCTAAAATATTTATATGTAAGTTAAATACGGCGGGACAGCATTATGTCTAGGGGCTATATTTTCTCAGCGGGTGTACGAAAATTAGTAATTATTGCAACAATGGTACAATGGATAGCAAAGGTTACTTCGATATTTTAAAAGCAAATTTAAAACAAAGTGCCGAAAGATAGGACCTTAACAGACAATTTTAATTTCATTCATCAGAAAAATTCGACAAATAATTCGCGTCTAACAGAATGAGTACTGTATAATATTAAAAATATGCTTAATCATCCCTCGCAGTCTCCGGACTTTAACCAGATTGAGAAAGTGCGGAAAATTCTGAAAATAACTAAGAATATAAAGCAAAAGATAATTTCAAATTAATTATAAGTAAAATGGCAGAATATAATGCCACAGGTGACCAAAAATTTGGTAGATTCAATGACTCATCGCTTAGTTACTGGTGGAAGAATCAAAGGAAAACCCTCCAAATGTTATATTTCTTTATGAAACATAAATAAATGGTTTATTATTTAAATGTTTTGGTTATCGTACGGAGACTTTTTTGTCATGAAATTATGAATACTTTCAATGTTTATCCCATAATATAAATAAATTAAGTAAATTATTTGTTTATTTTATATTTATAATAAGTTAATATACTGCGTTTCATTTTGGATTAAAAGGAAATTAAATATATTGGTTTTTAGACTGCTATTTTTCCTAAAATACATTAAAACTACTGTCGTACGGAGACTTTTTTGTATGAAAAATGTTGTGGTCAGCACAATACCTCTCGCCAATTTCCTTTTGTTACATACGTATCCAATTTAACATTTCTTGTACATAAATAATTGTAATTATATCTATTCTTTCATTCTATTCGGAATCTTGTCCTCTCTTCTAAAATGTTCAAGATGGTTCCAATTTATTGACAGGTATTAAAACTAAAACATTTTACCTTTTCGTTTCTTGTGTTAATTTACTACTCTAATCCAAATTTAGTTTTAAATGACAGTTAAAAACAATGCATTTGTTTATTTTTTTGTCATAAATCCATGGCTGCCTAGACTAAAAACTCATAAAAACTATAACTTTATAATTAATTTTTATTTGAAGAGCTAGAATAATCGTTTTACATTATTTAGATGCAGAATTTAAATCTCTATAACTTTTACTTGAAGCATTTTTGCATAAAATAATTAGGTAACATTTGCGCAAAGAAAAACTAAATTCCCATGTTAAACGCCTGTCTCGTTTTTCGATTTACACCCTGTACATATAGTCCTGCTCTGAATGAAACAGTGTCGTAGAAGGAATTTCTTAATTTTTCTACTATTTGAAGATGTATGAAAATTTTGTTTACTTTTGAGAATTT
This sequence comes from Ophonus ardosiacus, assembly GCA_943142095.1. Taxonomy (NCBI): domain Eukaryota; kingdom Metazoa; phylum Arthropoda; class Insecta; order Coleoptera; family Carabidae; genus Ophonus; species Ophonus ardosiacus. The sequence goes on along the minus strand of OW964823.1, from coordinate 7,411,653 downwards.
CAAAATCGTAAAACATTTAAATTGTTTATTTTCACATATGCCTACCCTATCAAATTCCACAAAAAAGAAACTGGTATTAAAATATATGACATTCCTTCCTGTGTTTGACATATGAAAAGCGGAACACATAAATATTAAAACAGGTCAAATTCTAACCTATAAACCACTTGAAAACATCGCATAAATTCTTCCAAATCTTTCAAAACAAACCTGCATAAATCAAATTAAACTTAGATCACGTCTGCTTGTCAGAAAATATAAATAACAATGAAAAATCAGTTAGGAATCGACCAACATTCCTCCTTTTTTATATTTTCTTGTCGTCCGTAACTCTTCTTTTACGCTCCTTCACGCTGTTCTATCGCTTGTTACTTCCACGTAACTGAAGCGTGTTTTCTCCCGATAAAGGACAATTTTGCACCTGAAAGTCTTTGAGATCTCACGCGAGAGGAATCACGATTTAAACCTGGGCTATGCACACTGTAAACCTGATTCTCTTGATGGTTTATTTTTCGTGCTTGTTGATTGTAAAAGGAAAATATTTGAAGTGTTAGTCGTACACAGATTTATGTTGATTGTGGACGTGGAATGAAATATGGAAACGCTTTTCTATTTGATAAATCGAATTCATGCGAATATTTTTTCGGAAAGGTTTAGTAAAGGCTTTGTACTTGTACCTCAAATCGTATCATGTTGGGGTAAGTTTGAATGGAATGCTAAATTCTTTTACTGATAATAATATCAGTATACGTATTTTAAAAATTGTAAATATGAAAATTTGTTCAAGTATCACCAATTTATAATACATTATGTATTCCATTCAACAGTTTTGCTTCAATTATCGAAGTTTCTGTACATGCTTCAAAAATTCATTTATGCCCGGTTTCACCATTGCCGAATAAATTTACAAATAGTTATCTGACGAATAAATTTTATTCATCGGTTAGTCAAAGTTTCGTTTCACCAACCAAAATCGTTGAATAGATAGTTATTCACGGAATATTATTTTTCTTTCCATTATTTTGCATTGAGTATACAGCTAACAAGTTCATCTCCCTAACAAAACTGTCATGTTCGCTGTCAACGAAAATAATTTTTTGATTTGTTTCATTGAAATCAAATGAAAATGAGTGAAAATATAAATAAGAAGAGGGATAGAAGCAAAAAAATCCTTCATGAAGAAAAAAAAAATGTTAAAAATTATAGTGGAAGAATATTTGTATATTTTAGAAAATAAGAAAACTGACGATGTGTTGTCATAAGAAAAAATTAAAGAATGGAATATTTTTGCACAAAAAAAAATTATTCTTCATAAAATAACTGGCATATTTCTTTCATTTATTGGCTCCAGATGATGCTGAATCATATTTAGAATTTCTTAAACGCATTGTTTTGATAATCAGAATCGCATGCGAAAATCTACTTCGTTAAATTGATTATAAATTATGATCATGTGATTATAGGGATCATTCCTTTTTCGCCTGAATAACAATTTCTTCATCAGAAGATGTCAACAATGATGAAGATGAGATTCTAATATTGACGGAAATATAAATAACAACTAAAGATAACTTCATTTTTCATATTTATCTATTATCCGTTTTAGATTGGTACCTTTTGTAAATATTCTTCTGATCGCCACTGAACAATTATATTATAACACGCACAATAAAAATGTCAAATGTCAAACTATTTGTTGAATAAATATTTAATTGGGCAAAAATCTCCAGATAATTTAACTGACGATTTATTCGTCGAATAAAATAGCATATTTTTGTTCCACCAACGTCAGTTAGCAGTTATTCGACGAATAAATCGTTAGTTAAATTATCTGGAGATTTTTGCCCAGTTAAATATTTATTCAACAAATAGTTTGACATTTGACATTTTTATTGTGCGTGTTATAATATAATATTCCAGTTTTTCGTTAAAATTCTATTCATCTGTCTCTACTATACTCACATCATTGTGCGAGAGAGCAAACTTTTCAATCCACTTGAAAAGAAAAATTTCATCGTGTAAAGCTGTACAATTAAATATTTTAATTACCCTATTTTTTTTAACGTCAATGTAAAAATAATGTAAACTGATTTTAATTATTTTTTATAGTCCTCTATAAGAAATTGCGTCACACTCCATTTAGCCATTTAATTTATGTAACAAAAGAAACCAATTCTGTAAACAAAGAAAATCTATTTCCAATTCCATGCATTTCAAAATAGAATTAATTTCCGTTTTCCACTCGTAACAACCTATGATCTGCATTTTAATTGCAGAAACAAAACTACATTGTAATAAAAGTGCTGGATAAGATTTTCTCTGCTTGAAATACCCCGTAATCCTGGAATTTTCATCGTACAAGAGATATAATAATTGGAAAGTTGTAGGGCGGTTTTGCGGATTTGTTATAAATGCATGAAGGCGCTCGAGTTTTCATAAAGGGTTGTTCGGTTGTTGGTACTGCACTATAAATAGACTTGATTACCCAAAGCCAACTCTATGCGGATTCCTCTGGAATATTTAATACAATCTGCATCTCAACTATTGCGGAGACGTAAAACTATAAACGACAAACGACAAATGCTCTTGGAATCGTGTATTTATTAAAATACACGAAAGGGGTTGATTTGAAATCTAGATTTCGTCTTCCTGGAATAGTAAATCATTGGAGGATAAATTTATACATCCCGACCGGTGTCAAATATTTCGAATTTTAAATGGCACAAAAGTGACCCCTGATAAACGCCCGCATGGTACAAATATGTCATCATCATTACCGATATCTGCAACAAAGCAGATTGGCACACCTAGAAATAGGTAATATGCCGTGATGATATATTTATTTATTTATTTTATTAATAATAACATTTGTAATTGGTATTTTTAATTTTTTTCCTAAACATCTGCTATAGAAAAAGAATAGAATTTTATATACGACGATAAAATTAAATTATCGACTCGCGAGAAATAATTCACAATTCACTCGCGAAATCGCTCGGGAATTAAACTTTCCGCTCGTCGATAAAAGGTAATTTTATCGCTTTATATAAAAATAACTATTTAATAAAAATTTAAACAAATCTCTTTGCAAGAAATATATATACAGGCTGGTTGATTTTTCATTGTCCAGCTTATATCTTCTGAAATATTAAAGATACAAGAAAAAGATATATATAGAAAAGTTGTTTGAGACAACCTGGTCTATAATTTAGCATAAACAATTTTTTTTCCAAGGCCTACCAATTTTCCAGAAAAATATTTAACTTTGATTTTTTAAATGGAATAAAATTCTAAATCAATTTCTCTTTACAATGATGTATAACAAGTAAGGGTTTACCTTTAAATTATGTCTAATAAAGCAAATAGAAATACGATAAAAGTAGGCTGTGATACTCTATTGTTTATACCAATAACATCTGTCATAAATAAAAGTATTAATAATTTTGTAAATCATCAATGCTAGTAATTCTATTACTTGCTTTATTAGACATAATTTTATTCAAAGGAAAACCCCTCCGTAGCCAATGTTCATGTGTGACAGAAGTTACAGGTATAAACAATAGAATATCATAGCTTACTTTTATCATATTTCTATTTGCTTTCTAGGACATAATTTAAAGGTAAATCCTTACTTGTTACATATCATTGTAAAGAGAAATTTATTAAGAATGTTATTCTCTCAAAATATACAGGATAAAAAATTGTTTATACTAAATTATAGATCAGGTTGTATTAAACAACTCTTGTATTTAACTTTATTTTGTACCTTTAATATTTCAGAAGATATAAGCTGGACAATGAAAAATCAACCACTTTGTATATATATATATTTGTAAAATAAAATGGAATAGAACAGATTTTTTTATTTGTGTTTAGGCATCACTGTCACTAGGCAATATAATTTTAATTAAGATATTCATTTTTCATTATAATTGGAATAGAAGTTTGAAAATTTAATTAATTTTCTTTTTTGTTTCGCATTCAAATTTATAAATAAGTTTTATTGTTTAACGGATAAACTTGAAAAGCGATAATTAAATTCTTGAAATTACATACTTTTGATTGTTTGATAAAAACCAGTATTCAAATATTTACAATAAAATTTAACAAAGAAAAAGTTACATGGATACTTTTTTCATTTTATATGCATATTTTTTTGAAAACAAAATTAATTAAAACATTTTTTACAGTACTACAAATAAATCATAATCCGTAAAACTTTTTAAAGACAGAACTCATTATATCTAAAATAGAGATGTCTTTCTCGTTGTGCAGTTGTTCTGATGATAAGAAAATCTGTCATAACTTTCCAAGTTGAGAGTATCATAACCTCAACTCAGCTAGCTAGTAAATTTGTGGGTAAGTGTTGCAGGAAAGTTCCGCAGTAGCGCTAGCATCTGCTTGGAATAATTTATCACCCATCCGGAATCTCATGTGCCAATGTCGACAAACATATTAACTGTGCCGTTAATATTTAATCATCTGTTTTCATTGATTTATGTGAGGTTAGATTTAGTGCACAAATTACCCGATAGAAGGAGTTGCAGTAATTAAATGCAGTTATTTCCTGTTCCCATGTAATGTACATAGATGATCGTAAAAGTTTCTTTTGCATTTTCGGATCTTACAACAATACTCGTGCTCATAGATAGAATACATAGGTACACTATGCTATAGGTGCGTATGCTAGTGTAACTAATAGGGTATTCTCTCATGATTGCAAATATTAAAAATTTATTAAAAATATTAAAGTTGGTAGGTAAACAAAAGGAATAAAACAAAAAAAAAACACATTATAAATTGATTGTTGCAAAATATATAAAGCATTGAAATTTTTCAAATATTGTTTTCGACATGGTCATGAACTATTATGATGTCCATCTAAAAATATTAAAATTAATTGAATGGGGGATTACACCATTTTTTTTTATAATTTCATCTGAAAATATTAGGAAAACTAAGACTATTGATGAAAATCCGGTGAAAAAATTCCTATTAATAAGCGAGTTATGGTCTCCCGAATTTTGAAAAGATTGACGTGACGTCACATTTATGTGTTTTTATATCAAACTGTTTTCATCATGGACCTAAATGTTCTTGAAATATATGCTATTTTAAGTTATATTTACATAAAAATAAATGAATATTATAACACTGTATAAGTATACATACTTTATAATTACAGTATTTAAATTATTAAGTTTAATGCAAGAAATTTATGTTAATATAAAAATTGTTTGGAAACTGTAGTACAGGAATGTTAGCCCCTCCTTTCGAATTTGAATTTCTTAACTTCCATTGGTAGTAATCCCACCTCCTAACACGCTATTTGTAATGCATGTTTTGGCGGTTTCTCGGTCGCCAATCAAAATATTTTCATATTAGTGTCGAAGCGTTATAACAAAAAACCCTTTATTTCCGAAATATCTCAATTATACCATTTCATTTTTTTTATTAATATTCGTTATTCAGTATATACATTCGTATTTTTTTACTATTTTCCTTTAATTCGATTGAGCCGTAATGCCCCATTGAGAACCAAACTAAGAAATTAGTAATAAAAATAAACAAATTATAATCTATAATTGCGTTTTCATTTGTTTCATTGCCACAGTAAAATTAATAAGTATTGCATTTTCACTGTTTTAAATAAAATAACATCAACAAGTAGTACATCGTTGGAAAGCTAAAAAAAATCTCTTTTCAATGGTGTAACTTTCTAATATGTCTATATGAAAATCATAACTTTGACAACGTAATTCGAAATCTATCAGTGATACAAAAATTTGAACATCGAATGTAAAAAAAAGTTTGAATAATAATAATAATAATAATAATAATAATAATAATAATAATAATAAAAAAATGAATAGAAATGATTTGAATTTAATATAACTGTCTTCTTTTTATTATCTTATTTGTTATTTATTTTCATTTTGGTATGTTTAGTTCACTGATAATTTGTCATTTTAAAGTAGGAACTAGTAGATTTAACCTTGCCAGTCTTTGTTTGTTCCTCGGACTGTCAACGCAAATATTTATTTTAAAAAATTTCAATTTGGAATTGAAAATTTGTTTTTATTAAAATTCGACTACTATTTTTCCTATACAATGGGGTATTCCGGTGATATGGAATTAATGCAAAATAATAACTTTTTTCTATAGTTCCCATCTTCATATAGTAGAAAAATATAATAAAACATGTTTAATAAAAAGTTTTAATTCATAATTTAATGTTCCAAATTGGAATTTTTACAGCTCTAGAAACGTCCTTGAAATTTGTGACTTCAAGTTGATAATCTGTTACTCATTTCAGAGTAAATATTTTCGTTTAAAAACACAGATGGTGCCAGTAGTTAACACGCGCGAGTATATTTCTTGTTTCACATTTCGTCCACTTTATAATTATTACTCCTATTTTTACCATAAACAAACACAGGACTAACACCGAAATACACGCTGCTACTAAAATCATATGTAAACAAGCAAATGGCTGTCATGAACATGAGAACATGTGGATTTAGGCGCTGAAGTTCGTTGCAGATGTCACCTTCGAGTTGACGTCATAAGCGCGCCATGATAAGAAAATTTGAATTGCGATGAAATTTATTAAAATTCATATCTCACGTGATGCATACATTTTCTTACTCAAAGTTAGATATTCAGTCCTATTGGTCTGTACTAATGTAAAAAAAATATTTTTAAAAAATGTTGGAATACCCCATTATTGGACGCTACCTTCAAATATCATTAATACTACTTTATTGAAGGTTTGTTTGACTGTTTGTGTATTTGTTGTTGAGACCTAAAATAAAATTTATGACTGATTCTCCAATATTTTTTACTTCCTTCATTAATACTGCTACTAAAAGCCTAATGATTTACCATGTCAACTAGCATTAGTGCTAAGTTCTGCGGGTAGCCCGCTTCTTTAGCAAGACGCTTGCATTGGGGCGATACAGTACTTTGTACTTTACTAGAAACATACGAGAACGATGTTTGTATATTTACACACGTACTTTGCGATACGACACGCTACAGAGCCGTGAATTATGTAAACAATTCATTATACATAACAAGAACAACGCGAGGCGGACTTTGTTTTTTCAGTACTCATAATTTATTAATGACCACTTTTGCCTTTACGAAAAAGGCGGATAAACAACAAAGAAGTTTGGATATGAATATGGGATTATTTATTTATAAAAAGACATGCTTTTTCCGAGGAACACAGCAAGTAATAGAATTAATTTTGAAATGTACGAAATAATTTTGACAGCAATGTATTTTTTTTTTAAATTGGATGTCTAATTTAGTTACTTAATTAATATATTTTTGCTAGTGTAGTAATGCGTTTGTTCCATTTTATCGGCTGGCTTATATGTAAGCAGAAAAAATAATAAAATATCTGATTTATTTCGATGTAATGGGGATTCCACCATTTTTTTTATAATTTCATCTGAAAATATTAGGAAAACTAAGACTATTGATGAAAACCTGGTGAAAAAATTCCTATTAATAAGCGAGTTATAGTCTCCCGAATTTTGAAAAGATTGACGTGACGTCACATTTATGTGTTTTTATATCAAACTGTTTTCATCATGGACCTAAATGTTCTTGAAATATATGCTATTTTAAGTTATATTTACATAAAATAAATGAATATTATAAAACTGTATAAGTCTACATCCTTTATAATAACAGGTGTATTTAAATTATTAAGTTTAATGCAAGAAATTTATGTTAAAATACAAACTGTTTGAAAACTTCCGTACAGGAATGTTAGCCCCTCCTTTCGAATTTGAATTTCTTAACTTCCATTGGTAGTAACCCCCACCTTCTAACACGTTATTTGTTATGCATGCATATGCGGTCTTTCGGTCGCCAATCAAAATATTATACATATATAAATTTCATATAGGTGTCGAAGCGCTGTAACAAAAAACCCCTTATTTCCGAAATATCTCAATTATACCATTTCATTTTTTTATTAATATTCGTTATTCAGCATATACATTCGTATTTTTTTTACTATTTTCCTTTAATTCAATTGAGCTGGAATCCCCCAATTCGTTTGTTTCACAGTTGTTCGTACGTATGTGTAGTGCTGGTTGCATTATTATTATTACGAATCTTTTACTGAAATATTAATAATTTTTCTGTTGTTACAGGTAACACGCATCAAATATTTGATAATATTTCAAGTATTTCTAATAATTGTGGTAAGTCATGATAGTCAACATTATTATTTTGTATTATTTTGTTTTATTAATTTGTTATACATATGTATGACGGGTAAAGTCCTTATTTATTGTACTCACTACATCGGAAGTCACATACACTGAAATGTATACTAGTATATATTTTAGTGGTGACATATAACGTATACTACTACAAACAAATTTTAAAACAAATTTAGCAATAATAAAATTCTATACCCAAATCATTCAAGCAGCCAATGCACGTCATCACTTAGTGTAAAAACCTTAATGCATTAAAATCACTAATAGTGAAAAATGAAATAAAATTTCAATTATTTTTAATTGTCAAAAAGTGTATAGCCTTATATAATTATTATTAAGATGAATAGTAGAGTTCATTACTTATCGTATATGACATGAATAATATATAAATAATGTACATCAACGTCATATTATTCGTTTAATTGTTGCTATAGTTGGCAACATTGATAATTTGTATGTTCATACTGTCAAAGTTATTATTTGAAAAATATTTGTATCGTGTTTGAAACATTTTTGTGCGTTGTAAAGGTTTATTTATAATAAAGTAATGTTAAACGCAATGCAACTACACAACGTGACCGTTAACACAAACACAAAATCCGTGAATCTGCCAAAGATAGCACTTCTAATCAATCAGAAGAATTTGGTATATTTCTTTGAAATTCGGCTCACTTTTATTTATTGCCTTTATATGGCAAACATAAGTATAAATAAGGTTATTATTATAAAATAATTTAAATAGAAATGGACAGTGACGAAAATATAGTATTTATTTTATAGATGTGACAGTTCATGAACATGTCGATAATATAGATTGCATCTGTATAACTCTTTTCATAAAGATTCTAAAACCTCTGCAAACGTAACAGTACATGACGTCACACATCTAGTTGCTTTTATTCAATTTTTATTAATGACGTGCATTGACTGCTTGAATGATTTGGGTATACTATGGGGTCTCATGACCGCGTGCTTGAGTGTCTGGTCGCGAACTTGGAGGAACCGGGTTCGATCCCGACAGACGCCAAATATTTTCAATTTTAAATGGCACAAAAGTGACCCCTGTGGCGCATTCTACACACCAGCTATGAGTGCCCGTGAGGTGACGCCTGGTAAGCGCCCACACGGTAAAATATATCGTCATCATTATCGATGTCTACATGTGTTGTAGATACTGGCACACCCAGAAATGGGTACTTAATATGCCGTGATGATATGTTTATTTATTTTTTATTTAAAATTCTACTGTAAGACTCTAGTCCATATCAAATTTTTCGTCATACCTTATATCATTGAACAAGATTTCATATACGTGTTGAAGCGCTATAACAAAAAACCCCTTATTTCCGAAATATCTCAATTATACCATTTCATTTTTTTACCTCCCGCTACCCTGGGTAAGGGAGGTATAGGGATCGTGCTAAAAAACACATATCGAGATTTTAGTAAATGAGCACGTTTTCAGGTCCTGTATGTGTGTATGTGTGTGTGTGTGTGTGTGTTGTGTGTGTGTGTGTGTGTGTGTGTGTGTGTGTGTGTGTGTGTGTATGTGTACAAATTTTGTTTGCACTCAAATACTATCATTCAGAAAATTCTGAAACCTTGTATTTCTACCCTATTCTATTTGGAATAGAAGCCATTAGATTTTGGTGTAAATCGGATAAACGGAAATGGTACTTTACTTGAAGCTCATAATGGTTTTTCTTCAAAAAATACCATTAAAAGCCATTTTTTCGTATTTAATGTCATTAGAAAATTATAGATTATTGAATTTTATACAGGTATACATTAATACTTTTTCTATATATTTTACAAATAAATTTAAAAATCATTTTTCTTTTTTTAATCCCGAAGCCCAAGATAAACAAAAATCCTTTGTTACACAGTTTATTTTTCAAATGAATGTAACTGACAGGTAAACGTCATTGTCAAAAAACTAATCGCTTCAATTTAATAATAGTGACATATTAAATAATAAAGAAAATCGTAAATAAAGCAATAGTTATATGCAATGGAACATAATATAGTTTGAAGCATTTCTAAATACGTAGGTATGTATTTAAATTAATAAAAATTAAATAGCGGGAGGTTTTGTGTTGGCCACATCAGATTTTTTTTATTAATATTCGTTATTCAGCATATACATTCGTATTTTTTTACTATTTATCGGATTCTGGAGACATAAAACGTGCTTATTCACTAAAATGTCTTTATGCGATTTTTAGCACGATCCCCATATCTCCCTTACCTACCAAACAATCTTCTTACCCGCTTTTCATTCTAATTTCTTCATCATCCTGCTGTCCTTCCGCTGAGAACATTCCTACTCTCTCTATCCCTGTACTCAGTGTTCGTAAATTAAGTGTAACGAGGTCTTTAGTCTTTACGGCCGTAGTGGCCGTGGCCGTCGAATGGTGCCACGACCAGGACTGCCAACAGCACAATGCATGCATGCATATCGGGTGTAGTTTAATGCTGCAGTAAGAATTCCAAGCCTGAAGACTCTGATCGTTTGAACTCAATACCAGAGCCGAGAAGGAATTTTCTAATATTGCATTGTGATCTAGTTATTGTTAAGGGAATTGCATCGCAAAGGAATATAAGAGTTAAGAATAGTGAAGAAATAAAAATTTATAAAACAAGAAATATCAATCTCAATCATTGTGACGGATTAGAACTTAGTCGCGCATGGCTTCCAATATTAAATATGTTGTAATTTGTAATATGTATACAATTTTTTGCTGCGGTATTTCGCTACCGATAAAGCGTCTCTGAGTTATACAGATCACTTCTCTGCCAGTTTTTGGGACGGTTTTTCCTCTGGCAAAAGGAGATTTTTTCTTGAGAAGTTGCATGTTCGCCGTCCATGTTTTTGCCGGATATGCATATTTTGTCTAGAAAATTGTATACATAAAAAAGGTAACATTTATGAACATTTCTTGTTACCTTGGTTACTTGTTGTTTTTGTTATTTCAAAAAATATGTCATTGTATCCCCTGAAGAAGGCACCAGTTTATGGTGCCGAAACGTTGGGTTAAAATAATAAATTACAGAACATAAACTAAAAAAAAAGGTAGTATTTTTCCAATTGAAGAAATAGAGTTTAGAGAATTAAAAAAATATACTGTTGTAAAATAACTTGCAAGCACATATTATAAAATATTATTCAAAAACGTTTACATATTTCGCGTTTTTCAAAGTCAATTTTAGGACACTGTTTTTGGCGATATTTTCAAAATTTTTAAAAATCTAATTTTTATGTATCTAGATACTTCTCAATGCGCTGATTCAAATTTTGAAACCGCAGGTCGATATCTCGTTTCGTTCTCGAGATATTTTGATTTAAAATTTTGCTCAAAACTGCCTATTTTTGGGTATTAACCCAAAAATGGGTCGAGATATGAAATTGGCGCCATCACCATTCGATTCTACGGACAAAAGTACATAAGTATAGCAATTTTCATAATTTTTGTCCAACCGGTTCATCTTTTATGAATAGAAGCTTGAAAACCCCTGAAAATGGCCAAAATCTGAAAAAATCGTAACCTTAGATTTTTGCGATTTTTGGACATTTTCAGTTATTTTGCGTTAGAGGTTGTATACGGTTTTCAAAAATTTTGAAAATTGGTGTACTTATGTAATTTTGCCCGTAGAATCAAATGGTGTTGTCGCCAAAGTCATATCTCGACCCATTTTTGGGTTATTACCCAAAAATGGGCAGTTTTGAGCAAAACTTTGAATGTAATTATCTAGAGAACGAAAAGAAATATCGACCTGCGGTTTCAAAATTACAAAAGTAGACCAATTTTCAGAAATATTAATCACAGCAAACGATCTCTAAAGCAAAATAACTGAAAATGGCCAAAATTCACAAAAATCTAAGGTGTACCCCTTACGATTTTTTCAGATTTTAGCCATTTTCTGGGGTTTTCAAGCTTTTATTCATAAAAAATGAACCGGTTGGACAAAAATTATAAAAATTGCTATACTTATGAATTTTTGTCCGTAGAATCGAATGGTGATTTCTCCAAATTCATATCTCCACTCATTTTTGGGTTAGGTTATTACCCAAAAATGGGCAGTTTTGAGCCAAACTTTGAATCTAAATATCACGAGAACGAAGAGATATCGACCTGCGGTTCAAAATTTGGAATCAGCGCATTAAGAAGTATCTAGATGCATAAAAATTAGATTTTTTGAAAATTTTGAAGTTTTTATCTAAATGTGGGATATATTGACTTTTGGGGCAATAATTCAAAAATGGGTAGAGAGACTCGAAGAAATTAATTCACTCGCCCTTATGTTCTCGTGAGCTAAACTTTATTCTCATGAATAAACATTATCTTAGCTCACTTGGTATATAAATATCTATTTATTTTGAAAGTAAATTTATCTGTCGTTTATAAAACTGGCCATAAGACAACTTAATATACATATAAGATTATATGAACTTATTAGTAATACCAGGTATATGAGCTCAAATTGATAATACTCGTAAAATAAATTTAATTCCTTACATTAACCAATTACATCCTTCCATAATAATATATCTTCATATTATCTGCTATTCTGGGGTGTAAATTGAAAGCTAACAAGATATTAGGTGCTTTATCTCTTTGTGAAAATTGCAAGGTCCAGGCCGAGTCGTTAGTGCCCTAATAACAAGTGTGCGCTTGGTGGGTTTCGGTACAGTCTCTGAGTCTCTTTCTCTGGCCATTACTGAAATGGTGCAGTCACGGTTTTATAGGCCAATTATTGTAAATATACCTCGCTAAGCGATGATTTCCAAGATAAAGAGATGTAGTAGTGAAAATGAAGTGCTACATTTTCATTCTTACTTAGATAATGATAGTGAATTATCTAATTATAATAAAATAATGAAGACTAGATTAAACTGATTTTATCGTTAAATATCCAAGCAATTTGTTGTGCAAAATTACAAATATTAAATGTTGTTGCACGCTGATATATCCTTAAATAAAATTTTAAAAACTCTAAAAACAATTCATATTTTGTCCTTTCTTATATCTAAAATGGGGTCCCGTGGCCGCGTGCCTGAGTGTCTGGTCGCGAACCTGGGGGAACCGGGTTCGATCCCGACAGACGCCAAATATTTCCAATTTTAAATGGCACAAAAGTGATCCCTGTGTTGCACTCTCCACGCCAGCTATGAGTGCCCGTGACGTGATGCCTGGTAAGCGCCCACACGGTGAAATATATCGTCATCATTACCGATGTCTACATGTGTTGTAGATACTGGCTCACCCAGAAATGAGTAATATGCCGTGATGATATATTTATATTTATTTATTTATTTATTTATATCTAAAATAAATTTTTAATTACCTATTACTTATTAATATTATTATCTGTAGCACCATATAAAACAATAATTATTGCACTATCAGCCTTTATACTTTTACCTTTTATATTTGACATAATAGTTAATAGAATAATATAATAAGAAAAACAAAAGTTACTAGAATTACTTCTTATACTTCTTCTAAGCTGCACTTAACTACGCAGCGACCATATCCTATTCGTGCAAACACTTTAAGCTTAAGAGTAACTTATCAACTAATAATAATCTGTAAAGCGAAATAACTTAAAAGAGCTAAAAATCGCAAAAATCTAAATAATTTTTTCAGATTTTGGCCATTTTCGGGGGGTTTTCAAACTTTTATTCATAAAAATGAACCGCTTGGACAAAAATTATGAAAATTGGTACATTTATGTAATTTTGCCCATAGAATCGAATGGTCGTGTCGCCAAATTCATATCTCGATCCATTTTTGGGTTACTACCCTAAAATGGGCAGTTTTGAGCAAAACTTTGAATCTAAGTATCTCGAGAACGAAAAGAGATCGTCCTGCTGTTTCAAAATTTGGATTCAGAGTATTAAGAAGTATCTAGATAAGATTTTTGCAAATTTTGAAGTTATTATTATTATTATTATTATTATTATTATTATTAAATTATAATAATTTAAAAATGGGTAGATATATAAACTTGGTAGTAATATTATTTGCTTGTAAAGACAATGTTACGTAAGTGTGCGGATTTTTAGAGTAATGTATCTAGTAGCCCAAATAACTTCATGGAAACCAGTTGAAAAATTAAAATGTTTATAATTGACAGAAAAATGTGAGTTGTCAGTGTCAAAAATCCATTTTTGTCCTCCTGAAGTGTAATGGGAACTTTACAATTGTATACACAGCAAGTGTAACCTACATTTTACGCTTACTGTGTTGTAACTTGTCTAACTATGCGGTAAAATAATCAAAATACACTGGACGTTTATGGGCATTTAGAAAAGAAATCATCTATACTATAATAAAGTTCATGTAAAAAAGTACTACCTACATAAGTTATTTTTTTACTTTAACATTTCCTATATTTAAAATTAATTTATATAAACCAAAATCACGGCAGCGATATCTGCCATTATTGTAAAAATACGTCGTTACCGGCATAGTAATCGATATACCTGTCAAATACGCGAGGCGAACATTGCTGAAATGTCAAATATCGACACCTACCTATTATTTATTACGAAGAAAACATGAGCATATAAATATATTATTAGTCATAAACAACGTCTATTATTACAAATAAATTTTCGCTAGAAGAAGTACTCTAATGAAGGTAAGTAAAATCAAATTTGGAAATTGACTTAACCCCAGTATTTTAAACTAACCTTTTTCAGAAGTACAACCTATCTTATTAAAAAAAAATATTTTCATTATCGTCGGCCAAAAAATTTGATACAATTCTCGTGCGTGAAGTATTTTACAGCGCACCAGCTAATAAAAAGCAAAGCTGTCGCGCTGTAAAATACAACTTACACGCACTCGAATGTAAATAACTATTACATTACTGAAGGCTTTTCCTGGGAAGTACATTTCATATTTCTTATTTTATTATTAATTAAATATTTAAAATTATAGGTAATATGTACATACATACACATCAGAAATACCGCCAAACTCGTCAATGAATTTGAAGAATCTCGAACATTTAGAAGAGTAGGAGGAAACTTATTAAAGAATGAATTAAAAAATATATGAATAATTATTAGAATTTTTGTGTATGTACCAGAAATGTTAAACACAATATGTACTTTTATAGCCTAATATGGAAATGGCGAGAGGTCTTGTGTTAGCCACAACAGATTTTATTGCATGGAATCACAGAATTGTAATAAGCGTGAATTGCATATTAACTTTTTATTATTATTTTTTTAATGTCAATCAGTATGTTCGTCAGTATAATCTCCCGAGATAAATTCTACGTCACAAACATAAAATAATGAATTAAGCCTGTCGTTTAGGGGAATTTATTCACGTAGAAAGTTTACTACAGTCATATTTCGAGATTTTGGCAATATGTTATGAAACTGCAGTGAAGTGGGCCATTGGGACTCGTTTTTAAACTCTGGCAGTGATTTTGCGGCAAAACACAAACTTTGAAATGTAAATAAAATTTATCATAAAACTATACGACCAGAAAGTTGTCGCAGAGATGCCATCAAATAAATTTGAGGATAGGAAAAGTTGCAAAGAACATAGAATATTATGACAATGAAAAATATATGTCCTATAAAATTTTCAATAACACTATGAATAAAATGGAATCCTCCACCATCAGAACGTAGGTCATTTATGTTAAAACTAGACTTCAAAATTGTATGATAGGGATTATCAAAGTTTTAAAGAAGTTATTAGTTTTTTAAAATATTTTAGTTTTTATTACCTTTCTGCTATCGCCTTTTTGAAATCTGGAATCAAATATGCAGAAAATAACGTGCCTGAGTGTCTGGTCGCGAATCTGGGGAACCTGGTTCGATCCCGACCGACGCAAAATATTTTCGAATTTTAAATGGCACAAAAGTGATCCCTGTGGTGCACTCTCCACGGCAGCAATGAGTGTCTCCGTGAGGTGACGCCTGGTAAGCGCCCGCACGGTACAAATATGTCAGACTGCAATTTTTCTTCGCCGTTAAGATTCCATTGATGTTGCTATAAATTTAAAATTAAAATCATTTTCGTCTATTTCCGTCATAATTTCATAACAAATCTTAGTAGACGTCAAGAACTAGGTCCTTTTAATATTCTGGCTTTGTAGGAAAGTGATGTATATGAGTATCTACCTCAGCAATCAATAGAGACTATCAAACAACATGATGTATGACTGTTGTTTCCGCCGTGGACTGACTTTGAACAAGCCAATATTGCCAAAAAATATGCAAATAAATATCACAGATTTATTGCTCTACGGAAATTCAAAACACGACGTTTATATTTACTTTTTGCTTAATAAATGTTGCAACATCACATATTTCACAAAGATTGAAGGAGAACAGACTATATTTTAGCAAATGAAATACTGCTTTCGCATAACACGGTAATTTTACAACATTGATTTATTTTGAAAATTATTGATTTAAAATGATGATGATTGTGAATAAAATAGTATACATAACCTCACTGTGTCACTATTGGCTGTTTTTACTTCTTTGTACGAAGTAAAGGAAGTATTGTAATCGCGAAAAATTTCGGTTTCCAGATTTCAACGGAAATATACATTTTGACCATCCCTGAATCCATTTTGACTAATTTCGTCGTGACGTCTGTACGTACGTACGTATCTCGCCTAACTGAAAAACGGGAAGCTGTAGAAAGTTAAAATTTTGTATTTATGACTGTTGTAATATCTAGTTGTGCACCTCCCTTTTTGGTCGTTACCTAACTTTTGGAAGTGGTACTTTACTTGAAGCCTATAGTAGATTTAAATGCAAAACTATATTAAAATATAACCCAAAACTTTTCAAATTTGGTATATAAGACTTTTATATCAATGGGAATAACATAATAGATTTTAGTTAAAATGGTCTACCCGGAAGTGGTACTTTACTTGAAGCCTGTCATAGATTTTAATGAAAAACTATATTAAAATATAATCTAAAACTTTTCAAATTTGGTATATAGTACTCTTATATCAATGGGAATAACATAATAGATTTTAGTTAAAATGGACTATCTGGAAGTGGTACTTTACTTGAAACCTATAATAGATTTTAATAAAAAACTACACTAAAATATGATCCAAAACTTTTCAAATTTGGTATATAATACTTTTATATCAATGGGAATAACATAATAGATTTTGGTTAAAATAGTCTTACCGGAAGTGATACTTTACTTGAAGCTGTTATCAGTTTAAAAAAAAAAATAGTGTTATTTTGATTTTAATAATAAATGCTTCAAATAAAAGTTTTAGAGAATTGAATTCTGCGTCGAAAACATCAAGTATGATTAAATTAGATCTTTGTATAAGCGAGATATGTAAATTTAAAAATGATGTACTTTTTGGTTTCTATAATTAAGTTTGTTATGAATTAGGACAAAAAATACGTGTAATTTTATGATTGGGTCTGTTATAATACATATTTTAATTATTAACAAAATATGTATAGTGTAACGGGCGTACAAGGAAGTCATGTGGTGTCCACATCAGATATTTTGGATTTAAAAAATTACGAGATGTTCAAATGTTTCATATGAAACTGCACCGATCCTGTCAGAAATGAGGGATTAAGAGCAAGTAATAAGAAGAATATATTCTTTTTGTTTTAAAATTTGTTTGAGTAAGAAATTGCAGAACAAACTATTTTATTCAATTGTTTTAATGATACCCAGTTAATAAGAATCTAAATTTAAACAGCAAAGATTATAAGTCAATATCAAATTTTAATGTCAAAAATGCTGAATTATAACTTCTATGTGAATTGTATTTTCAGCAGAATTTATAGAGTGTAATAATAGGATTAAAAATTGTACAAACAGCATTTAAATGCAAATATCGATTATCTTGATAAAATTTAATTGAAATTACATGAACTGAATTCTGTGAAAATGTTTAATTATCATTTGGGGTAACATTAGATTTGTGGTTGAACCGCTAATGGTTACTAATTGAGCTGTATACGTTCATATAAATAATTCATTTGTTTCATTACTGGGTGCTCGACAGAGCAAATAGAAGATTTTCAAAATTAATTATGTATATTTGGAATTAATAAACCTCCTTTCGGAAAATTTCCTGCATTGGTTAATAAGTATTTTTTTCACTGAAATATATACTAACTGGAATGCGCGTACGAACCGTGACTGTGAAGCATATTGAAAGCCTGCTGCTGGAGTAGTCGGCAAACATCGAGACAGTTCGTGAGTAGACGGAAGCCTGCTGCTGGAGTAGATGGCAAACATCGAGACAGTTCGTGAGTAGACGGAAATTATTTCGTGTGGCGCATGTTTAAATAAATGAAGCATAATATGAAAACAAAGCGATCAGCTATGATACGAGTTACTCGGCTAGGTTCGGTTCGGCACGAACGTGCGCGAACCGGACCAGCCATTATTGTTCAATGAGCTTCAGTGCAGCATACGCTGATAGGTAGAGTATGCGAGTTCCAGTTAGTATATATTTCAGTGATTTTTTTTCATTCCCTCTTCTTTTATTTCATGGCTTTTGGAAACAATTTATCTTTATAAGACAGTTTATAAAATTGCTGTTTGTTAATTTAAAAAATCAGCCATACCTTCAGAATGTTGTCACTCCCAGCCAAAGCCATAATCTGTTTTCATCTAAATTTAAAATACAATAACACTACGGAGAAAATAATAATAAATAATTAAAGATTAAATAACATTTTTAATTTCATTCAAATAAATATTATCCGCGGCCCTTGCTAGAGACATATAAAAATGCCTTTAAAAGATTATTAAAAAAAATCCTTTTGGACAAGACTTTTTATTCGGTGAATGAATTTTTATCTTTTTGACAAATAGCGGAGTCTATATTAAAATACCTCTTATACTTTTTATGTACCTCCATTACTATATATTTTTTCTACAGTCACTATAGAAAGTAGCCATTTGCGCTCTCTTTTGTCAACGCAAAATGTCACTTTGCCGCTCATGCGCCACAAAGTGAAATAGGGCATTCATTTACAAAAACAAAAGTATAAAATGCTTAGATTAGATTGAATAAAAACTCAAGAAGAATGGAAAATAACGATATAATAAAATTAAATATAAAATAAATTGTGTGAACAGTTATGTTTAGTAACAGGAATGATTGTACACAGATGGCGGTAGGATAGTTGCGAGTCGTATTGACATCTGATCTCTAGTTAACTATTTATTTTGATTACAATAAAGTTATTAGTTATTTCGTTACTTAAATAATTGCGAGAAGTCAGTCAATGCACATACATGTCAATATAATCACAAATTCCTTGAAATATTTGTTAATTTTTTCATTGTGACAGGCGTGACAACTAACCACACATTTTGCTACAAAAACTCATCAAATCATCACAAATCCTTGCTTCCACGCTCTAATTTTGGTTTTTTTTTATGGAATAGATGGCTTATGTAACGATATAATCATGTAAAAGCCTTTTTAAGTTTAAACCATATCTTTTGTATTAGCCAATCATTATTTATTGAGCAGTACTGTAAGTATAAAGTGTACATTTTATTATTTTTTGTTATGGTGGAGGACCTCATTGTGGCGACTGTAGAAAAAATCTTGTGTGTGTGTCGAGCGCAAATGGACATTGTCGATTTCGAGAGAATGCCGCGCTCCTTCGTCGCGCGGCAACAACCTCTCAATCGACAATGTCGCATTTTGCGCTCTTATTACACAAATAGCTATTCTGTGACATATTCTATACATGAATTTTTACATTGTCGATGGAATAAAGTACTATTATTATTCGAATGTATCCTATATGCATTTTAACTGGATTTTAAAAAACACTGTACATTCGTCATCCATCAAGCCACTGCGATATTCATTTTCCCATCCGCATTCGTGCAAAAAATACACAAACTTTCCATTGAAACTGAATTTGCGTCAATGTTCGGGCCGCCGATAAATCTGACTGGAAAAATCAATGTTCGATCGCTCCAACATTGTAAAATACCGATTTGCAATAAATAAACAGGAATAAATCAGCAAGTGTGGGTGGAATGGATGATTTGATGGCCACACAGTGGTGTGTACTGCGATAGCCGATGTGCTGATGGAATTCCAAAACAGCATTTTGTCCCCCATTTGGGAATTCTGTGGGGGGATAAATCATTAGGCGTAGTTGTAATGCCAGCTGAAAGTGGTTATTTTAATATGTAGTACGTACGAATGAATAGATAGGATCAACTAGAGTGAATGAAACAAAATATTCGGGTTTGAACTAAATAAAACACAAAAATATTACATGATAGCAGGAAGCTCGTTCTATTCGTAATTTGGCATTTTTACCTTCCGTAACCTTTAGGTTAAGAAGGTATAGTCTGTGGTTAGAAAATTCGGTGGTGTGTTTATAATGAATAAGCACGGTACCAAGGGTTGTTATAAGGACAATAATGCCTGAGGTCAACAGTGTACTGTCGAGGGCCTCTGGCCCGAGGCGAGTACGTTGGCCGAAGGCATTATTGACGTTTAACACCCGTGGTGCCGTCAACGTTTTATGCAGGGCCGTAACTAACTATTCTTGCGCCTGGGGCGGAATATAAAATTGCGCCCCCCCCCCCCATTTTTTTGAAAATTATTAAAAAGTTAATTAAATAAAATGTTTTCTATTAACCATATATTAAATATTACATTTATTTATAAAATGTAAATATTATTCAATTATATTTCATTTAAAAATGAAATTTATGTTGTTACTAGTTTTATTGTATTTTTGTTAAACTATTTAATAAATAATAATAAAAATAAAGACCGTTAGTATGAATGATCATTAAGTGTGATTAACGAGCATTTGATTAGCATTGTTTTATCTTTTTCAGTCGTTTATGGATTATTTCTTCAAATGAAAAACGTGTGCAATTAATTTTTATTCGAAGTATTTTTCTCTAAAATAAAAATAATCCATAAACGATTGAGAGAGATAAAACAATGCTAATCATATTCTCGCTATTTACCCTTAATCACATGTTCATACTAACGGCCATAGTTTTTAATACTAATATTCTTTTAAATTAATTCTGATCAGATCTAATGTAATGACAACATTTATAATTAATCATTAAATAGGTAAACAATTTTTTAGCGAAATATGAGAAAATTATTAGTAGTTTAAAATGAATTATGTAAAAGTATAGTTATGTAACAAAAATTTCGAAAAAGTATATATGTATGGTAAAAATATCCTTTTATTTTACATTTTATGATTTACACAGAACTATTCTCAAATGACATAAACAAAATGGTTGAGTACTCGTTGTATCTTGCAATTTTACCGTAAGTTTGCAACCTGCATAATTTATAAGTCCACAATTCCCTTTCCTCAAAACACAGGCCATTTGCTTCACAAAAAATGTCCGTATTACGTGTCTATAGTTATATGGTCGAAGAACCGTACTGTCAAGCGGTGGGGCGCCTTACGCGCGAATTTTGAAAGTCAATGCAATGCAGTGCATAGAAATACAATATTAATTCGCAAAGAGTACACTAAGAAATCTAAGAGTGTGCTTGATTTATATTTATTATTATTATTTTTTGGAGAATTAACTAATGAAGAATTTATTTCTGCGCCCTAGCAACATCTGCGCCCGGGGCAAGTGCCCCGCTCGCCCCACCCTAGTTACGGCCCTGGTTTTATGTCTTACTAGAAATTCTTAATAAACATTTTGTCTGGCTAGAATTTATCAAACAAAAATAATAAATCACAAAATTTTAATACAACTTACAAAGTAGCCTGTGAATGCGCTTTCTAGGTAATATTTTGTTTTTGTAAACAAAGCATTTTTTCAAACAAAAAATATATTTCTTGTGGTATTTTTCTGTCAATATGGACGAGCAATGTTATTGCTAAGAATAAGAAGTATGCTGGTTTGTATTTGTGATGAAACAAATATGATTATAAACGACTATAATTCACAATGCTTCTTAACCTTAATTGCACTTTATGTTAGTATCAGTATTATTAACCTCATTTTGTTAGTATTATTAACCTCAGTTTGTTGTCAACATTATCATAGCAACTTAATACGCCCTAGGGTATTATTTACTCAATAACGGACCTAATGTTGAGGTTGTTATAAAACAATAACATAATAGTAAGACATAAAAATTATAATTCTTTCGTATTCCTCTTCTGATTAGGTTCTGGATAATTGGTCAACAGGAATTTTTCTCATTTCTTGAAAAAACACAGTTAAATATCATTTTTTGACATTTTAAGGAATATGCATGTTTTGGGTCTCTAAATACGTTTTTAATAGTTTTACGATGATGTCTTTGTGTGTATCTATGTGTATGTATGTATGTATGTATTTATGTGTGTGTGTGTGACAAATTTTGCAATTTTTACAATTAGAATTTCTTATTCCTCTTCTTTACATTTATATGAAGAGCTGATTAGATTTTGGTTATAATAAGTTTTTTCATTTGAAGTTCTTAACAGTTTTTCTTGAAAAAACATAGTTAAATATCATTTCTTGAAATTTTATGTGACTATCAATATAAAAGAATATCTTATTGTCTATACGGTTTAATTATACATTTTCCTTCATATAGATATAGATTTAGAGTTAAAGAATTATACAGAGATTAACTTTTATAAATCAGCCAGCTTTGCCATAATCTTGGAAACAGCTGATATATTCAAATAATTGACAGATGACAGTGATAAGTGTAATTCACATAGTGTGTATGCATGTTATAATTTTATTGGAAACTCAGAATTTTTTCCAAGGGACTCTCGGTTTGGAATTTGTAGAAAATAGTATATGTTCGTGTTACAATTTTACTGGATATATAGAATCTTTTCCAAGAAACTTTTAATATGGGATTAGTACAAAATACATAGAATTTACGGAAGATAATGTGGCCAAAAAAATTTTTTCATATTTGTTTTATTGTAGTATTTAACAATATTTTGGAGACTTCTAACTATTTATGAGAAGAAAAATAGTCGTTGAATTTTGGGAATCTTGTAGATTATATTTTGAAATTTAATAATTTTAGGCCTTGAAAGTCCATAACTAGTGTTGCCACAAGACCAAGACCAGTCTTGTCTTGTCTCGTCTCTCTTGGTCTTGTCGAGATAAGACTATCATTTTGGTCTCGACTAAAAAGTCAAAACTAAAGAAAAAACCCCTTAACCTTAACAATAAATTTAAAAACTATATACGTATTTCGAGAACTAAGTTCTCATCATCAGTAGAAACTACAAAGTAAAAACAGAGAAGTTAAGATTACTCAGCATGTAAACCATGCCAGAGGTCAAAACAGCTCTGAGGAATAAGGGAGAGAACACGGATTATGTAGGGACAGGAGTCATAGGTGAATGGATACCTAATTGGGTATCTAAGATTAAACAGAGTAACTGTCTTATATTAACTCATATAATTTAGAATTTGGGATGGGACCTAGGTCCGCGTTCATCAATTTATCTTTAAATTTATGTATTATCAAACTCTCATGTGCGTCTAAATATTTATTATCATCAACTTGTTTCAATAATTTTATATTAGAATTGTCAATTTTATGATTATTAATAAACATATGTTGTGCTACGCTAGATTTATCAGGATTACCGCTTTTTAAATGATAGAAATGTTCTTTAAACCGAGTATCAATTTGTCTTTTAGTTTGCCCGATATAAACTTTATTACAATCTTTACAGTCAATTTTATAAACACCGGATTTTTTATTATTATCTATTTTACCTTTAGGGTTACCTAATAATGATTTAATGGTGTTATTTGATTTATAAGTTACCGTTAAATTTTGATTTTTAAACATTTTGTTTAAACCTTTGGTGGCATTATCAAATAGTAATGTTATATATTTATTATTTTTATTATTAGTTGGCGTTTATCTATAATTTTAACCGGGAATCCATTATATTTAGCTATTTCTTTAATATATTTCAATTCATTTTCAAAACGTGTTTTGTTTAACGGAAATTTGGTCAGTCTATTAATTAAAAAGTTAAACGCTGCTAATTTATGTTGCCAAAAATGATTCGAGTCAGCTGTTATAAATCGATTAGTATTCGTTGGTTTCCTATATATGTCAAATTCTAATTTAGTTTTGTTTCTAATAACCAGTGTGTCCAAAAATGGTAATTGTTTATTGGTTTCTTTTTCAATCGTAAATTTAAAAAGTCAAGACGAGATGAAACCAATATCGAGTCCTATGGAAAGCCTTGAACTCTCGACAAGGCTCTCGACTTCAAAAACTAAAAGTAATACTGCAAACACTGTTTGAAAATTCGTAAAAATCAGATAGGTACTCAATTTTTGAAATTGTGTTTTTCCCGCCTCTGCTATGACATGAAACATCCCACACCATCAGCCATTCACCCGTTGTTGGTTCGTTTTGTTTGAACACGTCGCGAATGGAATCACTGTATGGGAGTGCTTGTGCAGTTAACGTTTATTGCATTGATTTGCACAAGGATTTGTTTCGAATTTCCACGCCAGCCAATTTCACAGCGTTTGCGATAATTTCTTTAGCGGTTACTGTGGCTGTTTGCATTTCAAATTGCTGAATCACAGGCCATCAATTTGTGTATTCTCTAAACTCTAAACCAAAGGGAGGTTTACTTGCTCCGAGAAATAGAAAGTTATGATGTGTTTAGATTATGGTTTGTGAACTGTTCTAACCCTTATAGCTTATCGTTATATTGTATTTTATTATGGCCGTATTTATTTAGGAGTAACTTGGTAGGTTAGTTGTGTTTTGTTGGCACATATTAAGGTTTTAAGTAACCCTGAACAGATCCTGAAGTGACCCAAATGATTTGTTGTCCAATCCGTCTACTCTTTCTTTCGAAATAGTTGCGCTCTCTATTTATTTTTTAAAATTATTAGATGTCCATTGCACATGGATTTGTTTACATTCAAATAAAATCAGGTTAAAAAGAGCCAATAATATACCAATGATTGGAATAAATGACATGAATTCGAATTTACTTCCGAATTTCAAAACTATATCATTTATTTGGAATATGGAAGTAACACAGGTTGGTTAGAGATCAGTTCAACCAGAAATTCCCAAATAAAAATCTATTGTGACTAGCACAATACCTCTCGCCATTTCCGTTTTGTTATATAAGTATCGAATTTAACATTTCTTGTAGACACAAATAATTCTAATTATGAAAGATAACAATATTTCTGGATTTCAGTCAATTTTATTGTCATACCCAACATTTTCAACATTAGTTATAAACTTTAAGAAAAATCATCCTCTGAAGAAGACATTTATCTGTCATCCATAAGGAAAGTTGAGCAGTTTGCAGTAATTAGAGGTGAGTGATTAGGCTCACAGTCATTCTAATGGGGTCATACCAAAAAAATATATATTGATTTTTTTTATATAATTAAAAAAAAATACATAATTTTATACATATATACATGAAAAATATGTAATATTCTTAAACTTTTCATTCATGATTTTCTTTCTAAACATTTTGAGTCTTATTTTGTGACGTCATGGGTTTGTACACACATACAATGATAGTCACGCACACATGTACTCGTACAAGTACTGTACATGAATGTCAGCGCAGCGCAGAGATGTCACATTTTTCGAACATAACCAACATTTTCAAAGTAAATATCTTTGCAACAAGTTGTTTTTGTTTAAATGTAAGTACAAATAACGAAATGTTCTAATAAATACAAATTATGTGTGGTTTAGATATTACCATGGTTGGTATAATATTGTTCTGTGCCGTCTTGCGTGAACATCTCGTTGAGAAGCAAAAATAAAGTTTTTGTTCGTATTCCTAAACCTCAAGATTAATTTCCATAATCAAATTATTCAATATACAATAAAAACAAAAGCACGAATACAAAATAACTTGCTGTCACGTTTGCTTTCAAGTCAAATAACATAAACGTCAAACGTAGTTCCATTTTTATTCGATAGGAGGGACTACGGTCACGGTCGCAAACCCATGACATCATTTGAAATTTAATATAAACTTTAAAAAATTATTTCTGTAAAACTAGAAACTTATGTGACATAAAATATATATTTCTGTGAGTGGTTTTAAGTATACTTTCAGAAAAAAAAAAAAAAATTGGAAAATGTGGTATGACCCTATTATTGTACAGGTATGACGATCGGGTGCAAATCAACAGATGCTTGATTGATATGCTTATACACTGCTTGTGTATTTGATATGCATGGTATGTGTGAAGTATACATTTGTATTATTTGTTTGTGGCCGCAAAAAATTACTACTACACTTTTTTATATCTTTGTTATTTTAATCTATTTCGCCTGCAAAATGTAAAATTCATTTGTTTGATTCCTAACTCAAATTAATTATGGAGTGTTACACGATGCAATATCACGTACGCAGCATATTAACGTAATATTATTCATCGTTGGTAACGTAAATAATTGTTATGTTTTGCAATATCAAATTACTGTTTTGTTAGCGGTATTTGCGGTCACAATATTGTATATCTTGTTTCTGCTGAATATATCTGGATTCGAGTGCATATCTTTTTTCATACTAGTGTGTAAAGTTTTGTGATAAACCTTCATTTCTTGCAAATTTTTATTTAGTAATAAAATGGTTTTTAATATCGTTGTTTAAATCTGAATCGATGTTTTATGGCTCATAAATATGTGCAAATTTTGCATTTTATGTCATTAAAAAACTCATTAAAATTCTGGTGAAAAATAAAACATTGTAATAACCTTTGTCGTGACAAATAATAGTCTAATCAAACTAGAATGTGATTGGTCACGGATTTCAAATCAAACGTCCGCTGTTAAATATCCAACACATTTTATGGGGTAATTTCGTTGCAAATTATTATCGCCACTGAATGTATTTTAGTTTTTTAGTCACGTACGAATAATATGCAGTGGTTAGTTTCAATCTTTATTTACATAAAAGTTTTATATTTGTTCACTTTTTGTAATCATTTATATAATTATCAAGTCAATAATACAAATCAAAAGAAATCTGTTGTGGCCAGCACAATACCTCTCGTCATTTCCGTTTGGGTACATAAGTATCGAATTTAACATTTCTTGTATATACAAATACTTCTAATTATATTTATTGTTTTATTTTATAAGGAATTTTGTCCTACTCTTCTAAAATGTTCAAGATAGTTCTTAAGGTTACTTAACTTATACCGAGGAACTTATAAAGAGGAGATAACATACTAAATTTAGGTTATTTAATTCAAATATTTCATTTTTTTAAAATATCTTTATAGTTCTCGCAAATTCGAATCGTATTTTCTAAAGTCAATATATTGAAGAATATATTCACAAGAAATCTTTTGATATTGACTGTACGATTTAAGTGAAATAACATATACTCGTTTTTTTTTTTTTTCGGTGGACAAAAGTATGGAAACTTATTGAAAATATGATTTTAATTGTCTTACTTTCAGTTGTATTTTGTCATTTATTTAGTAAGTTGATGTTAAGATGGGTAAAAATAAATATTTTTCCGACGACTTGAGAGAAAAGGTAGTACAGCTTCATAAAGGTGCTGTGAAACAACGCAATATTTAATTTTTTTTTTAAATCAGTATAAGTGGCATATCAAAGAATTTGAAAAAAAATCGCAGTATAGAAGTGTTAAAATTAATATAAAAGTCGGTGGTCCAAGAAAACTAGTGCTACAATTGACAAAAACAAAGTGATCCTACTTTATCATCAAGTGAACGTGAAAATTAATAGGTTCCCATTTAAAAAAATGTCGCGGACAAGCGTAACTCAAAAACAATTGAAGAAAAAAAATTCAAGTATTCTCAAATGTAGATCAAAATTTCTAAAAAAACTTTTGTAATGAACATAATTTCCTAAAATGAATATTAACGACAATAAATCGCCGTGTCCATACTTTTAACTAACCCTCTATGTGGTTCTGATTGAGTAGACCAGTCTCTGAAAAATGACCTAGAGCTTGATTCAGAGACTGAAATTTTGTGAAACGTCAAGTATTATTTTTAAATATCATACAAGAGTTTCACCAAGTGTCTCAATTATGTTGTACTTTATTGTATTTTTATTATTTTTTAAGTAGGATTATTGTAATCTCTAATCCCTAAGTACAAATTCAGAATTTACTGACCAGTTGTTCTTTAAAACGTCAACATTTCATCGTCACTCTTCTCATGTTCGGCGTAAAAATTCAAAACATTGGAAAATTGTTAAGTTGCGGGAAAAGAACAATTAACTTGACTAAACAAAACTCCATTTGAGCGGTGGTGGAGTTTTCTGTTTGAAATTGAAATTTCGTCGTTGAATTTTTCCACGCAGAGGGCTCTGAAATCGGCCGCTGGTGTTTCCTTAGTAAATATTTTTCTTGTCCAATTCGCTCTTTAATGTTTAGTGACACGATGAAGGAGGGCTTTTTCCTACAGGGATGGAATTAGGAAGGTTTCAAAGTTGTACAATTCAAGGACAGTGTAAATAGGTTAAGGTCTTAAAGCATTGAATAATAATTTACAAGAACAAAAGAAACAAAAATGTTCTGAAATTGGCAGATTTATATTTTTTCAGTACATTTAACTATCAATTTCGTTGACTTTGGATTAAAACACTGACGTGAACAAATAATATTACTAAATTAATGACAATAT
The DNA here is from genome assembly GCA_943142095.1 of Ophonus ardosiacus. Lineage (NCBI taxonomy): Eukaryota > Metazoa > Arthropoda > Insecta > Coleoptera > Carabidae > Ophonus > Ophonus ardosiacus. The sequence goes on along the minus strand of OW964823.1, from coordinate 7,382,765 downwards.
ACAGGCTGTAACACGTACCCCGACTACCGCCATTATTACCTTTATTATTATAGTTACAAAAAAAAACTATAAAACAAAGTTGTAGGGCACCAAAGGGGACATCCTTTCAGAGAAGAAACATTTTTTTAAATCAGTAGTTCTCAAGTTACAACACAAAGTTATATTTTTTCAAATGGGATTCTACATATTTTTTATGCCTATTCGATAGCATATTCTTTTCTGAATTTAACATGTATTAGTTTTATATCCTTACATAATAAAAATATTGAAAAAAATGCAATTGAAATTTTAATAAATTTTTATTTTTAATATTATTGAACTGTAGGCTATGGATGAAAAACAATAACAAAAGAACAAAATATAGCTGCCCCTTAACGCGCTCGGCCACCGAGGCGGCTACTAAATGTTATTATCGTAGAATTGAAGATTATACAATTATATTAAAATTTAATTAGTAAAAGTTACTAAAAAATTATATTCAAGGATTTTTTTACAAGAAAAACTGTTACAAGCTTGTATAAATGATACTTCCGGCTATCCGATATACACTAAAAACTAATGAGCTCTTCCCACGTTAGTATAGAATAGGTATACAAAATTTCAAATTTTTCTGATTGATAGTATTTGAGTAATCTTGTCCACAATATCCACACACACACACACACACACACACACACATACACACACACTCACATACATACCTACAGACATCATTGTAAAAATGTTAAAATCGGATTCTGAGGACATCAAAACGTGCTTATTCAATAAAATCTCTCTATCCGATTTTTAGCACGATGGTATACCTCCCTTATCTAGGGTAGCGGGAGGTAAAAAACTAAAATTTTAACATTGAATTTCATATGTTCGGAAAAAGAGTAGACACCCCGAATATTATAACGCACACGCGTTCCGATTTAACTTTTGTGTATCATATGTCATGAATGTTTTTCATTTAATGGGTTAAATATCAAATATGGAACATATACTACTAAATAATGTATAATTTGAAAACATGAAGCTTTTAAAAGTTATATTTAAATTCATTTATGATTGACGTTATATACATAATAATTTAATAATGTTCATTAAATTTACAACCAACTTTTGCGTATAAATTTCGTGAGAGCTTTCCACCAAAAAGCACACTATGCCATCACTCTATTAGTAATTAGTAATCAATACTGTTTGATTACATTAACGAGTATGTAATATGTTTAACAAAAAAACCGATCCTATTGTTGTACTAAGTGCTTGGCGTACATTCTCTGAGCAACATGAAGTGAGCAGAACAAACACAGGCCAGCCAACCTAACTCTATGTGTGACGTCAGTGTAAGCAATTTCCTGTTTCATTAGTGCTGCGCTAATGTTGGTACAGCGTCCATCAAAAGCACGACATATTAGCGAGCATATTTCAAAAATTTGCATAAATAATAACCAAGCAGCTTGCAAGAGGAGGTCTCTCTGATGTAGAACGAGTAGAAAGAGATTGCTTTACTTAGCAAGCAAGTAAAAGGGTAGACAGGTAGAGTCAGAGTCAGCAGTTACTTTGTATATAGCGAGACAGTGACATTATACGTTTTCTAAAAGATACACTTAGGGTGCATTTAATAATTAGCTTTGTTGATAGAATGGTTGAAGTTTAAGACCGAATGTCTATGTCCGGTTTGCAAATCAAACGGTTTTAATTTTTCTGTGAACAATGAAAACTGTGTATGCATATGCCTTTTTCCAACTTGATAATGGAAATACTGTGAAACTGTAAATCTCATTGCAATAACATTTGCGATTTGTTTGAAAGTGTTTAATATAATCTTTAGTATACTGGAGTGTGGAGTGTCATTTAACTTAATTCTCATTGGCTGGTATTGCGAGCTCGGTTTTAACTAAAAGGCTGTTTTAAGAAATGTCAAATTTCATTATTTAATAATAAAAATAAATAATATCAAATTATTAAAATATCGTTCAGAACTCATATTCCTCTGGCAAAAGGAGATTTTTTCATGAGAAGATGCATGTTCGCCGTCCAAGTTATTGCCGGGCATGCATATATTGTCTAAAAAATTGTGTACATAAAAAAAGATAACATTTACGAACTTTTCTTGTTACCTTGGTTACTTGTTGTTTTTGTTATTTCCCATATTTATGTCAATGTTTTTCCCTGAAGAAGGCACCAGTCTATTTTAATAATAAATAAATAAATAAATACAGAACTTAAACTAAAATAAAGGTAGTATTAATCCAAATAATATCAAATTTATCAAAATATTATTTTAAAGCAGAACATAGTTTGTATTCAAACAAATATTTTTTAAAAAATCGTTCTTTAAATATACGGGTGAAATTAAATATTTAAATTTGAATTTGACATTTCTAAAAACAGTGTTTTAGTTGTGTGTGTGTGTGTGTGTGTGTGTGTGTGTGTGTGTGTGTGTGTGTGTGTGTGTGTGTGTGTGTGTGTAAGTGTGTATGTGTATGCGGAACCGCCTCAAATACTATCAATCAGAAAAATTTGAAATTTTGTATACCCATGCTATACTAATGTGGGAATAGCTCATTAGTTTTTAGTGTATATCGGATAACCCGAAGTATCATTTATACAAGCTTTTAACAGTTTTTCTTGTAAAAAATGCATTGAATATAATTTTTACTTTTTTTACCTCCCGCTATCCTTGGTAAGGGAGGTATAGGAATCGTGCTAAAAATCACGTGTCGGGATTTTAGTAAATGACTACGTTTTAAGGTCCCTAGAATCCAATTTTAACATTTTCACGATGATGTCTGTATGTGTGTGTGTGTGTGTGTGTGTGTGTGTGTGTGTGTATTTATTTATTTTTTTTATTTATTTAGTTAAGGAGAACCAACAGCTTAGGCCAAACAGGTTCCCGCGAATTTACAAAAGTGTATACACCATTATGCATATGCATAAAAACAATTATTTACAAATTCGAAATTTACAATAATATAATAAGAATAAACACAGATGTATAAAGGACAGAGTAGTTATCTCAAATAATGAAATTTACAACAATATAGTAAAGTTAAACGTGAGATTCGGTTATGTAAATATTTAACATTTTTTTATACAGTGAGAAGCAAACATTAAATATGTCAATTGATGCACAAAGATTATTGTGTGCAGCAGTAATCCGATGTGTGTGTATGTGTGTGTATGTGTGTGTGCATGTGTGTGTGTATGTGTAGGGATTTTGTCTTCGCTCTAACTCAAATACTATCATTCAGAAAATTCTGAAACCTTGCATTTATACCCTATTCTAATATGAAAAGAAGCCGTTAGATTTTGGTGTAAATCGGATAACCGGAAATGGCACTTTACCTGAAGCTCATAATGGTTTTTCTTCAAAAAATACCATTAAATGTCATATTTTCGCATTTTGTCGTTATGAAAATTAAAGATTATTGAATTTTCTACAGGAATACATTAATACTCTTTCTATATATTTTACAGATAAATTTAAAAATATTTTTTTTTGTAAGTCCCGAAGCCTAAGATATACATAATTCATATTTCAAATGAATGTAACTGACAGTAAATGTCACTGTCAAAAAACTAATCACTTCAAATTAATAATGGTGACATTTTAAAAAGAAAATAGTTTTATGCAATGGAACAGTTTGCAGCGTTAGTAAATACGTAGGTAAGTATTTAAATTAATAAAAATTAAATAGCGGGAGGTTTTGTGTTGGCCACATCAGATTTTTTACTAATAAAAATTGAATATAATGGTACAATCTTGAATTCTACGATAATAGCATTTAGTAAATAACTTGAAATAACTTTAAATATTAAATTATAAAATAATTTATTTTTGTACATCATCTTGCCTATGTGTCAAGCAAAAACATAATATTTCAATAACAATTTTCACATATTTAAACAAATGTCAGGAAGCAATTACATTAAAATTAATAATGAAACCTTGTTAAGGAGATTGTATTGAGTATTGATGAAGTTCTTCTAGCATCAATAAGCGTACTAGAATATGTAATTCTAATTCCTAAACAGAGAAAACAAATTTAAAATACGAGATGTGAGATGTGTATGTGTAGTAGACCTAATATATTGAACGTGTACGAGTAGGTACGTGATTCTAACCTGAGTTCATTGTTAAAAATTCAACGTAACACTGCACGTACGCTTTGTGGCTGTGTTTAAATTTAACGTAACCTTCCACCTTCCAGCCGTAGCTCGTTCTGGAGACGCCAAAGTTGTTGCTTTCATGTGGAGCAGTGACTGGAAAGTCTTTACACCACAATACATGGCTATGGCTATCCTTGTCCACATGACAACCAACAGCATATAGATTTTTTTAAATAGAAACCACTCGAGCGAAAATAGATGACGCACTAATGGAAGCAAACAGAGGGTGAAATATACAGGAAGGAAGGAAATATAGAAAATTGATACCTAAATGAAAATTAATAATGAATAAATATGTATCTTCTGAATGTTTCCTTCCCACAGCTGAGTTTAAGTTAATTGTGGTTAAACAGATTTCACTGTCTGCTGTTTTAGGGAGTGACAGTAAATTTATTTTATTTAACGACATCGCCATTCGAAAGAAAATACCGTGAGTATTTTTTAACGTGAAACATTGCGTTTGCCATATCCATGGTTACGACTTGATATTTGATTGACAGCAATGTATTTGTCCGTTCCATTTAAAATGAAACATAGGGTACGAATCTGACAGAAGTATTATATTTAAATATTGTAAGAAATTTAGCGGAGTCAGAAAACCACTCGAGAGCACTAAATATATTTCGGGCACAAGGTGCACACAGTATTTTTTCTACATCTAAATTTAATTTTTAGGAAACAGATATAATTATTTAAACAAAATTAACCTCTAATGATATCTGTCAATATGACAGATAACCGTTGAATTTTCCTATAAGTTATGATTTGACATTTGATTAACAGCAATGTATTGAATGTATTTGTTTGTCTCATGTAAAGTGACACATAGGGAATGAATTTGACAGAAGTATGATATTTAAATATTGTAAGAAATTTAGCCGAGTCAGAAAACCACTCGGGCACAAGGTGCACATTATATTTTTTCTACTTTTTTACTAATTTTAATTTAGAATGCAGGTATAATTATTTAAACAAAATTAACCTCTATTGACGTGTTATCATATGTCAAATTGGTTCCCTATGTTTCATTTTAAATGGAACTGGCAAATACATTGCTGTCAATCAAATGTCAAGTCGTAACCATGGATATGACAAATCCAATGTTTCACGTTAAAAAATACTCACGGTAATAAAAATCTGTTGTGGCCAGCACAAGGCCTCTCGCCATTTCCATTTTATGTTATATAAGTATTGTATTGCACTTCGCTATCGAACCATCGATTTATAACAAAAAAATTACAGAACTTTACCCAAATATTCTTTTTATTGTATTTAGCGTGTTTTCTGCACACATGCAATTCTAATTATATCTATTTTTCATTGTATGAGGCAGTTCCTAAATGTCAGAGATTCTTCCAATTCATTAATAAGATTGGCGATATTTCTAATGGATATATGCATGTTACCTATAATTTTAAATATTTAATTAATAAACAACAAGAAAGATTAAATTTACTTCCCAGAAAAAGCTTTGGGAATGTACAAATTATGTTATAAACACTTGAATTTGTCAACTGGTTTCCTTAGTGTATTTTAACGTAGTCGACTTATTGAATCCCGTTATTCTATATATTATAACGTATTTATCTCTAAATCTATAGAAGATATAATAAAAATTTTAAATGTATCAGATGTAGAATTTTATATTCTTCAATATTAGTAATATCAAAAAGTTTCAAAAAATAATATTTAGAAGATTTTTTTTTTAAACTACTACTTCCGGTAGGTCAATTGTTACCAAAACCTTGTCAGCTCTTCCCATGTCAGATTGAGGAATTCATAGTTAAACTAGTCTTATGTCTTATAGTTTTTTGAGTAATCGTCCCTCCAACATCTACACATACATACATACATACATACATACATATACACACCACACACACATACACACATCCATACACACACACACAGACATCATCGTAAAAATGTCAAATCGGTTTATATGGACCTTAAATCGTGATTATACACTTAATTCTGGATATGTGATTTTAGCATGAATCTAGTACCTCTCTTAGCGAGAGGTAAAAAGTGCCCAAAAGGGTACGAACCAAAATTCGGTTTTATTTTACACTTAAAAGTTGTTCACAAAAATTAAAATACTGCAAAAATTACATTATTCTCTATATCTACAAACAAATTCATATTTATGAAATTTTTAAATTTTTATAGATAAAATAAGTTGAATGTTATATGTTCCATTTTAAATTGATGAAGGAATTCATTAGTTAAATGGTTGGCAAAAAAATTATGTTTTATTCATACAAAAAATGCTTATTTGAGACTTGCCAATTTACCAGACTCCTCTGCGCGTTCCAAGATCATGCATTTTTTGTATTAATGAAATAACTACATTTATTTATTTTTAACTGTAGGTACAATAAGCTTTTAATGAGGGAAAAATATGAAACAAAAAAATGAACATAAAAACTCTCTTATAAAAAGAATTTCTTTATTTTATAATGAGCTTTCATTTATCTTCTTATTGTTTTCCAGTATTTCCTTGTAATAATTGTTATATTTTCTTTATTACGCGACTTCATACTTTATAATAAATAATTTTTGTATAAGATGGAAATGTTTCACATTTAATTAACAGATATTTTTAGATTAATCTTTCTACTATAATATAACAAGTTATCTTTAAAATCTTATTGCATATTTTATATTACTTATATATCGTACATTTTCTTGCAAGATAAATTTGTACTTTAAGTTTTTGGCATATTATATTATTTTTTCGCGATCGCCCAGAAAATGCGCTGTTTCTGATCACTATTTAGACCGGAAAGTCCTTCTTTGCTGAGCTAGCTCGGAAAGTTGTCTATAAGGGATCGGAAAGTACTTTACCGATCCCGGGACCGGTAAAGCTAAATGTTTCCATGGAGATCAGTTGTTTATTTATTTCTTATGTGCTCGCAGTAAAAAATAAAATAATACTTTTTTATTATTTTTTCAGGATCGCAAAAAAAGTATTGTATAGTGATTCTGTCGAGACGAGATATTTCTCGATTCTCGTCTCGTCTCGTACTCCAGAAATGTAGAAAATATTTTACGAGACGAGATATATTTGCCGAGATCTCGATTCTCGAAAATTGTTTCGAGATTTCTCGGTTGTTATTTTTCTCAAGAGTTACATTTACAAACGTGTGAAATTTAACATATTTTTAGTGATATTTGTCAAAAACTTGTAAGGTCACTTATAAAGACACTTTTCAAGTCAATTGAAAATAAAACTTTATCGTGTAATCCAGGCTTTAGCTAAGATTTTTAGTGTTATTTTCTTTTTAATATTTTATAACAGATTAGAAAATGCTGGATAAATATTAAATTAATAAAATTATAACATAAAATTTGCACAAATTTCAGGTTATATCAAATTTTGACAGATAAAACGACAAATTCAAATATTTAACTTTTTGTTCAAATTGCTATTAATACAAAATTGTATAAATTTAATAATTAGTTTATGGGACCGAAATATCCATATTAAATTTCCGTCGAGAAATCTCGGCGAGAATCTCGGCCGAGACGAGACTCTATTAAATGAGACGAGAAAAATTTCGAGACGAGACATAATTTTATGAATTTGAAACGAGACGAGACGAGACAATGAATTTCTCGTCTCGTCTCGTCTCGACCGAATCACTAGTATTGTACCCAACATGACCTGAAAGTGTCTATACTGGGCTCAAGCTTCCAAAGCTCGCCTACGGCTCGCTCTGGAATATACTTGCTCACCCAGTAAAGTATCACTTTCAGGTCTTGTTACGTAAATTACTATTAATTTAAAAACTGATCGCAATCATTTCAATTAAGTTGAAATTATTGTTCTGCAAAATAAAAATGTTTCTATTTTCCTGCAAAATAAAAATGTTTCTATTTTCCTGCAAAATAAAAATGTTTTTTGAAATAACATTGTGGATTTGGATATTTTCTCTCGTTAGGAAATTCACTGAACGCACTTTGCAGTAGAATGAATTGAACAGTGGAACACACGTGGAAAGCGTTCATGCAAAATTGAGCATCGGTCGCCCCAAGTTATTTATTTTAAATCAACTAGTGCGTTGTAAATGCAAATGGGATACAAACCTACTGCCTGCTTTAATCATTCTATGCCCGCCCGTCTAAAAAAAATCAATTAGTGAAACATAAATGGAAGAAAAAGAAAGAAATGCAATCGTTTCTGCAATTATTTTGTAATAATATCACAAAATAAGGGTCTATTTCCACTAGTTGATACGCAGATACGTAAGTCATCAATCATAAGCATTTGTTTCAAATCAGGGGTGAAGAAGGATTAATCACATAATGTCAAAACTGACAGTATTATAATATAATCTACATCTATGTGAATTTCTTGTTCTTCAAAGTTCAAGGTATAAAAGTATATTATACATCAAGGTTATGAAGAGTATCATTATTTACCGTGCGAACTGAGGGATTATGGGCCGGTCTTATAAACAATAAATTAATCCTTAGTTAGTTACTGCACAAGTAAATTAAATGGACCATTAAAAAAGAAATGGATATTATTAAACTAATCTCACTGTCAAATAACTAACGGGGGATTTAATTAAATTTTAGTAGTGTGTTTGTGGTTTTGTGAAAAGTTTCTATAACGTAAATCAGTTGATTTGACAGTTGGAAAAGAAACGTGATCGTGGGAAAAATCATATTGATATTGAAAAATATAACCTAGTAGATATTGTTGAAGATTATTTTCATATAATTTGCAACGACCCGGTTGCGTAAAATCGTAAGGTTATTACTAGCTTATTCATTGCGGAAATTGACATATTTCTTAATGTTGGTAGTCTTATATTTCTCTCAATCTGTCCCAATATGTGTAACACACATTATTTTGACAATAGAAATTTCTTTTTAAACTCATGGCTCGTACCACGATCATGGTTTTAACAAAAACGCTGTTTTAAGAAATATCAAATTCATATTTCAAAATGTACGAGGGGAGTTTTTTATGTTATCTACCTAGCTATGAAAACAATATGCTATCGCGACAATTTTCTTGTGACAAGTTGCTGTAATATTTTCATGTCTACAAAGACACAATTAAGAACTTGAAATCGGCTATACGCGAAAAAAAGACCCCACAATTATGCTCAGAAAATGCTGCTTCTGCACAACAACTGCAGGGTGCATAAAACACGAATTGTTCAAGCAGTAGTCAATGAATGCGGCTTTGACGAATTACAACATCCACCTTACAGTCCTGACCACGTCCGACTATTATTTCTTTGCAAAACTCAGAACACAGTTGAGAGAGAGTCGCTTTTTATCGAATAATGACTTGGAAAACGCAGTGGAGTCGAATTTTGCAGAATTACCAAAAGATTTTTTTTGCAGGCGTAGCTTTATTTAAAAAACGTTGGAATAAGTGTGTTAGTGTTAAGGGTTCTTACGTTGAAAAATAAAATTTTATTTGTTTTCTAACTCGTTGTTTTCATAGCTAGGTAGATAACATAAAAAACTCCCCTCGTAATTTCACCCTTATGTTAGAAGAACAATTTATTTAAAAATATTTGTTTGAATACAAACTATGTTCTACTTTAAAATCATATTTTGATAAATTTCATAGTATTTATTATTATCATTAAATAATGAAATTTGACATTTTTTAAAACAGTGTTTTAGTTAAAACCGTGACCGTGGTACGAGCCATTGTCATCATATATTTCATATGGATTTGTCCTGTTTCGGAACAATTTTGGTAGCCTATCTCGAGCAAATATAAATGCATCATCATTATCTGTTTATGAATCCGAGGACACTGATGATACAGACTCTAAAGATGACATACTCGACACAGACATTTCTTAAAAAAATATTTAAAAAGTAAATAGTTCCCTATTTCAATTGTTTTAAAATAAACATAACAAAAAAAAATACAGTTTGACGTTTCTTTAACAACTGATTTAAATCTAATAGCATGAAATTCCGCAGTTACTTTAATAGGTCGATTTACTTGTCATTAAACTTTTATAATACCCAAATCTTCAGTTAAATTAGTTTAGTAGCTAACTAAATTTTAACTGTTGATTAAATAGTTTTATAAGACCGGCCCTATAACTATTAGCTATTATGTACTACTAGCACATAACTAATTATAAGAATTAGTTACGAAATTTATTCCATTATATTGGCAACTGACTTAGCAATATGACATCAAAAATAATGGAATAAAAACGATATCATTATTATTGAACTAGTTCAATAATAAAGTCATTCCGATATCAAATGCATCCGGTGAGAGATCTTTCTCGGTACTAAAAAGAATTAAAAATTTTATGAGAAATAGTTCATCACAAGATATGTTAACAGGATTATCTTGTATAGCAATAAATAGTGATATAGTAGAAAATTTTAATTTACATAAAAATTATTTTACAAGCAAACTGAAATAATGAATTTACATATGTTATTTTAAATATATTTTGTTCATAGTGTAATTTTTATTTTATTTGTAATAAAACTATTTAAACAATGCCTTTTTAAATCTATTTGAAATTGGGAGCATTACTTCAAATCGCCTAGGGCGCTCTGAATCCTTAAACCGGCCCTGGGGCGAATCAAGTCTCCATAACAAAATTCAACTTTACAAGGTACCACGAAACTTATTGTTTAGTATTTTAATAACATAAAATGCCAAATAAATTTATTAATTTTCACTGATCTTTATACACATACATATACCGAGAGTTTTTTTTTATCAGTGAACATGGGCGTACGTCATTACCATAGTTACATTTAAAATGATTGACAGCAATGTATTATTGCGTTTTTTTTTTAAACTGGACATAGGACGTGACATTTAGTATATCTGTCAATGTCATCAAATTGTCATATTTCAAAATGTATACAGTTGAAGAAAAAGTTTAAATTGTATGGTATAATTCTATACTCTGACATAAGCCTAAGGCAAGAAATAATTAATATAAATTATATTTTATCCCTATTTTTTAATTGATCAATATTTATTTTGTCACCATTGTAAATACAATTTTTTAAATGGCCCCAAAGAAAAAAAATCGTTTGGTACAAGATCTGGTGGCATTGCAGGCCACTCCACTTCTCCACCACGTCCTATCCAGCGTTGGGGAATACCTGGTGCAGATATAAGTGAAAATTTTGACGACTCCAATACCTGCAATTTTGTGAATTTATTTCCCGATTAATATAAAATGTCGCTTCATCCGTAAATAAAATTCGATCCCGTAATATTTCCCCACTATTAATTTTGTTCATTATATCTTCGCAAAAGATATTTTTTCGTTCTATATCGTTGTGTAATAACTCTTGGTGATTTTGATATTTAAAACTCTTAAAATGTTCTTGTCTTAAAACCTTGTATACTAGTATTCTTAATTTCAGAAAAAAAATTGTTGACAGGGTGTTGTCACTTTCAATTAATTGCATAATTTCTTGTTTCTTTCTATTAACTACAGTACTTGGTCTGATTTTCTTCTTGTGCTGTTTATTGACGCATCCTTTAGTTCTGTAGTCATTGTAAATTTTTCTTATAGTTGTTGGACTGGGTCGCTTATTAAAAGTTAATGCACATAAGTCAGAAACTTGTTGTAGACTCGTTGTAATTACTCCAATTTACAATTTGAACTTTGCTTTAACTGTATACATTTTGAAGTATAACAATTTGATGACATTGACAGATATACTAAATGTCACGTCCTATGTCCAGTTTAAAAAAAAAACGCGATAATGCATTGCTGTCAATCATTTTAAATGTAACTATAAAGTTAATTCAGTTCAGTGTGTGGAATTTAAATAAATAAATAAATAAATAAATAAATAAATAAATAAATATATCATCATGGCATCGTGTGTCAATTTGCTTTGTACACAGACTTCGGTAATGATGACTTATTTGTACCATGCGGGCGTTTATCAGGCGTCACCTCACGGACACTCATAGCTGGTGTGGAGAGTGCACCACGGGGGTTACTTTTGTGCCATTTAAAATTCGCGTCGGTCGGGACCAATCTTGGATCCTCAGATTCGCGACCAGACACTAGGCACGCAGCCAAACCCCCCCTACCCTGGCTCTGGCACTTAGTTCCCTTTATTTAATTGAATTTCTGCAATTACCGAAATTACAGCATTGAATTCTCGCTGCTAAATCTGTTTGAAACTATGAGTTTGTATCTTGACAGATTTAGGCCGAACGGCTGACTGTTTGGAATGCATAATACGTACCTACCCTGAAATTTAGGCCGTTTGGCAATGTTGATACATTTGATTTATTCCGTCTACGAGTACGGTAAAGGTAGCGTACAATAGTACATGTACTCTCACCGTGTAAATTGCATATAACCGTAGATGAGATGGAAATTTATGGACATTTGAATAAATTTGAATCTGAATGTTCAGTTGATATTTCAGCCAGAATTAGCTCTTTTTTTCTCATTTTAAACATTGCTCTGTGTACGCTAGTTTTGCACAAAAGCAAAGGAAATTATTTTGGATTATGCGAATGGGTCTATAAAGTCCGTGTCAGACGGATAGTTTTTTCATCAAATCGTCACTGTTGTTAATTTCGAACCGTTTGGCGTGACGTCCTGATGTTTATTGAATAAATTTTCTAATGCCCGGTTTTATAAACGGTAGATAAATTTACTTCCAAAGTAAATAAAATGTATTCCTTCAAATGACAAGGGGCTTTCCTTAAATTACGTAACGCTTCAAGGGGGGGGGGGGGGGGGTAACAGTAGCGTTACGCAGTGTTAAAAGGGGGTGTGGGAGGGTTAATGTGTGCGTTACGTAACGATAAAATATAATTAGAAAAATATTGTTAAACTTGCTTTATTAGTTTTCATACATTCAAATTTCGGCCTGCTAATTCGCATATGCAGGCAGTACTTTGTTTTCAATAACAGTCATCAGATGTCGGGCACATTTCAAGTTCGTACCAGTGGTCTAGAACGACAAAAAGAAGAATAAAGATGATTTACAGAAATTTATATAGTTTATAAGAGTAAAACTTTATAGAAAACAATTATAATGGGCTACTTGCGTACCTTTTTTTATTTAATATTTATGAAGAGAAGGTAAAAACTTGCTACCCATATTTTTTCTTTTGACAAAATTTTTATTAATTATCCAAAAAAAAAATAATGAAATTTGATTATTTGAATTACCGCCATGTATGACGTAGAATTACGCCGCACCAATGAATAGTCGTAAAGTCACAGCGTGGTGCCGTCCCATAGTAATGGTATGTTTGTGCGGGTAATGTAGATCACCTGTTTGACGTTTCAATAATAGTTTGGAGGTTAGTATTTTAGTTTATCTTTTTGGTATCGATATTTTAAATTACAAGTAACTACCTATGTGTTTATTTATTAAGTAATTAATGTATTTGAGAGAACAGAGAGAGAAAAATGAACTAATGTCAAATTCAAATTAAAACTTTCTCGCACGCCATGCCACCTATTGATAACATTCTTAAATATGCTTTCCCTCCCGTTCAATATAAAGACGTCACAGAAAATTTTTTTTCTTAATTTAGTAAAAAACAAATAATTACTTTAAAATAAAATTTATAGTTTTATATATGTTTTCAATATAACATTACATATATAGTGACAAAAATCGGATTTTCAGTACCACGCAAATAGCCACTGAAATATATACTAACTGGAATGCGCGTACGAACCGTGACTGTGAAGCATATTGAAAGCCTGCTGCTGGAGTAGTCGGCAAACATCGAGACAGTTCGTGAGTAGACGGAAGCCTGCTGCTGGAGTAGTTGGCAAACATCGAGACAGTTCGTGAGTAGACGGAAATTATTTCGTGTGGCGCATGTTTAAATAAATGAAGCATAATATGAAAACAAAGCGATCAGCTATGATACGAGTTATTCGGCTAGGTTCGGTTCGGCACGAACGTGCGCGAACAGGACCAGCCATTATTGTTCAATGAGCTTCAGTGCAGCGTACGCTGATAGGTAGAGTATGCGAGTTCCAGTTAGTATATATTTCAGTGCAAGTAGCCCATTGTATATTTATTGATTGAAAACACCTCATTCAAAATTATAATAAAAAATTGGGAGGGGAGGGGGCGTCAAGTACTGCGTTACATAATATTTAGGAGGGGGGTTTATGTTTGCCTTACGGGTGCGTTACGAGGGGGAGGGGTATCAACAATTGCCTAATTTTGCGGTACGTAATTTAAGGAGAGCCCCCAATCAGATTTTTGACAGTAATGCTATATATGCCGTAAAATTAATAAAATTGATTTGAATTTGTTAGTTTAAATAAATTTACTAAAAAATAAAATGATTTCATCAATCATCTCACCCTTCATCGTCGGTTGCATATAACAAAAACATATTTGCAGCCATCCATAAATTAAAAGAAAAAGTATGTCCGAAAATTTAATAAAATTTCTAATTTTCATTTTGTAATTCGTCTTATCGTACTATTTCTTCTTAAATTTTTAACTTATCCTTCATCACAATGATTTATTATCATTATTTATCTTGCTTTAGATTCTGCTCGGCACGCCATGTTCTATCCTATCCTAAACCTAACATTCGCCCTGAGAGGTTATGTATTATTATACTCCTAGAAAATATTGATTTTCGCTCACGAAACTCAATTAATTTGCTGACCGATGCTTAACCTAGTAGAGAAGCAGAATAGCCAATACAAAATAAAAAAAAATCTTCACATTAAGGTTTAAAGAGCTCTCACGAAGTTTTTAATTAACCCTAAACATGAGTATGGAGTATGAAATCAAAGTGTGCTAGCTATGCTTAAACATATGAAAAAATTGACGAGCGAGTTTTATTAACCTATATTTTTTCATGGCGGGAAATTTGCATAAAAGATATAACATGTAAATAACTTTTATAATGCAACATGTTCCGTACGTATTAAAGGGTAGAGCCATAATTTTTGTTTTTTTATTATGTTGTTGATAGGGAATAGTGTGCTGTGCTGTAAAATTTACATGTAAATAAATGTTTTTATTATATATGATATGAAAATAATGAATGCAATTATTTTATCAAAGGCAGAGCAAATAGCAAAAATTTACACATATGTAAAGTAAATTATTTATGCAACAAGAATAAAAAGCAGATTATTATTTCATTAGAAAACGTTTGTTAATTCTTGCGAGATAAAATAATTTATACATTTTATATGTGCTACACGCGATATTGTAGCAAGCAACGAGCTATAAGTAAATATAGAGTGGCGCATCGCATGCTGAACGCGTACTTTACCCGTACACAGTTGAATGCTTAGGTCGGCGGCCATTACTATAACTGAGCGCTCAGATCAGACGCTATACGTTGTTTTTCTCAGCGCTTATTGCACTATTTATTAAAAATGCCCGCAAACTGTGTTGTTCCTCAGTGTGGAAACAGACAAATTAGAAATAGTTGCAATTCGTTTCATAGGTAAATTTTATATTAAAAAATTTTAACTCAAAGTTTTAATTAGCGACAGATTTACGATTTTACCGCCTAGTCTGAAAATAGTTTCTCGCCTAAATCCAACAACGAATATAATCAATTTATTTTTATGTAATTACTGATATTTATTATAATCAAATTTTCTTTATTGAAACAAAAATTTCTGTTGTAATTAAAATAAATACAAGAACAATTATTATAGGTAAATTTTTGTGTAAATAGTAGGACTGTTTCTACAGATATTCAAGGAACTAACATTCGACAATTTTTGACCAAAACAATCATATTTACAGGTCAATAAAAACATTATTTTCTATTTCATATATGTAGTGATTATTTTCACAATTTTGTTTATTTTATTTAAAGAATATGTTTTTGTTATTGTACTTTATATGTTATATTTTTTATATACGTTATTATTGTCATAATAAAATATATAATTTAATTTTCACTATTTTCGTTTTTATGTATCTATCTACCTACCTTGCTACTTTTTCAATATATTGTATTAATGCATTTACATTTTTCATATTAATTGTTATTTATTATCGTAAAATATTATAACAAAATAAGGATTCACAGTAAAAATTCTTAAATTATATTAATTTATCAATAGTTTTACATCATCCATATTATATATCTGTGAAACTAAATATGTATTAATTTATTTATTTATTTTGAAATATGATATATGTCAGAATAAAACTTTTCGCCACAAATTGCATTATTTATATTTATAATTCTAACATAAAAGGTAAATTATTTCGTTAAAAATAATTCAGAAATATTACTGGTAGGCTGCAACCTGCCTGGCAGGTTATAGTAGACATGGCGTCCAAGTGTGTACGGCCAGCAGCGCTCATCCGCCACTCTATATTTACTTATAGCTCGTTGACTGCAAGCAATAATATTTTTAAACAATTTGAAATATTTACATTTTTGACTTAATTCAGTATATTGGCAACTCTTATTTTGTTGACAACCCGGAAGTATGTGCGAAGTCATTGACACGGTTCTAATTGATACCGGTGTTAGAACCACGCTTGTGCTAACAGCCGATATCAAATTTACTAAATTTGTACTACCTGCGGTTGTTTTCGCCAGAAGCTCCTCAATTGTAAACCACGTTTTGAATATTAGATTAACTGAACCTTCAGTCTAAAAACAGCAGCAATCGTACCTTTCTCTAAAAAAATCACGAACCGTATCCAAAATATTCCACTTGCCTTCAAGTTGTCAGTTTGCACAACCGTTGAACTTTGCAAAATTCTGTGGAACAAAAGCTGGGCTTTACGACGGATAAGGTCGAGAACAAGAAGTAGAATTAATTCAGAAAGGGTAAGCCGGTTGTTCGATTCGTAATGTAGTGAGATAGTCGACACCCTGGAGTCTTTTTTGTAGGGATGATAATGGGCAAAACCCAAGGAACAATCTGATAAAACATATTGTAGTGGAAGTTAATAGACTACCTCGTGGAATATAATTTAACCTTTGCAGATTCGTCCATTTTAAATAAAAAAATGTTTATGATAGAATGTAGATAACTGCGCAATATATAAATATGATGGTGGTTTAGAATACTAAATGTAGTCATTATTGCTTATTGTTACAAGTCATTTGAAAAAGGAAAATCAACAAAATTTAGTTTTTTCTCATTATCTAGTGCCCTATGAGATTTTTTTGAAAAACAAAAGCATATCTGAGATGGCTCTCTAAAGGCGCACAAAAAGTTTCATTTAACTTCAATGTCGATTGTCACCACAGATTCCTGAAGCTAAAATAAGACGGTGTAACTCAACTTATCTTTACAGGAAAGTATATCATTTAGCCAGTATTTTGCTTCAAATTTATAAAAAAAATTGCTTATAATAGCATAACGCTTTTTTCGATTTGGATGAAATTAGGTATGATATATGGTAATAAGTCATCTTTTAAGATGATACTTATTATTAGTGAACCACTAGTGTATGAAACGTAGAAGTCCCAACATTGATTAGACCGTAAGTTTTTAATGGCCAATAATAACGTAAAATTATTTTAGAAAAATACATTCAATAGTAAACTTTTCTCTCTCTGTGTAATTTGTGATATCTGTTACGGTTCACACAGACAAAAATAAATCCTGATTGATTGCACCGTGAAATATGTAAAATAAATTTTATCTAGCAGTCTGTCCATATGCCACACATCTAATTTTTAATGACAGTAACAAGTTGTCAATCTTCTCAACTTGTTTAGAAGTACGCTAACATATTTAATCGTCTTGTGTATAATAATGGTAGTAAAATACTATATAGACTGCTAGATTAAAATTGTTTAAAAAAATCACTGTGCAATCACTCAGGTTTTATTTTTTTCTATGTGATCCGTAACAGATAGATATCACAAATTAAACAGCGAGAGAAATGTTTTCGTTGAATGTATCTTTCTGAAAAAAAAAAAATAATAATAATAATTTTATGTTATCGGCGTGGCCATTAAAAAGTTACGGTCTAATCAATGTTGGGACACCTAAGTTTCATACACTAGTGGTTCACTAATAATAACAAGTATCATCTTAAAAGACGCCAAATATTTCCAATTTTAAATGGCACGAAAGTGACCCCTGTGGTGCTCTCTCCACGAAAGCTATGAGTGCCCGTGAGGTGACGCCTGGTAAGGGCCCGCGCGGTAAAATATATCGTTATCATTACCGATGTCTACATGTGTTGTAGATACTGGCACACCCAGAAATGGGTAATATGCCGTGATGATATATTTATTTATTTATTTATTTATCTTAAAAGATATCTTATAACCATAAGAACTTCGTACCAACTTTCATCCAAATCGAATAGTGCGTTCAGTTATTATAAGTAAAATTATTATTATTAATTTTTTTCCGAAGAATTTTGAAGCAGAAGACTGGTACACTTTCCGGTAAAGGTAAGTTTAATGAACTCGTCGTATTTTAGCCTCAGGAATCTGTGGTTATGCTATGTCCTCTTATTTTAGAGACATCTGTATATTACTAAATTCATTTTGTGGCTCGTGAATTTTTCAGTCTACCCTCGATTATCCGTTCATAATTGATTTTTTTACCTTCCGTCAAAAGGAAGGTATTGTTTTTGGTCAAAAAATTCGGTAGTGAGTTTTAATGTATAAGCACGTTTTAGGGTCCCTACAATAAGAATGTACTATTTTTAAGATGATGTCTGTATGTGTGTATGTGTGTCCGTGTGTGTGTCTGTGTGTGTGTCTGTGTGTGTGTGTGTGACAAATTTTTCTCCGACGATATCTCCAAAACTACAATTCTAAAAATTATGATTCTTTCATATTCCTCTTCTTTACAACCATATGAAGAGCTGATTAGATTTTGGTTATAATTGGTCAACCGGAAGTACCCTTATTTGAAGTTTTTAACAGTTTTTCTTAAAAAAATGCAGTTAAATATTATTTTTTGACATTTTCTTATTATATTTATTAAAGAAAATACTCTTCTCTATATGGTTTGATTATTCATTTTCCTTCATATTCAATAGATGTATAGTTAAAGCATTACAAAGAAATTAATTTTCAAAAATTAGTCAGCTTTGTTATTTATCATGGAAACAGCTGACATAATTATTCAAAAAAATTTAATTGACAGATGTCAGTTGCAAGTGCAAAACCAAATATGGAAAAAAGTATAGGATCTAAAATTGGTATGTCATAGTGTTGCTCGCAAGTGACACGCAGAGAAAGGCCAAAGAGAAGATGGAAGGACATTACTTAGCGTAGTTTATGTTATAATTTTATTGGATTTATAGAACCTTTTCAAATGAACTTTTGGTATGGAATTTGTAAAAAATAGTATGTGTTCGTGTTCGATTTTACATGATAGTATATAGAATCTGATCCAAGGACCTTTTGGTATGGGATTTGTACAAAATACATGGAATTGACGGAAGGTCTTGTGCTGGCCACAACAGATTTTTTTAAATGCATCAAGTTTACAATATTTCAGTTTAACCTAGCTAGAGTACTCGTAGTTATTTATAGGTAGATATTACCCGGTACTTCAATATAATCCACTATGCTTTCTACCTGTATCCTGCTTTTTCGAGTACCATCTATGCGGTTGTGTGTACTCAGGCCATTAGTAATTAGTTTTGGGTTCGTTTACATTAAGTTAGATGTAATATAAGTGCATGAACCCAGGTGAGCCGTGCGGATTTGTATGCCACGAGAGTGCCAGGGCTGCGATAATCAAATGCGGCATAGTGACGTGAGATCATGAGTATGTTTGACGTTTGACGTAACCTTGCCACGGGATGGAGTATTGATGGATAAACGAAGTTACGGAATGTAATTTAGAACTATAATGAAGATTTTATCATCACCGGTAATGTTCGTATGGTGATACGGATTAGAATGAGTTGCATCGATGTAATTTCTCAGATAAAATGTGGGGTACTCCTTTATATAAAAGAACGTTAAATTAAAAATTTAGTGACTATTCCGTCATGCGCAGTGGTGGTCTTTTGTTATGTACGCATAGTATAGGGACGTGTAGTAAAGTCCATCCTTTTTACCTTCCGTCACCTTTAGGTAAGGAAGGTATTGTCTTTCAAAAAATTCGTTGGTGAGTTTTTAATGAATAAGCACGCTTGATGGTCCCTAGAATACGAATTTACTATTTTTAAGTATGTATGTATGTGTGTGTATGTGTGTGTCCGTTTGTGTGTATGTGTGTCCGTGTGTGACAAAGTTTTCTCCGACGATAACTCCAATACTACAATTTTAAAAATTATCATTCTTTCGTATTCCTCTTCTTCACATCCATATGAAGAGCTAATTAAATTTTGATTATAATTGATCCACCGGAAGTACCCTTATTTGAAGTTTTTACCAGTTTTTCTTAAAATTGACATTTTATGTTTTATAAATATCAAAGAAAATGCTCTTTTGTATACGGTTTGATTATACACTTTCCTTAATATTCAATAGATATAGATTCAAAGCATTATAAAGAGATTAATTTTCAAAAATCAGTTAGCTTTGTTATTTATCAAGGAAACATCTGATATATGCAAAAAATTCTAATTGACAGATGGCAGTTGGCAGTGCCAAGTGTAAAATCAAATATGAATATAGAGGATCAGAATGTCGGGAGTACGAGAAAGGCGAAAGAGAAGATGGAAGGATTGGATATATAGAATCTTTTCCAAGAAACTTTTTATAGCATTTATCCATTTTATTTCTAAAAATCTTAGCAGTTGTTCAAATACTCTAAAAATACGTACATTTGAGCAACATTCTCTTTGCAATCAAATAATATTACTATCAAGTTTATATCACTACCCATTTTTGAATTATTGCCCCAAAAGTCAAAATACCCCATATTTAGATAAAAACTTCAAAATTTTCAAAAATCTAATTTTTATGTATCTAGATACTTCTCAATGCGCTGATTCCAAATTTTGTAACCGCAGTTCGATATCTCGTTTCGTTCTCGAGATATTTAGATTTAAAGTTTTGCTCAAAACTACCCAGTTTTGGGTATTTACCCAAAAATGGGCCGAGATATGAATTTGGCGACATCACCATTTGATTCTACGGATAAAAATACATACGTATAGCAATTTTCATAATTTTTGTCCAACCGGTTCATTTTTTATGAATAAAAGCTTGAAAACTCCTAAAAATAGCCAAAATCTGAAAAAATCTTAAGGCGTACACCTTAGATTTTTGCGATATTTGGCCATTTTCAGTTATTTTGCTTTAGAGATTGTATGCGGTGTTCAAAAATTCTGAAAATTGGTGTACTACTGGGCAGTTTTGAGCAAAACTTTGAATCTAAATATCTCGAGAACGAAAAGAGATATCGACCTGCGGTTTCAAAATTTGAAATCAGCGCATTGAGAAGTATCTAGATACATAAAAATTAGATTTTTGAAATATTTGAAGTTTTTATCTAAATGTGGGGTATATTGACTTTCTGTTGTTGAAAATGCTTTATATATGCATGTATGTTTTCTATACGTTTCAACAACAAAAATTATTTTGAATTATTTTGTATTCATCTACTTTATTTATTTGTTAGTCTAATTATTTATAATCAGTGTAATTTTTCATTATGAAAATCTGAAATGTGCCGCGACACCAATGATCTTATATGTCATTTGTGACAGGTGTTACATTTTTTCCAGAGAACACATTGATTTTTACTTTTTTACAAAGTTTTGAACTCCGACGTGATTGGTCAGTTTTAAAGGCCTCCAGAAGAAATCACGTTAAACAAAAATTATTGCCAGATTTATTATTTATGGGGTTAGTTCTACCATGGGTTAAGCGTTGTACACTTACTTACATAACACCCTGTATACAAGACAGAAAAATAATAATAATTTTTAAAACTAAAAAGCCCAGCCTCACGACCAATAGTAAGCCGAATCTGTTCTCCCACTCGGCCAATCAAATACGAATAAAGCCCTTCCACATAAACCGCGCGCGTTTGAACGAGAATTACCAAAATCCGGCTATAAAAGGTGCAGCAGCAGCCCTAGAATTCATTCTGTCTTCTGGCTAGCCGTTCTAGTCAGAACCAGGAGTTCTATAGCCGTTCTATAGAAATATAGAATAAGTTCCAGTACCAGCCCCAGAAGGCAGAGTCCAGATCTTCTACAGCTGTTCTGTAGAATTCAGTCACCGAGTGTCGCTGTTCGACTAGTCTACGTTTACAGAGTGAATATTACTTCACGTTTGTCTTCAGAGTAAGAATATTTCACGTACTAAGTTTCTCAGAGTTAATATTTCACGTACCAAGTTTCACGGAGTAAAGATTTCACGTACAAGTTCTCAGAGTAAATATTATTTCAAGTTTGTCAAGAATATAAATAATATTTCTCGTACAAGTTCACAAAGTTGATATATCCAGTTTTACTTGATAATAAAATTCTCAGTAGTTTGAATAACATTAGTCACAGTTTCGCATTCATTTATTAAATTGTATGACGTCACAATTTGGCGATCGAACAATGACGTTACAAAATGGCGCCAGAGCAGTGTCGTCACAAACTATCTGATAATAAAATGTAAATGAGTATTATAAGTTATGTCATTTTATTTCTCATTCATCTAGTGTGATTAATGTAGTAAAAACAAAATAAATGGAAAATGATATATCGACGTTGAAAAACAACGCTCGTACTAGTGTCTAGTGTTTTATAAATGGGCTCAATGTCGATTTATTATGTGATAATAAATGTTATATTTATTCCACATATCCAACCAACTGCGTCGTACAGTATGTTTATGAATCCATTAAAACATAGACAGTTTGTAAACATTTTTTTCTAAAATATTATCCTGGATGATAATTAATTATAAATTTCAATCAATTTTCCAAACAGGTTATTTCACGGGTCTTCAAATCTCTTAATTAACAATTTAGCCATAAACTGGCTTATTAAGCGAATAAAATTTTTAATCAGGGATTTTTTGGGAAGTTTCTAGTTGTTGGCTGCGGTAAAGTTCCATCAATCTTTTTATCCATTACGTGGCGCCTTTTCAGTTTCGCTATTCCCTAGTTCACACCCTTACAAGTATACACTTGGAAAATTCACGACTTTCACTAAGGGCAGTTGATGGGTTGATGCTCTTTAGCCATTTGCCGCCTTCAAAAGTTACAGTTTAGCTTAAGCTCAAGATTCATTTCAACCCCTCCAAATTGCACAATAAAACTTAAATAAAGTGCACTTTTTAAATTTTTAAGGCCACACAGCTGTTTTGAACTGGATACTTTCTATGCATTTACCTTCCGTCACCTTTAGGTAAGGAAGGTATTGTCTTTGGTCAAAAAATCTGTTGTGGCCAGCACAAAACCTTCCGTCAATTCAATGTATTTTGTACAAATCCGATACCAAAAGTTCCTTGGAAAAGATTCTATATATCCTGTTAAATTGTAACACGAACACACTATTTTTTACAAATTCCATATTGCAAGTTCCTTTGAAAAGGTTCTATAAATCCAGTATAATTATAACACGAATGTACATTCTGTAAATTGCACTTCACACTTCCTTATTCCTATCCAACGCATCTTCTTCACACATTTCTTCCTCTCTCAAATATTCTCCTACATAGTCCTTCCATCTTCTCTTCGGCCTTCCTCGTACTCCGGAAATTGAAACTGCGAGGGGCACTCTGTCACTTATGCTACTTTTTGATCCTATACTTTCCACTTTGATTTTGCATTTGACACTAACAACTGTCAATTAGAATTTTTTGAATATATATCTTTTTCCATAATTTTTGCAAAGCTGACTGATTTTTTAAAGTTAACCTCTCTTAATCTCTCTATAACTCTATACCTATTGAATATGAAGGAAAACGTATAATCAAATCGTATAGAGAATAAGATTTTCTTTCATATTAATTATCATAAAATGTCGAAAAATGATATTTAACTGCGTTTTTTCCAGAAAAACTGTTAAGAACTTCAAATAAGGGTACTTCCGGTTGACCAATTATAACCAAAATCTAATCAGCTCTTCATATGGTTGTAAAGAAGAAGAATCATAATTTTTAGAATTGTAGTTTTGAAGTTATCGTCGGAGAAAAATTTGTCACACACACACACACGGACACACACACAGACATACACACGGACACAAGGACACACACACAGACACACACACGGACACACACACACACACATACAGACATCAATGTAAAATTAGTAAAATCGTATTCTAGGGATCTTAAAACGTGCTTATTCATTAAAAACTCACCACCGAATTTTTTGACCAAAGACAATACCTTCCTTTTGACGGAAGGTAAAAATTCGGAGGTGAGTTTTTAAGGAATATGCACGTTTTAGGGTCTCTAGAATACGTTTTTAATAGTTTTACGATGATGTCTCTATGTGTGTATGTATGCGCCTGTGTGTGTGTGTGTGTGTGTGTGTGTGTGTGTGTGTGTGTGTGTGTGTGTGTGTGTTTGTGTGTGTAACAAATTTTGCTCCTGCGATAACTTCAATACTACAATAAGAATTCTTTCTTCTTCGTCTTCTATACATTCATATGAAGAGCTGATTAGATTTTGGTTATAATTGGTCAATCGCAATTTTCTTCACTTGAAGTTCTTAAAAGTTTTTCTTGGAAAAACGCAGTTAACAGGGCCGGCTCGTGCGACTGTGCAACCCGTGCGTAGCACGGGGGTGCAAGTCCGAAGGGGTGCAAGCAAAAATACGACGGCTATTATAGTGCTATCCTAACTCAGTTTTATATTTTCAGAACATATTTTATTATTATTTTAGTAATAATAATGTTAGCATTATACATGGTAATAAAATAAAAATTGAATGAATTTTCTAATATAAATTTTTGTTATTTCGTGTATTTCGCGCTTAAATTTGTAATATGCTTCGCGAAACGCAGACGCTAGCCGGCCAGCCTGCTGGAAAAGAGAGTTAATTCAAGATGGGTCGTAACCTGTCCTATCCCCAGATCTGTATAAATTTAGTATAGTCTGTGGTCCTATCCTAAAATAACTGATAGTTGTTTGTTCTCTATAGCATTAAGAATATTGCTAACTATTCCGGTTGCAGTTGCTACTGGAAAGAAGTCTTTCTAAAAACTCGAAATGATAAAAATTTATCTAAGGACATCAATGTCACAAGACAAATTAAACAATCGATTGAAAGTTCAGTAATTGAAACTTTGAATCTTAAAGATATTATTGCCGAATTCGCAGCCGCCGAAGCAAGAAAAATATCTTTTCTGTAATACATTATTAATTTTGTGTTTTTGCTTGTATTTTTCATGTTCTAGATAGAATATATTTTTTTCATAAAATGAATTTATAAAGTAGGTATGTCTTTTTTAACATAATAAAACTGTGAAAAAAGAGCACTTTTTTAACGCCTGAAATAATGAAGCGTTACGGCACTTTTTTCACACTTTTATTGTAGACGTAAAAAAAATTGTATGCAATTCGAGTAAAAAGTGTCTTATTTCACTCATAGGATTTGAACTTGAAACTTTCCTGTTCGTGATATGACTATACTTTTTACTCTTGTTGCATAAATAACTATTATTTTTGTGGTAATACGCAATACGCCAAAGTTGAAATTTAATATTTTTTTACATTTATGTACAATTTAATTTAGGTACATATTTACTTTTTTTAAAAAATTTATGTTATAGAATATATTTTATTTTTGTCAAGTAACTTTAATAATTCTTCTTTTCCTTGAAATTTATGTACTTCATTTTTTGGATTGTTAAATGCGAAATGGGGGGGGGGGGGGGGGGGGGGGCGGTGCATAACAAAATTTCGCACAGGGGTGCTAACATACCACGAGCCGGCCCTGGCAGTTAAGTATCATTTTTTGACATTTTATGTTATTATCAATGTGAAAGAATATTTTATTGTCTATACGGTTTGGTTATACATTTTCCTTCATATTCAAATTCAATAGATATAGAATTAAAGAATGATAAAGAGATTAACTTTCATAAATCAGCCAGCAACAAACGAAACATTA
The DNA here is from genome assembly GCA_943142095.1 of Ophonus ardosiacus. NCBI lineage: Eukaryota > Metazoa > Arthropoda > Insecta > Coleoptera > Carabidae > Ophonus > Ophonus ardosiacus. Next base: position 7,356,639 of record OW964823.1, on the reverse strand, counting down.
TTACGTATGACATTTTTAAGTGTAGATACTATACCTTTACCTTCCTTGTAGCTTAAATAAGTACGTATTTATTTAGACTAATATTCTTAGTTAATAATTTCTGAATGAAAAAGAATTTTCTTAGGTTGAGTGTTTTTTTGCAACGTGAAAAGGGCAAATGGCTTTAAAGTGGCAAGAAGAAAATTTTACAAGAAAGATGTTTTGCTCATGAAAATTAAATGGATATTAATTAAATACAAAAAAGAGTTTTAAAGAAAATTAATATTATGAAAAGATACATATCATTATTTTATCTGACTGATTACGAGAAATGTTATTAAATTTTTGAAATTTATTGACTAATTCCTCTCTTTAATAAACCATATTCTTTGATGTCTTTGCCTTTGACATTTTAATTTCTTTTTTTATTTCAAAATCCATTGACTCTAAAAGGCTTGCTGCAAAAGACACAAATTTTCAAACACAAATGTTACGGTTTTTATAATATTGATCTTTGTAATATGCGTTTCCAAAATACTTCTTTTATTTCGCTTTGATATACTTACTCGTTTATGACGGTATAGCTGTAAATATACAGGGTGTCAATAAATAGATTGAACTTTCTCCACAAGTTGTTTGTACAGATAAAGGTTAATGCGACTGTAGATTTAAAAGTTCGTGACCTAACGCAAGAGGACAGCAGTAATGATCACACTGCATCGATCAACATCGATCGATCCACGTGCATCGATTATAGTCTGTTCGGTCCTAGCTGAAACAAGCCGATATTTTATTACCCCAATAGATATTACCACAAACAAATAGAAAATCCTCAGGTAGTGTGGAACAGGGACGTATTCGAAATCTGCATAAGTAAGGGAAAATGTCATTATTACAAGTATACACCCACTTCTACAAAATGATTATACACATTTAATATAACTTGCTGCGTTTGTTCGTTGATTATATATTTAAAACAATTTGTGTCTTCATCACTTTGCACAACGTCGGCACGGTGTCACAGGTATTGACTTCGTCACTAACACTGGCAGAAGCATTGTCGACATCCCAGGGCCTCCACATTTCCATATTTAAAATTTCACTTACAACCGCTGCTAACTAATGTTACATGCAAACTGAGTTAAGAAGAAAGACAACCGGGATTATAAAGGAACGAAATTCAATCAAGGGTTACTTAAATGAATAGTAGATTAAATAATTCCTAGAAATTATGATGATGGCCAAACCCGAAAACAATGTCATTAGCCGAAAACGTCTTTCCAGGTAATTCTTAATTATACCTATTCAATGATAATACCTAGCTGTAAATACATTTCAAAATAATTTCAAAAAATTCTCTTAAAAATTTACAAACGCATATATCAAAACGAACTGAATACAATCCTAGTTCAACACTCCATTTACAACTGACCGCCGTTTGATGAACAAAGGCTCAAGAAAGTGGTTTATGGTTTGTGGTAATAACTATTGGGGTAATAAATTATCGGCTTGTTTCAGCTAGGAGCGAACAGACTTTACCATCAGCCGTTTTTTCTTGTGAGTGGTCACACTGCTGTATCGAGTGGTAAGAAATGAGATGTCGCTTTTAAAATTACCGCGGCTTTTCCAATAAATGTTGGTGGTATGTTACATACGTCGTTTGTTGTCAAGTCAACTTGCAACTTTTAAATTCTATTTTTGATGGTTGATTACGATGATCGACTGATTTCAGAATGTAAAATAATCAGACATGCAATCATATATAAATTATTTATTTCCTGGCCGACGTTTCGACTTTAACAAAAGTCTTCTTCAGGGCTAGAAATAGTCAAATATGTAAATTAGCAAGTGGATTACGACCCATTGGAAATGTCCAGGTGAAATAAATAAAATAAAAAACACTTGAGGTGATACACGTTTTGTTTTACAATTTTCAAAAGTTTTTTGATTTTACAAATTTGGGAGCCTATTCAGAACTCAATATTTGCATAGTCGTTATGGGCCTTATGGTTGTTATGTACTGTAAAGATTGTTAAAATCAAAATTGGTATTCTCAGTACTGAAGATGGTTACCGTCAACAATTGTTACGTGTTTTGACAGTCTTTATCATAACGACTGCTAAAACTATGTATTTATGGTTGTTATCACGTTGTTATTTCTAATATTTGACATGTGACAGATTATTACATCAATCATATATTATTAATAATGTCCTTTCTGCTAATTATTAGCAGGATGCAGTTGATTATTCGCATGGATCCTGCTTCGACTTAAATAATGATAATAAGAACGATAAAAACCGTCGTGGACGAAAGTTACTTTTGACGTAAATACATATTTCTTTGAAAATATTATATTCTGTGGTAGGTATTCGTGAAAACCTAGTTATTTATTGTGGTGCTAATGTGTGCTTTTTCTTCAATCAAAATAAAATAAAAAATCTTTCCATAACTTTTCAGTCACGTTGGGATCAGTGGTAGGAATTAACGTACCCGTTCTAAATAATTTAGAAGTTTTCAAATATGACACAAATGTCATATTCTTCTTTAGTTGTTTTGGCAGAATGTGTGCATTTTAAATATAATTGGCAACACATTATTAAAAGAATAAAGCGTTGACATATAAGGTTAGGTTAAGTTCATATATGCATAATGAAGTTAGCTATTGTCAAATAATCTGGTTCATTCACAAGTATTATTTTGTAAAGATTGTCAATAATACCGACGTAGGTTCTGAATTGACAAATTCATAAAGATTGTTACAAATGTCTTTATGATAACAATCTTTATATCCGTAGCAACCTTTATGACTGTGTTTCTCTGAATAGGCCACTTGATGTGGTTCGTGACGCTCCAGCTTAATTTATTTTTTAAAAAATGACCTGATACAACATATTTATTTATTTATTTATTTATTTCATACTTTGTGAAATGTTCCAAGTAAAATTCCTTTTTCTTTCTGTTTAAATTAATATAAAACTCCCTGTTCAAAGAAGCGTGTCTATAAAGAAAATGAATATGACTTCTGAACTTGTTAGAAGAACTATATGTAAAATTTATTTGAATGTAGAAGAGGTGCGAGCCTTAACAGAGATCCGGATCTCCTTAATTGCCTCAACTTCCCGTATTATACATCCTAGAGTTAGAGTTCAAGAATTACCATGAATTAGAATTACAAGTAAGAAGAAAACCTTTGCCCAGGAAGAAACTTCTTTTATTTTTCAAGTATAGTGTATTAATGCTGCAATACTTTGATCGTAGGGAGTAAATAATTTGAATACGAAAGAAAATATATGGAAATTAGTTCTTTGATTCTACAACAATGAGGAACTAAACTAGTAGGTACATAGTAGTTTTATTTATTTTTACAAGTATTTTATTCAAATTTAATCACGTATTCGCGTTTTAAAATTTTGTTTGCAGTGGAGTCCTTCTTTATTTATATATGAAGCTTCATTTAAACTGAAAGCAATTTGTAGTATCAGAAAGTCTTTAGTGTTAGTCGTTAGCCGTAATATTTTTTTATACTAGCGTTTTATAACAACAACTTTTATGCCCATATTCATAAACACTCGTAAAGTTTCAAAACGGTTCGTTATAATTTTTGACAAATAGAATCAAACTTAACAAATAAAATTTCGATTTTCTTTCAATGTCGACTGTTTTTATTGGATAACGATTATAACGAACCGTTTAAAATTTTTACGAGTGTTTATGAATACGGGCATTAGACTGTCATTTTCGTTGCTAAATGAAATACTTTAAGCTTAAAAGTAACCTTTTTAAAGCGTAAAAGTGACAGTTTAACACGTTCACTGCCTATGACACATACGCTGTGTCATATGGTATTTTGCGTGCTATGCCGATGACACAACGTCTGTGCCATCATTATATACATTCTTCTCTGCTTCAGTATCTCACAGGCATTAGGAACTTACAGTTGCGCTCTTATAGGCACCTCAGGTACACTTTATACAGGTACATAGTTGGTTTTGGGTTTTGGGCACTCTGAGTTCTACAATGGACAATCATTTGCCGGGACCATCGGTGCAAAAGAAAGTACGTTCTTGTCGTGGCAAAAAGCTTATATCAGATGCAGAATTACAGAAAAAAAATTTGGAGAAATATTAGAAAACCAAAAGTGATAATGTAATATAATCAATATGTCGGAAGTAAATTGCCAGGACTAAATGCTGACATGCCAGTGAAAGGAAAACCATGAGCTGGTATAAAAAACTCATAATACATCTAACATCACTAATTTCTAGAGTCCCATTACCAAAAATGTAATGACACAAGTGTTCTGTCATATGGCATAGTAAAAATAATTGTGATATAGTCAGTTTCCACAACTAAGACCCGGCATAACAGGCAGTAACAGGGCAGATGATCGGCAGTGAAAGTGTTAATGCGTAAAAGTGACAGTTTAATGCGTAAAATGTTAGTTCTAAGCACTAGTGCTTAAATAGTATATTATGTGGCAAGTGTGTGAAGCTGAAATTTTTACATGAGGGTAAGGCGAGTGTTGCAAACCACCCGAATATAAAATAGGCTTCACACACGTGTTACATACTATACTTTTTCTACGACTTTGCAATAAAATATATTTTTTCTTCACATTGTCATTCTTTTAACGTAAAGCCTCTGTATTATCGACTGTGTAACCATGGTTACCAACGTTACGGGGGTTTAACAGCTTTGTTTTATAAAATACAATTCAGTTTGTAATATTTAAAATAATGAACGGTGCGTGAAGTGTTACTTCACGCACGTACAAAAAATCAAACTTCACACAAAAAAATTGATACTCACTTCACGTATGGGAGTAGAAAAAGTATTTTATTTAGCAACGAATAGATGAACGTCAGGCGTTTGCCTACTTTTTAATTTTAAAAAATTCAAAATATTGATATTTGAGAATAAATGATCTGTTTTAAAACGCTATTATAACAAAAAAATCTAATCAGCTCTTCCCAGGAATGTCAGATTGAGGAAACTGCAGTTAAATATATTTTACGTCTTATAGTATTTGAGAAACCGTGGTTCCAACACACACACCCACACACATACACACACACATACACACACATACATACATACATACACACACACACACACACACACACAGACATCATTTTAAAAATGTTATAATCGGATTGTAGGGACCTTAAAACGTGCTTATCCACTAAAATCTGGATATGCGAATTTTAGCATGATTCCAATACCTCTCTTAGTGAGAGGTAAAGAAGGTTCTTCGGGTCTCTCAGCCGGCGACATTTCCGAAGGGTTAAACAAAAAGTTTGTTTTATTTCTTTTTCATGTTCCTTGTCCTGCATTTCCGGCAGTCAGCACTATTCTATATACAAATCTAAGATAAATACTTTACTCGATGCGTCGCTCCACCTGACGTTAAAGGTGTGACATATCTGCCACAAAATAACGACACTTGATTATCAATAACGTCATTAAATGGAATACAATTTTACAAAACTATTGGTACAACATCGTATCTATAAATTAAACGTATTTAATTAAATCCCCCATTCCTCCTCGTTCGATTTCATCCCCTAATTCAATCCACTAATCACTAATACCTCCCTCTCCGAAACCTTTATCACGATACCACAATTGTCTCGCCGTAACAATACAACACGAAGTGTTCTATCTAATCGTCTCGCACCTAAGCACATTGAAATGGAATGGTACACAGCGTCTACATCACTAATCGCATTGTGAAGGTACGCGAATGGTCATATCCTGTTGTCTATGGCCTAAGGGTTAAATTGGTACATGTGCGACTAGTATGAGTATAGTTGTAACGTTCACAAATAAACCTTAAATTCCGTCTGTCATAAATAAAAATCTGATGTGGCTAACATATCTTCCACCATTCAACTTTTATTAATTTAAATACATATCTATAAATTTAATAATGCTGGAATAGTTATTTACATTCGAGTGCGTGTAAGTTGTATTTTACAGCGCGACAGCTTTGTTTAAGGCACGAGCCCTTAAGGCGAATGCTTTATTAGCTGGAGCGCTGTAAAATACTTCACGCACGAGAATTGTATCAAATTTTTTGGCCGACGATAACGAAAATCACTTTTTTTAATGAGATAGGTTATACTTCTGAAAAGGGTTAGTTTAAAATACTGGGGTTAAGTCAATTTCCAAATTTGATTTTACTTACCTTCATTAGAGTACTTCTTCTAGTGAAAATTTATTTGTAATATTAGACGTTCTTTATGACTGATAATATATTTATTTGCTCATGTTTTCTTCGTAATAAATAATAGGTAGATATTGAAATTTGACATTTCAGCAATGTTCGCCTCGCGTATTTGACAGGTATATCGATCGGTGACTATGTCGGTAACGGCGGATTTTTACAATAATGACAGATGTCGCTGCCGTGATTTTGGTTTATATAAATTAATTTTAAATATAGGAAATGTTAAAGTAAAAAAATAACTTATGTAGGTAGCACTTTTTTACATGAACTTTATTATAGTAAAGATGATTTCTTTTCTAAATGCCCATAAACGTCCAGTGTATTTTGATTATTTTACCGCATAGTTAGATAAGTTACAACACAGTAAGCGTAAAATGTAGGTTACACTTGCTGTGTATACAATTGTAAAGTTCCCATTACACTTCAGGAGGGCAAAAACTATATTACGTTCTTTTCATTCGTGTAATATAACTATAACTATTGTTTTACTTACTATTTTCTTTTTAGAACGTTACCATTATTAATTTGAAAATTTCAAATTAATAATAATTGAAATGATAGGTTTTTTGACAGTGACATTTATCTGTCAGTAACACATATTTATATTCTCAAAATGCGTACACTTTCGTAACATTCTCTTTACAATCAAATAATATTATTACCAAGTTTACATCTCTACCCATTATTGAATTATTGCCCCAAAAGTCAATATACCTACCCTACATTTAGATAAAACTTCAAAATATTTCAAAAATCTAATTTTTATTCATCTAGATACTTCTCAATGCGCTAATTCCAAATTTTAAAACCGCAGGTCATTATCTCGTTTCGTTCTCGAGATATTTACATTCAAAGTTTTGCTCAAAACAGCCCATTTTTGGGTAATAACCCAAAAATGGGTCGAGATATGAATTTGTCGACCACACCATTCGATTCTACGAGCAAAATTACATAAGTACACCAATTCTCAGAATTTTTGAACACCGCATACAATCTCTAAAGCATAATAACTGAAAATGGCTAAAAATCGCAAAAATCTAAGGTGTACCCCTTACGATTTTTTCAGATTTTGTCCATTTTCAGGGATTTTCAGGTTTTTATTCATAAAAAATGAACCGGCTGGACAAAAATTATGAAAATTGCTATACTTGTGTAATTTTGTCAGTAGAATCGAATAGTGATGTCGCCAAATTCATATCTCGACCCATTTTTGGGTTAACCCAAAAATGGGCAGTTTTGAGTAAAACTTTAAATCTAACTATCTCGAGAACGAAACGAGATATTGACCTGCGGTTTCAAAATTTGGAATCAGAGCATTGAGAAGTATCTAGATACATAAAAATTAGATTTTTGAAAATTTTGAAGTTTTTATCTAAATGTGGGGTATATTGACTTTTGGGGCAATAATTCAAAAATGGGTGGCGGTATAAACTTGGTAGTAATATTATTTGATTGTAAAGAGAATGTTGCGTAAGTGTACACATTTTTAGAGTATTAGAACAACTGTCTGAATTTTTAGAAATAAAAGTATTGAAATAAAAATGAATAAATGTTATAAAAACTGTTAATAACTTCAAATAAGGGTACTTACGGTGGATCAATGATAACCAATATTTAAAGAAGAGGAATACGAAAGAATAATTTGTAGAATTGTAGTATTGGAGTTATCGTCGGAGAACAATTTGTCACACATGGACACACATACACACACGGACACACATACACACACGGACACACATACACACACCCATACATACATACATACATACATACATACATACATACATACATACATACATACATACCTACAGACATCATCTTAAAAATAGTAAATTCGTATTCTAGGGATCATTAACCGTGCTTATTCATTAAAAACTCACCAACGAATTTTTTGACCGAAGACAGTACTTTCCTTACCTAAACGTGACAGAAGGTAAGAAAAGCAAATGTATTGTAAAAAAAGATTTTTTTCTCTTTGAATTCGACCCGGGGCATTGGATGAATTTTGACAAACATGCAATTTGTGGTACCAGCATTGAAAGGCTTTTTTGTATTTTTATAACTATATATCAGTATATTTACACATTTAATATGTTAACAATATTTTTTGATCTACAACTTTTTATTACTTATTACTTATGCATATTTTTTTCTTGCAGACCATGCGATCGAAATGTGAAAGACGTGGAGCTGATCTCTGCACGGCTCCGTCGTGTGGAGAATCTCTGCCGTTTGCCACACTCAGTTCTTCAGCAGTTGGCGCTTGTCGGCTTCTATGAGGACCTGGAGAAAGGAGTCACATGTAAGTTACATTCATATAATTATGCGTTGGATAGGAATGAGGAAGTGTCAAGTGCAGTTTATATAATGTACGTTCGTGTTATAATTTTATTGGATTTATAGAATCTTTTCAAAGGAATTTGCGATATGGAATTTGTAAAAAATAGTGTTCGTGTTACAATTTCACAGGAAATATAGACTCTTTTTCAAGGAACTTTTGGTATCGGATTTGTACAAAATACATCGAATGGGGTATTCCACCATAACAAAAAAATTGAAAAAAATTCAATTTAACATAAAGTATGGCTCAATAAATAATAATTAAAACAATGAAAACATTTTTAAATAATTACTTTACGAGATATTTCACATTTCCTAAAAGGGAAAATTGACGTCATACAATTGTTATCTTTCTCTCGCAGCTTACTCAGAGCAGTGTGTGTGAGAAAGACAAGTATAGGGGAAATGTGACGTTGTACTGATTTCTCGAAAATAAAATACTGTTAAACTAGGAACAATTAAAATTTTTTAATACTATGAATTGCTTCAAGACTGGATGAAGTTTTATTTAAAATAATAAAAAAAATTGAGTGGAATACCCCATTGGTGGAAGGTTTTGTGCTGGCCACAACAGATTTTTTAAAATTTTGTTCAATTTCTAAAATTTCAATATTTTTAAAATCAAAATTTTGCCCTGTTTGAAAATGATGTGCTGATAGAGCAGTTTTATCATTGTTATATAATAGTTATTTGTGTATTAAGAGCGCAAAATGCGACATTGTCGATTGAGAGGTTGTTGCCGCGCGACGAAATCGACAATGTCCATTTGCGCTCGAAACACACACAAGATTTTTTCTACAGTCGGCACAATGGGGTCCTCCACCATAAAAAATAATAAAATGTACACTTTATACTTACAGTACTGCTCAATAAATAACGACTGGCTAATACAAAAGATACGGTTTAAACTTAAAAAGGCTTTTAAATGATTATATCGTTACATTAGCCATCTATTCCATAAAAAAAAAACCAAAATTAGAGCGAGGAAGCAAGGATTTGTGATGATTTGATGAGTTTTTGTAGCAAAATGTGTGGTTAGTTGTCACGCCTGTCACACTGAAAAAATTAACAAATATTTCAAGGAATTTGTGATTATATAGACATGTATGTGCATTGACTGACTTCTCGCAATTATTTAAGTAACGAAATAACTAGTAACTTTATTGTAATCAAAATAAATAGTTAACTAGAGATCATATGTCAGTACGACTCGCAACTATCATACCGCCATCTGTGTACAATCATTCCTATCTAAACATAACTGTTCACACAATTTATTTTATATTTAATTTTATTTTATCGTTATTTTCCATTCTTCTTGAGTTTTTATTCAATCTAATCTAAGCATTTTATACCTTCGTTTTTGTAAATGAATGCCCTATTTCATTTTCACAGCAGTGTGGCATTTTGTTAGGTTATGTTAAATACCGACAGAACATATTATGTCAAATTGACTTGTGAACGTGATAAATGTGTAATTACAGTGCCATTAGTTCCTAACTATACATTTTCATTAAGAATGTAGACAAGTGACATTTCTCAACATTGTATACTTAAAAATTTAGACTGCGAGCGTTTTTCTACATTGTCGCGCATGAGCGGCAAAGTGATATTTTGCGTTGCCAAAAGAGAGCGCAAATGGCTACTTTCTATAGTGACTGTAGAAAAATATCTTTACAATCGTAATTGTGGTTGTACATCCTTTTACATAAGTATTGCTTTGTCTTTGTTATGTACGTATCTTTCGCACTCTTTACATTTTATTTTGTACACTATATTAGATTAGAATTCTACAGGTGTTTTATCCTTATGTTTCGTGAACAGTATGTCCAATTTTGGCAGATAGAACCTAAACCTTAATTTACCAAAAATTTGCAGTTACAACCTCGTTATTTTGGACCATGATTTTAGATTAGTGAATTAGGTAAGCTCATATATGGTACTAATGTAAAATTGTGTTGGATATTTATCTTTATAAAACATTATTTTGAAAGCTTAGTGATCTTATCTCGAATATTTGTTGCACTGTAATAAAACTTTCGTCTATGCCTTCATTTTAAAATGAAATACCCAACCTTACAGGATGTATACGGTAGTATAATATCGTGTCCCAGATGCACGTATGCTATAGTTCTTCTTATTTGTATGCTACATAACCGTAAATTTTATTGAATATAAAATCATACTTAAGCAAATAAAACGACGAAAGTTTAGACCGCAACGCCTTCAGTGTATGGAAATTTCATACGGCCCACTTAGACCTGCTAGAATATTAAAACTATAGGGAAAGTCTTAGAACGTGGAACTGAATACGAAATGAGGGATGAACTAAGGTACATCATGAAAATTGAGATAATAAGGTACTCTTTCAATTTCTTTTGAATTATATAGCGGGGATTTTTAGGAAAATTATTGAAGGATTTCTATTTTTACCTCCCGCTACCCTAGGTAAGGGAGGTATAGGGATCGTGCTAAAAATCACATATAGAGATTTTAGTAAATGACCACGTTTTAAGGTCCCTAGAATCCAATTTTAACATTTTCACGATGATGTCTGTATGTGTGTATATATGTATGTATGTGTGTGTGTGTGTATGTGTGTATGTGTGTGTGTGTATGTGTATGGATTTTGTCTTCGCTCTAACTCAAATACTATCATTTAGAAAATTCTGAAACCTTGTATTTATACCCTATTCTAATATGAAAAGAAGCCATTAGATTTTGGTGTAAATCGGATAACCGGAAATGGCACTTTACCTGAAGCTCATAATGGTTTTTCTTCAAAAAATACCATTAAATGCCATTTTTTCGCATTTTATGTCTTATGAAAATTAAAGATTATTGAATTTTCTACAGGAATACATTAATACTTTTTCTATATATTTTACAGATAAATTTCAAAATATATTTTTTATTAGTCGCGAAGCCTAAGATTCCTTTGTTACACAGTTCATATTTCAAATGAATGTAACTGACAGTAAATTAAATGTCACTGTCAAAAAACTAATCACTTGAAATTAATAATATTGACATTTTAAAAAGAATATAGAAAATAAAGCAATAGTTTTCTGCAATGGAACAGTCTGCAGCGTTAGTAAATACGTATGTATTTAAATTAATAAAAATTAAATAGCGGGAGGTTTTGTGTTGGCCACATCAGATTTTTTATTATATACAATGAAATCTTTTGTGTTTCTTTAAGATTATACTGTATTTTAAATGAATAATACATTTTTATAATGAGTTAATTAAGATTTGCTAAGTTTTGAAAATCAATCTTTTGGAACACCTGCAACTAATAGCAATTCTAACTTTAAATTGGAGAAAGTTTCAAATTATGGCAGGTAACTAAAAGTTAATCAAAAAGTACATTGTAGTACAGTTATCGTAACATAAAAGTAAATGTTATAATAACTTATTATTTAAAGTAACATTATGCTATAATGCTATTTATGAAAATTAAAACTGCTATAATAAATGAGGCGTATAGATGCAGATAAAGACATTTGGCATTTTGTAATAAAATGATTTAACCACGTATCCTTATCAGGCCCGGAGTAAAACATCTGAGCGCCCTAGGCTGGAAACAATAGACACTTACAAAATTGCAATTTGCACGAGCGCCTCTAACGGCAAAGCATAGAAATCAAGGTTGCTATGGTTACCCCGTCCGAACAATGAACAAAGACCTGTCATCAGCTGTAGACTCTACACTCTAGCCATCGTTTTGGTTGAATAATCGAATGATCTTCAATATTATTAAACAAAAAAGTTGCCCCAGACACATCTTCTGGTTTTAAACTCATTTTTATTAAACACAACGTACAAATCAAACAAAGAATTAGGTTTAACACTGAATAACAGATGCGAACACAATGACAGATAGGAACATGGAACGGGACGCAAGACAACGAGGGGAGGTTTGTTTGGATGCATGATCTTCTATCTCTCTCTTGTAGTGACGTCAATTTTGTAAGTGTCTATTTGGCCCCTACGAAAGGCTATAATGTGTACTTGAAATGAAAAATGTCATGACAATTTGTTTTTATGAATTTATTAAAACAAGTAACATAATGTTGATATATATTTTATTTATTTACAAGTGTCTTTTTCTACATTTATATAGTTTTATTTTGACACACCCGTTATGAATCACGTTGAGTATTATATGCATACCTTTGCTACACAATAGGTAATATTCTCTCTAATTTCCATTACCTATATGTAAATATAATTACAGCGTTAATATTGTCACATTTCTGTAATGTCATTCATCGGTTCGATTTGATTGTCTCCATTTGATTCTCCGTTGGTTTCCACACACCGCAAACGTTCCCACAGCGTTCCCTTCACCAGAACCGTCGTTTCGGTTATTGAATTATGCGCCCATCTAATTCACAAGCTCGCGGAATACAAACTTACCGCGGAACTCCGGATCAAATGCCAGGGGATTAACGATTAACGCAGAAAGTTCAAACCCACTGCAAGATTATGAAAATAATGCGATTTCGGTGATTGGACTTCGATAAGTGCATAAAACTGAAAATTGATTCAAGTGCTAATAAAACTGTAATTGGGTTTCAAAAATTCAAATTTATCTTGTTCAAAATTGTTATAATTTGTCATATTCCATAATTGAATAACTTATAGGATGTTTTATAACGAGTGCAACAAACTTTAATATTTTTGAAGTGAAAACATCTTTAATTAAGCGCACCTTGCACATACTTTTCCTGGCAATGAACAAGGCGTGACGTGTGACGAAAAAGAGGATGATTGCAAAAAAAATAGTTCATCTAATTCCGTTTTAAAAAGTTGAATTTTACTTAACCTCATGACGTTTTGAACTGTCACTTTTTATACAGTGTGTCCCATTTAGAAGTGCCACCATTGGGATCTCGAGAACTATAAGAGATACGATGTCGGTTAAATGGAATATTTTGTGCGCCTTTATGAGGCCATCTCAGATGTGCTTTTGTTTTTCCAAAAATTTTCATAGGGCACTAGATAATGACGAAAAACTGATTATTGTTTTATTTTTCAAATAACTTCTAAACTATTGGTAATTGAGAAAAACGTTTCAAATATAAAAGATAGATATTTTTATTATCTTCGCTCGTTTTGGCAAGTATTTTCATCAAACAATATCATCTCTTTTCATAACTGATTACATAAATAACTAATTTATATCTCGGTGGGAGCCTCACGTTGTTTCTGATCTCGAAGATTCGCCCTTCGGATGTAATATACTATTAATTTGTTATTATGATGCAGGACGCAATTATGTATAGTTCTTTTTAGTCATCTCCTGTTTTATGAAGGATATTACGTTTTCCTTAAAATCTTTTATTATAATAATTCATAGTTAAATAAATAATATAATTTTATAATGCATAATATAAAGCATTATATGGTTTTATATAAACATCCCATTTCATATTATTTCCCTATTATTCTTTATTATTGTGATATCATATGCGCATCTTTTAGTCTTTACACGCTTATTTTATAATGCATAAGATGTTAGCATCTTGAAATAACAATAATAATGTTATTATATTTGGACTGGTGAAGTGTAAACTTATATGGTTGACATTTGGATCGTACAGCAATGTCATTTCTTGACTGCTACCGGAAGCTATATAATATTAAATGTTTACGTATGCTGGGCTAACATTCATATTTTTACCTTCCGTCAAAAGGAAGGTATTGTCTTTGGACAAAAAATTCGGTGGTGAGTTTCTAATAAATAAGCACGTTTTAAGATCCCTAGAATACGATTTTATTAATTTTACATTGATGTCTGTATGTCCGTGTGTGTGTGTCTGTGTGTGTGTGTGTGTCCGTGTGTGTGTCTGTGTGTGTGTCCGAGTGACAAATTTTTCTCCGACGATAACTCCAAAACTACAATTCTAAAAATTATGATTCTTTCGTATTCCTCTTCTTTACAACCATATGAAGAGGTGATTAGATTTTGGTTATAATTGGTCAACCGGAAGTACCCTTATTAGAAGATCTTAACAGTTTTTCTAAAAAAAAAAAAAACGCAGTTAAATATCATTTTTCGATATTTTATGATCATTAATATGAAAGAAAATCTTATTCTCTGTACGATTTGATTATACATTTTCCTACATATTCAATAAATATAGAGTTATAGAGAGATTAAGAGAGGTTAACTTTCAAAAATCAGTCTGCTTTGCAAAAATTATGGAAACAGCAGATATATTCAAAAAATTCTAATTGACAGATGTCAGTGTCAAGTGCAAAACCAAAGTGGAAAGTATAGGATCAGAAAGTAACATAAGTGACAGAGTGTCTTTCGCAAGTGACTGGCAGTTTCAATGCCGGGAGTACGACGAAGGCCAAAGAGAAGATGGAAGGACTGTGTAGCAGAATATTTGAGAGAGAAAGAACAGTGTGAAAAAGATGCGTTGGATAGGAATGAGGAAGTGTGAAGTGCAATTTACAGAATGTACATTCGTGTTATAATTATATTGGATTTATAGAATCTTTTCAAAGAAACTTGCAATATGGAATTTGTAAAAAATAGTGTGTTCGTGTTACAATTTTAAAGGATATATAGAATCTTTTCCAAGGAACTTTTGGTATTTGATTTGTACAAATACATTGAATTGACGGAAGGTTTTGTGCTGGCCACAACAGATTTTTTTATAAGATGTCAAAATCCTATGGGCATTCCATATTTTAACAAAATTTTCAAGAAAAATTTTAATTATCTTGGAAGAAGGCTGGGAATCAACTCAAATTTTATTTTAAAATCTGGCCACGAGCCCCAAAAATTCTGGCGCTCAAGGCGCGCTTTGTTCCCTTGTCATTT
Source organism: Ophonus ardosiacus (assembly GCA_943142095.1). Lineage (NCBI taxonomy): Eukaryota > Metazoa > Arthropoda > Insecta > Coleoptera > Carabidae > Ophonus > Ophonus ardosiacus. The sequence continues at coordinate 7,341,247 of OW964823.1, read as the reverse complement.
AAATGTCATTTTTAGACTTTCAAAAATTAGTTCAGTGGTTGTAATCACGTTGTAACGCTGTTAATACGATTTTTCAAAATTATATACAAATAAAATTTACAACAAATTCAAATGTAAGTAATATTTTATTTATTTATCCATACTAGCGAAAGTAACTCTGTCTGTCTGTCTGTTACGTTTTCACGCCTAAACCGCTGAACCAATTTTGATGAATTTTGGTATAGAGATAGATTGGACTTTGGAGAAGGACATAGGATACTTTTTATCGCGAAAATAAAACTTAAAAGGGGTGAAATAGGGATGAAAGTTTGTACCGCTCTATTAGTACATTTGCACAAGTGAATAATGAATTGAACATCACTGACGCATGATGAGTAATTCTTTGGTTAATTGGACAATGAAATTTTTGGCATTGGCGTGTAGCGCAAGATAGAACTTTCGTGACAAAAATTGAATTATCAAAATTTAATAATCAAAATGAATCGAAAGCATAAGCAAGGTTCTACAATAAATATTTCACAAAGTACAGTAAAAAGGATTCTAGCTGAAAACAAAAAGAAATTTAAATAATCCAGAATCAAAATTAAATTCTCCGAGAAAGAACAAAATTGAAAATTTTGATTTCCAGGTATTTCTCATATTCTTTCTCACATCTATTACTTTTACAGTTTATTACAGTGTAGTTTTATTTGATTAGAACAAATAAACGTTCAAATACAAAAGATTAAATTTGATTACAACAGTGAAAAGTTTTACAGTTAATAACAATGTAATTTTATTTGATTGCAACAATTTTCACCTACAGTAGACTAAATCTGATTGCAATAATAAAAATAACTACCACACAAATTATTGTCATCATTGTTAACTATATTGACTATTGTAATAAAAAAAAAAAAATTAATTGTGATTTTGATTTTTTCTTTATTTAATTGTTAATATTAAATACCTTATATAAAACCAGTAAATCAGTCATTTTGATTGAATTTATTTTTACCTATACATACTGAATACGTACTCAACCCTTAGAAAATTTTACTCATGGCGCCCATGGATTTTGAGGTAAGCGCTCCCCCCTTCCCGATTCCCCTAAGCTCTTCTTTCACTGCGCGCACTGTACGTATGCAAGTATTGAAATTTGGCGCTGCAACGAGTTCGATTTGTTTATTTATTATTTTTTGCTTATTCATTGAACTATTACTGACATTTTAATACGTATATATTACCTTTCCACGCCCAAACCGCTGAACAGATTTTAATGAAAATTGGTATAGGATAGAGATAGATAAAACCTTGAAAAAATAAATAGACTACTCAAAGTAATTATTCAACGCAGACGAAGTCGCGGGTATCAGCTAGTATAAATAAGTAAACAAATATATCACGGCATTTTACCCATTACTGGGTGTGTAAATCTGGGTGTACAAATCTGCTTTGTACACAGATATCGATAAAGACAACAGTGATAGCAGGAATGTCACGCCAAAACTGCGAGTTTGGAAATAGAGTTTCTTTTTGTCAGATATTGTGATGTTTCCCGCCCTTGGATTAATAAAGTGACTTCCCATGACCCGAATTGACGTGACGTCACGTTGCAAGGCGCGTCTAAAGACGTTTTCACTTCAAATTGTGCATCAGTCCGTATTTATTTGACGGCGAGTGTAAACTTGAGACATCATATCACGGACATTGGCAACTGTTATTGAGAATACACCACAATCACTTTTTTGTTACTTTTATCTAAAAGAATTTGTCTTGATTTTAAACTTTTAAATTACAACATTATTGGTTCCCCAATAAAAACAAAATTAAATTCTCTGTTGATGTCTGTATCGTCTCGTCTGCTAAAAGCTCTAAAAGTACGGCAAAGCTCCGGGTAATTCTCTTTCGAGTGAGTAAAAAGTCGAAAGCTTCTAGTATACCCTGCAGAGAGCCGGTTAATTAGCTCGCCTCAAACGATCATTTGTGTTTTGATGTGCACTTGAAGAATCTCAATTATTTTTATTATTGAATTGCACAAATACCCTGGAATTCTATTGTTTATTGGAATGGGATATGAATTCTTATTTCTTCACGCAGAAAATATTTTCAATTCCTGAATTTTTACGATGCTTAAAGTACAGCGCCACCAACCAAACAATTCCATCCATATATCAACTATACTCGCCATCAAATGATTATGGACTGATGTTCAACTTTTATCTCTTTCCGTCCCCTGTCCCTTGCCCAGCGGTGTTGCCGTTTGTAACTTGACATGGCCAGGAATGAACGCAAATATCATATAATACATTTAAAACTAATTAAAAATTTTAATACATTGTAAATGAAGAAAATATTGTAACAAATAAGTAAGGTAAGACCACGATTTAAAATATACTGGTTGTGCCACTCTGCACAAAACGAGGGTCCAAAGAGGTACGTGTTTCCTCGTTTTTTTTCCTCTAAAGGCGCAACGTGAGAACGACCCAACTGACACCTGTCATTTGCATCTCATTTTGATAATATTACATGTTATATCTTATAGAAAGGTAAATAAAACTGGTTTTGAAGTACATATTCGTATTATATGTAATGTAATATAAATATTTTGTTGAAAGATATTGCAATTAATGCAAAATGAAAAGAAAATTAAATAGAAAATGTTTCATTCCTGGATGTGAAACCGGTTACAAAAAATTCACTGAAAAAGAATCTCTGTTTACTGCTCCACTCGATATATCACTTTTTAAAAAATGACAATGTGCAATTAGTAGAGATGATCGCGAATTAAGATTGAATGATGTTTGTCGAAAACATTTTCGGAAAGAAGATATTACCGAATGGAAATCTGGAAGCGTACGGTTCTATCAATTTATTTAGTTTTTCCAATTTTAAATTCTAACAATGTATTGATTCAGGTTTTCGTTAAATATATAAATTTATATTAAAAATAAACTCATTATGCATTAATGTTTTATATTTTATGTAAAAATAGTTTGCTGTGGTAGGGTCGTTCTCACGTAAAATTTATATTTATATTTTGACCAAAGTTTCCACACATCAAGCTAAGGTCGCGTTTGCGTTAAAATACTATAACCGGTGAAATCTGAATAAACGGCAAGAATAATTGATTATTAGGTGACAGTAGATTTGCCAACACAACATGCTTCTGCAGTCAAATCCAAAGTTTTCTTGTTATTTAACAAATTATAAATATTTTCAGGATGTAATGCCAATTGTTTGAAAAAATTTTGTACATTCGCAATAATTGTTTTTGCCAGCTCATTTAAATCTTGTTTTTCTAAACGTTTTCTTTTCAAAAGTCTAAATATTTTTTTATAGGATTGGGAATAAAACGCGCAATCAAGTACTAACGAAAATGTCAGAATATAAAATGACATTGACAGATTACAGATATTTGTACAGGTAGACACTTAAAAAATTTGGCATCAGTGTAGAAATTCTCCAGTCCATAATTATTTGACGGCAAGTATAATTTTAAAAATTCATGGCGGTAAAATTTAAAGCCAAAACCTACAACTCCTGCCGGCGTTGTACCTTTCGTGACAAAAGTGGAATTAGCTAGCAAATTGACAGTTTATCGCGTGTTTGTATTTCTTAATTTTCGTTCATGTTTATAAAAGAAATCAGTCTTTTTAAAGGCGGATTTATGCAGCCATTTTCATTTACATTTACTTTTTAATTTAATTTTCATTTAATTCTCATTTATAATTTTTAAATGTACCTATTCATACAAAAATATATAACAAAAATAAATGAAAATGAACGCATGCGCACATATAAAAATACGCTGACAGATGATGAATGTTATAACCCGACTTCATTGGAATAAAGTTTATTAATAAAAATGTTCAACAATAGTGACAGCGAAGAAGTTATGAGTTTAGTTTTAAACTTGCTATTGCAAGAAAAAACGGTAAAAAGAAACGATGTCGGAGATACATAATGACAACCAGCTGATCAACTCAAATTCTCGTCCCTGTCATGTCGTCCACGCATGCGCCATTTATAATTTTCATTTATTAGATAAAAGTTGGCCATCTTTAAAAATAAATGAGAATGAGAGATAAATGAAAACGTAAATGAAAATGGTGTATGCATGGCTACATTGGTTTACATACAATTTTTGTTCGTCTTATTCACAATAAGGTAAGCATATATTTTATAGATAAAAAGTACTATTGGCACTGAGTGTACCTCTAAAATACAGCGACACTACACCACGCTTACCAAACAGATTTGTTTGGTTGGTTTAACCGTACCATTTGAGAATTTTAATTGAAATATCAACCATTTAAGATTTCACTTCAAACGTGATTATATCAAAAAAAAGACTAGGTTGTTTTTGCTCCTCAACCGTATAATTGAATTTTGTCGATCTATAGAAAAGTTTTGTACCCTTTATTTCAAAGTATATTCATTTACATGTACATTGTAATTACGCAGTTGTAGGTCCCAAAATGATAATAACTATTTACATAATTAAAATGGACTGTTTTAAATAATTATTGCACTAACATTTGCATAGGTACCATTGTAATAAATACGGTTAAAATTCTGTATTTCTAATTTACATTATTTGTAATTATATATTATATGGGGTTTCGTGGCCGTGTGCCTGAGTATTAGGTCTCGAATCTGGGGACCTGGGTTCGATCCCGACCGACACTAAATATTTCGATTTTTAAAAGACACAACAGTGACCCCCTGTGGTGCACTCTTCACTTATCCACTTTCTTGACATTACCCTCAGAGCATTAATATACAGTATATTTTTGCCCTCCTGAAGTGCAATGGGAACTTTACAATTGTATACACAGCAAGTGTAACCTACATTTTACGCTTACTGTGTTGTAACTTATCTAACTATGCGGTAAAATAATCAAAATACACTGGACGTTTATGGGCATTTAGAAAAGAAATCATCTTTACTATAATAAAGTTCATGTAAAAAAGTACTACCTACTTAAGTTATTTTTTACTTTAACATTTCCTATATTTAAAATTAATTTATAAACCAAAATCACGGCAGCGACATCTGTCATTATTGTAAAAATCCGCCGTTACCGACATAGTCACCGATCGATATACCTGTCAAATACGCGAGGCGAACATTGCTGAAATGTCAAATATCGACACCTACCTATTAATTATTACGAAGAAAACGTGAGCAAATAAATATATTATTATCAGTCATAAACAACGTCTATTATTACAAATAAATTTTCGCTAGAAGAAGTACTCTAATGAAGGTAAGTAAAATAAAATTTGGAAATTGACTTAACCCCAGTATTTTAAAGTAACCCTTTTCAGAAGTACAACTTATCTCATTAAAAAAAGTGATTTTCATTATCGTCGGCCAAAAAATTTGATACAATTCTCGTGCGTGAAGTATTTTACAGCGCTCCAGCTAATAAGACACTCGCCTTAAGGGCTCGTGCCTTAAACAAAGCTGTTGCGCTGTAAAATACAACTTACGCGCACTCGAATGTAAATAACTATTTTCTATCACTCAAAATGCTAGATGTCAAGCCGTTGACATAACCTTTTTTTGTATTTATTCTGAAGATCACATGGTAATGTCAATAGTATTTCCGCTTTGGCTAACGTAGTGCAACTGTAGGATAAAAAGATCCCCAGAATTGTACTGCCGACTACATAGCCTGTATTTATTTATTTATTTATTTAATTATTTATTGACTACTGTAATGCGAAATATTTTGAGAAAATGTAATATTGTATATATTTTATTGCTCAGCAAATCATAATATTTATATTACTTAAGAATATTTAATCGAAAAAACTTTGAATTTTAAAATTGTTGTATTTGAAAGCTGTTACATTGTCGGTGTTTCTCAGACTTTAACTCGCCGTCGTTTCATCTTCCGTTTGAACTCTCGGATTGTGACTGGAATTTTATATTTGTGATCAGTGGCGCACGTCTGATGTATTCTATGTTGAGTTTGAAAAGACTTTTGCATAAAGAATACCAACTCTTGTATAGAATATCCTGGTTGCTATGATTTATTAGATATTTCCCTGTAAAAATAAATACATAGTTGGAATTTTTTTCATGTAGAATGATTAATAAATATGTAATGCACTTTTTATGTTTGGAAGTGAATGCTTTTAAAAACTATGTACGGGAAGTTTTTATTTATAGTAGAGGAAATATTTAATTGATTGCTTCTTCGATACTAAAAATAAATTAAAGAATTTATAGTGGTACTTCATGTATTTACATTTTTTATACATTTTTCTAATTTGAAACTAGTATACGAGGTTTGATCAAAAATTAGTAAGAAGCTATCCAATGAAATAACGTTTATCTTGATGTAACATAATTCCTGTCTCTGGAACTCTGCTTAGCACTTCAAGTAAACATTTTTCAGTGTATCTTTTAACTGTAACTGTCTTCTCTCTATCCAAATTAATTACATTTTTGTCCTCCTGGAATGTAAACATAACAATCACACATCGTTGACGTCTATGGTAGTTGCGATTTTACACATGCGCTGACTTTACCGTACCAAATAATAGTTATTTACATTCGAGTGCGTGTAAGTTGTATTTTACAGCGCGACAGCTTTGTTTAAGGCACGAGCCCTTAAGGCGAGTGCCTTATTAGCTGGAGCTACAACATCCCTGGTAATCGGTTTAGAAAATCTGGAAAGTGCAGTCTTGGTCTACAGTCGAATACTGGGCGTAAAATATATACCAGCATTGCAAATACTGAACTGGTCGATTGTACGGACCGAAATATTTTGGCATTGCGGTTTTAGCTATTGTGCACCCATAATAAAACGATAACGAGTCTTCGGAAAATGATCCCTAGATGAACTATACTAATAGGGTTATTCTGTAAGCGATCGTTATGACATAACGAATCGTTATATCGTTAAAATAACGATAAACGTTAAAATGGTATTCTTTAAGCAAAAATTCAATTGTTCATAACGACAAGATGATAACGATTTTCGTAAAATTGTTATTTTTTAACGACAAGAAAAAACTGGTCGTTATGTTAACGATTTGTTGCATTTCAATCACATTTCAATATTCTTGAAATATTAAATGTCACTATAATGATTGGTGATCCCGAATTATTATTTCTTCACCTTTTTTTCAAAGAAAATAGTGAAAGGTAATTATATATTTTAAAAATATATCCGATTATATTCAAACTTTACTACATATATTTAACAGGAAAAATTCATAGGGCTTTAAGAGATAAAAGTGATCCTTTTACTATCCCAAAGGAAAATTTTAGAAAATTATTAGATTATTACAATAGTACCAACCGCAAAAAAATTATACCGATTTCGTTATGAATTAAATTCAACGATGTTTTAACGATCGATCTTACAGAATACAAAAATAACGATTTTCAAAAAAATACAAATAACGATTTTTATAACAACGATTGTCGTTATGATAACGATTCGTTAAGCGAATATTTTACAGAATACGCCTGTAACATTCTACATCTGCTAACAAATGTTAGGAAACACTGCTAAGCTAACAAAGTGGACCTAGCTTAGTAAATCTGTAGATTTACAGGCTACCTGATCACGGTTTTAACTAAAACACTGTTTTTAGAAAATTCAATTTCAAATTTAAATATTTAATGTCACCTGTACGTTTATAGAACGATTTTATTAAAAATATTTGTTTGACTACAGACCATGTTCTGCTTTAAAATCATATTTTGATAAATTTCAAATTATTTATTATTGTTATTAAATAATGAAATTTGCCATTTCTTAAAACAGCGTTTTAGTTAAAACCTTGATCATACTACGAGCCAATATTTCTAGCGAGACCCTTCTATTTATTTGTTCTTTATAAATAGTTTTCGCGAATCCCGAAATTTGTACTTTATACAAAATACACATGTAATCTAATATCATTAATATCGTTAATAAGTGTCGTAAAAACTTCCAGCATCATAAAAACTTGCTGACCAAAACACCTAAAAACTTCCACCTAATAACATAAGTAGATTAATAAATGGCGGTATAATTAATATCAGATTACGTCACTAGTTGTCGCTCTTCTGTGTCCTAATCCGTTGAAGGGCGTATAAAGAATTCGTCCGTGTTGTTATTCGCAGCCATTATATTCTGCCGCCATTTCGCACCGCGACGCTAGTATCGACGCGACGCGCGTGTGTTTTATTTCATTACCTGAGCCTCAGAGCCGCGAAGCCGGAAATACCAGAACGGGAATGGATTCCGGGACATGCTCCGGATTATGACGTGGGTAGATACGTCGGAGAGGGTTACAGCCTCAAGCTTCGAGAAGATTTTGTGGACATTCCAATCTTTATGAGAAGGAAGATAAATTGTGAAAGAAAATTTTTGTGGATTGGAAATACGAGTAGTTTCGTCACCTATACTGCCGTGCGTTGCAAAAAGGTCGTATCTGACATTTTCGTCCAAAATTAGTTGTCGTATCTACTCTTTCAATGATATATTTATTTACGAGCGATTTTTTACCTCCCTAGGTAAGGGAACACGTTTTGATGTCCCCAGAATCCGATTTTAACATTTTTACAATGATGTCTGTAGGTATGTATGTGTGTGTGTGTGTGTGTGTGTGTGTGTGTGTGTGTGTGTATGTGTGTGTGTATGTGTGTATGTGTGTGTGTGTGTGTGATGTGTGTGTGTGTGTATGTGTCTGTGTGTATGGATCTTGTGGACACGATTATTCAAATACTATCAATCAGAAAAATTTGAAATTTTGTATATCCATTCTACACTAATGTGGGAAGAGCTCATTAGTTTTTAGTGTATATCGGATAACCGGAAGTATCATTTTTACAAGCTTTTAACATTTTTTCTTGTAAAAAATTCATTGAATATAATTTTTTAGCAACTTTTACCAATACAAATTGAATATAATGGCACAATCTTCAATTCTACGATAATAGCATTTAGTAAATAACTTGAAATAACTTTATATTATATTATAAAATAATTTATTTTTGTACATCACTTTGCCTCTGCGTTAAACAAAAACAATACTTTAATAACAAATTTGACATATTTAAACAAATGTCACTGTCACGAAGCAATTTTCATTAAAATTAATAATGAAACCGTGTTATGAAGAATTTAGTAGTTTAAATATGATTCTAATGAAATTAAGGTTTGTAAAAATAATATATTTTCCATCATACATAAATATTAGATATACAGGATACAGATTTTTCATGAAAAACATAATAAAATATAATCAAAATTTCGTATTACAAACTTTTCTATTTATTGGAACAACAAAGTAGATTTTGTTTACAAACGATCGATCGGAAGTGAAACTTTACTTAAAGCTCATCGCTATTTTAAACATGGAATTGGCGGGAGATCATGTGCTGGCCACATCATATTTTTTATTTTGTAACTCAAAAAAAATTGCTAAACAAAAAGTCGTAAATTTTTCCATTAGTTCTTAACTATACTATTAATTGTTTAACAACAAAAGTTTCAAATTGATTTGTAAAATATTGTTTATTTAATTAGCAGTTAAAATGGTAACTGGAGATTGTAAAACTCATATTTTTAACAAGTCGAATTTTTCAAAACGAATGCAAAGGAACATATTTAGTTTCAGAAAAAAAATCTGTTGTGGCCAGCACAAAACCTTCCGTCAACTCTATGTATTTTGTACAAATCCCATACCAAAAGTTCCTTGGACAAGATTTTATATATCCAGTAAAATTGTAACACGGACATATTTTCTACAAATTCTATTCCGAAAGTTTTTATGTCAGTACTATATGCCCTTAAATTTTTTACCCTTTTTTTTAAACAGCCTGTATAACGATGATAGAAAAAGTTCCTTGACTGGATATATTGATGAGGTAATAAAAATTTCTGGATTGCAGTCACAAAATTTTATTTAAATTCTCGGGTCGACCGGTTTCGAGCTCCACATGAGCCTTCCTCAGGAGCTGAACAGTATTTACAAAACATTACAATTTGATAATCAAAAATAACAAAATAGTAATTTATAATTTTTGTTATTTTTGATTATCAAATTGTAATGTTTTGTAAATACTGTTCAACTCCTGAGGAAGGCTCATGTGGAGCTCGAAACCGGTCGACCCGAGAATTTAAATAAAATTTTGTGACTGCAATCCACAAATTCTTATTACCTCAGCCTGTATAACTTTTATATGACATTTTTCACTCGAAATGAGGGAAGTTATTACGTTTCATAATAATACCCGTCGTTAAGTTTCCATTTTCTGTTGAAATAGAAATAGTTTCAGAAGCCCCTGTCTAAGGTGTTCACGGCTCTCATATTTCGCTGTTCTTATTCGGGGCTTCAGATCCTATTGAGGAGGTTTAAAGTACCGAGATTGCATCTGGCTAGGAGATAGGGTATAGCCATAGCTTTCTACGAGTAGTGCTAGAGACGGTTATCTCTGCTTGTTGGGTTTGTTTACTCCTGATGTCCTCGTTCCCTCCTTCTAAATCCCTAGATTCTATGCGCATTGAATTTGAATAAGATAGTGATTTGCTTCGGAAACACATACAGATAAAATGATATTGCAACGTGATGATCTCCGATTGAATATTTATCGAAAATATATAAATAATAATTAAGAATAGGTGCCCATTTTATCTATTCTTGTCTGAAATTTTAAGAATAGGCAACACAGAATACACACTTACACTTACTAACACATGCCTTTCCTGAGGGAATATTTACCGAAGACTTCTAAAACAAAACGGTTACCATCTTCAGCACAGCATATCTGAGGGGTGCGTGGATTATTAAACAGCAACTTATATAGTTAATTGCTAAGATAATATCTAAGCGGTTGACATCTAGACTAAAGAGTGATATGTGCGAAAAATTATAACTGTTTCTAAACAGAATTTTGACTTACAAAGATAATAAAGTTGAAATATTGATATTGAATCTATAATTTAGAAGATTCTAAATGTCGAACTTATTTCGCCTACTCAAGGTGTCGAGATGAGGGATAATTCATGTTCACAATTCTCTTGATTTTAACATTTATTTAGACGTTTCGGAGGTCCAAAAACCTCCATTCTCAGCATTTTACATTATTGTCTATAAACATTGGGTGAGATTCAGTGGGTTGTATAAGCGTGTTTTAAGCTAAAACAGTCCTTTGTCAAAAATATTTTGGCAACTTTGTAACACCTGTCAGAAAAAAGAGAGTGGCCAAAGGATCAAATAAAGAAAAAAAATATTATTAACAGAAGTAAAAAAAGGTCAAATATCAAAACTGATCGAAAACGGGGGTTGAGATATTTTAAAATTCATTAACATGCAGGTATGAAATATTTGACACATAAAATTTGACATATTTCTAACCTAATTTTGCAGTAATGAGTTTTCTTTTACACCTTCCATTTACAATAATACTTCCTAATTTGACTAAAGGATATCTGTATTACTTTTCCCTGTTGGTAAATTTTCTAAATCACAATTGAATGTCATTGATACATGTGGAAAATATTACAATGTTGCCATATACTTAATACAAGATTAAATACAGACCTTCATACAACCCACTGAATTCCACCCATTGTTTTTATTTTTTCTGTATCATGTTGTTATTTTTTTTTCCAATAAATATTTTTACAAAAACTTACCTAAGTTTTTACATTTGACGTTTTGTGGTAAGATGTGTTCTCTTACAAAACCCCCCTAAATTTGATAAGAGAGTTGATCTTCACCTCCATCCTACATATTAATTGTTAAAAAAGCGTAAAAGTTTTAGAACTTGTTTTTTGTTCCCTGGTTTTTTGAGGGATTAAGGCTTGAATAGAAATTTCTTTTTTTTAAATGAAAGTGACCGACACTTTTGTTACCTCGACCACATGGTGACAGGTTTGAATTTAAAATTTTGAAAGTGAAAATTTTTCTGGAGAAATAAAGTTAAAAACACTAAGATTGTACTTGGGGAAATTTTATCCGTCTAATGCACTGAGCAATAGGCCCGCGAATTTTAAAACATTGTCATAGTCGGTAGGGTTGTTTACGCAATTATCTTTGTTTAAATTTATCATAAGGGTTTCTTTTATTAGCCTTTTATGTTTATTTTGTCGGTAATTAAAATTTTTGGTTCTGCAAAATTAAATGTATGACCTGTGTCGCAGTGGTGTTTGACTAGTGTGCTGTGTTGATCATTTTTGAAACGGCAATGATAATTATGTTGGTACATTCGTTTTTTTAATGGCTGGTATGATTCACCGACGTATACCTTTGGGCACTGATTGCAGTTTGTTAGATATACTACATTATTTTTTTCTTCTGTTTTTGTTTGATCTTTTAATTTTGTGAAATTTGTGTTTGCTAATTTTATATTCTCTCTCGCACAATGATATGAGTGCAATACAGACAAATGAATAGACTTTTCACGAAAAACTTTTAAAGAATTGTTTGATTGTCAAGTAATTGACAATACTGTCAAATGTCGTGTTGACATGTTGCATGTCGACAGCATGATTAATAATATAATTTATTTCGTTTATAACTTCACAATATAAACACGAAACACTGCGAACCAAAGATCAGACATTTGTAACAAAAATATTAAGGTTAGTCCATCAATAAACTTAGGTATGGGTAGAACTAAATATAGTCCGAAGTTAGTTCTCTTTTAGTTCTAAAGATAAACATTCTCTATGAATAAGTAGAGTAGTTAGTACCGAGATGATTCCAATTTCCAGTTAGTCCGGCTTAATTGTTACACGAATATTGGGCCTATTCTGTAACACAGTGGTTAATTTTTAGCAACTGGTTAAAAAATTTAACCAATAGGTATTGATTTGACAACTAAAAATCCAATTTTTTGTTTTGTATCAACATACTTGATTGATCAAATTTTTTAACCAGTTAAAAATTAACCACTGAGTTACAGAATAGACCCGTATGGCTGTATATATACAGTGTGTCCCATTTAGAGGTGCCACCATTGGGATCTCGAGAACTATAAGAGATACGATGTCGGTTAAATGGAACTTTTTGTGCGCCTTTGGGAGGCCATCTCAGATGTGCTGTTGTTTTTCCAAAAATTCTTGTAGGGCACTAGATAATGACGAAAAACTGAATATTGTTGTTTTTTATTTATTTCAAATAACTTCTAAACTATTATTAATTGAGAAAAACGTTTCAAATATAAAATATAGATATTTTTATTAACTAACCAGTGGCGTACGAAATAAATTTTTATATCCGTAAATTTTCGAGATATAACACAAACTTATATTTTTTTAAATGGAACCCATATCTGATTTTAGTCTCAAAAAAATCAATATTTTTTTCTCTTTTCAATAATGTAAGGGTTGTTATGTTTTTTATTTGTTTTGCTCCTAAAATTTAATTTTCTCTCTTTATTTTCCTGAATTTTCTTATTATTTGCCAAAAAAACATTATTATTTTTATAAATTATATTGTATTTGATCAAAATAATTTGTTCTATGCCTTTATTATTTAATATTTTCATTCTAGACTCATAATTACAAATTACACTATAATGTGCCAAGGGCGACCTGATACAAAATATTATAAAAATTAATTTGATACGGGTTTTGAGCAAACTTATTCAACGAAATAGATTATTTAAATACGACGAGTATTTCCAAATAGAAATCTACCAATATTTTCAAAATAATTGTGAATTTAATACAAAATAAGCAAAAAATAAAAATTTTGAAAGCAAAACAAATATAAAACATAGTAACCCTTACATCGTTGAATAGATAAAAAAATATTTATTTTTTTGAGACTAAAATCAGATATGGGTTCCATTTAAAAAAATATAAGTTTGTGTTATATCTTGAAAATTTATGGACATAAAAATTTATTTCGTACGCCACTGGTTAGTTAATAAAAATATGTATCTTTTATATTTAAAACTTTTTTCTCAATTATTAATAGTTTAGGAGTTATTTGAAAAAGAAAAAATCAACAATATTCAGTTTTTCGTCATTATCAAGTGCCCTATGAGAATTTTTGGAAAAATAAAAGCACATCTGAGATGGCCTCCCAAAGGCGCACAAAAAGTTCCATTTAACCGACATCGTATCTCTTATAATTCTCGAGATCCCAATGGTGGCACTTCTAAATGGGACACACTGTATATTATGATATTCACTTCTGCAGTTGGGACGTTGGGGAAAATGTAGGTATTTCTAATTTGAAACAACCCTTTTGTAAATATTCCATACTCGAGTTATTGACTCAATTTAACAGGTTTCTCGTCAATTTCAGATTGAATTAATAATTGATTTGCTTTCATTTCATTCCAGACCCTTGTTCATTTTATTAAAAACTCTTGTTCGGCAAAAGAGGAGAGAATACTCGCAAATTTCTCCAATAAAAAATATTCAACATTTTATGTTAAATTTCTCCCTATTCGTATGTTAACTTTGACATTGAATTTAAAATAGTAAAATAACAAAGTACTCTTTTCGTTTTATAACCTTCAAATGAAATAAGAATTGTTTGATTTATAAACCTATTTTAATTGCTATTGCTTGGAAATGAGAACGTATATTTTAAAGTTCAATACAGCTACTTTAAGGATTCTTGAAGTTTACATCGCAAGTTCCGCATTGGAGAGAAACTACGGATGTGCAATGTTGAAATTTTGTTAGTTTGTTTGTGATACTTGTAGTTTGTTTGGTAGGAACAAAACTTGCTAATTAATGAACATTTAAGAGAGAATAAATAAAGAAACAGAAACAGTACCATATTTTTTTACTTCAATAAAGGGAAAATTATTATACAAATTATTAAGGCATTAGGACTTTTTATGGTAACCTTCGAATTATTAAATAAGTTTAGAAACTGCATTTATGAAAGTGCGAATGTAGCTTGACTGAAAACTCAACAATAGTTATATGTTATATGTATACTAAGGCCGCGAAATCATTCTTTGGCGTTCTGAGACCGCTTGTGGACGTAGCAGTACAATCATCTTATTACATTTTACAATATTTATTGTTGTTATTTATTACCTCCCGCCATTACTTCTGATGATGCCGTAACAGGAAAAATTGTACAATAAAGTAAAATTATACTTCTTTTGTGAAACTAAACCGAGTGTTATTATTATTATTATTATTATTATTATTATTCGCGATGCCAGTTTAGACGTCAGCGCCGCTAGTGACTCAATAGTGAACTTCTTTGATGGGTGTTGAGATCTGTCAATCTCGTGTTTGCTTTGTCATATTTTTGTGTAATTTTGCTTTATTTTTTAATTTTTATATAAACATAGGTTTATAATAATAATATAATAACAACTACGATGTTATTGAATATTCAATGAAACTGAAATGATATAAAAATATCACAATGAAATTACTACATAACCTTGTAAGTAAATACGTCATAAAAGTTCCAATATCAATACTAGATAGATGAAAACGATGCTTATATACAAAAGTATTGTATATTCTTATCGCAAAACACTTAAATTAATAACAATAACACAAATATAAGAGAAATTACACAAAAATATTACAAAGTAAACATGAGATTGACAGATGTCAATACCCTCCAAGCAAGTTCACTAGCGGCGCTGACGTCTAAACTTGCATCGCGAATTATTATTATTATTATTATTTCTCTGAAACTAAATATGTTCCTTTGCATTCGTATACTATAACTATTGTTGGTTTTATTTACTATTACAATTTTCTTTTTAAAACGTTACCATTAATAATTTCAAATAATAGATTCTTTGACAGTTACATTTATCTGTCAGTTACATACATTTGAAATTTGTACTGCATAACTAAGGAGTTGTGTAATTGTGTTTATCTTTAAAACATAGGCTCCGTGATTTATAAAATAGATTGCTATATTTATTTATAAATTATAGATACAGAAGAAGTATGAATGCATACCTGTAGAACACTTAATCTTTAATTCTTATAATAACATAAATTGTGAAAAATTACATTTAAAGGTATTTTTAGAAGAAAAACTATTTTGAGCCTCAAGAACAGTGCCATTTCCGGTTATATTTTACACCAAAATCTAACGGCTTCTTTCCATATTAGGATTCTAGGGACCTTAAAAAGTGGTCTTTTACCAAAATCTCAACATACGATTTTTAGCACGATCCCTGTACCTCCCTTAACAAGGGTAGCGGTAAGTAAAAATAAACCAGGAAACTTATTGTTGTCATATTTTAGAAGCGTCACTGCCTGTCATATTATCCGTCATGTCACTTCTCAAGTGTCAAATAGATTTTAGGTTACATCCTATTTCGCGACTGTTACCAAAATAACCGCTGCTAAATTGGATTTCGCGGTTCTAAAAATAATTAACAACGTATAACCATAAAAGTTCCTACTTTTTTGTTTCCGAATGATAAATAAGTAAACATTTGGAATCCTATAAAAATGTTTCATAGGCATATTTTGAAAATTTAAATTATTTTCATGGTTATAACTAAATATATCTGTTAGTCATTTGTTTATATCGCAACAAAATGAGGAATACGTGGAAATACATTAGATACAAACGTAAATATAATTATTCAATATTTGCATATAAATACGCACATGTCAATTTACGTAAATTTGTATCCATCATTAATTACGGCAGGATGAAAATTAATGACCGATTTAATTGTAGAAATCAACGAAACGTGAAAACATAATTAGCGTAATCAGCATGTTATAAATCCAATAGAACACATTGTTCATTCCATAATACTTAAAACCTTAAAAAATCTGTTGTGCCAATTCTATGTTATTTTCGTAGGTACCTTTTTTACCTTCTGTCACCTGTAGGTAAGGAAGGTATTGTCTTTGGTCAAAAAATTCGGTGGTGAGTTTTTAATGAATAATCACGTTTTAGGGTCCCTACTATACGAATTTACTATTTTTAAGAGGATGTCTGTATGTATGTGTGTGTGTGTGTCTGTGTGTGACAAATTTTTCTCCGACGATAATTCCAATACTACAATTCTAAAAATTATAATTCTTTCGTATTCCTCTTTTTTACATCCAGATGAAGAGGTGATTAGATTTTGGTTACAACTGTTCAGTTTTCTTAAAAAAACGCAGTTAAATAGTATTTTTTCACATTTTATTTTTTTATATATTAAAGGAAATGCTCTTCTCTATACAGTTTGATTATAAATTTTCATTCATATTCAATAGATATAATGTTAAAGAATTATAAAGATATTAACTTTCAAAAATCAGTCAGCTTTGGTATTTATCATGGAAACAGGTGATATATTCAAAAAATTCTAATTGACAGATGTCAGTGTCAAGTGCAAAACCAAAGATTGAAAGAGTAGGATTAGCATGTGGTATGTCATAGTGTTCCTCGCAAGTAACATGCAATTGCAGCCTCGTCTCATGATTGGAACTTCCAATGCGGGGAGCACGAGGAAGGCCAAAGAGATGGAAGAATTGTATCGAAGATGACTTGAGAGAGGGAGAACTATGTGAAGAAGATGCGTTGGACAGGAATGAGTGGAACAGAAGAGTAAGAAACAGCGACCCCTAATACAATAGGGAAAGCTGAACAAGAAAGACGAAGTGTCAAGCTGTCAAGTGCATTTACATAGTCTATGTTCATTCATTATAATTTTATTGGATTTATAGAATCTTTTCCAATAAACTTTTGGTAAGGAATTTGCTAAAAATAGTATGTGCTCGTGTTACAATTTTACGTGATATGTAGAATCTTTTCCAAGGAAATTTTGGTATGGGATTTGTACAAAATACATCCAATTGACGGGAGGTTTTGTGCTGGCCTCAACAGATTTTTTCAATATTATTTTTGACTTTATTACATGTTTTATTTCCAGCAAAATTATAGCACAAACTTATATTATGTATATTTATGTATAAACTACTCTTTTAATTTTTACATTTTATAGTTATTATTATTATTATTAATAATAATAATAATACCTATAGTTAAAAAGGAAACTTTTATGAGACACTTAGTTTTTGTTCAAGATAATAATTATGTATCTTAAAAAGATAATATTATGAAGTCCTACTCTGAACAAAAATATGTTCTTAGAAAATTGTTAAGTGCAAATGCACATTTTTTTGAATAAATATGCAATCGCTTTTATAAATTTATATTTATATTTTATATAATAAATTTAAGATATGTTTACATTGAAACAAACGACAATTATATTGTCAGGAATAGAATAATTTGAGAAAAATGGAATTAGAAAAAGTTTTTGACATGTCAAATAACAGTTTGTCAGAAGGGATTTTATTTTTCCCAATAAAATCATTTTATCAGTCAACTAAACATTTCACCATTCAAATTACCATTCAAAAAGTACGAAATGAAATTACTATTGACAATATCATCCAATTTATAATATTTCGCGCCAGGATAATTCAATTTCCCAATGTTACATAACCTCGTTCGCTTCGAGATGAAATGCTGCTAGAACAAAACAAAAATAAAGTCGTGATCGATAGTAGCTGCAAATATTTCACCACAAGTGCAAACTGTAAGCTCTAAGGAGGAGCTTAGAGCTTAGACACTTGATAAGTAGAGATCCTCTTTGCAAATTACGAGGATCGTAAACATGGACTGGATTTACAGACAAAATATATTGGAAGGATCTATTCCTGTCCAGGATTTTATTCTCGTAGTATTTGTAGGATCTTTCAAAGTAAAGGGAGAGACAAATTACGTTGATTCAAAAACGAAAACTCACTAAATAAATTAGGTGTTTATGTTACTCGAAATGCAGTACCTATGTCATATTTTCGTGAAAAAAACAAATTTTTGAAAAATCCGTTTACTACTCTTCTGAGGGCTGATTCCAAATTTTAAAACCACAGGTTGATATCTGTTTTCATTATCGAGATTTTGAGCTCAAAGTTGAACCCCAAGAATATCAATTTTTGGGTAATAACTCAAAAATGGGCGGAGAAATAAACTTGACACGTCACCATTCGATTCTACGAGTATAATTACATAAATATTCCACATTCCATAATTTTTAAACAACCAGTTCATTTCAGCAAAATAACTAAAAATCTTCAAAAATTTGAAAAAATCAAATGTATACCCCTAGCGATTTTTTATTCAGATTTGGCCATTTTCAACTTTTATTTACAAAAATTGAATCTATTGTTCAAAAATTATGAAAATTGGTATATTTGTGTAAATTTGCATGTAGAATCGAATAGTAGTCTACAAGACAATCTCAATCCATTTTTGGGCTATAACTCAAAAATGGTAATTTTGGTGTTTAATTTTTAATACATATATCTTGCAAACGAAAACAGATATCGACCTGCAAAATTTGGAATCAGCATGGCGAGAAGTATCTAAAAATACAATAATTGGCAATTTCAATATTTTACCCAAAATAGGGTATGGGGTATGTGAATTTTTTGGGGTATCACCCCAAATTGGCGAGAATATCAATAAAATATATTTTTGCCGATTTGACATTAAAAGTGCGATTTTTTGACAACTGTCACTTTTTCTGCCTAGGCACTAAAAATATTTTACATGTCTCTTAGATAGCAACCGCTATACAAAAGCAGAGTAACCATTTAACAACCGCATAGTATCATGATTTGATGGCGATAATTTCAAAATAGGTATTAAAAATAATCACTAAATTAATATTCATTCTGAAATCGCCAAAAATAATGGCTGATAGCACAAGGCTCTTGTTTTAATTAAAACACTGTTTTAAAAAATGTCAAATTTAAATTTCAATGTTTAACTTGATCCTTATGTTGAAAGAACGAATTTTTAAAAAATATTTGTGTGAATACAAACTGTTTTGCGTTAAAATCAATTTCAATTATATTATTTATTACTGTTATTAAACAATGAAATTTGATATTTTTTAAAACAGTATTTTAGTTAAAACAAGGCTTCTGCTACCAGCCAATGTGTTTAACATGGTTTTAAACGATAAACTCTGCTTTAAATTTGGTATTTTAGTGCCTAATAAAACAAATAGCCTTTTGTTTGTGACTTGTTTTTCAATTCCATTACAAACCCTATAAAAGAGTAACTTTTAAAAATGTTAATTCAATTTGCTTGGTTCAAAACCGTAAAATAAACCGTGATTATTAAATTTGTTACAAAATTTAATTCCCCACAACATTAATTTGAATCAGTATTATCTAAAATTAGTAAACAAATTTTGCGCAAAGCAGTATTGTTTTATAATTTAAGAAACATCTTTTACAAAATTATTCTAGCAGACATATAAATTACAATTTATCTATCTGTATGGAACTTCGAATAATTTTATCTCCGCTTTTAGTAAAACAAAAAGTTCTTATCTGGTTAGAAGAAAAATGATGTTAAAATAAGCAATTAGTAATCTGTCATCCATATAATCCAAACGAACAATGACGCAAATTAACAAATTAAATTGTATTATTTCATTACTGTAATCCTTCCACTAGACGTTTTTTAAAACGGTTTATCTTCGCCAAAATTGTAATCCCGGATAAATTTATCATGCGTCATCAAAAACGATAATCCTCACCACATATGCACCGCGATTTGATATAGAATATAAGAAACAAATAATGTAAAGTTTTAAGAAAAAGTTAGACCTCTTTATCATAAAGAAAAAAAATATTTTTATATTGAGACGTTGACATAAATTGTTGATGTGATGATATATTTATTTAATTGTGAATTATTTCGCTTCCATGCAAAAATTTCTTTAAGATATTGGATAGTCATTAAGAATATAGCTAAACATTTCTGAAGATAATTACCCTCCTAAACGTCGTTTTTACTTTCAATTAGCATTTTTTCTCCTTTTCCTCTCACTTATTTCCTTTACAAAAACATCCTCTGAAAGAACAACAAACGATTGTGCGCATGTTCAGCAAAATACGACGCCGGAAATTGAAAACTATTGTCTCTTTCTTATCTGGAAGTGGAGAAATATGTCACACTATTTTAGACATTTCTTAACATTAAGAACAAAACAGTATCTTAATATTCGATGTTATTGCTTTTTAAATATATTATTTATTAGAGTTTTATTATGAAATTACTGGGAATGGTTTTAATGTTTTTGATGGGGAAATAAATTTAAACAGGTTTCCAAATTAACCGGAAATTACTATTTAATGTCGCCAGCAAATCGTTTGATATTTAATCCGGAACATAACAATATCGCTCTAACAGACCGGAAAAATTAATTACAAAATTTAAAAATTTATTTATTTTCATGTACATTTTATACTCAAAAACAATGTATCCAAAAACAGTATTGTATGCAACACGCTCGACAAGTAATTTAAACTTTGTAATTACGGATTTTATAGTAATTACTAATTTTAATCACTTAGGTTAAACTAATTAACTTTTATTAAAATTTAGAACTCAAAAATTATAGTATTATCGCAAATAAACTAATATTCATAATGTAAATGAATTCAAATGTAATCAATGTGATAAATTATATATCGGCCAAACCAAACGGAAAATTAGTACTAGATTTAAAGAACACATTTATCATCTTAAAAGTAAAAACATTTTTAATTCAGCCTTAGCCCTACACCATCATGAAACAGGTCATAACTTCACTTCTGATAATGTTAAATGCTTAAAAGTTAATTATAACAAAAATCTCAACATGTTGGAAGCTATTGAAATGAAAAAAACATTCTGAAAATGTATTAAACACTGATTTGTCGCCACTACAGAATACACTACTAAAATTTGTCAACCCAATTGTTAAACATCATTCCTCAAATTAATATTATCCCTTATTTACTATTTTATTACTTATTTATATTTTATATTAAATTATCAAGTAAGATAAAAATATTGTGACTGACATAAAAATTTGAAATAATTTTGACATATTTATAAATATTGTTTATTATATTATTGTAGTACAACTGATGATGATTGCATTGCAATCGAAATGTACATATTGAAAATAAAAAATAATTTGTGAAGAAAGGTTTATTATTATATTTGATTTAAATAATATATCTTCACGTATACTCAAATAATTATAAATGAATTCAGCCATTAATTTTATTTGGCAACAAACGGCGCACGGTGAAAAGTCGGATCGTGTGAAGGCGGCCTAAGGCCTTTTCTACAATACGTTGTTTGTAGCCAATTATACATATTTATACATAGTATTTAACTATAAAAATATGTTTAATTGGATTTTGCAAAGAAAAAACATCTTGTCTTTTTGGTGAGTTGAAAATATTGAATCCCATGTAACATTTATATTCTATAACTTGTATTCTCATTTAGCTGATGATGGAGTAATTGATGCCCGAAACGTTCTAATATGTAAAATATAAATAAATAAATATATCATCACGGCATATTACCCATTTCTGTGTGTGCCACAATCTGCTTTATCGCAGATGTCGGTAATGATGATGACATATTTGTACCGTGCGGGCGCTTACCAGGCGTCACCTCACGGGCACTCATTGCTGGTGTGGAGAGTGCACCACAGAGGTCACTTTTGTGCCATTTTACATTCGAAATATTTGGCGTCGGTGGGGATTGAACCCGGTTCCCCAGTTTCGCGACCAGACTCTCTTTAAATAAAATACATACCGAGAGTTTATTTTATCAGCAAACATAGGGAATATCATTGGCATAGTTACGGGATGAATGTTTGACAGCAATGTATTGAAGCGTTTATTTTATGAGTAAACATAGGCGTTTAACATGGGAAGCAGTTTTTTATAAATACGAAGTGATCGGCAAAAAATTAAGCCAAGTTACTGAACATGATAATAGTACATTACATCTTGTACATTATTTAATATTAATTACTTTAATAATATTACAAAAATTGCAATAAATTACAGAAATTATCAAATAAATAATTGTTTCACTTTTTTATTATGCAATATGAAAACATTTACAAATGTCTCCGTGGCGCAGTGGATATAACAATCGCGTCTGAAATTTTTGGTTGGGGTTCGATTCCCCGTTGGGGTAATTATTTTATTTTTTTTTACTTAAAAATTGTTGAATTTTTAAAAATCAGTTTATATTTCCATAATACAATCATTTAAAAATAATAATAACATTGTAATTAATAAAAAGAAAATAATTGAGAATAATTGATTACAATAATCAAAATATTGACGTAATAACAATGCATTGTATTTTTTTTTTTTTTTTTGTAAATACAGTAAAAACACTATATCTACACAAATTTATTATATTTCAGTTATTTTTATTAATATCAAAGGAAATACAATGCAATGTTTTTGTATCAATATTTTGATTATTGTAATCAATTAATCTCAATTATTTTCTCTTTATTTATTACAATGTTATTATTATTTTCAAATGATTTTAATATAGAAATATAAACTCGATATAAACTGATTTTTAAAAGTTCAACAATTTTTATGGAAAAAAAATAAAATAATTACCCCAACGGGGAATCGAACCCCAACCAAAAATTTCAGACGCGATTGTTATATCCACTGCGCCACGAAGACATTTGTAAATGTTTCCATATTGCATAATAAAAAAGTGAAACAATTATTTATTTGACAATTTCTGTAATTTATTGCAATTTTTGCAAAATTATTAAAGTAATTAATATTAAATAATGTACAAGATGTAATGTACTATTATGGCATGGCTTGATTTTTTTCCGAACACTTTGTATTTACAAAAATCTGCTTCCCATATTAAACGCCTATGTTTACTCATAAAATCAACGCTTCAACACATTGCTGTCAAACATTCATACCGTAACTATGCCAATGATATTCCCTATGTTTACTGATAAAATAAACTCTCGGTATATGGAACATTAATGCCTGAAAATCATTCAACATCGAATCTTTTGAAAATTTCCAAAGAAGAAAATAATTTATACCAAGTTTTAATTTAATATTTTCTATCCTAATTGACGTTATTTAACGCCTTGGGAATGATAATAAATGAAGCAACTCTTGTGAGAACGGAGCCCTAAATATAGATTAATATCTCGGAGTACAGACAACAGAAACAGCACAATAATGTACATGCCAAATTTCCCACTAATTTGTTATTAATGCTCAATGTTAATAATTAGCAAGGGTGCTAATTAGTCTCGCGGGTCTCCAACAGTGACAAATCAAGTAATCCGTGATTAGCATGGAAATTACAAAACAACTGCCATCAACACATATCAAGCCAAATAACCAAGAGAATTAAATATGACAAGCACGACTTGTTGCAACATATACTCTTACACCCGTACACCATAAAAATACAAAGGAATAGTTATATGGGATCCCGTGGGCGCGTGCCAGAGAGTCTGGTTGCGAACCTGGGGAACCGAGTTCGATCCCGACCGACGTCAGATATTTCGAATTTTAAATGTCACAAAATTGACCCCTGTGGTGCACTCTCCACGCCAGCAATGAGTGCCCGGGAGGTGACGCCTGGTAAGCGCCCGCAAGGTACAAGTATGGGATTTGTACAAAATACATCGAATTGACGGAAGGTTTTGTGCTGGCCACAACAGATTTTTTGTTACTAATGTGGAATTTATTTGCTGAGACTAATCTGAGATGCTCTGCTCACTACAGCAGAAATTTCAGATACCTACCTTCAACCGCCGTTTGTGCATTTTGTTGACCGTTTCTTCTATTGTTGCATATTTAACACTTTTGATTAATAAATTCGGCGGTACTCCACAAATTATAGATTAGTCCCATATGAGCGTTGTGTTTTTCTTGCAATAAATCCTTTTCTGTGACTGGAATTTTATTTCATAAATCATAGGTTAGTCCGTTTATTTGGTTTGCGTTGTTCCTTGTTCCATTCTGTTTTTGATAGCGTATTACAAACACGTGCGCACCGCAAAAGCAAAAACAGTTTACCAGTTGTAAAAGTTGTCTGCGGTAACCTAACAAATGGCGGGCAGAAGTGAGGTTAAGTTTATAGTTCAGAGATCAATCCAGTGCGGTTTTTTATTTGCGTCGAGAGTCCTGAGTTGAACCCTCCCTCCTGTTATCGGCCTTCGCGTAATTTATTTTCTAACCATTCATCCATCCACTTTATAACTCCCGTGTTCCACTGAAGTAGTTGGCTGTGATTGCCGGCGCTCAACTGTCGCGAAAAAGGCCAGACGGCACGTATCTGATCGGGTCAACACACTTCTGCTTGAAGAATTATATCAATTTATTTTTATTTCAGGATTCCGAACTTTCCAACTGAATTATTTTGTGGATGTAACAATTTTCCGTAGGATTCGAACGTCTAACGAAGTTGAACATATAGAAGTCAAGAAGTTAGGATTTGGTCATTTTAATTTATCAATCGGTCACCGGTCTGACAAACTAAACCTGATTGAATCAATTATTTATCGGACAAACATTAAAGATCTTGCAGAACAAATACAGGGTGTTAATGAATACGTATTACAAATTTACAGGGTATGTACGACCCCAAAATCATATTAGTTGGGCCGGCACAATATTTTACCTTAACATATCATTTAATTACAAAATACTCAATACATATTTTATTCTCAATCAAATAATATTACTAGCAAGTTCATATCTCTATTCATTTTTGAATTAATGCCCCAAAAGTCAATATACTTTATATTCAAATAAAAACTTTAAAATTTTAGAAAATCTAATTTTTATGTATCTAGATACTTTGCTATTTTGAAACAGCAGATCGATATCTCTTTTCGTTCTCGAGATATTTAGATTCAAAGTTTTGGATAAAACTGCCCATTTTTGGGTATTAACCCAGAAATGGGTTGAGATACGAATTTGCCGACTCCACCGTTCAATTCTGCGGGCAAAATGACATAAGTATAACAATTTTCATATTTTTTGTCCAACCGGTTCATTTTTTATGAATATATGTTTGAAAACCCCTGAAAACGGTCAAAATCTGAAAAAATCGCAAGGGGTACACCTTAGATTTTTGCGATTTTTGGTCATTTTCAGTTATTTTGCTTTAGAGTTTGTAGGCGGTGTTCAAAAATTATGAAACTTGGTATACTTATGTAATTTTGTCCGCGGAATCTAATGGTGACGTCACCAAATTCATATCTCGGCCCATTTTTGGGTTAATACCCAAAAATGGGCAGTTTTGAGCAAAACTTTAAATCTAAATATCTCAAAAACGAAACGAGATATCGACCTGCGGTTTAAAAATTTGGAATCAGCGCATTGAGAAGTATGTAGATACATAAAAATTAGATTTTTTAAAATTTTGAAGTTTTTAACTAAACGTGTACCTATTGGCATTTCCGGCAATAATTCAAAAATGCCTAGAGATATAAACTTGGTAGTAATATTATTTGATTGTAGAGAGAATGTTGCGTAAGTGTACGCATTTTTAGAGTATTTGAACAACTGTGTGTGAGGATTTTTATAAATAAAAGTATTCTTCAATCTGACGTTCGTGGGAAGAACTGAAAAGGTTTTGATATCAAATGGATAACCGGAAGTACCTAGAGTATCTAGATACATGAAAATTAGATTTTTGAAAATTTTGTAGTTTTTATATGAATATGGGGTATATTGACTTTTGGGACATTAATTCGAAAATGGATAGAGATATAACCTTGCTAGTAATATTATTTGATTTTAATGACAATGTTACGTAAGTGTACGCATATTTAGAGCATTTTTTTTTGTTTTCAGGTGAGTACCAAAGTCATTGTTCTACTACTTCTACTTCACTGTAAGTTATAATAATTATTTTACGTATATTACATAATTTCTTCTACAAATTCAAGTATCATTAACGAGATATCTGCTAAATATATTTCGTACTGTCGTCTACCGTAATAAAATATACTATACTTGCCGTCAAATTATTATGGACTGGAGATTTCTACCCTGATGCCAAATTTTTTAAGTGTCTACCTGTAAATATCTGTAATCTATCAATGTCATTTTATATTCTGACATTTTCGTTAGTACTTCCGTGCACTTTTTATTCCCAATCCTATAAATTGCATTATATTCAGACTTTTGTAAAGAAAATGAGTGAAACTCATGTATTAAATAGTCCTGGTTCTTATAAAAAACGCTTAGGAAAATATATATATATATATATATTTAAAACGGCAGACAAAAACAGTTATTGAAAAAATTTATAATTTATTAAATAACAAGAAAACTTTGGATTTGACTGCAGAAGCATGTTGTGTTGGCAGATCTACAGTTCACCTAATAATCAATTATTCTTACCTTTTATTTAGATTTCACCGGTTATCGTATTTTAACGCAAACGCGACCTTAGCTTGATATGTGGAAACTTTGGTCAAAATATAAATATAAATTTTCCACAGAGACAATTTTTATATTTTATATTACTTATTACTGTCTTACCTTACTTAAGTGTTATAATATTTTATTCATTTACGATGTATTAAAAAATTAATTAATTTTAAA
The DNA here is from genome assembly GCA_943142095.1 of Ophonus ardosiacus. Lineage (NCBI taxonomy): Eukaryota > Metazoa > Arthropoda > Insecta > Coleoptera > Carabidae > Ophonus > Ophonus ardosiacus. The sequence continues at coordinate 7,313,852 of OW964823.1, read as the reverse complement.
TGTTTTATATGACATTTGAGTTCATTCTTGGTCTTGTCAAGTTACAAGCGGCAAAACCGCTGGGCAAGGGACAGGGTGCGGAAAGGGATAAAAGTTGAACATGAGTCCATAATCATTTGACGGCGAGTATAATTAAGAATATCTTTCAGCTTCTTTTTCTCATTTTATAAATGGCTTTAATTTCACAGAGCTTTCATTGATTTTACAACCAGTATTTATACCATTCTCATTCTTTATTCTTTTACAACAGTACTGCACTAAATTGAGCCATAAATTTCGATCAAATCAAATAAACTCACAATGAAGTAAATTGAAGTACTTTCGAAATGCACCAGCACTGAAATTAGTTTCAAATTGAATTAATAGTAAATCAGTATTCAATCTGAACGTAATCCAATGGAAAAAGTCGAATTGTTTCAATCACGAAAGTAGATTAATCTGAAAAAAGCTTTTCAATATATTTGTTATCTGTATCCTAGAAACAAAAATAGATAAACAGGACAAAACTCTGTCGTCATGTTAGACAAATGGAAACACAGATAATGTCAAAAGACAAACAAGAGTTAAGGATAATAAATTGCCAATCGTATCAGAAAATTCAAATTTGATGCACTGAATCTAACCTAAAATAGTATTTTATGTATATAGGAAATAAGTGTATCTTTGAGGTATAAGCAAAGGTCTTACTTTCGTTTAATTTTGAAGCAATTCGTAGTATTAAAAAGTCATAATTGTTTTTAATTTAACTGCATTTGATATTTAGCGAAACCATTGCTATCTTTTCGCAGTTTTTGTAGTAGGCTGCGCGAGAAATAAAAATAAATAAATAAATATATCATCACGGCATATTACCCATTTCTGGGTGTGCCAATCTGCTTTATCGCAGATATCGATAATGATGATGACATATTTGTACCGTGCGGGCGCTTACCAGGCGTCACCTCACGGGCACTCATTGCTGGCGTGGAGAGTGCACCACAGGGGTCACTTTTGTGCCAATTAAAATTCGAAATATTTGGCGTCAGTCGGGATCGAACCCGGTACCCCCAGGTTCGCGACCATACACTGAGGCACGAGGCCACGGGACCCCATAATGTGACGTCCCTGTGATACTGAAAACAAATTCAAATATCTCGCAAAGTATTTATTTAAAAATATGTTTTTCTACTCCCATGCGTGAAGTGGGAGTAGAAGTGAAGTGGTAGTATGTGTGAAGTTTGATTTCACGCACTGTTCATTATTTTAAATATTACAAACTAAATTGTATTTTAATAAAACAAAGCTGTTAAACGCCCGTAACGTTGGTAACCATGGTTACAGAAGTCGATAATACAGAGGCTTTACGTTAAAAGAAAGACAATATGAAGAAAAAATATATTTTATTGCAAGGTCGTAGAAAAAGTATAGTATGTAACACGTGTGTGAAGCCAATTTTACATTCGGGTGGTTTGCAATCTCCAACCTCATGTAAAAAGTTCAGCTTCACACACTTGCCACATAATATACTATTTTTTATCTTAATCGTTATTATAAAATGTACATGTTATTATTTTTTGTTATGATGGAGGATCCCAGTGTTACCAAAACCTAATCAGCTCTTCCCATTAATGTCAGTTAAAGACTCCGTAGTTGTACATGTCTTATGTCTTATAGTATTTAAGAAACCGTGGTTGCAACATCCATACACACACACGCGCGCGTCCACACACAAATCATTGTAAAAATGTTAAAACGAATTTGTAGGGACCTTAAAACGTGCTTATTCACTAAAATCTGGATATACCTCTTTTAGCGAGAAGTAGAGTTGCTTTAGATACCAGTATAACATAAACCAAAACAAATAATGTGAAACGTGTCGCAACAGATGACAAAATATAAATAAATAATAAAATTATTGAATTCTGCTCTCCGAAAAGTATATGGAAAATGCAATGTAATATTATTTATTTGTTTTCTCTGCTGTTTGCACGTGTAATATTTGCATATATATATTGCTCAAACATACGGTTATGACAAATATGACCTTTTCATTTGAGTTGTTATATAAATACATGAAACATACTTACGTATGCTGCTTCATATTCATATTTCATATACGTATGTTTGTATGAACGTGAAATTCAAAGTTTGTAAGTTATACAACAATTTCTCATTTAATAAATATGTATGCAGTAAAAATCATAAAACTTTGATATTTAAAACGTTATCCCGATAATGATTCGTTGAAGTTGAAAAAAATAAACCAAAATCAGATTTTTATTACTCCTGTCTAGCAGCCCATCAGAATTTTTGGCAAAACAAAAACACATCTGACAATAAGATGGCTCCCCAAAGCCGTAAAAAATAAATATTTTAATAAGATTTAAACAACTATAGAAACTATATAATAATTAAAATAAATAGACTTTATTCTTGAAAAAGATTATTATTTTTAAAATAATTCGATTTCCTTTTCCTTTGTGACCATCCTCTTATTTTTCCGTTTCCCGAATTAATTAAGTATTTTATGTTTCATTTTTACCTCCCGCTACCCTTGGTAAGGGAGGTATAGGGATCGTGTTAAAAATCACATATCGAGATTTTAGTAAATGACCATGTTTTAAGGTCCCTAGAATCAAATTTTAACATTTTCACGATGATGTCTGTATGTATGTATGTATGTATGTATGTATGTATGTATGTGTGTGTGTGTATGTGTGTGTGTATGTGTGTGTGTATGTATGTGTGTGTATGTATGTGTGTGTATGTATGTGTGTGTGTATGTATGTGTGTATGTGTAGGGATTTTGTCTTCGCTCTAACTCAAATACTATCTTTCAGAAAATTTTGAAACCTTGTATTTATACCCTATTCTAATATGAAAAGAAGCCATTAGATTTTGGTGTAAATCGGATAACCGGAAATGGCACTTTACCTGAAACTCATAATGATTTTTCTTCAAAAAATATCATTGAATGCCATTTTTTCGCATTTTGTCGTTATGAAAATTAAAGATTATTGAATTTTCTACAGGAATACATTAATACTTTTTCTATATATTTTACAGATAAATTTAAAAATAATTTTTTTTACAAGTCCCGAAGCCTAAAAAAACACAATTCCTTTGTTACACAGTTCATATTTCAAATTAATGTAACTGACAGTAAATGTCACTGTCAAAAAACTAATCACTTCAAATTAATAATAGTGACATTTTAAAAAGGAAAAAATAGTAAATAAAGTAATAGTTTTATGCAGTGGAACAGTTTGCAGCGTTAGTAAATCCGTAGGTATGTATTTAAATTAATAAAAATTAAATAGCGGTAGGTTTTGTGTTGGCCACATCAGATTTTTGTATTTAATTATTGTATTTTATATATTTATTATAGTTGTCCTCATGAAGGTATAAGAAATTTCCGAAACGTTGACAAAAAAATTAATTAATCTTTCTCAAGACTGAAGTCCTATTTATTTTAATTATAATAAATATTGTATTTATTCACTTTGTAATATACATATGTGACTTTCTAAAACGCTCCTTATATTCTTTTTCTTTATAAACTCGAAACTTCAATTAAAAATTGAAACATACTGCAGTGCAAATGAATATAGAATATTTGTAAAATAGCTATTTCCGTAACATCAATAACTAATACCTGCAATGCAATTGCAGTTGTATAAATGTACATGAACAGTAATCCACAATGCACTTGGGAATAAGTTCCCTTATATTTTAATTAGTGCAACTGCACTGAAATTGAAATATTCGGCAAATTCGTACATTCGTGCTTGTGCATATAAATTGATTTTAATTAAAATTGTATTTACAGTGCGCACAATTTATTGATGAAATTGATTGAACAAATAATAATTAAACTAGTAATAATTGTTATTTAAATTGTGGAGAAAATAGAAAAATATTTCATATTTTCATTTTTTAATTTATTTACATTTTTTGTGTAATTTATAACAAACAGTTATAATGCTTATAGTTTATTCAAATTTTATGAAGGCGTTTATATATTAGGTTTCCGATAAAGTAAGCGTACTTAAATAAATGAAAAACTAAGAATTTTTTAAAAAAAGATCTTTGTAATACCAAACAAATTATAATAGTTATTTGTGTACCATGTGCGCGAAATATATGTTTAGTGCATGAGATATAAGTTTTAACTCTAAACATGTTTCGCGTAAAAGGCGCACACAATATTTTTTCTACAACCTAACTTCTATTGACATTTTGTCAATATGGCATATTAGAGAATTTTCCAATAAATTGTGACACATTTAATTTTGAATTTAATACAAAATTTATTAAAGTACAGAATGTTAAAAAACAAGTGTAACAACTTTTGAAAACATAGTACTCATACTGACAAAATGAGTAAAAAAATCTGATGTGGCCAACACAAAACCTCCAGCTATTTAATTTTTATTAATTTAAATACATAACTACGTATTTAGTAATCTTCAAACTATATTATATTCCATTGCATAAACCTATTGCTTTATGTACGATTTTCTTTATTATTTAATATGTCACTATTATTAATTTGAAGTGATTAGTTATTTGACAATGACGTTTACCTGTCAGACATTCATTTGAAAAATAAACTGTGTAACAAAGGAATTGTGTTTATCTTAGGCTTCGGGATTAAAAAAAGAAAAATGATTTTTAAATTTATCTGTAAAATAGAAAAAGTATTAATGTATACCTGTATAAAATTCAATAATCTATAATTTTCATAATGACAAAATTTGAAAAAATGGCATTTAATAGTATTTTTTGAAGAAAAACCATTATTAGCTTCAAGTAAACTGCCATTTCCGTTTATCCGATTTACACCAAAATCTAATGGCTTCTTTTCGTATTAGAATAGGGTAGAAATACAAGGTTTCAGAATTTTCTGAATCATAGTATTTGAGTTAGAGCGAAGACAAAATTCATACACATACACACACACACACACACACATATATATATATATATATATATATATATATATATATATATATATATACAGATATCATTGTGAAAATGTTAAAAATGGATTCTAGGGACCTTTAAACGTTCACATTTCAATAGTTTTCGAGATATAAGGCAGTGAAAAATGATTTTTTACGGGGCTATCTCGAAAACTATAAGAGTTGCGACTTCGATTAAATGAGACTTTTTGTTTACCTTTCAGAGGACATCAAATAATTATTAATCATATTAACGACAATAGAAAAGAAAAGTAAATGATATATCAGCTGTATAATCTAACTTGGTAGAATTATAGGATTCATCGATTAGTGACGTCATATTTTGATGCCGCAAAAATTTATTAACAAAATTATGAATGAAAAGTTTAATATTTTTGAGAAAATTTGTTATGTGATATATGATTGAAATAACTTAAAGTTTCACTATGAACAAAAATGTTGAGCTTTATTTTTTGGGAATACCTTATTGTTAAACCTATAAACCATATTATAAAACAAATAAAATAAAAATCATAAACAATAATACTTCTTTCTTCACAAAATATTTTAATCACAAAATGTACAGTTCGGCTGCAAAGCAATCATCATCATAATATTTATAAAATGTCAAAATTATTTCAAAATTTTATGTCAGTCACAATATTTATATCATACTTGATAATTTAATTATAAAATTAAAAACAAGTAATAAAATGAAGTTTATCAATTAGGTTAACAAATTTTAGTAATGTATTAGAAAATAAAGATAAAAATGTTGCAACTATTAAGGAAATTTTCTTTATGAACTGTTCGATATTATCTTAAGCTCTTTTTCGTTTTGCAAATACTTTTTCTTTATTTTCATACAAATCCCTGGAGTATACAGATAAGTAAAAAAAGAATTTTTTTCTCGTTTAGATACAGAATATCATTCGTTATAATCTAGATGAAATTCGCAAAGAAGTTGCTCTTATCGCGAAGTTTCTATAACTCTTTTGCTCTTTATTTGCAAAGTTCTGAATACATCAATAAGAAAAATATGTATTTAATATCGAAAGATTATTCTGTGCCAGAAGTTCAATCTGTATTTAGCGACGTTTACTAACTTTTTTTTAAAGATTATTTATATTTGCAAACAAGATATTTCGTTTTTATTACTTTTTTCTGGATTTAAAATTATAATGAAACCAATTATAATATAATTACATTGAAATATATCGCTTTTGAAACTTTTTAATGGATGAAATTCTAGATAGTAGATTTTACTTTTTTTCATTGCGCTTATGATGATCAATTTATTGAAGTAACTTTCTGAACATTTCATTTGTAGATACGATATGGTAATCGGACTACGACTACATAATTTATCGTCTGAATTTTAAAATGTCTGAATCGATTACGATAAAAGGATTCGAATTGGGACAAAAGACGATTTAATAATTCCAATTGTCTTTCGCGACAAATTCTCGTAAAATGTGGGATTTCTTTTCTTGCAAAGTTCGTTGACGTACGACGAATTTGTACATTTGTAATACGTAGTCGTTTTTGGTGACTATCGCTTACTTTTATTTATATAAATAATATAAACTGTTTCCTATTGGCTATGAAAAACGAGCTGTATGTACTCCGACGTCAAAGACAGAAGTGGGAGGTTGTTTTTCATGACTATTTCTGGCGCCAATCTTTTTATTTAATTATTTACAAAAATAACAATAAATTATTATTTTTATTACTATGAAAAATATTGCATGAACTTTCATTTAAAATACTTTTAAAAAAATGTTCATTATGTAATATTATAGTCCCATAAATTAATTATTAATTTAAAATTAATTTAAAAAAAAGTATTTGGTAGACATTCTGGTTCACCTTGAAAAAAAAACGCCTAAAGAAATTTGAAAAGAAAATCATATTTAATAATATTATATAGAACGTATTAATGGGGGATTCCACCATTTTTTTTTTTTATAATTTCATCTGAAAATATTAGGAAAACTAAGACTATTGATGAAAATCCAGTGAAAAATTTCCTGTTAATAAGCGAGTTATGGTCTCCCGAATATTGACGTGACGTTACGTTTATGTGTTTTTATATCAAACGTTTTTCATCATGGACCTAAATGTTCTTGAAATATATGCTATTTTAAGTTATATTTACATAAAATAAATGAATATTATTACACTGTATAAGTCTACATACTTTATAATTACAGGTGTATTTAAATTATTAAGTTTAATGCAAGAAATTTATGTTAAAATAAAAACTCTTTGAAAACTGCTGTACAGGAATGTTAGCACCTCCTTTCGAATTTGAATTTCTTAACTTCCATTGGTAGTAACCCCCACCTTCTAACACGCCATTTGTTATGCATGTATAGGCGGTCTTTCGGTCGCCAATCAAAATATTATATATTGATTTCATATTGGTGTCGAAGCGCTATAACAAAAAACCCCTTATTTCCGAAATATCTCAATTATACGCTATCTATATTTTAAATACTGTTTAATATAATTTAACGAAATTTGGTATCTAGGGGTTATCCAACATGCCCGTTTTAACTAAAATATTTTCAAAGCAGTAGCACTTCCGGTTTGACCGGAAATTGACCTCAACTTTCTTATTTTAAATGGAATACTCTATATTTTATTTTACCATTGAATGCAGCGGAAAATTTTACATATGAAGCAATAAAAACATTTTACTCATGATCAACTACTTCCGGCGTTATTCAACTTTTTTGATTTTTTGTCTGAAATCCGGCACATTTTCAAAACTCTGTATATCGGGAACGAGATCGAATTTTTATAATCTGAAAAAAGACTTTTATAAAGGAGACTTTAAGCTATATTATCCATAGAAGAATCCTCGATTATTTATAAAAGTGTGACGGGTACGTTACACCAAAATTACAGTTGACAAACTTCAAAAAAGACAATTTTTTTAAATGGAACCCCCCGTTTTTTATTACATAAATGTATTCTACGGCAAAAAATAAGGGTACTTTATGTAACATGTCCTATGTTGAAAGTTGATAGAATTTCAGTAAATTAGAAAAACATGTAATCTGGGTATAATTATTTTATTAATACGGATAAGTAAGCCATGGAAAAAACAAATAAATTCTAAATACAAAACTATGATTAATTTAATACATATTCAAACTGTCCTCCATTCATATGTAAGCACATTGTTACTCTATTCAATACTTCTTCTTGTGCAGCATTTTTTATCATCCGAGGAGACATGTTGTTAAATGCTGTTCGTACCCTATGTTGGCAATCTTCTTTAGTAGTTAAAGGTTTTTGATAGACGCCGTTTTTAATGTAACCCCAAACAAAAAAAAATCAAGTGGAGTTAAATCGGGTGAACGGGGAGGCCACCTATGTGGTCCATTATTTGCCAGCCACCTATCTTCAAAAATTGTTTCCAAAAAAGTATTTATTCTATGGCGGGGTGGAGCGCTATCATGCTGGTACCATATTAAATTCCATTGATCCAACGGTAAATTATCTAAGAAATCAAGTAGATGAGTTTGTAAAAACAAACATTGTTTTTCCATGGCTTACTTATCCGTATTAATAAAATAATTATACACAGATTACATGTTTTTCTAATTTACTGAAATTCTATCAACTTTCAACATAGGACATGTTACATAAAGTACCCTTATTTTTTGCCGTAGAATACATTTATGTAATAAAAAACGGGGGGTTCCATTTAAAAAAATTGTCTTTTTTGAAGTTTGTCAACTGTAATTTTGGTGTAACGTACCCGTCACATTTTTATAAATAATCGAGAATTCTTCTATGGATAATATAGCTTAAAGTCTCCTTTATAAAAGTCTTTTTTCAGATTATAAAAATTCGATCTCGTTCCCGATATACAGAGTTTTGAAAATGTGCCGGATTTCAGACAAAAAATCAAAAAAAGTTGAATAACGCCGGAAGTAGTTGATCATGAGTAAAATGTTTTCGTTAAATTATATTAAACAGTATTTAAAATATAGATAGCGTAAGCTCGTCCTGAGACACCCTGTATAGTTTTTAAATTTATTGTTAAGGTTAAGGGTTTTTTTCTTTAGTTACATATTTCTGATGAACTCTTCAGTAAGTTTGAAAAATTTGAACAGCACATTGAATCCTGATCCTCTATCTTTATCCCGTACGTGCCATTTCGTGAGCGTATGGGCGTTTGCCTGTTGTGGCGGTATCTTTGATTCTCAATCCACAGCATTATTTTCTAGCTCGTTGGCTGTGCTCTCACAGGAATGCAAAATAGAGTGGATCGTTTTAAAATCAGATCGCATTTGAACTTACGGACTCCACGTACCCCGTATTTCAAAGCCCCCAGACTGCGACTTTAAGACGAAAGTCTGAAGGAATAAAACTTGTCTACATGACTGAAAGTTAGCCTCCGGAATAAATATACCGTTTTGTATTTGTTCAGAGAAATCGGTCCGTGAGGGGTAAATTGGAAAAGGGATGTTTGTTTATATGACGACTGCTGAATAAGCAACAAGAATCTACTCGTAAGGTAAATGAAGTTTAACCCCTTTGTTAAAATTAAAAATTTTGTAGTTACCGACCCTGGTGGTATAGTAGACAACGTAACCGACTCACGACCCAAAGGTTTCGGGTTCGAATTCCGGATAAGGTATGGTTGTTTGTGTGTGTTTATTATCTCCATCAACGCAACGAACAAAACTGTAAGGTTACAAAAGTGTAAAGAAAAATAACTCACGCCCATATCATCATAATGAGGTTATGCAAAAAATGGGGTCATACCAAAAAAAATATATATTGAGTTTTTTTATATAATTAAAAAAATTACATAATTTTATACATATATACATGAAAAATATGTAATAATCTTATACTTTTCATTCATGATTTTCTTTCTAAACATTTTGAGTCTTATTATCTTTTAAGGTGATACTTGTTATAATTAGTGAACCACTAGCGTATGAAACTTAGGTCTCCCAACATTAATTAAACCGTAACTTTTTAATGGCATAGCCGAAAACGTGAAATTATTTTTCTTCAGAAAGATACATTCAATAGTAAACTTTTCTCTCTCTGTGTAATTTGTGATATCTGTTACGGTTCACACAGAAAAAAATAAAATCTGAGTGTCTGCAATGCTAAATTTTTAAAATGAATTTAATCTAGCAGTCTATCCAAATGTCAAACAAGTATATATATATATAAATGACTGGCCTAAAGGACACTGAAAGGATTCATATAAAGAAATGTATGGGAGAGAATAGAGAATACATTAAACTTAAAGGACATGAATATTAGTATTATAGTTTAGTGATTTGGAACAAACCGAACGTCTCTTGAAAAGAGGAAAGAATGACAGAAATTTGGAATTGGATGTACTAAAAAATATTAATAAAATAAGTACACATAAAAAAGGATGTAGACCATCTGGCAAGAGATAGAAGAGTTTGAATGGTACAAAAAAGTTCTAATAAACACCCCAGAATGTAAACATGAAAATGAAGATAATGAGGAGTGTGATTGTGAAGAATTTAATACAGGAGTTCACCTTTAAACGAAAAGTGTATCTACTGGAATGTTTTTTTTTTAAATTTTCATATTTTTTGTAAAACTTGAATATAAAAAGGATGTCAACACTAATTATAAGTTTTTTTTTTTAATTCATAAAAGTTTAAATTAATCTTAATTTCTTAATAATTTAACAAAAAATTCCAAACAAAATTCAACATTTCCCAATTTTTCCATGCAAAAGTTAACATGTCCCAATTTTTCCATGCAGAAGTTAACATGTCCAAATATTTTTTGCAAATTTAAGCTAATTGAAAAGATATACAAATATTATATTATCGAATATTTAATAACATTTACTAACTGAATTATATATGAAGTAATCGAATTAAAAAATATATAGCAGGGACATAGTAATTTTTTCGCATTTTGCTGTTTATGATGGACATATTAAGTTTTGAATGAACACTCCTCAGTTGTACAAACTTTATATATACGATAAAGAATTATTACTAATATTATTAAAGTGCACTTTATTTTTGCTTTTAAGCTGCAATATTTTCTAAGCTGTACGTCACATTACGTAATACGTAACCAAGATTCGCTAACTACCTATTAACAATCTCCATATATTACGTTCATTATTTTTAGAACCTTGAAAGAAAAAACATTTATTTTCAAACGTTTTTCCGAAATACGAGTACATTTCCATATTTCCAGATTATTAAATGAACATATGAAATACAAAACGTATTCTAAAAATATACATTTCCATTCATACTTCATTTTAACTCTTACAGCCTTTTTACGTCATCAAAACTGCAAATAAATCGGAAATGTATTTTTAAACAATTTTCAGTGGAAAAATCAATACTCAACACTCCCTTGATGCTTGTTATAAGATTTTAAATTTATTCATTGGTTAACGTTTTCCGGTGCCAATAAAAGCTAGGTATTTTATTAGGTTTTAAAAAGTAAATAACAAAAAAATCTGTTCTGGCCAGCACAGTACCTCCCGCCATTACCGTGTTGTTACATAAGTATCGAATTTAACATTTCGTGTACTTAAAAAATAATTCTAATTACCTATATCTATTCTTTCATTCTATAAGGAATCTTGTCCTACTCTTCTAATATGTATAAGATGGTTCCAATTCATTGACGGGATTGGCAGTATATCTATGTACTATTACTATTAATATACAGTTTTAAATATTTAGTCAATAATTTAATAAGAAATATTAAATGTACTTCCTAGAAAAAGCTTTCGATAATATCAGTAAAACTGTTGGTTTTTGCAACTGACATTTATCTGTCAATTACAAACATTTAAATTTGACAACTGGTTTCCTTGTGTAGTCTACACCTTTTCCACTTGTATTTCAGAAAGCGTCATTTGTAATTCAGAATAATCAATTTAATTTCATAACTCGTCAAATGTAATTCAGAATAATCAATTTAATTTCAGAAAACATCATTTGTAATTCAGAATAGTCAATTTAATTTCAGAAAACGTCATTTGTAATTCAGAATAGTCAATTTAATTTCAGAAAGCGTCAAATGTAATTCAGAAAGTATCATTTGAATTTCAGAATATATCAAATATAATTCAGAAAGCGTCAATTGAATTTCAGAAAGTGAAAATTGTAATTCAGATTGCATCATTTGTAATTCAGAACAAAGTAGGAACTGAAATACGTGTTAGCCTTGATTTAAATGACCGATTTTAGAAGTTATAATTTGTAATTGTTGAATTATTTATTATAAGCAGAAATTCATATACGGGGAAAAAGAAGTTACAGTTAATAATATTGAAGTTAAATAAAAAGTGATTTTTAATAAAATTATATCGCAGCAATCAAGATGCAAAATTATCAATCCAGTATTGTATGACAATTGTACAATAATACAAATGAAATAAATTGCATCGAAAGGAGAAGGTAGGTGCGCAACCGTTTGTTGCAGTATTTAGAATCACAGCAAATAACTTATAATTATAACGTTTTGAATAACTTATGAAAACGTTAGGTACAGAAAATCAAAGCTAACTTGTTTCGCAATACGTATAACGTTCTGAATTACAAATGACGCTTTCTGAATTACAATTGACGTATTCTGAATTACATATGACGATTGCTGAATTACAAATGACGCTTTCTGAAATTAAATTGACTATTCTGATTTACAAATGACGCTTTCTGAAATTAAATTGACTATTCTGATTTACATTTGACGCTTTCTGAAATTAAACTGATTATTCTGAATTTCAAATGACGCTTTCTGAAATTAAATTGATTATTCTGAATTAAAAATGACGCTTTCTGAAATAAAAATGACCATTTCTGAAATACAAATGCAATTTATTGCAGATAATTCTATATATTATATTTTCTTTATTTCTAAATCTGTAGAGATATAATAATTTTTTGAGTGTATTATATAGAGAATTTTATGTTCTCCAATATTTGTGATTACCAAAAATTTTTCAAAAAATAGTATTTAGAAGAATTTTTATAAGGAATTACTACTTTCGGTTGTCTAATTGTTATCAAAACCTTTTCAGCTCTTTTCATTAATGTCAGATTGAGGAATACGTAGTTAAACAGGTCTTAAGTATTATAGTTTTTGAGGAATCGTCCTTCCAACATCCAGGCACATATCCACACACACACACACACACACACACACACACACACACACACATCATATTAAAAATGTTACAATCGGATTCTAGGGACCATAAAACGTGCTTATTCACTAAAATCTGGATATGCGATTTTTAGCATGAATTCAATACCTCTGTTAGCGAGAGGTAAAAATCTCGGTAAGAAAGAACGTAAGCAAACCAAACCTAACATTTTATCGAGCATTTATTATTTTTACCTTGCATTTATTATTTTTACTTAGCGTTTAATTTGTTCCCATATTTTTCTGCTTTATTTTTAAACTCGTGTTTTTAGAACCATTATCATTTAATTTGCTCAGGTACGGAGTTTAATATTTTAAATTATTTTGAGATTCCATTTCCTCATTTTGAAATCCTTATTTGGAATCACCTTGAAATATTTTGTAATATAATCTTGCGACTCGTGAACTTGAAAACCTTTACTGTCGCTGAAGTATTAACGCAACCCCAAGCTAACAGACCAACGAGATTAAAAGGAATTACTTCAACCTTCTGTGCCCGCAGGACGCATTATTTGCGATCTCGTAACATTCACGAGTTTTTCTAATTTTTAATGTGCGGGAGGTTAAATGGCTAAGTTATGATGCTCTCAAGATGAGAGGAATTCTGTGTAATTAGATAATTTAGTATGTTTTAACGAGAAAAGTTTTTAAATGGTAGTTTGTTATAATTTTAAATTATCTTTTTACTCAGCAAGGTTAAATTTTTATATGAATATATTTAAAAAGTATAAGAAATTATTCCTGGAACCAAATCAAATTTTTTCTTCTGGTAGAACGCACCTATCGAAGAAGAAATAATAAGTACCATATCTCCTCTCTCTTCCCTAAATGTCTAAACAATAAAAATTATTAAAAATTCAACTTCAAATCGCAATGTACATCAGAAGTATAGTGCAGATATATAATATTTATTAACATGTATGTTCAGAGTTGCTAATAGTAAAAAATCTGTTGTGGCTAGTCACTACCTCTCACCATTTCCATATTAGGCTATATAAGTATTGTAAATATATATAACATTTGTGATACATACAAAAAAATCTAATTACATCTCTTCTTTATAAACTTTTATATTATTTAAATCATTCTGTGAACACGTTTCCACTTACCCTTCTAAATATTCAATATCCTTTCAATTCACTGATGAGATTGGCGGTATATCTGAAGGATCCATAATTTTAAATATTTAATTAATAATAAAATAAAAAGTATTAAATGTACTTTCCAGGAAAAGTTTTCAATGTCTCTGGATTTTTGACAGTGAAATTATCTGTTAATTACAACATTTTCATTTTTCCATGGAGTTGTTTGAGCTATGAGATTCATTACAACGTATTATGTTATATATTTATAATTCTCTGTATCAAAATCTATAGAAAATATAATGTTAAATGTATTATATAGAGAATTTTATATTCTTTAATATTATTTGTAATAACATAAATTTTTAAAAAATCGTTGTGGCCAGCACAAGACCTTGCGTTAATTTGATGTATTTTGTACAAATCCTATACCAAAAGTTCATTTGAAAAGATTCTATATATCCAGTAAAATTGTAACATGAACATAATACAATTTTTTACAAATTCCATTCAAAAAGTCCATTGAATAATATTCTATAAATCCAATAAAATTATCATGTGAATATACTTTATGTATACTCATATACTCGCTCATATATAAATACTCTAAAATTGCGTACACTTACGTAACATTCTCTTTACAGTTAAATAATATTACTACCCATTTTTGAATCATTGCCCCAAAAGTCAATATACCTATCCCACATTTAGAAAAAAACTTCAAAATTTTCAAAAATCTAATTTTTATGTATCTAGATACTTCTCAATGCGCTGATTCCAGATTTTGAAACCGCTGGTCGATATCTCTTTTCGTTCTTGAGATATTTACATTCAAAGTTTTTCTCAAAACTGCCCATTTTTGGGTAATAACCCAAAAATGGGTCGAGTTATGAATTTGGCGACAACACCATTCGATTCTACGGGCAAAATTATGTAAGTACACCAATTTTCAGAATTTTTGAACACCACATACAATCTCTAAAGCAAAATAACTGAAAATGGCCAAAAATCGCAAAAATCTAAGGTGTACCCCTTACGATTTTTTCAGATTTTGGCCATTTTCAGGGGTTTTCAAGCTTTTATTAATAAAAAATGAACCGGTTGGACAAAATTTATGAAAATTGGTACACTTGTATAATTTTGCCCGTAGAATCGAATGGTCGAGTCGCCAAATTCATATCTCGACCCATTTTTGGTTTAATACCAAAAAATGGGCAGTTTAGAGCAAAATTTTAAATCTAAATATCGCGAGAACGAAAAAAGATAACGACCTGCGGTTTCAAAATTTGGAATCAGCGCATTGAGAAGTATCTAGATACATAAAAATTAGATTTTTGAAAATTTTAAAGTTTTTATAAAAATATAGGGTATATTGACTTTTGGGGCAATAATTCAAAAATGGGTAGAGATATAAATTTGGTAGTAATATTATTTGATTATGAAAGAATGTTTCGTAAGTATTAGGAATGACGAATTCTGATAATTTTGGTACTCGAGTACCCGAAACAACTACCCGGATAGTACCCTTTACCCGTTAACTACCCGACACCTCTTAATTACCCGTTGTCCTTTAAGTACATATACACAATTCGTTAATTTGTTAATTACCAATTACCCTTATATTAGCAGTGTACTTTTTAATAAAATTCATAATTATTGTTTACATTATATTTATTAAATAAAAAGTAACACAAATAAATAACATACTGTATCTCTATAAAAAACTTAACATAAATTATATTAATCACCTATAGTAAAAAACTCTTCTTTTAGATACAATCTTTCCGGCAGCTGAAAACTGTTCGGGTTATTAAAGGGTATTGGGTAATTAACGGGCAGCGGGTATATTTCGGGTAATCGGGTAAGAAATTTTATACCCGGGTACATTATTATCGGGTAGGTTCCGAGTACCCGGGTACCCATCGTCATTCCTAGTAAGTATACACATTTTTAGAGTATTTGAACAACTGTGTGAATTTGTAGAACTGACTACACATATAGGAGAATACTCAAAGAAAAATTTATTCAAAACTGATGTAACCCAATATTAAATGGCGGAATACCTGAATAACATATTCAGTTTTGTAAGTTAAAAATCTATATTTCAAACTAGTTTTGTGGAAATTTCCCACCTTTTACATAGGTTTTGTAATTTGTTTGTTGAAAATGTTAACTGGCCAAACCAATATGAGTTTGGGCTTGTATTTTCATCATTAAACGTAATGCAACCTAACGAAACTCTGTAGCGTCCCGCTTTTCGTTTTGAAATTCTTCCAGAATCAAAATAAACTATAAATAGCATAAATAAATTTGTGTTACGCGTGCGAAAAGATTTCTTTATAAATAAGGGAGTTGAATTTGAATTTTAATATGTTATTCATTCAGTTATCAAGATCACAAAATTGAAAATCCCGTTGAAAATAGCTTCAGTTTTTATTGGAAGAAAAATATGTTCGTATGATAGGCAGCATCCCCGTGTTCATGCATACATTCATACCCCGTTAATGGATTCTAACGTTGTTGTCACCGCCAGCCCGTCTGCCTCTACCGCGGCGAACACGCGCTTTTTTTTCCGCGAATTGTTGGAACGCGACACGATTTTAATAACGCAATTTCGCATACCAAATGTCTCTGAATATTGAATATATTTCAATGTCTGTTCAACCGAGACAATAAAATACAATAAAAAAAAACTATTTGCTACGTTGGTGTTACATACTCGTATTTCAAAAAGGTATTTTCAATATTGCTATATCATATACAATATAATAGGCGAGACAGACGACAAATATTAATGATCATTAGTATAATTAGTAATTTACGTTAATTCATAATTAGCAAAAGACAAAAATCTGTTGTGGCCAGCACAAGACCTCTCGCTATTTCCATATTACGCTATATAAGTATTGAATTGCACTTCCTTTTCAAACCTTCATTTTATAACAAAAAATACAGAACTTTACCTAAATACTGTTTTTTATTGTATTTAACATGTCTTCTGCACACATATAATTCTAATTATATCTATTTTTCATTGTATGAGGAAGTTTCTAAATGTCAGAGATTCTTCCAATTCATTAACCAGATTGGCGGTATTTCTGATGGATATATGCGTTTTACCTATAATTTCAAATATTTAAATAATAAAACAATAAGAAAGATTAATATATACTTCCCAGAAAAAGCTGTCAGAATGTCACTAAAACTATTGATTTTTGACACTGACATGTGTCATTTAAAAACTGTGTTATAAACATTGGAATTTGTCAACTGGTTTCCTTAGTGCCTTAGCCTCTGCGATTAAATAACATCTATATCTCTCTTTATCGCTACATCTATACAAGATATAATAAATATTTAAGTGTATTAGACAATTTTATGTTCTTCAATATTTAATAACAAAAATTTCCAAAAAATTATATTTCGAAGAATTTTTCTCAGAAACTACTACTTCCGGTTGTTCAATTGTTACCAAAACCTTTTCAGCTCTTCTCAGGAATGTCAGATTGAGGAATCCATAGTTAAACAATTCTTAAGTCTTATGGTTTTTGAGGAATCGTGTCTACAACATCCACACACACAGACATAATTTTAAAAATGTTATAATCGGATTCTAGGGACATTAAATCGTGCTTATTCAATGAAATCTGGATATGCGAATTTTAGCATGAATCCAATACCTCTCTTAGCGAAAGGTAAAAATGGCGGTGTTTGGGTGTATTAGTTAAAACCTTGACGACGACTTGACACATCCTTCAGGGTTATAAACAAAAATCAGTGATGCCACTATACTGATTAAACCGATAATTTACTGACAGACATATTTAGTATATTTGGCTTCAATGTTCTAAATAATTTATCTTACAAACAAGTCAAGAGTCAAATCATGTTAAACAATTTAAAATAATGAAGCCAAATATATTAAATATGCCTGTCAGTACACTTTCGGTTTAATCAGTATAGTGGCATGACTGATTTTCTTTATATAAGTATATGTAAAATCGTTAGCACGGTTCTAGCTAACACCGGTGTTAGAACCGTGATCGTGGTACGAGCCATTAATTCTAACGTGACCTTCGCAATAATTGTGAACGCAGACGTTCAATTCGGTAACATAACTCCTCCATCCATTTTCACAGTCACAGTAGTGTCGTCGTCCCTCAACTTTGTTGTTTACGTGTCCAGATCCAGACATATCGAACTTATTTTCTCGCACCCTCGAGCTCAGGTCACAACTCGTTCAACTCACAGTCGAGTTGAGAACGTGACTCCAGATGACGACCTCCCGATCGTACAGACGCTGGTCTCTCACTCATACAAGTGCAATTTCATCTTGCAGTACGTGATGTTTTCCAATGGTGCTGAAACATTGAGACCAACCTGGGTAGGACATGCGTTATCGGGAGATCAAAATGATGCTTCGTAAAGTTTAAGGACTGTGAAATGAAGGAAGGTTTTTTTGTGCCTCCTTTCGGCATGATTAGTTTTGCATATATCCAAATCGTTTAGAAACAAATTGTTGTCGACTTATGCCGGAAGACAGGAGGCTCCTTATAGGTTTAAGTTCTCCAAAGTTATTCTTCGAACTGTCAATTTTTGATTGAGCAAACTTGTAATCACCAGTTAAAATTTTAACTTCCAATTTATAATAAGCAATGATAAATTTACCATTCGACAGTTTATTTCGTTTCAGTTTTGGTTTTCTAACTGGCAGTTAAAATTTTAACTTGAGATTGTAAGATTACATACATCTATTTTTACCTCCCGCTACCCTTGGTAAGGTAGAGATCGTGCTAAAAATCACATATCGAGATTTTAGTACGTTTTAAGGTACCTAGAATCCATTTTTAACATTTTCACGATGATGTCTGTATGTGTGTGTGTATGTTTGTATGTATGTATGTGTGTGTGTGTATGTGTAGGGATTTTGTCTTCGCTCTAACTCAAATACTATCATTCAGAAAATTCTGAAACCTTGTATATCTATCCTATTCTAATATGAAAAGAAGCCATTAGATTTTGGTGTAAATCGGATAACCGGAAATGGCACTTTACCTGAAGCTCATAATTGTTTTTCTTCAAAAAATATCATTAAATGCCATTTTTTCGCATTTTATGTCTTATGACAATTAAAGATTATTGAATTTTCTACAGGAATACATTAATACTTTTTCTATATATTTTGCAGATAAATTTAAAAATATTTTTTTTCATTAGTCCCGAAGCCTAAGATAAACACAATTCCTTTGTTACACAGTTCATATTTCAAATGAATGTAACTTACAGTAAATGTCACTGTCAAAAAACTAATCACTTCAAATTAATAATAGTGACATTTTAAAAAGAAAATAGTATATAAATCAATAGTTTTATGCAATGGAACAGTTTGCAGCGTTAGTAAATACGTAAGTATGTATTTAAATTAATAAAAATGGAGAGGAAAGTGTGGCGAAGGAAGATTGTTGCGTAACTATTATTGTGGTCCGGATGGGGTTATTCGCTACCGAAAATCGGTCACTTTAATATGTTCTTATGTATGAATGCTATGATGATTGTGAAGTGAGTCAGCTGAGCTCTTACTCTTATCCCTTTTCTTATTGTTACTATTGTTTCCGGGTATTTGCTAACCCCCTAAGTGGGAATCGCGTGATTTTATGTACGTATGTATGTATGTATGTAAAAATTAAATAGCGGGAGGTTTTGTGTTGGCCACATCAGATTTTTTTATTGTGAAACGATGTTTCGACAGCGAAGTGCTTCAAGTAAGATGTATATAAAATTAAAATGGCGAGAGGTGTTGTGCTGGCCACAACGGATTTTTATGAGAGCTCGTATAAATAATTTTCAATGTATTCTGTATTGTAAAAATTTTTTTTTTTCGTTTTATTGTAATATACAGGGTGTCTCAATAAGCTTGCTCACTATTGGTAACTTTTTTATTTGAAGAGATACGAGGTTGGTTAAATTAGCAAAATTGTGCCATTTTATATTAGAAAATTGGTCATGTAGACAAAATAAAAATTGTGTCAGCGGTTCCCAAAATTTTGGACAGAATATATATTTTTTAAATGGAACTATATATTTTTTATTATCTTATTAGAAAGAGTATTTTTTTCTCTTTCCAATAAAATAATGTTGTTTATGTACAATTTTTTCAAATAAACGAGTTATTTACGTTTAAAGATAAAAATTATCTTTTATTAGTTTAGGTCCAGTAAACTATGGAAACAATTGCCTTTTATAAAATTATTATTTTATTAATTTATTTTACAGTAATAACAAAACAAAGAAAATATTCAAATTGAAAGCCATTATTTCTTTCGCACATTTAAACTCTTTTGGAAAGAGAGCCGACCGTTCTACGTAACTGCTGTCTAGATATGTATAACTTTCCACATAGCACGATCATATCTAACTTTTCTTCATTTGTAAAGTTATTAAACATTATTAAACACAGAGAACTTTACGGAGAAATTATTAAACGTTAAAAAACAAAGAATCAATTGTTTCCATGGCTTACTTGACTAAAAAACTAATAAAATAGTTTACAAAATTTAATTTTTTAACCGTAAATAACTCGTTTATTTGAAAAAATTGTACATAAACAACATTACCTTATTGGAAAGAGAAAAAATACTCTTTCCAATAAGATAATAAAAAATATATGGTTCCATTTAAAAAATATATATATTGTCCCAAATTTTGAGAACCGCTGACACAAATTTTATTTTGTCTACATGACCAATTTTCTAATATAAAATAGCACAATTTTGCTCATTTAACCAACCTCGTACCTCTTCAAATAAAAAAGTTACCAATAGTGAGCAAGCTTATTGAGACACCCTGTATAGATATTTGTAAAAGTATTTATGAATTCTGATGTATGCTAATTAAAATTGTACAATCTATTTCTGGTTATTTTGCAAGAGTGTATTTTCTAAAGAAGTCAATAAATGCCAAATAAAACACAGAGAGCTTCCAGAACTAGCTCCCTAGTTTTTTCATCATTGTAAGCGTCCGAATCTATTTATCAAGTTTAGCCTGTAGATTCAAGTGGCCTTTATCGAAAATCAGCGTACCGGAAATTGACTTGTCGCCTGTGTTTCGAACTGTGAAATATGTCCCGGCTTACGGTGAATAAATCAAAGTCGGCCACGAACACAGGCTTGCGTGTGGGGCATACGCCCCGGAATCAATGCCCACATCGGCTAATGGATTGCTCTTATTATTTCACCCAGCGTGTTTTCTAAATTGGATTCCATGACAGCTTCAGTCTTTCCTTTCACAGCTCGATACAAATATTTATTTACTTAATCATCCATAACAATCTAATTTCATTTGAGAGTGGATCCAATAAAATTTATTATTAGAATTTCATCCTCAACTAACCTCTTTGGTCAAAAAATTCGGTGGTGAGTTTTTAATGTATAAACTAGTTTTAGAGTCCCTAGAATACGATTTTACAGTTTTACTATGATGTCTGTGTCTGTGCGTGTGTATGACAAAAATTTCTCCGACGATAACTCCAATACTACAATTTTAAAAATTATAATTCTTTCGTATTCCTCTTACATCCATATGAAGAGATGATTAGATTTTGGTTATAGTTGGTCAACCAGAAGCTTCCTTATTTGAAGTTCTTAACAGTCTCGTGGCCGCGTGCCTGAGTGTCTGATCGCGAATCGGGCCAAATATTTCGAATTTTAATGGTACAAAAGTGACTCCTGTGGTGCACTTAGAGATGCATTCGGGCGGGCCGGGCCGGGCTTGGAGGTCTGGATCGACTCGGCCCGAAAATAAAAATTACCGGCCCGACTCGAAGATCACCTCGACAAAAAAATTAGCTAGCCCGGCTCGAAAATTGACTCGAAATCGGGCCGGGCCGGGCCAAAGCTCGAAATTGGGTGCATCCGGCATTCCTAATGTTGATTTTTATGTTAAGGCAAAATGTTTAACTTTTTTCGTGTCGAACTTATAAAAAACCTCTACATTCTTATAACTTTCAACATTAGTTAACATAAGTAGTTAAAAAAGAGACCATTGTAGTGTAAGTTTGTTATAAAAATTACAGACCTACGAGTATTTAACACTTTGTTTTCCAAAGAATTTAAACAACTTTTCACAAATCTTATGTAAAAAAATAGAATTTTAATTTACATAAGGATGTTTTATCTAACTTTGTTTCTGCTCAAAAATAGGAAAAAGAAACCATTATGGTAGGAACAAAAATCACTTTTATTTAAGTATACGAGTAATAACAATAATAAGAGCATCATCACAATATAATTATTATGCTTTAATGAATAGAATTCTTGACGTAAAATAATATATTTTTATTTATTAATATGTGAACTGTGTTGTTATTAATTTTTTTTGATTCTTTTCAACTTCATCCATTTTCATTAAAATATTAAGGAAACTGTGCGTTTGAATGAACTATAAGATTTTTCGGGCTGGCCCGAAAAGCTCGAATTTTCGGGCCGGGCCAAAATCAAAAGTCCTACTCGCCTCGATTTTTGAAAATGATTAGCCCTATTCGGCCCGATAAAAAATATCTTCGGCCCGGCTCGATGATCGACTCGAAATCGAGGCGGGCTTCGGGCCGGGCCGGGCCAAAGCTCGAAATCGAGTGCATCTCTAGGTGCACTATCCACGCCGGCAATGAGTTCCCGCGAGGTGACGCCTGGTTATATATTATATTATATATTTATTTAACAGTTTTTCTTGAAAAAACGCAGTTAAATATCATTTTTTGACATTTTATATGATTATCAGTATGAAATAAAATCTCATTATCCAGATGGTGTGATTATACATTTTCCTTCATTATCAATAGATATAGAGTTAAAGAATTATAAAGTGATTAACTTTCATAAATGAGCCTTGTTTAAAATTTTATAACATTTTTTTGTACTATTTCTAAAACGCACAAATACTCTACAATTTAATTTGACTAAACCAAAATGACATTGTGAAATTTTATCTACTTTTAATTGCACATTTCTAGTCTAAAAAAAAAATGTAAACGAATGTATGTATATAGGTAGAGGTAAACAAGAGAGCAGTAAATATTTCATTTGTCGTGTTATTGTTCTGCCTAAAGCAATGCAGCAATAAAATCAAATTTCCAATTTCACATATTGCTGACAACTCCGGTCAACATCAATCGCATATCACATTATGTAATCAATCAATTTTTTAACACTAAAACACCTGAAGGTGGAAAAACATGTGTTGAAATGAACGAGGAATGATGTTTTATAAATGAAACATAAATAATTTATAATAAGCACGAGCCCAAATTCATAATATTTCGGCGAATTATAAAACCTAAACAAATGGTTATAATTTTCTATGAAATTCTTTCGACTACTTTAAATGTAGACGTAAAACTTACAAAACCTGTGGGCCAAATGACGGATGATTATGGTTCGACTGGCATTTAAAGGGTCATCTTATAGTCAAGATTTCTCATCTACCGAGACTCTTAACTTTATAGGTACAGGTTGTTCTACGACTCGATTGCTAAGCTGTATTCCTTGGGTAATTTTAAGTTCAAAACATATGTACTTATGACTGAAACTAAACATTAAAGAAGTTTTGAGCTATATTAAATTTAATAGGGCAAAAAGAAAAAAATGATTATATGACGAAGTGTTTTATTCATAAAAATTATTAACATAAAGTAAAATACTTACTTACTTAATCCTGCACCTTTCTACCCTCACGGGTGTAAGGCGTTCCCCCGGCTTGCGGGGGAGGGGGTTGAGTTCTGGTTCGTTGGTCTTCTCCATATTTCTTTCCACTCTGCTCTATCTTGTGTTGCTGTCTTCGTTTCTTCCCAAGTTAAACCTCTTCGTTGCGCTGCCTCCTTTACTTCTTCCAGCCACGTTCTTCTTGGTCGTCCTCGTGGTTTCTTTCTTCCAATTTTTGCTTCAAACACTTTTTTAACTATTCTCTCCTCTCCCATCCTTTCTACATGACCATACCATCTCATCTGTCGTTCTGCTATCTTATCTTCTATTGCTTTTACTTTTAAGTTTTGTCTGTAGGTTGTGTTTTCAATTCTGTCCAGTCTTGTTTTCCCCTCTATTTTTCTCAAGAATCTCATTTCGATAGCCGTAATTTTTCTTTTTGTCTTTGCGTTAATGTCCATGTTTCAGCTCCGTGTATGAGTATAGGCGTCACTACTTTCTTAAATATTTGTACTCTTGGTCTCTTTCGGTATTTCTTTCTTTCCTAAGAAGCTGTGTTTGATGCTATTGAATATTTTGCCTCCTGTTGTTCTTCTTTCTTTTATTTCTTCATCAAATCTTCCATCTTCTGAGATCATTGCCCCCAGGTATTTAAATTTTTGGACTTGCTGTAGATTTTCATTTTTTGTTGTATCGTGTGGTGTTGTTCATTTCTTTCTAGTATCACAAAGTAAAATAAATTATTCAAAATATACATTCAAGCCTTTCCCAGAAGAAGAGGTAGATTTCTGAAGAGTATCAGGGTATTCTTGTAAGGATGAAGCTTCATCTGAATTAATTCATCTCTGATTTACGATTTTCCTGCAAAAACTAAAGTCTTACAGCTCGATTCTCGAAAAAGTTTGTTAATCCTTATTTCCGAATTCTACTCAAATTTTGATAGTTTATATCTTAAAATATAGTCTAATCTATTCCTAGTATCTACCTTTTTACCTCCCGCTACCCTTGGTAAGGGAGGTATAGGGATCGTGCTAAAAATCACATATCGAGATTTTAGTAAATGACAACGTTTAAAGTCCCTAGAATCAAATTTTAACATTTTCACGATGATGTCTGTATGTGTGTATGTGTAAGGATTTTGTCTTCGCTCTAACTCAAATACTATCATTCAGAAAATTCTGAAACCTTGTATTTCTATCCTATTCTAATATGAAAAGAAGCCATTACATTTTTGTGTAAATCGTGTAACCGAAAATTTTTTTTTCCTCAAAAAATACCATTAAATGCCATTTTTTCGCATTTTATGTCTTAATGAAAATTAAAGATTATTGAATATTCTACAGGAATACATTAATACTTTTTCTATATATTTTACAGATAAATTTAATTTTTTTTTTTTATTGGTCACGAAGCCTAAGATAAACACAATTCCTTTGTTATACAGTTCATATTTCAAATGAATGTAACTGACAGTAAATGTCACTGTCAAAAAACTAATCACTTCAAATTAATAATAGTGACATTTTAAAAAGAAAATAGTAAATAAAGCAATAGTTTTCTGCAATGGAACAGTTTGCAGCGTTAGTAAATACGTAGGTATGTATTTAAATTAATAAAAATTAAATAGCGGGAGCGGGAGGTTTTGTGTTGGCCACATCAGATTTTTTGATATTTTGAAGATCAGTTGTCCGTGTTAAACGTAGATGGTACTAGCTGTGGAAGGAGTATTTCTGCTGCCGCACTGGTTGCATAGCACGGGTGAAGTACACCAACTGCTCTAGTACTATCGGTTTCGAAACAAGGACCTGCAGGATTTCGTAGGAAACTAGACAAATCTCAAAATTTCGACACCCATCTTGGGTACCTGTAAAGAAAAAGAAGAAGAAAAAAATATATAAATTTGTTGTGGCTCGGGTATGGTTTATGGCTTATTATATCCATATCTTCTATTAATATCAACTAACAATTTGTCTCATTCTATCTCCCAAAGGTAACTTCTAAATTTTTCAAAAATCGTGGCATTGTTTTAAAACCGTTTTCCATTGATTTCGTTGTTATTTTGTAACAGATATGTCACACATTGAACTATTTAAGTATTTTAGTCGCAGCTGGCATCGGGCAAGATAGAAGAAAAATTTGTACTCTTCTGGTTTATTCCGTTTACCGTGGTGGTATTTTAGTGACAAACTACCTTAGGGTGCAAGCTGTTGGTTGCAATGTAAAAAGATAAATATAAAGCGTCACATTTAATGGATAAATGGTACATTCCTGTTTTGTACAGTGACCTGTGCTATCTGTATTCCTGTGTCCCCTAATGACCGACGTCAACGTATTTTTATTTATCCCCTAATTCATAAAGGCTACGTTTTGTTAATGAAGATAAATCAACCATTAATCAAATGTAATCTCTTTACTCATAATTAGTTTTCTGTAATTTTAACAGGTTGAGGAAGAATGATTAATTAAGTTTATCTCTCGAATAAATTCCCGGTTCATTAACCTATTTCTTTATTTACTTATATACATACACACATCCCCTTTATATCTCTCGACCTATGAATAATTGTCATTGGTCAAAAAAATAGATGGTGAATCCCTACTATGTTTATGACAATGGCCCGGTTTACACCGATATCTTTCGAAGCGACTATATTACTGCTATTTAGTTTAGTAAGCTTCGTGTAAACACTTACCAGCATAATCAGATGCTAATACCTAACCATGGTAGTTAACCTGACTATATTAGACAATTTTCCCTTGTAAAACTTATGAAAACCAAGTTACGCATGCGCGTTCTCCGTATTTTCAATATTTGTTTGCTGAGGAGATAGGTTATATCAATTGCCTATTGATAACAACGTAGTTAGAGTAAGATATTGTACATAGTAATAATTTTTGTGATTATTTCATATTTTTAAATAAGTTATGTTAATTTAAGTTTTAAAAATGGCGATATGTCTTACCAGATATTAACCAAATACGAGGGTCACTCCAAAATTATTGAGATGCTGGGAAACAGTTGGCTTTGGAAAATTTTTAGTGCACAAATGTCAAACTACAATTTATTTAAAATATCTGTCCAATAATAACATCTGGTTGAAGTGATTTATTGTGGTGAAATTCGAAGTGGAAATAAACTGCAACATGAAGGTAGGAAGAGAGCATTATCGCGCTATGATTTACTACGACTTGCGATGAACCTTACATACCCTTTTATGATGTTCCAACGCGTCAAGAAAGTAGGCTATGGGTGTTTGAAGATGACCCAACACCAGTTACCGTGAAAAAACAACGTGCACTTAAAAAAGTTATGTACGCTGTATTTTTCAGAAGTACTGGTCTTGTGAAAGCAATTAGGTTAGAGGGACAGAAGTCTGTTACTGCCAATTGGTACACACAAAAATGTCTACCTGAAGTTCTTTGCAGTGTGAAAATTAAGGGTTTAATGCTTCACCATGGTAATGCGTCCTCCCATACCGCTGCGACAACTGTTAATTTTTTGAAAAAAAAATGGTATTAAAGCACCGTATTCTCCTGATCTTGCAATGTGTGTCTTCTGGCTATTTTTTAATTTGAAAAAACATTTACGTGGTCGTCATTTTACGTCTGAAGAGGAGATTAACAACACCATAATGGAGTATTTTAATACGATTCCAGAAAATGAATGACTCAAAGCTTTCCATCTCTGGAAAATTCGATTACAAAATAATATTTCTGTATCTCAAAAATTTTGGCGCGACCCTCGTATAAGTAGACCTTAAAAAAAAAACTAAACTAACAATTTGGTATAATTAAGATTTGGTTAAGTCACAATATAGTGTCACGGTATAAAGCACGCCAATGTATTTGTGGGTTTATGTTTGTTTGAAAAATTGTATTTTTTTTATCCTTCGTGCCTAAATCTATATGAAGTGCCGATTAAATTTTGGTTATAATTCATCTGGAAGTAGCATTGTTCATTTGTTTTTGACACTTTTCATTTAAAGCAAAGTAAACACACAGACCAGAATTTGAACGTAAAAGAAAATTTGGCAGGTGTAAGATTAAACATTATCCCTTGGTCCAATTTCAATTTTCATTAAAGCAAATGTTTGCACTGCAGAAACAAATTTTATCAGCAGTTATTGAAGTTTGTTTTTCTTTCCAAATTTTATTAAAAATGAAGAAAAATACTTCAAGTAAAAGTTGTGGACAATTAATTTTTCTATAACTGCTCTTTGAAGTATTTTTGTCTAAAATAATCCTTAAACGATTGACAGCGCTAAAACACTGCTAGTCATCTCCTAGCTAATCACCCAGAATCACTTGTTCATACTACCAGCCATAGTCTTTTGAGTTCTGTAATGAAAAATGTACTAATATCTACATCTATATAACGTAAATTACTATGAAGTTAACTGTTGTTTTCTTCCAATACTCAAAGATTGTTCGTTAATGAACAACCGATATCTTAGGGTACTCGGCCAATCTCCTAATTGAATAAAACAATTAAAAATTATTCCTTGCCATTTATAATAACTAAATATAATTATTTCATCCAGCGTTTAAGTTTAACTGTTCCCAACAGTTTGAAAGACATTTGTTTTTGTTAATTTATTTATTGTCACAACTTTTCGCTCTTTTCAAGATTTAACTTTACAGTCTTGTAGTTTATAATTCGAAACGTGTTTCTAAAATTGCTGTAATAATTGTCTTAACAATGCAGCAAATCCTCTCAAGAAACACATTGTGCAACAATTTTCCAAAAGACTTATTCCATTATTATGACTGCTGCACATTTTGCGCTACAATAAAATGTGCAGCGATTTGCAACAATTTAACCTTCATTCAAGACGTAATTGCATGAGATTCATAATCGTTCATCTAATCTAACTTTTAATATAGTTTACCTGTACGATGATCACAGGACGTACTATAATGGGGTATTCAGACATTTTTTAAAAATATTTTTTTACATTAGTACAGACCAATAGGACTCTGAATATCTAACTTTGAGTAAGAAAATGTATGCATCACATGAGATATGAATTTTAAAAATTTCATCACAATTAAAATTTTCTTATCATGGCGCGCTTATGACGTCAACTCGATGGTGACATCTGCAACGAACTTCAGCGCCTAAATCCACATGTTCATGACAGCCATTTGCTTGTTTACATATGATTTTAGTAGCAGCGTGTATTTCGGTGTTTGTCCTGTGTTTCTTTATGGTAAAAATAGGAGTAATAATTATAAAGTGGACGAAATGTCAAACAAGAAATATACCCGCGCGTGTTAACTAGTGACACCATCTGTGTTTTTGAACGAAAATATTTACTTTGAAATGAGCAACAGATTATCAACTTGACGTCACAAATTTCAAGGACGTTTCTAGAGCTGTAAAAATTCAAATTTTGTAACATTAAATTATGAATTAAAACTTTTTATTAAACATGTTTTATTATATTTTTCTACTATATGAAGATGGAAACTATAGAAAAAAGTTTTTATTTTGCATTAATTCCATATCACCGGAATACCCCATTATTAAGGACAAGAAAATCACTACGTTTTATTATTATTTAATTTTTAGATTCCTCAGAAATTATTTTGGTAGTTTTGGCAGTTTTTAAGTCATAAGATATTAATTTGACAGCTTTGAAAGTTTTGAAATGTTCCATAAATTAGTTTGATAACATTCCAAAAAATTTGTTGTGGCCAGCACAAGCATTTCCATATTAGGCTATATAAGTACATATTGTAATTAACATTTCTGGTGCACACACAAAAATGCTAATTACATCTATTATTTATATATTTTTTAATTCATTCTATAAATAAGTTTCATCCTACTTTTCTAAATGTTCGAGATTCTTCAAATTCATTGATGAAATTAGCGGTATTTCTGATGCGGATATGTAATATTATAATAATAATAATAATAATAATAATAATAATAAATAATTATAATAAATAATAATAATAAATAATAATAGTAATAATAATAAAAAAAATATTAGAAATATTAATAGTAATAATAATAATAATAAAAATAACGATAATAATAATAATGACAATAATAATAATAATAATAATAATTTTTTTATTTATTTATTTTATTTATTTACAATATAATATAAATATACAATAGATTCTTGTTAACAAAAAATATACAAATATAATGAATAATAATAACTCAGCTTGCTAGGCCGTGTACAGTAAAATTTTTGAAAGAAGTTCGATCAAGGCCATCTACGAATAGCATCTATGAATTAAGATTTTATGCTGTCAAATTATTAGTGTTGTTTACATAGTTTTTATGAGATACACAAGATATTATGTACCCTCATAAAAACTAAGTAAAAGACACTACTAAATTTGACAGCATAAAATCTTAATTCATAGATACAATTCGTAGATGGCGTTGATCGGACTTCTTTTAAAAATTTTACTGTAGGCTCATGACTTCTCTTGTAATATTCTGTCCTGTGATCTTTCTTTCCAGTTTTTTATCCCTAACACCTGTATTTTTTTGCATTGCTATGTAACATATGTATATTTAATTAATAATAAAATAAGAATTATTAAATTAGCTTCCCAGAAAAAGCCATCAGTTAATGTATTTGGATTTTTGACACTGACATTTTCTGTCAACATTTTAATTTTTCAACTGGTTTCCATGGAGTTGTTTGGGCTGAAAATTTTTTTACAAGAGATTATTTTATATATTTATAATTCTCTATCTATAAATCTACAGAAAATATAATAAAAATGTTCTACGTATCGAATAGAGAATTTTATATTTTTATATTTTTTGCAATAACATAAATTTCCAAAAATAATATTTAGAAGATTTTTTAAGAAACTACTACTTCCGGTTGTCTAATTGTTACCAAAATCTAATCAGCTCTTCTCATTAATGTCAGATTAATGAATACGTAGTTAAATTGGTCTTTGGTTTTATAGAATTAGAGAGAGAGAGAGAGACAACATTGTAAAAATATTAATATCGGATTCTAGTGATCTTAAATCGTGCTTTTTCACTAAAATCTGGATATGCGATTTTTAGCATGAATCCAATACCTCTCTTAGCGAGAGGTAAAGAAGATTGATTGGAAGCTTATAAGAAATGGGAGGCATCAATGGTGGTGGTATTGTTAAAGAGAACTACTTTGAATAAGTAATGTAACAATCGCTACTGGGGTGCAACAGAGGTAGTGACGTTAACGATTTAAATAGGGTGTACTAACCCTGCTGTCTGTTGCGTCAGCGGGTTAGCTGATCACTGCACTGAATTGGTGGCACAATTATTAATAAGAAATAATTTAGAAATTATTTATTAATAATAAAACAAAGGACCGAATTGCGGTCATAGGTTATAAAATAGTTAAACACAAAAGTAAACAAAAATAAATATGATTTGTATTAACAAAAACAAGTTAAATAACAAACAAAATAAATACAAATATATTTATATGATATTACAATCAACGAACGATATTTAGCAATGTATTTCTCATACCTAGGGGTAGACTACCCCTGAAGATCTAGGGTATCATCTTCAGCGGGGTTGATCCAATCGAAGACTATTGTTGACTCTCTGACTGCTGACTGTCGACCGTTGACTGTTCATCATTATATTTAACATTCTATTTATATAATATAAATAGAATGCAAGATTGCAATAATTTTGCTGAATGGCAAGTGTAATACCCTCGCGTATAGCCAAAAAGGTTAATAACATTAAATTGACACAAATTGCAAATAATTTTGTTAAAACGAAATATTTCAACAAACCTGGTTTGTTACAGTAAATATATTCTAAAAACAAAAATAACCATGTGTCTTAGTCTTATTCTCAATAATTTTTAATAAGTTTAGCCCACGTAACCTTTGGAAATAAAACAATTTCGTGTAAATACATTGTAACCTGGGGCTAAATATAGACTGAGTGCATTGTCGTATTGTTGAAATTTATAGTCAAACTTTATGTTGCATGTGACAGTTAAATACTACCCGTAGTTATTATAACTGCTGCATTACACCGTAATATTGTATAACTTGGCCCTTTAAGGTACATTTTAGTCGTATAAACTATGTTTATTACTTGCGCATAGCTTGTTTTGTAATTATACGTGTTATTTATCGAGATTTGTATTTGAATTCAACCAATGGGATATTTTGCTTTCGTTATAACACAGATGGAAAAACAAACTTTATAGTATGAACGTAGTTTGCAAAAATTTTACTGCAAAAACTGTTAAAAGTTATTATCATGAATGAACATGTAACTTTTTCATTGCTAGTAATATTTTGGAATTTGTATTTTTCATTGGAACCCGCACAATAGCATGCCACACGAACGAAATTTTAGAGAAATAAATTAATGGCGACTACGAAAATCTGTCAAATATAAAACATAGCAAACTATTAGAAAAGTTTTCTTGCGTTATTTCATAATCGTCGAATTGTATGAATTAAGATTTTAGCTCCACTTATTCTGCCAAATATGTGAAAAATAAAGCGTTTTAGCTTAGTAAAATTTAGTGCGCACTATATAACTTGAACCATGGATTAAACACGTAAAAATAAGGTGACAAGTTCATTTGAGTAAATGTCCGTAAATGCTTTGTTTCAGAGATATTCATGTTTTTCTTATTGGAGCAGCGCTACCTTAAAAATCAACTTTATAACGAGATATCAAATATTATCTTATTAAGTTATAACATAACAATTAAATTAATTATAGGTAAATGATTTGGCTATTACCTAATTTCGATACAAAATTTAGTTTGCTTGAAATGAAAATTATCGATGAATTCAAACAAATGTATTATTTATGTACAATAAAATAATAACGATTTTTTATAACATTTGTTCAAAATGAGCATTATTCTAGATCCTATTCAATAATTTACGACTCATATTCATTATTAATAAAACAACATATTATTTACATAAAATTGTATGTAAAATTATGGGGTTCCGTGGCCGCGTGCCTGAGTGTCTGGTCGCGAACCTGGGGGAACCGGGTTCGATCCCGACAGACGCCAAATATTTCCAATTTTAAATGGCACAAAAGTGACCCTTGTGGTGCACTCTCCACACCAGCTGTGAGTGCCCGTGAGGTGACGCCTGGTAAGCGCCCACACGGTAAAATATATCGTCATCATTACCGATGTCTACATGTGTTGTAGATACTGGCACACCCAGAAATGGGTAATACGCCGTGATGATATATTTATTTATTTATTTGATTACTTGAATTACCGCCATATATGATGTAGAATTACGCAGCACCAATGAGTGGTCGTAAAGCCATAGCGTTTGTTTGTACGGGTAATATAGATCTCCTGTTTGACGTTTCATCAATAGTTTGAAGATTAGTATTTTAGTTTGTCTTTTTCGTATCGATATTTAAATTACATGTAACTACCTATGTGATTATTTGTTAAGTAATTAATATATTTGAGAGCCCAGAGAGAGAAAAATGTCAAATTCAAATTAAAACTTTCTCGCACGCAATGCCATCTATAAGTTACATTCTTAAACATGGTTCTCTTCTTCAGTTCAATATAATGACGCCACAGAAAAGTTTCTTTCTTAATTTACTAAAAGACAAATAACTTTTTTAAAATAAAATTTATATTTTTATATATGTTTTCAACATAACATTACGTATATAGTGATAGAAATCGGATTTTCAGTACCACGCAAGTAGCCCATTGTACTTTGTACATTTATTAATATGCTAACTAGTTAATTCGTTCTTGTCTTGATAGATATTTACTAAATAAAGTATAAATTCGTTGATGTATACGCCATTCAGCAAAGAATTTGTTCCTCTTTGTATGTACCATGAATAGAAAATTGCAGATATTATGTACCGAAATTGTTTCCACGTATCGTCAGGGTACATTTTAAAAGCAAATACGAATTCCGCATGTTTTATATATGTATGCTTTGCCGGCTCTACATTCTACATATTTATTCTGCCCAAAGTAAATGCAATTTAATATTCTGTTTGCAAATGCAGGAAATATGTAAATACAAATATTATTATTCTTTTGATATGAAAATTTCATTGTTTTCAAAATTCGTTGTAACTTTCGGCGTTCAATATCTACATATTATTTCAGGATCGAGAAATAATCGTTCAATTCAATTATTAAAATCATTTTCGAACGTTTCACGAAATGATAATAATTAAAATAACAAATTTGAAAATAGCAAAAAAATGTATAGGTATTATTTGAAATATATATACAGGGTGTCTCTTAAATAGGGGGACATGGCTTAACCACAGATTCCTGAGGCTAAAATAAGACGATTTAACCAAACTTGCTTCTACCGGAAAGTGTACCGTTTAGCCAGAAATCTGCTTCAAAGTTCTTCGAATAAAAATTAATTTTGCTTATAATATTCGGACGCTTTATTCGATTTGGATGAAATTTGGTATGACAGTTTATATGGTTATAAGTCATCTTTTAAGGTGATACTTGTTATTATTAGTAAACCACTAATGTATGAAACTTAGGTCTCCCAACATAAATTAGACCGTAACTTTTTAATGGCAATGCCGAAAACGTGAAATTATTTTTCTTCTGAAAGACACATTCAATAGTAAACTTTTCTCTCTCTGTGTAATTTGTGATATCTGTTACGGTTCACACAGAAAAAAATAAAATCTGAGTGTTTGCACTGCTAAATTTTTAAAATAAATTTAATCTAGCAATCTATCCAAATGTCAAACAAGTAATTTTTAATGACAGTAACAATTGTTTTACGGGTTGTCAAAAATTTTCTTCGCAGTATTCTAAAATTAGTAACATCCATGTGTTCGGCCTAATAGTATTTTACTACCATTATTATAAATAAGACGATTACATATCTTAGCTTACTCCTAAACAAGTTGTAAAGATTGACAACTCGTTACTGTCATTAAAAATTACTTGTTTGACATTTGGATAGACTGCTAGATTATATTTATTTTAAAAATTTAGCAGTGCAGACACTCAGATTTTATTTTTTTCTGTGTGAACCGTAACAGATATCACAAATTACACAGAGAGACAAAAGTTTACTATTGAATGTATCTTTCTGAAGAAAAATAATTTCACGTTTTCGGCATTGCCATTAAAAAGTTACGGTCTAATTTATGTTGGGAGACCTAAGTTTCATACATTAGTGGTTTACTAATAATAACAAGTGTCACCTTAAAAGATGACTTATAACCATATAAACTGTCATACCAAATTTCATCCAAATCGAATAAAGCGTCCGAATATTATAAGCAAAATTAATTTTTATTCGAAGAACTTTGAAGCAGATTTCTGGCTAAATGGTACACTTTCCGGTAGAAGCAAGTTTGGTTAAATCGTCTTATTTTAGCCTCAGGAATCTGTGGTTAAGCCATGTCCCCCTATTTAAGAGACACCCTGTATATCAAATGAAAACAATCGTTCAATTTATTTATTAATATTCTTTTATATGTTTTACTGAATTAAAACAATTTAAATAACAAATTTGAAAATCACCGAAAAATATTTTATTTGAATTCCAAAATGTAAATTCAATGAAATTAATATGAATTGTATTATTGTGCAAACAATTGAAAATCTCGTAGTACACATGAAACATTCATAACCTAAAATAAACAAGCATTATTCTAAATCCTATTCAATAATTTACAACTCATATTCATTATTAATGAAACAACATATGATTTACATAAAATTGTATGTAAAATTATGGGGTTCCGTGGCCGCGTGCCTGAGTGTCCGGTCGCGAACCCGGGGGCACCGGGTTCGATCCCGACAGACGCCAAATATTTCCAATTTTAAATGGCACTTTCCACACCAGCTATGAGTGCCCGTGAGGTGACGCCTGGTAAGCGCCCACACGGTAAAATATATCGTCATCATTACCGATGTCTACATGTGTTGTAGATACTGGCACACCCAGAAATGGGTAATATGCCGTGATGATATATAGGATGTAAAATTAGTTTACCCTATTTCAATGGTTCTCAACAATTGTTTCCCGGATCCCTTGTGTTCCGTAAGTACTTCGAAAGTGTTCTGCGAAATTTTTGGGCAGTTTTAATTTAACTACGCATTATGAGTTAATATGAATGGACCAAGTACCGAACTCCAAAAGAACTCTGTCAAACCATCAAAAAGGGTACCAATTAATAATGTGTTTCTTTAGTAATTTTGTAGTTATTAGAAAATAATATAACAATAGCTATTTGCGCTCGAAACACACACAAGATTTTTTCTACAGTCGCCACAATGGGGTCCTCCACCATAAAACATAATAAAATGTACACTTTATACTTACAGTACTGCTCAATAAATAACGATTGGCTAATACAAAAGATACGGTTTAAACTTAAAAAGGCTTTTAAATGATTATATCGTTACATTAGACATCTATTCCATAAAAAAAAAAAATTAGAGCGTGGAAGCAAGGATTTGTGATGATTTGATGAGTTTTTGTAGCAAAGTGTGTGGTTGGTTGTCACGCCTGTCACACTGAAAAAATTAACAAATATTTCAAGGAATTTGTGATTATATAGACATGTATGTGCATTGACTGACTTCTCGCTATTATTTAAGTAACGAAATAACCATTAACTTAATTATAATCAAAATAAATAGTTAACTAGAGATCAGATGTCAGTAGGACTCGCAACTATCCTAGCGCCATCTGTGTACAATCATTCCTATTACTAAACATAACTGTTCACACAATTTATTTTATATTTAATTTTATTTTATAGTTATTTTCCATTCTTCTTGAGTTTTTATTCAATCTAATCTAAGCATTTTATACTTTTGTTTTTGTAAATGAATGCCCTATTTCATTTTCACAGCAGTGTGGCATTTTGTTAGATTATGTTAAATACCGACAGAACATATGTCAAATTGACTTGTGAACGTGATAAATGTGTAATTACAGTGCCATTAGTTCCTAACTAAACATTTTCATTAAGAATGTAGACAAGTGACATTTCTCAACATTGTATATTTAGAAATTTGGACAGCGAGCGTTTTTACTACGTTGTCGTGCATGAGCGGCAAAGCGACATTTTGCGTTGACAAAAGAGAGCGCAAATGGCTACTTTCTATAGTGACTGTAGAAAAATATAATTTACGCGTTCACTGTAGGGTTAAGCCTATTTATACGAATTAAGCTTTAACACAATTAATTAAACTCTTTGTTCTTATCAACATTAGAAACTATTAATTTATCGTCTTTATAATTAACATGTTTAGCAGACGAAGATATGCATTTCCCGCCAAATATCAAAGTTGAATCTGAATCTCGGTGTGCTATCATGAACTTCAATCGCTTGAAAGGAAATTACAAGTATAGATTAGATTAATAAGTTTCTCCCACGGATATACAAAGTATCGCGCTTAAACTGTTGCAGATATTAAATTAAGCGAATTTCAAAGAAAATATACAATTTCCCAGCAAAATTCAATTACGTTTGTGCATATCGGTAAATAAAATGTCAGTCAGTAATAGAACCGCTGCATGGGAAGTATTCGAGAATAGAAAGAAGATGAAGATGATGTATAAACAGCGAAAGCTGCATCCAATTAAAAGTTTGTGCACTTGACAAGTTTTGATACTAGTAGACCGTTTGAAATTTTACTAGAACAATATAATTGTGCAGGTTTTATCTGCCTAAATAGAACCGTGTACGCGGAATTATTAGAATAAAAAGAGATGTGTATTATACGGAAAACATTTTCTAATTAAAAGTTTTTACACATAACTTGTTATAAATTTAGTAAACTGTTTTTAATTATTATGAATGTATGCAAAACAAAATTTACTTGTAATTTTTTTGCGAAAAATCTAATAAAATTTTTTACAAAATATAAACATTTTCCCGACAAATTTCAAGTTCACTCGAGTCCGATTTTAACATTTTTAACTTAATCTGACTTTAATGGGAAGAACTGAAAAGGTTTTGGTAACAATTGGATAACCGCAAGTGGTAGTTTCTTAAAAAAATCTACTAAATTTTATTTTTTTGAAATTTGTATAATTACAAATATTAAAGTTCATAGGATTCTCTATCTAATACATTGAACATTTTTATTATATCTTCTATACTTTTAGAGATAAATATATAAAATAATCCGTTGCAATCAAATAATGTTACTACCAAGTTTATATCTCAACTTATTTTTGAATTATTGCCCCAAAAGTCAATATTTAGATAAAAACTTCAAAATTTTCAAAAATCTAATTTTTATGTATCTAGATACTTCTCAATGCGCTGATTACAGATTTTAAAACCGCAGGTCGATATCTCTTTTCGTTCTAGAGATATTTAGATTCAAAGTTTTGTTCAAAACTTCCCATTTTTTGGTAGAACCCAAAAATGGGTCGAGATATGAATTTGGCGATATCATCATTCGATTCTACGGAAAAAATACATACGTGCACTAGTTTTCATAATTTTTGAACACCGCATACAGTCTCTAAAGCAAAATAACTAAAAATGGCTAAAAATCGCAAAAATCTAAGGTTTTTTCAAATTTTGGCCATTTTCGGGGGTTTTCAAACATTTATTCATAAAAAATGAACCGGTGTGACAAAAATTATGAAAATTGGTACACTTATATAATTTTACCCGTAGAATCTTTGGGTTATTGCCCAAAAATGGGCAATTTTGGGCAAATCTTTGAATCTAAATATCTCGAGAACGAAAAGAGATATCGACCTGCGGTTTCAAAATTTGGAATCAGAGCATTAAGATACATAAAAATTAGATTTTTGAATATTTTGAAGTTTTTATCTAAATATGAGGTATATTGACTTATGGGGCAATAATTCAAAAATGGGTAGATATATAAACTTGGTAGTATTAATAGCCAAACTATTTTTTATGAATTGATCAGTAGGTATTGATCAGTGGGTGGTGAGTGATTTTGCATTGTAGAGCCGTGCTGTAGCAATCTAGTAAAATATAATTATTATTTAGTACTTCGAACACAATATTTTCATTTTACATTCATTTCAGAATCTCTCATTTCCCGCATTTGCAACAAAAATAACTATTCCCGATTTGACACGTAATGAATTATTTAGTTTTCGATACTAAATTCATAATCAAAATTCAGTTGAATCCCCTGTCAAATTTTGATGTCTTTCTCTTCTTATCATAAAAATATTCATGTCTTTTTTACTTCTTCCTCGGGAATTCCGTAAGTGGAACTTTCCATTTGCCCAAATTTACAACCGAATAAATAATCTAGAATGCTGCGGCAGACGAAAAACAGTTGATGGAGAATTGGCAACCCGAGTACCGTAAGAGTAATGTGTGCTGCGTAAGCGATGCACTCATCCGAAAATCAAGATCTAAGTAGGTGATATTTTACAAGACAACGGAGAACAAATGATCCGTGTTACCAAAGCCTACCGCTACCCTCATATTAAATTGCGAGATTTATTCTTTTCTTCCAGTAGATTTATAAACATTATCTTATTTTCCATGAATAAAAAAATCAATTTTTTTTTTCTTTTTAAAAAGAAACAAATTTGGTAAGAGCCAACAAAGTGTCTGACATCTGGTGGCAAAATAAAACATATAAGTTGTAGGGAAAACGTTGTGCTGTCTACAGGGTTATAAGTAAACATGACCAGCAAATCGAAGAGATATTGTTCTGTACCGCAGTGCAATAATTATGCAAGTGCTGGCATATCCGAGAAATATTAAAAAATAAGTGGAAAATCGCGTTAAAAATCGGAAAGGACAAATCACCGTTCATGAACGTTTGTTCACATTTTTACCTAAGCGATTTTATTCCATGTAAGTATTTATAAAAATTTATGCTTCAAAACATTACTAGATTGTTTTTGTAGTCAATAAAAGAAAAATAAAAAAAAAAAATTATATAGCAAGCTAAAAATTACAGCAAAGAAAATTCGACAAAACCCCTGTACAGAGAAGAAAAATAGAGAGACGTTTTGCCCTTATATACTGCTTCTCCTTCGATCATAGGCCGCACAGCATCATTTAAATAAATGTATATATCTGACATTATGATAAATATATTTGATTTCAATTAAAAAGAACAAAATATCCTCAAAACAAAGCCTCAAAATACAACTAGCACAAACGTAAAATATAATATTTTCCCTATAAGTCGGTCATTAGTGCTGCTATTTCTAGGATGTGGCTCTCCCGGATATATAACTTAAAATATCAAAAAAATGTTACAACCTATGTAATGGGGTCCCGTGGCCTCGTGCCTGAGTGTCTGATCGCGAACCTGGGGATACCGGGTTCGATCCCGACCAACGCCAAATATTTCCAATTTTAAATGGCACAAAAGTGACCCCTGTGGTGCACTCTCCACGCCAGCAATAAGTGCCCGTGAGGTGACGCCTGGTAAGCGCCCGCACGGTACAAATATGTCATAATCATTACCGATATCTGCGATAAAGCAGATTGGCACACCCAGAAATGGTGTAATATGCCGTGATGATATATTTATTTTATTTATTTATTTATGTATGTACTGTTACTATAGATGTCAGTAGTAGCTATGAATATAATTCAGCGTGAAGTGTGTAACGGTAATACCTAAGACTTTGACACTACGCGGTGCCGAGACACATTTCAGTTTTATTATATAAACGTTTAATTAATAATAATAGAATGTTATTTTCTAATTTTTCATTTATAATAGAGTGTTTTATTGTGAATGTGAGTGCGTATTTTATTAATTGAAGCGTTATTTTCACTATCATACCGTCAAAACGTCATTTTCAAATTAAAACAATTAATCTTTAATTATCTGTCAAAAAGTGTTTGTTACTTAGCAACTTAATGTCATAAGTGATAATGGGGGATTCCACCATTTTTTTTTTTATATAATTTCATCTGAAAATATTAGGAAAACTAAGACTTTTGATGAAAATCCGGTGAAAAAATTCCTATTAATAAGCGAGTTATGGTCTCCCGAATTTTGAAAAGATTGACGTCACATTTATGTGTTTTTATATCAAACTGTTTTCATCATGGACCTAAATGTTCTTGAAATATATGCTATTTTAAGTTATATTTACATAAAAATAAATGAATATTATAACAATGTATAAGTCTACATACTTTATAATTACAGGTGTATTTAAATTATTAAGTTTAATGCAAGAAATTTATATTAAAATAAAAACTGTTTGAAACTGCAGTACAGGAATGTTAGCCCCTCCTTTCGAATTTGAATTTCTTAACTTCCATTGGTAGTAATCCCCACCTCCTAACATTCTATTTGTAATGCATGTATATGCGGTCTTTTAGTCGTCAATCAAAATATATATAGATTTCATATTAGTGTCGAAGCGCTATAACAAAAAACCCCTTATTTCCGAAATATCTCAATTATATCATTTCATTTTTTTTTTTATTAATATTCGTTATTCAGCATATACATTCGTATTTTTTTACCATTTTCCTTTAATTCGATTGAGCTGGAATCCCCCATTGTCTTAGGATAATATCAGTGTAAGTTTGTTTTGATTGGTTGATCAGAAATACAGGGATTCAATTGGATAATTTTTTAACCAAAATATTTTTCACTATAATTCAATTTCGTCCACAAAAGAATGTGAGCAATCCAGCAAATAAAAGTAAGCTCTTAGTCGTCTCGAATTGTTATTAAATTAAAAGTTTTTCCATTCGAGCGCAAAAGTTAAATAGTTCTCGATTTAGCGTCTGGCGTATAATTTAATTTCCAGTCTTGTTTACGTTATTCGGTTATTCGCGATCGCTCGCTTCAGCTCGTCCTCCAAGAAAGCTCTAATTCTTTCTTCCGTTATCGAAGCGTGTCATACGTTCTAGCAAGGGCGGTAAGTAATCCAAATTGCGCGATACAAAAAGGAAAAAAAGTAAGGGTGGAAAGTTTATCGATTAGTAAAGAAGTTTTGATTTAGAAGAAACTTTTTGGCCACTTAACGGAGTTGATTATGGGGAAGTTAATTCGACAACATACCAACAAGCTAATAATTCTAGCATCATGCTAAAGTTATTGAGATTGAAATACATAGTTCATATTTTTTAGAATTTAACTTTTAAATTAATTCCCTTTTCGTGTAATATTACATTTCATCTTTTTTCCATTCGCTTCTTGAAAGCTTCCATCCAATCTTCTTTTGGAATATTTTCTAATTTCAGGGAGGCTTAAAAACTGTCAAATCAGTTAAATTAATTTATGGTGACTAAAAAATTGTGAAAGCTGTCAAAAAAATAACTTGGGAACTTAAAATCTGTCACAATAATTTCTGACTGACTTAAATAAGTCAAATTATAAATCATGATTTGAAAATGCTCCCTGGTTAATTTCATATTTTCACTTATTTTTGCATCTTAATTTCAAACAACAAATAAATAACTAGGTATTTAAAATTTTGGTTTCTTTAATCTACCGTGTCCCTCGTAATTATTTAACGATCAAATAGATTCATAATTTAGACGTTTGTTGAGATTCTTAGTTGCCATTTAACACTCACGTTAGTTCCAATATTTTTACTTTCTGCATTAAAAATTATACATTTATGTTTCTTCACGACGAAATTAAAGTACAGTAAAATTTTTGAAAGAAGTCCGATCAAGGCTATCTACGAACTGTATCTATGAATTAAGATTTTGTGCTGTCAAATTTAGTAGTCTCTTTTACTTAGTTTTTATGAGGGTACATAATATCTTGTGTACCTCATAAAAACTATGTAAACGACACTACTAAATTTGACAGCATAAAATCTTAATTCATAGATGCAATTCGTAGATGGCCTTGATCGGACTTCTTTCAAAAATTTCACTGTAGTTTATTTTTGTCATACTATACACAGGTTATAGAATCTGTTCATAAGGTACTTATATCGTAATTGTGGTCAGGAAATAACAGGAACTGTGCGTATACATTGGCGTGTATTCAAGCATTTTTGTGTCACGTGTTGATTTACATGATTTATCAATAATGCCATATAAAAAAAAATTTGAATAGGGTCAAAATAATGGTCTTGTCTATGTAGAAAAAAATAGTTTCCTAATAGGTGTAATAACATTCTTACTTGAAGTATATATTATTGGTTATTTGCTGTACCAACATTGCAATTAATTTTGTTACAGAATTGGGGTAATTTATTGTTTAGCAGAGGGATCTGTGGTTCCATATACTAAAATCATTTATTAATAATACATATTAATAAACGATTTAATTACCGATTATGAATTTTGGGTAGTCCGCAGGTCTTGAACCTGGGTCTCTAACAGTGGCGGATCTGTGGGGACGGTAAAGGGGATAATTTACCCCCCCCCCCCCATTAAGTAATTGAAAATGTATTGTTTTTAAATACTGAAAAAATGCAAAAAAAATCTTTAGTATATTTCAAGGAAAGACCAGAAACATAATTTTGCAGTTTAAAAATACCTAAAATATTGAGGCAAACGTTAAAACCGAACATTTTTCGATTATAAAGAAATGGAATGATTGTGCTATGGGCACATATTATAGTG
Source organism: Ophonus ardosiacus (assembly GCA_943142095.1). Classification (NCBI taxonomy): domain Eukaryota; kingdom Metazoa; phylum Arthropoda; class Insecta; order Coleoptera; family Carabidae; genus Ophonus; species Ophonus ardosiacus. Next base: position 7,270,411 of record OW964823.1, on the reverse strand, counting down.
ATCGTAGGGTTTTTATCCCAGATTTGTCTATCAAACGGACAAATGTAACATAAACTAATCTGTTTTTGAGAAGTACGAAAAAAAATTGAAATAAAAGGTAAAATGAATCATAATAAAACAATCCAAATTTGTATTTTTTTACCTTCCGTCACCTTTAGGTAAGGAAGGTATTGTCTTTGGTCAATAAATTCGTTGGTGAGTTTTTAGTGAATAAGCACGTTTTAGGGTCCCTAGAATACGAATTTGCTATTTTTAAGATGATGTCTGTATGTGTGTGTGTGTGTGTCCGTGTGTGACAAATTTTTCTCCGACGATAACTCCAATACTACAATTCTAAAAATTATAATTCTTTCGTATTCCTGTTCTTTGCATCCATGTGAAGAGCTGATTAGATTTTGGTTATAATTGATCTACCGGAAGTACCCTTATTTGAAGTTTTTAACAGTTTTTCTTGAAAAAACGCAGTTAAATATCATTTTTCGACATTTTGTGATTATCATTATGAAAGAATATCTTATTCTCTATACGGTTTGATTATACATTTTCCTTCAGATTCAATACATATAGAGTTATAGAGACGTTAAGAGAGATTAACCTTCAAAAATTAGTCAGCTTTGCTAAAATTATGGAAACAGCAAATAATTCAAAAATTTTTAATTGACAGATGTCAGTGTCAAATGCAAAACCAAAGTTAAAAGTATAGGGTCAGAAAGTTATATGTGAATGTAATAGAGTGTCCCTCGCAAGTGACTTGCAGTTGCAGACTCGCCTCAAGATTGGAATTTTCAATGCCAGAAGTACAAGAAAGAGAAATGGAAGGACTGTGTAGATATGAGAGAGGAAGAATTATGTGAAGAAGATGCGTTGGACAGGAATGAGTAAAAGAGAAGAGTAAGAAACAGCGACCACTAATAAAATAGGGAAAGGAACTTTCGGTATGGAATATGTAAAAAATGGTGTGTTGGTGTTAAAATTTTACAGGATATACAGCATCTTTTTCAAGGAACTTTTGGTATGGGATATGTACAAAATACATCGAATTGACGGAAGGTTTTGTGCTGGCCACAACAGATTTTTTTATCTAGGCGATGAAAAGTCTCTTCTGACACAAAAACAAAAGCAAGTCCGGGACTCAATTTGTGTTATATTACAAAAAAAAAACAATACGAATTGCATCATTAACCCCCTAAACCCTTACACTAGATCTACTTAGCCATTCGACCACATATTTCAAACTTCTAGATTTTAATGCTAAATGATTTCAACTTTGAAAAGCAAAATAAATGAAGCATTAATTCAATAATGCGTTCATTTTTTGCAAAATTATTCATCCAGTTTTATCATTCATTCTCCGATTTCATTACGTTTTCAAAGCGTCTGAACGTTATAGAATTATAGGGTTATTGTGTTTCCTCAACTTGGGGATTTATACAGCAAAGAATGTGCTCCAAGACCATGAAATAACGCTTAAGAATTGACAGAATTGGAAAAGGAAAACTTTTATTTTACTACTGAAGCGAATGAAAGTTGAAAACGGACATTATAGAGGAAATAATAAAAGTTTCGTGATTTATTTTGGTATTGTTCGGCCATTCATAGAAGATGGGAATTGTAGATAGTGGTTAATAAATATTTAATCATTTATTTATCGTTTTAATAGAAATGTATTGTATGTAGTTATAGGTACTGATAGATAATAATATTAAGTCTATTTTTATTTTTCCTAAATATAATTTATTAATTCACCGAAAAGCTTTATACAAAATAATAATATAGATCAATCCAGAACAAATGAATTTCGTGAAGGACAGCTGTCAGAAATAAATTTCATACATAATTTACTCATTGATGGAGCCATGGAAAAATTTATGGTTTAATTTTATAAATGAATTGTATCAAAATCAAAATTTCTCGATATTTATCATAAGATATATAATTAAATAATTTTTAAAAATATTCAAAAGTGAGGTTAAAATCACTCCTGTGGAGGGCAGGTGACATCATTCTAGAATGGTCTATTATCCTTAGACCAGGAATAGAGGGGTGACAGGGCATGCTATGTATTTCGCCGTAAGAAGACTTTCCAAATCATCATAGCGACTTTCGACCTTATTGAAACGTCAAAGTCAGCTGCAATAGCCCAATCGACCAGATGTGTTACATACGTGTGCAGTCGAACGAATAAGTTTTCAAAATCAACAAGCTTCACCCAACGTTATCAATCATTATTTTGACTTCTGACGTTCTTTGAATACATACGTCTTTAGTTTGATTCATAGTTTTCTTAGTTTTAAATTGTTTTATTTATGTTATGGATAATCAAATGTTTATTTAGATTTGGTCAACTGTAACATAACAATATTTAACTGGTCGACTAGCGATTTCAGCTGATACAATAAGGGTTAAAATCGAAGAGATGATTTGGAAATATACGTGTGAATATGCCTTGTCTAAGCCTGGTCTAAGCTATTATCAGATAGAAATATGGGTTATTAACATCTATTATTAATTGTTAATGCTATAGATAAATCCATAAGAAATGAATTTCGTACAGGGCAGCTATCAGAAATAAATTGCATTCATATTTTAGTCAATGATAGAGCCATGGAAAAAATTATGGTTTAATTTTTTGAATTAATTGTATCAAAATTTCTCGATATGTTTATCTTGTATCTTAAGATTAAATAATAATTAAATAATTTTTAAAAATATTTAAAAGTGAGGTTAAAATCACACCTGCCTCCTGCTTATGACGAAAATATAAAAATATGTGCCATTCCATTGAAAAAATCAACGATTATTTCGCTTCCGGCAAAACCTGAAACAATTCCGCATCATTTCACCCCAAAAAGTGACATTTAAATTCGCTCGCAACTTTACAATTTAAATTATAAATCTATGGGGTCCCGTGGCCGCGTGCCTGAGTGTCTGGTCGCGAACCTGGGGAACCGGATTCGATCCCGACCGGCGCCAAATATTTCGAATTTTAAATGGCACAAAAATGACTCATGTGGTGTACTCTCCACGCCAGCAATGAGTGCCCGTGAGGTGACACCTGGTAAACGCCCGCACGGTACAAACAAAGCAGATTGGCACACCTAAAAATAGGTAATATGCCGTGATGATATATTTATTTATTTTACTATATATCTAAAATTAATAAGAATTAAGAAAATAGTTCTGTTCATATTTTTCAAACATACTGCATAACCAACGATCTACACTATAGCGCATGACTCCCTTACATTAATCTATACATTTTTAATAACCTTTTAAGCATATCCCAAGCACCTGCTTTTAATCTATAACAATAAATTATTTATATTTATTCGTGTTTACAGTATAATGTTTCACCATCTTTTACAATGTAACTAATACGGGTTGTATTACATTGTAGAAAAAGTTGTTTGCGACTCATTCTTTATTTACTTCACTTAACAAAGCCAGGCTACGGTATTTTCAACGGTAATTCGCAGAATTTTACTGAGGGGGTGTTAAAATCTAGTGACATGTGACAGATGATGCAAACATTGAAATAATTTATGTTCTGTCCTGAACATCTTGTCAACAAATACAGAGTGTCTCTCAAATAGGGGGACATGCCTAAACCACAGATTCCTGAGGCTAAAATAAGACGATTTAACTAAACTTCTACCGGAAAGTGTACCAGAATGGGGAAGTTTAGCATGGTAAAAATACTATTTTCTCACAAATATAACACAAATGACTGCTGAAATTGAAATTAAAATTAAAATTATTGCTCCATTTATTTATAATTAATATTTTTTGGGTAAACTTTAAGTACGTCACAAGTCAGTTATGCGCAAACTCAGACAGAACGGTGAAATCGAACCACTTGAACGTAGGTCGTAACAAAACGTAAAAGCGCTTCACTGGTAACTGAAACCGCGTGCGTCAGTGTATAAGTCGACATACGTTGCGCCAAGCCTCTACCGACGTCATCGCAGCTTAAAATCGGCTTTTCCGGAAAATCTTGGCATTTTTTAAAAAAATAAAACATGTTACATCATTTTTCAAGTCATTTCCCATGAACTTCCCCATTATGCTTCAAAGTTCTTCAAAAAAAAATTGCTTATAATAACAGAACGCTTTATTCGATTTGGATGAAATTTGCTACGATAGTTCATATGGTTATAAGTTATCTTTCAAGATGATATTTGTTATTATTAGTGAACCACTAGTGTATGAAACTTAGGTGTACCAACATTGATAGACCGTAACTTTTTAATGGCCACGCGGATAACGTAAAATTATTTTTTTCAGAAAGATACATTTGTAAGACTAGGTCACCACACAATTGGGGTCATAATAGTTTGTGTTATTATTTGCATATATTGCAGAATAAGTAATAGCATTATTAAAGTGTCATAAATAGGTTATTACTCAATTGTTTGATGACTTAGTATTACAGTAATATAAAAGACTGTATAGACGATGGGAAGTTAGAGTGTGTCCAAGAGAGAGTGTCCAGAGACCAGAGATATAGAAGACCCATCCTCCATACAGTCGCTACAGCAATCATCATCTATCAAGTGTAAATATATATCATTCAATTATACTAGTCAATAAACTTATGTATAATAATAATTAATACTATTATTACAACCCTTATTCTTCTACAAGAAGTAGGAACATTTATTAGAGTTTATTATCTATTATTTTGGCAGTTACTAAATTGAACCACCAGTCTGGCAAGAACTCACTTATAAATATTATTTGCAATTCGCCCCTTAAAAGGCGGGTTACACATTCAATAGAAAACTTTTTAACGATATCTATCCAAAATTTGATTTTTTAATATATTTCTTGTAGTTTTGTTTTAAAAGGGTACAACTGAAATTAAATATCTGAACACTGAACTAATCCCATTTATATTACAAAATTTTTCGTTGTTAATTTAAAATCTAATCTCACTTATTTCGTAAATATTTTGTTTGTTTTTGTTTATTACTTTGTATTAAAGTTCTCTGTACATTCTGCAACAATATACTATTTCTTATTTTGCGTCCGGTTGTTGCGGTCGATAGCTCATCCCCAGAGAACATAAGAGTAACACAACGAACTAGCTGTTGCTACCCAGGATCATCATCCCAGTTTCATCTTTCATGTCGCGGACTTGATGGCAAAATAGATAGGGATCATTACACTAATACAATGAAGAGAAAAGAGATACATTGTTCTACTTTAAAATGAAGAATGGAATTATCTTTATTGAGAAAGTATTAGGTGTTAAACTGTTAAACTTTGCAATTTGTATGTAAATAATGTGTTTTGAGAAAACAGGGACGTTCAAAGAAAGTAGATCAGTAGGTGAATAGGATATAGGACAGGATTAACAAGGCATGAAACTGGAGCATAAAAATCGGGACAATGGGTTGGATAGTGTAAACTAAAGGGTAGCCTTGGATGTGTATGGTAATAAGGTACTCATGTGATTAAGCTTCAATACAGTGCTTCTGTTTGTGCATTATTCGCTCGCGTTGTAATTCAAAACTTAATAAAGATGTAGAAGGTATTAAGGCCTTTAAGTTCCATTAAATATTGTTTTATTAAACAGACGTTTTGGTCTACCATGCGGCCATCTTCGTTGTCTAAAATATATTACAAAGTTTGAACAAAATAATGTTATACAAAATTTCTTCAACTTACAGAAGAGTAGTGTTTAATAGTTATTTACATTCGAGTGCGTGTAAGTTGTATTTTACAGCGCGAAAGCTTTGTTTAAGGTACGAGCCCGTAAGGCGAGTGCCTTATTAGCTGGAGCGCTGTAAAATACTTCACGCACGAGAATTGTATCAATTTTTTTGGCCGACTATAATGAAAATCACTTTTTTCAATGACATAGGTTATACTTCTGAAAAGGGTTAGTTTAAAATACTAGGGTTAAGTCAATTTCCAAATTTGATTTTACTTATCTTCATTAGAGTACTTCTTCTAGCGAAAATTTATTTGTAATAATAGACGTTGTTTATGACTGATGATATATTTATTTGCTCATGTTTTCTTCGTAATAAATAATAGGTAGGTATCGAAATTTGACATTTCAGCAATTTTCGCCTCGCGTATTTGACAGGTATATCGATCGGTGACTATGTCGGTAACGGCGGATTTTTACAATAATGACAGATGTCGCTGCCGTGATTTTGGTTTATATAAATTAATTTTAAATATAGGAAATGTTAAAGTAAAAAAATAACTTAAGTAGGTAGTACTTTTTTACATGAACTTTATTATAGTAAAGATGATTTCTTTTCTAAATGGCCATAAACGTCCAGTGTATTTTGATTATTTTACCGCATAGTTAGACAAGTTACAACACAGTAAGCGTAAAATGTAGGTTACACTTGCTGTGTATACAATTGTAAAGTTCCCATTACACTTCAGGAGGGCAAAAATTACATTTATAAATGGCTTATACATTGTCCAAAATAAACGACGGTAGATTGAAAAATCCGCGACTTCATATTTATTTTGTATTTCGGTGTATTTATGAGTCTATAAACCCACTGAAAATGCGATGTTAAGAAGATCTATAAACGCACTATTTTTGGCTCTTTTTGTTTTTTAAAGGTGGTATGACATTTTCAAAAGTGACATATAAATGGCATATAACCTCAAATTGCTGTCAGCCAAGTCATTTTTTGACAAGTTGTATTTTTTAAAAATCTGATAAATTTATAAAATTACTTCAAGAAAAAATATCTGATGAGGCCAGCACAAGACCTCTCGCCATTTCCATATTAGGCTATATAAGTATTGTATTGCATTTCGCAATCGAACCGTCGTTTTATAACAAAAAATTACAGAACTTTGCCCAAATATTATTTTTTATTGTATTTAAGATGTCTTCTGCACACATATAATTCTAATTAATTCTATAAACAATTGAATTTGTCAACTGGTTTCCTTAGTGTAGTTTAGCCTACTAGACTTATTACCTCCTGTTATTGTATATATTATAGCGTCTTTATCTCTAAATTTATAGAAGATATAATAAAAATTTTAAATGTATGAGATGTAGAATTTTATGTTCTTCAATATTAGTAATATCAAAAATTTTCAAAAAATAATATTTAGAAGATTTTTTTTTTAGAAACTACTACTTCCGGTTGTTCAATTGTTACCAAAACCCGTTCAGCTTTTCTCAGGAATATCAGATTGAGGAATTCATAGTTAAACAGGTCTTAAGTCGTATAGTTTTTGAGAAATCGTCCCTCCAACATACAGACCTACATACACACATCCCCCCCACACACACACAGTTAAATTCGGATTCTAGTGACCTTGAAACGTGCTTATTCATTACAATCTGGATATGTGATTTTTAGCATGATTCCAACACCTCTCTTAGCGAGAGGTAATATTCTGTTTTATCCATTTTAAAAATTGAACATACACACGTTAATTAAAAAATTCCAATTAAGTCCCAAATTAGCGAATTAATATAAAGCTTTGCAGAGACAATAGTGACAGGTCAATATCCTCACAAAAAATAATTAAGCGTCTAGTGCTGTCCTCTATGTTACGGTGCGAACTTTTCAGTCCAACCTCGTAATTTGTAATGTATTTAAAATATCTACCTTCTGTATGAACCTGTATGAATCACTAAAAACTAATTTAATATAATATCTTTCGCTTGCTGTTAAAATATTAACCTACATCTGCATACTTTTATTAAATTTAAAATGAATTTCTCTGAAAATGGCTCAGGTGCCATGTATCTCATATTACACGCCTGAAACACTTTTATGCAACATATGTTCCGACATTTTTTAATAAATCATTTTTCTATATCCCATTCTGAAGTACACGTATATTAGTTTCATAACTGTTATAACAGAGCTGAAAAGTATTATTGTACGCTTTTAAGCCACAAGTTTATATATATAGGTACAATTCTTGCAGAAGTATTATTAAACTAGAATATCTTGAAAAAATTTGGCTTTGGAAAATTTTTAGTGCACAAATGTCAAACAACAATTTATTTAAAATATCTGTCCAATAATAACATCTGGTTGAAGTGATTTATTGTGGTGGAATTCGAAGTGGAAATAAACTGCAACATGAAGTTAGGAAGAGAGCATTATCGCGCTATGATTTACTACGACTTTAAAATTGGATTACGTGATGAACAGTGTGAGGAACGTCTACGATTGGCATTTGGAGATGAAGCTTCATCTCGAGCAACTATATTTCGCTGGTTTTCAGAATTAAAAAGAGGCCGTAATTTCTTGCGTGATGAGAAACACTTAGGGAGACCTTGTACAGCGGTAGTGCTAGAAAATGTAGCTGCCATCAGACAAATTATAAAGGATGACAATCGTGTCACCTATCAAACGATGGAAGATGCCCTTGGCATTGGATCCGCAGCAATAGCAAAAATTTTGCATGAAGAACTTCGTGTTAGAAAATTTTTTTCTCTGGGTGCCACACAACTTAACGGAAGAACAAAAAGCCAAGCGTGTTACAATTAGTCGTGCCACTTTAAAATTGTTAAATAATGGCGGTTATCGTATTCTTTCTAAAATTGTAACTAGCGATGAAACTTACATACCCTTTTATGATGTTCCAACGCGTCAAGAAAGTAGGGTATGGGTGTTTGAAGATGACCCAACACAAGTTACCGTGAAAAAACAACGTGCACTTAAAAAAGTTATGTACGCTGTATTTTTCAGAAGTACAGGTCTTGTGAAAGCAATTAGGTTAGAGGGACAGAAGACTGTTACTGCCAACTGGTACACACAAAAATGTCTACCTGAAGTTCTTCGCAGTGTGAAAATTAAGGGTTTAATGCTTCACCATGATAATGCGTCCTCCCATACCGCTGCGGCAACTGTTAATTTTTTGAAAGAAAATGGTATTAAAGTCATTGAACATCCACCGTATTCTCCTGATCTTGCAATGTGTGACTTCTGGCTATTTTTTAATTTGAAAAAACATTTACTTGGTAGTCATTTTACGTCAGAAGAGGAGATTAATAACACCATAATGGAGTATTTTAATACGATTCCAGAAAATGAATGGCTCAAAGCTTTCCATCTCTGGAAAATTCGATTACAAAAGTATATTGAAGCAGGGGGGGGACTACTTTGAACACCAGTAAAACTACATGCTTCTCCTTCAAATAATATTTCTGTATCTCAATAATTTTGGCGTGACCCTCGTATTATTTGTCAAAAAACTTCCGGACTTCCTATATCTTAAGAGGAAAAGGAGTGTTACATTTTACTTCATAACGTGTACTAAATAATCCACTTCCTCATTCTTTTTTCTCACATATCTTTCAGATTTTAATAATTCCTCCGTTACTTTTATATTTTAATCAGATTACGGTGGATAGCTATAAAAAGTAATGTCATTACTCGTGGAAGTCTTGAATATTTTTAATTGCATGTCGGCGTTAATAAGCCCGGCATATCCCATGCTATAAAGCGAATGTGTTCCTGATGGCTGCTCGGCTCGGTTCCTTTGTTTTTATTGGCGTCGTTTTCGAGACGACGCTGGTTACGCGGTTCAGTTACTTTATTACTAGGGCGGTTTAAGAGACACCAGTTGCTGACAACGATACGCTTACTTGAGAAAATGTTACATAAGTTTTATTTATCGTTTTGCACAGTGAATAGTGGATCAATATAGGAAATCTCGGTTTATAAATAAAAGCTGAGAGGATGACGTAAAATTTACGTCGTAAATTATGGATGAACTAGTTTCGAAAAAAGATACTTGTTTTATTTTAAATGTAATTTATCTTATAAACAAGAGAGTGACATATTTTGATGGGAGATTTAAGTGGAAAAATGGATAACTTTTTATCGAATTGAAAAGAGGGTAGGTAAACTCCAATATCTACAACAACCCATTTCTGGGCGTATGAATCTGTTTTTATTAACAAGTTTGGTAACAATTATTTTCCTGAATAAACGAATTATTATTGCGAAATAAAGTCCATCGGATTGATCCGATGCAATCTGGAGGTCTATTCTAAATTCATAGCCACATGTGCTATCCGCTATATAAGTTACACTACTAGCCAATAGATGGATTCAAGTCGGATAGCCACATGTGCTATTTGTTACAATTATAAATAATTATTATAATTTAAATAGGTACTTACAATATACAGGGTGGTTGATTTTTCATTGTCCAGCTTATATCTTCTGAAATATGAAAGATACAAGAAAAAGATATATAGAAAAGTTATTTGATACAACCTGGTCTATAATTTAGAATAAACAATTCTTTTCCAAGGCCTACCAATTTTCCAGAAAAATATTTAACTTTGATTTTTTAAATGGAACATCCTATATATTTTTACGGAATAAAATTTTAAATAAATTTCTCTTTACAATGATGTATAACAAGTACGGGTTTACCTTTAAATTATGTCTAATAAAGCAAATAGAAATACGATAAAAGTAGGTTGTGATATTTTATTGTTTATACCAGTAACATCTGTCATAAATAAAAGTATTAATAATTTTGTAAATCATCAATGCTAGTAATTCTATTACTTGCTTTATTAGACAATTTTATTCAAAGGAAAACCCCTACGTAGCCAATGTTCATGTGTGACAGAAGTTACAGGTATAAACAATAGAATATCATAGCTTACTTCAACATATTTTTATTTGCTTTATAGGACATAATTTAAAAGTAAGTTCTTACTTGTTACACATCATTGTAAAGAGAAATTTATTAAGAATCTTATTCTATCAAAATATACAGGTGTTCCATTTAAAAAATTAACGTTAAACATTTTTCCAAAAAATTGGTAGGCCTTGGAAAAAAATTGTTTATGGTAAATTATAGATCAGGTTGTATTAAACAACTTTTGTATTTAACTTTTTTTGCATCTTTAATATTTCAGAAGATATAAGCTGGACAATGAAAAATCAACCACCCTGTATAGATATTAATCAAATATTATTGATAACACACGAACACAAGTATTTGATCACAAAATTGAAAACACGAACTACTTGTCAACTTGACATCTGGCAATATTAATAAGTTCCACTACTAGCCAACTGAAAATATGGCAGTTCGCACTTTGTGAAGTCTTTATGAGTTATTACGAACAAATAAATGACCACATGAAACAATTTCTGATCGAAATAATCCAAACAAATTATTCAAGCAAATGGGTTTCTAGTCTCCTTTGAGTCGTCGTATATAAAAACTACAGAAACAAGCACTATTTTCTTATCCGTTTCAAAAAGTAAAACATTTTCTGTAACCTCAGATTTAAACGTCAAAATCATAACAGTTTTGTGACGTCATCGAACGGATCCGTCGGAGAGCTTCGACTGACTTTACGAAAACGCCTACAGAGTAGATCTTAATAAAAGTAACACTGAAAACGTTTTATATACTTGAACGTGTGGGCGTAGATTAATTAATGAAAGGCAATACATTTCCATTAAAGTTTTATACCTACCTAAGGGAGAATTTTCTAATTACTTTATTTAATCTGTGTATAAAGTGGTAGTGAAAATTAAGCATCCTTTTTATGTAAATTTTTAAAATGAAGAAAGTTTCACGATATATTTTAATTATTCAGGAATAAAGCCTTACTTTTAAGTTCGTATTATTTTATGTTCATGAATTTTTATATTAAAATTTTTGTTTTAAAATATGGATTATTATAATTGCAGTTTAAGTTCTTTTCAAAATCCTTTTACATTTAATCTTCTTTATTCTGTTATTTTGAAACAAAAGCTTCGCTAGGAAATTTTATTACTGAGTTTACTAAAAAACAATTCTTTTAAAACAAATAGTGTTTTATGTGGTACTTTAGTGTTTCTTTTGCTTTGGTGTCGTGTGTTTCTTCATTTTTCGGGCACCGTAACTAGTATAAATAGAAAAGTACGGTTATATTTTTCTCTGACATGGCTGTTACTCCTTGCGGACTTCACGTGAATTTATCCATCTGTTATGACATTAAACGAGATTTTTACATTAAGAAATGACATGAAATGTGAGATAAGATAATTTAGAAAAGGTCATTGTTCAATTTTTAAAAGAGCACGAATTGTCTTTGGTGAGTTTTTAATGAATAAGCACGTTTTAGGGTACCTAGAATACGATATAATTGGCCAGTTTTTCTTCGAAAAGCGCACTTAAATATCATTTTTTTGTGACATTTTATTTAATTATCAATATGATAGAATCTCTTGTCTATACGGTTTGATTATACATTTTCCTCTCGATTTTCCTTCATAGTCAATAGATATAGAGTTACCGAATTATAAAGAGATTAACTTTCATAAATCAGCCGGCTTAGCTAAAATCATGGAAACAGCTGATATATTCAAATAATTCTAATTGACAGATGTCAGTGTCAAGTGCAATTTAAGTAGTGTATTGATTTATAGAATAGAAAATGAAACAGATAAATATGGTAGAAATGAAATGGCAGAAGACTTTCGTCATCAAAAAATATCCCTAAAGTAATGACGTCATATACTACTAAGTTTACATAGGATACTAATTTATAAGGCGCGAGCAGTCATGTTACTTTGTTCGTCTTTCTTGACAAGTTTAGGTTAGTGTTATGTGTTGACAAGCAGATATGGGGACTCGTGACAGAATGACAGCTAGTAATATAAATGACAAATGTCATCATTTTTCATTCCAAATTTCATGATATTTTCCAATTTCAGGTGGTTTATCTTCTTACTAATGATTCGAGTTTGCGCAGTTATACGATTTTAGTCAGCTGTTTTGTTAAAAATTAACCTTGTAATTTGGCGTCATTTTCTGTTATATATATGATTGACGAATTTTCATCTGAAGAGTCGTATGAATCGGGGGAATTTTCTTCTAGTGATGAAGACAATCTGGAAATGTTTGGCGAAAATCCGAGGTCAAAGAATGAAAATTATTTAGAACAGTAATAGTAATCATGTACATACATAGATGTCAAATATCAATATTTTTCATTTCAAATTTCATGTGATTTATTTAATTCGCCAAGTAAAGTCCACGCACCTGGTGACAAAGAAACCACGTGAACTTACAAAATCTTGATATTTTGAATTAAAATTTATGACATTTGTAAGTTATGTACATGATTACTAGCTGTCATTCTGAAACGGGTGCCCATATCTGCTTGTCAAGATTTGCTTATTTGCTCCTCTCTAAAAATATATAGTTTAAAGATTGATAACAAGAGAAATATTTGAAAAAAAATACCTTTTGGACGGCTTTCAACGGAATTAATGGCACACAATTCCCATTCGAAATAGTTCATGACAAGGTTAGTTTCTGAAATTGCTTTTTTAAGCTTGAGGCATTATTATGAATGTAAACTGAAACCAAGTGACAATAGTAACACGATAGATATTCGATCGATATAAAATTTAATGTAAACATTGTCATGCCAACGTACCGGTATAAAAATGAACTACAATTATTTCAAATAATTTCAAATTGCGTAAAAGAAAAAGAGATTAACTTAAAAATACTTGTAAATTTCATTGATACATACGTTTCTTAATACTAGTATTTTTCTTTCTTCTGTATTTAAAAATAAATAATTTTTACAAGTTATATTTCATTTTATAAAGTTTTTTTCAGATCTATGACGTAGGTCTCCTGCCATTTTATTTTCACTATAACTATTTATCTTCAAACGTCAAAAAATAACATTTTAGAAATCCATAGATACAGTTTGTTTTTTTTCTGATAAACACTTTTTCTACCGCTCACAGCGTGCAATAGTGTTTTATTTATCAGACTGCAAATTTTTTCCACCTGAAGGCACCTACCCTCACACCAGTCTAAAAATCCATCGTTTTTACATTCTTCTAATTCATTGAATTTTTCCTACAAAACCTACTTGAAGTTAACCCTTCTATAGTTTAGTATTACTCCACTGCCTCAGGAGAGAATTGCCTGATGTTAAATATAATCCGACTTAGCGGGTTGCTGTGCGCATGTCGGTATCTGAGTATCCATAGCACCGTGTGGCACGTAGACTATTCAGCGACGTAATTCGATCCCCTAGGCACTTATAGTAAAGACGTACCGAGTTAAAATGTATAGAGCATGTTTGAAAAGACCTTTTCAAGAAGTTTCTTTTCAGCCGAGAGTCGAGATCGAAGCTGGAGGCATGGGGAATGCAGAGAAAGAGGACTCATTATAATAGACGCATGTTGAGTCGATACAAATGTTTTAAGGCTTTTGTTTGTACTTTGCACGTACAGAGTTATTCAAGTTCAACTTTCGTAATTTAAGGTAAATGTGGGAGTATATGTTTATTAAGTTAATTAACTCAAGTTTACTTCGCTTCTACTGAAATGTAGACTTCAAATGTATAGGAGGATTCAAGTTTTAATAGACGAAAGTGACTTCATTAATGATTCTCCTACTAATCAATGAAAAGTAGAAATTTAGATATTTATGTAAATAACTGTTTAGATGTATTTCAACAGAGAATTTCTGTAACTTAGTTACAATGAACATGTGTTAAGTGTTCAAATTAAATTGTATAAATATTATAAATAACGGAAGAATTGGAAAATAATCAGATACGCAGTCACATATGAATTATTTATTTCGTGGCCGACGTTTCTACTGTAACAACAGTCTTCTTCAGGGCTCTAAAAGTAGACATGGAGTCATTACAACATGAAAAATTATAATTATAATCAAGGCACAGAATAGACATTTATACAGAAGCGACACTCCTTGTCTGCACCATTGTTGTTGGGATTTGATGTTTATGACCTTGAACTTTAAATTTGTTGGCAAATTTACGCGCGAAATTTAAATTGTTTTAAATGTTAACAGAAAAATTAGAACACAAAAGTACTAAAATTTTAATTTTATTAATTAATTAAGAAGAAATCAGATAAAATAAACACATAATTATGTTTTTATTGAACAAATACGTGAATTTTACAAATTCAATACAATGCAGAATTTTCTATATCTTGAAAACACAAACGTCAGATTCGATGAATATGTCCCAAATATCCTTCTCCATCAAATCTTCTCTTCCTCAGGCCTTGGGCCAAATTTTACACCTATATTTATTAAGTGAATATACATTTTGCATGATATGGAAGTCGTTTTGCATTACTTACATGTATGGATCTTTCGGAAACGAAAAAAACTTACATTTCACTTTCTCCACTTTTTAAATCTACTTATACAGTTTTTATATGAACAAACAAGTCCTCCCGATTCTACCTTCTTCGTTTTTTTCCATTTTATTAGAAACTAACACCACTTCTAAAATTCACAAACGGTTCACAAAGTGACATATGTCAAAAGTGAGAAGACGTGTTTGGTTTGCTTGAATTAGCCATAACCCTGAAATACATGGGCGTGACAAGCTGAGACAACAGTTCCTCCAGAATATGTGAAATATAATGATTTTCATTATGGTAACGATTTTTCCTATCGTTTGTTCTTATTAGAAATCAATTTGTGTTTCTCAATATACTTTTATTATTGACCCCTAACAGAAAATGTTCTCGTCGAGATAATGAAACGAATAAAGAATCGTAAGATACGAAGATATGCCGAAACAATCCGATTTTATCCGATTAGCCCTTTAAATTTGTTGGCATACTCTTTCTCTCTCTAATTTTCGTTTCTCTCTCTGACTGTCGCTTCTGTATGAATGTCTATTCTGTGATCAAGGTACAAATTTCTAAATAACGAAGACAGATTTGTGAAAAATTCATTAATCTCACTGGGATTTGAACCCAGGGCCTTCCGATATCTAGCCGGACACTCTACCAACTGAGCTATCAGACTCCCATGAAATTCTTGAATTTTTTACACGTCACAAACATCATTGTAGACGATAACATCTCCCACTTTGACTATCGTCACCCGCACAACACAGCGACATCACCTGTATATTTATATTTATTATGAAACTGGCCTTAAGTTTTAAATAACTTAATTTCAAATGCCAGATAAATGTTTGTTCATATTTTGTTTTCCACGGCCGTCCTGATTTTCTTATTCTCGATATTTCAAACCGATCTACAGATATTAATATATTCATTAATTCTCGGAAGTCATCGTCTTTCTAAAACTTTTGTGCCAGCTAGTATAAATCGAAGTCTTGCACGTGTTTTGTAATTTCGTATTCACCTGGATCCACCATCCACCAAATTTAATTAAAACTGAATATAAGTTTTCTAATTCAGTAGATAAATGGTCTTCCCTTATCTTCTAGCTAGCGGTAATGTGCAAGGAAATGGATTGCAATTGAGTAGAACCTCCTCATGGAGTTTAGAAGTGAATGTAGAACTTTTTAACGCGTTTTTTCTGTTACCGCATAATGATTCTTGATTGTTGTTTTGCGACTTCTCGGATGTCAGGATGTTTTATCGCTGCAGGGCCGGAGTCAGGCGATTACATGCCTACTCGATGCAGAGCAGAGCAATGACCCGGGGGAAATGTGAGGTTATGTTAAGTTAACTTTTGAGTTATGGCGACTACGGATGTGAGAAATTTCAAATTTGGTAAATGGGAAATGAAAGTTATTTTGCATCATGCATAAAGGAAGTTACAGTAAAAAAACTGTTGTGGCTAACACAAGACCTCTCGCCATTTCCATATTAGGCTATATAAGTACATATTGGCTCGTAGTATGGTCACGGTTTTAACTAAAACACTGTTTTAAGAAATGTCAAATTCAAATTTCAATATTTAATTTCATCCTTATGTTTAAAGAACGATTTTTTAAAAAATATTTGTTTGAATATAAACTATGTTTTGCTTCAAAACCATATTTTGATAAATGTGATATTATTTATTATTGTTATTAAATAATGAAATTTGACATTTCTTAAAACAGCGTTTTAGTTAAAACCGTGATCATACTATGAGCCATTGTGTTTAACATTTCTGGTACATACACAAAAATTCTAATTATTAATATATTTTTTAATTCATTCTATAATAAATTTCCTCCTACTCTTCTAAATGTTCGAGATTCTTCAAATTCATTGACGAGTTAGGCGGTATATAATGTATATTATATATGTACCTATAATTTTAAATATATTTCATTAATAATAAAATAAGAAATATTTTTCTGTCAATTCCAAACATTTTAATTTTTCAACTGGTTTCCATGGAGTTATTTGGGCTACTAGATGCATCACTCTAAAAATGCGTACACTTACGTAACATTGTCTTTACAAGCAAATAATATTACTACCAAGTTTATATATCTACCCATTTTTGAATTATTGCCCCAAAAGTCAATATAGGTACCCCATATTTAGATAAAAACTTAAAAATTTTCAAAAATCTAATTTTTATGTATTTAGATACTTCTTAATGCTCTGATTCCAAATTTTGGAACCGCAGGTCGATACCTCTTTTCGTTCTCGAGATATTTAGATTCAAAGTTTTGCTCAAAACTGCTCATTTTTGGGTAATAACCCAAAAATGGGTCGAGATATGAATTTGGCAACACGTCCATTCGATTCTACGGACAAAATTATATAAGTGTACCAATTTTCATAATTTTTGTCCAACCGGTTCATTTTTTATGATTAAAAGTTTGAAAACCCCCGAAAATAGCCAAAATCTGAAAAAATCGTAAGGGGTACACCTTAGATTTTTGCGATTTTTGGCCATTTTCAGATATTTTGCTTTAGAGATTGTATGCGGTGTTCAAAAATTATGAAAATTGGTGTACTTATGTATTTTTTCCCGTAGAATCGAATGAAGATATCGCCAATATCAAATCTCGACCCATTTTTGGATTACCACCCAAAAATGGGCAGTTTTGAGCAAAACTTTGAATCTAAATATCTCGAGAACGAAAAGAGATATCGACCTGCGGTTTCAAAATCTGAAATCAGCGCATTGAGAAGTATCTAGATAAATCAAAAATAGATTTTTGAAAATTTTGAAGTTTTTATCTAAATATGGGATATATTGACTTTTGGGGCAATAATTCAAAAGTAGGTAGACATATAAACGTGGTAGTAACATTATTTGATTGCAACGGATTATTTTATATATTTATGTGTCTCTATCTCTAAATGTATGGAAGATATAATAAAGATATGTGTTGGATAGAGAATCCTATGATCTTTAATATTTGCGATTCAGTTTTGCGATAGTTTTAGCTGGTGTAATCACTTGACAAATTGATGTTTCTGACTTTATCAATTTGTCAAGTGATTACACCAGTTAAAACTATTTGTAAGTAAAACAAAATTTTCTATATAACTTACCTTTACAAAATTATGTATATTTTAGTATTCCCTGATGAAGTTACAAAATGTGTAACGAAATATTGGAAATTTAAATAAAATTAACTACTTTATGGAATAACAATATATATCCTTACAATCACCGCCGAGAAATCCATTAATACATTTTATTTACAATCATTATAGTAATATACAGATTCCTAACCTTTTGGAGGTTGGAAAATACGTCATTCCTAACTTTAATGGCAATCTCTTGGGTTGGAAATAACAGATTTCACTTCCATCTCTTGGGTTGGAAATGTTTATGTAGGGGTTGCCTAGCAACATTGCCGTAGATCCCCATAATTAAGTAGGCTAAATAAATTTTAAGACAGCTGTCAAAATATTAATAAAATTAAAGGTTCTAATTCATTGATTTATTTTGAAAATTATTGATTTAAAATGAGGATGATTGTGAATAAAATAGTATACATAACCTCGGTGGGAGTTTCATAACAGCCTCGTGCATTATCTCACCTCGAGGCTTCGCCTCTCGGTAATATACATAAGCCCTCGGCTGTAATGAAACATCTCCCACCTCGGATGTAATATACTATTATCTATCGGTCATTTCTGCCCAACTGTGTACCTTTGCCCCGAGGGATACAACTATTCCACCGTCCAATACTCTAACTAGTGTGCACCTTATGTGCAGTCTATTATGTGTAAGAAGTTCTGTACATGATATCCCGGAGACTTGTTTCTTGTTTCCATTCCTGTAAATTGTGTTATTGTTGCAGTGTTTCGCCAAGGAGACACGGGAAAATGCTGGTATGCAGTCCTGGCTGGAAGTCTGGATGTTCGGATCATCCAATCAGATGCCGACAGCAAGGTAGGATTTAGATTTTATTTCATTTATCTTGGTGTTGATGATATTCTGTACCACAATGTAATAATAATAAATGAATTATTAATTTTTTTAGTTAGCTGGTTGTTTTAAGAACGAAACACTCTATATAATGTATAGATTAACAAAACAATATAAATAAAACCACATTTCCATTTTAATTGCGCAATTCTCAACAATTATAATTAAATTATTTAATTGTTTTCAGGTAGAGTATAATTTTCCATATAAAACAAAGAACCACATACACTTTATAAAAACATGTAAACATTTTATATTTTATGCGAATAAAATGGGAAACATTGCAGCAGAAGAATTTCTAAAAGATTTAAATTAAAACTGTTATTGTAGAAACAATAGCTATTTGTGTATTAAGAGCGCAAAATGCGACATTGTCGATTGAGAGGTTCTCTCGAAATCGACAATGTCCATTTGCGCTCGAAACACACACAAGATTTTTTCTACAGTCGCCACAATGGGGTGGTCCTCCACCATAACAAAAAATAATAAAATGTACACTTTATACTTACAGTACTGCTCAATAAATAACGATTGGCTAATACAAAAGATACGGTTTAAACTTAAAAAGGCTTTTAATGATTATATCGTTACATTAGCCATCTATTCCATAAAAAAAAAAACAAAATTAGAGCGTGGAAGCAAGGATTTGTGATGATTTGATGAGTTTTTGTAGCAAAATGTGTGGTTAGTTATCACGCCTGTCACACTGAAAAAATTAACAAATATTTCAAGAAATTTGTGATTATATAGACATGTATGTGCATTGACTGACTTCTCGCAATTATTTAAGTAACGAAATAATAATAACTTTATTGTAATCAAAATAAATAGTCAACTAGAGATCAGATGTCAGTACGACTCGCAACTATCCTACCGCCATCTGTGTACAATCATTACTATTACTAAACATAACTGTTCACACAATTTATTTTATATTTAATTTTATTTTATCCTTATTTTACATTCTTCTTGAGTTTTTATACAATCTTATCTAAGCATTTTATACTTTCGTTTTTGTAAATGAATGCCCTATTTCATTTTCACAGCAGTGTGGCATTTTGTTAGGTTATGTTAAATACCGACAGAACATATGTCAAATTGACTTGTGAACGTGATAAATGTGTAACTACAGTGCCATTAGTTCCTAACTAAACATTTTCACTAAGAATGTAGACAAGTGACATTTCTCAACATTGTATACTTAGAAATTTGGACAGCGAGCGATTTTACTACTTTGTCGCGCATGAGCGGCAAAGTGACATTTTGCGTTGACAAAAGAGAGCGCAAATGGCTACTTTCTATAGTGACTGTAGAAAAAAGAAATTTTAATTAAAAGAAAAGAAACATTCGTCTGTAAACAAAGTGTAGGAAGTAGATTTGAAATTTTGGCGCGCTAGGCCATGAAGATGAAGAAGAGAAACAACAGGAAGATGGCGTGAGATGGTGGTTGAATAAAGATTTGTTTGGCGAAAGGAAGTTTTGTATTTTAATTGACGAAATCCATCCTTACAAAAGTTAATATAGATTATTTTAAGAAAATCGATAAAGTGAAAAAAGGCTGTTTGCTATTACATTACCACTGCGGGTTCGGAGTTCGTTACGTATCGAATTGCGGTTAAAATTAACCAAGAAAATTACATGTCATAAATTGGAAGAGCTGTAGTGTGAAATGTTTAATTACTTGCGGAAGGTTTTAATTAGATCAGCATTTAGATGCTTCAGAGAAACACCGACACCGACCATGTAAATTACAGAGAAATCAAAATTAGAACATCTTGCAACTTTTGCTATGCATTATTTACAGTTAAAACGAGGAAAGATCAAAAAGAAATGAGACATTTTTACCTCTACCCGTGGTAAGGGAGGTATGGAAATCGTGCTAAATATACTTTATAAAAATATAGTAAAATATATAATACATGTACACACCTCAGGCCGAAAGAAATTTACACCCTTGGACGAATAAAAACCCTCCTCTACGCGTCGGAGGTGTCTTATTCGACGTAAACTTTTTCTTGCGACCCTCTATAAGTAAATAACTATTTCTTTTCTAAAGTTATGAATTTATTACAAAGTTTTACTTTCAAAGTTAATCTAGTAGTAAATTATGAAAACTTTAGTAAATTATTAAACTTCTTAAAGGTCAAACTTATTAAAACATTATTTGTAAGTGTAAAAAGTTCTTTAAGTTTGAGCCACAGATGTGTAGAATTTTGGAATTGAGTAAAAACGTTTTAGCGTCTAAAACTAATTTATTACGAAAAGTTTTTGTAAACATATTTATATGATGAACATAATAAAGTAAAGTAAGTGTACAAATTGAATATTCTACATGTTTTCATTAACGACAATATTTAAATGCAATTATTTTAGTAATTTGTTGAAATAATTTGTTGTACGAGTACTATTATAATTATCCAACATTAATTACTTGCAATGTTATCAAAATATTCAAAATGTCATTACATGAAGTACAATTAAAAATCATTATCCGTGTTATTCAATTTCAAGCGGAATTAGATTTCAATTGTATAATTACTGCATAATATTGTTTAACCGAATGTTTTTATAATCTAGTGACCAATAAAATAACAAGCATTTAAATTCATAGCACATAATCCGAAAATCGTTTTGTTTTTATACATTCAGCGATCTGAATTTAATACAAATAGTTTTTTTATTATTATTATTATTATTTTATATTCCATTTCGATATTAAACTTGTAGCAGATGTAAACAAATGACAGTTTTTAATGACATTTCATTTTACTAGTACAATGTGTTTCAGGTTGTCTCGACAAGAATAAATTTATTTTTGTATAAATAAAATAAATATAAACGTACAATAGTACCATGCATGCTTTTTCATTAATTAAATAAAAACATATTTTGATGATAGTTCGTTGTTTTGTCATTTCGGACCTGCATATTTATGATGGATTCAATTTATAAATTTAGATTTATAAATTTAAATTTAGAAATATAAAATGTTCATAATTGTAATTCATAATGAATATTCCATATGTATATTAGGTATGGAATTGATTTTTTATGTAGAATGGGGGATTCCAGCTCAATCGAATTAAAGGAAAATAGTAAAAAAATACGAATGTATATGCTGAATAACGAATATTAATAATTAGTTTTCCTAATATTTTCAGATGAAATTATAAAAAAAAAATCTGTTGTGGCCAGCACAAGACCTTCCGTCAATTCCATGTATTTTGTACAAATCCCATACCAAAAGGTCCTTGGAACAGATTCTATATAATATCATGTAAAAACACATACTATTACTTACAAAAGTTCATTTCAAAAGGTTCTATAAATCCAATAAAATTATAACATAAACTACACTAAGTAATGTCCTTCCATCTTCTCTTTGGCCTTTCTCTGCGTGTCACTTGCGAGCAACACTATGACATACCAATTTTAGATCCTATACTTTTTTTCCATATTTGGTTCTGCACTTGCAACTGACATCTGTCAATTAAATTTTTTTGAATAATTATGTCAGCTGTTTCCATGATAAATAGCAAAGCTGACTAATTTTTGAAAATTAATTTCTTTATAATGCTTTAAATTTACATCTATTGAATATGAAGGAAAATGTATGATCAAACTGTATAGAGAAGAGTATTTTCTTTAATATATATAATAACAAAATGTCAAAAAATAATATTTAACTGGGTTTTTTTAAGAAAAACTGTTAAAAACGTCAAATAAGGGTACTTCCGGTGGATTAATTATAACCAAAATCTAATCAACTCTTCATATAGATGTACAGAAGAGGAATACGAAAGAATTATAATTTTTAGAATTGTAGTAGTGGAGTTATCTTCGGAGAAAAATTTGTCACACACGGACACACACATACACATACAGACATCATTTTAAAAATGGTATATTCGTATTGTAGGGAACCTAAAACGTGCTTATTCATTAAAAACTCATCACCGAATTTTTTGACCAAAGACAATACCTTCCTTACCTAAAGGTGACGGAAGGTAAAAATGGTGGAATCCCAGAAAACCAAATCATTCAAGATGAACATTTATTTGATTGGATTAATTTATAAGTCTAAATTTACCATGAACAAAAGCACTAAATCTAATTTAAAAATCTAAATTCATAAATCTATTTAATAAATTAAATCCATTATAAGTAAACCTGTTTCGCATTTTGATGTTTGATATTTAGGGTTTAAATTTACTCCACATGCATACAGCTCCGAGTGACGCACTAATGACATCTGTTTGTAAAAAAACGTACATACGAACACAAAGATTGGCACATATACCGTGCAATATTTTTAGAAACAGTAAATTATTGTTGTCTTATAATAAATTTTCAGTTGCTATAAGCCCTAAACTTAAAGAATACTAAAACATTTAATTTTAAAGTTACAAACTCCTAACAATAAATATCTTCAACGAGATACCTACACACTACTTGAAGCAAGGACGTGCTCTGATTTCTAAAACATTTAACGAAACACGAAATACCGTACGGCCTTCTCTGGATTCTGTATAAAATAATTTCGAGATCCGTAACAAAGTCCGGATTGAGCTAGGATTGCAGTTTGCGGAATCCAGGACTAACAGATGCCCCAGAGTCGTTATGTTTTGTTGAATAAAGTCCCAAAGGACTCAAGAATAGTGAGATATTGTGTAGGATATTCTCCTTCGAAGAATATGTGATTTGATTCCAGGAAATTCGCGTTGTGTCTGGTCTTTTGTGATTTAAATGACAGTGACTTTTTAGTTTGGTTTTTCTTTTTAAATAGTTTTGCTGAAAAGAAATCGATATTTGAGGAGTTGCTATAAGTTCAGTAAGAGCATTGCCGGTCGCTCAGCGAAATCAGTTTTGTAGCTAGTATGACGCTAGTGCAGACAAACTTCTTACGTTCCCCCACTAATTTTAAGATTGCTAAGTTTATTTCTCTCTGTCTGCTTTTATATTGTTTGTCCTTGTATAAAGCATAAGGGGAAAACTCAGCCCGTGTTGTGAAGCAAATTGTTGCAGTGAGAGAGGAGATGTGTGTAGTAGAGGGGGAACATATTCTCCTAACACTTTCTCCTCCATAGTCTATCGTTCCAATTTCTGAAATAAGCTGCAAAAAGGGGTTTAGTAAAAATCAAATCACAGCTACACTAAAAGAGATAATGTAGATTTTTTTCACAGACTTACTACCAAAGGTGGGCGCTATGGGGGTGACCCAAATATTTTTTGTATAAAGTACAGTTATCGTGTTAAAAATAAATTTTAAAATAGCCATTTTTATGATGTTTTTTGAACTAAATTTAAATGCAATAGAAATTAATAATTATGCAAAATAATTGGTCAGCCCCATGCATTGATCTATCTACTATACAATGGTATCAAGTTTGAAGTTATAACTTAATATTTACGAGTGTGGTTTGATTTCTACTAAAGTGCTGTTTAACGTAGCACCGGCAATCGCCTTTGTTCCATTTCATTATTTATTTATTTGTAAAATAAAAGTTCTATTTCATAGTTTAGCGCGATCACAAAATTTTGTTAACGAATTATGATCGTGTGAAACAGGCTTAATACAGATTACTACGAAAAAACAATAAGTATGTATTTAAATTGTGGTATGACGTTTTTATGACGATAAAGTTTTATCGATATAATAAAATTGCGTGCAGTAATAAAAATACCGTAAACGCTGTTAAAAAATATGGTTATACATAATTTCATGTATTTCAAAACCGTTACGATATGAAAATTGATAAAGGAATAAATACAGTGAAATTATTACATTGTTCTCTTCTGTAAATATTCAAAAGAAAATACTTCTTCCTTCTCCCGTAATGGATACAACATTTTAATTCCGATTATTGGTAATATTCATATACAGGGTACTGAAAATCCGATATCTGACACTAGGTACCTAATGTTATATTGAAAACATACCACTATTCATTGGTGCGGCGTAATTCTACGTCATACATGGCGGTTATTTAAATATTCAAATTTCATAATTTTTTTCTCGGCAATTAATAAAAATTTTCCCAAAAGAAATAATATGGATAGCAAGTTTTTATCTTTTCTTCAAAAAATATTATATAAAAAATCCGTCAATTCTATGTACATAGTTTGTACTATAGTGACTGTATATACATAGTGTGGCCAATAGGGGGATCGATTTTGATTGGTCGGCGCGAATTTGCCTAAATATGGCGGAAATTATGCCGACAAATTGACATTTTCAGATTTGTTACGCGAATTGAAGGTAATTATATTATATTTATATTTTAGATAGTGCAAATAATTAAATTACACGTGTATTTGTATATTTATAACTCAAAGTAATATATACATATTTTTTAACATCACATCTTTTTTAGGTTAACTGTCAAAATTACTAAAAATGTCTAATATTAAGGTATATATTTTAGATGCCTGGTTGCGTGGCGGTTGGTTGTGAAAACAGTTCTTCAAAAGGTTTTAAAATGAAATAAATATTTTGTTTCCATTTAATATGCTCTTTCATTAATTGTTTATCGAATATTGTTTAGTTATCACATCATATGAATTCAAATATCCCGCGCATTTTGCCTAAATATGGCGGCGGTTGGCCACACTATGTATATACAGTCACTATAGTTTGTACAAATCCCATAACAAAAGTTCCTTGGAAAAGTTTCTATAAATCCAGTAACGTATACTATTTCCTACAAATTCCATACTGAAAGTTCCTTTGAAAAGATTCTATAGATCCAATAAAATTATAGCACGAACATACACCATGTTCATTGAACTTGACACCTGTCAATTAGAATTATTTGAATAATAGCACAAAAGTGACCCCTGTGGTGTACTATCCACGCCAGCAATGAGTGCCCGTGAGGTGACGCCTGGTAAGCGCCCGCACGGTACAAATATGTCATCATCATTACCGATATCTGCGATAAAGCAGATTGGCACACCCAGAAATGGGTAATATGCCGTGATGATATATTTATTTATTTTATTTATTTAATATCTCTTTCCATGATTATAGCAGGCTGGTTTATGAAAGTTAATTCTATATCTATTGAATATGAAGGAAAATATATAATCAAACCGTATAGACAATAAGATTTGTTTTCTTATTGATAATCACATTAAATGGAAAAAATGACATTTAACTGGGTTTTTTCAAGAAAAACTGTTAAGAACTTCAAATAAGAGAATTTCCGGTTGACCATTTATAACTAAAATCTAATCAACTCTTCATAAGGATCTAAAGTAGATGAATACGAAAAAATTATAATTTTTAGAACTGTAGTTTTCGAGTTATCGTCGGAGAAATTTTTGTCTCATACACTCACACACACACAGAGAGAGAGAGAGATACTCAGGCACACACACGATCAATCAGACACATACACACACATCGTACACTAGGGACCTTAAAACGTGCTTATTCATTAAACTCGCCACCGAACTTTTTGACCAAGGACAATACCTTCTGACCTAAAGATGACAGGAAGGTACAAAATCGTATTTATGGATGGAGCACGCTCCACTCAATAACATAATATAAAATCGCGCTTCATAAAAGCGCTTTTATTATAAAAGTGCGCACGTAATACAGGCCCAAGATTTTTTCCTTTTTTAAAAAAGTTTATTTAATTTAAAAGTCACTGACCATTAACTGTAATTTAATTAATTTAAATTGACTCACAATTACCTACTCAAGAATAAAACAATTAATTGAACTTCTTTAATTACGTACAAGAACTATCAATCAACCCGTAATTCATCATCTATATTCCATATTCTTTCAATATATCATCCTTATAACCTGCAGCATCAATATCCTTCTGTCATCATAGCCGAAAACAATTAATTTCCGTCAGAGCAACTTAATCGGAGGCAATGGGGGAGTTCATGATTTTTTTATTTTTATATTATGTTATAGTATTTTTAAATTTAGAAATTCCCGATTTTTTTTTTCTTGAAAATTCGGCTTCAAACCCGAGATAAATAGCGGCGAATATTTTACTATGACCGTTCCCGCAATTGTGACGTCACCGACCTCACTTCCGGTGCCAGTGATATCATCGACGTACAGAGCACGCATTAATAAAGACAAGTATATGTCCGTATGTCTTAACTTACTTGTTCTGTTTCTGTATACGTGCTACTGTCATACGTTATCAGAGGTTATGTTCTTGTGTTTATATGTTGTTACATTATTATTCTTTCTTGCAGTATTGTTATTATACATACAGGCATGACATTTAATTCAAAGGTTATGTTTGTGTTTATGTTTGTTCAAATGTCATTTATTAAGACAACAGCGCCATCTGCACAAAAGGAAATAGCACCTTTGAATCCCGTGACGTCATTGGCGGACGATTTAAATGTATGTTACACTTTTACGTAATTAAAAAAAAAGTGTTACAATAAAATTACATTTTTTTATATTTAATAATACACTAATACGATTAGAAACAGTTATAAATAAATCTTATCTACAAATTTAATATAAGTGAACTCCCCCATTGTATCACGCACCGATTACACGGAGCGCACACGCACAGACATTTCTTTCATCTCAACACAGTGGCATTCTGCTCGCCTGATACTTCAGTTCTTCGTTGATTGCGAGGTTGTGCTGTGCTGTTTATATTTGTTATTAGTTCCCCGAGTTAGAGTTCTACTCGCAACACACGGATGTCAAGATGTTCAATCAAATTACTTTTTTTGTAGAAAAAATTGATTGAATTTTCAGTTTATTTACAATGAGATGAGAGGAAAAATATTGAAAAACTGTCTCAATTTGTGCTAATGCTAATTATTTCAAATAGTTTATATTTATTT
The DNA here is from genome assembly GCA_943142095.1 of Ophonus ardosiacus. Lineage (NCBI taxonomy): Eukaryota > Metazoa > Arthropoda > Insecta > Coleoptera > Carabidae > Ophonus > Ophonus ardosiacus. The sequence goes on along the minus strand of OW964823.1, from coordinate 7,242,448 downwards.
GATCAGAATTATTATAATTAATGACCAGTATTTTGAAAAATAAATGGTCAGTAATTTAATTATTATACGTGGAAAGGTATATAATAATATAATTATTTATTTATAGTCTAGTGATTAGACTCTAGTCATTAGGAAGATTTACCCTGCATAAGGTATTTTTGGATATATTTATATATGTAGGGGTCCTAATAGAAAACTTGGGAAAAAAGGCGGAAAAAAGCGGTTTTTTCTAAATATCTCTTCACCTATTTGCAATAGGGCAAATATTGTTATATTTGAATTTGTTGAGAATAAAATTTCCTACAACTTTCATCTAGTACATTTTTTTCTATAACCAACAGATGGCGAGCTACAGCGCTTCAAAGGCAAATTTTTGAAAAATTCCCTAATGCATTATTTAGATCATACTTTATTATATTTTTTTAAGAAAAATTTAAAAATTACTTATTATTATTCATTAATTATTATTATTTAACTATTATACATACTTATTAATTATTATGGGGTCCCGTGGCCGCGTGCCCGAGTGTTCGGTCGCGAACCTGGGGGAACCGGGTTCGATCCCGACAGACGCCAAATATTTCCAATTTTAAATGGCACAAAAGTGACCCCTGTAGTGCACTCTCCACACCAGCTATGAGTGCCAGTGAGGTGACGCCTGGTAAGCGCCCACACGGTAAAATATATCGTCATCATTACCGATGTCTACATGTGTTGTAGATACTGGCACACCCAGAAATGGGTAATATGCCGTGATGATATATTTATTTTATATTTTATTTATTAATTATTGTTTATTGTTTTATAGTCCAGGATATTTATGATTTTACCTGAAAGTAATTACAAGAAAAGCTTTTAAACGGAATCCTATCCAGAAAATGCGCTGAATAACATATCAAAAACTCGGAGCACGGGAACCTCCCGCCAATTGGAAAAAATGGCGGCATATTTAGGTTTTTGGCCATTTGTTCAAAACAATTATGAAAGATATTGAAATTACTTAAAAACAAACAAACAATATTACGTATTTAATACTTAGTCTAATAGGTTTCACTATTTATAACAGTTTACATTCGTCGTGGTATCGAAAGAAGTAAATTATTAATGGCTTTTTTATAATAATCGTTAACGTTTTCCTGCAATTTTTATTTTTTTATCCACCATTCTGATCTTGTTAAATATACGATAACGTGATTTAAAAATTTGAAGAACTATAGCTTTATTTACTATTTTCTTTTTAAAATGTCACTATTATTAATTTGAAGTGATTAGTTTTTGACAGTGACATTTACTGTCAGTTACATTCATTTGAAATATGAACTGTGTACCAAAGGAATTGTGTTTATCTTAGGCTTCGCGATTAATAAAAAAAATTATTTTTAAATTTATCTGTAAAATATATAGAAAAAGTATTAATGTATTCCTGTAGAAAATTCAATAATCTTTAATTTTCATAAGACATAAAATTCGAAAAAATGGCATTTAATGGTATTTTTTGAAGAAAAACCATTATGAGCTTCAAGTAAAGTACCATTTCCGTTTATCCGATTTACACCAAAATCTATTGGCTTCTATTCCTATTAGAGTAGGGTAAAAATACAAGGTTTCAGAATTTTCTGAATGATAGTATTTGACGCACACACACACACACACACACACACACACACACACACACACACACACACACACACACACACACACACACACACATACATACATACATACATACATACAGACATTATCGTGAAAATGTTAAAAATGGATTCTAGGGACCTTAAAACGTGGTCATTTACTAAAATCTCGATATGTGATTTTTAGTACGATCCATATACCTCCCTTACCAAGGGTAGCGGGAGGTAAAAAATGGTATAAAGAACTCATTTCATTATTGTCGATTATTTTATTCGAAAGGTTGGATCACAAAATAAAATGACATTTATGACATTCGTTTTTTAATATACTATTAATTAATTGTAATCGTTTAAGCGGTAAACTATTACATCATTTACAATTTTGTAACAGTAATAAGTAAATATTTAAGTCCAATACTTATTTAGAAAGGAAAGAGATAACTCTTGGTTTAGTTTGTGCAAATATAACTATCGTCTGACCTTTGAAAAGTATTATATACGAGTACATACTCAATAAACAGTAAACATACAATTTTCACTTTTCTACGAACTAATGAATAGATATTTCATAAATTTATCAATATTTCACAATATCTATAAACTCTTATAATTAAAATCAAAATTATTTTTATTATTATTTCATTGAAATTTAACTATATCTAATTTAAAAGTAAACAATTCATATATTCAAATCTTTATTTCTACAAATTCTGTTCATAAAAACAAATTTAACAATGTTAATAAAGTTAATGTTTATTTCCAGCCAATGATGTCAATAAATAAGTAATATATGACGCAATAATTAACACTGCTGCAAGTGTTATTTGAGTAAAAGGAATGTTGCCAAGCATTTCCTCTTTCTCTTGATTACCACAAAAAGTCAATTTAACTCGCAAGAAGCAAAAAGATGGCGCCACATAGTTCTCATACTTCCACGATCGTAGTTGTTATAACGAGAAGCAGAGAGGAATGACCTTAATGTCTTCAATGAAGAATTTAACACAGAAGAAACCAGAATATTTTGTACTAGTATTTTAAACGTAAAGTAGCTATGTTATTATAGACAAATATTTATAGTAGTTTAATTTAAATAACTGACATTAATAATGACATAATTTTCAGTCGATATCTTTCGTATAGATCAATGAATGTTTACATATCATCAGAGTTAATTAAGAAGTTGAATAACGCAAATAACAAAAGAGTAAAAACCTACTTTAAAATTTGCTGTTCGCAGAACAGTAATGCTAGTTTAAAACCATACTTTTACGTGCTTAGTCCGGAAATAAGCAGGAGATAAAAATAGCTATTTTTATTACAAGTGAGCAATGTATGTCTTTTTCTCACGTGTCCGGAAATTGGCCAACTGGACAAGTGAGAAAAAGACATGCTCACGTGTACTAAACGTGCATTTTTCCACAATGGGGGATTACGGCTCAATCGAATTAAAGGAAAATAGTAAAAAAATACGAATGTATATGCTGAGTAACGAATATTAATAAAAAAAAATGAAATGGTATAATTGAGATATTTCGGAAATAAAGGGTTTTTTGTTAAAACGCTTCGACACTAATATGAAAATATTTTGATTGGCGACCGAGAAACCGCCTATACATGTATTACAAATAGCGTGTTAGGAGGTGGGATTACTACCAATCGAAGTTAAGAAATTCAAATTCGAAAGGAGGGGCTAACATTCCTGTACTACAGTTTCCAAACAGTTTTTATTTTAACATAAATTTCTTGCATTAAACTTAATAATTTAAATACACCTGTAATTATAAAGTATGTATACTTATACAGTGTTATAATATTCATTTATTTTTATGTAAATATAACTTAAAATAGCTTATATTTATTTATTTATTTTTGTTATTTGGGAAACCAACAGATAAATCTATTTACAGGTTTCCTCGGTATACATATATTATTACAATTTGAAAAATTAATTTCAAGAATTGCGAATTTCAAGAACATTTAGGTCCATGATGAAAACAGTTTGATATAAAAACACATAAATGTGACGTCACATCAATCTTTTCAAAATTCGGGAGACCATAACTCACTTATTAATAGGAATTTTTTCACCGGATTTTCATCAATAGTCTTAGTTTTCCTAATATTTTTAGATGAAATTATAAAAAAAAAATGGTGTAATCCCCCATTTTGAAATATAATTCTTCTAAAAAATAAAACATTGTACTTTTTTACCTTGTAATATCTTTGGTGAAAAAATTTTTTAATGAATAAGCTCGTTTGATGGTCCCTAGAATACGAATTTACTATTTTTAAGATATCTGTATGTGTGTGTATGTGTGTCCGTGTGAGACAAATTTTTCTCCGACGATAACTTCAATACTACAAAATTATAATTCTTTCGTATTACTCTTCTTTACATACTTATGAAGAACCGGAAGTACCCTTATTTGAAGTTATTAACAGTTTTTATAGCATTTATACATTTTTATTTCAATACTTTTATTTCTAAAAATTCACACAGTTGTTCAAATACTCTAAAAATAAATACATTTACCTAATATTCTCTTTACAGTCAACCAAGTTTATATCTCTACTCATTTTTGAATTATTGCCCCAAAAGTCAATATACCCCATACTTAGATAAAAACTTCAAGATTCAAAATTTTGAAACCGCAGGTCGATATCTCTTTTCGTTCTCGAGATATTTAGATTCAAAATTTTACTCAAAACTGCCCATTTTTGGGTAATAACCCAAAAATGGGTCGAGATATGAATTTGGAGATATCACCATTCGATTCTACGGACAAAAATACATAAGTATAGCTATTTTCGTAATTTTTGTCCAATCGGTTCTTTTTTTTATGAATAAAAGCTTGAAAACCCGTGAAAATGCCCAAAATCAGAAAAAATCGTAAGGGGTACACCTTAGATTTTTGCGATTTTTGGCCATTTTCAGTTATTTTGCGTTAGAGATTGTATGCGGTGTTCAAAAATTATAAAAATTGGTGTACTTATTTAATTTTGCCCGTAGAATCGAATGGTGTTGTCGCCAAATTCATATCTCGACCCATTTTGGGGTTATTACCCAAAAATGGTCAGTTTTGGGCAAAACTTTGAATCTAAATATCTCGAGAACGAAACGAGATATCGACCTGTGGTTTCAAAATTTGTAATCAGCGCATCGAGAAGTATCTAGATACATAAAAATTAGATTTTTGAAAATTTTAAAGTTTTCATCTAAATGTGGGGTATATTGACTTTTGGGGCAATAATTCAAAAAAGGGGAGATATATAAACTTGGTAGTAATATTATTTGATTGTAAAGAGAATGTTACGTAAGTGTACTCATTTTTAGAGTATTTGAACAACTGTGTGAATTTTTAGTGCTTAAAAATGTTAATTTTAAGCAGTGAACGGATCGTGCGATTTTATTATACTTCAGTATATATATTTCATTTTAAACGTCTATGCTTCGCATTTTGTAAAAAGTTATTCTGTATATTAACCGCTTTTGTATATACATTTTTCTTGATAAAATACGAATAAATTTAAATAACAGCTGGCATTTTGCTTTGTGTATATGTTTATAAAAGTTGTTGATTACATTTTATGTGAAATAAAATGTTGATGACACATCCAAATTTCATTCCTTTCACATTACATTATCTTAATCATCATCACCATTATCATCATCGCTGGAACTAGCTCAATTTAAATAGATCATAGATAAACCTAGACAACACAATAGTTGATCACAAGCACTTGTGAATGTATTCTAGTATTCGCTAATGTTATCAGCATTTCTGAGTAGCGGTTCAATTTTTATTTGCGCGCGAGCGGGCAAGATCTGGCCTATCAGTTCTGCGATAGAAGTCGCGTTATGCAGTTGTTTCGCTAGTCAAGTGTTATTGTTGTGCGCGCTCACCTGTGTGATGTGTTTTTGTTAATTGACAGGTGTTAGTGGAAATTAGTGACTTGTAATAAGTGATTTAAATTAGTGCAAATTAATTTTAAAATGTGCAGCAGTTTTAATTTGAAAAAATAGTTAAATAAATTTTGTTTGTATTTAAAAATTACGGTTTTTTACACGATTATAAACTTTTTAACAAGCAATTTTGATGGTATTGTTATAATTGATTTGTGACCGTGTAAATTAGAAATATTGCGTGTAACAAACAAAACTAATTTCTGGGTGTGCCAATTTGCTTTTGTTTATAATGATGACCTGTACCGTTCAAGGAGTTTACCAGTTGTATGTTGTTACCTCACGGACACTGAAATCTGCTGTGGAGAGTTTGTCAATTTTGTGCTATTTGTATATTTAAAATAATTTGATAAATATGCAGTGTTTTCCTGTACGCAATCAGTGTTTTTTAAGCGAAGTATTGACTTCAGAGAAAACTGTTATTTACAAAGTATGATCAGGAATAAGGAGCTAATTTAACAATAGGTAATAGGTAATTTTGAACTGAAAATTCAATCAGTGGTTCTCAAACGGTAGAACAAAATTATATTTTTATCTCCCACTGCCCTTCGTAAGGGAGGTATAGGGATCGTGCTATAGAAATGGCGAGAGATCTTGTGCTGGCCACAACAGATTTTTTTTCTCTCTTAAAGTTGACCATATTTGTACTTAACATTTGTATGATATAATAATATAAATAAATAAATAAAATAAAATATATCATCACGGCATATTACCCATTTCTGAGTGTGCCAGTATCTACAACACATGTAGACATCGGTAATGATGACGATATATTTTACCGTGTGGGCGCTTACCAGGCGTCACCTCACGCGCATTCATAGCTGGTGTGGAGAGTGCACCACAGGGGTCACTTTTGTGCCATTTAAAATTGGAAATATTTGGCGTCAGTCGGGATCGAACCCGGTTCCCCCAGGTTCGCGACCAGACACTCAGGCAGGCGGCCACGGGACCCCACATATAATAATACCGTGAGTATTTTTTAACGTGAAACATTCGGTTTGTCGTATCCATGGGTACAACTTGACATTTGATTGACAGCAATGTATTTGCCTGTCCCATTTATAATGAAACATAGGGAACGAATTTGACATTTGTCAAGACGTCATTAGAGGTTAATTTTGTTTAAATAATTGTACCTGCTTTCTAAATTAAATTTAGTTATAGAAAAAATATTGTGTGCACCTTGTGCCCTAGTAATTTTCTGACTTGGCTAAATTTCTTACAATATTTAAATATCATACTTCTGCCAAATTCATTCCTTATGTTTTATTTTAAATGAGACAGGCAAATACATTGCTGTCAATCAAACGTTACATTGACAAGATATCATTAAGGTTAATTTTGTTTAAATAATTATACATGTTTTCTAAAAATTAAATTTAGTTGTAGAAAAAATACTGTGTGTACCTTATGCCCGAAATATGTTTAGTGCGCTCGAGTGGTTTTCTAACTAGGCTAAATTTCTTACAATATTTAAATATAATACTTCTGTTAAATTCGTTCCGTATGTTTCATATTAAATGGGACACGCTAATGCATTGCTGTCAATCAAATGTCGTAACCATGGATATGACACCCCCAATGTTTCACGTTAAAAAATACTCACGGTATAATATAATAAATTCTAATTTGATGTAACGGCAGTTGTAAAATGATGTTTCTAACACACACATATCATAGTTAATAAACTGTAACAGTTATCTATATAATAGGGATTAAATATGTATGTAGGTATGTTTTAGAATTTTCGTGTTTATATTTCACAATCTATTTCTTTACGTTGAGAATATTATTAACATTTAAATTAAATTATTTAAATAGGGCACTAAGGTTCAGCAAACATGCACAAATTTGAATATTTCAATGCGGTTCTCCACCATACTAATAAATCAGACCGTGGCAACATGGGTCATGTATTTTAAAACTAGACTTTAAAATTTTATATTAAGGTCAAGGTCTATCAAAGTTTTAAGAAGTTATTACTTTATAAAACCATTCAATCATATATGAGAGCATTCACACTTCCCCACTGTAGTGTAAAGTTAAAACTAAAGTTTGCAGACCTCTAACTTTACGTTTATGTTTAGGAATGCACCAATAGCAACATGCGTAGAATGAAATAAAGCTATATAGTTATCTCTCTTTACCGAAATGTCAGTAGTATAGACATAACCACAAAACACTCCACAAAGTGCAAATTTGATTGAAAATGAACCGGCTAAATAAAATTATTTGTGCTAGTTCCTTAATATTATATTTACACATAAGAAATGTAAATAAAAGAAAACGTAGATGGTGTTTTCGGCATATATTACATAGATTTTTCTCTAAATTGTGCATAGATGGCAGGACTTACTAAAACTATTTAAATATCCCATTAATGGTGCTATTCTGTAACGTTCTATAAGTTCTATAGGCTTTATAAACAACCGACGTTATAGTATGTAAGAAAATAGCTATTCTGTAACTAGGTTACAGTACTATAAGGACTATAGTCTTATAATTACAATAATCAAAATGTATATGACAATAAACATTAATTCAATAATATAATTAAATATATACTTACATATTATTAGATTTATACATGATTCCTTAACGTCTTGTCAAAAATATGGTTATAGAATATTTGACAGTTTGACATGAATAACAACCAAAACTACTCTATAGCCAGACTTGATACAGAGAGAGTTACAGAATAGGTAATTTTACTATCCTATAAGGTGTGATCTTATAGAGCTCTATTGCTTACAGAGCGTATAGAGTTACAGTGTTATAGAGCAAAGTTACAGAATAGCACCATAAGTGAACGCTATGATGGTATAGGCTAAACATAAAACTAAAACGTAAAACTAATTGCTTATGTGAAGGCACCTTTATACAGAAGTTTTATGTGTGTAAAACGGACTGGCGCCAAAGCGCCACCAAATCCAATCTTAATCAGCATACAATATAAATTAAGATATAACTTAATCTTAATTAAAAAGTAAGTAGGCGTACATATCGGTGTACATAAATGTTGTGAATTTAGTTTTTATAAAATTGTTGCGTATTAGATCCATTGATAAACTGATAACATCAGTCAATATTAGATAACAATATTAAGTTATTTACATACCTACTATATTTGAATATAAAATTGTTTCATATATTTCATTCAGGAAATACATATCGAAAATATTACGCTAAACAAAAAATGTTTGAAAATACTGTATGTTTTATTTTTCCGATTTATTGACATGCATTTAAAATTTGACTTATTGTAATTTTATATAAATGAATTAAAAGTGCATGTATTTATTTACATTACTAGTTAAAAAAATATATATTTTTAAACCCATGTACACAAAAAATTCACCGTGACATTATTTTGTAATAAATTAAATGTTGTACATTTCACAAAAAATGTAAACAAAATAAAAAGGTGTACATATGTGTTTACACTAAAAATTTATTTATTATAAATATTTTCTGTATTATTTAATTTACTACATGTAACTGACTGAAGTTTACATGGAAATAGTACACCAAAATGAGTAAAAAAAAAACGCTCAATCAACATGGGTCCGATCTTCAATATTTTCTGAGATTTAGGGTATTGAAAAATGAGTTTTTACGGGGTTTACCTCTGTTATCTCGAAAACTATAAGAGTTACGACTTCGATTAGAGACTTTTTGTTTACCTTTCAGAGGTCACCTTAGATGTGTTTTTGTCAAAAAAATCAAATAATTGTAAATTTAAATGTTGAGGTGACCTTGGCCAATATTTTATTTTCAAATAACTTCGTAACGAGAAAAATGTTTCATATAAAATTGTATTTTTTTTATAGTCTATTTACTGACATATACAAAATTTTGTTTCATCACTATCTTTGTCAATGTTTCTTTTAATTTTAATACAAAATGGCCTTTTTCTCGGAAACAGTTGAAGATCAGGCCTATGTTGATTACATTAAGTTTTTTTTTTTTATTTCACTCATTTTAGTCAGTGCGTATTATACACCCTCAAAATATTTTACCCTTTTTAACACCCTGATCCTTGTGTTGTTCCCATGACAGCTTTAAGAACCCGTAAGGTTACCTGATCAACGCTTTCAACATGATATGAAAATGAATTGAATTCAAATTTTCCCGATGAAAAAATTAAAAATTCCAGGAAAACGCTGGCAAGTTTTATAAAAAAAATCATCGATAATTTACTTCTTTCGATGCCACGACGAATGTAAACTGTTATAAATAGCAAAACCTATTAAATATATGTAATATTGTTTATTTTATCTTACTTGTTGCATGTACTGTACGCTTGGCCACTGATAATACATCAGAGTTTCATAATTGACAAAAAATAATAATTAGGTTATTTTTGATGAAAATGCACTTATTTGGCATCACTGTAAAAATTTGTAGGAGTACCTATATTATTATTCCACTTAAATAACCAACGATAATACTGCTTCCGGCAAAACCGGAAGAAAACATCAGGATCTTTTCATGTGGAAAAGTGGCCCCCCATTTTGTAATTTGAACTGTGGGTCAAAAATTAATAATAAAGAAAATAGCTATTTGTCCCTATTTATTTTTCATATTTTTGCATTACCGAAATTTGCGAAGAAACTCAAATTGGCACACCCAGAAATGTATATGTATATATACAGGGTGTATCAGGACTAGAGTAAAGAAAATTAATAGCATATTCCTGAGCTAATTTTGAGCAAAAAATGTCATATGAAGGTATGTCCGGAAACTTTTCGTTACAGAGATACAGGCCTTTAAAAGTGCACCTCATCTGACATATTTTTATTAATAACTCTGATACTAGTTGCACTAAAATTTTGAAACTTGATACGAGGATACTACTTATTGAGATGCATATTTAAACTTTCTTTTGTTTCTGTATCTTAACCAGAGGCGTCTCATATGGGGAAGTCATGAAGGTTTTTATCCTAATTTTTTTACCTATTAACATTTTTTCATTTTTAAATATAAAGTATTACAAACAATTTAAAAATACACAAAAATGTACTTTTGATAAAAATTGATAAAAGCGGTAGTTTTTGAGATATTTTAACTTTTCACGTATCCAAAATAGTTAACAATTAAAAATCAATCAATTTACCATAGAAAATAGAACAAATTAGAAAAACGACACAAAATCTATTTATAACTACATATTGTTTCATTATTTTATTTTCAATATTAGTATTTTTTTGCAAATTAAAAAAAGTGTAAAATGTTAAGTGTTGGTGAATATGTAGATATGGAGTTTATTTATAGATATTGTAAAAGTAATGGTTGTCGTAGTCCAGAGAATATCTACGTGGACATCAAAGAATGAATTTGTGTGAATTTCATTGTTTCTTAATTGTTAGCTAAATTTTTTGCATAATTGATTTTTTTCTAAAAATTAAAATACCTCAAAAACTATTGCGTTTATCAAATTTTGTCGAGAGTACTTTTTGTGTATTTTTGTATTGTATGTAATATTTTATAAGTAAAAATAAAAAAATATTGATAGACCAAAAAATAACGATAAAAAACCTTCATGACTTCCCCATATGAGACGCCACTGATTGAGATACAGAAACAAAAGAAAGTTTGAATATGCATCTCAATAAGTAGTATCCTCTTATCAAGTTTCAAAATTTTAGTGCAACTAGTATCAGAGTTATTAATAAAAATGTGCTTGATGAGGTGTACTTTTAAAGGCCTGTAACTCTGTAACAAGAAGTTGCCGGATATACCTTCATATGACATTTTTTACTCAAAATCATGTCAGGAATGTGCTATTAATTTTTTTTACCCTAGTCCTGATACACCCTATATATATATATATACCGAGAGTTTTTTTTATCAGTGAACATGGGCGTATGTCATTACCATAGTTACATTTAAAATGATTGACAGCAATGCATTATCGCGTTTTTTTTTAAACTGGACATAGGACGTGACATTTAGTATATCTGTCAATGTCATCAAAATGTATACAGTTAAAGAAAAGTTCAAATTGTAAATTGGAGTAATTATAACGAGTCTACAACAAGTTTCTGACTTATGTGCATTAACTTTTAATAAGCGACCCAGTCCAACAACTATAAGAAAAATTTACAACGACTACAGAACTAAAGGATACGTCAATAAACAGCACAAGAAGAAAATCAGACCAAGTACTGTAGTTAATAGTAAGAAACAAGAAATTATGCAATTAATTGAAAGTGACAACACCCTGTCAACAATTTTTTTTCTGAAATTAAGAATACTAGTATACAAGGTTTTAAGACAAGAACATTTTAATAGTTTTAAATATCAAAATCACCAAGTGTTATTACACAACGATATAGAACGAAGAAATATCTTTTGCGAAGATATGATGAACAAAATTAATAGTGGGGAAATATTACTGGATCGAATTTTATTTACAGATGAAGCGACATTTTATATTAATCGGGAAGTAAATTCACAAAATTGCAGGTATTGGAGTTGTCAAAATTTTCACTTATATCTGCACCAGGTATTCCCCCAACGCTGGATAGGACGTGGTGGAGAAGTGGAGTGGCCTGCAATGCCACCAGATCTTGCACCAAACAATTTTTTTTTTCTTTGGGGCCATTTAAAAAATTGTATTTACAATGGTGACAAAATAAATATTGATCAATTAAAAAATAGGGATAAAATATAATTTATATTAATTATTTCTTGCCTTAGGCTTATGTCAGAGTATAGAATTATACCATACAATTTGAACTTTTTCTTCAACTATATACATTCTGAAATATGACAATTTGATGACATTGACAGATATACTAAATGTCACATCCTATGTCCAGTTTAAAAAAAAAAACGCGATAATACATTGCTGTCAATCATTTTAAATGTAACTATGGTAATGACATACGCCCATGTTCACTGATAAAAAAAACTCTCGGTATGTATATTTGTTCGTCTTATTACAGTTTTCATATCTTGGATCCCAACTTAGTTGATAAAGTTTCCAAGCAAACAATTTATCTCAAAACAAACCTATTGTTAACTACATCAAAGTGTAGTGTACGTGTACATCATAGTGTTTTGTACGAGTATAGTCCTTAACAGTGCTTAGTGTATTGAACTTGTCTGTGCATGGAACATAGTACACAGTGTGCCTAGAAAACAAAAGACTGCGACCAAGGATGACCTGATTGTCATGTGGCCCACAAGGAGGGTGTACCATGTTACCCCACATCATAAGGTAGGGAACATTCTTTATTGAGGAAATAATAATTTCGTGCGTGAAAAAAGAGCTCGTTTATGATGAATTTAATTTATAAATTTACATTTATATTTTGATTTAAAATTTATAATTTTCTTTTTGGTTTATGTTACATTCTGAAATATTGGATCTGACCAATCAGTATCTATCACGTGACTTGTTAATATCTGGCCTATGAACACATTGATTTGTCAAGGGACAGGATCATAGTTTGTTTCTGAAAATGAAATAACAAGATCATGAACAATGGGGTATTCCACTCAATTTTTTTTTTTATTTTAAATAAAGCTTCATTCAGTTTTGAAGCAATTCATAGTATTAAAAAATCTTAATTGTTCCTAGTTTAACAGTATTTTATTTTCGTAACGTCACATTCCCCCTATACTTGTCTTTCTCACACACACTGCTCTGAGTACGCTACAAGAGAAAGATATCAATAGGCTATTCCACGACATTTTTTTTTTAAATTTTTTTCTTGAAATACATAAAAATATAAGACCACATGTGAAAGTCCGAGTTAAAAATTCCTTCAAATAAGCGAGATATTAAGGTCCGAATTTTAAATATGCTTTGTGACGTAGGTAATGTGGATATACCAGAAGTAAACAAACAGTGGTTCACTCGGTGGTTCATAAACCACGAAAAATTGTTAAACAAATTACAAAATAATGTATATTTAAATTGTAATATTATAATTCAGAATTAGAGATAAAATAAATTATTTCACTTAATTTATTTCACTTTTTTTCTCATTTTATAAAAATAAAGAAATTAGAACGTCACCCAAACACTCGTGCACATGTCCTGCATCATCAAAAGCAAACCCCCCCGTGCCTTCTAGACGGAATAATTCATAATAAAAGAAATATGGTTTTCCTTATCCTTTAACTATTGTTATTCTTATTTTCAATAAATTTTTACTATTTTTGATTACTGTGGAATAGCCTATTGTACGACGTCAATTTCCCCTTTTAGCAAATGTGAAATATCTCGTAAAGCAATTATTTAAAAAATGTTTTCATTGTTTTAACTATTATTTATTGAGCCATACTTTAAGTTAAATTGAAATTTTTCTTATTTTTTTGTCATGGTGGAGTACCCCATTCTTCAAATATACTCGTATGAGTAATTCCTTGCTATTCCTTGTTGCAGTGAAATTACACGAACGTTTTTATTTTTGTACAATTCATTTGCTTTGTCGTGCAAATTACGTTGTGAGTCTATCTTCAAAATGTCAACAACTCACAAACAGAAAAGACAGCTAGTTCTCTCTTGTGATTGGTCGAATTTGAAATTTACATTTGGAAATATAAAATATAGTTGATTCCAAATCTAAATTTCAAATGTCTAACTTTGTAAATCGTCGAAATAATATTTTTTTTCTCATTTATAAAGAATGAAATAACAAAATATCAGCACAATATTGAATAGAAAAGTAAAAATACGTGGCTGTAGAGTTTGTACTGCATTCGAAACTACTTAAATACAGATTAAATTCATAATAATTAAAAAGTCGTTTGGCTAATAAATGTCAGTATAAAATATTGTCACATATACTTATAAACTCCGATAATTCTTGACCTTTAGAATATACTCATGTTCCAATTAACCATTTAATAATTCCTTTGATATATTTCCATCAATTATTCAAATTTTAATTAACTTATACAGGTACGACAAAGAAAATATACTACGTACGCTAATAATAATTAAAATGCTATTCATAGAAAATGACAAATACGGAAAAATTCTATATTGAGACGAGACATTACTTGTTTACATAAAGAAGATATGGACAAATAGCTATTGTAAAATAATCATGCAAAGAAATAAAAACTCGAATCTATCAATATGTTGTACATTTTCTATTTTCTAAATGTACTACACATTATTATTGTCAGAATAAGAAACTATAGTAAAAATCTGATGTGGCCAGCACATGACCTCACGCCAATTCCATGTTTAAAAGTAAGCTTTAAGTAAAATATCATTTCCAGTTGATCGTTTGTAAACATTATATATATATATACACAGGGTGTAAATTTTAAAACGGGTCATAGGGCTATAACATAGAAAAACAGTTTTTTAGACGACAAAAGTTTCCATATTAATTTATTGAAAATATAATTGGTACGTATTATAAAGAAAAAAATTACGATTTTTTTGATACCAAACACCTTACATTTCTGTTTCATATAAAGCCAGAAATTAAATTTAAAAATTTTTACAATTAAGAAAAAATATCATTAGCCATGAAAGTGACAGTAACAAAACATTGTCATGATAGGGGACAATTAAAGATTAAAGTTATTAATTTATGAACCAATACAAAATAACACAAAATAATGTAAAAAATAGGATATTTATATCAGAAACAATTATTATTTATTGTAATAGGTATTTACAAACTAAAGATGATCTACATGTAATAAGAAATAAGTATAAGAAACAAGAAAAACTGCAAACTACAAGGGAACAAATTAAAATCATTTATGCTGGGTTTAGGCAGCATATAAATTATGAAATTAAATTAAGTTACTAAATTAAGAAACTAAACTAAAATAACGTCGTTTATGCAGTAAATTAAAATTTAGAATTTTATGTTTGACATTTTGTATAATCTAACTTTTATAGATGCAATTGCAATACATTATATTTATATAAGATAAAAAAATAAAGGTAAACAATTTGTTGATTAAGTCCAATTAGTATTTCGTCGCTCTTTTCTGCAGCAACTTTGTTGTCATCGTCGTACATTTTCATAGGTTAGGTGCGAAAATTTGTCATAAGTGCGCGAGTGGCGCAGCATTAATAATTTGTAATTTTTCTTCATTCAAATTGTTCATGATTTCTTCTTAATAAAACGAAAATAATAATAATTTAACAAATAAATTGTAAGAAACGTCTATTAATGAGCGTTTAAAGTCAACAATTGTTTTGTTTTGTTTCTGTCAGTTTCACGGCTATTAATATTTTTTCTTAATTGTGCAAATTTTTAAATTTATTTTCTGGCTTTATATGAAACAGAAATATAATATGTTTGGTATCAAAAATTCGTAATATGCACTAATTATTTTACCCGTTTTAAAATTTACACCCTGTATATATATATATATATATATATATATATATATATAAAGATTTACTATGGAAGAAAATTTATTCAGTCTTTTGTAAAACCGGGAGTTACTTTAATTACATAAATACCATTACTTTATGTTTGATGTTAACTGTGAATAAAAATGTGTGTGTGAAAAAAACGGAACAAATAGTTGTTCTTAATTCTTTGTCATAAAATGTCATACCTGCACGATTAAAATCATATAAAAGTCGTCTACAACAGATGGCATTCATGCTCCATTTAAACTACATACGATTAAGAAATAATCGCTACTAGAATACCTTGCGGTACATACAATTATTGTTATCGTTATATAACAGTAACCATGTAATTTCGTATCAGAATTCTTAAACCAACCTAGACCTATAAATGTTCAGATAATTCCCAATATGTGGAACAAGTTTACAGAGTATAAAGTACTGATAAACGTACTGAGGTATGAAGGCTGGTTTATGTAACTTTTCATAAGGAATAAGAAATAAAACATAAAATTAATGTGCGCTCATATATCGCATTGTTTACGCAGTTTTGAAGTAAAACATAAACATAAGATACATAAAAAAGACCAAATTTTATTTCTTATGTCTTATCCGTTGTGTTTTATGTCAAATGTCACTAGTTCCTGAATGAAATATGTTAGTGTGACATTATTTTCAACTTATATTTTTAATTATTGCTTATTCAGGGACCGGAAACCGAACCCGAACAGAAAACCGTTCCGAATCCACTATTTTTGTGAATCTGAACCAAAAAACAACTATTAATTTGCTCGACTTGACCCAGAACCGGAACTGTACCCACTATTTTGTTCAAAAAACCGGGTTCACTGAAACATCGTTTTTAATACATTTGTGCTTGTGTCACATAGTTGCGCGAAATTAAAATAAGATTAGTTTTACACTGAAATATTTGCCTTTAACAAAGCCTATATTTTAATGTTTTATTTCATTATATGAAGATGAGGAAGATTTATTAGAAAAACTATTGAAAGATAATAAAAAAAAAGTTTTTAGAAAATTATGATGTCCAAAGACTAATATACAATTTTTTTGGAAGGAACAAAAGTTGTTATACTCTATACTGATAGACGTTGCGCAAGTTATGTTAGCAATTCTAGCTTGACAAATTAGTGTAGAACGGGCATTTTCTGCACTGAAATTCTTTTTGCAAATTCAGGGAGCGGCTATATCTGAAAAAATGTTATCAGATATTTTGATAATCAGATTTAAATTTCTTTATAAAGTAAATTTATTGGTATGCGAGTATTTATCATGTAAAATTGTAAATACATAATTGATTTTGTTTTTTTTTTCATTTTTATTATTTATGGCCGGTTTTATAAACGACAGATAAATTTACTTCCAAAGTAAATAAAATTTGTTCCTTCAAATGACAGTTAATTTAATTTGTTAATTTAAATAAATTTACTATGGAACTAAATTTACTCTGTCCTTTATAAAACCGGGCATTTATTCAGTAACTATTATTCTATTGAGCAGATCGCTTTTTATTTACCCTACCTTTTTACATTTTTACCTCCCGCTACCCTTGGTAAGGGAGGTATAGGGATCGTGCTAAAAATCACATAGCGAGATTTTAGTAAATGACCACGTTATATGGGCCCTAGAATTCAATTTTAAAATTTTCACGATGATGTCTGTATGTGTGTATGTATGTATGTATGTATGTATGTATGTATGTGTGTGTGTGTGTGTGTGTGTGTGTGTGTATTTGTATGGATTTTGTCTTCGCTTTTTTATTTTTGCTTTGATCGAAAGAATAAGAGATATTCTCGCCGTATTTTTACCTCCAGCTACCCTTGGTAAGGAAGGTATAGGGATCGTGTTAAAATCACATATCGAGATTTTAGTAAATGACCACGTTTTAAGGTCCATAGAATCCAATTTTAACATTTTCACGATGATGTCTGTATGTGTGTATGTATGTGTGTATGTATGTGTGTATGTATGTGTGTGTGTATGTATGTATGTATGTATGTATGTATGTATGTATGTATGTGTATGTGTAGAGATTTTGTCTTCGCTCTAACTCAAATACTATCATTCAGAAAATTCTGAAACCTTGTATTTCTATCCTATTCTAATATGAAAAGAAGCCATTAGATTTTGGTGTAAATCGGATAACCGGAAATAGCACTTTACCTGAAGCTCATAATGGCTTTTCTTCAAAAAATACCATTAAATACCTTTTTTTCGCATATTATGTCTTATGAAAATTAAGGATTATTGAATTTATTCTATTAGTCCCGAAGCCTAAGATAAACACAATTCCTTAGTTACACAGTTCATATTTCAAATGAATGTACCTGACAGTAAATGTCACTGTCAAAAAACTAATCACTTCAAATTAATAATAGTGACATTTTAAAAAGAAAATAGTAAATAAAGCAATAGTTTTCTGCAATGCAACAGTTTACAGCGTTAGTAAATACGTAGGTATGTATTTAAATTAATAAAAATAATATAAATAAAAAGGTAATATGTATTTTTTATTTTTCGAACTCGAACCGGTACCGAACCACATAAAAATATTTTTCTAACCCCGAACCAAATCTGAACCCATATTTTTTTCTCATTTCTGAACCCGAACAAAAAACCGAACCTATTTTTCTGAGGTTTCCGATCCCTGCTCATAATGTTGTAGTTACAGAATGTATCCCTCGCTGGCAAAATTTGAAAGACCGGTGTGCATTTAAAGAGTATTCGTAATTATATTTTACCTGCCAAATAAATATGTATATCTTTTCATGGTTGAAACTTATACTTTATATAAACTGCATAAACTATGTATATCGCTATGTGTTATGTATTATAACTATCTTTTAATATTGCCTTAAGCCTTAAGACGTTTTCTTCCTTTATGTTTATTCATTATTAAGGGTATAGTCACAATCTCTTTAACAGTGTCTCAAATAATTGTATATGTAACCTTTAAATGAAAGCTTGAACCTTATAATTTGTAAGGTTAGCCGACATACAATCCTAACCCGGTTTAAAATTTTCTATATAAAAGCCAACATGAAATGGGGCTGAGTTAAAATTTGATTGTGATTGGACCGTCGCAACAAAGTTCATCTAAAACGAAGGCAAAATAATAGTTATTTATGTATTAAGAGCGTAAGGAGGCTTTTATGGCCTGCGGCGGGATTTTGAGCCCGAGGCGTAAGCCGAGGGATAAAAACACGTCAAAGGCCATAAAAGCAAGTTACGCTCGTGGTACATACAAAACTTTATGCACGGACGAAAATTTTCAAATTATGAGTGTTAGAAAAATTGTATCGAAAAGAATTTGTCCTCGTACATCTAGTATCTAGTGTTGCTATGAAAGCGGAGAACAACAGTTTATTGTTTGTTTATTAGTTATGTCATTTGAGTTTTATTTTGTGTATCTCCGTGCTTTCCATATAAATATCACAATATTAATTTTCATTTTTCATTAAAGAATATAAAATTTTTCGATTTGTAATAAAAACTTTTCATGTTGCCTGTTTAAATTGTTTATAATGTAGGTTATAATTTGGTTTGACGTTTCATTATAGCCCGCTGGGCTATAATGAGTCCCGCGGGCTATAAAACGACGTTTATGTCAAAGAAATTCGTGTATAATTGTCAAATTATGATACGTCCGTGCATAAAGGATTTAATGTTTACAAGAGGAAATTTTTGCAGAAAAATACCTTTGTTTTCGCAAACAGGGACAGGAAAATAAAAATAGGAATATATTAGCTTTGTTCACAGAACGGTTTCAAACCGTCAGCAACCGTCCGAGACATGCGCAGTTACATAAAAGCGTTCACAGAGTCACAAATTTCAAACTCTGACTACTAGTTGGTTGTTCACAGAAGTTTTCTGACTGGTTGGGGATTAGTTGGCAACGGTTGGAATAATTTCCAACTGAGTTGAAAATTATTCCAACCGTTGCCGTTTTTCCAATGTTTTAACCTAACATTTCCACATGTTCGAGTTGTTTACATTTACAAAAATTAGGTTATTCGTGAACTTGCTGGAATTTCTTTGGCGTTTAATATAATAATTTTAATAAATATTTTAAGGTGAGTATATTGCAAAGTAATAAGATATCTGTAATATTAAAGTTTACTTAATAATAGATGACGGATTCTGATAGCACCATGTCCAGTGGAAATTTTGATTTCTTGAATGATTCATCAAGTGAAGATGAAGATTTTCAAATAATAGCCACTAGAAAAAAACCCAAGAATGAGAATTATATTGAAGTGACAATACCTCAGTATTCGGAAGAGGATTTTTTTGAACACTTTCGTGTCAGCAAGCAAATTGCAAACGATATTGCAGTTCGATTTGCAGCTTCGCGGTATTTTCATCATCAAGCTGGAGAATACGGAAAAGTAGATGCTTATAAATGCACAATAGTTTTCCTATGGTTTGCTGGTCATGAAGCAGCTTCTTATAGGGATGTTTCCGATAGATTTTGTATTTCTATAGGGACTCTATACAAAATCATCCATAAAATGATATATTTCTTAAGTAATCTCTCACCTCAAATTATAAAATGGCCTAGTGCAGAGGAAAAAGTAGAAATTGAAGAATATTTCCGGGAGAATAGTTTTCCAAGTGTCATTGGTGTAATCGATGGCACTCATATAAAAATTGATAAACCGGCTGAAGATCCGGATTCATATTTAAATCGTAAACATTTTTATTCTATTCAGGTAAATTATAAAAATTCTGTATTTACTTTATAATAATAATAATAATAAAAAAACATAATATTTTCAGGCTCAAATTGTTTGTGACCACAAACGAAAAATATTAGATATCTTCGTCGGTTTTCCTGGATCTGTACACGATAGTAGAGTGTTCCGTGCTTCTCCACTGGCAAATACATTACATGAAAAATGTAGAAATTTTTACGTATTGGGTGACAGTGGATACCCTTGTTTAAGAAATTTATTGACACCATATAGAGATAGAGGATACTTGACAAATATGCAAAGAAATTTTAATTACAAATTAGCTAAAAATAGGTACATTATAGAACACACAATAGGTATTTTGAAACAGAAGTTTAGACAACTGTATCACTTAAAATTACGAAAAATAGAAGATATTGTGCATTTCATCCGTGCAAGTTGCGTTCTACACAACATAGCAGTCAATGATTATTTTCAAATAAATGAAAACCTTAATGAAGCTCATCTACATCACAATGTACAACAAATTGATATAGAAGATGACGAGAATTTAGATGATAGGGATGGTATTCAAATAAGAGATCATGTAGCTCGTAATATGCTTAGGTAAATAATTTGTTTGTATTGTAGCAAAATCAATTTAAAATTCCATATTGTTTTATACCTGCATACATGTAGTATTCTCATTTCTTTATCTTTTCCTACTGTTCTATAATGTAATAAATTATTAATTTATAAATAATATCCGTATGTCCATGGAAAATAAATTGTTTAATTTAACACAAAAAAATCGTACATTATAGAGATACTATTTTTAAACATTATAATAACAACTAAGCTTTAAAAATAAATCGTTTTAATAAATCATTTTGCTCTTCTAAGAGTTTGTTTCTCTTTTCTAAAAGTAATAGTTTTTGTTTATTGTCTTCTAATTTTATCTGTTGCAATTCAACATATTTTTCTAATTTTTGTTTATCTAATTTTAATTTTTCTTTGTAATACTCTACTTTTTCATTTCTTATATCTTCTAAAATATCTCTTCTTAATTTTTTCTTTGGTCGACTTTTTGGTACGCTAGTCACCAACGCAGCAGTTTCAACAGCTTCACAAGCTTGTTGTGCTACTACTACTTCTGATATAGAAGGAATTTCTGTTTCTAAAACTGTCTCTATGTTTTCACAAGGAATTGCAATTGTTTCTGTACTCAATAACACCTGCGGGCATATATTTTTCTTTTTTCCTAATACTTCTGACATTTCTGCACTAAATTCAAAATCTTTTCTATCGCGACCAGTTTTATTATTATGGTCGACAATTTTTTTAAAATTCCTTTCTAATACCCTCCATCTATTCTCACAGTGGCCTGCGGATACTTCTACATTCTTTTTTCTAAATTCTTCTGCTATAACTTCCCACATTCGTTTCATGTTTCGTATTCTTAGAGTCCCCACATCTTTTCTATAAATTTTATATAAATATATAAGTAATTTTGTGTTATTTTGTGACCACGAAACATTTTCGCTTCTAATATCTGAAAAAATAAATAAATAAATAAATTGATCTGTTACTTATTTGAAACAATTTTTAAATTTACTTACTTTCCATTTTGTTCATTTTATACGCTCGCTACAGGTTATGATGATAGTAGTTGATTTTATAGATATCTACTGTTTTATAGCAGAGCCATCTATTACACTTTTTTGAAAGTACGTTACATTTGTGTTCACAGAAGAATTCAAGCCGTTTGATTTGCAACTAGTTTGAAACCGTGCATGCGCATTCGATCTCAAACTCCAACCGTTTGCAAATCGTTCTGTGAACAAAGCTATAATGTATAATACAAAACAAACTGTATTGAAAGCAGAAAAAGATTGTCTAGATATAAATAAATGGCAATGAAACGGATCATTTCGAAATAGAATTTAATTTGCATGACAATGTGTGGGCGTATGGTCATCAGTGATAACAAAATTTCACCTGTGAATCATGGGGGAGTGTCATTGCATAAATACGTATGCATTTAGGACAAGGACACACAAAAATACCTGCTAAATATATATTAAATTGTATTACCAAAATTTTCTATTTTACTGCGACGATTTTTAAATAAATAAATAAAATAAATATATCATCACGGCAAATTACCCATTTCTGGGTGTGCCAGTATCTACAACACATGTAGACATCGGTAATGATGACGATATATTTTACCGTGTGGGCGCTTACCAGGCGTCACCTCACGGACACTCATAGCTGGAGTGCACCACAGGGGTCACTTTTGTGCAATTTAAAATTGGAAGTATTTGTCGCCTGTCGGGATCGAACCCGGTTCTTCCAGGTTCGCGACCAGACACTCAGGCACGCGGCCACGCATACATAATTTAATACACTATATATTTTACTGTAATAATAGTTATTTATGCAACAAGTGTAAAAAGTATAATCTTATTTCACGAATAGGAAAGTTTGACCGAACGAGCCGTAGGCGAATTCGTCAAATCCTATGAGAGAAATAAGACACTTTTTACTCGAGTTACATACAATTTTTTTTTACTTCTGCAATAAAAGTATGAAAAAAAGTGCCGTAACGTTTCATTATTTCACTCTGTAGCGTTAAAAAAGTAACTTTTTTTCACACTTTTATTGTGTTAAAGAAAGACATACTTTATAAATCCATTTAATGAAAAAAACATTAACATAGTTGTTAGAAAAAGAGACACTTCTAGTGTAATTTTGTAATAAAAATTACTGATCTACGAGTATTGAACACTTTGTTTACCAAACAACTTTTTCACAAATCTTATAAAATATATCATTTACATAAGAATTTTTTTATGCTCAAAAATACTCAAAAAATAAGACAAGAAATCATTATGGTAGGAACAAAAATCACTTTTATGTAAGTATACGAGTAGTAACAATAGTAATAATAATAATAACATCTCAATAGCATTATTATGTTTTTATGAATAACCTTGAATTCTTAGAGTAAAATAACATTATTATTTATTAAGATGTGAAGTATGTTGTTATTAAATCATTTTAATCTTTTTTAACTCTATTCATTTTTATTAAAATATTAAAGAAATTGTGTATTTGATTGAACTATAAGATTTGTCGGGCCGGAAATCTCGAAATTTCGAGCCGGGCCAAAAAAAAAATTGTAACACATGTGTTAACTGACGATTAATGATTTCAGATCTCAACACTTGATAGTTCAATAACTAATTTCCACTAGTTAAATGTCATTTTTCAATCGCTAAAAAAATATTGCCATTTTTTAAGTCAAATTGTAATAAAAATATAACTGTTGTGGTGTCTGTTGAAATAGGCTAAATAAATTAGTAATAAAACTGGCAAAAATACTAAAATTAATGTTCAAATCTTGTTAATCATTAATTAATGGGGTCATGTCAAAAAAAAAATGTTGCTAATATTTTAATAAAAATAGAATCTATAGCACTTATTATCCATATTGCAACATAAAACATCCCAAAATATAATACTTTTCATTCATAATTTACTTAAAAGATATTCGCGCTACGATTTTCTGTGTCGTCATGTATCGGCTACTCACACAACGACACTAGTCACACGTACATGAAGGTCACAATGTCACAAACTTCAAACGCGAAGTTAAACGTAAGATCAGTGTAAACTAACAAAATATTTGTTAAAGTATATTTATAATGATAATAATGATAAAACATGGTGAAAAAAACCCAAAAAACTATTTATAAACAATCTTAATTTACACTTTGTCCGCCAGGGTGAACTGGAATCGTTCAGATACATGACGTATGCGCTCACGTGACCTAATTGAGATTTGAAATTGACCCCTATTCTAAAAAAATTATATCTACAAAACAATGCACACAAATGACGTGAAAATATTATTTACATATACTGTGACCGGTAGACTTCCAGAAAAAAAATAAAACAGAAAATGTGGCATGACCCCATTGTTACTTATATTAGTTCAGTTTATAATTTAAATTTTGTTCTTTTGCGTTGTAGTAAGCGTTTCATTTCAAATTACTGTCAATAAAATTTCCATAATAATTCCTTTCTTTTAAAAATCAATTCAAAAACTCATTCATTTTCTTTTCCGTTTATTTTTATGGCCGTTCGCGATTGTTTTGCTGTTTCCCATTCGTTTCCCTCTTCGTTTTGTGTGTAATTATTTCACAAGATACCCACACACAGTTCGATTGATTTCACGCTTCACTGGCCAATTATGAACACAAACAGATGAGATTTCAAAAGGAATTGCGGTTGGCTTTGGGATTGTCGATTGTCGACTGTCTCAGGGCGACCGTAAAGTAACTTCATGAGCCATGTGATTCTATAACTAAATACCTTGAGCGTGTAATTTCTATCCTACCAATCGAAAGGACCTAGGATAACGATTATGTATTGGAGCAGGTTATTGGATGATTTTTATTAAAGGGGAAAATATGTAATGAGAAATAAGCAAATAGAATTGTTCAACTTAAATACATAAAAATTAGTTTAAGAGAATGCGTCATTTCTGGCTTCACTAATCCTTCATTAAGGAACAGTCCGTCCGAAAATATGATTTATAAAAATTAATATTTTTTAAATATATATACTTTGTTTCAAACGGGGCGAAATTTCAAGTTAAGATTTAATGAACATTTAAGACAATTTAAATACGAAAAAATAGAAAATTCAAATTTGGCAAAACATTTATTTAATAATGAACATTTTTGTACAATTCAAAATTTAAAAATACTCCATATTGAAAACAAAAGTAAAAAACTAAATTGTTTAGAAGCTTTCGAAATAAAAAATTCTTTACACAAAAAAGAAAATCTAATGAATGAAATTTTGGATTTGAACAATTCACCCCTATTAGATCCATTAATAATTTTATATTAATAAATTTTCAATTTTATTATCTTTATTAATATGTTATTTGTTTCACTCTTTTGTTATTTGTTTATATTTATATTTATTTATATTTTTATCATTTATTTTTCTACCTGATGATGAGGTAATACCTCGAAATGTACATTGTACAATATTATTAAATAAAATATAATTTTTGAAACAAAGTATATA
This sequence comes from Ophonus ardosiacus, assembly GCA_943142095.1. Classification (NCBI taxonomy): domain Eukaryota; kingdom Metazoa; phylum Arthropoda; class Insecta; order Coleoptera; family Carabidae; genus Ophonus; species Ophonus ardosiacus. The sequence continues at coordinate 7,216,705 of OW964823.1, read as the reverse complement.
TATATTTAAAAAATAACATAATGTTTCAAATGTATCCAACATATAAAAGTATAAAAATTAATATATTCAAATTATTTCTCTCATATACGAGTCATTCTCAGTAGTAATATAATAAGAGAGTGAGAATAAATTGAAAATAATTTAACAGATTTTTCGAAAACTTGTTTACATAGTTTGCAGGATTAGTAAATACAGGGAATTTATTTTAACATGCAACATATGGTCAATCACTTCCATGGTTACTCACTTTTGTCAAAAATTGACAGCAATGTAATATTTGTCCATTTTAAAATGCAACATACAAAATTTGTAGTTTTGTATTATCAAAACTAATTTCCAATAAATTAGCCTACATACGATTAACAAAAAAATCAAAATATGAATGTTGCACATCTTAACAAACTTTAGCTTACAAAAAATCATCTTTCACGTAATAAATGTTAAAAATACTCCCATTCACACTAAGGCAATATTCTAGTCGGTCGTAATAACAATTGTCACCATTTGTGACGTGTTCTGGATGTATCTCCTGTGCTGCAATACTATTTATAATGTTTCATTTTAAAATGGACAAATATTACATTGCTGTCATTTTTTGACAATAGTGAGTAACCATGGAAGTAATGAACCATAATGTCGCATTTTAAAATAAATTCTCTGTATGTAAGTACCTACGTATTAAATTAATAAAAATTAAATAGCTGGAGGTATTGTGTTGATCACATCATATTTTACCTCTCTCTAAAGAGAGATATTGGATTCATGCTAAAATTCGCATATCCAGATTTTAGTGAATAAGCATGATTTAAGGTCCCTAGAATTCGATTATAACATTTTTAAAATGATGTCTGTGGGTGTGTTTGTGTGGATGTGTGTATGTGTGTGTGTGTATGTCTGGATGTTGGAGGGACGATTCCTCAAAAACTACAAGACTTAAGACCTGTTTAACTATATGAGTTCTTCAGTCTGACATTCCTGGGAAGAGCTGAAAAGATTTTGGTAACAATTGGACAACCGGAAGTAGTAGTTTCTTAAAAAAATTCTTCTAAATATAATTTTTTGGAAATTTCTGTTATTACAAATATTGAAGAACATAAAATTCTCCATCTAATACACTTAAATTTATTATTATATCTTGTATAGATTTAGAGATAAATACACTATAATATATAGAATAATCTAATCGCAGAGGCTACGGCACTAAGGAAACCACTTGACAAATTCAAATGTTTATAACATAGTTTGTAAATGACAGATATCAGTGTCAAAAATCAACAGTTCTAGTGACATTCTGATAGCTTTTTCTAAGTTCCTTTAACTTTCTTATTGTTTTATTAATTTAACATTTGTTCGATCCCGACAGACGCCAAATATTTCCAATTTTAAATGGCACAAAAGTGACCCTGTGGTGCATTCTCCACACCAGCTATGAGTGCCCGTGAGGTGACGCCTGGTAAGCGCCCACACGGTAAAATATATCGTCATCATTACCGATGTCTACATGTGATGTAGATACTGGCACACCCAGAAATGGGTAATATGTCGTGATGATATATTTATTTATTTTTATTTGAAATTAAAGCTAAAATGTCCAACAGAAATACCTCCAATCTGGTTAATGAATTGGAAGATTCTCTGACATTTAGGAACTTCTTCATACAATGAAAAATAGATATAATTAGAATTATGTGTGTGCAGAAGACATGTTAAATACAATAAAAAACAATATTTCGGTAAAGTTCTGTAAGTTTTTGTTATAAAACAACGATTCGATAGCGAAGTGCAATACAATACTTTTATAGCCTAATATGGAAATAGCGAGAGGTTTTGTGCTGGCCACAACAGATTTTTATTTTTAAATATCTTATTAGTACAGTTTCATCAAGTGTCGCAATCATATTGCTCTTTATTGTATTTTTATTATGAACTACTTTTATTTTGTAGTCTGACAAATGTAGAGTGATAAAATCCTGTTCAAGATTTCTAGGTGCCATAAAACACCCATAAACTTTAATCCCTGTATTCATAAACATCAATAAAATTTAAAATTCTATCCAGAATGTAGTAACAACTTGTAGTTCACTTTAATAAAAACAAACTCCCAACAAATAAGTTCTTCCAATTTCATTTATTTTGTCAACGTGACAAAACACTATCTCACCGCCACCTTAATCAATAACTTCCCCTGTATTTGGCGAGCTGGAATATTTGGAGAGCGTACCACTGCGAGATTGCACGTGTCAAAATGCACGTAACACCATGTATTACATTGCTGGCCAAAGGAATAGATCGTATTGGATTCTGATAATATGCGAGGTACGTGAGGTAATATTCTTTGTGTCGTAGCTCCACACAGACACAGAAGCTCTTATGAGAAAATAGAAATGAATGGGGGGATTTTGTTTACACCCAGTAGTTTTATTTTCCAAGATGATATTGACAATGTACATATGTGGAAAGTTTCTTATTAGATTTGCGGATTTGTGGAATGTAATACCAATAAATAAACTAAAATAAAAAACTTATTTGTTCAAATACATGTACTCGTAGTACCAGCCAATAATACAGGGCTGGAACATAAAGGAGTTTATTAATAAAAAAATTCGCGCTATAATTGTATTATGACAACACGAGTACATAGCATAACAAGCTAATAACTTTATTATGAACTCTTCTAAATTATAGTTTCAATATCAATGTCTCAATTTTGTTATCTTTGTAAGACAAAATTCTGTTTAGAAATTTTTACCATTTTTCCTACATCTCTCTCTGTTTATTCTGGAAGTCAGCCGCTTAGACAAATTGGTTCTTACCACGATCACAGTTTTAACTAAAACACTGTTTTAAGAAATGTCAAATTCAATGAGCTACTTGCGTACCTTTTTTTTATTTATTTTTTTTGAAGAGAAGGTAAAAACTTGCTATCCATATTTTTTCTTTTGACAAAATTTTTATTAATTAGCCAGAAAAAAATAATGAAATTTGATTATTTGAATTCCCGCCATGTATGACGTAGAATTACGCCGCACCAATGAATAGTCGTAAAGTCACAGCGTGGTGCCGTCCCATAGTAATGGTATGTTTGTGCGACTAATGTAGATCACCTATTTGACGTTTCAATAATAGTTTGGAGGTTAGTATTTTAGTTTATCTTTTTGGTATCGATATTTTAAATTACAAGTAACTACCTATATGTTTATTTATTAAGTAATTAATGTATTTGAGAGACCAGAGAGAGAGAAAAATGAACTAATGTCAAATTCAAATTAAACCTTTCTCGCACGCCATGCCATCTATTGATAACATTCGTAAACATGCTTCCCCTCCGCCAGTTCAATATAAAGACGTCACAGAAAATTTTCTTTCTTAATTTAGTATAAAAACAAATAATTATTTTAAAATAAAATTTATATTTTTATATGTTTTCAATATAACATTACGTATATAGTGACAGAAATCGGATTTTCAGTACCACGCAAGTAGCCCATTAGCAAAAAAATTGCGTATACCTATTTTTTGGGGTATTGAATCGGTTTTGATTGTCAGTGTAATTACTGTCAATTAAAATGTCAAAATTAATAGAAACGTGAAGTTTTAATATATATAAGTTATAAGAGGAGTTATTAATTTGTTTGGTATTTATATGGGGTCCCGTGGCCTCGTGCCTGAGTGTCTGGTCGCGAACCTGGGGATACCGGGTTCGATCCCGACCGACGCCAAATATTTCGAATTTTAAATGGCACAAAGTGACCCCTGTGGTGCACTCTCCACGCCAGTGAGGTGACGCCTGGTAAGTGCCCGCACGGTACAAATATGTCATCATCATTACCGATATCTGCGATAAAGCAGATTGGCATACCCAGAAATGGGTAATATGCCGTGATGATATATTTATTTATTTTATTTGGTATATATTTGTAATTTATTACCAAAATAATCACAAAGAAAAACTTGCTACGCATTAGGAAAAACATCAGTGACATGATAGTGACATCTGTCGATTGTTTGTTTGCTTTAAAATCATATTTTGATAAATTTGATACTATTTATTATCATTAAATAATGAAATTTGGCATTTCTTAAAACAGTGTTTTAGTTAAAACCGTGATCGTGTTACGAGCCTTAGTATATTGATAATTAAATCTGTAAGTTATTGCCAGCCTACGTGTAGAGTTGATATTTAGTCTAGTTTAGAGATTCATATTGGAATAGAGTCTGTATTGGTCTCTCATGTCCAAGCGGCCTATAGAGTTACAGTTTTGGCTCGCGTTCTGCTCATGTTAAAGCCTACGAAATTATCTTTCAAACAGCATAAATTTAATCTTTCTAATCTGAGGTATATTTTCTATAAAGAAATTAGTTAATTCAAAACTGCAAACTGGTAGATTTCTATGCAGTGTATTTAAATAAAAAAGCTTCGATTTTTGGAAGACAGCTATCAAAGCTCAAATTAATATGTAGTGACTTCTAAACTACAAAGCTGTCAAACTATTTACTGGTGGAGTTAAAAACGGTCAAACTAATGTCAACTGACTTAATTTTTTTTGACAAATTATAAATCATAATTCGAAAATGTTCTCTGGTTACTTCCAGATTTTCACTCAAAACAACCTAACCTAACCTAACTCAAATTTTTGCAACTTAATTTCAAAAGACAAATATATCATCACCATTACCGATATCTGTGATTGGCACACCCAGAAATGAATAATATGCCATGATGATATATATAGTAGGTATTAGATAAATAACCATTTATAATGATAGTACAAATTTTGTTTTCCACGGCCTTCTTAATTTACTTATTCCCAATAATTCTAGTGTGACCCTTGTATGAAGCAATTTGTGTTTAATTTTATTATTTTGTCAGAACAATGTGATAATTAAAATTTTAATATAATAACATAATTTAGCAGGTAAAATTTGTCGACATTCTTCTCCAGAATGCGGGACATAAAATGTTTAATATTCTCGTGAATCATCCATTTTAATTTGCATATTTTTAAGGTAGACATTACAGATACTCCACTGGAAGATTATACTGTTTAGAACTTTTTACACACAGGGAAACAAGTTTAAAAACCCGGATTTAAAAATAAAACAGTTAGGATATTAGCAATTAAAATGCAGGGAGATAGTCTGTTTTATTTGCAATAATTAACATAAATTACCTGCAAAATAAGCATCCGTGATTTTTATACCTTTTCTAGAAGTTGGCGGATGACTTGAGATGAGGTATCCATCCTGTCACGAAGTTAACATTTTAAATAAAAACTACTTAAACGCAATGCCATTTACAGAATACTTTAAATTCTTAGAAGGAAGTACGTACATAAATAAAACACAAATATAATAACTATATTTATTCTTTTCAAAAAGCATTTTTATTACCACGAGTTATATTTCTTTACATGGGATATTACTTATACCACGTGTAAAACGAATACCGGGCCCTATACTAAAATATAAAGCGAAAATTAAAATAAATTGTTCCTGTATTAGAACTGTTAACATTTTAAAAAATGCAACTCTGGACAAACATACCTGCGATATTATTTAATTAATTATTTTTAAAAAATGTTATTGAAATCTATTAGTATGTGACTTTGATTTTAAAGGAAAAACGAGAAATGCTACTGCATTTTCGTTTTCCCTTGAAATCAAAGTCCAATATTAATAGATTTAAATAATCATTTTTAAATTTTTAAATAAAGAAATTAAAAATTCTCGTTCCTTTATCATATTTTTACCTTCCGTCACCTTTACGTAGGGAAGGTATTGTCTTTGGTCAAAAAATTCGGTGGTGAGTTTTTAATGAATAAGCACGTTTTAAGATCCCTAGAATACGATTTTACTAATTTTACATTGATGTCTGTATATGTGTGTGTGTGTGTCTGTGTCCGTGTGTGTGTCTGTGTCCGTGTGTGTGTGTGTGTGTGTGTGTGTGTGTGTGTGTGTGTGTGTGTGTGTGTGTGTGTGTGTGTGTGTGTGTGTGTGTGTGACAAATTTTTCTCCGACGATAACTCCAAAACTACAATTCTAAAAATTATGATTCTTTACAACCATATGAGGAGCTGATTTTGGTTATAATTGGTCAACCGGAAGTACCCTTATTTGAAGTTCTTAACAGTTTTTCTGGAAAAAAACGCAGTTAAATATCAATTTTCGACATTTTATGATCATTAATATGAAAGAAAATCTTATTCCCTATACGATTTGATTATACATTTTCCTTCATATTCAATAGATATAGAGTTATAGAGAGATTAAGAGAGGTTAACTTTCAAAAATCAGTCAGCTTTGCAAAAATTATGGAAACAGCAGATATATTCAAAAAATTCTAATTGACAGATATCAGTGTCAAGTGCAAAACCAAAGTGGAAAGCATAGGATCAGAAAGTAACATAAGTGACAGAATGTCCCTCGTAAGTGACTTGCAGTTTCAATGCCGGGAGTACGAGGAAAGCCAAAGAGAAGATGGAAGGACTGTGTAGCAGAATATTTGAGAGTGGAAGAACTGTGTGAAAAAGATGCGTTGGAGAGGAATGAGGAAGTGTGAAGTGCAATTTACAGAATGTTCATTCGTGTTATAATTATAATGTATTTATAGAATCTTTTTAAAGGAACTTGCAATATGGAATTTGTAAAAAATAGTGTGTTCATGTTACAATTTTACAGGATATATAGAATCTTTTCCAAGGAACTTTTGGTATCGGATTTGTACAAAATACATCGAATTGACGGAAGGTTTTGTGCTGGCCACAACAGATTTTTTTATAATTGTAAACAAAATATTTAATGTTTATACATATGTTGGCATTGCTGTCTTGTGCGCACATCATATTTTTTGCTAATTAAAATTTATTTCACTTTAGGGCCTACATTTTAGTAGAGAAATAAGTGTATACAGGGAATTTATTTTAACATGCGACATATGGTCAATCACTTCCATGGTTACTCACTATTGTCAAAAAATGATAGCAATGTAATATTTGTCCATTTTAAATGCAACATACAAAATTTGTAGTTTTGTATTATCAAAACAAATTTTCAATAAATTAGCCTACATACGATTAACAAAAAAAGAATCAAAATATGAATGTTGCACATCTTAACAAACTTTAGCTTACAAAAATTCATCTTTCATGTAATAAATGTTAAAAAATACCCCCATTCACACTAAAGCAATATTCTAGTCGGTCATAGTAAGAATTGACACCATTTGTGATGTTTTCTGGAGATATCTCCTGTTCTGTAATACTATTTATAATGTTGCATTTTAAAGTGGACAAATATTACATTGCTGTCATTTTTTGACAATAGTGAGTAACCATGGAAGTGATGAACCATAATGTTGCATTTTAAAATAAATTCTCTGTATATGCTTAAACTCCATTCAATCTTAACTTAGTTGACTTAGTCACTAGGGAAGTATATTTTCTTCTTTGCTGATAATTCCTTCATTATTGTGAACCTCTCTGTGAATAATTTCCTGAATCTTCAACCTTATAAACGACTTTTTAGCTCTGGGCAAATGCTCCAAATCAGGCAACAGCGATTTGAAGAACTGCATATCATCATTATCATCTTCCCACTTTCTCTTATGTGTTTCTATATCTTTTATCTCTCTCTTCACGTCAGATGGAAGAGGGGATACTCTCGAATAATCCCCCATATCTTCCGGTGACTCCTGTGGCTCTAGTTTGGGAATGCAGATGTTGATGGGATTTTCTTCGTAGTATTCCGAAGTGTTGTCTATTTCTAGATCTGAAGAACCAGTCAGGGAAAAGCTTTCGCGTTGCCGACGGGGAAGAATTGTGTTTTTGATAAATGACATTTGGTCGAATAACGCCCAAGAGGAATGGTAGAATGTAAGGCCTTGGTCGTTGATAGAAGTGTTTTGTTTTTTCATTTCTTGGCGGAAGTAGTCTCGGAGACCTCGCCATTTTGATTTTGCCAAGATCCCTGAAAAAAAAAAAAAATGTCATAAGAACAAGGATCGTGTCGGAATTATTAAGAATAAGAAAATCGGATAGGCCATGGAAAACAAAATTTGCAGTCACTATCACCTCATGCTATACCGTGAGTATTTTTTAACGTGAAACATTGGGTTTGTCATATCCATAGTGACGACTTGATTTTTTATTTGATTGACAGCAATGTATTTGCCCGTTCCATTTAAAATGAAACATAGGGAACGAATCTGACAGAAGTATTATATTTAAATATTGTAAGGAATTTAGCAGAGTCAGAAAACTACTCGAGAGCACTAAACATATTTCGGGCACAAGGTGCACACAGTTTTTTTCTACATCTAAATTTAATTTTTAGAAAACAGGTATAATTATTTAAACAAAGTTAACCTCTAATGATATCTTGTCAATATGACAGATAACCGTTGGATTTTCCTATAAGTTATGATTTGACATTTGACTGACAGCAATGTATTTGTCTGTCTCATTTAAAATATCACATGGGGAATGAATTTGACAGAAGTATTGTATTTAAATATAAATTTAGCCTAGTCAGAAAACCACTCGGGCACAAGGTACACACTATATTTTTTCTACAACTAATTTTAATTTAGAATGCAGGTATAATTATTTAAACAAAATTAACCTCCATTGACGTCTTATCAAATGTCAAATTCGTACCCTATGTTTCATTTTAAACGGAACGGGCAAATACATTGCTGTCAATCAAATGTCAAGTAACCATGGATATGACAAACCCAATGTTTCACATTAAAAAATACTCACGGTACAAGATTGCACTTAACTAAAAACAAAATCTGTTGTGGCCAGGACTATACCTCCCGCCAATACTTCTGATAATGCCGCAACTGGCGAAATTGTACAACAAAGTTAATAGATATTTACACACCAAGTGAGCTAAGGTAATGTTTATTCATGAGAAGAAAGTTTAGCTCACGAGCCCGTAAGGGCAAGTGAGTTAATTTCTTCGAGTGAATAAATATTACCTTAGCTCACGTGGTTTGTACAATATTTTATTCAATTTTGACGAAATAATAATAAAACCATTAAAATATTTAATTTTCACAAAATAAAAAAATTGATCAGTGAGTAGGCTGAGCATGACAATCGTCGCTGATAGACGTCAAGTCATGTATTTAAAATGCTTTATTGTCTGTTATTTGTGCCGTGAAAAATGATGAAAATGGCTGGTAATGTCTAATAAATATTATGGTGAGTGTTATTTTCGTACCTGATATTATTTGTTGCGGAGTAAGTTAAAATTTTGTGAGAGTGATCCAAAATTTTTTTTAATTCACATTTGAAAAACGTGTTACTTATAGTTGTTGCTATGGAGTTAATAATGACAGCTTAAAACGTCAAAATTGAATAAAATATATATAATTTTTTTGTGAAACTAAACGGAGTGTTATTATTTTATTTTTTAACTTTTATTAATTTAAATACATAGCTACATATTTATTATTGCTGGAATCTATATTATGTTCCTATTTTCTTTGCATTCTCATGTATAACTATTGTTTTATTTACTATTACAATTTTCTTTTGAAAACATTACCATTAATAATTTGAAATGATAAGTTCTTTCACAGCGACATTCATCTGTCAGTTATAAACATTTGAAATCTGAACTGTGTAAGTAAGGAATTGTGTGTATCTTTAAAACATAGGCTCCATGATTTATAAAATAGATCATTTTATATATGTATCTATAAAATATATAGAAAAATCTATTGTGGCCAGCATAAGACCTCTCGCCATTTCCATATTAGGCTATATAAGTATTGTATTGCACTTCGCTTTCGAACCGTCGTTTTATAACAAAATATTACAGAACTTTACCCAAATATTGTTTTTTATTGTATTTAACATGTCTTCTGCACGCATATAATTCTAATTATATCTATTTTTCATTGTATGAGGAAGTTTCTAAATGTCAGAGATTCTTCCAATTCATTAACCAGATTGGCGGTATTTCTGATGGATGTATGCATTTTAACACTATTTTACCTATAATTTCATATATTTAATTAATAAAACAATAAGAAAGATTAAATATACTTCCCAGAAAAAGCTATCAGAATGTCACTAAAACTGTTGATTTTTGACACTGACATGTGTCATTTACAAACTATGTTATAAACATTGGAATTTGTCAACTGGTTTCCTTAGTGCCTTAGCCTCTGCGATTAGTTTACTCTATAAATTATAGTGTCTTTATCTCTAAATCTACACAAGATATAATAAAAATTTTAGGTGTGTTAGATGGAGAATTTTATGTTCTTCAATATTTAATAAAAAACTCCCAAAAAATTATATTTAGAAGAATTTTTTTAAGAAACTACTACTTCCGGTTGTCCAATTGTCCAATCTTTTCAGCTCTTCCCAGGAATGTCAGATTGAGGAACTCATATAGTTAAACATCCATACATACACACACACACACACCTATACATACAAACATGCATACACACATCCACACACGCACACACACAGACATCATTTTTAAAATGTTATAATCGGATAATATATATTTATCTGTTAAGTACATTAAACTGAAGTAGATAATAAAATATGACTATTTTTGTTACTTGTTTGTTCATGAGTATGGAATATTCTTTTCTATTCTTTTATTTGTGTTTAAAAATAAATTCATCTTTTGTTGTGTGGGTAAACGAAATTCGCATCTCCTAATTTAACACTAAATAAAAAAAAAAAAAAAAAACAAGCGCTTTATTTCATCATGGGTAACCCTTCATTCAAATTTTGTTCATTTTAGCGTAATGTCCTTTTAGTGAATTCGAGTGTTAATAAAGGATACGTGTGCTGAATAAAGGTTTCCCTTGTTTTGACAACCTGTCCTCGCGCAACGAGTCGCCCCTGGTTTTTATCAATTCCCTGTCGAGACGAACAATCACCACAGGCACGCGAGATTCGCCATTGGCGGAGGGAGAATTTTTTTATAAAAAGCAAAATATGTACAAATTATTGTAAGGGGTTATAGGCTTTATACTGTGACTAGACATCAGGTACAAAATTAAAGGGCATACAGTTTTGACCAACGAGCTATAAGTAAATATAGAGTGGCGCATCGCATGCTGAACGCGTACTTTACCCGTACACAGTTGAATGCTTACGTCGGCGGCCATTACTATAACTGAGCGCTCAGCTCAGACGCTATACGTTGTTTTTCTCAGCTCTTATTGCACTATTTATTAAAAATGCCCGCAAAGTGTGTTGTTCCTCAGTGTGGAAACAGACAAATTAGAAATAGTTGCAAGTCGTTTCACAGGTAAATTTTATATTCAAAAATTTTAACTCAAAGTTTTAATTAGCGACGGATTTACGATTTTACCGCCTGTAGTCTGATAATAGTTTCTCGCCTAAATCCAACAACGAATATAATCAATTTATTTTCATGTAATTACTGATATTTATTATTACAATCAAATTTTCTTTATTGAAACAAAAATTTCTGTTGTAATTAAAATAAATACAAGAACAATTATTATAGGTAATCAATTTTTTGTGTAAATAGTAGGACTGTTTCTACAGATATTCAAGGAACTAACATTCGACAATTTTTGACCAAAACAATCATATTTAAAGGTCCATAAAAACATTATTTTCTATTTCATATATGTAGTGATTATTTTCACAATTTTGTTTATTTTATTTAAAGAATATGTTTTGTTATTGTATTTTATATGTTATATTTTTTATATACGTTATTATTGTCATAATAAAATATATAATTTAATTTTCACTATTTTCGTTTTTATGTATCTATCTACCTACCTTGCTACTTTTTCAATATATTGTATTAATGCAGTTACATTTTTCATATTAATTGTTATTTATTATCGTAAAATATTATAACAAAATAAGGATTCACAGTAAAAATTCTTAAATTATATTAATTTATCAATAGTTTCACATCATCCATATTATATATCTGTGAAACTAAATATGTATTAATTAATTTATTTATTTCGAAATATGATATATGTCAGAATAAAACTTTTCGCCACAAATTGCATTATTTATATTTATAATTCTAACATAAAAGGTAAATTATTTCGTTAAAAATAATTCAGAAATATTACTGGTAGGCTGCAACCTTCCTGGCAGGTTATAGTAGAAATGGCGTCCAAGTGTGTACGGCCAGCAGCGCTCATCCGCCACTCTATATTTACTTATAGCTCGTTGGTTTTGACCAAAAGGAGTGAAAAACGCTTAATCAACATGGGTTCGAGTCTTAAATAGTTTCCGAGATATAAGGCAGTGAGAAATGTGTGTCCTAAACTTTTTATTCTTGCAACTCCCTTCACATTTCAAAAATTCTATGCGCCCCTCAAAACCCCTCCAGTCCAGTATTTTTGATCATGAAATTAATACCGGTGACGTCACACGGTAGTTGTTTCCGTTTAGTTGTAACTTTTGCCGGTGGTGTAATCTAGAAGGGCGCAACTATCGATTTTTTGTTTGTTTCTTGGAAACATACAGTATTGGCCATAAAGATAGCAAGTTTTAAAAATTTCTATTTCTCTGAAGTGAACATAAGAATATTGAAAATAAATTACATAAAGAATAACCTCTTAAAATAAGTTTATTTTATGTTAAAATAATTTATATTAAATTTATAGAATTTATTTAATTTGCATAATTCTTACTTTTGTCTGGACATAAAAATAGCAACTACATAATGAATGTCTTTATTTTCTCAATTTCAACGTTTATATCGTATAATTGTTTAAAAAATATAAATTAGTACTTCAAAGTTATGGGTCGTAATAAGACTTTAACTAAAGAATTTCGCAATTTAATAATTAAATCATATGAAAATGGTGCTTCGCGGAATAAAATGTCGAAGAACTTTAATTTGCATAAATCTACAATAGCACGAATAATAATTTTCGAAGGAAGGGTAATATTGAGCCTTCTACAATTTCTAGTAGACAAAAAAAAAAAATCAAACCGAAGCGACAGAATGATAAAACACATATCGTTAAAAATCCGTTGTTATCACCAAAGAAAATTTTAGGCTTTCTACTAAGTAATGTTAAAGATAAAATATCTTCAAGACAGGGAAGAAGAATATTAGTTGCCGGAGAACTTTATAGTCGTCGGCCTGCAAAGAAACCACTTCTTTCGAAGAAGAACGTGAAGGCCCGATTATTTTTTTGTAGAAAATCATGTAAACTGGACAACTGACATGTGGAAAAGAGTATTATCTAGTGATGAACTAAGATTAATTGATAGAAATGTAATAACAAAATTACTTGAATTCATGATGAAACGAGAAGTAATAAATTCTCGTGGTTCCGGTTATTACACTAAATATTAGAAAATTTAGTTTTTATATTAATTTTATAAAAGTTGCTATTTTCATTTTTATGTCCAAATAAAAAAATTTTTTTGCACATAAATCAATTTTTAAGAATAAAAGAAGTATTTCGAACTTTCATTGTCTTTATTTTTTTTTGAGTTACACAAAGTTTCGATTGATAAAATCTCCAATTGTTATCAAGTGAATCAATTTTTGTTAATATAATGCAAATTAAACTTGGTTCAAGACACTAATACTGCAGTAATTTATTTCTGAAATCCCAGTTTTTACATTAGAGCAATTGAATTTTTTTTAAGTTGCTATCTTTATGGCCAATACTGTATGAAGGTCAGATCCATGTTAATTAAGCTTTTTTACTGATTTTGTTTAATACAAGTTTGTATCCAAACTTGTGGAACTCTCTACGTTGTATTTACTCCCGTTTTGTACTTTTCATCAATTATCATTCTACTTCTTGTGGCCCAGTTGTAGTGTGTGCTACGTGCTATCCATGCGTGTTACCTACCACATGTCGTGTTACTTGTATGCGTGACACGCCACACGCGTATCTAACACGCACACACGTTTCAATAGCCTCAACATAACTTGCCACAGCGATAATCACATCATTCTCTATATTCTAGTAACGTTTATTTCAATCCAAGATAGTTAAACACACAAACATTTGCATTTCATAACGATGTCAACTGTTTATCCAAGATAATTGACTAGAATAGTCCAGTGGGAGTAAAGTTAGGTTAGGATTAACTCGTTAAAGAATGGAGGTTATATACTAGAAATTTATAATAGTAGAGTTTATACTGAAAAAGAAAAACTGCAGTGTGCTTATATTGATTTTGAAAGTACTGGCATTAAAAGAAAATTAAATTATAATATGGGGTAATAAACTCAAAACGCAATAATTCAATTAGCATTATTACCAGAATAAAATCACTTTTATAGTTTCTATTACAAAATGTGAAACTTATATTTGCCATAAAATTGTTATAAGGACGCCATATTTTAATTTATCCACAAATAGATTTGACAAATTAAATTTTAAATTAACAATGGTAGCAATAATAACTCAAAATGGCGTCGATATTATACACAAAATGGCGGTTATATGGAGTTCTCGTAGTATTCAATGAAACCAGTGCAATCTTTACACATTATATATCTTATGTGATTTTAGTTTTTCTGTACATTCATGTTGGTAATACTGATACTGACTGAGAACAGTGAGAACTAGTGGTGGGATCCGGATCCGGATAGTTTTGGTTTCGGATCCAAAAATATCCGGATATCCGGATAATTGAATGTTGAACTATCCGGATCTCGGATCCAAATCTCAGTATCGGATTTTGGATCCGTATCTGAGTATTGGATTTTGGATCCGGATCTGAGTATCGGATTTTGGATCCGAATCTGAGTATTGGATTTTGGATCCGGATCCGAATATGAGTATGAGCATCGGATTTTAGACATGGAAAAACAATCCCTTTTATGTGAAACACGTGCATGATATAAATAAATAGGTATTTCGACACTTGCAATGAACCTGTAACCATTATTTCTCAAATTTAATCTTAATCACGTTTTCTTTGAAGTATTTGTTGTAATGAATGTTAAAATTTTAGAACTACAGAATTCAATATTCTAAGAAATATCCTTCTCGTATTTGCACCAGCTACCTGTCTATTTTAGAGGGGTATTAAAAAATTTATTGCTGTTTACAGACCGCTGTAAAGATAAACAGACCCACTGTAACGCTTTGAATTTGAACTCACTTCCAGATGTTTGCCTTTACATTCAAAATGATGAATCGGATCCAGAATTAAAATTCGGATCCGGATCTGTAAACAACACATTGAATCCGGATCCGAATCCAAATCCGAGTTAAATTTACGGATATCCGCTTCAATATCCGAATATCGGATATCCGAAGAACCGGATATTTTGAAATCCGGGACCTCGGATCCATGTTTTGTCGGATCCTCACAGCACTAGTGAGAACTGCAATATTCAACTTTAGGTCTATCTGTCAAATGTGAACTCGGTATTTGGTGTGTTGAAATTGTCGTCTGTTACATATCTAATTTGTTTCAGGAATGTTTTTTAAGGTCGTATAAAAATTATTGTATGGAACTCTAGTGTAATAGTATATTAGACGCCATGGTTGAGAAGATCATTATTATTGACCCAGCGCTAATATTGTAACCCGAGGCCGAATCCCGAGGGATACAAGGCGCCTGGTCAATAATGATCTTCTCAACCGTGGTTTATATATTATTTTTTTCACTACTAGCACATAAATCCTATTTGATTTTTTTTTATTGATAATAATCATTTTAACATGAATAATTACGTTACTTATTTGTTAATATTCACAAAAACAAAGTAGGCTGTATTTGTTTTTATCTGACGTTTCGCTCATTTCGCTGGTTTGATAACCTCACTTATGGGCCTAGATTTGTATTTAATTTAATTATTTAATAAAAAAAAAAACACACTTTGTGCTGTTACAGTCAGCAGCCTTATTAGTTTATTATTACTTTAAAATAAATCTATTGAAATGTATTTACCTACAAATCAAAAAAAAAAATAGTGATTTATTCAATACTACATCTATACATGCTTCACATTTTCACCAAAACAGCACAGGGCGCAAGCGAGGCGAGGCGGCAGCATAGGTCAATTTAAAATTAAACGGCATAATATTTGGATTTGGAGGCTTGAGTTTGATTGAAAAGTGACAGTTTGCATTATAGACCTAGGTTAATAATAAATTATTATTGACCTAGGTTACCATGGTTACAAGCAAGCGGTAATAAAATACAATAGGCTATTCCACGATATTTTTTAAAATTTTTTATCTTGAAGTACATAAAAATATAAGACCACATGTGAAAGTCCGAGTTAAAAATTTCTCCAAACAAGCGAGATATTAAGGTCCGAATTTTAAATTAGCATTGTGACGTAGGTAATGTGGATATACCAGAAGTAAACAAACAGTGGTTCACAAGCCACGAAAAAATGTTAAACAAATTACAAAATAATGTATATTTAAATTGTAATATTATAATTCATTATTAGAGACATAAAATAAATTATTATACTTAATTTATTTCACTTATTTTTGTCATTTTATAAAAACAAAGAAATTAGAACGTCGCCCGAACAGCAACCGAACAGATCCGACACACTCGAAGAAGTATATTCTTAGTTAAGGCGGGGCTTCTCAAAGTCGGAGTGCATACTAGGATCCTATTTGCTCAAACACTCTTGCACATGTCCTACATCATCAAAAGCAAAACTCCCCGTGTTTTCTAGAAGGAATAATTTATAATAAAAGAAATATAATTTTCCTTATCCTTTAACTATTATCATTCATATTTTCAATAAACTTTTATTATTTTTTATTACGGTGGAATAGCCTATTTCTCATGTCAAATAAAGGTAAATAATAGTGAGTTCCTAGGATAGTAGTGAAAAAAAAGCTTTATAATATTCGGTGAATAATTCTCGTGATGAAGCTTGCCGTGTCACGAAATATTTAACCATAAAGCTTTTGTTTACACTTTTGTTGCTTAAATAACTATTTTCTACAAATCTATTATTACTTTTAACAGGAGTATTAAAATACAAATTTAAATGAAAAAATAGTGTCTGTAGGATATACGTGTTAAAGTGATTTTTTGTTCGAAGGTTTGAACCTCTCTGCTTCGCGTCATGTTCCAAACTTCTCACAAAATAAATTATCACTTTTAACACTTATATCATAAATAACTATTTACTTACTATCAATTCCTAGTTCTTGTGCAACTTCTGTCCATAATCTCCCCACCAACAATCTATTATTATGACCAATATGTTTCGTATCCCATAATGCCGGTCTCAGCTTGACTGCAGTAATCAATTGATCAGCGTTCATGACAATAATATAATAACTATAAAACTCAAACTGTACTGAATGTGGAATTGAAATAGATAGTGAAATTCTAATATTCGAAGTTAATATCGACCATACAGAATGCGGTTACGAGTCGTGCAGAGCGACTTGAAGCAAGCAACGAACTGTTTGAGTTTGAACAACTCGCACGGCTTGTAGGAAACGTTGCGTGCTGCATGTTGCGTGTGAAGCTACACGCAAGTCGATACAAGCACGCATGCAACATAAACTTGTAGCGAAGAAAAAATATAGTGGAATTTTTATATTATTTTCTGAGCTGGAATTATTTACAATTGTGACTAGGTGAGTGCAGAACAATAACAAGTAATTAACTTTATTGTAAACTCTTCTAAATTATAATATCAATATTTCAACTTTGTTATCTTCGGAAGTCAAAATTTTGTTTAGAAATAAGTATAATTTTTCCCACATCTCTCTCTGTTTAGTCTGGATGTCAGCCGCTTAGACATTTAGGCACGTACCACGATCACGGTTTTAACTAAAACGCTGTTTTAAGAAATGCCAAATTCAATCGATTTATTTAGAAATATTTGTTTGAATACAAACTATGTTCTGCTTTAAAATCATATTTTGATAAATTTGATATTATTTATTATTATTATTATTATTATTATTATTATTATTATTATTATTATTATTATTAAATAATGAAATTTGACATATCTTCTTAGTGTATTGATAATTAAGTCTGTAAGTTATTGCCAGTCTACGTGTATGATAACCTTTCACCCTACTTTCCTGAAGATTATAACTGTTTGTTTTGTTTTAGTTGGTCTATGTTAGTGATTCATTTCGGAAAGACATGGAGTATGTGATTGAGTCTCATAAATATTTAGGAACGATTTCTCTTTAAATGTATAACCAGACTGAATTTTGAAATGTTTATATCTTGCAGATATCTTTAACTAGGCTTCAAGGGTTGTAACAAAAAAAAAAAAAAAAAAATGGACTGACTTTTTTAATGTCAAATAAAAATAATGCCGCTGAATTTCGTCTTGTTACACTACTATTATTGTATATGTTTTCATACAAGCATTTTGCATTATATTTATCGTTACACTATGATCACTTAGCATAGCACACTATAATCTGATAATGGTCTGTAACAACGTAGCACGCATTACGAATACACAACACACAATGGGGAAGTTTAGCGATTTTTGTACCTTCCGTCACCTTTAGGTAAGGAAGGTATTATCTTTGGTCAAAAAATTCGATGGGGAGTTTTAAATGATTAAGCACGTTTTAATGTCCCTACAATACGATTTTACTGGTTTTACGATGGGGTCCCGTGGCCGCGTGCCATATGAAACAATAGTCATTTAAATTATATAGATTTATCAGTAATCGATGCATACCTTCAAATTTCTCAATAAGACACAAAATCATCCATTTTTATTGACGGGCACAAGAAACAAGCACTTTTAAAACACAATTTTCGACAAGCTAAACTTAACTATGCAAGCAAATGCGACACGACGTACAATCGTATAACACGAACAGTGAATTATGCTGTATACCAGGGAATACTCTGTCTACACAAAAGTTTTAGTTACCTGTACAAAGTATATGGCGGCAAAAGAAATAATTTGTAATCTTTACAAAATATAATGTCACAGGAAAAAAAAAAAATTTGTCCCAGTAACAGATGAAATATTTTTAATTGTTGCAAATGATTTTGTAATCGGAACAAAGTAACAAAATTATTGCTTAATACTACTAATAATAATTGCGACCATCACTAATATTTTGCAGCAAATAATACTTTTTATATACAACAAAAATTGTTTAGTTTTGGAAACTTAAAATACGAAGTTCTTCGTATACACGGCAAAAACTTATTGTTGAAATAACAAAAAAAATACAGCTAACTAAATTTAGTACGGAATATCAATGTAATTTTTTACCGTGTATAGACACACGACATAATTTACAAATAAAAAAATTCAAAAACACAAACATATTATTAAAAAAGCTACATTAATTTATTGTTAAATTAAATTGTTAAATTATAAAAATGTAACAGTCTATTAGTACAAATTGTAAAATGTAGTTACAAAAAATATAAAATTCAAAAACATTAAATGTAATCATAAAAAAAAATAATTAAATAATTATGAATATATAAAATAATAAACCATAATTAATTCTTACACTTGAAAACTACAAAAGTATAACACTACTAACTGCACGAGGGAAACTGTACAATGAACCCCAAAAAACATTCAAAATTATTTTTTTACAAATTTTTTAACAAAATTTCTTTTAATAGTTGTCTGCTCAGTAGCTTGTCTATCAATGTGTTGGGAGTAATGAACTCGTGGGAATAACCTTGCAAAAAATAGCAAAACATTGCTAGAATTCGCCAATCAATTTAGAGTAATAATTCCAGGAGCGGACTACTCTTCAAACTGACTTGGTCGTTCAAACAATGTTTTCTGTCTTTGATGGTAGATTTTTTAAAGTCTAAAATTCTTCCATTTTGAGCAATGTGTAATATTTCATAATTTTCTGAAATATCAAAATTATGGTCTGGTTTTTTTTTTTTTTCTTTATTTGTATGTATTCCACGTTGTTCGCTTTATTTATCGCACAGCTGCAGCCTTCTTTAAATATTTATTGTATCCCTTGAAAAATGCAGTCCATTTACACCACCGCAACACTAGTAGATACCTACCTACTACAGTGACACACACGACGCAATAAAACTGCATAATTTATTCACTTTCTACTTCTCTGTCACAAGTGGAAAAGAAAATTTGTCTGTAAGCTGCGGAATATTTACTTGCGCTTTAAATTAGATTGAAGGACAAATTTTTATAATTTAATTTCTGTATTTATTTTAGTTGACAAAAATTTGCCGATTCGATATACTAAACCTAACAGTTATTTAAGTATAAGGGCAGTAAGTGCTTCCTACCGGTTCAGGATGGTTTTGGAGATGGAGATCTCCAATACATCCGATACTGGTATACCCAAATCATTCAAGCAGCCAAAGCAAGTCATTAATAAAAATTGAATTTTAGTAACTAGATGTGTGACGTCACGTACTGCTACGTTTGCAGAGGTTTTAGAATCTTTATGAAAAGAGTTATACAGATTGCAATCTATATTATCGACATGTTCATGAACTGTTATATCTACAAAATAAATACTATATTTTCGTCACTGTCCATTTCTATTTAAATTATTTTATAATACTAACCTTATTTATACTTATGTATGCCATATAAAGGCAATAAATAAAAGTGAGCCGAATTTCAAAGAAATATACCAAATTCTTCTGATTGATTAGAAGTGCTACCTTTGGCAGATTCACAGATTTTGTGTTTGCGTTAACTGTCACGTTGTGTCGTTGCATTGCGTTTACCATTACTTTATTATAAATAGGCCTTTACAACGCAAAAAAACACGATACAAATATTTTTCAAATAATAACTTTGACAGTATGAACATACAAATTATCAATGTTGCCAATTATAGCAACAATTAAACGAATAATATAACGTTGATGTACATTATTTATATATTATTCATGTCATATACGATAAGTAATGAACTCTACTATTCATCTTAATAATAATTATATAAGGCTATACACTTTTTAACGGTTAAAAATTATTGAAATTTTATTTCATTTTTCAGTATTAGTGATTTTAATGCATTAAGGTTTTTACACTAATTGATGACGTGCATTGGCTGCTTGAATGATTTGGGTATAGAAGAGCACTTACTGACCGCAATGCTTATTAAGTTGTTTGCACGATCAACGCACAAAATTTAGAAAAATAAGATTTGAAAATTATTTGATGCATTTAAAACTTTTTGTTGTCATTTCCAAAGTAAATCACTTACCGATCAGGAATTTGTAAATGAAACTACGCCTTAGAAATCCTATCGGTAAACTTTAAAAAATCTGATGTGGCCAGTACATTATCTTCCGTCATTTCTACGTATTTTATACAAATCATATACCAGAAGTTCATTAGAAAAGATTCTATGTATCCAGTACAATTGTAACATGAACATATACTATTTCCTACAAGTTCCAAACCGGGAGTACCTTGGAAAAAATCCTATAAATCCAATAAAATTAAAACACGAGCATACTCTATGTAAATTACTGACATCTGTCATTAGAATTATTTGAATATATCAACTGTTTCCATGATTATAGCAAAGCTAGATGATTTATAAAAGTTAAGCTTTACCACTCTATATCTATTGTTAGTACAATCAAACCGTATAAACAATAAAATAATCTTTCATATTGATAATTACATAAAATGTTAAAAACATATTTAACTGCGTTTTTTTTTCTTCTTTTTCCAATAAAAACTGTTAAGAACTTCAAATAAGGGAACTTCAGGTTAACCAATTATAGCCAAAATCTATTCAGCACTTCACATGGATTTATAGAAGAGGAATATGAAGGAATTATAATTTTTAGAATAGGACTGTTGCAAGAATTTTTATATGACTTCTAAGTATTAAATTTTAAAAGATATTGTTCTTTAAAGAGCCTCAAATTTGAAAATATCACGAAATATCCTTTAGATATTTTACAATTAATTTTTGAAATCTGGATAAAATTTTGAATAAGTCACGTGATCTGAAACAGAATGTGACGTCAGAGTACATACATTTTCAGTGGTTGTAAGGTGTCAAGTGTATTGTCAAAGTTGTCAAACAAGTGTCAGATTTTTAGATTGGTTCAAGTTGTATAATATGTAGGTAATAAAAAGTTTAAAATAAAATGAGTAATTTACGATATTGTATTATGCCTTCTTACAAAAATACTGTTAGGAACAAACCTACTATAGAGTTTATAAATTTTACAAAAGATGCAAAGAAAAGAAAATTGTGGCTAGAAGCAGTATCGTCATGTTTGTGAAGATCATTTCAACTTTCATCGACCTTCAAGATAACAGTGAATTTTTGTAGCTTCACTTTATGTTCAGGGCAATCTTTACATTTAACTATACAGATATTTTTTTCTCGACATAGATTTACAAGTCCTATAGCAGATTCAATGTAAGAATCACGACCAGAACTTTAAAGAAAATATATTATCAATTTATATAGTAAATTCAGTTTTTATATTTTATTTTACCTCAACTCTTTTACACCCCTTATTTCGGTAGCAGTAAAACAATCGTTCTGATATAAATTCAACCATCATCCAGCTATCGACCTTCGGTATATTGTCCGACTTAGCTTGATTGTAATTTGAATTAGCCATTATTACTTTATTATTCATTTACAATGAGCAATGTCAGCGTACTTATTCATTAAAAACTTACCACCGAATTTTTTGACCAAAGACAATACCTTCCTTACCTAATGGTGACGGAAGGTAAAAATGATCCAAATCCCGAAGAAGATTTAAATATGGATATATATTTCAGCTCTGCCAACTAATTACTGGGGGGACTTAAAAACTGTCAAATTATAAATCATGGTAATACTCTAGTTAATAATATATATATATTCAGTCACAACAATACTTTAAAAATTTGTTTTTTTTTTTTAATCTCAATAGTTCTAGCGTGACCCTCATATTAAAATTTGCGAATAAGAACAAATTGACAAACCTAGAAATGAATATCTCGTGATCATAAAAATGACTATAATATTATTTTATAAGCCATGTTCTACTAATATCAAAACCATTATCTTGATTAAGGTTATCTTTCTTTTTGCAAATTTTGGTAGCTTCCTTAATCAAAGAAGTTTTAATAAAATTAAAACTTGGCATTCATTTCAATATCTTGCAATTTAATATTATAAGTGGATATCCTTTTGCAGTAAATATTATTGGAGCTATAGAAATACAAATTTCAATTTGTGATAAGTAAAGAGTTTTCTATTCAAATAACATGAATTCTATCAGGAATATGGGGTAACTTTTGCAATTTATTATTTGGATCACGGAACAAATTGATATTTACTAGCACATAATAGCCAAATCATGTATCAGCAAGGGACACATGTATTGCTGATTTTCTTTCTTTCCTGTGCCAGATTCCGCAATGAACTTTGCCTAAAACACTTTTTCCTCTGTAACAATATTTTCTTCTGTACTTATTTAATAAAATTGTTGCAATATTATTTCAAAACCAATATAGTTTATCAGCTATTTTGATAATAACAATCGGTGGTAGCATAAACAAGTGATTAAGTGTGATTTTACATAGTTTGTACAAATCCCATACCAAAAGTTTCTTGGAAAAGATTTTATATATCCAGTAAAAGTGTAACATGAACATATGTTATTTTCTACAAACTCTAAAAATGCGTACACTTACGTAACATTTACAATCAAATAATATTACTACCAAGTTTATATCTCTACCCATTCTTGAATTATTGCCCCAAAAGTCAATATACCCCACATTTAGATAAAAACTTCAAAATTTTCAAAAATCTAATTTATATTTATATAGATAATTCTCAATGCGCTGATTCCAAATTTTGAAACCGCAGGTCGATATCTCGTTTCGTTCTCGAGATATTTAGATTTAAAGTTTAGTTCAAAACTGCCCATTTTTGGGTATTAACCCAAAAATGGGTGGAGATATGAATTTGGCGACAACACCATTCGATTCTACGGGCAAAATTACATAAGTACACCAATTTTCAGAATTTTTGAACTCCGCATACAATCTCTAAAGCAAAATAACTGAAAATGACCAAAAATCGCAAAAATCGTAAGGGGTACCCCTTACGATTTTTTCAGATTTTGGCCATTTTCAGGGGTTTTCAAGCTTTTATTCATAAAAAATGAATCGGTAGAACAAAAATTATGAAACTTGCTATACTTATGTATTTTTGTCGGTAGAATCGAATAGTGATGTCGCCAAATTCATATCTCCACCCATTTTTGGGTTAATACCCAAAAATGGACAGTTTTGAGCAAAACTTTAAATCTAAATATCTCGAGAACGAAACGAGTTATCGACCTGCGGTTTCAAAATTTGAAATCAGCGCATTGAGAAGTATCTAGATACATAAAAATTAGACTTTTGAAAATTTTGAAATTTTTATGTAAATGTGGGGTATATTGTCTTTTGGGGCAATAATTCAAAAATGGGTAGAAATATAAACTTGGTAGTAATATTATTTGATTGTAAAGAGAATGGTACGTACGTGTACGCATTTTTAGAGTATACAGATATATCCAAATAATTTTAATTGACAGATGTCAGTGTTAAGTGCAATTTACACAGTATATATTCAAAAATGGGTAGAGATATAAACTTAGTAGTAATATTATTTGATTGTAAAGAGAATGTTAGGTAAGTGTACGCAATTTTAGAGTATTTATATATGAGTATAGATACATAATGTATTTTCATGTGATAATTTTATTGGATTTATAGAATATTTTCCAAGGAACTTTCTGTATGGAATTTGTAAAAAATTGTATTATGTTCGTGTTACAATTTTACTGGATATATAGAATCTTTTCCAATGAAGTTTTGGTATGAGATTTATACAAATTACATCAAATTAACGGAAGGTCTTGTGCTGGCCACAACATATTTAGTTAAGTTGTTTTACTTTAGGCCTAGGAATCTGTGGTTAAGCTATGCTCACGTATTTTATATACAACTGATAATGATGTTTATTTATTTTACTTGTATTTTATTATATACATTACATTTTTATCGAATCGATAATAAATATGATGTACTTTAAAATCCTATACGATATATGTTTCGAATGGAGTTTCTATTTAATTAAATTTTATAAGGAATTAAAACAAATACATATAATAGAAACAATAATTTAAGCGAAATAAAATACTACGTCTATAATTTATATAATGTGTAAGTTTTGTTGATGTATGTACGAATTAAATATTGAAAAATACCTAGTCTGAGAGCTGTATTTATGTGTTGGGATCTCTGCAGAATCCTTGACAATCGAAGTAAGAAGTAAAACGGCCGCTCGCTGTGTAATAAACTCCGAAACCGGAAAAGTCCAAACTGTTCCGGATAGGCCGGAAACTTCCGGCCTATGCTTTTTTATTATCTGTCAAGAAAGCCTCCTGAATATTTCACTTCATTTTGCCCGCCAAATAGTCTAATAAAAACTAATTCATCCATTAGTAAGTACGCGGAATACAACTTAAGTTGTGTCCAATTCAAGCATCAGATTATATTTTCCGAATTTAAATTTTATAAAAAGTATTTCTTTATATTGTTAGCCTAGAATATAAATAAAATCACAAACAAATATAATAGCTGTTAACTTATCTTCGTGTAAATAATTCTCCATTTTCAATAAAGATGAGTCAAACAGAGCGCTTTTGACACATAGGTCGTTAAGAAACTTTTTACCTTCCGTCACCTTTATGTAAGGAAAGTATTGTCTTTGGTCAAAAAATTCGGTGGTGAGTTTTTAATGAATAAGCACGTTTTAGGGTCCCTACAATACGAATATACCATTTTTAAGATGATGTCTGTACGTATATGTGTGTGTGTGTGTGTGTGTGTCCGTGTGTGTGTGTGTGTGTGTGTCCGTGTGTGACAAATTTTTCTCCGACGATAATCCAATACTACAATTCTAAAAATTATAATTCTTTCGTATTCCTCTTCTGTACAACCATATAAAGAGTTGATTAGATTTTGGTTATAATTACTCCACCGGAAGTACCCTTATTTGAAGTTTTTAACAGTTTTTCCTTAAAAAACGCAGTTAAATATTATTTTTTGACATTTTGTTATTATTCATGTTAGAAAATACTCTTCTCTATATGGTTTTATTATACATTTTCCTTCATAATCAATAGATGTAGATTTAAAGCGTTATATAGAAATTAATTTTGCAAAATTAGTCAGCTTTGCTATTTATCATGAAAACAGATGATATATTCAAAAAATTCTAATTGACAGATTTCAGTTGGAAGTGCAAAACCAAATATGGAACGTATAGGATCTAAAATTGATATGTCATAGTGTTCCTCGCAACTGACACGCAGAGAAAGGCCAAAGAGAAGATGGAAGGACTGTATCGCAAAAGACTTGAGAAAGGAAGGACTGTGTGATGCGTTGGACAGGAATGAGTGGAAGAGAAGAGGAAACAGCGACCCTTAATAAAATAGGGGATAGCTGAAGAAGAAATGAAGGAAGTGTCTAGTGCATTTTACTTAGTGTATATTTATGTTATAATTTTATTGGATTTATAGAACCTTTTCGAATCAACTTTTGGTATAGAATTTGTAAAAAATAGTATGTGTTCGTGTTCGATTTTACATGATATTATATAGAATCTGTTCCAAGGACCTTTTGGTATGGGATTTGTACAAAATACATCGAATTGACGGAAGGTCTTGTGCTGGCCACAACAGATTTTTTATAAAATCCATTAAAAAAACTTTTGTAGTATAAATAAAATTGTTACATTAACGGGTATAATATTCCGGAAAGAAGCTAATAAAAACTCCCTAACGAGTACTTTGTGTCGGTTTTCCCCTGAAGGCCTATTTATTACGTATGTCAAAAAATCTTAGATTTTAATCAGAATTATTGTTATCAGTTTCTAAGTTTTTTTTTAACATACGAAAGTAGCCCACCAGAGCAAAACGCCGTAGCAAAAAGGCTTAATGGGCCGATAGTAGTATATCTCATGGGTGGTCAAGGAAATCTACTACAATATTATTACAATTTGTATAGGTACTTAATTTTTTTTTAAATATCATTCAATACAATCCTGCAATTCGTGTAAATTTACATTTTGGCATTACCAGGTGCTCAGTTCTGTAATGAGCGTGCATTGTCAAAGGAAACATAAGATCGTGAATAAGAATTTTACTGTGCAATTATGGTCCTTCGAAACCCTAATAAAACTTTTGCCTTTTTAAATAGTTTCAAGCATTTTTCAACTTTCATAGAGATATAATGTACACTGAAAAAAAAAACTATATTTGCATGAAACGACACGAAATTTTCACAGTAGCAACGATTTGTATTAATACAGAGCATTTAAAAGTCATTTGTTCAAGTGATTTCTGGAGGAGCTATAATTCTTTTTAATTTAAGTATTTTTTTACAACCAGAGGGTAGGGTAAAACACCAAATTTTGTCTTGTTAAGCAAACACAAATTTGCTTTCTAAATTTGGACAATTTAAAATTAAAATTTTCCTAAATAAACATCTACTTGAATTGCAAATTGGTTTTGTTTCTAATCTAACCTTCTATGCAGGAAATTTTATGCTGATATATTTAATAGGATAATAGCAATGTTGATTTTTTAAAATAAATAATGATTTTAATTGCGCGGCTTTTGAACTATTTCAAGCAATTTATTATGAAACTGTTTCGGTTATTGATTCGCTGATAAAATAATTGAAGTGTGCAATTAATTCGCGACCCGCTTGGGCTCTGGGCTCATTAACTATATTAAATATTTGTAATTAATTAACAGTATTACTTCCATTTTGAAGTAAACGCAAACAGAATAAAAGTTGTATATTTGAACTTTTTAACTAACTAACAGTTTCATAAGACATTATTTTAGCGCACATAGGTGCACAAAAGTGCGGTATGCCGCGAATTTTCAAAGAAACAATATTCGTTACTTCATTTTCTAATTTATGAACATTGATTAGGAATATTTAATTTTTTGTTTGAATGTTGGTAACAGTGATTGTCATTCACTTACATTATTGCTTCATTTCAATAGTAGGTCTTCTAGAATAGTTATTTACATTCGAGTGCGTGTAAGTTGTATTTTACAGCGCGACAGCTTTGTTTAAGGCACTAGCCCTTAAGGCGAGTGCCTTATTAGCTGGAGCGCTGTAAAATACTTCACGCACGAGAATTGAATCAAATTTTTTGGCCGACGATAATGAAAATAACTTTTTTTAATGAGATAAATTGTACTTCTAAAAAGGGTTAGTTTAAAATATTGGGGTTAAGTCAATTTCCAAATTTGATTTTACTTACCTTCATTAGAGTACTTCTTCTAGCGAAAATTTATTTGTAGTAATAGACGTTGTTTATGACTGATAATATATTTATTTGCTCATCTTTTCTTCGTAATAAATAATAGGTAGGTGTCGATATTTGACATTTCAGCAATGTTCACCTCGCGTATTTGACAGGTATATCGATCGGTGACTATGTCGGTAACGGCGGATTTTTTACAATAATGACAGATGTCGCTGCCGTGATTTTGGTTTATATAAATTAATTTTAAATATAGGAAATGTTAAAGTAAAAAAATAACTTAAGTAGGTAGTACTTTTTTACATGAACTTTATTATAGTAAAGATGATTTCTTTTCTAAATGCCCATAAACGTCCAGTGTATTTTGATTATTTTACCGCATAGTTAGACAAGTTACAACACAGTAAGCGTAAAATGTAGGTTACACTTGCTTTGTATACAATTGTAAAGTTCCCATTACACTTCAGGAGGGCAAAAATAATATTTCCTTAATAATTAGTTTGAGTTCTTTAAAAAAGTACCTACATCTTAAAGAACCAAAATAGATTTTTTTTTAACAAATAGCAAAGTGTCTACTGAAAAGAACTGTACTTATTTTTTAAACTTAAAAAAATTATCCCCTGAATCCCTGTAAGTATTTCTGATCACGTGTGTGAAAGTAACCATCAAACAACATTGCACTGATAAATTCCAACCACTAGTATTCAGAATGATAAAAGACTCCTTGTAAGGAATACATCGTTCATGAAACATAAGGAATGAAAATGCTACATCATACGAATGCCAAAAATGAAGTCAGCATCCGTCTTCAGTTTAATAAAGCTGACAAGAGATGGAACATCTACAACACATCATAGGAATGTTGAATTTGGTTTCGTAACATTTCTTGCTGAAAAGGTTATAAGAAAAATCATCAAGTAAGGTTGGTATGTTATAGAAAAAATATATTTCTTGTGAAACTAAACTGTGTTATTATTTTTATTTACTTTTTAACTTTTATTAATTTAAATACATATCTACATATGTACTGATGGAAACTATATTATGTTCTTTTGCATGTTACAATTCGTAAATCGACAGTAGCGATATCAGACTGATATCAAGTGTATCAAAAAATTTCTAGAATATCGATTGTAATTTGTTAGTTCATTTAGCGACACGTGTAATATTGGAACGAAATGAACTATTCTTTTTAATTCTGTTTTCGATAGAAGTTCATCAAATTATTATTGTGTAATTGAAAAATAGGATTTTATCATTCATTCTCATTTCACGAAGCAAATTATTCCAATCGCCTTGCAGCAAAAGTTATCTATTTATTGGGTGTTTTCGACGCTTTTTACTTTTATCAAATTTGCATAAATCTTTATTCTTAGTGGTTGAGTAGAAAACAATGTATTTTATTGTAATTCATTGTATTACAAGGTAATTTTTTTCTGTAAATTTAGGCCCTGAAGAGACACATGTGGTGTCGAAACTATCCAGAAAAATTGTTATCTTTTATACCATTTAGTGTTTCTTTTAAAATCTTTAAACAAATTCTATAGATCAATTTTATCTCATAAAATATATCGTTTTTATGTTTCACGTTTTTTTTATTTGCATATTTCGTCCGCCCGCCAAGAAAAAAAAATCTGTTGTGGCCAGCACAAGACCTCTCGCCATTTCCATATTAGGATGTATAAGTATTGTATTGCACTTCGCTTTCGAACCGTCGTTTTATAACAAAAAATTACAGAACTTTACCCAAATATTGTTTTTTATTATATTTAACATGTCTTCTGCACATATATAATACTAATTATATCTATTTTTCATTGTATGAGGAAGTTTTTAAATATCAGCGATTCTTCCAATTCATTAACCAGATTGGCGGTATTTCTGATGGATATATGCATTTTACCACAATTTTACCTATAATTTCAAATATTTAATTAATAAAACAATAAGAAAAGTTAAATATACTTCCCAGAAAAAGCTATCAGAATGTCACTAAAACTGTTGATATTTGACAATGACATGTGTCATGTTAAAAACATTGGAATTTGTCAACTGGTTTCCTAAGTGCCTTGGCCTCTGCGATTAGTTTACTCTATAAATTATAGTGTCTTTATCTCTAATTCTATACAAGATATAATAAAAATTTTAAGTGTATTAGATGGAGAATTTTATGTTCTTCAATATTTAATAAAAAAAACTCCCAAAATATTATATTTAGAAGAATTTTTCTAAGAAACTACTACTTCCGGTTGTTCAATTGTTACTAAAACTTTTTCAGCTCTTCCCAGGAATGTCAGATTGAGGAAACTGCAGTTAAATATTTTTTAAGTCTTATAGTTTTTGAGGAATCGTGTCTACAACATACACACATACACACATACACACATACACACATCCACACATACATACATCCACACACACACACACACACACACACGCGCGCACACACACACAGACATCATTTTAAAAATGTTATAATCGGATTCTTGGGACCTTAAATCGTGCTTATCCAATAAAATCTGGATATGCGAATTTTAGCATGAATCCAATACCTCTCTTGGCGAGAGGTAAAAATATTCACAATGTGGCTTGCGAGCCGAAACTGTTCGCCATTCCTGTCTCTAGCGTGACCCTTTTATACGAATAGATAAAATAAAATATATAATTTTTTTCTGAGCATGCCACAATCTGCTTTAGCGCAAATCGGTATTGATGATGACATATTTGTACCGTGCGGGCGCTTACCAGGCGTCACCTCACGGGCACTCATTGCTGGCGTGGAGAGTGCACTATAGGGGTCAATTTTGTGCCATTTAAAGTTCGAAATATTTGGCGTCGGTCGGGATTGAACCCGGTTTCCCAGGTTCGCGACCAGACACTCAGGCACGCGGCCACGGGACCCCATTAGAATAGATAATAACAATAATAATAATAATAATTTAATTTTATGTTTAATTCTACGGTGTATATTTAAATTTTAAAGTATAGTTAAAAGAAAACTGCAAATATAAATTGTGATACTATTATTTAATAACTCATTTGACATTTCGTTGAGATAGGATAATAAAAATTTAAGTATCTTACACTTAAAATTTAAGTGTAAGTAGTGCAACCGGACATTACCTACACCTACATAAATGATATATTTCAGTTTTATAACATACGCATAAAAGAATATGTTATTATAGGCAATAGAAAGATTGTTAAAATTTTTATGTCTATATTATAAAGAAAAATGTCATCACATTTATCTATAAAATGTGGATGATGTTAGTGTTGCATTTGCGTAGTTAAACACTACGCACCTCAGACCAAATATAAATTAGACGCCGCATTCCCTATTGACAACTGACAAGCTGCGACATGCCGTCTGCTGGGAAAAATATGAACTTTCCGGTTTAGTACTGTATTGTGACTGTATGCTTGAGTTGCACGTGGTTTAATTATTTGATGTGAATAGAAATGGGGAAAAAGTCGTACTAATTGTTTTGTATTCGGATGCAATTCAAGATCTGGTCGAGACGCAGGCATTGGGTTTTATAATATTCCGAAACATGGCTAAAATAAAGCTAAAATTACGACAAGTGTAGGTATTGAAATGGATTGACGAAAAGCATGGAAATATGCAATTCCTAGTGCAAAACAAATAATGAAACATATGAAAGTTTGTTCTCGTTATTTTAAATCGGATGATTACATATTTCTTAGTGAGTAAAAAGTTCAATGTTCAGATTTTGTCTTAGAATAAAAAGTTCATGTTGTGTTCGTTCTAATTATTTATGTATTTTTCTACACAATTAAGCGTAAAACTTTAAAAAGAACTGCAGTACCATCACTTTGTCTTCTCGTATTTCAAGTAAAAGTTCCTGATAATAAACGTTTACTATGACAAACCAAACGTGTAAAGCCAAAAGCAGTAAACGCCAGAGACATTGCAATGCAGTAAATGAAGTAGTAGAGGATAATATTAATAATACATCAGCACCAGCATCTAAATTGTCTGAAGAACTCGCTAAATGTATTTTGATTTCATGTGGCTTCGCAGTAATTGCTCTAGTTATAAATAGTATGTGGTTAGCGTTTATAATTCGCTCACCTGCAATCATTAATTTCGATTGATTAAATATATATAAAATTATAAATACCTTCTATAAACATGTAGAATTAACTGTTGCTTCCAGATATCTAAAATGTTCCATGATACCTAGCCTCATTTTAAATGAAAAAATTGTTCTTGTTGTTTGCATTCATATGTCTCAACATTATTGCGAGTACTAATTCAGAAACAGCTGATCGGTCCGATGGTGCTGCCGCCATCGGACATGTCAGTTCTCAATACTGCGTAATGGTTTGTTGTGAAGCCATTCCTTCCTGGGTGAAGGGTTAGGTGGGGATAGAAGGGAACGAGGCGTTTGTTTTGTATAGCGTGTTGCTTGCCTAGTTTGTTATTATTATTTTACGTGCGAAGGTGATTTTGTAAGGTTAGGTGCGGTAAAATATAAATATTTGATAACGTCATTGTAAATATATTTTTTCTTTTTCAAATCACTTAATAGGTTGCAAAATACAAGATGATGTTACTATCAAACTATTGCAAATGCAACCCGCATTTCATGAACGCCGCTAGCTAGCTCGGCACGCCCATTTAAGTTCGTGCTTCACAACAAATGGTTGTATACGGCGTCTGATTTATATTTGGTCTGAGACTAAAACGCTGTTTTAAGAAATGTCAAATTTCATTATTTAATAACAACAATAAATAATATAAAATTTATCAAATTATGATTTTAGAGCAGAACATAGTTTGTATTCAAACAAATATTTTTAAAAAAATCGTTCTTTAAACATAAGGGTAAAATTAAATATTTAAATTTGAATTTGACATTTCTAAAAACTATATTTTAGTTAAAACCGTGATCATACGAGTACTACGAGCCAATATAGACAAATATGAAAGTTATTTTTAATTATGACAAAATAGTTACTACATAAACGTCTAAAGTCACATTTTCATTTGGTCTCCAATATGACGTACGCTAGGTATTATCTAGTAATTGTCGGGGCTCGCTACGTCGTTTTAACCATAGGTAATATATTTTTTCTACTCCCGTACGAGAAGTGAGTACTTCACGTATCAATTTTTATGTGTGAAGTTTGATTTTTTGCACACTGTGCGTAAAGTGTTATTTCACGCACCGTTCATTATTTTAAATATTACAAACTGAATTGTATTTTAATAAAATAAAGCTATTAAACACCCGTAACGTTGGCAACCATGGTTGCACAAGTTGATAATACAGAGGCTTTACGTTAAAAGAATGACAATGTGAAGAAAAAATATATTTTATTGCAAGGTCGTAGAAAAAGTATAGTATGTAACACGTGTGTAAAGCTTATTTTACATTACACCCTCATGTAAAAATTGTAGCTTCACACACTTGCCACATAATATATTATTTTTACGTCTGTTAAAAAAGTACACTTTTTTTCATTACAATGGATTTATAAAGTATGTCTTTTTTTAACACAATAAAAGTGTGAAAAAAGTTACTTTTTTAACGCTGCAGAGTGCAATAATGAAACGTTACGGCACTTTTTTTCACACTTTCATTGCAGACGTAAAAAAATTGTATGCAACTCGAGTAAAAAGTGTCTTCATAGGATTTGACAAACTCGCCTATGGCTCGTTCGGTCAAACTTCATGAAATTCATGAAATAAGACTATACTTTTTACACTTGTTGCATAAATAACCATTTTATTACATTTGCAGCATAATTCATGATTATCGAACTAAAAATCGTGCGAAAAAGGTAAATAACTGGTAGATTTATAAAAAGACTAAATTCAGAATTAACTAATTAAATGCCTTTCCAACATTTGTAAACTAAAAAAATATAACACAAAGTATGTATTTTGCAGACCAGTGTATTATCTTCCTATAGTTACTTACATTCAAGATTTTCGTTATCTTAAAAATGTGAGAATAAATTTTTTATTCATTACATTTAAAAATTTAATATTTGTGATCGTAAAAAAAATATTGTGTATACCTCTATTAAAGTATTTGTGCAGGTATAGTTGCAAGGGTCTGTAAAGAGCTACACTGTGAAATATAATAGCGATTTTGTCGAAAAGTTATAGTAATTTTTTACTATAATATGTATGCAATAACAAATTTTTCATAAACTATGTAAACTTACATTTACATAGCAAATAATTATATAAATTTGCTAATTTACCCTTACAAATATAAAAAAAAAAAATACTAGAACTACTATGTAATATTCATATTACAATAAATATATGAAAATTTACAGTGATTTGTTAATATTTCTATATCAATTTTGTCAAATTTTATAATAACTATGTAAAAACTTAATTCCTTTTATTTTAGTTTCTATTTTTACAGGAGTTATGGACAAATTCTAAATTTATTATATTAAATTTAAATTATTTATATTTAAATTTAAATTATGTATATTATTAGCTTTGTTCGATGACATGTACTAGGCCGCCCTAGTGTTAACTTTCTTACACTAACATGTTTTATGAGAAACGGGCAGCTTCTGGCAGGCTGTTCAATGATAAAAATTTTAAGAACAAGTGCTCACGTTTCTGACCTGACTCGCGAGGTGGTGTAGAAAGTGCAGAGTAGGAGTGGGGGTAACTAAATGTTGTTCGGTAGAAATTTTAATTCTATCCTATCTACACATCTGTTTATTAACCTAAAATTTTACACATTGAGAAAATAAAATAATGGATTCAGATATAGTATATTCTCTTTGTTTTGTTATATAAAGAATTAATTAATATATCTGTCTCTGAATCTGATGAAGAATCAAGTGATGATTGATCTTCGTCAGAATCGTTTATTAGTTCAAACAGCTCTTTAAAACAGACATTTCTGCAGTCACTTCTTTGCGGCTTTATGATATGACTGTGTTTATAAACAACCTAACCTTTTACACCTTTGGCTACGCTTGGCTTGATTATTCACAGCTGAGCAAACTTGCCCAAATATACACTAGTGTGTTTTATGAAACCACAAGAATTAGACTGTACTAGTTTACACTACACTGCACTGCACTATTCTGCTCTGCACTTCAAGCACTTCTCATCGAACAGAGCTATTAATATGTAAATTTACTTAAAGTATGTATCAAAAATTTTATGGAATTTATGTTTATGTAATTTTAAAAATGGTAGACAAAATTACATTTAACTGTAAATTTACATAATTCACTTAGGCAATTTGGACGCCAATAACAATTATAGTAGGTAATTTTACAGAGAAATTTTTTACAGTGTACTACCTCGCGTATATGTATATAATTTAACATCCTTATCTTCATTACAACATGTCGCGAGTATAAGTACTATAATAAAGAAAAAGAAGAACTAATCAAAATTTTATCAAAATGAATAAGCTCCTTTGGGAAGAGACGTCTGTTATTCTATGAAAACAGCGGTGCAAATGAATAACATTATATCTAATAAATGCAAATGGAAACAAAAAGCGCATGTCACTGTCTCAGTATGAAATATCTGCAAGAAAGGGTATTCACCTTTTGGAAACATAAAGCTCCGTCGTTAGCTTTTATTAGAACATAACCTCTTTATCAATGTCGCTGTTCCAGATTAATTTTCATGAACAATTACTTGTGCAACGGTATGGAAACATCTTTCCAGATTTGCAGAGTGCTTAAAAACCAACAGAGTAATATTTACTGTCTTTGTTGCTTTAATAAATGTCACAAAACATTAGGTAAACAAATTGGGAGTGCTGGTACAATTTACAGGGAAACTGATTGCCTCATTAAGTGGTCTTACATTGTCAGGAGAACTTTAAGCTGTGAAGGTAGATGCTTTTTGTTATATTTCCATTTGAGAGTAATAAATTAAATAAAGAATTAAAATACTTTAGAAACATTTAACGGAATTAAATGAGCAGAAACCGAAACAATAGAGGGTTTTAGCAAAACATTTTTATGTCGTTCTGGCTAGCACAAGTCCTTCCGTCAATTCGATGTATTTTGTACAAATTCCTTGGAAAAGATTCTATATATCCAGTAAAATTTTAACACGAACATACAGGTGTCTCTTAAATAGGGGGACATGGCTTAATCACAGATTCCTAAGGCTAAAATAAGACTATTTAACCAAACTTGCTTCTACCGGAAAGTGTACCATTTAGCCAGAAATCTGCTTCAAAGTTCTTCGAAAAAAAAATAATTTTGCTTATAATAATCGGACGCTTTATTCGATTTGGATGAAATTTGGTATGACACTTCTTATGGTTATAAGTCATCTTTTAAGGTGATACTTGTTATTATTAGTGAACCACTAGTGTATGAAACTTAGGTCTCCCAACATTAATTAGACCGTAACTTTTTAATGGCAATGCCGAAAACGCGAAATTATTTTTCTTCGGGAAGATACATTCAATAGTAAACTTTTCTCTCTCTGTGTAATTTGCGGTATCTGTTACGGTTCACCCAGAAAAAAATAAAATCTGAGTGTCTGCACTGCTAAATTTTCAAAATAAATTTAATCTAGCAGTCTATTCAAAGGTCAAACAAGTAATTTTTAATGACAGTAACGAGTTGTCAATCTTCACAACTTGTTTAGGAGTAAGCTGAGATATGTAATCGTCTTATTTATAATAATGGTAGTAAAATACTATTAGGCCAAACAAACGGATGTTACTAATTTTAGAATATTGCAAAGAAAATTTTTGACAACCCATAAAACAATTGTTACTGTCATTAAAAATTACTTGTTTGACATTTGGATAGACTGCTAGATGAAATTTATTTTAAAAATTTAGCAGTGCAGACACTCAGATTTTATTTTTTTCTTGGTGAACCGTAACAGATATCACAAATTACACGGAGAGAGAAAAGTTTACTTTTGAATGTATCTTTCTGAAGAAAAATAATTGCACGTTTTCGGCATTGCCATTAAAAAGTTACGGTCTAATTAATGTTGGGAGACCTAAGTTTTATACACTAGTGGTTCACTAATAATAACAAGTATCACCTTAAAAGATGACTTATAACCATATAAACTTTCATACCAAATTTCATCCAATTCGAATAAAGCGTCCGATTATTATAAGCAAAATTAATTTTTTTT
Organism: Ophonus ardosiacus; assembly: GCA_943142095.1. Taxonomy (NCBI): domain Eukaryota; kingdom Metazoa; phylum Arthropoda; class Insecta; order Coleoptera; family Carabidae; genus Ophonus; species Ophonus ardosiacus. The sequence goes on along the minus strand of OW964823.1, from coordinate 7,179,317 downwards.
CGAAGAACTTTGAAGCAGATTTCTGGCTAAATGGTACACTTTCCGGTAGAAGCAAGTTTGGTTAAATCGTCTTATTTTAGCCTCAGGAATCTGTGGTTAAGCCATGTCCCCCTATTTAAGAGACACCCTGTATATTATTTGTCAAATTTCGTATCGAAAGTTCCGTGTAAAAGATTGTATAAATCCAATAAAAGTATAACACGAATATACAGTATGTAAATTACACTTCACACTGGTATCTGCCATTTAAATTTATTTGAATATATCATTTGTTTCTATGATTTTAGCAAAGCTGATTGATTTTTGAAAGTTAATCTTTTTATAATTCTTTAACTCTATATCTATTGAATATGAAGGAAAATGTATAATCGAACCGTATAGAGAATAAAATATTCTTTTATAATGATAATCACATAAAATATGAAAAAATGATATTTTTTCATGAAAAACTGTTAAGAACTTAAAATAAGGGAACTTCCGGTTCTCCAATTATAACCAAAATCTAATCAACTCTTCATATGGATGTAAAGAAGAGGTATTCGAAAGAATCATAATTCTTAGATTTGTAGTATTGGAGTTATCGTCGGAGAAAAATTTATTACACACGGACACAGGGAGACACAGACACACATACAGACGTCGTCGTAAAACTAGTAAAGTCGTATTCTAGGACCCTAAAACCTTGCTTACTCATTAAAAACCCATCACCGAATTTTTTGACCAAAGACAATACCTTCCTTACCGAAAGGTGACTGAATGTAAAAAGCTAACTTTAACGTTAAATTTGTCATGACGCTTTTAAAAAACAGTTTTAGCATATCGATAGTCTATGTATACCTTCTCAACTGCAATTTCAAAAAAGTAACTTTAATTTCAGTAAAAATAAATTCAATTTCAGGAAAGTAAATTCAATTTCAGAAAAAGGAAATTCAATTTCAGAAAAATTAAATGAAAATTAATTATTTGTACACAAAATTTGTCTAAATCATTAATTTTTATAAGAAAATATTTATTTGACACGTGTGGCTGTACAAAGCAATTATGCTTAAAATAGGATTCGGCGTGTACTACTTGAATTCTAAACGAGGCCCTGATGTTCAAACAAAGTTTGTCTTCTTATACAGCTACGTTTTCCGTCCTTAAGCCTTCTTGTGTCTAATGAGCTAAATGAGCAAATAATACCTCAAACTTTTGGTTAATTTCTCCCATGGTTCTTATCATCAGCTGTAGATGGCTCTCATTCAAAATTTAATTTCGCACGCGATGTAGGAAAACGCATTTAAGGCGAAGAGACACTGGGGATTTTAATAAACTCTCTTCCAGAATGTTTAATGTTTTAATGTTTATGGGGACCCGTGGCCAGAAAATAAATCAGATTATTTTTGGGGAAGAAGACCTTTAGGCTGTGTCCGATGTTGCACTTGTATCACCCTAATATCTAAATCCTAAATTTATATGCCCTAAATCTAGTAATTATTTAGGATTTTAAAAATTAGATTTTAGGGTTTTGCAGGAGCACACTATGCCGTGAAGTTGACGCGCACTAATTAAACAAATCATGTGGCCTATTCAGAGAAACACAATCATAAAGGTAGCTACGGATATAAAGATTGTTATCATAAAGACATTTGTAACAATCTTTATGAATTTGTCAATTCAGAACCTACGTCGCTATTATTGACAATCTTTACAAAATAATACTTGTGAATGAACCAGATTATTTGATAATAGCTAACTTCATTATGTATATATGAACTTAACCTAACCTTATATGTCAACGTTTTATTCTTTTAATAATGTGTTGCCAATTATATTTAAAATGCAAACATTCTGCCAAAACAACTAAAGAAGAATATGACATTTGTGTCATATTTGAAAACTTCTAAATTATTTAGAACGGGTATGTTAATTCCTACCACTGATCTCAACGTGACTGAAAAGTTATGGAAAGATTTTTTTTTTATTTTGATTGAAGAAAAAGCACACATTAGCACCAGAATAAATAACAAGGTTTTCACGAATCCCTACCACAGAATATAATATTTTCAAAGAAATATGTATTTACGTCAAAAGTAACTTTCGTTCACGACGGTTTTTATCGTTCTTATTATCATTATTTAAGTCGGAGCAGGATCCATTCGAATAATCAACTGCATGCTGCTAATATTTAGCAGAACGGCCATTATTAATAATATTTGATTGATGTAATAATCTGTCACATGTCAAATATTAGAAATAACAACGTGATAACAACCATAAATACATAGTTTTAGCAGTCGTTATGATAAAGACTGTCAAAACACGTAACAATTGTTGACGGTAACCACCTTCAGTACTGAGAATACCAAATTTGATTTTAACAATCTTTACAGTACATAACAACCATAAAGACCATAACGACAACACAAATATTGAGTTCTGAATAGACCCCCATATTTGTTGCTATATTTTGTATAAAACATCAAATTTACTGTCAAAGAATAGCTTTTTAGCTTCTATTTTATGAAATACAATATTAGCATTTACTCTCAAGCATCAAATTGAATCGAATTGTATAATTCATTTTTGTTTTTCTAAACTCTAAAGTGTTGCCATACAAACTAATGAATATCCTGAGTGTCTGACAAAAACAGGTAAGTACATTTTATGACTCATGTTCCACATACGATATATATTAAAAGTTGCGATACGATATAATAATTACATATTACACCATATACCTAGTTATTTAACAATGTCTATAATTTACTGTGTGATCCACAATCACTACATAATAATTTTATGTTATTGAAAACACCTCTATTATCCATTCATTATTCGTTTAACAGTTGATCGATTCATTATTCATTTAACAATCATCTGGAAGTTAATAACTGGACATAAATCTTTTGTTGGAGTTGTTAGCAAGAAGTTCGCAGCTACTAAATAATAAACTAGAACAATACGATATTAAAAATTATTAGATTCTCGTTCCATGAGAATTAGCGTAATTTTTCGCGTGCACGCTAATTGCATCGTGCATAATTCAGTGTACCAGGGAAACATTTGCCGCTTGACATACATAGTGGTACGATCCCACGAGTATTTCAGCGATGAGTATGCATTAGGTGTGGAGGAAAAAATGACTGTCAACAACAATTTTTTTTACTTTTTTACCTCCCGCTACCTAGGTAAGGGAGGTATAGGGATCGTGCTAAAAATCGCTTATAGAGATTTTTGTGAATAAGCACGTTTTGATGTCCCCAGAATCCGATTTTAACATTTTTACAATGATGTCTGTAGGTATGTATGTGTGTGTGTCTGTGTGTGTGTGTGGATCTTGTGGACACGATTACTCAAATACTATCAACCAGAAAAATTTGAAATTTTGTATATGTATTCTACACTAATGTGGGAAGAGCTCATTAGTTTTTAGTGTATATCGGATAACCGGAAGTATCATTTATACAAGCTTTTAACAGTTTTTCTTGTAAAAAATTCATTGAATATAATTTTTTAGCAACTTTTACCAATACAAATTAAATATAATGGCACAATCTTCAATTCTACGATAATAGCATTTAGTAAATAACTTGAAATAACTTCATATTATATTATAAAATAATTTATTTTTGTACATCACTTTGCCTCTGCGTCAAACAAAAACAATACTTTAATAACAAATTTGACACATTTAAACAAATGTCACTATCACGAAGCAATTTTCATTAAAATTAATAAAACCGTGTTAAGAAGAATTTAGTAGTTTAAATATGATTCTAATGAAATTAATGTTTGTAAAAATAATATATTTTCCATCATACATAAATATTAGATATACAAGATAATTCGATTTAAGTTTGATGTTTGCAGCATTATACAGTGTGTCCCATTTAGAGGTGCCACCATTGGGATCTCGAGAACTGTAAGAGATACGATGTCAGTTAAATGGAACTTTTTGTGCACCTTTGGAAGGCCATCTCAGATGTGCTTTTGTTTTTCCAAAAATTCTCATAGGGCACTAGATAATGACGAAAAACTGAATATTGTTGATTTTTTCTTTTTCAAATAACTTCTAAACTATTAATAATTGAGAAAAAAGTTTCAAATATAAAAGATAGATATTTTTATTAACTAACCAGTGGCGTACGAAATAAATTTTTATATCTGTAATTTTTTGAGATATAACACAAACTTATATTTTTTTAAATGGAACCCATATCTGATTTTAGTCTCAAAAAAATCAATATTTTTTTCTCTTTTCAACGATGTAAGGGTTATTATGTTTTATATTTGTTTTGCATTCAAAAATTATTATTTTTTCCTTATTTTGTATTCAAATTACAATTATTTTGAAAATATTGGTAGATTTCTATTTGGAAATACTCCTTGTATTTAAATAATTTATTTCCTTAAAAATATTTGCTCAAAATTCGTATCAAATTAATTTTTATATTTTGTATCAGGTCGCCCTTGGCACATCATAGTGTAATTTGTAATTATGAGTCTAGAATGAAAATATTAAGTAATAAAGGCATAAAACAAATTATTTTGATCAAATACAATATAATTAATAAAAATAATAATGTTCTTCTGGGAAATAATTAGAAAATTCAGGAAAATAAAGAGAAAAATTAAATTTGAGGAGCAAAATAAATATAAAACATAATAACCCTTACACCATTGAAAAGAGAAAAAAATATTGATTTTTTTGAAACTAAAATCAGATATGGGTTCCATTTAAAAAAATATAAGTTTGTGTTATATCTCAAAAATTTACAGATATAAAAATTTATTTCGTACGCCACTGGTTAGTTAATAAAAATATCTATCTTTTATATTTGAAACTTTTTTCTCAATTATTAATAGTTTAGAAGTTATTTGAAAAAGAAAAAATCAACAATATTCAGTTTTTCGTCATTATCTAGTGCCCTATGAGAATTTTTGAAAAAACAAAAGCACATCGGAGATAACCTCCCAAAGGTGCACAAAAAGTTCCATTTAACCGACATCGTATCTCTTATAGTTCTCGAGATCCCAATGGTGGCACCTCTAAATGGGACACACTGTATATCAAAAACAACTCTCAATAAGAACGTGATTTCAAAGTGTCAAATAATAGTTTGCAACTACACATTTACGAAATGGATAATGTACGGCGAAGAATTTACACAGATTGCGTTTTAGAGCATAAGAAAGTTGGTGATGATTTTGACAATAATGTGTGTGACGATTTTTCCTTAAAATATATTAATGATCCAAAACTTCGTAAAGTTGGTATTTAATACTCTTATATAATTTGAAACAACATATTAGATTTTGACTATATATGATAAACCGGATGTAGTACTTAATTTGAAGCTTTAACAGATTTTCAGGAAAAACATAATAAAATATAATCCAAAATTTCGTATTACAAACCGTTCTATTTATGGGAACAACAAAGTAGATTTTGTTTACAAACGATCAATCGGAAGCTCATTGCTATTTTAAACATGGAATTGGCGGAAGGTCATGTGCTGGCCACATCAGATTTTTTTTTTTTTTTTTTTTTTTTCGAAGGACTAAGTGCTAAATAATGGGTAATCCAATTTGAACTTTAGGATTTATTTTTTGAATTAAACGTACAAATATTGAGAAGAATAGTTATTTTATATCAAGGCACTGACGTTTTATTTTTTATCACGAATATGGAATGTATTTGCCGGTGCCCTTAGAAAAAAGAAACACTCGCCATGTTGGTGAATTGGTTGATTCAGATGTTGAAATCTTATGAAATAGGGCGGGTGTTTATTTCTAATTCTTTATTAGACATTCTTTCTCTTAGAGTTCGCTATTGTACTTTTGTTTTTTAATAGCTGCTAGAGCTTTACGGCGTTCTTCGATAGATGGCTCTACATGTGGTTAGTTACCTCTAAAACCATCTATCTTGCATGAGATGTATATATTACACCGTGGTCACTTGGTAAATTGTCTCTGCTAAGAGGCGTCAGTTACACCACGCTGATGAGCTCCAACAAGAGCGAAACGCGTCTGTGGTTACTAGCTGGGCACGGCCAGCATCTGAAAAATGGCCGAGAGTAAATTCAGATGCTGAAATCTTGTGAAACATGGCGAGTGTTTTTTTCTAATTTTTTTATTAATTTATAGAAAAGTCGCCACAAAAAATCTTGTATCACACGTCCAGAAAAGTGCTCGTATCGAAAGACCGAGCCTCAGGGTTGGCCTGTCAAAATATACTTACACTAGCAAAATAGCAGTTTCTAGACTAGTGATAGGTACAAATAACTATTATATTTACCCTTTTGTCTAATTTAATTAGAGCAGCAACAATCATGATAAAAAATCGGATGTGGCCAATAGAAAACCTCCCGCTATTTAATTTTTATTAATTTGAATACATACCTACGTATTTACTAACGCTGCAAACTGTTCCATCGCAGAAAACTATTGCTTTATTTACTATTTTCTTTTTAAAATGCCACTGTAATTAATTTGCAGTGATTCGTTTTTTGACAGTGACATTTACTGTCAGTTACATTCATTTGAAATATGAACTGTGTAACAAAGGAATTGAGTTTATCTTAGGCTTCGTGACTAATAAAAAAAATTATTTTTAAATTTATCTGTAAAATATATAGAAAAAGTATTAATGTATTCCTGTAGAAAATTCAATAATCTTTAATTTTTATAAGACATAAAATGCGAAAAAATGGCATTTAATGGTATTTTTTGAAGAAAAACCATTATGAGCTTCAGGTAAAGTGCCATTTCCGGTTATCCGATTTACACCAAAATCTAATGGCTTCTTTTCATATTGGAATACAATACAATTGGATAGGAATACAAGGTTTCAGAATTTTCTGAATGATATTTGAGTTAGAGCGAAGACAAAATCCATACACATACATACATACATACATACATACATCATCATGAAAATGTTAAAATTGGATTCTAGGGACCTTAAAACGTGGTCATTTACTAAAATCTCGATATGTGATTTTTAGCACGATCTCTATACCTCACCAAGGGTAGCGGGAGGTAAAAAAATAACATCGTATTCGTTGTTACATACAAGTACATATTTCACTTTTGAAACCATTATGATATTTTTCATGTTAAATAAAATGTTATAGGTTAGTAGGTTAGATCCTGGAAATTGTGCGACATTGATTAAAAAACTTGCTGAGAACGAGACGCAATTGTTAGAAGTTTTCTAATCAATTGAAGTTAACAACTTCGTTTGTTAAATTCCAAGAAAGGATTTAAAAGTTCTGTAAACACGTTGTCATTGTCCTCTAATTACTAAGTCTAGTTTTCTATTTCTCAATTTCTTTCTCCGTCAAATTGAAACAATTACACATATTTGTTCCAGAAATAAAATTTTATCCCCTTTTAGTATAGTAAAAATTCTACGACGCCATTATGAAGTTTATGTCTTCCGTATTTGTTTATTGCAGTCTGCAAGGTATAAAATAAACCTTATATGAATATATATTGCCACATGTAACGATCGTAGCACATCTCTTCAGAACTATGCACAGTAGATAGTGTTTTTCTTGACCATATACATCGTAAAGAAGAAGTATTACTTTATTTCGGCGATTTGTATCACGTATTTTCTCATACATTTCGTTGATCGTAAAATATTGCAGTTGCAGTTTGAAACTGAGTTTTCAATAGTTAATTTATGATGCAAGTTTCTAGTTGCATTTTATTTAGAGAAAATTTGAACAAAAGTTCTTAGGTGTATTGTATGTGCACAGTATACCGTATCTAGTGAAATATATGGTCTTTTTTTTTCTTTGAAAATATTCTTTAAACTTCATAACTAGTGAATCGTCCTATTCGCGAGTGAAGAAGAGAAGGAGCTTAGCGCGTGACGTAACAATATGGCCGGTTTAAGGTAGATACTTCGTTTTCCGCAACTGTCTATTCTTATACACTGCGGCGTTTGAAATACAAAGTAATATTAATATTATAGTTAATATTAAATAAAAATAATGTTTCTAGTATGAATGACATTTTGAATTTTGCGAACTAGTCCGTTTCATGTAAAAATTATGTTCAGCATTCTCTCGAATTTTGAATTTACATTATTCGAGTCTTAGTTTTCTTGAATCTACATAGTACTGCATTATTACAGTCTTTGGTAGATTAATGGAGAGATAAGTATTATTATTTTATTGTCATCTTTGTGCAGGCAGGTCTACAAGTTTAGATTTCATTACGAAGTATTTTAATAAAGACACTAAGTAATTATTGCCTTGTAGTTATACCCGGCAAAATATAATCTTGCTTCACAAAATTCAAGGAGCATGCATATTTTTACTCGGTTCCTTTCCCATTTTTAAAAGATGAATGCATTACTTTCGTCTACCAACTATTTCAAATTGGCAAATTTCTCTAATAAATTTTGCCATAGAATTTAGGTTCATGATTTCGGGAAATTATGGAAATTAATTATTTCTGGATTTCTGCGTGCTAATGACGTAAAACGCAACAAAAACGTGTTGAAGTTTTAGATTTTATTATATTGTATTTCACGTAAGAATAGCGTTGTATTAGTTAGGGATATATAAATTCTACCCTTTGATTGGTCAGAATATAAACCTATTTCACAGAAACGAAACAAATATCACCTGTCAGTTGTCAAATAAAATATACAGAATTAAGTGATGTTTAACCATATTTTGTTGCAATTTTTGATTTTGACATTTTTACAGATAAATATATTTGTTATTGACAAAGCTTGGTTTCACAAATTTAAATTATTTATTTAATGCATGTAAAAACGGTCGGCTCTTAAGAGCAATCTACTATTTTCTTACGTAAAATGAAGTATAGCCTACAAATTTCACTCCACTCGTGATTTATTTGTTAAATAAGTGACAGAAACGATGCGTTCGCCGCTACCTCGGCTAGGACTTACTACCATGCACTAGTTCATATTTTCGCCGCTAGAAGTCATATTGCTCTATTTCACTAGCGAATACCCGAATAAATAGCATAAACAGTTTTCTTTTTTAATTATTTCATAATAACTATTTAATCTAAGTGATGTACTCTAAAAATCATAATTTTATATTAAATACATTTTTTTGATTATCAATATTTAATACATACGAGGGTTACGCTAGAATTTAGGATAAGACACATATTTCATATTTATGAGAATTTTATTTTCAATATGTACAATTTCAAAGTAGATCCGTTCAACAATATTACACTTCACCATTCTTTTTTTCTTCTTCTTTTTCTTAAAAGCTTTCAACCAATCTTCTTTCGAAATGCAAAAGCAAAGCATCAATTGCAGGATTAATCTCTTCCTTAGAAGAACTGTTTAGATTTTGGTTATAATTGGTTAACAGGAAGTTCCCTTATTTGAAGTTCTTAACACATTTAAATATATATTTTTGGCATTTTATGTGATTATCAATATTAAAGAATATCTTATTGTTTATGCATACTGTAATATAGTCCATAATAAATAAATAAATAAATAAAAATACAATGCACGGGGCTTGCCCAAGCTATATACTTTCTCATAACACATAATACCCTAAATTGCTACGAGATACCTACCATAAATTCATCAACATAAACATCTTCACTTCCAAATTACAATAATCCCACAGACTATTCATCTACCATGTAGGTACGAACATTCGCTTGGCGTACTAGTGTCCAAGTTATACTAATGCCATCTATAAACCAACTTCTCGCTCGCTAAACAACCATATTACACATTATACAGCCTTTGTTGCAATCTAACCTACAAAGCAAATTGTAATTTCCTGTTGTACGGGTCGAGTTAGAGGTTTTGCGCTTTAGATTGTCAAAAACAAGATTATGATGGCATCTATGGTTGTAGGGATGTATTATTGCAATTGTCTTATTCGCAATTGTCGTTGTCAAAACAAAATAATAAACAGAGGGAATTTATGGCAATTGTATTCAATTTGTAATTGTCAAAAAATGACGTTATGTTCCGGATATCAATTGTTAAATTGTGTTTGTAATGTTTAGACAAAACAATGGAATATTGCATTATCGAATTTTTTTCATATTTTTGATATACAAACTTTTACATGGTTAAAAAGAGAAAAAATGGCGGTTTATATTTAGTAAATTAATTAAATATTGTTATTTAAAAAATTAAAGTTGATAGTCGTATCTATATTTGCCATTAAATAAAATAATAATAAAACTTTTATATGAGCCATTTTTTTTTTCTTATAATAAGTTAAAGGTGGGGGGGAGTCTTCCGAGACTCACACTATATATATATATACACACACAGTGTGTTAATTAAGAACCTGGCCATAGGCGTTTAACATGGGAAAACAGTTTTTCTTTGCGCAAAAGTCCCCAATTAATTTTAGACAAAAATGTTTCAAATAAATGTTGTAGATATTAATATTCTACGCCTAAATTACTAAACAGATTTAATTTTTCACGTTTAGTAACTTGTAAAATCTAATTTGAAATTGTATAAATATTGCTCACTTGTAGCGATACCCATGAAATTGAAACAAAATTAGAAAGAAATTCATTCCGTTTGAACTGTCAGAAATTTAATTTTATAGATAGAATGTGAAAAAATAATAATAATAAAAGTTATTTAAGTGTTATATTTTAAAAAGAATACCTGTGTAGTGATTTAGGTGCAGAATTGAATTATCTGCAACTTTTAATCGAAAACTGAACTTCTGACAGTTCAAACGATACGCATTTCTCTGTAATTTTGTTTCAATTCCATGGGTATCGCTAGAAATGAGCCATATTTTTATACAATTTCAAATTAGATTTTATAAGTTACCAAACGTGCAAAATTAAAACTGTTTACTGATTTAAGCGTAGAATATAATTATCTGTAATACTTATTTGAAACATTTTGTCTAAAATTAATTGGGGACTTTTGCGCAAAGAAAAACTGTTTTCCCATGGTAAACGCATATGCCCAGTTTTTTAATTAACACACTGTATATATATATATATATATATATATATATATATATATATATATTATGTATTTTTAATAATTATATGTATAATGTCTGTGTAATATATAGGATTTGGACACAATAAATAAATAAATACCGAAATTACGAATAAAATCGTATAATAAAATGCTGAATACATCTTTTTCAAATCGGAGTTCATATACAACAAGGAAACAATTTCACGCTAGATGAAATATCGCAAATATAACTCGCTATTTTCTTTTATTGTGCAAATATAAAATTCATCAACAATTTAACAATTCATTCTCTTTTAAAGCTCTCGAAATAAAAATTCTGCTACACCAAAATGTAACAATTTGTTACAACTGAAATAGCAGCGCGCTAAATAAATAAAACATCATCCGAACCGGAACTGGAACAACGGAGAAACAAACAGCAATAAAAAAGCATCGTAATCAACAAAATTAACGAATTATTTCCCAATATCACATTCGCTGCCCGATTAAAATTGTAAATTCCCTATGTTGTTTATGGCGACAGTTGGTAGAATTGATTTTAATTATAATTAAATCTCCTATTTGAAAATTGTCACAAATTCACTAAACATGATTTCCTGTCATTTGATTTTGATTTTCATATTTGTTAATCTAGCTTTAACTCTGTAATATTTCGTTCCTCCATTTATATTTCCCGTAATTAATGACGACTATAAATTGCGTCTTCTTCTTTTTATGGGTAAGATTTTTAAAGTTATCTCAGAAGGAAATATGAACCTGTAGTTTATCGTAAAAGATAATGAAATAGTTTATTATGTGAATTTATACAACATGTAAGTAAACTTGTTATGATCGTTTAATGAAGCATAATTGACCATAAAAAGGTTAATTTGCAGTGAATATTACACATTAATTATGTTGGAATTCATTTGATTTTGTTTATCTAATTAAGGTTATTTTGCGCTGTATTTTACTAGTAGAACATAAAAATTAATAAAATTTTATCAGTTGTAAATTCTTGGTAGTTGACATTCTATCTTTTAATTAATTACGAATTAATATAATAGTTTTTTTTTATATAAAATTCAATTACGTATCTGACGTCATTTTAAAGCTAATTCAAATTACTTTCAGAAAATATAATAGCTATTTGTGTATTAAGAGCGCAAAATGCGGCATTCTCTCGAAATCGACAATGTCCATTTGCGCTCGAAACACACACAAGATTTTTTCTACACACAATGGGGTCCTCCACCATAACAAAAAAATAATAAAATGTACACTTTATACTTACAGTACTGCTCAATAAATAACGATTGGCTAATACAAAAGATACGGTTTAAACTTAAAAAGGCTTTTAAATGATTATCGTTACATTAGCCATCTATTCCTTAAAAAAAAAAAATTAGAGCTTGGAAGCAAGGATTTGTGATGATTTTATGAGATTTTGTAGCAAAATGTATGGTTAGTTGTCACGCCTGTCACACTGAAAAAATTAACAAATATTTCAAGGAATTTGTGATTATAAGACATGTATGTACATTGACTAACTTCTAGCAATTATTTAAGTAACGAAATAACTAATAACTTTATTGTAATCAAAATAAATAGTTAACGCGAGATCAGATGTCAGAGTACGACTCGCAACTATCTTACCGCCATCTGTGTACAATTAATCCTATTACTAAACTTAACTGTTCACACAATTTATTTTATATTTAATTTTATTTTATCGTTATTTTACATTCTTCTTTAGTTTTTATTTAATCTAATCTAAGCATTTTATACTTTCGTTTTTGTAAATGAATGCCCTATTTCATTTTCACAGCAGTGTGGCATTTTGTTTGGTTATGTTAAATACCGACAGAGCATATGTCAAATTGACTTGTGAACGTGGTAAATGTGTAACTACAGTGCCATTAGTTCCTAACTAAACGTTTTCATTAAGAATGTAGACAAGTGACATTTCTCTACATTGTATATTTAGAAATTTGGACAGCGAGTGTTTTTTCTACTTTGTCGCGCATGAGCGGCAAAGTGACATTTTGCGTTGACAAAAGAGAGCGCAAATGGCTACTTTCTATAGTGACTGTAGAAAAAAATATTAATATAATTTCATTTAGAAAATCAATTATTATTTCGCCTCCAGCGAATGTTGAATACAATATTTTTTCCACATTCGTTAGCAAAATTAATTATTATTCAACTTAAAATAGTGAGCAAAGCAGCATGTTGAATCACTAGTGAGCAAAGTAAATAATAATAATAATAATAATAATAATAATAATAATAATAATTCTTTATTGTATCTCAAGATTTTACATCTTATTACAATTGGTATATGGAGGTGAGTCAGTTTTTTCTTGTGTTTTTGTAACTTTGCCATGGTACACGTTGTATTGATGGAGATGAGATGATGAAAACGAACACAAATATCCATACCTTACCCGGGATTCGAACCTGGAACCCTTGGGTCGTGAGTCGACTACGTTGCCCACTACACCACCGGGGTCGGTTGAGCAAAGTAAATAACTTTCTTCACAAGTGGAAAAAAATACACAAGCCTAAAATAATCTACGTCAGGAGTCTTAATTTTGATGAAGTTATAAATTGAACAATAAATATCTACCATTCTTCATATGGATGTAAAGAAGAGGAATACGAAAGTATTATAATTTTTACAATAGGGTCCTCCACTATATTTTTTAAATATTTTTTTACAAAATTTTTTTTTAATATTCTGTGACCTAGATGTAGAGATGATTTTGTTCTCAAACAGTGGATTCAGTTGAAGTCACATAAATTATTTTTTTCAGCACTTATAAAATGTATAAATATGTTAAAATAACCCTTGTGGGCAATAATTGGAAATATGGGTGGATAATAAGTGATTTAATGTCATAATTAATAAAAATACTACGTATATAATAGTCCAATACTTGATTACCACTGGTAGCCTATGTCATTCAACATATCTTTTACTTTCATACCAACACTTGTAATCTGTGATGGCATCATAAATTTAAACTAGTATTATTTGGTTTATTTCTGTTGTTTTATTGTTGTTATTTTCTGCAATTATATACTTGCAAATGTATTCCGTATTTCAAAAAGGCGATAGCAGAATGTTTGAAAGTAGTAAGAGTTTGGAATAGAATAAATGTGTGACGTAGATATAGAGATGAGGAAATGGTAATAAAAACTAGATTATTTTAGAAACTAATAACTATTTTTAAACTTTGAGAGTCCTTAATATACAGTTTTAAGGTCTAGTTTTAATATAACTGACCTTTGCTCTAATTTGTTACTACGGTGGAGGACCCTATTGTAGTAGTACTGGAGTTATCGTCGGAGAACACACACACACACACATACACACACACACACATACACATACACACACACATACACACACACACACACACACACACACACACACACACACACATACACTGGTAGACATCATCGTAAAACTAGTAAAATCGTATTCTAGGAACCCTAAACCGTGTTTATTCATTAAAGCTCACCACCGCATTTTTGACCAGATAATATCATCCTTACGTAAAGGTAACGAAAGGTAAAAAGGTTCAATTCATCAACTCATACCATAATTTTTAACAAAAGTATCCCGGTAGTATTTTTTGACACTGGTCTGTCAGACCCGGAGCCACTTCCCGTGTCACAGAAAAGGGAGCCTTCTGAAGAGTTAAAATAAAATTTTCTAAATACTGTGCCCTTATCTTAAATAGATTTTTGTAAAAGCAAGCCATAATTTGATGATGAATATATAATATTCCGGCAGAATATTCTTGAAAACTGAATATTTATGTACACAAACTTATATGATTTAAACAATGTTCAATCTGAACTTTTCCTCCGGCTTCAGTACGTCTAGTCGAGCTACAAATAACTAAAGTTTTAAATTGCTGTAGAATCCACTGTTCCGACTAGACAGCATTAAGAGGAAATTGCAAAAACCTCTGCTTCCAATATAACTTTAAATCAAAACGTAACTACGCTGCCACTTTATCATCTCGTTAGATTGTTTTGGGTATGAATTTAGCAAGCACCTTATTATTCCATTTTTGGTTACTAAATACTATTGTTAAGGATGATGAGAAAATAATTGAAGATGCAGTCTTGGTAGTGTTTAATAAATAGTCATTTCATTAACTTTCCTACGTTTCAAACCCAAATGAATCATTACTAGGTTAAGGTACAGTCGGAAAAAGATCATAACATTACAAAATCAAAAATTATTAGGATGAAATAAGGTTTAGAGTTATGCAGTTATGTTGTTGAACATCAAATGAGTTTTCAAACATCACATTAGTATCAGTATTACCAACTGATATAAAATTTCCTAAATTTTAAAACTATGATTTATTATTTAAAAATTACGTAACTGATGAAACGCAATAGTATTAAGATCTCATTTCAGAATTCGCGATTAATTTGTTCGAAGGGTTGGGCCATTCCTTTGCACGTCGGTATCCAAAAAAAAAAAACTTCCAGTCGTCAAAGAACAGCATTATAACAACAACCTAGTGTACAAAAGACACGCGTGGAAAACTCTAGCCGAGTCTTGTGCGTTTTGTCAGGTTATTGTTGTTGTTTTTAGATAAATATACACTAAGTAAGCTGTTGGAACTTTTTTGGTTAAACCCCTACTAATTTACTTATATTCTTGCTGTTAATTTGAAGACAAATCTAAAGATAGATTATTTTTGGAATGGAAAAACATTCCTCTTTATTCGATTACTGGCTTTATTGTATGAAAGAATTTCAATTCGGCTTATTAAACCTTACAGATAGAAACAAATTACTTAAGGTACTTGTTCAGTTAATCTGAAATTAAAATAAATATCTGGGGTTACATAAGTTAATTATCTTGCGTTTTGCGTTTGGCAACAAATAAATATTTTGATGTCAAATTAATTTCTTCCCGTGCATAATTGGCTATATTGTGTTAATTAGTCTTGGTAATTGATTTGCGTGAGAATGTCACCCGATGTGCCAGACCACGGTTTGATCCGATCAAACATTTGCAGAATCAAATATCTGTCTCATTACACAAATTGATACAAAAGTGGTTACCCTTTGTGCGATCTCTGGTGTAAAATTGGGTGCTGGTAGTTTGTAATTGTGTAATTAGCAGCAGATGAACAATTATTTACATTCATTTTGTAATAGTAACGTACCTATAAAACAACAACCCACATATCATTCCGGATTTATTTATACTGGGTAGTGCTTTGGTAGACTCACTATAACGATTTCCTTGTTAATTTTGAAATATTTCAATATACAGTGTGTCCCATTTAGAGGTGCCACCATTGGGATCTCGAGAACTATAAGAGATACGATGTCGGTTAAATGGAACTTTTTGTGCGCCTTTGGGAGGCCATCTCAGATGTGCTTTTGTTTTTCCAAAAATTCTCATAGGACACTAGATAATGACAAAAAACTAAATATTGTTGATTTTTTCTTTCTCAAATAACTTCTAAACTATTAGTAATTGAGAAAATCGTTTCAAATATAAAAGATAGAATTTTTCCTAACTAACCAGTGGCGTACGAAATAAATTTTCATATCCGTAAATTTTCGAGATATAACACAAACTTATATTTCTTTAAATGGAACCCATATCTGATTTTAGTTTCAAAAAAATCAATATTTTTTTCTCTTTTCAATGGTGTAAGGGTTATTATGTTTTATATTTATTTTGCTCCTAAAATTTAATTTTTCTCTTTATTTTCCTGAATTTTCTAATTATTTCCCAGGAAAACATTATTATTTTTATTAATTATATTGTATTTGATCAAAATAATTTGTTTTATGCCTTTATTACTTAATATTTTCATTCTAGACTCATAATTACAAATTACACTATGATGTGCCAAGGGCGACCTGATATAAAATATTATAAAAATTAATTTGATGCGAATTTTGAGCAAATACTTTTAAGGAAATGAATTATTTAAATACAAGGAGTATTTCCAAATAGAAATCTACCAATATTTTCATAATAATTGTAAATTTAATACAAAATAAGGAAAAAGTAATAATTTTTAAAGGCAAAACAAATATAAAACATAATAACCGTTACATCGTTGAAAAGAGAAAAAAATATTTATTTTTTTGAGTCTAAAATCAGATATGGGTTCCATTTAAAAAAATATAAGTTTGTGTTATATCTCAAAAATTTACAGATATAAAAATGTATTTCATACGCCACTAGTTAGTTAATAAAAATATCTATCTTTTATATTCGAAACTTTTTTCTCAGTTATTAATAGTTTAGAAGTTATTTGAAAAAGAAAAAAACAACAATATTCAGTTTTTCGTCATTATCTATGACCTCCCAAAGGCGCATAAAAAGTTCCATTTAACCGACATCGTATCTCTTACAGTTCTCGAGATCCCAATGGTGGCATCTCTAAATGGGACACACTGTAGTTTCCCTAGTTATTTTCGTAACAGTCCGCTACCTCGATAGCGCTGCGGCATCGCGACTTGTAGGTGTAGCGATTGAGCGGAAAAAAATGACGCCACCAAGAATGTTTTCTTTATTTTGTTGTTTTTGTTTTAGATGCCCGTGACGCTATGCACACTAGGTGTCGGCGCTACTTTCGGCGAGTCCATCCTTCACGATCTGCCGCGCGACAGCACCGTCGTCACACAAACCACATGCGAGCTGCTTAGGGTCGAACAACATGACTTCCGAATTATCTGGGAGGTGAGTCGTAAATCTTATTTCTTTTTCATACAAAATTAAAAAGTAAAATCAAGATAATCAGACGCATATTAACAAAGCTTTATTTTTTTGTTGATTATTTTCAAGAACAAGAACAAATCGTCGGCCGGCTATTGGAGTGTACTATGTCCACAAATATTACTTTATTAATATTACATTGTATGAAATTTGTTAAAGTATAATTTTTAAATATTTTCGAAATATAAAAGGACCTAGTTGGACATGGTTCAAAATAACATAGTAAATTTATAACAAAAAAAGTCCAATAAAGAGGCTTTTTGTACCATGTCCACACTTTTTATTATTATTTTTACTGTACCATATCCTGAAGCACGTATATGTCTTTTTGAAGAACATGATACAAAAATCTGTTGTGGCCAGCACAAAACCTTCCGTCAATTCGATATATTTTGTACAAATTCCATACCAAAAGTTCCTTTGAAAAGAATCTATAAATCCAATAAAATTATAACTGCTCTTGACACTTCTTTCTTTCTTCTTCAGCTTTTTCCTATTTAATTAAAGGCCGCTCTTTCTCACTCTTCTCTTCCACTCATTCTTATCCAACGCATCTTCTTCATACAGATCTTCCTATTTCAAGTTTTCTGCGATACAGTCCTTCCATCTTCTCTTTGGCCTTCCTCATACTCCCAGCAGTGAGGCTAGCCTGCAACTGCATGTCACTTGCGAGTGACACTAGGACTTATACTACTTTCAGATCCTATACTTTCCATATTTGGTTTTGCACTTGACACTGACATCTGTCAATTATTAGATTTTTTTTTAATATATCAGCTGTTTCCATGATAAATATCTATTGAATATGAAGGAAAATGTATAATCAAACCGTATAGAAAATAAGATTCTTTCATACTGATAATCACATAAAATGTCAAAAAATGATATATAACTGCGTTTTTTTAAGAAAAACTGGTAAAAACTTATTATTTTTAGAATCGTAGTATTTGAGTTATAATCGGAGAAAAAATTGTCACACACACATACATACACATACACACATACACGCGCGCGCAGACATCTTGAAAATAGTAAATTCGTATTCTAGGGACCCTAAAACGTGCTTATTCATTAAAAACTCACCACCGAATTTTTTGACCAAAGACAATACTTTCCTTACCTAAAGCTGACGGATGGTAAAAAAATACCGGGAAACAGAATTTGACTATATCTATTTTTTTTCAAAAAGTGGACTTGGTATATTCCAATTATCAGCCGACGAAATTTCACATTTGATTATTAAGTTTCACAACAGATTTTTTGTCTAAAATTTAGTTCCAATATTGAACTAAATTTCCGGACACAGTATAAAATTTAACTAGCAAAAAGTATATTGTAAAAGAGGTTTAAAAACTAAAATTTAGACAGAAACAACTAGGTATTAACGTATTTTTGTATTCTATGTTACCGTTGTATCTCAACAGTCTTTTATATTAGTTCATATTATTTTGAAATCATTCATTCAACATTTTCGGAATATAAATGTTAGAAAATAAACCCTTTCAGTTGATAATTCCTTAATCTGATTACAAAAATTTGACAAATTACATCTCAATTGCGATATAATTCCCAGGGGTCCGTTTAATATTCCTTAAGCGAGATGTTTAAAGCAATGATGTCTGAAAGTTAACTTCTCAAGATCCGAAGCACATAAAATCAGTTTTAAACGCGAATAGCAATTAGTCTTAAACGATTTATTCATTGGAATATTACGTGCTTCGTAAGCTAACAAATATTTCTAAAGAAATTGAATTATATTATTTGACAGAAAAGATTTTCAGTATAACAAGGGAAAAATAGTTTACCATCTGTCAAATAAATATCAGATTTTTTTTTTATAGAAAAGAAATTGGATGTCTGGGAAAATACAGACTTTGCACTCATTCTCGTAAACCTTTCGTTTTATGTTCTATAATTTTTTCTCAAAGCCGACGATTTGTACGGGAAGAAAAGGATTTCACTGTTTCAACAAAAAAGTTTAGCTTTGTTTAACAATGTTTGCCTTTATTTCACCAAAGAACTTTTTCACCTTCTTCATCCACAGAATTAAATGTTTTCTTGACAAACAATATATTGAACAAAATACTATACAAATAGGACAGTGTATAAATATTATAAATATCATAGCGGATGGCCTAAAACAAAGAGGGCAGCAGTAACCTCTCAATTATATTTTGTGAGGTTATTTGTGGTGCGATTCCATCGACCTTTAAACTAATGGACCAAGTGTCTCCTATTCCTTTATAGTTAGAATATTGTTCCAACATAGAAGGATAGAAATATATATTCTGTCCTTCAACAGTACGGAAGTTCTCAGTTAAAGTATACTGCGCATGCGTTCGTACTCATTGTACATCTTTTTATCTCTCTATCACTAAATAATTGTCAAAATTTACATTTGACGTTTCGTAACTGTTTGTGTATTATTTGCTTCTTTGGAGAACATTTACAATTATTTCTGTCAATATATACGTGTATGTGTTGTGAGGTGTGTATGTGACAAAATAATGGGGAAACGGTGTATTTCGTGCAGTCAACAGTACGTAGGTACGCGGTCCAGCTGTATCATTTTATATGTAAGTTCTTATTAATTATTACTGATCCCCTATAATATAATATTTATGTAATATATTGTATTAAAAATATATAATGAATCTAATTATGCACAAAATTAAATCTATACTCTTAGCGATTATGCACCAAGTACAACAAGTTAGGGACAAATCAAATTTTTTATTTTGCTTTTCTTAACTTCCGTAATGTTGAAGGATAGAGATACTGTGTCTGCACTGTTATGGCGGGACAGACGTTTTGCTTGTACGCTGCGTCTATTAGTTTAAAGGTCGATGTGCGATTCTGTAACTTTCTATACCACTATAGAACTGTAACTCTCAACAAAAGCGCATCATTTTTTAATGTCAAACGACAATAAATGTATTAGTAAACAAAAATAGTTGCGATTTTGTTCACTCTTACATTTCTATAGCTTTATAGAAAGTTACAGAATCGCATTATTAAACTGTAATTAGTATCTATGCGAAATACATACATACATACATACATACATACAGGGTTTTAAAAAGTAAGTGTAACAAATTATGAGGGCATATAGTACTGACCAAAATGAGTAAAAAAAGTTTAATCAACATAAGCCCGATCTTCAATAGTTTTCGAGATATAAGGCAGTGAAAAATGAGTTTTTTCGGAGTTTACCTCTTCTATCTCGAAACTGTTAGGGTTACTACTTTGATTAAATGAGACTTTTTGTTTACCTTTCAGAGGTTATCTTAGATGTGTTTTTGTTTTTCAAAAAAATTCGAATAATTGTACTAAGACAAATGTGTCGACCTTGGCCAATATTTAGTTTTCAAATAACTTTGTAACTATTTGAAAGTGAAAAATGTGTCATATACAATTTTATTGTTTTTACCTTCCGTCAAAAGGAAGGTATTGTTTTTGGTCAAAAAATTCGGTGGTGAGTTTTTAATGAATAAGTACGTTTTAGGGTCACTACAATACGAATGTACTATTTTTAAGATGATGTCTGTATGTGTGTGTGTGTGTGTGTGTCCGTGTGTGTGTCTGTGTGTGTGTCTGTGTGTGTGTGTGTGTGTGTGTGTCTGTGTGTGTGTTTGTGTGTGTGTCTGTGTGTGTGTCTGTGTGTGTGTCCGTGTGTGTGTGTGTGTGTGTGACAAATTTTTCTCCGACGATAACTCCAAAACTACGATTCTAAAAATTATGATTCTTTCATGTTCCTCTTCTTTACAACCATATGAAGAGCTGATTAGATTTTGGTTATAATTGCTCAACCGGAAGTACCCTTATTTGAAGTTCTTAACAGTTTTTCTTGAAAAATCGCTGTTAATTATCATTTTCGACATTTTATGTGATTATCAATAGAAAGAATATCTTATTCTCTATTATACATTTTCCTTCATATTCAATAGATATAGAGTCATAGAGAGATTAAGAGAGATTAACTTTCGAAAATCAGTCAGCATTGCAAAAATTATGAAAACAACAGATGCATATATTCAAAAAAATCTAATTGACAGATGTCAGTGGCAAGTGCAAAACCAAAGTGGAAAGTATATGATCTGAAAGTGATATAAGTGACAGAGTGTCCCTCGCCAGTGGGAAGAGAAGATGGAAGGACTGTATAGCAGAAGATTTGAGAGAGGAAGAACTGTGTCACGAATGTGCTTTGGACAGGAATGAGTAGAAGAGAAGAGTAGGAAACAGCGACTTCTAATAAAATAGGGCAAAGTTGAAGCAGGAGGAAGTGTTGTGCAATACATAATGTACGTTCGTATTCGTATTAAAATTTTATTAGATTTTAGAATCTTTTAAAAGGAACTTTCAGTATGGATATTTAAAAAATAGTGTGTTCTTGTTACAATTATACAGGATATATAGAATCTTTTTCAAGGAACTTTTGGTATAGGATATGTACAAAATACATCGAATTGACGGAAGGTTTTGTGCTGGCCACAACAGATTTTTTTTATGGTCTTTATACTGACATAGGCAAAATTTTGTTTAGTCACTATCTTTGTAAGTTTTTCTTCGATTCTAATACAAAATGGCCTCTTACTCATAAACAGTTGAAGATCGGACCCATGTTGATTAAGCTTTTTTTACTTATTTTGATCAGTACTATATCATTCGAATGTAACTTGATGACTTCAGTTACAATTGTAAGCAAGTTCAGACGAATTTACTGAAAAAAAAGTGACAACCATGGAAAAATGAAACTTTAGTTTCGTCGGATTTGTTACACTTATTTTTTAACATCCTGTATAACAATTGTTTCTGCTTGTTTAGTTTAATTTTACAATTTAATTTCTTGATATCATTTTCTGCATAAACCCAGCATTAAAAGGGGAATACGTTAAAAATAATGAAAAAAAAAATTGTTGTGGCCAGCACAATACCTCTCACCATTTCCGTTTTGTTACATATCTAAGTATCTCTTGGCGAGAGATAAAAATATACATACATATATTATTAAACTGCTGTATTAGTCTGTGAATTTTTCAATGCAGATAAAACTTCTCATTCATGCTGAATTAATTTCAAATTTTTATGACATATTCCGGTAGAATGAACAATACAATTTAGATTCATAATGATTGCTTGAAATTTAATATTGCGATATTATTTCATAATATCCCAAGCTACGCTATAATGAATATGAATTTCAGGTATTATAAAGGTATTCGTCTTTGTGTCGACTAATATTAAATACTTCAGTGTCTGCCTCAAAGCTATGCTCAAGAAACTAATGACCTTATTGTATATTATATGACACTATTCTAAACCTTTTATCATTTATCTTACGAGCACAATATCATTTGTCTTGGAAATATATCTGTTTTAATTTATTGCAATTGAATTGTAATTGCTTCATTGTAAATGTATGCAAAGTGCGTCTAACGAATATTAACTTCAAAAATGAAAAAAACCCATATTGGAATTTTGTGAATTAACGATTTGTTCTTAAAATTATAACATAAATCAGATAATGGGCACTTGCGTACCTTTTTTTACCTCTCGCTAAATACGATTTAAGGTCCCTAGAATCCGATTATAACATTTTTAAAATGATATCTGTGTGTGTGTGTGTGGATGTGTGTATGTATGTGTGTGTGTGGATGAGTGTATGTGTGTGTATGTATGTATGTATGTATGTATGTATGTATGTCTGGATGTTGTAGTCACGATTCTTCAAAAACTATAAGACTTAAAAAATATTTACCTGCAGCTTCCTCCATCTGACATTCCTGGGAGGAGCTGAAAAGGTTTTGGTAACAATTGACCAACCGGAAGTAGTAGTTTCTTAGAAAAAATCTTCTAAATATAATTTTTGGGAGGTTTTTTTTATTAAATATTGAAGAACATAAAATTCTCCATCTAATACACTTAAAATTTTTATTATATCTTGTATAGATTTAGAGATAAAGACACTATAATTTATAGAGTGAACTAATCGCAGAGGATACGGCACTAAGGAAACCAGTTGACAAATTCGAATGTTTATAACATAATTTGTAAATGACACATGTCAGTGTCAAAAGTCAACAGTTTTAGTGACATTCTGACAGCTTTTACTGGGAAGTATATTTAATTTTTCTTATTGTTTTATTAATTAAATATTTGAAATTATAGGTAAAATTGTGGTGAAATGCATATATCCATCAGAAATACCGCCAATCTGGTTAATGAAATGGAACAATCTCTGACATTTAGAAACTTCCTCATACAATGAAAAATAGATAAATAAAATAAATAAATATATCATCACGGCATATTACCCATTTCTGGGTGTGCCAGTATCTACAACACATGTAGGCATCGGTAATGATGGCGATATATTTTACCGTGTGGGCGCTTACCAGCCGTCACCTCACGGGCACTCATAGCTGGTGTGGAGAGTGCACCACAGGGGTCACTTTTGTGCCATTTAAAATTGGAAAAAAAAAATAAAAAAAAAATAGATATAATTAGAAATATATATGTGTGCAGAAGACATGTTAAATATAATAAAAAACAATATTTGGGTCATGTTCTATAATGTTTTGTTATAAAACGACGGTTCGAAAGCGAAGTGCAATACAATACTTATATAGCCTAATATGGAAATGGCGAGAGGTCTTGTGCTGGCCACAACAGATTTTTTTATTTAATATTTTTGAAGAGAAGGTAAAAACTTGCTACCCATATTTTTTCTTTTGACATTTTTTTTATTAATTAGCCAGAAAAAAAATAATGAAATTTGATTATTTGAATTACCGCCATGTATGACGTAGAACTACGCCGCACCAATGAATGGCCTTAATGCCATAGCGTGGTACCGCCCTATAACAACGGCCTGTTTGTGCGGGTAAATAGATCTCTTGATGACGTTTCAACAATAGTTTGGAGTTTAATATTTTAGTTTGCTTTTTGGTATCGATATTTTAAATTATATGTAACTACCTATGTGTTTATTTGTGAAGTAATTAATGTATTTGAGAGACCAGAGATAGAGAAAAATGAACTAATGTAAAATTCAAATTAAAACTTTCTTGCACGCCATGCCATCTATAGGTTAAATTCTTAAACATGGTTCCCTTCTTCATCAGTTCAATATAGTGACGCCACAGAAAATTTTCTTTCTTAATTTACTAAAAAACAAATAATTTTTTTAAAATAAAATTTATATTTTTATATATGTTTTCAACATAACATTGCGTATATAGTGATAAAAATCGGATTTTCATTACCACGAAAGTAGGCCATTAACCACACAAATTTGCTGTGAATTTATCACTATTCTATAAACTAATTTATTCTACTCTTAATTATTCTCACACAAAATCTCATATACATACTTATTTTTTATAACGTAATTTCTCCTTTCACCTATACATATGCATGTAGTAATAAAACTCTCAGCATATTTTTTGGTTTATTTCAAAATAAAATGATAATTTTCACATCCTCATCGTCGTGAAGGTGGGTAGTATGCGTCTTGTACGTACACGACGGAGGATAGAATAATCTGCAATTCTATAAGCCGCATTCCTTTCTGCTGAAAATGTTAATTTCAGCTGGGAATTGCCTCACTTGCTGTAAAAACTCGATTTCGCTACCGTATGGAAATCTCGAAGATGGTATTGTACATGAATACGAATACATTTGCGAGTTGCAAGAAGGGCCGATACACTCAAAAACTCATAAAAACAGGACATTGTTGTAGAAATTGCTGAGTGTTTTGCAGTAGGTGTACATAATTTTAAAATTTGTTTTATTATAATGAGCAGTTCTTCGGCGAAATTAATCCACTTTTCTTAACGGTTTATTTTCTACAGATAATTTACACAAGTACTTACTTAATAGTAGGTATTTATAATAAAAAAGTATTACCTTTGGCTTACAAAAATGAAGCAATTGCTTCAGGCTATATTTATAAAAAAAAAATCTGTTGTGGCCAGCACAACACCTTCCGTTAATTTGTTGTAATTTGTACAAATCCCATACCAAAAGTTCATTGGAAAAGATCACATGATCACATTAATATAAATTATGTATACTCAAATACTCTAAAAATGCGTACACTTACATTCTATTTACCATAAAATAATATTACTACCAAGTTTATATCTCTACCCATTTTTGAATTATTGCCCCAATAGTCAATATACCCCACATTTAGATAAAAACTTCAAAATTTTCAAAAATCTTATTTTTATGTATCTAGATACTTCTCAATGCGCTGATTCCAAATTTTGAAACCGCAGGTCGATAACTCGTTTCGTTCTCGAGATATTTAGATTTAAAGTTTTGCTCAAAACTGTCCATTTATGGGTAATAACCCAAAAATGGGTCGAGATATGAATTTGGCGACATCACCATTCGATTCTACGGACAAAAATACATAGGTATAGCAATTTTCATCATTTTTGTCCAACCGGTTCATTTTTTATGAATAAAAGCTTGAAAACCCCTAAAATGGCCAAAATCTGAAAAAATCGTAAGGGGTACACCTTAAATTTTTGCGATTTTTGGCCATTTTCAGTTATTTTGGTTTAGAGATTGTATGCGGTGTTCAAAAATTTTGAAAATTGGTGTACTTATGTAATTTTGCCCGTAGAATCGAATGGTGTTGCCGCCAAGTTCATATCTCGACCCATTTTTGGGTTATTACCCAAAAAAATGGGCAGTTTTGAGCAAAACTTTGAATCCAAATATCTCGAGAACGAAAAGAGATATCGACCTGCGGTTTTAAAATTTGGAATCAGCGCATTGAGAAGTATCTAGATACATAAAAATTAGATTTTTGAAAATTTTGAAGTTTTTATCAAAATGAGGGGTATATTGACTTTTGGGGCAATAATTCAAAAATGGGTAGAGATATATACTTGGTAGTAATATTATTTGATTATAAAGAGAATGTTATGTAAGTCTAGGTACTCATTTTTCGTGTATTTATATATGAGTATACATAATGTATATTCATGTGATAATTTTATTGGATTATATTTTCCAAGGAACTTTCTGTATGGAATTTGTAAAAAATTGTATTATGTTCGTGTTACAATTTTACTGTATATATAGAATCTTTTCCAATGAACTTTTGGTATGGGATTTTTTAAGTCTTTTTTTATATGCATCGAAAAGTATTCAAATATGTTTAAAAAATCATTTACCTTCTTTATAAAAAATAAAAAAAATATATCATCACTGCATATTACCCATTTCTGGGTGTGCCATTATCTACAGATATGTAGACATAATAATAATAATAAATTTATTTATTATTATTATTATTATTATTTATACATCGGTAATGATGACGATATATTTTACCGTGTGGGCGCTTACCACTCATAGCTGGTGTGGAGAGTGCACCACAGGGGTCACTTTTGGGCCATTTAAATTTGGAAATATTTGGCGCTGGTCGGGATCGAACCCGGTTCCCCCAGGTTCGCGACCAGACACTCAGGCATACGGCCACCTTCTTTATACGGTAAAATATTGCTCGCTAAGAGTAAATATGCCACAAAACAGTCTTTAATAATTAATATCCAATTTACCAGCCCCCATATTTTTAATTTAAAACGAATTTTCTAGCCAAATGCCTTTGAATAGCAGGACGATTTAACGAAGAGCACTTATAAATTTGAATTTATATTAACTACGTTCTTTATTTTTATTCCAAATTAAAATTCATGGCATATAACTATACCGTATTCATGACATCAAATCAGTCAGCTGGAAATCATAACTTTTTTGAAATGAAAGAAATGATTCATATTCTTATTCCTGGAAGTTAGGAAAAGTAAAAAGTTTTATTTCTTTTACGGTTTCGCCATGTGAAGAATGAAAATGTTCAGTTGGCTGTGCTTTAAATCCAGTGTAAGTGATGCATTTGTTTGTTATATTTGTTTTATTTGTGTACATTGTTTCGCGTTTATCAAGTAAATTGTCATATTGTCACAGTGTGTTTTTGTTTAATTAAATTGATAAACTGCTCTTACTACTATTATTTTTCATTACATAAATACGTATTATTTGGTCTGCAGTTTATAAATTAATAATATTATGGAATAATATTATTTGTTGGAATATACATTATATTAATTATATATTTTTACGTCGTTTAACTATAATTTATATAATTTAAAATATCGGTTGTTCCATCGACCTTTGAACTAATGGACCAAGTGTCTCCTATTCTTTTATTGTTAGAATAATGCTCCAACATAAAAGGAAAGAAATATATATTCTGTCTTTCAACAATACGGAAGTTCTCAGTTAAAGTATATTGCGCATACGTTCGTACTCATTGTACATCTTTTTTAGACATATGTAAATTTCTATACATCGCTATCTATCACTAAATAGTTGTCAAAATCTACATTTGACGTTTCGTGACTGTGTATTATTTACTTTTTTGGAGAACATTTACAATTATTTCTGTCAATATATACGTAAATATATGTGTTGTGAGGTTTGTGTGCGACAAAATAATGGGGAAACGGTGTATTTCGTGCAGTCAGCAGTACGTACGCGGTTCAGCTGTGTCATTTCATATGTAAGTTCTTATTAATTATTACTTGTTCCCTAGTCCCCTATAATATACATATGTATATAAAGATTATATTAAAAATATATAATAAAACGAATTATGCTAAAAAAAAAAGCGATGATGCAATAACAAGTAGGAACAAATATTTTTTTTTATTTTGCCGCGTTTTCTTAACTTCCGTACTGTTGAAGGATAGAGATATTGTGTCTGCACCGTTATGGCGGGACAAGCGTTTCACTCGTACGCTGCGTCTATTAGTTTAAAGGTCGATGGGTTGTTCAATATGTCTTTACCGTCTAGTTAGCTGTGGGTTGTGAAACGCATGTCGATGTTTATTCATATAATTTAACGTTAAGCAAAACGTCAAAAATCATTCAAAATGAGGAAAATGCATTACTTTTAGTACAGTATATATGCTGAGAATGTACCTAAATAAACATTTTACTATCAGTTAAAAGCAGTTAAAAATAAATTTCTATTTTACTTTAAGTTGAAATTTGATTTGTATCAAACAATGACGTTTGCGTTTATTACTAAGAATAAAATACAGATATGCGTTTCACAGCTCATAGCCAACCAGGACGCAAATACTTATTGAACACCGATATAAAAAAAAATCTGTTGTGGCCAGCACAAGACCTCTCGCCATTTCCATATTAGGCTATATAAGTATTGTATTGCACTTCGCTTTCGAACCGTCGTTTTATAACAAAATATTACAGAACTTTGCCCAAATATTGTTTTTTATTGTATTTAACATGTCTTCTGCACACATATTTTTCATTGTATGAGGAAGTTTCTAAATGTCAGAGATTCTTCCAATTCATTAACCAGATTGGCGGTATTTCTGAAGAATATATATGCATTTTACCTATAATTTTAAATATTTAATTAATAAAACAATAAGAAAGATTAAATATATTTAACTATTATTGTGGTCCGGATGCGGTTATTCGCTACCGAAAATCGGTCACTTTAATATGTTATTATGTATGAATACGTTTATAAATGTGGCTGTGGTGAAAGAAGTATGCACGGATAGGATTGTGTTGCGAAGGTTGATTGTTTCGTAATTATTGTGGTGTAAAGATGAATGGTTAGTAAGAATGTTTTGTGAGAATGGAGAGACAGCTGAACCTTTATGTGGACGAGAAGAATGAAGTATGTATGTACAGGAATGTGTAGCGAAAGATGATTGTTGCGTAACTATTATTGTGGTCCGGATGCGGTTATTCGCTACCGAAAATCGGTCACAATAATATGTTCTTGAATGAATGTTATGATGATTTTGGGTAAGGCGGAAGAAGAATGTTTTTAAAGAGTTAAGTGATTCTGTGGAGCTCTTGCTTTCATCCCTTTTCTTATTATTTTCGGGTTTTTGCTAACCCACTAAGTGGGAAACGCGTGATTTTATGTATGTATGTATGTAAATATACTTCCCAGAAAAAGCTATCAGAATGTCACTAAAACTGTTGATTTTTGACACTGACATGTGTCATTTACAAACTATGTTAGAAACATTGGAACTTGTCAACTGGGTCCCTTAGTGCCTTAGCCTCTGCGATTAGATTACTCTATAAATTATAGTGCCTTTATCTCTAAATCTATACAAGATATAATAAAAATTTTAAGTGTATTAGATGGAGAATTTTATGTTCTTCAATATTTAATAAAAAAAAAAACTCCCAAAAAATTATATTTAGAAGAATTTTTCGAAGAAACTACTACTTCCGGTTGTTCAATTGTTACCAAAACCTTTTCAGCTCTTCCCAGGAATGTCAGATTGAGGAAACTGCAGTTAAATATTTTTTAAGTCTTATAGTTTTTGAGGAATCGTGTCTACAACATCCAGACATACATACATACACACACACACACACACACACACACACACACATACACACACACACACACACACATACACACACACAGACATCATTTTAAAAATGTTATAATCAGGGATGGTAACAGAAACCGAAACCATTAACCGAAAAATACCGGAAAAATATGAGAACCGAAACCGAAACCTGTACCGAAATTCGAAACAGATACAAAACCGGAACCGAAAGCAAAACCCTTTTTTATTTATCGGTTAACCGCATTATATACAGGTCTCTTGTTAGTTGTTAAATATTGTAAATTTTTATTATTAAAATACTTATGTATAAAAAAGTATGAACATATTTTTTTTTATCGAAACGTATTTCAATTTTCAACGTAGTACCTCAATCGGGTGGCGCTCGAAATCCGTTACATGTTACATTTACATTAACATGGGAAATTGAAATTAGAATATTTTGAA
Source organism: Ophonus ardosiacus (assembly GCA_943142095.1). Lineage (NCBI taxonomy): Eukaryota > Metazoa > Arthropoda > Insecta > Coleoptera > Carabidae > Ophonus > Ophonus ardosiacus. The sequence continues at coordinate 7,148,722 of OW964823.1, read as the reverse complement.
TGTTTGCTTCCCATTAAAACTGATTGTTATAAAACTTTGTACACGTGTTTGTGGACACTTTTTGCATCATTATAATAATTAATTGTTCAATCAAAATCAATAATATTATTATTCTCGTAAATTACTTTTGCAAAACCGAAACCCTTTTAGTAAAACCGGTATACCAAAACCGATTGCTGTATAAAAACCGAAACCCAAATCAAAACCGAATTTTTATTATCACGATGACCGAAACCGTAACCCAAACCAATATTTTTTATGGTTACCATCCCTGGTTATAATCGGATTGTAGGGACCTTAAATCGTGTTTATTCAATAAAATCTGGATATGCGAATTTTAGCATGAATCCAATACCTCTCTTAGCGAGAGGTAAAAACAGAAATTTTTGTACTTTATTTACATATTTGAAAGTTTAAAAAATTGGTTACCTCATCTAGTAAAATAATAATTTCCGAATTTTATTTTTAATTAAAAGAAATTCTACGTGCTTTATCATTAAACATATTTAATTATTAATAATCCAATTACCTAGTTTATTAAATTTTCAATGCAGTTACAAACTATCATTCCACCTTTTTACTCTAGTTTAAGGCTATAAAATTAAATTTTATCGGCTATTAAAGTTAGTTGAGATTTCATTTTCTTTAATAAAGATAATTATTCCATTCGTAAAGCGAAACACACGGTTTACTGCGCGTTGTCTGCAACCAGAATAGCGTCTAGGAAACCAGGTTGCAGCGAAATAATAAAAATTTTATTACACTTGTTAAAGGAGAGAATAGTAGTTTATCACTCATAAAAGCTGTAAATTAATAATAATAGTGAGTGATAGAAGTTAGAATGTAGTGAAATATCCATAAGTTACAATGAAACGATAATAGGTAGGAAATGGGTTTTGAGAAAATTAATATTGATAAATTTTTATTTTGCACGATTTTTTTTGCTTAGCAACAAACAAAAAATCAAACTGCATGGTAAAGCCCGACTCCAAAGGAGGAGAGGTTTTACCTAATGTCAGTTTGCTTGAGTGATTTTGCTTAAAAGCAAAAAAAAATGAGTGCTTAAAAATAAAAGTTTATCTGAGAAAATCTGAGAGGTCGTGTGGTATTTGGTGAAATAAATTCCAAAGACAACGCAAAATGAAACTTGACACATTAATTGTCACACTGACAGTTTTAAACAATAACAGTAACTGTTCATTTACTTGGTAGCGGAAAATTATCGGGGTAACGGGGTTTTATCAGTAATACTGTTTCCATTGGTTGAATTTTCAAGTGTTTTGCATCATGATTGGTTAAAAACTAGTCGTTGGAATTTATCAGCATTAAAAGTAACTAAAATTAGGCGAATAACAATTTTACAAACCGCGTGTTCAAAAAAAACCCAATTCGGAGTAGGTTATGAACAGAGAGTTAAGGAGAAAAGATAATACAGAAGGATACAGAATATTGCCATTCGCCGTTTTCTAATTTAATTCTATTTCTAAAATAAAGTTTCGAGAAGAAAAGCTTTGATTGCTTTAGATAATTTTGACAATATCTCATGTCAAATTGACATTTAATTAAATACTTTCAAAATAACACGTTTTTTGTTCATAGCCTACTCCGAATTGTTTTTTTTTTAACACTATGACCTGTAGTATTTACTCAAAATTTTAGTCACCCTGACTAACTAATTACCATGACTACCATTTAGAAAAATACATTGGGGTGTTAAAAAACAACTGAATTTGTTACTTTAGTCAACGCTTAATCACTCCTGTTTAAGAGTAAATACTACCCACTGAAATATATACTAACTGGAATGCGCGTACGAACCGTAACTGAGAAGCATATTGAAAGCCTGCTGCTGGAGTAGTCGGCAAACATCGAGACAGTTCGTGAGTAGACGGAAATTATTTCGTGTGGCGCATGTTTAAATAAATGAAGCATAATATGAAAACAAAGCGATCAGCTATGATACGAGTTATTCGGCTAGGTTCGGTTCGGCACGAACGTGCGCGAACAGGACCAGCCATTATTGTTCAATGAGGCTTCAGTGCAGCGTACGCTGATAAGTAGAGTATGCGAGTTCCAGTTAGTATATATTTCAGTGATACTACCGGTCTATGGTCCGTACCACGATCACGGTTCTAACACCGGTGTTAGCTAGAACCGTGATAACGATTTGACACATACTTCAGGGTTATAAAGAAAATCGGTGATGCCACTATACTGATTAAACCGAAAATGTACTGACAGGCATATTTAATACATTTGGCTTCATTATTTTAAATTGTTTAATATGATTTGTCTCTTAACTTGTTTATAAGATAAATTATTTAGAAAATTGAAGCCACATGTATTGAATTTGCCTGTCAGTACATTTTCAGTTTAATCAGTATAGTGGCATCACTAATTTTTGTTTATAACTCTGAAGTATGTGTCAAGTCGTCATCAAGGTTTTAACTAATATACCCAAACACCGCCATTTAAAACCGTGATCGTGGTACGGTTTAATGACGGCCGTAGTAATCAACAAATCTACATCATCATTCTGCATAAAGTTTATTACAGAGTTCATAATTGTGATCAGATTCATTAACTGAAGTTACATACAACTTTCTTTAATACGGAACAACATATTAAACTGCAATTAAATTTGTACTCTAATTGTTATCGAGTTATGTAGTTGGGAAGACGAGATAAACTGTTACTAATCTATTCAACTCGTACGGTCCTACGTTACTTAATATGAATGTTTCAACGCCACACATCCATATGAATTAGGCAAAGTTTTCAAACTTTCTTAGTACATGTATAAACTTTGTTTACAATTTTACATGATTACAAAATAATATGCAAAGGAAGGTGGGAGATCGTTAGAAAAGAAGAAGAAGATATTGGCCCGTATTACAAGCGCACTTTTATAATAAAAGTGCTGTTATGAAGCGCCACCTGCATCACCAACCGTACGATGCGCGGGAAAAAATCTGATGTGGCCAGCACATTACCTTCAGTCAATAGACACTTACACAATTGCAATGGGCTACTTGCGTACCTTTTTTATTTAATATTTTTGAAGAGAAGGTAAAAACTTGCTACCCATATCTTTTCTTTTGACAAAATTTTTATTAATTAGCCAGAAAAAAAATAATGAAATTTGATTATTTGAATTCCCGCTATGTATGACGTAGAATTACGCCGCACCAATGAATAGTCGTAAAGTCACAGCGTGGTGCCGTCCCATAGTAATGGTATGTTTCACTTGTTTGACGTTTCAATAATAGTTTGGAGGTTAGTATTTTAGTTTATATTTTTGGTATCGATATTTTAAATTACAAGTAACTACCTATGTTTGTATTTATTAAGTAATTAATGTATTTGAGAGACCAGAGAGAGAGAAAAATGAACTAATGTCAAATTCAAATTAAAACTTTCTCGCACGCCATGCCCTCTATTGATAACATTCTTAAACATGCTTCCCCTCCCCCAGTTCAATATAAAGACGTCACAGAAAATTTTCTTTCTTAATTTAGTAAAAAACAAATAATTATTTTAAAATAAAATTTGTATTTTTATATATGTTTTCAATATAACATTACGTACATAGTGACAGAAATCGGATTTTCAGTACCACGCAAGTAGCCCATTTGCAAGAGCGCATCTAGCGGAAAAGCATAGAACTAAAGGTTGCCATGGTTACCACGTCCAAACAAAGACCTGTCATCAGCCATAGAATTCTACACTCTATCCATCGTTTTGTTGAATAATCGAGTGATTATCAAACAAAGAAAGTTGCCCCACGCACATCTTGCGGTTTTGAACTCGTTTTTATTGAACACAACGAACAAATCACAAAGAATTAGGTTAACACTGAATAACAGATGCAAACATAATGACAGATAGAAACAGGGAACGGGACGTAAGACAACGAGGGGAGGTTTGTTTGGAAGCATGATCTTCTATCTCTCTCTCTCTTGCATATGACGTCAATACTGTAAGTGTCTATTCTATGTATTTTGTACAAATCCCATACCAAAAGTTCCTTGGAAAAAATTCTATAAATCCAATAATATTATAAAATGAACTTATACTACGTAAATTGCACTTGACACTGACATCTGTCAATTAAAATTATTTGAATATATCAGCTGTTTCCATGATTATAGCAAAGCTGGCTGATTTATGAAAGTTTATAATTCTTTTAATTCTGTATCCATCGTTTATTAAGGAAAATGTATAATCAAACCGTAGACAATAAGATATTATTTCATATTGATAATCACATAAAATGTCAAAAAAATGATATTTAACTACATTTTTTCAAGAAAAACTGTTAAGAACTTCAAATAAGGGAACTTCCGGACCGCAGTTATAACCAAAATCTAATCAGTTCTTCATATGGATGTAAAGAAAAGGAATATGAAATATAAATAATTTTTAGAATTGTAGTATTGGTGTTGTCGTCGGAGAAATTTCTGTCACACACACACATACCAACATCATCATAAAACTAGTAAAATCCTATTCTAGGAACATAAAACATGCTTATTCATGAAAAATTCACCACCAAATTTTTTTGACCTTCCGTACCTAAAGGTAACGGAAGGTAAAAAGCATTTGATTTATTTTTTTCTTGAAAAAAAAAGGTCTAATTAAATGTGTATGTATATGTTTTACACCTTACAAGTCTTTAGAATCAAAGATATGTTTTTTAAAAGTAGCGTTTAATTTCAAATATTTCAACGGCTGACGTCACGGATACGACAGTCGAGCTCTACCGGTTTAAGTTGGAACTATGATTGTTTGGTTTGGTATTTATTTAAATAAATGTTTTATTTACATACCTTATACTGCACTAGTAGTAGTACTTTTAAAGAAATAGAAAGTAATAATAATCTCCTCTCTTGCATATTTTGCTGTCAGCTGTCACAATTTTAGGTTAGATTACTGTTTCATGTTGTGAAGCGTAACTGTGTATGTGTGTGAGAATTGTCTTTGTGTGAGTATGAAACTGTGTCGTCACAAATTTAGTCCGTGTTTAAAAGCGCAAAAGTTTATGAGCAAATTTATGAATGTAAAGTAGCATATTTTAAATTATTTTCTATTACTATATTTATTAAATGAGACGGATTTCATGATTTTATAAAAAAAAATCGACAATTATTTTTTTAATGACCCCATTATATAGAATATTAATACGAATAGAACATTAATACGAGTAGTTAGTTATATGTATTTATGATAGATTGTAGATTATTGAAAACTAATTAATATTAATTGTTAGAAAACTGGATTAATATTGTGTCCATAATCTGTAATATGTATCATAATTGCATCTGACATCTGACGATATTGTAATTAATCTGTGGGTGATTTTGTATTACTATACTATTATACCATTTAAGAGTACTTTAATAATTATTGGCGTACTTGAAACGCCGCGTTTAGTATCAAAGCATTAAATTATTAATTCCGTGCTATGCTAGTAGTAGCAAATTACTCCGATTATACAATTTGATTCAATAGAGACATTAATTTACATTCGTAGTGTTTATAAATATTGACATTGTATTTGGAATAGGGGAAATTATAGTAAGTAATTCGCATTAGTCAGATTAAAAGAAAATAGTACATTATACTACTCTATATTATAAATATTATAACACACACTACGCAAATTTATAAAATGGTTTGTATACTATATAATTAGTAACTGTATATACATAGTGTGGCCAACCTCCGCCATATTTAGGCAAAATGCGCGGGAAATTTGAATTCATATGATGTGATAACTAAACAAAATTTGAAAAACAATTAATGAAATATCATATAAATTGCAAACGCAGTATTATTTATTTCAAAATAAACCACTGAATTACAAATAAAGGTATTATATTATATTTTTTGTAGAATTCATTTCTAATTATACAAATATTTACATACAAATAATAAATATGTACATACGCCTCCCATAATATTTAATTTGTAAATTAACACACGCTTTAAAATTTAAACTATACTTTTGATTTTTCGAAAAATGCTAGTTTTAAAATATTAATGATATTTCCTGTGTTAGATTCATTCTTGTAATTAGTATTATTAGGTTATGATCAAAATCTCTCTCTTCTTTTACTTTTTATACTAAATTTTAATAGTAAATCAGCGAAATTAAATATCGGCAGAACAGAAAAATAAAATGATCCTACCTTCACAATTATTATTTTAATATAACGAGACTAAAAGAAATATCCGTTTGTACTTATAACTACTACATGTATTAACTGTACGTTGTTTAGTACAGAACAACATACTAATATAAATCGTGTTAATAACAACTTTGTATCGAGTTGTATTAACGCACTTAACCTAATAAAACACTTTTGAGTTACAACTACATATAATTTAATTATTTACTCTATTGGAATTATAAATATAGTATAATTACTTTAAATTCAGATATAATTCACAAACAATATCTTATATTTCACTTTTCTGATGTAAACAACATTTGAGCTTGACATATTATCCGCCATATTTAGGCAAATTCGCGCCGACCAATCAAAATCGATCCCCCTAATCGCCACACTATGTATATACAGTCACTATACTTAATGTTCATCCTAATTCATTTATTTTTATAGGTTATGTTTTTGTAACTCTCAGTCTGACGTCTGACACTCAATGTTGCCAACATCCGAACATTAAGATTACCGCAAAAAACACTCAAAATTATGTTTTATTTCAATCTTCTTCATCGGATTTGTTTAGTTCGTTCTACTTGCACAGTTTTTTTGTCATTTTACGAATAAATTTACTGTTATAAATCGTACACCTACCCAAATTATCTTAAATGTACAATAATTATCATAAGGTTAGCAACACTGCATTTGCACGAAATCGTCGTATAATGGATTACGTTAGTGTCGATTTCTGACCTTTTTGTGCACTTCAATGACGATTTCAAATAAAAATTATTATATCCATTCGTTTATGTTATATTGCTTATATTGTAAACTTTACTAAGCACCGGCACTTGACTAAAATTTACCTAACTCTGGCTAATGAAAACTGATTTGGTTCATTGGTTGATTTTACAGTGTAAAGTGTTTAGATTACTGGGCTGCACTTTGATTAAATTAGGTACATGAATCTCCCCTGTTTGAATTTAACAGAAATTGATGTAATAACATTTACATTCCATTATAATTCGTACCATAAATGAATCGCAACTATAAAATAGATAAACTGTGTAGATGTAGATAAATAACTAAAATACGTTTATCGATTATATTCATTACAAAGTAATTAATGACTTCATAATGAACACAATTTTATAATACAGACAGTATTAATTAATCAGTGGAATAGGTGTACAGACTGTTACAGGGCTTTTTTGACTGTAGAGAAAAATGTTATATATAAAATTGAATAGGAATAAATTGCTAATTTATCACTAATTTTTTTTTTTTTAATTTTGAAATGTCACTGCCAACAACAGGAAATAAATTTTTGCATCAGTGTTACCAATTTCAAGTATTTTTTTGTTACTGCTAACTGAATCAGTTTTTTTTATCACTCTTTACTAGTGTTTAGTTTTAAACTGGATTTGAATATAAGATATTTCTGAAGAAGTTAAATTAATTAAAATTGTGTAAACCTTATCTTCTTGCTAACTAATCCAATTTTCCCTTAATCAATTTCTACAATCCAAGTTCACTTTCCAAATCAAAGTTGCAGAACTTGTAATCAAATTTACTGTGTCTAACCTCTAATTACACACGTGTCTCGCTATTCTAGTCACTGTTCATAATGTAACTTTTTCCAGATAATTATGTAGCACGATATGGAGCAAGAGAATCGCAGAACAGACCCTCATCAAATATGGCCGTAAACTTGACATTTTCTGTAGGGGTTATGTAACGGCTTTTAGGGGGGTGTTCTTATAATTAACTTTAAGTTTGTTGAATCTATACAGAAGTTAGAAGTTTCGCAAGAATGGAAATCGGTATTTAGATGCTACTGTATCTTAATATACTACGGGTCCCAAGCAAACCTTGACGCCTTTTAACATGGGAAAACAGTTTTTTGTAAATAAATTGTCCGGCAAAAAATTAAGTCATGATATTGAACATGATAATAGTATAGGCTATCAAGCGGTCATCGTTTAGGGTTTTTATGAAATTTTCTTTATATTTTTAAATATATTTTATTAACGGTATTTTATTGGTTTTTTTTTTTTTAATTATTAGTATGTATTTGAAACCTTTAATAGAAATAATTATATTTGGAAATATTATTATTAAGTAAAATTTTGTTAATTTTTGCAAAATGACGTTTGATTATATTTTTTTAATATCGGTAATTCTGAACATGTATATTACTAAATGTTATATATCTACATTATACTTTTCAACCTGTATTGTGATTCCATATTGTTTTTTGTATTGTTGTTCATTGACAAAATGTCAAATGCTCTGTCATGTCAAATTCAAGAGCTTGTAGTTAATTTATTGACTTATTTTGAAAATGAAAAATAGTTTGGTGGGCTCTTACTTTCACTGAATTGTAATATTGAGGTAATATTTCGTTCTTTTATTAGTAATAATTTGAAAATTAAATCTATATGTACAGCGTGTGGCAAACGCTATACGCAATGTACAGAAACAGTTAGAAATTGTATGCAGTATTCTGTATTTTTTTTTTTTAAGGATCTCACATAATACTAGATGGTTTGTTGCATATACTACAAGAATGAAGTTTTTATAACGGCGTAAGCAGAAGAAGCTTTTTACATTTAATCTTTCTTATTTTTTTATTAATTAAATATTTGAAATTATAGGTAATATGCATATATCCATCAGAAATACCGCCAATCTGGTTAATGAATTGGAAGAATCTGTAACATTTAGAAACTTCCTCATACAATGAAAAATAGATATAATTAGAATTATATGTGTGCAGAAGATTTGTTAAATACAATAAAAAACAATATTTGGGTGAAGTTCAGTAATTTTTTGTTATAAAATGACGGTTCGATAGTGAAGTGCAATACAATACTTATATAGCCTAATATGGAAATGGCGAGAGGTCTTGTGCTGGCCACAACATATTTTTTATTATGCAATATGGAAAGATTTTCAAATGTCAGTGTGGCGCATTGTTAGCACAGCTGCTTCTATAATTTCAGATTGGGGACCGATACTCTATTACGATAATTATTTTATTTTATTTTTTGACGTTTTAAACTGTCATTATTAACTCCATAGCAACAATTATAAGTAACACTTTTTTCACAAGTGAATTAATTTTTTTTAAATCACTCTCACATTTTTTTTAATTCACCCTGCAACAAATAATGCATTTAAAATAACATCAGACACGAAATTAACACTTACCATAGTATTTATCAGACATTATCAGCCATTTTCATTATTTTTCATGGCACAAATAACAGACAATAAATCTTTTTAAATAGATGATATGACATCTATCATCGACAATTGTCATGCACAGTCTACTAACTGATTAGTTTTTTGTTTTGTCAAAATTAAATATTATAATGGTTTTTATTAGTATTTCGTCAAAATTGAATAAAATACTGTACAAACCACGTGAGCTAAGAATGTTTATTCACTCGAAGAAATTTTCTTCTCATGAGTAAACATTACCTTAGCTCACTTGGTGTGTAAATATCTATTTTACGCGAAATATTTTGAACTTTTAAAAATATGTTTTATATTTCCTATTAGTCATTTAAAAATAATAATAACATTGTAATAAATAAAGAAAAAATATTTGAAAATAACGGAGATGATCAAACTTTGGCTATGAAACACATGCTGTATGTAATTTGACGTCATAGGAGTGGGGGGTTGTTTTTCATGAGTTTTTCGGACACCAATCGTTTTATTTAATTAATTAGAAAAATAAGAAATTTTTATTATTTTTTTTTTTTTATTATCTACTCTATAAATATTGCATAAACTTTCATTTAAAATACTTTGAAACCTGCTCATTATTATCCCCATGAAATATGTACGAAATAACCCCCAAATTAAAATGTATCAGCTCTATCAAGAGTTAATTTACCCTTTCGAAAAGTGTCTCCACAAAGTGTGACAAAATGACAAATATTCTTTGAAAGAAATTTCATTGTTGTCGTTTCCATTAATCAAATCGCGGGACAGAATAAAGCTTCCATTGCGTCAAGGTCAATCACGTCATTGTGCCAAAACAAAACACTGGCGCCTGTTCACAACAATAACGTCTAAGGTCTGCGATCTGCGACGAATGTAACGGTATCTCAACAGATCCGAAATACAACACGATCTTGTCTACATCATGTGATACTAGTTAATTAAACAATGTATTTTTATCTCGCGTGCGGCGTAATAATTAAGCAAACAGCAATTATGTATCTGGTTAGCACTAGGTTGATTGCGAATGATTTTAATTGTAATGTGAGATGAAATTGTGTTACAGAAATACAAGATAATTTAAAGATGCTGAAGTTTATGATATGGATCCGCATGTATTTTTATGTCGCATATGAGGGGAACAGGAAAAATGGAGTTAGGTTACAATTAATGTACTAGTAGTTTTGAGGAAACTGTTCATAAAAATTTTAATGGCCTTTACTGGGTAATTTTCGTATTTTATATTTGTTCATATTACGGACTATCATGGGCGCCGTCAGACAAAAAGCTCCTCACTACGCGGCGACATATTTCATAACGTATAGAAAAACATATATTAATGGGGTCCTATACCACAGTCATATTTTAACTATCTTAAATAAGAAGACGAAAATATACATAAATTAATAAATAAATATTAACTAGGTCACAAACTACAAGCGATTGAAGCTGATTACTAATTGGGTATGACGCGTTAGGTACTAAGAATATGATTGGTCGCGTGATTTTAAAAAGGAGATTCGCGCGTCTGCAGCGGTCACCTTTAATGTTATGTTGTTCTATAACCTAACAAACATTTAACAATTTTATGTTTGATGAATTTGTTTAATTATAACATCTAGTAATATTAACAATAATAATAATATATTTATAATTAAATCAATTTGTAATATTAATTAAATTAATAATAATATTAATTAAATTAATATTGAAACTTCAAATCAGGCAAACACTAGCGCCATCCGTCGTCATACTTTGTGTAATAATATTGTCAAACTGTTTCAATGTTCTATAATTTATTAGGAAAAAAATGCTTATTATTTATGTTATTTATACTTAATAATAATTTCTTCATGAGTATAACGTATAAGTTTTTATATAAAAACATTTCAGCTATGCAAACATGAAAAAAATTGTTCCCTCTATAACTAACAGTTTGTCCCATTGTTTGTCGATCACTTGTTAGTACCTGCTACGTCACGCACAAATTCTTAAACTTTAAAAATTCATATCTCGCTTATTACGTAAAATTTTTAAGTCGCTGCACTAAAATTCTTATTTTATCCTGTTCTTACAGAAAAAAAAATAAAAGAAAAATGGTATAGGACCCCATTACTCTAATTAATCAATGATTTTGATTTTTTTTTAATAAACGTGGTCGTGTGCGTATAGTGTCTGGTTGCTAATCTGGTGACCCGGGTGCAGACTTTTAATCGTACAAAAGTGATCCCTGTGGTGCACTCTCCATGCCAGCTATGGTGCCTCGTAAGCGCCCACACGGTATAAATATATCGTCATCATTACCGATGTCTACATGTATTGTAGACACCGGTACACCCAGTAATGTGTAACCGTAACCGTGATGATATATTTATTTTTATATATTTAAATAGATATCACTGCTAAACAATTAATATTAAAATATCTGATGTGGCCAACACAAAACCTCCCGCTATTTAAGTTTTACATACATACATAAAATCACGCGTTTCCGACTTAGTGGGTTAGCAAAAACCCGGAAACAATAGTAACAATAAGAAAAGGGATAAGAGTAAGAGCTCAGCTGACTCACTTCACTCTTTAACAACATTCTTGTTTCGCCTTGTCCACAATCATCATAGCATTCATACTTAAGAAAATATTAAAGTGACCGATTTTCGGTAGCGAATAACCGCAACCGGACCACAATAATAGTTACGCAACAATCATCCTTCGCCACACATTCCTATCCTATTTTTATTAATTTAAATACATATTTACGTATTTACTAACGCTGCAAACTGTTCCATTGCATAAAACTATTGCTTTATTTACTATTTTCTTTTTAAAATGTCACTATTATTAATTTGAAGTAATTAGTTTTTTGACAGTGACATTTACTGTCAGTTACATTCATTTGAAATATGAACTGTGTAACAAAGGAATTGTGTTTATCTTAGGCTTCGGGATTAATAAAAAAAATTATTTTTAAATTTATCTGTAAAATATATAGAAAAAGTATTAATGTGTTCCTGTAGAAAATTCAATAATCTTTAATTTTCATAAGACATAAAATTTGAAAAAATGGCATTTAATGAAATTTTTTTAAGAAAAACCATTATGAGCTTCAGGTAAAGTGCCATTTCCGGTTATCCGATTTACACCAAAATCTAATGGCTTCTTTTCATATTAGAATAGAAATACAAAGTTTCAGAATTTTCTGAATGATAGTATTTGAGTTAGAGCGAAGACAAAATCCCTACACATACATACATACTCACACACATACATACACACACACATACACACATACAGACATCATCGTGAAAATGTTAAAATTGGATTCTAGGGACCTTAAAACGTGGTCATTTACTAAAATCTCGATATGTGATTTTTAGCATTTGAACATCGAACGAACTGCACACAGTTTGCTCACAAATAGAAACAATATTTTTTCTACCACTAATTGAGGAAAAACTATAAAAATCTTTTGACAGTTGTAGAAAAATAACTATTTTTGGTATCAGAGCTATAAATTCCATGCAGAGTGGGAAGTTTTATTTAACAATGCTTCAAAATAATTGTAATTACATAATTCAAAGTTCACAGTTCATTAATTTTAACATAACTACAGTGAAACCTCCTTTACGGACGCCCCTCTATAGCGGAAACCCCTCTTAACGGACAGGATTATCTGGGTCCTGGCCCTGAGACAATGGAATCAATGATCATATAACCCTCCCATAGCAGACACTCTCTATAACGGACTCTGACAGCTACCTGCCACCCCATCGTTATTTTTATGTATAATTTTATTTTTATTTTCGGAACTGTGCATTAGACTGTAGTGCAATTATCCAAAATTCATCCATCCCCAACAAAATACGTTTTCGCCTGTCAACGAGATATACATGCATTGAAAAGGCGCGAAACAAATCCGTGGAACGGGAACATTCGCTATCTCATCATATCCGACTGTCACAGCATTTACAAAGTCAGTCACTCAGTATAGTTCACAGTATAATTAACTCCGTAATGGCTACCAGCCAACCTTGATCACGGAGCACACGTTTTTATTTCACTTTTCTCTTCGTCCCTGTTTGTTTCTATTTTGTGAAATGTGAGGTTATGTGCTAACTAACACGAATGTGGTTGTTCTGTGGGTTACAGAAAAACAAGGAGTTGATGAACGATCTCGTCGCCAACTGCAAGCTTAAGAATGGTGAGTACATTTTGTTTTGTTTTTTGTAAACAATCATTAACATGGAAATTTGTTTGCTGTTAGTGTGTTAGTGTTTCGTTATTTTTGTTTGTCTTACTTAGTTTTTCTTTCGACTTGAGTTTGTCTTAAAATAAATTTCTTGCACGGAAATGGGAACTCAGGTATAATTTATTTTTAAATTTATACGTACCTAGAATAATAGTGCCTTAAATAAGATTGCTTTATTTGTAAAGAAGGTTTATTGGCCACAACAAACAAAAAATAGGGTTTTAGAGTTTGCTGTCAATAATTATATTTGACAACTCAATTTTGTGTGGTGCACTCTCCACGCCAGCAATGAGCGCCCGTGAGGTGACGCCTGGTAAGCGTCCGCACGGTACAAATATGTCATTATTACCGATATCTGCGATAAAGCAGATTGGCACACCTAGAAATGGGTAATATGCCGTGATATATTTATTTATGGATTTGTGTTATGATTCAAGGAATTTGCCCCCTCCAAAAAGAATTTCTGGATACGCCATTGCCGCCGGTAGCAAAGACTCTATTCAAATATTTTAGCAGATGAAATTGTGCTTCTGTTGTTTATTTTATAAAAATTTAAATTTTGAAATTATCTTTTGGAAATTTTGACGGTTAGTGAAGACAGGGATTAAAATAAATAATTAGTAATGTTAATTGCTTTACTAACTTACTTTTCAAAAGACTGTAGATTAGACAAACGAGTATTATCACTGTTTAATTTTAAGTTTCGAAGATCCTAAAAATAATTGTTTTTCATTAATTTGATCTTATCTTATTGCCTCAGGATTAATTTAAATGATATTTTAAGCGTATTTTTTCCAAAACCATAAATAATAATTGTTGAAATTGATATTTCATATTTTTAAATATGAATCATGTCATAAATGACATGTAGTAATATAAATATGTTTCAGCATGTGCTAATGAAAATGTATTCTACATTGTGGAAATATAAAAATTTATGATATACGAAAATGGAAAAAACTGAACATAAATATACATCTTTTTTTTATTCATATGACGTGTGTGTGTTTAAATGTAAATGAAAACTACAATAATTAAAAGTTTGACGCAGTTAACTTTTTAATGTAATACCAAAAAAAACCTCTAATAATATATATTATTTTATTTATGTATATAGACTGGTGACTCAAACATAGGATTTTAACATGTAAAATCAGATTTTTATAATTCCCTGTTTCCCTAATTGTTTACGTAAAAAAGCTTCAAATAAAAGTTGTGAAGCTACAAATTTTACATCTGAATCAATAAGCCCAATTAATTTTGGATTTGTGACGGGAGAAATTAATTCTATGTATTTTGTACAAATCCTATATTAAAAATTCCTTGGAAAATATTCTGTATATCCAGTAATATTGTAACACGAACATATACATATTATTTTCTACAAATCTCATACCGAAAGTTCATTAGAAAAGATTCTATAAATCCATTAAAATTATAACATGAACATACACTATATAAACTACACTTGACACTTACATCTGGCAATTAGAATTATTGAATATATCCGCTGTTTCCATGATTATAACAAAGCAGGCTGATTTATAAAAGTTAATCTCTTTATAATTCTTTGACTCTATATCTACTGAAAATGAAGGAAAATATATAATCAAACCGTATAGACCATAACATATTCTGTCAAAAAATGACATTTAACTGCGTTTTTTTAAATAAAAACTGTTAAGAACTTCAGATGAGGGAACTTTCTGTTGGCTAATTAACCAAAATCTGATCAGCTCTTCATATGGATATAAAGAAGAGGAATACGAAAGAATTATAATTTTTAGGATTGTAGTATTGGAGTTATTTTCGGACAAATTTTTGTTACGCGCACACACACACACATATATATATATACATACATACGCACACACATACAGACATCGTAAAACTAGTAAAATTGTATTTTCGGAGCCCTAAAACGTGCTTATTCATTAAAAACTCACTAGCAATTTTTTTATCAAAGACAATACCTTCCTTATCTAAAAGTGACGAAATATAAAAATTAACAGCAATGACACGTAAAACAATATTATTATTGTCAAATATAGTGGCCTATTCAGAGAAACACAGTCATAAAGGTTGTTACGGATATAAAGATTGTTATCATAAAGACATTTGTAACAATCTTTATGAATTTGTCAATTCAGAACCTACGTCGGTATTATTGACAATCTTTACAAAATAATACTTGTGAATGAACCAGATTATTTGACAATAGCTAACTACATTATGCATATATGAACTTAACCTAACCTTATATGTCAACGCTTTATTCTTTTAATAATGTGTTGTCAATTATATTTAAAATGCAAACATTCTGCTAAAACAACTAAAGAAGAATATGACATTTGTGTCATATTTGAAAACTTCTAAATTATGTAGAACGGGTATATTAATTCCTACCACTGATCCGAACGTGACTGAAAAGTTATGGAAAGATTTTTTATTTATTTTGATTGAAGAAAAAGCACACATTAGCACCAGAATAAATAACTAGGTTTTCACGAATACCTACCACAGAATATAATATTTTCAAAGAAATATGTATTTACGTCAAAAGTAACTATCGTCCACTACGGTTTTTATCGTTCTTATTATCATTATTTAAGTCGAAGCAGGATCCATGCGAATAATCAACTGCATCCTGCTAATATTTAGCAGAAAGGCCATTATTAATAATATATGATTGATGTAATAATCTGTCACATGTCAAATATTAGAAATAACAACGTGACAACAACCATAAATACATAGTTTTAGCAGTCGTTATGATAAAGACTGTCAAAACACGTAACAATTGTTGACGGTAACCACCTTCATTACTGAGAATACCAATTTTGATTTTAACAATCTTTACAGTACATAACAACCATAATGACCATAACGACTATGCAAATATTGAGTTCTGAATAGGCCCCATAGTGTTTTATCTTAATGCTTTTTTCTAATTTAATAATCCAGCGACTTTTGTAATATTTTGTTCTGTTTCTTCTGACAATGTGTACAAACAAATGTGTAGAAGTAATTTCTTCCAAAGTTAAATAAAGAAATAGAAATATTAGAGCAGAACATGTGCGACATGTCGAACATAATGTGCTTCCCGTGTAATCTTACCAGCTAACATCGATCTACGTTTATGGAGAGAATGCCATATTCCGCACTTGGTGCGCAATATAGCAATATATTTACAAGCTGCGGTGCGCTAGCTCAATAATAACGCAGCAAACGAAAGAGCGTCCAAATGTTTTAATTAATTACGGAAAAGAATGTCTTTCAAATGATCCACATGATTCTGTTGGCATACTTAACCGTTACGATGAAATTTTCAATTAATTTTTTCATTTGGATCTTACGATCTTAAAGCTCGAAAATTGTTTTTGATTTCAAAAAACCCACAAAAAGAAATCATTTGACATCTTACTGAGTACAAATTGATTTAATTATAAATATATATTATTCTTAATATTACTAGATGTTATACACAAATTCACCAAAAACAAAATTGTTAATTTTTTTGTTAGGTTATACATCAACGTGACAGTTCATAATCTTTTAAAGGTGACCGCAGTAGACGCGCGAATTTCTTTTTTAAAATCAGGCAACCAATCAAATTCTTAGTACCTGACTTGTCATACCAATTAGTAATCAACTTCAATCGCTTTTGTTTGACATTTGGATAGACTGCTAGACTAAATTTATTTTAAAAATTTAGCAGTGCAGACACTCAGATTTTATTTTTTCTGTGTAACCGTAACAGATATCACAAATTACACAGAGAGAGAAAAGTTTACTATTGAATGTATCTTTCTGAAGAATAGTTATTTATGTACCTAGGACAAAAAATTGCATATTACAGCAGAGCTTGAGTTTGCTTTCCGAGGCTAAGCCGAGGTAAAGCAAACAAGCGAGGCTATAATATGCATTTTTTGCCAAGGTACATATTACATTTTTCTGTCTACCTTACTTTACGTAATAGATCTAGAAATAAATACACGATTTTTTAAATTCGTAAAATCTTATTATATATTATATGAATAATGATTGGATAATATATATCTTCTGCCATTTTCACAAAATTTTAATTTTTAGCTCTGTTTTAGTTTGAAGGAAGACACACTACACTCACAGACACATCAACACTATTTGACAGGTGAAAATAAACAAATCCAACAAAATAACCTCGAAAACAACTCTATCCAGCGGCATCTTAGATTAACAATTAGTCATGTCAAAATTAATAATTTTTAGTATAGTTAATTTCATTATTAATTGCGCACATATTTAAATTAAATTTATCATTAAAATAAAATTTTATTTGCTCGTTTGATATTTGACATAATTGCAATAATCTTAAAATCGTAGAAGGCTTAGCGTACGAAAAAGGTTTGCGGACGAAAAGTGATAAGGTTCAGAAAAGTGTCATTTTTCGTCCGAAAATAAGTACGTAAAATTTCACTTTTCGTATAGGTAGACAGAAAAAATAATTTCACGTTTTCGGCATTGCCATTAAAAAGTTACGGTCTAATTAATATTGGGACACCTAAGTTTCATACACTAGTGGTTCATTAATAATAACAAGTATCACCTTAAAAGATGACTTATAACCATATTAACTGTCATACCAAATTTCATCCAAATCGAATAAAGCGTCCGATTATTATAAGCAAAATTTTTTTTTTCGAAGAACTTTGATGCAGAATTATGGCTAAATGGTACAGTTTCCGGTAGAAGCAAGTTTGGTTAAATCATCTTATTTTAGCCTCATGAATCTGTGATTAAGCCATGTCCAGCTATTTAAGAGACACTCTGTATAAATATAATTATAGTTATTCCAAATTCAAAAATGCAATATTGTTTATTCACAATCATTATAGTAATATACAGATGCCTAACCTTTTGGAGGTTGGAAAATACGTCATTCCTAACTTTAATGACAATCTCTTGGGTTGTAAATAACAGATTTCACTTCCATCTCTTGGGTTGGAAATGTTTATGTAGGGGTTGCCTAGCAACATTGCCGTAGATCCCCATAATTAAGTAGGCTAAACAAATTTTAAGACAGCTGTCAAAATATTAATAAAACTAAAGGTTATAATTCATTGATTTATTTTGAAAATTATTGATTTAAAATGAGGATGATTGAGAATAAAATAGTATACATAACCTCGGTGGGAGTTTCATAACATCTCCCACCTCGGATGTAATATACTATTCCTAGTACAATGTCAAATATTTTTACACAATACAATAATACGAATAGTATTGAGTATTGTCATGGTTGCTTCCTGGAAATAATGCCTAAATTTGTTGAAAACATTTTTATCTTTTATATTATCACATATTATAACGTCAACATCCTTTCACGTTAGATTCGAATGAATGAATTTTACCGATTAGAAAATAAAAGATAGCAAAAGGAAGTTGTTCAGTTTAATAAATAATATCCGGAATTATATATCACTCCAATCTCGTTTTAGATAGGTATGTGTAATAATAGTAAATAACAATATATTTATAAATCAAGGTTATGAAGAGTATCATTATTCACCGAGCAGAAATATTTAAAAAACGGTTTTTATAATTGGGCTACGACATTAATACTATTTTGGGTTTTTTTTTGCTACTACCATCTAATTATAATTATTTATGAAATATTTCGCAAGATATTGTCATTTTCATTTTACGCTTAATGCCACAGTTGGAAGTACATACATCAATATGAAATGAAATACCAAAATTGGGATATTTCCAAAAAAATATATGGTTCAATTTTTTTGTTCATAGTGTAAATTTAATTAATTTCTATCATATATTATACAATATTTCTCAAAAATATGAAACTTTTCATTCATAATTTTGTTAATAAAGTTTTGCACCATCAAATAGAGGATTCCAGCTCAATCGAATTAAAGGAAAATAGTAAAAAAATACGAATGTATATGCTGAATAATGAATATTAATAAAAAAATAAAATTGTATAATTGAGGTATTTCGGAAATAAGGGGTTTTTTGTTATAGCGCTTCGACACCTATATGAAATCTATATATAATATTTTGATTGGCGACCGAAAGACCGCCTATACATGCAAAACAAATAGCGTGTTAGGAGGTGGGGGTTACTACCTATGGAAGTTAAGAAATTCAAATTCGACAGGAGGGGCTAACATTCCTGTACTGCAGTTTTCAAACAGTTTTTATTTTAACATAAATTTCTTGCATTAAACTTAATAATTTAAATACACCTGTAATTATAAAGTATGTAGACTTATACAGTGTTATAATATTCATTTATTTTATGTAAATATAACTTAAAAAAGCATATATTTCAAGAACATTTAGGTCCATGATGAAAACAGTTTGATATAAAAACACATAAATGTGACGTCACGTCAATCTTTTCAAAATTCGGGAGATTATAACTCGCTTATTAATAGGAATTTTTTCACCGGATTTTCATCAATAGTCTTAGTTTTCCTAATATTTTCAGATGAAATTATAAAAAAAAATGGTGGTATCCCCCATTAAGACGTCTCTTAGCAATTAGTCCTATAGCTCAACCAAGTTAGATAATATAGCTGATATATCATTTACTTTTCGTTTCCATTGTTGTTAATATAAGTATTTAATTTCATAGAGATGTTCAACTATTAATGAATTAATGTAAGTTTATGCTTTTTTGTGATCCTGGTAGCGCTGCACTTGTTTATTTACCCTTACCGACTACTTCATTGGGCTGAACACTTAAAGGGATGATTGATGAACACACACTTAATATTTTTAAACTAAATTTTATTTACAACTTATTATTATTGACTACACTAAACATAATTAAATCCTAGAGATGCCGATACAACCTTAGGCCAAAATACTAGCGTTGCGCAGAACGCGGGTCAAAACTAAAACTCTGCCGGCCAGCCGGTTCGATTCACAAAAAAGTTTAAGCTAATTTTCATTTTTGGATTAGTGAATTCTATTCTATTCCGGTATTTAAAATTTAATTATCATTATATTATCAATAAAGGTAGACACTAGGAATAGGTTAGACTATATTCTAAGATATGTATAAACTGTCAAAATTAGAGTAGAATGCATGTCCTTCTGGTATGAATCTCTAACAAAGACTAACTAAAAACTAAAAGACGTTTTTATCTTCAGAGCACATATGAGGGGTGCAGGGTGAAAGGTTGTCATGCAGCATCCATAGCTAAATATCAACCCTGCACGTAGGCTGGCAATAACTTACAGACTTAATTATCAATATACCAAATCTCTAAGCGGTTGACATCCAGACTAAACAGAGAGAGATAATTATTTATAATCAGAATTTTGACTTAAAAAAGATAAGTTGAAATATTGAAATTGAAACTTTTATTTAGAAGAGTTTATATAATATAGCTTATTGTTCTGTCCTCACCTTGCCCCATTTTATAGGCTAATAGTGAAAAACATGTTTTATTTATATTCCAACCAGGTCATTAATAAAAACTTCGAAAATAAAACTGTAATAAAATGATTTAAATAGTTTGTTTTCACATGAGTTACAATTTACAATGTAAAAGTTCTCAAACTACAATAACAAGTACAACGAGGTTGTAACCTAGAAAAGTATTCTATCCTAAACTAATCAAACAAAATATTTACACAAAGTATGAACTTTAAACTAGTACAGGTTCTACAAATGTTTTCATTGTGAAATACACGGAAACATGAAAATAGTATTTATTCAGAAATCAATGAGAGAACTACCTAAGTACCTACTTAATTACTGATTTAGATATTTCGGTATGAAATTAATCTAAGTCAGAATGAATTGTAAGTACAAGAAAATAATTATTTTTATAAATATTAATTTGTAACAAATTGTTTTCTCGAATATAATTGTATTATAAATTATAATGCGGAAAATTTATTTTAATTAGAAATTTAATTGTACTGTCAATTAAATTAAATACTGTACAAATTTTAAACAGTATTCCATTTTGTAGTTAAACCAACAATTGAATTTTGTTTGTAATTAATAATTAATAAAATATTTATTTAATTTGCAATATGTATAAAACAAAAATAAATTTCAAATATTCAAATGAAGTAAAACTTTTTACCTCTCGCTAAGAGAGGAATTGGATTCAATTCGCATATCCAGATTTTATTGGATAAGCACGATTTAAGGTCCCTAGAATCCGATTATAACATTTTTTAAAATGATGTCTGTATGTGTGTGTGTGTATGTCTGGATGTTGTAGACACGATTCCTCAAAAACTATAAGACTTAAAAAATATTTAACTGCAGTTTCCTCAATCTGACATTCTTGGGATAGCTGAAAAGGTTTTGGTAACAATTGAACAACCGGAAGTAGTAGTTTCTTAGAAAAATTCTTCTGAATATAATTTTTTGGGAGTTTTTTTTTATTAAATATTGAAGAACATAAAATTCTCCATCTAATACACTTAAAATTTTTATTATATCTTGTATAGATTTAGATAAAGACACTATAATATATAGAGTAATCTAATCGCAGAGGCTAAGGCACTAAGGAAACCAGATGACAAATTCCAATGTTTGTAACATAGTTTGTAAATGACATATGTCAGTGTCAAAAATTAACAGTTTTAGTGACATTCTGATAGCTTTTTCTGGGAAGTATATTTAATCTTTCTTATTTTGTTATTAATTAAATATTTGAAATTATAGGTAAAATTGGTGTAAAATACATATATCCATTAGAAATACCAATCTGGTTAATGAATTGAAAGAATCTCTGACATTTAATACCCTTTAATTACCCGAACGTTTTCAGCTGCCGGAAACATTGTATCTAAAAGAAGAGCTTTTTATTACCATAACATAATTATGTTAAGTTTTTTTTTTTTTTGAGATACAGTATATTATTTATTTGTATTACTTTTTATTTAATAAATATAATAAGGGTAACTGGTAAATAACAAATTAATGAATTATGTATATGTACTTAAAGGATAATGGATATTTAAAGGAGATCGGGTAATTAACGGGTAAAGGGTACTATCCGGGTAGGTGTTGCGAGTACTCGGGTACCAAAATTATCTAAATTCGTCATTCCTAGTATATGCTGATGTTATAATATAACGTTCGTGTTACAATTTTACTGGATATACAGAATCTTTTCCAATGAACTTTCGGTACCTACTATGGATTTGTGCAAAATACTTAGAATTGACGGAAGGTAATGTGCTGGCCACAAGTCCAACACAGATTTTTTTACTATATTATGTTTCAAGTTTTGTTTTTATATATTATTTGTTTCAATCATGAAAGGACTTTTAAAAAATCTGTTTCATTATTACAAAATAAAGTAAAATAAATTTGGAAAACATTTAATACGTATCTGTCCTTTCCCCGCCATAAATCAAGCTTAAATCCCGAACAGTAGACCTGCTGAGAGGACCATAACGATAGATTTCTGTACAAACTATATAACTTATTTCGTACATTTATAAATTATAGGCCAATTCTGAATCTGTAAGTCCTACAGATCTCTTAAATTTGTAAAAAAAACTGAGAAAACGCATCTATTTTTTATAATTATTCATAATAGTGGCAGCTTTCGTTGCAATTAGTTCATTATTTACAGATTTAAAAATCTGTAAGACACAGATTTTTCAGAATAGGACCATAAGTCACTTTTGAAGACGAAAATGCATAATAAGCTAGACTCTAGACGTTTTATAAAAGCGTACTTAGCTTGTAGTATTTTATTGTATCTTTATTAATATAGAAAATATTTGAGATAGATCATATTTTGACACTTTAATCCGTTTTAACTAACATGATTCATTTCTTTTCTTTAATTCTCTATCTTCCTTTTCTAGGTTTCGGTCCAGGTGTCACATCCAAAGCATCCCCAATGCACGGCCCAGGTTCACCACCTTCGCGTCGATCGAACTCCCCAGATCACCCGAACCCGGCTGAACCAATCACAGACGCGCCCAGCCAGGCCATGGGTCGGATTGGCTGGGCACTGCGCACTCTTCTGCTCAGCACGAATAGTTGCCTGCGCGACCGCAAGGTGTCCGGCCGACTGGTGCGCAGGTGTGCGCCAGGAACAGAGCTCGTTGATTGGCTGCTGCAGCTAGCAAGTAGTATTCATACTAGGGCTCAAGCAGCGGGAATGTGGCAGGCGTTGCTCGAGGAGGGGGTCATCTCTCATGGTGAGAAGAAAAAAATATATTGTTCTTTTATAATAATTTTACTTTGAAATACTTCTGTTGGCTTATACAAGTGATTCTCAAGTTGAGGTATACCCAAATCATTCAAGCAGCCAATGCACGTCATTAATAAAAATTGAATTTTGGTAACTAGATGTGTGACGTCATGTACTGGTACGTTTGCAGAGGTTTTAGAATCTTGTCCATTTCTATTTAAATTATTTTATAATACTAACCTTATTTATACTTATGTATGCCATATAAAGACGATAAATAAAAGTGAGCCAAATTTCAAAGAAATATACCGAATTCTTCTGATTGATTAGAAGTGCTATATTTCGCAGATTCACAGATTTTGTGTTTGCGTTAACGGTCACGTTGCGTCGTTGCGTTGCGTTTAACATTACTTTATTATAAATAGACCTTTACAACGCACAAAAATGTTTCAAACACGATACAAATATTTTTCAAATAATAATAACTTTGACAGTATGAACATACAAATTATCAATGTTGCCAACTATAGCAACAATTAAACGAATAATATGACGTTGATGTACATTATTTATATATTATTCATGTCATATACGATAAATAATGAACTCTACTGTTCATCTTAATAATAATTATATAAGGCCATACACTTTTTGACGGTTAAAAATTATTGAAATTTTATTTCATTTTTCACTATTAGTGATTTTAATGCATTAAGGTTTTTACACTAAGTGATGACGTGCATTGGCTGCTTGAATGATTTGGGTATATATAGTACTCAGGCCTGAATACTTATCCCCACTCCATGCCTGACGTCAGAGCGAGAGGCGAACGACTGCATTGCAAGCATAGGAAATTACGAAATTTTGAACGAATATACATACAACTCGTGAATGCTTATTTAAAAATTATAAAGATTTATTTGCAGAACAAAATATGCAACTAATTGCTAATTTATCAGTACTCGTGCGTAGTTTGAAACTGACTTCAAACTGATTGGAAATTTTTGGGTTCTGCGACGTACTACTATCTGTAGTGAACAGAAAGATTTTTACCTTATGTTGATTGTTGTTGTTTAAAATTTACTTCCTACTTCCTATTTAGTGATTTGGAAGAATTTATAATAAATGTTAATACCTATTCGGTAATATAAATAACTAGATATAAGAAGGGACAGGGTTCAAATCCCTGCGAGGTCAATGTATTTTTCAAAATTCTTTCTTCGTGTATAAAATTTCTCCCTGATCCATTAAGCCCATTTCTATATGTTAAACTTGTAGGTAGGATCGCAATTAATTTATATCATCTAATTTTTAATATTTATTCACAAGTTATAAATCACATTTTACAAAGCTATCCGAGAGAGCCACATCCTAGAGATGACAGCGCTAATGACCGACTTATAGGGAAAACATTATATTTTACTTTTGTGCTAGTTGTATTTTGATGCTTTGTTTTGAGGATATTTTGCTATTTTTAATTGAAATCAAATATGTTTATCACAATGTCAAATATATACATTTATTTAAATGATGCAGTGCGGCCTATGGTCGAAGAAGAAGTAGTATATAAAGGTAAAATAAGATTCAAAATTGAGGTTATCTGCATGTTAACTACTTATTTAATTATTTTTAGCTGGACATATTATCTTGTGCGGATATAAGACAGATAAACAGAATAATATAGTAATAAATGAACTGTGTGTTCAAATATCTAATTTTAAAGGGACTCCTCACTCAATCGTAATAACTTAAATACAAATTCACATCAAGTTCTTTGTTTTGCACGTCTTCCTCTTGCTCAATTTCTGGTATTTTTATAGTTTCTTCTTCTTCTCTGTCTTTCCTATAAACAATTTAAACTAAATATATAATATTAAAGAATAATAGTTACAACTTACAGGTAACATCTCTCTATTTTTCTACTCTGTACAGGGCTTTTGTCGATTTTTCTTTACGGTAATTTTTGGCTAGGTATATCATTTTTTTTAATGACTACGAAAACAATCTAATCATGTTTTGAAGCATAAATTTTTATAAATACTTACATGGAATAAAATCGCTTAGGTAAAAAACGTTGTGAACAAACGTTCATGAACGGTGATATGTCCTTTCCGATTTTTAACGTGATTTTCCACTTATTTTTTAATATTTCTCTTTTTTCATAATTATTGCACTGCGGTACAGAACAATATCTCTTCTCTTTGTCGGTCATTTTTTGTTGTTGTTTACTTATAACCCTATATGGCAGCACAACGTTTTCCCTACTACTTATAGGTTTGATTTTGCCACCAGATGTCAGACACTTTGTTGGCTCTTGCCTGTAACTATAGAAAAAACCCCTTAACCTTAACAATAATTTTAAAAAACTATATACGTATTTCGAGAACTACGTTCTCTTCACCAGTAGAAACTATAAAGTAAAAACAGAGAAGTTAAGATTACTCAGCATATAAACCATGCCAGAGGTCAAAACAGCTCTCATTTTAGTTTTTAATTATTTTACAAGGCTATTTATTAAAAATTTCGTAGATTTCCTATTCTTACAATGCTGTCGTTCGCCTCTTGCTGTGTCGTCACTATGTAAGCATTCAGATAATCAACATATTAAATCCTAATGGTCTACTAAAAGATGTGACATTTTTTGCACACGGGCCCAATCAAACATAGCGCGCTGCGCAGAAGTTGAAATATGTTTGTCCTTTTTCTTAGTGGCGGGAGAGCAAGCATTCAAGGACAAATGCTTCTTGTACCGTTTCTGGCAGGACGAAGAAGGCGCAACAGCTCTTCCCACCATGGAAGATGTCGCCACTGCAGAGGACCAAGTACACGATTCCTTGGGTGCTCTGATACACCGAGGTCCTGATGCTGTTTTGAGAATGATTTTGAGAAAGCCGTACGTAAGAAAGTGAGGTTACTTTTGGCGGGAAACTATAAATATGTTGTTGTTTAGGAGTCACGAAAGAACAGCAGACGATCTGGAAACAATATATGAAGAATTGTTACATATAAAAGCTTTGTCGCATTTGTCAAATTCTGTGAAGAGGGAGTTGTCGTCGGTTATAGTTTTTGAAGCTCATCCTAGATCTGGAACAGTGTGTAAGTTACAATTTATTATTAAAAATTTATCTTCATAAAAAATAATCAAAAATAACTATCGTATATTGCATTTGAGTATGCATAATTTACTTTTAATTATAAATTACGAACAAATTGTACATTATCAGTAAATGGAACTAATAATCATGTGTCCCATATTTTGCTGTTCTTACTATGTAGAGAAATTGTAGAATCTTATTAACATTGCATGGTCGCATTGCAGTATTCCACCAGGGCGACGAAGGTAGATCTTGGTACATAATCCTCCGAGGATCAGTAGATGTAGTAATCCACGGTAAAGGCACAGTAACAACCTTACACGAAGGTGACGATTTCGGCAAACTAGCTTTAATTAACGATGCTCCTAGGTATGTAAATTCTACCTTACCTTCCAGTACTAGTACTAATTCTAACTAACTTTAACAGGGCAGCGACTATAGTATTACGCGAAAATAACTGTCATTTTCTTCGGGTAGATAAAGAAAATTTTAATCGAATTTTAAGAGACGTTGAAGCGAATACGGTTCGCTTAAAAGAGCACGGACAGGATGTGCTCGTCTTGGAGAAGATTTCTCCCCAGCAGAAGCAGACTTTCTCCCACTTCAAGTAAGTTTTTAATATTAAATTATGTTTTATTTTACGTAATACATTGTGCGAGAAAATTCTTCAGATATAAAATTTAACTCATGGCACGTAATTAAATTTTAAACGTTCCTTAAGTTGACAAAATCTCTTCATATAAATTTTCTGGATACTCCAAAACTCGAAAAATTAATACGCTTTCAATTTTTTATTTCACAGGTAACAAATCGAATAAATTTAAAACTTGTTCGAGAATAAAGGCACCTTTAATTTTAAAGATAGAAAAGAAATTTATTTAAAATTTAACAGTCCGATTCACAAAAAAGTTTAAGCTAATCCTCATTTTTGGATTAGTTAATTCTATTCTATTCCGGTATTTAAAATTTAATTTTCATGTTATTATCAATAAAGGTAGATACTAGGAATAGATTAGACTATATTTTGTTATACGAGTAAACTGTCAAAATTAGAGTAGAATTTGCTAATCCAAAAATGAGGATTAGCTTAAACTTTTTTGTAAATCGGGCTGTAAAATATTTAAATGATTGACATCAATTTTTTATACATTGTCATATATTTTCTTATCCGATATTTATAAATTAATTTAATCCATTAAATAAAATCATTAAAGCAAATAAATACTCCTATTTTTGTAAATTATTTTTCTATTCCCTTTTTCGTCCATTTTAGTGTAAAATTAG
The DNA here is from genome assembly GCA_943142095.1 of Ophonus ardosiacus. Lineage (NCBI taxonomy): Eukaryota > Metazoa > Arthropoda > Insecta > Coleoptera > Carabidae > Ophonus > Ophonus ardosiacus. The sequence continues at coordinate 7,120,509 of OW964823.1, read as the reverse complement.
TTAATTTAAAAATAAAACTAAAAAGAATTAAAATATTGTATTCGAGTTCCTTATATAAAAAAACTTTCTTATTATGCATGCTACAGAAAATTGATGTGGGTCTTTATGAGCCTACTTTTTGAGACAACCTTAATAGGCACCACAAGAATTTTCTATCGTCTTTTGTTTTTGAGCTACAGGCTAAAACTTGTTTTTCGCTTATTTTGAAAAATACCCCATATCTCACTTATTATGAGAGATAAAGAAAAAATGTTTAGGTATTTTTTATACTGTTTTTTATATAGAATAACGTGGTCTAATTAGATTTTTTCAAAACAATAATTCTTGAGATATGTATATCAGAAACATAACCCTAAAAAAATAATGGATCAATCCAGAACAAATGAATTTCGTGAGGGGCAGCTGTCAGAAATAAATGATGGAGCCATGGAAAAATTTATGGTTTAAATTTATGAATTAATTGTATCAAAATCAAAATTTCTCGATATTTATCTTAAGATATATAACTAAATAATTTTTAAAAATATTCAAAAGTGAAGTTAAAATCATTCCTGTGGAGGGCAGGTGACGTCATTCTGGAATGGTCTATAATTCAAGTTTTATTCATGTTTAAACAAAAGAATGTAGACTTGTTATACATCATTGAAAAGCTTATAAAATAAGGAAAAAGAAAAAATAAATCACATGAAGATTTTCCTTTTCAAGGTATATACATAAAAAGTAAACACTTTTCATAGTATATACATAAAAAGTTAAAACTTTTCAAGTATTAACATACAAAGTAAACAATTTTCATAGTATATACATAAAAAGTTAAAACTTTTCAAGGTATATACATAAAAAGTAAACACTTTTCATAGTAAATACATAAAAAAATAAAACTTTTCAAGTATTAACATAATAAGTTAAAACTTTTCAAGTATTAACATAAAAAGTAATCACTTTTCATAGTATATACATAAAAAGTTAAAACTTTTCAAGGTATATACATAAAAAGAAAACACTTTTCAAGGTATATGCATAAAAAGTAAACACTTTTCATAGTATATACATAAAAAGTTAAAACTTTTCAAGGTATATACATAAAAAGTAAACACTTTTCATAGTATATGCATAAAAAGTTAAAACTTTTTCAAGTATTAACATAAAAAGTAAGCACTTTTCGTAGTATATACATAAAAACTTAAAACTTTTCAAGGTATATACATAAAAAGTAAGCACTTTTCATAGTGTATGCATAAAAAGTTAAAACTTTTCAAGTATTAACATAAAAAGTAAGTACTTTTCATAGTATACACATAAAAAGTTAAAACTTTAAAGTTAAAACTTTTCAAGTATTAACATAAAAAGTAAACACTTTTCATAGAATATACATAAAAAGTTAAAACTTTTCAAGGTATATACATAAAAAGTTAAAACTTTTCATAGTATATGCATAAAAAGTTAAAACTTTTCAAGTATTAACATAAAAAGTAAGCACTTTTCATAGTATATACATAAAAAGTTAAAACTTTTCAAGGTATATACATAAAAAGTAAACACTTTTCATAGTATATGCATAAAAAGTTAAAACTTTTCAAGTATTAACATAAAAAGTAAGCACGTTTCATAGTATATGCATAAAAAGTTAAAACTTTTCAAGTATTAACATAAAAAGTAAGCACTTTTCATAGTATATACATAAAAAGTTAAAACTTTTCAAGGTATATACATAAAAAGTAAACACTTTTCATAGTATATGCATAAAAAGTTAAAACTTTTCAAGTATTAACATCAAAAGTAAGCACTTTTCATAGTATATGCATAAAAAGTTAAAACTTTTCGAGTATTAACATAAAAAGTAAGCACTTTTCATAGTATATACATAAAAAGTTAAAACTTTTCAAGGTATATACATAAAAAGTAAGCACTTTTCATAGTATATGCATAAAAAGTTAAAACTTTTCAAGTATTAACATAAAAAGTAAGCACTTTTCATAGTATATACATAAAAAGTTAAAACTTTTCGAGTATTAACATAAAAAGGAAGCACTTTTCATAGTATATACATAAAAAGTGCCGGTGTAGTGGCCGTGTGCATTAAAGCGCTATGTCTCTACATGTTCAGATCGAATCTGAGGTTCCTCGGTTCGAATCTACCGGCCGGCTAAGTGCGTAGTCGTTAAAATGCCACAATATCAGGCATTAATCGCACTCGCATGCGATGACCCGACCAGTTGTCCATGTTAAAACATAGGTGGTGCTAGTTGTAGAAGGAGTATCTCCGCTGCCGCACTGGTTGCATAGCAATCAGTGGTCGTCGCACGGATTAAGTACACCGACTGCTCTAGTACTACGGTCACGAAACGAGTACCTATGGTACTTGAGGCCTTGGCCCTACAAGGGCTGTTGTGCCAAAGATGATGATGATGATACATAAAAAGTTAAAACTTTTCAAGGTATATACATAAAAAGTAAGCACTTTTCATAGTATATGGATAAAAAGTTAAAACTTTTCAAGTATTAACATAAAAAGTAAACACTTTTCATAGTATATACATAAATAGTTAAAACTTTTCAAGTATTAACATAAAAAGTAAACACTTTTCATAGAATATACATAAAAAGTTAAAACTTTTCGAGTATTAACATAAAAAGGAAGCACTTTTCATAGTATATACATAAAAAGTGCCGGTGTAGTGGCCGTGTGCATTAAAGCGCTATGTCTCTACATGTTCAGATCGAATCTGAGGTTCCTCGGTTCGAATCTACCGGCCGGCTAAGTGCGTAGTCGTTAAAATGCCACAATATCAGGCATTTCAAGGTATATACATAAAAAGTTAAAACTTTTCATAGTATATGCATAAAAAGTTAAAACTTTTCAAGTATTAACATAAAAAGTAAGCACTTTTCATAGTATATACATAAAAAGTTAAAACTTTTCAAGGTATATACATAAAAAGTAAACACTTTTCATAGTATATGCATAAAAAGTTAAAACTTTTCAAGTATTAACATCAAAAGTAAGCACTTTTCATAGTATATGCATAAAAAGTTAAAACTTTTCGAGTTTTAACATAAAAAGTAAGCACTTTTCATAGTATATACATAAAAAGTTAAAACTTTTCAAGGTATATACATAAAAAGTAAGCACTTTTCATAGTATATGCATAAAAAGTTAAAACTTTTCAAGTATTAACATAAAAAGTAAGCACTTTTCATAGTATATGCATAAAAAGTTAAAACTTTTCGAGTATTAACATAAAAAGTAAGCACTTTTCATAGTATATACATAAAAAGTTAAAACTTTTCAAGTATTAACATAAAAAGTAAGCACTTTTCATAGTATATGCATAAAAAGTTAAAACTTTTCAAGTATTAACATAAAAAGTAAGCACTTTTCATAGTATATGCATAAAAAGTTAAAACTTTTCAAGGTATATACATAAAAAGTAAACACTTTTCATAGTATATACATAAAAAGTTAAAACTTTTCAAGGTATATACATAAAAAGTAAACACTTTTCATAGTCTATGCATAAAAAGTTAAAACTTTTCAAGTATTAACATAAAAAGTTAAAACTTTTCATAGTATATACATAAAAAGTTAAAACTTTTCGAGTATTAACATAAAAAGTAAGCACTTTTCATAGTATATACATAAAAAGTTAAAACTTTTCAAGGTATATACATAAAAAGTAAACACTTTTCATAGTATATGCATAAAAAATTAAAACTTTTCAAGTATTAACATAAAAAGTAAGCACTTTTCATAGCATATGCATAAAAAGTTAAAACTTTTCGATTATTAACATAAAAAGTAAGCACTTTTCATAGTATATACATAAAAAGTTAAAACTTTTCAAGGTATATACATAAAAAGTAAGCACTTTTCATAGTATATGCATAAAAAGTTAAAACTTTTCAAGTATTAACATAAAAAGTAAGCACTTTTCATAGTATATACATAAAAAGTTAAAACTTTTCGAGTATTAACATAAAAAGTAAGCACTTTTCATAGTATATACATAAAAACTTAAAACTTTTCCAGGTATATACATAAAAAGTAAACACATTTCATAGTATATGCATAAAAAGTTAAAACTTTTCAAGTATTAACATAAAAAGTAAGCACTTTTCATAGTATATGCATAAAAAGTTAAAACTTTTCAAGTATTAGCATAAAAAGTAAGCACTTTTCATAGTATATACATAAAAAGTTAAAACTTTTCAAGGTATATACATAAAAAGTAAACACTTTTCATAGTATATGCATAAAAAGTTAAAACTTTTCAAGTATTAACATAAAAAGTAAGCACTTTTCATAGTATATGCATAAAAAGTTAAAACTTTTCGAGTATTAACATAAAAAGTAAGCACTTTTCATAGTATATACATAAAAAGTTAAAACTTTTCAAGGTATATACATAAAAAGTAAGCACTTTTCATAGTATATGCATAAAAAGTTAAAACTTTTCAAGTATTAACATAAAAAGTAAGCACTTTTCATAGTATATGCATAAAAAGTTAAAACTTTTCAAGTATTAACATAAAAAGTAAGCACTTTTCATAGTATATGCATAAAAAGTTAAAACTTTTCGAGTATTAACATAAAAAGTAAGCACTTTTTATAGTATATACATAAAAAGTTAAAACTTTTCAAGGTATATACATAAAAAGTAAGCACTTTTCATAGTATATGCATAAAAAGTTAAAACTTTTTAAGTATTAACATAAAAAGTAAGCACTTTTCATAGTATATACATAAAAAGGTAAAACTTTTCGAGTATTAACATAAAAAGTAAGCACTTTTCATAGTATATACATAAAAAGTTAAAACTTTTCAAGGTATTAACATAAAAAGTAAGCACTTTTCATAGTATATGCATAAAAAGTTAAAACTTTTCAAGTATTAACATAAAAAGTAAGCACTTTTCATAGTATATACATAAAAAGTTAAAACTTTTCAAGGTATATACATAAAAAGTAAACACTTTTCATAGTATATGCATAAAAAGTTAAAACTTTTCAAGTATTAACATAAAAAGTAAGCACTTTTCATAGTATATACATAAAAAGTTAAAACTTTTCAAGGTATATACATAAAAAGTAAACACTTTTCGTAGTATATGCATAAAAAGTTAAAACTTTTCAAGTATTAACATAAAAAGTAAGCACTATATGCATAAAAAGTTAAAACTTTTCAAGTATTAACATAAAAAGTAAGCACTTTTCATAGTATATACATAAAAAGTTAAAACTTTTCAAGGTATATACATAAAAAGTAAACACTTTTCATAGTATATGCATAAAAAGTTAAAACTTTTCAAGTAATAACATAAAAAGTAAGCACTTTTCATAGTATATGCATAAAAAGTTAAAACTTTTCAAGTATTAGCATAAAAAGTAAGCACTTTTCATAGTATATACATAAAAAGTTAAAACTTTTCAAGGTATATACATAAAAAGTAAACACTTTTCATAGTATATGCATAAAAAGTTAAAACTTTTCGAGTATTAACATAAAAAGTAAGCACTTTTTATAGTATATACATAAAAAGTTAAAACTTTTCAAGGTATATACATAAAAAGTAAGCACTTTTCATAGTATATGCATAAAAAGTTAAAACTTTTTAAGTACTAACATAAAAAGTAAGCACTTTTCATAGTATATACATAAAAAGGTAAAACTTTTCAAGGTATTAACATAAAAAGTAAGCACTTTTCATAGTATATGCATAAAAAGTTAAAACTTTTCAAGTATTAACATAAAAAGTAAGCACTTTTCATAGTATATACATAAAAAGTTAAAACTTTTCAAGGTATATACATAAAAAGTAAACACTTTTCATAGTATATGCATAAAAAGTTAAAACTTTTCAAGTATTAACATAAAAAGTAAGCACTTTTCATAGTATATACATAAAAAGTTAAAACTTTTCAAGGTATATACATAAAAAGTAAACACTTTTCGTAGTATATGCATAAAAAGTTAAAACTTTTCAAGTATTAACATAAAAAGTAAGCACTATATGCATAAAAAGTTAAAACTTTTCAAGTATTAACATAAAAAGTAAGCACTTTTCATAGTATATACATAAAAAGTTAAAACTTTTCAAGGTATATACATAAAAAGTAAACACTTTTCATAGTATATGCATAAAAAGTTAAAACTTTTCAAGTAATAACATAAAAAGTAAGCACTTTTCATGGTATATACATAAAAAGTTAAAACTTTTCAAGGTATATACATAAAGAGTAAACACTTTTCATAGTATATGCATAAAAAGTTAAAACTTTTCAAGTATTAACATAAAAAGTAAGCACTTTTCATAGTATATGCATAAAAAGTTAAAACTTTTCAAGGTATATACATAAAAAGTAAACACTTTTCATAGTATATACATAAAAAGTTAAAACTTTTCAAGGTATATACATAAAAAGTAAACACTTTTCATAGTATATGCATAAAAAGTTAAAACTTTTCAAGTATTAACATAAAAAGTAAGCACTTTTCATAGTATATACATAAAAAGTTAAAACTTTTCAAGGTATATACATAAAAAGTAAACACTTTTCGTAGTATATGCATAAAAAGTTAAAACTTTTCAAGTATTAACATAAAAAGTAAGCACTATATGCATAAAAAGTTAAAACTTTTCAAGTATTAACATAAAAAGTAAGCACTTTTCATAGTATATACATAAAAAGTTAAAACTTTTCAAGGTATATACATAAAAAGTAAACACTTTTCATAGTATATGCATAAAAAGTTAAAACTTTTCAAGTAATAACATAAAAAGTAAGCACTTTTCATAGTATATGCATAAAAAGTTAAAACTTTTCAAGTATTAGCATAAAAAGTAAGCACTTTTCATAGTATATACATAAAAAGTTAAAACTTTTCAAGGTATATACATAAAAAGTAAACACTTTTCATAGTATATGCATAAAAAGTTAAAACTTTTCGAGTATTAACATAAAAAGTAAGCACTTTTTATAGTATATACATAAAAAGTTAAAACTTTTCAAGGTATATACATAAAAAGTAAGCACTTTTCATAGTATATGCATAAAAAGTTAAAACTTTTTAAGTACTAACATAAAAAGTAAGCACTTTTCATAGTATATACATAAAAAGGTAAAACTTTTCAAGGTATTAACATAAAAAGTAAGCACTTTTCATAGTATATGCATAAAAAGTTAAAACTTTTCAAGTATTAACATAAAAAGTAAGCACTTTTCATAGTATATACATAAAAAGTTAAAACTTTTCAAGGTATATACATAAAAAGTAAACACTTTTCATAGTATATGCATAAAAAGTTAAAACTTTTCAAGTATTAACATAAAAAGTAAGCACTTTTCATAGTATATACATAAAAAGTTAAAACTTTTCAAGGTATATACATAAAAAGTAAACACTTTTCGTAGTATATGCATAAAAAGTTAAAACTTTTCAAGTATTAACATAAAAAGTAAGCACTATATGCATAAAAAGTTAAAACTTTTCAAGTATTAACATAAAAAGTAAGCACTTTTCATAGTATATACATAAAAAGTTAAAACTTTTCAAGGTATATACATAAAAAGTAAGCACTTTTCATAGTATATGCATAAAAAGTTAAAACTTTACAAGTATTAACATAAAAAGTAAGCACTTTTCATAGTATATGCATAAAAAGTTAAAACTTTTCAAGTATTAACATAAAAAGTAAGCACTTTTCATAGTATATACATAAAAAGTTAAAACTTTTCAAGGTATATACATAAAAAGTATACACTTTTCATAGTATATGCATAAAAAGTTAAAACTTTTCAAGTATTAACATAAAAAGTAAGCACTTTTCATAGCATATGCATAAAAAGTTAAAACTTTTCGAGTATTAACATAACAAGTAAGCACTTTTCATAGTATATACATAAAAAGTTAAAACTTTTCAAGGTATATACATAAAAAGTAAGCACTTTTCATAGTATATGCATAAAAAGTTAAAACTTTTCAAGTATTAACATAAAAAGTAAGCACTTTTCATAGCATATGCATAAAAAGTTAAAACTTTTCGATTATTAACATAAAAAGTAAGCACTTTTCATAGTATATACATAAAAAGTTAAAACTTTTTAAGGTATATACATAAAAAGTAAGCACTTTTCATAGTATATGCATAAAAAGTTAAAACTTTTCAAGTATTAACATAAAAAGTAAGCACTTTTCATAGTATATACATAAAAAGTTAAAACTTTTCGAGTATTAACATAAAAAGTAAGCACTTTTCATAGTATATACATAAAAAGTTAAAACTTTTCAAGGTATATACATAAAAAGTAAACACTTTTCATAGTATATGCATAAAAAGTTAAAACTTTTCAAGTATTAACATAAAAAGTAAGCACTTTTCATAGTATATACATAAAAAGTTAAAACTTTTCAACGTGTATACATAAAAAGTAAACACTTTTCATAGTATATGCATAAAAAGTTAAAACTTTTCAAGTATTAACATAAAAAGTAAGCACTTTTCATAGCATATGCATAAAAAGTTAAAACTTTTCGATTATTAACATAAAAAGTAAGCACTTTTCATAGTATATACATAAAAAGTTAAAACTTTTCAAGGTATATACATAAAAAGTAAGTACTTTTCATAGTATATGCATAAAAAGTTAAAACTTTTCAAGTATTAACATAAAAAGTAAGCACTTTTCATAGTATATACATAAAAAGTTAAAACTTTTCGAGTATTAACATAAAAAGTAAGCACTTTTCATAGTATATACATAAAAAGTTAAAACTTTTCAAGTATTAACATAAAAAGTAAGCACTTTTCATAGCATATGCATAAAAAGTTAAAACTTTTCGATTATTAACATAAAAAGTAAGCACTTTTCATAGTATATACATAAAAAGTTAAAACTTTTCAAGGTATATACATAAAAAGTAAGCACTTTTCATAGTATATGCATAAAAAGTTAAAACTTTACAAGTATTAACATAAAAAGTAAGCACTTTTCATAGTATATACATAAAAAGTTAAAACTTTTCGAGTATTAACATAAAAAGTAAGCACTTTTCATAGTATATACATAAAAAGTTAAAACTTTTCAAGGTATATACATAAAAAGTAAGCACTTTTCATAGTATATGCATAAAAAGTTAAAACTTTTCAAGTATTAACATAAAAAGTAAGCACTTTTCATAGTATATACATAAAAAGTTAAAACTTTTCAAGGTATATACATAAAAAGTAAGCACTTTTCATAGTATATGCATAAAAAGTTAAAACTTTACAAGTATTAACATAAAAAGTAAGCACTTTTCATAGTATATGCATAAAAAGTTAAAACTTTTCAAGTATTAACATAAAAAGTAAGCACTTTTCATAGTATATACATAAAAAGTTAAAACTTTTCAAGGTATATACATAAAAAGTAAACACTTTTCATAGTATATGCATAAAAAGTTAAAACTTTACAAGTATTAACATAAAAAGTAAGCACTTTTCATAGTATATACATAAAAAGTTAAAACTTTTCAAGTATTAACATAAAAAGTAAGCACTTTTCATAGTATATACATAAAAAGTTAAAACTTTTCAAGTATTAACATAAAAAGTAAGCACTTTTCATAGTATATACATAAAAAGTTAAAACTTTTCAAGGTATATACATAAAAAGTAAGCACTTTTCATAGTATATGCATAAAAAGTTAAAACTTTTCAAGTATTAACATAAAAAGTAAGCACTTTTCATAGTATATGCATAAAAAGTTAAAACTTTTCAAGTATTAACATAAAAAGTAAGCACTTTTCATAGTATATACATAAAAAGTTAAAACTTTTCAAGGTATATACATAAAAAGTATACACTTTTCAAAGTATATGCATAAAAAGTTAAAACTTTTCAAGTATTAACATAAAAAGTAAGCACTTTTCATAGCATATGCATAAAAAGTTAAAACTTTTCGAGTATTAACATAAAAAGTAAGCACTTTTCATAGTATATACATAAAAAGTTAAAACTTTTCAAGGTATATACTTAAAAAGTAAGCACTTTTCATAGTATATGCATAAAAAGTTAAAACTTTTCAAGTATTAACATAAAAAGTAACCACTTTTCATAGTATATGCATAAAAAGTTAAAACTTTTCAAGTATTAACATAAAAAGTAAGCACTTTTCATAGTATATACATAAAAAGTTAAAACTTTTCAAGGTATATACATAAAAAGTAAACACTTTTCATAGTATATGCATAAAAAGTTCAAACTTTTCAAGTATTAACATAAAAAGTAAGCACTTTTCATAGTATATACATAAAAAGTTAAAACTTTTCAAGGTATATACATAAAAAGTAAACACTTTTCATAGCATATGCATAAAAAGTTAAAACTTTTCAAGTATTAACATAAAAAGTAAGCACTTTTCATAGTATATACATAAAAAGTTAAAACTTTTCAAGGTATATACATAAAAAGTAAGCACTTTTCATAGTATATGCATAAAAAGTTAAAACTTTTCAAGTATTAACATAAAAAGTAAGCACTTTTCATAGCATATACATAAAAAGTTAAAACTTTTCGAGTATTAACATAAAAAGTAAGCACTTTTCATAGTATATACATAAAAAGTTAAAACTTTTCAAGGTATATACATAAAAAGTAAACACTTTTCATAGTATATGCATAAAAAGTTAAAACTTTTCGATTATTAACATAAAAAGTAAGCACTTTTCATAGTATATACATAAAAAGTTAAAACTTTTCGAGTATTAACATAAAAAGTAAGCACTTTTCATAGTATATACATAAAAAGTTAAAACTTTTCAAGGTATATACATAAAAAGTAAACACTTTTCATAGTATATGCATAAAAAGTTAAAACTTTTCAAGTATTAACATAAAAAGTAAGCACTTTTCATAGTATATACATAAAAAGTTAAAACTTTTCAACGTGTATACATAAAAAGTAAACACTTTTCATAGTATATCCATAAAAAGTTAAAACTTTTCAAGTATTAACATAAAAAGTAAGCACTTTTCTTAGCATATGCATAAAAAGTTAAAACTTTTCGATTATTAACATAAAAAGTAAGCACTTTTCATAGTATATACATAAAAAGTTAAAACTTTTCAAGGTATATACATAAAAAGTAAGCACTTTTCATAGTATATGCATAAAAAGTTAAAACTTTTCGAGTATTAACATAAAAAGTAAGCACTTTTCATAGTATATACATAAAAAGTTAAAACTTTTCAAGGTATATACATAAAAAGTAAACACTTTTCATAGTATATGCATAAAAAGTTAAAACTTTTCAAGTATTAACATAAAAAGTAAGCACTTTTCATAGTATATACATAAAAAGTTAAAACTTTTCAAGGTATATACATAAAAAGTAAGCACTTTTCATAGTATATACATAAAAAGTTAAAACTTTTCAAGTATTAACATAAAAAGTAAGCACTTTTCATAGTATATACGTAAAAAGTTAAAACTTTTCAAGTATTAACATAAAAAGTAAGCACTTTTCATAGTATATACATAAAAAGTTAAAACTTTTCAAGGTATATACATAAAAAGTAAACACTTTTCATAGTATATGCATAAAAAGTTAAAACTTTTCAAGTATTAACATAAAAAGTAAGCACTTTTCATAGTATATACATAAAAAGTTAAAACTTTTCAAGGTATATACATAAAAAGTATACACTTTTCATAGTATATGCATAAAAAGTTAAAACTTTTCAAGTAATAACATAAAAAGTAAGCACTTTTCATAGCATATGCATAAAAAGTTAAAACTTTTCGAGTATTAACATAAAAAGTAAGCACTTTTCATAGTATATACATAAAAAGTTAAAACTTTTCAAGGTATATACATAAAAAGTAAGCACTTTTCATAGTATATGCATAAAAAGTTAAAACTTTTCAAGTATTAACATATAGTATATACATAAAAAGTTAAAACTTTTCAAGGTATATACATAAAAAGTAAATACTTTTCATAGTATATGCATAAAAAGTTAAAACTTTTCAAGTATTAACATAAAAAGTAAGCACTTTTCATAGTATATGCATAAAAAGTTAAAACTTTTCAAGTATTAACATAAAAAGTAAGCACTTTTCATAGTATATACATAAAAAGTTAAAACTTTTCAAGGTATATACATAAAAAGTAAACACTTTTCATAGTATATGCATAAAAAGTTAAAACTTTTCAAGTATTAACATAAAAAGTAAGCACTTTTCATAGTATATGCATAAAAAGTTAAAACTTTTCAAGTATTAGCATAAAAAGTAAGCACTTTTCATAGTATATACATAAAAAGTTTAAACTTTTCAAGGTATATACATAAAAAGTAAACACTTTTCATAGAATATGCATAAAAAGTTAAAACTTTTCAAGTATTAACATAAAAAGTAAGCACTTTTCATGGTATATACATAAAAAGTTAAAACTTTTCAAGGTATATACATAAAAAGTAAGCACTTTTCATAGTATATGCATAAAAAGTTAAAACTTTTCAAGTATTAACATAAAAAGTAAGCACTTTTCATAGTATATACATAAAAAGTTAAAACTTTTCGAGTATTAACATAAAAAGTAAGCACTTTTCGTAGTATATATATATATACTATGAAAAGTGCTTACTTTTTATGGTAATACTTGAAAAGTTTTAACTTTTTATGCATATACTATGAAAAGTGCTTACTTTTTATGTTAATACTTGAAAAGTTTTAACTTTTTATGCATATACTATGAAAAGTGTTTACTTTTTATGTATATACCTTGAAAAGTTTTAATTTTTTATGTATATACTATGAAAAGTGCTTACTTTTTATGTATATACCTTGAAAAGTTTTAACTTTTTATGCATATACTATGAAAAGTGTTTACTTTTCAAGGTATATACATAAAAAGTAAACACTTTTCATAGTATATGCATAAAAAGTTAAAACTTTTCAAGGTATATACATAAAAAGTAAACACTTTTCATAGTATATGCATAAAAAGTTAAAACTTTTCAAGTATTAACATAAAAAGTAAGCACTTTTCATAGTATATGCATAAAAAGTTAAAACTTTTCAAGTATTACCATAAAAAGTAAGCACTTTTCATAGTATATGCATAAAAAGTTAAAACTTTTCAAGTATTAACATAAAAAGTAAGCACTTTTCATAGTATATACATAAAAAGTTAAAACTTTTCAAGGTATATACATAAAAAGTAAACACTTTTCATAGTATATAATAATAATAATAATAATAATAATAATTTTTTTATTTCTGTAGACACAATTACAAGTGTATAGAAAAAGTCAGACATAGATAAATATAATAAGAAATAAAATAAAACATAGTAAGCTACAGAGCAAAAAATTCATTTAAGTTATAAAAGCTGTGTTGCAGTAGAAACGATATTAAAGATTTTTTAAATTTATTAAAATTATTTTCAGTTTTCAATATAATATATGCATAAAAAGTTAAAACTTTTCGAGTATTAACATAAAAAGTAAGCACTTTTTATAGTATATACATAAAAAGTTAAAACTTTTCAAGGTATATACATAAAAAGTAAGCACTTTTCATAGTATATGCATAAAAAGTTAAAACTTTTTAAGTACTAACATAAAAAGTAAGCACTTTTCATAGTATATACATAAAAAGGTAAAACTTTTCAAGGTATTAACATAAAAAGTAAGCACTTTTCATAGTATATACATAAAAAGTTAAAACTTTTCAAGGTATATACATAAAAAGTAAACACTTTTCATAGTATATGCATAAAAAGTTAAAACTTTTCAAGTAATAACATAAAAAGTAAGCACTTTTCATAGTATATGCATAAAAAGTTAAAACTTTTCAAGTATTAGCATAAAAAGTAAGCACTTTTCATAGTATATACATAAAAAGTTAAAACTTTTCAAGGTATATACATAAAAAGTAAACACTTTTCATAGTATATGCATAAAAAGTTAAAACTTTTCGAGTATTAACATAAAAAGTAAGCACTTTTTATAGTATATACATAAAAGTTAAAACTTTTCAAGGTATATACATAAAAAGTAAGCACTTTTCATAGTATATGCATAAAAAGTTAAAACTTTTTAAGTACTAACATAAAAAGTAAGCACTTTTCATAGTATATACATAAAAAGGTAAAACTTTTCAAGGTATTAACATAAAAAGTAAGCACTTTTCATAGTATATGCATAAAAAGTTAAAACTTTTCAAGTATTAACATAAAAAGTAAGCACTTTTCATAGTATATACATAAAAAGTTAAAACTTTTCAAGGTATATACATAAAAAGTAAACACTTTTCATAGTATATGCATAAAAAGTTAAAACTTTTCAAGTATTAACATAAAAAGTAAGCACTTTTCATAGTATATACATAAAAAGTTAAAACTTTTCAAGGTATATACATAAAAAGTAAACACTTTTCGTAGTATATGCATAAAAAGTTAAAACTTTTCAAGTATTAACATAAAAAGTAAGCACTATATGCATAAAAAGTTAAAACTTTTCAAGTATTAACATAAAAAGTAAGCACTTTTCATAGTATATACATAAAAAGTTAAAACTTTTCAAGGTATATACATAAAAAGTAAGCACTTTTCATAGTATATGCATAAAAAGTTAAAACTTTACAAGTATTAACATAAAAAGTAAGCACTTTTCATAGTATATGCATAAAAAGTTAAAACTTTTCAAGTATTAACATAAAAAGTAAGCACTTTTCATAGTATATACATAAAAAGTTAAAACTTTTCAAGGTATATACATAAAAAGTATACACTTTTCATAGTATATGCATAAAAAGTTAAAACTTTTCAAGTATTAACATAAAAAGTAAGCACTTTTCATAGCATATGCATAAAAAGTTAAAACTTTTCGAGTATTAACATAACAAGTAAGCACTTTTCATAGTATATACATAAAAAGTTAAAACATTTCAAGGTATATACATAAAAAGTAAGCACTTTTCATAGTATATGCATAAAAAGTTAAAACTTTTCAAGTATTAACATAAAAAGTAAGCACTTTTCATAGCATATGCATAAAAAGTTAAAACTTTTCGATTATTAACATAAAAAGTAAGCACTTTTCATAGTATATACATAAAAAGTTAAAACTTTTTAAGGTATATACATAAAAAGTAAGCACTTTTCATAGTATATGCATAAAAAGTTAAAACTTTTCAAGTATTAACATAAAAAGTAAGCACTTTTCATAGTATATACATAAAAAGTTAAAACTTTTCGAGTATTAACATAAAAAGTAAGCACTTTTCATAGTATATACATAAAAAGTTAAAACTTTTCAAGGTATATACATAAAAAGTAAACACTTTTCATAGTATATGCATAAAAAGTTAAAACTTTTCAAGTATTAACATAAAAAGTAAGCACTTTTCATAGTATATACATAAAAAGTTAAAACTTTTCAACGTGTATACATAAAAAGTAAACACTTTTCATAGTATATGCATAAAAAGTTAAAACTTTTCAAGTATTAACATAAAAAGTAAGCACTTTTCATAGCATATGCATAAAAAGTTAAAACTTTTCGATTATTAACATAAAAAGTAAGCACTTTTCATAGTATATACATAAAAAGTTAAAACTTTTCAAGGTATATACATAAAAAGTAAGTACTTTTCATAGTATATGCATAAAAAGTTAAAACTTTTCAAGTATTAACATAAAAAGTAAGCACTTTTCATAGTATATACATAAAAAGTTAAAACTTTTCGAGTATTAACATAAAAAGTAAGCACTTTTCATAGTATATACATAAAAAGTTAAAACTTTTCAAGTATTAACATAAAAAGTAAGCACTTTTCATAGCATATGCATAAAAAGTTAAAACTTTTCGATTATTAACATAAAAAGTAAGCACTTTTCATAGTATATACATAAAAAGTTAAAACTTTTCAAGGTATATACATAAAAAGTAAGCACTTTTCATAGTATATGCATAAAAAGTTAAAACTTTACAAGTATTAACATAAAAAGTAAGCACTTTTCATAGTATATACATAAAAAGTTAAAACTTTTCGAGTATTAACATAAAAAGTAAGCACTTTTCATAGTATATACATAAAAAGTTAAAACTTTTCAAGGTATATACATAAAAAGTAAGCACTTTTCATAGTATATGCATAAAAAGTTAAAACTTTTCAAGTATTAACATAAAAAGTAAGCACTTTTCATAGTATATACATAAAAAGTTAAAACTTTTCAAGGTATATACATAAAAAGTAAGCACTTTTCATAGTATATGCATAAAAAGTTAAAACTTTACAAGTATTAACATAAAAAGTAAGCACTTTTCATAGTATATGCATAAAAAGTTAAAACTTTTCAAGTATTAACATAAAAAGTAAGCACTTTTCATAGTATATACATAAAAAGTTAAAACTTTTCAAGGTATATACATAAAAAGTAAACACTTTTCATAGTATATGCATAAAAAGTTAAAACTTTTCAAGTATTAACATAAAAAGTAAGCACTTTTCATAGTATATACATAAAAAGTTAAAACTTTTCAAGTATTAACATAAAAAGTAAGCACTTTTCATAGTATATACATAAAAAGTTAAAACTTTTCAAGTATTAACATAAAAAGTAAGCACTTTTCATAGTATATACATAAAAAGTTAAAACTTTTCAAGGTATATACATAAAAAGTAAGCTCTTTTCATAGTATATGCATAAAAAGTTAAAACTTTTCAAGTATTAACATAAAAAGTAAGCACTTTTCATAGTATATGCATAAAAAGTTAAAACTTTTCAAGTATTAACATAAAAAGTAAGCACTTTTCATAGTATATACATAAAAAGTTAAAACTTTTCAAGGTATATACATAAAAAGTATACACTTTTCAAAGTATATGCATAAAAAGTTAAAACTTTTCAAGTATTAACATAAAAAGTAAGCACTTTTCATAGCATATGCATAAAAAGTTAAAACTTTTCGAGTATTAACATAAAAAGTAAGCACTTTTCATAGTATATACATAAAAAGTTAAAACTTTTCAAGGTATATACTTAAAAAGTAAGCACTTTTCATAGTATATGCATAAAAAGTTAAAACTTTTCAAGTATTAACATAAAAAGTAACCACTTTTCATAGTATATGCATAAAAAGTTAAAACTTTTCAAGTATTAACATAAAAAGTAAGCACTTTTCATAGTATATACATAAAAAGTTAAAACTTTTCAAGGTATATACATAAAAAGTAAACACTTTTCATAGTATATGCATAAAAAGTTCAAACTTTTCAAGTATTAACATAAAAAGTAAGCACTTTTCATAGTATATACATAAAAAGTTAAAACTTTTCAAGGTATATACATAAAAAGTAAACACTTTTCATAGCATATGCATAAAAAGTTAAAACTTTTCAAGTATTAACATAAAAAGTAAGCACTTTTCATAGTATATACATAAAAAGTTAAAACTTTTCAAGGTATATACATAAAAAGTAAGCACTTTTCATAGTATATGCATAAAAAGTTAAAACTTTTCAAGTATTAACATAAAAAGTAAGCACTTTTCATAGCATATACATAAAAAGTTAAAACTTTTCGAGTATTAACATAAAAAGTAAGCACTTTTCATAGTATATACATAAAAAGTTAAAACTTTTCAAGGTATATACATAAAAAGTAAACACTTTTCATAGTATATGCATAAAAAGTTAAAACTTTTCGATTATTAACATAAAAAGTAAGCACTTTTCATAGTATATACATAAAAAGTTAAAACTTTTCGAGTATTAACATAAAAAGTAAGCACTTTTCATAGTATATACATAAAAAGTTAAAACTTTTCAACGTGTATACATAAAAAGTAAACACTTTTCATAGTATATCCATAAAAAGTTAAAACTTTTCAAGTATTAACATAAAAAGTAAGCACTTTTCTTAGCATATGCATAAAAAGTTAAAACTTTTCGATTATTAACATAAAAAGTAAGCACTTTTCATAGTATATACATAAAAAGTTAAAACTTTTCAAGGTATATACATAAAAAGTAAGCACTTTTCATAGTATATGCATAAAAAGTTAAAACTTTTCGAGTATTAACATAAAAAGTAAGCACTTTTCATAGTATATACATAAAAAGTTAAAACTTTTCAAGGTATATACATAAAAAGTAAACACTTTTCATAGTATATGCATAAAAAGTTAAAACTTTTCAAGTATTAACATAAAAAGTAAGCACTTTTCATAGTATATACATAAAAAGTTAAAACTTTTCAAGGTATATACATAAAAAGTAAGCACTTTTCATAGTATATACATAAAAAGTTAAAACTTTTCAAGTATTAACATAAAAAGTAAGCACTTTTCATAGTATATACGTAAAAAGTTAAAACTTTTCAAGTATTAACATAAAAAGTAAGCACTTTTCATAGTATATACATAAAAAGTTAAAACTTTTCAAGGTATATACATAAAAAGTAAACACTTTTCATAGTATATGCATAAAAAGTTAAAACTTTTCAAGTATTAACATAAAAAGTAAGCACTTTTCATAGTATATACATAAAAAGTTAAAACTTTTCAAGGTATATACATAAAAAGTATACACTTTTCATAGTATATGCATAAAAAGTTAAAACTTTTCAAGTAATAACATAAAAAGTAAGCACTTTTCATAGCATATGCATAAAAAGTTAAAACTTTTCGAGTATTAACATAAAAAGTAAGCACTTTTCATAGTATATACATAAAAAGTTAAAACTTTTCAAGGTATATACATAAAAAGTAAGCACTTTTCATAGTATATGCATAAAAAGTTAAAACTTTTCAAGTATTAACATATAGTATATACATAAAAAGTTAAAACTTTTCAAGGTATATACATAAAAAGTAAATACTTTTCATAGTATATGCATAAAAAGTTAAAACTTTTCAAGTATTAACATAAAAAGTAAGCACTTTTCATAGTATATGCATAAAAAGTTAAAACTTTTCAAGTATTAACATAAAAAGTAAGCACTTTTCATAGTATATACATAAAAAGTTAAAACTTTTCAAGGTATATACATAAAAAGTAAACACTTTTCATAGTATATGCATAAAAAGTTAAAACTTTTCAAGTATTAACATAAAAAGTAAGCACTTTTCATAGTATATGCATAAAAAGTTAAAACTTTTCAAGTATTAGCATAAAAAGTAAGCACTTTTCATAGTATATACATAAAAAGTTTAAACTTTTCAAGGTATATACATAAAAAGTAAACACTTTTCATAGAATATGCATAAAAAGTTAAAACTTTTCAAGTATTAACATAAAAAGTAAGCACTTTTCATGGTATATACATAAAAAGTTAAAACTTTTCAAGGTATATACATAAAAAGTAAGCACTTTTCATAGTATATGCATAAAAAGTTAAAACTTTTCAAGTATTAACATAAAAAGTAAGCACTTTTCATAGTATATACATAAAAAGTTAAAACTTTTCGAGTATTAACATAAAAAGTAAGCACTTTTCGTAGTATATATATATATACTATGAAAAGTGCTTACTTTTTATGGTAATACTTGAAAAGTTTTAACTTTTTATGCATATACTATGAAAAGTGCTTACTTTTTATGTTAATACTTGAAAAGTTTTAACTTTTTATGCATATACTATGAAAAGTGTTTACTTTTTATGTATATACCTTGAAAAGTTTTAATTTTTTATGTATATACTATGAAAAGTGCTTACTTTTTATGTATATACCTTGAAAAGTTTTAACTTTTTATGCATATACTATGAAAAGTGTTTACTTTTCAAGGTATATACATAAAAAGTAAACACTTTTCATAGTATATGCATAAAAAGTTAAAACTTTTCAAGGTATATACATAAAAAGTAAACACTTTTCATAGTATATGCATAAAAAGTTAAAACTTTTCAAGTATTAACATAAAAAGTAAGCACTTTTCATAGTATATGCATAAAAAGTTAAAACTTTTCAAGTATTACCATAAAAAGTAAGCACTTTTCATAGTATATACATAAAAAGTTAAAACTTTTCAAGGTATATACATAGAAAGTAAACACTTTTCATAGTCTATGCATAAAAAGTTAAAACTTTTCAAGTATTAACATAAAAAGTAAGCACTTTTCATAGTATATACATAAAATGTTAAAACTTTTCAAGTATTAACATAAAAAGTAAGCACTTTTCATAGTATATACATAAAAAGTTAAAACTTTTCAAGGTATATACATAAAAAGTAAGCACTTTTCATAGTATATGCATAAAAAGTTAAAACTTTTCAAGTATTAACATAAAAAGTAAACACTTTTCATAGTATATGCATAAAAAGTTAAAACTTTTCAAGTATTAACATAAAAAGTAAGCACTTTTCATAGTATATGCATAAAAAGTTAAAACTTTTCAAGTATTACCATAAAAAGTAAGCACTTTTCATAGTATATACATAAAAAGTTAAAACTTTTCAAGGTATATACATAAAAAGTAAACACTTTTCATAGTCTATGCATAAAAAGTTAAAACTTTTCAAGTATTAACATAAAAAGTAAGCACTTTTCATAGTATATACATAAAATGTTAAAACTTTTCAAGTATTAACATAAAAAGTAAGCACTTTTCATAGTATATACATAAAAAGTTGAAACTTTTCAAGGTATATATATAAAAAGTAAGCACTTTTCATAGTATATGCATAAAAAGTTAAAACTTTTCAAGTATTAACATAAAAAGTAAGCACTTTTCATAGTATATGCATAAAAAGTTAAAACTTTTCAAGTATTAACATAAAAAGTAAGCACTTTTCATAGTATATACATAAAAAGTTAAAACTTTTCAAGGTATATACATAAAAAGTATACACTTTTCATAGTATATGCATAAAAAGTTAAAACTTTTCAAGTATTAACATAAAAAGTAAGTACTTTTCATAGCATATGCATAAAAAGTTAAAACTTTTCGAGTATTAACATAAAAAGTAAGCACTTTTCATAGTATATACATAAAAAGTTAAAACTTTTCAAGGTATATACGTAAAAAGTAAGCACTTTTCATAGTATATGCATAAAAAGTTAAAACTTTTCAAGTATTATCATAAAAAGTAAGCACTTTTCATAGTATATACATAAAAAGTTAAAACTTTTCAAGGTATATACATAAAAAGTAAACACTTTTCATAGTATATACATAAAAAGTTAAAACTTTTCAAGGTATATACATAAAAAGTAAACACTTTTCACAGTATATACATAAAAAGTTAAAACTTTTCAAGGTACCTATATACATAAAAAGTAAACACTTTTCATAGTATATGCATAAAAAGTTAAAACTTTTCGAGTATTAAGATAAAAAGTAAGCACTTTTCATTGTATATACATAAAAAGTTAAAACTTTTCAAGTATTAACATAAAAAGTTAAAACTTTTCAAGGAATATACGTAAAAAGTAAGCACTTTTCATAGTATATGCATAAAAAGTTAAAACTTTTCAAGTATTATCATAAAAAGTAAGCACTTTTCATAGTATATACATAAAAAGTTAAAACTTTTCAAGGTATATACATAAAAAGTAAACACTTTTCATAGTATATACATAAAAAGTTAAAACTTTTCAAGGTATTAACATCGAAAGTATACACTTTTCATGGTATATACATAAAAAAGTTTAAACTTTTCAAGGTATATACATAAAAAGTAAACACTTTTCAAAGAATATACATAAAAAGTTAAAACTTTTCAAGGTATTAACGTAGAAAGTTAACACTTTTCATGGTATATACATAAAAAAGTTAAAACTTTTCATGTTATTAACACAAAAAGTTAAAAGTTTTCATGGTATTAACATAAAAAGTTTTTTAAAATTATATTATTGTAGAATTGAAGATTGTTCCACTACATTACATTTTTATTAGTAAAAGTTGCTGAAAAATTATATTCAATGCAATTTTTTCAAGAAAAACTGGTAAAAGCTTTAATAAGTGATACTTCCGGCTATCTGATATACACTAAAAACTAATCAACTCTTCCAACATTAGTATAGAATGGGTATACAAAATTTCAAAATTTTCTGATTGATAGTATTTGTGTAATCGTGTCCACAGGATCCACACACACACACACACACACATACATACCCACAGACATCATGATCCCTATACCTCCCTTGCCTAGGGTAGCGGGAGGTAAAAAAGTGAAAAAATTATTTATTTCAAAATTTTTATAATTTATTACAATTTATGCAATAAAAATAAAGTAATTAATATTAAATAATGTACTGGATATAATGTGCTATTATCACGTTCAATATAATGGCTAAATTTTCTGCCAAAACTTTTTATTTACAAAAAACTTTTCCCAAATGTTAAACGCCTTCATATGTCAACGTTTGCTTGGAACTCCCGGTATATTGTGCAATGTAAAACACTCTGTATAAGTGTACAAACACGTGCAATGTTTTTTGTATAAACAATTTGTTTTTATAGGTATACAGTTATGGCGGGAACGCCTCAAAAAATGCTGGAGCATTTATTGGAAACTCGATTAGACGGCCGAAACGGGGGAATAAGTGGCCGAGATGAACTTGCTCCTTCTGCTGTTCACGATCCATTTCTAGATGATTTTTTATTAACTCACATCGTTTTCATGCCCACCCGCCAATTAATTACGGAACTCGCCAGACAATATCCTTTTCAAAACACAATTTATTTACTTTATCTTTGTTGAACTTATTGATTTTCCTTAATAACAAATACTTATCGAATTGATTCTCCTAGCCAAGATAGGGAGTTTCTCCTCGCCTGTAAGCGGAGGGTTGTGCAGTTTGTTCACCGCTGGGTTACAACCATTAGACATGTTGTTTTTGATGATCAAGGCGTACTAGAATTTATTGAGGTATTTACTTTTTTCTTATAAAACTAAAATGGAGTCTTAAGGTAAAGTTATAACTAAAGAAAAAGCCCCTTAACCTTAACAATAAATTTAAAAACTATATACGTATTTCGAGAACTAAGTTCTCATCATCAGTTTGAAATTGAATTTAAGAAAAATAATAAAGATTTTCCTGGAGTTTGGATTCGATATGTTGATGATATTTTTGCTATTATTAATACCGAAACTTGCGATTTAGATAACTTTTTAGCCAGATTAAATTCAGTTTTTCCATCAATTAAATTTAGGATTGAAAAAGAAACCAATAAACAATTACCATTTTTGGACACACTGGTTATTAGAAACAAAACTAAATTAGAATTTGACATATATAGGAAACCTACGAATACTAATCGATTTATAACAGCTGACTCGAATCATTTTTGGCAACATAAATTAGCAGCGTTTAACTTTTTAATTAATAGACTGACCAAATTTCCGTTAAAGAAAACACGTTTTGAAAATGAATTGAAATATATTAAAGAAATAGCTAAATATAATGGATTCCCGGTTAAAATTATAGATAAACTAGTCCAAAAATTTTAAAATCGTCAATCCGTATTAGATTTCACAACTTTAACGCCAACTAATAATAAAAATAATGAATATATAACATTACCATTTGATAATGCCACCAAAGGTTTAAACAAAATTTTTAAAAATCAAAATTTAACGGTAACTTATAAATCAAATAACACCATTAAATCATTATTAGGTAACCCTAAAGATAAAATAGATAATAATAAAAAATCCGGTGTTTATAAAATTGACTGTAAAGATTGTAATAAAGTTTATATCGGGCAAACTAAAGGACAAATTGATACTCGGTTTAAAGAACATTTCTATCATTTAAAAAGCGGTAATCCTGATAAATCTAGCGTAGCACAACATATGTTTATTAATAATCATAAAATTGACAATTCTAATATAAAATTATTGAAACAAGTTGATAATAATAGATATTTAGACGCACATGAGAGTTTGATAATACATAAATTTAAAGATAAATTGATGAATGCGGACCTAGGTCCCATCCCAAATTCTAAATTATATGAGTTAATATAAGACAGTTACTCTGTTTAATCTTAGTTACCCAATTAGGTATCCATTCACCTATGACTCCTGTCCCTATATATCCCGTGTTCTCTCCCTTATTCCTCAGAGCTGTTTTGACCTCTGGCATGGTTTACATGCTGAGTAATCTTAACTTCTCTACTTTGTAGTTTCTACTGATGATGAGAACTTAGTTCTCGGAATACGTATATAGTTTTTAAATTTATTGTTAAGGTTAAGGGGTTTTTTCTTTAGTTATAATTTTTTCTTGTTTATTCTTTTTTATTATTGCCTTTCAATTTTTCTTGATTAATTTCTCAATAAACGCGAAATATAATTTGTAAGATTAATATGCCTTCTTTAGAACAATAAATTGTTACACGAAGGTCATTTTATTATTATTGAGAATAAGAAAATTAGGTAGGCCGTGGAAAACATAATTTGAACTATCATTTTAAACAGTTATCTATTTATACTGCATCTGGTTTAAGATTGCAGTGGTGGGCGGAGCTTGGCGAGAGCGGTTTACGCAGCAACATTTTAAGGTTAAATACGAATTTAAGTTTTACTTCGATTAAATAATATTACAATAATCGAAACATTCAGGTCAGGCACATTATTTGGAGGTACACATATTCAATATCATCTATATATATCATCATCATCACGGCATATATCATCTATATATCATCTGTTTGATGCGAAATTGCATGAAAAATATTATATATTTGACAGTTATTGACGGGCAGTGCCGGATTACCCATTAGGCAGAGTAGGCAATTGCCTATAGGCCCCGCGCCTTTTAGGGGCCCCGCTACATTAAATTAAAATAATATTGATTTGATTTTGATTTTTTTTTTTTATTACAAAGAAATTCTTAAATAAAGAAATTTTGATTACAACAAAGAAATGCTTATTTACAATAATGGAACCTTGATTACAACAATAAAAAATATCAATCAATATAACAGGACTCCAATTGAATGCTAGATGTTGCGATGGAGACGGCTATGGTAATAAAAGTACTGTCAAATGATTTAACAGCTCAAACATCACTTATTTCTTTGCACATTCCTATTTACCTCTTCAAAATCATCAAAGATTTCACTATGTACTTTAAAATTGAGAAAATTGAATGTTAATTTTTTAAAAATATTTATATATTTTTTATCAATTTGTTAAACGTATGTTTAATGTTTTTTTTTTTATATAATAAAATTATTTTATTAAAATCGTTGGGTGGTAAATTCGGCGTAAATTTAGGGGGGCCCCAAGATTTCGATTGCCTCAGTGCCTCCATGTGGTTTAATCCGGCACTGTTGACGGGTGATATGTCTTTTGTATTAAGTTTTTTTACAATGGTATTTATAGTAAAATTATTTTTCGTATTTTGTACAGTAATCTACTATTTTAATATAATATAATATAATACTTTACAATATAGCAACGGTTTTGTCATTAAAATACATTTTGACGCAAAGAATTGTTTATTTTTTTTATTGTTTATCTTCTAAATCGTTTTCCATGTTCTTTTCGTCATCTAGATCCATCGTTTTGCAAATCGATCTCCAAAAACTAATTTGTTTGGAGGTTATAAGATACAAAAAATAATAACTGTCAAGTTACTTTGTTTCTGAGAATTAGACTACCATGTATTTTAGATGATTTTAATTCAGAATATTATGCCGCATAGAAAAATACATATTGTAATAGGTACTAATATAAAATACGAAAAAATAGTATTCGCACCGCGTCAGAAAATGGATTTTACTGTGTTCATATGCCATTTGAGTACTCGCTATCGCTCGGACTTAAATTTGCCATACTTGCCTGGTAAACTGTCACTTTTCTTAACTAGGAACGTAATATACTATTATTTCATCAATTAATTTACCTAGCCTAATTTATTGTACACAAATGCAAAAAAATTGCAATAACAATATTAGGCTAGCTAAATTGAATGTAAGTGAAATAAATAATTTTAATGTAAATATAATTGTAAAAAAAACTATTAATATAACGTAATAAAATTAATATAAATACAAAACATATCACCTGTCAACGTGTCAACCTGTCAATAACTTTCAAAAATATTGTATTATTTATGAAATTTCGCATGCCTAATTAAAATAATGCTCAAATGGATGATATTGAAATTGTTCCATCTACAAGTAATGTGTCTGAATGTTTCAATTATTGTAATATTATTAGTTTAACGAAATAAAACTTAAATTCGTAGTTAACCTTAAAATGTTGCTGCGTAAACCACTCTTGCCAACCGCCCACCACTGTAATTTTACGGTGCGATTCTGTAATTTTCTATTCCACTATAGAACTACTCTCAACAAAAGCGCATCATTTTTTAATGTCATAAGATAATAAATGTATTATAAACTAAAATTGTTATGATTTTTTTACTTTTACATTTCTATAGCGTTACAAAAAATTACACATTCGCACTGTTAAAGCAGACGCAGTATAATCTTATTAGTGAATATTATATAGCTACATAACAATCTATATTTGAATTAATAATCTTTATAGGACTTAGCAAGTGAAGTGGAAGCAGATTGCATGCAATGGAACACTCTTCAAGAAGAAGCAAGTCTAATGCACCACGTAATGTCCTTACTCCGTCGCTACCAAGACGATAAAAACGCTCACGCCGGGCAAAAATGGAAACTTCCTCCTTTGGGACAGCCAATTAGCTTGTTTACTGGAAGTACTGAAACGAACACCATCATACGACCGATGGACGACAGTAAGCATTTAAATTGAGGAAATGGGGTCTGGTACTCATTTTTCAATTTATTTTAAAAGATATGTCAGCTGTCATCCATTCATGTGTTAGCTGTGTGAGTTGTCATCGTAAGAGAGTGTGTGTTTTATTAAATTTTTTTTTTTTTGCGATCGCCCAGAAAATGAACTCTTTCTGATCATTATTTAGACCGGAAAGTCCTTCTTTGCTGAGCTAGCTCGGAAAGTTGTCTATAATGGATCGGAAAGTACTTTACCGATCCCGGGACCGGTAAAGCTAAATGTTTCCATGGAGATCAGTTGTTTATTTATTTCTTATTTGCTCGCAGTAAAAAATAAAATAATACTTTTTTATTCTTTTTTCAGGATCGCAAAAAAATATTGTGCCCAACATGACCTGAAAGTGTCTATACTGGGCTCACAAGCTTATGCTCGCTCACCCAGTAAAGTATCACTTTCAGGTCTTGTTACGTAAATTACTATTATTTTCTCGTAAGAAATCCAGAACAAATGAATTTCGTGACGGGCAGCTGTCAGAAATAAATTTCATACATAATTTACTTAATGATGGAGCCATGGAAAAATTTATGGTTTCATTTTATGAATGAATTGTATCAAAATCAAAATTTCTCGATATTTATCATAAGATATATAATTAAATAATTTTTAAAAATATTTAAAAGTGAGGTTAAAATCACTCTTGTGGAGGGCAGGTGACGTCATTCTGGAATGGTCTATAGCGATATAAATTCTGCCCTTTGATTGGTCAGAATAGTAACCTAGTTTACAAAAGTGAAAAAATATCACCTGTCAGCTGTCAATTAACAAATAAAATTGACAGAATTGAGTGATATTTAACTATTTTGTGATGTAATTTTTAATATTCGGAACTCGTACATTTCACAGATATAAATATTTTTATTATTGACAAAGTTTGGTTTCACTAATTTAAATTTTTTAATGCATATAAAAACGGTCGGCTGTCAAGCGCCACCTGCTATTTTCTTACGTGAAATGACATATGTATATTATGTGTTTCATACATTTCCATGTAATATAGAATTAAATATTAATATATGAATTTAATTTTCATAAATTTTGAATAATATAAAATTATATTCTTTTTGCTTAGTAGTATACTAGTACTACATTGAATATATAAAACTAAAATGGAGTCTTAAGGTAAAGTTATAACTAAAGAAAAAACCCCTTAACCTTAACAAAAAATTTAAAAACTATATACGTATTTCGAGAGATAATCTTAACTTCTCTGTGTTTACTTTGTAGTTTCTACTGATGATGAGAACTTAGTTCTCGAAATACGTATATAGTTTTTAAATTTATTGTTAAGGTTAAGGCGTTTTTTCTTTAGTTACTACATTAAAGTTGTGGCGTCATATCGTTATAGCGCCAATACTTTTTATTAAAATTATGAATGAATAGTTTTATATTTTAAAAATATTTTAGTACAAAATCACTAAAAATTAGTTACATTTTCATAAGATCACAAAATATATACTTTTTAATAAACTTTATAAAAAATACTTTTTATTAAAATTATGAATGAATAGTTTTATATTTTAAAAATATTTTAGTACAAAATCACTAAAAATTAGTTACATTTTCATAAGATCACAAAATATATACTTTTTTTTACGGGACCCTATTGTATTTGTAAATCTATTTATTTTTTCCTTTCAGTTATATTTAGAGTCTACTGCGCAGACCATACTTATTGTACGTTGCGATTACCTGTAAATGCAACAGCGGAGACTATAAAATTATGCGCAGCTGATAAATTAAAGCTAAGACCTAACGAAGAGTTTATGTTGGTTGAAATTAAGTCTACGGGCGAAAGAGTTGTGTTCAAGGATGATGATATAGGAATTCCTACAGCTTTAAGTTTGAATGGGAGGATTTTTGTCTCACCAAAAGACCATCTCGATGCTTTGGTAAGTAATAAATGCATTTTTAATAATAATAATAATAATAATAATATACTTTATTGAGAAATAAACCCAATGGCGAGGTTCAGCCAAGGCTGATCTTCCACCTAACCAGATTACAATATAATAACAATTACATATGAAAAATGAACTTATCATAGTAATACAGAAATCACCCCGAAAAACGGAGAAAAGAAAAAAAAAACAGAAAAATGTAAAAATAGTTTTGATTTATAATAATTGAAATTACAATAAGAGAACATTCATTTTATAACCAAATATTTTCATAATTAAGGTTTGTAATAAATTTGTATATGTTTTTTGAAAGCACTATAATTTAGAGATTTTAAATTACTAGAAATACTGTTATACAATGTACGAGCTAAATAAGAAAATGAACTTTTAAATTTCGTTTTATTAAATAATGGTATTGAATACAAATCATTGTCACGTAAGTTGTAATTATTTTCTTTTGATACGAGCTTGTCACACAAATATTTTGGACATCCCGTAGTTTTTATTTTATGTATTAGACAGAGAAAAAGAATTTTTAAGCGATCTTCAATTACATTTAAATTAGCTGCAACACGGTACTGTAAATATCAACGAGTTAACAAGACGAAGTTTTATCTCCAATGAAAGTAAATTACGGTATTGGTATAACATTTTGAGCTTTAGTTATCAGAAATTAATTTTTTTGATAAGTGTTCTCGAAACGTGAGATTCTGATCAAACTCTTGACCACACTACTCCGTGGTAACGGAGTAGTGTGTGTATAGTATTTTTTCAAATAGACTTTTCTACTCAAAATAGTGAATAAAGTAGCACTTCATCCGCAAGGGTAGATAAAGTTATCCGCAAGGGTAGATAAAGTAATACTTTAACAACCAGGCTAGATATAGTACTTTAAATTTTATTTAAATAAATTATAGACTTTAACAATTTGTGTTAATAATAACTTCAATCGGTTTCACACTTTTTAAAAGTATTTTAAATTAATGTTTATGTAATATTTATTGTTACTTACGTAAATAGAGAAAAGAAAAACTTCATCGTGTAATGCACGCTTAAGACATGTCAGCAGTCACTTGTACGTCACAGACCACGTAATATCGTTTTAGCGCCTAAATAATTTGCAAGAAAACTCATGTTGCAGAAATTAAATTTTTCATTTTTTACATAATGTTGTTATTTTTTAGCATAACCTACAATATTATAACATTTTTTTACCTTAAATTTTACTACTTAATACCCGGTTTCATAAAAACAAAATATGTGGAGGACCACATTATTAAATAATATACCTACCATAAATAAAACATAATATTGAAAAACTCCATATTTTTTTAATTACGATCTTTAAATCAATATGAAACAAGTTATTCCTTTTCAGACTTGTCTTCAAGAACAAGAAGGTGCTACAGAGGGCGTCGAAGCCGACATAGAATTATTCAGTACAAAAGAAATAGCGTATTATATGACACTCTTCGACTGGGATCTATTCTGGTGTGTCCATGAATATGAATTAATCTACCAAACATTTGGCAGGCATCACTTCAACCAAATTACCGCAAATTTAGATGTATTTTTACGACGCTTCAACGAAATTCAATTCTGGGTTGTTACAGAATTATGTATGACTCCTAGTTTGAGTAAACGAGTAGCTTTACTTCGAAAATTCATCAAATTAGCTGCATATTGTAAAGAATATCAAAATCTAAATGCATTTTGTGCCATCGTAATGGGTTTAAGCAACGTAGCTGTAAGTAGATTGTCTCTAACTTGGGAGAAACTCCCTTCAAAGTTTAGGAAACTCTTCACGGAATTTGAATCGCTGATTGATCCAAGTCGAAATCATCGAGCTTACAGAGTTAGTGTGGGAAAACTACAACCTCCTGTTGTTCCGTTCATGCCATTGTTACTCAAGGACATGACCTTCACTCACGAAGGAAACAAGACTTGTATTGACGGGCTGGTGAACTTTGAAAAAATGCATATGTTGGCGCAAACTATGCGAAGCATTCGATATTGTAGGAGTCGGCATTTGGGTAAGAATATTTTTCTCAAAATGGTCAAGATATAATTATTGAGAATAAGAAAATCATGTTACCCGTGGAAAACAAAATTTGCACTATTATTTTAAATATGTAGTAATCTGAGTGTCATTTGAAATTAAGTTACGAAAGTTAAATTAGTTCGAACTTATTTCATCAATGTTTGAAAATATTGTTGTGAGTGAAAATAAATTCGCATCATGATTCAATGGAGGATTATTAGGATATTGACAACTGTAGAGAATGGATATGACATCTGGTGACTAAATTTTAAACTAGTGCATGACGGTAGGTACGAGCAAATACAACATATGTTAGCATACATTTTTTAAAAGTATTTCTTTTATACGAAAATGAATGTTGCAAAACGCGATAAAACCAATATTATCTGTTGCGTATACGGGTGTCATTCGCTTATGAGTAGGGAAACTCATTTAAGTTTCCACATTTTTTCAAAAATAGGTAAAAATAAAGTGACTATAACCACAAATGCAGGCATTCAACATACATTGGATAGATTTCAAGCTTGGAAGTATGTTTTACGTTCTGGAAAACAAATTTCCAAGTATATGAGAGTATGTTCGAAACATTTTAAAGACAGTGGCTGGTAGCACAAGCCTTGTTTTAACTAAAACACGTTTAAAAAATGTCAAATTCAAATTTCAATATTTAATTTCACCCTTATGTGTATAGAACGACAAATAAACAAAGTTTTGCTTTAAAATTATATTTTGATAAATTTGATATTATTTATTTTTATTATTAAATAATGAAATTTGACATTTCTTAAAACAGCGTTTTAGTTAAAACAGGGCTTGTGCCTTGTGCTACCATCCAATGACTTTATTCCAGGTATTATTATTAATAATTATATTTGAAACATATTTATGATTATTTAAATATTTAGAAATTCCTTCTCAACGGAGAAATTAAAAAAAAATGCTGTACCATATTTGTGACGACAGAGCATTTGCTTGAAAACAGAGTGATATTACATTTATAATTTCTCGATAACTATCGGTAATTCCACATAATATAAATGTGATTCGCATTCAGAACTTCTTCGCCTGTTTACAACATTAATATTTTAAATAAAGTAGTAAATGAACATTATATACAATCATACCTTCAACAATATTCCTAGAATGATGAGTAGTATTTAGAAAGTCAAATATCTGAACGATACTTCATTTTCGAGAATCACAAGCAAAATTGTATCATATGACAGTGACTTGATTTCTTATTTATTACTTGTACCAGGAGATTAATTATTTTTCATTTTAAATACTTTAGTTATATGCGAAATGACTGTTTTAGGCACTTGACATGGTGTCCCACTCGCTTACGCTCGTGCGTACAAAAACACTATCATTTCCAAATTTATTACATAAATAGCTATTAATTAATAAATAATTACTGCTTGCTCTGGTAAAGATTGTCGAAAGAACGAAATTTTTGTTAACACATCCTTAAAAGCAGATTAGCACGCCTAGAAATGAAAAATAAGCATTTTTTTTCAAATTATGGCTTTCTAACAATTCTTAACAGTTTTTTGTTCTTTTTGTTAGTGTTGGAGCCACCATCTCCGAAAAGCGAAGGCGAAGTAAAATCCTACATCGCATGTCTGCGCGTCATAGACAACCAGCGCACTCTCACAAGTATGTCTCAGAAACTGGAACCTAGAAGATCTTAAACTAAACCTTTATTTATGTAACTAAGTGCTGATCTCTAAAAAATTCGCCCCACATTTGTAAAATATAGTATAGGTCTTTTCAAGAATTTTAAATACACCATTTTTCTACGTGTCCATTTGAAACTCGCAACGTAAGTCTAAGTTTTTTACTCCTAACTTTTACCTAATGTTTAAATAATGAATATGATATACAGGTGTTTACAGAGTTCGTTTCTAGACTTCGACATCATAAAAAATTAATGATATACGAGTCCAGGCTCATAATAATTCGGCCGGATTACATTTTCAACAAAAAAATTATAAAACCTACGCAAATGATGAAAAAAAAACTTCTTTCGATTAGTTTAAAATATAAATTTTAAACTTACGAAGTATTCCACCAATAATAATGAGGTACATCGCTTTTATTACTTTATTTGTAATAACAGCTTTAATTCTATTACGCATTGTATCCACATTCTTCTCTTAAAGAATTGTCACATTTATTTTGCAAAGTAGGTTTAACTTTATGGGCCAACTTTTTGAGATAACTTTAATAAGCACCACATCGTCTTTTGTTTTTGAGCTACAGGTTAAAACTTGTTTTTCGCTTATTTTTAAAATACTTAAGGGGGGGTTTGAATGAAGAGGGTTGCATAAGCAAAAAAGTCATTTTTTGTTCGTGTCCCCTCGCGATTGTAATAAAAAAAAGTAAATATTTATTAAAATTTTGTAAATTATATGATTATGTTTGTGTCCTAAAACCATTTTGGTTGAGAAAATAAAGCGGATATGAAAAAAAATAATTCATTTCCGGTTTATAACTTAAAATACGTAGACCAAATTATATTCAGGACACAATTTATTAAAAACCATAAACAAATATATAAATTTTATAAAAGTGTATGCAACAGGTTTTTAAAACGACACGAACGAAAAATTTACCAAAACAGACTCATTTGACTGCCGCGGCACTGAAAAATAGTTTGGGCATTACCTTACAGATGTCAGCACTAGAAATGTCGGTAATGCAGTTCGGAAAGTAAACATTGAAGCTCTACCTGACTAAGCATGACATTTTTGTAATTTGATTTACAATCTTTTATTACTGCGGCTATTTCCATGAATGGTTTCTTAGAGAAAATAAATCTAAGCTAAAAATGTAAGAGAAATTTGTCTCGAAATATTCTATTGTGAACAAATCAAAACATATATTATTAACAATTAGTGATTTTTAGTAAAAGTATTGTTTCACTAAATACAAGAAATCAAGTAATAACAAGAAACAATATATTTTAAGGCAATTGAAATTTCTTTTATGGTATCATCTCTAACATGGTGAAACTTCATTCTTGAATTTGTATGTTAAATAAAGACTCAGTTTTTTTTAGTTTTAGAAAAATATTTATATCATGATGACTATAGTTTCGCTACCACAGTAACATCATCATAAATAAAGTTTAAAGTTAAGTAGATATTCACTCAGTTAGTAATTGATATGTAATCAATTAACCATCATCATTGTGAATGTTTTTTCAAAATGGTAAAATTATTGATTATGCAATAATTAAATATGAAATAATAATGATAATAATAATAATAATAATAATAATAATAATAATATAATAATAATAATTAATAATAATACAATAATATTAAATAATTCAAATTATTTACAAAAAAAAGTTTGAAGTTAAATAGTTTTTCACTCAGTAAATGATATGTAATCAAAAGGTAAAATTATTGATTATAGAATAATTATTTTTATCCCTCCAAGTTACATGTATCGGATAGAAAATTTGATATTCTTTAATATTTGTAATAACACACACATACACATAGGCATCATTGTAAAAATGTTAAAATCGGATTCTAGTGACCTGAAAACGTGCTTATTTACTAAAATCTGGATATTCTATATTTAGCATGTATCCAATACTTCTCGTAGCGAGAGATAAAAATCATTTCTGTCACTTTCTTGGATTTTTCTTTGACGCACCAACCTCTGAATCGACGATATTCATCTTTATATTTCTCGTGGCGTCATGTAAGCAACAAATTCAGAGTTGATAGACAGTCAGGCCTATTATGTGACTCGGTGGTTAGTTTTTTAACAACTGGTTATAAATATTATCCAATAGCTATTGATTCGATAAGTAAAAATCCAATTTTTATATAAATCAATATTTTTGATTGATTCAATTTTTTAACCAGTAGTTAACTACTGAGTTACAGAATAGGCCCGAGTAAATGATAGAATTATAAATAACAGCTTCCATTATTTTTGGTTAAAAATTTAGGAAATTTCTGAGACGACAATTATCAATAAATATTTTAATTGTTTCATTTGTTTCCTTACAAATGATATGTCGATTATCTGTTTATTTTGTATGCCATTCAATTACATCGGATTATTATAATTTTCTTTTTTAAAAGGTAACAATTTCGCAAGATTAAAAAACAAGTTGTATGCATCTCATATGAAAATTCATGTTTTCAGTCCTTATACAATTACAGCCCTCGGCTTCGCCTCGTAATGTTAAAATCGGATTCTAGGGACCTTAACACGTGCTCATCACGATATGCGATTTTTAGCATGATGAGAGATGTATACTCATATACGGTGGCGAGAGGTAAAAAGTAGACATTCATAATGCCATGAGTTGGTCAAAAAGTGTCGAATAATCTCGACTGTAACTCAGTCGTTATTTTTAAACAACTGATTAAAAAAATTATCCAATAGATATTGATTTGACAACTAAAAATCCAATTTTTTATTATATATCAACATACATGATTGGTTAAAGATTATAACCAGTCACTATAAATTAACGACTGAGTTACAGAATAGACTCGTAAATCTTGTACAAGTCTCGGTATGATTTTTGTAATTATTCATAAATCTATCTGCCTATCGCGTCATTATGTAAAACAGTTTTAATTTCTACTAAAAGTGTAAGTTCTTTAGGTTTGTCAACAAATAAATAAAGTTTTCAGCTATAATTCTTTATTTTCATCGTACAACTAAATTGAAGATGGCTCAGTCCACTGCGCACATCTAAGCTGCAATTATTTTATTAATCAAATAGGTGCGTGCCTCAACTGCCTCAACTTATGAGAAAAATTATGGGCATATAGTTAAATGACTGGCAAACGAAATATGTTCTATCATAAAAAATGTTTATTTGATTAAAAGCTACATTTTTATATATGTTTACTTATTACGCATGTAATATGAAGTAGTATTGCTTTGAAAGAAGATATTCATAAATATTTTCCTAGAATATGAATATGGATTATATTTGAAAGCCCTACTATCACTTTGTATACTATATAACCAACAAAAAGTTAGGAGTTTCCGCACATAAACAGCATAACTCAGGCACCCGCACACCTGTATTGAAAACATTACATGGGTATTTTGTAATCCTTGTAAAGCTCATTATGGCTCTGTGGTAGATAAGAAAAGAATTTTAGCTGCAACATTAGCCGCAGATAACTGATCTATTGTTCCCAAAAAGGGCCGGTTATGTTGTAAATGACCCATGATTTTTCCCCTAATTATCCAGGGATTATAAATTTCTGCTGCTTGCGAAAGCTAATATTTAGAAAATACAGTGTTTATCTTCTTAGGTCTAGTTGTACAATCCCTGGTTTCCTGGTTATAGTTATTAACGTCATTAAATAACGGACGCGACTGAGGTTTATAATCAGTCGAGTTCGTTATTTGAATATCAGTCGTATGGCGTTCAAGATTTCTCAAAATAACTTAAAATTTAAACATTTAGGAATAATAAAATTCTTCTATATCGCATATTGTACATCTGTTTTGGTTAATTTATAAACTCTCATAGACAACAGTCCATCAATATGCTGTTATTTAACACCTGATCCTTAATTGTACGCGACTGTTATAAAAAATAACGGCCTAGGGGTGGGATCCTAAAGACTACGCTATCATAGCGTAGCGACAGATACCCCTTACGTTTCACCTTCCTTTTCCTATCAATTTTCACGGTTGTTATGGAAACGAAATGTTATTTGTCGTTACGCTATCATAGCGTAGTCTTGGAGTCCCACCCTAGGTCGTTATTTCTATCTTTTCATTTTTGTTTTAATCCTGTTATGTCATAATAACAGTATGGTATTACGAAAAAAGTTTAACTGCCGGGAAAATAGACAAAATCGAATCGGAATGAACTGTCTAATAACAAATTTATCATTAACCATCTGTACCCGTTACAAATATTTGCATTAAACAATATTAAGGAGTAATGGTATTAAATCATAATTTTTTTGCATTTATAAAGTTTAGTTCTCTGCTACACTGGTTTTTTAAAACTATCCCGCTCTCTTTTCTGAATATATAGGGAGAACTCTGATTAATTACTCAACACAACACTCAGTTAATAATTAATATATTTTACATTACTGCAGAAAGCTTAAATACGGAAAATAGAAATAATTTAAAGTTTGATATGAGTTATCGTGGATGAAAATATAGTCGCACACACACATCATTGTAAAAATAGCAAAAACGTGTTGTTGTGGGGACCCTAATTCGTGCTTATTCTATCGAATTTTTGGACCAAAAACATTACCTCCCTTACCGTATGGCGGGAAGTAAAAATACACTGTCTCAGATCTATCATAGTAGCAATTTATATTGTACAAATTTTATTCTAATAGATTATCAATATTATCCGTATATTCTATTTTCAACGTCTGTCAGTGTTATATTTTATTAACATAATTATGTCATTTTATAATATATAATGTCTATATTTTTTTGTCACCATCACCAACAAATATTTACTGTTGTAGTTCATATGTTCCATTTAAGTTTTCAATTTTAATTACTTTATTCATTATTTTAATGTGCGGGCAATAAGTATTTACTAGTAATCTAAAATATAATGCTTTTATAATTAATATGTTATATTTACTATTTTAATATAAAGAAACAAATGGAAATGTGTATGTTAATACTCAATAACTGGCAGTTAAAATTTTAGGGATTATACAAATTCATTATATATTATATGAATTACAATGTCTGTGTGTGCGTGTGGATGTGTGTATGTGTGTGTGTGTGTGTGTCTATATATGTGTGGATGTTTGAGGGATGATTCCTCAAAAACTATAATACTTAAAACCAATTATTTAACTACGTGTTCCTTAATCTGACATTAATGGCAAGAGCTGAAAAATTTTGCTAACAATTGGACAATCTGATGTAGCAGTTTCTTAAAAAAAATTTCTAAATAATATTTTTTGGAAATTTATGTTATTACAAATGTCAAAGAATATAAAATTCTCTATCCAATACATTGAACACTTTTATTATATCTCCTATAGATTTAGAGATAGAGAATTATGAATTTATGAAATAATCCACTGTATTAAACAACTCATGGAAACCCGTTGAAAAATTAAAATGTTTGTAATTAACATAAATGTCAGCGTTAAAAACCCAGAGACATTTCTGAAGACTTTTTCTGGGAAGTAGTAATATTTCTTATTTTATCATTAATTAAACACTTAGATATTTAAGAAATTGGGCAGTACTCATGCCTATACACAAATCTAAAAAGAAAATTGTCGTACATATCTAGAAATCATTCGTTGAAAGCGAAATGCTACAAAAATGAATAGTTTGCTGTTGCTTTGTCACAGGTTATAAAAGCTTTTATGTACTAGTCATAAAACCCCAGGCCTTGGGTAAAATTTGACCTAAAGAATCTGTATCTTCTTGTTCACATTCATTATTTTATCACAGGCACAAACCTAAGTAGAGGCCCGAACCATTCTATCGCCCTCTCTTAGTTAATATTATAAGCAAACGTGAAATAGTTCATGGCTTGGCCGATATTACTTCGTGTCGCTTTTTCGAAACCCCCCCTTAATATCTCGCTTATTATAAGAGATAAAGGAAAAATGTTTAGATACTTTTTATACTGTTTTTACGTAGAATAACGTGGTGTAATAAGGTTTTTTCAAAATTTAATAAATCTCGAGATATACAATCAATAATTTTTAAATATGTTGAAAATCGTCTCATCTTTTTCTTTATTTTATAATCTTTTCAATGATGTATAACAAGTTTTTGGGGTTATGGTTGTGTTATATCTCGAGAATTATTAAGGTTTGAAAAAATCGAATTATACCACATTATTCTACGTAAAAAAACAATATAAAAAGTATCTAAACATTTTTTCTTTATCTCTCATAATAAGCGATATATGAGGAATTTTTCAAAATAAGCGAAAAACAAGTTTTACCTTGTAGCTCAAAAACAAAAGACGATAGAAAATTCCTGTGGTGCCTATGAGGTGCGGGAGGCCACGTGACTTTGACAAGTGCTTGTGGGGCCCAAACATGGTTGCCAAGAATACAGCTTGTGTACATTGCCTGTGTTGCCAAATAAATTTGAGTGTAAAATTAATAAATAAAATTGTAAAGCTAGTTATTATTAATGAATATCATGTTGTTTTACTTTTTAACACATATACTTAATTTTTAAAATATTTTTTAAAAATTATGCGACTTGTGCTGCTATCTACGATACAAAGATTTCTTGGCGCGCTAAATTTGAGGAAAACCATTAGTTAAATGTTGAACGTCTTGTATATTTTAAAAATTAAGATCATGTGTTAGAAAGTAAAACAACATGATATCCATTAATAATAACTAGTTTTACAATTTTATTTATTAATTTTACACTCAAATTCATTTGGCAACACAGGCAACGTACACAAGCTGTACTCTTGGCAACCTTGTTTGGGCCCTACAAGCACTTGTCAAAGTCACGTGGCCTCCCGCACCTTATTAAAGTTGTCTCAAAAAGTTGACCCATAAAAACCTACATCAATTTTCGGTACCGTGCATAATAAGAAAGTTCTTCATATAAGAAACTCGAATTTGTTCCACCCTATGCAAACTGGATTTTGACGAAGTAGTTTTTCATAATAACCCAAAAGTAAAGGATCTCGGTAGAAGATAATTGTAATCTAAAAGATGACTCTTTCAATACCGGTAGAATTATTATTACCCGTCACTGGGGCCATAGTTTTTGTAAGCTTTAAATCTACATTTAAAGTACGCTTCGGCAAAACACCTTTCCTAGTTTTGAACATAATTTAAAAAGGTACTGGAAATACAAAAAAATATATATATATATTTTCTTATCCTGAACTTACAACATGGAAGTTTTGTCTCAAATCTCATGTGGTTTTGAAAATAATATCAGCCAAATGGTGTCCGTCATTGTCCCAACACTGCTACAAGCGACTTATTATTTTGACCGTTGTAAATCAGTCTCCAACCAGTCAGAAAACTTCTGTGAACAGCCAACTAGTAGTCAGAGTTTGAAATTTGTGACTATGAACGTTTTCAAGTAACTGTGCATGCTTCTGATGGTTTCAAACCGTTCTATGAACAAATATTTACGATTGAAATTTTTTATAATAAAAATTTCCCCTTTACCTGACGCTATAATCACTGTCCCAATCGAAAAATTTTTCTAGAATTTTCTCACCATTTGTGTCGGTTTTATAATTTGTTGAAAATGTTCTTATCAATAAATTTTGTAGAATAGTCATTTAATCTGTACGTTGATAGAAACGAACTTTATGAATACCTTTATTGTTCTATTTGAAAGATATTTCTACAAAATCTGCTCTTATTATTTTCTTACATTGAAAGATGTATCTTTATTCTTGTATACCTATAATTGTATAAAATGTGTTTTATATAATCTAGTCATTAAGATTTAAATATATAAAGCAATAATTATACTATTGCTCCTATAAAACTTGTGCACATTTTATATACATATAAATAGATAAAATAGTACACATTTTAATATAACTGTTAGCATAAAAATTTTATTTGAATTTCAGATTACATTAGTATAGAGATTCAATTATTTGGTATTTTCACTGTTTTGTACCATAATTTTATTAAATTTTGCGTGAATTTGTTCTGACAATCATAGGCCAAACAAGTATCGACAAACTGAAAAGTTTGATACAGGTTTGCCATATACATAAATTGAAATTTTAAACTTAGCTAGAGGTTACTATAATTAAGAATTTGTAATGAATTTTTGGATGAGACTGAGTGAGTGGAGAATGATTGGTGTTAACCTAGTGTTAAAATAAAATCTTGTGATAGGATAGGTACCTATTCCATTAGAGTTATTATAAATATGTACAGACTGTGAATTATAATCAAACTAAATATTTGATATTTCTAAATTATTCATGCAATTCAATAATTTATTTTTCACTTATAAGATATATTTTATTTTATCTATAATTTAATATTTATATATGCACTTGCCCCGAATTTATTTCAATAAACAATTAATTTACTTTAAAAAAAACTGTATAGTAGATATTTATGTAACAAGTGTGTAAAGTAGTACTTTTTAAAAAATACTATTTACACACGAGTTGTATACAATATTTTTCCTGCAACCGAAATGTTAGTTCTCATAATACTGAGTATGAGTGCACGGGCATCTTCAAATATTGTTAGTGTTAGTTGACAAGTAAATTAACCGTTGCTTTGTAACGTATTTACTTTTCACGCACTAGTGTTTGAAAAGTTACACTTTACACATTATAAAGAGTGCGTAAAGTATGTACTTTCCGCATTGTTGTAGGAAAAATAATTTTATGTTGATATTATTTATCTAAATAACAAATATCTTTATATATACACTATATTATTTATAAAGTAGGTACTTATAATAAATAATATGTACATTATGAATACATCATGTTGAAGTAAGGAAATACTCCAATTCAATATAATATTTTAAAGGTATATTGTATAATATAGCCACTAAAACATATATTGCACAAAATAATTATATCCTTGTACATTCATGTCATCTACATTTTTATTATATTCATTCTCTTAGTACAGAAATATATGAAAAGAGTACTATAACCCTTTCTTTCACTCTATGTGTTTTATTGTCTTGTTTTGTTTTTCTTTTGCAGGCGATAGAATTTTTATAACAGTGCGTTAACCCTTTTGTGTCCAAGAAAAGACGAATGAAACTATTTAAAAATTAATATAAATGCAAATGTTTCTTGACTATTGTGCACAGGTGCAAATACTTTGAATTTCGAAAAGAAGAACTTAAATAATATAGCTTACGAACTGGATGAAAGAACCAGGGACCGCTTAGGATTGAGAGAGACAGAAAATACTGATACCCAGAGGAGTGCGCAAACTCAGAAAAACATGTGTCAGTGAAAAGCCAGTGACTGCGTGCGTCAAAACTTTTGAGGCTTTTCATAGTCAAAGTAAAGTCTATTCGCTCCTAGCTGAAACAAGCCGATATTTTATTACTCCAATAGATATTACCACAAACAAATAGAAAATCTTCAGGTAGTGTGGAACAGGGACGTATTCGAAATTTGCATAAGTAAGGGAAAATGTCATTATTACAAGTATACAGTTATACTCGTCATAAAATAATCAAATAATGGCAACTTTCCTTCACACTTTTTACAGGCTTAGGACTGTTCATCTCGAAATTTCTTAATCTGGACTAGATATTCATTTCGTAATGTTTTTATTCTATCAGATTCCATGATATATAATCTCTTGTCTAGCTTTTTATAACAAAATCCCATTGATTTTAAACATAAATACAATGAAATTTATAGTATCTTTCAATTTGACGAGAAGTTCAGACAGTGCTAGGATTCTATTGTTGGCATATTCTTCATAAATTAGTCTCTCAATGACTTCTTTTTCAAAATTACCAATTTTTGAAAGTACAGAAGTAGTCCTCTTCCGTTTTTTTAACTGGAACTCCTCGTTTTACAATGCGACGAACGGATGCGAGAGACGTTTTTGTCGCAATCGAAGTTCTTTTCAGAGCATTCGTTTCACCCACTTCTACAAAATGATTATACACATTTAATATAACTTGCTGCGTTTCTTCGTTGATGAAATATTTAAAACAATTTGTGTCTTCATCACTTTGCACAACGTCGGCATCGGTGTCACAGGTATTGACTTCGTCACTAACACTGGCAGAAGCATTGTCGACATCCCAGGGCCTCCACATTTCCATATTTAAAATTTCACTTACAACCGCCGCTAACTAATGTTACATGTAAACTGAGTTAAGACGAAAGAAAACCGGGATTATAAAGGAACGAAATTCAATCAAGAGTGACAAATGAATAGTAGATTAAATAATTCCTAGAAATTATGATGATGGCCAAACCCGAAAACAATGTCATTAGCCGAAAACGTCTTTCCAGGTAATTCTTAATTATACCTATTTAATGATAATACCTAGCTGTAAATACATTACAAAATAATTTCAAAAAATTCTCTTAAAAATTTACAAACGCATATATCAAAATGAACTGAATACAATCCTTGTTCAACACTCCATTAACAACTGACCGCCGTTTGATGAACAAAGGCTCAAGAAAGTGGTTTATGGTAACTATTGGGGTAATAAATTATCGGCTTGTTTCAGCTAGGAGCGAACAGACTTTACTTTGTGTTTGTGGTTTATTTGTTCTCGTGTCTCATTCAAAATAGTGTGTAGTTCTATTATTTTCCGTTATATTTATCCCTTTCTTGAAAATCCATACCGTCCAATACCGACGTTCATGGTAAACCGCGGCGTCTGCGCATAACTCTGGATGTCAGTGTCAGTGAATTTGTTGTATCCTTTTCTCTCTTATGTACTTGTATAAATCTATCTCTTTCACATATCCAGTTCGTAAGCTATATGATCTGTGAAGAAGGTACAGCTAGAGCCAGTGCTGCAGCGGGATAAGACGAAACAGTGTTCCCAAACTTGCCATACGTAACTAAAAAAAAAGCAAATATTCCTAACTGCAAATAAAGTGAAGTACGTACGTAATCTAGTAAATTTTAAATATAACTAGAAGAAACAGTGTTGCCAAATTTACCTTATGTAACTAAATAAAAAACAAGTATTCCTAACTGCAATAAAATGAAAATATAAATGCAATAATATCCAAATTACCAGTAATAATAAAGATATTTTAAAGATAACTAAACAAAACATTGTTGCCAAACTTCCCGTATGTAAATAAATAAACTAATCCCAAATGAAATAAAGTGAAGTTCGTAAATTTCCAAATTGCCAATAATAATAATAAAATTTTAAATATAACTAAACGAAAGAGTGGTACCAAACTTACCACTTGTAAGTAAAAATGAAAAATCAAAAATTCCTAACTACAATAAAGTGAAGTCCCGCATGTTAATAAATAAAAAAAAAATTGTAGTGGCCAGCACAAAATCTCTCGCCATTTCCATATTAGGCTATATAAGTATTGTACATATTTGACAATTCTGATACACACAAAAACACATATCTTCTTTAATCTTTATATATTTTTTAATTTTATTCACTCTTATTCCTGTAATG
This sequence comes from Ophonus ardosiacus, assembly GCA_943142095.1. Taxonomy (NCBI): domain Eukaryota; kingdom Metazoa; phylum Arthropoda; class Insecta; order Coleoptera; family Carabidae; genus Ophonus; species Ophonus ardosiacus. The sequence goes on along the minus strand of OW964823.1, from coordinate 7,076,675 downwards.
TTCGAGATTCTTCCAATTCATTGATGAGATTGGCGGTATTTCTGAAGGGTATATGGAATATATGTATCTATAATTATATTTAATTAATAATAAAATAATATTAAATGTACTTCCCAGGAAAAATCTTCAGTAATGTCTGGCTTTTTGGCACTCACATTTATCTATCAATTGCAAACATTTTAATTTTTTATCTCATACCTTTTCTTTGTAAAAATGTTAAATTCAGTTACTAATGACCTAAAGACGTGTTTATTCACTGAAATCTGGATATGCAATTTTTATCTTAGCGAGAGGTAAAAATTGTAATACAACGGAGTAAAAAAATAATAAAGGAATTATATGTTAAATAAAAATGCAAAATTCTAATAGACTTATAGTTAATTTATTTTTGTATTATTGTCATTCACAGTAATATTTGGATACACTTTTAAAGTTCCCTACTATATTCATATATCAAGTAAACTGTAATTTGTACAATAAGCTCCCGTTGGCATTAGTTAAGTAAACAAAATATAACAGAATAGCATCTTAAGTATATGTCTCACTTAAAAACAACAAATTCATTGATAAATACATACAATGAAGACTATAAAAGTGTGGCAAAAAATTACTATAATCTCACAAGCAATCAAAATGCAACATCAGATTAAAAATATCTCAAAGTACATAACAAATAGAAAATAAACAACAAATGAGGAACTAATTTTACAACATATACATCGAAAACAAAATAGATTAGAAACCCAAAACAGCAGTACAAAATACATTTACTAAATTTGGAACCATAGAAAGTTAAAAATTTTCATACCTCTTGTCTCTAGAATTAAATTTCTGTATGTACAAGAAGAAAAATTAAGTACTCTACTTAAATTAATTGGAAAATTGTTAATCACATTTGGCAAATAAATTTGGTCCGACAAATATATTTGGGACTACAAATGGAGAATATTAATACTTGACAACAAAAATACTTTTTAAAGAAAAGTGCGAACAGAGTAAGAATGTTTTCTAATATGCTTATTCTCCATAATTGATTGTTTCGCAATCAAACCTAAAGTTTAATTTTGTTTCATGTCGTTCTTGGCACCCGCAAATGTTTTGTGAATGCGTATATAAGAAGGTGCAAGTGTTTATTATACCATACCGCATTGAAACTTCTAAAGTTTATATACAGATCTAAACATTTTCAGTTGCCATTCTCTCTAACAACTAAAATGGCAGTGAAACTACTCATACCTTCTTAAACTCTCGTATAAATTATCCAATAGAATAGAAATATCTTAGTTGCATAGTTCAAAATATGTTATAAATTAATAATACAAAGGCAAGATTTTTTATTAAATACCCTGCATGTAATCATTGTTCTCTCGCATTTGAAATCAACGTTCTATATCTTCTTAGATTAAGACTATAAAAATATCCAAGAGAGAATATTAGTAAAAAAAGTATTACATACAGAGTACAGCACAATACTCTAGTGTAATTAGTGTCGATTTATATAAATATCAATTATATTACTCTGTCATAAAATAAAATGGACGAAATAAAGATAATCAGAAAATAGTACACGAAAAGCGTTCAACTTTAACAAGACATTTTTTTTTTAACAATTGATATACTCTCGTTAATTCATTCAAACTACATATAATCATCCTCTAGCACACATTCCTATTGAAAAACATCTTTCATTTACTTTCAACATGTTCAAAACTATTCCTTTTTAACTTCAATTTCAGAGAAACTAAATTCAATGGGCTACTTGCGTACCTTTTTTTATTTAATATTTTTGAAGAGAAGGTAAAAACTTGCTACCCATATTTTTTCTTTTGACAAAATTTTTATTAATTAGCTAGAAAAAAAAAATATTGAAATTTGTTTATTTGAATTCCCGCCATGTATGACGTAAAATTACGCCGCACCAATGAATAGTCGTAAAGTCACAGCGTGCTGCCGTTCCATAGTAATGGTATGTTTGTGCGGGTAATGTAGATCACCTGTTTGACGTTTCAATAATAGTTTGGAGGTTAGTATTTTAGTTTATCTTTTTGGTATCGATATTTTAAATTACAAGTGACTACCTATGTGTTTATTTATTAAGTAATTAATGTATTTGAGAGACCAGAGAGAGAGAAAAAAGAACTAATGTCAAATTCAAATTAAAACTTTCTCGCACGCCATGCCATCTATTGATAACATTCTTAAACATGCGTCCCCTCTCCCAGTTCAATATAAAGACGTCACAGAAAATTTTCTTTCTTAATTTAGTAAAAAACATAATTATTTTAAAATAAAATTTATATTTTTATTTGTTTTCAATATAACATTACGTATATAGTGACAGAAATCGGATTTTCAGTACCACGCAAGTAGCCCATTGCCTAATGTATTTTTGAATAAAAAAAATTGTGCGTGCTTAAGACCGCACGTCCGAAGTGAAAACTTAAATGGTTGACATTTGGATCGTAAAGCAATGCCATCTCTTACATTACATTCAAATATTTTATTATGTGAGCATTTTAACTAAATTCTAACAAAATTTTCAAGAAAGAATTTTAATTTATTTGAGAGAAGGCTGGAAAACAACTCAAATATTATTTTAAAATCTGACCCAAAGACTCTAGTTTTAAAACCGGTGATTAGTGCGCGATTTATTCCCTTTGTAATTTAAATGTCATTTTTTACTTTCAAAAAATCAATTTAGCGGATGTAACGTGGTTCCATAAAAGTAGCAGTCGTCGTATGCCTTAAATATTTGACATTAATTCTGTTCCAATTTATTTTTCGTAATAAAAATGGAAGCTGAAATTGAATTTACTTTTTCCGAAATTGATAGTATTTTTTCTGAAATTAAATTTACATTACTTGAAATTGCATATATTTTTCTGGAAATAAAAAAGGTTTAATTCGAATATTCAAATAATAAACATAGTGAATAAAAAAATACGAACAAATGGCTGTTTTCTTTATTATTAATTTTAGACCTATAGCACAGATTATCTATACTACCGTATACAGATGCGACACTCGGCGATTTCGTTGGGGCAAATTTTCAACTGCGCAGGTTGTTTGCGCATGCTATATTTCGTTAATAAAATGGCGTGTTCTTAGTCTGCCGTTATAGTTTGCAAAATAAATATGAAATATAAAAGTCAGTGCCGTGAAAATGAAATGGAACACTTTTTTTTTCAAAATTTTGAAATTGTAGCCATATAATTTAATATCATTAAAAATATTGTAAAGTAAATTAAAGAAATTGAATTTACCCGTCCTTGACAGGAAAGTTTATAAACAAGAACTTTAATACAATAAAAAGAAAAAAAAAACTATTATTATTATTATAACAAATAATAAGAAATGGCTTAATTGATTCTTAGTTTTTTTTTATGTTATGTTGTCATTTAATGCATAGAGTAACAATTGATTTTTACATATTATTATAAATAATAGGTATTGTATTATTTAATTCTTTGTTTTTATATTAGTAATATATTTAAATAAAATGATATCTACTGACTATTTAGTAAAAAAAAAAACATTGAAAAATAGAAACTTCTTTATACGGATTTGAACTCGCGACTTCACATAGATTCGGTGTTTGCTCTAACCAACTCGGCTTCAAGCCAAGCTGTACTGACTTCATATTTGTAGGATTTTGAGGTAGTAAATTATTTCATTAAAAACATGGCCGCCAATAAAATTTTTTGGAGACACTAACTTCAAAGGTACCGACACAGAGTGTCGCATCTGGTTACGATAGTATAGGTAATCTGTGCCTATAGTTTAAATTATAAAGTGAACTTAAATGCCATTTTTTGACTTGAAAAGGACCTGAATTTTACATTTGCTTTCACCATAACCGATATTAACGCATATTTTTTACATAGCATAATATTTTCTGAAAGTAATAATTTATGCTTGTAGAAGTGTTATGCTTTTATATATATATTAGATGCCGGTTGAACCAAAATTATAACTGATCGACTCTCAAAATTTTTCCTTAATATACATTTACACCCATTCGGACATATTAACAGGGTTGGCAAAAAATAATGTATTAGCTAAAATTATGTTAGGGTATTTTATAAAAATAAAATATGTAGATATTTAAATAAATAAATAGTGTATACGAAACAATAAAATGTGTTAATAAAAAATAAATATTTTTTCTTATATCAAGCCAACTCTGCTCTCAAATATCACATGGCTGAGACAATTACACTCCACTCTTCAGCAAGGAGTTTATTATAAAAAATAATATAATTTTACTTTGTTACGTATTTTTTATAAATATGACCCGTTAAATTTGAACGCTTTTCCTAGTAGAAAAAAATTCTCAAACCAACACGAAAAACGGTCATGAGACTAACTGGACAAAATAAAAATACAAAACAAGCTAGCTTCAAAAATAACCTAAGCATTTGCAAATTCTACTTCAGATTTCAACTTCAGGTTCATTTTCAGTTTGAAACGTACGACGATTTCTGCGTTTGCGTTGCTGTCTTTGTTGACATTTCGGGAAATTTGTGTTCGTTTCTTCTTCACTCGTATTTTAAAATATTTCTATATAAAGATTGTTATTCAAAAAACATTCATTCGATTTTCATTAGGGTGAACCGAACCTGAACCCAGAACAAAACCACAAATTCTATTAATGTTTGAACCATAACCGCACACGAACCCGTCTTTCAAAAAACAAATTAATCTGAACATAAACCGAACCCAGTTTTTGGCGGGTTCGATATCTTGTTTAAGACAATATAGTGTTATGGAGTCTAAGGCTAATATAATTAATAATAAAATTAAAAATTACCCCTAACCTTAAAATTAAATGAAAAAATCTGTTGTGGCCAGCACAAAACCTCTCGCCATTTCCATATTAGGATATATAAGTATTGTATTGCACTTCGCTTTCGAACCGCCAAAAAATTACAGAACTTTACTCGAATATTGTTTTTTATTGTATTTAACATGTCTTCTGCACACATATAATTCTATCTATTTTTTGACAAATTCCAATGTTTATAACATAATTTGTAAATAACACATGTCAGTGTCAAAAATCAACAGTTTTAGTGCCATTCTGATAGCTTTTACTGGGAAGTATTTTTTTTTTCTTATTGTTTTATTAATTAAATATTTGAAATTATAGGTAATATGCATGCATATATCCATCAGAAATACCGCCAGTCTAGTTAATGAATTGGAACAATCTCTGATATTTAGAAACTTCCTCATACAATGAAAAATAGATATAATTAGAATTATATGTGTGCAGAAGACATGTTAAATATAATAAAAAACAATATTTGGGTAATGTTCTATAATATTTTGTTATAAAACGACGGTTCGAAAGCGAAGTGCAATACAATACTTATATAGCCTAATATGGAAATGGCGAGAGGTCTTGTGCTGGCCACAACAGATTTTTTTTTTTCATTTAACTTTAAGGTTAGGGGAAATTTTAAATTTTATTATTGTTTAAGATCACGAAAAATTGATCCATATATTTACTTTCATGACCGTTTCCCATGTTCTTTGAGATTCTTAAAGCATTTGCTTAAACAATTCGTTAAATAGGCAACATTCCTAAAATACAAAATCTAAAATGATAGTTATGGCAATTAGATTGCACTAATCATACTTATTTCTCTAAGTTCATCACATCGTTCCTAATATTATATTGACTATAGTTTCCTTACACACGTTGCATCACTACATTGTTCAATACTTTATTATATCAAGATTTAATAACGTTTGTTATTGAAATCAACTTGAACTAGTAACATAATACGTCAAATCTTATTGGTCCATTCATAGAACGAATGCATGAGTGAGATAATATGTTTAACACACCTTTCATTCAAAATGAGTAAAACTATATATCAAAATCAGCATTCTCTACTTTACCATATGTTATATTGATATGAAACAGCTCATGATATGTTCCTGCTTGAAGTGAAAGATGTGTTAACCAACTAAACAATAAATAACAAATCAATTGTGTGCAGATCTTTTCCCTTTTAAGTATCCTAACCATCGCTTAGCTGTAACATCCAAGATTTCAGCGTCGTCGAGTGTTGTTAACAGCAGCAACTGATTAACGTGGGTTGTGTGATAGTCCCATCTCGCAAGGTTCGGCGCTACGCCTAAAGTAAAGTGCCTGAGATCATACGACGTTCCTGAGCCAGTGTCGTACAGGAGGAGCATTCCTTTCAGCGCCACCATACCTGGGAAGACACAAAATTTAGTTGAAGTTTAAAAATGGGTACAATCTGCATGGTTCGTCCGGGAGCAATTTTGTATTTACCGCCAAAAGTTATGCAGACATTCAGGCTTATTCTTGTGACTCTTGTAATTATAGCAAGATGGCTAAAATAACAACTTTCCTAACAAGGCTGTTAGCAATATTGTTTTGATTTTGTATTCAAGTGGCACCCTTGTTATTGACGTTCAACAGTTTCAGTATCATAACAATTGTTATAACTTGGCAATGAATTTAGGGAAATTTTTGATAAAATCTAGGGACATTAAGCAGTTGGCTGAATATAATAATCATTTGACGTTTAATCTAGTGGTTATGGCCCGTATTCTAACATCTTGAAATAGCGCTACTTCCGAAAAATCGCTACTTCAACTGTCAAATGTGAACTTTAATATTAAAAATAAAAGAAATAAAAATAAATTAAATTATAAATGCCACTTATTTCAAATAGTATAGGTTTCATTGGGAAAGCCTTTAACATTCGAATATTCAAAATCAGAATATTTAACACCAGAATATGCACGCACAGAATCATTTAAATTCCGAATATTCAAGAACCGATTCGTGCATCGCCAGAAAACGCTTGGCCCGAATGATTCATAAACCGAGAATGTGGGCGGGGCCAGGAGGAGTATACGTTAGATTATGTTTACGTTGGTTAGCGATGGTTCTGCTGATACGCTTTCGGACAATGCGCGATTCTGTGTTTGATTGAATATTTTAGTTTTGAATATTCGGGCGTTGAGTATGCACTCGGTTTCATTTACAAAAATATGAAACCTATTCTTGTCTATTCATAAAATAAAATAAAATTTAAAAAAATCGAAATAGCGTTACTTCATTAACGGATTACTTGAATCACGAAGTTGTTGTCGTTCTAACCTTAAATTGTATCTGAAATTTTTAAGTTCCAATATTTAAATTACAAGAAAAATATTGATTATTATTTTACTTCTGTTCTTCGTTCTCAATTGCTTCCAAAAGTAAAACAAAATCTATATTTACCATATTTATTCAAAATATACTTAACTTTAAAATATAACAATATTGCACTCAGGCGACAAGTTTTAGTTCTCGCCTGTCTAGCAATCAGAAATAACAATTCTTGTTGTAATAACAAGGTAATAGAGGTCACAAGAATTAGGAGATTGCAAAATAACAATATTAATATCAATTGTAACAACATTGCTCAACAGACAATTGCTAACAAACATCAATGATTACGTGAATACAAATTTATCATTGTATTGTAATATTAACAATATTGTTACATATAACAATTGTTATTCGCTTAACAAGGCTCACAAGAATAAGGCTGAATGGATGCATTGGACAGCAATTGCCCTCTGACGTCATATAAAGTCTGTCATCTAATGATATTTTTGTAAAGCTTTGTTGAGATGATGCTCCGTTGCCATGCCACATAATTGATATATAATTAAATCAGATTGTATTAATTAAAAATTATTCTAATAATGCCAAAACAAATAAATTATTGCAATTTTGAATTTAAATATGATATATCCAATAAAGGAAAATGAATTTTGTGTCAAAATTAAGTTTTAAACAATAGTAAAATTTAATAATAAACGCAACTGGCAACAATGGATTATCTGTCCTGTAATGAATGTGCTTGTGCTTAGTTTGTGAAGCGTTGTTGAAATGTAAGTTCAAAAAATATCTCAAAACTATGGGACAAATAGAAGTAAAATGTTAAGAAACACAAATTATTTCGAAAATATTGTTCCGTAGCTTCTTGTAATGCGTCATCCCAATTATTATCGTATCATAGATTTCTGAAGAACCCAGAAATGAGAAAAAAGTTGTTAATTTCATTAAAAATTAATACAGAAGTAAAGTAATTCGCATTTGTCTGTTGTAAACATTTTAAGGAATCTGATTTCATACCAAGCTTTTTGAATTTAAAACTGACAACTATTTCATTTTATCATTTCTATGCGCAGAAAAACAACTGCGCTTTGAAAACATCTCATTTTTTACTATCTCTCTCACTTTGTGCAATGCATTCATAGGGCTGCCTTCCAAAATCAAGAGTACCGAGTAGGAGTAATTTAAAAGTGTATTGTGTTTTAGAAGGAATGAGTTTTGCTGGAGTAAAATATTGAAATTGAATCAAAAATAATTTTAAAAAATCTGTTGTGGCCAGCACAATCTCTCTTACCTTGTTTGAAGAGCATAGCCGCCTCTTTCGCATGCGCGCTAGGCGCTATAGTCATCAGATCATACAGCCCCAGAAGGGAATATATGAATCCATTCAACACGAAAGACGGTGGATGAGTAGGGTACTCTTCGTACCATCCGTACTTGCCCAGGAACGTGGCTAGGACTCCGCCCTGATAGCTGGGAATTCGGAAAGGGCGAAGTCCTGCTATAGCTGACTGTAAGTACTGCACGTCGCCCCCGGAGTGATGGTAAGCCCGCATGAGAACGGAAATGGCGTGACCTTGGCCCATTGCGGAATACCTAAAGGAAATATTTTAGTATAACAATGAGTTAAGCCTCATTTCCACCGAATGTTTTAATATGCTTAATGCATAAGTCCTAATTCATTATGCCAATTTACCTTCCGCCACCTTTAGGTAAGGAAGGTATTGGGCTTCCAAAATTAAAATGCGCCACTGGTGGCAGATTTCTGAACTGAGTGAAGTGTACATGTACGAAGGTGGTTGTTTTATTCAGGGATTGTATTTACTTGTATACGAATTTTAATACGCTTTTATCTTCGGCTATTATTGTTTTATTTTTAGTAGGATCTGAATTACTGCTAACATAACAGGTAAGTTTTTGTTTTTTAAAAAATTAATGAACAAATTAGGAGATATGCAATTTATAGGTTAAAGTTAACGATGGAGTTTTCTCCGAAAATATATATTATGTGGCTACTATTTATTACTTGCTGGCCTTCCACCATATTTCTAGATGATACACTATAATTCCCAAATCTACAAATAGCATTTAAATCTAAGCAAAGAAAATTGTTCATTATGAAAGAAAAACAATTAAATAAAAGTAAAGCTATGTAGATAGAAATTAATATATGTACAACTACGGCAATGAAATACAATCTAAATAAAGGAAATCAAAAATTTTTTTATTAAAAAAACCAATATACTGTTAATTAAAATATGACTAAAATAATCTTAACCTACAACTACTTACTAAAATTAACCCTATTAACTAAAATATTATTAAAACTATCACTAAATTGTTACTACAAGAAAGATCAAACTCAATTCTACCGAAATTAACAAAAAAACACTATACTAAATGCGAAATTAAATTAAAAACTACGAAAATTAGTCTCACACCAATTGTACTCAGCGAAAAATGTACCATTCGTTTGAATTTTGACGTTTGACGTTAGCGCCAGCTCTTGATAATTTGGAAGCCCAATTGTCTTTGGTCAAAAAAATCAGTGGTGACTTTTTAATGAATAAGCACGTTTTTGGGTCCCTACTAAATGAATTTACTATTTTTAAGATGATGCCTGTGTGTCTGTCCGTGTGTGACAAATTTTTCTTCGACGATAACTCCAATAGTATAATTCTAAAAATTATAATTCTTACGTATTCCTCTTCTTTACATCCATATGAAGAGGTGATTAGATTTTAGTTATAACTAATCCACCGGAAGTACCCTTATTATATGCAGTTAAATATTATTTTTTGACATTTTATGTTATTATAAATATTAAAGAAAATGCTCTTCTCTATACGGTTTGATTAAACATTTTCCTTCATATTCAATAAATATAGAGTTAAAGAATTATAAAGAGATTAACTTTCAAAAATCAGTCAGATTTGCTATGTATTTATCATGGAAACAGCTGATATATTCAAAAAATTCTAATTGACAGATGTCAGTGTCAAATGCAAAACTAAAGATGGAAAGTAGAGGATCAGAAAGTGGTATAAGTCATAGTGTTCCTCGCAAATGACATGCAGTTGCAGATTGGAATTTTTAATGCCAGGAGTTCGAGGAAGGCCAAAGAAGATGTGTTGAATAGGAATGAGTGGAAGAGTAAAAAAACAGCGACCCATAATAAAATATGTTATAATTTTATTGAATTTATAGAATCTTTTACCGGAAATTTCAATACATGAATTTGTTCAAATTTTGTTGAAAACCCCTGAAACATATTTCATTTATAATCTTAAAAAATAATGACTATTCGTTAAATATAATTACTTGTCACATTATCGATATTTACGTATAACATTACTCATAGCTCTTTGAAAATGTTATTTATAAGTATCATTTTACTGGAATAAATATTAAATTATGCATTCAATATATAGAACATGTTCAGTTTTATTGATTTTTTATTTCTTTGAAATAACAATCAACATTTAACAAAAACTCTACCCAGAAAATATTATAAAAATTGCTCATTATTTTGAGTTATATGAAATAGAAGATGTCATATTTTTGACAGAATTATTTACAGTTAATTTTCTAGATGTATACAAGTTATCGTAAATTATAGTGTGTACACAGGAAAATTTTATAAATTGGTAAAACTAGCATGAATATATTGCAGTCATCTCTCATAAATTGCTAGTACAGCACATCCGCTATATTTTTACAAAATTATGCTTACTAGAAATTGCAAAGGAAATATTTTCTTATGAAAGAAGATATCTAAATTGAATGGAAAATAAATTTCTGATTAATCTCATTTTACTCTTTTTTAGAATTTATTTTCATAATATTCCACAAGTTTTTAAATAGGGCTTAAATTATTATAATTTTCACATTATTTTTAAACTTTGTAAAGAATATTTCTAATTTATTTATTTTGTTTTCTAAGTATACGAATTATACGAACTTAAATCATAAATATCAAATTTTAAAGTGTTGTTATATTACTTAAACGGGATACATTTGTTTTATGCCTAGTTTTATAAAAGATGGATAAGTAAATTACTAGCAAAGTAAAATTTATTCTCGAAGTAAAATAGTTTATTCCAGAGATTTTCGTTTTATAAAGCAAGAATAAAAATACTAGCTAAGTAAATCTATGGAATAAATTACTCCACTGATTTTCAAGGAAGTAAATTTTATTCTGTAGAATAAATTTGACACATGTCAAAATAAATTATTTTATAGAGAACGCAGAAATTGATAGAAACCGAAAAGGATGGTTTTCTGTGAATTGCCAAATGGTATGTTCAGCAAATCTAAAAATAACGGATGTTGTTGCTAGATTGCCTGGTTCCGCACACGACAGCAACATATTTAACAATTCATTAATAAGAGCTAGGCTTGAAAACGGAGAATTTGGTAATTTCTACTTGTTAGGGGATAGTGGATACCCTTGTAAAAATTACTTATTAACACCTATACAAAACCCAACTATTCCAAGCATGGGCGTCATTTCAGCTTTCTAACTGGGGTGGCAAGACCTACCGGGGTCTGGGAGATATGGAATACCCCCCAGGCCCCTGGCTTTAAATTTGTTAGTTTCTGAAGCATTTTCAGACTAATATATCTATCTAAATTTATAATTTACAAGTTTTCAAAATATATGCTATCTTACTGAGCTAATTTAAGCGTGATTAATTGAGAATCGATAAAGTTAAAAAAAATCCCTGTTGTAGACTTGTATTTTTCAATTAGGTATTCGTAAATTATTGAGACTCTTACTTAAAAATTCTGGGGTGGCAAAATACTGGGCTTGACAATTCTGGGGTGGCAATTGCCACCCCTTGCCACCCCCGAATTACGCCTATGATTCCAAGCCAACATAAATACAATGAGTCATATAACAGTTTCATTTGAACACTATTCCGGGGACCTATTTCTGAAACTGCATTAAATTCTTTACAAATCTCATCCCATGCACTACTTTTGCTTTTGACGCTTGCTACGTCTGTCTGCTTGTTTTCAATAATAGTAATATATTTTTTTTATCTCTAACATGTTCGCTTTATCTATTTCAGTATAATTCTTTCCCCATTCTCTCTTTTTTCCATTTTTAATGAGAACTGACACTTTATTTTGACGTTTGAATAATAATAAACGATGTCTCTGTAAGTAAATCACTAGAATAAAATTTTTACTCTGCAAGTACTTATTTTACTCTGCAACTTATTTTATAAAACAGACATTTTTATTTACTCATCGATTAAATTTACTTTCAAAGTAATAACTCAGCAAGTTATTCGATGTTTATAAAACTGGGCATTAAATTACTACATATTTTAAAGTTTTGCGGATGTGACTTAGATATCTCTGATTTAGAAATTATTACAACACTATCTATTAATTATTTAAAACAGGAAAACACATGTATGTATTAGATTTGAAAATTAATTGGACCATTTTTAAATACTATTACTTGCGTATGTATATTCTGATAAATAAAATTAGACATGTTTTGTAAACATATCATTAAAATAGTGATAAAATGTTATATTAATATTTAAACATGTTACAACTGGCAAGCAGTAAATATTGATAAGTAATTATGTACACATCAGTTCAAAGACAAACATACCGCACAAAAAATTACAGTAATTGAATAACTTCCACCATTTTTTCAGGGTCATTCATTTTTAAATTTCCAAACTTCGTAATCAATAAAGAAATAATGATTTAGTGTATTTAATAGAAAAAATATCACAGTGCTAGAAATAAAAAATTAGAAGCAATAGGGGTTTTAAGTCTAATTCTAATCATACAGTCATACAAAAAAGTCTCCGTACGACAATAGTATTAATTTATTTTAGGAAAAATAGCAGTCTAAAACTCAATATATTTAATTTTCTTTTAATCCAAAATGAAACGCATTATATTACGTTATTATAAATAAAATATAAATAAATAATATAGTTATTTTATTTATATTATGGGGTAAACATTGAAAGTATTCATAATTTCAAGATAAAAGTCTCTGTAAGATAACCAAAACATTTACAGCCCGATTCACAAAAAAGTTTAAGCTAATCCTCATTTTTGGATTAGTGAATTCTATTCTATTCCGGCATTTAAAATTTATTTTTTTTTGATATTATCAATAAAGGAAGATACTAGGAATAGATTAGACTATATTTTAAGATATAAACTGCCAAAATTAGAGTAGAATTCGCTAATCCAAAAATGAGGATTAGTTTAAATTTTTTTGTGAGTCGGACTATTAAATAATAAACCATTTACATATGTTTCATAAAGAAATATAATATTTGGGAGGGTTTCCTTTGGCTTTTCCAGCAGTAACTAAGCGATGAGCCATTATATTCTACCATTTTTACCTCCCGCTACCCTTGGTAAGGGAGGTATAGGGATCGTGCTAAAAATCTCATATCGAGATTTTAGTAAATGACCACGTTTTAAGGTCCCTAGATTCCAATTTTAACATTTTCACGATAATGTCTATATGTGTGTATGGATTTTGTCTTCGCTCTAACTCAAATACTATCATTCTGAAAATTCTGAAACTTTTTATTTCTATCCTATTCTAATATGAAAAGAAGCCATTAGATTTTGGTGTAAATCGGATAACCCGAAATGGCACTTTACCTGACGCTCATAGTGGTTTTTCTTCAAAAAATACCATTAAATGCCATTTTTTCGAATTTTATGTCTTATGAAAATTAAAGATTATTGAATTTTCTACAGGAATACATTAATACTTTTTCTGTATATTTTACAGATAAATTTTAAAATATTTTTTTTTATTAGTCGCGAAGCCTAAGATAAAAACTATTCCTTTGTTACACAGTTCATTTTTCAAATGAATGTAACTGACAGTAAATGTCACTGTTAGAAAACTTATCACTTCAAATTAATAATAGTGACATTTTAAAAAGAAAATAGTAAATAAAGCAATAGTTTTTTGCAATGGAACAGTTTGCAGCGTTAGTAAATACGTAGGTAGGTATGTATTTAAATTAATAAAAATTAAATAGCGGGAGGTTTTGTGTTGGCCACATCAGATTTTTTACCTCCCGCTACCCTTGGTAAGGGAGGTATAGGGATCGTGTTAAAAATCATAAATCGAGATTTTAATAAATGACCACGTTTTAAAGTCCCTAGAATCCAATTTTAAAATTTTCACGATGATGTCTGTATGTGTGTGTGTATGTATGTATGTGTAGGGATTTTGTCTTCGCTCTAACTCAAATACTATCATTCAGAAAATTTTGAAACCTTGTATTTATACCCTATTCTAATATGAAAAGAAGCCATTAGATTTTGGTGTAAATCGGATAACCGGAAATGGCACTTTACCTGAAGCTCATAGTCGTTTTTCATCAAAAAATACCATTAAATGCCATTTTTTCGAATTTTATGTCTTATGAAAATTAAAGATTATTGAATTTTCTACAGGAATACATTAATACTTTTTCTATATATTTTGCAGATAAATTTAAAAATATTTTTTTTTTATTAGTCCCGAAGCCTAAGATAAACACAATTCCTTTGTTACACAGGTCATATTTCAAATGAATGTAACTTAACAGTAAATGTCACTGTCAAAAAACTAATCACTTCAAATTAATAATAGTGACATTTTAAAAAGAAAATAGTAAATAAATCAATAGTTTTATGCAATGGAACAGTTTGCAGCGTTAGTAAATACGTAGGTAGGTATGTATTTAAATTAATAAAAATTAAATAGCGGGAGGTTTTGTAATTAATTTTAAATTCTTTTTTGACTTATATTCTTATTTGTTATAAAAATTTTCCGCACTTGCTCAATCTGGTTAAACACCGGAGACTGTGGGGGATGATTAAGCATATTTTTAATATTATACAGTAGCCATTCTCATATAAGACGCGAATTATTTGTCGGATTGTTCTAACGCATGAAATAAAAATTGTCTTCCTCCGCCGACAAGAAATGACGTATCCAGTGCGTTTGTCATAATCCGTCTTATTCACCTCTATGTTTTTGGTTAAACGACACCATATGCGCCGCCGATTTTCTCGGGTCTCATTTATTGAAACTCTAATAATTTTTTTTCTGGTATATTGGAAACTTTTCGGCAAAATATAAAAGAAGAGATTAATATTTTTATGTACAAATTAACCTATTACAAAATAATAAAAAAACTTGGAAACCTCTACTAGCAAAAAGATATAATTAATGAATTATTTTCTCACCATCCTGGTTCTAATTCGTCGAATCCTGGAGCGACTTTCCTCCGTACAGGATTCGCCCAGCCTCCTGTCGTAGGATTTTGATGCTTCACGAACCAATTCGCAGCGTCATAGAAATGTGATATATGTTCCGATGAAGAAAATGTGATATTGTCAATATATCCTTCTCCTTGAAGTGTTATTCCTGTGACTTTTAACTTCGATCGCGATATTTTCCGCTTGATTCGATTCATGAAGAGCAAACCTTTTTGTAAGTCGACTACTAAGTCTCTTGTAAGTCTTATCCATCTCGTTTCCGGACCCAGACCGTGGTAGATATCTTGATTCTGAAGAAACAATAATTTATGTCCACATATAACATAACCTACCTAACCTAATGTCTGCAAAACTCGGACAGAATTTTGTGTATTAGGTTAGGTTTCAACACGATTAAGATAAACTATAGTGACTGTATATACATAGTGTGGCCAATAGGGGGATCGATTTTGATTGGTGTGCGCGAATTTGCCTAAATATGGCGGATATTATGCCAAGCTCAAATGTTGTTTACATCAGAAAAGTGAATTTAAGATATTGTTTGTGAATTATATCTGAATTTAAAGTAATTATACTATATTTACAATTCCAATAGTGTAAATAATTAAATTATGTGTATTTATAACTTAAAAGTGTTTGATTAGGTTAAGTGCGTTAATAAAACTCGATACAAAGTTGTAATTAACACGATTTGTATTAATATGTTTCTCTGTACTAAACAACGTACCTACAGTTAATATACATATAGTAGTTATAAGTACAAACGGATATTTCTTTTAGTCTCGTTATATTGAAATAATAATTGTGAAGGTAAGATCATTTTATTTTTCTGTTCTGCCGATATCTATTTTCGCTGATTTACTATTAAAATTTAGTATAATAAAGAAAAAGAAATACCCTGCCAAACAGATAATTTTCTGGCATTGTTATCTTGTAAATTAAAACTGTAAAATTGCTGATTACAACAAAGGATTTTGATCATAACCTATAATAATACTGATTACAAGAATGAATCTAACACAGGAAATATCATCAATATTTTAAAACTAGCATTTTTCGAAGAATCAAAAGTACAGTTTAAATTTTAAAGCGTGTGTTAATTTACAAATTAAATATTATGGGAGGCGTATGTACATATTTATTATTTGTAAGTAAATATTTGTATAATTAGAAATTAAATATACAAAAAATATAATATAATACTTTTATTTGTAATTCAGTGGTGTATTTTGAAATAAATAATATTGCGTTTGCAATTTATATGATATTTCATTAATTGTTTATCGAATTTTGTTTAGTTATCACATCATATGAATTCAAATTTCCCGCGCATTTTGCCTAAATATGGCGGCGGTTGGCTACACTATGTATATACAGTCACCAGCCGATTTGCAGGTGTTTAATATTTTAGAGGAATTTCATGTAAGTTTAAGTGATGAAGAATTTCATAAACTAAAAAGGTAGTATTATTCCAATAAAATATGTATTTATATAAACAATTTTAAGTACATATTAAGAAAAAATAATAAAAAAATGTAGAATGACGTCATTAAAGAATTGTTAAATAAATTGTGTACTCACCACAGCATATATAAACATATCGGAAGTATTGTAGTGCAAGTTAAACATTTCCTTCTTCTCCCTATCTTGTAAAGTGACTGTAATACTACTATTTTTCTCTAGTTTCAAATTTAAACTCATTATAAAATCCATAACATGATCTAATTGTAAACTAATAAAATCTCTATTGTCCACTGTGTTAAACTTTAATATATAATTTCCTCCATCCAAACTCCTATTCAAGAAACAACCATTTGGAACCAGCCAATTGGTGACTTCTTTCTCTGCGTCTTCAATTATCTTCCTTTGTGGTTCAGGCTTTGTTAGATTTTTACTATAGTGTGATAAACCGAATTGTGCTATTTGAGTTGGATAATAGTAACCCTGATTGCCCCATTGCCTGGAGACAGGCACGCCTTCCGAAGCACAGATGCTTTTCACGCGCTCTCGTGCTTCTACGTTGTATTTTTCGAAATACATGAACACGCCTCGCGGGTCGTATTTTCCCCGTGGGTGGTAGACGGTTCCGTAGCTGTGGGACCATTCGAAACGTTCGATGCCATCGTCGTAGGTTGCCAGTTTCCCGTAAACCTAGAAAAATGCGAATTTAAGATTCAAAAAGTAAAATGTGATGCGAGAAATATATTAAAAAAATTGATGTATCCAGCACATTACCTTCCGTCAATTCTAAGTATTTTGTACAAATCCCATACCGAAAGTTCCTTGAAAAAGATTCTCCCGTGAGTTTCAACTAAGATGCAATATTTACTATACTGTTATTAATGTATTTTTACGGATACTAGTTAAACATACTGCACCGTTCCAGATAAAATGTAGCATAAGTTGTCATAGTTAAATGTCAAATGAAGTTGTCATCACGCTTTATAGTATATTACAGCCGATAAAGCGCGAAGCTATGATGAAACTCACACGGAGGTTATGTATACTATTTTATTCACAATCATCCTCATTTTAAATCAATAATTTTCAAAATAAATCAATGAATTATAAACTTTAATTTTATTAATATTTTTGACAGCTCTCTTAAAATTTGTTTTGGCCTACTTTATTATAAGGACGTATGACAATGTTGCTAGGCAACCTCTACATAATAATTTGTGTTTCCTTGAATAATCCGCTAGATGCGCTACGTGAGAACGACCCTACCACGGCAAACTATTTTTACATAAAATATAAAAAATGAAATGCATAATTTATATATTTAATGGAAACCTAAATCAATACATTGTTAGAATTTAAAATTCGAAAACTAAATAAATTGATAGAACCGTACGCTTCCAGATTTCCATTCGGTAATAATATCTTCTTCCCGAAAATGTTTTCGGCAAACATCATTCAATCTTAATTCGCGATCATCTCTACTAATTGTACACTGCCATTTTTTAAAAAGTGATATATCGAGTGGAGCAGCAAACAGAGATTCTTTTTCAGTGGATTTCTTGTAACCGGTTTCACATCGAGGAATGAAACATTTTCAATTTAATTTTCTTTTCATTTTGCATTAATTGCAATATCTTTCAACAAAATATTTATATTGCATTACATATAATACGAATATGTACTTCAAAACCTGTTTTATTTGCCTTTCTATAAGGTATAACATGTAATATTTTCAAAATGTCATGTAAATGACAGGTGTCAATTGGGTCGTTCTCACGTTGCGCCTCTAGCGGAAAAAACGAGGAAACACGTATCGCTATGGACCCTCGTTTGGTGCAGAGTGGCACAACCAGTATATTTTAAATCGTGATTCCAACCCAAGAGATGAAAGTGAAATCTGTTATTTCCAATCCAAGAGATTGTCATTAAAGTTAGGAATGACGTATTTTCCAACCTCCAAAAAAGAAAATAAAAATAATTACTACGTGCAATAGAAGAATAAAATTACTTGCCTATAAAAGTTTTAACAAATCAATTAAATTCTGTATTTAGATTATAAAAAAAAATCATTCTTGTCATTTTCAAAATCACCAAGAATTGAGATACTGCTCTTATTACTTTACTTTATTTATAAATTAGTAAATTATGATTGACAACCTAGGTTGCATTTTATCTGGAACAATTCAATAAGGTGTAACTACTACCTACCTATAGTAATATATTAATGACAGAATAGTAAATACTGCATCTCAGCTGAAATTCACGGTACCTATATATCCAGTAAAATTCTAATACGAACATATACTATTTTCTAAAAATTCCGAAAAATGCCGAATATTCATTGGAAAAGATTCTGTCTAATAAAATTGTAACACGAACGTACTATGTACAATTAAGTTGAAATAAAACACTAGGTTGCAAGTTTCAAAAGAAAAACTTTATTACAGTTGATGCGCATTTCGGCTTACATCATCATCAGAAGTTATACTTCAAATTAACTGTTAATAATGCTTCAACGAGTGCCTACGGTTAAATCCATCAATTTATTTATACAATATGTAAATTGCACTTGACACTGACATCTGTCATTTAGAATTATTTGAATATATCAGCAGTTTCCTTGGCTTATTTATGAAAGTCAATCTCTTTAAAATTCTTTAACTTTATTGAAGGAAAATGTGTAATCAAACCGTAGACAGCCAAATGTTCTTTCATATTTATAATAACATAAAATGTCAAAAATGATGTAAAACTGTTTTTTTTTTTTCAATAAAGACTGTTAAGAACTTCAAATAAAGATACTTCCGGTTGTTCAATTATAACCAACATCTAATCAGCTCTTCATATGGATGTAAAGAATAGGAATACGAAAGAAATATAATTTTTACAATTGTAGTATTGGAGTTATCGTCGAAGAAATTCTTGTCACACACACATACAGACAAACAGACATACAACATCGTAAAACTATAGTAGAATCGTAAAACACACCACCGTTTTTTTTTTTATCAAGGATAATACCCTCCTTACCTAAAGGTGACGGAAGGCAAAAATTGCTTATCTTCAGTAAAATATCAGTTCTTAATACATAAATAATTATTTATGACACAAGACAATAAAATTTTATTTGAAGTTCTTAAGTTTTTCTTGTAAGACCGCAGTTAAATATGATTTCTTGACATTTTGTGTAATTATCAATATGAAAGAATATCTCATTGTCTATACGGTTTAATTATACATTTTCCTTCATATCATAATCAGCCAACCTCCAAAAGGTTAGGAATCGGTATATTACTATAATGATTGTGAATAATAATAATAGCCTACTAGAAAATTAGACATAAGCATAAACAAAATTGTTAAACTATTACAAGTTTTTTTTTTTACATTTTAAGTGGTATATTATCTATTTTCAATTTCTAAAATAACTCTTTAAATATCCGTTAAAAATAATAAATTTTTAAATGTAGTTTTACTGTCCATTTATAGTAAATATAAATTACTATGCGCAACATCTTGAAATTGTTCATATTTTAAAATGTTTCAATCATTATTAAGCGTTTCTTAAATTGACAATATTGCATCGAAATTAATAAATATAGTATCAGTAAACTACTTTTGACTGGAAAATATCAATTCGCAAAGTACAAATATAAAATACTACGTTTATCCAATAAGTTAAATTTAAAATACACGTGTCCACAGACAGACACATAAGACGGAATAGCACACAAACATCAACAAGTTTTATTGTATTCTAGAATTAAATTTAATTTATGCTTATCCGGAAATGTTAAATTTGATTCAAACACAATGCCTACATTACATAAATAAAATAAAACGGTAAAAATAAGTTATTTGTACTTTACATTGCAATTAATGTTTCCGCTTTATTGAAAATAATTTACTATATATTTACTCCGCATATAAATATTTTTTTATTATCTATCGAAATATATTTAGTATACATTTTAAACTAGAACTATTACAAAAACTTTTAAGATATTCGTATTTTTAATTGCATATTCGTTATATCAGCTGTTTAACATAATAATGCCTGTAGTCGTATTAGTTAATTTTTATATTTTTATGGCAGGAAGTTTCGTGACAGAGATATTAAATTTAGGAATTTTAAACATAAATATTACTATTATTTTGAGGAAATTAAGACTAAAGATGAAAAACCTAGGAATTAATATGCTGAATAAGTAAACTCTGCTGGAAAAACCATTTTGTCATGCAACTATTAATGAATTATTGACTCAGTACATGAACATTAATTTGGGGGGAGTTAGGACAAAATATTTATATAGGATCCTAAAATATAATATGTAATGTAAACGACTATAAAAAAAGATATTATTTTCCTCTTAAGGCTAATCTTATAATCTTCGGTTAAAATTTTAACTACCAGTTAAATAAACAAAATTGAAATGTCAAATAACAAATTTATCACTGCTGTCAATAATTCGATTTATCCCCGATTTTATATATGTATAAAGGACAGAATAAATTTACTTCCAAGGTAATTTTGTTCAAACTAACAAATTCAGATCAATTTTATTCATTTTGACATCTATAACATTCGAAGGAATAAATTTTATTTACTTTGGAAGTATATTTATAAAACCGGCCATTAATATTGTTTATTTATATGCAAGTTAAAATTTTAAATAGTTTGTATGCAAAATTCGGGTGAAAATCAAAACAAAATATTAAAAGCACAGCCTACCTCAAAATATCGATGTAAAAAAGTGAACGGCAAATAAACTTCATCGCCTTCTTTGCGACAGCTGACGGTGTACTCATTGTTGATATAACAATCGATCTCCTTGACAAGCTGAGCATCGCTAATATGATCCGCTATCCTGTCGTAAGATTTCATCCGAGATGGTTTATTCCAATCCGGCGAAGTAAACCCACATCTACTCCATAACGATAACATAATAAACAAAACTAAGCCGCATAAGCAAAACCATGCCATCTTTAGGTTAATTCGCATCATGATGAAAAAAATACTTGGTGGCTAAAATGTGCATAGTAATTGTTGTATTGTATATTGTGCACGAATAAATATGTGTTGTACTACCTTTATGTTTCTAAAAAAATTCGGTGAATTGTGTACAGAATAGTTTGGGTGTGTGATCCCACCCAAATTTTCATTGTCAATCATCAGTTAATGTATCATTATTCACATCACAAACAATCAAGTATTATTTAGAACCCACAAATTTATTCTGAGTGACAGCTTGCTTGTAAATTGTTGATTTTAACAACATTACAGTATTTATATTATTTCCAGCAACCACTTCCACTTTATTACGGTATAAATATAGTTTATAAACATTTTTGATAAAAAATAATCGTTAAAAGTCCAATATCGTTGTGGGTCAATTAAATAAAGTGATAAGAAAGTCTTGGAACCTGGTACCACCTTGTTTATTTAGATGCACATTTGATTTGTCAGACACTCGGTCATTGGATATTTTTGCACTCAAACATTCTGAAGTTATTCATCAGCGCTGCCAACGTTATCGATTATAAAGCCACCAACAGTGGCAGCATTGTGAGTTTACATTTTTCGCGCTCAACTTTTGGTAACACTTCTTCAAATGGCGGAGTGGAAATTTCAAAACGAAATTTATTTCAAAAGTAATGAAAAAACCTGTGAATAATAATGAAAATTATGTGAATTAAAGATTATATGAATACTGAATTTGCTTTTATAGGCTACCGTACAACAACGAAACGCCGAAGACACGTAATTGATTGCTTTTTCCTTTTTCAATGCTTCAGTACTAAATTTTGGATTTTTTCTTCAAAAGTGGAGTCCAAAGTCATTTCCTCCTGCTTTCGTAATAACTTATTTGATCTTCAATATTCAGCATCCAATTACAATCCGAGGAAAAAAAAAAAATATTTTGAAAATTTTATTTGTAGTTTTTTAGCAATGTTTGCATAATTAATTATGCAATTTTATTATACTGTTATGTATAATTATATGTTTTTCAGTACG
Source organism: Ophonus ardosiacus (assembly GCA_943142095.1). Classification (NCBI taxonomy): domain Eukaryota; kingdom Metazoa; phylum Arthropoda; class Insecta; order Coleoptera; family Carabidae; genus Ophonus; species Ophonus ardosiacus. Next base: position 7,053,774 of record OW964823.1, on the reverse strand, counting down.
AATATTTAAATAAACCTAAATAAAATTTGTAAAAATGAGTATAATTTTTTATTTCATAATTTATAAGCATAGTGAATAATTACAGAAAAAAAATATATTTCTAAAAAATGTTCTTATAAGCTGAGAGCAGACACGTGACTCGAGCGATCTTGTGCTGATTTATGTGCGAGTGTCACTTTGACAACATCAATGTCACATTGACAAGACCAATATTTTGACTTATTTTGATTTTAAACTGATAAAAAGTTATTATTTTTAAATGTATTTTACTGCCTGGAAATTGTAAAATAATTGCTTTTTAGCAGTTTAGAAACAAAATAAGTCAAAACATTGTTCTTGTCAAATTGATATTGTTGTTGTCAAATTGACACTTGCACACAAATCAGCTGATTAAAAGCACTTCAAAGTCGCTCGAATCGTGCATGCTTGCGTGCATAGCAAGGCAAAACGTAGCGCCAGTATGGGTATGCAACCATCAAATCTACTGTGCTTGGCGTAAAAATATAAGAGGAACGTTTTTCATAAAGTTTTATTACAACTCCTATTTTACATTTTATATTGTATTAATTATCAATTTAATTAATAATTTATATCAATATGCGAAATACCAGCGAACACAATTTACTATTATTGTGAAATTTTTTATATTATTTTTTTAAGTCTGTTAAAAAAGTAGGTAATTATTTTTATTAAAATCGGTTTATATTTATAAAGTATGTCTTTTTTAACACAATAAAAGTGTGAAAAAAGTGTACTTTTTTACTCAAACGGGTGAAATATTGAAACGTGATAGCACTTTTTCACACTTTTATTGCAGACGTAATAAAAAATTTGTATGCAATTCAAGTAAAAATTGTCTTATTTCACTCATAGGATTTGATTCGTGAAATAAGACTATATTTTTTACTCTTGTTGCAACTATTTCCATTATAAGTACCTGACATAGGCGCTTCATATGGGAAAAGATTTTTTATTAAAATATTTCCCATCCCGTAAAAATTTACAAAAAAAAAGAATTTTAGGATCCCTCCACCATAACAAAATATAATAAAATGTACATTTTATCCGTAAAGTATTATTCAATAACCAACGATTTTGATAATAAAAAATATTTTTTTAATAATTACTTTGCAATATATCACCGTTAATTACCGTTAACGCTGGGTTTCAGAATCCCTGTGTTAATTTTCCCCTACTATCTCATACCTACCCCATATAAAATACGTTATAAGAAAAACTTAGTTTTGATACAACTTCTCTACTAGTAAAATTCACATTATTTTAAAAAAAATCTTGTGGCAACCGCGGGTTTCAAATGCTGGTGTACTGGTGCAATGGGCTACTTGCGTACTTTTTTTTTATTTAATATTTTTGAAGAGCAGGTAAAAACTTGCTACCCGTATTTTTCCTTTTGACAAAAAAAAATAATGAAATTTGATTATTTGAATTCCCGCCATGTATGACGTAGAATTACGTCGCACCAATGAATGGTCGTAAAGCCATAGCGTTTGTTTGTACGGGTAATGTAGATCTCCTGTTTGACGTTTCAACAATAGTTTCAAGGTTAGTATTTCAGTTTGTCTTTTTGGTATCGGTATATTAAATTACAATTAACTACCTATGTGTTTATTTGTAAAGTAATTAATATGTTTGAGAGCCCAGAGAGATTGAAAAATAAACTAATGTCAAATTCAAATTAAAACTGTCTCTCACGTCATGTCATCTATACGTTACATTTTTAAACATGTTTTCCTTCTCGAGTTTAAAATAATGACGTCACAGAAAATTTTCTTTCTTAATTTACTAAAAAACAAATAATTTAAAAAAAATAAATTTATATTTTTATTTATGTTTTCAACATAACATTACGTACATAGTGATAGAAATCGGATTTTCAATACCACGCAAGTAGCCCATTGCTAATGAACTGCACGTTTCTGTGAGAAAATACAATGTATATTTGAAACTGAACCAAAAGAAGATAGGACTGAAGTGGGACATCACAATGAAGTCCATGAAATTAATTTGAATAAAATTTATTTACAGGAACATGCGCTGTGCGTAGTTTCATAATATTTTTGTTGTGAGAATCCAACTGTGTGTATAGCAGAGACAACATTCACAGTTTTATTTATAAGGGGTGAAAATTTGAGTTTCTTTGTCTTTGTGAGAGGCCTTCCAAAGGTTTATGACCAACCTTTGGGTTTCCATGAGAGAGAGAGAGTAAATAAATCAACATTGCGATTATGTTGAGGTAGGTTATGGCATGGCTACGTGCTACAACTATCTATAACCATCTCTTTTCCTCCCTGTTTATCTGACTTCTTCCACGATCCTCCCCATGGTGACTTCACATATTCCTTCCCCAAATTATTTTTTTCTACAGTCTAAATACAAAGTAGGCATTTGCGCTCACTTTTGTCAACGCAAAATGTCACTTTGCCGCTCATGCGCGACAAAGTAGAAAAAACGCTCGTCCGAATTTCTAATGGGGTATGTGACTAAATTTTGATTTTTACATATATGATACTAGACCAAAAAATAAAATACCCGTATTTTTTTTTTGATTAATTATTCGTAGTTTACGAGAAAATAATTATTAAAATTTTGGAGAAGGGATCTGTGACGTCGGTAGAGTAGAACGATAGAAGAAGACAGTTAGACTGAGATAGATATATTGTGGTAGGCGAAAGTGACAGCAGCTGTCACGTTCGCCATCCATAACCTATCACAACATATCTATCTCAGTCTAACTGTCTTCTTCTACCATTCTACCCTACTGACGTCACAGGTCCCTTCTCCAAAACATTAAATTGCTAATAAAAATATTATTACAAACTAATATTTAGTTAGCTATAGAGGTTTGTTTTTATATATTATGACTTATATATTGAAAATCGATTATGGTCACATACCCCATAATCTGACTTATGATTGCTCTGTCGGTATATTACATAACCAAACAAAATGCCATACTGCTTTAAAGGTTTTTTAAAACAGTCAAATAGATTTCTGGTGACAAAAACTGCCAAAGCTCTCAAATTGTCTCTATAAAATCTTCTTTTGGAATGTTTTAAAACTAATTTCTGGGAGAGTTAAACGCTGTTTAAAACTGTCAAATTGATTTTTGGCGACTTAAGAACTGCCAAAGCTGCCAAATTCTTGCAACAAATCTTCTATTGGAATGTTTTAAAACTAATTTCTGGGAGATTTAAAACCTGACTGTTTTGTCGGTATATTACATTACTAAACAAAATGCCGTACTGCTGTGTAAAGGAATACAAAAATAAAATAAGGCATTCAGTTGTTAAAATAAAGTGCTCAGATTAGATTATAGCAATAGCTCAAGAAGAATGGAAAATAAGGATAAATTAAATTTATAAAATATAATCGTTATTTATTTAGTAGTACTGCAAATATAAAATGGTACATTTTATTATTTTTTGTTATGATAGACGACCCCATTGTGGCGACTGTAGAATAGCTATTTGTGTATTAAGAGCGCAAAATGCGACATTGTCGATTGCATTCTCTCGAAATCGACAATGTCCATTTGCGCTCGAAACACAAACAAGATTTTTTCTACAGTCGCCACAATGGGGTCCTCCACCATAACAAAAAATAATAAAATGTACACTTTATACTTACAGTACTGCTCAATAAATAACGATTGGCTAATACAAAAGATACGGTTTAAACTTAAAAAGGCTTTTAAATGATTATATCGTTACATTAGCCATCTATTCCATAAAAAAAAAAAAATTAGAGCGTGGAAGCAAGGATTTGTGATGATTTGATGAGTTTTTGTAGCAAAATGTGTGGTTAGTTGTCACGCCTGTCACAGGAAATAACTAATAACTTTATTGTAATCAAAATAAATAGTTAACTAGAGATCAGATGTCAGTACGACTCGCAACTATCCTACCGCCATCTGTGTACAATCATTCCTATTACTAAACATAACTGTTCACACAATTTATTTTATATTTAATTTTATTTTATCGTTATTTTCCATTCTTCTTGAGTTTTTATTCAATCTAATCTAAGCATTTTATACTTTCGTTTTTGTAAATGAATGCCCTATTTCATTTTCACAGCAGTGTGGCATTTTGTTAGGTTATGTTAAATATCGACAGAACATATGTCAAATTGACTTGTGAACGTGATAAATGTGTAATTACAGTGCCATTAGTTCCTAACTAAACATTTTCATTAAGAATGTAGGCAAGTGACATTTCTCAACATTGTATACTTAGAAATTTGGACAGCGAGCGTTTTTTCTACTTTGTCGCGCATGAGCGGCAAAGTGACATTTTGCGTTGACAAAAGAGAGCGCAAATGGCTACTTTCTATAGTGACTGTAGAAAAAAAATCTTGTGTGTGTTTCGAGTGCAAATGGACTTTGTCGATTTCGAAAGAATGCCGCGCTCCTGCGTCGAGCGGCAACAACCTCCCAATCGACAATGTCCCATCCATTTTGTGCTCTTAATACACAAATAGGTATATTATTATTACGAATAATTAATTCAGTAAATAAACGTTCCAAAGATTTATTCCGATCCTGCGAAAGTATAGTAAGAATGCCATTACGAATATAGATGAGACGAAAGTATTAGTTGGAAATGTTTTGTGATTGTGAAGGTTATTCTCACATGTATTATATATTTGTTTACAACCCTAGACAAACTCCTACACTTATTTACACTAATCGAACCCGTCGTCAACAAATCACCCGCGCTGCGTTGCTAGGCAACGAGATGCTGCTGTTATCCCGCGCCTAGCTGCTGCACCAGTCAGTTGCTTGATGTTCGCGGCACTTTCACGTTGCTAAAGTTACGCTGCCTGCTGTACGTGAGTGCTGTGATAGTGCGTGGATAGATAAACATAAGATAAAGGTAGGCACAAGAAAATAAAAAAAAGAAAAATGGGGAGAAATGATAAGATAAGAATGCAGATTGATGATGTTTGTTTGTTTGTGTGTTGGTGGGTGGAATGTTATTGTTTATATGTGGGTTGAAGTAATCAGAGATTTAATTACTGCGGTGTCTGTGATTAACTTTGTAATTAACGGGTATTATTGGCATTAGGGAAACTTTTATCCTAATAGAAATACTTGTTTTTGTTTGAAAATTTAAAATAATATGTACTTATTATTTTTAAGAAGGAAAAGTATAAGTTAAATTATTAAAAAACTGAAAAAAATTGCATGGGACAATAATTTTGATATATGTACATATGAATAAAATTTCGCGTGAATATTATTAATAGTAAGTCAAAATAAATACTGAAATATAGTGCGTAATTTCCAAAGTCACTCATTTTTACAGTAAAACTTTAATAATGTGGATGGACAAATAATTATTTAACAATTAACAGTGGTAATGATAAATAAAATCCAAATTCCATCCTAATCTATTCATGTGATAAATACAGGGTGTTTCAAAACATGTGTCGGAAAATAAAGGTTGGGATTGGTTGGCTAATTATAAGAAAAAAAGTTCCCATTAACATGGTTCCGCAAACGCACCGTTTTCGAGATACAGGGTGTAAAAAAAATTATTTGAAAAGCATGAAAAAAAGTAGCAACATGATCACAGAACTTTTATTTTACAAAACTAAGCAATAACATAAAAAACAAGAAAAATCACAAAAATTGTTGAAAATGACCTCCTCCTACGGTAACGCAGGCTTCCAACCTAGGTCTTAGTGACTGACGTACCCGTTCGAAAATGCCGTATTTCTCTAAAACGGTTTACGTTAGAGCTTTTGACTAGGAGTACCTTTTTTGTGTAGAAAATATTGGTGGTTCACAATGTGCTTTCAGAAAGCCAATTTCCCAAGTGTCATAGAAATTAGGGCCATAAAAACCTCACGCAACCCTAAAATCTCCGTCAATGGCACATGAAAAAAATTGAATAAGCGCTTAAAAAGTAGCTAATATTAATGCTAAGATGTGTACAAAAACTGAGTTTTGTATCTCGAACGGTTCCTGAGATATCGTCAAAAAATAAAAAAAAATATTTTTTTTTTACACCCTGTACCTCGAAAACGGTGCGTTTGCGGAACCATGTTAATGGGAACTTTTTTTCTTATAATTAGCCAACCAATCCCACCATTTATTAATAAGGGCCATTAATAATCGAAACAATACAATGTTTTCCGTTGATTGTTGTTTCCATCTTATGTATATTAATAAGTGCAATTAATTATCGAGTCATTTGTTCGAATTATTAATCGCCGATTAACACTGGCGTTGTTACAATTAAATTGGAGAAAATTTTATTTTATTCCAAAATTGTTCATTAATAGACATCATTAATAAACTATTTTCTATACAGTAATGGAGCCATTAATAAACGGCAATGGAAAATTTAATAAATTATTAATAATATACAGTTCGTTTCTCGAAAACGTTTAAGCTAATCCTCATTTTTTGATTAGCGAATTCTTTTCTAATTTTGATAGTTTATACAGGGTGTCCCATTTAAGGTACGATTACATTGGTATCTCGAGAACCGTAAGAACTACGAGGTTGGTTAAATTAGACTAAAGTTGCCCCATTAGGAGGCTATTTTAATGGTGTTTTGTTATTTGCGAAAAAATGCATAGGTCACTAGATACAGGTGAAAATGTAAATTTAGCGATTTTCTTTTTTTGCTTATAACTTTGTTATATGAAATAATACGAGATTCTGGTTTGCACTTTCTTAAGGCACTTTTGTATGGTGAATTTGCAGAAGTACTCAAATTTTTTTTATATCTAACCATTTACGAGTTACTGATAGCAACTTTTATTTTTCATATGGAGGTCATATTAAGCTATGGCATTTTTAAATAGAGATTTTTTTTAGCTTTACATTGATATAAAACAATAATAATTTATTTTTATAATTAACAGAAAAATTAACAAAAATTGTTATTTATACTAAAATTAAATTGAAAAAAGTAAATCGAAAGCTGCTATGGAAACAACGAACAACGAAAAAGTGCAACAATTGAATTTCTGAATTTTACTTGACAATAGTAGATTATTACGAGTAATAAACGAACTTTGACAACGAATGTAACAACTCAACACATCATATTTTTCCCAACGAGAAAAATTCATTTTTATTACTCTTAATAATCTACTAGTGTCAAGTAAAATTCCGAAATTCAATTGTTGCACTTTTTTGTTGTTTGTTGTTTCCATAACATCTTCGATTTACTTTTTTCAATTTAATTTTGGTATAAATAACAATTTTTATTAATTTTTCTGTTAATTATAAAAATAAATTATTATTGTTTTATATCATTGTAAAGCTAAAAAAAATCTCTATTTAAAAATGCCATAGCTTAATATGACCTCCATATGAAAAATAAAAGTTGCTATCGGTAACTCGTAAATGGTTAAATATAAAAAAAAATTGAGTACTTCTGCAAATTCACCATACAAAAGTGCCTTAAGAAAGTGCAAACCAGAATCTCGTATTATTTCATATAACAAAGTTATAAGCAAAAAAAGAAAATCGCTAAATTTACATTTTCACCTGTATCTAGTGACCTATGCATTTTTCCGCAAATAACAAAACACCATTAAAATAGCCTCCTAATGGGGCAACTTTTGTCTAATTTAACCAACCTCGTAGCTCTTACGGTTCTCGAGATACCAATGCATTCGTACCTTAAATGGGACACCCTGTATATTAAAATATAGTCTAATCTATTCCATCTGAACAAAGTTAATTTTGTAAGTTAATGAATTTATGATCGTGTAAAACAGGCTTAAAAAGAAATAAAAGATATTAGCCAAATACATTTAAAGGAAGAATCATGTATGAAATACAATAATATAAATGTAAAAATAATGAAAAAGTTAAATAATTGCATGCAATTTTTATTGTTGGTAGATGGTAAAATAAAACGTATGAAATTTGAAATGTTCATAAATTAATTAATTGCTAAATATATTAAACATTATGATATCATGTTATTACATTAAGGATATGTGATGTGCATATGTCTTATATGGAAAGGTTATTACGTGTACAATAATTCTGTTAGTATGCTAAGGAAGGAAGAAATACTTTGGAGAATGAGGAAGAAATTTTGATTAGGGTTCATTCAAATCTTAAGTGACAAATTGAGCATTATTGCGTCTTTACGTTTTACTAATAAGGACGTTTTGACACAAACATGTTCTAAAAATAAAAATATATCGTGATTCTTATGCCCAGTTTCACCAACAAGCCTTAAATTTTAAGCGACCCTTAAACAAAAAAATGCGAATCGAAATTTTGACAGCAATGCATAATAATTCATTTGACATTTCATTTCGATGCAATATTGTCAGTTTAAGGAACGCTTAAAATTTAAGTTACGTTGGTGCAACTGGCCATTAATTTATTATTTATATGTTTGGATCGCAATTGACATACTAATGCCACGTTTCATAAAAATTTAATTCATTATTGCTAAATTTAACAGCATGTTAAATTTTGACATGTCGTATTTCCCTATTCGTGAAGACTACTTTTTACACTTGTTGCATAATAGTTATTTATGTATTAAGAGCGTAAGGAGGATTTTATGGCCTGCGGCGGGATTTTGAGCCCGAGGCGTAAGCCGAGGGATAAAAACACGTCAAAGGCCATAAAAGCAAGTTACGCTCGTGGTACATACAAAACTTTATGCACGGACGAAAATTTTCAAATTATGAGCGTTAGAAAAATTGTATCAAAAAGAATTTGCTCTCGTACATCCAGTATCTAGTGTTGCTATGAAAGCGGAGAACAACAGTTTATTGTTTGTTTATTAGTTATATCATTTGAGTTTTATTTTGTGTATCTCCGTGCTTTCCATATAAATATCACAAAATTAATTTTCATTTTTCATTAAAGAATATAAAAAATTCGATTTGTAATAAAAACTTTTCATGTTGCCTGTTTAAATTGTTTATATAGTAAGTTATAAATTGGTTTGACGTTTCATTATAGCCCGGCGGGCTATAATGAGACCCTCGGGCTATAAAATGACGTTTATGTCAAAGAAATTCGTGTATAATTGTCAAATTATGATACGTCCGTGCGTAAATGTTTTTTATGATCCAACGAAAAAGTGGTTATTTTCACATATACTATGTACGAATAATGGGTTATTATTTGCAAATACGTTACACTGATTTCAGTCAGTTAAGTTAGATTAGTTACAAAAATTGCAACAGAATTAATACTGCTAATTTCATAAAGTGCTTTGAACTTCTTTTTTTCAACATTTACCTACTTTGTAGTGATACAAAAGTATAAGTATTATGACATAAGTTCTATAAACCTCGCTTTATTATACGTTCATAATGAAATCATTACGAAACCCAATACCGTGTCGGAAGAGCCTTCATTTCGATATGCAATTTTCTGTTTTTGATGATATTTACTTAAATTTTCAAACGCCATAAATCTGTATTGACATGAACTTTCAAGTAATTGAGTAAATGTCAATCCATTGTCACCAACTACAATATTGCATATATAAATTTCCCTAAAGCAACTCGGTTTAATATAGTAGCAATATTTTTCCTACAACCGAAATGTTAGTGCTATTTCTCATAATTCTGAGTGTGAATATACAGGCATTTTCAAATATTGTTAGTGTTAGTTGACAAGTAAATAACTGAATGTGCATGTTGCCTAGCAACGTAATTACCTACTTTTCATGCACTAGTGCATGAAAGTACTTTTCACGCACTAGTGTGACTAGAGGCAAAAAAATTAGCTGGCCCGGCTCGAAAATTGACTCGAAATCGGGCCGGGCCGGGCTAAAGCTCGAAATTGGGTGCATCCGGCTTTCCTAATGTTGATTTTTATGTTAAGGCGAAATGTTTAACTTTTTTCGTGTCAAACTTATAAAAAACCTCTACATTCTTATAACTTTCAACATTAGTATACGAGTAATAACAATAATAATAGCAACATCACAATATAACTATTATGACTAAAGAAAAAACCCCTTAATCTTAACAATAAATTTTAAAATTATATACGTATTTCGAGAACTAAGTTCTCATCATCAGTAGAAACTACAAAGTAAAAACAGAGAAGTTAAAATTACTAACTTTACCTTAAGACTCCATTTTAGTTTTATAATAACTATTATGCTTTAATAACCATGAATTCTTGAAGTAAAATAATATATTTTTATTTATTAATATGTGAAGTATGTTGTTATTAAATCATTTTGATCGTTTTTAACTTCATTCATTTTCATTAAAATATTAAGAAACTGTGCATTTGATTGAACTATAAGATTTTTCGGGCCGGCCCGAAAAGCTCGAATTTTCGGGCCTCGATTTTTGAAAATGATTAGCCCGATTCGGCCCGATAAAAAATATCTTCGGCCCGGCTCGATGATCGACTCGAAATTGAGGCGGGCTTCGGGCCGGGCCGGGCCAAAGCTCGAAATCGAGTGCATCTCTAAGTGTGACACTTTACTCATTGTAAAGAGTGCGTAAAGTATGTACTTTATTACTATTGAAACTAAGATTTTTAAAATTATTTTCTAGTATAAATTAGTGTTATTTTTTCTTTTAAAAATGTCAGTTTCTTTTCACGACATCAACTGTTTGACAAATGAAAAAGACTAGCTGAAGACTATACGAACTATGTTAATTAAATTTGTTAAGTGAAACACAAATATGCACGAGATAGTTGAAAAACAATGTCTATTCTCTGATGAACTAATTACTCTTTCTCAGAAACATGCTATTATTATACGAAGCCTTTATTATTTTAGTTATTTCATAACTAGGAGGTATCTTCCTTTATATTTTCTAAGACTGACTAATATACTCGTAGTTTATGAACGGCAACTTGGTAGTAAAACATTAAAATCGATCGCCTTTTGTTTCGTGGTTAACATTCTGAAATACCCTCGAGCATAGTTTATTTAAACTTTATCTAAATAAAATTACCCTTTAAAGTTAGGATAGTTCGTCTTCTTCTAATAATAAACAAAAGACTAACGCCTTGCCATATGTTTCGGCATCTGGCGTCAAAAAACTTCTGACTGAGATTTGCCATTCTGAAACAAACGCCACATACAATCACATTCTTCTGTTTTCAACAGTGAAAGGATAGCAAGGCAATAGCAATATTAATATCGAGGAAATGGACTTCGTTTCTTTCTTGTTTTATGGATGCGGAGATCAACTTTCGAAGTCTGTTATGAATGTTAATTATTATAGCAGATGTGCAAATTTATCGTCTAGATGTAATGAGTTACATTGCCTTTTGGTTATTATGTTGTGTAGTGGACATTTATGAGAATTGTTTAGATAAAAGTGAATGGTTTATAAATTATATGAATGTTAGAAATGTAACCGGGTATTTCTTTTATTGGAAATATTACAGACTAATGGTTGGAGTAACAGGTTGACAGTTGTGGATTGGAAAACTTAAATTCTAGTTTAAACAATTCACTTTTTTTCTTTTTATGTTACAGTAATAAGTATGTATATAGTTATTTCTGGGGTTAAAAAAGAACCACATATCATAATGGATTGGAGAGACATACTACAATATCTACTACCTCTCATAGGGAAACGAAGAAGTGCATTTCACCTTCATAGGGCTGGCAAAATTCAGGGTATTAAGGAAAAATCTGGCTTAATCAGTTTATTGGACTCTTTTTACCTTCCGTCACCTTTAGGTAAGGAAGGTATTGTCTTTGGTCAAAAAATTCGGTGGTGAGTTTTTAATGAATAAGCACGTTTTAGAGTCCCTACAATACGAATATACCATTTTTAAGATGATGTCTGTATGTATGTATGTGTGTGTGTGTCCGTGTGTGTGTGTGTGTGTCAACAAATTTTTCTCCGACGATAACACCAATACTGCAATTCTAAAAATTATAATTCTTTCGTATTCCTCTTCTGTACAACCATATGAAGAGTTGATTAGATTTTGGTTATAATTACTCCACCGGAAGTACCCTTATTTGAAGTTTTTAACAGTTTTCTTAAAAAAACGCAGTTAAATATTATTTTTTGACATTTTGTTATTATATATATTAAAGAAAATACTCTTCTCTATATGGTTTGATTATACATTTTCCTTCATATTCAATAGATGTAGAGTTAAAGCATTATAAAGAAAGTAATTTTCAAAAATTAGTCAGCTTTGCTATTTATCATGGAAACAGCTGCTCATTCAAAAAATTCTAATTGACAGATGTCTGTTGCAAGTGCAAAACCAAATATGGAAAGTATGGGATCAAAAATTAGTATGTCATAGTGTTTCTCGCAAGTGACATGCAGTGAAAGGCTAAAGAGAAGATGGAAGGACTGTATCGCAAAAGACTTGAGAAAGGAAGGACTATGTGATGCGTTGGACAGGAATGAGTGGAAGAGAAGAGGTAACAGCGACCCCTAATAAAATAGGGGATAGCTGAAGAAGAAATGAAGGAAGTGTCTAGTGCATTTTACTTAGTGTATATTTATGTTATAATTTTATTGGATTTATAGAACCTTTTCGAATCAACTTTTGGTATAGAATTTGTAAAAAATAGTATGTGTTCGTGTTCGATTTTACATGATATTATACAGAAACTGTTCCACGGTACTTTTGGTATGGGATTTGTACAAAATACATCGAATTGACGGAAGGTTTTGTGCTGGCCACAACAGATTTTTTTGATTTTAGTGCATAATTTTAATATGTACAAACAAGCAAAATATAACAATGGGAAACAACAAAATAAAATAGACGCTATAATAATAGTAATAATAATAATAATAATAATAATAATAATAATAATTTAAGCTTTGCAATTAATAAATATTATTGCATTTTTGCTGCTTGAAACAAATGAACATAGACAAGTTACGTACAAACGTACTAATTCGTGGGTCACGCTAGAATAATGGAGAATAAGACACATTGTTCTTACATTTTATAATTTTATTTTAAATATGTTTAAAAATTCCCTTCAAAAATAAGACATATCATCATTCTTTCCTTCCATCTGATTTTCGTATTCTCAATAATTCTAACGTAATTCAAATGCATTTTCTAAGTATCTCCAACGATTAATTTAATCTTTACTGTTGGCAAAGCTTAATTAATATTTGTTTGTTTACAAATTTAATACAGCAAAGTACAAAACTGTAACTACAAGCGGATAAAAATTAATAATTAAAACTGCTTAAAACATTTAACAAATCAAAGACCAAAGAGCTTCTATTCATTTCGCGGAAATGTTTAAAATAAAAAGAAACGTCATAAAAAACATAAATAAAAAGGGTGCAGGCATATAAAAGTTATTTATAGCCTCCCTAAGTATATGTTGGGTCTTAAAACGAAAACCGAATAAAAAAGGCTCATCCAAACATATGAGTTCGTTTGTTTCAGCATAACAATCCTTTGTTTGTCTAATGGCAAAAGAACTTCTTGTTAGATCGAAACAAATTGATCTAAATTAAAACAAAAAACCTTAAATGGATTCACTTATTTAAGAATAGAATCTGTGCGGGGAAAAAAGTCTTCAGCGAACAAAAACTAAGGAAACTGTTTTTCAACTTGTCAGTCTCTTTTCGGATGAGATGGCTTTTCTTTTTCTCGTCTGTTTTACATCTTAACCAAACTTTAAAAGTTTTATGATTATTTTATGTCAGAAGATGCCATTTTCTTAACTTGATCTACAGTTGTTTCTTTTGTTTTATGTCAAAATTATATACAGATTATTTTTATAATTTTATTATTTACTTTATTGACCTCCGTACAGGATATAAACCCGAATTAAACGGGGGTCAGAAATAGAATAATTAACAAAAATCAAAAACCTGTTTGACGTAGAAATAAAAATATACTTAATATACAGGATGTTCATTAAATCTCGAGAACTATAAGAGCTACAAAGTCGGTTCAATGGGCAAACAATTTCTGTTACACAGACAAATTTAAAGAAAAGAGAAAATATTTTTCTTCGACCAGTGGTTCTCAAAATATGAGACCCAACTTTTTACCTCCCGCTACCCTAGGTAAGGGAGGTATAGGGATCGTGCTAAAAATCGGATATAGAGATTTTAGTGAATAAGCACGTTTTGATGTCCCCAGAATCCGATTTTAACATTTTTACAATGATGTCTGTAGGGATGTATGTGTGTGTGTCTGTGTGTGTGGATCATGTAGACACGATTACTCAAATACTATCAATTAGAAAAATTTGAAATTTTGTATATCCATTCTATGCTAATGTGGGAAGAGCTCATTAGTTTTAAGTGTATATCGGATAACCGGAAGTATCATTTATACAAGCTTTTAACAGTTTTTCTTGTAAAAAATTCATTGAATATAATTTATTAGCAACTTTTACCAATACAAATTGAATATAATGGCACAATCTTCAATTCTACGATAATAGCATTTAATAAATAACTTGAAATAACTTTATATTATATTATAAAATAATTTATTTTTGTACATCACTTTGCCTATGCGTCAAACAAAAACAATACTTTAATAACAAATTTGACATATTTAAACAAATGTCACCGTCACGCAGCAATTTTCATTAAAATTAATAATGAAACCGTGTTAAGAAGAATTTAGTAGTTTAAATATGATTCTAATGAAATTAAGGTTTGTAAAAATAATATATTTTCCATCACTCATAAATATTAGATATACAGGATAATTCGATTCAAGTTTGATGTTTGCAGCATTAAATATCAAACAGCTCTCAATAAGAACGTGATTTCAAAGTGTCAAATAATAATTTGCAACTTCACATTTACGAAATGAATAATGTACGGCGAAGAATTTACACAGATTGCGTTTTAGAGCATAAGGAAGTTGGATTTTGACAATAATGTGTGTGTGACGATTTTTCCTTAAAATATATTAATGATCCAAATCTTCGCAAAGTTGGTATTTAATACTCTTATATAATTTGAAACAACATATTAGATTTTGACTATATATGATAAACCGGATGTAGTACTTAATTTGAAGCTCTAACAGATTTTTCAGGAAAAACATAATAAAATATAATCCAAAATTTTGTATTACAAACTTTTCTATTTATTGGAACAACAAAGTAGATTTTGTTTACAAACGATCAATCGGAAGTGAAACTTTACTTAAAGCTCAATGCTATTTTAAACATGGAATTGGCGGGAGGACATGTGCTGGCCACATCAGATTTTTTATTTTAAATGAGAACATATACTTTTTATTTCCTCATTTGTGTTCCTCACTTAGAGGGCCCAAACACCAGAGTAAGGATTAAAAAATCAGATTTGTGGTTATTAAGTAAATATGACGAAAAATCAAACTGATGCTCCATTTTGACCAATAATACATTCTGATTTATCGGGTCAAAAGCTTTGCCAAAATCAGTGCAGGCATCAACTTTCGAATTTTCACTGAAAGCATTAATTGTGAATTCGGCAAATTGACTAAGATTAGTTGCAGTTGGTTTGCCCTTAATAAGGGGACATACATACTTTTAAAAACCTCGCCATATTCACTGTTTAGCGTTATATTGGTGAAATTAGATCAAACTTGTCCCATTAAGAAGAAGAAACGTTAGTGTTCTTTTTATGTTTACGTATAGAGAAAGTAAAAACCGCAGTATTAAAGGCACTTCTATATTTTTAACAGGCTTTAAACTGAAACGAAGCGTCTGTATTTCTAATAAAAAGTTATATCCATTCTAAAACACATTATTAATGTTAAGTCTTTCATTATAAACCTCATAAAAACTTTTTATCTGTATGCGTAGAGTTGATATGCAGAGCGACAGCAACAGCAACACTACACCAGTGGCAGTGGAGAAGTTTATGAAACGTCGGTTTATTAAATTTCCCTGTTTGCTTTAGGCGCGTCATGTTACACATTCCGATTCGCATTCTCCCGTGCGAAGCTGAAACTGACACACAGACATATATTTGAAATATTTACCCTCGTTACTTGTCACTGATAATATAGACGCAGACGCGATCGGTTTTTTATCGTGTTTTCAATTTAAAGCACAAAAATATTTGTTGATAGTGTTTTTTAATAATACATTGAATATTTCTACAGATTATACAGGTATATAATGGGGCCATCTATCATCATATTATCATATTAGAAAATGAGCCTGTTTCACATTTTTACCTCTCACTAAAATTCGCATAACCAGATTTTAGTGAATAAGCACGTTTTAAGGTCACTAGAATCCAATTTTAACATATCTATAATGATGTCTGTGTGTCTGGATGTGTGAGGGACGATTTTTCAAATTCTATTGGACTAAAGACAAAGACCAATTTAACTACGTATTCCTTAATCTGACATTAATGGAAAGAGCCGAAAAGGTTTTGGTAACAATTGGACAACCGGTAGTAGTAGTTTCTTAAAATATCTTCTAAACATTATTTTTTTGGAAATTTATGTTATTACAAATATTAAAGAATATTAAATTCTTTATCCGATATACTGAATATTTTTATTATATTTTTCAGACTTAGAGATATAGAATTGTAAATATATAAAATAATCCATTGTAATAAATCTCACAGCCCAAATAACTCCATGGAAATCAGTTGAAAAATTAAAATGTTTGTAATTGACAGAAAATGTCAGTGTCAAAAATCCAGATATATTGCAGGCTTTTTCTGGGAAGAACATTTAATATTTATAATATTTTAATATTAAATAAATATTTAACATATATATTACATATACGCATTAGAATTACCCCTATTTCGTCAATAAATTTGAAGAATAACGAACATTTGGAAGAATAGGAAGAAACTTATTTATAGAATGAATTAAAAAATATAAAAATCTGATGTGGCCAACACAAAACCTCCCGCTATTTAATTTTTATTAATTTAAATACATACCTACCTACGTATTTACTAACGCTGCAAACTGTTCCATTGCAGAAAACTACTGCTTTATTTACTATTTTCTTTTTAAAATGTCACTATTATTAATTTGAAGTGATAAGTTTTCTGACAGTGACATTTACTGTCAGTTACATTCATTTGAAAAATGAACTGTGTAACAAAGGAATAGTTTTTATCTTAGACTTCGCGACTAATAAAAAAAAATATTTTTAAATTTATCTGTAAAATATATAGAAAAAGTATTAATGTATTCCTGTAGAACATTCAGTAATCTTTAATTTTCATAAGACATAAAATGCGAAAAAATGGCATTTAATGGTATTTTTTGAAGAAAAACCATTATGAGCTACAGGTAAAGTGCCATTTCCGGTTATCCGATTTGCACCAAAATCTAATGGCTTCTTTTCATATTAGAATAGGATAGAAATACAAGGTTTCAAAATTTTCTGAATGATAGTATTTGAGTTAGAGCGAAGACAAAATCCATACACATACACACATACACACACACACATACACACATACACACATACAGACATCATCGTGAAAATGTTAAAAATGGATTCTAGGGACCTTAAAACGTGATCATTTACTAAAATCTCGATATGTGATTTTTAGCACGATCCCTATACCTCCCTTACCAAGGGTAGCGGGAGGTAAAAATATATTAATTATAGAAGTAATTAGAATTTTTATGTATGTGTGTACCAGAATTGTTAAATACAATATATATATGGAAATGGCGAGAGGTCTTGTGCTGGCCACAACAGATTTTTAATTTACGCCTTCGATAACCGAATAAACATCATTTAAAAACGACTAAAAAAGTATGTGTTATTTTCAAAAATTGAGTCGATTTAATTCGTAAAAACGTAATTTGTCAATATTTTGTCTTGTTATTATTGTATTTAGTGACCTGAGAGGTCTTGTACTGTTGGCCACAACAGATTTTTCTTATAGGTAGGTACTTATAATTTAGATTACAGATCATATCAATAGTAGCTATTAATTCATTGTTATCTAGTTTATTTCAATTAAGGAAGTAGGTAACTAATGTGAAATAACTCAAAATTTAAGGAAGAAGATGCCGTTTCATCCCCTTCAAAATTATATCAACATTGAAATCTTCTAAAAATTGTGCATACTCATTACCATTAACTACCAAACTTTATCTTGTTACATATTTAAAGAGAAATCATTAAACAAATTTATTCCAGTTGTCAGAACTGTGAATAAATAAACTCTTCAAGAAATCTCCAAACAAAATCACCGTAATTACACCCCGAAGATATTAACTCGTTCTTTCAGTGTTGAAAACAAGTGTTTCCATTCCTGGTTTCAAATTTAAAGGCATTCGGCCGGTTATTGCCCAACAAGCAAATACTGAAACATATATTTGCTTAAAACTCAACTACCCTACCGCTAATTCATTTCACATCAGCAAACGGAAACCTGAAATTCCGAATCTGAAAGATGAAATAGGGAAATTATATCCCGTTTGAGCTGGTGGTACGTTTACATTAGCCTGAGCAGGATAATCGCATTACATTCATGACGGATTGAGATTAAACTGATCGGATTATGATCGTGACCATGCATGATGAGTGATCTGAAAGCGAATTGACATTTGATTGATTACTATGGTGCGGTAATCCAGAATAATCGATCAAAAAATTGTTCATATTCTTATCTTTATTTTAGTTTTAAATAAATATACATAATAACATCACGGCATACCCATTGCTGAGTGTGTCAATCTGCTCTGTAGCCCAGAAAAAGGTAATGTAAATACACATACGCAAAAAAATCTGTTGTGGCCAGAACAAAACCTCTCGCCATTTCCATATTAGGCTATATAAGTATTGTACATATCTAACATTTTCGGAACACACAAACAATTCTAATTATATCTCGTCTTTATATATTTTTTAATTCATTCTATAAGCAAGTTTCTTCTTACTCTTCTAAATGTTCGAGAATCTTCCAATTCACTGATTAGATTGGCGGTACATCTGAAGGGTTATGTAATATATGCCTCTATAATTTTAAATATTTAATTAATAAAATAAGAAACATTAAATGTACTTCACAGAAAAAGTCTTCAGTAATGTCTCTGGATATTTACACTGACATTTGTCAGTCAATTGTAAATACTTTAATTTTTCAACTGCTTTCCTTGAAGATGTATAGAAGATATAATAAAATAGTTATTTACATATAGAGGGTCGAAAGAAAAGGTTTACGCCTGCGGACGAAATTTGTCCAAGGGTGTAAACTTCTTTCGGCCCGAGGTATGTACAACGTTTTACGCACAACTGCAATCAAATGAAATGTTTTAAAATTATTTTTTAAATACATTTAAAGCTTGTTTCTATATAAAAATATTACGTGGCCAAGTGGCCATGTCACAAAACAATAAGGCGATGCGTTGCATTGCTAACTATTTGGTTATATGAATATTTTTTTAAATGTCAAGCTTGGAGATTTGAGACAATTTCTGAAGTAATTCCTTAGGCAATTCTAATAAAATCTAATGAAAATTTAGCGGAACTAATATCTTTTTTTAAAAAATAAGAGTCTTGATTACATTTCCAATTGTATTTTTGATGTTTAGTTTACCAGTAAGCGGGCTCTTTCTGTATTTTACCACCCGCATATGCTACTTTACCGCCCGTAGGGTGTAATCTTTCAGTTTCTGCCATGGTAACCACGATGTAAACAAACAATTTTAAAGCAGATGTGCGTAAAAAATTAATGTATCGGATAGAGATTTTTATATTATTTAATATTTGCATAAATTTTCAAAAAATAATATTTAGATTTTTTTTTAGAAACTAGTATTCCCGGTTGTCCATTTATTACCAAAATCTAATCAGCTCTTCCCAATAATGTTAGATTGAGGAATATGTAGTTAAACAGTTTTTAAATATTATAGTTTTTGAGGAATCGTCTTTCCAATATCCAGACAAACACACATCCACACCCAGATACACACACACACACACACACACACGACACACACACACACATCATCGTAAAAATGTTATAATCGGATTCTATAAACCTTAAAACGTGTTTATTCACTAATTCACTAATTTCTTTCTGTTCTCTGAAGCACCATACTAAATATTTCAAAATTTTCTAAATTGTGTTATTTACATTTATTCATAAAAATAATAATCCGAACATACCGTTAGTCCGAACTATTCGGTTTAAGGGACTCTACTGTATATGTTTTTGAAGTAATTAAACAAATTTTAGCATAGCATTTACCATAGCAACAACTATAAGTAACATTTTATTCACAAGTGAATTAAATTTTTTTAAATCAATCTCACAAAATTTTAACTCACTCTACAACAAATAATGCAATTAAAATTACATCGGGCACGAAAATATCACTCATCACAATATTTATCAGCCGTTTTCATTATTTTTCACGAGACAAATGACAGACTTTAAAGCTTTTTAAATAGGTGACTCGACGTCTATCATCATTCAATAAAATATTGCATAAACCACGTGAGCTAAGAATGTTTATTCGTTTGAAGAGATTAACTCACTCGCCCTTACGGGTTCGTGAGTTAAACTTTCTTCTCGTGAATAAACATTGTCTTAACTCACTTGGTGTATAAATATCTATTATAATTTTTAGAAGGAAAATTTTAAAGCTATGTTTAGAGTATATTTTTGGGGAAGTAGGATAGAAATGTGTGGAGTTATCCACCATATAGTTTCGACTTGCGACGAAATTTAAATCAGGATATTTACGGTCGAGCAATTATTAGCAAAATCTAATCAGCTCTACATTTGGATATAAAGTGTAAATTTTGGAATTGAAGTTTGCAGTTATCGGATCGGATACGAGAAAATCTGATGTGGCCAGCACATGACCTCCCGCAAATTCCATGTTTAAAATAGTAATGAGCTTTAAGTAAAGTATCTTTTTTCGTTCTGGTTGATCGTTTATAAACAAAATCTAATTTGTTGTTTTAATAAATAGAAGTCTGTAATACGAAATTAATTTCGTGCCAAAAATAATCGATTATCATGGCGCTCACCATGAACTATAACAGTTCGACCTTCATCATTTTCGAAAAAGTAAGTTCCAATGACGGAACCTGACTATAGTGCGCACCAAACAGTCTCATTTGGACATGTAATGGTACCTCGTAAAGAAAAAGATAATTCACGAAAAATCATCATCAACTTCCAAGTGCTCTAAAAACGCAATCTGTGTAAATTCTTTGCCGTACATGATCCATGTCGTAAATGTGTAGTTGTAAACCAATATTTGACATTTTGAAAACACGTACTTATACTGACAGATTTATATTTACAAATCAAATATATTTCTACTTAATTCTTCTTAATACGGTTTCATTATTAATGTAAATGTGACAATGACATTTGTTTAAATACGTCAAAATTTTATTAAAGTATTATGTTTTTGTTTGACGCATGGGTCAGATGATGTACAAAAATAAATTATTTTATAAATTTATATTTAAAGTTTTTTTAAAGTTATATTATCGTAGAATTGAAGATTGTACCATTATATTATATTTGTAATGGTAAAAGTTGCTGAAATATTATATTCAATGCAATTTTTCAAGAAAAACTGGTAAAAGCTTGTATAAGTGATACTTCCGGTTATCTGATATACACTAAAAACTAATCAACTCTTCCCACATTAGTATAGAATGGGTATACAAAATTTCAAAATTTTCTGATTGATAGTATTTGAGTAATCGTGTCCACAGGATCCACACATCCACACACACATACATAACCATTATTGTAAAAATGTTAAAATCGGATTCTGGGGACATCAAAACGTGCTTATTCACTAAAATCTCTATATGCTATTTTTAGCACGATCCCTATACCTCCCTTACCTAGGGTAGCGGGAGGTAAAAATCGTCACACTGCCATCCTAAAACGTACTTATTCATTAAAAACTCTCTATCGATTTTTTTTACCTAAGAAAATACCTCTTCTACCTATAGGTGACCGAGGTTAAAAAATAATAAGTATAAATCATTCAAAAGTAATTGTTTCTTTATAAATCATCTCTTGAACACCTCCAATACATCGGTAATGTTAGATTCAATATTTATGCTTTTCATATTATCCAGCTCATAAATTTTAATGATCAGAAACCACCAATATCTCAGATTAAAACGTCCACGGGCAATAAATAACCTAGTAAGCAGTAGTTCTTACTTCTTACACCCGGCGCGAGCGTGCGAGTCAGGAAATCCTTGCAGCAGGAAGCAAAACAAGTCCTGCTCCACATCCTAGCAGGGATGAGAGGAGAGGAGACGAGCGGAGAGAGGGCAACGAACGCCTAGTCAGCCCGGTCACGTGGAGAGCCACGCCCAGACAGAGAATTTTTGGTAAATGTAGTAATTTGTTACAAATGTAACCCCAAGGAGAGAGAGTTTGTCAATGGTGGTTGAAAGATAATTGTGACAGATCAGAACAGGCACAAGGATAAAATATAAAAATAATATTTATTTTAGTAGGGCTACCACTAGTGTTTCACAAGAGTCTTGCATTTTTCTTGTTCTTGTCTTGTTCTTGCATAAAATGCAAGACTAGAACAAGACAAGAGTTATATAGTTCGTTGCAAGACAAGACAAGAATCTACCCTGCAAGAAAAGTGCAAGAATAGCAAGATTTTTTTAGTATTTTCTTGCATTCTTGCACTCTTGCAATATTATATTATAATTCAATATATCAACATTTTATTATAGGTTTTACCTCTAGCTAAGCTGACATTAATCGGAAAAGCTAAAAAGATTTTAGTAACAATTGACAACCGGAAGTAGTAGTTTCTTAAAAAAATCTTCTAAATATTATATTTTGAAAATTTATTGTACAAAAAATAATAAAATGCATTAAGTACTCAATCTGATTTAAATTTTCTTATTATATCTTCTATAGATTTAGAGATAAAAAATCTCAAATGGCCAGCACATGAGCTCCCGCTAATTCGATGTTTAAAATTGAAATGAGCTTGGAGTAAAATATCACTTTATCGTTTGTAAACAAAATCTGATTTGTAGTTCCAATAAATAGACGAGTTTTAAAAACCAAATTTGAGATTTTTTTATCATATTTTAATATATTTTTTCAAGGAAATCAGTTCAGAGCTTCAAGTAATGTACCACTTAAGGTTTACTAATATTAACAAGAATCTAATATGTCGGTCTCATTAATATAAAAGTATTAAATACAAGATTTGAAAAGTTTTTAATTATAGCATAATACATTTTTTCACGAAAATCTCTTCAAGTAAAATATCACTTCCGATTTAAATATCTTGTTCCTATTGATATGAAATTCTTAGATACTAAAACTGAAAAGTTTTGGGTTATATTTTAATACAGTTTTTCATTAAACACTGTTATGGGTTTCAAGTAAAGTACCACTTCCGATTGTCCAATTTTACTCAAAATCTAATAAACTCGTTATATTGATTCAGAAAACTTAAAAACGGAATTTTTTTTTGGAAGTTTGATACAACAGTTATCGCGAAAAAAAGTCTTCACACACACATCATTATAAAAAAAATCTGATGTGGCCGGCACATGACCTCCCGCCAATTCCATGTTTAAAATAGTAATGCGCTTTAAGTCAATTTTATCCAAAATCTAATATGTTGTTCCCACTGACATAGATGTCTTAAGTACTAAAATTGAAAAATGTTTTTCATTAAAAATTGTTGTGGGCTTGAAATAAAGTACCTAACACTTCCGGTTATCCAATTTTACTCAAAATCTAATCAACTATTTATATTAATGCAGAAAGCTAAAATACGCAAAATATAAATTTTTGGAAGTTTGTTATAAAAGTTATCGTAATATAACCAACGGTTTGACAGCCCAAACAAGTCTAAATAATGTAACATAACGCGCACGCGCAAATGTGCAAGACAAGAAATATGCAAGAGTCTTGCAAGCAAGACAAAATGTTTGCTTGCAAGAGTAACACAAGACAAGAGTTATTTAAATTTCTTGTCTTGCAAAACAAGACAAGACAAGAAATAGCCTAGCAAGACAAGAAATCTTGTCTTGTGAAACACTAGCTCCCACCAAGCTATAGATGAGTACATAACCAAAGTCGAATTTGTAACTTATACAATTAATCCAAAAGGAGAGCCAAAAGTACTTGTGAAATTTGGAATAATAACAATACTTATACTTTCATATATTCAGGGGGCAAGGCATACTTCAGTATCCTGTATACATAATTTTTTTTTTTTTAATATTCTACGCAGATGCTCAGCCCATTTTGTTCTCAAACGGTAAAGTTCGCCAATAATTCGAATCAAATATGAATAAATTAATATTTTTCAACTTTTATAAAAATATATAAATATTTTAAAATAACTTTTGTGGTCAATAAATGCAAATATGCATGTATATAAATAAATCGGTGAGTGGAAGAACAGTGTAAGTTCAAATATTGTTCGAATAAGAAATTTAACAACAAACAAGTTAAACAGTTTTTTGTTTTCCTCAAAACTTTTTGGTATTATGCTGTTCTTTACTTACTGATTCAAATATATGTTACTAGTGTAGTAAGTCTGTTAAAATGAAGAGTTTAATAGATGAAATTATATTATTACTGTCGTTCAAACTTAAATTGCACATAAATTATGCACTTCCTATTGACTGCTCCGAAAATTTCCGGGCGATGTGAATGTGATGTACATTTCCTTTTCAATACGAGATTGCTGCAGTTATGATAATGTTCTAAATAAGTACGACCATTGTTTTGACGTCTCACGTAGTTCGGTTGATTTTGATTAGAGGTTAGCTTAAAAAATATATCGTCATTACCGAAATCTGCGGATATAAGCAGATTGGTACACCCAGATATCAGTAATAACCCGTGGGAACATATATACATTTCATTTATACATTTCTTTTTACCTCCCGCTACCCTTGGTAAGGGAGGTATAGGGATCGTGCTAAAAAACACATATCGAGATTTTAGCAAATGACCACGTTTTAAGGTCCCTAGAATCCAATTTTAACATTTTCACGATGATGTCTGTATGTGTGTGTGTATGCATGTGTGTGTGTGTATGTATGTGTGTGTGTGTATGTATGTATGTGTGTATGTATATGGATTTTGTTGACGCTCTAACTCAAATACTATCATTCAGAAAAATCTGAAACCTTGTATTTCTATCCTATTCTAATATGAAAAGAAGCCATTAGATTTTGGTGGAAATCAGATAACCGGAAAAGGCACTTTACCTGAAGCTCATAATGGTTTTTCTTTAAAAAATACCATGCCATTTCTTTGCATTTTATGTCTTATGAAAGTTAAAGATTATTGAATTTTCTACAGGAATACCTTAATACTTTTTCTATATATTTTACAGATAAATTTAAAAATAATTTTTTTATTAGTCGCGAAGCCTAAGATAAACACAAATCCTTCGTTACACAGTTCATATTTCAAATGAATGTAACTGACAGTAAATGTCACTGTCAAAAAACTAATCACTTCAAATTAATAATAGTGACATTTTAAAATGAAAATAGTAAATAAAGCAATAGTTTTCTGCAATGGAACAGTTTGCAGCGT
The DNA here is from genome assembly GCA_943142095.1 of Ophonus ardosiacus. Lineage (NCBI taxonomy): Eukaryota > Metazoa > Arthropoda > Insecta > Coleoptera > Carabidae > Ophonus > Ophonus ardosiacus. Next base: position 7,028,298 of record OW964823.1, on the reverse strand, counting down.
TAGCAAATACGTAGGTATGTATTTAAATTAATAAAAATTAAATAGCGGGAGGTTTTGTGTTGACCACATCAGATTTTTACCTCTCGCTAAGAGAGGTATTGGATTCATGCTAAAATTCGCATATCCAGATTTTATTAAATAAGCACGATTTAAGGTCCATAGAATCCGATTATAACATTTTTAAAATGTCTGTGTGTAGTCACGATTCCTCAAAAACTATAAGACTTAAAAAATATTTAACTGCAGTTTCCTCAATCTGACATTCCTGGGAAGAGCTGAAAAGGTTTTGGTAACAATTGAACAACCGGAAGTAGTAGTTTCTTAGAAAAATTCTTCTAAATATAATTTTTTGGGAGTTTTTTCATTAAATATTGAAGAACATAAAATTCTCCATCTAATACGCATAAAAATTTTATTATATCTTGTATAGATTTAGAGATAAAGACACTATAATTTATAGAGTGAACTAATCGCAGAGGCTACGGCACTAAGGAAACCAGTTGACAAATTCCAATGTTTATAACATAATTTGTAAATGACACATGTCAGTGTCAAAAATCAACAGTTTTAGTGCATATATCCATAAGAAATACCGCCAATCTTGCTAATGAATTGGAAGAATATCTGACATTTAGGAACTTTTTTAGTGACATTATGATAGCTTTTTCTGGGAAGTGTATTTAATCTTTCTTATTGTTTTATTAATTAAATATTTAAAATTATAGGTAAAATGCATTATATCCATCAGAAATACCGCCAATCTGGTTAACGAATTGGAAGAATCTCTCATATTTGGGAACTTCCTCATACAATGAAAAATAGATATAATTAAAATTGTATATGTGCAGAAGACATGTTAAATACAATAAAAACAATATTTGGGTAAAGTTCTGTAATATTTTTGTTACAAAGCGACGGTTCGATAGCGAAGTGGAATACAATACTTATATAACATAAAACGGAAAAGGCGAGAGGTATTGTGCTGGCCACAACAGATTTTTTATGTAAAACCTTGTGTTAAATGTGAGATAATACAAAATATATTTGTGTGCCGTGTGTGAAGAATTTAATTTATGTATGCATTGTATGTGGTGTCTCTGGGGACAATGTCAGCGCGTTTTCCCTCCCTTAGCGTACACTGAATTAATTACAAATTCATTTAATTAGCCCTGTAATTAACAGCAAATGCACTCCACTAACCACATAGAGTAACTTTTACTCCAACAAATGACGAACAGAACAGAACACACGCCTCCTTGATATAATTATCATCTAACACAATTAAGTTTCGTTATTATACCGCCGTTATTACCTATAGTTGTTGTGGGAAGAAAATTCGACGATTTTCGTGGAATAAATAACTTTGAAACAATTTTCGTTAAGGGTTCGTTTGAAATTGAATTAATCACTATAGCACTAGAAGATTCGGTAAATGTACTTACGACGTTCTGCGGATAGTGAGTTGGGAGTTCAGACGATGGCAAGGATCGCAAGATTGTGTGATTAGGATAATTTGGTTAAATGATTAAACGATAACAGATATTGAGGAAGCTCAAATATCCCTGCCAACCGAACTAAATTCAGCAACTAAATATAATAGGGTAACCCGTAAAACACAATAGTTAATAATAAAAGGACTTATGTATTTTAAATAATCAACTAACTTTTTAAGAAACACTTTTATTTATTTGTATGGGGTCACGTGCCCGCAAGCCAGAATGTCTGGTCGTGAACCTGGGGAACCGAGTTCGATCCCGGCCGACGCCAAATATTTTCGAATTTTAAATGACACAAAAGTGACCCCTGTGGTGCACTCTCCACGCCAGCAATGAGTGCCCTTGAGGTGACGCCTGGTAAGTGCGGGCACGGTACAAATATGTCATCATCATTACTGAAATATATGAAATCTATTTAAGGTTCCTAGAATCCGATTATAACATTTTTAAAATGATGTCTGTGTGTGTGTGTGTGTATGTGTATGTATGTCTGGATGTTGTAGGGACGATTGCTCAAAAACTATAAGCCTTAAAAAATATTTAACTGCAGTTTCTTCAATCTGACATTCCTGGGAAGAACTGAAAAGATTTTGGTAACAATTGAACAACCGAAAGTAGTAGTTTTGTAGAAAAATTCTTCTAACTATAATTTGTTGGGAGTTTTTTTTTATTAAATATTGAAGAACATAAAATTCTCCATCTAATACACTTAAAATTTATATTATATCTTGTTAGAGATAAAGACACTATAATTTATAGAGGCAACTAATCGCAGAGGATAAGGCACTAAGGAAACCTGTTGACAAATTCCAATGTTTATAACATAGTTTGTAAATGACACATGTCATTGTCAAATATCAACAGTTTTAGTGACATTCTGGGAAGTATATTTAATCTTTCTTATTGTTTTATTAATTAAATATTCGAAATTATAGGTAAAATTGTGGTAAAATGCATATATCCATCAGAAATACCGCCAATCTGGTTAATGAATTGGAAGAATCTCGGACAATTAGAAACTTCCTCATACAATGAAAAATAGATATAATTAAAATTATATACGTGCAGGAAACATGTTAAATACAATAAAAACAATATTTGAGTAAAGTTCTGTAATTTTTACCTCCCGCTACCCTTGGTAAGGGAGGTATAGGGATCGTGCTAAAATTCACATATCGAGATTTTAGTAAATGACCACGTTTTAAGGTCCCTATAATCCAATTTTAACATTTTCACGATGATGTCTGTATGTGTGTATGTGTGTGTGTATGTGTGTGTATGTGTGTGTATGTGTGTGTGTGTATGTGTAGGATTTTGTCTTCACTCTAACTCAAATACTATCATTCAGAAAATTCTGAAACGTTGTATTTCCATCCCATTCTAATATGAAAAGAAGCCATTAGATTTTGGTGCAAATCGGATAACCGGAAATGGCACTTTACCTGAAGCTCATAATGGTATTTCTTAAAAAAATACCATTATATGCCATTTTTTCGCATTTTATGTCTTATGAAAATTAAAGATTATTTAATTTTCTACAGGAATACATTAATACTAATCCCTTCAAATTAAAAATAGTGACATTTTAAAAAGAAAATTGTAAATAAAGCAATAGTTTTCTGCAATGGAACAGTTTGCAGCGTTAGTAAATACGTAAATATGTATTTAAATTAATAAAAATTCAATAGCGGGAGGTTTTGTGTTGGCTACATCAGATTTTTTGTTATAAAACGACGGTTCGAAAGCGAAGTGCAATACAATACTTATATAGCCTAATATGTAAATGGCGAGAGGTCTTGTGCTGGCCACAACAGATTTTTTTACTTTCGTTTTTGTAAATGAATGCCCTATTTTATTTCTGTATTCCTTTACACAGCAGTACGGCATTTTGTTTGGTTCTGTAATATACCGACAGTCATATGTCAGATTGACTTGTGGAGGTGGTAAATATGTAAGTAACTGTACAGTGACATTAGTTCCTGACTAAATGTAGACAAGTGACATATCACAACATTTTATAGTTTGATATTCAGACAGCAAGCGTTTTTCTACTTTGTCGCGCAGGAGCGAGAGAAATAAATGTTATTCATTCATACTTCATGCTTTTGAAAAATAAAAATAAATAAATAAATATAAATATGTCATCACGGCATATTACCCATTTCTGAGTGTGCCAGTCTGTGTTGTACACAGATTTCGGTAATGATAATGACATATTTCTACCGTGCGGGCGTTTACCAGGCGTCACCTCACGGGCACTCATTGCTGGCGTGGAGAGTGCACCACAGGGGTCACTTTTATGCCATTTAAAATTGGAAATATTTGGCGTCAGTCGGGATCGAACCCAGTTCCCCAGGTTCGCGACCAGACACTCAGACACGCGGCCACGGGACCCCATATTACATAATTGTTTTCTATTATTCGTTTCCTATTATTCTATTCAATAAAGAGCATATTGAAACTTTATATTTTCAAATTAATATAATATTTATCACAATGCACCACAATCGTCGCTTACAGTTACAAATCGAAGTTATTTGTCATGTCACATTTTAATTTCGGACGCAGTTTACGTCCCGTCCTATGGGAAATCGGTAAAATGAATGAAACGGGCACATTTGTACCAAGGAATTTTATTGCAATATCGACTTCCCGTTGAAGTAAATAAAGCAAACACCCCTAGATTTGTTCGGCTATGTTTCCCCGTATTGCAAATTGATTTATTCATTTATTCGCAGCGAGTATATGAAGAAAAGTGAAATTTATGTTTAAGAAAAATGCAGCTGAGAAATTTTCTATAAATTTAATGAAAAACTAAGTTGCTCTTATTGAAATTCATGATCAGTGAAAGAGAAATGACTTTCTTTTATTGTAATGTTTTGTTTTTGAGCTAGTGAAACTAGTTATTTTTAGAGTGATCAACAAAACTGTTAGAATTCCTAACAGAATTTACGTCTTACCTTGAGTGAAGGCAAGGTCACTTGGATTAAAAGCTCGTTATGAATTAACTCATTTACTCTAAAATGTTGATTAATACACAAAATATGCGTTTGCGCACTTATCATTCTAATTTTCAATTAATAATTTAAAAAAGGAGTACATCTATCATCTGAATATTGTGGACTACTCAGAGGCGGCTCGTCCAAAGTATATTAACTTAGTCGTAGGTAATTATTTTGCGTCTTTTTCTTTTTTGCTTAATACTGACATTTAATATTAATTCATTATCGTAAAAATGAACGAAGAAACGAACTCTGTTAAATATTTGCAAAATATAAAATTTTCACACACACACACACACACACACACACACACACACACACACACACACACACACACACACACACACACACACACACACACATAGATATCATCATAAACCTAGTAAAATCGTAATATACGGGTCCTAAAACGTGCTTATTCATTAAACACTCGCCACTGAATTTTTTGACCAGTTCCTTATCTAAAGGTGACGAAAAGTAAAAAAAAATAATATTTTCTACAGTCACTATAGAAAGTAGCCATTTGCGCTCTCTTTTGTCAACGCAAAATGCCACTTTGCCACTCATGCGCGACAAAGTAGAAAAAACGCTCGCTGTTCAAATTTCTAAGTATACAATGTTGAGAAATGTCACTTGTCTACATTCTTAATGAAAATGTTTAGTTAGGAACTAATGGCACTGTAATTACACATTTATCACGTTCACAAGTCAATTTGACATATGTTCTGTCGGTATTTAATATAACCTAACAAAATGCCACACTGCTGTGAAAATGAAATAGGGCATTCATTTACAAAAACAAAAGTATAAAATGCTTAGATTAGATTGAATAAAAACTCAAGAAGAATGGAAAATAACGATAAAATAAAATTAAATATAAAATAAATTGTGTGAACAGTTATGTTTAGTAATAGGAATGATTGTACACAGATGGCGGTAGGATAGTTGCGAGTCGTACTGACATCTGATCTCTAGTTAACTATTTATTTTGTTTACAATAAAGTTATTAGTTATTTCGTTACTTAAATAATTGCGAGAAATCAGTCAATGCACATACATGTCTATATAATCACAAATTCCTTGAAATATTTGTTAATTTTTTTCAGTGTGACAGGCGTCACAACTAACCACACATTTTGCTACAAAAACTCATCAAATCATCACAAATCCTTGCTTCCACGCTCTAATTTTGTTTTTTTTTATGGAATAGATGGCTAATGTAACGATATAATCATTTAAAAGCCTTTTTAAGTTTAAACCGTATCTTTTGTATTAGCCAATCGTTATTTATTGAGCAGTACTGTAAGTATAAAGTATACATTTTATTATTTTTTGTTATGGTGGAGGACCCCATTGTGGCAACTGTAGAAAAAATCTTGTGTGTGTTTCGAGCGCAAATGGACATTGTCGATTTCGAGAGAATGCCGCGCGGCAACAACCTCGCATTTTGCGCTCTTAATACACAAATAGCTATTGTATTCCCTACATACATAATAGTATATTGTGTTATTAGGAGTAAAAGTGATTCTTTGTGTGGCGAGCATGTAAAGTTTGCACGGCGAGGGTAGCGAGTCGGACAATTACATGTGAGGCACACAATGACACTTTTACTCCGAATGACACATTATATTTTTTCTTCAAACGTACGTATTTAAATAAAATAATAACAACTTGACGTTGCAATAATTATAAATATTTTACGTGAAGGACATTTGCTGATTTCAATTGCTCTGTTGCTATGGATACATTCGTAATTGTTCACTTTTTATTATAAACATTCAAGTGAAAATTTTCACGTTTTGACGTTTAAATAAAAACTATGCAATTTTATATTCTCCTTATGTGCAGTTATATCAGAATTTGAAGTATTGCCATGTACATGTTGTTCAATAGTATGGAAGTTCAACAATATTGCTGAAAGATATGTTATGTCGAAGAATCGTTGAAGAACAAAATGAATTTTTCTTATCACTTTAATTCTAACTATTCTTACCGTCATTACCAATATGTAAGTCTGTTTTTTATAATATGTTATTTTTAAATATAAACTGTTTATATTTCAATTTGTAGGTTGTCTTGGTTAACTTGGGCCGATATGACAGGGTTCTATTTTACAAATTACTTCTTATTTGCTCATTTTATGTAGTTGCTATGGATATTAATTATTTTATTTCTACCTTGTGAATCAAGTCACAAAAGATGCCATTTTTATGACGTTTGAAGAAAAAATATATTTTTTTCACTACTAGCCTAGGAACCCACTATTATTTACCTTTATTTGACATGAGAAATTGTTTTTCACTACCGCTTGCTTGTAACCATGGTAACCTAGGTTACTCAAGCCTCCAAATCCAAATATTATTTAACTCATTAAACTCAAGAAAAGTATATAATTTAAATTTGCCGCTTAATTTTAAATTGACCTACGCTGCCGCCTCGCCTCGCCACGTCTGGCCGCTATGCTGTTTTGGTGAAGGTGTAAAACATGTGTAGATGTAGTAATGGAAAAATCACTATTTTTTTATTTGTACATTATATTTCAATAGATTTATTTAAAAATAATAAACTAATTACGCTGCTGACTGTAACAGCACAAAATGTTTTTATTAAATATTTAAATTAAAAACAAGTCAAGGGTCATAAGTGAGGTTAACAAACCAGCGAAATGAGCGAAACGTCAAATATAAAAACAAATGCAGCCTACTTTGCTGTTGTCAATATTAACAAGCAAGTAGCGTAATAGGGCTGTTGCAAGAATTTTTATATGACTTCTAAGTATTAAATTTTAAAAGATATTGTTCTTTAAAGAGCCTCAAATTTAAAAATATAACGAAATATCCTTTAGATATTTTACAATTAATTTTTGAAATTTGGATAAAATTTTGAATAAGTCACGTGATCTGAAACAGAATGTGACGTCAGAACACATACATCTTCAACGGTTCTAATTGGTCCGTTTATAATGTAAAAATGTTTGTGTTTAGTGTCAAGTGTATTGTCAAAGTTGTCAAACAAATGTCAAATTTTTAAGATTGGTTCAAGTTGTATAATATGTAGGTAATAAAAAGTTCAAAATAAAATGAGTAATTTACGATATTGTATTGCGCCTTCTTACAAAAATACTGTTAGGAACAAACCTACTATAGAGTTTATAAATTTGTCAAAAGATGCGATGGAAAGAAAATTGTGGCTAGAAGCAATAGGTTGAAGAGCTGATAATGTCAGAAAAATCGTGTTTTCATGTTTGTGAAGATCATTTCAATTTTCATCCACCTTCAAGATAACAGTGTATTTTTGTTGCTTCACTTTATGTTTAGGGCAAACTTTACATCTACTATACAGATATTATTTCTCGACATAGATCTGCATATCCTATAGCAGATTCAATGTAAGAATCATAACCAGAACCTTAAAGTAAAATATATTATCAATTTATATAGTAAATTCAGTTCTTATATTTTATTTTATCTCAGATCTTTAACACCCCTTATTTCGGTAGCAATAAAACAATCATTCTCTGTTATAAATTCAGCCACCATCCAGCTACTGACCTTCGGTAAATTGTCCGACTTAGCTTGAGTGTAATTATTATTCATTTACAATGAGCAATGTCAGCGTCAAATGTCAAATTAAAAGATTTTGTTATTAACATGTAACAAACTGTAAGCCTACGTTTATTTATATAAATAATATGAATAAACCTAGGCGATGGAAAAACTATTTTCCTATTGGCTATTAATGATGTAATGTATGTGTTTCTACGTCACAGGAGTGGGGGGTAGTTTTTCAGGACGCCAATCTTTTTATTTAATTATTTCCACAAATAACAGCAAATTATTAAAATAAAAATTATTACTAAGAAAATCACTGCATAAACTTTCATTTAAAATAGTTTTTGAAAAATGTGAAACAGGCTCATTATTCATGTCAAAGTGATTGTTATTATCAATAAAAAATTCAAATAGGATTTATGTGCTAGTAGTGAAAAAAAATAGTATATAAACTACGGTTGAGAAGATCATTATTGACCAGCTGCCTTCGCCCTCAGGTTACAATCTTGGCGCTGGGTCAATAATGATTATCTTCTCAACCTTGTCGTATAATATACTATTATACCTGGTAGACAGATACGTATTAATACAACAAATATCATACATCAGTGTAATATTTAAAAATATTGTCATGCACAAAATTTGCAATATTTCCTTTTTTACAATAAAATCATTCCATATTAGTTATTATATTGTGTTATTAAAATTTCACAATGTCCAAATTATTTTCACAATCAGGAATAGTCCAATTCATCCATACGTAAATAATACATACAATTATACTTCCGTCAAATAATAGACGAACAAAAATAAAGCTCATTGCAGTGGAATAATTAATTGGTATAATAATTGTGGCAGTCAGCAAATGTAAAGCTGGCTGCATGTGAATGTTAAATATAGATGGCAGTGTAAGCTGGCAGGGCAGGATCTACGCTACTTGTACAGAGAGATACAGACAAATCAGATTTGCACTTCCGGTTGTGGATAATCAAATAAGAAGGCCTTTGTTATTCGCGAAAATGCATTCAGACTACAATAAATCTGTTGTGGAACGAATATGTATCTGTACAAGCTATTACTAAAACTTAATTGAAACAACTTAATATGTATATTTAGGTAAATTTCCCGACTGTCGTATAGATAAGGTGTTAACAATAGGGTAGTTGCGCATTTTCCAATTTATTTTTTTCTGGAAGAATTGTTCAAGTTATTCACTTTAATACATATTTTATGTCTGACAACTGTATATTTTTCAAAATATAATTTAATTAAAAAAATTCTTATTTCAAATTTTCCCGTGGTGACGTGTTTTATTAGTACCAATCACAGTATTTCTTGCCCTAGCGGTACACTCTCGGTTGTACACTCTGTATACAATACTACCATTTTTTATTTGAAACGATTTATATTTTTGAGAGAAGCACTATTTCAAAAGAAATTATTCATTTTCACATAAATTCATTAGTTTCATTACCTTGTTTTAAATCTGCTGATATAGAAAAGAAAAATAAAATATGATTTTAACACGTAAAACATAGGTTATGGCACTAAAAACGACATGTACATTCAGTGGAATGTGCAGCCACCTGGTGGCAAAATTATGAAGTCTATATAAGAATGAAATATCTTGAAAATATCTGGTATTCAAGTAAATAATTATAAAATATACGTACTATTAAATAATACTTTTTTCTACAGTCACTATAGAAAGTAGCCATTTGCGCTCTCTTTTGTCAACGCAAAATGTCACTTTGCCGCTCATGCGCGACAAAGTAGAAAAAACGCTCGCTATCCAAATTTCTAAGTATACAATGTTGAGAAATGTCACTTGTCTACATTTTAATGAAAATGTTTAGTTAGGAACTAATGGCACTGTAATTACACATTTATCACGTTCACAAGTCAATTTGACATATGTTCTGTCGGTATTTAACATAACCTAACAAAATGCTACACTGCTGTGAAAATGAAATAGGGCATTCATTTACAAAAACGAAAGTATAAAATGCTTAGATTAGATTGAATAAAAACTCAAGAAGAATGGAAAATAACGATAAAATAAAATTAAATATAAAATAAATTGTGTGAACAGTTATGTTTTGTAATAGGAATGATTGTACACAGATGGCGGTAGGATAGTTGCGAGTCGTACTGACATCTGATCTCTAGTTAACTATTTATTTTGATTACAATAAAGTTATTAGTTATTTCGTTACTTAAATAATTGCGAAAAGTTAGTCAATGCACATACATGTCTATATAATCACAAATTCCTTGAAATATTTGTTAATTTTTTCAGTGTGACAGGCGTGACAACTAACCACACATTTTGCTACAAAAACTCATCAAATCATCACAAATTCTTGCTTCCACGCTCTAATTTTGGTTTTTTTATGGAATAGATGGCTAATGTAACGATCTAATCATTTAAAAGCCTTTTTAAGTTTAAAGCGTATCTTTTGTATTAGCCAATCGTTATTTATTGAGCAGTACTGTAAGTATAAAGTGTACATTTTATTATTTTTTGTTATGGTGGAGGACCCCATTGTGGCGACTGTAGAAAAAATCTTGTGTGTGTTTCGAGCGCAAATGGACATTGTCGATTTCGAGAGAATGTCGCGGTCCTTCGTCGCGCGGCAACAACCTCTCAATCGGCAATGTAGCATTTTGCGCTCTTAATACACAAATAGCTATTTTCCAGACCTATAAGCAAAATTTCTAGTATAAAGTTATATTTTATTTAAAATATTCTCTCCATGATTCGGTACATTATTACATACACACCACTTGTAACTTCAACATTCCCTCTTATTATATTCATATTGAGCCCACCCTTATAATTTCATTCTCCATCCACCCTATTGAATTATCTTGATGATTTACGAGCGAAACCAATATCACATATACAGATTCTTCTATTCTAAACATCATCCCTTATGTGGGGACATGTTCACTTTGGCTTCTTACCACATTAGCTCGGGGGGTTGCACTCCGTACGTGATATGTAAGGGTGGTTGGGGATTGTACCCCCGTAGAGGGAGAAGCTACAAGAGTTTCATAGAGTATTGGCGTAAAGCAGATAAGGGAAAAAAGAAAAGTTTGCGATAAGAAATGAAGTTGAACATATTGAATTTTTTGTAAGGAAATTAGATTTCATACTGAGATTTGTAAATATGATATACATTTACAGGGTGTTCATTCTATATGGTATTTCGAGAACTATAAGAGATAGGGAGTTGGTTAAATTAGCAAACAATTTCTGTTTCAAGAGACCGTATCAATATATAATTTAAATTCTTTGGGTATTACAATTAATATCTGTGCAGGAAAAGTAATGAATTTAGAAATAATAACCACCTGACATTTCAAATACATTCACATATAAAAGTAAGAAAGTAAATAATTAAAGATAATTCACTGGCTATAATCACATACGATTGCATTATGTTTATGGCCGTGTGCAATTTGATCATAAAAGTTTTACTGTTATTTAGACTGATATTTCACCATTTTTATTAAATTTAATCAATCATGTTATTTATATGACAAAAAATCTGATGTGGCCACGATTTAAAATATACTGGTTATGCCACTTGTCATGTTTTTCATTGTTTTTGATGGTCCGCTTGATACGTGTTTCCTTGAATAATCCGCTAGATGCGCTACGTGAGAACGACCCTACCACAGCAAACTATTTTTACATAAAATATAAAAAATTAATGCATAATGAATTTATTTTTAATATAAATTTGTATAATTAATGGAAACCTGAATCAATACATTGTTAGAATTTAAAATTGGAAAAACTAAATAAATTGATAGAACCGTACGCTTCCAGATTTCCATTCGGTAATAATATCTTCGTTTCCCGAAAATGTTTTCGATAAACATCATTCAATCTTAATTCGCGATCATCTCTACTAATTGCACATTGCCATATTTTAAAAAGTGATATATCGAGTGGAGCAGCAAACAGAGATTCTTTTTCAGTGGATTTCTGGTAACCGGTTTCACATCCAGGAATGAAACATTTTCTATTTAATTTTCTTTTCATTTTGCATTAATTGCATTATCTTTCAACAAAATGTTTATATTACATTACATTTAATACGAATATGTACTTCAAAACCTGTTTTATTTAGTTCTCACGTTGCGCCTCTAGCGGAAAAAACGAGGAAACACGTATCGCTTTGGCCCCACGTTTTGTGCAGAGTGGCACAACCAGTATATTTTAAATCGTGGATGTGGCCAACACAAAACCTCCCGTTATTTAATTTTTATTAATTTAAATACATACCTACGTATTTACTAATGCTGCAAACTATATTATGTTCCATTGCATGTAACTATTGCTTTACTTACGATTTTCTTTATTATTTAATATGTCACTATTATTAATTTGAAGTGATTAATTTTTTGACAAAGACGTTTACCTGTCAGTTACATTCATTTGAAACAGGGAAATTTGAAAAATAAACTGTGTAACAAAGGAATTTTGTTTATCTTAGGCTTCGGGATTAAAAAAAGAAAAATGATTATTAAATTTATCTGTAAAATATATAGAAAAAGTATTAATGTATACCTATACAAAATTCAATAATATATAATTTTCCAATGACATAAAATTGCGAAAATATGGCATTTAATGGTATTTTTTAAAGAAAAACCATTATGAGCTTCAAGTAAAGTGCCATTTCCGTTTATCCGATTTACACCAAAATCTAATGGCTTCTTTTCGTATTAGAATAGGGTAGAAATACAAGGTTTCAGAATTTTCTGAATGATAGTATTTGAGTTAGAGCGAAGACAAAATTCATACACTTACACACACACATACATACACACATACACATACACACATATACACATACAGACATCATCGTGAAAATGTTAAAATTGGATTCTAGGGACCTTAAAACGTGATCATTTACTAAAATCTCGATATGTGATTTTTAGCACGATCCCTATACCTCCCTTACCAAGGGTAGCGGGGGATAAAAATTGGATTTTTAGTTGTCAAATCAATATCCATTGGATAAAATTTTAAACCAGTTGTGAAAAATTAACCACTGAGTTACAGAATAGATCCGATCATCTTGGTTGACCTACAGGACTCATCGCTAGGTGACGTCACATTTTGACGCCGCGAAACTTTATTAACAAAATCATGAATGAAAAGTTTAGTATTTTTGAGAAATATTGTACCTGAAATAACTTAAAGTTATGAACAAAAAAATGAATAACGAAGAACAGATTTGTGAAAAATTCATGAATCTGTTCTTTGTTATTTATACAATTTAATTTGAACACTTAACATGTTCATTGTAAATAAGTTACAGAAATTCACTGTTGAAATACACCTAAACAGTTATTTACAAAAAAATGAACCACATCAACCGCGGGATCCTTCACCATATGGATCATTTATATTAAAACTAGATCTTAAAACATTATTCTATACCAAACGCTTTACAACCTACAATATTTTTGGTATCGCCTATTTAAAATATGGAAGGAAAGGATGGTGACGCATATTATTCTAGAAAGAAATAACTTTGAGTAAATTTAAAGTAAAATTATAACTAAAAAAAAAACTTTAACCTTAACAATAATTTTTAAAAAACTATATACGTATTTTGAAAACTATGTTCTCATCATCAATACTACAAAATAATAAGACAGATAAGTTAAGATTATTCAGCATATAAACCATGCCGGAGGTCAAAACAGCTCTGAGGAATAAGAAAGAGAACTTGGATTATATAGGGAGAAGAGTCATTGGTGAGTGGATACCTAAGAGAGGAAGAACTTTATGAAGAAGATGCGTTGGACAGGAATGAGTAGAAGGGAAGAGTAAGGAACAGCGCCCCTAATAAAATAGGGAAGAGCTGAAGGAGGAGGAAGTGAAAAGTGAAATTTACATAATGTATGCATATTCGTGTTATAATTTTATTGGATTTATATAATCTTTTTAAAGGAACTTTCGGTATGAAATTTGTAAAAAATAGTGTGTTCATTTTATAATTTTACAGGATATATAGAATCTTTTTCAAGGAATTTTTGGTATAGGATTTGTACAAATTACATTGAATGGGGTATTCCGGTGATATGAAATTATTGCAAAATAATAACTTTTTTCTATAGTTTCCATCTTCATATAGTAGAAAAATATAATAAAACATGCTTAATAAAACGTTTTAATTCATAATTTCATGTTACAAAATTGGAATTTTTACAGCTCTAGAAACGTCCTTGACATTTGTGGCGTCAAGTTGATAATCTGTTGCTCATTTCAAAGTAAATATTTTCGTTTAAAAACAAGGATGGTGCCAGTAGTTAACACGCGCGGGTATATTTCTTGTTTGACATTTCGTCCACTTTATAATTATTAAACCTATTTTTACCATAAACAAACACAGGACAAACACCGAAATACACGCTGCTACTAAAATCATATGTAAACAAGCAAATGGCTGTCATGAACATGTGGATTTAGGCGCTGAAGTTCGTTGCAGATGTCACCATCGAGTTGACGTCATAAGCGCGCCATGAAAAGAAAATTTGAATTGCGATGAAATTTTTGAAAATTCATATCTCATGTGATGCTTGCATTTTCTTACTCAAAGTTAGATATTCAGAGTCCTACTGGTCCGTACTAATGTAAAAAAATATTTTTTAAAAATGTCGGAAGGTTTTGTGCTGGCCGCAACAGATTTTTTTTAGTTTTTAATTATTAAAGTAAAATTCTTTAAAATATATAAACCATATGTCTTTCATTAATTCTAGAGCAACTTTCGTAATAGTAATAACCAATTTTAATGACGATTTCTCTTATTTTTCTCTGAATACTGTAATTAATATTTCAGGAAAAGAATTAATTTATCGTAAATATTATTATTGACAATAAAAAATGAAATCATATTTTTAATTTAGTATAAAATTATTTCTAATGACAGCATAAAACAAACTTTAATAATTTCCTTAAAATATTTATCTACATTCTCTCTGAAGACAATTTTAATTCACCGTGTTCTAGTCTTACAGTAAACTTTCAAGCAAAATAATACTAATCTTGTGTGAGTTGGCTGTGAGTAAACAAGTGAACGTAGCTTCATCGTAACACAGCCAGAGTTGATTTTCATTTTCTGTGTGAATATGCACGAAACAAAAGACGCACGCTCATCTGCTGATAACGTCACACCGTCACATTATTTCTGCGCTGTGTACACTTACAGGAAATGAAATGAGAAGTATTATAGACTGACGTTTATGTAAGGGCGATATAAAGGTGGTTTTCCTCTGCCATAGGGTTGAAGTTTTGTTTTGACAGAGTGTACTCGGTCACGTTGAGTGGAGTTCATTTCAGTTGCTGCGGAGTGTTTCCGACAGAAAGGAATTGCAGTTTTTTTTATTCTTTACAGTTTTTTGAATGTTTCTATTAATTTTCTCGAGTTGTAAATAAAATAAACATAGCTTCAATTACGATTACGTTATATGATTGCAAGTGACAGTCTGACAATTTCTTTATAAATAGATTAAATTGTATTTAATATAATTTTATAATTATTGAAGTATTTAAATTCACAGGTTGGTAGTATGACCAACTGATTAAGGGTGATTAACGAGCATTTGACTAGTATTGTTTTATCTCTGTCAATCGTTTATTCATTATAGCTTGCGGACACTCATGTGACGAAGAGAATTAGCCAATCAGAACTTGGGGAGAAACTGTCACATCGAAGGTCAGAGAACTGGGCAGCTTTCCAAATTCAAGAGTACCGTAATTTAAGAGTGTAGTGTGTTTTGGAAGAATGAGTTTTATTGGAGTAAAAAATTGATATTAAATTTAAAAAAATCTGTTGTGGCCAGCACAAGACCTTCCGTCAATTCGATGTATTTTGTACAAAACCCATACCAAAAGGTCCTTGGAACAGATTCTATATAATATCATGTAAAATCGAACACGAACACATACTGTTTTTTACAAATTCCATACTAAAAGTTCATTTGAAAAGGTTCTTTAAATCCAATAAAATTATAACATAAACTACACTAAGTAATGTCCTTCCATCTTCTCTTTGGCCTTTCTCTGCATGTCACTTGCGAGTAACAATATGACATACCAATTTTAGATCCTATACTTTTCATATTTGGTTTTGCACTTGCAACTGACATCTGTCAATTAATTTTTTTTTAATAATTATCTCAGCTGTTTCCATAATAAATTGCAAAGCAGACTAATTTTTGAAAATTAATTTCTTTATAATGCTTTAAATTTACATCTATTTAATATGAAGGAAAATGTATAATTAAACCGTATAGAGAAGAGTATTTTCTTTAATATACATAATAACAAAATGTCAAAAAGTAATATTTAACTGCGTTTTTTTAAGAAAAACTGTTAAAAACTTCAAAAAAGGGTACTTCCGGTGGATCGATTATAACCAAAATCTAATCAACTCTTCATATGGATGTACAGAAGAGGAATACGAAAGAATTATAATTTTTAGAATTGTAGTATTGGAGTTATCGTCGGAGAAAAATTTGTCACACACGGACACACATACACACACACACACACACGGACACACGCACACACGCACACACGCACACACACACACACACACACACACACACATACATACAGACATCATCTTAAAAATAGTAAATTTGTATTGTAGGGACCCTAAAACGTGCTTAGTCATTAAAAACTCACCACCGAATTTTTTGACCAAAGACAATACCTTCCTTACCTAAAGGTGACGGAAGGTAAAAATTAACATAACTACTTATAATTACAACATTAATGTCAACCCCCCTCTGAGAGTAAGGTTATTAGTTTTGGAACGATTTTGAGTAATTTCGTACTCTGTAGTAGAGTTTTGGAACGCAACTCTGAAGTTTGTTTTGGTAGCGTGTTCAGTGGTTATGAGTTTTGTTTTCATAGTTTGGCAGTTTTCATATGAAAGTTTTTAGTGCGTATTGAGTTATTTTATATTTTTTTGCCAAACTATGAAAACAAAACGCATAATACACTATAAACCCAAACAAACTTCAAATCTCCGCACTTGAAACTGACAGTTTCTCCCCAAGTTCGGATTGGCTAATTCGCTTCGTCACGTGAGTGTCCGTATGCTATATTAGAAAAAAATCTGTTGCGGCCAGCACAAGACCTTCCGTCAATTTGATGTATTTTGTACAAATCCCATACCAAAAGTTCCTTGGAAAAAATTCTATATATCCAACAAAACTATATCACGAACACATACTATTTTTTTATGCACATTCCAAAGTTTCTTTGAAAAGATTCTATAAATTCAATAAAATTTTAACATGAACATACACTATGTAAATTGCATTTGACACTTCTTTCTTCTTCAGTTTTCCTCTATTTAATTAGGGATCGATGTTTCTTACTCTTCTCTTCCATTCATTTCTGCGATACAGCCCTTCCATCTTCTCTTTGGCCTTCCTCTGCATGTCACTTACGAGGAACACTATGACATACCACTTTCTGACCCTATACTTTCCATCTTTGGTTTTGCACATGACACTGTCATCTGTCAATTAGAATTTTTTGAACATATCAGCTGTTTCAATGATAAATGACAAAACTGACTGATTTTTGACAGTTAATCTCTTTATAACTCTTTAACTCTATATCTGTTGAATATGAAGGCAAATGTATAGTCAAACCGAATAGAGAAGAGCATTTTCTTTAATATTTATAATAACATAAAATGTCAAAAAATAATATTTCTTCAAATGTATTTAATTCCTTGCTATTCCTCGTTGCATTGTAATTACGCAAACGTTTTTATTTTTGTACGATTTATTTGCTTTGTACAAACAATGTTCGCGAATGCTGTTTATTAACAAAAAACAAAATATCAATTTGTTCATCTCCAAAATGTCAAGAATTCACAAACAGAAAAGACAGCTGACGGATGAAGCACAGTTAATACTTTACCGCCATGTTTAATAGTTTTCTCTTGTATGATTGGTCGAATTTGAAATTTACATTTGAAAATATAAAATATAATAGAAAAACTTCCTTGACTGGATATATTGATGAGGTAATAAAAATTTCTGGATTGCGTCACAAAATTTTATTTAAATTCTCAGGTCTACAAACAAAACAAATTGCACTAAAATAAATTTAAAATATTTTACTTAATTAAACAATAAAAAACCTTGATTTTAGTAAGTGTCTTAACTTGCTAATACTTTACTTAAGTAGTTCCATGGGTGTGGTTCACGTAGAACATTTGTTCTTAGTTTTTTATAAAAGTTTTATATAATTTATTTTATTTATTTTTTTATCTTTTGACGAAATCCATGTGCTTCATGTTGCAACTACGTTTTCATTTTTTTGCCATGTATCTAAAATTTTCTTAATTCTCATGTAAGTAATTTATAATTTTTGTTATTTCTGATTATTAAATTGTAATGTTTTGTAAATACTGTAATTAAATTTATCATAAAACAGCCTTTAAATTCCGTATTTCAAAAAGGCGATAACAAAAGACGTGAAAGTAGTGTGAATTTTGAATAGAGTAAATGTGTGATTTAGATGTACAGATGAGGGTATGATATTAAAAACATGATTATTTTAAAAACTATTTTTTTTTAACTTTAATACAGTTTTAGGTATTGATTTAATAAATTACCCATGTTCTAATTTGTGACTACGGTGGAGGACCCCTTTCTCTTCATTGGTCTATATGTAGGTTAATATTAATTATCTAAGACGTCAGACAACTGACAATTTTTCGTTATCGTCTACTCGGATTGCGATTTGGCCAATCAAAACGGAGAAAACATTGTTTTGTTTCTATCTGTAATCCATTCTTAATTAAAATGAACTCAAAAATGATTACATTTTGTCTTTTGTTTATAAAATTTATTCGCTAATAAACGCCTCCTTTGATCTTTTCTACTCAGTATTCATTTAAAAATTCCCGTGTAATTATTAATGAATACAACGAGATTGTGTTAATTCATTCATTTTTGATCCATAGCGATAAATTATAGCTAAACAGCGTAAAGTTAGAATTACCTTGCGTAGGTTAAAAGTAAAATACCAACCTGAACTAATTGAAGTGAAATTTTTCTATGTGATTATATGTACGTATATACTTTCGCTGTATATACATATATATTCATTATATAATTATATTGATAAAGAATAATATTAGGGTTTTGTAATATTGTCAAAATGAAATTTAATATTTGGTAAAATTGCTATATCTGAAAGAATTTAATTTACATTCCGGAAAAATGTAATATTAGGGTCGAAAATCAATAAATAACTTTAATGGTATTGAAGGAACTCAACAATGAAGTAGAAATGTAAAGAATATTATTTGTATGTCTTCTTTCCAATTTCGTGTCCTGCAAAACGTTATGATACAAATCTATTATTTTATCTATGTTTTAGTACACATGAGCCAGTTTCACATTTTTACCTCCCGCTACCCTTGATAAGGGAGGTATAGGGATTGTGCTAAAAATCACATATCGAGATTTTAGTAAATGACCACGTTTTAAGGTCCCTAGAATCCAATTTTAACATTTTCACGATGATGTCTGTATGTGTGTATGTGTGTATGGATTTTGTCTTCGCTCCAACTCAAATACTAACATTCAGAAAATTATGAAACCTTGTATTCCTATCCTATTCTAATATGAAAAGAAGCCATTAAATTTTGGTGTAAATCGGATAACCGGAAATGGCACTTTACCTGAAGCTCATAATGGTTTTTCTTCAAAAAATACCATTAAATGCCATTTTTTCGAAATTTATGTCTTATGAAAATTAAAGATTATTGAATTTTCTACAGGAATACATTAATACTTTTTCTATATATTTTACAGATAAATTTAAAAATAATTTTTTGTATTAGTCCCGAAGCATAAGATAAACACAATTCCTTTGTTACACAGTTCATATTTCAAATGAATGTAACTGACAGTAAATGTCACTGTCAAAAAACTAATCACTTCAAATTAATAACTGACATTTTAAAAAGAAAATAGTAAATAAAGAAATAGTTTTCTGTAATGGAACAGTTTGCAGCGTTAGTAAATACGTAGGTATGTATTTAAATTAATAAAAATTACGAAATAGCGGGAGGTTTTGTGTTGGCCACATCAGATTTTTTAAAAAGTGTTTTAAATGAAAATTTATGCAATATTTTTCATAGTAGTAGTAATAATAATAATAATAATAATAATAATAATATTTTTTTTATTTTCGGAAATAATTAAGTTAAAAGATTGGCGCCAAAAATAGTTCTGATAAAACCGCTGCTATGCAGTAACAGTAACGGTTGCTATGTTGTGAAGTAAACCCATTAATGTACGTTTTTGAGTACATATATTAAAATAGGACATTACTGTACAAAATACGAAAAATAGTTATTTTCGTCATTAAAGCTGATAGGCTCAACTGATTACAAACCTCAGTCGCGTCCGTTATTTGCATATCGGCCGTGTGGCGTTCAAGATTTTTCGTAATAACATAAAATTTAACACTTATGGCTGATTTCACCACCGATTCCTAAAATTTAAGTAATGCTTATGTACCCGATGTGCACCACATAGGCATTACCTACCTAGCAAAATTTCGTTTTCACCAACCGCTAAGCATTGCCTATCTCGATTTAGGAATTACTTAGCTAGGTATCTGTTTTCCGATGCCCAAATCGCTAAGCATTACCTAACGTTTGACAGCTGACACTTCAAAATTAAAATTGTACAATTTTATTGAATATTTTGATAGTTATAACGAAGAAATAGAAAGACGCACAAGACAGAAAAGAAAGAACAAATTGTTTTGAATTCTGTGATGAAAAATGTTTTGCAAAAAATTTTCTTTTCATTAGAAAACACAATTTTATATAACTATACGAGTTTATATGATATAAAATTAATTAGTAACTACATAGATATATTCGGTAATGATGACGATATATTTTACCGTTGTCTACATGTGTTGTAGATACTGGCATACCCAGAAATGGGTAATCACCCCTATTCTGTATCTCAATCGATAACTTTTTTCGATCGATAATAAATTGTAGCCAATAATTATAGTAGACACTGAATAAAAAAATGAAACTGGCAGATGATACATTTGTTTCTATTTGTCAAAAATTATTATCGATCGATAACTATAATCGATTGAGTTACAGAATAGGGCGAAATATGCCGTGATGATATATTTATTTATTTATTTATAGATATATTGTTTTTATTCTTTATTTTATATTTTGGGAAATTACAATGGGTATTCACATATAATTAAATTCATAATTTCTTCAAAAATGCCATAGCCAAATATCGTAAATATGCGTTGCTATTATCATATTGTAAATTTTTACTTGAAATCATAGGATTCAGTTTCTGTTTTTGTATTATGTATTTATTCTATATTTTGCCATTTACATTTTTTTTTTCTTGTTCATTTTCATATTTGTTTCATTCATATTTTGCACTTCTGTAATACCTACAAATTTATAAATATATGTATATGTAAAAAAAAATTCTTTAAAAATTTAATTATTTTATCTTAACGTAATATTAATAATATTTGCACATAATTTCCAAATTTGACAAATATAATTGACAAATGTCATAAATTATAAAAATTATTCATTTATTTCCAGTGTGCAAATATAATATCACAAAAGTAACTAATAATCCGATGCCTACGTAAGTAATTCCTAGCTGGGTATTGCTTTGTTTGGTGAAATCCAAAATGGATAAGTATCAGTTTAGACAGTTCTTAAATTTAGGAAATTCCTTGCTAGGCAACGGTTTAGGAATCGGTGGTGAAATCGGCCGTTAGAAATATTAAAATTCTTCTACATCTGTCATACTGAACAACTTTTTTGGTTAATTTATAAATTCTCCTAGACAACAGTCCATCAATATGCTGTTATTTTTCTAGGAACACTGTTATAAAAAATACCGGCCTAGGCCGTTATTTCTATCTTTTCATTTTTATTTTTGTCCTGTTATGTCATAATAATAGTATAGTATGACGAAAAGATTTTAACTGTATATTTCCCGGTTTATACTGTAAATTTGGTAATTCTCTCAGGTAAGGAAATATCCCGGGGTATAGGTTAACCGAGTATAAGAAGTCGAAGTCAATGTGCATTCATCTATCTTGACACAAACTTTATCTGTCAACTTATATACTAACCCTTCTCTACTTACAGTATGTATGAATGCATGTGAAATAGCTATTTATCGTCACCATACGCATTCCGTTACCCCATTACTACATCGCCGCTCGTTTCATTCACAGATCCAGTTCCCCACTTGTGAGTATGCGTGGCGCGTTCACTTCCACGTGAGTCCCGCGGGCGAGTGGAGCTAGTGGCGTGCGTTGTTGTGACGGTGACGTGAGTGACCTGGTGCCATGGACAGCAATTCCGTGTCGCCCATGCCGGACACGGCGCCCATCGCCGAGTTCGACAAAAGCCCGCCCACGCCCCCCGAGGAGACGCTGCCCATGGATGACCTGCCGCCGCCTCCTGGGGGATCCGTCCATGGGGACGATACCAAAGAGTGAGTATAATTAGTGAAATAATGCTTGCTTTCAAATGCTTTGTAGGTTAGTGATAGTGACATTTTTTAAATTCAAGTATATAAGATACTACGAGTACCGTGCATAACGTTAAGCGTATGTAACAAAAGTTCTAAGAAAAATTTACACTCTAAATTTTATTATTAAATAAGGTATCATCTATTTATCTCTTGGCATAAGAAATACAAAATCTGATGTGGCCAGCATATTACCTTCCGTCAATTCTATGTATTTTCTACAAATCACATACCGAGAGTTCCTAGGAAAGGAAAATATTCTATATATCCAGTAAAATTGTAATACGGACATACTATTTTCTACAAATTCCATACCGAAAGTTCTTTGGAAAAGATTCTATAAATCCAATAAAATTATAACACGAACATACACTATGTAAATTGCATTTGACACTAACATCTGTCAATTAGAATTATTTGCATATATCAGCTGTTTCCATGATTATAGCAAAGCTGGCAGATGTATGAAAGTTAACTGCGTTTTTTCAAGAAAAACTGTTAAGAACTTCAAATAAAGGAACTCCCGGTTGACCAATTATAACCAAATTCTATTCAGCTCTTTTTTTTCTTCTAAAAAACCTCTCAACATGATTAAATCCCAATTACTGAGTAGGTTCCCATACACAAACATCCATGCCTTAGTGGGATTCGAACCCAGAACCCCGAGCAAACTCATGACTAAGAGGCGTTGCTCTAACCATTGAGCCACCGAAGCTAGATGTAAAGAAGAGGAATACGAATGAATTATAATTTTTAGAATTGTAGTATTGGAGTTATCGTCGGAGAAATTTTTATCACACGTACACAGACACACACACATATACACACACATACACAAACATACACAAACACGCACACACACACACACATACACACATTTACAGACATCATCGTAAAACTAGTAAAATCTTATTCTAGGGATCCTATAACGTACTTTTTCATTAAAAACTCACAACCAAATTTTTTGACCAAAGACATACCTCTTCCTTACCTAAAGGTAACGAAAGGTAAAAAATAAGAATATATTAAAAAAACTGTCGCATTGAAGATAACGGTCCCCTTTCAGGGGGAACCGGGTTCGATCCCGACAGGCGCCAAATATTTCCAATTTTAAATGGCACAAAAGTGATCCCTGTGGTGCACTCTCCACACCAGCTATGAGTGCCTGTGAGGTGACGCCTGGTAAGCGCCCACACGGTAAAATATATCGTCATCATTACCGATGTCTACATGTGTTGTAGATACTGGCACACCCAGAAATGGGTAATATGCCGTGATGATATATTTATTTATTTCAGGGTTGTAAAATTAGTTCCTTATCTCATTAGTTTTTAGAAACAACCCTTTATGTCAAAGTTCAATAAAAAAATTATTTCTATTTGATGAAGAGCGGTCTAAATTTTTCTAAAAACTTTTGCTACATACGTTTTTTGTCAATAATTTGGAAAACAAAATTTATCCAAGAAATTAGTTTGGGTGCATTCGGAAAGAAGATTAATTCTGAGCAAAAACATGAATCATGTGCTTTTATTCTCAATAATTCTAGCGTGACCCCTTACAAATCTGTTAAAACTTTCATTCTTCTACCTTTAGGATCTTCCTCATTCGATTTCCTGCACTCTTAAAATTGTATTTATAACTTAGAACCAGGGATGGTAAGCATAAAAAATATCGGTTTGGGTTACGGTTTCGGTCATCGTGAAAATAAAAATTCGGTTTTGATTTGGGTTTCGGTTTTTATACAGCAATCGGTTTTGGTATACCGGTTTTAATAAAAGGGTTTCGGTTTTGCAAAAGTAATTTACGAGAATAATAATATTATTAATTTTGAACAATTATTATAATGATGCAAAAAATATTCTAATTTCCCATGTTAAATGCATATATAAATGTAACATGTAACGGATTTCGAGCGCCACCCGATTGAGGTACTACGTTGACTACGTAGAAAATTGAAATACTTTTCGACAAAAAAATAAATAGAAAATAAATTTATATTTATACTTTTTTATACATAAGTATTTTAATAATAAAAATTTACAATATTTAACAACTAAAAAAAGACCTGTATATAATGCGGTTAACCGATAAATAAAAAAGGGTTTTGCTTTCGGTTCCGGTTTTATATCTGTTTATTTATTTATAAACATTACCTTACCTCACTTGGTGTGTAAATATCTATTATCCTACTTTATTATAAGGATCTATGACAATGTTGCTAGGCAACCTCTACAAAAACATTTCCAACCCAAGAGATGGAAGTGAAATCTATTATTTCCAACCCAAGAGATTGTCATTAAAGTTTGGAATGACGTATTTATTCACAATCATTATAGTAATATACAGATTCCTAACCTTTTGGAGGTTGGAAAATACGTCATTCCTAACTTTAATGTCAATCTCTTGGGTTGGAAATAACAGATTTCACTTCCATCTCTTGGGTTGTAAATGTTTATGTAGGGGTTGCCTAGCAACATTGCCGTAGATCCCCATAATTATGTTAAATATATTTTAAGACAGCTGTCAAAATATTAATAAAATTAAAGGTTAATTCATTGATTTATTTTGAAAATTATTGATTTAAAATGAGAATGATTGTGAATAAAATAGTATACATAACCTCGGTGGGAGTTTCATAACAGCCTCGCGCATTATCTCACCTCGAGGCTTCGCCTCTCGGTAATATACATAAGCCCTCGGCTGTAATGAAACATCTCCCACCTCGGATGTAATATACTATTCCCAATCTCCTAAAGGTTAGGAATCGGTATACTCGTATTACTATAATGAATGTGAATAAAAATATTTACTGGTATACGAGTCCTGCGCCAAAAGAATTCGCCTATATCCCTTCTCTTTACAAGGTAGCTACACATTTATTAATTATGATAGCGCCTTTTATGTATGCAATTAATTAACTCTAATAACATAAAAGTAAGTTTAGGAATAATAATTGAATAAGTGTAAACAATTTCCTTTTATATGAAAAATTATAATAAATAGATGTGGGCGAATTCTTTTGACGCAGGGCTCGTATAATTGCAACTCATTTGAAATACACATTTCATTTTCATTTATCATTCATATTTAAAGGTAAATTTAAAGTAATTTACGTTGAAAATAAAACAATGAGTAATAGTTCATTTTATTATTACCTAGGCGGAATAGCAGAAACATAAGTCTTGTTTCATTATAATAAAAGTTCTTACTGCACATCCATATGTTTTATATGTTACAGGAACAATAAATAAAAATTATGTTTCCAGAAGAATGACTTTTAGCCTTTTACAAAACATTTCTGCTATTATTAAGTTTTGCAGACATACGAGGTGTGTTCAAAAACTATCGCGAATTTTGAATTTTCGCGGGTTACGTATATTCGAATTTCGATCTTTTTGTGGCTTTATGTTGGTACTCATGTCTCTCACTTATGTCGACAAGCTCGGCCATTTTGAATGTTCACTTAATTGTTGACAGCTGTTTTGCTTGCACGTGTTTTGGATCGTCTTCGATTTTTACCTATTCAAAAAAATGGAACAAAGAACCTGTATCAAATTTTGTGTGAAAAACGAAATTAAGTGCGCGGATGCATTCCGAATGTTGACTGTGGCATACGGAGAAGCTACCTTGGACCAAAGCAACGTTTATCGGTGGTACAAAATCTTCTCGGCCTTCTGAGAAGATTTTGTACCACCGATAAACGTTGCTTTGGTCCAAGGTAGCTTCTCCGTATGCCACAGTCAACATTCGGAATGCATCCGCGCACTTAATTTCGTTTTTCACACAAAATTTGATACAGGTTCTTTGTTCCATTTTTTTGAATAGGTAAAAATCGAAGACGATCCAAAACACGTGCAAGCAAAACAGCTGTCAACAATTAAGTGAACATTCAAAATGGCCGAGCTTGTCGACATAAGTGAGAGACATGAGTACCAACATAAAGCCACAAAAAGATCGAAATTCGAATATACGTAACCCGCGAAAATTCAAAATTCGCGATAGTTTTTGAACACACCTCGTATATCAAAATATGTGTAAGCTAGCATATGGGAGTATTTTTTTACTTTAATTGAATGAACAGTTAATCATTTAGGAGCTTAACAATTAAGATGTAATTGTTTTATATATTACAAAGTTATACAACAATATCAGTTCACATTCACATACCCACAACAATAAAACTAGAGTTGAATGCTTTATTCATGTCTGTATTTAGATAGGTACTCATTTTTACCTTCCGTCACCTTTAGGTAAGGAAGGTATTGTCTTTGGTCAAAAAATTCGGTGGTGAGTTTTTAATGAATAAGCACGTTTTAGGGTCCCTACAATACGAATTTACTATTTTTAAGATGATGTCTGTATGTATGTGCGTGTGTGTGTCCGTGTGTGTGTGTGTGTGTATGTGTGTCCGTGTGTGACAAATTTTTCTCCGACGATAACTCCAATACTATAATTCTAAAAATTAGAATTCTTTCGTATTCCTCTTCTGTACATCCATATGAAGAGTTGATTAGATTTTGGTTATAATTGATCCACCGGAAGTACCCTTATTTGAAGTTTTTAACAGTTTTTCTTAAAAAAACGCAGTTAAATATTATTTTTTGACATTTTGTTATTATATTTATTTAAAAAAATACTCTTCTCTATATGGTTTGATTATTCATTTTCCTTTATATTCAATAGATGTAGAGATAAAGCATTATAAAGAAATTAATTTTCATAAATTAGTCAGCTTTGCTATTTATCATGGAAACAGCTGATACATTCAAAATTCTAATTGACAGATGTGTGTTGCAAGTGCAAAACCAAATATGGAAAGTATGGGATGAAAAATTAGTATTTCATAGTGGTGGAAACAGCGACCCCTAAATAGGGGAAAGCTGAAGCAGAAAGTAAAATGTGTCAAGTACATTTTTCTTAGTGTATGTTTGTCATAATTTTATTGGATTTATAGTACCTTTTCATATGAACTTTTGGTATGAAATTTGTAAAAAATAGTATGTGTTCGTGTTCGATTTTACACGATATTATATAGAAACTGTTCCACGGTCCTTTTGGTATGGGATTTGTGCAAAATACATCGAATTGACGGAAGGTCTTGTGCTGGCCACAACAGATTTTTTATTAAGCAACGGATCAACAGACAAAAAAATAAAAAATTAATGTTAATGTCAAATATGTGTAATTTTATGAATGGGTGGTACTGAAAATCCGATTTTTATCACTATATACATAACATAATAATAATAATAATAATAATAATAATAATAATAATAATAATAATAATAATAAAAGTAATGAAAATCTACAGCAAGTCCAAAAATTTAAGTACCTGGGGGCAATGATCTCAGAAGATGGAAGATTAAAAGAAATAAAAGAAAGAAGAACAACAGGAGGCAAAATATTCAATAGCATCAAACACAGCTTCTTAGGAAAGAAAGAAATACCGAAAGAGACCAGAGTACAAATATTTAAGAAAGTAGTGACGCCTATACTCATACACGGAGCTGAAACATGGACATTAACGCAACAAAAAGAAAAAATCACGGCTTTCGAAATGAGATTCTTGAGAAAAATAGAGGGGAAAACAAGACTGGACAGAATTGAAAACACAACCTACAGATAAAACTTAAAAGTAAAAGCAATAGAAGATAAGATAGCAGAAGGACAGATGAGATGGTATGGGCATGTAGAAAGGATGGGAGAGGAGAATAGTTAAAAAAAGTGTTTGAAGCAAAAATTGGAAGAAAGAAACCACGAGGACGACCAAGAAGAACGTGGCTGGAAGAAGTAAAGGAGGCAGCGCAAAGAAGAGGTCTAACTTGGGAAGAAACGAAGACAGCAACACAAGATAGAACAGAGTGGAAAGAAATATGGAGAAGATCAACGAACCAGAACTCAACCCCCTCCCCCGCAAGCTGGGGAACGCCTTACACCCGTGAGGATAGAAAGGTGCAGGATTAAGTAAGTAAGTACATAACAGTCGTGTCAATTGTCAATACTAAACGCAAATTCTCATTAGGAATTAATATATGGTAAACATAACACTTTAATCATTAGAATTTCACTAAGACTTTGATGATAATGCAAAATCACGATCTTAGAGTAACAAAACAAAAACATTCTTTATTAATATGTTAATTCTACTAATTAACAAATTTATGACAATCTTAAAAGTTTTTCTAATTTAAATCGATTTGAACCCACTTTACTTTGTTTTTATTTACATTAACAAAGTTATTAACCTCTGTAATACATTCTCCAACTATCAATTTACGAAAAGAGTTAAGAATACATTTGAATACTAATACAGTCCGCAAAGGAAATATATATTCCTATAATATACAGACATCACGCTATTAGGAAATGCTTCATTTCAAGTTCTTCTTTCGATATTAAATTTGCAAAAGTACAAATCATACTAGATATTATCTAATTTAATATTTTATGAAGAACATTGATTTTTATCTAAAATTTACAACTTGAACTAGTTTTCAAATAATTATTCACGTAAATTATTAGTTTCGCTACGTATTATTGATTTACGAGAACAATATGTGTTATACACTTTTTTTTTCATGTTTATAATTACATATCTGTGAAACAAGTCACACTCCACCACTATTTTGTGTGTGTCTTTGTTCATGTCACATAGTTACGGCTTATGAACACAAAGAAAATAATAGACATTGGTGTATTGAAAAAATAATTTTATTGTTTGATATTTGATCTTATTTATTTCTCAAGTTTCTTTTATAAGAGTGAAAGAATTCCTGTGTAAAAATTGAAAGAAAAGACAACTGAAAGGTTCTTGACATTTGGAACAATAAAATTTGTTTTGAGAATAAAAAATACAGAATATTCCAATAGTTATTTACGAACTAAGGGCCGATTGCAGAAACAAAATGTAACAGCGTGATTAGTTGATTTTTGATGTGTTGTCGAAACAAAAAATAGGGTTAACATTCTATTCTATAAAAAATGACCGAGAAATAAAATTAGTGGGCTAAATAAAAGTACAAGTAATAAAGTTATAATTTATTTTAATAAAAATTTAGCATGAAATATTCTTTCATATCATTCATATCAATTTGTAAAAAATATATATAATAAAATATGATCTAAATGAAGCATTAGGAAAATTTTCAAAAATTTGCTCTGTTTGAAGCGCTGTAGTTCCCTATCTATTGGTTATAGAAAAAAATCTGATGTGACCAACACAACACCTCCCGCTATTTAATTTTTTATTAATTTAAATACATACCTACCTACGTATTTACTAACGCTGCAAACTATTCCATTGCAGAAAACTATTGCTTTATTTACTATTTTCTTTTTAAAATGTCACTATTATTAATTTGAAATGGTTAGTTTTTTGACAGTGACATTTACTGTCAGTTACATTCATTGTATAACAAAGGAATAGTTTTTATCTTAGGCTTCGCGACTAATAAAAAAAATTATTTTTAAATTTATCTGTAAAATATATAGAAAAAGTATTAATTCCCTGTAGAAAATTCAATAATCTTTAATTTTCATAAAACATAAAATTCTAAAAAATGGCATTTAATGAAGAAAACCACTATGAGCTTCAGGTAAAGTGCCATTTCCGGTTATCTGATTTACACCAAAACCTAATGGCTTATTTTAATATTAGAATAGGATAGAAATACAAGGTTTCAGAATTTTCTGAATGATAGTATTTGAGTTAGAGCGAAGACAAAATCCATACACATACACACATACAGACATACAGACATCATCGTGAAAATGTTAAAAATGGATTCTAGGGACCTTAAAACGTGGTCATTTACTAAAATCTCGATATGAGATTTTTAGCACGATCCCTATACCTCCCTTACCAAGGGTAGCGGGAGGTAAAAATGTATTAGATGGAAGTTGTAGAGAATTTTATTCTCAACAAATTCAAAAATAACTATGAGATATTTAGAAAAAACGCTTTTATGCGCCTTTTTTTCCCAAGTTGGCGGTGCTTGCATTTTTTATTAGGACCCCTGAATATATAATATATCTAAAAATCAAAAATACCCAATCTTTTGTGGAATAAACCCTTATTTTTCTATCTAATGACTGAACTAATACGAGTATATTTGGTTTTAATACACTATACAGATTATTAATTTGAAACAATATATACATTTTACTATTTAAATGTCATATTTCTATAAATAAGCATATAGGTAAAATTGTTTAATTTTCCAAATGAATTTAAATTTTAACTACTTTTCCAAGAATTCTTTATTGGACTATGCGTGAAACTACCTATATATTACAACCCCGAGAATGAACTAATATTTATCCTCGTTAAATTTTCAAAGTTAATTCGTTTCTTTGGCATTTTTATCGCTATCGACTGCCATATAATTTATCGGTGGTTAATTTAATAATAAGACTTTTGCGTGTGAAAAATGTTCCAATTATTGGAAATGTCACTGAAATAATTGGGAGGCTATTTTTGTTATTACTTCATCCGAAAGAAATGGAAAAGAATTAATATTTTATAAATTAATACATACCTACGTCATCATTTAATTTGAAACTATTCATGGAAGAATAATATATTCTAGGAGAGTCGCGAGTTCGCGGATTAATAATGAAAATATACAGCTTTTAGATTAAACTTAGTTTTATTTTTCAGTAATAGTCTCCATTACCATCAATGCAATAGGGCTGTTACAAGAATTTTTATGTGCCTTCTAAGTATAAGATTTTAATTTTTTGAAAAACACTGTTGATTCCTGAAATTATCTTCGGCCTTCTTGGAGGAAAGGTTATTTTTTTAAAAAGTTAATAATTAAAACTATATGTTATTGTTTTGGAACGTTTCGGGACTCAACAGCTCCCATCTTCATCCTTTAGGTTACCAACTATAAATAAAAATTGGATTGGATTCATGCTAAAAATCACATATCCAGATTTTAGTGAATAAGCACGATTTAAGACCCCTATAAACCGATTTTAACATTTTTACGATGATGTGTGTGTGTGTGTGGGTGTGTGTGTGTGTGTGTGTGTGTGTGTGTGGATGTGTGTATGTATGTATGTGTGTATGTGCATGTGGATGTTGGAGGGACGATTACTCAAAAACTATAAGACATAAGACCAGTTTAACTATAAATTCCTCAATCTGACATTCATGGGAAGAGCTGAAATGGTTTTGGTAACAATTGGATAACCGGAAGTAGTAGTTTCTTAAAAAAATCTTCTAAATATTATTTTTTGAAAATTGTTACAACAAATATTAAAGAATATAACATTCTCTTTCTAGTATATTAAACATTTTTATTATATCTTCTATAGATTTAGAGATAGAGAGTTATAAATATATAAAATAATTCATTGTATCCATCAAATAGCCCATGGAAACCAGTTGAAAATTAAAATGTTTGTAAGTGACATAAATGTCAGTGTCAAAAATCCAGAGATATTACTGAAGGCTTTTTCTTGAAAGTACATTTAATATTTCTTATTTTATCATTAATTAAATATTTAAAATTATATATATATATATATATATATATATATATATATATATATTTATAGCTGCCGCACGTTAAATTGACACTGTTCTTGAATGCGGAAAACCTAAAATTTGTACTTGGACAAGTCGAGATGGAAAAGATTCTGTCAACATCTGAAATTGGTATAAACAGAAACGGGATTCATTTGTAAGTCAAAGTATGTACAGTAACAGGTCAACTAAACACGCGCTTGCTATACATATTCATCATATACCTTTCAGAAATACCGCCAATCTCGTCAATGAATTGGAAGAATCTCGAACATTTAGAAAAGTACAAGGAAACTTGTTCATAGAATGAATTGAAAAATAAAGAATAGATGTAATTAGAATATTTTGTGTGTACCAGAAATGTTAAATACAATATTTATAGCCCAATATGAAAATAAGTTATGTGTACTAAATTTTCATATGCTTATACTAATTTAATTATTTTGACATGACACATTTTACATAAATAACTGAATATTAATTACGAGTATTATTTTATTGAACATCATTATCATTACGCATTTAAAGTACAACAATTATTACTTCTTTATTTGGAATTCATATTTTTGTTTTAATGATTAAAATATGATGGTGACAAATTGTGCTTTACGTGCAACAATAAGTGTAAATATTTTGATTATAAAAGAGAACAATGAAGTAAAATAAATATGTGTGTGTCGTCCGGAAATGTATTATGATTATGTCAAACGTAACAAGGTAGTAATAAAATGATCGACAAACAGCGTCCGTGGTGTCCTTGGCGAGCAAATTATCCAATATTTCCCGTGCCGGAATATATTATCGCATTTATAAATTATTTCACAGCTTGTACTATCTATCCAGGGTGTATCAAGATAATGGAACAGTGCCGTTTATTCGTGTATGTGAAGAGATACAGAAAAAAAGTGATTAGGATATTTTGTAAGGGATAGAGGGGGTCATATTTTAGCATAAACTTTATTATCATAAATCCAGTGGTACTCAAACTATAGGGCAATATTATATTTTTTTAAATGGCATTATATATATATATTTTTTATTAACTCATTAAATAGAGAATTTTGTTCTGAATTCAACGATATAATAATACCATACCCTTCATTGATAAAAATTAATTCAAAGTTAGTATTTCATTTCTACTGTATTGAAGTAATCTGAGCAAACATTCAAACCATACCTTTCACTTTCATAAAAATGTACGTGGTTTCTATCTGGCATCATAAATTAAACAAGTAAACTTTCGATACTTCATTATTTTCTGCATTCATTTACTTAAAAATGGATTCCATATTTTAAAAATCTGATGTGGCTGCACATGACTTCCCGCCAATTCCATGTTTAAAATAGCAGTGAGCTTTACGTATAGTATCACTTCCAGTTGATCGTTTGTAAATAAAATCTAATTTGTTGTCCAATAAATAGAAAAGTAAGTAATACGAAATTTTGGATTGTTTTATTGTTTTTTCTCAAAAATCTGTTAAAGCTCCAAATTAAGTAATACATCCGATTTATCATAATATATGGTTCAAATCCAATATGTTGTTTCAAATAATATATGAGTTTTAAATACCAAACTGAGAAGTTTTGGATCATATTTCACAAGATTTTAAGGAAAAAAAAAATTGTTAAAAAAAATCTTGTATTAGTGATACTTCCGGTTATGTGATATACACTAAAAACTAATGAGCTCTTCCCACATTAGTATAGAATGGGTATACAAAAATTTCAAATTTTTCTGATTAATAGTATTTGAATAATCGTGTCCACATGGTCCACACACACACACACACACACACACACACACACACACACACACACACACACACACACACACACACACACACACACACACATTTTGACGTTTTAAACTGTCATTATTAACTCCATAGCAACAACTATAAGTAACATTTTTTTTCACATGTGAATTAAAAAATTCTTTAAATCACTCTCACAAAATTTTAACTCACTCTGCAACAAATAATGCATTTAAAAATAACATCAAGAAAGAAAATAACACTCACCACATAATTTATCAGACATTATCATCCCTTTTCATTATTTTTTACGACATAAATGACAGACAATGAAGCTTTTTAAATATATGACTTGACGTCTATCAGCGACGATTGTCATGCTCAGCCTACTAACTAATCAGTTTTTTATTTTGTCAAAATTAAATATTATAAAGGTTTTTATTATTATTTCGTCAAAATTGAATAATATATTGTACAAACCACGTGTGCTAAGAATGTTTATTTACTCGAAGAAATTAACTTTCTTCTCATGGATAAACATTACCTTAGCTCACTTGGTGTGTAAATATCTATTATCCTTGTCCCTTACGTGACCTAGTGCCCTATACCACACTGTTATTCACGGAATTTAATTAATTAATCTGGGATTGTCGCCTACCTTTATCGTAATAAATCGAAAGTATTAAACCGTGTCAAAATAAATTTCCTCTTCAATATAATAACTTCCTTTGGTGATTTTGTAGAGCGTTTAAAATAGTTCGTCCGAGTAAATGCAAAATTATCCATCTAGAAAATCGAATTAGAATTGATTATCGATTTTAAAATATACTATTTTTATTTCTCACATACATTTTTTTATAACCTATTCATTGGTGAATAAATTTTTCAGATATTAGAAGCTAATAGCTGTAGACAAATGGAAATAATGCAAACTGTTCTAGTTAGAACATGTTAGAATCAATATTAGTTCAGTATTCAGTGTTTGACCTATTTTAAATTTCCGTAAAACTGTATATTTGTTGTTCAAAGCTTGAAGAGAAATACCGAAAAAGGAAGAGTTACTAACGTTCAAAATTCAAATTGATTTGAATGGGGTATTCCACTCAATTTTTTTTATTATTTTAAATAAAACTTCATTCAGTTTTGAAGCAATTCATAGTATTAAAAAATCTTAATTGTTCCTATAGTTACAGTTTCAGAGTATTCGTTAAATCAGTGTAACGTCACATTTCCTCTATACTTGTCTTTATCACACACACTGCTCTGAGTACGCTGCGAGAGAAGGATAACAATTGTATGACGTCAATTTTCCCTTTTAGAAAATGTGAAATATCTCGTAAAGTAATTATTTAAAAAATGTTTTCATTGTTTTAACTATTATTTATTGAGCCATACTTTATGTTAAATTGAAATTTTCTTAATTTTGTTGTTATGGTGGAATACCCCATTACATCATGACATGAACTTCAGAGATGATTTGTTTTTATTTTCAGCAGCAGTACATTTTTTATTGCTGTAGATTAAATATATTTCACAATTCAGATTTATTAATTCTTATTTGAAATTTGATAAAAAATTCAAATATTTTAACCTAGATGGTTTTTAATTTTTTTATGAAACTTTTTCTTTTGAATTATTGCCCCAAAAGTCAATAAACCCCACATTTAGATAAAAACTTCAAAATTTTCAAAAATCTAATTTATGTATCTAGATACTTCTCAATGCGCTGATTCCAAATTTTGAAACCGCAGGTCGGTATCTCTTTTCGTTCTCGAGATATTTAGATTCAAAGTTTCGCTCAAAACTGCCCATTTTTGGGTATTAACCAAAAAATGGGTCGAGATATGAATTTGGCCACAACACCATTCGATTCTACGGGCAAAATTACATAAGTACACCAATTTTCAGAATTTTTGAACACCGCATACAATCTCTAAAGCAAAATAACTGGAAATGGCCAAAAATCGCAAAAATCTAAGGTGTACCCCTTACGATTTTTTCAGATTTTGGCCATTTTCAGGGGTTTTCAAGCTTTTATTCATAAAAAATGAACCGGTTGGACAAAAATAATGAAAATTGCTATACTTATGTATTTTTGTCCGTAGAATCGAATGGTGATATCGCCAGATTCATATCTCGACCGATTTTTGAGTTATTTCCCAAAAATGGGCAGTTTTGAGCAAAACTTTAAATCTAAATATCTCGAGAACGAAACGAGATATCGACCTGCGGTTTCAAAATTTGGAATCAGCGTATTGAGAAGTATCTAGATACATAAAAATTAGATTTTTGAAATTTTTGAAGTTTTTATCTAAATGTGGGGTATATTGACTTTTGGGGCAATAATTCAAAAATGGGTAGAGATATAAACTTGGTAGTAATATTATTTGGTTGTAAAGAGAATGTTACGTAAGTGTACGAATTTTTAGAGTATTTGAACAACTGTGTGAATTTTTAGAAATAAAAGTACTGAAATAAAAGTGGATAATTGCTATAAAAAAGTTCCTTGAAAAAGATTCTATAAATCCAATAAAATTATAACACATACACTATGTAAACTGCACTTGACACTGACATCAGTCAGTTAGAATTATTTGAATGTACCATCTGTTTCCGTGACTATAGCAAAGCTAGCTGATTTTTGAAAGTTAATCTCTTTCTCTTTAACTCTATATTTTTTTAATATTAAGGTAAATGCATAAGCAAATCTTATAGATATTCTATTATATTGATAATCACATAAACTTCAAATAAGGAAATATTCGGTTGACCAATTATAACTAAAATGTAATCAGCTCTTCATATGTATGTAAAGAAGAGAAATACGAAAGAATTTGGAATCAGCGCATTGAGAAGTATCTAGATACATAAAAATTAGATTTTTGAAAATTTTGAAGTTTTTATCTAAATATATCATCACGACATATTACCTATTTCTGAATGTGCCAATCTGATTTCGGTAATGATGATGGCAAATGGATCACTACAATTCGAACTATTTGACGCCGGTCGGGATCGAACCCGGTTCCTCAGATTCACGACCAGACACTCAGGCACGCAGCCACGGGATCCCATATAAGTACAATATATCATTTTTGATACACAGACATTTTTTAACTGTACATCCCAGAAAAAGCATTTAGAAATGTATGTGGATTTTTTACACTGACTTTTTTCTGTCAATTACAAACATTTTAATTTTTCAACTGGTTTCCATGGAGTTATTTGGGCTGTGAGATTCATTACAATGGATTATTTTATATATTTATAATTTTCTATCTCTAAATCTATAGAAGATATAATAAAAATGTTCAATATATCAAATAGAGAATTTTCTGTTCTAGTGACTTTAAAATGTGCTTTTGCACATATACCTATTAACTAATATATTGCGGATCCTTTGCTTTTCTTGAAGGAAACACTGTGAAATGGAAATATCATTTCTGCATAAGTCTACCTCACACAAACACCCAACCGCGAATTATGCGCATGTTTGGAAACCTTGACTACTATTGGCTAACGAGGAAATCATGATCACTTTTTGCGAATCACAGAATTCTGTTTATTAACGACTAGCGCGAGAAATTTTAAATTTAAATTTGAGAAATTAAACAATGTACCTACTATTTATTTTGTATGTAAATTCTTGAATATAAATATTAGTAATAATAAAAAACATGGACATATTCTAGTGCTAAATTTGAATTAAATCATTTACTTTGTTGTACTGTAAAAATAATAGGAATGCAATCTGGTCAGGATTAATTTATTTAGGTGACAATAAATTACTGTATGAAACACAAAGCAAATGCTTTCGAAATGCAACTACAAACAGAAATGAAATCAAACGTCATAGTCTAACCATGCATCACCAGGGCAGCGTTCCAAAACCAAGAATACCGAGTTTTAGCGTAGAGTATGATATTTTGTGTTTTGGAACGAATGAGAGTTTTGTTGAAGTAAAAAATTGAAACTAAATTACAAATTATTTTATAAAACTAACAAAACTACTTATAATTACAACATTAATGTCAAGCCCGTAATAAAAGCGCTTTTATGGAGCACTCTCCTCAATATAATGTGAAAGTAAGCTCCATAAAAGCGCTTTTATTATAAAAGTATGTTCGTAATACACGCCAACGTATTTACTTATGTTTATTTTCAACCAAAAGCATGTTTTCTTCCTCAAGAAGGCAAATTACTTTCATATGTTGAGAATCGTGAGCATCTACGTTTGAAAATATTGTGGAGTCATTTCTATACCCTCCTCGTTAGTAGAGTAAGTAGAACATCACTTTGGAGTAAACTCTGGCTGTTTTGGAACAGGTTGAGTAAACTCTGAGAGTAAGGTTATTAGTTTTGAAACGACTTTGAATAATTTCGTACTTATGAGTAGCTGTCCGCGTTAGCCAATAGTACTCAAGATTTCCGAGCATAGGCTTAATTGCCTGCTGGGTGTTTGTGAGAGATGGACTTATGCAGAAATGATATTTCCATTTCACAGTATTTCCTTCACCTACTCTTATGGGAAAGATACGAGCATTAGCAATATATTAGTTAATAGGTATATGCTTTTGCACTAAAATCTGGATTGCCATTTTTGTCTCTCTTAGAGAAAGGTAAAAAACCGATCGTGCAAAAAATATATTATTGCATTAGATTTTTCAATTTAAATTCTTTTCGTGTACTTTTTATTTATTACATGTTAACTACCGCTTTACCACCTCGAAAACATTGCACGTCATTATTCCTTCCTTCCACAATAATCAAATCTCATTCGCGAACATTTACCTCGTTCACGCAACCATCATATCATGCAGGGTACACGGTCACCATGAAATGCCCACCACTTCTCGTCAACAGCACTGATTGTTGCGCTTATCAGTTTCTTGACCTTTGATCGGCGCTAGGCGTTCATTCATGCTTCGTGGCTAGTTCACGACGTGGCGCCACCGTCAAGGTTCGACGGCGTAATGTTTATGTTTTCGTACAACTACCCCGTTGCTTGGAAACAGAATAAAAACAAAACGTGAGGATGTGACGAATAGAGGATCTTTGTTTTCATTAGTTTATGGGTAATTGGATTAAAGGAATAGTAAATGGATGTTTGGAATTAAATGATTTACGAATAAACATAGGTCAACAAAAATGAGAATATCAAAATAAAATTATGTTTTCAATTTTACATACTCATTAATTACCTCTCGCTAAGAGAGGTATTGGATTCATGCTAAAATTCGCATATCCAGATTTTATTGAATAAGCACGATTTACGGTTCCTAGAATCCGATTATAACATTTTTAAAATGATGTCTGTGTGTGTGTGGATGTGTGTATGTGTGTATGTATGTCTGGATGTTGTAGACACGATTCCTCAAAAACTATAAGACTTAAAAAATATTTAACTGCAGATTTCTCAATCTAACATTCCTGGGAAGAGCTGAAAAGGTTTTGGTAACAATTGAACAACCGGAAGTAGTAGTTTCTTAGAAAAATTCTTCTAAATATAATTTTTTGGAAGTTTTTTTTATTAAATATTGAAGAACATAAAATTCTCCATCTAATACACTTAATTTTTATTATATCTTGCATAGATTTAGAGATAAAGACACTATAATTTATAGAGTACACTAATCGCAGAGGCTAAGGCACTAAGGAAACAAGTTGACAAATTCCAATGTTTATTACATGACACATGTCATTGTCAAATATCAACAGTTTTAGTGACATTCTGATAGCTTTTTCTGGGAAGTATATTTAATTTTTCTTATTGTTTTATTAATTAAATATTTGAAATTATAGGTAAAATTGTTGTAAAATGCATATATCCATCAGAAATACCGCCAATCTGGTTAATGAATTGGAACAATCTCTGACATTAAGAAACTTCCTCATACAATGAAAAATATATATAATTAGAATTATATGTGTGTAGAAGACATGTTAAATACAATAAAAAACAATATTTGGGTAAAGTTCTGTAATATTTTGTTATAAAACGACGGTTCGAAAGCGAAGTGCAGTACAATACTTATATAGCCTAATATGGAAATGGCGAGAGGTCTTGTGCTGGCCACAACAGATTTTTTTTTTTGTTGGCAATAACAATCACTGAAACATTTATTCATTTTTTACCGGTAATCCTATTAAATATTTACATTACATGAAAAATTTCGTTTTTTTAATATTTTGACCATTTCTACTTCATTAGTCTAAGTATCTACTAGTTAATGATAGATAAACGTCGGTATGTAAATATTTGATTGTCATGTATTTCTGACGGTTAATGCCCCT
The DNA here is from genome assembly GCA_943142095.1 of Ophonus ardosiacus. Taxonomy (NCBI): domain Eukaryota; kingdom Metazoa; phylum Arthropoda; class Insecta; order Coleoptera; family Carabidae; genus Ophonus; species Ophonus ardosiacus. The sequence continues at coordinate 6,988,053 of OW964823.1, read as the reverse complement.
ATATACTTTTTTTTAATCTGACGATATTTATCCACGTCACATTTTGTGTTCCCTTTCATCATTATTTGGTTTAACAATCAAGTAGGTACGTTACAAAGGTCGTGAACCAGGAAAGAAATAAAATTACTTAAAATACCTTTCTTCATGGATTTAAGGATTTGGAAATCGTTATCAGAATTCAGAATATCAGAAATGATTTCTCGAGGGAGAAGAAGATTATAGTAATAATTATTTTCCTGTCAGTGTTTTTGTTCATTGATTTATAAACGGGCAGTCAGTGACCGGAAAATACACTTTTATTATTTTATTTTTAGAATATGATCATTTTCGACTCAGACAGTTTCATTAATAAAAAATCTGTTGTGGCCAACACAAGACATCTCGACATTTCCATATTAGGCTCTATAAGCAGGTACATATTGTATATAACATTTCTGGTATACACACAAAAATTCTAATTACATCAATAATATATATATATATATATATATATATATATATATATATATATTTAATTTTGACTTCAAACTTGATATAATTGAATAGTAGATAGATCAATGCATGGGGCTGACAAATTATTTTGCATAATTATTAATTTCTATTGCATTTAAATTTAGTTCGAAAAACATAATAAAAATAGCTCTTTTAAAATTACTTTTAACACGATAACTGTACTTTATACAAAAAATGTTTGGGTCACCCCCATAGCGCCCACCTTTAGTAGTAAGTCTGTGAAAAAAAATCTAAATTATCTCTTTTAGTTTAGCTGTAATTTGATTTCTACTAAACCCCTTTTTGCCGCTTATTTCAGAAATCGGAACGATAGACTATGGAGGAGAAAGTGTCAGGAGAATATGTTCCCCCTCTACTACACATATCTTCTCTCTCACTCCAACAATTTGCTTCACAACACGGGCTGAGTTTTCCCCTTATGCTTTAAACAAGGACAAACACATATAAAAGCAGATAGAGAGAAATAAACTTAGCAATCTTAAAAGCAGTGGGGGAACGTAAGAAGTTTGTCTGCACTAGTGTCATTCTAACTACAAAACTGATTTCGTTGAGCGACCGGCAATGCACAAGTGAATTAATTTTTTTTTAAATCACTCTCACAAAAATTTAACTCACTCTGCAACAAATAATGCATTTAAAATAACATCACGTACGAAAATAACACTTATATTTATCAGACATTTTCAGCCATTTTCATTACTTTTCACAGCACAAATGACAAACAATAAAGTTTTTTATTTTGCCAAAATTAAATATTATACGGCCTCGTGAGCTAAATTTTCTTCTCATGAATAAACATTATCTCAGCTCACTTGGTGTGTAAATATCTATTAATTCATTCCATAAATAAGTTTCCTTCTACTCTTCTAAATGTTGTTTGTTTCGGTTAACAGAGGATCTAGTGTAAAACCTTTTCAGTTCTTCCCGTTAAAGTCAAATTTAGGAATACGTAGTTAAATTGGTCTTTAGTCTACACACACACACACTTCCCACACACACACACACACACATACACACACACACACTCACACACAAACACACACACACATCGTAAAAATGTTATAATCGGTTTCTAGTAGTGCTGTGAGGATCCGGCAAAACTTAAATCCGAGTACCCGGATCTCAAAATATCCGGTTCCTCGGATATCCGATGATCGGATATTGAAGCGGATATCCGTAAATTTAATTCGGATTTGGATCCGGATCCAGATTTGAGTCCGGATCCCTTTTGGATGCGGATCTGAACTTGGATCTGGATCCGGATTCGATGTATTGTTTACGGTTCCGGATCCGAATTTTAATTCTATGGATCCAATTCTATTAACTATATCAAACAAAAATTTATTGTGGATTATTTCATAATCAGATTTATTTGGTTTTGAAACTCCATGATAATGATAATACTTATACATACATCAAATATTATCATCGGTTTCAATACTGAGAATATTTGCATCCGAGAACGATGTGGATTCTGAAATTCCATATCTAAAATCTGATACTCATACTCATATTCGGATCCGGATCCAAAATCCAATACTAAGATTTGGCTCCAAAATCCGATTCTCAGATCCGGATCCAAAATCCGATACTCAGATCCGGATCCAAAATCCGATACTCAGATCCGGATCCAAAATCCGATACTCAGATCCGGATCCAAAATCCGATACTCAGATCCGGATAGTTCAACAATCAATTATCCGGATATTTTTGGATCCGAAACCGAAACTATCCGGATCCGGATCCCACCACTAGTTTCTAGTGATCTTCAAATTTGCTTATTCACTAAAATGTCATTGCATTTCTCTACAATATTTCCCTCGCATCACGCAACCAGTTTAACACATCCACTCATCCGTCAACATTCCCTTCCACATTTCTCTTCAATTTCACAACTTTTCGTCTGCGATTCTGCTGTGTATGTCGCGTGTGATGATGAGATAACAGCCAGCGCATTCATCATCACATTACCCTCCCCCCCTCTGACCGCGGTCCTTCCTCATTCAGGACTTATCACAGGCTAACTGCTTCAATTACTACATCCTACATTCCGACGGCTCTTCTCACGCTATTGCCATTGGAATAGGACAGATTTTACTTTTAAATAAGGAATTCGAGCAGGGAGTTTAAATGGTGAGATAAAGTTAAGGGTTTTATTTTTAAAATGAAAAAAATAAAAGGGGATATTTTGGATGCATAAAAGGAACGTCTATTTTCAGATGAGGATCATGTCCCAGAAATATTATAAATAAGATTGGAAGGCCTATTATTATAAATTAATAAAAAAATCTGTTGTGGCCAGCATATTACCGTTTCTCATATTTCCGTCAACTACAATTTTTACCTTCCGTCACCTTTAGGTAAAGAAGGTATTGTCTCTGGTCAAAAAATTCGGTGGTGAGTTTTTAATGAATAAGCACGTTTTAGGGTCCCTACAATACGAATATACCATTTTTAAGATGATGTCTGTATGTATGTATGTATGTGTGTGTGTGTGTGTGTGTGTGTGTGTGTGTGTGTGTGTGTGTGTGTGTGTGTGTGTGTGTGTGTGTGTGTGTGTGTGTGTGTGTATGTAAGTATGTATGTATGTGTGTGTGTGTGTGTGTGTGTGTGTGTGTGTGTGTTTTTCTTAAAAAACGCAGTTAAATATTATTTTTTGACATTTTGTTATTATATATATTAAAGAAAATACTCTTCTCTATACAGTTTGATTATACATTTTCCTTCATATTCAATAGATGTAAATTTAAAGCATTATAAAGAAATTAATTTTCAAAAATTAGTCAGCTTTGCTATTTATCATGGAAACAGCTGACATATGTATTCAAAAAAAATTAATTGACAGATGTCATTTGCAAATATGGAAAAAAGTATAGGATCTAAAATTGGTATGCCATAGTGTTGCTCGCAAGTGACACGCAGAGAAAGGCCAAAGAGAAGATGGAAGGACATTACTTAGTGTAGTTTATGTTATAATTTTATTGGATTTATAGAACCTTTTCAAATGAACTTTTGGTATGGAATTTGTCAAAAATAGTATGTGGTTTTATATGATATTATATAGAGTCTGTTCCAAGGACCTTTTGGTATGGGATTTGTACAAAATACATGGAATTGACGGAAGGTCTTGTGCTGGCCACAACAGATTTTTTTATTTTTCAAGTAGTTTCCATGGAGTTGTTTGAGCTGTGTGATTCATTACAATGGATTATTTTATATATTTATACTTGAAGACTCTGGTGAAAAAGGGGATAAGTACATTTTTTTAAAAATATGTGGAGAGGAAATTGATTTCGCCTTCTCAAGGTTCAATGTAAAACTTAGTTTTTATTTAATATTTGGACGTTTCGAGGGACCCAAGGCCCTCATCATCAGCAGAATTAAAAATTTATTTTAAATTAACAGTTTGCTTAAACATTGACTCAAGGGTCAATTTTAGAGATATTTTTGCATACAAGATTCCCAACTGCTACTTCACCTCCAAACTATTTACTTGAGGGATTAAAACTTGATCGTGTCTCCGACCCGAGGACAACCAGTAAGCGAAACTTTTTGGAGCATCGGGGATAACATTTTCAACCTCTATACTTGTTTTTTGAGGGATTAACACTTAATAAAGAGATACTTTTAAATTTTTTTTTTGGTTTGGATCTCACAATCCCATGTTTGTCACTTCGAAATCGGAGACGCAATGCTCATTGCTGACATATGTATTCAAAAATGCTCATTGCGTCTCCGATTTCGAAGTGACAAACATGGGATTGTGAGATCCAAACCAAAAAAAAAATTTAAAAGTATCTCTTTATTAAGTGTTAATCCCTCAAAAAACAAGTATAGAGGTTGAAAATGTTATCCCCGATGCTCCAAAAAGTTTCGCTTACTGGTTGTCCTCGGGTCGGAGACACGATCAAGTTTTAATCCCTCAAGTAAATAGTTTGGAGGTGAAGTAGCAGTTGGGAATCTTGTATGCAAAAATATCTCTAAAATTGACCCTTGAGTCAATGTTTAAGCAAACTGTTAATTTAAAATAAATTTTTAATTCTGCTGATGATGAGGGCCTTGGGTCCCTCGAAACGTCCAAATATTAAATAAAAACTAAGTTTTACATTGAACCTTGAGAAGGCGAAATCAATTTCCTCTCCACATATTCATCATCCAAGGTACCAAACAAAAGGAAAACATTTTTTAAAAATAGATATTTGTGCTGAAAATTCATAAATATACTTCACAAATATCCTTCATGCGCCGAAATATTAAAATCGCTAAATACAGTTACAAAATTAAGTCATAATGAAAAATAAAACAGTATACTAGTTTTATTTTTTTAAAAAAGTAAACTTGTCCCCTTTTGCACCAAAGAATTATTCTTTATTTCTAAATCTATAGAAAATATAGTAAAAATGTTGTAAATTTGTAATTTTAATTATAATTACTAACGTCAAACAAAAAGAGTAGCAGTCAGTAGGTACTAATTTGATTAATATAATAATTTTGCTGGAGATTTCTACACTGTTGGCAATTCTATTGGTTATGTTCAAAATACTAAGTTCTGAAGAAGCGGCAACACCGCAGGGCAGGGACAGGATGAGGAGAAGGGAAAATTTGAACTTCAGTCCATATTTGTTTGACACAGTATAACCCTTTTTTTCGATTTTTGCTTGTCCGAATAATAGCAAATTATAGCCCAACTTTTCATATTGCAATATTTTTTGTGGACATCAGTGGCCCTTTATATTTTCATACATTAAATCGGAGTGTAAAAAAATAATCAACTATGATGTCTATGTGTGTGTGTGTCAATTTTGTCTACGACGATAACTCCAATACTACAGTGCAAAAATTTATTTCGTATTCTTTCTCTTTATATCCATATAAAGAGCTGATTAGATTTTGGTTATAATTGGTCAACCGGAAGTTCCCTTATTTGAAGTTCTTAACAGTTTTTCTTGAAAAAACGCAGTTAAATTTCATTTTTTGACATTTTATATGATTATCAATATGAAAGAATATGTTATTGTCTATACGGTTTGATTACACATTTTTCATATTCAATAGATATAAACCTAAAGATTTATAAAGAGATTAACTTAGCCAGCTTTGCTATAATCTTGGAAACAGCTGATATATTCAACTAATTCTAATTGACAGATATCAGTGTTAAATGCAATTTACATAGTGTATGTTCGTGTTACAATTTTACAAAATACATAGAATTGACAGAAGGTATTTTGCTGGCCACATTAGATTTTTTAAATTTTATTGTAACAATAACAGTTATCACTTTATAAGCTTGCTTTAAAGTTCTAGTATCTGTAGTGCATATTAAGAAATGTTCTATGTAAAATAAATAAATCATTTTACTTTTTCTGGTTACTCCTATACTTGAGATGTGATTTTTTCTGCTTGACTAGGCTTAGTAGCTGAGATCTTCTTCGGATAATTCATGGCGATTTATCTGAAATTTGTTTCTATTGACAGATTTCGGTAATGACCGTTGAGGACGTTTGTCAAGTGTAGTGTAACCTCACAAGCTTTTAAAGAAAATTTTAATATGTTTAAGAATTTCTATTTTATGTTAAAAAATAGAAGATACATATTAAATTTGACTAGATATACCATCGTTCATATATTCTTATTCAGAACGCAATTTCATTATTTTTTTTGAATAATGGTTTTATGTCAATTAATTTAAATTATGCAGAAAACAGTGTTCTTTCAAGAATATAGTTAAAAAAAATTAGTTTTATAGCAAAATTAAAACTTAGTGTACATTTTTTATTAATAAATGTTTTATTACTCTTCATTCGTAAATTCTTTATTTCAGTATATTTTCGTTTTTAGCAATTTATAATTTTCTTATATCAAATTTTCATCTAATTATGTAATTCAAAATCACTATCGTTATTTTGAAAGTACTGTAGTTATTTATGTTATTTTATTTTATTTTTAAAATAATAATAGTTGGTTATGTCGTTTATCGACATATGTTTTATGAAAAGAAACATTTGTTGAATGGAAAGTCATATTTATAACACTGTGACTATATATTTGCAAAAATGTATCTATAGTCTATTTAGGTTAGGAATGACGATGGGTACCCGGGTACTCGGAACCTACCCGATATTAATGTACCCGGGTATAAAATTTCTTACTCGATTACCCGAAATATACTTTTTAGCTTTTTATTACCATACCATAGGTAATTATTATAATTTATGTTGATTTTTATAGAGATACAGAATAATTATTTATTTGTATTACTTTTTATTTAATAAATATATCTAAACAATAATTATGAATTTTATTAAAAAGTGAACTGCTAATATAAGGGTAACTGGTAATTAACAAATTAACGAATTGTGTATATATACTTAAAGGATAACAGCAACGGGTAAAGGGTACTATCCGGGTAGCTGTTTCGGGTACTCGGGTATCAAAATTATCGGAATTCGTCATTCCTAATTTATGCTGCAATTCTGAACAAATCTGTAAGTCTTACAGATCTGTAAATCTGTAAAAAACTGACAAAAACGCATCTATTTTTGTTGATAAATATACAATTGTACATAAGAGTGGCAGCTTTCGTTGCGATTTTGTTCATTATTTACAGATTTACAGATCTGTAAGACTTACAGATTTGTTCAGAATTGCAGTATTAGGTTATTGAGATTATATGATGGTCACGTTAAAATTATTGAGAATAAGAAAATCAGGTAGACCGTGGAAAACAAAATTTGCACCATATTAAAGTTGTTTATCTGTTATTTGAAATTAAGTACCGAAAGTTTAGTTAGTTACAGTACTCGTCACGAGTTACCGCCAAGCGCTGCACTCCACGCTATTGTTTTGACTTGAAACTAATTTTAATTTTGTGCCTACCCATCCGGAAACGGCACCATAGAACAAATTTTTAAATAATTAACCAAGGAGCATTTTTGAATAATGATTTATAATTTGACAGCTTTTAGGTCCACCATAAATGGGAGCAGGCGGGCAAAGCACAACATAGATGGCAGCATCCTAGCTATGAAAGTACAATTATAAAGTCAAATCCACGAGAAACAATTAATTATTATAATTTTTACCAGTTGTTTAACTAAAAATTCATTTTTCTTAAAATGACTTGCACAAACACATACTTGTTTATATTTGGACTAAAATTTTATTATTCTCTTCTTCTTTCATCCTTTGGTAAACTAGAAGAACATAAAAAGAACGCATTATATAAAAGAAGAACGCATTATTTAAAAGATTCTCCAATGGGGGATTCCACCATCTTTTTTTTATAATTTCATCTGAAAATGTTAGGAAAACTAAGACTATTGATGAAAATCCGGTGAAAAAATTCTTATTAATAAGCGAGTTATGGTCTCCCGAATTTTGAAAAGATCGACGTGACGTCACGCTTATGTGTTTTTATATCAAACTGTTTTCATCATGGACCTAAATGTTCTTGAAATATATGCTATTTTAAGTTATATTTACATAAAATAAATGAATATTATAACACTGTATAAGTCTACATACTTTATAATTACAGGTGTATTTAAATTATTAAGTTTAATGCAAGAAATTTATGTTAAAATAAAAACTGTTTGAAAACTGCAGTACAGGAATGTTAGCCCCTCCTTTCGAATTTGAATTTCTTAACTTCCGTTGGTAGTAATCCCCACCTCCTAACACGCTATTTATTATGCATGTATAAGCGGTCTTTCGGTCGCCAATCAAAATATTATCTATTGATTTTATATTGGGGTCGAAGCGCTATAACACAAAACCCCTTATTTCCGAAATATCACAATTATACCATTTCATTTTTTTATTAATATTCGTTATTCAGCATATACATTCGTATTTTTTTTTTACTATTTTCCTTTAATTCGATTGAGCTGGAATCCCTCATTATGAGTACTTTGGGCTAGCGCACATACTAAAACGCATAAATTTTATTACATAATTCCAGAAAGTTCTTAGCTATGGTGGCTCTATAGTTAGTCTATGTCACCACCGCCTGCTCGGATTTGGTAGTTTTTAAGTTATCATAAATTAATATGACAACTTTCATAGTTTGTCTCTGAAAAATAAATTTAAAAATATTTTAAATTAAGAATTAGTTTTTAAGAATTGGAAGAAAAGAATGGTATTATTGTTGAAGGGAACTATTTTGGACATTTTTAAAAATCTAAAAACCATGCATCTCGTTAAGTCTAGCGTGACCCTTATATTTCCTTAAATGAAAAACCTTGTTTAGAAAACTATAACTAGAGGTTTGCAGAAATATACAGGGTGTTAAAAAATAAGTGTCCCAAATTATAAGGACATATAGTACTGACTAAAATGAGAAAAAAATTTAATTAACATGTGTCCGATCTTCAATAGTTTTCGAGATAAAATGAGATTTTTCGGTGTTTACTTCTGCTATCTCGAAAACTGTAAGAGTTACGACTTTGATTAAATAAGACATCTTGTTTACCTTTCAGAGGTCATCTTAGATGTGTTTTTGTTTTTTTAAAAAAATCAAATAATTGTAGTAAGACAAAAGTTGTGGCGACCTTTGCCAATATTTAATTTTCAAATAACTTCGTAACTATTAGAAAGTAAAAAAAATGTTTTATATAAAATGTTATTGTTTTTTTATAGTCTATTTACTGGCAAAGACAAAATTTTGTTCGACCACCATCTTAGTCAATTTTTCTTCGATTCTAATGCAAAATGACCTCTTTCTCAAAAACAGTTGATCCATGTTGATTAAACTTTTTTTACTCAGTACAGTAGAGATGCATTCGTGCCGGGTCGGGCCGGGCTTTTAGGTTTGGATCGACTCGGCCCGAAAATAAAAATTACCGGCCCGACTCGACAAAAAAATTAGCTAGCCCGGCTCGAAAATTGACTCGAAATCGGGCCGGGCCGGGCCAGGGCTTGAAATTGGGTGCATCCGTCATTCCTAATGTTGATTTTTATGTTAAAGCGAAATGTTTAACTTTTTTCGTGACAAAACTTATAAAAAACCTCTATATTCTTATAACTTTCAACATTAATTAAAATAAGTAGTTAAAAAAAAGACCCTTCTGTTGTAAGTTTGTTATAAAAATTAGAGACCTACGTGTATTTAACACTTTGTTTACCAAAGCCGTTCGAAAATTTAAACAATTTTTTCACAAATCTTATATAAAAAAATATATTTTACATAAGGATTTTGTATCTAACTTTATTTCTGCTCAAAAATAGGATAAGAAATCATTATGGTATAATAACAATAATAATAGCAACATCACAATATAATTATTATGCTTTAATGAATAACCTTGAATTTTTATTTATTAATATGTGAAGTTTGTTGTTATTAAATCATTTTGATCCTTTTTAACTTCATCCATTGTCATTAAAATATTAAGGAACCTGTGCATTTGATTGAACTATAAGATTTTTCGGGCCGGCCCGAAAAGCTCGAATTTTCGGGCCGGGCCAAAATCAAAAGTCCGACTCGCCTCGTTTTTTGAAAATAATTAACCCGATTCGGTCCGATAAAAAATATCTTCGGCCCGGTTCGATGATCGACTCGAAATCAAGGCGGGCTTCGGGCCGGGCCGGGCCAAAGCTCGAAATCTAGTGCATCTCTACATTACAGTTTGCCCTCCTAATTTGTGACACTTATTTTTTAACACCCTATATGTACATGTACTTACAGTCTATTTGGGTTAATGAGATCAGGGATCATATTAATTAAAAATATAAAAATATGTAGGTAATAAGTAGTATAGTATACTTGATCGTTATTAAAAATAAATCATTTAAGTACAGATATTAAAATAAAGTTTAAGTACTTATGAAAGTTAATTATTTTATACTTAAAACACTTTCATTCATTTCTCATTTTTATGTATCATAATCATATCATACTTATTATAGATAAATAAAATCTGCCATTAAAGAGAAATTTCAATTTCAAATTTCCTTCCGCATTTTCCCGCTAGATCTCACTACCAGCTTTAAATCTCTTGAATTGCGCGCGCACCTCTTTAGTTTTTCTCTTGTTAGTTGTCTGTTGGCGCGCTGAGAGCCCGCGATCGTCTGTTGTCTGTGGTTCGGCGGGTATAGAGGCAGGTGGATACGGAACTCTTGTGTTTTGTTTACAAACAAGTGCAGTGCTCACTAGATTTGAATTTGCTTTTGAAAAGGAGGGAAGTACAGGGTGCAAGATGGCCAAATCAAAGATGCATAGCACGTAAGTTTGAGTTCTTGTATTTTGAATGTGATTGAAACAAAAAATTGAGAAATATTTGAATCGAAGATTGCTTTGCCAGGAAGATGCATAGCGATAGGCGATAGGTAACTGTTTTGTAAACAATATTAAGGATATGAACTTTGAAGATAAAATGCCGTTAAGACGAAAATTTGTAAAATAAAAGCTAATTCGAGTCGCAAAGTATTTTGAATTGAAATTATAAAAATTAGCTGTTATTTATTGTAATATTTAAATCTCATTAAAGTTAATAAAAATCATACTCTAGAATTATGGGGCATATTAGACCATTTGGATGTTGAGCTAAGTCCAAAATATACCCAAAAGTCGCACATTCACAAATCAGGTGTGTATGGCGGGTGTCAACAATAGAAAGAAATGCTTTCATGTTAATACCATATTTTCATGCAGAACTAATCTTATTCTCAATAATTCTAGTGTGCCCCTCGAAATAACATATATCGCGAATATATGATATTTAAAAACCTTCTACAATATAAATACATACACACATATATTGTCACTGACAAGTGTTTTGAGACACACGGTAATGGCTAGTTTCTTTATTTTATTAACTTATGAAATCTATATATTCAGTAAAATTGTATTACAAATATATACTATTTTCTACAAATTCCATACCGCAAGTTCCCTGGAAAAGATTCTATAAATCCAATAAAAATATAACACGAACATACACTGTGAACGAAAATGTATAATCAAACCGTATAGAGAATAAGATATTCTTTTATGTCGATAATCATATAAAAAGTAAAAAAATGATATTAACTGCGTTTTTTCAAGAAAAACTGTTGAGAACTTCAAATAATTGAACTTTCGGTTGACTAATTATAACCAAAATCTAATCAGCTCTTCACATGGATATAAAGAAGATGAATACGAAAGAATCATAATTTTTAGAATTGTAGTAGGTATTGGAATTATCTTCGGAGCAATTTTTGTGACACACACACACATACACACACACATACAGACATCATAAAAGTAGTAAAATTTATTCTAGGGACCCTACAACAAAAAAAAAAATGTTACACACACACACACATCGCACACACACACTTAAAGACATCATCATAAAACTAGTAAAATCTTATTCTAGGGACTCTAAAACGTGCTTATTCAATAAAAATACTACTGAATTTTTTGACCAAAGACAGTACCTTCCTTACGTAAATATGATGGAATGTAAAAAAAGTATCTAAACATTTTTCTTTATGTTTTATAATAAACACGATATGAGGTATTTTCAAAATAAGCAAAACTCAAGATTTAACCTGTAGCTCAAAAACAAAAGATGATAGACATTGAGGGATTCCACCATTTTTTTTTATAATTTCATCTGAAAATATTAGGAAAACTAAGACTATTGAAAATCCGGTGAAAAAATTCCTATTAATAAGCGAGTTATGGTTTCCCGAATTTTGAAAAAATTGACGTGACGTCACGCTTATGTGTTTTTATATCAAACTGTTTTCATCATGGACCTAAATGTTCTTGAAATATATGCTTTTTAAGTTATATTTACATAAAATAAATGAATATTATAACACTGTATAAGTCTACATACTTTATAATTACAGGTGTATTTAAATTATTAAGTTTAATGCAAGAAATTTATGTTAAAATAAAAACTGATTGAAAACTGCAGTACAGGAATGTTAGCCCCACCTTTCGAATTTGAATTTCTTAACTTCCATTGGTAGTAACCCCCACCTCCTAACACGCTATTTGTTATGCATGTATAGGCGGTCTTTCGGTCGCCAATCAAAATATTTTATATTGATTTCATATTTGTGTCGAAGCGCTATAACAAAAAAACGCCTTATTTCCGAAATATCTCAATTATACCATTTCATTTTTACCTTTAGGTAAAGAAGGTATTGTCTTTGGTCAAAAAATTCGTTGGTGAGTTTTTAATGAATAAGCACGTTTTAGAGTCCCTAGAATACGAATTTGCTATTTTTAAGATGTGTGTGTCCGTGTGTGTGACATATTTTTCTCCGACAATAACTCCAAAACTACAATTCTAAAAATTATAATTTTTTCGTATTCCGTTTCTTTACATCCATATGAAGAGCTGATTAGATTTTGGTTAAAATTGATCCACCGAAAGTACCCCTATTTGAAAAATTAGTCAGCTTTTCTAAAATTATGGAAACAGCATATTCAAAAAAATTTAATTGACAGATGTCAGTGTCAAATGCAAAACCAAAGTTATATGTGAATGTGATAGATATAGAATTTTCAATGCCGGAAGTACGAGAAAGGCCAAAGAGAAGATGGAAGGTCTGTGTAGCAGAAGATTTGAGAGAGGAAGAATTGCGTGAAGATGTGTTGGACAGGAATGAGTTAAAGAGAAGAGTAAGAAACAGCGACCCCTAATAAAATAGGGAAAGGAACTTTCGGTATAAAATTTGTAAAAAAAAGTGTGTTCGGGTTACAGAATAAACAGAATCTTTTTCAAGGAACTTTAGGTATGGGATATATACAAAATACATCGAATTGACGGAAGGTTTTGTGCTGGCCACAACAGATTTTTTTATTAATATATGTTATTTAGCATATACATTCGTATTTTTTTTTACTATTTTCCTTTAATTCGATTGAGCTGGAATCCCCTATTTCTGTGGTGCCTATTAAAATTGTCTCAAAAAGTTGACCCATAGAGATCTACATCAATTAACTATAGCGTGCTTAATAATAAAGTTTTACATATAAAGAACTCGAATTTGTTCCACCCAGTACATAGTTCATATTGAATTGTTGTGTTCAGTATAAAATTATAAAATGTTAATTACAATGTTATACCTTACATTTAAAAATACACTAAGTATTTTCTTTATACTAATTACTGTAATTTTCATCCTACACATATTTTTTTATCATATTAGCTCCGGTTTTCCTGCAAAAAAACACCAAATTCATAAAAATGAGTTATATGTCGAGATCAATAAATTAAAGCATAATTAAATTTCGGTTATTTTATCCCTGGTTTAATTGGTTCAAATCTTTTAACTCATTTACATATTAAATCATTCATAAATCATTCCTCAAACTTTGAAACTTAGAGCCGAGAAGTTAGTATTCGAATTTGAAAATAAAATTGCCTCGTGACTGCAGGGCCAGAAAACAGTTATCGTCGTTTAAGATAATAACAGCTTGTATCGCGGCCTGTATCTTACGCATCTTATTGCATCCAAAAAATGTCCAATTAACGCCCCGAATAAAAACACATTTTTAGGAAGTACTAATTTCGACTATGATATTTTAACATTTAACAGGATATGCACAGTTATTATGGAGCTAGGATACAGAAATTAGCCATAAATACATATACAAAAAAATGAGACAATATTTTTGAAACACTATAATAGGAAATAATTAGAAACATAATTATCATTTTAGTTTCATAGATATTTATACACCAAGTGAGCTAAGATAATGTTTATTAATGTGAGCGAGTGAGTTAATTTCTTCGAATGAATAAACCAGGGCATCGAACCCGCCAAAAACTGGGTTCGGTTTAGGTTCAGGTTAATTTGTTTTTTGAAAGATGGGTTCGGGTGCGGTTCTGGTTCAAGCATTAATAAAATTTGCGGTTTTGTTCGCGCTTCAGGTTCGAAATAATGTAAAATGAGAGCCGGAATTTACGCAAAACGCAACAAGAAACGAACACAATTTTCACGAAAAGTCAGCCCAGACAGCAACGCAGACGCCTAAGACGTCGATTATCGGCTGTATTTACTTTTCGAACTAAAAATTAACCTGAACCGGAGTTGAAACCCGGACCTGAATTTTAATACTCGGTTCGGTTTCAATTCAAGTTCAATTAAAAATATATCTGAGGTTCGGTTCTCGGTTTGAGTTCCCTAAAATGTTACGGTTTGGTTCCGGTTTTGGTTCGGTTTAGGTTCGGGTTCGATGCCCTGGAATAAACATTCTTAGCTCACGTGGTTTGTACAATATTTTATTCAATTTTGACAAAATAATAATAAAAACCATTATAATATTTACTTTTGACAAAATAATAGTATATTATGTGGCAAGTGTGTGAAGCTGAAATTTTTACATGAGAGTGGAGATTGCGACTCAAGCCGAAGGCGAGTGTTGCAAACCATACGAAATGTAAAATAGGCTTCACACACGTGTTACATTCTATACTTTTTCTACGACCTTGTAATAATATATATTTTTTCTTCACATTGTCATTCGTTTAAGGTAAAGCCTCTGTATTATCAACTTGTGTAACCATGGTTACCAACGTTACGGGGGTTTAACAGCTGTGTTTTATTAAAATTCAGTTTGTAATATTTAAAACAATGAACGGTGTGTAAAGTGTCACTTCACGCACAGTGTACAAAAAGTCAAACTTCACACATAAAAATTGATACGTGAAGTACTCACTTCATGGGAGTAGAAAAAAAACTTATCAGTTGGTTGTGCATGACAATCGTCGATGATAGACGTCAAGTGATCTATTTAAAAAGCTTTATTGTCTGTCATTTGTGTCGTGAAAATAATGAAAATAGCTGATTATATCTGATAAATACTGTGGTGAGTGTTATTTTTATACCATATGTTATTTTAAATGCATTATTTATTACAAAGTGAATTAAAATTTTGTGAGAGTGATTTAAAAAATTTTTTTACGTCTGTTAAAACAAGTACACTTTTTTTCATTAAAATGGATTTATAAAGTATGTAATTTTTTAACACAATGAAAGTGTGAAAAAAGTTACTTTTTTTAACGCTACAGAGTGAAATAATGAAACGTTACGGCACTTTTTTTCACACTTTTATTGCAGACGTAAAAAAAAAAATTGTATGCAACTCGAGTAAAAAGTGTCTTATTTCACTCATAGGATTTGACGAACTCGCCTACGGCTCGTTCGGTCAAACTTTCCTATTCATGAAATAAGACTGTACTTTTTACACTTGTTGCATAAATAACTATTAATTCACTTGTGAATAAAATGTTACTTATAGTTAATGCTATGAAGTTAATAATGACAGTTTAAAACGTCAAAATTTAATAAAAAATTATAATTGTCAGAGATATATTTTCGTGCTGCCATCTTTTGATATTTTCCGTTAATTACATATGACTCACCTGTTATAATACAAACAAATCGCTGTCATGATGACAGTTGAAACAGGATGGTACCAAATATAAAAATCGGATGTGGCCAACACAAAACCTCCCGCTATTTAATTTTTACATACATACATACGTACATAAAATCACGCGATTCCCACTTAGGGGGTTAGCAAATACCCGGAAACAATAGTAACAATAAGAAAAGGGATGAGTAAGAGCTCAGCTGACTCACTTCACTCTTTAACAACATTCTTCTTTCGCCTTGTCCACAATCATCATAGCATTCATACATAAGAACATATTAAAGTGACCGATTTTCGGTAGCGAATAACCCCATCCGGACCACAATAATAGTTACGCAACAATCTTCCTTCGCCACACTTTCCTATCCATTTTTATTAATTTAAATACATACTTACGTATTTACTAACGCTGCAAACTGTTCCAATGCATAAAACTATTGATTTATTTACTATTTTCTTTTTAAAATGTCACTATTAGTAATTTGAAGTGATTAGTTTTTTGACAGTGACATTTACTGTCAGTTACATTCATTTGAAATATGCACTGTGTTAACAAAGGAATTGTTTTTCTTAGGCTTCGGGACTAATAAAAAAAATTATTTTTAAATTTATCTGCAAAATATATAGAAAAAGTATTAATGTTTTCCTGTAGAAAATTCAATAATCTTTAATTTTCATAAGACATAAAATGCGAAAAAATGGCATTTAATGATATTTTTTGAAGAAAAACCATTACGAGCTTCAGGTAAAGTGCCATTTCCGGTTATTCGATTTACACCAAAATCTAATGGCTTCTTTTCATATTAGAATAGGATAGAAATACAAGGTTTCAGAATTTTCTGAATGATAGTATTTGAGTTAGAGCGAAGACAAAATCCCTACACACATACACACACACACACACACACACACACACACACACACACACACACATACATACATACACACACACATACACACATACATACATCATCGTGAAAATGTTAAAATTGGATTCTAGGGACCTTAAAACGTGGTCATTTACTAAAATCTCGATTTGTGATTTTTAGCACGATCCCTATACCTCCCTTACCAAGGGTAGCGGGAGGTAAAAATGAAGTGAGTGTAAGGTCTTTGTAACAGTGACTCCCGCTATAGTTATAAAAAATACATGACAAATGAGAAATTCTCTATAGTATCAGTTCACCATATGCGGTATTCACTATTGTAGGCAAAATTTCAGGGATTATAAAAGTCAAAGAAATGATCTTGAATTATACTATACAATACCAATGGCGCAAATAATGTTTTATTCAATATTATAAAGTAAATAGCGCCCGATATACCGCTTTGTCATAATTACGATATTTATAGTTTCATTGCTGGACCCGACAGTCAATTTTTCTGACTATAGATAGTAAATATTACGTTGTAAAACGTTAGTTACTGTACTTTAGTTATTGTACTTTACTACGTACGTAAAATGGTATTAATAATGTCATATACATAAAATGTTAAAAATTTACCGCACCTTGCAGCATTAAAAACAAAAAAAAACCTGTCGTACTTCGTACATGAACTTTTACATATTGAGACAACATTAAAAATAAATACCTTTTAAATAAAAACTTCTCTTATCGCATTTTACAACTTTTCATTATTATGTAAATTGCAAAAATATTACCATAACATTTATTTATATAACGAGTTAACAGTTACATTGTAAAATGAAGAAGTAATATGAAAATTTATTTGTCCCGCAAAATTTGCTACTAAATTTAATGCATTATTTCAATTAGAAACTTTCTACATTTGGTTGAATAATATCTATAGTATAAAAACTTTATAGTTATTATAACACTTATTTTAATGTTACTGTAATATGATATGTGTGCTGTCACTATTTATACAACAATAGTAGTAATGTTTTATGTTTTATTACTCATAAATATAGAATATGTTTGTATTCGTATGATCTAATTGAATAATTATTAATTATACTTGCCGTCAAATAAATATGGATGGGAGATTTCTACACTGTTACCAATGGGGTATGTGACTAAATTTTGATTTTTACATATATGATACTAGACCAAAAAATAAAATACCCGTATTTTTTTAAATTGATTAATTATTCATAGTTTAGGAGAAAATAATTATTAACAACATATATATCTCAGTCTGTCTTCTTCTACCATTCTACCCTACTGACGTCACAGATCCCTTCTCCAAAACATTAAATTGCTAATAACAATATTATTACAAACTAATGTTTAGTTTTTATTATTATAATAAGAAGCAATAGAGGATTGTTTTTATATATTATGACATATATTGAAATTCGATTATGGTCACATACCCTATTGCGTTGGTCATGTTAAAATGCTAAATTATGGAGAGGCGGCAACACCGCACGGCAAGGGACATAGTGGGGAGAAGGGAAAAGCATCAGTCCATGTTTATTTGACGGCAAGTATAGTAGATAAAGATTGAGTACTACAAAGAAAAATGTTAGATGACATTTATATTTAATGGTAACTAATTAATCAAAACTATCAATTTTTTGAAATTAACATTGCATATAGTCAAGGAAAAGTCTGTTTTATTAACTAAAAGGAGTGAATTGAAACTGCAGTATTACACTATAAAAAGAACATTTTATTTGGTTCAATGTAAACAATAAGAAAACCGTGAAATTACTTCGAAAAAGAACTTTTTTATTTACTATTCGAAAATACTAAAGAAAGAAACCAATAAACAAGAATAAAAATGGGGTCATTTTTAAAAAAATGACATTTTTTTTTATAAAATCATGAAATTCATGTCATTTAATAAATATAGTAATATAAAATAATTTGAAATATGCGACTTTTCATTCATAAATTTGCTAATAAACTTTCGCGGACATTTCTCTCCCTCACACACATACACATTTACGCTCCACAACATGAAACAGTAATCTAACCTATCTAACCTAAAATTGTGACAGCCGACAGTAAAATAGACCATTCCAGAATGACGTCACCTGCCCTCCACAGGAGTGATTTTAACCTCACTTTTGAATATTTTTAAAAATTATTTAATTATATATCTTATGATAAATATCGAGAAATTTTGATATAATTCATTCATATAATTAACCATAAATTTTTCCATTGCTCCATCATTGAGTAAATTATGTATGATATTTATTTCTGACAGCTGCCCCTCACGAAATTCATTTGTTTTGGATTGATCTATATACAAGAGATGGTTATCATTACTTTCTATTTCTCTAAAAGTACTAGTGCAGTATGAGGTATGTAAATGAAACATTTATTTAAATAAATAGCAAACCATAGTTCCAAATTAAACCGGCAGAGCTCGTGTCGTCAGCCGTTGAAATAAAATTTATAGGTATTTTTGAAAGACAAACTATTTTGAGCGTCAAGTAAAGTACCATTTCCGGTTATATACCTTTCTTACCAGGGGTAGTGGGAGGTAAAAACAAAAGCTGTCAATGAGCGCTTTTATTTATTAACATACATTTTTACCTCTCGCTAAGAGAGGTATTGGATTCATGCTAAAATTCGCATATCCAAATTTTATTGAATAAGCACGATTTAAGGTCCCTAGAATCCGATTATAACATTTTTAAAATGATGTCTGTGTGTGTGTGTGTGTGTGTGTGTGTGTGTGTGTGTGTGTGTGTGTGTGTGTGTGTATGTATGTCTGGATGTTGTAGACACGATTCCTCAAAAACTATAAGACTTAAAAAATATTTAACTGCAGTTTCCTCAATCTGACATTCCTGGGAAGAGCTGAAAAGGTTTTGGTAACAATTAAACAACCGGAAGTAGTAGTTTCTTAGAAAAATTCTTCTAAATATAATTTTTGGGAGTTTTTTTTTATTAAATATTGAAGAACATAAAATTCTCCATGTAATACACTTAAAATTTTTATTATATCTTGTATAGATTTAGAGATAAAGACACTAAAATTTATATAGTAAACTAATCGCAGAGGCCAAGGCACTAAGGAAACCAGTTGACAAATTCCAATGTTTATAACATAACACATGTCATTGTCAAATATCAACATAGTGACATTCTGATAGCTTTTTCCTGGGAAGTATATTTAATTTTTCTTATTGTTTTATTAATTAAATATTTGAAATTATAGATAAAATTGTGGTAAAATGCATATATCCATCAGAAATACCGCCAATCTGGTTAATGAATTGGAACAATCTCTGACATATGTGTGCAGAAGACATGTTAAATACAATAAAAAACAATATTTAGGTAAAGTTCTGTAATATTTTGTTATAAAACGACGGTTCGAAAGCGAAGTGCAATACAATACATATATAGCCTAGTATGGAAATGGCGAGAGATCTTGTGCTGGCCACAACAGATTTTTTTAAATAATGGTAATATTCAGCCCTATATTTAGCTGTGGTGTCTATGATTAAATTACTAAAATCGCACATTAATAGAAAATCAAAATCATTCCTTAATAGGGTTTATGAATACATTATTTTCTGTACATTAATGAAACCAATAAATAAACGATCCCCATCATTAAATGTTGCTCAAGTACTGAGATTTCAATAGATACCACTTTAAAAGTAGGTGTTAGAAAATTTATAAACTAAAAATAAAATAAAGTGGAGACAATTAAAACTGACACTGAAACAGATAATAGTATATAGTAGATAGAATCTAGTATATCATTAAAAAAAATACCCGAACAATGTCAATTTTCCACTCCGTTGAAGATAAAATAAAGTTAGGAAAACTAAAATTGTCACTTTAATAGTAACTACAGCCCAGATAGAATCAGTCTTGAGAAACGGATCTTTCCTTATTGGAGATTTCCTGTATAATCTCGAATTTCACAACGAAAACAAAAATCAAAGGAAACAATGAGAATACCGCAAGTTGTTGAATGGTCGTTGTATTGAGTAACAGGTTCCCAAACGAGTTGTAGTGGTGAACCACATTGAAAGGAGACAGCAACACGTAGAACAGGTGTGTCTGCCTTCCTTTTAAGAAAGAGAAAGATTGTCTCTCTCGAGGAAGAAACTTACACCGGAGAAAAAGTTAACAAACTTACTCATCATACAGTTAGATTACAAATAAATTCGAAGAGTACATGTATATATATAGAGGGTGTAAATTTATGCCAAAAGTTTCGATATTAATTTATTGAAAAAAGAATTATTGCATTATAAAGAAAAAAAATTACGAATTTTTTGATACCAAACACATTACATTTCTGTTTCATATAAAGCCAGAAAATAAATTTAAAAATTTGCACAATTAAGAAAATGTATCAATAGCCGTGAAACTGACAGAAACAAAACAAAACAATTGTTGACTTGAGACGCTCAATAATAAACGTTTCATACACATTATTTGTCAAATTATTATTATTTTGGTTTTATTAAGAAGAAATCATGGATAATTTGTCTAATGAAGAAAAATAACACATTATTAAATGGTTTTAATTGTTCCCTTGTAGTTTGCAGTATTTCTCGTTTCTTATAATTTATTACTTGTTACATGTAGATCATCTTTAATTTGTGAATACCTATTACAATAAATAATAATTGTTTCTTAAATAAATATCATAGTGTTTACTTGATTTTGTGTTATTTTGTATTAGTTCATAAATTAATATCTTTAATCTTTAATTGTCCCCTATCATGTTAGTAAAAAATGACAATGTTTTGCTACTGTCAGTTTCATGGCTAATGATATTTTTTCTTAATTATACAAATTTTTAAATTTATTTTCTGGCTTTATATGAAACAGAAATGTAAGGTGTTTGGTATTAAAAAATTTGTAATTTTTTTCTTTATAATAGGCACCAATTATTTTTTCAATAAATTGATATAAAAACTTTTGCCGTCTGAAAAACTGTTTTTGTATGTTATAGCCCTATGGCCCGTTTTAAAATTTACACCCTGTATATATATATATATTCCTAGGGAAAAATACTGTAACTAACTTATTTGATCCGGACCGACGCCAAAAAGAAATATTTCGAATTTTAAATGGCACAAGAGTGACCCCTGTGGTGCACTCTCCACGACAGCAATGAGTGCCCGATATCTGTAAAAACATTCAATAATGGGCAGTATGCTAAAATATTGAATATATGAAAAAAAAAAAAATGTAGAGTTGCAAATTTGAGTTTAATTCATGCCATTTTAGATATGAATACAAATGCAACTGTTAGTTTATGCTATTATAGACTTTTTGATTGTTTCGTTTTATTGGTTATTGTTTTTCATTTTTATAAAACAAAATTTGTTTCTTTCCTACAAGGTTAACCATTTTAGTCACACTATAACGAACTGTGTGTTCTTTGTTTATAATTGTAGATAATTTTAATTTTGTTTATTTATTCGTAGTCTTTTGTTTTTGGTACTATATGCATTTTGTATATTAAAGTTCTGAACTGAATCAAATTAATTATTTCCCATAATTATTATGTAAAAATGACCTCTGTTATGACCTATCACATAAGGCGATATATTTTTTATTTTTACCTATTGTATGAGTTAAATGGATAGCTCAATATCTTGTATCTTATACTCCCAAAGAATTCCAATTACATCTTCTCTATAGATATTTTGTATTTTTTAATTCATTCTATGAACAATTTTTCTCCGGCTCTTCTAAATGTTCCAAACTTTTCCAATTCTATGACGAGTATTTTTGAAGGATGTACATATAATTTTAAATATTTAATTAATAATAAATTAAGAAATATTAAATGTTCTTTCTAGAAAAAGCCTTCAGTAATGTGTCTGAATTTTTGACACTGACATTTTTCTGTCAGTTACAAACATTTTTATTTTTCAACTGGTTTCCATGGAGTTGTTTGGGCTGTGAATTTCATTACAACGGATAATTTTATATATTTATAATTCTATCCCTTATATTCTAGCCCTAATTCTATAGAAGATATATAAAAAATCTGTTGTGGCCAGCACAAAACCTTCCGTCAATTCGATGTATTTTGTACATATCCCATCCCATACCAAAAGTTCCTTGAAGAAGATGCTGTATATCCTGTAAAATTTTAACACCAACACAGTATTTTTTACAAATTCCATACCGAAAGTTCCTTTCCCTATTTTACTTACTCTTCTCTTTTACTCATTCCTGTCCAACGCATCTTCTTCGCATAATTCTTCTTCTCTTATATCTACACAGT
Organism: Ophonus ardosiacus; assembly: GCA_943142095.1. Classification (NCBI taxonomy): domain Eukaryota; kingdom Metazoa; phylum Arthropoda; class Insecta; order Coleoptera; family Carabidae; genus Ophonus; species Ophonus ardosiacus. The sequence continues at coordinate 6,964,967 of OW964823.1, read as the reverse complement.
CCTTCTATTTCTCTTTGGCCTTTCTTGTACTTCTGGCATTGAAAATTCCAATCTTGATGCGAGTCTGCAACTGCAAGTTACTTGTGAGGGACACTCTATTACATTCACGTATAACTTTCTGACCCTATACTTTCAACTTTGGTGTTGCATTTGACACTGACATCTGTCAATTAAAAATTTTTGAATTATCTGCTGTTCCCATAATTTTAGCAAAGCTGACTAATTTTTGAAAGTTAATCTCTCTTAATGTCTCTATAACTCTATATGTATTGAATCTGAAGGAAATGTATAATCAAACCGTATAGAGAATAAGATATTCTTTCATAATGATAATCACAAAATGTCGAAAAATGATATTTAACTGCGTTTTTTCAAGAAAAACTGTTAAAAACTTCAATTAAGTGTACTTCCGGTAGACCAATTATAACCAAAATCTAATCAGTTCTTCACATGGATGCAAAGAACAAGAATACGTTATCGTCGGAGAAAAATTTGTTACAGACACACACACACACGGACACACACACACACACACGGACACACACACACACACGGACACACACACACGGACACACACACACACACACACACACACACGGACACTCACACACACGGACACACACACACACACACACACACATTCAGACATCATCTTAAAAATAGCAAATTCGTATTCTAGGGACCCTAAAACGTGCTTATTCACTAAAAACTCACCAACGAATTTTTTGATCAAAGACAATACCTTCCGTACCTAAAGGTGACGGAAGGTAAAAAGATCAATGTACCGGATAGAGAATTTTATGTTTGTTAATATTATTTTTATTTTAATGAGTGCCCGTGAGGTGACGCCTGGTAAGCGCCCACACGGTAAAATATATCGTCATCATTACCGATGTCTACATGTGTTGTAGTTACTGGCACACCCAGAAATGGGTAATATGCCGTGATGATATATGATATTTTATATTTTTTTTTTACTTCGTACTACACACTAAAACTACACAACTGTCAGTTTATTTGAAGGCTAATATCAAAAAGCGGCAGAAAAGTCAAAACCATGAATTTTAGTTTTGATTTGAGATAACTCACAAGCGTTTTGACACAGTATACATGGCGCTTTTACAGCTAAAAACGTTTAAAGCGGTTTCACAATTGCATGTACATTCAGTAAAGGGATGCAGAAATCGAAACAAGGATAGTAAATTAATACTAATTTACGTAACAAGACCTGAAAGTGACTTTACTTGGTGAGCAAGCATATTCCAGAGCGAGCCGTAGGCGAGCTTTGGAAGCTTGTGAGCCCAGTATACACACTTTCAGCTCATGTTGGGTACAATATTTTTTTGCGATCCTGAAAAAAGAATAAAAAAGTATTATTTTATTTTTTACTGCGAGCAAATAAGATATAAATAAACAACTGATCTCCATGGAAACATTTAGCTTTACCGGTCCCGGGATCGGTAAAGTACTTTCCGATCCCTTATAGACAACTTTCCGAGCTAGCTCAGCAAAGAAGGTCTTTCCGGTATAAATAGTGATCAGAAAGAGCTCATTTTCTGGGCGATCGCGAAAAAATAATATTACTTGCTTGAATTTATTAAGCAACGCGTCTGGATGAAAATAAGCTCTTTAATCATTCACATACTTATTAGTAATTTATATTCATACCATATTTTATTAATATTAATGTGTGTTTTATTACATTTTCTCATCTTTCTTGCTAAATTAATAATCTGCTACTACTTTATCTTTTAATTTCCACTTGTCAGTTTTCTCATAATTCTCACATTTGGTTGATTAGAAATCATAATTACATTGCAAGCAACAAGCAAGTAAACCAGGAAACACATTACTTTCTATATGGTGTATAAGTAGTGTACGAGCCCTATTTGATATAAAAAATGCATAGTTAATTATAATACTACACAATGAAAACGTGTCGGAAGACTATTACGTTGTAGACAGAGTTTTTCTTTGTGCCTAAGTTGATGGCTATAATTAAATGCTAGTTATCGACAAAGTAGAATGTTACCCTTAAAGAAATGTCGACAATAACAGTACTGCGCTCTCAAACAAATTAATATGAATGTAATGAAATTGTAAATACCTATTAAGGTTCCCAGGGTGTTATAAGGACAATAATTAATTAACAGAATACTTTCCTTGGGCCAAAGGTATTTTTGTACGTTTAACTCCCGTGGTGCCTTCAATGTTCAATGTCTTACTATTTTTACCTCTCGCTAAGAGAGGTATTGGATTCATGCGAAAATTTGCATATCCAGATTTTAGTGAATAAGCACGATTTAAGGTCCCTAGAATCCGATTATAACTTTTTTTAAATGATGTCTCTGTGTTTATGTGTATGTGTGTGTGGATGTGTGTATGTGTGTATGTGTGTGTGTATGTCTGTCTGGATATTGCAGACACGATTCCTCAAAAACTATAAGACTTAAGAACTGTCCAACTATGGATTCCTCAATCTGACATTCCTGGGAAGAGCTGAAAATGTTTTGGTAACAATTGAACAACCGGAAGTAGTAGTTTCTTAGAAAAATTCTTCTAATTATATTTTATTGGAAATTTTTGTTAATAAATATTGAAGAACATGAAATTCTCTATCTAATACACTTAAAAATTTTATTATATCTTATATAGATTTAGAGATAAAGGCACTATAATACATAGAGTAATCTTATCGCAGAGGCTAAGGCACTAAGGAAACCAGTTGACAAATATCAATGTTTATAACATAATTTGTAAATGACACATGTCACTGTCAAAAATCAACAGTTTTAGTGACATTCTGATAGCTTTTTCTGGGAAGTATTTAATCTTTCTTATTGTTTTATTAGTTAAATATTTGAAATTATAGGTAAAATGCATTATCCATCAGATATACCGCCAATCTGGTTAATGAATTGGATAGAATCTCAGGCATTTAGAAACTTCCTCATACAATGAAAAATAGATATAATTCGAATTATATGTGTGCAGAAGACATGTTATATACAATAAAATACAATATTTGGGTAAAGTTCTGTAATTTTTTGTTACAAAACGACGGTTCGAAAGGGAAGTGCAATACAATACCTACTTATATAACTTAATATGGAAATGGCGAGAGATCTTGTGCTGGCCACAACAGACTTTTTGTAATATTCTACGGATTACGGATCAGAAAGTTTTAATAAAATTTACGAATTTCTTGACAATATTATCATAGCCACAACTCATAATGCCCTTGGGCATTATTTGTTATATAATTACCCTGGAAGGGTTATTATGATAATAATAAACGAAGTTCTAGCTAACTTAATCTTAGCAACTTAATTTGAAATGACAGATGTGTAATCCTCGCCTAGTATATTATTTATGTTACAATAAACAACATGTATGATATTTGATGTTAGTAATATCAATATCTAATATCAATAACAATAATGTATATCAATAAAATATAAAACGTGATTAAATGATTTGATAAGGAAATCATGTGCAATTTGTTTAAATGAACTCTAATTCATATTATAATGTGTATGACAATTGAATGACGCATTTAAAATAGCTTAAAATATATACAGACGAAATTGTCTGAAATAATTTATCTACTTATTTTGAAACCGATAGAAAATATAATAAATATTAAAAAATATATACCCAAAAAAATATTCATTTCAAATCCTTTTAACTTCGAATCTGTTGTTCAAAAACGTCAAAAATATGACATTTATAAATACTTCTTACTATAGTGACTGAATAGAATATATATATATATATACGAGTAGTTCAACGTGGACATTTTAAACATTTTTTATAATTTATATTCTTTATATTTATATTTCTTCGTTAGCACTCTATATACTGGGTGTCCCATATAACATTACGTTCTTGAATATCTCGAAAACAATGCATCGTAACAAAAAGTGTGCCGAATCAAAACCTTCATAGTTTTTGGGGGGACATCAGATTCTGACAAAATGGCCCCCCGACCTCCCCAGGGGGGCGGGAAATTGGGTCAACTTAAAAATCTTAAATGGGACCCCTATTTTTTATTGCAGATTCGGAAAGAGCGTAAAAAAATATGTTGCTTTTATTCGGAAACTTTTTTTGTACTCCCAACAGGTGGCGCTTAATCGTAAAAATGTAAATATTACTCCTCAACATTCAGGGGGAATTAAAAGAAAGAAACTTTTTAAAAACTGACTATGGACAACTCGATTTCATCAGAAATTAATTCTACAATTTTGTGTATTTATTGAAACAACAAACGTCATTTTTTATCAAGTTATTAATAAAATATTAATCGGTTAATTTTTTTCTAGCAAATTCACATTTTTACGATTGCAGCGCCACCTGTTGGAAGTACAAAAAAAGTTTCCGAATAAAACCAACATATTTTTTTACGCTCTTTCCGTATCTGCAATAAAAAATAGGGGGTCCCATTTAAGATTTTTTGTTACGATGCATTGGTTTCGAGATATTCAAGAACGTAATGTTATATGGGACATCCAGTATATGATGAATCACCCGGGAAACAATTGAATTGCAAATAATTACATAGTGGACAAGAAAAAGAACACATTACATGTGGGTATTAGATGATTCTATAAACTCGAAAGAAAGTATTAAGTCTTTCATTAAATTTACTAGGGATTTATCTCCCTAATTTATCAAACTCTTCTTCCTTCTCTACGAGGAAGTATTTGTCTTCGTTAACTGAGTGTACTCGTAAAATGAATTACTCCGTTGAGTGTACTTTCAACATGAAGTGAATTTAGTTAAATTAGCGTTTGTTGGTTCCATTTAAAATGGACCACTGGCGTTTGCTCGTTACGTTAAACTAAAAGTACTTCCTGAATGTTTGCGAATTACAAAATAAAGACTTTTCGCCAAATGAAATGATTTAGAAATTAAGCATGTCGTTTTATTTTTGCACGTTCTGCTTTAAGGTGAACTTTGACTTCAAGTAATTACTCATTTAATGAACTGTAACATAATGAAGTTTTTATTAATTTTTTAATATCACAGTGACATCCTGTACTAATTAAAAGTATTTCTATATTTTTACTTCTTCCTATATTTTTATCGTTTATTTGCGATTGAAACTTTACCATTAGGAAGTGATTTTATTGTGATCTTTTAAATTCATATTTTGTCAGTTCAACAAAAAAAAATCTGTTGTGGCTAGCACAAGACCTCTCGCCATTTCCATATTAGGCTATATAAGTATTGAATTGCATTTCCCTTTAGAACCGTCGTTTTACAACAAAAAGATACAGAACTTTACCCAAATACTGTTTTTTATTGTATTTAACATGTCTTCTGCACACATATAATTCTAATTATATCTATTTTTCATTGTATGAGGAAGTTTCTAAATGTCAGAGAGTCTTCCAATGCATTAACCAGATTGGCGGTATTTCTGATGGATATATGCATTTCAGGTGTAATTTCAAATATTTAATTAATAAAACAATAAGAAAGATTAAATATACTTCCCAGAAAAAGCTATCAGAATGTCACTAAAACTGTTGATTTTTGACACTGACATGTGTCATTTAAAAAATGTTATAAACATTGGTCAACTGGTTTCCTTAGTGCCTTAGCCTCTGCCATTAAATTACTCTATATATTATAGTGTCTTTATCTCTAAATTTATACAAGATATAATAAAAATTTTAAGTGTATTAGATGGAGAATTTTATGTTCTTCAATATTTAATAAAAAAAACTCTCAAAAAGAAGAATTTTTCTAAGAAACTACTACTTCCGGTTGTTCAATTGTTGCCAAAACCTTTTCAGCTCTTCCCAGGAATGTCAGATTGAATAAACTGCAGTTAAATATTTTTTAAGTCTTATAGTTTTTGAGGAATCGTGTCTACAACATCCAGACATACACACATACACACACACACACACACACATACACACACACACACACACACACACACACACACACACACACACAGACATCATTTTAAAAATGTTATAAACGGATTGTAGGGACCTTAAATCGTGCTTATTTAATAAAATCTGGATATGCGAATTTTAGCATGAATCCAATACCTCTCTTAGCGAGAGGTAAAAAACCGAAACATTTGCAAGCAAGGAGTATATCAATTTATTATCCTTCATTTCTATTCATCGTCCGTCGATATTCTTCATTTTAATATACCTACTTTTGGATACGAATTCTACATCTATATTTATGTACCTATATTTATGGGAGTAAATACAAGCAATTTATGTATTATTTTTTATTTCATATTATTTTGCTCGTATAAAAAATAGTGTTTAAATTTACATACTGACTCTTTTAATTTCGTTCTCATTAACTTTTACTGTCCGTTTTTGTGACAAGAACATGGTTTTATGTAAATGTGTAACAAATTTATCTTGAATGTTACTGAATAAAATTAGTGTCAAAGTTTACAGGTCTGCAAAAAGTTGTAAAGATACAAGTTTGTTAAATTTCACTTCAGATACAGAAGGCAGACTGCACGCATCTGTCACGGTCATACTTATAACATGACTTATAAATGCGAAACTTAAAGATAAGTTTAATCAATTTTATTGACTATAAATTACCAAATACAGAGTATAGTTTATTGTACAAATCAAATCGTACATAACTGTTGATCCTTTCTCTTACTTTCAAACAGTGTAATAGTAGAGTTCAGTTAATAAATTATATATGCCTACTATGATGTTTAACATGAAATTATATATTCGACAGAAATGCTCGTAAGTATAATGGAAATTGTATGTTACAAATTAGAATAGAAGTTAAATATACTTCAAGTTAATAATAAATTAAATAGAGTATTGTTTGGGCTGTCAATAAGTAATTGACCCTTGTTCTAAGGGTCAATTTTGCACATTTAAATGATAAAAATATTAATAAACAGAAAATGCACCATAGTGATTTTATTGCTAAATTTGAAATGTTGCAATATTGTCTCCCCTAATAATTTTTTAGTAAAACAATTAAATAGTTATTAAAAATGGAGTCTTAAGGTTAAATTATAACGAAAAAAGAAAAATCCATTAACCTTAACAATAATAGTTTTTAAAAAACTATATACTTATTTCGAGAACTATACGTTCTCATCTGTAGAAACTACAAAATAATAAGGCATAGAACGCATTATTGTTTTATGGTATGGCCACCTGGCCACGTAATATTTTTACCTCCCGCTACCCTTGGTAAGGGAGGTATAGGGATCGTGCTAAAAATCACATATCGAGATTTTAGTAAATGACCACGTTTTAAGGTCCCTAGAATCCAATTTTAACATTTTCACGATGATGTCTGTATGTGTGTATGAGTATGAATTTTGTCTTCGCTCTAACTCAAATACTATCATTCAGAAAATTCTGAAATCTTGTATTTCTACCCTATTTTTATACGAAAAGAATCCATTAGATTTTTGGTGTAAATTGGATAAACGGAAATGGCACTTTACTTGAAGCTCATAATGGTTTTTCTTCAAAAAATACCATTAAATGCCATTTTATGTCAATGGAAAATTATAGATTATTGAATTTTGTACAGGTATACATTAATACTTTTTCTATATATTTTACTGATAAATTTAGAAATCATTTTTCTTTTTTTAATCCCGAAGCCTAAGATAAACATAATTGCTTTCTTACACAGTTTATTTTTCAAATAAATGTAATTGACAGGCAAACTTCATTGTCAAAAAACTAATCACTTCAAATTAATAATAGTGACATATTAACTAATAAAGAAAATCGTAAATAAAGCAATAGTTATATGCAATAGAACATAATATTATAGTTTGAAGCAATACTAAATACGTTTTGTGTTGGCCACATCAGATTTTTACCTCCCGCTGCCCTTGGTAAGGGAGGTATAGGGATCTTGCTAAAAATCTCATATCGAGATTTTACTAAATGACCACGTTTTAAGGTCCCTAGAATCCATTTTTAACATTTTCCGATGATGTCTGTATGTGTGTATGTATGTGTATGGATTTTGTCTTCGCTCTAACTCAAATACTATCATTCAGAAAATTCTGAAACCTTGTATTTCTATCCTACTCTAACATGAAAAGAAGCCATTAGATTTTGGTGTAAATCGGATAACCGGAAATGGCACTTTACTTGAAGCTCATAGTGGTTTTTCTTCAAAAAATACAGGAATACATTAATACTTTTTCTATATATCTTACAGATAAATTTAAAAATATTTTTTTTTATTAGTCGCGAAGCCTAAGATAAAAACTATTCCTTTGTTACACAGTTCATTTTTCAAATGAATGTAACTGACAGTAAATGTCACTGTCAGAAAACTTATCACTTCAGATTAATAATAGTGACATTTTAAAGAGAAAATAGTAAATAAAGCAATAGTTTTCTGCAATGGAACAGTTTGCAGCGTTAGTAAATACGTAGGTAGGTATGTATTTAAATTAATAAAAATTAAATAGCGGGAGGTTTTGTGTTGGCCACATCAGATTTTTTTGTATAGAAACAAGCTTTAAATTTTATTGAATAGTTATTTATGTAACAAGTGTGTAACGTTTAAGTGTTATAATATCTTGAAATATGCTTTCAGAACTCATTATAAATAAAATTAAACAATATTTGGGTTTAGTTCTGTAGATATTTTATTAAATTAACAACGTTTCGACAGCAAGGTACTGTCTTCTTCAGGTTTTAATAACAATAACATAAATAAATAAATATGTAGTCAAGACTACAAGTATATAAAATCAAAGGTACATTGATAAATGGTTAATATAAAACATACAAATGAAAAAGAAAATTATAAACGAATAACAGGGTACCATGATTTATTTAGTTCATAGCCTGTGTTAAAAATATCTACAGAACTAAACCCAAATATTGTTTAATTTTATTTAAGTGTTATGTTTAATTTTATTTTCGAGAGGTGTGAACACTTTCATAAGAATCTATTGTTTATATCGTTATTTTTATTTTTATGTATAATTTTATTTTTATTTTCGGAGCTGTGATTTATTTTCTTTGCAAAGCATATAGAAATTTTCTTTAATTTTTATGATAATTTGCACAGTGTTATCGTTTTACTTTATTGTCTACATCGATGACCGTTGTTTTTTGTTTTCTAATGAAGACAAATGCCAGTACTGAATAATAAACAACTGTACATCGCTTCCACTTTTGTCTATAACTACCATTAATTGAGGAAATGGTCAAGCTGTGATTTGATAAGATAATGATTGTAATCGATATTACGTTGCGATGTATCTCTGTTGTCAACCATCTAATTCGCTGTTATACTGCATGTTCTGTGCGAGTGGGAGGGTGTCCCTCTACTCTCATTACCTCCTATATACTCTTGCAATTCTATAATTATTACCAGTTATAACAATTGACGTAATGTAGCTTCGTTTAATTCCACACAAGGACGACGTAATAACAGCGACTGTGTTTGACATGCCACATGGAAAATATTTCAGAGGCCAGAGAGGGATGAATATTTTCCGTATAAAATTGTAAAATTTTGAATTGATATTTTATAATAAACCTAATTAATTATGTTCTGATGTGGCCAGCACATTACCTTCCAGCAATTCTATGTATTTTGTACAAATCTCATACCGAAAGTTCCTTGGAAAAGATTCTGCATATTCAGTAAAATTATAACACATACATAAACTATGTAAATTGCACAAACGCCCTTGACACTGACATCTGTCAGTTAGAATTATTTGAATAAAAGCTGTTATTTATAACGAAGAAATGGGTTCACAGCAGAAGCGTATTCGTCATGACTATAATTCTGCTACCACCAAGCTTAAACATCAACTTGCTTCTAGAGCAAATAGACGTCAATTGAACTACAGGTAGGATTAGTATATGTACGTCATTAAATGACGAAATAAATAAATAAATAAATAAATAAATGGATATTATTATTTCATTCCTTTCCGTAAAGTTTCGATGGGCTACTTGCGTGGTACTGAAAATCCGATTTCTATCATTACGTAATGTTATGTTGAAAACATATATTAAAAAAATCTGTTGTGGCCAGCACAAAACCTTCCGTCAATTCGATGTATTTTGTACATATCCTATACCAAAAGTTCCTTGAAAAAGATTCTATACATCCTGTATAATTGTAACAATAACACACTATTTTTTACATATCCATACTGAAAGTTCCTTTGAAAAGATTCTAAAATCTAATAAAATTTTAATACGAATACGAACGTACATTATGTATTGCACTTAACACTTCCTCCTGCTTCAACTTTTCCCTATTTTATTAGAAGTCGCTGTTTCTTACTCTTCTCTTCTACTCATTCCTGTCCAAAGCACCTTCGTGACACAGTTCTTCCTCTCTCAAATCTTCTGCTATACCATCTTCTCTTTTGCCTTTCTCGTACTTCTGGCATTATAAGTTCCTATCTTGAGACGAGGCCGCAAATGCAAGTCACTGGCGAGGGACACTCTGTCACTTATATCACTTTCAGATCATATACTTTCCACTTTGACTTTGCACTTGCCACTGACATCTGTCAATTAGATTTTTTTGAATATATCTGTTGTTTTCATAATATTTGCAAAGCTGACTGATTTTCGAAAGTTAATCTCTCTATAACTCTATATCTATTGAATATGAAGGAAAATGTATGTATAATCGAACCGTATAGAGAATAAGATATTCTTTCTATTGATAATCACATAAAAAGTCGAAAATGATATTTAACTGCGATTTTTCAAGAAAAACTGTTAAGAACTTCAAATAGGGGTACTTCCGGTTGACCAATTATAACCAAAACCTAATCAGCTCTTCATAGGGTTGTAAGGAAGAGGAATACGAAAGAATCATAATTTTTAGAATTGTAGTTTTGGATTTGTCGTCGGAGAAAAATTTGTCACACACACACGAATACACACACAGGCACACACACACACACACACACACACACACACACACACACATACAGACATCATCGTAAAACCAGTAAAATCGTATTGTAGGGACCTTAAAACGTGCTTATTCATTAAAAACTCACCACCGAATTTTTTGACCAAAGACAATACCTCCCTTACCTAAAGGTGACGGAAGGTAAAAAAATAATATTTGTTTTTTAGTAAATTAAGAAAGAAAAGTTTCTGTGACGTCATTACATTGAACTGAAAAAGGAAACCATGTTTAAAAATGTAACGCATAGATGGCATGGCGTGCGAGAAAGTTTTAATTTAAATTTGTCATTTTTCTCTCTCTGGGCTCGCAAATATATTAATTACTTCACAAATAAACACATAGGTAGTTACATGTAATTTAAAATATCGATACCAAAAAGACAAACTAAAATACTAACCTCCAAACTATTATTGAAACGTCAAACAGGAGATCTACATTACCCGTACAAACAAACGCTATGGCTTTACGACCACTCATTGGTGCTGCGTAATTCTACGTCATACATGGCGGTAATTCAAATAATCAAATTTCATTATTTTTTTTTCTGGCTAATTAATAAAAATATTGTCAAAAGAAAACATATGGGTAGCAAGTTTTTACATGCTGTTCAAAAATATGAAATAAAAAAAAAAAAAATAGTGATTCTGTCGAGACGAGATATTTCTCGATTCTCGTCTCGTCTCGTACTCGAGATTTCTCGTCTCGACGAGACGAGACAGAAATGTAAAAAATATTTTACGAAACGAGATATATTTGCCGAGACCTCGATTCTCGATAATTGTTTCGAGATTTCTCGGTTGTTATTTTTCTCATGAGTTTCGCAAACGTGTGAAATTTATCATATTTTTAGTGATATCTGTCTCTATTTAGCTATGGCATTTTTAAACAAAAAGATAATAAAATATTTGACATTTTATCTGTCAGAATTTATTAAACGTGCATTACACGATGAATTTTTTCTTTTCAAATGACTTGAAAAGTTTTCTCTCTCGCACAATGACATGAGTGCAAGAGAGACAAATGAATAGACTTTTAACGAAAAACTTGTAAAGAAAAACTGGAACATGCGCTACTTTTTCTTAAAAGTCCGTACAAATTTTAACTGTCAAGTAACTGTCAAATGTCATTTGTGTTTATATTTTTGATGTATAAAAGTAGTGTTATAAGTGATTAATATTAAACTGAAAAATGGCAAAATGAGATAAAGAAGTAATTGAAATCTTAATGTAAGTATAACTTAAATTTTGACACTGTAAAACTTGATCGTGTAAATATACTTGTAAGGTCACTTATAAAGACACTTTTCAAGTCACTTGAAAATAAAAAATTCATCGTGTAACCCAGGCTTTAGCTAAGATTTTTAGCGTTTTTTTTCTTTTTAGTGTTTTATAACAGATTAGAAAATGCTAGATAAATATTAAATTAAGAAAATTATAACAATAGAATTTGCACAAGTTTTAGGTTATATCAAATTTTGACTGATAAAACGACAAATATTTATCTTTTTGTTCAAATTACTATTAATGCAAAATTGTATAAATTTAATAATTAGTTTATAGGGCCAAAATATACATATTAAATTTCCATCGAGAAATCTCGGCCGAGACGAGACTCTATTAAACGAGACGAGACATAATTTTATGAATTTGAAACGAGACGAGACGAGACAATGAATTTCTCGTCTCGTTTCGACCGAATCACTAAAAAAAGGTACGCAAGTAGCCTATTGCTTACTAATTTAATTCTCCCATTCGAAATGTCAGCCATTATAATATATTCCATTTGTGTAATCCTAGTTGTAATAATGTTATATCAGTAAATCCTCGTACGAGTACACAGTACACATAGATACATCAGAATGCATAGTACGATGCACGGTACACGAGGCACAGGTTGTAGACAACGGGATATGTAATGTGAGACATTGTGACCATCAGGTGTCGAGCACGCCTCGCACTTCCTGTGCTTATGGTTATAGTTTGTGGTTAACCTTAGGCCATAGCATGGTTTAATGCCTCACACAACAGATGGAATTGGTAGCAACAGATTAGATGATGAGAATGAGCAAATAAGATAAGATTGTTTGACAATGATTTTTTTTGGGTTCATTCAAATATTTTAAATGTTTAATTCAAATAAACACATATCTAATACATTTACTGCAAGTTCATGAACATGTAGAAAAAGTCAAATTTTTATAAAAGAAAATCTCGGTTCTATACCGTTCATTTTATGACTGTCATTTTTTATCTCCCGCTACCCTTGCTAAGGAAGGTATAGGGATCGTACTAAAAATCGCATATCGAGATTTTAATAAATGACCACGTTTTAAGGTCCCAAGAATTCAATTTTAACATTTTCACGATGATGTAAACTGCAATAAATATATGTGAAGGTTCTTCTCACTGAAATATATACTAACTGGAACTCGCATACTCTACCTATCAGCGTACGCTGCACTGAAGCCCCATTGAACAATAATGGCTTGTGCTGTTCGCCGCACGTTCGTGTCGAACCGAACCTAGCCGAATAATTCGTATCATAGCTGATCGCTTTATTTTCATGTTATGGTTCATTTATTTAAACCTGCGCCACACGAAATAATTTCCGTCTACTCACGAACTGTCCCGATGCTTGCCGACTACTCCAGCAGCCAGCTTTCAATATGCCTTCACGGTCACGGTACGTACGCGCATTCCAGTTAGTATATATTTCAGTGGTTCTTCTTGACTGGAATGCTGTAACAACTGTCCAGCAAATTATACAGGACAAACAAAACGTTGCCTTAAAACAAGATTAGATGAACAGAGGAGAAATTGCAATAATGTGAACAAAAATAAAAATAAGACTAACAATAGGGGAAAATGTGCTTTAGTTGGACATGTAGAATCATCTAAACACAATTTTAATTTCGAGGATGTTAAAAAACACTAAAATAACTTACACAAGAGATTATTAACCCTTGAGATGCTACACGTCAATAATGATAAAAGTAATGTAAATTTAAAAACAGATACCGCATGTAGAGATGCACTCGATTTCGAGTCGATCATCGAGCCGGGCCGAAGATATTTTTTATCGGGCCGAATCGGGCTAATTATTTTCAAAAATCGAGGCGAGTCGGACTTTTGATTTTGGCCCGAAAAATCTTATAGTTCAATCAAATGCACAGTTTCCTTAATATTTTAATGAAAATGGATGAAGTTAAAAAGGATCAAAATGATTTAAGAACAACATACTTCACGTATTAATAAATAAAAATGTATTATTTTACTTCAAGAATTCAAGGTTATTCATTAAAGCATACTAATTATGTAATTATATTGTGATGTTGCTATTATTATTATTACTCGTATACTTAAATAAAAGTGATTTTTGTTCCTACCATAATGATTTCTTGTCCTATTTTTGAGCAGAAACAAAGTTAGATAAAAAAAAACCTTATGTAAATTATATTTTGTATATAAGATTTGTAAAAAAGTTGTTTAAATTTTCGAACAAAGTGTTAAATACTCATAAGTCTGTAATTTTTATAACAAGCTTACATTAGAAGAGTCTCTTTTTTAACTACTTATGTTAACTAATGTTGAAAGTTATAAGAATGTAGAGGTTTTTATAAGTTTGACACGAAAAAAGTTAAACATTTAGCCTTAACATAAAAATCAACATTAGGAATGCCGGGTGCACCCAATTTCGAAGCCCGGCCCGATTTCGAGTCAATTTTCGAGCCGGGCCAGCTAATTTTTTTGTCAAGTCGATCCAAACCTGAAAGCCCGGCCCGGCCCGGCCCGAATGCATCTCTAACAGCACGCATCAATAAAATGTATACTAATTTCCTAAAATACAACAAACACCAAATAAAATAAAATATTTATACAATTAATATAAAACATGATCCCTTAAAATTATAAAAACATTTATAAAAATACATTATAATAAGAAGATAAAACCATTAGTAATGTCGTAGGGTGCAATACTTTCATATTTTTCAAAATATTTTCTACGAATTTTGTGACAGACATCAATGTTTTTATTTATTTATTTATTTATTTATTTATTTATTTATTATATATTGTTTTAACTTTCTCACGACCATTGTGATGTGTTTTTATTACATTTATTAAATTTTTACCCAATGAATTGTAAATGTTATTATACCACGTTTTTTATAAATTTTCACGTATTGTTCCTAAAATTGTTGGACTTCTAATTTCTTATCATTCAGAGAAAAACTCATGTAAATTAATGTGACAGAAAATATAGGTTATTTCTCAATTATTATGTAATTCTTAACAAACTTGAAAGAACAATAAAACTGTCCATCTAACTGTACACTTTTGATAAAATTTACAATTTATCATTTTTGACTCGACAGTAATTTCAAAATTAATTTAATAAAATGTGAGCTTCGCACGCCATGTATCTCAAGTACAAAAGGCATTTCTGTTATCCACACTCTGATGATAATAATTATTTATTGTAAAAACAAGTTATAAATATGTCCAAGGTGTAGTTAATGTTTTAAAGCGTGAACAGCATACCGGTTAGATTAAAGGAGACACGTTTATAATATTAAGCTAGAGACGGTACTCTACATACATATATTTACAGCTGGAGAATGTGTGTAACTACTTTCATGAAGTGTTAAATTTATGGAGGAATTAATGTTACACGTCCAAATATCAAATTAAAAGTGCTTAGGTTAATGTTTTTATGGTGTTAAATGTTGTTTTTACAACAGTACTTTAAAAGTAAGCTGAAGAAATAAATCTTCACGACTTATACCCATATTTTATAAATACTCGATGCATATTTTCTGGGTGTTCATTTTATAAATTCTTTGTTTTGGGGATTAACTAAATAAAGAAAATCCTGTTGTGACCAGCACAATACCTCTCGCCATTTCCATTTTTATGTTATATAAGTATTGTATTACACTTCGCTGTCGAAATTATATATTGTTTTTTTACCTCCCGCTAAGGGAGGTATAGGGTATAGGGATCGTACTAAAAATCGCATATCGAGATTTTAGTAAATAATCACGTTTTAAGGTCCCTAGAATCCAATTTTAAAATTTTCTCGATGATGTCTGTATGTGTGTATGTTGTGTACGTATGTATGTGTGTGTATGTGTTTGGATTTTGCCTTCGTTCTAACTCAAATACTATTCATTCAGAAAATTCTGAAACTTTGTATTTCTACTCTATTCTAATATAGAAAGAACCCATTAGATTTTGGTGTAAATCGGATAACTGGAAATGGCACTTTACTTAAAGGTTTTTCTTCGAAAAATAGCATTTATTTCCATTTTTTCGCATTTAGAAGATAATAAATAAAGCAATAGTTATATGTAGTGTTTCACAAGACAAGATTTCTTGTCTTGCTGGGCTATTTCTTGTCTTGTCTTGCAAAACAAGACAAGAAATTTAAATAACTCTTGTCTTGTGTTACTCTTGCAAGCAAAAATCGTGTCTTGCTTGCAAGACTCTTGCATATTTCTTGTCTTGCAATTTCATATTAATAGGAACAACATATTTAAATCGGAAGTGATATTTTACTTGAAGCTGTGAAGAGATTTTCGTGAAAAAATATATTATGCTATAATTGAAACTTTTCAAATCTTGTATTTAACACTTTTATATTAATGAGACCGACATATTAGATTCTTGTTAATATTAGTAAACCTACAGTGGCATTTTACTTGAAGCTCTGAACTGATTTCCTTGAAAAAATATATTAAAATATGATAAAAAAAAACTTCTCAAATTTGGTTTTAAAACTCGTATATGATTGAAAACAACATTAGATTTTGAGTATATATGATAAGTCGGACGTGCTTCTTAACTAAGAGCTCTTAACAAATTTTCAAAAAAAAACTTGATAAAATATAATACAAATTTTTTTTATTAAAGACTTGTCTTGCATTTTATGCAAGAACAAGACAAGAACAAGAAAAATGCAAGACTCTTGTGAAACAGTAGTTATATACAATGGAACATAATATAGTTTGCAGCATTAGTAAATACAAAAGTATGTATTTAAATTAATAAAAATTAATCAGCGGGAGGTTTTGTGTTGGCCACATCAGATTTTTTTATTGTATTTAACTTCTCTGTGGTGGAAATGGCACTCAAACATTCAATTCACTTTTCTCTCACTAAAATTCATTTCATTGGTGCTTGAATAAATGAAACATAATTATATGTAGAGAAAATGATAATTCTTGAGATAATTTATAGATAATGTGTGTAAACTGCTGAAGGAGCAGAAGTTTTAGGTCACACAGAGTGTAGCTAAGACAAGGTTCGAAATACATCCGTTATCCAAAGGTAAACATGACATCTGCTGGGAGAAACTAGATACAGCACTGCAATCGCTTAATAACTGTGCTATAGTTTCATTCTTTCATTGTTTGATATGAAAGTTGTACAAATAAAAAATTGCTTCGTAATTTATGGATACCACGAGAGATATTTAACCACAGATACTTAAAATAACTAGTTGTAGACATAGCAGGTTCATTTGTTAAGTACACCACTTTCAAAATGTAAGTGAATATCTATCATTAATTTAAAAAGCAGTTTGACAAATACGTTTTTCTACAGTCACTATAGAAAGTAGCCATTTGCGCTCTCTTTTGTCAACGCAAAATGTCACTTTGCCGCTCATGCGCGACAAAGTAGTAAAAACGCTAGCTGTCCAAATTTCTAAGTATACAATGTTGAAAAATGTCACTTGTCTACATTCTTAATGAAAATGTTTAGTTAGGAACTAATGGCACTGTAATTACACATTTATCACGTTCACAAGTCAATTTGACATATGTTCTGTCGGTATTTAACATAACCTAACAAAATGCCACACTGCTGTGAAAATGAAATAGGGCATTCATTTACAAAAACAAAAGTATAAAATGCTTAGATTAGATTGAATAAAAACTCAAGAAGAATGGAAAATAACGATAAAATAAAATTAAATATAAAATAAATTGTGTGAACAGTTATGTTTAGTAATAGGAATGATTGTACACAGATGGCGGTAGGATAGTTGCGAGTCGTACTGACATCTGATCTCTAGTTAACTATTTATTTTGATTACAATAAAGTTATTAGTTATTTCGTTACTTAAATAATTGCGAGAAGTCAGTCAATGCACATACATGTCTATATAATCACAAATTCCTTGAAATATTTGTTAATTTTTTCAGTGTGACAGGCGTGCCAACTAACCACACATTTTGCTACAAAAACTCATCAAATCATCACAAATCCTTGCTTCCAAACTCTAATTTTTTTTTTTTTATGGAATAGATGGCTAATGTAACGATATAATCATTTAAAAGCCTTTTTAACCCGCGATCGGTACCGGTGTTAGATTTTTTCTAACATTTTTATATTTATCCATATTTTTTTAAAACAGTTAGCCCTACATCTCAGGCCGTCCTGCTATGCCTCCCTAAGAACCTCCCTCAGTCATCCCCAGTACCAGTTTATTTGAAAATTTCAGCGTACGTGATCAGTTCATATTTTTTCCAAGTCGTGTCAACATGTTAGACAAAATCTAACGCGGTACCTATCGTAGAATTGTAAGTTAGTTACTATTTTTACATTGAAAACTTTAGTTTTTTGACAACATTGTTTAGTAATAGTATGGTGATGTCGTACGAACAGGAATATAATCATTTGCAAGCTCTTTGGAAGGAAGCTTTTCTTTTTGCATCTGCTTTTTTTTGTTTACATTATGTATATTTTAGTTGACATTTTCGCATAATATAAAAACGTTAAAAATATGAAATACTGTTTTATTTATATTTAAAATCAATCTAATTAATACCTGCCATTGTCAGCATTAATAATTTTTACATAATAAGGTGAATAAATATACAAATCGCTATGTTAGAAAAAATCTAACGCGTTACCGATCGCGTAATTATAGGAGGCGGTACCGATCGCGGGTTAAGTTTAAACCGTATCTTTTGTATTAGCCAATCGTTATTTATTGAGCAGTACTGTAAGTAGAAAGTGTACATTTTATTATTTTTTATGGTGAAGGACCCCATTGTGGCGACTGTAGAAAAAAAACTTGTGTGTGTTTCGAGCGCAAAAGGACATTGTCGATTTCGAGAGAATGCCGCTCTCCTTCGTCGCGCGGCAACAACCTCCCATTCGACATTGTCGCATTTTGCGCTCTTAATACACAAATAGCTATTGTAATCAATGTAATAATTTTATATTTTCTGTTTTATCCTCAAACACGCCGGTTTTTAGAATTTTTTTCGCGATCGACCAAAAATTGGACTGTTTCTGATCACTTTTTAGGCCGGAATTTTTTTCTTTATTGGGCTAGCTCGGAAAATTGTTTATGAGGGATCGGAAAGTAAGAAAAAAAAAAAACAGCATCTTGATTGACTGTTGTCAAGGAGAATTTATAAATCAACAAAACAGTTGTTCAGTATGACAGAAAGAGAAGAATTTTATTATTCCTTAGGGCCAGTTTTACAATCCCTGGTTAGAATTTTAACGTGCAGTTAAATAAACAATATTGAATCGGATTATTGATGGCAATGATAAATTTGTCATTTGAAAATTCATTTCGTTTCAATTTTATTTATTTGACTTACAGATTGTAAAACTGGGTCTAACTGTGAAAATTTTATGTTATTACGAAAAATCTTGAACGCCACAAGGCCGTTAAATACTTACGTTTGGTTAAAAAGTTGAAAATATTCAAAAATCCAATTTTCATGTACCTCGTACTTCCCAATGCACTGATTGCAAATCATGAAAACGCGGGTCGATATCTCTTTTAATTTTGGCGGTATTCAATGTCAAAGATTTTCTCAAAATTATTCATTTCTGGGCTAGATTTCTACCTAGTTTTGAATTATTGCCCCAAAAGTCAATATACTTCATATTCACATAAAAACTTTAAAATTTTCAAAAATCTAATTTTTATGTATCTAGATACTTCTCAATGCGCTGATTCTAAATTTTGAAACCGCAGGTCGATATCTCTTTTCGTTCTCGAGATATTTAGATTCAAAGTTATGCATAAAAATGCCCATTTTTGGGTAATAACCCAAAAATGGGTCAAGATACGAATTTGGCGACACCACCATTTTATTCTACGGATAAAAATGTATAAGTATACCAATTTTCATAATTTTTGACTAACTAGTTCATTTTTTATGAATAAAAGCTTGAAAACCTTTGAAAATGACCAAAATCTGAAAAATCGTAAGGGGTACACCTTAGATTTTTGCGATTTTTGGCCATTTTTAGTTATTTTGCTTTAGAGATTGTATGCGGTGTTCAAAAATTATGAAAATTGGTATACTTATGTAATTTTGCCCGTAGAATCGAATGATGATATCTCCAAATTCATATCTCGACCCATTTCTGTGTTATTACCCAAAAATGGGCAGTTTTATGCAACATTTTGAATCTAAATATCTCGAAAACGAAAAGAGATATCGACCTGCGGTTTCAAAATTTGGAATCAGCGCACTGAGAAGTACATGAAAATTAGATTTTGAAAATTTTGAAGTTTTTATCTGAATATGAGGTATATTGACTTTTGGGACATTAATTCAAAAATGGATAGATATAAACTTGCTAGTAATATTATTTGATTGTAAATGTTACGTAAGTGTACGCATTTTTAGAGTAATGTATCTATAGAAGTAGCCAAAATAACTGCTAGTCATAATTATTGGATCCTACTGCCTGTTTTTCTTTTATTTAAACTATATATTTTTATTTATTCTTTTTTTCAGACTTACTTGTTCTATCCTCTCTTCTTACAACCATATGTGTACGTAGAAAATATAAAATTAAAAAAAATAAATAATAGTAGAATAATTATTTAAAACTGAAATTAAGAAATCATATTTCATTTCAATTATTCGATGAATTTATTTTCTGATAAATATAAATTTAATGAACTTTACCATCTCGGGAAATGAAGGAAATTGTAAGAATTTCATTTTCCTGATATTTTACGAATATTTCCTTTTCATTTCCGATACTACAGTGCAGTGGAATTTAATATTGAACGATTTTAATGATTTATTTATGAAAATACTTCTACCCGCATGTCCTTGATGTCTAAAGTTTACTGTTTATATCACAAGATCTAGTTAAAAATTATTTATTTTTAGTTCCTCATTAGTGGCAGTAGCATGTTTATCGATATTTTAATTAATCATTAAAGTTTTTAAATAGTTTTCAAAAGGTAGACTAGCAACATATTGATTATCGATTATTTGTAGTAGTGTAAATATTTTAATTCAATTCAGAGAAAGATATACACTTTGAATGTTACAAGACAAGATTAAATGTGCTGACAGGTTGTTTACTTTCAAAATTATTTATCATGTGCTTTCTTATTGTGAAAAGCGGAAAATATTGATTTATGGATACTTGGGAATGAAATATAATCACTTAGGAATGGTCATTTTTCAATAATATTGACATTCTTGAAAAGAATTTATTACAACTCTGTTTCTTGCAATAATATTTTTTGTTCAAACATGAAAGAGGAACAATCCCTGGTCATATTATTAGACGAACTAACTGTTTATAATGAGCCCGTTTCACATTAAAAAAAAAAAAAATCTGTTGTGGCCAGCACAAGACCTCTCGCCATTTCCATATTAGGCTATATAAGTATTGTATTGCACTTTGCTATCGAACCGTCGTTTTATTACAAAATATTATAGAACTTTCCCCAAATATTGTTTTTTATTGTATATAACATGTCTTCTGCACACATATAATTCTAATTATATCTATTTTTCATTGTATGAGGAAGTTTCTAAATGTCACATATTCTTCCAATTCATTAACCAGATTGGCGGTATTTCTGATGGATATATGCATATTACCTATAATTTCAAATATTTCATTAATAAAACAATAAGTAAGATTAAATGTACTTCCCAGAAAAAGCTATCAAAATGTCACTAAAACTGTTGATTATGTGATAAACATTTGAATTTGTCAGCTGGTTTCCTTAGTGTAGTTTCGCCTACTCGACTTGTTATATCCCGATATTCTATATATTATAGCGTCTTTATCCTTAAACTTATAGAAGATATAATAAAAAATTTAAATATATCAGGTGTAGAATTGTGTTCTTCAAAATTAGTAATATCAAAAATTTTCAAAAATTAATATTTGGAAGAATGTCTTTTAAAAACTACTACTTCCGGTTGTTTATTGTTACCAAAACCTTTTCAGCTCTACCCAGGAATGTCAGATTGAGGAATTCCTAGTTAAACAGGTCTTATGTCTTATAATTTTTGAGGAATCGTCCGTCCAACATCCAGCCATACACACACACACGCGCCCGCGCACACCCACACACACGCAGACATCATTGTAAAAATGTTAAAATCGGATTCTAGTGACGTGTTTATTCATTAAAATCTGGATATGTGATTTTTAGCACGATTCCAATACCTCTCTTAGCGAGAGCATGTTATTTCTAGCCAATAGGAAAACAAATAACGTTATTTATATAAATAAAAGTAGGCGATAGTTTGTCACATGTTAAACTGTATGTACTCTGGCGCCACATTCTATTCCTTTTCACGTGACTTTTTCAAAATATTACACAAATTTCAATATTGTAATAGTGTAATTGTAAAATATCTAATAGATATTTCGTGATATTTCCAAATTTGACGCTCTTTGAAGAACAATATCTTTTAACATTTAGTACTTAAATACAATATGTACTTATATAGCCTAATATGGAAATGGCAAGAGGTCTTATGCTGGCCACAACATATATTTATTTGACAACATAATCCATCATTAAGTATATGCACTTACTATTTATACATACAAATATTATGTTGACATTATGACTTATTTATTATTATATTCTTTTAATATATTATCAATTATCATTTACTGAATGTCAATTTATTGTAGGCAATTAACTATATTGATATATAAAACTTTTATGAATAATTTAATGGTCATATTCAAATCGGAATAGTGCTTATTATCTTTGTAGTTGCTGTTACAATCTACAATGCACGCATAGCACAGTAGATAGTAGATAAATCAAGAGTATAGTAAATGAGTGTGAATTATTTACTTCGCCATACATTTTACATTAAACACTAACCAACATTTCCAGAAGAAAACGCTAAGTAATTTTACACTACTTCTACACCATATGTAAGGGTACAGAATGTTTTAAATTTAAACAATAAAACTTAAAATTTAAAATGAAGGACCTAAAAATAAGTGGATAGGTTTTTGTATTCAAATGGGGGATTACGGCTCAATCGAATTAAAGGAAAATAGTAAAAAAATACGAATGTATATGCTGAATAACGAATATTAATAAAAAAATGAAATGGTATAATTGAGATATTTCGGAAATAAAGGGTTTTTTGTTATAGCGCTTCGACACTAATATGAAAATATTTTGATTGGCGACCGAGAGACCACCTATACATGCATTACAAATAGCGTGTTAGGGGGTGGGGATTACTACCAATGGAAGTTAAGAAATTCAAATTCGAAAGGAGGGGCTAACATTCCTGTACAGCAGTTTTCAAACAGTTTTTATTTTAACATAAATTTCTTGCATTAAACTTAATAATTTAAATACACCTGTAATTATAAAGTATGTAGATTTATATAGTGTTATATAATTCATATGTAAATATAACTTAAAATAGCATATATTTCAAGAACATTTAAGTCCATGATGAAAACAGTTTGATATAAAAACACATAAATGTGACGTCACGTCAATCTTTTCAAAATTCGGGAGACCATAACTCGCTTATTAATAGCAATTTTTTCACCGGATTTTCATCAACAGTCTTAGTTTTCCTAATATTTTCAGATGAAATTATGAAAAAAAATGGTGTAATCCCCCATTCTCAGATGTATTTAACACGTTAAGCGCCACGTGGCCTGCGAATGGCCCACACTTTTACTTTGCTCCGTGCCCGACTGTACATTTCGTAAGTTATTACTGAAACGCACCAGTGTATTTCAGTTTTTTGTAGTAATATTTCTCATTTTTTATTACTTGGTATTAAATGGAAATTGTAGAAGAAACCTTCAGAAGAAAAATTAATACTGATCGAACAAAAATGTGAATAACTTTTTTAAAAATTGTCCTACAGGGTCCCGCTTTTTTTTAAATTGAAGCTTGTTTTACCGTGGGACCGAATACAATAAAATATTGTATATTTCTGTTGGACTAGGATTTATAAAACCAATATAAAATAGCATAAGCTATAGGTCAATTACGGACCACGCGGTCCACCAAGAATCAAAATGTGTGGGTCATCGGCAATCCACATGGGTTCTCAAACAAGATTTGAAATTAACATTGTTGGCGCTTAACGTGTTAAGGCGATCCTATTGGGCTTCCAAATTATCAAGAGATGGCTCTGACGTCAAACGTCAAAATTCAAACGGATGGTACATTTTTCGCTGGCTTCCATAAGAAAACAATTGGTGTGAGACTAATTTTCGTAGTTTTTAATTTAATTTCAGATGTAGTATAGTGTTTTTTTGTTAATTTCGGTAGAATTGAGTTTGATCTTTCATGAAGTAACATTTTAGTGATAGTTTTAATCATATTTTAGTTAATAGGGTTAATTTTAGTAAGTAGTTTAGTCATATTTTAATTAACAGTATATTGGTTTTTTTAATAAAAAAATATTTGATTTCCTTTATTTAGATTATATTTCATTGCTGTAGTTGTACATATATTAATTTCTATCTACATAGTTTTACTTTTATTGAATTGTTTTTGTTTACATGTACACTTCAGTCAGTTCAGAAATCTGCCACCAGTGGCGCATTTTAACTTTGGAAGCCCATATGAGAATCGTAAATTAAAAACTAAATGATGCTATTTATAGATAATAATAATTTGTGATTATGTGTGTTATTTTAAAATAAGTAAATATTGTATTCCATTAACATTCAAGGCATGAAAAACTTAGTATCTGTCCATAAAATATATGATTTATAGTTTATAACTCAGTTTAAAAGCAACATTTTTCATTGTTTTTCAAGTTTATCAACGTTATAAATCATTTACTGATGATGTCTCCTGGTTTTTACTGCGTCCGAGTGATTCATTTTTTTACATGTATTGTACCGTGATGTAACGGTAGATAAAAGCGTTATAAATGTAGAAATACATAAGGACGACAAACGGCAAACTATATCTAGTCCTAGTTTGAAAGAAGCAAAAAATATCATTTTCGTTTCATCATTCGACAAGAATAGGATAATGGATAATTTTCTAGCGAATTAGAGATTTAGTTATGTTAATCATCAATTGAGAGAGTTTATGTTGGTCAATTTGGCCTAGTTTAAGACGCCTACAAGCAATAATTCACAATATTTCAACAAATTATTATATTATTATATATTACGAAAACAATGATGAGGGCTTTCGATAATCAACCATTTGGGAAATCTATTTACAAATTACAGTAAAAAAAAAAGAATTACCTATCAGGTGTCTCTCAAATAGGGGAACATGGCTTAACCACAGATTCCCGAGGCTAAAATAAGACAATTTAACTAAACTTGATTCTACCGGAAAGTGTACCATTTAGCCAGAATTCTACTTCAAACTTCTTCAAAAAAAAATCTGTTGTGGCCTGCACAAGACCTGTCGCCATTTCTATTTTATTTTATATAAGTAATGTATTGCACTTCGATATCGAACCGTCGTTTTGTAACAAAAAAATTACAGAACTTTACCCAAATATTGTATTTTATTGTATTTAACATATCTTCTGCACACATACATTTCTAATTATATCTACTTTCCATTGTATGAGGAAGATCCTATGTCAGAGATTCTTCCAATTCATTAACAAGATTGGCGGTATTTCTAAGGTATATCAGCAGGTTACCTATAATTTTAAATATTTAATTAATAAAACCATAAGAAAGATTAAATTTACTTCCCAGAAAAAGCTTTCAGAATGTAACTAAACTTTTGATTTTTGACACATATCTGTCATTTAGAAATTATGTTATAAACATTTGAATTTGTCAACTGGTTTCCTTAGTGTAGTTTCGCCTACTCGACTTATTATATCCCGATATTCTATATATTATAGCGTCTCTCTCTAAATTTATAGAAGATATAATAAAAAAATTAAATGTATCAGATGTAGAATTTTGTTCTTCCAAAGGAGTAATATCAAAAATTTTCAAAAAAATAATATTTAGAAATTTTTTTTTAAAAAACTACTACTTCCAGTTGTTCAATTGTTACCAAAACCTTTTCAGCTCTTCCCAGGAATGACAGATTGAGGAATTCATACTTAAACAGGTCTTATGTCTTATAGTTTTTGAGTAATCGTCCCTCCAACATCCACACATACATACACACATACATCCACACAGACATCATCGTAAAAATGTTAAAATCGGTTTATATGGATCTTATATCGTGCTTATTCACTTAAATCTAGAGATGTGATATTTAGCATGAATCCAATACCTCTCTTAGCGAGAGGTAAAAATTAATTTTGCTTATAATAACAGAACGCTTTATTCGATTTGGATGAAATTTGGTATGATAGTTCATATGGTTATGTCATCTGTTAAGATGATACTTGTTATTATTAGTGAACCACTAGTGTATGAAACTTAGATGTCCCAACATTGATTAGACCGTAACTTTTTAATGGCCACGCCGATAACGTAAAATTATTTTTTTTTCAGAAAGATACATTCAATAGTAAACTTTTCTCTCTGTGTTTAATTTGTGATATATGTTACTGTTCAGACAAAAAAATAAAACCTGAGTGACTGCATCGTGAATTTTTTTAAAATAAATTTTATCTATCAGTCTGTCCAAATGCCAAACATCTAATTTTTACCTCTCGCTAAGAGAGGTATTGGAATCATGCAAAAAATCGCATATTCAGATTTTAGTGGATAAGCACGTTTTAAAGTCCCTAGAATCCAATTATAATGTGTGTGTGTGTGTGTGTGTGTGTGTGTGTGTGTGTGTGTGTGTGTGTGTATGTTGGAGCCACGATTTCTCAAATACTATAAGACTTACAAAATATTTAACTGCAGTTTCCACAATCTGACATTCCTGATAAGAGCTGATTTGATTTTGGTAATAATTGGACTACCGGAAGAAATAGTTTAAAAAGAAAAATCATCTAAATATTATTTTTTGAATATTTAAAATATTAAAGAATTTACAATTCTCTATCAAATACATTAAACATTTTCATTATGTCTTCTATAGATTTAGAGATAGAATGAATTATAAATATATAAAATAATCTATTCTACATATAATGAATCAATTAGCCTATGGAAACCAGTTGAAAAATTAAAATGTTTATAATTAAGATACAGTCAATAGTAAACTTTACTCTCTTTTTTTAATTTGTGATATATGTTACGGTTCAGACAGAAAAAAAATAAAACCTGAGTGACTGCATCGTGATTTTTTTTAAAATAATTTTTATCTAGCAGTCTGTCCAAATGCCAAACATCTAACTTTTAATTTACTAAGACTAGCGGGATGTAAAAGTTGCATTCGTAAAAATATTTCGAGCTCCATGTACGAAAAGAAATAAAACCCGGAAACAACGCTAGGCAAATACTTTTGGCCCTTTTATTCGTAAGCGTTAGTGTGTGATACTAATTCCATTGTGGTATTGATAGTGGTCAAACGCTCTTACGCGTATCAAAACACGCTGGTTTTATTGGGGAGTGCCTTCATTCCATTATACTTCATGCCACTCTTGTTTCTGTAGGTTAGATTAGGTTAGGTTTTTACTACCTGTTTTTATTCATTGCCACCGCAGTAGCAGCGAACGGTGTCACATATTTCGCATAGACAAACCGAAGGTTGTAAAAAACCGCTTGATTTATTAATTTGCCCAGTTTATCTCGATTACCATAAAGTTTTCTACAGGAAATGTTTGACGCTAACTTTAGCTACTTTTGTTTTGTTTCTATGCACAGTTGTTTGTTCGTAGTCAACAAGTATCTCATTTAATATGCATTTTCAATTTTCTTGATCTCTTTCAAATGTTTTCTTAATTTTTGACAGAAATGGACATACAAACTTGGATCCTTTCGGTATTCAAAGTCTAAATAAACACGGCTATTCGCCACACGAGAACGAGTAAGTATGTAGCAGTGAATTTTGGTGTAGATGAAAGGCACCATCTCTGCACAAATATAGATGTCACATAGAAGTGCTCACGTATTCTGCACTGTTCAAATTGTATTTTAAATACAAATATATTTTTCTACAGTCACTATAGAAAGTAGCCATTTGCGCTCTCTTTTGTCAACGCAAAATGTCACTTTGCCGCTCATGCGCGACAAAGTAGAAAAATCGCTCGCTGTCCAAATTTCTAAGTATACAATGTTGAGAAATGTCACTTGTCTACATTCTTAATGAAAATGTTTAGTTAGGAACTAATGGCACTGTAGTTACACATTTATCACGTTCACAAGTCAAATAACCTAACAAAATGCCACATTGCTGTGAAAATGAAATAGGGCATTCATTTACAAAAACGAAAGTATAAAATGCTTAGATTAGATTGAATAAAAACTCAAGAAGAATGGAAAATAACAAACTTAAAAAAAAACCTCTACATCCTTATAATGTCCCACATTAGTTAACAGAAGTAATCAAAAAAGACACTTTTAGTGTAAGTTCGTTATAAAAATTACAGACCTATCCGTATTTGACAATTAGCTTACCCAAGGCGTTCGAAAATTGAAACAACTTTTTCACAAATCTTATACAAAAATAGTTATTTACATTCGAGTGCGTGTAAGTTGTATTTTACAGCGCGACAGCTTTGTTTAAGGCACGAGCCCTTAAGGCGAGTGCCTTATTAGCTGGAGCGCTGTAAAATACTTCACGCACGAGAATTGTATCAAATTTTTTGGCCGACGATAATGAAAATCACTTTTTTTAATGAAATAGGTTATACTTCTGAAAAGGGTTAGTTTAAAATACTGGGGTTAAGTCAATTTCCAAATTTGATTTTACTTACCTTCATTAGAGTAATTCTTCTAGCGAAAAATTATTTGTAATAATAGACGTTGTTTATGACTGATGATATATTTATTTGCTCATGTTTTCTTCGTAATAAATAATAGGTAGGTATCGAAATTTGATATTTCAGCAATTTTCGCCTCGCGTATTTGACAGGTATATCGATCGGTGACTATGTCGGTAACGGCGGATTTTTACAATAATGACAGATGTTTCTGCCGTGATTTTGATTTATATAAATTAATTTTAAATATAGGAAATGTTAAAGTAAAAAAATAACTTAAGTAGGTAGTACTTTTTACATGAACTTTATTATAGTAAAGATGATTTCTTTTCTAAATGCCCATAAACGCCCAGTGTATTTTGATTATTTTACCGCATAGTTAGACAAGTTACAACACAGTAAGCGTAAAATGTAGGTTACACTTGCTGTATATACAATTGTAAAGTTCCCATTACACTTCAGGAGGGCAAAAATATCACTTCATAATGATTTTTTAGCTAACTTTGTTTTGCTCAAAAATAAGACAAGAAATCATTATGATAGGAACAAAAATCACTTTTATTTAAGTTTACGAGTAGTAACAATAGTAATAATAACATCACAATAGCATTATTATGCTTTAGTGAATAACCTTGAATTCTTGAAGTAAAATAACATTTTTATTTGTTAAAGATGTGAAGTATGATGTTATTAAATCATTTTGATCCTTTTTAACTCCATACATTTTCATTAAAATATTAAGGAAACTGTGCATTTGATTGAACAATAGGATATCTAGTCTGCAACAAAAGAAAATTTAAAATTATGTAGTACCATATAAGAGGTAACAACATCTTTTTGGACAACCTGTATTATACGTCTAAAGAAATTGGAAATTCATTTGAAACGTATATCCTTACTACTCATATTAAAATTAGAAATTTAAAGCTTTTGTATTTGATTTCAAGTACACCCGAGTATACACAAAAAACAATAAACAAACGTCTACAAAAAATCCTAACCTAAAATCGCCCCGTTGAAACAAATTCTGAGATCCCGAACTCCGATCCTCGCTTCAATCATTTAATTCAGAAAGCATTCTTGCTTTACATTCACGATTTTCTTTGAAATTCGTTATGCACTATTTGCTCCTCATCAATCTTGCAACTAAATTCTTATCTGACAATAAAAACAAGTAAAGCAATAATTTCACTACCTCCACTGCAAACAAATTGACAGTTGCAAGCCGGCATTGCTGTCGGAAAAGTAGAAAGTCTTTAAATTAAAAATTGCGCGCGCATTTCAAGTATAATTTCTGCAGCGTGAAATGCTATAGAGAACTTTCACGGTTCTCGGATTTCAGATCGAGTAAGCTTGGAGATTACATTGTTTGCAAAACGAACAATTGAAGATGGAAGCGCAAGTTCTAATCGCGGTTGGCTAAGAGGTTTGGATATAATCTTTTGTTTGTGATCGACTTTATTTATTGCCTGATAATTTGGTACTTTCAAATAACGAATTGTTTAACACTTTAATGCTCTGGTTTCCATTTTGTTGGTCTAGATATTTGGTTATATTTTTAATATTAAATCGTATAAGTTATACGATTCAATTGTTTTAAATGAAGCCACAGTCAACTTTTGTTGTTTTAATATGAATTTTTACCTTCCTTCACCTTTAGGAAAGGAAGGTATTGTCTTTGGTCAAAAAATTCAGTGGTGAATTTTTAATGAATAAGCACGTTTTAGGGGCCCTAGAATACGATTTTACTCGTTTTACGATGATGTCTGTGTTTGTATATGTGCGTGTGTGTATGTGTGTGTGTGTGTGTGTGACAAATTTTTCCGACTATAGCTCTAGTATTACAATTTTAAACATTGTAATTCTTTCATATTCCTCTTCTATACATCCATATGAAGAGTTGATTAGATTTTGATTATAATTGGTCCACCGGAAGTTTCCTTATTTGAAGTTCTTAACAGTTTTCCTTTTTTGGCATTTTATGTGATTACCAATATTAAAGAATATCTTATTGTCTATTCGGTTTGGTTATACATTTTCCTTCATATTCAGTAGATATAGAGTTAAATAATTATAAAGAGATTAACTTTCATAAATGAGCCACTTTGCTAAAATCATGGAAACAACTGATTTATTCAAATAATTCTAATTGACAATGTCGGTATCAAGTGTAATTTACATAATTTATAAATAAATAAATATATCATCACGGCATATTACCCATTTCTGGGTGTGCCAGTATCTACAACACATGTAGACATCGGTAATGATGACGATATATTTTACCGTGTGGGCGCTTACCAGGCGTCACCTCACGGGCACTCATAGCTGGTGTGGAGAGTGCACCACAGGGGTCACTTTTGTGCCATTTAAAATTGGAAATATTTGACGTCTGTCGGGATCGAACCCGGTTCCCCCAGGTTCGCGACCAGACACTCAGGCACGCGGCCACGGGACCCCATAATAATAATAACATAATTTATGTTCGTGTTATAATTTTATTGGATTCATAGAATCTTTTCCAAGGAACTTTCGTTGTAGAAAATAGTATTTATGTTGGTGTTACAATTTTACTGTATATATATAGAACCTTTTCAAGGATTTGTACAAAATACATAGAATTGACGGAAGGCAATAAGATGGCCACATAAGATTTTTCTTTCAGAATTTAACGTAGAATTCAAAAATGTAAAAATACACAGGGTGTTCCATTTAAAATAAGGATATTGATGCAACTTCCAGTTTAACCGGAATATATTTATTTATCATTTAAACATAAAAATGATGCCACAAATGTTGAATTTACACTTACGAATTTTCAAATAGATATCTTTATAAATAAAGAAGTTAAAAAGGCTGCCCCTTTTTGTTGACACCCGGTGTAGACAAAATTTGCTTTCGTGTAATTAAATATTACTTTATAAGTTATTTCAAGGTTGAAAACAATGAAAAAATCTCATTATATCTAATTGAACTGTCACGTTATTTTAAGAATGTATTTCTAACATGAACTAAAGTCTTGAGGAAGACTTCAATATATTACATTACTTAATTACTTCCTTTGACAAGATAATGCGGCTAATATTTTATCAATTCGTCTTACAGAGATAACTTCTCGTAGACCTTAGGCGCACTCCGTTAAAACCTGGAAAATGTGTCACTACCCATAACTTTTCGTAAAACTTGACGAAGTATAGTCAATGCACGAAAATGTCAATTAAAGACTTAATTCTCAATTTTCGCTAATATGATATGACATGAAATGGTGTGAGACTAATTTTCGTAGTTTTTAATTTAATTTCGAAGTTAGTATAGTGTTTTTTGTTTTTTTTTTTTTTTGTTAATTTCGGTAGAATTGAGTTTGATCTTTCTTGTAGTAACAATTTAGTGATAGTTTTAATAATATTTAATAGGGTTAATTTTAGTAATAGTATAGTGGTTTTTTTTTAATAAAAAAAACATTTGATTTCCTCTATTTAGATTGTATTTCATTGCCATAGTTGTACATATATTAATTTCTATCGACATAGCTTTACTTTTATTTAATTGTTTTTCTTTCATAATGAACAATTTTCTTTGCTTAGATTTGGATACTATTTGTAGATTTGGGAATTGTAGTGTATCATCTAGAAATATGGTGGAAGGCCAGCAAGTAATAAATAGTGGCCACATAATATTTTCGAAGAAAACTCCATCGTAACTTTAACCTATAAACTGCATATCTCCTTATTTGTTCATTATTTTTTTAAAAATCCCTGAATAAAACAACCACCTTTGTACATGTACACTTCACTCAGTTCAGAAATCTGCCACCAGTGGCGCATTGTAATTTTGGAAGCCCAATAACAAATGAATGAATAAATTGCATACATATTGTAGTTAATATAACTTTTGAAATACCCACATAATTTTTTTAATTGTCTTTATTAATTTTATCTTTATTCATTATCACAACCACTTCTTCTTATTAATATATTTACTTTGAAAAGGATTATCAGTCGTCATCTTTTAATCAGGCATTCACGCATGCAACATGCAAGTGCAAAATGCATAGGGGAGATTTTAAACTAGATACTGATAAAAATAAACATAGTCATCATTAGTATAAAAAAACTTGGACTTCTAAAATAAAAGTGAGTAATTATTATCTTTATACAGTGCAGGCTAAGAGTTTCCGCATTTCCATTATGTATACAGTGTGTCCCATTTAAAAGTGCCACCATTGGGATCTCGAGAACTGTAAGAGATACGATGTGGGTTAAATGGAACTTTTTGTGCGCCTTTGGGAGGCCATCTCAGATGTGCTTTTGTTTTTCGAAAAAAAATAACTATTTTTTTCTCTTTTCAATGTTGTAAGTGTTATTATATTTTATATTTGTTTTGCCTTCAAAATTATTTTTTTTGCTTTATTTTGTATTAAATTTACAATTATTTTGAAAATATTAGTAGATTTCTATTTACAAATACTCCTTGTATTTAAAATAATTTATTTCGTTACATAATTTTGCTCAAAATTCGTATCAAATTAATTTTTATCAGGTCGCCCTTAGCACATTATAGTGTAATTTGTAATTATGAGTCTAGAATGAAAATTTTAAGTAATAAAGGCATAAAATAAATTATATCCATCAAATACAATATAATTAGTAAAAAATAATGTTTTTTTGGGAAATAATAAGAAAATTCAGGAAAATAAAGAGAACATTATATTTTAGGCGCAAAACAAATATAAAACATAATAACCCTTACATCATTGAAAGAGAAAAAAATAATTATTTTTTTGACTAAAATCAGATATGGGTTCCATTTAAAAAAATATAAGTTTGTGTTATATCTCGAAAATTTACGGATATAAAAATTTATTTCGTACGCCACTCGTTAGTTAATAAAAATATCTACCTTTTATATTTTTTCTCAATTACTAATAGTTTAGAAGTTATTTGAAAAAGAAAAAATCAACAATATTAAGTTTTTCGTCATTATCTAGTGCCCTATGAGAATTTTTGGAAAAACAAAAGCACATCTGAGATGGCCTCCCAAAGGCGCACAAAAAGTTCCATTTAACCGACATCGTATCTCTTATAATTCTCGAGATCCCAATTGTGGCACTTTTAAATGGGACACACTGTATAAAATTGCTAACGCTTGGATTATTGAGACAAGAAAAACAGGTAGGCCGTGGAAAATAAAATTTTAAACAGTTATTGTGTGACGAAACTTTTATTCCTTTTATTTTTTGGACTTATTTAAATTTTACGGGGTAAAAGATTTTTGTCTGAAGAAGAAATTGATGTTGCAATTCATGATTATTTAGCATTAACAATTTAATAACACCTGTGGAAGTAATTGTATTTTAAAAAGGTTATTACTAAATACTCTTCATTACAAATTGAAAAAATATCTCTTGTATAACCAGATAAATTCACAATCTCTTCCACATAGCTACTTCTTTCTCTTCTTTTTAAAAAGTGACTTCTCCTTTTGTTAAACATCTTTCATTGCTTTCACCGGTCTACCTGTTGTATCCCTAAGCAGTGCTTAACATTCTCAGACCCACTACCCTTAATCTCCGCCTATGGATTGATAGATGCGCGGCTACAAGTATAAATTATTATTCCCTGGGCAGGGCAGCGTGAGTTACAGTGCCACCTGTGTCAGGTGCCTAAACAGTGGCGTACGGGGAGATTTCAAAATAGGGGGCACAGAAATAGAAACTGTGGGAAGTTCTTTGAAGATTGTGGAATTGTTTAATAATATAAGATGTGTAACCAGTGTAATATATGAAGATGAATGACAAAAGAGTTATATGAAGTAATCTAGATTTTCTCATATTTAACAAAATTTTTGAGAATGCAATTAAAAATGTATTTGGAAAGGACAAATTTAGGGAAACATCTCGTTGTGTTTAATAAACACAGGATATAAAGTACAATGGGGTATTCCACTCAATCTTTACCTCCCGCTACCCTTGGTAAGGGAGGTATAGGGATCGTGCTAAAAATATAATATCGAGATTTTAGTAAATGACCACGTTTTAAGGTCCCTAGAATCCATTTTTAACATTTTCACTATGATGTCTGTATGTATGTATGTATGTATGTATGTATGTATGTATGTATGTATGTATGTATGTATGTATGTATGTGTGCGTGTGTGTGTGTGTGTGTGTGTGTATGTGCGTATGTGTACGAATTTTGTTTGCACTCTAACTCAAATACTATCATTCAGAAAATTCTGGAACCTTGTATTTTTACCCTATCCTAATAGGAATAGAAGCCATTAGATTTTGGTGTAAATCGGATAAACGGAAATGGTGCTTTACTTGAAGCTCATAATGGTTTTTCTTCAAAAAGTACCATTAAATGCCATTTTTTCGAATTTTATGTCTTATGAAAATTAAAGATTATTGAATTTTCTACAGGAATACATTAATACTTTTTCTATATATTTTACAGATAAATTTAAAAATAATTTTTTTTATTAGTCGCGAAGCCTAAGATAAAAACAATTCCTTTGTTACACAGTTCATTTTTCAAATGAATGACAGTAATGTCACTGTCAGAAAACTTATCACTTCAAATCAATAATAGTGACATTTTAAAAAGAAAATAGGAAATAAAGCAATAGTTTTCTGCAATGGAACAGTTTGCAGCGTTAGTAAATACGTAGGTAGGTATGTATTTAAATTAATAAAAATTAAATAGCGAGAGGTTTTGTGTTGGCCACATCAGATTTTTTTTTATTATTTTAAATAAAACTTCATTCAGTTTTGAAGAAATTCATAGTATTAAAAAATCTTAATTGTTCCTAGTTTAACAGTATTTTATTTTCGAGAAATCAGTGTAACGTCACATTTCCCCTATACTTGTCTTTCTCACACACACTGCTCTGAGTACGAGATAACAATTGTATGACGTCAATTTTCCCTTTTAGCAAATGTGAAATATCTCGTAAAGTAATTATTTAAAAAATGTTTTCATTGTTTTAACTATTATTTATTGAGCCATACTTTATGTTAAATTGAAATTTTTAAAATTTTTTTGTTATGGTGGAATACCCCATTGTTATATGTCATATTAGGTATGCGGAAAGTAAATTAATTGTATTTCGTTGTGGATATTAGACAGTGATTTGTGCAAACATATTTCCATAGTACATATTTTGTGTCCCGGACTATACATCAATTCTCTACCGTCGCCATTCTCATTTGAATTCTCCTGGGCACGTCCCTGTCCCTACGTTGCCTGGGGCCGTAGCTTGACCTACCGAAGTCGCTGATCACGTGATCCCGGCTTTAATATTATCAGATTCCCGGGCTCTACACATCATTCGTCGCTGATGTCTTATCTACGTGCCGATGGAACGTCGAATGTCGATGCCACACAAAATACATGAGAGAGTGTAGACAAAGAGAGCAAGAAACCGATCAGAAGGAGAAAAGAAGATGTGATTGATTTAATGGGAGATTTAAAGTGTGGAGATATAAATAATGTAGTTGTAAATCGGATGAGAAATAGACAAATTGGATATAAATGGGAGATTAGTATTGCTGCAGAATGATATTTTTTGTGCATTACAGAAAGTAATACTTGACATAGGCGTTGAACATGAGAAAACAGTTTTTTATAAATAAAGTGTCCGGCAGAAAATTAAGCCATGAACATGAAAATAGTACATTACACTTTACACATTACTTAATATTAATTACTTTAATATAAAATTCCAGAGGCAGAGACAGATGTGCTAAGCAATGCGCCACGCTGACATTTAAAAATCTTTTCATATTGTATAATAAAAAATCTGTTGTGACCAGCACAAGACCTTCCGTTAATTTGATGTATTTTGTACAACTCCCATACCAAAAGTTCATTGGAAAAGATTCTATATATCCAGTAAAATTGCAACACGAACATAATACAATTTTTTACAAATTGCATACAGAAAGTTCATTGGAAAATATTCTATAAATCCAATAACATTATCACATGAATATGCATTATGTATGGGTACTCATATATAAATACTGTAAAAATGTATACACTTACGTAATATTCACTTTACAATCAAATAATATTAGTACCAAGTTTATAACTCTACCCATTTTTGAATCATTACCCCAAAAGTCAATATACCCCACATTTAGATAAAAACTTCAAAATTTTCAAAAATCTAATTTTTATGTATCTAGATACTTCTTAATGCGCTGATTCCAAATTTTGAAACCACAGGTCGATATCTCGTTTCGTTCTCGAGATATTTAGATTTAAAGTTTTGCCCAAAACTGCCCATTTTTGGGTAATTACCCAAAAATGGGACGAGATATGAATTTGGCGACAACATCATTCGATTCTACGGACAAAATTATATAAGTACACCAATTTTCAGAATTTTTCAACAGCGCATACAATTTGTAAAGCAAAATAACTGAAAATGGCCAAAAATCGCAAAAATCTAAGGTGTACCCCTTAGGTTTTTTTCAGATTTTGGCCATTTTTAGGGATTTTCAAGCTTTTATTCATAAAAAATGAATCGGTTGGACAAAAATTATGAAAATTGCTATACTTATGTATTTTTGTCCGTAGAATCGAATGGTGATGTCGCCAAATTCATAACTCGACCCATTTTTGGGTTATTACCCAAAAACGGGCAGTTTTGAGCAAAACTTTAAATCTAAATATCTCGAGAACGAAACGAGATATCGACCTGCGGTTTCAAAATTTGGAATCAGCGCATTGAGAAGTATCTAGATACATAAAAATTAGATTTTTGTAAATTTTGAAGTTTTTATCTAAATGTGGGGTATATTGACTTTTGGGGCAATAATTCAAAAAGGGTAGAGATATAAACTTTGTACTAATATTATTTGATTGTAAAGATAATGTTACGTACGTGTACGCATTTTTAGAGTATTTGTGCATATATCAGATGATAAATAGCAAAGCTAACTAATTTTTGAAAATTAATTAACTCTGTATGTATTGAATATGAAGGAAAATGTATAATCAAACCGTATAGACAATAAGATATTCTTTAATATTGCTAATCACATAAAATGCCAAAAAGGATATTTAACTGCGTTTTTACAAGAAAAACTGTTAGAGAATTTTCTTTAATATTTATAAAACATAAAATGTCAAAAAATAATATTTTTTTAAGAAAAACTGTTAAAAACTTCACATACACATACACACACACACACACATACACACACACACACACATACACACACACACATACATACATACATACATACATACATACATACATACAGACATCATCTTGAAAATAGTAAATTCATATTCTAGGGACCATCAAACGTGCTTATTCATTAAAGGTGACGAAAGGTAAAAAGTGAAATAATTATTTATTTGAAAATTTTTGTAATTTATTGCAATGCAAGATGTAATGTACTATTATTATGTTCAATATCATAGCTTAATTTTCTACCGGACACTTTTTCTTTACAAAAAACTGTTTTTCCATGTTAAACGCTTCAAAGTTTGCTCGGGACACCCGGTATATAGTTGTTAAAACTACAATACAGGGAATTTATTTTAACATGCAACATATGGCGAATCACTTCCATGGTTACTCACTATTGTCAAAAAATGACAGCAATGTAATATTTGTCCATTTTAAAATGCAACATACAAAATTTGTAGTTTTGTATTATCAAAACTAATTTCCAATAAATTAGCCTACATACGATTAACAAATAATCAAAACATGAATGTTGTACATCTTAACAAACTTTAGCTTACAAAAATTCATAACTTTCATGTAATAAATGTTAAAAAATACCCCCAATCACTCTGAGGCAATATTCTAGTCGGTCGTAATAAGAATTGACACCATTTGTGATGTGTTTTGGAGGTATCTCCTGTGCTGCAATACTATTTATAATGTTGCATTTTAAAATGGACATATATTACATTGCTGTCATTTTTTGACAATAGTGAGTAACCATGGAAGTGATGAACTATAATGTTGCATTTTAAAATAAATTCTCTGTATATGGTTTCATTTTGTTACACTTGTCCTGGAACAGCCTGTATATCGATTCAATTTTAATTAACCATATTAATCTTTGTTGTGTAGAAAATAATTGACTTCCTTCGGAAACGAAACGAACTCTGCTGGTGAGCATCAGAACTAAAAGTTGGTTTATTTATAAGCTTTCAGCTTTTGTCTGTATTGTAGCTTGAAAATACGCTGCATTTTTATTTTTGTTTCACATTAAAAACTGTAGCATATAATGAATGGCAAACAGCAAGGTCGTTAAATATTTATTCTTATTTTTATGTTTGCTGGAAAAACATACTAATGCAGTAATGCAGACAATGTATCAACTGTTAATGTTACATCATTCGTTTGCGTATCTTTTTACACATACATAATTCGCAGTTCTTATGTCATAAAGTACAGCAAGATTAATTAACAAATTATAAATTGAAACTGAGTATCATTGGACCTTGAATTTGCATACAATTTATTGCTAGTTTAATTGCATGCTAATGTAAATTAATTTATTGAAATTTCAATTCAATAAAAAGCAAGAACTATAAGAAAAGATGCATTATTCTTCGGTCTTGTAAAAACAATTAATAGGTACTAATAAATTATAAAAATTGCATTGTGTAAAAAATAAATTCTCAATAACAAAACTATTCTTACAATCAAAATATTTACTAAATAAACATTTAACGTTGAAATTAGACTAACCAAATATTTGTTTGTACTTTCCTTAAATAAAATATAAATACATATGTATATTTACTTTTATTAATTATATCATTTACATTTTGATATAAATTAACTCCACCTTAATAACAAAATAGACCAGACGACAATTTGAACACACCTAATACCGAGTTCACATTTGACAGATAACAGATCTAAAATTGAATACTGCAGTACTCTGCCAGTGTTACCAAAACATGGAATGTATAAAAAAAAATCTGATGTGGCCAACACAAAACCTCCCGCAATTTAATTTTTATTAATTAAAATACATACCTACGTATTTATTAATGCTGCAGACTGTTCCATTGCATATAACTATTGCTTTATTTACTATTTTCTTTTTAAAATGTCACTATTATTAATTTGAAGTGATTAGTTTCTTGACAGTGACTTAATTTTTATTAATTTAAATACATACCTACATATTTACTAATGCTGAAAACTATATAAGTTCCTTTGCATATAACATATAACTATTGCTTTATTTACGATTTTCTTTATTATTTAATGACACTATTATTAAATTGAAGTGATTCGTATTTAACAATGACGTTTACCTGTCAGTTACATTCATTTGAAAAATGAACTGTGTAACAAAGGAATTGTGTTTATCTTAGGCTTCAGAATTAAAAGAAAAAAATGATTTTTATATTTATCTGTAAAATATATAGAAAAAGTATTAATGTATACCTGTAGAAAATTCAATATTCTTTAATTTTCATAATGACAAAATGCGAAAAAATGGCATTTAATGTTATTTTTTGAAGAAAAATCATTATGAGCTTCAAGTAAAGTGCCATTTCAGTTTGTCCAATTTACACCAAAATCTAATGGCTTCTTTTCTTATTAGAATAGGGTAGAAATACAAGGTTTCAGAATTTTTTGTATAATAGTATTTGAGTGAGAGCGAAGACAAAATTCATACACACACATACACACATACACACACACATACACACACACATACACACATACAGACATCATCGTGAGAATGTTAAAATTGGATTCTAGGGACCTTAAATCGTGGTCATTTACTAAAATCTCGATTTGTGATTTTTAGCACGATCCCTATACCTCCCTTACCAAGGGCAGCGGGAGGTAAAAAACTATATGTAGGTAAGATAACTTAAATGCCACATGCGTCGTGATGGTGGTAGCTATACACAGAAAAAAAAATTGAAATTTTGTCTAATTATACTATTTTATTAGGCAATATGTCTAATAATTTAGTATAATTTACAAATCTTAATTTAGCATTTTAACTAACTCGAAATAGATAATAAATATTTTGTAAAAAATCGTTAATTGCAAAAAGGTAACAAAATCAAAACATAAATATTCCGAGATATATGACATAAATGACAAGTGACATATAA
Source organism: Ophonus ardosiacus (assembly GCA_943142095.1). Taxonomy (NCBI): domain Eukaryota; kingdom Metazoa; phylum Arthropoda; class Insecta; order Coleoptera; family Carabidae; genus Ophonus; species Ophonus ardosiacus. The sequence goes on along the minus strand of OW964823.1, from coordinate 6,923,846 downwards.
CATAACAAAATGCTGCCTGCAATACACCATGAATTCCAGCCCCGCAAACCCCCTACCCTATATCTTCCGATCACAAAATGCTATGCTTTGGGAATTATTTCTCTAGTCAGTATATGCTCGAAGATACCGACACTATAATTCTAATTGAAATAAAAGTAACTAGATGTCGCCACTATAAGTACCAAATCTGTTAAAACATCGCGACAAAGTTTTATATGGGAAAACAACGATTTGAAATAATTAATAAGCGTAGCGCACTTAAACGAAGTTGGCCATGCCAGAGTTACATATCGCTTTCATTTTAGATAAAGTTCCACAAAAAATTAAAATAAAATAAAATAGTGTAGGACACTATTATTATTCAACCTTGAATAGTGATTAATTTTGTACAAATAAGAAATAAATATGTTACTTTTAACTAAAAAGTAAAAGATTCTTGATTCATCTTTGGTATTTACAGGGTCGCCACACTCACGATTTCCACTTTAATTCTTTTGTCACGATTTGAATACCACACCAGAAATAATAACGTGTGATTGTACAATATTATATTTCCCAAAAAAGAAATCACTTATTGATAATTACACATCACTAGCACTGCCTTGTTTAAAATATTCTTTACGCCAAAGTAATTATGTTATAGTTTATTAATTCGTGACTAATTTCAAATTGCACTTCCTGAGTATTGTTGTTACATTTCTAGTAATATTATATAAAATATATTGTTTGGAATAGTACAGCATAACGAATCTGCATTTCCTCTACTTATAAAAAATGATTTACATATTGAGTTCCAAATTTTATGCTAAGGTTAGAAAATTTAACAAATTAACACCTCACTTTCACAATAATTTCATTATATTTTTAAGAATAATTTGGATAATCAATTTACATTTGGCAACTCTGATGACTATATGAAATTATTCTCATGTTACATCATAAAATTGTTGAGATGAGCGAATATTTAATTCGTAATTATTAACAGGAACAGGTCATTAATAATTATGAGTTTCCATGTACGTGTAACTAATTTTTATCTTAATGCAAAATGCAATTTTATATACGGAAATTCCATGTAAATAGGTTATTAAAAGTTGTTGATATATAAAAAAAAGCAAGAAAATATATTTTGTTTTTATACGATGAAAATATATTTTGTTTTTATACGATACAATGAAAATAATTAAAAGCAATTTCATTTTTGAAATTTTATATGATTCTGAAATTCTGATTATTGAGAAAGATAAAATAGAAAAGATTTAGGTTAATATTGACGCAAATATGAAAATAATGTATAATTAATGTAATCTATTACAGTTATTATTAAATTAAATAAAATAATTGTATTTTTCGGCAAAGTTCATAACAAATCGAAATTTGCATTTTTTTTTGCCGCGCCTTCCTAACTTCGGTACTGTTAAAGGATGGAGATATATATATATATACAGGGTGATTTTTTTCAAGGTGTACAAAGGAGAGTAACATGGGAAATCAGTTTTTTAATTAATTCATCTTTTTGTTCAAATTTGTCATGGCTACTGTTATTAACAGGAAAATGAATAACTTTAATATTAATTTATGGGCCTAAAATCTTGGATAATGGGCTACTTGCGTGGTACTGAAAATCTGATTTCTATCACTATGTACGTAATGTTATGTAGAATATACAGGGTGTCCCATTTAAGGTACGAATGCATTGGTATCTCGAGAACCGTAAGAGCTACGAGGTTGGTTAAATTAGACAAAAGTTGCCCCATTAGGAGGCTATTTTAATGGTGTTTTGTTATTTGCGAAAAAATGCATAGGTCACTAGATATAGGTGAAAATGTAAATTTAGCGATTTTCTTTTTTTGCTTATAACTTTGTTATATGAAATAATACGAGATTCTGGTTTGCACTTTCTTAAGGCACTTTTATATGGTGAATTTGCAGAAGTACTCAAAAAAAATTTATATCTAACCATGTACGAGTTACTGATAGCAAATTTTATTTTTCATATGGAGGTTATATTAAGCTATGGCATTTTTAAATAGAGATTTTTTTTAGCTTTACAATGATATAAAACAATAATAATTTATTTTTATAATTAACAGAAAAATTAATAAAAATTGTTATTTATACTAAAATTAAATTGAAAAAAGTAAATCGAAGGCTGCTATGGAAACAACAAACAACAAAAAAGTGCAACAATTGAATTTCTGAATTTTACTTGACAATAGTAGATTATTACGAGTAATAAAAATGAATTTTTCTCGTTGGGAAAAATATGATATGTTGAGTTGTTACATTCGTTGTCAAAGTTCGTTTATTACTCGTAATAATCTACTATTGTCAAGTAAAATTCATAAATTCAATTGTTGCATTTTTTTGTTGTTTGTTGTTTCCATAGCAGTCTTCGATTTACTTTTTTCAATTTAATTTTAGTATAAATAACAATTTTTATTAATTTTTCTGTTAATTATAAAAATAAATTATTATTGTTTTATATCATTGTAAAGCTAAAAAAAATCTCTATTTAAAAATGCCATAGCTTAATATAACCTCCATATGAAAAATAAAAGTTGCTATCAGTAACTCGTAAATGGTTAGATATAAAAAAAAATTGACTACTCCTGCAAATTCACCATACAAAAGTGCCTTTAGAAAGTGCAAACCAGAATCTCGTAATATTTTATATAACAAAGTTATAAGCAAATAAAGAAAATCGCGAAATTTACATTTTCACCTGTATCTAGTGACCTATGCATTTTTTCGCAAATAACAAAACACCATTAAAATAGCCTCCTAATGGGGCAACTTTTGTCTAATTTAACCAACCTCGTAGCTCTTACGGTTCTCGAGATACCAATGCATTCGTACCTTAAATGGGACACCCTGTATATATATATATATATAAATTTTATTTTTAAAAAATTATTTGTTTTTTTTAGTAAATTAAGAAAAAAAAAATTTCTGTGACTTCATTATATTGAACTGGAACTGTTTAAAAATGTAACGTATAAATTGCGTGCGAGAAACTTTTAATTTGAATTTGACATTAGTTCATTTTTCTCTCTCTCTGGGCTCTCAAATATATTAATTACTTCACAAATAAACTCAGGTAGTTACATGTAATTTAAAATATCGATACCAAAAAGACAAGCTAAAATACTATCTTCCAAACGTGCTCCAAGCTATTGTTGAAACGTCAAACAGGAGATCTACATTACCCGTACAAACAAACGCTATGGCTTTACGACCATTCATTGGTGCGGCGTAATTCTACGTCATACATGGCGGGAATTCAAATAATCAAATTTTATTATTTTTTTCTGGCTAATTAATAAAAATTTTGTCAAAAGAAAAAATATGGGTAGCAAGTTTTTACCTGCTCTTCAAAAATATTAAATAAAAGAAGGTACGCAAGTAGCCCATTTCCACGTATTTAGTATTTTCGAATGGGGAATTTTTTATCTTTGTATTGATACCACAACCATTGTCGTAAGTTAAAACGGGGGGCAACGGTTTGCAGAAAACTGATTTCCCATGTTAATCTCCTATGTACACCTTGAAAAAAAATGTATATCTGTATCGTTATCTTGGAACAAGAATCAAAGATGTTGCAAGTACACTGCATCTAGTTTGGAAGGCCATTAGTTTTACAAATGGCCTTAGGCTCATTCTAATAAAAATTATGAATCACTTTTTCAAGAATATTAATTTTTATAATAATATTTGCTATGAATTTCTCATCTACATTTTTTTACACGCGGTGTCATTAAATAATTAATTATAATTAGCTTAAGGCAGCAGTAAAATTTATAATTTATTATGACTTTGTGACCCTTGATTTCCAGATTTATAGCATGTAAAATAATTATGCGTAGAAATGTTATTATACAATTAATGAATAGTGCATACCATATTTACACATTAGCATCACTACCTTTCAATAAAATTTCCTTTCCCACATTAATTCCTTCCCATTACCATGTTTATAACCTATGCATAAAAGTGAAACTAACTTCATATAGGTTAGGTAGGTGTACTGTACGCCAACATAACCTCTATCCCGGCCAGACATCTTTGCCAGTTTGCCAGTCTATGAAAGTGTATAAAGTTGATGCTGAACTCATCGTTGTGAGACACTTTCGCACGGTTATTTATTTGATGATGACGTTACGCAGTTTGAAATCGTCAGGGTAATACCCTTTGCATTGCACAATAAAAGAGGAGAGGATTATATTTATAGAACGCAGCTATATATATTCAATTGGTTAGGTTATGATCGTTTTCTATGGTGTTATGTTATCAGTTAGTGGAAGGGAAGTCACTTTTGACGTACAAATTAGAAAATTAAATTGATGCTTGTGTTTTATGTATTATAATAATTACATATACGGGGTGTAAATTTTAAAACGGGTCATAGGGCTATAACATAGAAAAACAGTTTTTTAGACGCCAAAAAAATGCACCGTTAAGCAAACGGCGAAAACAAAAATATTGGGATGATAGCATACACTTTAGAATTCTATATTCGCTTTTTGATTCGAAAATTATTGAATTTTATACTATTGAAATAAAAAAATATTATGACAGTTGTATATAATAAATATACAGGGTGTAAATTTTAAAACGGGTCATAGGGCTATAACATAGAAAAACAGTTTTTTAGACGCCAAAAGTTTCCATATTAATTTATTGCAAATATAATTGGTGCGTATTATAAAGAAAAAAATTACGAATTTTTTGATACCAAACACCTTACATTTCTGTTTCATATAAAGCCAGAAATTAAATTTAAAAATTTTTACAATTAAGACAAAATATCATTAACCATGAAAGTGACAGTAACAAAACATTGTCATGATAGGGGACGATTAAAGATTAAAGTTATTAATTTATGAACCAATACAAAATAACACAAAATAAAGTAAAAAAATAGGATATTTATATCAGAAACAATTATTATTTATTGTAATAGGTATTTACAAACTAAAGATGATCTACATGTAATAAGAACTAAGTTATAAGAAACAAGAAAAACTGCAAACTACAAGGGAACAAATTAAAATCATTTATGCTGGGTTTATGCAGCATATAATTATGAAATTAAATTAAGCTACTAACTAAACTAAAATAACGTCGTTTATGCAGTAAATTAAAATTCAGAATCTTATAGGTGCAATTGGAATACATTATTTATATAAGATTAAAAAATAAAGGTAAACAATTTGTTGAATAAGTCCAATTAGTATTTCATCGCTCTTTTCTGCAAGAACTTTGTTGTCATCGTCGTACATTTTCATAGGTTAGGTGCGAAAATTTGTCATAAGTGCGCGAGTGGCGCAGGCGCAGCATTAATAATTTGTAATATTTCTTCATGAGTCAAATTGTTCATGATTTCTTCTTAATAAAACGAAAATAATAATAATTTAACAAATAAAGTGTAAGAAACGTTTATTAATGAGCGTTTAAAGTCAACAATTTTTTGTTTTGTTTCTGTCAGTTTCACGGCTATTAATATTTTTTCTTAATTGTGCAAATTTTTAAATTAATTTTCTGGCTTTATATGAAACAGAAATATAATATGTTTGGTATCAAAAAATTCGTAATTTTTTTCTTTATAAAACGCACTAATTATTTTTTCAATAAATTAATATAGAAACTTTTGGCGTCCAAAAAACTGTTTTTCTATGTTATAGCCCTATGACCCGTTTTAAAATTTACACCCTGTATATATTGAATTTCTTTTATGTTAGTATAAAAATATAGAAATTTTATGTAAATTAACTCACCATTTGATGTGTAAATTCTGCTCGATAATTATTTTGTAGTCCATAACGGTTCCAAGTTTCAAGATGTTTTAGGTTAGAATAAAATCTGTAAGATAAAAACAATATTAATACAAAAAGTAAACGAACAAACAAAAATATTTGTTGATTATTAACAACAATTTTCAACGGGAAATGAAATTATCCCATATAGATGGAAGGATTATAAGGTTGAGGTTGGCAATACTGCAATTGCATGAAATCGTTGTATAATGTATTACTTTAGTACCGATTTCTGAGTTTTTAATGACGATTTTTGTGCACTTTAGTGACGATTTTAAATAAAAACATTTATTGTTAGGATTGTACGTACATTATTATAGTACTTAGCTTGAATATTTCTTTAATAACCTAACACAAAATTCAGCCCGAGTTTTCCGGAATTTTGTGCGTCAGGTTAGGTTATGTTGAAATAACTAAAGAAAAAACCCCTTAAAAATTTAACGGTAACTTATAAATCAAATAACACCATTAAATCATTATTAGGTAACCCTAAAGATAAAATAGATAATAATAAAAAATCCGGTGTTTATAAAATTGACTGTAAAGATTGTAATAAAGTTTATATCGGGCAAACTACAAGACAAATTGATACTCGGTTTAAAGAACATTTCTATCGGTAATCCTGATAAATCTAGCGTAGCACAACATATGTTTATTAATAATCATAAAATTGACAATTCTAATATAAAATTATTGAAATAAGTTGATAATAATAGATATTTAGACGCACATGAGAGTTTGATAATACATAAATTTAAAGATAAATTGATGAATGCGGACCTAGGTCCCATCACAAATTCTAAATTATATGAGTTAATATAAGACAATTACTTTGTTTAATCTTAGTTACCCAATTAAGTATCCATTCACCTATGATTCCTGTCCCTATATAACCCGTGTTCTCTCCCTTATTCCTCAGAGCTGTTTTGACCTCTGGCATGGTTTACATGCTGAGTAATCTTAACTTCTCTGTTTTCACTTTGTAGTTTCTACTGATGATGTGAACTTAGTTCTCGAAATACGTATATAGTTTTTAAATTTATTGTTAAGGTTAAGGGGTTTTTTCTTTAGTTATAATTTTACCTTAAGACTCCATTTTAGTTTTATAAATAGGTTATGTTGAAATGTATTTAGATAAATTGCAAACGAAAATGTCCAAATATTCGTATTACAATGTTTTATAAAATGTCTAATCAGATTGCAAAATAACTGTAAGTCAACGAAAATTTGACAATCTGGCCGCATTTAAAAAAATTGCTATATTCAAAATATCCTATTAAGTAAATAAAGCAAGTGTCAATATTAATAAATATCGTTAGCGTTAAACCAATTTTATTATGTAGGAAACCTTTTAAAGGTTATCAAATAAAGTGAATCTGAAATCGGCTTATTGGTATTATTTACACTTTAAATTTCATTGAACGCTTAGATGTTTATCAAACATTTACAACTATACCTTTTGGTAGAAGCAGGTTTACTACTATTCCTTCGACATATGCTATAGCAATAAGAAGTGGAACATTTGAACGTTGATAAACAAATAACATATGCTCCCTATTGTTTAAAAAAACAAAACACAAATCAGACTGATCTTTAGATGTCAAATAATTTCCGTATGAATGAATTAGGACTTAGAAGAGTTATTATAGTTAAGAGCTCTTCTTTTGTTAGTGACCGCTAAACATACTAACTCAGGTAGGCTTTGGTAAACAAAACAATGAGGTTTACTTGCTAATTAAAATACGGTGACAATTACTTTTTTTTAAGTGGAATTTTATGCAGTTAAGATATGTTTTAATTGGCTTTACCGAGATAAGATGTGTGTTTAATTATTTACTGTTATAGTTATACAAAAGAAGGTTTATAGAATAAATTTCTCAACATTATCTACAATATTTAGTTTAGATACATAAATATCTTGTAGTTCATCAGGATATCTGAAGAATTTGTCTTCTAGTTTTTAGTGCATACCAAATTTCATAAATTTTAAACATTAAATTAATATTCTAGAAATAAAAGACTGAAAATATCTAAAAACGTCATAAATATCCGTTTATGAAAAAGTTCAGAATTTTGAAAATGCTAATTTATCTGGATAACTGCCGACGCGCGATTCAAAATTTTGAAACCGCATGTCGATGTCTCTTTTCGTTCCAGAGATATTTACGTTCAAAGTTGTGCCATGAAAAGGTCAATTTGGTCCCCAAAAATGGGTCAAAATACAAACTTGCCGATAACACCATTCGATTCTACGGATAATATTACATAATTGTACCAATTCAACAACTATTTCAATTTTTTTAAATAAAAGAAAGAAAATCTCTGAAAATGGCCAAAATCTAAAAAATCGCAAAGGGTACGTACACCATAATTTTTTTGTGATTTTTGGGTTTTTTTCAGATTTTTTACTCTAAAAAAAGAACCAATGATAAAAAACCTGAAAATCGGTAGGTATACTTCGTATCTTCACACACTTTCAGGATATTACCCAAAAATGGGTATTTTAAAGCTATAAACTTCAAACTCAAATATCTCGAGAATGAAAAGAGATATCGACTTTCAAAATTTGTAGAGAAACATAAAAATTGGAATTTTGAAAAAAAAAATCTGTTGTGGCCAGCACATAACCTTCCGTCAATTCGATGTATTTTGTACAAATCCCATACCAAAAGGTCCTTGGAACAGATTCTATATAATATCATGTAAAATCAAACACGAGCACATACTATTTATATTCTATAAATCCAATAAAATTATAACATAAACATACACTAAGTAAAATGCACTTGACACTTCTTCTTATTCTTCAGCTTCCCCTATTTTATTAGAGGTAGCTGTTTCCTCTTTTCTTCCACTCATTCCTGTCCGACACTTCTTGACACAGGCATTCCTTTCAGTCTTCTGCGATACAGTCCTTCCATCTTCTCTTTGGCCTTTCTCTGCGTGTCACTTGCAAGGAGCACTATGACATACCAATTTTGTGATCCTACACTTTCCATATTTGGTTTTGCACTTGCAACTGACATCTGTCAATTAGAATTTTTTTAATATATCAGCATCAGCTGTTTCCATGATAAATAGCAAAGCTGACTAATTTTTGAAAATTAATTTCTTTATAATGCTTCAAATCTACATCTATTGAATATGAAGGAAAATATATAATCAAACTGTATAGAGAAGAATATTTTCTTAAATATGTATAATAACAAATTGTCAAAAAACAATATTTAACTGCGTTTTTTAAGAAAAACTGTTAAAAACTTCAACTAAGGGTACTTCCGGTGGATCAATTATAACCAAAATCTAATCAACTCTTCATATGGATGTACAGAAGAGGAATACGAAAGAATTATAATTTTTAGAATTGTAGTATTGGAGTTATCGTCGGAGAAAAATTTGTCACACACGGACATACATACACACACACGGACACACACACATACATACAGACATCATCTTAAAAATAGTAAATTCGTATTGTAGGGACCCTGAAACGTGCTTATTCATTAAAAACTCAACACCGAATTTTTTGACCAAAGATAATACCTTCCTTACCTAAAGGTGACGGAAGGTAAAAACTAACAGTAAAAAAAATAGTGTACAACCTAATTACCTTAATTTTTTAAATAAAGATTGTAGGCTTTAGGTTAATTATTTGAAACCTAAGGCCTATTTCTTTTATTTCAAAACTTCGAGAAAGTTCCCAAAAATTCTAATTTCCTCATTACTTTAAAATGATAATAGCAGCACTACTTTTAAAAGAATGAATTGATAGAAAATTGTTCATTGTATAGTCAACGTTTTTTAAGAAAAATTGATCGATCTATCCGTCAATAAATTGATCGAATTATTGATGTGTTACACCTTTATTAGTCTAACGTCGAAGAACAGTTTTAAATTGATCAACAGCAGTCGTACTCATAAATAGAAATGAAGAAATCATTTGTCAGGAATTATAAAACCATTTAGCAATAAATGTGCATATAAGTCCAAATTCTATTATAAGCTAATCGATTAGTAACATATAAAACATTTAATTAAATTATTCTATTATATTTAGCATATATTTTAATTATAAATTTCTCTTGTATATGTATACTTGTGAAGTATGTAGATGCCACGATTAAATTTTGTTTAGAAGAAAACATAGTAAAGGTAATTTGAGTGCGTGTTTTACGTTTAAAGCAAAATCTCATTAGAATTTAAATGCTTTGTACAACATGTATGCATTTCCCAAGTAGCTGGAGTATGCGCGATGAATTATAAATAAATGAATAGGTACAGCATAGCGTTCACATCAACTTCACACTTGAAATGAAAGTTTAATGAAGGAGTATGTCAAGATTTAAATGCCGCATCAAGTATTCATCCATCGTCAAATAGAAAACACACAAACAAAGATATTAATACCGAATTATTCTTTTATAAGGTAATACGCACTCTTTTTCAAAACAAATAATCTGTTGTGGCCAGCACAAGACTGACCTCTCGCCATTTCCATATTAGGCTATATACCGTGAGTATTTTTTAACGTGAAACATTAGGTTTGTGACATCCATGGTTACGACTTGATATTTGATTGACAGCAATGTATTTGCCCGTTCCATTTAAAATGAAACATAGGGAACGAATCTGACAGAAGAATTATACTTAAATATTGTAAGAAATTTAGCCGAGTCAGAAAACCACTCGAGAGCACTAAACATATTTCGGGCATAAGGTGCACGCTGTATTTTTTCTACATCTAAATTTAATTTTTAGAAAACAGGTATAATTATTTAAACAAAATTAACCTCTAATGACATCTTGTCAATATGACAGCTAACCGTTGAATTTTCCTATAAGTTATGATTTGACATTTGATTGACAGCAATGTATTTGTCTGTCTCATTTAAAATGACACATGGAGAATGAATTTGACATAAGTATTATATTTAAATATTGTGAGATATTTAGCCGAGTCAGAATACCACTCGGGTATATTTTTTCTACAACTAATTTTAATTTAAACAAAATTAACCTCTATTGACGTCTTATCAAATGTCAAATTCGTTCCCTATGTTTCATTTTAAATAGAACGGACAAATACATTGCTGTCAATTAAATGTCAAGTCGTAACCATATGGATATGGCAAACCCAATGTTTCTTGTTAAAAAATACTCACGGTAGAGTGTCTCACAACTCGCGCCCCAGACGAAACTGACACTTACCGACGACAATAGATTGCCAACAAATAGAAGAAAATAATTTGCGGCTGCTTGCATAACGGAGTTACAAGACTTTTTAATCCACCAATCCCGGAAGGATATCTTGAAGTGTGATGATATTATTACAAAATAAAACTGGTTGTTAGATTTTAAAAATACTACTAGTGAGTTACAAAATTTATTTGACACTGTAATTTGTTGACTTTTCACTGTCAATAAATTTAGGTTAGCGAAGGTGTCATCCGAGATCATCATTTATCTGATTTATATCGTACAGTGCAACGTGTTATAGCAGCTGTGTAAAATGTGTTAAACGAAAATATTATTGTCCACATTCTCCGAAAATTATAATCATTTCTAAGTAATCAGCGGCTGAATACATGGTAAAAATTTGCCTTTTTTATTCACCTTGTCAAATTTAATTTGACACTGACATTTTTCGTAAACTACAGTCGCCCACACATTTTAAAGAAGATTTGATTTGTATAAAACCATAGTTAACGTAAAATTACGGCAAACACACGTTAAAGGTGTAGGTCTCTGATTGGTCAATTTTAAGTTAGATTTTTTTTCTTCGAAATTACACATCCGAGTGCAGTCTCGTGTTTCCTCATTCGCTCTGAGGCGCGAGTTGTGAGACATCCTGTATAAGTACATATTGTTTTTAACATTTCTGATATACAGTATGTCCCCCGGATTGAGTTTACAAGAGGAAAAAAAAAAATATTTTTGATTATACGAAAAAATGCCAAGGGAAGAAAAATTTTTGCTTGAATTAAAACGCATGTTTCAGTTATTAAAACTTTTAATTAATGTAAGGTTCTTTTATTATAACGTTTTTTCGTATTTTGTCCTCCTAATAATACAGTTATTTCATTGAATCTAACATGATTTTAGTTAGCTTTGAAATGATTATTAATTCTAATTTCAGAAGAAAAAAAATCTGTTGTGGCCAGCACAAGACCTTCCGTCAATTCCATGTATTTTGTACAAATCCCATACCAAAAGGTCCTTGGAACAGATTCTATATAATATCATGTAAAATCGAACATGAACACATACTATTTTTTACAAATTCCATACCAAAAGTTCATTTGAAAAGGTTCTATAAATCCAATAAAATTATAACAAGCTACACTAAGTAATGTCCTTCCATCTTCTCTTTGGCCTTTCTCTGCGTGTCACTTGCGAGCAACACTATCACATACCAATTTTAGATCCTATACTTTTTTCCATATTTGGATTTGCACTTGCAACTGACATCTGTCAATTAAATTTTTTTAAATAATTATGTCAGCTGTTTCCATGATAAATAACAAAGCTGACTAATTTTTGAAAATTAATTTCTTTATAATGCTTTAACTCTACATCTATTGAATATGAAGGAAAATGAATAATCAAACCATATAGAGAAGAGTATTTTCTTTAATAAATATAAAAACAAAATGTCAAAAAATAATATTTAACTGCGTTTTTTTAAGAAAAACTGTTAAAAACTTCAAATAAGAGTACTTCCGGTGGATCAGTTATAACCAAAATCTAATCAACTCTTCGTATGGATGTACAGAAGAGGAATACAAAAGAATTATAATTTTTAGAATTATAGTATTGGAGTTATCGTCGGAGAAAAATTTGTCACACACGGACACACATACACACACACACACACACACGGACACACACACACACACACACACACACACACACACACACACTTACATACAGACATCATCTTAAAAATAGTAAATTCGTATTGTAGGGACCCTAAAACGTGCTTATTCATTAAAAACTCACCACCGAATTTTTTGACCAAAGACAATACCTTCCTTACCTAAAGGTGACGGAAGGTAAAAACGGCGAAAATCAAAATACTTGTAGTTTATTCAATTAACTCTTTTTTATCTGAAATTAGATTATAAATAAATAAATATATCATAACGGCATATTACCCATTTGTGGGTGTGTCAGTATCTACAACACATGTAGACACCAAATATTTCCAATTTTAAATGGCACAAAAGTGCCGGTTTAAGGAATACGTAGTTAAATTGGTCTTTAGTCTTATAGAACTTGAGAAAATGATAAAATTGAATTATACAGACCTTAAAACTTGTTTATTCACAAAAATCTGGATATGCGAAAGGTAAAAAGACAAATATCACTGTAACTTGGCAGTAAATTACAACACCAATCTTTTTTTCATGGGTAACTTGATAACATCCTGAATCCCATCAAACAAATTTCTACGATGCTCATATATTTCTCCCTGATTTTATTCTCTTCTTACCTTAAACCTGAAACATATCCTTCCTGATCTTTCTACATCCGAACCTTCCGGCCCATTCGTTTGATCTGGTATCAAGTGATGACCCTATTCTCTTAATACGTTACATCTGCTTCCTTCAGCTTTACTGAGAACTCAGAGAGTTACAGACCGGCTTGAGACAGACACTCAACTCAAACGAGCTGGATCGAGATTCCAACACTGAGAAAAAAGTCACAGTTCTTGGAAAAGGAAGTAGGATGCGAGAACGAGGTAGCGTAGTAGTGTGTTATTGGGAGAGCAGATGGATTGAGGAAAATCATGAGATGGTTACAGCAAAAAATTTTATGCAGAGGTGTTACGTCATAAAAACATTAAAATTTGAAAAAAAATCTGTTGCATGAGTTCCTGCTAAGATGCAATATTTACTATTCTGTCATTAATGTATTACTACTGTATCGTACCAAATAAAATGCAACATTAACCATTAATTATACATATTTTTTCATTATGAGCAATTTCTTAAATGTCAGAGATTCTTCCAATATATTAACGAGATTAGTGATATTTCTTATGGATATACAGTAAAATATTTGAAAGAAGTCCGATCAAGGCCATCTACGAATTGTATCTATGAATTAAGATTTTGTGCTGTCAAATTTAGTAGTGTCTTTTACTTAATTTTTATAATACATAATATCTTGTGTACCTCATAAAAACTATACGTACATAAAATCACGCGATTCCCACTTAGGGGGTTAGCAAATACCCGGAAATAATAGTAACAATAAGAAAAGGGATAAGAGTAAGAGCTCAGCTGACTCACTTCACTCTTTAACAACATTCTTCTTTCGCCTTGTCCACAATCATCATAGCATTCAAACATAAGAACATATTAAAGTGACCGATTTTCGGTAGCGAATAACCCCATCCGGACCACAATAATAGTTACGCAACAATCTTCCTTCGCCACACTTTCCTATCCATTTTTATTAATTTAAATACATACTTACGTATTTACTAACGCTGCAAACTGTTCCATTGCATAAAACTATTGATTTATTTACTATTTTCTTTTTAAAATGTTACTATTATTAATTTGAAGTGATTAGTTTTTTGACAGTGACATTTACTGTAAGTTACATTCATTTGAAATATGAACTGTGTAACAAAGGAATTGTGTTTATCTTAGGCTTCGGGACTAATAAAAAAAATTATTTTTAAATTTATCTGCAAAATATATAGAAAAACTATTAATGTATTCCTGTAGAAAATTCAATAATCTTTTTTTTCATTTTCAGGTAAAGTGCCATTTCCGGTTATCCTATTTACATCAAAATCTAATGTTGAGCGAAGACAAAATCCCTACACATACACACACACACACACACATACAGTGTGTCCCATTTAGAGGTGCCACCATTGGGATCTCGAGAACTATAAGAGATACGATGTCGGTTAAATGGAACTTTTTGTGCACCTTTGGGAGGCCATCTCAGACGTGCTTTTGTTTTTCCAAAAATTCTCATAGGACACTAGATAATGACAAAAAACTGAATATTGTTGATTTTTTCTTTCTCATATAATTTCTAAACAATTAGTAATTGAGAAAAACGTTTCAAATATAAAAGATAGATATTTTTATTAACTAACCAGTGGCGTACGAAATAAATTTTCATATCCGTAAATTTTCGAGATATAACACAACTTATATTTTTTTAAATGGAACCCATATCTGATTTTAGTCTCAAAAAAATCAATATTTTTTTCTCTTTTCAATGGTGTAAGGGTTATTATGTGTTATATTTGTTTTGCTCCTAAAATTTAATTTTTCTCTTTATTTTCCTTAATTTTCTAATTATTTCCCAAAAACACATTATTATTTTTATTAATTATATTGTGTTTGATCAAAATAATTTGTTTTATGTCTTTATTACTTAATATTTTCATTCTAGACTCATAATTACAAATTACTCTATGAGGTGCCAAGGGCGACCTGATACAAAATATAAAAATTAATTTGATACGAATTTTGAGCAAATATTTTTAAGGAAATAAATTATTTAAATACAAGGAGTATTTCCAAATAGAAATCTACCAATATTTTCAAAATAATTATAAATTTAATACAAAATAAGGAAAAAATAATAATTTTTGAAGGCAAAACAAATATAGAACATAATAACCTTTACATCGTTGAAAAGAGAAAAAAATATTTATTTTTTTGATACTAAAATAAGATATGGGTTCCATTTAAAAAAATATAAGTTTGTGTTATATCTCAAAAATTTACAGATATAAAAATTTATTTCGTACGCCACTAGTTACCTAATAAAAATATCTATCTTTTATATTTGAAACTTTTTTCTCAATTATTAATAGTTTAGAAGTTATTTGAAAAAGAAAAAATCAACAATATTAAGTTTTTCGTCATTATCTAGTGCCCTATGAGAATTTTTGGAAAAATAAAAGCACATCTGAGATGGCCTCCCAAAGGCGCATAAAAAGTTCCATTTAACCGACATCGTATCTCTTACAGTTCTCGAGATCCCAATGGTGGCACCTCTAAATGGGACACACTGTATACACACATACAGACATCATCGTGAAAATGTTAAAATTGGATTCTAGGGATCTTAAAACGTGGTCATTTACTAAAATCTCGATACGTGATTTTTAGCACGATCCCTATACCTCTATTTTTTAAAGAAACTACTATTTCCGATTGTCAAATTGTTACCAAAACCTTTTTGCAGAACGTCACTAAAACTGTTGATTTTTCACACTGACATGTGTCATTTAAAAACTATGTTATAAACATTGGAATTTGTCAACTGGTTTCCTTAGTGCCTTAGCCTCTGCGATTAAATTACTCTATATATTATAATGTCTTTATCTCTAAATCTATACAAGATATAATAAAAATTTTAAGTGTATTAGATGGAGAATTTTATGTTCTTCAATATTTAATAACAAAAAATTATATTTAGAAGAATTTTTCTCAGAAACTACTACTTCCGGTTGTTCAATTGTTACCAAAACCTTTTCAGCTCTTCCCATGAATATCAGACTGAGGAAAACGAATTTAAACTTCTCTTAAGTCTTATGGTTTTTGAGGAATCGTCCTTCCAACATCCGTCCACAACCATACACACACATCCACACACACACACACACACACACACACATATCCACACACACACACACATATCCACACACACACACACATATCCACACACACACACACACATCCAAACATATATACACAGAGACACATACAGGACTTATGCACATGCACACACACACACACACACACACACACACACACACACACACACACACACACACTGAGAGAGAGAGAGAGAGAGAGAGAGAGAGAGCGACATAGAGAGACACGCACAAACTTACACACAAACACACACACAAACATACACTCACATACATACATACATACATACATACATACACTCCCATACATACATACATACATACATACATACATACATACATAAACTTCCACACACACACACACACATACACACACACGTACGTATACACATCATCGTAAAAATGTTAAAATCAGATTGTAGGGACCTTAAAACGTACCTACTTATCCACTAAAATCTGGATATGCTACTTTTAGCATGATTCCAATACCTCTCTTAGCGAGGGGCAAAAAATAGGCTAATTTCTTAAAAGATTCTGTGCTCATCTTTCTAATTGGAAGTTTTCTCTATAATTTATAAGTTATGTAAATTAGAGATAGACGGAACAAACATTTCCTTCATTATGAACATCAAATGTGCCGTCTTCGATAACTTGTTCTCATTCATCTCATAACAGATCATTTACTCCAAACCTAGAATTATCAACAACATTTACAGTCTGTCTCACTCATTCAAATGTCTCCTCAAATGTAAACTGACGGGAAGAAGATTAGAACGGAAAAAAGTGAGACGAAATAATAACTGTACATAATCATACATTTGATAAACGAATATATTTATTTAAAATATGTTTCGGAATAATGAATGGAATTAGAAATAAATAAAAATACATTTCCTCATAAATTATTGTAATAGCAATAATTAAAGACATTTTGAAAAACTTATAGGTCGTTTTATTGATTCTACGTAGTCTCATACGATCAGAAATGGTTCAATTATTAACGCAAACATTTACAGGATGTACTGTGGGATTATTTCCGGTACCTGAAATTAATTAAGCTAAACAATACCATAGTTTGGCAGTTAAGTACTCATTATAACCGTATGTCCCTTGCAGAATGCAGGGGCTATTGGTATAATAATCAAGTAAATGGGGGATTACACCATTTTTTTTTTTATAATTTCATCTGAAAATATTAGGAAAACTAAGACTATTGATGAAAATCCGGTGAAAAAATTCCTATTAATAAGCGAGTTATGGTCTCCCGAATTTTGAAAAGATTGACGTGACGTCACATTTATGTGTTTTTATATCAAACTGTTTTCATCATGGACTTAAATGTTCTTGAAATATATGCTATTTTGGTATATTTACATAAAAATAAATGAATATTATAACACTGTATAAGTCTACATACTTTATAATTACAGGTGTATTTAAATTATTAAGTTTAATGCAAGAAATTTATGTTAAAAAAAAAACTGTTTGAAAACTGCTGTACAGGAATGTTAGCCCCTCCTTTCGAATTTGAATTTCTTAACTTCCATTGGTAGTAATCCCCACCTCCTAACACGCTATTTGTAATGCATTTATAGGTTGTCTCTCGGTCGCCAATCAAAATATTTTCATATTAGTGTCGAAGCGCTATAACGAAAAACCCTTTATTTCCGAAATATCTCAATTATACCATTTAATTTTTTTTTATTAATATTCGTTATTCAGCATATACATTCGTATTTTTTTACTATTTTCCCTTAATTCGATTGAGCCGTAATCCCCCATTGAGCCGGTTCAACATTTTTTAAAAGTATTTTCAATGAAATTTTATGCCATATTTTTACTTCCTTGTACGAAGTAAAGGAAGTAGGTATTGTATTCGCGAAAAATTTCGGTTTCCATATTTTAACGGAAATATCCATTTTGACCATCCCTGAATCCATTTTGACTAATTTCGTCGTGACGTCTGTACGTACGTACGTATAACTGAAAAACGGGAAGCCGTAGAAAGTGAAAATTATGTATTTAGGCCTGTTATAACATCTAGTTGTGCACCTCCCTTTTTGGTCATTACATATCTATCGGAAGTGGTACTTTACTTGAAGCTTATAGTAGATTTTAATGAAAAACTATATTAAAATATAATCCAAAAGTTTTCAAATTTGGTATATAAGACTTCTATATCAATCGGAATAACATAATAGATTTTAGTTAAAATGGTCTACCCGGAAGTGGTACTTTACTTGAAGCCTATAATAGATTTTAATGAAAAACTATATTAAGATATAATTCAAAACTTTTCAAATTTGGTATATAATACTTTTATATCAATGGGAATAACATAATAGATTTTAGTTAAAATGGTCTACCCGGAATTGGTACTTTACTTGAAGCCTATAATAGATTTTAATGAAAACTATATTAAAACATAATCCAAAACTTTTCAAATTTGGTATATAATACTTTTATATCACTGAGAATAACACAATAGACTTTGGTGAAAATAGTCTAACCGGAAGTGATACTTTACTTGAAGCTGTTATCAGTTTTTCTTGAAAAAAATGGTGTTATTTTAATTTTAATAATAAATACTTCAAATAAAAGTTTTAGAGAATTGAATTCTGCGTCGAAAACATCAGTAGTGTAACAGGTGTACAAGGAAGTCATATGGTGTCCACATCAGATATTTCATAATAATATAAAAATAAAATAAAAAAAATTGTTGTTATTTTACTAAATAATCAAATAAAAAGATTGGCACGAAAAATAGGAATGAAAAACAACCCCCCACACATATCGTCAAATTACATACAGCACGTCATTCATTACCAAGAGAAAAACAGTTTGTTTAAATAGTTTCAAGCAATTTTCAACCTTCATAGACATGTACACTGACAAGAAACTATATTTGCGTGAAATGCCATAATTTTTACAGTATAGTCTGTGAAATTGAGTCTGTCTAGTCCAGTAATAAAACTACAAATATCGTAATTATGACACAGCGGCATATCGTTAACTATTTGATTTATAATATTGGACACAAAACATGTCATTACTATATTATTCTATTCAGTACATGTCTTTTTCTGACTATAGTTAAATAATTACTTGTAAAAACATTGGGCCGAATTCAGCACTCTTCACTAGTTTAGTGATCGTCTCTAGTAACTATGGAAACAGCTTGCATCTTTTTCTTATTAATGCATTGCTGCATAAGTCTCTCTTTATTTTGTTAGTTTTAATTAAGCTTCTTTAGCTAAATTTTGAATTCGGCCCAATATCATTTGTTAAAACTTACAATGCAAGAATATTTTAAAATAAAAACCATCATTTCCTACGTTCTATTTGATGTAACAATTCTTTAAATTGATGAACTATCACACGACTGACCTTTACTAATACTAGACCATCTTCGAACTTTCTCTTGACTCGTCAACAATATATTATTTATTTTCTGCATTTCCTTGTATTTTCTTCTTTTTTTTGTAAACTGTTAAAACAAATCCGAACTAAAATAATTCCTATCGATTTAATCTACCTGCTAATATATGTATGCATTTGACATGATCACACCTCATGTAGGTTAGGTTAGGTAGCTATCACTTAAGGAATGCGTAGGACTCTGTTGCGCAACAAGAGTTGAAAAGTTGAGCAATCCAGGGACGGACCTGCCCTACAGGCAGGTCGATGCACTCGGACTAGGGCAGTCGAGTACTCAGGAAGAATCAAGGCGAGGAAGAGAATAAATTTAAAAGAATTTTTATGTTCCAAAGTTATTCAATACAAACTGTTTTGAACGAAAACAATAACTGTAGTATCATCGCAGAAAAAAACTCAACATAATAATATATACAATTCAATATCAATTAATAAACTTTTATATGTCAAAGTTAAACAATACGACTATTTGAAGTGTAGTTATATTTTGGTCTTGCAACTTGCATGACACTCTGTAAAAAGCTTAAAGACATAAAGACGGATATTTTATTTTATGTTTATCTAACATGAAAAGAACCTATTATTTGTCAATAGCTCTGAGTGGGGTTGAAATGAGATGAAATGTATATAAGAACAACGATTCATTTTTCTTTTCAACCACGAAGACAAAACTTTCATAATACAATAGAGTCCTTCACTCTTATTTTTTATTATTTTAAATGAAAGTTCGTTTAATTTTGAAACAATTCGTAGTATAAAAAAGTAATGATTTTTGTTTTAATAATAATGAAATTTGATTATTTGAATTCCCGCCATGTATGACGTAGAATTACGCCGCACCAATGAATAGTCGCAAAGTCAAGCGTGGTGCCGTCCCATAGTAATGGTATGTTTGTGCGGGTAATGTAGATCACCTGTTTGACGTTTCAACAATAGTTTGGAGGTTAGTATTTTAGTTTATCTTTTTGGTATCGATATTTTAAATTACAAGTAATTACCTATGTGTTTATTTATAAAGTAATTAATGTATTTGAGAGACCAAAGAGAGAGAGAAAAATGAACTAATGTCAAATTCAAATTAAAACTTTCTCGTACGCCATGCCGTCTATTGATAACATTCTTAAACATGCTTCCCCTCCCCAGTTCAATATAAAGACGTCACAGAAAAATTTCTTTCTTAATTTAGTAAAAAACAAATAAATATTTTAAAATAAAATTTATATTTTTATATATGTTTTCAATATAACATTACGTATATAGTGACAGAAATCGGATTTTCAGTACCACGTAAGTAGCCCATTAAAATATCATTATCATGTCGAGATTACATAATGATACCGTTTGGAAATAAAAAGTAGGCCTTGAGAATTCATCTTTTTTATCTGTCAGTTTTTGAAACGTTATATTTATTTTTGTGTACCATGTTTATTTTAATGGCTATATCAATAATTATATTTTTATGGGATTTATTTTCATATGTGTCGTATATCTAATTGTATATTAATTAGATATGTGGGTTGGAAAACATTTATACCTTTTCATTTGTCTATTGTTCTTGGACGTAAGAATATGTAATTGAAATGTGACTTCTAAATCAAAAGTATCAACTAAATTCTTCGTGTATATTTCACAATGGCGTTCGCCTGTCGATTTCTCAACAAGTGGTGCTTTTGCCACAATGCGGTAAGAAAGTTTTAAATAAAATTATTTTTTTACCCCTTAACCTAATTATTAACCAATTTATGTTAGTCCAATGGGCTACTTGCGTGGTACTGAAAATCCGATTTCTATCACTATATACGTAATGTTATCTTGAAAACATATAAAAATACAAATTTTATTTTTAAAAAATTATTTGTTTTTTAGTAAATTAAGAAAGAAAATTTTCTGTGACGTCATTATATTAAAGTGGGAAAGGAAACCATATGTTTAAAAATGTAACGTATAGATGGCATGCGTGCGAGAATATTTTAATTTGAATTTGACATTAGTTCATTTTTTTCTCTCTCTGGGCTCTCAAATATATTAATTACTTCACAAATAAACACATAGGTAGTTACATGTAATTTAAAATATCGATACCAAAAAGACAAACTAAAATACTAACCTCCAAACTATTGTTGAAACGTCAAACAAGGGATCTACATTATCTGTACAAACAAACGCTATGGCTTTACGACCATTCATTGGTGCGGCGTAATTCTACGTCATACGTGGCGGGAATTCAAATAATCAAATTTCTTTATTTTTTTCCTTGCTAATTAATAAATATTTCGCCAAAAGAAAAAATATAGGTAGCAAGTTTTTACCTGCTCTTCAAAAATATTAAATAAAAAAAGGTACGCAAGTAGCCCATTATACGAACTCCACTGTTTCACAGTTTCATAAAAAAAAATAATGGAGGACCCATTCCACGTACTTTATTTCTTACTACTGATTTTTATATCAGTAATACGGTTGAATTTTCTGTAGTATTCTTTTTAAGAAAAATACAGGTGTTTCAAATAAAGTATAGCATACAGTGATAGAAAAGGTTCCTTGTTTGGATATATTGATGAGGTAATAAAAATTTCTGGATTGCAGTCACAAAATTTTATTTACTAAATTCTCGGGTCGACCGGTTTCGAGCTCCACATGAGCCTCCCTCAGGAGATGAGATACATGGCATAACAAAATATATGAAAAAAATGAAAACGTAAGTGCAACATAAAGCACATGGATTTCGTCAAAAGATAAAAGAATTAATTATCTAATTCTCATCTCCTGAGGAAGGCTCATGTGGAGCTCGAAACCGGTCGACCCGAGAATTTAGTAAATAAAATTTTGTGACTGTAATCCAGAAATTTTTATTACCTCATAGCATATAGTATTGTCCAAATTAAGTAAAAAAAAGCTTAATCAACATGGGTCCGATATTCAATAGTTTCCGAGATATGAAGCAGTGAAAAATGAGTTTTTACGGGGTTTACCGCTGCTATCTTCAGAGATGCATTTGATTTCGAGCTTTGGCCCGGCCCGGCCCGAAGCCCGCCTCGATTTCGAGTCGATCATCGAGCCGGGCTGAAGATATTTTTTATCGGGCCGAATCGGGCTAATCATTTCAAAAATCGAGGCGAGTCGAACTTTAGTTTTTGGCCCGGCCCGAAAATTCGAGCTTTTCGGGCCGGCCCGAAAAATCTTATAGTTCAATCAAATACATAGTTTCCTTAATATTTTAATGAAAATGGATGAAGTTAAAAAGGATCAAAATGATTTAATAACAACAAACTTCACATATTAATAAATAAAAATGTATTATTTTACTTCTAGAATTCAAGGTTATTCATTAAAACATAATAATTATATTGTGATGTTGCTATTATTATTGTTATTACTCGTATACTTAAATAAAAGTGATTTTTGTTCCTATCATAATGATTTCTTGTCCTATTTTTGAGCAGAAACAAAGTTAGATAAAAAATCCTTATGTAAATTATATTATTTTATATGACTTGTGAAAAAGTTGTTTAAATTTTCAAACGGCTTTGGTAAACAAAGTGTTAAATACACGTAGGTCTGTAATTTTTATAACAAACTTACTCTAGAAGGGTCTCTTTTTGAACTACTTATGTTAACTAATGTTGAAAGTTATAAGAATGTAGAAGTTTTTTTTGTAAGTTTGTCACGAAAAAAGTTAAACATTTCGCTTTAACATAAAAATCAAAATTAGGAATGCCGGATACACCCAATTTCGAACTTTGGCCCGGCCCGGCCTAATTTCGAGTCAATTTTCGAGCCAGGCTAGCTAATTTTTTTGTCTAATCGATCTTCGAGTCGGGCCGGTAATTTTTATTTTCGGGCCGAGTCAATCCAACCTCAAAGCCCGGCCCGGCCCGAATGCATTTCTAGCTATCTTGAAAACTATATATTTAATTTTTTTATAACTTCGTAACTGTTAGAAATTGAGAAAAATGTGTCATAAATTTTTTTTGTTTTTTTTTCTAATAATCTATTTACTGACAAAGATAAAATTCTGTTCGATCACTATCATTGTCAGTTTTTCTTCGATTTTTCATTTATCTCGGAAACAGTTGAAGATCAGATCTTTGTTGATTAAGCTTTTGTTTACTCATTTTTGTCAGTAATATATGCCCTTAATTTTATTTTACACTTTCTTTGAGACAGCCTGTATAATAAAAGCGCAATGTGTCCATATTTTGTTCAGAAAATAAAGATCATAAATCATTTGTCCAGCAATATATCTGCATTGAGAGTATCACGGTGTCATATAATGGGTTCTCAAAGTTTCGTGCAGAGAACATATACCACTGGGGCCACTATAGTACTATTTTATCCTAATTTTGATTTCCCCCGTGTCTAGTTCATGGCGGCGCTAAGAAAAAGCACCTGTGCCATTTTATGTGCCCCGTGTCGTCCCTGTCGTTCCTGCAGTCCCTGCTGTAGTCCCGGTTTCCCATGTAGTCCATGTAGTCCCTGTATTCCACGTAGTTCATGTAGTCCTTGTAGCCCGTGTATTCCAAGCTGTAGTCCCTGCAGTCCCTGTTGTAGACCATGTTGTTCACGGTGCAAGAAAAAAAAGAAAGAAAAAACTCGACCTCCAGGCCAGGAGGACTGTAGTTGTAGCATAACACAAGTGCCGAGTCAAGTCAGATTTGCGGATCAGACTTGTGTAGGAGACAGTAATATAAGATGTGTTCCGTCGATGGACTCTATCTACATTCAAAAACCGAGTTACACGAGGTAAATTTTACATTTTAAGGCGATTGCCGGTGCTACGCTAAACAGCATTTTAGTAGAAATCAAACTACACTCGTAAATATTAAGTTATAACTTCAAACTTGATACCATTGTATAGTAGATAGATCAATGCATGGGGCTGACCAATTATTTTGCATAATTATTAATTTCTATTGCAATTAAATTTAGTTCAAAAAACATCATAAAAATTGCTATTTTAAAATTTATTTTTAACACGATAACTGTACTTTATACAAAAAATGTTTGGGTCACCCCCATAGCGCCCACCTTTAGTAGTAAGTCTGTGAAAAAAAATCTACATTATCTCTTTTAGTATAGCTGTGATTTGAGTTCTACTAAACCCCTTTTTGCCGCTTATTTCAGAAGTCGGAACGATAGACTATGGAGGAGATATTGTTAGGAGAATATGTTCCCCTCTACTACACACATCTCCTCTCTCATTCCAACAATTTGTTTCACAACACATATAAAAGCAGACAGAGAGAAATAAACTTAGCAATCTTAAAAGTAGTGGGGGAACGTAAGAAGTTTGTCTGCACTAGTGTCATACTATTTACAAAACTGATTTCGCTGAGCGACCGGCAATGCTCTTAATATGAATTTTAGCTCTTATGTTAACTAGTGTGCCTATAGTAAGGCATCTTTAGTCTGCGCCGTGTCAAGATGCAAGGTCAGTTCGTATTTTTGTCCGTTATACTCTTAGGTTTGGTTTATGATGAAGTTAATTTGTAAATTTATATTTTGAAATTTTAACTTAAAATTTACAATTTTATGTCTGGTTTATGTTCATAAGTTACCAGACGTCACCGCATGGGTTGTTAATGCTACCGTGGAGAGAGCACCACAGGGATCACTTTTGTGGTATTTGAAAAATGAAAATAATTATTTTTAAGTTAACTACTGTCGGATTAACCCTAGGATGTAGTGGTGTAAGAATCCGGCAAAACTTGGATCCGATTGCCCGGATTTCAAAAAATCCGATACTCATACTTATATTCTGATCCGGATCCAACATCCAAAACTCAGATTCGGATCCAAAATCCGATACTCAGATCCAAAATCCGATACTCAGATCCGGATCCAAAATCCGATATTGAGATTTGGATCCGAGATCCGAATAGTTCAACATTTAATTATCCGGATATTTCCGAAACCGAAACTATCCGGATCCGGATCCCACCACTACTAGGACTAGTGCTGTGAGAATCCGGCAAAACTTGGATCCGAGTACCCGGATCTCAAAATATCCGGTTCCTCGGATTTCCGATGTTCGGATATTGAAGCGGATATCCGTAAATTTAATTCGGATTTGGATCCGGATCCAGATTTGAGTCCGGACCCCTTTTGGATTCGGATCTGGATCCGGATTCAATGTTTTATGGGGGATTACACCATTTTTTTTTTATAATTTTATCTGAAAATATTAGGAAAACTAAGGCTATTGATGAAAATCCGGTGAAAAAATTCCTATTAATAAGCGAGTTATGGTCTCCCGAATTTTGAAAAGATTGACGTGACGTCACATATATATGTTTTTTTATCAAACTGTTTTCATCATGGACCTAAATGTTCTTGAAGTATATGCTATTTTAAGTTATATTTACATAAAAATAAATGAATATTATAACACTGTACAAGTCTACATACTTTATAATTACAGGTGTATTTAAATTATTAAATTTAATGCAAGAAATTTGTGTTAAAATAAAAACTGTTTGAAACTGTAGTACAGGAATGTTAGCCCCTCCTTTCGAATTTGAATTTCTTAACTTCCATTGGTAGTAATCCCACCTCCTAACACGCTATTTGTAATGAATGTATAGGCGGTTTCTCGGCCGCCAATCAAAATATTTTCATATTAGTGTCGAAGCGCTATAACAAAAAATCCTTTATTTCCGAAAAATCTCAATTATACCATTTCATTTTTTTATTAATATTCGTTATTCAGCATATACATTCGTAATTTTTTACTATTTTCCTTTAATTCGATTGAGCCGTAATCCCCCATTCTGGATCCAATTCTATTAACTATATCAAACAAAAATTTATTATGGATTACCTATTTCGTAATCAGATTTATTTGATTTTCCATGGTAATACTTATACATTCTAATATTATCATCGGGTTCAATACTAAAAATATTCGAATCCGAGAACCGATGTGGATTCTAAAATTCAATATCTAAAATCTGATACTCACACTCATATTCGGATTCGGATCCAAAATCCAATACTCAGATTTGGATCCAAAATCCGATTCTCAGATTCGGATCCAAAATCCGATACTCAGATCCGGATCCAAAATCAGATACTCAGATCCGGATAGTTCAACAATCAATTATCCGGATATCCGGATATTTTTGGATCCGAAACAGAAACTATCCGGATCCCACCACTACTACGCATAAACGGGGGCTCATAGACCCGAAAAAATATTTAATTATTGTTTATAATTTGCTTAAAAATCTTAAGGTAATTCTTCGTTTTAGTATGCCCTAAACGAATAGTTATTCGATTATTTTTACGTCGACGTGTTAAATAATTTTGAAAATTAGAAATATCACAAACCGATCAACAAGGCCTCTAGGCAAATATATCGTATTAAACACGTCCCAAATCATTATTTCTACCTATATTCTTCAAATTTAATCGTAAAAACAAAATGCTATGCGCTAAATGTAAAATTAATATTTACAATGAACACAGTGTTAGTATCTGGACTATACCTACGTATCAATAAAAAAACACTTATACAGTAAGAAAGTTAATTTTGAAGTTTAATTAAAAAATATATCCTTGAATATAGTTTTATTACAATTTGCTTCCAACGCAATTTAATATGAGATTTTTAGTCCGAGCCTATGAGGCTCGGATTATTTGAAAGTAGAGATGCACTCGATTTCGAGCTTTGGCCCGGCCCGGTCCAGTCCGAAGCCCACCTCGATTTCGAGTCGATCATCGAGCCGGGCCGAAGATATTTTTTATCGGGCCGAATCGGGCTAATCATTTTCAAAAATCGAGGCGAGTCGGACTTTTGATTTTGGCCCGGCTCGAAAATTCAAGCTTTTCGGGCCGGCCCGAAAAATCTTATAGTTCAATCAAATGCACAGTTTCCTTAATATTTTAATGAAAATGGATGAAGTTAAAAAGGATCAAAATGATTTAATAACAACACACTTCACATATTAATAAATAAAAATATATTATTTTACTTCATTTCATTAAAGCATAAAAAATATATTGTGATGTTGCTATTATTATTGTTATTACTCGTATACTTAAATAAAAGTGATTTTTGTTCCTACCATAATGATTTCTTGTTCTATTTTTGAGCAGAAACAAAGTGTAGATAAAAAATCTTTGTAAATTATAATTATATTTTTTATATAAGATTTGTGAAAAAGTTGTTTAAATTCTTTGGTAAACAAAGTGTTAAATACTCGTAGGTCTGTAATTTTTATAACAAACTTACACTACAATGGTCTCTTTTTCAACTACTTATATTAACTAATGTTGAAAGTTATAAGAATGTAGAGGTTTTTATAAGTTTGACACGAAAAAAGTTAAACATTTCGCCTTAACATAAAAATCAACTTTAGGAATGCCGGATGCACCCAATTTCGAGCTTTGGCCCGGACCGGCCTGAAGCCCGGCCAGATTTCGAGTCAATTTTCGAGCCGGGTTAGCTAACTTTTTTGTCGAGTCGATCTTCGAGTCGGGCCGGTAATTTTTATTTTCGGGCCGAGTCGATCCAAACTTCAAAGCCCGGCCCAGCCCGACCCGAATGCATTTCTATTTGAAATAACGCACTCAACCCCTGTTTGCAGAATATTTAAGATTTTGGTAAAACTTTAATTTCAGTAATTTTTATAGAAAGTAAGGGTAAAAAATAGCATTTCGAAGTATTTTAAAGGGATAACAACGTATAGGTATTCAGATAAAACCACACTGACATAAATGAAAAATTACCGAACTGTCATTTAACAAGGTTAATAAATTTAGTTCAACTGTCACTCTTAAATGAATGATGTGTTCATGTAGCATGTGATTTCTAATTTAATTCCAAATTTTGGAACATTTTTGTGGGTTTATTCAAAATGTCTTGTAAATTTATAATGGATTTGGGGATGCTTCATTTTAGAGTAAGAATTAATATTTACTTATATTAAATTAATCATAATTTTTAACTTTAAACTACGGCCTATGTTTTTAAACTATAGTGTATTTCAGGTAAGAAAATAGCGTACATTTAGGCTCTCTGATTGGTCACAATGCGTACCTAGTTTACAATAGCGAAAAATGATCAACTGTCAGCTGTCATTTGTCAAATAAAATTGTTAACTTCGTGGATGACAGTCTCAATTTTATCAGTAGCCGAGTTTAGTGCACTAGTTTGTAAATAGCGCAAATATATATAAAAAAAAATGTTTTGCTTCTCTCTCAAATCACACAGTTATGTGTTGTGTATCTATTATGTTTTCGCCAAATTAAAATATGTGCAAAGACACATATTTATGCCTATATTCATAGTCGATGCTCAATCTCGTACTTGAGTATTACTTCGCCAAGCATTACTCCGGTCGTTCTCGACCTCAAGCACATAATATGTTTTATAGTCGAAACTTCGTGAAATCTCGGTTTTCTAGGGAGGATTTTAGAGAATTTGTAATAACTACATATGTTGGTATATTTGTAATTTTTAATATTTTTTTCTCAAATCGTATATTTGACATCTATATACATGTCACAGGGTACAGATACATAAGTCATTTCACGGATATATCTTCTTGAAGCAATCCTTTTTCATTATTATTCAGACTTCTTCTACTATGTCTATAAATTCTAAAAATTGTTGATTATCTTCATGATTCATTATTTAACTTAGATGTCACATGTGATGGAAATGACAGTTTGACAGTTTTTTTTATATATTGATCAAGTCTACCTAAATTTGAAAAAAAGCATCAATCATTACTTGAGTATTACTCAAGGTTGCTTGGAACTCGCCTCAAGTATCAAGTAAACCTTCGCTCGAAGTACAAGTGAAGAAACAAGTAACGACTATGAAACGAAATCTGGTACTCAAGGCATACTCAAGTATGAGTCGAGGCGAAGTATACTGACTATGAATACGGGCATTAGTGATGTTCAGTTTATTAACGTACCTTCTGCAAAACATCTTGAGGTCGGATTTGCATGTAAAAATCTTAAGTTGGCAGTCGTTTATTTTTTATCAAAGCTGGCTTTAAAATATTAATCCGCCTTTTTTTGTATAATAATGTGTTATATTTGTAAAATTTTAAAATATACCTGCAGGAGTTACCAATGACAGTTAAAGAGTACTAAATCAAACGCACGTGTAGTTGGCGACGGTGCTGCCACCAAGAGTCGTGCCAGTTGTCATTTGTTCATTTTTATAGATTTTTATTATACTTGCCGTCAAATAATTATGGACTGGAGATTTCTACACTGATGCCAAATATTTTAAGTGTCTACCTGTACAAATATCTGTAATCAATGTAATTTTATATTCTGACATTTTCGTTAGTACTTGCGTGCGCTTTTTATTCCCAATCCTATAAATTGCATTATATTTAGACTTTTGAAAAGAAAATGGGCGAAACTCATCAATTAAATAATCCTGGTTCTTAAAAAAACGTTTAGGAAAACAAGATTTAAATTGGCAGGCAAAAACAATTATTGCCAATGTACACATTTTTTTCAAAAAATTGGCGTTACATCCTGAAAAAAATTATAATTTATTAAATAACAAGAAAACTTTAGATTTGACTGCAGAAGCACGTTGTGTAGGCAGATCTTCTGTTCACCTAATAATCAGTTATTCTTACATTTTATTTAGATTTCATCGGTTATCGTATTTTAACGCAAACGCGACCTTAGCTTGGTGTGTGAAAACTTTGGTCAAAAAATAAATATAAATTTTCCACAGAGACAATTTTTATAGTTTACATTGCGTATTACTGTCTTTACCTTACTTATTTGTTACAATATTTTCTTCATTTACGATGTATTAAAAATTTGAATCAGTTTTAAATGTATTATATGACATTTGCGTTCATTCCTGGTCATATCAAGTTACAAGCGGCAACACCGCTGGGCAAGGGACAGGGTGCGGAAAGGGATAAAAGTTGAACATCAGTCCATAATCATTTGACGGCGAGTATAACAATGTTTGGTAAAATGGTCGGCATTCCAGCGCCATCTGCTCTTTTCTTACCTGAATCATACATTACACTGTATAGGAAATTTTTGATGTTTTGAATTTACTGTTCTTACCCCCGGTTTTATAAATGGCAGAATAAATTTACTCCGATAGTAAATTTATTCAAACTAAAAAATGAAGCAGTTATATGTTCGAGATATAAATTAAATTTCATAAAAATGAATAGTTATTTATGTAAGAAGGCACTGAAGTCCTTTTTTTTACTCATATACTATATGAGTGATAAAAAGGAACTTCAGTACCGAGGTGCATATTAAATTTTATTTGAAATCGAAAAATTGTGAAAATGCAAGGAATATTTATTTTATAGGTTAGGTTAAAAATAATCTGTCAGTATGACATTCAATGTTGCTAACGTCGGACATTGAAGTTAACGTAAAGAACACTCAAAATTATGTGTTTTATTTCAAATTTATTCATTGAAATTTAGTTCATTCTTCTTATACATATTTTCATTATTTTAAGCCCATATCTACTGTTGTACATCATACATCTGCCCAAATTATCTTACAATTATCATACGGTTGGCAACACTGCTATTGCATGAAATCGTCGTATAATGGAATACTTCAGTGCCGATACCTGAGTTTCTAATGACGATTTTTGTGTAGTTTAATGACGATTTCAAATAAAATTCATTATTAGTATCCGTTTCGAAATAGAAGCAATTTTTCGCAAATTTTTATCTTCTCTCGTATTTAGTTTACATCTGCGTTAAGAAGAAGCGCCACTCGTATGCTGACTGCTTCAAATCTAATCTGTTCAGGCAAAGATTCATGCCCACTTTCCAAAAATAAGAAATATGATGTCCCTGATTATTATTGTCCGGCTCCAAGGAAACCCGAAGTAAAAATCAAAAAAACGGAATCATACATACGGAAAGATTCTCGTAAAGATTCTAGTGAAGATTCTCGGAAAGATTCTTCCGGAGATGCTGAATCTTCCGGAGATGCTACTATTGAAAAACCTCCTGATTCAAAACCAAGGTACCTTGTAAATTTTTAAAATTAATCAAATATTTATGGTCTCGCATGGTTAAGTGCGTGGTGCTCTCTCTAAGCCAGATTCGAATGCTCATTTGGTAACACCCAATATCATTACGGAAAACGAATATTGTTCTCGAAATATATATATAACGAAAACAATATGTATATCGCGAGCGTAAAGTTACAGTACAGCATAGCTAGTTAATAGGTGGACATTTACCAGAGGTATAGTAATTAGAAAAACCTACAGATTGTTACAGCACTAGTAAGCAGTTGGGTTTGTTATATCCAAGGTAGACTCTACATTTGACAGCAATGTATTTGCCTGTCCCATTTAAACACAGGTAACGAATTTGACAGAAGTATTATACTTAAATATTGTAACAAATTTAGCCGAGTCAGAAAACCACTCGAGAGTACTAAACATATTTCGGGTACAAGGTGCACATAATATTTTTTTTCTGCACACGTCACAAAAATGGCAACTTTTGTGACTTGATTCACAAGGTAGAAATGAAATAAATAAATATTCATAGCAACTACATAAAATGAGCGAATAAGAAGTACCTTGTAAAATAGAAACCTGTCATATCGCCCCAAATTAACCAAGGTAACCTACAAATTGAAATATAAACAGTTTATATTTAACGAATAACATATTATAAAATAGCAGACTTACATATTGGCAACGACGGTAAGAATATTTAGAATTAAAGTGATATGAAAAGTTAATATTGTTTTTCAGCGATTCCTCGATATATCACATCCTTCCTTGAGCAATGTTGTTGAACTTCCATTCAATTGAACAACTTCAAGGGCCGTACATGGCAATACTCAAATTCTGATATAATTGTACATAAGGAGAATATAAAATTGCATAGTTTTTATTTAAACGTAAAAACGAGAAAATTTTCACTTGAATGTTTATAACAAAATTGAAATTGAAATCAGCAAACTTCCTTCACGTAAAATATTTATCATTATTAAACGTCAAATTGTAATTATTTTATTTAAATACGTATGTTTGAAGAAAAAATATAATGTGTCATTCGGAGTAAAAGTGTCTTTGTGTGCCTCGCATGTAATTGTCCGACTCGCTACCCTCGCCGTGCAAACTTACATAGCACACACACATCGTACAAATGTTATGTTAAAATCGAATAATAGCGACCTGAAAACGTGCTTATTCGCTAAAATCTGGATATGCGGTTTTTAGCATGAAACCAATACCTCTCTTAGCGAGAGGTAAAATCAACCAAATTCCGATTATCTAGTGTCCTATGAGAATTTTTGGAAAATGGGACACTTAGAATAGTGTTTATTTTCACTTAATATTAAGTTTAAGGTTAATACCATTCAGAACTCATATTATAAAAAAAATATTCTCGTCAGTAAAGTGTAGAATGAATAAAAATAAAAATTTTCATCTGATTTCAAAGTGAAATGTATCTATAATAACAGCTGTTAACTGCATCACCGTTAGAAAGCTGAAAATAATATGCATGAATGCAAAAATTTATAACATATTGCATTTTAAATAGAAAATTATAGTTTTTACCATTATCTTTGCATCTATAAGCTGTACTTTCGAATATATTTACGACAAGAAGAATTGAAGAATACAGCATTATATTCACTGTAGGTAATTGAACAATATAAACAATAGCATCCTCCTTGACAATAGCTATGTTAAAGGGTACCATAGTTCCCTATCTGTCATTTATATTCTGTCAGTTTTTACTTTTACTTTTTTTAAGTGTAATTCCTTGGGTTTTGAAAACTTAAAATGGCTTGTAATAATAAGAAATGTGTGGCCGGTGAAGAAACATCAACTTTACTGCCGGACTGGATTATAAGGCAAATCAGAAAAGCAAGAGAATGTAATATAGGAAAAGAACAACTTTATTTATGGCGATATCGGTACGTCATAGTATTTCTTTAAAGTTTAAAGGAATTATGAGCACTAACATAACTTTTAAGCACCGACTATTTCTGACAATTTTAAGTATTGGTTCTACAAATTAACTGGTACACTTTTTGAAAATTGTACATGTAGCCTTAATATTATGCCGTAATCACAGAATAAACATCTATACAGAAGCGACAGTCAGTCAGAGAAACGAAAATTAGAGAGAGAGAGTATCCCAACAAATTTAAAGGACTAATCGGATAAAATCGGTTTGTTTCGGCATATCTTCGTATCTTACGATTCTTCTTTTCGTTATCTCGACGTGAACATTTTCCGTTAGGGGTCAATAATAAAAGTATATTGAGAAACATAAATTGATTTCTAATAAAACAAATATGTTATTTTTTCAACAAACGATAGGAAAAATCATTATCATAAGGAAAAACATTATATTTCAAGTATTTTGAAAGAGCTGTTGTCTCAGCTTGTCACGCCCATGTATTTTAGGGGTATGGCTAAAGGTGGGTTTATGCTGAAAAATTTAAGAATAGGAATAAAAATAAGAATAGTGTTAAGAATAATTTTAAACATAACGATAAGTGGTGTTTATGCTGCCAGTTATAAGAATAAGCGTAAGAATAAGAGTAGTGATATTAAAGTTTTTAGGTTAGTGAAAAGTAGTTACATTTATTATTCTCATAGTGGTAGCAGCGTTGATTTGTCATTTATAAGATTTATAATTATATTATTATTATTTTTTAATTTGTTAAAATGAAGTACAATCAAAATATTATTTTGTCTGCACTAATTCAATTAATTGGGAAAGAAAAGAATCCATCACTAAATTTGACATAATTATGTTTCGCCAACACCGATTATTATGAATGAATAATGAATGACCATTGACGTATTATAACTAACGTTAGTTATAATACGTCAATGTGAATGACCAATTTTTTTGTTTGAAGTATTTGACAGTTGACACGCATGCGCTCTTCGCTTACAGGAATAAGAATAAGGCGTAAAGTTAAAAGTAAACGAACTTTGGCTTATTCCTTATTCTTATTTCTTATTCCTTATTCTTAATTCTGCAGCATAAACCGAGTCGTATGTTATAACTGTTTTAACTTTATCACTATTCTTATTCTTATTTTTATTCTTAAATTTTGCGAGCATAAACCCACCATAATTCAAGCTAACCAAACACGTCTTCTCACTTTTGACATATTTCATTTTGCGAACTGTTTGTGAATTTTAGAAGTGGTGTTAGTTTCTAATTAAATGGATAAAATGAAGAAAGTAGAATCGGGAGGACTTGTTTGTTCATATAAAGACTGTATAAATATATTTAAAAAATGGAGAAAGGGAAATGTAAATTTTTTTTCGTTTCCGAAAGATCCAGAAATGTAAGTTATGTAAAACGACTACCGTATCATTTAAAATGTATATTCATTCAATAAATATAGGTGTAAAATGTGGCTCAAGGCCTGTGGATGAGAAGATTTGATGGAGAAGGATATATGGGACATATTCATCGAATCTGACGTTTGTTTTCCCACATCAAAGATATAGAAAATTCTGCATTGTAATAAATTTGTAAAATTCAGGTATTTGTTTAATAAAAACGTAATTATGTGATTATTTTATCTGAATTTTAGTACTTTTATGTTCTAATTTTTCGTTTACCATTTAAAACAATATAAATTTCGCGCGTAAATTTGCCAACAAATTTAAAGTTCAAGGTAATAAACGTAAAATCGCAACAACAATGGTGCCGGCAAGGAGTGTCGCTTCTGTGCTGTAATCCTAGAATATGACAATTTCTAAATTTTTTGTGATAATGCTAATGCCGACCAATCAGAAGAGTATTTATGTTCGAGGGCGACAGCTTGCTTTTGGAGATATTTACAACTGTCAATTTGACATTTGTCATCATCTTGTTATTTTTAAATATTTCTGTCACATTGTCTTGACTAAAAATGAGTGTCATTGAAAAAGATGTCCAACTAATACAGTTAATTGAACAATGTAGATATATTTATTATAAAAAAGACGTGTCGATTTTACAAAAAGTGACATTATCGGCCTGCTCTTATTGGTTTGCCCTAAGAATTATATGAACCGGACAGCGTAATGTAAAGTTTAATGCAAAGTCATAATGTTAATGCTAAGGTAAATGTATAAGTTTACAACTAACATATACCAGCCTTTACCCTTCTCTACTTCAGATATACAATAGAAGATATATCAAAACTATGTCTTGTGAACTGCATATTTTTGAGCGCAGCAATTGCTTCGGCAATAAAGGATCATCTGCAAGTTGGGCGGATATTTATTTACTGTCTTCATCAGGTTATATAACGGGGATCATAGTTACCTACTTGTCAGTTATATTCTGTCAGTTTTTACTTTTATTTCTTTACATATCATTGTGCTTTTGAAAAATGAAAACGTCTATTTTGGATAGACCCAAAAAGAAATGTAAGAAAAAGTGTGATAAGTGTCCATTAAGCGATCGAATTATTTGTTATTTACCGGGGTGGATCAGATGTGCAATCAGAAGACGGTGGAGATATTGTTCATCTGACGATAAAATTGCTGTGTGGCGGTATCGGTATGTCATAGGTATTTCTCATTATACCAGATAACCTTTTAATAAACAAAACCACGCGAAAATAAAGGCATTTTTAATATGGCGCGAGCAGTCACGTGACTTTGTTGGCCTTGACAAGCAGATATGGGGGCCCGTGTCAAAATGACAGCTAGAAATTATGTACATAACTTAGAAATGTCATTTTATTTTGTGTACTTCGTGTTTGATCATTTTTAATACATTTTTCGTTGCTCTGCGAACTTTGCACAGTGTTTCTTTTATATTTGAACAACTCCAATATTTGTGTCAGCATTTTCATTATTTTTTGAGTTCGACCTTTAAACTAATAGACGCAGCGTACGAGCAAAACGCTTGTCCCGCCATAACGGTGCAGACACAGTATCTCTATCCTTCAACAGTACGGAAGTTAAGAAAACGCGGCAAAATAAAAATTTGGTTTGTCCTTAACTTGTTATACTTGGTGCATAATCGCTAAGAGTATATACATATTTAATTTTTTTGTGCATAATTACTTTCATTGTATATTTTTAATACAATATATTATATACACATTATATTATAGAGAACATGTAATAATTAATAAGAACTTACATATGAAATGACACAGCTAAACGGCGTACGTACTGCTGACTGCACAAAATACACCGTTTCCCCATTATTTTATCGCATATGCACCTCACAACACATATTCGTATATGTTGACAGAAATAATTGTAAATGTTCTCCAAAAAAAGTAAAATAATACACAGTCACGAAACGTCAAATAGATTTTGACAACTATTTAGTGATAGAGAGCGATGTATAGAGGTTTACATGTGGCTGAAAAAGATGTACAATGAGAACGAACGCATGCGCAGTATACTTCAACTGAGAACTTCCGTATTGTCGAAGGACAGAATATATATTCCTATCCTTTTATGTTGGAGCATTATTCTAACAATAAAAGAATAGGAAACACTTGGTCCATTAGTTTAAAGGTCGATGATTAAACATATTATTTGTTTAACGCGGCTATAGCAACTACTGAGATAACTTACACACTTGGATCTAATTCTTGTACACACTTGCATTGCGTAGACTTGCAACTATTAATATTAATTTGTAACTTGTACGCATGTACACTCTCTACTTAATTTATTGTTTATTTCATTATAGTCTTAAAAAAAATATTAATAATATTAATATCTATTATCTATTACGATACTTGTGAATGTGTATTAAGATACTTTATAAAACTAAAGTTAAAAATGATACATACTCTAATGGGCTACTTGCGTGGTACTGAAAATCCGATTTATGTCACTATATACGTAATGTTATATTGAAAACATATATAAAAATATAAATTTTATTTTAAAATAATTATTTGTTTTTTATTAAATTAAGAAAGAAATTTTTCTGTGACGTCTTTATATTGAACTGGGGAGGGGAAGCATGTTTAAGAATGTTATTAATAGATGGCATGGCGTGCGAGAAAGTTTTAATTTGAATTTGACATTAGTTCATTTCTCTCTCTCTCTCTGGTCTCTCAAATACATAAATTACTTTATAAATAAACACATACGTAATTACTTGTAATTTATAATAGTGATACCCAAAAGATAAACTAAAATACTAACCTCCAAACTATTGTTGAAACGTCAAACAGGTGATCTACATTACCCGCACAAGCATACCATTACTATGGGACGGCACCACGCTTGGCTTTGCGACTATTCATTGGTGCGGCGTAATTCTACGTCATACATGGCGGGAATTCAAATAATCAAATTTCATTATTTTTTTTCTGGCTAATTAATAAAAATTTTGTCAAAAGAAAAAATATGTGTAGCTAGTTTTTACCTTCTCTTCAAAAATATTAAATAAAAAAAAGGTACGCAAGTAGCCCATTGGGTGTTTGTTAATAAAACCCGCTTTTATTTAATAAAACCCAGTTTTTTTTTTCAACCCTGAGTTAACCACTTGATCAACTAACAATGCTTTATGCAACTGGCCCTTAAATTTTAAGCTAGGCTTAAACAAAAAAATGCATATCAAAATTTTGACAGCAATATTCAATTACTCAATTGACCTTTCGTTTCGATACGATATTGTCACTTAAAATTTAACCAGACATAAAAGTTTTTTCGAATATTTTCAAAGTTAATATTTCGCGAACGAAGTTACCATTGGCTGCGCTACGATTGTTTTCAAATAGGGGTTGACAGATATTTACTACATAATTATTAATAAATTGTAATCTACTATTTTTATCAACTATTTTAATAAAGAAGGAAGGATATTTTCAAATTATATTTCACATAAATGCTTGTGCTAATTAACCTAACCCAATATACATTTTTGTCAGTAGTTCAAAATCCAGCACCAGATGAATAAGAAAAATTCATAGTTAAGAAAACAATTACGAATTGAGAAACCTATAAGTTATGTTTTGTTTGTTTCAGTTGTCAGTACGAGGAGAACGCAGTATGGAGTTGTTGCAACTGGTGCGAGTATGTGCTGGTGGTGATGCTGGCAGCCATTTTACTCATTGCCTCTATCACGCTCACCATTTTCTGGGTCATGTATTACCGTGAAGGATTCGGCTGGTCCAGCGAACCCCAGAAACAGTTCAATCTGCATCCTGTGCTTATGGTGGCAGGGTTCATCACGTTCAGCGGATTCTGTGAGTATCTGGATTTCAGGAAGGGTGAATCAGTGTGAATATGTTAAGTAATGAGTATTTGATCACAGTTGGTCATGATTCGTGATTAGTTAGACCGCTTTCACACCATCCGACTTTTCGCCGTGTGCCGTTTCCGGCACGGCGTCGTGGAAAATGCACCGTTAAGCAAACGGCGAAAACAAAAATTTTGGGATATGTAAATAAGAATGCGAACCTGTAGTGGTAGCACACACTTTAGAATCTATCATAGAAAGCAGGCGAATGCGATTTTACTTTTACGAATCTTGGTAGCATGCACTTTAGAATAGGGCTGTTGCAAGAATTTTTATATGACTTCTAAGTATTAAATTTTAAAAGATATCATTCTTTAAAGAGCCTCAAATTTGAAAATATCACGAAATATCCTTTAGATATTTTATAATTAATTTTTGAAATTTGGATAAAATTTTGAATAAGTCACGTGATCTGAAACAGAATGTGACGTCAGAGTACATACATCTTCAGCGGTTCTAAGGTGTCAAGTGTATTGTCAAAGTTGCCAAACAAGTGTCAAATTTTTAGATTGGTTCAAGTTGTGTAATATGTAGGTAATAAAAAGTTCAAAATAAAATGAGTAATTTACGATATTGTATTGTGCCTTCTTACAAAAATACTGTTAGAAACAAAACCTACTCTAGAGTTTATAAATTTTACAAAAGATGCGAAGAAAAGAAAATTATTGTAGCTAGAAGCAGTAGATCGAAGAGCTGATAATTTGTCAGAAAAATCGTGTCTTCATGTTTGTGAAGAACATTTCAACTTTCATCCACCTTCACGATAACAGTATATTTTTGTTGCAAACTTTACATCTGACTATACAGATATTTTTTTCTCGACATAGATCTACATGCCTTATAGCAGATTCAATGTAAGAATCACGACCAGAACTTTAAAGTAAAATATATTATCAATTTATATAGTAAATTCAGTTTTTATATTTTATTTTACCTCAACTCTTTAACACCCCTTATTTCAGCAGTAAAACAATCGTTCTGATATAAATTCAGCCATCATCCAGCTATCGACCTTCGGTAAATTGTCCGACTTAGCTTGAGTGTAATTTGAATTTGCCATTATTATTTTATTATTCAATTACAATGAGCAATGTCAGCGCTAAATGTCAAATCTGGGAATTGTCAAATTAAAAGATTTTTTTATTAACATGTGACAATCTTTAGCCTACGTTTATTTATATAAATAATATGAATAAACGTAGGTGATGGAAAAACTAGTTTCCTACTGGTTATTAATGATGTTATGTATGTGCTTCTACGTCACAGGAGTGGGGGGTAGTTCTTAAGGACACTAATCTTTTTATTTAATTATTTCCACAAATAACAACAAATTATTAAAATAAAAATTATTACTAAGAAAATCATTGAATAAACTTTAATTTAAAATAGTTTTTGAAAAATGTGAAACGGGCTCATTCTATATTCGCTTTTTGATTCGAAAATTATTGGATCTTATACTATTAAAATAAAATATATTATGACAGTTGTATATAATAAATATATAAATTGGCTTTGAATAGAATTGTGGCAAAATAATGACTTTACTTTGACACTTCTTGCAGGCAAATATTTTGAGAAAAGCATGCTACCAAATTTTCGCTTCGTGGCGAAAGCGAAAACAAATGCCTCATTTGATAGAATTCTAAAGTGCGTGCTGCTCGGCCTGGTGACGAAATTTGCAACTAAAACACGGGAGCAGTTTTATTTTATTCGTAGGCTTTTATATATTCGTGCACAGTTTATACAGGGTGTTATGTAAGTAAGTGTACAACGCTTTACCCATGGTAGAACTGACCCTATACAGGGAATTTATTTTAACATGCAACATATGGTCAATCACTTCCATGGTTACTCACTATTGTCATAAAATGACAGCAATTTGTCCATTTTAAAATGCAACATACAGAATTTGTAGTTTTGTATTATCATAACTAATTTCTAACAAATTAGCGTACATACGATTAACAAAAAAGCAAAACTTGAACGTAGCACATCTTAACAAACTTTAGCTCACAAAAATTCATAATTTTCATGTAAAAAATGCTAAAAAATTACCCCATTCACACTGAGGCAATATCCTAAACGGTCTAAAGAATTGACACCATTTGTAATGTGTTCTGGGGGTATCTTCTGTGCTGCAATACTATTTACCTGACTATTTATAATGTTGCATTTAAAAATGGACAAATATTACATTACTGTCATTTTTTGACAATAGTGCAACCATGGAAGTGATGAACTATAATGTTGCATTTTAAAATAAATTCTCTGTAGATAGTAAAACTTGTAGTTGATTTTACCAGAATAAAGTAAGCGCGTGTATTCCAAAACATTTATTTTATGAAATGTGTCTTGTGTGTCATCAGTCAATATTATTAAAATATAAATAATATTCATAGACTACTTCAATAAAATAATTTGTCAATCAAGTCCTGCAAATGAACTAAATAATCTTTCAGTCTGTATTTTTTTTTTGTTCTATGCTGGTAGTAAATAATGGAAAACAATAGATAATTGACCTTATAAAGAAAATATTGACATTTGACCGCAAAATGTTAAAACACTTTGCTAAAATACAATAATTTCTTTGTTCATTTTTTGCGTATACAGTGTGTCCCATTTAGAGGTGCCACCATTGGGATCTCGAGAACTATAAGAGATACGATGTCGGTTAAATGGAACTTTTTGTGCACCTTTGAGAGGTCATCTCCGATGTGCTTTTGTTTTTCCAAAAATTCTCATAGGACACTAGATAATGACGAAAAACTAAATATTGTTGATTTTTTCTTTCTCAAATAACTTCTAAACTATTAGTAATTGAGAAAAACGTTTCAAATATAAAAGATAGATATTTTTATTAACTAACCAGTGGCGTACGAAATAAATTTTCATATCCGTAAATTTTCGAGATATAACACAAACTTATATTTTTTTAAATGGAACCCATATCTGATTTTAGTTTCAAAAAAATCAATATTGTTTTCTCTTTTCAATGGTGCAAGGGTTATTATGTTTTATATTTATTTTGCTCCTAAAATTTAATTTTTCTCTTTATTTTCCTGAATTTTCTAATTATTTCCCAGAAAAACATTATTATTTTTATTAATTATATTGTATTTGATCAAAATAATTTGTTTTATGCCTTTATTACTTAATATTTTCATTCTAGACTCATAATTACAAATTACACTATGATGTGCAAAGGGCGACCTGATTCAAATATAAAAATTAATTTGATACGATTTTTGAGCAAATATTTTTAAGGAAATAAATTATTTAAATACAAGGAGTATTTCCAAATAGAAATCTACCAATATTTTCAAAATAATTGTAAATTTAATACAAAATAAGGAAAAAATAATAATTTTTGAAGGCAAAACAAATATAAAACATAATAACCCTTACATCGTTGAAAACAGAAAAAAATATTTAATTTTTTGAGACTAAAATCAGATATGGGTTCCATTTAAAAAAATATAAGTTTGTGTTATATCTCAAAAATTTACAGATATAAAAATTTATTTCGTACGCCACTGGTTAGTTAATAAAAATATCTATCTTTTATATTTGAAAGTTTTTTCTCAATTACTAATAGTTTAGAAGTTATTTGAAAAAGAAAAAATCAACAATATTCAGTTTTTCGTCATTATCTAGTGCCCTATGAGAATTTTTGGAAAAATAAAAGCACATCTGAGATGGCCTCCCAAAGGCGCACAAAAAGTTCCATTTAACCGACATCGTATCTCTTATAGTTCTCGAGATCCCAATGGTGGCACCTCTAAATGGGACACACTGTATATAGTCCTACTATTTTCGCATGTAAAATAAGGAAAAACATTAGATTTGCATTAGCAATTTGTATTCTATAAATACATAATTTGTTGCAATTTACTTGACTTTCTATATCAGTAAGGAAAGAGAATTAAGAAAATAAACGATATTGTAATTATGCACAGTACTTTCTTATGAAAGTACATACCCTTGGTAAATTTTTGAAACCCTGGTAAAATTCAACAAAATTTTATTATATAGGTATAAGGGTAATGTTAGAATTATTGAGAATAAGGCATATATTTTGTATTTTTTAATAATTTCACTTTAAATTAAAGTAACTGTCAGAAGACATTATTTTAAAGGATTTTAGTGACAATTTAACTAAAAGTGAAATTATGAAGCGGTTTTTTCACTTTTAGATCAAATTTTAAAAGTAAAGTGACTTTATATTTATTATGAATCCGGCCTTAAGTTCTACCAAACTTAGCTATCGCAACTTCATTTCAAATGACAGATATACCCAAATCATTCAAGCAGCCAATGCACGTCATCACTTAGTGTAAATCATTTTTAACCGTCAAAAAGTGTATAGCCTTATATAATTATTATTATGATGAATAGTAGGGTTCATTACTTATCGGTTATGACATGAATAATATATAAATAATGTACATCAACGTCATATTATTCGTTTAATTG
This sequence comes from Ophonus ardosiacus, assembly GCA_943142095.1. Taxonomy (NCBI): domain Eukaryota; kingdom Metazoa; phylum Arthropoda; class Insecta; order Coleoptera; family Carabidae; genus Ophonus; species Ophonus ardosiacus. Next base: position 6,880,254 of record OW964823.1, on the reverse strand, counting down.
TTTCTATAGTTGGTAACATTGATAATTTGTATGTTCATACTGTCAAAGTTATTATTTGAAAAATATTTGTATCGTGTTTGAAACATTTTTGTGTGTTGTAAAGGCATATTTATAATAAAGTAACGCAGCGACACAATGTGACCGTTAACGCAAACACAAAATCTGTGAATCTGCCAAAGGTAGCACTTCTAATCAGTCAGAAGAATTCGGTATATTTCTTTTAAATTCAGCTTTATTTATTGCCTTTATATGGCATACATAAGTATAAATAAGGTTAGTATTATAACATAATTTAAATAGAAATGGACAGTGACGAAAATATACTATTTATTTTGTAGATGTGACAGTTCATGACCATGTCGATAATACAGGTTGCAATCTGTAAACTCTTTTCATAAAGATTCTAAAACCTCTGCAAACGTACCATTACATAACGTCACACATCTAGTTACTTTCATTCAATTTTTATTAATGACGTGCATTGGCTGTTTGAATGATTTGGGTATAAATAACTGTTTAAAATGATAGTGCAAATTTTGTTTTCCACGGCCTACCTGGTTTTCTTATGCTTGTATTTATTTACATACTTAATATTTTGGAATAATAAAATCAAATAAATAATACTGTACTTATACCTATTACAGCTTCAAGTATATTAAATAAAAATAAACACGTATTTCAAATTAACAATGTTGAGAGTCAATACATCAACATATCGTGTTACTATAATCATTAACAGTGTTTTCAATGCTGTAACTTGTAAGTGCAACATTTCAAACGTTTCAAGTGTTCTAACGATCTATAATTGTTGATGGATGACTGCAACCACAATTACAAATTGCATAATATTTATTTAAATGTTAACAAGTGACTAAACGTAAATTACATCTGAAAATGTGACACCTTTACTACTTGTTTACATTTACTTAACTGTAAGTTGGAATTGGTTTTTAAATTTGTAACGTGTTTTCAACCTATTTTTATTTAAATTGAGCAAGTTGTTTGAATAAAAATATTGTATTATAGAAAGTACAATGTAGGAGAGAAGCGAATAATAGTAAGAATACAATGTTGTATCGCTTTTACAAAGTAGTTCAACTGTAAATTTCTCTATAGAGGAGATTGTTTGGTCGTATGTAACAATATCGATTCATTCCATTGCCTACAAAAGAGAATTTATACGCAAATAAAAATCCCTTAAAAATTATTTCTAAAAATTGAATCAAATTATTTCGACATCTTAAGGGAATTAACCTACAAACATTAGAAGAGAGAACTAATGCTGAAATACTCTTGTTATATAGAGTTCTAATTAATCTTATGGATAACGTCAATATTATTAATTTACTAAATTTTCACGTTCCACAATATAATACGAGAAACAAATGTTTTTTTAGTCCATTAAATATAATTATCAAAATATATACAGTCATGTTTTTTCTTTATCTATCTATCTATAAATTCAAAAGTGCATTAAATTGTTGATGCAATAATTAGATTTATGTTCCTAATATTTACATTTTTTTTTCTTTTTTCAAATGATTCAATGCATATTGTACATTATATTTGTTGATTATACAGTATGTCCCATTTAGAAGTGCCACCATTGGGATCTCGAAAACTAAAAGAGATACGATGTCGGTTAAATGGAACTATTTGTACGCCTTTGGGAGGCCATTTCAGATGTGCTTTTGATTTTCAAAAATTCTCATAGGGCACTAGATAATGACGAAAAACTGATTATTGTTAATTTTTTCTTTTTCAAATAACTTCTAAAATATTGATAATTGAGAAAAACGTTTCAAATAGAAAAGATAGATATTTTTATTAACTAACCAGTGGCGTACGAAATAAATTTTTATATCAGTAAATTTTCGAGATATAACACAAACTTATATTTTTTTAAATGGAACCCATATCTGATTTCAGTCTCAAAAAATCATTATTTTTTTCTCTTTTCAACGATGTAAGGGTTATTATGTTTTAAACTTGTTTTGCCTTCAAAATTATTATATTTTCCTTATTTTGTATTAAATTTACAATTATTTTGAAAATATTGGTAAATTTCTATTTAGAAATACTCCCTGTATTTAAATAATTTATTTCGTTAGAAAAATTTGCTCAAAACTCGTATCAAATTAATTTTTATAATATTCTGTATCAGGTTGCCCTTGGCACATTATAGTGTAATTTGTAATTATATGTCTAGAATAAAAATATTAAGTAATAAAAGCATAAAATAAATTATATCGATCAAATACAATATAATTAATAAAAATAATATTTTTTTTTTTTTGAGAAAGAATTAGAAAATTCACAAAAATAAAGAAATAAATCAGACATGGGTTCCATTTAAAAAAATATAAGTTTGCGTTATATCTCGAAAATTTACCGATATAAAAATTTATTTCGTACGCCACTGGTTAGGTAATAAAAATATCTATCTTATATATTTGAAACGTTTTTCTCAATTACTAATAGTTTAGAAATTATTTGAAAAAGAAAAAATCAAAAATATTCAATTTTTCGTCATTATCTAGTGCCCTATGAGAATTTTTGGAAAAACAAAAGCACATTTGAGATATCATATCTCTTATAGTTCTCGAGATCCCAATGGTGGCACTTCTAAATGGGACACACTGTATAGTAAATAGTGGAAGCCTATTATTAGTTTTACTGTTGGTTTCTCTAATATTAATAAATAAATAAATGTGTTTGTAATAAAATATACTAACTTTCTTAGAAATTTTACAATTTCTTTGAAGTTATTCGATAGGTAATTGATTTATTTATATAGCTCTTCCATTTCTCGTAATAAAGGTCTAGGTCAACATCTTCAATAATTAATCACAAAAACTAAATTTATCAAACCTAGTTAACGACGACTTGACTTAAGTTTTTCATGAATACAAAAACTTATTAATCAAATTGAGCAGCTATTGAATGAAAATAAAAGATGAGAACAATTTCATTATCTCGGACTTTCATTTGAAAATGTTATTGGAATTACAATAAAGTTACTTTCACAATGACTGCTTAAGATGTGTCTATTATTCATCTTAACACATTTATTATTCAATTAAGATGAATTTCTCTCGAATTTTTAAAAGCTTTATACGAACAATTAGATATGAAACTGTATATTAAGTTCTTATTCATCACACCATGAATAATGTTCTATTAAGGATTAATTTGTGCAGTATAATGCGGGTTCAATTTAAAAAGAGAATAATATGTTTTTCTCGTGATCTCATATTTCTGTGAATTTAAGTTTTTTCCATTTTGTAACAATTGTAATTTAAGTAGAACTTAATTGAATATAATGAATTATTACAACAATTTAGCAAAATTTGATGTAATTTATTTGGTCGCGGCACATATTCGTGAGTTAAAAATTCGTTATAATGAAAAATAAAATTTTATGTTTGTATATTTTTAAAAATATGTCGTCATCTTTTAAGATGATACTTATTCGCCCCAATTCTGTAAGAAAGCTGTTAAGTCTTAACAACGTTGCTATAACAAATAACCAATAATAATTTCAAACACTGAATAAAACATGAAAATGACAGGCTTTACGTTTGTTTTTATTGGTTACAATTTTTAGCAACGTTGCTAAGACTTAACAACTCTCTTAGAGAATGGGCTACTTGCGTACCTTTTTTTATTTAATATTTTTGAAGAGAAGGTAAAAACTTGCTACCCATGTTTTTTCTTTTCACAAAATTTTTATTAATTAACCAGAAAAAAAAAATAATGAAATTTGATTATTTGAATTCCCGCCATGTATGACGTAGAATTACGCCGCACCAATGAATAGTCGCGAAGCCAAGCGTGGTTCCGTCCCATAGTAATGGTATGTTTGTGCGGGTAATGTAGATACCTGTTTGATGTTTCAACAATAGTTTGGAGTTTAGCATTTTAGTTTATCTTTTTGATATCGATATTTTAAATCACAAGTAATTCCCTATGTGTTTTTTTTTTTTTTTTATAAAGTAATTAATGTATTTGCGAGACCAGAGAAAGAGAGAGAAAAATTAACTAATGTCAAATTCAAATTAAAACTTTCTCGCACGCCATGCCATCTATTGATAAAATTTCTTTCTTAATTTAGTAAAAAACAAATAATTATTTCAAAATAAAATTTATATTTTTATATATGTTTTCAATATAACATTACGTATGTAGACAGAAATCGGATTTTCAGTACCACGCAAGTAGTGTGTGAAACTTAGGTGTCTCAACATTGATTATACCGTACTTTTTAATGGCCATGCCGATAACAAAATTTTTTTTTTTTTTTTTCAGGAAAATACATTCAATAGTAAACTGTTCTCTCTCTATATTTTGAAATATGTTTTCAGAACTCATAATTAATAAAATTAAATAATATTTGGGTATAGTTCTGTATAAATTTATTAAATACAACAACGTTTCGACAGCAAGGTGCTGTCTTCTTCAGGTTTTTATAATAATAACATAAATAAATATGTAGTCAAGACTACAAGTATATAAAATCATAGATACATTGATAAATGGTAAAACATTAAACATACAAATGATAAAGAAAAAAATTACGAACGAATAACAGGGTATACCTCGTCCAGATTTCATTTGAACAAATGACTTTTAAATCCTCTGTGTTAATCTTAATCTTTACTACTGTGAATATTTTTACGTTTCACGCAAATATAGTTTCTTCTCAAAGTACATTATATGTCTATGAAAGTTGAAAATTGCTTGTAACTATTTAAAAGGCGAAAAGTTTTATTGGGGTATAACTGTACCTCGTGCATATTTACATTTTGGCACTACTAGTTGCTCAATTCAGTAATGAGTGTTCATTGTTAAAGCAAGCATAACATCTTGGATAAGAATTTTACAGGTCAACTATGATTCTCAGGAACTTTGAGAAGAAACTATATTTGCGTGAAACGTAAAAATATTCACAGTAGCAAAGATTAGGATTAACACAGAGGATTTAAAAGTCATTTGTTCAAATGAATTCTGGACGAGGTATACCATGATTTATTTAGTTCATAGCCTGTGTTAAGATTTATATTATTAGGTGACTTCTGGATTTCAATAGCTTCTCTTATCAATCTTCTAATCCAGTGGTTTTCCTTAGCTAACATTTTTGTATTTTCAAAATCAACTCCGTGTAGTTCCTTTATAGCATGTTCAGCTACCGCTGATTTATCAGGCTGATTAAGTCTTATATGGCGCTTGTGTTCCTTTATTCTTGTAGCTACTGTTCTGCCAGTTTTGTTTTGTTTTGTTCTCTCTCTGTTTAATTTGTGATATCTGTTACGGTTCAGACAGAAAAAAATAAAACCTGAGTGACGGCATCTTGAATTTTTTGAAAATAAATTTAATCTAGCAGTCTATTCAAATGTCAAACAACGAATTTCTAATGACACCCTGAGAGACATTCTGTATAACAAAAGAATTAAATGTTTTTATCCTCTCCTGTAAAATTTACTAAAAGTGACTTACAAGGTTTTGCAGTTTAACCATCGTTATATGGTTTATTTTCCTCGGCCCTAAAAAATAAAACTTCAGTAGCTTGATACATAAATAACTATAACATTAAATTGATTTGTTTTTCCTGTTGTAGCGATATTGCTGTACCGCATTTGCCGCTGCTTCCGACGTATCTACGTGAAGCTGTTCCACACAATCTTCCACGCGCTGGCCATCCCCTGCATCGTGGTTGGCTTCCTCGCTGTGTTCGAGTACCACAACAACTCTTCCATCCCCAACTTCTACTCCATGCACAGCTGGCTCGGCTTGGTCACTATGGGCCTCTTCGGTATACAGGTCAGTAGGATTTTTTAGTTTTATTTATTGTTTGTAAAATTTATATCCAGTACAATCGCGAACAGAATAAATTCAGGCTTGTTCATATCATCGAAGATTTGGTATGGAATTTGTAAAAAATAGTACGTGTTCGTGTTATAATGTTATTGGATAAACAGAATCTTTTCCAAGGAACTTTTTTATAGCATTTATCCACTTTTATTTCAATACTTTTATTTTTAAAAATTCACACAGTTGTTCAAATACTCTAAAATACAATCAAATAATATTACTGCCAAGTTTATATCTCTACCCATTTTTGAATTATTGCCCAAAAAGTCAATATACCCCACATTTAGATAAAAACTTCAAAATTTTCAAAAATCTAATTTTTATGTATCTAGATACTTCTCAATGCGCTGATTCCAAATTTTGAAACCGCAGGTCGATATCTCTTTTCGTTTTCGTGATATTTAGATTCAAAGTTTTGTTCAAAACTGCCCATTTTTGGGTAATAACCCAAAATTGGGTCGAGATATGAATTTGGCGACAAGACCATTCGATTCTGCGGGCAAAATTACATAAGTGTTACAATTTTTATAATATTTGTCCAACAGGTTCATTTTTTATGAATAAAAGTTTGAAAATAGCCAAAATCTGAAAAAATCCTAAGGGGTACACCTTAGATTTTTGCGATTTTTGGCCATTTTCAGTTATTTTGCTTTAGAGACTGTATGCGGTGTTCAAAAATTTTGAGAATTGGTATACTTATTTAATTTTGCCCGTAGAATCGAATGGTGTTATCGCCAAATTCATATCTCGACCCATTTTTGGGATATTACCCAAAAATGGGCAGTAAAACTTTGAATCTAAATATTTCGAGAACGAAAAGAGATATCGACCTGCGGTTTCAAAATTTGGAATCAGCGCATTGAGAAGTATCTAGAAACATAAAAATTAGATTTTTCAAAATTTTGAAGTTTTTATCTAAATGTGGGGTATATTGACTTTTGGGGCAATAATTCAAAAATGGGTAGAGATATAAACTTGGCAGTAATATTATTTGATTGTAAAGAGAATGTTACGTAAGTGTACGCATTTTTAGATTATTTGAACAACTGTGTGAATTTTTAAAAATAAAAGTATTGAAATAAAAATGGATAAATGCTATAAAAAAGTTCCTTGTATGTATGTGTTCTCTTGTATAGGTTTGTATTTATTTTGAAATTGAATTCCTAGTTTGCTGCTGAGTGTCCAAATTTCATCTGTGTAATCTAGTGATAAAGTTACAACGATGGGGGTTTAGAATATCAGCGAAATATTATTCCCGTGCCGTGAAATTAGAGACTGGCTTTAAAGTCTTTGAACGTGGAAAGTTATACGCTTGGAAAGCGAAAACCTTATACAACTTCTAATATCGTCTAATTTCAATGAAGAAAGTAGGTGGCTCTTTCAGAAATTCTAATCAGAAATTCAAATTATACGAAAACAGAAACTTATTTTTTCAAAATTAACGAAAACACTCATCATTCATCCATTATTCATTTCCATAAAAAGAAGGTTATCAACACTAACAAATAAAAATAATGTGAATGTTTTGAAGAAAGTTTTACATGAAAACCAATTTTGATAGCAAAGCAATACAAGACTGTTTGTAAATAGTGTATCACACGATGAAGTTTTTCTTTTCAAGTGATTTGAAAAGTGACCCATGTTCTAATAGGTTTGTTCGCGGTTTGAGCATCACACGCATGCGCAGTTTCGTTTTAATAGTTCGCGGTACGATTCTGACATAACTCCGTGTTCGCGGAACACTGTGGACTGGTACATGATTGGTTACGTACTAATCAGACCAGTCCGAAAATTGAAACAAGTACTATAAATCAGGGACTAATTGCGAGTATTCAGTGCATACTTTTCTGTGTTTAATTACGATTATTTTAACAAATTCACAAACTTTAAATTAATAAATATTTGAAAGTAAGTTTTTTATAATATTTCCTCCATTTCAGTTCAAAACTATATAATATTTTCATTCAGTTACATAATATACATAACCTCAAACGTCAAAACGAGCGTTCGCAGTAGACAAAATCCCAAATCAATCTCGGATCACGAATGTGTATTTCACGATTTATGAATATGGGTTTCCAAGTTTTTTCCATTTTTTAATATGTTAATCTCTATATAAAAATATTAGACCCGTGTTTTTTATTTTCGCCGAAAAGCGTCTAATAAGCCAGAATAAAATTATTAAAGTTTCTATAAATGAGGATCGAAAAAATCGTCGGTGCATGTGACGTCATCGACACCGCGAGAACATACGTTTCTAGAGCTGAGTGAGACGGATATATAACAAACACGGTGGGTATGTCGTTTCGCACATGAACATGTAAACAAATGATACATAACCCAAGAAAGTAACCACTTGTTGAATTCTGTTCCTCAACATATTTTGTAATACTTATCAAAGATATTTTTAAAGAAATTGTGATTGTACATGCAAATCAGGTAAAACTTGAGTACTTACAGTAATTTTGGAGATAATTAAATATTATTTTTCTATTTTAAGAGATGGATGATTTCTTTTATTTGCTATTCGGGTTACTATGGCTCTAATAATGAGCATTTTTGTAGTGGTGAAATACTGTTTCGTACCGGGCTGCTATAATTCCTCAGCAAATAACCCAAAGAAAATATATGTAACGGTTCCAAAAAATGAAGAAACACGTGCAAGTTATAATGACTAAAAATAAATATTCCGTATTATAATGGTATTAAATCTAAACATGTTAATTAATTTACTAATTTAATTATTTGTGTATTCGATTTACAGCCAGAAAGTAAAAACGCTGTTCCTAAGACAAAAAAATAACAAACAACTATGAAACTATTTATTGACTTCATAAATTTGGGGAATACTGCAATTTTCCAAAATGTTGTTGCCTCCTCCATCAACGGTTGGCAGAAGTCTTTGTCGAATTCAACTTCTACAATAACAGCTTCGTCTCCATACTCTTCAACTCTTCTTTAGTTGCTCTGCAAATGTTGTTGCTTTAAATAAATATTCCATAAATCTGCGTACAAAACATAACATACCTCTGGGCTTTCACATTTCTTATTTATGCACTAACAAAACTAGGATTGTCTTTGTAAAACAAATGCAACATGACTGTATCTAAATACGGCAAATTTCGACTATCTGCTTTCACAAATTCAGGATCCATATTCTAAAGAAAATGAACAGTTTTAATATAAACAGCATTACCGGGTATTAACTTCACTTACTTGTTTTTTCAAAAGGTTTTTTCAAAAGATTCTTCAAAGAAACTAACAGGAAATTCAGTAAAAATTTCTTGTAACCTTAAATTTCATCAAAATAACAAATGTTCTGGCTTGAATGTCACGTCAGGTCACAGCGCGAACATGATCTGCGCGCTCGAAAATCCATTAGCCAATCAGAATTTTCAGAGTGCCGTTGACGTCACAAAGATGGCTGATACTAAATTTTATGCACTCAATTTAAATGCATTAAATTTTAATTTTGATTTTAGAGTAATAAAAATTAGCAAATTAACGATTATATTCATCTTAATATTACTTATACATGATGAACACTGCTATCCAAAAAGTCTTTCTTAAAAAGCTGTAGCCTTGGAAACCCCTATTAGTACGGAACAAGTACGAAATAAGTTTGGGATCCGTCAGGAATTGTTACCGCGAACAAACCTAATTTGTTACTGTAGTAGAGGACCCCATTCTCAATTCTAATCATATAACCAATATCCGATCCGATATCCAGTTTGAAATTAGTTCACTACACATCTCTGATTATCTCCTGTTCTTATTGGCTTCGCCTGCTTTGATAATGTATTCAAATTCAAAGCAGTTGCAGTGGTATTTCCCTGGGCTGTGGATGTGGACCACTCTACCAGTATGATAATTGGTCGCGTGATATGCACTCACATTCAACTCTACTCAACACTCTCCTAGTTGAATTGAATAGGAATGCACTGCATTGCATCTTTGTCCTTGCTTGATCAGTGTGGATGATGAGATACACGTGAGAGGCGGTCATTCAATCATGATGCACATGAATTATAGACTGGTGGGAAATCAATACAAATACGGGAATTGAGTAGGAACAAATAAATAATAATATACTAGATGGGAGGGAGATGGATGATCTACAGAGTGATCAAAAAGAAATGATGCAGTTAGCAAAACAATGGGGAAGTTTAGCGATTTTTTTAAAAAAAATTATTCCATGGGAAATGATGATCGGTAGAGGCTTGGCGCAACGTATGTCGACTTATACACTGACGCACGCGGTTGCGGTTACCAATGAAGCGCTTTTACGCTTTGTTACGACCTACGTTCAAGTGGTTCGATTTCACCGTTCTGTCTGAGTTTGCGCATAATTGATTTGTGACGTACTTAAAGTTTACCCAAAAAATATTAATTATAAATAAGTGGAGCAATAATTTTAATTTTTAATTTCAATTTCAGCAGTCATTTGTGTTATATTTGTGAGAAAATAGTATGTTATGTAGAATTTTTACCATGCTAAACTTCCCCATTCTAGGGTTTGTTTTATTCCACAGTTTACACAACACCAGGTAAAAGCGGAAATACTATTTGACATGTCATTTTGACAATAAATAAAAAATGTGTTGTGGCCAGCACAAGACCTCTCGCCATTTCCATATTAGGCTGTATAAGTATTGTATTGCACTTCCCTTTCGAACCGTCGTTACATAAAAAATTACCCAAATACTGTTTTTTATTGTATTTAACATGTCTTCTGCACACATATAATTCTAATTATATCTATTTTTCATTGTATGAGGAAGTTTCTAAATGTGATTCATTAACCAGAGTGGCGGTATTTCTGATGGATATATGCATTTTACCTATAATTTCAAATATTTAATTAATAAAACAATAAGCAAGATTAAATATACTTCCCAGAAAAAGCTATCAGGATGTCACTAAAACTGTTGATTTTTGACACTGACATGTGTCATTTACAAACTATGTTATAAACATTGGAATTTGTCAACTGGTTTCGTTGGTGCCTTAGCCTCTGCGATTAAATTACTCTATATATTATAGTCTTTATCTCTAAATCTATACAAGATATAAGTGTATTAGATGGAGAATTTTAGGTTCTTCAATATTTAATAACAAAAATTTCCAAAAATATATATTTAGAAGAATTTTTCTCAGAAACTACTACTTCCGGTTGTTCAATTGTTACCAAAACCTTTTCAGCTCTTCCCAGGAATGTCAGATTGAGGAATCCATAGTTAAACAGTTCTTAAGTCTTATAGTTTTTGAGGAATCGTGTCTACAACATCCAGACATACACACACACATACACACATCCATACACATCATTTTAAAAATGTTATAATCGGATTCTAGGGACCTTAAATCGTGCTTATTCACTAAAATCTGGATATGCGAATTTTAGCATGAATCCAGTACCTCTCTTAGCGAGAGGTAAAAAGGTTATGTTAGAACAATGGCCTGAGAACTAATAGGATTTTGAGTGATTGAAATGCTTTACATTATTGATTATGAGTAACGTAAGAAATAAAAGTACTTGGGTAAGGGAAATAATAACCATTTTAATAAAAAATTGTAAATATACCCAAATTTAAATTTTCAAATGTCACTGTCAACAACAGGAAATAAATTTTTATATTAGTGATCAATGTTACAAGTTTCAAGTAATCTAACATAAATAATATAAAATGTTCTGTTTTCAGTTTGTATTCGGGTTCTTCAGTTTTCTGCTGCTGCTGTGCTGTGAGAACTCCACGGTGGGGTACCGCGCATCTCTAGTGCCCGTACATGCGGCATTTGGGCTCGTTACCTTCATGCTGGCTATCGCCACCTGTCTCACAGGGCTCACTCAAAAAGCCATCTTTCAACTTGGGTATGTATCAGCACTAGGGATAGGCTAGTAGCTGGAACATTTATAAATTAAATGGGAAAAGTGAAAATGATAAATGCCATTAAAAAGATTTAAGTCTCATTTTCACCGATTGTTTGCAATGGGGTCCTATATCATTTTTCTTTTATTTTTTTTTTTCCTGTAAGAACAGGATAAAATAAGAACTTCAGTGCAAACGCGACTTAAAAATTTTACGTAATAAGCGAGATATGAATTTTTAAAGTTTAAGAATTTGTGCGTGACGTAGCGGGTACTAACGAGTGATCGACAAACAATGGGACAAACTGTTAGTTATACTGGAAACAATTTTTTTCATGTTTGCATAGCTGAAATGTTTTTATATAAAAACTTATACGTTATATTTACGAAGAAATTATTATTAAGTATAAATAACATAAATAATAAGCATTTAACAAGGATTTCTTCCTAATAAATTACAGAACATTGGAACAGTTTGACAATATTATTACACAAAGTATGACGACGGATGGCGCTAATGTTTGCCAGTTTTGAAGTTTCAATATTAATTTAATCAATATTATTATTAATTTAATTCATATTACAAATTGATTTATTTATAAATACATGATTATTGTTAATATTACTAGATGTTATAATTAAACAAATTCATCAAACACAAAATTGTTAAATGTTTTGTTAGGTTATAGAACATCATGACATTTCATATTCTTTCAAAGGTGACCGCTACAGACGCGCGAATCTTCTTTTTAAAATCAGGCGACCAATCAAATTCTTAGTACCTTACACGTCATACCCAATTAGTATCAGGTTCAATCGCTTGTAGTTTGTGACCTAGTTAATATTTAAAGAAAAATTTTTCACTAATACTCATTAATTTATGTATATTTTCGTCTTCTTATTTAAGATAGTTAAAATATGACTATGGTATAGGATCCTATTAAATATAATTTGTGGCATTTATCATTCTTCCTTAGACCATTTATTTGCATGAGTATGTTTTGATATTTAATGCCAAGGTTGAAAGTGGAATGTTGGGATTGACTTTTTACTGTTAGGAATGTGCACATATTTCACAATACTTTACGATTATTATAGATGCACTTTTCCATTCATGGAAAATATTGTTTTTATTAGTTTCTATTTTTGTTCCCATTACCTATAGAGTTCTTATTGTTTTCTATTTTTCTATGTTTTTTTCTGTATTTTATTTTACAATGCAATATATAGCGAGTGTCCACAAAAAGTGGGGCACCCCTAGTAACTACTTTATTTATAAAGATATATAATTAGGAATTTATGTGCATAAACTGAAAATATGTAGCATCATTTTTATGTAGAAATAATAAACATATCACTTCCGGTTTAATCGGAAGTTGGTTATTTGAGTTTTTGATCAATAGGGTAGTTGCGCATTTTCCAATTTATTTTTTTTCTGAAAGAATTGTTCAAGTTATTCACTTTAATACATATTTTATGTCTGAGAACTGTATATTTTTCAAAATATAATTTTTTTAAAAACAATTCTTATTTCAAATTTTCCCGTGGTGACGTGTTTTATTAATACCAATCACAGTCTTTCTTGCCCTAGCGGTACACTCTCGGTTGTACACTCTGTACATAATACTACCATACAGAAGCACTATTTCAAAAGAAATTATTCATTTTCACACAAATTCTTTAGTTTCATTACCTTGTTTTAAATCTGCTGATATAGAAAAGAAAAATAAAATATGATTTTAACACGTAAAACGTAGGTTATGTCACTAAAAATGACATGTACATTCACTGGAGTGTGCAGCCACCTGGTGGCGAAATTATGAAGTTGTCTATATAAGAATTAAATATCTGGTATTCAAGTAAATAATTATAAAATATACGTACTATTAAATAATACTTTTCAACATCTTCGCTTTGTCATGGTATTCTAATAAGCTTGTATGAGTCATACTGGCTTGGTCGAACTATATAATTATTAAAAGTCTACGTCACAAGAATTACACCGCGAACTTTATTTACGGAAATTATGAATGAAAAGTTTTATATTTTCTAATAATTTTTACATTAATATGTTTAGAATTAGTTTACATTTTATAATTAATAGGAAAAAATAACATTTATTTTTTTCACAACTACCCTATTGTTAAGAGGTAAACTTATAAATTTATTATAATATTGACCGGTAGTATTTACTCTTAAACAGGGGTGATTAAGCGTTGACTGAAGTAACAAATTCAGAAGTTTTTTTTTTTAATCACCCCAATGTATTTCTAAACGGTAGTCATGGAACTTAGTTAGTCAGGGACTAAAATTATGAGTAAATACTACCGGTCAGTGTGTTTAAATATGTAGTAGACATTATTTGTAGGCAAAAATGATTGTGACATATTGAATAGTAGTTTCAGATTTGGCCACTGGAGGGTAGTGTTGCCTTATTGCTAAGTGACGTCACACGAGAAAATTTAAATTTTACGTATTTCTGGAAGGTAAAATATGAACCTACATTAATAACTTTGCTTGCATTTTGGAAAAAAAATAATTTAAAAATGTGAAAATATACAGAATGTTCCATTTAAAATAAAAAAGTTGATGCCACTTCCGGTTAAACCGGATATGATATGTTTATCACTTACACATATAAAGTTTTAATAAGATATCTTTATAAATATAGAAGTTATTAAGGGTTCCTAGCTTTCTGTAGACACTAAGTAAGCTTTAAAATAATTTTCAGTGTAGGTTGTTAAAATGCATAATAGCATATGTAGGCTAGTTAATGTATTCTGTAGGTATTCATACAATGACAATATTGAAATTAGGCGAATTTTCCGTGGGATCACAATACGTTCTTGTATATATGTAAGGTGTTTACTGTTGTTATTGTTTCTAGCGATAAATATAAAGACCGGACAGACGAGTCTTGGGTGATGAATGCCATAGCAATGGTACTAGCCGGGCTGCTGATCGTCGTAGTCTACATAATAAAGCGCGATTTCTTCAAGTTCCACTGGCACTGCGTCAGAAGCCAACCATGCTGAACGAACATCAAATCGAATCCAATCATTCATAGTTGTCAAAGTTTGCAGGTTATGTGGACGTGTAATAATCGTAATAAATGTGTAACTGAAACTGTAGGTCTGCTATAGATGTATCTGAATGCTTCTCGCTTTCGCTTTCAGTTTATTTTGGAGATGTAAATATTGAACATAACCTAACTTAGCACTAGCTTTGTTCTTTCACGGTGTGTGTTTCTCTAACTGATTTTGATTTTGTTTTTGCACGGCCTTCCAGCGACGAATACGCCAAAGGCAATCTCGAGGGATTGGTGTTGAATGTTTTGGCGATGGTGCTAGTCGCATTGGGGATTCTAATCTCGTACACTGTGCGAAGCGACTCGGTCAAATCTGACGACTCAACGGTTTTCCAAGCGAAAATGTCGCAGGTCGTTTCGACTGGCAGCAGGGCGTCCGCTGGACCTTACTAGAACTACTAACCACCAGCTCTAACAATCAAATCATATTCACCTCCGGAAATTACAAATCTCCATTCTGCAGGCTTTGTAAACTTTGGATTTCATACTTGATGTACAAAATAGCGGTGGATGAGTCTTTCACTAACGAAACGCATGAAATAACCTTTGATTACTACTACGATTATCACATAACTAAGTTAAGCCACGACATCTGTATATAATCATAAGAGCAATATCATCGACGCCATTTTTATTCCAATAACCACAATTTATAGGTTAGGACAGGAACTGGCAACTACGTTGTACAATAATACAAAAAAATAGTGGTGAAGCGAAACTTAACACGCAGACGTGGTTCATTATTTATTTCTGTTACTGTGCCGACATTTATAAAATTATATGGCGATTTATTAATTGTGTCATAATACATATTTTGTTTATTTGATTAAAATTCACTGTACGGGACGCACTCGGAGCTTATAAATACTTTACATGCTTAGTTACTACTCTTGTAGGTTATACTTTAGCTCCTTTTTAATATCCTTCATTTTTTCGACCTATTCTTAAATATTTTTTCTTTTGAGCAAGCTGGGTAGGGATTCTAAATCCAAACCAAAAATGAACAATACAAACTGTTGTATGTCATTCCCGCGCGGGAAAGACAATGGGAATTAGTTTTCACTCTTTTCCCAAATGAGATGTTTAAAATATAAAAAATAAATATAAATAAATGGTTCCATTTATTTCATGGGGATTTGCAGTAAGAGCACTGGTTTGCAAACATAACCCAACTAGCTCACAGTGTCACAGTTATTTAAATTTAGTTCCACAACTCCACTAACTATGTACCTCATTCAAACTTCTTAACAATGGAAATGAGCGCGTACCGTATACTGACTTTTTACTTTATTTTGAACGTTTCACAGAGTTAATACAGTGTAACTAATTGGTGACTTAACTATTGATGTGTTAATCGTAGTTTTTCAAATTCATTATCTCTTCAAAACAAAGATAACAAACACAAAATGAAATCTTTGCTTTGAACGAGTGTATCACGTATTCGACTATGAAAATTTTTATACATTTTAGTCTAAGTTACTCGAATTCATCTTGTAGTTCTATGCAGCTCCATTAGTTTACATTTTAAGTCTGTTTGTATAATTGTTGCATGAAGCATGATTGTGCGAATGAGCGTTTTACATTTCCAATTATTGTATGTATGTTTGCAAGAGAGAATATTAAATTATTTATAGAAATCACTTGTGATTAAGATGCATTTTCGTTGTTTATTTTATTAGTTCTATATCGATGTGTGAGTGAAACGTACTACATGTTTTTAGTTTTTTAGATTATATAAGAAATGAACGTATATATATAAAGTTATCATGAAATCATATGTTTACATGTGCTGTTAATAGTAAGTTTTCATGTATCATGTGTAACTTTAGGCATGTGCCAATATTTGTATGATGTATTCAGTATATTTATTAATGAGGTATTCTGCCATTTTTTTATATTTGTTTCTAATGTAAAAAAAAATCTAGAGTATTTGTGAAAACGCGATTTTAAAATTTGTAATAGTGAGCGAAATGTGAAATTACGAATTTTCTGTGAAAGAAATTAAAGCTTTTCTTCTTGAATCCTTATTTTCGAAATAGAAATAAATTAAAAAACGGTGAATGACAATATTCTGTATTCTTTATTATCTTTTCTGCTTAAAATTACATTTCACGATCAATTTTGACAACTTGACTTGAATTGAATAAAGATCAGACATACCTTTCTGTATTCATAGCCTACTTCGAATTAAGTTTTTTTCTGAACACACAGTATTTGCCGTCAAATAAGTATTAACTGGAAATTTCTACACTGTTGTCAATAGTCACTTACAAAATTGACGTCACTGCAAGAGAGAGATAGAAGATCATGCATCCAAACAAACCTCCCCTCGTTGTCTTACGTCCCGTTCCATGTTCCTATCTGTCATTGTGTTCGCATCTGTTATTCAGTGTTAAACCTAATTCTTTATTGTGATTTGTACGTTGTGTTTAATAAAAATGAGTTTAAAACCAGAAGATGTGTCTGGAGCAACTTTTTTGTTTGATAATATTGAAGATCATTCGATTATTCAACTAAAACGATAGCTAGAGTGTAGAGTCTACAGCTGATGACAGATCTTTGTTTGGACATGGTAACCATAGCTACCTTGATTTCTATGCTTTGCCGTTAGAGGCGCTCGTGCAAATTGCAATTTTATAAGTGTCTATTTAGTTTTAATAAAACAATAAAGAAAATGTTTAAAATAAAATAAAATTTTAAGCTACTTAAACATAAAAATGCATATTGAAATTTAAACTCATTTGACGTTTCGTTTCGATACAATATTGTCAATTTAAGGAACAGTTAAAATTTAAGGGATAGCAGTGCAACCGGCCATTAAAATAAATATTATTTTGATCTATTTCATGCAACACATTTTGTTAGGATGGCGCTAGTGTGCTACATTTGAATTCAAACAAAAACAACGAATAGCAGGTCTAGTTCGTCCAAATTCATCCGAAATTTTACGATAATAATCGATTCTGGCCAGCGCCGTTGCGTTTACAATAAATAAGCATTTCTATTACAACAAGGTCATATTTATATCCATTTAGGAAAATTCTGAATTGAAAGTATATTTTTTTGCAATGGTAGAATACCCCATTTAGAATATAAACTTATTGTAATATTGATAGATAAAATGGCTCATATACGAATTTTATTCAGAATTTAATTTTCATTAACTAAATGAACATTGTCAATATTTAAAAAAATATGATAATAATTTTGTCTGAATTACTGATGTTGACATGATATTTATAATGAACTGATATATCACGAAATAATTATATTATTAGAACTTCACATCAATTTTGTAGATATATTTTTTCTTGTTACATTAATTAAAAATAAATTTCAAATAAAGTTTTTATATGGGCCAAATTTCGAACCAACATTTATATAAAAAGGTATTATTTTTGTAAAGTTTATTCTTTTTGTGTACTGGCAAATATAATATAGTTTATAAATAAATACCTATATTACCTATGGACCAATTTCATTTTAAATGTTCATGTATACTCATTTTATATGCAGAAATTATGTTATATAGCAACATAGCGAATAAATATTGTTTTCAATATGTAAATTTTATTGTTAATTATAAAACGAAATAATAATCATATGGTTAATGTAGTGTAGATAATATTTATGAAATATAATGTTTTAATAACATTTACCTCAACATTTTATTTATTTCTTTTCAATTTTTAAAAAGTAAAATATTACATTGTTACTGAATACTAAATAACTATTAATATAATAATGAATTTCAATAAAGATTATTGTACTGTTGTATTGTATAAGCCATCATTGGGATCTCGAGAACTATAAGAGATACGATGTCGGTTAAATGGAACTTTTTGTGCGCCTTTGGGAGGCTATATCAGATGTGCTTTTGTTTTTCCAAAAATTCTCATAGGGCACTAGATAATGACGAAAAACAGAATATTGTTGATTTTTTCTTTTTCAAATAACTTCTAAACTATTAGTAATTGAGAAAAACGTTTCAAATACAAAAGATAGATATTTTTATTAACTAACCAGTGGCGTACGAAATAAATTTTTATATCCGTAACTTTTGGAGATATAACACAAACTTATATTATTTTAAATAGAACCCATATCTGATTTTAGGATCAAAAAAATCATTATTTTTTTTTCTCTTTATATTTGTTTTGCCTTCAAATTTATTATTTTTTCCTTATTTTGTATTAAATTTATAATTATTTTGAAAATATTGGTAGATTTCTATATTCCTCGTATTTAAATAATTTATTTCGTTAGAAAATTTTGCTCAAAACTCGTATCAAACTATTTTTTATAATATTTTGTATCTGGTCGCCCTTGGCACATTAGTGTAATTTGTAATTATGAGCCTAGAATGAAAATATTAAGTAATAAAGGCATAAAACAAATTATTTCGATCAAATACAATATAATTCTCGAAAATTTACGGATATAAAAATTTATTTCATACGCCACTGGTTAGCTAATAAAAATATCTATCTTTTATATTTGAAATGTTTTTCTTAATTACTAATAGTTTAGACGTTATTTGAAAAAGAAAAAATCAACAATATTCAGTTTTTCGTCATTATATAGGGCCCTATGAGAATTTTTGGAAAAACAAAAGCACATCTAAGATGGCCTCCCAAAGGCGCACAAAAAGTTCCATTTAACCGACATCGTATCTCTTATACAATAATTGTTTTATTTATGAATTATTTTGGAGAAAAATACCTCAAATATACGTTGTGTACAATTAATTTTTCCATAACTTATATTTAAAGTTTTTTTTCTATCTAAAATAATCTATAAGCGATTGACAGCAGTAAAACACAATACATTTACTCCTCCTAGTTAAAAAACAGAGTATAGTATAGTATATTGTATATGTTCGTGTTACAATTTTACTGGATATATAGAATCTTTTCCAAGGAACTTTTGGTATTTTTGCTAATATTTTGTCAACAATAATTTGTACTTTTGTTTTTATTTAAATTTTAAGTTTAATTGTTCAATTTCAGAACATCCTGAAGAAATATAACAAAGTATTAACTTTCATAAAGTTTTCTCAATAGTTGTAGCTAATAAAATATTCATTTTAATTTTCGTTTTAATCTTATTATTATGACTCATCATATGATTCAGACTTACAGGAAGTTCAACTAATGCTAAATAGGCATGTAAAACAATGGTAATAATAAAATTATATAGATAACAAGAAAATTATAGTTTAATTTAAAAGTTACAAAAAAAGGTAGGTATTTAAAATTTGTAATTTGCAAATTAATAATAAAAAAATATAAATAAGAAAACAACTTTTTGTATACGGTAAAATATATCGTCATCATTACCGATGTCTACATGTGTTGTAGATACTGGCACACCCAGAAATGGGTAATATGCCGTGATGATATATTTATTTAACTTTTTGTATAAATATTCAAGTTTTCAATGTAATACTTTCTTAATTTATGATTTAATGTACAAAAAAATTATTTGTAATTAACTACAATAAAAAAATCTACAAGTAATGATTAACTACAAAAGCATATTAATAAATCGTTGATATATTGGTGTATATGTTTGACTGGTTTGACTTAAAACTGATGTAAGCGCGTTTTTCTGATTAGTAATTGTCGAAAATGACCTTGTAAATCATATCTTAAAAGTAGGAGTCAAGACCATAAAATGGCGCGCAATGGAGGAAAACCTTTAGCGCATGACTGAATAGCGTGCTCTGAGCGACAACTGTTGGTCAAATATTTGTTTGAATTGATTTTAAATTTATCAAAATTAACATGTTCCTTTATCTTTTTTTATCTGAATATCCGTAAACTATCGTAGATGAAAAAGTATTTAAATTACCATAATAAACACTTGTTTACAATTTAAAAATAACTTTCTAAATCGAAAATGTGCCGAAGAGTCGAGCATTCGCGCATGGTCTTCGAGTAAACGTTGACAGAAGAATGACAGATGTGACGTTTGAGTGTTTGTGGTGATTCAACCTAGAGGAATGTAAATTAACACCAAGTAATTAATAATTTAAGTTTTAAATACAGTTACAATGAAGTGTAAAATCGAATTAGAAGAGTGCCTTCGAGATTCACCGAAATTTAGGTATGTACACGTAAGAGAAATCATATTTGGCCTACATTAATAGTTTTTTTATGTTTAGAAATTATTTAGAAGATGAAGAAAATAATATAGAACAACTTGAACAAAAATTAGACAAAGTTTTGAAGCAATGTGGGCTTATGATCGATACAGGAAAGTCCTATGTGGCACAACAGAGGTATGGATCATGTAATTAGTCACAAAGACCTGGAGAAAAAATATTATTATTTTTACTTTGAAAACTGTAAATACCGTGAGATATTAACGTATAAAATATATTATTGTTAGTCCCGGTATTTTCATTTCTGGTTAAACTGCCGGTTAACTTAATTGTCGATTATAAGAACAATGTAGCATCGAAAAATTGACACATGTGTAAATTTTATAACTTGTTTTAATATCGATGCTATGTTTTTCTATTAACTGACAGTTAACAATCTTTTTAACCAGAGATGAAAATATCGGACCTTAATCTACAAATATTAGAAATATAAAAAAACTGGTCTTTATATTAAAGAAATATTCTAAGAATTTTAAATTAAACAAAGCTGGTATTGTTTAAAGAAAAGCTATAAGTTCTTTATGAATGTATAGCAAATCCAATAAAACTGATAAACATAGAAAAGAATTCAATTTTAAATAATGACTTGGTTAAAAAGATAAATTCTTACAAAAATATTGCATACAAATATAATTTCCGTAGTAAAAAAGTAGAAAGTAATTCTAATTAATATCCATTTATAATATTTTAGATTTGTGTGAAATAATAAATCTGCGCTACTTTATGATGTGCTAAAGTTACTTCTAATTCTACCTGAAAATTTTAGACAAAATTAAAATTATTCTGGGTAATAAGTTATTCTTCCATTATTTCATTATTATTTATTCTCGGAAATATGTATTAAATTAAAAAAAAAAACCGTTGTTGCCCGCACAAGACCTCTCGCCATTTCCATATTAGTATATATTATATTTACCATTTCTGATACACACACAATAATCTAATTCATCTATTACTAATATATTTTGATATTTTTTTCATTTATTCTATAAATAAGTCCTACTCTTCTAAATGTTCGAGATTCTTCAAATTCATTAACGAGATTGGTATTTCTAAATCGTAAGTGTAATATATGCATCTATAATTTTAAATATTTAATTAATAATAAAATAAAAAATTAAATGTACTTCCCAGAAAAAAAGCCTTAAGTAATGTATCTGGATTTTTGACACTGACATTTTTCTGTCAATTACAAACATTTTAATTTTTCAATTGATTTCCATGAGATTCATTACGGCGGATTATTTTTTTATATTTATAATTCTCTATCTCTAACTCTACAGAACAAGTAATAATGTTCAATATATCGGATAGGGAATTTTATATTCTTTAATATTTGTAATAACATAAATTTCCATAAAATAATATTTAGAAGATTTTTTAAGAAACTACTACTTCCGGTTGTCCAATTGTTACCAAAATCTTTTCAGCTCTTCCCATTAATGTCAGATTAAGGATATGTAGTTAAATTGGTCTTTAGTTTTATAGAATTTGGGAAACCGTCGCTTCAACATCCAGCCAAATACACACACACACACACACACACACACACACACACACACATATATATACATACATACATACATACATACAGACATCATTTTAAAAATGTTAAAATCGGATTCTAGTGATCTTAAAACGTGCTTATTCACTAAAATCTGGATATGCGATTTTTAGCATGAATCCAATAGCTCTTTTAGTGAGAGATAAATTAAAACGAACAAATAAATACGATTTTACACAATGGGGGATTACACCATTTTTTTTTATAATTTCATCTGAAAATATTAGGAAAATTAAGACTATTGATGAAAATCCGGTGAAAAAATTCTTAATAATAAGCGAGTTATGATCTCCCGAATTTTGAAAAGATTGACGTGATGTCACATTTATGTGTTTTTATATCAAACTGTTTTCATCATGGACCTAAATGTTCTTCAAATATATGCTATTTTAAGTTATATTTACATAAAAATAAATGAATATTATAACACTGTATAAGTCTACATACTTTATAATTACAGGTGTATTTAAATTATTAAGTTTAATGCAAGAAATTTATGTTAAAATAAAAACTGTTTGAAAACTGCAGTACAGGAATGTTAGCCCCTCCTTTCGAATTTGAATTTCTTAACTTCCATTGGTAGTAATCCCCACCTCCTAACACGCTATTTGTAATGCATGTATAGGCGGTTTCTCGGTCGCCAATCAAAATATTTTCATATTAGTGTCGAAGCGCTATAACAAAAACCCCTTTATTTCCGAAATATCTCAATTATACCATTTCATTTTTTTTAAATTAATATTCGTTATTCAGCATATACATTCGTATTTTTTTACTATTTTCCTTTAATTCGATTGAGCTGTAATCTCCCAGTCTCCTATCGCCTGTATTACATTTAAAATAAGTGTGATTTTTTTCTTTGCAGTCTATTTGCAAACAGTTTATGGGACTTAAGCATGCACTTCCGGGAAGACTCAGACGTAATGGCATCTTTGAACAAACTAATACATGCCTTACAAGAAATGAACAAATTCCATACTATATTATTAGACCAAGCGTCTAGAACAGTTTTAAAAAACTTGACTTCGTTTATTAAGAAGTAATACTCCTTATCTTTTCTCTTAAATATCAGTCACTAATCTCAATTCTTACAGCGATATAAAGGATGTCAAAGATCACAAACATCACTTCGAGAAAATTTCCGGAGAGCTTGACACAGCCTTGCAAAGGAACTCACAAGTAGCAAAAAGTAGACAGCAAGAAGTAGAAGAAGTACAGAATCTTTTAGTAGCAACTAGATCGTGTTTTGGACATACAGCGTTAGATTATGTGTATAGGATATCTATGCTGCAAACTAAGAAACGACATGAAATTATTGGCACGGTAAGTTATAAAAACAAACAAAACACATTACAGAATATCAGTTGTATTTATTTTTGTACATTTTATCACGCCATTTCCTATAAAGTGGTTTTATTAAATATAGGT
This sequence comes from Ophonus ardosiacus, assembly GCA_943142095.1. Taxonomy (NCBI): domain Eukaryota; kingdom Metazoa; phylum Arthropoda; class Insecta; order Coleoptera; family Carabidae; genus Ophonus; species Ophonus ardosiacus. The sequence continues at coordinate 6,856,268 of OW964823.1, read as the reverse complement.
ACGAACTATAATTGACAATTATTGAGAGTCATAATAATTCATAATAATTCGTCCTAAATATGTTTTAATGTTGAAGTTTTAAATTAAAATGTTTCTTTACCATTTAATATACGAGAAAATCTATAAAATAATTATAGCTCTTATAGTTTTATAGATAATAACAAAAATAAAAATTAAAAATCCAATCCTCATATTTTTTTTTCTCTTGCTTATTATGTAGAATTATTAAGTCACGTTTGCGCTTAAATTCTTTGTCCATCATGTTCTTCCAGAAAAATAAAAATAAAATGGTATAGAACCCCATTGTTATTTACTCTTAAACTTTGGATACTGCTTGTAGAAAACTTCAATATGTCGCAGTGACAAAAGCATATACCTATTAACTAATATATTGCGGATCCTTTGCTTTTCTTGAAGGAAACACTGTGAAATGGAAATATCATTTCTGCATAAGTCTATCTCACACAAACACCCAACCGCGAATTATGCGCATGCTTGGAAACCTTGACTACTATTGGCTAACGAGGAAATCATGATCACTTTTTGCGAACCACAGAGTTCTGTTTATTAACGACTACCGCGAGAAATTTTAAATTTAAATTTGAGAAATTAAACAATGTACCTACTATTTATTTTAATAATATAATAAATTTTTCTTCATGAGTCAAATTGTTCATGATTTCTTCTTAATAAAACGAAAATAATAATAATTTAACAAATAAAGTATAGTAAAAATTTTTAGGCAGAGTAGTCACGTCATCATTTCATTACAAAATGAAAAAACACTGTAGTATTGTATATGTTTAAGAAAACGAAGAAAATAAATACTATTTTTTGCATACTATAAGTATAGTACATTTTAATTAAATTTACAATTATTTTAAAGTCGAACATAATGTTTTTAATGAGTTTTAATTTATTTAAAATAATTGTAGTTCATTTTTTCACCACATGTTGGTACTATTGGATTTCAATATTTAAACGTTTACATGACATATTTCTCCCGGAATTGTCAAACATCTGCTGTCATTAGTTCGTTACTTTTCTGTTTTTAGTTTGTGTTAATTTCAATAATTGTAAATTGTATTATTGGAGTATTTTCAATCAAATATAATATATTTTTTAAATGTTGTTTTAATTATATTTTCAATAAATCGAATTTATAGTGCTACTCTTTACTTTTCTATAACACTACAGAATTGTAAATCTAAATAAAATCAAATCAATTTTTTTTAAAATATATTCAATGTCATTTAATATTAATTTTCTTATTTTTCATTAAGTGCTTCATTCACTCCCCGTATTCCTTCTGAAACCCGACTCGGTGTGCCCTACACCGAATTTAAATTGAAAATATATTACATTTTACAAAAATAAATGTTCAATACCATAAATTGAAAATATATTACATTTTACAATAATATATTTTCAATACCATAAATTGAAAATATATTACATTTTACAATAATATTCAATTATTATTCGACTATTAAATAAATTAACTTGATCACATAAATTAGCATCGCAGGTAAATACAATTATTTTCTAAAATTAAATTAGTGTACCATGTAAACCTACTAATTTCGTGACGTCATTATCTAGTTACAAACTTTGATGACGTGACTACTCTGCCTAAAAATTTTTACTATAAGAAACATTTATTAATGAGCGTTTAAAGTCAACAATTGTTTTGTTTTGTTTCTGTCAGTTTCACGGCTTCTTAATTGTGCAAATTTTTTAAATTTATTTTCTGTCTTTATATGAAACAGAAATATAATATGTTTGGTATTTTTTTCTTTATAATGTGCACTAATTATTTTTTCAATAAATTAATATAGAAACTTTTGGCGTCAAAAAACTGTTTTTCTATGTTATAGCCCTATGACCCGTTTTAAAATTTACACCTGTATATGCGATTTTTAGCAAGATTAACACACCTATAGTATTCATACCTTGATTTATACACTATGGAACTAATTAAGGCCTAGTATTTTCTGCTGTTTAAACTGTCTGTTAACATAAATGTCAGTTAAAACGAAAAATTGACACCTGTTTAATTCTGACGTCATATTTTTCGTTTTAACTAACAGTTAAGTTAACAGACAGTTTAACTAGAGATGAAAATACTTTCTTCAATGTAATGTTTTACTTCTTTTAGTTATTATCATATATGTACGCATGTAGTACTTATTACCACCAAGGTTCAGATCTCTGTGAGGACTTAGATTCGTTTTTAAAATCTTTAGCTTACGAAGTAGTAAATATGAGAGAAAGTACTTCTAAATTAGAAAAAGAATTAGAGAACCGTCACAGTATTGTTAAAAATATGGAAGCTATCCCTAGTATAAATGTGAAAGATTCGCCCAAAATGGAAGGATATCTTTTTAAAAGAACCTCCAATGCATTTAAAACTTGGAATAGGAGGTGGTTTTATTTATATGACAACCAGTTAGTTTATAGGTAAGTTTTAAATATTCAAATGCAGGAATATGTGTTGAACGATTAATTTTTAGGAAACGAACGGGCGAAGACAATGTAAATGTGATGGAAAAAGATCTGAGACTGTGTTCTGTTAAACCTCTAGTTGAAGGGGAACGAAGATTTTGTTTCGAGGTTCTGTCTCCTTCAAAGTAAATATAATTTTTATTTATATAAATATTCTTTTATATTTTTTTACTAATTACAGGAGTCATATTCTGCAAGCAGATTCACAAGAAATGTTCGAAGCATGGGTGTCTGCTTTACAAAGAGGTATAGGAGCAGCAATTCAACAAAGTTTATCAGAATCTGGCGAAAGAGAAGAGAGCAACTCGAATGAAAAAATTAATGCCGCGACAAATATATCAGAAAGTGCTAAGGAAGTTGCACGGAAACAGACCAAAGAGCGAAAAGCAAAGTAAGTTTAACAAAAAAAGATGAAATACGAAATTTGATGAAAAAGTAACGAGAGAATTTTGTTTAAGAATGTGGGAACAGTTACTAAGAATTCCAGGCAACAATTACTGTTGCGATTGTGGCAGTCCCAATCCGCATTGGGCTAGTATTAACTTAGGAATTACTTTATGTATTGGTAAGTACTTTATAATAATACGAGGTTTGTTCAAAAAGTAACGAGAATTTTTGAATGGGGCCCTCCACTCTTATTTTTTACTGTTTAAATGAAAGTTCGTTTAATTTTGAAGCAATTCGTAGCAGGGTTGACCTGATTTAAATCATTTGATTTAAATCATAATTTAAATCAACTGATTTTTTTAAAAAATCACTGATTTTTATTACAGATGAAAAAAAAATTCAAATTGTAATAAAAATGAATTTATTTACTACAAAAGTAAAAACAAGAACAAAAATATGGACTGTATTTGAATTCTAACAGATTACTCATTACATGTTTTGACCTATTTTATTTAGGTATATATTGTTCAAAAAGAGGCGCGCGCGTGCGTACGTTATTTACTAAATTTATGCAAAAAATCAAATTCGTCTTTTAGGGTTTATTACAGATTTCGTTTTCGTTTATGAAATAAAATATTTATATTGCTTTTAGAACAATTAAAAAAGTTCAATAACACCACTAGATCTTTAAAAATAGAAAAAAAATCAAAAAATCTTGATTTATTTGATTGAAACTAAAAACAAGTATGACTTTTTTCCAACCCTGATTCGTAGTAATAAAAAGTCATACTTGTTTTTAGTTTAAGTGCATTTGATTTTTAGCGAAACCATTGCTTGGCATTAATGTTGTAATTATAAGTAGTTTTGTTAATTTTTTTAAATTATTTCGAATTTAGTTCCAATTTTTTACTTCAACAAAACTCTTATTCATTCTAAAATACAAAACGTCATACTCTACGCCAAAACTTGATATAGACCAACGACTAAATATAACTAGACAAAACATTCCCTATCCCTCTTCACTGAATGTTTTGATTTCGGCTGGCCAGAAAGAGACGGAGATATGTTTTATCTAGTTCGTGAATTTCTCACTAGAGGCCACTTGAATATATCAGTGTAATTGACATTTGCGGTTTTGTTTTTGAGTGAAACGTTGTTTTTTATTTAATACCAAAGCTTATAAATAATTAAATAAACAAATCATATTGGATATTATTATAAATTAATTTTACGCTTAAATTCATTTGGCAACACAGGCAAGATACACAAGCTGTATTCTTGGCAACCTTGTTGCGGTGGGTAATACAAGCAAATGTCCATATACCTATTAGACTAATATACTGCTGATCCCCTATCTCGCCAATGTGTTGTGCTTCCGTTAAAGAATATGAGATAGAAGATATATCTCCATCGCTCACAAGCGATACAGTGATTTGTATGCGCATGCTCGTGAAACTAAAATATATTTCTTAGCGGCCAGGAAAATTTCCATCCAAGTGACAATTTTGTAATTAGAATTAAATAAATAAATACACAAATTTCAACAAAGTAAAGAATTCTTATACATGATATTATCATTATAATTTAATATTGTTTATGTATAATAACATTACTACAGCGCGAAATTTAAAATTCAATGAAGTTATGATAACTAAACAAATATTTTAAATTATATTAAATTATGTTTTGTACAATTAAAATTTATTTTATTCAATTTTTACATTTTAGACTGTTTATTAATTTCATAGGAGCAACTATAAGCAACGATTTATTTGGTAGTGACTGAAAAAAATACCTAGCTTTCATTATCATCTAGATAATTTGTTTTTCTTTTGTCAGAATGAAATTCATAATGGTTTGTTATTTCCAAATAAAACCATTCGCCTAATGAATAAACATTATCTTAACTCATTGCTGTAAAAATATATATATTAATATTTATGATACTTTTCAATTCTAATTTGGATTATTTGTCACCGTCCGAACTACAGTTTTTACAAAAATAAATGAGCACAAATTCACTTGTTTTCACAGTAAATGCTGCAATCACAATGACAATTGACTTCGAATAACGCACGTGGTTACAGGAAACTTCAACTTTCAAATCCCACTCTTTCGTTATCTCTGTTAGCGTCGCCAGTAGCCAATAGAATTATAGAATGCGAGCATGCGCATCCAAAGCACTGTATCGCCTGTGAGCGATGGAGATGTATCTTCTATTTCATATTCTTTAACGGATGAATCGCGGAGGTTTAGCAGTATATTAGTCTAATAGGTATATGGTATAGACCATATTACCGAATTATGCGCCTCTAGTGGCAGTTTTATGAACTGTAAAATTAAGTGCCACGATAGCCAACTGTTTTTATTTTCTAAGTTTAAGTTGGCAATAAAAATTTGAAATGTGAAAAATGATAACTGCAAAGAGAAGCGAAAGAAGAGAAATGGGCAATGGCGATTACACAAATTTGAAAAGTATTTTTTAAAAATGAGTATTATCAGTGTATTATTAAGTTTGAATATGGTGAATTTATGTATGTATGTTCTCTGATTATAAACAGAACTGTTAAAGTTAGGTTACGGTTGTGCATATATGAGTGAAACTTGACGCGGTGGGCTACAGTTTTTAAAAAGTCCGCCAAATATTTGTAAATAAAATTATTATTTACATATATTTACTTCAACGATTAAAGCAAAATAACGTCAGAAACAGTTAAAACATAATGGGGTCATGTCACATTTTCTGTTTTATTTTTTTCCTGGAAGTCTACCGGTCACAGTATACGTAAATAATATTTTCACGCCATTTGTGTGCATTGTTTTGTAGATATAATTTTTTTAAAATAGGGTCAATTTCAAATCTCAATGAGGTCACGTGAGTGCATACGTCATGTATCTGAACGATTCCAGTTCACCCTGGCGGACAAAATGTAAATTAAGATTGTTTATAAATAGTTTTTTTGGGTTTTTTAATAAATTGTTTCTACAAGTTGGAACTGCACAGTTCTTCTTCACCATGTTTTATCATTATAAATATACAATTATTGCACTTTTATGTATTAAATTATATATCAAGCACACAAACCTGCAATTAAAAATAATATTTCTCTAATGAAATAATTAAATCTTTATGAAACAAAAAAGATTGAATAGAGCGCACTTTTCCACTGACAGCTTTATAAATATTTGGTTAGTTTACTCTGATCTTACCTTCGCGTTTGAAGTTTGTGACATTGTGACCTTCATGTACGTGTTACTAGTGTCGTTGTGTGAGTAGCCGATACATGACGTTACAGAAAATCGTAGCACGAATATCTTTTAAGTAAATTATGAATGAAAAGTATTATATTTTGGGTTGTTTTATGTTGCAATACGGATAATAAGTGCCATAGATTCTATTTTTATAAAAATATTAGCAACATTTTTTTTTTTTGGCATGACCCCATTAAATATTGTTTATCAAATTTATTTGGTAATTTGACCTTATTTTATAAAAAAGATATTTCATGTTGAAAATTGCTTTTTTAGAGATAGCATTGGAACTTGAATTTAAGTACTTCCTAAATTTGATTCGTCCATTGTGAGCATGCGCAATTGAATTGGTAATATGGTCTATTCTTGGTTTTGGAACGCTGCCCATGTTAACTACTTTTGACATTTGGCTTTTGGTTAGAGGTTATGTTTACTAATTGTGATTTGGCAGAGACTTGTATTTATTCTAAATTCGACTTTTATTATACAACTATCTCATTTAATAAATTTAGTAAGTTTGTATCGTAATAATATATTCTCAAGTTTACAATATATTCTATTAAACTTGCAGAATTATCATGGTTATGAGGCGCTAGTATCTGTAAGTTTTCTCTCTTTCCGGTCTCGGGGGAATGACGTTGAACGAAATATGAATTTTGTATCACATTTTAATTATTAATTTCTTATATATTACAATTTTTTTTTGAGTGAAACTATGATTATATACTATAATTCTTCCATACTTCCATAATATAAAATTTTAAAAAATTGGTGGAATACCCCATTAGCTAAAAGAATAGAGTGCTTTAAGAAAAAAATCTGATGTGGCCAACACAAAACCTCCCGCAATTTAATTTTTATTAATTTAAATACATACCTACGTATTTATTAATGCTGCAGACTGTTCCATTGCATATAACTATTGCTTTATTTACTATTTTCTTTTTAAAATGTCACTATTATTAATTTGAAGTGATTAGTTTCTTGACAGTAACTTAATTTTTATTAATTTAAATACATACCTATATATTTACTAATGCTGCAAACTATATAAGTTCCTTTGCATATAACATATAATTATTGCTTTATTTACGATTTTCTTTATTATTTAATGTCACTATTATTAATTTGAAGTAATTCGTTTTTTGACAATGACGTTTACCTGTCAGTTACATTCGATTCATTTGAAAAATAAACTGTGTAACAAAGGAATTGTGTTTATCTTAGGCTTCAGGATTAAAAGAAAAAAATCTGATGTGGCCAACACAAAACCTCCCGCTATGTAATTTTTATTAATTTAAATACATACCTACGGATTTACTAACGCTGCAAACTGTTCCATTGCATAAAACTATTGCTTTATTTACTATTTTCTTTTTAAAATGTCACTATTATTAATTTGAAGTGATTAGTTTTTTGACAGTGACATTTACTGTCAGTTACATTCATTTGAAATATGAACTGTGTAACAAAGGAATTGCGTTTTCTTAGGCTTATCTTTAATTTTCATAACGACAAAATGCGAAAAAATGGCATTTAATGGTATTTTATCCGATTGACACCAAAATCTAATAGCTTCTTTTCATATTAGAATAGGGTATAAATACAAGGTTTCAAAATTTTCTGAATGATAGTATTTGAGTTAGAGCGAAGACAAAATCCCTACACATACACACATACATACATACATACATACATACATACATACATACATACATACATACACACACACACACATACATACATAAACACATAGACATCATCGTGAAAATGTTAAAATTGGATTCTAAGGACCTTAAAACGTGGTCATTTACTAAAATCTCGATATGTGATTTTTAACACAATCCCTATACCTCCCTTACCAAGTGTAGCGGGAGGTAAAAAGAAAATATACATTTTAAAGCTGAACCTTATTTTAAACTCCGCCTAAAACTTTTGAAAGAAACTTTCTGTATGGAATGTGTACAAAATACATACAAATGACGGAAGGTATTGTGCTGGCTACAACATATTTTTTATACTAGCATTTTATAATAACTTTTTGATTGTTATTTTTGTTCATAAATAAAATACTTTTAGGCACTAGGCTTAAAAATGACAGTTTAAAGCGTAAAAGTGATAGTTTTCGCAACTTATTACATAAATAGCTATTTTGTGTTTCAAATAATGGTTAATTAATTATTTTTCTTTGTAGAATGTTCGGGTGTGCACCGAAGTCTGGGTGTACATTACAGTAAAGTACGCTCTCTAACATTAGATGACTGGGAACCTGAGATAGTTAAAGTTATGGCAGAACTAGGAAACACAATTGTTAATAAAGTATATGAAGCTAATGTGCCAGCAGATTTTTCTAGAGCTACACCAAAGTGCATTAGGTGGGTACAAATTAAAAATAATTCACACATTAATTACTTTTAAATTTTTCTTTGCAGTAACATTCGCGAACACTGGATAAAAACTAAATACGTAGAGCGCCGTTTCGTTAAAGACTTATCCTCTCTAGCAAAAGTCTCCCCTAGTCAAAGATCGTCCCGTTCTACCGACATAAACGTCCGGAAGTGGAGTGTGCGCAAACTCCGTCGTAGACCCCGAAGTTGTGACAACAACAAGAAGAGAAAATTAGAAAAACGAGCGCACTCTAGTTCCGCTAAAACTGCGGATCAAAGTTCGGAGTCTTCGGACGAATTCGTAGAAAAAGCAAACTTAGAAACGGACGAGAAAGAAAATCAAAAAAAGAGTGATTTACTTCTTTTTGGAAGTGATTTTGATAAACAACCACTGAGTGGATCTATAGATCTCAGTAGCGATCAGGATTCGACAGGCGGGGAGGAGGACAATGATATTATTGGTGAGAAAACGTTAAATTTTTATTCAAAATAATATGAGGGGATTCCACTCATATTGAATTTTTTTTTGTAAATTATATGTATAATTATTTCTTCCCATATAACTGTGTTATTGACACTAGTATATTGTATAACTAGTGCTGAAATATCCTTTCAGCACGTGTTGTATACGATACTTTTCCGACGACCACAAAAAAAAATTACATAAAAATATTAAAACATTATGTTAACATCTTTGTAGGGCTAGGACTTCGAACTGGGTATTTAGTTACATGGGAAATACCCACCCACCCGGACCAAATGGAATACGGGTCGGAGCCGATTCTTCACCCATAAGACCCGTGAGACCCAGAAGAACCACAGACCCATATTACCCGTAAGAACCACAGACCCATATTACCCGTAAGAACCGTATTGCCCTTAACGTTATATATTTATATATTACTAACTTATAAAACTATTGTATTATGTGAAGTGTTTAATCAAATAAATTAACTAAATTAAATAAAATTATTTTTCAACGGTAAGATTATGTAAATAAATAGCAATGTAATAATACATTTTACGGGTGATATGGTTCTTACGGGTAATATGGGTCTCTGGTTCTGACGGGTAATACGGGTCTGTGGTTCTTATGGGTAATACGGGTCTTATGAGTGTAGATCGGTTCCGACCCGTATTCACTGAAATACGGGTGGGCGGGTGGTCTTTTGGATCCACTGGTATTCCGAGCACTACATCTTTGCTATCAGAATTCACCAAAAAATATGTTAAAATCTGATAAATCAGGGTCCAACCTTCTTAATCCGTGTAAATTCAGCAAATTATTTGCAACTGTCAAATTTGTAAATACAAATTTTTAGGTTAGTTCGCTCAGTTATCGTAGCGTGTGATACAATGGGCGCGTTCAACCATATACCTATTATATTGCTAATGGTCGTACCTTTCCCATAAGAGTAGGTGAAGGAAACACTGTGGAATGGAAATATCATTTCTGCATAAGTCTATCTCTCAAAAACACCCAACAGGCAATTATGCGCATGCTCGGAAATCTTGACTACTATTGCCTATCGCTGACAGCGTCGCTGGCTGGGCTGCGTTCCAAAATCCTACTTTTAGAGTACGAAATTATTCAAAGTCGTTTCTAAATTAATAACCTTACTCTCGGAACTCAGAGTTTACTCATCCTGTTCCAAAACAGCCAGAGTTTACTCCAAAGTGATGTTCTACTTACTCTACTAACGAGGAGGGTATAGAAATTACTCCACAATATTTTCAAACGTAGATGCTCACGATTCTCAACATATGAAAGTAATTTGCCTTTTTGAGGAAGAAAACATGCTTTTGGTTGAAAATAAACATAAGTAAATACGTTGGCGTGTATTACGAGCATACTTTTATAATAAAAGCGCTTTTATGGAGCGTACTTTCACATTATATTGAGGAGAGTGCTCCATAAAAGCGCTTTTATTACGGGCTTGACATTAATGTTGTAATTATAAGTAGTTTTGTAAGTTTTATAAAATTATTTTTAATTTAGTTTCAATTTTTTACTTCAACAAAACTCTCATTCATTCCAAAACACACTTCATACTCTACGCCAAAACTCGGTATTCCTGGTTTTGGAACGCTGCCTTGGTGATGCAGCGAGCGCATGGTTTGACTTTGACGTTTGATTTCATTGCTGTTTGTAGTTGCACTTCGAAAGGATTTGCTTTGTGTTTCATACAGTAATTTATTGTCACCTAAATAAATTAATCCTGACCAGATTGTATTCCTATTATTTTTACAGTACAACAAAGTAAATTATTTAATTCAAATTTAGCACTAGAATATGTCAATGTTTTTTATTATTACTAATATTTATATTCAAGAATTTACATACAAAATAAATAATAGGTACATTGTTTAATTTCTCAAATTTATATTTAAAATTTCTCGCGCTAGTCGTTAATAAACAGAACTCTGTGATTCGCAAAAAGTGATCATGATTTCCCCGTTAGCCAATAGTAGTCAAGGTTTCCAAGCATGCGCATAATTTGCGGTTGGGTGTTTGTGTGAGATAGACTTATGCAGAAATGATATTTCCATTTCACAGTGTTTCCTTCAAGAAAAGCAAAGGATCCGCAATATATTAGTTAATAGGTATATGGATACAATGTGCGCGTTCAACACCCCGGCAGCGATGAGCACCGCTGAGTGCCGATGATTGCCGAATGCAATTGCTGGACCAATTACTTTCGTCCATTCATTGTGTTCGTTGAACTTCGGAGGTCAGCGATGCCAGCGATGAGAGGTGCTGAACGCGACCACACATATCACAAAGTTGCGGACGCATCTGATTGGCTAATGAGATTTGATATCACACAGCATTGCTAGTGATGTGCAATGGCCAACTTTCAGTAATAGTTTAGCGGGTGAATTTATGTACTTTTCGTAGTGGTCGTCGGAAAATTCGTTTTCTGTATGATTTATCGCTTTTTTAAAAAAAATGCTAAAATATATTACATAATTTCAAAACGGCGAATTTTCTCCGGCATCAGAATATTATTCATTATGTAAGTATATTTTAATAATAAAGCAGACGATATAACTTTAACCACACAACATTGACAAATAGTTTAAGACCTCTGGTAACAGCAGCCAATACAGTAGCTGCTGAGAGAGAAAGCACGATATAATGCCATTGCTCTCCACCGATGACTTCTTTTACGGCGGGAAACGCAGGATATCAAATATGTACCCATTTTTTCCTTCCATTACAGCCCGAATTTTTAAAAAGGAAAAATTAGAGAATTTCTGAATTAAAAATACTGTAACACTGCAAAAAATCATGGAATCCCCCATTATTTAGAATTTTATGAAATATACTTATTCGAAGTATTTCCTTCCACTTAAAAGATTTCAGTTTTATAAATAAAAATACTTGAATATCTTCACTTACCATTGTAGTCATTTATCCTAATCAGATCTTCCTTTCAGTACACTTTCTGAAATTAAAACACAATTATTTATTTGATTTTTAGATGAAGAGGATATTTCTAAATTGCATGCAGATTTGCTCCTGTACAAAGCAGCGTTCGCACACAATATACCAGTTATGTGTGAAGCATTTGCGTTAGGAGCTGATAAAAATTGGACAAATGTGGAAGACCACGGACGAAGTGCAATTCATCAAGCAATTTTAAGCGTAAGATAAAATTTTATACAAATTCTGATATGGAATATATTGGATTTCTACACTCTAATAGGAACGTAACTAAATGTCCAAATTAAATCAATTTGTAACTTACGCAACATTAGATGAGAGACAGAGTTTATAAATTTATTCAATTATACACGTAATTAATAAATATTCTAACAAACCATTGGCTTAAAAAATGTTGACTTCAAACTGCACTTATTTTTACGAATTTTGAAATATCGAATCATTATATCAAATTATATTACCCTTCAGAAAAAAATGATTAGTGACTCAATAGGGTAATTATAAGTAATTAATTTTATTTAAATATCCAATATTTCGTTACACCTTTTGTAACTTCATCAGGGAATAAAATAGTTTTAACTGGTGTAATCACTTGACAAATTGATAAATTCAGAAACTTTCAATTTTGTTACTATTATTTGTTTGCGCACTGCACTGATTTACATATTATTGAAAGAATTTTGACTATATTGGGTTTCCAAAATTAAAATGCGCCACTTGTGGCAGATTTCTGAACTGAGTGAAGTGTACATGTAAACAAAAACAATTAAATAAAAGTAAGGCTATGTACATAGAAATTAATACATGTACAACTACAGCAATGAAATATAATCTAAATAAAGGAAATCAAATATTTTTTTTATTAAAAAAACAATATAGTGTTAGTTAAAATATGACTAAAATACTCTTAACCTACAACTACTTATTAAAATTAAGCCTATTAACTAAAATATTATTAAAATTATCTCTAAATTGTTACTACAAGAAAGATCAAACTCAATTATACCGAAATTAACAAAAAAACACTATACTACATCTCAAATTAAATTAAAAACTGCGAAAATTAGTCTCACACCAATTGTAGTCTTATGGAAAAGCCAGCGAAAAATGTACCATTCGTTTGAATTTTGACGTTTGCCGTCAGCGCCATCTCTTGATAATTTGGAAGCCCAATACGTAGAAAATATAAGTTACATTAAAAGAATATTAAAAAAAAAATATGTAAAATTTACTCTGTGAGCGTCACATGTTGGCCGAAAAGTGTGAGAGTATTCTAGAAAATCATTTTAAGCCATGTCCTCCTATTTTAGAGACAACTTGTATTTATTTTCATATACATCTTAGTTCTGTTCATCTCAATGAATGTACTTATCAACTGAGTTGAGCATAATATTCTAAAAAAAATATCAGCAATTTTTGTGTTTGATCGTAGCCTACGTTATTAAATACAAGAACGGGAAACATCACAATATCTGTCAAACGAAAACTCTAGTTCCAAACACGCCGTTTTGGCGCGACTTATTCTTGCTGTCATATGGCTTTCTTTTTTGACGTACGTGTTTTATGATTATAACCGCTAAATTTATAATATGGTAGAAATGAAATGGCAGAAGACTTACGTCATCAAAAAATATCCCTAAAGTAATGACGTCATATACTACTAAGTTTACATAGGATACTAATTTATAAGGCGCGAGCAGTCATGTTACTTTGTTCGTCTTTCTTGACAAGTTTAGGTTAGTGTTCTGTGTTGACATGCAGATATGGGGACTCGTGACAGAATGACAGCTAGTAATATAAATGACAAATGTCATCATTTTTCATTCCAAATTTCATGATATTTTCCAATTTCAGGTGGTTTATCTTCTTACTAATGATTCGAGTTTGCGCAGTTATACGATTTTGGTCAGCTGTTTTGTTAAAAATTAACCTTGTAATTTGGCGTCATTTTCTGTTATATATATGATTGACGAATTTTCATCTGAAGAGTCGTATGAATCGGGGGTATTTTCTTCTAGTGATGAAGACAATCTGGAAATGTTTGGCGAAAATCCGAGGTCAAAGAATGAAAATTATTTAGAACAGTAATAGTAATCATGTATATACATAGATGGCAAATGTCAATATTTTTCATTTCAAATTTCGTGTGATTTATTTAACTCGCCAAGTAAAGTCCACGCACCTGGTGACAAAGAAACCACGTGAACTTACAAAATCTTGATATTTTGAATTCAAATTTATGACATTTGTAAGTTATGTACAGGATTATTAGCTGTCATTCTGAAACGGTGCCAATATCTGCTTGTCAAGAATTAATGGCCCACAATTCCCATTCGAAATAGTTCATGACAAGGTTAGTTTCTGAAATTGCTTTTTTAAGCTTTAGGCATTATTATGAATGTAAACTGACAACCAAGTAACAATAGTGACAGGACAGATATTCGATCGATATAAAATTTAATATAAACATTGTCATGCCAACGTACCGGTACAAAAATGAACTACAATTATTTCAAATAATATAAAATTGCATAAAAGAAAAAGACATTAACTTAAAAATATTTGTAAATTTCATTAATATATACGTTTCTTAATACTATTATTTTTCTTTCTTCTGTATTTAAAAATAAATAATTTTTACAAGTTATATTTCATTTTATAAAGTTTTTTTCAGATCTATGACGTAGGTCTTCTGCCATTTCATTTTCACTATATCAATATATATTTTTTTGACAGTCTAAAAATGACATTTGAATGACAACGGGAATAAGTCCCGCCCTCATCAGCGGTTTTGGAACTAGAGTTTTTGGCCAGATTTTTATACAAAATTTGAGTTGTTTCCCGGCCTTGTATTTAATAACGTAGGCTACGGTTTGATGTAGGGTTCTGTGATGTCATGCGAATACTTAATCCTCAACGGTGCCAAAATCAATTCTCAGGACAAAGAGGGCAGAACACCATTACATTTAGCCACAGATCTAGGGCATACTGCACAAGTTTGCTTACTTTTGAAACATAGGGCAGATCAGCACTTAAAGGACAACACCGGCATAGAACCACTAGCGATTGCCATTAAGGAAGCCAACGCTGACATTGTTACCTTGTAAGTCGTTTTATTCATATACATATTTTGTTTTTCAACATTGTCACTAATATTCTGAAGAATATCGGTCCGTTTTTGTAAATAAAAAATGTATAATTTAATTTTTTAAAGGTGTCTGATCAAGGTCATCTACAAGTAGCTCCGCCTATTTAGTCAAATTCAGTAGTGTCGCTTACTTAGTTTTTATGGTGTATTTTCAT
Organism: Ophonus ardosiacus; assembly: GCA_943142095.1. Taxonomy (NCBI): domain Eukaryota; kingdom Metazoa; phylum Arthropoda; class Insecta; order Coleoptera; family Carabidae; genus Ophonus; species Ophonus ardosiacus. The sequence goes on along the minus strand of OW964823.1, from coordinate 6,840,986 downwards.
AAGATACTACTGTTATTTTGTTATTATAAATATATGTTACAACTAGTGCTGTGAAGATCCGACAAAACATGGATCCGAGTACCCGGATTTTAAAATATCCGGTTCCTCGGATATCCGATGTTCGGATATTGAAGCGGATATCCGTAAATTTAATTCGGATTTAGATCCGGATCCTGATTTGGATCCGGATCCTGGTTTGGGTACCATATATCCCATTCGGATCCGGATTCGATGTGTTGTTCACGGATCCGGATCCGAATTTTAATTCTGGATCCGTAATACCCCTCTAAAATAACCAGGTAGTTGGTGCAAATTTTTCATAGAATATTAAAAATTCTGTAGTTCTAAAATTTTAACATTCAATATAACAAATACTTCAAAGAAAACGAAATTAAGATTAAATTTGAGAAACAATGGTTACAGGTTCATTGCAGGTGTCGAAATACCTATTTATTTCGTGCATGTGTTTCACATAAAAGGGATTGTTTTTGTTACCTACTTATAGTTCTGTGGAATCGAGGAATTTCCTTCTTAGCGGATGCTAAATATTTAACATCGAAAATATACCGACTATTAACTACATCAAACAAAAATGTATAGTGGATTATTTCATAATCTAATTTATTTGGTTTTGTGACTCCATGATAATATACATTCAAATATTATTATCTGGTTCAATACTGAGAATAGGTACTCGAATCCGAGAACCGATGCGCATACTGAAATTCCATATCTAAAATCCGATACTCATATTCGGATCCGAATCCAAAATCCAATACTCAGATTCGGATCCAAAACCCGATACTCAGATCCGGATCCAAAATCCGATACTGAGATTTGGATCCGAGATCCGGATAATTCAACATTCAATTATCTGGATATCCGGATATTTTTGGATCCGAAACCGAAACTATCCGGATCCGGATCCCACCACTAGTTACAACACGGTGTGTAAATATAGAAGGTGTAAGAACTCAATTTTTGTTGACATATTGATTTTGGTGATTAGTAGGCCGAGATTCTAACCTCACATGTAGCGCTTCTACAATATGCGGTACCGCATAACAATCTGGAACTAAAAATAGCTTGTGGACACTCACGTGACGAAGCGAATTAGCCAATCAAAAACTGGGGAGGAACTGTCAGATTGAAGGACAGAGAGCTGAAGTTTGTTTTGGGTTTTAGCGTATTATGCGTTTTGTTTTTATAGTTCGGCAAAAAAATTTAAAATAACTCAATACGCACTAAAAACTTCAATATGAAATCTGCCAAACTATGAAAACAAAACGCATAACCTTTAAATTACGCAATGAACCAAAAAATTCCAAAACCCTACTCTAGAGTACGAAATATTACTCAAAATTGGTCCAAAACTAATAACCTTATTCTGAAAGTTTATAAATAAAATAAATGAATATTATAACACTCTATAAGTCTACATACTTTATAATTACGGGTGTATTTAAATTATTAAGTTTAATGCAAGAAATTTATGTTAAAATAAAAACTGTTTGGAAACTGCAGTACAGGAATGTTAGCCCCTCCTTTCGAATTTAAATTTCTTAACTTCCATTGGTAGTAATCCCCACCTCCTAACACGCTATTTGTAATGCATGTATAGGCGGTCTCTCGTTCGCCAATCAAAATATTTTCATATTAGTGTCGAAGCGCTATAACAAAAAACCCTTTATTTCCGAAATATCTCAATTATACCATTTCATTTTTTTTTTTATTAATATTCGTTATTCAGCATATACATTCGTATTTTTTTACTATTTTCCTTTAATTCGATTGAGCCGTAATCCCCCATTCGTTCATGACACAGATGACCTTGATCGGACTTCTTTCAAAAATTTAACTGTATTGTGTTTTTGACAATTAATATTAATATTTTTAATGATTGTGTTTGTGTTATTGTTTGGTCTAATTTAAAATAAATTAACAACTAATATTTAATTGGAAAACAAATTTGAATGAATGTAAACACAAATAGATGTAGTAAATTCTTAATTAAGTTGTTTATGAATCAAACCAGATGCATTAAATATAACTCAATTTTTATCACTTTCATGCCAATATGACGCTAATAAGAAATAATGATGCAATAAAATGATGACGTTTGTTTTCTAACAATTGTATATAGAGTAGAAAATACAGTATGACCTTGTTATGCAAAATATGTTTACTGCCAAGAATTAAAAAAAGACACACTGTTTAATTTTAACCGTTACACTTGTGTATTATTAGTTATATAACTTTCAAGTGTTAGTAAGAGCAATGGGGTGGGGGGGTTGGGGGGTTTACAGATCAATCGAATTAAGAGAAATTATGAAAGTGTCTGCTTAATAATGAATATTTTTATATTTTTTAATTCATTCTATAAATAAATTTCCTCCTACTCTTGTAAATGTTCGACATTCTTCAAATTCATTAACGATATTGGCAGTATTTCTGATGCGTATATACCGTGAGTATTTTTTAAAGTGAAACATTGGGTTTGTCATATCCATAGTTACGACTTGATATTTGATTGACAGCAATATATCTGCCCGTTCCATTTAAAATGAAACATAGGGAACGAATCTGACAGAAGTATTATATTTAAATATTGTAAGAAATTTAGCGAAGTCAGAAAACTACTCGAGAGCACTAAACATATTTCGGGCACAAGATGCACATAGTATTTTTTCTACATCTAAATTTAATTTTTAAAGAACAGGTATAATTATTTAAACAAAATTAACCTCTAATGACATCTTGTCAATATGATAGATAACCGTTAAATTTTCCTACAAATTATGATTTGACATTTGATTGACAGCAATGTATTTGTCTGTCTCATTTAAAATGACACATGGGGAATGAATTTGACAGAAGTATTATATTTAAATATTGTAAGAAATTTAGCCGAATCAGAAAACCACTCGGGCACAAGGTGCACACTATATTTTTTCTATAACTAATTTTAATTTAGAATACAGGTATAATTATGTAAACAAAATTAACCTCTATTGACGTCTTATAAAATGTCAAATTCGTTCCCTATGTTTCATTTTAAATGGAACGGGCAAATACATTGCTGTCAAACAAATGTCAAGTCGTAACCATGGATATGGCAAACCCAATGTTTCACGTTAAAAAATACTAACGGTATAATAATGTATCTTAATTTTAAATACCTATTTACTTAATAATAAAATAAGAAATATGAAATGTACTTCCCAGAAAAAGGCTTCAGTAATGCATTTGGATTTTCTATCAATTACAAACATTTTAATTTTTCAACTGGTTTCTATAGAGTTATTTGGGCTGTGAGATTCATTACAACGGATTATTTTATATATTTATAATTCTCTAAATCTATAGAAGATATAAAAAAATGTTCAATATATCGAATAGAGAATTTTATATTTTTTAATATTTGCAATAACATAACTTTCAAAAAAAAAAAAATTAGAAGAGTTTTTTTAAGAAACTATTACTTCCGGTTGTCCAATTATTACCAAAACTTTTATCTCCTCATCCAAAAATGAGTATTATACCCAAATCATTCAAGCAGCCAATGCACGTCATTAATAAAAATTGAATAAAAGCAACTAGAAGTGTGACGTCATGTACTGGTACGTTTGCAGAGGTTTTAGAATCTTTATGAAAAGAGTTATACAAATTGCAATCTGTATTATCGACATGGTCATGAACTGTCACATCTACAAAATAAATAGTATATTTTCGTCACTGTCCATTTCTATTTAAATTATTTTATAATACTAACCTTATTTATACTTATGTACGCCTTGTAAAGGCAATAAATAAAAGTGAGCCGAATTTCAAAGAAATATACCAAATTCTTCTGATTGAGTAGAAGTGGCAGATTCACAGATTTTGTGTTTGCGTTAACGGTCACGTTGCGTCGTTGCGTTGCGTTTAACATTACTTTATTATAAATATGCTTTTCCAACGCACAAAAATGTTTCAAACCCGATACAAATATTTTTCAAATAATAACTTTGACAGTATGAACATACAAATTATCAATGTTGCCAACCATAGCAACAATTAAACGAATAATATGACGTTGATGTACATTATTTATATATTATTCATGTCATATACAATAAGTAATGAACTCTACTATTCATCTTAATAATAATTATTTAAGGCCATACACTTTTTGACGGCTAAAAATGATTAAAATTTTATTTCATTTTTCACTATTAGTGATTTTAATGCATTAAGGTTTTTACACTAAGTGATGACGTGCATTGGCTGCTTGAATGATTTGGATATAGCTTAAATTTTTTTGTGAATCGGGCTATAAGTCTTTAGAATTTGAGAAACCATCCCTCCAACATCCACACACAGACATCATTGTAAAAATGTTAAAATCAGATTCTAGTGACCTTGAAACCTACTTTTTTAGCATGAATCCAATACCTCTCTTAGCGAGAGGTAAAAAATTAAATTATGTATCTCTTGTAGATTACGTCTGGGAAGACTGAACGAAGAAATGAAAGACTCCGAATTAGGAGTAACAGGAGATGACACTTTCAACGATGTTGTTAGAGATTTCTCTCAACTAGCTTGTTCCCATCCAGAACGTCTCCAAAGGGCAAAGGGAGAAAAAGGACCGGAACAAGAATAGTAGGTCTGTTCCATTTGTCATCCAAGTTAGATCAGATCACTCCCCAAACTGATTCACTCGAATGTTAACTTATCTGATCTGAATCAGTGAAATCGATCAAATATATTTAAAAGATCTGAGGTGATCTATTCTAACTTTGATGGCAAATGGAATATATCTCATTTGTGTATTGTTAAAGCTTGCAATGTAATATCTAATGCCTAATGACGATTTTAATGCATTGTTGGTTGATATTATGAAGTGTACCTAGTATTTTTATAACTATTTTTTATCAGACGGCCTTGTTATGTATTAAGCATGTAACCGTTGTTTACCAGGTTTTATATATTGTTGGACATTCCAAATTTGGTTTATTGCGAAATTTATATACCATTTTATAATCATGTATGACAATTAATACATCAATAAATGTTTTAGACAAAATAAATTTCTTTCATTATGTCTATTGTGAAACATATTTGTTCATATTTCTACCGACGTCAAATTTTTATCTGGAAAATTATTCTCAATTTTTAAATAGTATAACTTACATACCTATATTCTAAATTTATCTAATGATTCACAAATATCTTCTCAAAATTTTATCATTATTAATTTATGGTTGATTTCGATGATCGACTGATTGCAGAATAGAAAAATTGAAAAATAATCAGACACGCAGTCACATATAAATTATTTATTTCCTAGTCTACGTTTTAACTGTAACGTACATAATTGACTATTTCTACCCCTAAAGAAGACTGTTGTTACAGTCGAAACGTAGGTCAGAAAATAAATAATTTATATGTGACTGCGTGTCTGATTATTTTCCAATTTTTCCATTATTAATTTAAACCACGATTTAAATATATTTTAAAAGCAAAAACAAACATGAGAGATACGACTTCGTGCGCATTTGGGGGCCTATCTTATATGTGCTTTTGTTTTGTCAAAAATTCTCATAGACTACTAGATAATGACTAAATACCGGCTTTTGTCGAAATTTTAATTTTTAAATATAAAAAAACCTCCCGCTATTTAATTTTTATTAATTAAAATACATACCTACGTATTTATTAATGCTGCAGACTGTTCCATTGCATAGAACTATTGCTTTATTTACTATTTTCTTTTTAAAATGTCACTATTATTAATTTAAAGCGATTAGTTTTTTGACAGTCACTTAATTTTTATTAATTTAAATACATACTACATTTACTAATGCTGCAAACCATATAAGTTCCTTTGCATATAACATATAACTATTGCTTTATTTACGATTTTCATTATTATTTAATGTCACTATTATTAATTTGAACTGATTCGTTTTTTGACAATGTCAGTTACATTCATTTGAAAAAGAAACTGTGTAACAAAGGAATTTTGTTTATTTTAGGCTTCGGGATTAAAAAAAGAAAAATGATTTTTAAATTTATCTGTAAAATATATAGAAAAAGTAATAATATATACATGTACAGCTTTTAGCAGCATAGGTTTCAAGATTTTTTTTTATAATTCCTTTATCTCTAAATACCATGAACATGAAGAAAAATTATTAATTAAATTGTGTAGAGAGTAAAATAATCTTCAGTATTTATTAAAACATAAAATGCCAAAAAAATGATATACAGGCATCATCGTAAAAATAGTAATATCCTATTTTATGGAATCTATAACGTGCTTATTCATTAAAAACTCATCATTGAATTTTTTGACTAGACACAATACCTACCTTCCTCACCTAAAGATGACGGAAGGTAAAAAAATATTGATTTTAAAAATATATACCTTGTTTTACATTGTCAATTTTAAGAACCTGGCCAAGGAGCTTAAAACACTTACATTGCATCAATTTCTTCGTCAAATTTGAATTTTTTTGTGCTTTCTAGTAATTTTAATAACACACCAATTTGTCTGATTTTTATATTGATATTTCAATATGAAAAAAATAATAATGTAAACTGTTGGTTAGAAATTGGTGCATTTATTGTACAATTTTAAGTTCAATTTATTAAATCTGATCAAGTTTTTAAAATTGACAAATGTAAAATAGACTTAATGAGTTTTCTCATTTTAGTGGAAATCTGAAATAAGATTTCAATTTATTTTTGAGCAAAGAAAAAATAAATTCCTATAAAAAAAATTGAAATTTCTCTTTAAATTTTAAAAACAGTTTTACATGTAATTCTGAACAACGTTACACTCTACAGTTTTTGCCGAAAATGAACAGGAAATTACATAAAACTAAAATAAAATAAATTCCCCAGGCTAATAGATAATGACGAAAAACTAATTTTGGTTGAAATTTTCATTTTTATATACAAAAAAATAAAATACATTATAAAAGTATATTTCAAAGAAAAATTATTTATTGACAAAAAATCTAATGGGTTCTTTCCATTTTTGTGAAAATTTGAAATGTGATTTCAAAATTTGAGATTGGTTATTTCTGAGCAAATTCAAAAAATATAAGAAAACAAATTGCTATTAATTAAAATAAATTTTTAAACGTTTTGGAATTGTGAAGAAACCAAAAACAACAAAAATTTAAAAACAGTTTTGCATTTAATTTTAATTCTGAATAACTTTACACTCCAGTTTGCTGAAAATGAAATTGTAGAAAACTATTATCACAATATATTATTATCAATTGGAAGTAGAATTCAAGATCTCTTCACACCAAAAAGTGGCATTAAAAGTTCGCCCCTAACTTTCTAATTTAAACTATACCTTTTCAACTTAAATTTCAAAAGAAGCAAATTCAATTTCGGAAAATGCAGCTTCAATTTCTGAAAAAATACCGTCAATTTCGAAAAATGTAGATATTTTGATATAATTTTTCTGAAATTGAATTTACTTTCTCCGAAATTGAATTTACTTCTTCTGAAATTGAAGTCTTCTGAAATGAAGTTGGAAAGGTATATAGGTCTAAATTAATCACCCTGTAAAATTAATATGGAAAACATTTCAAAGGGGAAAAGGAATAATTCATTTTGGAAAAGGATTTTATTTGTTAATTATTAAGAATTTTATATTGTTTGAACAATTTATTTTCTAATCTAAATTTTCTTACAAACAATGAATATATACATAGTATTAAAAATAAATAATATACATTTTACTATTCAGACTACAATATCAATAAAAATATTTAAAGGACACAAATATTTTTATCATAAGTAAAATATTTTGTATTATAAAATTTTTGTACAATTTTATAAGATGTCAATTTACAATCTAAATTTCTACGATCTTTGTGTATTAATAATTATTATTTGGGCACTTTCTAACTCGTGAAATTAGAAGTATAAAAAATAGTGTCTATTACTAATTTTGAAAAAATTGGCAATAAGCACTATTTTTTATTATTTTTTCGGATTGCAGCACAACATAAATGGTTAGTATAAGCTCCTATAAACTACACAAACACCATCTACATTTTTGACTACGAAGTGCCCAATAACTCTAATTCGATTGACATCTTAATTTTAATCCGAAAGGTTTAAAATACTGAGTAAAATACACTGACACATATATAAAATCAATAAATATGAGATTCGTTCTGTCTATTGCATTACAACATGCAATAAGTGCGAAGATGGGGAATACTTCCTACAAGAACTTTACGGGGGCCCCCGATTTAAAACTGCAGCTAATAGTCAAAAATTTGTGAAATGTGGTCTATATTCTTTCCTCTTGAAGTAGCTTTACTGTCTTATTTGTAAATTAAACGAATAACCTTTGAAAATTATTGTTAATTTTAATGAATCAAGATGGCATTTGACAGTTGACATAACCCTACTTCAAGATGTAAGAATACAATTTGTTGTGTTTTTGTAAAAGCTATTCCCGTCTCCGCTGCGTAAACTGATGTCTTTTCTGACTGAGTCAAATGATAAATGAGAAACAAAGTACTTAAAGATGTAGTAGCCAAGATCTCCAGTTGACATAAGTACTTTTTGTGGAATACTGTAGTGTGCTATGCTATTATGGCGCGTTTATAAGTTAAAAGACATGACATCTAGTCAGGTTGATTGGGTCACTTGAAATGCGTCGGACGGTTAATTGTCCGACTGACTGCCGGACAATTAACTTGTCCGACTTTGTGATTCCTCACCAGTAACACTATGCTCGTCCTTCTTGTCGCCGGAAGCGTGTTCGCCCTGTTTGGTTTCAGTTGGAGTGGGGGCGCACCGGTACACGTAGGCAGAGACGCTGATGTCGTCGTCGTTCCTGGCGCAAGAAGTGCCAGTGGGGCAATTGCAGCTACAAAGAAAAGAAAAATTAAAATCTTGAAATTTATTAAATTATATATATATATATACTTAGTTTCAAAATAATCTTTTATTCATAAAGATTGTACAATGTACATTTCGAGATTTTATCTCATCTTCAGGTGATATAAATATAAATAAATAATAAAAGTATGAAACAATTTACAAATTAATAAACAACAAAATTGAAAATTTCTTAAAATATTACTAAAATTTTGAAAAAATATTAGGATCTAATAGTGGAGAAATGATTTTACCCAAAATATATATATATATATATATATATATATATATATATATATATATATATATATATATATATCAAAATGTTTCAAATATATCCTACGTATAATATACAGGGTGTCTCAATAAGCTTGCTCACTATTGGTAACTTTTTTATTTGAAGAGGTACGAGGTTGGTTAAATGAGCAAAATTGTGCTATTTTATATTAGAAAATTGGTCATGTAGACAAAATAAAATTTGTGTCAGCGGTTCTCAAAATTTGGGACAATATATATATTTTTTAAATGGAACCATATATTTTTTATTATCTTATTGGAAAGAGTATTTTTTTCTCTTTCCAATAAGGTAATGTTGTTTATGTACAATTTTTTCAAATAAACGAGTTATTTAAGGTTAAAAATTTAAATTTTTATTAGTTTTTTAGTCAAGTAAGCCATGGAAACAAATGATTCTATGTTTTTTTGACGTTTAATAATTTCTCCGTAAAGTTCTCTGTGTTTAATAATGTTTAATAACTTTACAAATGAAGAAAAGTTAGATATGATCGTGCTATGTGAAAAGTTATATCTAGACACCAGTTAAGTAGAGTGGTCGGCTCTCTTTCCAAAAGAGTTTAAATGTGCGAAAGAAATAATGGCTTTCAATTTGAATATTTTCTTTGTTTTGTTATTATTGTAAAATAAATTAATAAAATAATAATTTTATAAAAGGTACTTGTTTCCATAGTTTACTGGACCTAAACTATTAAAAGATAATTTTTATATTTAAACGTAAATAACTCGCTTATTTGAAAAAATTGTACATTAACAACATTACCTTATTGGAAAGAGAAAAAAATACTCTATCTAATAAGATAATAAAAAATATATAGTTCCATTTAAAAAATATATATTCTGTCCCAAATTTTGGGAACCGCTGACACAATTTTTATTTTGTCTACATGACCAATTTTCTAATATAAAATGGCACAATTTTGCTAATTTAACCAACCTCGTATCTCTTCAAATAAAAAAGTTACCAATAGTGAGCAAGCTTATTGAGACACCCTGTAGTATAAAATCTTGAATAATAAGGGAGTTTTGATTAATTTTTCCAACGCCTACTTACTAAAGTAAATAAATAAATAGTTATTTTTCATTGATAATTTATTAATAGATTTAATTATTGTATATGTATATAGGCGACACTGAAAATCGGACCACTCAGAATAACTTGACATTAACTTTTATATTTCAGATTCCGGTAGAACATTCTATATGTTTTCATATACAGGATGTTAAATAAAAATCTGGCCCTAGGCGTTTGACAAGGGAAAACAGTTTTATTTGCGCAAAAGTCCCCAGTTAATTTTAGACAAAAATAATTCAAATAGAAGTTTAGATAACTATATTCTTCGCCTAAATCACTAAATAGATTTCATCTTGCACGTTTGGTACCTGTATAATCGAATTTGAAATTGAACAAATATTGTTCATTTGTAGCGATAGCCATGGAATTGAAACAAAATTACAAATAAATTTATATCGTGTGAACTATCAGAATTATAAATTTATAGGTTCTAAAATGTCAAAAAATAACTAATTGTTATGTAATTGTTAGATTTTAAAAATAATACCTGTGCAGTGATTTAAGTGCAGAAATGAATTATTTGCAACTTTTATTTAAAAACTGAATTTCTGACAGTTTGAAAATAGAATTTCTGGCAGTTCAAACGATACGCATTTCTTTAAAGTTTTGTTGGTTATCGCTACAAATGAGTAATATTTATACAATTTCAAATTTGATTTTCCAGTTTACCAAACTGCAAAATTATTTAGGCGTAGAAAATAATGATCTGTAACTTTTATTTGAAACATTTTTGTCTAAAATTTTTATTGAAGAAATTACAAAAACGTAAGAGAAAATTTTGAATTATTAACCAGATATGCCATATCAGGTTGGCTGTGATATATTGATCATTTTATTGTTACAAAATATAGAATCTTACAAAAATAACTTTCTATTTAAACAATTAACTTAAATATTACTCTATATAATTTTCTCTTGCGTTTTTGTAATTTATTTCTTCAATAAAAATGCACTTCAAAGAATATTGTTGATTTCGTAATTTTAATTTCAAGTATATAAAAATATAACGTTTACATGTATATCAAGAAAATTAAAAAAAAGATAATAGTTTATTAATGACGATTTAATTTTCTATTAATAAATGAATTTAGTATAAGCATACGGATAATTAAGAGTCAATGGAAAAATAATGTAACTCACTTCCGTGTAAATCACAACAATTAAAATGTTTTGGTTAATAATTGCTCTTATTTTAGTTAGTTAAATAACTATTAAAAAGTCTGAAGATGTAGGCGTTGGAAATAAATGTATGCTACTTGAGAGTAAAAACATGATGTTTTTTTTATATCAGCAGGGCCACTGTTGGTATTTTGGAAACTGTAAGAGCTATTACAACTTCGATACAATGACACAAAAGATGCCGTATTAGAGGACCATTTTGTGATGCTATTGTTTTTTCAGGAAAATGCATAGGTCACTAGATAATGACAAAAACTGATTTCGCTTACTTTTTTTTTCAAATAACTTCTAAACTATTAATTTTCGAGAAAAATGTTTCAAATAAAAATATTACAATATTATATTGTCCATCCAGTGGCGTACAAAAATAATTTTTCTATTGGCAAATTATCAATATATAATACAAACTTCAAAAAAATTAATTTAACTGGTTTTCTGAGTATTTTTTTTAAATGAAATAATTTGTATAAATAAAAGGAGAATTTCTAAATAAAAACTAAATTTAATAAAATATATCAATTTTTCGAGGTAAAACAAACAAAAAACACAATAAGACTTACATCTTTAAAAGGAGAAAAAATAACAGATTTCCCAGAATAAAAATCAAATTCGCATTCCATTAAAAAAAAATTGAAATTTGTGTTATATCTTGAAAATTTACGAAAAGAAAAATAATTTTTGTACGCCACTAGATGCGCAAAGTGATACATAATAATTGTAATAATTTTATTTAAATAATTTTTCTCCATAACTGATAGTTTGGAAGTTCTTTGAAAAAGAAAATAACCGAAATCAGTTTTTAATCTAGTGACTTCTGCATTTTTTTGGAAAAACAAAAGCATTACTAAAATAACCCTCTAATATGGCAATTTTGTCTCATTACATCCAAGTCGTAGCTCTTACCTTTTCCGAGATAGCAATAGTATAATAATAATAATATACTCGTTCTTTATTCTCTAGTAATATTAAAGCTTCATACATTACTATTTCTAAGTATAAAGTAAATAAGGGATGTATATGTTGTTCTATTTCCGTTTTATTTGATAATAAAATCAAAAATTTACCCCTAAAGGCTTGCTTATGATGGATTTAATTTATATAATGAATTTAAATTTATAATTCATATTTAGTGCACTTGTTTATAATGAATTTAGATTTACAAATTAATCCAATTATATAACTGATATTCTTCAATGATTTGGTTTTCTTGTAATACAAATTACAGAGCGATTCTACATCAAAAACCAATTCCATACCTAACATATTGAATATCCATCATGAATTATGTTTATTATATTAATTACCTATTTTTGATGTACTTTTAATACTGTGAGCAAATGTCCGTCATTTTGTTTATTTAATTACTTGATGCTATAAATATGAAAGAAAACTATTCTGAATTTATGAACATTTTATATTTCTAAATTTAAATTTATAAATCCCAATTTATAAATTAAATCCATCATAAACAAGCCCTGATATTGAAATTAAGTGAAAATAAAAACTATAGGTATAGGTAAGCATTCAAGAAAAATGTTCGTATACAGTTTTATTTTCACTTTATTTTAAGGTAATTTTTAATTTTATTAAGATTTATTGTCAGAATGCATAATATTTAATTATTTTCTACAAGAATTTATTAGTAAGAAATATTATAGAGCAATGAAAAAAAAATGTAAATTTATAAGAACTTATTGCATTTATTTCACAATCAGGATAGTCGATTACAAAACTTCTAGACGTTTTATAAAACGTCAAACAAGTTACTTAGCTTGAGTATTTATCTAAATATAATAAGAATAATCTAATCTGACGAATAAAACTAGATTCGAAATTTCCAAACGTAAATTTTGTGAATTTAGATTAAGTTGAGGTATGTTTAGAGAAAATGTTAGCAAAAATGTTCAAATACTCATAATACAATGTGGCCGTATACAGAAAAATACAAATCTTAGTTTACGATTTTAACTAATTTGATATAGATTCTAAATATTTTGTAAAAAATAGTTAATTTAAATATGCAAATTACTTTCTTTTATTTCATTTTGCTTTATTTTGGTTTCACAATTTAAATATTCAATTCTTCGTAATTTATCTAATGAGATACATTAAATAGAAAATATAAATATTTCTTAAGTTAATTTCATGATTCATTTTAGTTCAATACTTAGTAGGAATATTATTTATTTAGAAAATTTAACTAAATCAATGTACTTCACTTCATGAATTATATTATACTCGCCGTCAAATGATTATGGACTGATGTTCAACTTTTATCCCTTTCCGCACCCTGTCCCTTGCCAAGCGGTGTTGTCGCTTGTAACTTGACCAGGAATGAACGCAAATGTCATATAATACATTTAAAACTAATTAAAATTTTTAATACTTCGTAAATGAAGAAAATATTATAACAAATAAGTAAGGTAAGACAGTAAATACGTAATATAAAATATAAAAATTGTCTCTGTGGAAAATTTATATTTATATTTTGACCAGTTTCCACAAACAAGCTAAGGTCGCATTTGCGTTAAAATTCAATAACCGGTGAAATCTAAACAAAAGGTAAGAATAATTGATTATTAGGTGAACAGTAAATTATAATTTTTTTCAGGATGTAACGACAATTTTTTGAAAAAATTGCCTACATTGGCAATAATTATTGTTTTTGCCTGTCCATTTAAATCTTGTTTTCCTAAACGTTTTTTCTATAAGAACCAAGACTATTTAATTCATGAGTTTCACGCATTTTCTTTTAAAAAGTCTAAACATAATGAAATTCATAGAATTGGGAATAAAAAGCGCACACAAGTGCTAACAAAAATGTCAAAATACAAAATTACATTGACAGATTACAGATATTTGTACAGGTGGACACTTAAAAAAAAATTTGGCATCAATGTACAAATCTCCAGTCCATAATTATTTGACGGCAAGTATAGTAGACGGAAAAATAAGAAATTTGTTTAGTTGATTCTTCTACATTTTAGAATATCTGGTTTATTTTTTTCTGTGTAAGCTGTTTGTCGTTTTGTAAAATGTCTAGCCATATTGCAAAACAACGTTAAGTCAACGATGATGTGACAATCGGATGGTGGATTTTACAATTTGGCTACTACATACATACAGGGAATTTATTTTAACATGCAACATATGGTCAATCACTTCCATGGTTACTCAGTATTGTCAAAAAATGACTGCAATGTAATATTTGTCCATTTTAAAATGCAACATACGAAATTTGTAGTTTTGTATTATCAAAACTAATTTCCAATAAATTAGCCTACATACGATTAACAAAATATCAAAACATGAATGTTGAACATCTTAACAAACTTTAACTTACAAAAATTCATAACTTTCATGTAATAAATGTTAAAAAATACCCCCATTCACACTGAGGCAATATTCTAGTCGGTCGTAATAAGAATTGACACCATTTGTGATGTGTTCTGGAGGTATCTCCTGGGTGCTGCAATACTATTTATAATGTTGCATTTTAAAATGGACAAATATTACATTGCTGTCATTTTTTGACAATGGTGAGTAACCATGGAAATGATGAACAATAATGTTGCATTTTAAAATAAATTCTCTGTATAGAAGCCATCAGCCATCCATTTAATATGTAGGTATGTAATTAAATATAATTTTTTAATTCCAAAATAGTTTTATTGAAATTGTAATATTTTACCATTATGAAGCTTTAATTTAATGATATATTACGGTGTTACAATTACTCGAAATCTCAATCAAATAGCATTTATATTTACAACACCGAAGTTTTAGACACTTGCACCTTCAAGGTAGTAAGATCTTACAAAATATTACATATTATGTACACAAAATATTCGTACTTAGTTTGTGTACATGTGTTGTAAGAATAAATGCTATTTGACTTAGATATCGGCTAATTGTTAATCCTTTATCGATATCACGGTCGAGAATTTGCCCACATTAGTGATAAATTGTTTTAAGAAAGTGGTGTAGATATTTACCTATTCTTCATGAAGAAGTCAATTTGACGCGTGTAGCGCTTATACACCGCCCATCCGCAAGGAGTGCGATGCTCACACTCACTAACGTTCTCTTTCTTGTCGGTCTCCTGTATCTCCAGTAACTTTCCTTCGCCCTCGACCGACCGTTCCTGCAAGAAATCCATCATTCATCAAATGTTCTTAACTAATGCCATGCGAAATAAAAATAGCAAACACATTCTCAGACTATTATTCAGCATTTGGCAAACTCTAAATCCAAACAGACCAAATGCAACGCAGTAGAGTTTTTTTTTATTTGTCCAAGTCCAAGTCAAATACTTGTTTACAAGACAGATGAACCACGTGACATGATACTTCCCGCCATTTTCAACGTAACGCGTAGTAAGTTTGACCTTGAAGTTTGCCGGTGAGTTGTGACAAGTGACATCTACTTCAAAGGGCCACACGAAAACGTAGATATATTTATTGATTATTTACTACTGGATATTTTATCAAATAAATGAAATTTGTTAACACCCCTTTTTAAATTTTTAAAGTTAAATGTGATCATCAATAAAACTTAAAATTTTATGCATTTAAGTCTTTCTTATTAAGATATTTTTAAAAATAAACATTAATTACTATTAATTTTGGATTATATTTGGCCTAATTCCGAAATTTGTAAATAACATTTTAAATATGAAGTTTGTAAGTATTTCGTTTATAAACATTTGACGAAATAATTTTAAAAAGCAATTTAAAATAGAACAAAAAAATATTGTAACAATATTTTCTGGCATTTATAAAAAAAATTAATTTAACGAAACCGCAAATGAACTAAAATAATAATAAAACCAAAATTACTCCTATCGTTAAAATTAAGTGAAAATAAAACTATATAGGTACCTATAGGTACTTATTTTGAGAAAAATGTTCTCATCTTCAGTATTAAATTTTACATAAAACCAAAAAGCGTATGAATTAGGATTACTCAACATGTCAACCAAGCCAGAGGTCCTAATAACAGCCCTTTTTTCAGATAGTAGTTTAGTTTGTTCTCGAAAAAACATAGGTATATAGTTATTTTCACTTAATTTTAAGCTTAAAGGAAATTTTTAATTTCATTATCAATTATATAGCCATAATATTCAATAAATAAATTTTATAATAATAATGTTCAACAAAATTTGGATGTACATATATTAAAAAAATCAAATTGTGTTAATTTTCATTAAAATAAAAATTATATAATTTTTTGAAATATGAAAATAGAATTTAAAAAGTTTTAATTTTAAAATCTGCACGTGGTTTAAAATCAAAAATCCAAGTTTGAACCAATTTTAACAAGTTCAAACAAATCTCGAAAAGATACGCCATGTTTAAAAATATATAAAATTCACCGTTATTTTTTATCAAATTTTATCATTTTAGATATGTTTTACATTTAGAAATGTATATTTTACTACGAGAAAGTTCAATTTTTGTAGTTGATACCATCTACAATACAATAAAACTTTTCTTCAAGATTTTAAAACACACTAGAATGAATGCATATTATTTTAAAACACACATATACTTCTTTATAAAGTTAAAGCATTTGTATGAATTATTAAATAATATTATAAAATCTTATATCCAAATATAAGTGTCGTATTTACGAGTATTTTGTATTTTTCGTAATACTTTTAAAAACAAATTCATATTATGTTAAGTATACTATATTTAGATGAATAATTAAATAAGAATAGTATTTAAAATAAAAATTTTCATTCGTATTTATTTAGTAATATTAAAAATGTTTGGAATTATATGAAACTGTTTCTAAAGTTTAATTTCCAATACATAAAAATTTCTTGTCAAATGCTGAATAACATTTTATAAATTATATTCAATTTAATACAAAAAAATTAAAATCCTCTTACCTTTCTGGGGACAGTCGCTCCAAGAGCAACTGCCAAGAGCGCAAACACTACGATCAAAACTTTCATGTTTAGAGGGAGCACTAGAATTAAATCTCGTACCGTAACGGTTGCAAATTGCGGACTCGCGAACAAGTATTATCGGTGTTGAATGTCAGGTCGCACTAACGCAAAATATTTATACCCGCGGTGGTGGACTACTGGAGGGGGCTGTGCCCCACTCAAACCACCAGGGGAAAATGGAGGACAAGAAAGAGAAATGGAGAATGGAGGAAATTTGGGTAAAACCAATAGAAATTGCAGGAAAACTGGACGGAAAAGATGATAAAATACAATGTAATATAGTTTAAGATGATTTTCGATGGATATTAATGAATCTAATTGTTGTAATTTTAATTTTTATTAATTTGTGCAATATTAAGAGGGGGGAGTATAGGGATATTTCAAATTATAAATTGTACTTATTGTTAATTTAACATAAACTTAAAAATATTGTTGTAATAAATGTTTCAAACAATTTTATTTTATATTGTTGAAATGAATATCAAAACAATTATTGTCTCAATATTTAATACAAATTTATATTGTTTTAATGTAGATATTTTGCAGATATTAATTAATAATAGGGAAATTTAATATTTATAATAATTTTTAAGTTACTGAAAACGTAAAGGTAACTAACATATTAAAAATTTTCGTTCATCGTGCATTTCAAAAAATAAGAAACATTTATGTTCAATTTTATTTCATACAGTCAAAAAACTGTACAAAATAAAAAATAATAGTTAATATTTGCACTTTAAAATATCGTCGGTTTAAATTAAAAGCAATTTTACTGGTTTTCAAATTATCGGTATACTTTCATTATTTTTTACCGTACTACTACAAATTTTGTTGCACATTTTTTTTTTAAATCGGGTTCCAATACACTTTATAGTAAAATATATTTGTAATAATAATAATAATAATAATAATAATAATAATAATAATATTTGTAACATTTGTGTAACATAGTTTACATACTAAATAATTTAATTCCTAAATTAATAATTTTAAAACTGAAGCAATATTTGCAACATGGCGAATATACAACAAAATTATTTTTGTAATTCCTAACTTTTTCTCATAGGTAATTTATATATAAGATCCCTATATCTAGTTGAAAGAGCTTGTTATAAGTATTAATATTTTCAGAAATAAAAAAATGGTATACTACTTTTTTATTTTAAACTTTTACACATATAATGTACTGTACTAACTTTTAACTTTCATAAAATTATAAGACTATTAAATAAAATTGTAATAAATTAAAAGAAATTTATATGAAACTCTTAATTTTAAAGATCTTTATGAATAAATGACTTTGATAGAAAATGTGATTTCCATTCAAAATGAGTGTACTAGCCATTTGATTAACTATAATAGCAATTTCAAATAATTAATAAAAATTACACAATTAAGAGTATTATATTTATTATTATAAAACTCAATTGTGTTCTTCGGAAAAATATATTTAATAAAGATATTTCTACATAAACTAGATACTATAGTATTAGTACGCCGAAAATATTATGAAAAAGTACTTGATTTGGCCTAAAAAAAATCGGCAACGTATTTTTTATAAGCAGAAACCACTCTTTCTTCTCTATGCTAAAACTTTCATGAGATTACATGAGATTTCGAGACCATGCTAGTTTTTTCCAGGTTTAAGGCCGTAAAAGATGGGTCTCCGAATATAGAAATCGATGATAAAATAAAAAAAATCTGATCAATTCTATGTATTTTGTACAAATCCCATACCATAAGTTCCTTGGAAAAGATTCTATATATCCAGTAAAATTGTAACACGAACATATACTATTTTCTATAAATTCCATACCGAGATTCATTGACAAAGATTCTATAAATCGAATAGAATTATAACATGAACATACACTATGTAAATTGCACTTGACACTGACTAATTAGAATTATTTGAATAAATCTGCTGTTCCCATGATTATAGCAAAGCTGGCTGATTTAAGAAAGTTAATCTCTTTAAAATACTTTAACTCTATATCTATTGAATATTAAGGAAAATGTGTAATCAAACCGCATAGACAATCAAATCTTCTTTCATATTTATAACAACATAAAATGTCAAAAAAATGACAATACCTTCTTACCTAAAGGTAACGGAAGGTAAAACAATGAAATTTTTTGTCTTTGTACCTGTAGTCTTCTTTTATGAATAATTTTGATAGAAAACTTGATTTTTATTCATAATGGCTACACATCTTGTCCATGTGATTAAATATAGTAATATAATAAAATAATTTTAAATAAATAAATTTTATAAAAAGTTAGGAAGTAAAAATTTGTATGTTTATAAAAAAGAACCCACAATTTGTAAAGTAATATTAAAAATCTGATGTGGCCAACACAAAACCTCCCGCTATTTAATTTTTATTAATTTAAATACATACCTACCTACGTATTTACTAACGCTGCAAACTGTTCCATTGCAGAAAACTATTGCTTTATTTACTATTTTCTTTTTAAAATGTCACTATTATTAATTTGAAGTGGTTAGTTTTTTGACAGTGACATTTACTGTCAGTTACATTCATTTGATAAATGAACTGTGTAACAAAGGAATAGTTTTTATCTTAGGCTTCACGACTAATAAAAAAAAAATATTTTTAAATTTATCTGTAAAATATATAGAAAAAGTATTAATGTATTCCTGTAGAAAATTCAATAATCTTTAATTTTCATAAAACATAAAATTCGAAAAAATGGCATTTAATGGTATTTTTTGAAGAAAACCCACTATGAGCTTCAGGTAAAGTGCCATTTCCGGTTATCTGATTTACACCAAAATCTAATGGCTTCTTTTCATATTAGAATAGGATAGAAATACAAGGTTTCAGAATTTTCTGAATGATAGTATTTGAGTTAGAGCGAAGACAAAATCCATACACATAAACACATACAGACATCGTCGTGAAAATGTTAAAAATGGATTCTAGGTACCTTCAACGTGGTCATTTACTAAAATCTCGATATGAGATTTTTAGCACGATCCCTATACCTCCCTTACCAAGGGTAGCGGGAGGTAAAAAGATTACTTTGTATCATGTTCAAGAAATTATACACTTCGTGCACATTTTCATAATTACAAAGTAAAGATCTTAAAATAGACACAATGTAATTAAGTAAAATAGCAATTACTGAAAAACAAAACTTGAAGAATAATAATTGTAACATTGCATGCAATACATACAATGTATTGTAATATACATAATATTAAAAAGGTTATATTCAATTCATTTTTCAAGAAATATATTTACATATTATACGATAAGCTAATATATTTTTATATGAATAGACTGTATATTAAAATTAATTTTTAATAAGCGTGGAATATGATGGAGAAAATATTAACTTATTTAGAAACCATATTTTATAAAAGTGAAATACAGATTTCAATAAAAATTGCAGCAATAATTTTTATGATTAACTTTTACTTATGATGATATAGGTACCTATATAAAATCATTTTATGTGATCAGCCCATAGCTTCCGATAATTCCACTTTTAGTTTTTGAAAAAGTATGTTTCAATAAAATATTCACAATAATTGGAATCTCGTTTTTTTTTTTTTTTTAAAAAAAGATATTATTTCTTTGAGTAGAAAAAAAGTGTTATAATGTATATGGAATGGAAAGTGAAACTTCCTTTAGTTGGATTACTGGCTTTATTGTATATTTCCTTTAACAAAATTATGACGTTTCGGCCAAGATCCTGGCCATTATCAAACATGTACGCAATTTACATAAAAAAATAATAATAAAAAAATAATTTTGTTACATTTTTATAGTCAAGTTTTAAAAAGTAAAAAACTAACATAACTATTCTTTAATATTTATAAAAAGGACATTCAAACGTTTTTTTTTAATTTATTTTATCAACTAACCAACTAAAGTGTTATTTCCAATAGATGATTTGTAGTCAAAAACAAATATCTTTTTCATATCTCTGTAACTCATCAATTTGTAAGATAGAAATTTCTTGAATTGGAGTTTCAGGCTTCAGGTATATCGTATCAGAAACAATGGTCACACATATACACAGAAGCGGCGAGTTTTAATTTTGCAATTGGGTGCAATTTTTTAAGTGAATTAAAAAAACGCCATTACACTATTTTGATAAAATAATAGTTATTTTAACTATTAGTGGAATGTATTTGTCGAGGCATTCAGGGCCGAGGAAAATAAACCATATGAGTTATAAAAAGGAACTTCAGTGCCGAGGTGCATATTAAATATTATTTGAAATCGAAAAATTGTGAAAATGAGAGGAATATTTATTTTATAGGTTTTGTTTAAATAAAATCTGCCAATATGACATTCAATGTTGCTATTGAAGGACATTAAAGTTATCGCAAAGAACACTCAAAATCTTGTGTTTCTTCTCAAACTTATTCATCGGTTATATTTAGTTCGTTCTTTTTGCACATATTTTTGTCATTTTAAGTACAAATTTACACTTGCCCAAATTATTTTACATGTACAGCAATTATCATAAGGTTGGTATCACTGCAATTGCAGGAATGAAATAGTCGTATAATGGATTACTTTAGCGCCGATTACTAAGCTTTTAATGACGATTTTTGTGCCCTTTAGTGACGATTTCAAATAAACACATTTATTTGATTTTTTAAAGTAATATTTGATTTATCAAAAATATGAATATATTAATTATTTTTTGGAAACTAAAAATCACAAAAAATACTCATGATTTGTAAATTTTTGCCCTATGCCGATATTTAAAAAAATCTTACCAGTACGAACTCTTTGTATCTGATAAGTTAATGCGTTTTACCTCTTACTAAGAGAGATATTGGAATCATGCTAAAAATTGCATATCCAGATTTTAGTAGATAAGCACTTTTAAGGTCCCTAAAATTCGATTATAAGATTTTTACGATGTGTGTATGTGTGTGTGGATGTTGGAACCAAGGTTTCTCAAATACTATAAGACTTAAGACATATTTAACTGCGGTTTTCTCAATTTGACATTGTAGGGAAGAGCTGATTCATTAGCTGATTAGATTTTGGATTACCGCATCGACGTACTAGATTCTTAAATAAAAATTTCTGAATATTATTTTTTGAAAATTTATGTTATTACAAATATTAAACAATATAAAAATATGTCTATCCGATACATTCATTTTTTTTATATCTTCTATAGTGTTAGAGATAGAGGAATATAAATATGTAAAATAATTATGTTGTACATTAAATATTTCTTATTTTATTATTAATTATATATTTCTAATTATAGATACATAGGTACCTATATTACATATACCCTTCAGAAATACCGTCAATCTCACCAATGAATTAGAAAATTTCGAACATTTAAAAAGGAAACGTGATCATAGAATGAATTAAAAAATATAAAAATATGTATATAAAGTAGAGATGTGTTTTTGTGTGTACCAGAAATGTTAAATATGTACAATACCTCGTATAGCCTAATGTGAAAATGGCGAGAGGTATTGTGCTAGCCACAACAGAAGAACGGAATACTTCGTCTTGGTCATGGGTGCGACCCTTTGCATCCATGTAGTCGCCGCCTCTGCATATACAAGATACCGTAAAATTGCTAAATCTTGTTCTATAGGTTTTAAAACTGGCCTGCTCAAGAAATCTCTTGTTTTTTAATTATCGGCAATATCTCCTCTACGTTATAGTTGTCGGGAGGTAAAAATAATATTATAGAGAAATCTAACAGTTAATATAAGACATATTCTATTTAGCCTACATGAATTACATCAGAATTAGCGAGCAGTTGACTATCACTGTTTTATCGCTGTCAATCGTTTATGAATTATTTTAAAGAAAAAATATTGCAATTAAAAGTTATAGAAATATTAATTGCATGCATCTTTTATTTGAAGTATATTCCTACAAAATAATTCATAAATGATTGTCTAAGCTGAAACAGAGCTAATCAACTGCTCATTAATCTCACTTCATCAGTTACTGTCATTATAAATATGTTACAATATATGAAAGTTTAAAAAATGCATTCGGGTAATTAATAAACGGGGCAAATGACTATTTCCTTTAAAATTATAAATTAAATGCTATTTTTTGTGGTTTTAGATTATTTCAAAAAATTCGAACTATTTAAATTCAATAACTACAATAAAATCCAATTCTCTATCAATTAAAAATAATTTAAAATAAATGATACATCAGGTTGACATTTTAACTTATTGTCTGTTCTATTTGAGTATACATTTTTCTTCATATTCAATAGATTTAATGGTAAAGAATTATACAGACATTAACTTTCATAAATCAGCCAGCTTTCCTATAATCATGGAAACAGCTGATATATTCAAATAATTCTAATTGAGAGATGTCAGTATGAAGTGCAATTTACATGATGTATGTTCGTGTTACAGTTTTACTGGATATATAGAATCTTTTCCAAGAAACATTCTGTATGGGATTTGTACAAAATACATAGAATTGGCGGTAAGTAATGTGCTGGTCACATCTGATTTTTTATTTTTAGCTATGAATATAATACTGATTGAGCAGAGTTTTTATGAAATTATTTTATTTAGGTAGAAGGGTCAAATAAGAAGCAAATCAGGTAGGTCGTGGAAAACATAATATTCACTATTATTTTAAACAGTTAATTATTTCTTGCAAAGGTTAAAATAGTAGTTAGAACAGAACTAAGTTAATCAATTTTTTGTTTCGTTATCAGTGAATTAAAAATCACATATTATCATATTAACCAGAGCGACTTTTTGCTATTTTTTGGGCTTATTTAATATTTACAGGATATATTGTTTTCCTCTGAAGAAGAGATTGATGCTGCAATAATCCAATTCAAGATTATTTTAAAAGTATTCCAAAATAAGGTCGCGTGGGAGCTTTACAGGATCAAGCATCTTGAATAACTACTTATACTACTAACTAAACTAGTTTTCAAAATTCTAAAATAGAGTAAAACTACATTGGCATTTTAGAAATATCCCAAGGGGGACATTTTGTGTTTATAACGTAATGTTTGTCTTTGTATAAATTAACAGGAATAGGTACTAAACTATTTAGTTGAATTTGATGAAAATATATGATGAAATAAAAATAAAATATTACTTCTCAATAATCTTTTAAAAAATCTGTTGTGGCCAGCACAAGACCACTCGCTATTTCCATATTAGGCTATATAAGTATTGTACATATTTAACACTTCTGGTGCACACAAAAATACATCTCTGCTTTATACATTTTTATATTTTTTAATTCATTCTATGAACAAGTTTCCTCTTATTTTTTTAAATGTTCGAAATCTTCTAATGGGGTATTCCGACATTTTTTAAAAATATTTTTTACTTTAGTACAGACCAGTAGGTCTCTGAATATCTAACTTTGAGTAAGAAAATGTATGCATCACATGAGATATGAATTTTAAAAAATTTCATCGCAATTCAAATTTTCTTATCATGGCGCGCTTATGACGTCAACTCGATGGTGACATCTGCAACGAACTTCAGCGCCTAAAGAAATATACCCGTGCGTGTTAACTACTGGCACCATCTGTGTTTTTAAACAAAAATATTTACTTTGAAATGAGCAACAGATTATCAACTTCACAAATTTCAAGGACGTTTCTAGAGCTGTAAAAATTCCAATTTTGTAACATTAAATTATGAATTAAAACTTTTTATTAAACATGTTTTATTATGAGGTAATAAGGTCTTCTATCATGTTTTATTAAATTTTTCTACTATATGAAGATGGAAACTATAGAAAAAAGTTATTATTTTGCATTAATTCCATATCAACGGAATACCCCATTCATTGATGAGATTGGCGGTATTTCTGAAGGGTACATGTAATATATGTATCTATAATTATAAATATATTTCATTAATGATAAAATAAGAAATATTAAATGTACTTCCCAAAAAAGTCTTCAGTAATGTCTGGATTTTTGACACTGACATTTATCTGTCAATTACAAACATTTGAATTTTTCAACTGGTTTACATGGGCTGTGGGATTCATTACAACATAATTATTTTACATATTTATATTTCTCTATCTCTAACTCTATAGAAGAGAAGATATAAAAAAAATGTATCGGACAGATATTTTTATATTCTTTTATATAAAATGAATTTTAAAAAAATATTTAGAAATTTTTATTTAAGAATCTAGTACTTCCGGTTGTCCAATTGTTACCAAAATTTAATCAGCTCTTCCCAGTAATGTCAGAGTATTTGAGAAACCGTGTTTCCAACATCCACACACACACTCACATACACACAAGGACATTATCGTAAATATGTTATAATCGGATTGTAGGGACTTCAAAACGTGATTATCCACTAAAATCTGGATATGCGATTTTTAGCATGATTTCAATACATCTCTTAGCGAGAGGTAAAAACCGATAAAACGCTTCATAAAATCGCCTTAAAATTATACTATCCATCTACAAATCTTTCTCTGTGTCTATTAATCAAGCTAAATCGCGAAATATTCCGCAATCATTTACTATTCCCTATTAAATACATCTTAGAATGCAATTACATACTATGCAGATACTATTTCAAGTAACAGTACATATGATTACACATTCGTAGTTTGTTAGATGCGAGAGAATTAGAGATCTCGCAAGATGCTCGCAAGGCAAAAGTCTCAACGTCAACGATCGGAATGTGAAACGAAACGCAATAAGGTTATTCGTCATAAAACAATGAAATTGTGACGCATACGTGACTAACCCCACGTACAGTTGAGCCCTTACAGGGGCGATTGACCTTTACGTATTGAATTGCGAGCGAAGTATAATCAGAGGAAGAAATCAGTTATCGTATCGTGCAAATTGTGCACTGATTTTTATCTCCCGCTACCCTGGTAAGAGAGGTGTAGGGATCGTGTTAAAAATCCCATATCCAGTAAATGACCACGTTTTAATTTCGACCTTATTCTAATATGGAAAGAAACTATTAGAGTTTGTTAAAATCGGATAACCGGAAATGGAACTTTACTTGTAGCTCAAAATGGTTTTTCTTATTTTATTAAATAAGCTAATTTATAACTCCAGCAGTCTATATCGAGAGTTTTTTTTTTTATCAGTGAACATGGGCATAGTTACATTTAAAATGATTGACAGCAATGCATTATCACGCTTTTTTTAAAACTGGACATAAGACGTGACATTTAGTATATCTGTCAATGTCATCAAATTGTCATACTTCAAAATGTATACAGTTAAAGAAAAGTTCAAATTGTAAATTGGAGTAATTATAACGAGTCTACAACAAGTTTCTGACTTATGTGCATTAACTTTTAATAAGCGACCCAGTCCAACAACTATAAGAAAAATTTACAATGACTACAGAACTAAAGGATACGTCAATAAACAGCACAAGAAGAAAATCAGACCAAGTACTGTAGTTAATAGTAAGAAACAAGAAATTATGCAATTAATTGAAAGTGACAACACCCTGTCAACAATTTTTTTTCTGAAATTAAGAATACTAGTATACAAGGTTTTAAGACAAGAACATTTTAAGAGTTTTAAATATCAAAATCACCAAGAGTTATTATACAACGAAGAAATATCTTTTGCGAAGATATGATGAACAAAATTAATAGTGGGGAAATATTACTGGATCGAATTTGATTTACGGATGAATCGACATTTTATATTAATCGGGAAGTAAATTCACAAAATTGCAGGTATTGGAGTCGTCAAAATTTTCATTTATATCTGCACCAGGTATTCCCCCAACGCTGAATAGGACGTGGTGGAGAAGTGGAGTGGCCTGCAATGCCACCAGATCTTGCACCAAACGATTTTTTTTTCTTTGGGGCCATTTAAAAAATTGTATTTACAATGGTGACAAAATAAATATTGATCAATTAAAAAATAGGGATAAAATATAATTTATATTAATTATTTCTTGCCTTAGGCTTATGTCAGAGAATAGAATTATATCATACAATTTGAACTTTTTCTTCAACTGTATACATTTTGAAATATGACAATTTGATGACATTGACAGATATACTAAATGTCATGTCCTATGTCCAGTTTAAAAAAAACGCGATAATACATTGCTGTCAATCATTTTAAATGTAACTATGGTAATGACATACGCCCATGTTCACTGATAAAAAAAAAACTCTCGGTATATCAAAGATAAATACAGTTCCTTTGTTACACAGTTCATATATCAATTATATGGAACTAACAGACAAATGTCACTATCAAAAAACTAATCCTTTTAAATTAATAATAGTAACATTTTAAAAAGAAAATAGTACATTAAACAATAGTTACATGCAAAAGTACTTAATAAAGTTTGCAGCATTAATGGCTTACTCCGAATTAGGATTTTTTTAACACTGTAGTTACAGATAGATTTAAAATATTTTATTATTTATTACAGAAATGCCGACATTTCCGAAAATTCAAATGAATCATTACTGTTTCTGAAAATAATGTAATCCCTAATCTATCGGTATGCAGAAGAGCGTCAATGCCGTAGAAATGTCAATCTATAATCACTCTAATTTAAAATAGAGTTTTGTCGGTTCGCACAACGACCGTCTACATAGTAGTACCTACATTAGTCTGACTGGAAATCCCGATACAAGATTTCGTTAACAATGGGGTAATTTCACAGTTTCTCATTTATTTTTTTCTTGAAAGAATAGGTCAAATTAAATATGAGAAATGAAATGGCAGAAGACTTACGTCATCAAAAAATATCCCTAAAGTAATGACGTCATATACTACTAAGTTTACATAGGATACTAATTTATAAGGCGCGAGCGGTCATGTTACTTTGTTCGTCTTTCTTGACAAGTTTAGGTTAGTGTTCTGTGTTGACAAGCAGATATGGGGACTTGTGACAGAATGATAGCTAGTAATATAAATGACAAATGTCATCATTTTTCATTCCAAATTTCATGATATTTTCCAATTTCAGGTGATTTATCTTATTACTAATGATTACTAATGATTCAAGTTTGCCCAGTTATACGATTTTGGTCAGCTGTTTTGTTAAAAATTAACCTTGTAATTTGGCGTCATTTTCTGTTATATATATGATTGACGAATTTTCATCTGAAGAGTCGTATGAATCGGGGGAATTTTCTTCTAGTGATGAAGACAATCTGGAAATGTTTGGCGAAAATCCGAGGTCAAAGAATGAAAATTATTTAGAACAGTAATAGTAATCATGTACATACATAGGTGTCAAATGTCAATATTTTTCATTCCACCTGGTGACAAAGAAACCATGTGAACTTACAAAATCTTGATATTTTGAATTAAAATTTATGACATTTGTAAGTTATGTACATGATTACTAGCTGTCATTCTAAAACGGGTGCCCATATCTGCTTGTCAAGATTTGCTTATTTGCAGGGCATTTGCTCCTCTCTAAAAATACATAGTTTAAACATTGATAACAAGAGAAATATTTGAAAACAAAGACCTTTTAAACGGCTTTCAACGGAATTAATGGCCCACAATTCCCATTTGAAATAGTTCATGACAAGGTTAGTTTCTGAAATTGCTTTTTTAAGCTTTAGGCATTATTATGAATGTAAACTGACAACCAAGTAACAATAGTGACAGGACAGATATTCGATCGATATAAAATTTAATATAAACATTGTCATGCCAACGTACCGGTATAAAAATGAACTACAATTATTTCAAATAATTTCTATATATTTAAATGAATGTTTTATTTACATACCTTATACTGGGGGTTCGTTAATGGCTCATTCAATGTAATAGACTAGTATAATTTATTTTTATAAGGTTGGTTGCTAAGAATTTCAAAAATATCAAATGTCAAATCTCGTTAAATAAATGAATACAAACGATTGTTAAGAATTTTATTTTTATGTAATATTGAATTTAAAACTAAGAATACGAAGAACAAAAGAAATAAAGTAGTATATACTTAAGAAAAATAGAAAATATCGTATGGTGTACGGTGTTAAAGAAATAAGGTTAGAGTTGTCAAATGAATTTGCAAACGTCACCAACTGACAAAATTTCCTAAATTTTGACACTACTTTCAATAATAATAATTGTCAATTATTTTGTTCGAAGGGTTGGATACAAACTTCCTACTCACAAAATAAAATGACAATAGGGTAGTTGCGCATTTTCTTTGGAAAGGAATTTATATACCTGTCCAGTAAAATTGTAACACGGACATATTATGTAGATACTATTTTCTACAAATTTCATACCGAAAGTTCCTTGAAAAAGATTGTATAAATCTAATAAAATTATAACACTAACATACACTATGTAGGTACAATGTACTTGACACTGACATGTCAATTAGAATTATTTAAATATATCAATTGTTTCCATGATTATAACAAAGCTGGAAATTTTAATTTTTTCATAATATTTTTTTTACATATCACTTAACCTTAACTTAATTTTTTTAGAGCGCGAAATTAAATTTGAGTAATGGAAATTTTGGAATTACTTTTCTAGAAGAAACTGTTGCTAGTAAAAATAATTGGGTCTGATAGATAAATGTTAAATCTTAATAAATATTGCGAAAATACAATAATTATCGTCTTATAGTATTTTTCCATTTCTTTCATAAATGGAACAATACCATCAATAAAACAAACAAACATTTATATTAATCAAAAATAGATATGTTTTTTTTCAGTTGATTTATAGATTTGTAAGAGCTGGTTTATGAAGAATATAATTTACGAATTTACATTTCATTATTTAGATTTTAAAATATAAACTCACTTAAAACGCATATGATGGTTTATGAACGATTTGCAAATTTAGAAATATAAAATTTAGATTTGGATTATAATTATTATATTTTATATTTCCAAATGTAAATTTCAAATTCGACCAATCACAAGAGAGAACTACTACACATGGTGGTAAGGTATAATTTTGCTTCACCCGTCAACTGTCTTTTCTTTTTGTGAGTTGTTGACATTTTGCAGATGGATTCACAGGAATAAATTGAAATTTGTTTTTTGTTAATAAGCACTATTCCCCAACATCGTAATTTGTACGACAAAGCAAGTGAATGGGGAAGTTTAGCATGGTAAAAATTCTACATAACATATTATTTTCTCACAAATATAACACAAATGACTGCTAAAATTGAAATAAAAAATTAAAATTATTGCTTCATTTATTTATAATTAATATTTTTTGGGTAAACTCTAAGTACGTCACAAGTGAGTTATGCGCAAACTCAGACAGAACGGTGAAAGCGAACCACTTGAACGTAGGTTGAACAACACCTCAGTCTCAAGTGACTGGTAACCGTCGTAACCGCGTGCGTCAGTGTATAAGACATACGTTGTACCAAGCCTCTACTGACGTCATCATAGCTTAAAATTGGCTTTTCCGGAAAATCTGGGCATTTTTGAAAAAAATAAAACATGTTACATCATTTTTCAAGTCATTTCCCATGGAATAAAAGAATAAAAAAAATCGCTAAACTTCCCCATTATGCAAAAATAAAAATGTTTGCGTAATTTCAATGCAACGAGGAATAGCAAGGAATTAAATACCTGCACACGGCCTAACATACCATCTACGTTTTTGTAAGATTTTGTTTGTTTTATTTCTTTATTATACAGATCAACAATATGAAAAAACTTTCCCGATATTATTAAAAAATTATCTTGTTCATTAGCGTCTAACAAATTCATGGCTATGAAAATAAAATTGTAACCTAAAATCTGAACTTGTAACTGGTGAAACGTCAAATGACTTTTTGAATAGAATACGCCTATAAATTGACAGTTTTTAAGTTTTCCAGAAATTAATTTGAAACCATTTTGAAAGATTTTAAAATAAAATTCAAAAAATATGAATCATCAATAATTTTAACCTGACCCTCAAATACAGCTATAAATTGTAACCATGGAAAAAATTTAAAAAAATTCTTATGAAAATAAATACAGATTTCATTCGTCACATTACGTAATAAAATGACTTACAAAAAAGTATGATATTGTACGCTATTTATAAAAATATCTCCTTTTATGTTTTTAATAACAAACCATAAAAAAATAATTGCAATACTTTTCATTATCATTTCTTAAAAATAGCGATTGAGAAAAAAAAACAATTTTCGCGGAATAACAAGATCATTCTAGTTTTTTGATATCTTATCAGTACAAAAAAATTATGAATGAGCTTAATATCAATATGTAGTAACACATTATTGGTTGACAAATAAAAAAAAAAAAATAGATTTCATTCATAAGAACCGCCTTCTTTAATCAAAGAAGCAACGTACTATTATTTTTTTTGTTGGAAAATTTTCATTTTTTTTTGTAAGATGCTTGTATTAGATATTTGTTATTATTATTATATAAATATTAGTTCCCAATGAGTATACGTAAAATCATGTGATTATATTTGATTATGATTAAATATGGAGTACAAAAAACTTCAGTTGTTTAGTAAACAAGATCGAAAGAAACGAGATATGTATATTTGTCAATAAAACTTAGTGTGCGTGGGTATCAATTTTTGTAATTTGATTACAAAAATAAATTTCATCGGGTCATGTACGTAAAGTTCTGAGTATGACAACAGCAAAACTGCATTTTCTCCATCTGTCCATTATTCTGTCTTCTTCTGCTATCATCTTTCCTTCCTTATCTTTAATGTTCGTAATTGTTGCTGTCTTCTTTTGTCTTATATTTTTAAGTGTTCCAAAAAATAATTTCTGGTTTTCATTGTATGCGTTTTTCATTTTTTCACCAAATTCTCTCCATGCTTTTTCTTTTTCTTCCTTTATTACTCTTTTTACTTTTTTCCTTTGTTCTTTATATTTTTCATAGTCAATAGGTTCTTTCGTTTGTAGATATTTATTCCAAATGAATGTAACTTACAGTAAATGTCACTGTCAAAAAATTAATCACTTCAAATTAATAATAGTGACATTTTAAAAAGAAAATAGTAAATAAATCAATAGTTTTATGCAATGGAACAGTTTGCAGCGTTAGTAAATACGTAAGTATGTATTTAAATTAATAAAAATGGATAGAAATGTGTGGCGACGGATGATTGTTGCGTAACTATTATTGTGGTCCGGATGCGGTTATTCGCTACCGAAAATCGGTCACTTTAATATGTTATTATATATGAATGCTATGATGATTGTGGACAAGGCGAAAGAAGAATATTGTTAAAGAGTGAAGTGAGTAGACTGAGCTCTTACTCTTATCCCTTTTCTTATTATTACTATTGTTTCCGGGTTTTTGCTAACCCACTCAGTGGGAAACACGTGATTTTATGTATGTATGTATGTATGTATGTAAAAATTAAATAGCGGAAGATTTTGTGTTGGCCACATCAGATTTTTTTTTTTACTGTTGGTTAAATTTTTCCTAAATAATCCCAAAAGATGCAAATCATTCAGAATCCATAAAAATGTCAGCATTCATAGTTTGGTAAACAGATTATTCATTTTGAAATAAAAGGTATAGTATCTTCAATGCCTCTATAAATGACGAATATTAAAATGTCCTTTTGTATCCGGTGACATTCTTCCTTATTATCCTTATATATTATTTCCATTTCCACAGTGTGTGAATACCCTGCGTGATTATCAGTAAGTTATGTGAGTCTAATTCATGTGATTAGCATTCGTCATCAAAGTTGTAGGTCAAATAATGTGGACAATCAAATTAGAACTTGTTCCGTTGACGGTTGACGTTTGTCGTCTTCATTTAGGCGGAGATTGTTATGAAGTTACGATGTTGACCATGGCCACTCACTCTATTTCTCAATGAAATAGAAATATGATGTAATGTTTTTATTTAATTTCGAATCAAAATATCATTTGATACTGATATAGATATTTGTATTTGTAGTAAACAAACGTAGTAAATAAATAAAATATTTGTAAATAAGAAGTCGTCAACCAAGATTCTCTTGTATTTATTTCGAATTAATGATTTTTTTAAACATTTTTTTTTACATGATATAGATATATAATTAATTACAAATATAAATACGAGGTAGCGTCGAAAAGTACAGCTGATGACACGAAAGAAAATCGATTTGGTAACGGAGAGTATTACCTTATACCTTATACCGTGCCTTATATCACTGGCCTTATACCTTACCGCCATGTTTAATAGTTTTCTCTTGTGATTGGTCGAATTTGAAAATTACATTTGGAAATATAAAATATACGAAAACAATAATATTTCTTGAGCGCAAAATTTGTAAACAATTCTTTCTTCCTAGGGATAT
This sequence comes from Ophonus ardosiacus, assembly GCA_943142095.1. NCBI lineage: Eukaryota > Metazoa > Arthropoda > Insecta > Coleoptera > Carabidae > Ophonus > Ophonus ardosiacus. The sequence continues at coordinate 6,807,324 of OW964823.1, read as the reverse complement.
CGCTCAATCGACACTTACAAAATTGCAATTTGCACGAGCGCCTCTAACGGCAAAGCATAGACATCAAGGTTGCTATGGTTACCACGTCCAAACAAAGACCTGCAATCAGCCGTAGACTCTACACTCTAGCCATCGTTTTAGTTGAATAATCGAATGATATTCAATACTATCAAACAAAAAAGTTGCCCCAGACACATCTTCTGGTTTTAAACTCATTTTTATTAAACACAACGTACAAATCACAATAAAGAATTAGGTTTAACACTGAATAATAGATGCGAACACAATGACAGATAGGAACAGGGAACGGGACGCAAGACAACGAGGGGAGGTTTGTTTGGATGCATGATCTTCTATTTCTCACTTGCAGTGACGTCAATTTTGTAAGTGTATATTGCAGCTGTAAACACGTGTTTCGCTCTTATTAGAGCTCATCAGTACAGCATAGCTAGTTAATAGTTGGACATTAACTAGAGGTAGTAATAAAAAAAACCGTGTAACAGCACTAGTAAGCAGCCAAAACACCTTTGTTGCCTCGGTCAGTACTTTCACACCCACTGTGGATAAATACAACTGACCGACACAACAAAGGTGTTTTGGCTACTTACTAGTGTTGTTACACTTTGTCAGTTTTTTTTTTTATTACTACCTCTAGTTAATGTCCACCTATTAACTAGCTATGCTGTACTGATGAGTTCTAATAAGAGCGAAACACGTGTCTACAGCTGCAATTGAGCGATATCCCTAGCAAGAAAGAATTGTTTACAAATTTTGCGCTCAAGAAATATTATTGTTTTCGTATATTTACTTTGGGGTCCAAGTTACGGGTCTGGTGGGTGGTTATAAATCACCGCCGCTGTGACGTTGTATTTATCCACAATGGGTGTGGAAGTACTGACCGAGGCAACAAAGGTGTTTTGGCTGCTTACTAGTGCTGTTACATTTTGTCGGTTTTTTTTATTACTACCTCTAGTTAATGTCCACCTATTAACTAGCTATGCTGTACTGATGAGCTCTAATAAGAGCGAAACACGTGTCTACAGCTGCAATTGAGCGATATCCCTAGGAAGAAAGAAATGTTTATATAAAATATAGTTACAAATCTATATTTCAAATTTCTAAATTTGTAAATCGTTCATAAACCATCGTATGCGTTTTAGTGAGCTTATATTTTAAAATCTTGTTATGAATTGTAAATTCGTAAATTAAATTCATCATAATCCAGCCCAAAAAGACTACGCAGAACCATCCGGGACCCCTTGTGGACACAATAGTACAATGTGGTTTTTTCATTCATCGGTTTTTGAAATGTCTTCAGAACAGCGTGCAAACATCAAATTCTGCGTTTTGCTGGAGATGTGACGTCACATAAAAAATTTACTTCCTTATCATAAGTAAAGAAATTAGAAAATTCTAAAAAATAAGATATGGTAAACTAAATAAATCAATCACAAATTTTGTATTTGCAATCAGTGTTATCATTTGCAAATATTGCATAATATTTACATTAATCATGAATCTAACATATTTCTTCTCGGAATTAGGTCCCATGCACATGTCACACTATTGTTCAAATGAGCGATGTTGAATGAGAAAGAAGAAGAAGTGATGCCTGAAAGGAGAAATTTTAACCGAAAATATACAATAAAATGAAGTTTTTACCTCTCGCTAAGAGAGGTATTGCAATCATGCTAAAAATCGCATATTTTTTTATTTTATTTTTATTTTTTTTTTATTTTATTAACTTCGGCCTTCCAACAGGACAATGTCCCAATAACAGGATGGCTCAATTCATTTACATAAATTATACATTTTTAAATGTAGCAATTGAGATTAACAATTATTCATGTATTAGTAAATTAAATTGTTAAAAATTACATTCATAAAAAGAAATTATATACTAAGACTACAGAGATTAACAAACTAAGTTAACTAAAGAAATTTACTGCATCTGTTACTTGTTTTTTGTAGCTTGTTAAGGTACTATTGAATATATCTATTTGGTTGTTGTGCAACAAATATTTATTGTATAAAAATGGAAGTCTATTTAACGGAGAATTAAAGGCAGCATTAGTTCTACTAAATCCCAAACAAAAAAGATCAACTACCCTTGTGGTATAAGTTGGTATACGAAGTCCCAAGGGATGTAATAAGTCAGGACAATCAATTTTATTATTAAAAATTTTATAAAGATAAACTAGATCAATTATAGTACGGCGCTTTTCTAATGTAAGAAGAGATAATTCATGATTAGGAAATTTATATCTAAAAAATCTACAAAATTTTTCCTGAATACGCTCAATTCTATTTATATGGACTGCATATTGAGGTGACCAACAAACTGACGAAAACTCTAACTGACTGCGTACTAATGAATAATACAATATTTTTGTAGTTCTGGGATTTTTAAACTGTCTACAAGATCTGATTAGGAAACCTAACATTTTAAATGCTTTTTTTATAATGTTATCTATATGAATGTCAAATATAAGCTTTTTGTCAAAAATAATTCCTAAGTCTCTAACTTCCGAGACTCTATTAATGATGTCACTTGAGAAAGTGTAAGAGAAACATATATTATTTCTGTTTCTTGTAAAAGTTATAGCATGACATTTTCTAATGTTTAAGTTTAACTTGTTAATTCTAGTATATTCATATAGTCTGTTGAGATCAGATTGAATGGCTTCACAGTCATCATTATTTTTAACAGAATGGTACATTTTTAAATCATCTGCGTATAGTAAAAATTTACAGAATTTAAAGCACTTTGAAATATCATTAACGAAGATGTTAAATAAAAGTGGACCTAAATGGGAACCTTGGGGAACCCCCGAAGGAATATAGACGTCTTGAGACTGGAAACCATTGATCGTCACTCGTTGACTTCTGCCGGTCAGATAGGATCTAAACCAGTCAAGGAGATTTCCACATACACCGAAATCAGCAAGTTTTTTTAAAAGTATTGAATGATCTATAGTATCAAATGCCTTGCTGAAGTCGGTATATATAGAGTCGACTTGACTGCGTTCCTCTAGAGATTTTAATATATACTCTGTATATACAAGAAGATTAGTTTCGACAGACCTGCCAGTATGAAAACCGTGCTGTTGAGAAATAATACTAGTTTTGACAAATGAAAACATAATTTTATGTACTAATTTCTCGAAAACTTTTTCTAAAATACAGAGTTTAGAAATAGGCCTGTAATTTTTAATTTGATTTTTTGTACCTCCTTTAAATATAGGAACAACATATGCTTTCTTCCATATTGTGGGAAAATGACCTTCGGATAAAGATTTGTTGTAAATTAAAGTAAGGGGATAGCTTAGCGACTTGGAACAATTTTTAACAAAAATGCTTGGTATATTATCAGGGCCAGCCCCTTTATTTACGTCCAACTGTGACAATACTTCTACGACTTCGTTTTCATTGAAAATTATGGAATTTAAAGAACTATTGGGCTCTGATGTACATTTATCACTTGATATTGAATCAATATTATCATCTCCATATTTTTCAATAAATACCGATTTAAAATATCCAGAAAACAAGTTACATATGTCATCTCCATTATCAGCTATCAAGTTCTCGTAACACATCGTGTTTGGTATAGTATTTATGGATTTCGAAGATTTAATAAAAGACCAAAACCTTTTATTATTACCTGGAATTGTATTTTCAATATTTTGTATATAATCATCATAGCATTTCTTTAATTCTATTTTTAATTGTTTTCTTAATTCAGAGAATTTATTATAATATGATATGGATTTAAATTTTTTATATTTAAGGTGTGCTTTACTTTTTTCCTTTATTAAACTTATTATCCGTTTTGTATACCACACAGGATATGAAGAACGAGAATGTTTCATTACAGGAACATTTGTTTCTATTATAGAATGCAGTTCACAATAAAATTTATTTATCATGCCTTCAGTATTGGATCTATCAAAAATTTTGTTCCAGTTGACATTATTTATTTCGTCATTTATTTTTGCATAGTTTGCAGATTTGTATAGATAAATTTTACGTGGAACAGTAGTCATAGTCTGAGACGTCAGAGATCTAATGTATATTTCAAGTGGTGGATGGTGGGCATCAATTTTAGTTAGGGGTGACTGGCATGGTATTACTTCTAACTCATCTAAGTTCGATATAACCAAATCAAGAATTCTATTGCTAGGATTAAGAACATGGTTAAACTGATTCATATTACAATACGATATACAGTCAACAAAGTTGGATGATGATAAGTTATATGAATTTGTCGGCTTTAAACCTATATTTGTGGTATCAGTTATCCATTTTAAATGTGGCAAATTAAAATCACCACAGATTAAAAAATACTCTCCAGATACTGAATCGACTATATCTTGAAATTTATTTAAAAAGTAAGACAATGCAACATTATCTTCAGGGGGTAAATAAACGCAACATATATTTAGTTTTTGTTTTTTATTGCCATCATCTAATATAACTGATACCCATACATCTTCAGCATTACTATTCCAGTCAGCCCTTTCTATTACATTTAAATTGTTACGCACTGCAATTAATGCACCGCCGCCTTCATTTTTATTTGAACAAGTATTAGATCTATCACGTCGCACTACGCAATAATTAGTAGAAAATAATTCGTTATCATTTACAGATGAATTTAAAAAAGTCTCTGTTAAGCATATGACATCATGAGTACTTACATATGAATTAATCCTAAACGTTTCAGTTTTTGTACGTAAACCTCTAACATTTTGATAGTATACTGAAATACCCATAAAAAGAAAACAGTAATATTAATACTAGTTATTAAAAAAAAATGGACAATAATTATAGAAGTTTAGTTATTTCATCTAGATTTCTTAAATGATAAATTTTTGAAGTTTCGTTTTTCCTAGCATACACTTTACCATTTTTGCTCCAAATAAATTTATAACTAGGTCTGAGTTCTTTTTTCGCAGTTTTAAAAATTTGAGAGTTATTATAAGTTAAATGTTCATTGAAATATAATATATGGTCCGGTCCTTCGATATTGATTACTGACGAAGTAAAATTAGGTTTTTTTTTTGGCAGCAGATAGGAAGTCATCCTTGATCCTTCGAGAAACAAATTTCACTACGACCTACGACAATTCTCGGTACATTGTTTATCGCAGATCTCGAATGAAGTCTATGGGCAGCATCAATGTCACCTTTATTAATTGTAATTCCAATTTTATTACCTATATTTTGTATTATATTATCAATGTTTTCATTATTTTTTTCGGGCAAATTATTTATAACAATATTATTTAATTTTGAATATTGTTCCATATCTTCAATTTATATCAAAATCAGAAATTTTATCACTGCAAAAGTTCACAGAATTTAAAAGAGTATCAAATTTATTATTTATCACGCTTAAAATTTGTCTTTCAAAGGCAATGAACATTGCGCGCAAGTCTGGCGAAGCAGTGGCGTCGGCAAGATTAGACTCTCCGGTCAAACATGTTGACATAGAAGATTTCGGACGACATATCCAGATTTTAGTGCATAAGCACGTTTTAAGGTCCCTATAATCCGATTATAACATTTTTACGATGATGTCCTTGTGTGTGTGTGGATATTGGAACCACGTTTTCTCAAATACTATAAGACTTAAAAAATATTTAACTGCAGCTGATTAGATTTTGGTAACAAATGGACAACCGAAAGTAATAGTTTCTTTTAAAAAATCTTCTAATTTTTTTTAATGGGGTCCTGTGGCCGCGTGCCTGAGTGTCTGGTCGCGAACCCGGGGGAACCGGGTTCGATCCCGACAGACGCCAAATATTTCCAATTTTAAATGGCACAAAAGTGACCCCTGTGGTGCACTCTCCACACCAGCTATGAGTGCCCGTGAGGTGACGCCTGGTAAGCGCCCACACGGTAAAATATATCGTCATCATTACCGATGTCTACATGTGTTGTAGATACTGGCACACCCAGAAATGGGTAATATGCCGTGATGATATATTTATATTTATTTATTTACTCTAAATTTTATTTTTTAAAATTTCTGTTATTACTAATATTAATGAATATAAAAATCTATATCCGATACATTTAAAAAATTTATGTTATCTTCTATGGAGTTAAAGATAGGGACATATAAATATATAAAATAATAAGTTGTGAATGAATCTTGTAGCTTGTAGCCCATGGAAAACAAGTGGAAAAATTAAAATGTTTGACAGATAAATATGTGTCAAAAAGACAGAGACTTTTTCTGGGAATTACATTTCATATTTCTTATTTTATTAATAAATATTTATGAACATTTCTTGTTACCTTGGTTACTTGTTGTTTTTGTTATTTCACATATTTATGTCAATGTATCCCCTGAAGAAGGCACCAGTTTATGGTGCCGAAACGTTGGGTTTAAATAATAAATACAGAACTTAAACTAAAAAAAAGTAGTATTATTCCAATTAATAATATGAGTTCTGAAAGATATTTTAATAAATATTTATAATTGTTGATAATTATATTTAGGAATGACGATGGGTACCCGGGTACTTGGAACCTACCCGATAATAATGTAGCCGGGTATAAAATTTCTTACCCGATTACCCGAAATATACCCGCTGCCCGTTAATTACCCAATACCCTTTAATTACCCGAACAGTTTTCAGCTGCCGGAAAGATTGTATCTAAAAGAAGAGCTTTTTATTACCATATCATAGGCAATTAATATAATTTATGTTAAGTTTTTTATAGTGATACAGTATATTATTTATTTGTATTACTTTCTATTTAATAAATATATGTAAACAATAATTATGAATTTTATTAAAAAGTAAACTGCTAATATAAGGGTAACTGGTAATTAACAAATTAACGAATTGTGTATATGTAATTAAAGGATAACGGGTAATTAACGGGTAAAGGTTACTATCCGGGTAGTTGTTTCGGGTACTCGGGTACCAAAATTATCGGAATTCGTCATTCCTACTTATATTACATACCTATACCCTTCAGAAATACCGCTGATGTCTACATCTGTTGTAGATACTGGCACACCCAGAAATGGGTAATATGCCGTGATGATATATTTATTTATTTATTTATTTTAAATACCGCCAATCTAAAAAAATTCGTCATTCCCGTCATTCATGTGAATTATAGTGTGACGTCGGCTTTACACACAAAAATTTCGACCCCTACTTCCTGCGTAGTGAAAAGTGTGTTTTGTGTGCGTTCGTGCACGTACGTTTAGTTCTGACTTCTAGGAACGCCAAATGGTCACAGTCACATCCAACCAGAGACCTTCGGTTACGTCAGCTTATTTTTACCGAAAGGGACAGACATGTTCCGACAAGTTTCTTTCCTTCCAAGCCAACTACCAGCAGCTATTCTCAGAAATGGAGCAATATTAGTTCGAGGAAAAACACACATATCATTTAATATTTGAAGGAAGTTAGCTAATATTTATTTACGTCTTTTGGGAGATGATTATTTTGATTTTGATGCGTAGATTAAATTGTGAAAGAAAATAAACTATGAAAGCGATGACAGATTTTCATGATCTGAAATAGTAATGTTATCATGGAACATCTATCGAATCCATAATAAGTAAAATGGCAACTACTACTGTCAAATGGCTTCAAACGAGACCTCAAAAATAAAAATATTATAATCACTAAAATACTTGTATCTTTTAACATTTCAATACAAGTCAATATACCCCACATTTAGATAAAAACTTCAAAATTTTCAAAAATCTAATTTTTATGTATCTATATACTTCTCAATGCGCTGATTCCAAATTTTGAAACCGCTGGTCGATATCTCCTTTCGTTCTCGAGATATTTAAATTCAAAGTTTTGCTCAAAACTGCCCATTTTTGGGTAATAACCCAAAAATGGGTCGAGTTATGAATTTAGCGACAACATCATTCGATTCTACGGGCAAAATTACATAAGTACACCAATTTTCAGAATTTTTGAACACCGCATACAATCACTAAAGCAAAATAACTGAAAATGGCCAAAAATAGCAAAAATCTAAGGTGTACCCCTTAGGATTTTTTCAGATTTTGGCTATTTTCAGGGGTTTTTAAGATTTTATTCATAAAAAATGAACCGGTTGGACAAAAATTATGAAAATTGCTATACCTATGTATTTTTGTCCGTAGAACCGAATGGTGATGTCGCCAAATTCATATCTCGACCCATTTTTGGGTTACCACCCAAAAATGGGCAGTTTTGAACAAAACTTTAAATCTAAATATCTCGAGAACGAAACGAGATATCGACCTGCGGTTTCAAAATTTGGAATCAGCGCATTGAGAATTATCTAGATAAATCAAATTCGATTTTTGAAAAATTTGAAGTTTTTATCAAAATTTGGGATATATTGACTTTTGGGGCAATAATTCAAATATTGGTAGAGATATAAACTTGGTAGTAATATTATTTGATTGTAAAGAGAATGTTAGGTAAGTGTACGTATTTTTAGAGTAAAGAAGAGAAATACAAAAGAATTATAATTTTTAGAATTGTAGTATTGGAGTTATCGTCGAAGAAAAATTTGTCACACACGGACACACATACATACACACACATACAGACATCTTAAAAATAGTAAATTCGTATTCTAGGGACCCTAAAACGTGTTTATTCATTAAAAACTTACCAACGAATTTTCGGTTTCAAAATTTGGAATCAGCGCATTGAGAAGTATCTAGATAAATACATAATTAGATTTTTAAAAATTTTGAAGTTTTTATCTAAAAGTGTGGTATATTGACTTTTGGGGCAATAATTCAAAAATGGGTAGAGACATAAACTTGGTAGTAATATTATTTGATTGTAAGGAGAATGTTACATAAGTGTACGCATTTTTAGAGTATTTGTACAACTGTGTGCATTTTTAAAAATAAAAGTATTGAAATAAAAATGGATAAATGCTATAAAAATTTTTTTTTGGAAAAGATTCTATATATCCAATAAAATTATTACACGAACACATACTATTTTTTACAAATTCCATACCAAAAGTTTTGATAGTGAATTTTACATATGGCATTATTTGCATAAGCATAATTTCGCATGACAAATTTTTCCCATATTTTAAAATCGTGAAATATTACATCATTCCTTCTGAACCCTTCCTCCTATCCTAACACACATTTTTAAATATCTGTGTGTAAGACAGGAAGTATATTAAAATATGTATCCCATCCCATCCCACTTCTGTCTGGCTACTCCGAACTCCGAATGTCTGAATCTGACGTAATAGTGAGTGAAAACGCATCGGGAATTGCATCAGTTACGGCTGGCCCGTCAGTCACAGTATTTGCACCTCGTCCAGTGCAGAGCTGGTGAAAATAGACAACGTGCCGGCACCAGAAGCGTCCTTCGGCCTTCGCAGCTGTCGACTGCAAGGGCGACCGCTCACACCGAGAATAGGGGCTCATGGATTATATAATTATTTCTCTGAATATTATTACTGTTTGTTCCAGCGAATTGTATTGTTACTGGGGTAACGCCAAGAAATTATAAACAATAATTATAATGTAGCGCACTTTAATATTATATAATTATGTATGTTAGCGCTATATTCTTCACAACTTCTTTCCATTTCTTCCTGTCTTTAGCTGTCTCTGTCCAGTTCAGGGTTGTTGTAATTTTGCCCAAAAAAACCCACCCGGGTTTTTTTAAAAAACCCATCTAAAAAAATATTTTGCTGTGCGAACTGAACACAGTGTTTCTTTTATATTTGAACAACTCCAATCCTGGTGTCAGCATTTTCATTTTTTTTTTTTTTTTTTTTTTTTTTTTTTTTTTTTTTTTTTTTTTGAGTTGAGTATTGAACATACTATTAGTTGTGACTTGTGACTCTTGGATTTAATTCTTGTACACATTTGCATTGCACAGACTTCAACTATTATTATTAATTCGTGTACGCATGTACACTCTCTAGTTAATTTATCGTTTATTACATTACAGTCTTAAAAAAAAAAAATAATAATATTAATATCTATTATCTATTACGCCGACTTGTGTATGTGTATTAAGATACTTTATAAAACTAAAGTTAAAATGATACATACTATATTTCGATGTTTGTCAATAAAACCCGGGTTTTTTTCAACCCTGGTCCAGTTCGTCACGTTTTATTCCCGTAGACAAATGGGAAACCGTACATTTGTTATATTTCCCGGTTGGATCTTTTTCTCTATGTTCTGTCTTCTTCTTTAACCCCTCCAAAAATTCCTCTCAATATTTTCCTTTCCCACACATCAGTTTTGTTTCATTGTTTTTGTTAAGTACCCACAATTCACATTCATACAGGACTGTCGGTCGTATTACTGTCCTATATATTCTTAATTTAGCATAATTAAATATTAGACATTCAAAAATTAAAAATTCATATCTCGCTTACTCCGGATTTCTGTTTTCTTCCCGATACCAGTTTTGCGGATATCGGATTTTGACTGTTCGGGCTTCGGTTTTGCGGATTCTAATTTTTTCGAACTCCGGATTTGCTTATATCGAATTTTTTGGTTGGTTACCAATTTAATATCTGGAAACCGAATTTTTAGTCTTCCAGATATATTCAAATCTAGATATCCGGATAGGAAAATATTCGGATGTTGACAGCCCTACATGAGATACCCTTAGTATATAAGTTTCGCAATTTTTAAAGAATAATTTAAATGAAAGTTTATACAATATTTATCACAGTACAAAAAAAAAAAAAATAACAATTTATTGTTATTTTCGTAGATTTTTAAATAAAAAGACTGAGAAACAACCCCTCACTTATGTGACGTCGGAGTACATACAACACGTCATTCAGCCAGTATAAAAACAGTATAAATAAAAGTAGGCGATAGTTTGTCACATGTTAAACTGTATGTACTCTGACGTCACATTCTGTTTCAGATTACAGTAAAATTTTTGAAAGAAGTCCGATCTGAATTAAGATTTTGTGCTGTCAAATTTAGTAGTGTACTTAGTTTTTATAAGGGTACATAATATCTCGTGTACCTCATAAAAACTATGTAAACCACACTACTAAATTTGACAGCATAAAATCTTAATTCATAGATGCAATTCGTAGATGGCATTGATCGTACTTCTTTCAAAAATTGTACTGTACGTGACTTTTTCAAAGTATTACACATATTTCAATATTTAATTGTAAATTATCTAATGGATATTTCGTGATATTTTCAAATTTAAGAATTTTTAAACAACAATATCTTCTAAAATTTAGTACTAAGAAGTCATATAAAATTTCTTGCAATAAGCCCTATTTGTAATTGTAATGAATGAATAAAATTTGCTGACGTAAATATCAATAGATGATACATTCATTATTGAACAAACTAGTATTGTTGGATATAGCCAGAAATTTCAGAATCAATTAAGTAATTTAAAAATATATTAAATTTTTATAACAAATTGCGAAAAAATGACATTGAAATACAATTTTCGAAGAAAAACCATTGTGAGCTTTAAATAAAGTGCTATTTCCGGATATCCGATTTACACCAAAATCTAATGGATTTTTTCCATATTACGAGTAGAAGCTTCTTAATATGCCCTCAAGATTTCAGTAAATTCCTTCGATAAGAAAGGAAATTACAACGCGAAAAAGTTGAACTATTGAAATTTTAATTAGAGTGCTAAAATCGCTGGCGTGTTTTTAGTTAACAAGTACATTTTTTATTTATATTAATTAAAAGTTCTTGATACTTAATAAATGTCTAAAAAACTGTATTAATTCACAACATTACATCATCTGTCAGACTCTGAATAAAAAAAAGTTGTGATTCACGATTTCTGAAAAGTGTGACATAGAAAATTCCAGAAAAATTCTGCGAATTCCAGCACCTACATATTATTAATGAGAGCAAAAGGAAAGACACTATCCATCATATAATTAACACTTCTGATTTGTGTTAAATTAAACATCGTCATGTTCTTATTTCACACTAACAGGAAATTTCCAAGATTAGAAAATATCGAATCGAAGGTTCTTGAAATTATCTCTAGCTGTTGCAAGTCGCTGAATGAGTGAAATTATAGGGGGAAAATGTTGCAGATTTTCTCTTCCTGCATACTGAGGAAATGTGGATTAATGTAACAAAGAAATGTGTAAGAATTTCTCGGAAATGGAGTGAATGTCATGGCAATCGAAAACCTACGGAAATAAGTGTAGTGTGCTGAGCCGAATGAAACTGTTACATCAGCTAAATATTTACCTACATACATACTTTTGGATGTTTTGTTTATGAATAGATTTAAATGTAATAATGAATCTAGGTCCCGTTGTAATTCGGGCTGCCTGGGTACGATTCTGACCGACGACAAACTTGAAACTTAAAAATTATTTCAATTTTTCAAATAGCACAAAAGAGATCTCTGTATAGCACTCTCCACAACTACTTTGAGAGTACTTGAGGTGACGCCTGGTAAATGCCCTCAACGATAGATACATCGTCATAACCGAAATCTGCCATTTAAATATTATGTTGTTTGAATGTAGACTTAAAAGTACTGATGGCGTTAAAATTTATATTTTTTTTTTTTACAATAAACTTTTTGTGCTGTGCTGGAATGGTTGTCAGCTTCACGTACCTTGTATATTAAAACTATTTACCTTCCGTCACCTTTGGTCAAAAAATCGGTGGTGTTTTAATGAATAAGCACGTATTAGGGTCCCTAGAATACGATTTTACTAGTTTTACGATTATGTCCGTATGTTTATATATATATACTAGCTGTACCCGTTGCAAATATTTGCAACAAAAATATGGGGTAACGTTATTCATTCATTTCATTTTATAACGTAAATAATTTATAGTCACCAACAAATATTGTTATTGTTGTAATCAACGTGTTTCATTTATGATTTCAAGTTCAATTATTATAGTAATAATGGCTGTTTTATTGTCCACAAAAATTTTATGCATTATTGTAATCTATGAAGGATTAACGTGTTTCTATTATGCAAATTAACATCTTTATTCGGTTTAAAACAATATGCATAATCATTGCATGTCTATACCTTTTACAGTATGATTTCACACTTTTGAAATTCTATTTCACGTTAACAAAATATGATTTCACATTAATGAACCTTGATTTCACACAAAGGAAACTTGAATTCACAGTAACGAAAACTAATTTGTCACTCCTGAATACCGATTTTGTAACAATGAAAACAGAATTCACAATTTTAAACACCAGTTTCAACTAAATGAAAACATATTTTATATAGGAACTTTAAATGGACACCTCCAAGAAAGGGCAGAAGGGACAGTAGCCACCTCTTGGAGAGGCGAAAAAATAAAGCATTTTTATTGTCTCTAAAATATATTAAAATGTCTTTTTGTCCTTATAAAATATTAAATAAATAACGAATAGCATTTTTCAGAAACTTAACAACAATAATGAAACTTGATTACAACAATGATAAAAGTTTATTACAACAATGTTAGAAGCGAGAATATGTAACCCGACGGTTTAAAATCTGTTTTCTTTAGTTAAAATTAGTTTCCATTGGTGTGAATTCAGTTTTTTTTTTCCCTGAAACCAGTTTTCGTTAATGTGAAATCATATTTCGTAACTGGGAATTCACTTTTCATTTGTGTGAAATTCGTTTTCGTTAATGTGAGTTCATATTTTGTTAACGTGAAATCAGTTTCAAAAGTGTGAAAACATATTGTAAAAGATAGCATTAAGGGGTAGCGTTTAAGAGCGGGAAAATAGGGTTATCCAACTGGTTGATTATAATATAATACTTTTGTATTTAATGATTTCGTTATTTAAAAACCTGTAAATGTACATCTATCTCTTGTGCATTTTTAAATAGGTAATAATGCTGTATTTTAGATAAAGGATATATAATTCAATAAATTTTTAAAATTTAGGTTAAAAAAAAATTATTACAAAATATGTATCTCTATTAATTTTGCTCAATATTATTAAATTACTTACCATATTTAAATTAATGAATTAACTATTATATTTATTAATTTTTGAGGGAAAAAATTCCTTCTCATGTTTTCATTGTAAGTTGACATGTTGACATATTTATCTGTCATTTAAGGTCAACTTTTGACTTTTGTATTATAAAAGCTTTGCATGATTTAAGATATTTACCTGTTAAATTATTTAACTTTGCATTAATAAACCAGCCCTAAATAATGCAAAATATTATTTTGTAGCAGTTTTCATATTTTTTGTATGTATTCTAAATCATTCTCTTCTTCATGTTGCTCAGTGCTGCCATCTATCGGTTGACAGCGGTACTTAATAAATAATCTTTAAGGCCTTATAAAAAATAGACGGAATCAAAACTGTAACATTTTAGATTTTTGTGCACATCTACATGCTAATAGCTTTCATTTAAAAAAAGAATCATTAAAATCGGTTCGGTAGAAGTCCATAACTAAGGCCCCAAAGAAAAACCTTATTTTTTTATATATATAGATATGTGTGTGTGTGTGTGTGTGTGTGTGTGTGTGTGTGTGTGTGTGTGTATGTGTGTGTAGGACAAAAATTTCTCCGACGATAACTCCATCATTACAATTCTGAAAATTATAATTCTTTCGAATTCCTCTTCTTTACATCCATATGAAGAGCTTATTAGATATTGTTTATAATTAATTAACCGGAAGTTCTCTTATTTGATATTGATATTAAATATCATTTTTTGACATTTTATCTTAATGTCTATACGTCTTGATTATATATTTTTCTTCGGATTCAACAGATATAGAATTAAAGAATAGGGGATTCCAGCTGAATCGAATTAAAGGAAAATAGTAAAAAGATACGAATGTATATGCTGAATTACGAATATTAATAAAAAAATGAAATGGTATAATTGAAATATTTCGGAAATAAGGGGTTTTTTGTTATAGCGCTTCGACACCAATATGAAATCTATGTATAATATTTTGATTGACGACCGAAAGACCGCCTATACATGCATAACAAATAGCGTGTTAAGAGGTGGGGGTTACTACCAATGGAAGTTAAGTAATTCAAATTCGAAAGGAGGGGCTAATATTCCTGTACTGCAGTTTTCAAACAGTTTTTATTTTAACATAAATTTTGTGCATTAAACTTGATAATTTAAATACACTTGTAATTATAAAATATGTAGACTTATACAGTGTTATAATATTCATTTATTTTATGTAAATTTAACTTAAAATAGTATATGTTTCAAGAACATTTAGGACCATGATGAAAAGAGTTTGATAAAAAACACATAAGCGTGACGTCACGTCAATCTTTTCAAAATTGGGCAGATCATAACTCGCTTATTAAGAGGAAGTTTTTCGCCGGATTTTCGTCAATAGTCTTAGTTTTCCTAATATTTTCAGATGAAATAATAAAAAAAAGGTGGAATCCCCCAACTTTCATAAATCAGCCAGATTTTCTAAAATCATGGAAACAGCTGATATTTTCAAATAATTCTAATTGCCAGATGACAGTGTTAAGTGCAATTTACATAGTGTATGTTCTTGTTATAATTTTATTGGATTTATAGAATCTTTTAAAGGGAACTTTCGGTATGGAATTTTTAGAAAAAAGTATATGGTCGTGTTACAATTTTACTGGATGTATAGAATCTTTTCCAAGGAATTTTTGGTATGGCATTTGTACGAAATACATAAAATGGACGAAAGGTAATGTGCTGGCCACATCAATTTTTGTTTATATGTTCTTCATATATTTAAACGTTATTTTTTAACACCTACGAGTATAAAACTCTCTAAATAACTCTTGTAGACATTCAGGAGCTACTGCAATCTTCTGAGAAATTAGATTCATCTTGAACACTGTCATTCCTACGTCACATATACGTCACACCAGTCACGCGATCTCATGCCATCTCCACATGTAAGTTAGAAAACTCAAATATTAAATATATGCACCACACCAAGTCATTTGACTTGATGTCTTATTGCGTGCACTTGTCTTTGGTTTATTTTGGGCCAGACAATTTAAATTTGGACATTTGATTTGATTACCTAAGTGATGCCATAATCAGATGATCATACGAGTGAATTTATTTTATTAAATTTTCGGGCATGGATAGAATAGCAATGAAATCGTAGAAGGAGAAAGATTCTAGAATCTTCTACGTGCTCTAATTTCGACTTTCAAATACTTGTATATTCAAGAAACACGGTTTGATTAAAATAAAATAAATATAAATAAATATATCGTCACGGCATATGACATATTGTAAAATGGAGCAAAAATTTTATTTTAAGTACATACATTGACGGTTAATGTAATAAATTATTTTAATATTTTTAAATTACTTAATTGATTCTGAAATTTCTGGCTATATCCAACAATACTAGTTTGTTCAATAATGAATGTATCATCTATTGATATTTACGTCAGCAAATTTTATTCATTCATTACAATTACAAATAGGGCTTATTGCAAGAAATTTTATATGACTTCTCAGTACTAAATTTTAGAAGATATTGTTGTTTAAAAATTCTTAAATTTGAAAATATCACGAAATGTCCATTAGATAATTTACAATTAAATATTGAAATATGTGTAATACTTTGAAAAAGTCACGTACAGTACAATTTTTGAAAGAAGTCCGATCAATGCCATCTACGAATTGCATCTATGAATTAAGATTTTATGCTGTCAAATTTAGTAGTGTGGTTTACATAGTTTTTATGAGGTACACGAGATATTATGTACCCTTATAAAAACTAAGTACACTACTAAATTTGACAGCACAAAATCTTAATTCAGATCGGACTTCTTTCAAAAATTTTACTGTAATCTGAAACAGAATGTGACGTCAGAGTACATACAGTTTAACATGTGACAAACTATCGCCTACTTTTATTTATACTGTTTTTATACTGGCTGAATGACGTGTTGTATGTACTCCGACGTCACATAAGTGAGGGGTTGTTTCTCAGTCTTTTTATTTAAAAATCTACGAAAATAACAATAAATTGTTATTTTTTTTTGTACTGTGATAAATATTGTATAAACTTTCATTTAAATTATTCTTTAAAAATTGCGAAACTTATATACTAACGGTATCTCATGTAGAGCTGTCAACATCCGAATATTTTCCTATCCGGATATCTAGATTTGAATATATCTGGAAGACTAAAAATTCGGTTTCCAGATATTAAATGGGTAACCAAAAAATTCGATATAAGCAAATCCGGAGTTCGAAAAAATTAGAATCCGCAAAACCGAAGCCCGAACAGTCAAAATCCGATATCCGCAAAACTGGTATCGGGAAGAAAACAGAAATCCGGAGTAAGCGAGATATGAATTTTTAATTTTTGAATGTCTAATATTTAGACATATTAGATTACTTTATAAATTTATTTATATATATATATACAGGCTGCTTGATTTTTCATTGTCCAGCTTATATCTTCTGAAATATTAAAGATACAAAAAAAAAAAAATACAAAAGTTGTTTAATACAACCTAATCTATAATTTGGCATAAACAATTTTTTTCTAAGGCCTACCAATTTTTTGGAAAAATGTTTAACTTTAATTTTTTAAATGGAACGTAGGGGTTTCCCTTTGAATAAAATTATGTCTAATAAAGCAAGTAATAGAATTACTAGCTTTGATGATTTACAAAATTATTAATACTTTTATTTATGACAGATGTTACTGGTATAAACAATAGAATCTCACAGCCCACTTTTATTTAGAATTTTATTCCGTAAAAATATACAGGCTGTTCCATTTAAAAAATCAAAGTTAAATATTTTTCTGGAAAATTGGTAGGCCTTGGAAAAAAATTGTTTATTCTAAATTATAGATAAGGTTGTATTAAACAATTTTGTATTTAACTTTTTCTTGTATCTTTAATATTTCAGAAGATATAAGCTGGACAATGAAAAATCAACCAAGTAATCTAATATATAAGTTCACGAGCCAGAAGAAAAACACAATTCCTTTGTTACACAGTTCATATTTCAAATTTATAACTAACAGATAAATGTCACTGTCAAAAAACTAATAATTTTAAATTAATGATGGTGACATTTTAAAAAGAAAATAGTAAATAAAGCAATAGTTACATAATAGAGAAATGACGTAAAATTGTGTCCTATTTGTTTAATTCTTCTTATAGTGTATTGTTTTCCGATCATTTGCCGCCTTTGTATAGAAATATCTCAAGCATTTGATCTGCGATTTTGTTTCACAATTTTCCTACTATAATATACTATTATTGAGTATTTTGTTATAAATGAAAGTAAAATATTCTGATTTTGGGCTCGTATATTTCTTTTAGTTTCCGAGATCCACAAGTTATATGAGACACCTTGTAATGAGTATTGATGCCCTGTATCTGATATTAATTTTAAATCGATTACCGCTATTAGATAGATAATGAAGAATTCTTGGTATTAACTCATTTATTTTTTATTGTACCAGTGATCAAAAATTTGCTTCGAATTTCCGGAAAGGTCCTATAAAACTAAATTCTCACATATGTTTAATGCATTAACCACTGAACCTCAAGTAATTATTTCTTTTTAAATGAAAAGTTATGAATTATTTTCAATTACTAATAGTAGAACAAAAAATAAATTCATTTTCCTTCCTTTTGATATATTAATGGTAGAAAGTATATGTGCAAATAAGTGAATGGTTATGATGATACTAGGAACTCAAGTTCAAATCCGACGACAGTGAAATAAATAGATTAATTTTCATAGCATTGAAGTTAATTAAATTATATTCAAAAAACATTTTGAGTTCCATCCTGTCAAATTGTACAACTTTGATTGATACCTAAATGAAAGTATAACGTGAACAATAAAAAAATCTTCACTCGAGAATGCCATAGGCTACGTAATTTTCCGTTTCTTTAGTGAATGGAAGTTTTTGAAATAAGAGCAAGATTGAAGCCTCTATATTACTATGAGTCATTTGGGGAAAAAATTGCTCAGTAATTACCTCCATGAAAGTTCTTGGAGTTCTATTAAAGAGCAATGCACCTTTTGCTATTAGAATGGCAAAGAATGGGGATCTATGAAATACGTGTATCGTAAATACAATAGGGCCCTTCCCATTTAAATAATTTTACTTTACTCCTTTTTTTCTAATTTTAGACAGATCTCTCAAACAAATATTCATGAACATGCAAATATTTGGCATCATTTAATGATAATATAAATTATTTTCCGAATATATTCCATTTCACTTTCCATTCAAAAATATTTGATGTGGCCAGAACATTACCTTCCGCCAATTCTATGCATTTTGTACAAATCCCATACCAAAAGTTCCTTGGAAAAGATTCTATATATCCAGTAAAATTGTAACACGAACATAACAATTTTCTAATGAAAGTTCCTTGGAAAAGATTCTATAAATCCAATAAAATTATAACAGAGATATACACTATGTAAATTGCACTTGACACTGACATCTGTCAATTAAAATTATTTGAATGTATCAGATGTTTCAATGATTATAGTTTCTTAATCTCTTTATAATTCTTTAACTCTATATCTATATCTAATAAGGAATATGAAGGAAAATGTATAATTAAACCGTATAGACAATAAGATATTCTTTCATATTGATAATTTCATAAATTTCATAAAATAAGAAAGAAAAACTGTTAACAACTTCAAATAAGGGAATTTCCGGTTGACCAATTATAACCAAAAACTAATCAGCTCTTCATATGGATGTAAAGAAGAGGAATACAAAAGAATTATAATTTTTAGAATTGTACACACACATTTATATATACAGGGTGTTCCATTTAAGTGTGCCACCATTGCTATCTCGAGAACTGTAAGAGCTACGAGGTTGGTTAAATTAGCAAAGAACCACCATTTTACAAGACTATTATAATGAATAAAAAATATTTTTCGACCAGTGATTTTTTAGGTTATTCGATAGAGTATTTTTTTCTGAATTCAGAAAAACGCATGTTAAATTTATATGTATTTTATTTATATCTGGCTGAAACAAGAGTGCTATGGATAGAAAACATTAATCAGAATGAGAGAAAATTTGAACAATTTTTATAATTTAATATTTATTAATTTTAATATTATTGTAGTTTGATTTGTTTATTTTTCAATTATTTTCTATCCATAGCACTCTTGTTTCAGCCAGATATAAATGAAATACACATAAATTTAACATGCATTTTTCTCAGTTATTTTGTTATATTAGTATATAATATGTTTATATCGTTGAATTCAGAAAAAAATACTCTATCGAATAACCTAAAAAAAATGTTCCCATTTAAAATAAGAAAGTTGTGACACGTATTTTGAGAATCACTGGACGAAAAAAAATTTTGCTCATTGTAATAGTCTTGTAAAATGGTGGTTCTTTGCTAATTTGCATCTCCCATGAAAGATTATTAGAAAAACTTAAAACTTATGGTGTAACTGGAACTCCACTTGCGCTGTTCAAATCTTACTTAGATAATCGTAAACAAAGTGTGTACAAGGATAATAATAGCTCAGATTTTAAATTAATCAAACATGGAATTCCACAAGGATCCATTTTAGGGCCTCTTTTATTTATTATATACATAAATGATTTTCCATTGAGCATGAATCCTATAGAAACTATTTTGTTTGCAGATGATACTACTTTGGTAGCATCCAGTAAGAGTATAGAGTCACTAGAAGATTTATTCGAATCAAATTACAAGTTAGCGGAGGTCTGGTTCACGCGAAACTTCTTAAAATTAAATAGTGACAAAACACAATTTTTAATAATATCTTCGCACTCGATCTCAAGTCAAGGTAAATCAATTAAAGTTTTAGGGCTTAATATTGACGATGGATTAACCTGGGTCAAACATGTTGATGAATTGTTACCTAAGCTGGCAAGAGTTACATTTATTTTAAGACAATTAAAAAATTACCTCAATATTGAAACTCTTAAGATGACATATTTTGCACTATTCCATTCTTTGATAAGTTATGGTGTTATTCTTTGGGGTAACTCTTCTCACGCTAACAGAGTTTTTAAAGCACAAAAACAAGTAATAAGGATCATTAAGGGTGTTAATTACAGAGATCATTGTAAACCTCATTTCATATTTTTAGGAATAATGCATCTACCTTGTCTATTCATTTACACTACTCTTTTAGAAATTCATCGTAATAAGAGTAATTTCTCGACTGTATCAATGCATCACGATTATTGCACTAGAAATTCGAATCTTTTGAAAGTTCCAAAATTTAGACTAAATAAATCAAAGAACAATTCTCTGAATTTGAACTTGTACAACGTTTTACCTGAATCAAGTAAGAATGTACCATATAATATTTTTAAATCTAAAATTAAAACCTATCTTTTGAGGCATTGTTTTTATTCAGTAGATGAATATTTTCAACGAACAAAAGACTGTAATATTTTATAAACTATTTTGTACATATATATTTATATATTTTTATTGTTATCATTTTAATATCATGTAATCGTAATAATTAATGACTTGCTACAAACAATTAATGTACCGTAGTTAAAAATATATGAAATATGAAATAATTTAACCAACCTCGTAGCTCTTATAGTTCTCGAGATAGCAATGGTGGCATATATATAATCGTAAAACTAGTAAAATCGTATTCCAGGGACCTTAAAACGTGCTTATTTATTAAAAAAGGGAAGGTAAAAATCAACGATGATATCGCTTGCGATGTATATAATTTCAAACTTTGTACTAATTTTTTATTTTTCCAACTTTTGAAAAAAATAAAATGTTCCTACATAATCCCAATATCACTAATACGTAGGATTCACGTAAATAAAATCAAGCTGTGGTATCAGCAGTTATAATTTAAATGAGAGACAAAAACTTGCAAATTGTGAATTCTTTATTCATAACTCTTTTATATAATCACCACCAAATTAAATAAAAAATGACTTACATTGTTATCTTCTTACGCATCTTTCTCAGTATTTTTCATATCCTGCAGTTGCATCTGAAAAAAACAGATCATTAATTAAGAATGTCATAACACTTTGTGCATATTGCATGTGATATCATATTTATTAATTTATTATTAAACAAATTCTTCATAAAAATCTCAATAATTTTACATATATCTTTTACGATTTTGTTGTGAAACGTCTATTTTCATCACTTTTTAATCAACGCCCTCTAGGCCATCCTGGAAACAGCCTTGGACTTGAAAAGTAGCCAATGAAGTTGAGGAAAATAATCTTAAACTTAACTATATCTGTCATAATAAGTGTCAAGTTATTAATAAATTAAATACACTTCTTATTGTAAATTGAACGTTTATGAGTAAAGAAGTTGATTTATTATGATTATGAAGACATTTGATGATAAATTAATAAATAACAGCGCAATTTATTTCTGTGAAATATGGGACTAAATCGGCAAAATTTTGACAAAAAATGTGAACTTTTCTCAGGATTTTATCATAATATATGTGACAATTTTAAGATATGACAATCATATTTTATTTTAGTTTCTTTATCGAAATTTTTACAGCATTCATTTTATGAGTAATAATCTCTAATGCCTACTAATAAATTTATATTTTCACCTTCCGTCACCTTTAGGTAAGGAAGGTATTGTCTTTGGTCAAAAAAATCGGTGGTGGGTCCCTAGAACATGATTTTACTAGTTTTACGATGATGTTTGTGTGTGTATGTTTGTCTCTGTGTGTGTAACAAAAATTTCTCCGACGATAACTCCAATACTGCATTTCTAAAAATTATAGTTCTTCCGTATTCCTCTTCTTTACATCCATATGAAGAGCTGATTAGATTTTTATTATAATTGGTCACCTATAAGTTCCCTTATTTGAAGTTCTTAACAGTTTTTCTTGAAAAAACGAAGTTAAATATAATTTTTTTTACATTTTATGTGATTATCATATACAGTGTGTCCCATTTAGAAGTGCCACCATTGGGATCTCGAGAACTATAAGAGATACGATGTCGGTTAAATGGAACTTTTTGTGCGCTTTTGGGAGGCCATCTCAGATGTGCTTTTGTTTTTCCAAAAATTCTCATATGGCACTAGATAATAACGAAAAACTGAATATTGTTGATTTTTTCTTTTTCAAATAACTTCTAAACTGTAAGTAATTGAGAAAAACGTTTCAAATATATAAGATAGATATTTTTAGTATCTAACCAGTGGCGTACGAAATAAATTTTTATATCCATAAATTTTCGAGACATAACACTTATATTTTTTTAAATATATCTGATTTCAGTCTCAAAAAAATCATTATTTTTTTTCTCTTTTTAATGATGTAAGGGTTATTATGTTTTAATAATAAATAAAAAATAATTTAATCATACTGATCGATGAATTAGACTACCCTTTTTCGATTTAAACAGAAAAAAAGTTTTTTCAAAATATGTATGAATTTTTCAACAGATAATTCGTTGATATTATTAAATATATAAATATTTTTCTGGTATACAGGTGTCCCATTTAAGGTACGAATGCATTGGTATCTCGAGAACCGTAAGAGCTACGAGGTTGGTTAAGTTAGATAAAAGTTGCCCCATTAGGAGGCTATTTTAATGGTGTTTTGTTATTTGCGAAAAAATGCATAGGTGAAAATGTAAATTTAGCGATTTTCTTTTTTTGCTTATAACTTTGTTATATGAAATAATACGAGATTCTGGTTTGCACTTTCTTAAGGCACTTTTGTATGGTGAATTTGCAGAAGTACTCAAATTTTTTTTATATCTAACCATTTACGAGTTACTGATAGCAACTTTTATTTTTCATATGGAGGTCATATTAAGCTATGGCATTTTTAAATAGAGATTTTTTTAGCTTTACAATGATATAAAACAATACTAATTTATTTTTATAATTAACAGAAAGATTAATAAAAATTGTTATTTATACTAAAATTAAATTGAAAAGAGTAAATCGAAGACTGCTATGGAAACAACGAACAACGAAAAAGTGTAACAATTAAATTTCTGAATTTTACTTGATAATAGTAGATTATTACGAGTAATAAACGAACTTTGACAACGAATGTAACAACTCAACATATCATATTTTTCCCAACGAGAAAAATTCATTTTTATTACTCGTAATAATCTACTATTGTCAAGTAAAATTCAGAAATTCAATTGTTGCACTTTTTTGTTGTTCGTTGTTTCCATAGCAGCCTTCGATTTACTTTTTTTCAATTTAATTTTAGTATAAATAACAATTTTTATTAATTTTTCTGTTAATTATAAAAATAAATTATTATTGTTTTATATTATTGTAAAGCTAAAAAAAAATCTCTATTTAAAAATGCCATGGCTTAAAATGACCTCCATATGAAAAATAAAAGTTGCTATCAGTAACTCGTAAATGATTAGATATAAAAAAAATTTGAGTACTTCTGCAAATTCACCATACAAAAGTGCCTTAAGAAAGTGCAAACCAGAATCTCCTATTATTTCATATAACAAAGTTATAAGCAAAAAAAGAAAATCGCGAAATTTTTATTTTCACCTGTATCTAGTGACCTATGCATTTTTTCGCAAATAACAAAACACCATTAAAATAGCCTCGTAATGGGGCAACTTTTGTCTAATTTAACCAATCTCGTAGCTCTTACGGTTCTCGAGATATCAATGCATTCGTACCTTAAATGGGACACCCTGTATACATATCATTATTTATAATATAACGTAAAATTGTAAAATAAATTACTAATGTTTCCAAAAACAAGCATTATTCGCTGAAACTCCTAAATGTACTATTAGTTCAATGATTGGACGCTGGCGCTTAGCAGGCGTCCCGTCACCTCACGGTCTCCGAAAGTTTTTGCTAAGAGAAAACTATAGGAATCACTTCTGTGCACTTCAAAATTGGAAATAATTTCCAAACTAAATTCGATTAGATTCGAACCCGGGTCGTTTCAACAAGCATAAATCACAAAACACAATCTGTCATGCCACCTTTTATTATCATAGAATATTTGGTATAATTTTACCGCAGAGGGACTGTTTCCAGATCTTTGACCTGCTATAAAAAATATATAAATATAATCTTTACCGTTATGTTCAATATAATATTTAATGACTCATATCCAGGTGTTGGGTTACAATTACAGCTCCCTAAGTAATGTCCTTCTCCACGAAAATAAAAAACTGTGTTTATCCTTCCACAATACGATTGCTATACGAGTAGAACATGGTCGTAAAACAGGCTGTCAGTAGTAAAATAAGAGTAATAACTGCTCAAACCTTATGCAAAAAGAGGAAATGAATTGCAGTCTAAACACGATATGAATTATATGAATATTAATTTATGAACTTATGAACAAATTGTGAAATATTTATTACTTTACTATATTCCGTTTCATAGCTATTACACAAAGGTTAATTTTAGTAAATATAGTTTAAATTTTTAGATTTTTTATTCTAAATATGTTATTTAATAGTTCTCTTTAACCACATAACCATTCTTACCTCCCACTTCTTACAAATTCCGAACTTTACCTATTTTGGAATGTTTTCAAATAAAGTCCCGAAATGCAGCATCAATCCCTTTCCTTCAGATGAAAACGTCCTACCCTGTAAATTTTCTTAGGTTTCAAATATAGCACATTGTCAAATCAGGCGTATTTTTTTGACAAAAAAATTAGGAAAATACTTTCATATTAATTCCATATTTTCACGCACAACTATATTTTATGCACGATATTTTCATCTCCGGTTAAACAGCCCGTTAATTTAACTGTCAACTGAAAGAAAAACAGCATCGATATCTTAAGCTAAATTGTAAAAACTACAATTTTTCGATGCCACATTGTTCTTATAACCGGCACTATGACGGCGGATGGCGCTAGTGTTTGTATGTTTTGAAGTTTCAATGTTTCAAATTTATGACATTATTATTACATTAATTAATGGGTCAATTCTGAACAAATCTGTAAATCTTACAGATCTGTAAATCTGTAAATAAATAAACAAAATCGCAACGAAAGTTACCACCCTAATATATAATTTTATATTAATAAGCAAAAATAGATGCGTTTTTGTCAGGTTTTTACAGATTTACAGATCTGTAAGACTTACAGATTTGTTCAGAATTGCTCTATAAATTATAAATACATTTATTATTGTTAATATTACTAGGTATTATAATTTAAAAAAATCTGTTGTGGCCAGCACAAGACCCTCCGTTAATTTGATGTATTTTGTACAAATCCAATACCAAAAGTTCATTGGAAAAGGTTCTATATATCCAGTAAAATTGTAACACGAATATAATACAATTTTTTACAAATTCCATACAGAAAGTTCCTTGTAAAATATTCTATAAATCCAATAAAATTATCACTTGAATATACATTATGTATAGGTAGGTACTCATATATAAACACCCTAAAAATGCGTACATTTACGTAACATTCTCTTTACAATCAAATAATATTACTACCAAGTTTATATCTCTACCCATTTTTGAATTATTGCCCCAAAAGTCAATATACCCCACATTTAGATAAAAACTTTTTATGTATCTAGATACTTCTCAATGCGCTGATTCCAAATTTTGAAACCGCAGTTCGATATCTCTTTTCGTTCTCGAGATATTTAGATTCAAAGTTTTACTCAAAACTGCCCATTTTTGGGTAATAACCCAAAAATGGGTCGAGTTATGAATTTGGCGACTAGACCATTTGATTCTACGGGCAAAATTACATAAGTACACCAATTTTCAGAATTTTTGAACACCGCATACAATCTCTAAAGCAAAATAACTGAAAATGTCCAAAAATCGCAAAAATCTAAGGTGTACCCCTTAGGATTTTTTCAGATTTTGGCCATTTTCAGGGGTTTTCAAGCTTTTATTCATAAAAAATGAACCGGTTGGACAAAAATTATGAAAATTGCTATACTTATGTATTTTTGTCCATAGAATCGAATGGTGATATTGCCAAACTCATATCTCGACCCATTTTTGGGTTAATACCCAAAAATGGGCAGTTTTGAGCAAAACTTTAAATCTAAATATTAGATATAAAATTAGATTTTTGAAAATTTTGAAGTTTTTATCTAAATGTGGGGTATATTGACTTTTCAATAATTCAAAAATGGGTAGAGATATAAACTTGGTAGTAATATTATTTGATTGTAAAGAGAATGTTACGTAAGTGTGCGCATTTTTAGAGTAAAGAGAAATACAATTATAATTTTTAGAATTGTAGTATTGGAGTTATCGTCGAAGAAAAATTTGTCACATACGGACACACATACACACACACATTTTTTGTTAGGTTATACACGTCAGGCGACCAAACAAATTCTTAGGACCTAACGCACCATATCCAACTTCAATCGCTTGTGGTATGCGACCTAATCAATATTTAAACATTTTTTTTTTCACTATTACTCATTAATTTATGTATATTTTCGTCTTCTTATTTAAGATAATTAAAATTTGACTATGGTATAGTACCCTATTGGCAAACGAAATCCGGACACTCTATATTTATTTAAATTGATGATGTATTTATTTATATTAAGTATGCTAACAATTTTGACCACAATTAATAATCGTCTTACATGTCTGGCAGATGCATTATTAATGCATATATAACTAGCTGCATTTTCTATTACACATAGTCTAAAAATGCAACAGATACATTTACATTCATAAGGTCTGCATTAAATCATCCATCATTCTTCATTACCCACTTCATCAATTACACTTACTGCGACTAGACCACCCAAAAGCTAGTCTTCGTGTAGATGATGAGACTCAATTGCATCTTGATCTCACATCTGTGATCGTGCGAACTTTGTTGAAGCAGCAGCTACGTTTACGTAAGATTCCTTCTCCAATTAACCACATGCGTCAGTCACAGCTACAGCCTGCCTGGGGCCTGGCAAGGAATGTGAGAGAGAAAGAAGAAGACGGCATCGCCGTAGCTTGGCAGACTGCATGGTGCCGAAGCTTGGCAAAGGAAGTCAGCGATGATGGAGATATACTGGCGGATAATGCAGTATAAATAAAATTTATTTATATAAACACGACGTCTCAAAAATATATCTTGTTGTTTTCTTAGTTTATATTTAGCATATGGTTATTCTGGTCTACACAAATTGGCTTAAATAATATATTTGTTTGTGTTAAATATTTATTTATATAAGAGTAAAAAGTATAGTCTTATTTCACGGATAGAAAAGTTTGACCGAACGAGCGCAGACGAGTTCGTCAAATCCTATGAATGAAATAAGACACATTTTACTCTTGTTGCATACAAATTTATCTTTACGTCTGTAATAAAAGTGTCGGAAACGTTTCATTATTTCACGCGTTTGCATTAAAAAAGTGCACTTTTTCACACTTTTATTGTGTTAAAGAAGACTTACTAATGCTAATCCACTTCAATAAAAAAGTGTACTTTTTTTAACAGATTTAAAAAATCTGTTGTGGCCAGCACAAGACCTTCCGTCAATTCGATGTATTTTGTACAAATCCCGTACCAAAAGGTTCTTGGAACAGATTCTATATAATATCATGTAAAATCGAACACGAACACATACTATTTTTTACAAATTCTATACCAAAAGTTGATTCGAAAGGGTTCTATAAATCCAATAAAATTATTACATAAACATACACTAAGTAAAATGCACTTGCCACTTCATTCTTTTTGCTTCAGCTTTCCCCTATTTTATTAAGGGTCGCTGTTTCCTCTTCTCTTCCACTCATTCCTGTCCAACGCATCTTCTTCACACAGTCCTTCCTTTCTCAAGTCTTCTGCGATACAGTCCTTCCATCTTCTCTTTGGCTTTTCACTGCATGTCACTTGCGAAGAACACTATGACATACCAATGTTTGATCCTATACTTTCCATATTTGGTTTTGCACTTGCAACGGACATCTGTCAATTAGAATTTTTTGAATGTATCAGCTGTTTCCATGATAAATAGCAAAGCTAACTAATTTTTGAAAATTAATTTCTTTATAATGCTTTAAATTTACATCTATTGAATATGAAGGAAAATGTATAATTAAACCGTATAGAGAAGAGTATTTTCTTTAATATATATAATAACAAAATATCAAAAAATAATATTTAACTGCGTTTTTTTAAGAAAAACTGTTAAAAACTTAAAATAAGGGTACTTCCGGTGGATCAATTATAACCAAAATCTAATCAACTCTTCATATGGATGTACAGAAGAGGAATACCAAAAGTTGATTTGAAAGGGTTCTATAAATCCAATAAAATTATAACATAAATATACACTAGGTAAAATGCACTAGACACTTCCTTCATTTCTTCATCAGCTATCCCCTATTTTATTAGGGGTCGCTGTTTCCTCTTCTTTTCCACTCATTCCTGTCCAACGCATCATACAGTCCTTCTTTTCTTAAGTCTTTTGCGATACAGACCTTCCATCTTCTCTTTGGCCTTTCTCTGCGTGTCACTTGCGAGGAACACTATGACATATCAATTTTACATCCTATACGTTCCATATTTGGTTTTGCACTTCTAACTGACATCTGTCAATTAGAATTTTTTGAATATATCATCTGTTTCCATGATAAATAGCAAAGCTGACTAATTTTTCAAAATTAATTTTTTTATAACGCTTCTACATCTATTGATTATGAAGGAAAATATATAATAAAACCATATAGAGAAGAGTATTTTCTTTAATATGTATAATAACAAAATGTCAAAAAATAATATTTAACTGCGTTTTTTTAGGAAAAACTGTTAAAAACTTCAAATAAGGGTACTTCCGGTGGAGTAATTATAACCAAAATCTAATCAACTCTTCATATGGTTGTACAGAAGAGGAATACGAAAGAATTATAATTTTTAGAATTGTAGTATTGGAGTTATCGTCGGAGAAAAATTTGTCACACACACACGGACACACACACACACACACATACATACAGACGGAAGGTAATAGGTACATCGCATTCGTTTGTAAATATCTGAAGGGACACAATACGATTTTACTGGTTTTACGATGATGTCTGTATGTGTGTGTGTGTCCGTGTGTGTGTGTGTGACAAATTTTTCTCCGACGATAACTCCAAAACTACAATTCTAAAAATTATGATTCTTTCGTATTCCTCTTCCTTACAACCCTATGAAGAACTGATTAGATTTTGGTTATAATTGGTCAACCGGAAGTACCCTTATTTGAAGTTCTTAACAGTTTTTCTTGAAAAATCGCAGTTAAATATCATTTTCGACATTTTATGTGATTATCAATAGAAAGAATATCTTATTCTCTATAAGGTTCGATTACACATTTTCCTTCATATTCAATAGATATAGAGTTATAGAGAGATTAAGAGAGATTAACTTTCGAAAATTAGTCAGCTTTGCAAAAATCATGAAAACAACAGATATATTCAAAAAAATCTAATTGACAGATGTCAGTGGCAAGTGCAAAGCCAAAGTGGAAAGTATATGATCTGAAACTGATATAAGTGACAGAGTGTCCCTCGCCAGTGACTTGCATTTGCGGCCTCGCCTAAAGATAGGAACTTATAATGCCAGAAGTACGAGAAAGGCAAAAGAGAAGATGGAAGGACTGTATAGCAGAAGATTTGAGAGAGGAAGAACTGTGTCACGAAGAAGAGTAAGAAACAGTGACTTCTAATAAAATAGGGAAAAGTTGAAGCAGGAGGAAGTATTAAGTGCAATACATAATGTACGTTTGTATTCGTATTAAAATTTTATTAGATTTTAGAATCTTTTCAAATGAACTTTCAGTATGGATATGTAAAAAATAGTGTGTTCTTGTTACAATTATACAGGATATATAGAATATTTTTCAAGGAACTTTTGGTACAGGATATGTACAAAATACATCGAATTGACGCAATGTTTTGTGCTGGCCACAACAGATTTTTTTTATTTTGTAATTCAAAAGAAAATGCGTTGAACTGTATAATACATATGCAGTAAATAAAAATAACTACTCATTACATTAAAAAGTGCAGCGCCCTGCCCTGCTGTTCTTAATGAAACCGTAAAAGCCGTAAACATAGTCTTCACTGACCTAGAATACTCCTACAATTCTAGTTTGTTTATGCATTTACAACTAGGGCACATGAAGACTGCATAAAAAGGACGTAAACCGGCAATATAGGGCACGACGCACGAACAATGAAAATGCAATGCATTGCAGTTTACTACAACGACAGCCAAGGTAACGAATAAACAGTTTCCTCTGCCA
Source organism: Ophonus ardosiacus (assembly GCA_943142095.1). Lineage (NCBI taxonomy): Eukaryota > Metazoa > Arthropoda > Insecta > Coleoptera > Carabidae > Ophonus > Ophonus ardosiacus. The sequence continues at coordinate 6,776,115 of OW964823.1, read as the reverse complement.
TGCCCCGTGGAAAACACTTGAAGGCATTTAAATCAACTAAGATATATCACACGCCTTCTGGCCCTGACCAATCGCTTCTAGGAATAATTAGACGTAGAGGACGTAGTAACATATAAGAACAAGCACTTGCAGGCTGCATCTGGTATCTGGTTCGGAAATTATAACTTTCTTTAATTGTTCATGTCACGTGTGATTCATAGAATTCAATGTTATATAACGGAAGCATTTATCAAATTTATATGTCAAAGGAAAACAAATGTTTAAGGAAAATTCTTCAGGCATTTCAATGAGAAATTAATACTTTACAGGACTAATCACAGTTTTGCCCGAGGTATTCCTGATCCGGAATATCCAGTGTAGAATCAAATGATCACATCGCCATGGTCACATCTCGACTCATTTTTAGCAAAATTTTGAATGCAAATATTTGGAAACGAAAAAAGATATACGGCGGTTTCAAATTTGTAAACACTATGTTGATGTATCTAAATTCATCATAGTTGGAAATTTGTAAAATTAAATTATTTTTTGCCCTCCTGAAGTGTAATGGGAACTTTACAATTGTATACACAGCAAGTGTAACCTACATTTTACGCTTACTGTGTTGTAACTTGTCTAACTATGCGGTAAAATAATCAAAATACACTGGACGTTTATGGGCATTTAGAAAAGAAATCATCTTTACTATAATAAAGTTCAAGTAAAAAAGTACTACCTGCTTAAGTTATTTTTTTACTTTAACATTTCCTATATTTAAAATTAATTTATATAAACCAAAATCACGGCAGCGACATCTGTCATTATTGTAAAAATCCGGCGTTATCGACAAAGTCACCGATCGATATACCTCTCAAATACGCGAGGCGAACATTGCTGAAATGTCACATATCGACACCTACCTATTATTTATTACGAAGAAAAGATGAGTAAATAAATATATTATCAGTCATAAACAACGTCTATTATTAGAAATATATTTTCGCTAGAAGAAGTACTCTAATGAAGGTAAGTAAAATCAAATTTGGAAATTGACTTAACCCCAATATTTTAAACTAACCCTTTTCAGAAGTACAACCTATCTCATTAAAAAAAGTGATTTTCATTATCGTCGGCCAAAAAATTTGATACAATTCTCGTGCGTGAAGTATTTTACAGCGCTCCAGCTAATAAGGCACTCGCCTTAAGAGCTCGTGCCTTAAACAAAGCTGTCGCGCTGTAAAATACAACTTACACGCACTCGAATGTAAATAACTATTTATTTATGCTAAAAATCGCATATCCAGACTTTAGTAAATAAGCACGTTTTAATATCCCTAGAATCCAATTATAACATGTTTACGATGACAACTGTGTGTGTGTGTGTGTGTGTGTGTTTTGTGTGTGTGTGTGTGTGTGTGTGTGTGTGTGTGTGTGTGTATCTGGATGTTGGAAGGACGATTCCGAGAGCTGAAAAGGTTTTGATAACAATTGAATAACCGGAAGTAGTACTTAAAAAAAACTTCTAAATATGTATTATTTTTTGAATTTTTTGATATTATAAATATTGAAGAACATCAAATTTTCCATCTAATACACTTAAAATTTTTATTATAACTTCTATAGATTTAGAGATGAAGAAAATATAATAGAATATACTGTTGCAATAAATTGCACAGTACTATACTTCTCCAAGGAAACCAGTTGTCAAATTCAAATGTTTGTAATTGACAGATAAATGTCAGTGTCAAAAATCAACAGTTTTACTGATATTACTTAAATCTGTCTTATTGAATTATTAATGAAATATTTAAAATATGGGGTCCCGTGGCCGCGTGCCTAAGTGTCTGGTCGCGAACCTGGGGGAACCGGGTTCGATCCTGACAGACGCCAAATATATCCAATTTTAAATGGCACAAAAGTGACCCCTGTGGTGCACTCTCCACACCAGCTATGAGTGCATCGTCATCATTACCGATGTCTACATGTGTTGTAGATACTGGCACACCCATACATGGGTAATATGCCGTGATGATATATTTATTTATTTATTTATATTTAAAATATTAGGTACGTATGTATATTAATAGTAACAGTACATTATATCCTTAAGAAATACCGCAATTCCGTCAATGAATTGGAACCATCTTGAACATTTTAGAATTCCTTATAGAATGAAAGAATTAATAAATATATCATCACGGCATATTACCCATTTCTGGGTGTATCAATCCGCTTTGTCACAAATATCAATAATGATGATGACATATTTGTACCGTGCGGGCGTTTATCAGGCGCCGTGCTAGGGGCATTCATTGATAAAATTAGAATTATTTGTTAATAAAAAATGTTAAATTGATGGGTATGTATGTATCTGCTTTAATTCGCAATATTTGGTACTGGCTTTATACCCATACAGACAGCAAAATGTTGCGTCCCCTCACGGTTTTTCCGATCTGTCGTCGAGAGAGCACTACAGACACTTTTGTACGATTTGAAAATTGGAAATAATTTTCTAGTTTACTCCAGTTAGATTCACAATCGGTTAGACGGCCCTATGTGTCTACTTTGTCATTAAAAGATAATAGGAAAAAAATATCAAATAAAAGCGTCTTTCAATTTAAGAAGTATTAAATTACAAACTTCAATGACATTACAAAATAATAATAAATCAATCAAATTATGAAAGTGCGTAAGCGTAAAGTTCACAATCAGTACAGAACTGAATGATTCACTTCACATTATCTGTTCGTGTCGATGTCACGACAATCTTCACTGAAGATAGGAGAAAAAAGTTGATGGGAACTGCCAATTGTCACTGAACCACTCAGTCGGTTAGATATGTTAATAGGTCATCGACCACATTTATCATTGATTACTCATTTATTTCCACGAGAAATAAAAATTTAAATATTCCATAGTACAGATACAGACATGAACACTGAATGATGAAATCATCAACTTAATAAGAAAAACAAAATTTCCATTCATATATCCGGATGAATAAGATGGTAAATAGCAGTACTAACATTTTAAAATCAAATACCGCCTCGATTTCGAGTCGATCATCGAGCCGGGCCGAAGATATTTTTTATCGGGCCGAATCGGGCTAATCATTTGCAAAACTTGAGGCGAGTCGGACTTTTGATTTTGGCCCGACCCGAAAATTCGAGCTTTTTGGGCAGGCTCGAAAAATCTTATAGTTCAGTCAAATGCACAGTTTCCTTAATATTTTAATGAAAATGGATAAACTTGAAATGGGTCAAAATGATTTAATAACAATATACTATACATCTTAATAATAAAAATGTTATTTTACTTCAAAAATTCAAGGTTATTCATTAAAGCGTAATAATGCTATTGTCATGTTGTTATTATTGTTACTATTCGTATACTTAAATAAAAGTGATTTTTATTTCTACTATAATGATTTCTTGTCTTATTTTTGAGTAGAAATAAAGTTAAATAAAAAATCTTTATGTAAATGATATCTTTTTGTATAAGATTTGTGAAACAGTTTAAATTTTCGACCGCCTTTGGGAAACAAAGTGTTAAATACTCGTAAGTCTGTAATTTTTATAACAAACTTACAATAGAAGTGTCTCTTTTTTTAACAACTTATGTTAACTAATGTCGAAAGTTATAAGGATGTAGAGGGTTTTCATAAATTTGACACGAGAAAAATTAAACATTTCGCCTCACATAAAAATCAAAATTAGGAATGTCGGATGCACCCAATTTCGAGCTTTGGCCCGGCCCGGCCCGATTTCGAGTCAATTTTCGAGCCGGGCCAGCTAATTTTTTGTCGAGTCGATCTTCGAATCGGGCCGGCAATTTTTATTTTCGGGCCGAGTCGACCCAAACCTCAAAGCCCGGTCCGGCCCGGCCGGAATGCATCTCTAGGTGCAATGAATCGCACAGTCCAGTGCCAAAAATCAACTGTTTTACTGACAATACTGAAAGCTTTTTCTTGGAAATAAGTACATTTAATAATTCTTATTGAATTATTAATTAAATATTTAAAATTGCAGGTAGGTAGTAATAGTACATAATATCCTTAAAAATTCGATATTTATGTAAAAAAATGGAAATGGCGAGAGATATTGTGCTGGCCACAACAGATTTTTACTTCCTTGTACGAAGTAAAGGAAGTATTGTAATCGCGAAAAATTTCGGTTTCCAGATTTTAACGGAAATATCCATTTTGAGCATCCCTGAATCCATTTTGACTAATTTCGTCGTGACGTCTGTACGTATCTCGCATAACTGAAAAACTGGTCATTACATAACTTGCGGAAGTGGTACTTTACTTGAAGCCTGTAATAGATTTTAATGAAAAACTATATTAAAATATAAACCAAAACTTTTCATGTTTGATATATAAGACTTTTATATTAATGGGAATAACATAATAGATTTTAGTTAAAATGGTCTATCTGGAAGTGGTACTTTACTTGAAGCCTATAATAGATTTTAATGAAAAACTATATTAAAATATAATGCAAAACTTTTCAAATTTGGTATATAAGACTTTAATAACAATGGGAATAACATAATAGATTTTAGTTAAAATGGTTTACCCGGAAGTGGTACTTTACTTGAAGCCTATAATAGATTTTAATGAAAAACTATATTAAAATATAATCCAAAACTTTTCAAATTTGATATATTAGATTTTTATGTCAATGGGAATAATATAATAGATTTTAGTTAAAATGGTTTACCCGGAAGTGGTACTTTACTTGAAGCCTATAATAGATTTTAATGAAAAACTATATTAAAATATAATCCAAAACTTTTCAAATTTGATATATTAGATTTTTATGTCAATGGGAATAATATAATAGATTTTGGTTAAAATAGTTTAACCGGAAGTAATACTTTACCTGAAGATGTTATCAGTTTTTCTTGAAAAAAATTAATTTTATGATTGGGTCTGTTATAATACATATTTTAATTATTAACAAAATATGTACATATAGTGTAACAGGCGTACAAGGAAGTCATGTGGTGTCCACATCAGATATTTTCATTTAATGAAATATTAGCTTATTTTATTTCAACTTGATCTGAATAATCTGAAATAATAATGGAAATTTCTACTGAAAACTTATACGCAATTTACGTTTCGACAAAATTTTTATGATTTTAAGTGTATGTAAACAATAATATGACGTTTATAAATATTTACAAGTCCGAATGGAAATATTTGCTCTCAAAATTTGTTAATATTTATACTTTTGATGAAATTTTCGGTTGATAAACCTTGTAATCAATCATCCTTGTTTTTCTGAGGAAGCGACCGATTTTACGCATAATGCGTATATATTTCATTTGATGCGTAGTAGGCATGGACTTTACTCCAATAATCGTTATTCAAGGGCCAACCCAGGCCATTGACATGAATTATGTACGCGTATGTTAATCATAATTACATATTATGTACTTTTTTTTATTCTCACGCACTTCATAAATGATGGTGATATCTAGCAACCAATGATCAAATCTGGAGAAAAACAATTATTTCGAAATATTTCCCTAGTGAAATGGAAGCTCGGGAGATGAGTTTCGCAAATCTCTTTATCTGCAAACGTAAGTATACGAGGTTTGATAAAAAAATCTGATGTGGCCAACACAAAACCTCCCGCTATTTAATTTTTATTAATTTAAATACATACCTACGTTACTAATGCTTCAAACTATATTATGTTCTATTGCATATAACTATTGCTTTATTTACGATTTTCTTTATTATTTAATATGTCACTATTATTAATTTGAAGTGATTAATTTTTTGACAATGACGTTTACCTGCCAGTTACATTCATTTGAAAAATAAACTGTGTAGCAAAGGAATTTTTTTTATCTTAGACTTCAGGATTAAAAAAATAAAAATGATTTTTAAATTTATCTGTAAAATATATAGAAAAAGTATTAATGTATACCTGTACAAAATTCAATAATCTATAATTTTCCAATGATATAAAATGCGAAAAAATGGCATTTAATGGTATTTTTTGAAGAAAAACCATTATGAGCTTCAAGTAAAGTGCCATTTCCGTTTATCTGATTTACACCAAAATCTAATGGCTTCTTTTCGTATTAGAATAGGGTACAAATACAAGGTTTCAGAATTTTCTGAATGATAATATTTGAGTTAGAGCGGAGACAAAATTCATACACATACAGACACACACACACACACACACACACACACACACACACACACACACACACATACAGACATCATCGTGTTAAAATTTGATTCTAGGGACCTTAAAACATGGTCATTTACTAAAATCTCGATATGTGTTTTTCAGCCCGATCCCTTACCAAGGGTAGCGGGAGGTAAAAATAGCAAAAATTTTCTTTTGTTCCAAAAAGTAATAATTTATTCAACAATCTCTATCTCTATGAAATTAAATAATAGAGTCTTATACCATTTTTACCTTCTGTCACCTTTAGGTAGGGAAGGTATTGTCTTTGGCCAAAAAATTCGGTGGTGAGTTTTTAATGAATAAGCACATTTTAAGATCCCTAGAATACGATTTTACTAATTTTACATTGATGTCTGTATGTGTGTGTCCGTGTGTGTGTGACAAATTTTTCTCCGACGATAAACTACAATTCTAAAAATTATCTTTCGTATTCCTCTTTTTTACAACCATATGAAGAGCTGATTAGATTTTGCTTATAATTGGTCAACCGGAAGTACCCTTATTTGAAGTTCTTAACAGTTTTTCTGGAAAAAACGCAGTTACATATCAATTTTCGACATTTTATGATCATTAATATGAAAGAAAATCTTATTCCCTATACGATTTGATTATACATTTTCCTTCATATTCAATAGATATAGAGTTATAGAGACATTAAGAGAGATTAACTTTCAAAAATCAGTCAGCTTTGCAAAAATTATGGAAACAGCAGATATATTCAAAAAATTCTAATTGACAGATATCAGTATCAAGTGTAAAACCAAAGTGGAAAGTATAGGATCAGAAAGTAACATAAGTGACAAAGTGTCCCTCGCAAGTGACTTACAATTTCAATGCCGGGAGTACGAGGAAGGCCAAAGAGAAGATGGAAGGACTGTGTAGCAGAATGTTTGAGAGAGGAAGAACTGTGTGAAGAAGATGCGTTGTATAGGAATGAGGAAGTGTGAAGTGCAATTTACAGAATATACATTCGTGTTATAATTATATTGGATTTATAGAATCTTTTCAAAGGAACTTGCAATATGGAATTTTTAAAAAATAGTGTGTTCGTGTTATAATTTTACAGGATATATAAAATCTTTTTCAAGAAACTTTTGGTATCGGGTTTGTACAAAATACATCGAATTGACAGAAGGTTTTGTGCTGGCCACAACAGATTTTTTCTGTAAGAGCAGGATGAAATAAGAATTTTAGTGCAAACGCGACTTAAAAATTTTACGTAATAAGCGAGATATGAATTTTTAAAGTTTAAGAATTTGGTGCGTGACGTAGCAGGTACTGACCACTGATCGAAAACTTATACGTTATAGTCACGAAGAAATTATTATTAAGCTTAAGTAACCTAAATAATAAGCATTTTTTTCCTAAAAAATTATAGAATATTGAAATAGTTAGGTATTATGACACAAAGTATGACGACGGATGACATAAAATGGAAATGGCGAGAGGTATTGTGCTGGCCACAACAATTTTTCTGTTCCCTTGCGTATATGAAAAAACTTTTATTGATCAGGTATTGCAGACTTGCAAAAAGGATAATTTTTATAGTTTTAACTTTAATTTCTTTTTCTTAATTAATAGCGAAAATATTCCTGGAATAAAGTTTCGCACGATTAGAAATCAGTCCAAGGCTTTCAGACTCTATCGAGTTTTATTGAATGATATCAGAACTTTTTGTTAAAGTTTTGTCACTTTAATAGACAGGATTTTATAAATTATAATATATGTAATAATTTTTTTCATACTGCACTTGCAGATAACCATTTACTGTGTTACAATTTTTTAATATTTTATCAACTTTGACACACTTCCTGGTAATTAATTATTAATTAAAATAAAATAAGCTAATGATTTCATACTTCATCATTTGACACAGTTTTATAAAGTTTCCACTTTACACTAGTTCGATTGAAATTATATTCCAACCTAATTTTAATTAATAATAATTGCGTACAAAATATTAATCTAATTTTATTGATACAAACATCAAAGAGAAAACTATATTATCGACAGACACTTACTTTCAAAACCGTATTTAATGGGTAATGCGCTGGCCACATCAGATTTTTACTCAATAACTGAATGGGGTATGTGACTAAATTTAGATTTTTACCTCTCGCTAAGAGAGGTATTGGATTCATGCTAAAATTCGCATATCCAGATTTTATTGAATAAGCACGATTTAAGGTTCCTAGAATCCGATTATAACATTTTTAAAATGATGTCTGTGTGTGTGTGTGGATGTGTGTATGTGTGTATGTGTGTATGTCTGGATGTGTGTATGTCTGGATGTTGTAGCCACGATTTCTCAAAAACTATACGACTTAAAAAATATTTAACTGCAGTTTCCTCAATCTGGCATTCCTGGGAAGAGCTGAAAAGGTTTTGGTAACAATTGAACAACCAGAAGTAGTAGTTTCTTAGAAAAATTATTCTAAATATAATTTTTTGGGAGTTTTTTTTATTAAATATTGAAGAACATAAAATTCTCCATCTAATACACTTAAAATTTTTATTATATCTTGCATAGATTTAGAGATAACGACACTATAATTTATAGAGTACACTAATCGCAGAGGCTAAGGCACTAAGGAAACCAGTTGATAAATTCCAATGTTTATAACATGACACATGTCATTGTCAAATATCAACAGTTTTAGTGACATTTTGATAGCTTTTTCTGGGAAGTATATTTAATTTTTCTTATTGTTTTATTAATTAAATATTTAAAATTATAGGTAAAATTGTGGTAAAATGCATATATCCATCAGAAATACCGCCGATCTGGTTAATGAATTGGAACAATCTTTGACATTTAGAAACTTCTTCATACAATGAAAAATATATATAATTAGAATTATGTGTGTGCAGAAGACATGTTAAATACAATAAAAAACAATATTTGGGTAAAGTTCTGTAATATTTTGTTATAAAACGACGGTTCGAAAGCGAAGTGCAGTACAATACTTATATAGCCTAATATGGAAATGGCGAGAGGTCTTGTGCTGGCCACAACAGATTTTTTTTATAATTTTATTCAAAAAAAATGAGGTTTATAATCGTTGCTAATGACGATACTACAGAATCGTGAATATATAATTTTGTGTCTACATTACGATCTTATTTCATTCATATATCATGTGATGTAACAGTCCATTCATAACGAGTTGTCTGTATCGTAAATTGTATATGCAAATGAACCTCCCAGACGAATAAAATCTACAAATAATATTCTCTCCTTCAAAATTCTGCTGTGTAGACACCAGGTAAAGAGAGGAAATTTACGACATATTAAGTATCCCGACAATTTATGAAGAATCGTTAATTTGCGTCTTTACCATTGCCAGGTCTGTGAATGAAATGAAATGTACATCTGGAATAACTTATTTTAAGTTATGGATAATTTGAAGTATGATTATCCTATAAATATTAATTTTGTATCCGTGGGAACTGTTTACACATGCACATCTGCCTTAATAATTGTAATTTTATTCAGCAAGAAATCGCCAAATTAAAAATAAATTTCACATGAATTATTTATGAACTAGATAGTCAATAAATAAAAATATCGCTTGGAGATGACACAAACGACAAAGTTCATTTTATCTGTTAATGATCATAAAAAGGTCCTGAATTCTATTTCCGGTTCACCGGAAGCGATATTTTCGAGGCTATTTTCATTGATTTTTTAAATGAAATAATTTAATTTTTTTGAAAGCATAAATTAAAGTGAAGAAGAGGAATGCGAAAGAATTATAATTTTTAGAATGGGGAAGTTTAGCATGGTAAAAATTCTACATAACATATTATTTTCTCACAAATATAACACAAATGTCTGCTGAAATTGAAATTAAAATTTAAAATTATTGCTCCACTTATTTATAATTAATATTTTTTGAGTAAACTCTAAGTACGTCACAAGTCAGTTATGCGCAAACTCAGACAGAACGGTGAAATCGAACCACTTGAACGTAGGTCGTAAAAACACCTCAGTCTCAAGTGACTGGTAATTGCAATCCAATGATCTCATAACTCTATTGTAGATGCGCTCTAGAGAGAGAGATTGTGTTATAACCATTAGAGTGCGACAGGTAGTGTGTGTCACGTGACATATGGACGGATTGCAAGCAGTGCAGTGCAGTGTGTATAAGAACGGGTAGTTTTCAGTTAAATGTGAATTGTTTCATACATAAAAATATTGTTTAACATATTTTTATATTTCATTTGCCATATATTTTTATAATGGTGATGTATTGCAGTGCCTTTGGCTGCACAAATCGTGCAAAAAAAGGAGGAAAAGTATCGCGGTGGACTAACGATGCCTTCGAAATATGTATTAAATATATGCAAAATCGCAAGAAATTACTTTTACAGGTTCAGCAAATTTTACAGGAAATGTTATTTTAAAATTGATATTAGAAACAAAAAAGAAAATCAATATTAAAACTATTTTTCCAACCCTCAATAACCACGTACTTGACCAGGACCCATTAAATAACCATTTACTACAAATTATAAATTTAATTTTACAATTATTTTAAAAATTAGGCTGCACCACAAAAACATGTCATTGAATGAAGCAAAAATAAGAATAATGCAAAAATTTTAGCATCAAATTTTATTTAAAGGCCAGTAAGTTTTTTTTAGTTCATTTAAATTTTGTTAATTTCATGAATAGCTAGTTTTTATTTTTACGTTTTATTTAATCTGTGAATTCTTTTTTAATTAAAATGTTATTGTAGACAGCTGTAAATATGTACAGTAAAGTTTTTCATTATTTATATTTTTATTGTGAAATTCTCGCCAAAACCAAATTCTGCGTTGCGGTTAATTACTTAATTTTTTCATTATATATTCCTTACTCGGTCAATAATATGTTTTTCTAAGTTTTTATTTGTAACTTTCTTTGTTGCTTTTATGTTAGAAATAAGTAATAATATTTATTATCTAATTGTAATTAGTTCTGTACAAAAATTAATGTATAAGCTTTACTTGTTTTGTATACAAATTCGTTTTTGTCAGTATTTCATTTTCTATTTTTGAATTAAATAAATGTATTATAAATGGTAAAGCATTATTTTACTTAATATTTGTCTAAAATTTAGAAAATAGCTAATAATATTCAGCTTTAAATGCATAAAACCTGTTACTCGCTTGAATATATGTCCCTAGCTCACGTGACTGAGGCAATCTACTCTCGCAGTCGCGCACGCACAGTCTTACGTATTCTCCTTCTCACTCTCATGTTCATAACAGTGTTTCGAGCCGACCAGCGTACCAGGGAGCATCTATAGTAGAGTTATGAGATCATTGTTGCAATCGCGTGCGTCAGTGTATAAGTCGACATACGTTGCGCCAAGCCTCTACCGACGTCATCACAGCTTAAAATCGGCTTGTCCGGAAAATCTGGGCATTTTTGAAAAAAATAAAACATGTTACATCATTTTTCAAGTCATTTCCCATGGAATAAAAAAATTTAAAAAAAATCGCTAAACTTCCCCATTGTAGTGCTGGAGTTATCGTCGGAAAAATTTTGTCATACACATAGACACACCAGATATCATTATAAAACTAGTAAAATCGTATTTTAGGAACACTAAATCGTGCTTATTCATTAAAATCTCACCACTGAATTTTTGGCCAAAAATACTTTCTTTACATATAGCAATATATCATTCCACTTAAAAAATCCACTTCCGGTTTCCGGCGAGACTACAAGTAAAATTTCACACCAAAAAGTGGCATTTAATTCAAACTATAGGTAGGTTAAAATTAATGGTAATAAAAAAGCTATTTGACCCTATTTTTTCAGACACCTGTATATTTTATTATTATTTATATGCTATACGTAATTTATAATAAATTTGACGATTTGGAACTAGTTACTTAAATACAACAAATAGTTCGTTTGTAAAAATTCAGGTATAGGTTGATGTAGGTTATTTATTTATAATTTATTGATGTTTACATCGATTTATCAAATTTTACTACATTTGTTTTAGTAAAATAAAAAATAAGCGTCAAACATAGTAAATGAAATAAATAGATAAATCATTTTAAATATAAACTAATATGAAATAGATATTGTATAATATGAAAACATAGCATGTGACGTAAAAGAAGAAAAAACTCATTTACAAATCTTTTAATTGTAAACAAAATAAACTACTTAATTTATCATTTCAAAAACGTTGAACATTTTGAGAAAACAGATAGTATTTTACTGCTATTAATATTATTTTTTATAAATACGTATAAATAAAATAAATACAATTTATTATCCAATAAAAATGTATACATATACCGGGTGTCCACAGAAAGCACGGCACCCCTATTAACTAATTTATTTATAAATATATCTAATGATAAATATTAAACTTCCGGTTAAACCGGAAGTAGCATAAACATTCTTATTTTAAGTGGAACAACATTAATTTTATTTACAAATTTGACATAAAAACCAGAGGTTGAAAAACTGGCCCTTGATAGTTAATAGTTATTTATGTACCAGGAATAAAAAGTGCACTTTTTTCACACTTTTATTTTGTTAAAAAAGACATACTTGATAAATCCATTTGATGAAAAAAGTGTACTGTTTTAACAGACGTAAAAAAATAACTATTAAATTTCATTTTTACATAGCCACCTAGACTAATTTCTAATACTGTTCAACTATCTTATTTTTCTCGTATCTTCAAATAAAAGTTTTATGCCCGTATTCACCAACATCAAATAAATCTTTGAATAGCTTATTCATTGTGTTATGGTATCGATGCGATATTTTTCTCTTATTCAATGAATAAGCTATTCAAAGATTTATTTGATGTTGGTGAATACGGGCATTAGAGAATTGAATTCTGCATCTATTATGTACTTTTTAGTTTTTGTAATTAAGTTCGCTATGGATTAGGACAAAAAATAACAAAAAAATAAAGAATTTAATATCAAAGTCAAATTATATCAAATACGCGCCATTTTATGATTGGGTCTGTTATAATACATATTGTGATTATTAACAAAATATGTATAGTTTAACAGGCGTACAAGGAAGTTCATGTGGTGTCCACATCAGATTTTTTCAATTACCCTGCATTCCTGCATTGTCGTCACCGAAATATTAATGAATTTTTTCTATTTTATTTTCTCATGGTATTTTCCTCATATACTATTTTTTTGTTCTTCCACCTGTTTCGATAAACAAATAATTATTTTTTTTTTATTGTTTATTAAGATTTGATAGAAAAAAGACTGGTTTAGGCAGGCGGAAGGTGACCTTTACGCACTGCTCTCACATTGCACAATGAGAATCGTTCGTTGACCGATCTTCTTCTGCGTAATATCTCTACGCATATCATTAGCTGAGAAGATACACGCACACGCATAGAGAGATCAGTGGAAACACGCACGTGATAATACGCACCGCGTAACTCGAAAAATATCCGGAAGATGGCGTCTTGCGACACCAGCGCAGGTAGAAAAGATTTTTATAATGTTTTCAGGTTTAGGTATCGATTGAAAAGCATCGAAATCTCTAATTAAAATTTCTAAGTAAATAAGATTTGAGAAAAAAATAAATATAGGCATAATGGGGGAATACACCATTTTTTTTTTATATAATTTCATCTGAAAATATTAGGAAAACTAAGACTATTGATGAAAATCCGGTGAAAAAATTCTTATTAATAAGCGAATTATGGTCTCCCGAATTTTGAAAAGATTAACGTGACGTCACATTTATGTGTTTTTATATCAAACTGTTTTCATCATGGACCTAAATGTTCTTGAAATATATGCTATTTTAAGTTATATTTACATAAAAATAAATGAATATTATAACACTGTATAAGTCTACATACTTTATAATTACAGGTGTATTTAAATTATTAAGTTTAATGCAAGAAATTTATGTTAAAATAAAAACTGTTTGAAAACTGCTGTGCAGGAATGTTAGCCCCTCCTTTCGAATTTGAATTTCTTAACTTCCATTGGTAGTAATCCCCACCTCCTAACACGCTATTTGTAATGCATGTATAGGTGGTCACTCGGTCGCCAATCAAAATATTTTCATATTAGTGTCGAAGCCTTATAACAAAAAACCCTTTATTTCCGAAATATCTCAATTATACCATTTCATTTTTTTATTAATATTCGTTATTCAGCATATACATTCGTATTTTTTTACTATTTCCCTTTAATTCGATTGAGCCGTAATCCCCCATTGTTAAAAAATATGTAAAATATTATCATCATGGCTTATTACTCTAATATTAAATTTTCAAAAAATAATATTTAAAAGATTTTTTTAAAGAAACTATTACTTGCGGTTGTCCAATTGTTACCAAAATCTAATCAGCTCTTCCCAGAAATGTCAGATTGAGGAAACTGCCGTTAAATATTTTTGTTTGACAAACCGTGGTTCCAACATCCGACATCCAAACACACACACACACGCACGCGCGCGCGCACACACACACACACACACACACACACACACACACTGACATCATCGTAAAAAAATTATAATCGGATTATAGGGAGCTTAAAACGTGCTTATCCACTAAAATCTAGATATGCGATTTTTAGCATGATTCCAATACCTCTCTTAGCGAGAGGTTAAAATTCTGGTCCTTACTGAAAAAATCTGATGTGGCCAACACAAAACCTCCCGCTATTTAATTTTTATTAATTTAAATACTTACCTACGGATTTACTAACGCTGCAAACTGTTCCATTGCATAAAACTATTGCTTTATCTACCATTTTCTTTTTAAAATGTCACTATTACTAATTTGAAGTGATTAGTTTTTTGACAGTGACATTTACTGTCAGTTACATTAATTTGAAATATGAACTGTGTAACAAAGGAATTGTTTTTCTTAGGCTTCGGGACTTGTAAAAAAAATATTTTTAAATTTATCTGTAAAATATATAGAAAAAGTATTAATGTATTCCTGTAGAAAATTCAATAATCTTTAATTTTCATAGCGACAAAATACGAAAAAATGGCATTTAATGGTATTTTTTGAAGAAAAACCATTATGAGCTTCAGGTAAAGTGCCATTTCCGGTTATCCGATTTACACCAAAATCTAATGGCTTCTTTTCATATTAGAATAGAGTATAAATAAAAGGTTTCAAAATTTTCTGAATGAGAGTATTTGAGTTAGAGGGAAGACAAAATCCCTACACATACACACATACATACATACATACATACATACATACACACACACATAATACACACACACATACACACATACAGACATCATCGTGAAAATGTTAAAATTGGATTCTAGGGACCTTAAAACGTGGTCATTTACTAAAATCTCGATATGTGATTTTTAACACGATCCCTATACCTCCCTTACCAAGGGTAGCAGGAGGTAAAAAGAGGGAAGCACAGTAATTTTTTTAAAAAATAACATTTTTTACTAAAATTATAAATAAAAAAGTTCTTCCTCTTCAGGACTCGAGCCATGGACAACTGTATAGTTCATTATTATTTCTTTTACTTCTGTATTTTATTTCTTAATGAATACGAGTATATTCCTGGATTATTTTTTCTGGCAAGATTATGAACAAATTTCCTAGTAACGGATGTGGTAGGTACTTTCCTAGAAATATAATTAAATTTTTGAATTTCTTTTGGCACTATATTCGAGTTACGAAAATTTATTTAAATTTAGTTTTGAATTTGAAATAAAATTAGTTAAGTTTACGTCAGTACCGAAATTTTTTTATACTATCACCTGCTGAAAGAGCCAATGTCCAAATTTGACGAATTTGAGTTATATAGATACACCAATGACTTCTACGGAAAAAAACCTATAACAAATATGAGATTAAATTTTACAAGGTAAATTGTAAATTAATTAGTAGAGTCCGTGCGTTTAAAGAAAAAAACATGCACAGATAGCAAAATTCATATGGGTGAGTACAACAAATTTTTGCAACTCGGCACTGAAGTTCCAGTTTATCATTTATGGTTTATTTTCCTCGGCCCTGTGGGCCTCGGTAAATAAAGTCCACTTCCATTACCGATGTCTACATGTGATGAAGAATTAATTTATTTCATGATAAAAAGTAAAACTTCAGTACC
This sequence comes from Ophonus ardosiacus, assembly GCA_943142095.1. Lineage (NCBI taxonomy): Eukaryota > Metazoa > Arthropoda > Insecta > Coleoptera > Carabidae > Ophonus > Ophonus ardosiacus. The sequence goes on along the minus strand of OW964823.1, from coordinate 6,759,823 downwards.
TACTAAACTATTATTCATTAAAAATCGAAAAGGCGATAGTAAAAGAATTAAAAGTAGTAAGATTTTGGATTTTGGAATAGAGTAGATGTGATATACTCGTAGATGTTAGGGGCATTAAAATCGAATATTTTCAAAATTAATAGCTTTTATTTGAAATCGTCACTAAAGTAAAATGTTCGTTTTCATAGAGAAAAAGGTTCAATTCACTATCTCATGCCATTAGTTTTAACAAAAATACCTTGGTAGTATTTTTATCTCCCGCTCCTGCTACCCTTGGTAAGGGAGGTAGGGATCCTGCTAAAAATCGTATGTCGAGATTTTGGTGAATGACCACGTTTTAAGGTCCCTAGAATCCGATTTTAAAATTTTATAAATCCCGAGGGGATTCCAGCTCAATCGAATTAAAGGGAAATACTAAAAAAATACGAATGTATATGCTGAATAACGAATATTAATAAAAAGATGAAATGGTATAATTGGAATATTTCGGAAATAAGGGGTTTCTTGTTATAGCGCTTCGACACCAATATGAATTAAATATATAATATTTTGATTGGCGACCGAAAGACCGCCTATCCATGCATAACAAATAGCGTGTTAGGAGGTGGGGATTAATACTAATAGAAGTTAAGAAATTCAAATTCGAAAGGAGGGGCTAACATTCCTGTACTGCAGTTTTCAAACAGTTTTTATTTTAACATAATTTTTTTGCATTAAACTTAATAATTTAAATACACTTGTAATTATAAAGTATGTTGACTTATACAGTGTTATAATATTCATTTATTTTATGTAAATATAACTTAAAATAGCATATATTTCAAGAAAATTTAGGTCCATGATGAAAACAGTTTGATATAAAGACACATATGAGTGACGTCACGTCAATCTTTTCAAAATTCGGGATACCATAACTCGCTTATTATTAGGAATTTTTTCACCGGATTTTCATCAATAGTCTTAGTTTTCCTAATATTTTCAGATGAAATTATAAAAAAAAAATGCAGGAATCCCCCATTCATTAGTTCAGTCAGTTCAGATTCAAATGTATGAAACTATCATTTCAAATTATTAATGGTAACCTGGATGGTAACGTTTTAAAAAGTAAATTATAATAGTAAATAAAACAATAGTTATTATACGAATGCAAAGAAACACAATATATTTTCAGCATCAATAAATATGTAGGTTTGTATTTAAATTAATAAAAATTAAAAAAAAAATAACACGGTTAGATTTACAAGAGAAGTGGATTTTTATTTTTATTGGACAATTCCGCCAGTTGCGGCATACTGGCGGGAGGTATAGTTCTGGCCACAACAGATTTTTTTACATGGATCTTTCCGGGTTTCTTAGACCCAGCGCCACCTTCCGTGTTATAGAAAAAGGCGCCACTTCGGGGTTAATTATTAAGTAATTTTTTTTTGTACAATTTATTGTGCAGTACAAAATATGTCATAGTAACTCTGAAAAAGTTATCTCTTGAAATTGTCTATTTAATAGTTAATTACAAAACACTGTGATTATAATTTATGAAGATATCGACCTTAGTTACTTTTTTAATTATTGAGAAATCAATTTCTGTAAAGAATTGCAGATATGGGACGAAATAGTAAAAGTATCAATTATAATAATTCATATCTTTCAAATGCATACATAATTCACTTCGTTGTAGAGTAAAAATTGAGCAATATCATCTGTCCTCCAACTTGTCTCAAGCTGATAATTTTTCTTATCCACAATCACAATTCTTCGTGCGTCATAAGATTTTTGATTTGTGACACTTGTCAATTGATAAACTTATATATTTTATGTGTTTCGTGTTTTTCTTTATTGTTGATAAAGTGAAATTTGAAATATGTACTAAATCATATTGTCATTATTAATGACAAACAACAAAACAACTTCCACGCATAGAATTAAACAATAAACAATTAAAGTATTGACAAGTTTATTAAATTGTGATAAATTTTCTATTTGCACTCTTTTGGTATAAATTTTTATCGCGAAGGGGAAAGGTTAGGATTATTATGCAAAATGTTTCTCCGAAATTGTCATAGGTCAGTTGCCAAATACTGGTATTGTAAGATAAAATTATTTTTAAAATATCATGCAATAAAACGTAAAATTTTGTATCTAAAATGTGAAAATTATTAAACCAAAAATAGTAGACTATATTGATTTCAAAAACAAGTGACTGTTGAAGTGCTGAAACAAGTGCTACCATCTGGAAACAAATGAGCGCTACTAAAATGGCCGATAAAAACAAAACTTTTTCCACATACCACATATGTAACAAGTCTACATTCCTTTGTTTTAAACATGAATAAATCTATTACAAATTATTTCTCATTTTTTTCGGTTTTACTCATTTTTTCAATTTGTTTATTTCAAAAGAATATTAAGCTATTTTTTTCGAATTGCGAAAATAATTCGTTAAGAATAAGTTTGACGTTTGAGAACATAATTAATTCATAAAATAAACAAATGGAGATCTGTAATTAAATAGAGATTTTTCATTTGTTACCAATTTTCATTTTTTTCTCCCCTAGAAATTAATAATTCATCTTTTATTCATGTTTAAAACAAAAGAATGTAGACTTGATATATAATTGCAAAGACTATTTTCAAAATAGATTCCCAATTAAAAAATAATAACTGAGATATATCTCAAGAATTTTCACATTTTTCAAAAAATCTAATTACGCCATTTTATTCAACCTAAAATACGGCACAGATTTTTTTTTTCTCGTTAATTATCAAACAGATTTCGATTATTTCTGTATCTAATCTACATTTATTTCTAATCTACATCATAATCGAGAAATTGATCTACGAACTAGTTTTCAAAATAAGTGACTATCGAAACAAGCGCTGCCATCTGGAAACAAGTGAGCGCTACTAACTTAATCGGTAAAATACAAAACTTTTTCCACCTAATTTACTTCATTTGTTTTTATTTATTAACACCTTAAACTTATTATTTATGAAAATGTTTTTGATAAATAAGTACAATACAATAATAATAGGACTATAATTTAGTATAACCTTCATATGACCTTCTACTAATCATGAAGGTCATTTTGACATTCGGAAGATTGTCCGGCACGCTCTTTTCGCCAGTTGACAAGTTGAGGTCGCAGGGTGTGACGAGCTTTAGTCAGTTTTTGTAAGTTTTTACAGTTTTTACTTAAAGCTATTACAATATATTAATAAATTGTTTATAATACTTCGTATTTAGTTAATATTACATAATAATTTATATATTTTTCTGCGTTTTTAGCAAATACCAGTGCCGCAACTACTCAAGAAAAATGCCGATTCAAAGCATTCACGCCCGTCAGATTTTCGATTCTCGTGGTAATCCAACAGTAGAAGTCGACCTTACAACCGATTTGGGCTTGTTTAGAGCCGCTGTTCCATCCGGTGCATCAACCGGCGTTCATGAAGCTCTTGAACTTCGCGATAACGAGAAAAACAATTATCATGGAAAAGGAGTTCTTACTGCAATCAAAAATATCAACAGTATTATCGCTCCTGAGCTAATCAAGGCGAATTTAGAAGTTACTCAACAAACAGAGATTGATAATTTTATGTTGCAGCTTGATAGCACTGAAAACAAGTCTAAGCTTGGTGCTAACGCCCTTTTGGGGGTTTCTTTAGCTGTTTGTAAAGCTGGAGCAGCGAAAAAACAAATACCTCTGTATAAACATATCGCTGATTTGGCAGGTAACACCAATATCATTCTTCCCGTGCCTGCTTTTAATGTTATTAATGGCGGATCTCATGCTGGTAACAAGTTGGCTATGCAAGAATTTATGATTCTTCCTACCGGTGCTGCTAACTTCACTGAAGCCATGAAAATTGGAAGTGAGGTCTACCATCATTTGAAGAAAGTTATTCATGCTAAATTCGGTTTGGATGCAACTGCAGTTGGAGATGAAGGAGGGTTTGCTCCTAATATCCTCAACAATAAAGACGCTTTAGTTTTGATCCAAGAAGCCATTGCTAAAGCTGGTTATACCGGTAAAGTAGAAATTGGTATGGATGTAGCAGCTTCCGAATTTCATAAAGAAGGAATGTATGACCTTGATTTCAAAAACCCTCAATCTGATAAAAGCAAATGGTTAACCCCAGACCAACTTACCGATTTATACCAAGAATTCATCAAAGAATTCCCCATTGTTTCTATTGAGGATCCCTTCGACCAAGACCACTGGGACGCCTGGAGCAACATGACTGCCAAAACCACAATTCAAATCGTTGGTGACGACCTGACAGTCACCAACCCCAAAAGAATTCAAACTGCTGTTGAAAAGAAGTCCTGTAACTGCCTCCTTTTGAAAGTGAACCAAATCGGTACTGTTACGGAATCTATCCAAGCTCATCAACTCGCCAAATCCAATGGATGGGGTACCATGGTTTCCCATAGGTCCGGAGAAACTGAAGACACTTTTATCGCTGATTTGGTCGTAGGTTTGAGTACTGGACAGATTAAGACTGGGGCCCCATGTCGTTCTGAGAGATTGGCTAAGTATAATCAGATTTTACGTATTGAAGAAGAGCTTGGTGCGAATGCTAAATATGCTGGCAAAAATTTCCGCCACCCACAATAATTTTTACAATAAATGTATGTCTGTGGATATTTAATATGAAATTGTTTTTTTAGATATAAAAATCGTACTACTAGACAATAGAGACTGTATCATGATGAAATTATTTAATAAATATACGAGTATTTCGTTTTATATTGTATTCCTTCTTTTTATTAAATACCAGGGTCAGGCTGGCTAAATTTTTTTAGAATTTTATTATTTATTAAATATGTTCAAAGTAGTTCTCTTCAACAACTACACACTTCACCATTCATTCCTTTCATTTTTTAAAAGCTCCCAGTCAATCTTCCAAAAACTACTGAAAATGCTTTCTGGGTAATGCCATATTTTAACTCACAACAATACTATAAAAAAAATCTGATGTGGCCAGCACATGACCTGCCGCAAATTTCATGTTTAAAATAGTAATGATCTTTAAGTAAAGCATCTTTTTCCGTTAAGGTTGATCGTTTGTAAACAAAATCTAATTTGTTGTTTTAATAAATAGAAGTCTGTAATACGAAATTAATTTTGTGCCAAAAATAATCGATTATCATGTGCCTATAGCGCTCACCATCAACTATAACAGTTCGACCTTCATCATTTTCGAAAAAGTAAGCTCCAATGACGCCACCTGACCATAGTGCGCACCAAACAGTATCATAAAAACGCAATCTGTGTAAATTCTTTGCTGTACATGATCCTTTTCGTAAATATTATGTAGTTGTAAACGAATATTTGACATTTTGAAAACACGTACTTATACTGACAGATTTATATTTACAAATCAAATATATTTCTACTAAATTCTTCTTAACACGGTTTCATTATTAACGTAAATGTGACAGTGACATTTGTTTAAATACGTCAAAATTGTTATTGAAGTATAATGTTTTTGTTTAACGCATGGGTCAGATGATGTACAAAAATAAATTATTTTATAAATTTATATTTAAAGTTTTTTAAAGTTATATTATCGTAGGATTGAAGATTGTACCATTATATTGCATTTTTATTAGTAAAAGTTGCTGAAAAATTATATTCAATGCAATTTTTTCAAGAAAAACTGGTAAAAGCTTGTATAAGTGATACTTCCGGTTATCTGATATACATTAAAAACTAATCAACTCTTCCCACATTGGTATAGAATGGGTATACAAAATTTCAAAATTTTCTGATTGATAGTATTTGAGTAATCGTGTCCACAGGATCCACACATCCACCCACACACATACTCACAGACATCATTGTAAAAATGTTAAAATCGGATTCTGGGGAAATCAAAACGTGCTTATTCACTAAAATCTCTATATGTGATTTTTAGCACGATCCCTATACCTCCCTTACCAAGGGTAGCGGGAGGTAAAAATTGATTAACTTAATAACTAAGTTCTAATTAAACTTTCGCTATTTAATTTCAAATGACAAATAAAATACTGTTAAAATGTTCGTAAATAGATAGTGTTTCCTTTAATTAATCCAGTGGTTTTTGTGGGTGAACTATTGAGTAGAGAAAAATGTTACATACAAAGATTGATCAAAAATACGCGGCAAATTCATCATTAATAACAAACCGAAAATTTAACCAACTGTTCTCAAACGGTAGTACAAAATTTTACTTTTATAAATGGTACCGTACATATTTTTTTAGTCTATTACAGATTTTTTCCGATTTCAGCGATATAAATATTGTATAGGGTTATATAACAATTCGAAGAAAAAAGGGTATTAAAAATAATGGGGCATACTCCTTAACTCACTGGATAATTTTAATAACTGGTTAAAAAGATTTGCCAAACAAGTATCACTGAGTTACAGAATATACCTGAATATTATAATATTGAAATACTATTTCCTCGGTTGCACGTAGTAAAGTTATTTTTTTTTGTTCAAAACCTCTAAAAATGCGTACACTTACGTAACATTCTCTTTATAATCAAATAACATTACTACCCATTTTTACTCCAAAAGTCAATATACCCCACATTTAGATAAAAACTTCAAAATTTTCAAAAATCTAGTTTTTATGTATCTAGATACTTCTCAATGCGCTGATTCCATATTTTGAAACCGCAGGTCGATATCTCGTTTCGTTCTCGAGATATTTAGATTTAAAATTTTGCTCAAGACAACTCATTTTTGGGTATTAACCCAAAAATGGGTGGAGATATGAATTTGGCGACATCACCACTCGATTCTACGGACAAAAATACATAAGTATACCAATTTTCATAATTTTTGTCCAACCGGTTCATTTTTTATGAATAAAAGCTTGAAAACCTTTGAAAATGGCCAAAATCTGAAAAAATCGTAAGGGGTACACCTTAGATTTTTGCGATTTTTGGCCATTTTCAGTTATTTTGCTTTAGAGATTATATGCGGTGTTCAAAAATTCTGAAAATTGGTGTACTTATGTAATTTTGCCCGTAGAATCGAATGGTGTCGTCGCTAAATTCATATGTCGACCCATTTTTGGGTTATTACCCAAAAATGGGCAGTTTTGAGCAAAACTTTGAATCTAAATATCTCGAAAACGAAAAGAGATATCGACCTGCGGTTTCAAAATTTGGAATCAGCGCATTGAGAAGTATCTAGATACATAAAAATTAGATTTTTTAAAATTTTGAAGTTTTTATCTAAATGTGGGGTATATTGACTTTTGGGGCAATAATTCCAAAATGGGTAGAGATATAAACTTGGTAGATTGTAAAGAGAATGTTACGTAAGTGTACACATTTTTAGAGTATTTATACATGAGTATGTGATAATTTTATTGGATTTATAGAATATTTTCCAAGGAACTTTCTGTATGGAATTTGTAAAAAAAATTGTATTATGTTCGTGTTACAATTTTACTGGATATATAGAATCTTTTCCAATTAACTTTTGGTATGGGATTTGTATAAAATACATCAAATTAACGGAAGGTCTTGTGCTGGCCACAACAGATTTTTTTGCTATAAGTTTCCCATTTATGGTTTTCTGTATTGTTTCCTAATATTATAAAATACAAAGATAGATCACCACGGGGGACATTTGTGCTATTTAAAAATTGGATATAATTTTTTGACGCTGAACGGTTTCGAACCCGGACTGTCCGAATCACAACTGGTTACCTAACGCTGGTTTTGAGTTTCAAGTTCCATTGCAAATTTTAAGTTTATTATGAAATATGTAATCGGGAATTAATCTGTTTTTGAGTCAAAGCATATTATGTACGTACCTACGTTTTTTACAGCTTTTATCAGAAATAATTTTGATAAACAGTGGATCATTCGATGATCACATGATTACAAGTAATTTTCTAGTCCCCTGTAACATATTATTCAGCGCCATCTCTTTTACAGTAGAACACGGTGTTGAATGTTTCTTTTCTTCAGTAGAGTACAGCACTTTACTTGGTCCACTGTACCTGCAGTGGCGTAGATTAGTATTTCGAATATTTTATGTAATCATAATGCATATGTATAAATCGCGTATTGCGAGTTTATATGAAATAAATTTTATTAAATATTTTATAACGTTAATCAAAATTAATTTTTTTTATAATAATAAATTTTGTGCTCCGTAGTTCCTATATCTAATATTTCCAACAGAATATTTTAAATTTTATTTGTAATCTATAAAATGCGAGAAACAATTTATTATAATTTATGAAACGTTTAATATGAACAAGACGATATTGTAAGTATCTACAATTAATTTTTGTAGGAAATGCTAATTTCAAAATACAGAAAAAGAATGTACCAAGTGAATAATAAGTTGATAAATTAAGTAACAAGTTTCATAAACGTCGATTTAGTTTTTAGTCACGAGTTTTTTTTTGACACGCGTGGAGTAAGTCTATAAAAACAATTGCCTAAAGAGTTTTCTAAAATTATTGCAAATTAAGACAGTTGAAATATAGAAATACACTTTTATTTTTACAGAATGGCATCTGTCGCCTCTAGCAGTTACCTTCAGCCTTAATGAATCAATTCAGTTGTAAGTGGTTGCTAGCTGTACGCCGTGTCCAATAATATCGAAGTCACAGCTTGTCAAATTATGTTAAGATGTTCTTTAGCGCAATAGAAACCAGTACGTTAATACGTTAAATAACATTTTCACAATAGTGCAGGAGTTGAAATAATTCATTGTAATATAAATTTCTTGTTTTTGTCAAAGAATTTTCTACAAAATATAAATACACAATCGTGTTAAATCATTTCAAGTACTGCAATCTCAAATGAATGTCTCAATTTAACTGCAAATGTCTGGTAATGGCGAGATTACATACTGTATTAGAATTGCAAGCACGTATAGCTACGATTAAAGCACAAACAACCTTCATTTGGCGTTAAATCAATGAAATTACTAATGCTTTAATGCTTTCAAAAGCATCAGAATAACCTATTATCTCTATTATTACGTGTGATTAGCATTATATTCAACAAAATACTATTGAATCTCATAATCAGGTTCTATTCATTAACCTCAAATTTGAATGCCGACAAATTTATTAATAAAAGATACATATTATAGCCAAATAAGAATTGAATATTACAAATAATGTAAGTACAACAATTACTCACCGTAATAGGACATGTCTTGGAGAATGTTATACAAGAAATCACAATTAAAACACTAATTTAAATAAAAACTGGATCATATTACATTTGGACGAATAAACAAAACACTACTAACCTGACTACTACTGTGAATTTTGTTTATACATGTAGAGAGTGACAATAAAAAATTCAACACAAATTGTTTTGTATAGGAAAATTAATAATTATTAACTTTGTAACAATATTTTAATATTTAATATAAATTGTAAAGAGATATTAAAATTAATTACATAGTACAAAACAAAAACATATTTATATGTTTATTTTAATTACATTCTATATTTAAAATCGTCAATGTAATACTGACACATGAGAAAAATAGTTCATTTTCAAACTGCATTGTTAAATTACATGGACTACTGATTCAATTAATTTAACAACGAAATGTAATGAACTGATATCAGGAAATTAAATATAAATGATTTACTTCAACAAGAGTATACAAATGAATTTGAACGCTCATTAGGAATATTTGTATGAGCGTGATTTTAATGAGAATTTAAATAAATAAATAACTGATAACTCACAGCAAACTTTTGTAGGATTAATGAAATATCGTATATTGAAATAATTAAATTTTACCAATGGTTTCTAGGCTTGGACTGGAAACTTGCATTTTTTGCTATCCATAACCCATCCCATAAGATAACGGTTCCAGTGACACTCAAAATATATTAAAAATGTATTGTGATTGAAATGGAGTATTCCACCATAACAAAAAAAAAATTAAAAAATTCAATTTAACATAAAGAATGGCTCAATAAATAATAGTTAAAACAATGAAAACATTTTTTAAATAATTACTTTACGAGATATTTCACATTTGGAGTACTCAGAGCAGTGTGTGTGAGAAAGACAAGTATAGGGGAAATGTGACGTTACACTGATTTCTCGCAAATAAAATACTGTTAAAGTAGGAGCAATTAAAATTTTTTAATACTATGAATTGCTTCAAAACTGAATGAAATTTTATTTAAAATAATAAAAAAAATTGAGTGGAATACCCCATTTATAACTATAATTTGCATGATGATTAATAAATTTTGTTATAATATTAGAATAGTTTACAGAAATTATAACAAAATTCTTTTTTGTTTTGTTCAATAAATTTGAATCAGACTATCCCTCATTTTTTTTTTCTTAAAGTGTATAGGTGCCTTATTTTTGATGTTTTTTTTTCATGGTATTTCATTAACAATAGAGTATAACTGCAGGGTCAATTTTTTGAGACAAATTTTCTATCGTCTTTTGTTTTTGAGCTCTATGGGCTAAAATTTATTTTTCACTTTGAATTTTGAAAATATCTCATATCTCGCTTAATATTATTAGTTGTAAAGAAAAGAATGTTATTTTACGTCTGTTAAATAATAAAACGTTACGACACTTTTTTTCACACTTATTGCAGACGTAAAAAAAAATTGTATACAACTCGAGTAAAAAGTGTCTTATTTCACTTTTTACTTACTACTTTTTACTCTTGTTGCATAAATAACCATATTTAGGCAATGCGCGGAAAATTGATTCTTTGAAAAATGCTAGTTTTAAAATATTGATGAAATTTCCTGTGTTAGATTTTACAGTTTTAATTTGCAAGAGAACAATGCCAGAAAATTATCTGTTTGGCAGGGTATTTCTTTTTCTTTTTTATACTAAATTTTAATAGTAAATCAGCGAAATTAAATATCGGCAGAACAGAAAAATAAAATGATCTTACCTTCACAATTATTATTTCAATATAATGAGACTAAAAGAAATATCCGTTTGTACTTATAACTACTATATGTATATTAACTGTAAATTGTTTAGTACAGAGAAACATATTAATACAAATCGTGTTAATAACAACTTTGTATCGAGTTGTATTAACGCACTTAACCTAATCAAACACTTTTGAGTTACAAATACACATAATTTAATTATTTACAGTATTGGAATTATAAATATAGTATAATTACTTTAAATTCAGATCTAATTCACAAACAATATCATAAATTTCACTTTTCTGATGTAAACAACATTTGAGCTTGGCATAATATCCGCCATATTTAGGCAAATTCGCGCGGGCCAATCAAAATCGATCCCCCTATTGGCCACACTATGTATATACAGTCACTATACTTTCATGTATTGACGTTAATCTTGACCACTGCTTTCCCCTTCCCCGCCCCTTATATAAGTTTAAGTTTTCAGCCCAGAATATAATCCAGAGGGCACCAACCTCACGCCTTCAAAATTATCACATTTCAACATTCCCGAAACTAATATAGTAGAGTTTTCACGCAGTCTCACTTTCTCTCATTTTCTTCATGTCCCATTCTTTGTCTCTGGTAATCCACAGCACATTCCTTTCAAGGAAATAATCTTCAATTTGGTTCAGCGTCCTTCCTTTCGTTTCGGGTAGCACCGAATATAGGAACACACTAGCTATCACTGAACATCCTCCGAACAGCCAAAAGACTCCGTGCACGCCTAAACCGTGTTTCATTAAAGGGAACATTTTCGTAGTGCCGAATATCATGATATTGAATGCCGTGAAGGTTAGACCGCCTGCTATACCTCGAACTCTTGTGGGAAATAATTCTCCTGACATTACTGCCGGTAAAATCATAAATCCAACTGTGTTTGTGGCTACATATAAAAGAACTAAAATGGCTGGCATGTAGCTAACTTCATTTGAAGTGTTAATATAAAGAAAACTTCCTAATGCTAGTGCAGTAATGGCTGTTCCTATCCCGGAGAATAATGCCAAAGTTCGCCGACCTACACTCATTAAAAGAATACTCGCCACTACAGCAAATATAAATCTAACCCCAGATGTTACAACAGCTGCTAGGAAATTATCAATAAAGCTATCACCTATTTGCGAGATGATATCAACTGCGTAAAACACCACAATGTAAGTTCCACTGAGAATTTGCATGAGGTTGAAGACGTTGATTATGATGAAAGGCTTTAACATTTGCGGTTTGGAGAGCAACCGCCAGGGGGATTGAGGAATTTGCTGTGACTGTTGTGTGTTTTCCAACTCAATCCGAGATACGAGTTGTTCTGCTTCCCGCCTTGACTGGAAATAAAATGAGGTTATATCAAAAGTTTTACTACGCCATTTTCTAAAGCGTGAAATTAAAGATTAGAAAATTCGATATAGGAAAATTTTATGGAGTGAAAATAAACTACTTTAATACTGGTTCAGTTATAAATGAAGTTACAGCGAAATGGCAGCATAAAGTTGATAAATATCTCGTTTGATTTGACCTATATTTTCCGTTCCTTTAGAATGTAGATTTAAATTTAATTAGAAGATCTTTGCTTTTATGTATGTCTTGTTACTTTGTAGTTTTTATTGCACAAAATACAAATGAAACGGTGTTTCCACGTGTAAGGAGGGTAAAAGTTTAGGCGTGTTTACAGATATACATATATTGTTAACTTTATTATTAATTTTATACTTATATAAAACTAAAATGGAGTCTTAAGGTAAAGTTATAACTAAAGAAAAAACCCCTTAACCTTAAATTTAAAAACTATATATAAACTAGATTAAATTCAGTTTTTCCATCAATTAAATTTACGATTGAAAAACAAACCAATAAACAATTACCATTTTTGGACACACTGGTTATTAGAAACAAAACTAAATTAGAATTTGACATATATAGGAAACCTACGAATACTAATCGATTTATAACAGCTGACTCGAATCATTTTTGGCAACATAAATTAGCAGCGTTTAACTTTTTAATTAATAGACTGACCAAATTTCCGTTAAACAAAACACGTTTTGAAAATGAATTGAAATATATTAAAGAAATAGTTAAATATAATGGATTCCCGGTTAAAATTATAGATAAACTAGTCCATAAATTTAAAAATCGTCAATCCGTGTTAGTTTTCACAACTTTAACGCCAAGTAATAATAAAAATAATAAATATATAACATTACCATTTGATAATGCCACCAAAGGTTTAAACAAAATTTTTAAAAATCAAAATTTAACGGTAACTTATAAATCAAATAACACCATTAAATCATTATTAGGTAACCCTAAAGATAAAATAGATAATAATAAAAAATCCGGTGTTTATAAAATTGACTGTAAAGATTGTAATAAAGTTTATATCGGGCAAACTAAAAGACAAATTGATACTCGGTTTAAAGAACATTTCTATCATTTAAAAAGCGGTAATTCTGATAAATCTAGCGTAGCACAACATATGTTTATTAATAATCATAAAATTGACAATTTATTCTAATATAAAATTATTGAAACAAGTTGATAATAACAGATATTTAGACGCACATGAGTTTGATAATACATAAATTTAAAGATAAATTGATGAACGCGGACCTAGGTCCCATCCCAAATTCTAAATTATATGAGTTAATTTTAGTTGCCCAATTAGGTATTATTATTCACCTATGACTCCTGTCCCTATATAACCCGTGTTCTCTCCCTTATTCCTCAGAGCTGTTTTGACCTCTGGCATGGTTTACATGCTGAATAATCTTAACTTCTCTGTTTTTACTTTGTAGTTTCTACTGATGATGAGAACTTAGTTCTCGAAATACGTATATAGTTTCTAAATTTATTGTTAAGGTTAAGGCGTTTTTTCTTTATTTATACTTATAGTTTAAGTAAAATATACTTTGAGCCGGCAATTTAACGTCTAATTAAATTTAGTTTCATATTAAATTTAATTAAATGAGCAAATAATGTAACAAGAATTTTTAACAGCAATGATTTCATTGTCATAAGAACATAGAAATTGATTATAATTTGTTCGTTTTATTAAATTTACTATGGAATGAAATTTAAATGGAAGATGGAAGGGTCTTAATATTTTACATTTTCTGAAAGTAATTTAAATTAGTTTAATGGACCCCTATTATTATAATTTTTAAAACTTATAAGGACATCGATCTTTTTTTTTTTGTAAGAAAAAGTTATAGAATCCTAACCCAAAACATATTTTTCTGAAACCGGAGCGAAAGTACCATTTTTACACCTAAAATGCGGAGCGAAAGTTGTTTACTAAATTTTTTCTGTCACTTTAGTAACGAGTGAATAACTACTTCTCGTAGATGTTTATAGAAAATCAGATTTAATTATTAAATTTAAAATTAATTTTTATTATAATCAAAGGAAGGTTTCAGAAAAAAAATAATACACAACTCGTCAGTAAAATGTCTGTACTTGACTCGGAGCCGTAAAATACTCGGCACAAAGTCCCTCGTATTATTTTTATCTTTCTTTTTCTTACCTGCAAAACGTCGCCCCCTCTAAGCCATAGTAAGGCCTTGGTAGCTTTATCAGTATATCCTTTTCTCATTAACCAGACAGGACTTTCTGGCAGGGGAAAAAATGCGAATAAGGCTAAAATAGGCAGGACCGTACTCAGCCCAGCTACCATTCGCCAATGTAGTACAGAACCCAGTGCGTAGACTAGAAGTATTCCAAAAGAGTAACTTGCAAACGGTATACTGATGAAGATACCGCGTACCCATGGTTCGGAGATTTCGGCTATCAGAACCTAAAAAAGAAGACGAAATTATTAATTTATTATTATTATTTTATTTATTCTTGCCTAACAAGCTTAGCATCTACATATTATAACCCCCCGTTTCTCGATGAATTCTTTCATCCAATCTTGTCCCGACGCTTCTCTCGTAAACTTCCTTACACGGAATCCTTAGTTCCCTCTTCTCTCCCGCATAGCCTACAACTCCTCTCATCATTTGATAGCCAGTATTTATTGTTTCTCTCTTCCTTATTACATCTGAACCTGGCAATCACCTTGATGTTTTTCTTTTCATCCAATAAATACCTTGGTATTGACGTCGTTTGTATTAGTTTATATCTCTTGTTGTAATTCGAGATGTGTATCTTACTTTTTTCATTTTTGTTAAGGCTTTTTAAAACTGATTAGTTTACGATAGCTAATTATAATGTACACACACCACTGCATCTATATAATATTGCAATAATCTTTTACTGCTATTAAAGTAAGAGTTATTAGACTGGTGTGGCATCTCTCCCGAACTTACTCTATGTACCTGTAGAGTATTTGTGGGTACCCACCTGAGTTGGGGCAGCTGTCAAACCCACGGAAACACCTGCTATGAAACGGCCGACTAGCATCCAAGCATAGGAACCTACAAAAAGACGAAAATATTATATATATATATATATATATATATATATATATATATATATATATATATATATTATTGAATAAAATCAAAATCATTTAACGACGGGAGTACCTATCACAATTTTTGAAAATTTCATATGTAGTCATCTAAAAGAAAAAGTCTGTTGTGGCCAGCACAAGACCTTCCATTAATTTGATGTATTTTGTATAAATCCCATACCAAAAGTTCATTGGAAAATATTCTATATATCCAGTAAAATTGTAACACGAACATAATACAATTTTTTTACAAATTCCATACAGAAAGTTTCTTGGAAAATATTTTATAAATCTAATAAAATTATCTCTAAAAATGCGGATACTTACGTAACATTCTCTTTACAAGCAAATAATATTACTACCAAGTTTATATCTCTACCCATTTTGGAATTATTGCCCCAAAAGTCAATATACCCCACATTTAGATAAAAACTTCAAAATTTTTAAAAATCTAATTTTTATGTATCTAGATACTTCTCAATGCGCTGATTCCAAATTTTGAAACCGCAGGTCGATATCTCATTTCGTTCTCGAGATATTTAGATTCAAAATTTTGCTCAAAACTGCCCATTTTTGGGTAATTACCCAAAAATGGGTCGAGATATGAATTTGGCGACATCACCATTCGATTCTACGGACAAAATTACATAAGTATAGCAATTTTCATAATTTTTGAATACCGCATACAGTCTCTAAAGCAAAATAACTGAAAATGGCCAAAAAACGAAAAAATCGTAAGGGGTACCCCTTAGGATTTTTTCAGATTTTGACCGTTTTCAGGAGTTTTCAAGCTTTTATTCATAAAAAATGAACCGGTTGGTTAAAAATTATGAAAATTGGTATACTTATGTAATTTTGTCCGTAGAATCGAATGGTGATGTCGCCAAATTCATATCTCGACCCATTTTTGGGTAAATACCAAAAAATGGGCAGTTTTGAGCAAAACTTTGAATCTAAATATCTCGAGAACGAAACGAGATATCGACCTGCGGTTTAAAAATTTGGAATCAGCGCATTGAGAAGTATCTAGATACATAATAATTAAATTTTTAAAAATTTTGATGTTTTTATCTAAATGTGGGGTTTATTGACTTTTGGGGCAATAATTCAAAAATGGGTAGAGATATAAAATTGGTAGTAATATTATTTGATTGTAAAGAGAATGTTACGTAAGTGTACGCATTTTTAGAGTTAAAATTTTATTAGATTTGAAATACTTGCTCCGTTGCTCGAACTAGTAGAACCATTCCACGAGAATTTGAATTCAAAGTTCTAGCCTGTTCGAACGCCGAATTTATAGTTCTCAGAATTTCGAATTTCAGAGTTCGAACGCTTTTGAGTGAAATGCGCATGTTCACTAGTTCGTGAACTGCTTAGAACTCTACGTTGGTGGTATTCCCTGGATAGTAGATTAGTTGTCTCTGCTTAGAACTGAAGGTCCGAACAAACCTTATATACCGTCTCTTTATATAATACCAATAGGGTTATATTCACAGCTATTATCTATGTAAGACTTTTCTATTCAAGTACTCGTATATAAAGATCAGTGCAATTAATGCAGTATTTTTCTTACCAGATGCAGCAATAACAGCCCATCCTGCTAACAACGGTATTATTGATAATTGTAAGGTTAGTTTTCTTCCCAATCTATCCATCATGATGCCACTGACAAAGGATCCCACTGGTGTAGCCGCTGAATGAACACTAGCTGTAACAAAAATAATATGACAACAACTATTTACACAACAATGACATTAAGGTACTTCACAAATACAATTTATAACTGTAAACACAACAGTTATAACAATGGAGTATTCTATTAATATTTTTACCTTCCGTCAAAAGGAAGGTATTGTCTTTGGTCAAAAAATTCGATGGTGAGTTTTTAACGAATAAGCACGTTTTAAGATCCCTAGAATACGATTTTACTAATTTTACATTGATGTCTGTATGTGTGTGTGTGTGTGCGTGTGTGTGTGTGTGTGTGTGTGTCCGTCCGTGTGTGTATGTGTGTGTGACAAATTTTTCTCCGACGATAACTTCAAAACTAAAATTCTAAAAATTATGATTCTTTCGTATTCCTCTTCTTTACAATCATATGAAGAGCTGATTAGATTTTGGTTATAATTGGTCAACCGGAAGTACCCTTATTTGAAGTTCTTAACAGTTTTTCTGGAAAAAACGCAGTTAAATATCATTTTTCGACATTTTATGATCATTAATATGAAAGAAAATCTTATTCTCTATATGATTTGATTATACGTTTTTCTTCATATTCAATAGATATAGAGTTATAGAGATTAAGGGAGGTTAACTTTCAAAAACCAGTCAGCTTTGCAAAAATTATGGAAACAGCAGATAATATTCAAAAAATTCTAATTGACAGATGTCA
Source organism: Ophonus ardosiacus (assembly GCA_943142095.1). Lineage (NCBI taxonomy): Eukaryota > Metazoa > Arthropoda > Insecta > Coleoptera > Carabidae > Ophonus > Ophonus ardosiacus. The sequence goes on along the minus strand of OW964823.1, from coordinate 6,742,037 downwards.
GTCTCAAGTGCAAAATCAAAGTGGAAAGTATAGGATCAGAAAGTAATTTAAGTGACAGAGGGTCCCTCGCAAATGTCTTGATGTTTCAATGCCGGGAGTACAAGAAAGGCCAAAGAGAAGATGGAAGGACTGTGTAGCAGAATATTTGAGAGAGGAAGAACTGTGTCAAAAAGATGCGTTGGATAGGAATGAGGAAGTGTGAAGTGCAATTTACAGAATGTACATTCGTGTTATAATTATACTGGATTTATAGAATCTTTTCAAAGGAACTTGCAATATGGAATTTGTAAAAAATAGTGTGTTCGTGTTACAATTTTACAGGATATATAGAATCTTTTCCAAGGAACTTTTGGTATCGTATTTGTACAAAATACATTGAATTAACGGAAGGTTTTGTGCTGGCCACAACAGTTTATTTTTATTTACGAGGGTTGTACTTGTACAGTACATATTTATTGTCCCTAACTTAGTAGGCTTTGAAACATTGTTTTCATAACAACAGCAATTGTTTATCTATCAAACGAAATACTAAATTTGATTATTCTAGTGTTAAAAATTTACAAGGCGTCATAACATGTCAGTCCGAACATAAACGAGAGATGGTTACCTCCTCAGAAGCCAGTTTGGCGTAGTTTAGTCAAAATCCAAATAGCTTTTTGGCTCGCTTTGCTACAGTTGATAAAACGTGGGCAATTTATCAATGCTTAATAACGAAGAAGACCTCAGTAGAGAAACTCTTTTGCAACTAACATTACATAAATGTGTTGAAATCAAATGCAACTTTATATTTTTTTAAAACTAAACCACTCGGACACACCTGAATTTTTGAAATGTTGTTCATACATCGAGGCTGAAGTTTTGAGAAATGGAAGACATTTGCATTTGTCTGAAGTCTGGAGATGACGTGTATAGTGTGTACACAGAAGCATATGGGCTGATGTATTAGGTTAGGTCTCTAAAGAATTGTGATTTATTTTTTGCTGCAGGGAATTTTCATAAGAGAATGAATATTTTCTTTACACGACTGTATGTTTTTTCATATGAACTTTTTGTTTTTAAAAATACTGGCTTATTACTTTTTATTTGTATATTATCTATTTTTGAAGTTCTTATTTTGAAAATTTACTTAATGCCGTTTTCATAATCTCGCTCATTTTAAGACTTTAATTTACATTGCTTTAAGACTTTATCTTTAACTGAAAGTAATGCTAAACTGCTCGCTAAAGTGCTAAAGTTATATTCTGAAAACGAACAAAAGTTTAATTTTAATTTTAAGTATTAAAGTGAAGATAAAGTTTATTGTGAAAAAGGCCCTTAGTAAGTAGTAGTATTGTAATTTCATACCTTAACCTATGGTAGAAGGTAGAACTGACCCCATAGTTAGCAAATCTGGCAATAATTTTTGTTTAACATGCTTTCTATAAGAACTGAAAACTGACCAATCATGTCATAATACCAAATTTTACTAATTTATTGTTTTAGTTAATATTTATACCTAACGAAGTGTAGGGTACAGTTCAGACTTCAGGGTTATGTCCGCTAACAATAGACACTTACAAAATTGACGTCACTGCAAGAGAGAGATAGAAGATCATGAATCCAAACAAACCTCCCCTCGTTGACTTGCGTCCCGTTCCCTGTTCCTATCTGTCATTGTGTTCGCATCTGTTATTCAGTGTTAAACCTAATTCTTTATTGTGATGTGTACGTTGTGTTTTTAATAAAAATTAGTTTAAAACCAGAAGATGTGTCTGGGGCAACTTTTTTGTTTAATAATATTGAAGATCATTCGATTATTCAACTAAAACGATGGTTAGAGTATAGAGTCTACGGCTGATGACAGGTCTTTGTTTGGACGGGATAACCATAGCAACCTTGATTTCTATGCTTTGCCGTTAGAGGCGCTCGTGCAAATTGCAATTTTGTAAGTCTATTGTGCTTTTATTGGCTCTATAGTCTGCAGTATACGTGCTGTAGAGTCAATGTAACCATTAGCACGATGAAATAGACTAGCCGAGTGCTTGAATGCAGAACTAGGAACAGAATTACAAGACCACTTGCCACTTAATCAGGGACAAGTGGTTTGTGGCATGGTAACATTTGAATTTCAATAGAAGAGACTGAGATATATTATTGTCATAATTGTTTTTGATATAAACCGTAATAAAAATATGCGGATTATTAAGTATTAAAGCTAGCAGAAATATGAAAGCTGAGAATCCCGCCTATTATTCCACAGCGTCCCATCTATAAATATTGTTTTAACACCGGTGACGTGATAAACTTATCGCAAAACTTTAAAAATTCATATCTTACTTAAAATAAGAAATTTTCATGGTCATATCTTTGTACAAAGTTTCATAAAAAAATTATTTATGGGCCCATTGCAGTTTTTTTCCTTTTGCCTCAAGATGTTAAAATAGCTAGATCGGTTTTTGGTAGGTTTATTTTAAAAAATCTGTTTTACCAGCATTTCCCTTTTGTTACGTAAGTATCGAATTTAGCATTTCTTGCACGCACACAAATAATTCTAATTATACCTATACTTTCATTCTATAAGGAATCTTGTCCTACTCTTCTAAAATGTTCAACATGGTTCCAATTCATTGAAGGGATTATTTTAAATATTTAATTAATAATTCAATAAGAACTATTAAATGTACTTCCCAGAAAAAGCTTTCAGTTGTGTTAGGAAAACTCTTGATTTTTGACACTGACATTTATCTACCAATTACAAACATTTGAATTTGACAATAATTGGTTTCCTTGGTATAGTCTGGGCTGTGCGATTTATTGCAACAGATTATTCTGTATATTATATTTTCTTTATCTCTAAGTCTATAGAAGATGTAATAATAATTGGATGGAGAATTTTATGTTCTTCAATATTTGTAATAACACAAATTTTCAAAAAATGACATTCAGAAGAATTAAAAAAAAAAAAACTATTACTTTCAGTTATCCAATTATTATCAAAATCTTTTCAACTCTTCCTAGTACTGTCAGATTGAGGAATACGTAGTTAAACAGATCTTTAGTATTATAGTTTTTGAGGAATTGTCCTTCCAACATTCACGCACACATCCACACACAGACATCCTAAAAATAATCGGATTGTAGGGATTTTAAAATGTGCTTATTCAATAAAATCTGAATATGAGATTTTTAGCATGAATCCAATTCCTCTCCTAGCGAGAAATAAAAAGAAAGCTAGTTTAGCGCTTATTTTACGAAAATATTTGTTTATACCTCTTTTGTTGATTCTATTCGCGATGCAAGTTTAGACGTCAGCGCCGCTAGTGAACTTGCTTGGAGGGTATTGACATCTGTCAATCTCTTGTTTACTTTGTAATATTTTTGCGTAATCTCTCTTATATTTGTGTTATTGTTATCAATTTAAGTGTATTGCGATAAGAATATACAATACTTTTGTATATACGCATCGTTTTCATTTATCTAGTATTGATATTGGAACTTTTATGGTAGGTATTTACTTACAAGGTTATGTAATAATTTCATTTTGATATTTTTATATCATTTCAGTTTCATTGGATATTCAATAACATCGTAGTTGTTATCATATTATTATTATAAACCTATGTTTATATAAAAATTAAAAAATAAAGCAAAATTAAAAAAAAACACGAGATTGACAGATCTCAACACCCACCAAAGAAGTTCACTATTTAGTCACTAGCGGCGCTGACGTCTAAACTGGCATCGCGAATACACCATTTTCACAGAAACAGTTTATCCGTTGTTTTTAATCCTTTAACTGGTCGTTGTATTTTCAGGATAAAGTTTTCAGACCTCTACAGCTTTGTTCAGAGAAACGAATAACGATTTTATTCCGGGTTTAAATGTTCAGCATTTTTAAATTGTCGCTATTTCCGAATAATGAATAAACAGCAAAAATATATAATTAAATGAAACTGCGAGTTCAGCAAATATTTTGCGAATATTGGAGATTATTAGGTAGTATTATTGAAATATGCAGTGTAGTGCTTTATACTTTTACACTGTATGCATATGCGACATGACGCATTTTTTTTGTCATTTCGAACAGTGCAGGATTTACGATTTTGCCGATTGTAGTTTGATATTAGTTTGCGGCCTAAATCCAACAATAATTATAAACAATTTATTTTTATGTTGTAACTACGTACATTAGAATAAATAGATACAAGAACAATTATTTATAATCAATATTTTGTGTTTAGTTATTTTCTTTGTTGGAATCAAATTCTTATTATTGTAATCAAACATATCTTTGTTACAATTTAAACTTTCTTTAAGGATTCTTAAATTATTTTTATTTGTTGAAAATTATTCTCCGGATATTTGCCGTCATCAAAATTTTGTCGCCTTGAGCTCACCGATGAGTAGTGCGCATGAATCGTAAATTCATCACATCGTTTCTTTATTCACTGCTGAATTGCAGATGAAATTCATCATACCGTTTCTAATTACCGCGCACTATCCATCGTAAATTCATCGCATGCATCTGCTTTGAGTTGGTACCGATAGATTTTACGATTTCCGGTGGATCGGTAGTGGAGGAGCTAACGAATTTTTTTTAGGTTATATTTTTGACCTTTGCGTTTGTTTTATGCTTGCGGGTGTAAGATTATGCAAAGAAAACCAAATGTATGATTCAAATAAGAAAACATTATATCTCGTTCACAACGGAAAGGAGATGGTTATAGATGTAGATGATTCTCATTATGAATTCCACCTCATTGTTCGATGAAGGATCTGATGATTGCAATATAGCTACGGTTTTTTAACTATATAACTTATCTGTTAACTGGTGGTTACCTGTCGGTTGATATTTGAGGTTAGGAGCTTCATCGCACTTTTCAGCAATCCGTTGTTATTCACTATTTTCTGGAATATTCTTGGGATCACTATTAAAATTTCGGTGGAAATTATACCTAAAGAAACGCCCCAATGTCAAGATCATTCTAAACAAACGTTGTAATTTTTCCAACCCATTGTAGCGGTTATGTTGTCGACTGAGTCTATTTCCATTGAGAAAGGATCCTTAGCATGAGACCGTGGTCATCATTACTATGGAATCGGGTCACGTGTCAATTAGTGACCGAAGTGAAATACAACTGCCCTAAAAGAATAAAAACAACCTGGGTGGAAGAGAATGTATCTAATAAGAGGAGAAATATTTTGTCAAACTAATAGCGTATATGTATTTTTTAAAATAAATATTCATATGTAGTATGCCTAACAAATATGAAAATTCACCGTAACGGTCCAATGATTAGCTCACTATCTTTTATCCACGTACGAGAAAATAAAAATGAGATCGTTAGGTTTTATTTTGGTAGTTTTCACGTCTGCTCAGTTTGTGAAGTAGATAATATTCCTGCGACTCCAACGTCGAAAGATTGGAGGCGATATTCTTTGAAAACGACACGTACAATTTAACAAGAACTGGAAATGCTGGAAAGATATTACAAGGATGTGTCAGGACAATAAGAAGCATCGGAGTTTTATCTCTATTCCGTGAGGACACATCCACACGTTTCCGGACTTTGAATTTACAAGTATCAAGGGATCATATCACATACTAAAAGTTAGGAAGGTATGTACTTTCAAACAAATACCTTTCATATTTAAGAATTTATATTTATTTTATTCTATATTTGTTTGAGTATACGGTTCAATGTACTGTTTCATGAATATATTAATATTTTAAGAAAATATTTTATTTAGCATAGTAATACTTTGCTCTTTCATAAGTTGTAAAGTTACCAGACTTTCAGATGAGTTAAAAATCCCAAGAAAACAGATTTAATCCATAATAAACGATCTCGATTACATATACTAAGCTTTATCAAGTTCTTTCTCTTTAAAAGTTCACAGACGATGGTATCTGACACCATCAAACCTTAGACATCAAGGATCAGATATCGAGAAGCACATAAGGGAGCGCTCATTACTTTTTGATGTCCAAAGTGCGAATAAAAGTGAGGAAGAAGAAGAATTCTCACTGAAAACAACGTCACTCAAAGCCTCCAGACTAGAAGAAAATGATGCCGTTTCTAATAGGTTAACCTAAAATTACTTAATTTACTCTAATCTTAAGAATTTATTATACAGTGTGTTCAGAAAAAAAAACCAAATTCGGAGTAAGCTATGAACATAGAAACGGATGTCTGATCATTAATCAATTCAAAAGTCAAGTTGTCAAAATTGATCGTGAAATGTAATTTTAAGGAGAAAAGATAATAAAGAAGAATACAGAATATTGCCATTTACCGTTTTCTAATTTATTTCTATTTCTAAAATAAGGATTCAAGAAGAAAAGCTTTGATTTCTATAGATAACATTTTTGACAAGTGAAATTAAAAACTATTTGTTAAAAAATCTGATGTGGCCAACACAAAACCTCCCGCTATTTAATTTTTATTAATTTAAATACATACCTACGTATTTATTAACGCTACAAACTATTCTATTGCATAAAACTATTGCTTTATTTACTATTTTCTTTTTAAAATGTCACTATTATTAATTTGAAGTGATTAGTTTTTTGAGAGTGACAGTTATTGTCAGTTACATTCATTTGAAATATGAACTGTGTAACAAAGGAATTGTTTTTCTTAGGCTTCGGGACTTGTAAAAAAAAAATATTTTTATATTTATCTGTAAAGTATATAGAAAAAGTATTAATGTATTCCTGTAGAAAATTCAATAATCTTTAATTTTCATAACGATAAAATCCAAAATAATGGCATTTAATGGTATTTTTGAAGAAGTCCATTATGAGCTTCAGGTAAAGTGCCATTTCCGGTTATCCCATTTACACCAAAATCTAATGGCTTCTTTTCATATTAGAATAGGGTATAAATACAAGGTTTCAGAATTTTCTGAATGATAGTATTTGAGTTAGAGCGAATACAAAATCCCTACACATACACACACACACACACACACACACACACACACACATACACACACACACACATACATACACATACAGACATCATCGTGAAAATGTTAAATTTGGATTCTAGGGACCTTAAAACGTGGTCATTTACTAAAATCTTAATAAGTGATTTTTAGCACGATCCTTATACCTCCCTTGCCAAGGGTAGCGGGAGGTAAAAATACCTTATACTCAGAATTATAATTCTTCAATTATTGTGAAAATATATAAATAAAAATAAATAAATAAATCATTGAGCCAGAGGAGACATAAAATATTATTTTATAAAAAAATATAAAAATGGAACTCACCTATCCAAGAACCCATGTTCTCGTCTATGTGCATGGTACCATTGGTAGCTTGAAGTTGTGGTAAAAGAATGGCGGAATAACCAATTGGCATACCACATCCTGTTGTCATTACCATAATGGCACCGATTACCAGACACTATAAAAAATATAAGAGACATTAAGTAATAATCTGATTTCTTCAATAAACAAGAAAAATATTTTTCCTACGACCACTGTTAAAAGTAGTCTTTTTAACGGTTGCTTAGCGAGTTAAAAATAACAGTTTATAACACATTGAATACTTTTAAATTGTTGTCATTGACAACGGATTAAAAGTAAAAAACAAACTTACTTTTAATCATATACCTATTAGACTAATATACTGCTAATCCTCCGCGACTCATCCGTTAAAGAATATGGAAATAGAAGATATATCTCCATCGCTCACAAGCGATACAGTGCTTTGGATGCGCATGCTCGCATTCTATAATTCTATTGGCTACTGGTGCCGCTAACGGAAATAACGAAGGAGTAGGAGTTGAAAGTTGAAGTTTCATGTAACCACGTGCGTTATTCGAAGTCAATTGTCATTGTGATTGCAGAATTTACTGTGAAAACAAGTGAATTTGTAGTAATGTAATTATACCTAAACAATATTAAATTATAATGATAATATCATGTCTAAGAATTCTTTACTTTGTTGAAATTTGTATATTTATTTATTTAATTCTAATTACAAAATTGTCACTTGGAAGAAAAAATTTTCCTGGCCGCTAAGAAATACATTTTAGTTTCACGAGCATGCGCATACAAATCACTGTATCGCTTGTGAGCGATGGAGATATATCTTCTATCTCATATTCTTTAACGGAAGCGCAACACATTGGCGAGATAGGGGATCAGCAGTATATTAGTCTAATAGGTATATGCTTTTAATACTACTGTTACAAAAGAACTAAATCTAGTCACATTTAGTGTTAAAAATATAACTAAATCTAGTTACATTTAGTGTTCATAAGTAAACGTACTTTCATTTTATATTTATTTTTGTACTGAAATTATTTATATAGGTATTTAATTAGAAGTACACATTATTTTGAAACGTTTATTGTTATAATTTAAAACAGTATTGTTGGAAGTAGGGGCTAGAATAAACAATTTTCAGTTGTTCATAGCAAATACATCATGACCTGTCATAAATGTCATTCTATAATTTTTAGTTTTTACTAATACATAACTAGGGTCGTAGGAAAAATACTAGGTAAGCAAACGAGACTTGTTGCTTAGTTCCTTGAACGATTGGCTAGCTATATAACAAACGGTAATTCACAACTCTTTTCTATGCTGGCGGACAATTCTAGCGGCTACTTCTCGAATCTACCTAAAAACCACTGTCTACCAATTAGGAATTGTCAGTTAGGTATTGTTTTGGTTGTTTTTTTATTTAAAAAAAGACAAAGTATAACAATACCTAAATGACAATTTATAATTGGTAGACAGCTGTTTTTAGGTTCTGTTCGAGAAGTGGTCGCTCTGCGCATGTGCGACAGTTCACTAAATTTTTTTGCAGCTCTGTTTTTAGTAGACACTCCCTTTTATCTATTAAATATATAGCTATTTAAGTATCAGGTAAATGTTAATTACCCTACACACAATTTTCAGTACTATTTTTACAGTTTAGTATAAATTAACGAATTACTCGTAGCTCAGTGGTAGTGTTCGCCGCGAAAATGGAAAGTCTTGGGAAAGTCCCGACGAGGTCAGTTGATTTTTCAAATTTATTTAAAATAAATAAGTACCCATATCTACATAAAACAATAATAAATAAAATAATGTAAAATAATAATAAGTGTTAGTGGTCCAACTGAGCATTAGTTTCTAAACTATTAACTACCATAGATTAAGTGCTGCGCACTTTAACTATTCCAGAATTCTCCAGTTGTACATTGTCTACATTCCATATTCCATATTCCCCCAAGATATTTACAGACAACAGAGAAGGAGGGTACATTTCAAAACTAAAGCAGAAGCTACAAGATTTAACTTGAATTTGAATAAAACATTATACGTTGTTTGGAATTAGATGGACTTTGATGCCTTGGGTATCATTCAAAGCACATCAACAATTCTTTCATTATGTTTTCGGTGTACAGAACCTATTGTTAAATTTACAATTATTATAATTAAAGTATTTAAGTTAAAATGCATCTATGTGCCATTTTTGTGTTTTAAAGCTATTCAACAAAAAGTGTTTTGCCTGAAACAATATTGATAACTGCAACTTTTTCTTTTATTCATATTCTTATCCATTTCATTAAAAATACACTTACGACTTGCCAATAATAAAACTTTTTTATGAAAATAAACTAATACTTATTTCATAAAACCATCAGATTTTTTTACTAAATCTTATTTTACATTATATATAATTAAAGTCTGAAAATGGAGTCATTTATACGAATCACACTTACGACCCTGAAAGCCAGAGTATGCGTTAAAATATTTTGGTTTTTGAGAGTTTTCCCTACATAAGGTAGAAAATATAAATAAATATATCATCACGGCATATTACCCATTTCTGGGTGTGCCAATCTGCTTTATCGCAGATATCGGTAATGATGATGACATATTTGTACCGTGCGGGCGATTACCAGGCGTCACCTCACGGGCACTCATTGCTGACGTGGAGAGTGCACCATAGGGGTCACTTTTGTGCCATTTAAAATTACATAAGGTAGAATGGTAATCAATTTTCGATATTGCAGTTATTTAGTGCTTAATAAAATGGTCAAATGAATGATGGGGTCATACCAAAAAAAAATATATCGATTTTTTTTATATAATTAAAAAAATTACATAATTTTATACATATATACATGAAACATATGTAATATTCTTATACTTTTCGTTCATGATTTTCTTTCTAAACATTTTGAGTCTTATTTTGTGACGTCATGGGTTTGTACACACATACAATGATAGTCACGCACAAATGTACTCGTACTCGTACACGTACTGTACATGAATGTCAGCGCAGCGCAGAGATGTCACATTTTTCGAACATAACCAACATTTTCAAAGTAAATATCTTTGCAACAAGTTGTTTTTGTTTAAATGTAAGTACAAATAACGAAATGTTCTAATAAATACAAATTATGTGTGATTTAGATATTACCATGGTTGTATAATATTGTTCTGTGCCATCTTGCGAGAACATCTCGTTGAGAAGCAAAAATAAAGTTGTTGTTCGTATTTCTCAAGATTAATTTCCATAATCAAAATAATTAAAAATACAATAAAAACAAAAGCACGAATACAAAATAACTTGCTGTCACGTTTGCTTTCAAACGCAGTTCCATTTTTATTCGATAGGGGGGGACTACGGTCACGGTCGCAAACCCATGACGTCATTTGAAATTTAATATAAATTTTAAAAAAATATTTCTGTAAAACAATAAACTTATGTGACATAAAACATATATTTCTGTGAGTGGTTTTAAGTATACTTTCAGAAAAAAAAAAAAAATTGGAAAATGTGGTATGACCCCATTAAACAGTTGAAACTAGTACATTGTCTGCCTTCAGTAGCGGATTTGACTTTGAAAGGGCCCGAGGCGTTACACATTTTTGGGGCTGTACTAAAATAAATCAACCATGCATTTTGTTTCATTGTCACAATCATTGTTTTCACCCTATAAATGTTGCATTTTTCTTTTTGAAAATTGAAGACATAGATAAGTGAAACATCTTTGGAAAGCTAAACAAATATTTTCAGTAGTAATATAACAAGAGAGTAGAAATAATCGAAAAAAGAAGAAATATCAGTGGATGGCGGTATTTTACACTTTCGCTTTTGATATTTCTTTATACTCGCATGCAATTGTACATACTCGCCACACAAAGTATCACTTTTACTTCTAATAACACAATATACTATTTTTACTTACTTGTGCCCATAATCCTTTGCGAGAGCTTCGTTTTTCACTAGAGAAATTTTCCCCACTGATGATTTTGATGCTCTTTTCATGAAGCATGGAAGTTTCCTCTCCGGCCCTGAAATGTTATTCATAACCTGATATCAGTCTCCGTAATTGTGGTAATGATCTACAGCTTATAATACTATTAATAGATACTAAGAGGTACAATAACAATGTAACAATATTTAATGTCTATCGCTTGCCTCAAGTCTTGATATTTTGGAGAATATCTCGAAGAATATTGATCATATTTTAAAAGACACATTGTAGAATTCGGGTGCATGAAATAAAATTTAATGTGTTTGAAAAGTAGGTTGACTTCGTTATAAAGTTTTTAAAATTGTCACATCAACAATCAATATGATTACATAAAGAGCACATAAATTGTCAGAATTTGATAGTGCTGAGAAAAACATGAATTTTATGCATAGGATAGGTCGTTAGGTTAACTTCAGGTATATTTAGAAAATTCTAATCTCTCGAGAAATTTATCACTAAACCCTAAACTATTTTCCAATTTACTCAACTCTTCGGAAGTGGTACCATTTTCTTTGACACGGTATGTGACGCCGGGTCTGAGAGACCCATGTCAAAAAAATACTACCTGTTTTTTTTTTTATTACAAAATAATGGTATGTGTTATGCCCGTTTGCACCAACAAGACTTACGCTTTAAGTCTTCTCAAATTTTAAGTCTGACCTAAATTTCTTCGCACCACGTACGAATTGGGAACTTAAAATCCTAAGCCAGGCTGAAATTTAAGCCCACGATAGTTGGTGACTTAAACTAGACTTAGCCTGTAAATCGTCACAATCTGTGTTTAGTTTTTGTATCTCATATTACTAACATGCTAAATTTTAACGTTTATGACGCTGACGACAATTTACAAGAGAGCTGCACAATGCACATTTAACAAAAATAATTTTTTTAAACAATTTCGATTATCAGACGTTGACTTCGTAAATGATAAGTATGTTAATTGTGATAAATGTTTTATTTTGAAATAATATTTTTTCCATACATGTTAGTGCGTCTCCTGTAAATCATTTGTTAATTTTTTTCGAACTCTCGCTATATATTGGAAATCACTTGCCCAGTATTGCAGATTTTTTTGGAGTGATTTTAGTACAGGATCTCGAATTATTGTATGTCACGTGTTGGATGAGCAAATTGTATTTAATTAATCGGTTTGTAAAAATGCCACAAAAACAAGATGATATTAAACAAACTCAAAATGATTTCTATTTGCAAGCTGCAAATTTTCATCGAGTATTTCTGTTATTGTTAAGCAAATCGTTGTACGTACCTACATACATAATTCTTAAATTATTTACTTTACTGATTTATTCAGAAGAATTAATAATGTATTTAATATATGTTTTAGTAGATACTGGTATAAAAATACAATCCCCAGGTGTGTCATATGAACTCCTATTTCGTTTTTCAAATATCGCTAAAATAATAAATCCCGAATATTATTTCCAGTTATGTTATATTTATATAAATTTGACTTGCCCAAAATCAATGTTTTAATTATAAGATTATAAGTAACTAATAGTCATTGGCGCATTTATAATAAAATTCTTTCTTATTCTAATTCATGTTTATATTATTTAATAATTAATTTTTATGTTTTACTCATGTGTCAAAATAAATGTGAAGTTAGTAATTAGAGAAATTCCCTAGAATATCTCGGCCTACCTAATCTCAGCTCAAATATTCGTTGTGCAAACGACTTATATTTTAAGTCCGGCTTACCGTTAAAGTTAACTTAGCAAAGTCAAGGCTTAAATTTTGTTGGTGCAAACGGGCATTAATGAATAGTACCCCTTTTTCTATGGAAACAAATATTTTACACAAAAAAATATAAAGCAATAAAAATTCACAGGATGCTATAAAATCGGTCGAGTCTATCAGACTTAGTGCCACTTCCGAAGGGTTTAAAAACGACTACTTAAAGATTAATTAATATGATACCCAATTTTTGTAAAAAGTTACTAACTCTTGGCAAATAATCAATAATATTTACAAACCCGGAATAAATATGAAAATGACAGACACATTTGTTTCTATAGGTTACAATTTTTAGCACGGTTTCTAAAACTTGGCAACTTTCTTACAAAATAGAGGTGATTATGATTATAATAATGATTTTATAAAAATCAGTATTAAATAAATATTTTGTCTTATTAATCTTACCACTTCTAAATAAGAAATATTATTATTATTATATGAAATCAGTGCATATTAGAAATACTATGTATTATATACTAAGAATTCAAGGAACTTTAATTTATAGAATATAAATTATATTTCACCATAAAACTTTATATTTTGATTGTTAAAGGCAATAATAAATTTATATGTATATACATAAATAAAATAATAATAAACTAGAAATAACTTATAATTACGCATTTAAAAGAAAAAATGCATTTGCGTGCATAAATTGTTTCTAGTTTTGATATAACAAAGTAAATAAAAATTAACAAAACCATATAATATATAAATATTATCATTGCTATCACAGGTAATATTTAAATGTCGCTAGTTAGTTGTTTTTTAATACCAGACAGATATTCAGCAAACCGTAAAGGATAATAGATATTTACCCACCAAGTGAGCTAAGGTAATGTTTAGTAATGTTAGTGCGTCTCCTGTAAATCATTTGTTAATTTTTTTCGAACTCTCGCTATATATTGGAAATCACTTGCCCAGTATTGCAGATTTTTTTGGAGTGATTTTAGTACAGGATCTCGAATTATTGTATGTCACGTGTTGGATGAGCAAATTGTATTTAATTAATCGGTTTGTAAAAATGCCACAAAAACAAGATGATATTAAACAAACTCAAAATGATTTCTATTTGCAAGCTGCAAATTTTCATCGAGTATTTCTGTTATTGTTAAGCAAATCGTTGTACGTACCTACATACATAATTCTTAAATTATTTACTTTACTGATTTATTCAGAAGAATTAATAATGTATTTAATATATGTTTTAGTAGATACTGGTATAAAAATACAATCCCCAGGTGTGTCATATGAACTCCTATTTCGTTTTTCAAATATCGCTAAAATAATAAATCCCGAATATTATTTCCAGTTATGTTATATTTATATAAATTTGACTTGCCCAAAATCAATGTTTTAATTATAAGATTATAAGTAACTAATAGTCATTGGCGCATTTATAATAAAATTCTTTCTTATTCTAATTCATGTTTATATTATTTAATAATTAATTTTTATGTTTTACTCATGTGTCAAAATAAATGTGAAGTTAGTAATTAGAGAAATTCCCTAGAATATCTCGGCCTACCTAATCTCAGCTCAAATATTCGTTGTGCAAACGACTTATATTTTAAGTCCGGCTTACCGTTAAAGTTAACTTAGCAAAGTCAAGGCTTAAATTTTGTTGGTGCAAACGGGCATTAATGAATAGTACCCCTTTTTCTATGGAAACAAATATTTTACACAAAAAAATATAAAGCAATAAAAATTCACAGGATGCTATAAAATCGGTCGAGTCTATCAGACTTAGTGCCACTTCCGAAGGGTTTAAAAACGACTACTTAAAGATTAATTAATATGATACCCAATTTTTGTAAAAAGTTACTAACTCTTGGCAAATAATCAATAATATTTACAAACCCGGAATAAATATGAAAATGACAGACACATTTGTTTCTATAGGTTACAATTTTTAGCACGGTTTCTAAAACTTGGCAACTTTCTTACAAAATAGAGGTGATTATGATTATAATAATGATTTTATAAAAATCAGTATTAAATAAATATTTTGTCTTATTAATCTTACCACTTCTAAATAAGAAATATTATTATTATTATATGAAATCAGTGCATATTAGAAATACTATGTATTATATACTAAGAATTCAAGGAACTTTAATTTATAGAATATAAATTATATTTCACCATAAAACTTTATATTTTGATTGTTAAAGGCAATAATAAATTTATATGTATATACATAAATAAAATAATAATAAACTAGAAATAACTTATAATTACGCATTTAAAAGAAAAAATGCATTTGCGTGCATAAATTGTTTCTAGTTTTGATATAACAAAGTAAATAAAAATTAACAAAACCATATAATATATAAATATTATCATTGCTATCACAGGTAATATTTAAATGTCGCTAGTTAGTTGTTTTTTAATACCAGACAGATATTCAGCAAACCGTAAAGGATAATAGATATTTACCCACCAAGTGAGCTAAGGTAATGTTTATTCATGAGAGGCGAGTGAGTTAATTTCTTCGAGTGAATAAACATTCTTAGCTCACGTGGTTTGTACAATATTTTATTCAATTTTGACGAAATAATAATAAAAACCATTATAATATTTAATTTTGACAAAATAAAAAACTGATCAGTTGTGAATAAAATGTGAATAAAATGTTATTTTTAGTTGTTGGTATGGAGTTAATAATGACAGTTTAAAACGTCAAAATTTAATAAAATATTTTTTTCACTACTAGCCTAGGAACCCACTATTATTTACCTTTATTTGACATGAGAAATTGTTTTTCACTACCGCTTGCTTGTAACCATGGTACCCTAGGTCAATAATAATTTATTATTAACCTTGGTCTATAATGCACACTGTCACTTTTCAATCAAACTCAAGCCTCCAAATCCAAATATTACTTAACTCATTAAACTCAAGAAAGGTGTTAAGTATATAATTTAAATTTGCCACTATAATTTTAAATTGACCTACGCTGCCGCCTCGCCTGGCCACTGCGCTGTTTTGGTGAAAATGTGAAATATTTGTAGATCAACAACAACACTATTTTTTTGTATTTGCAGGTAAATACATTTCAATAGATTTATTTAAAAATAATAATAAACTAATAAGGCTGCTGACAGTAACAGCACAAAGTGATTTTATTAAATAATTAAATGAAATACAAATCAAGGCCCATAAGTGAGGTTATCATACCAGCGAAATGATCAAAACGTCAGATAAAAACAAATGCAGCCTACTTTGTTTTTGTGAATATTAACAAATAAGTAACGTTATTATTCATGTCAAAATTATTATCAATAAAAAAAAAATCAAAGAGAATTTATGTGTTAATAGTGAAAAAAATAGTATATAAATCACGGTTGAGAAGATCATTATTGACCAGGCGCCTTATATCCCTCGGGCTTCGCCCTCGGGTTACAATAGGCGCTGGGTCAATAATGATTATCTTCTCAACCTTGGCGTATAATATACTATTAGAAAACATATCTTGCTACATCTACTCACCCTTCATACTTCCCCATATTGTCGTTTACCACTTATCAACCACTTCTTATCTGTTGTCTGGATGGCGTTACACTGATTGTGGAGTGTCCGTGGGTCGGAAGTGTCCTGTACCTTGTGCCTTTAGGTCATGTATAGGTCACGGCTACAGGAAACTGTTGACCTGGATTTGCTGTGGCGGTCACTTGAAGGAATTGACTACAGATTACTTACGGGCACTTTCAGTGCTTAATTGAAGGTGCTTAGAGATGAAGAATAAAGGTTGCATGGGAGGACCTGTGAAAAAAAATTGTAGATGAACCATCGGTTTTATATTGCACACTAAATTTATTTAAATTTAAAAATTCGAATCAAATTTATGTATTGTATTCTAGTATTTATTCTTAATCAGATTCTGTTCACATTGTAAAGCGTGCATTACACGATGACGTTTTTCTTTTCAAGTCATTTGAAGTGACTTTATAAGTGATTTTAAAAATATATTTTTGCCCTTCTGAAGTGTAATGGGAACTTTACAATTGTATACATTGTAAGTGTAACCTACATTTTACGCTTACTGTGTTGTAACTTGTCTAACTATGCGGTAAAATAATCAAAATACACTGGACGTTTATGGGCATTTAGAAAAGAAATCATCTTTACTATAATAAAGTTCATGTAAAAAAGTACTACCTACTTAAGTTATTTTTTTACTTTAACATTTCCTATATTTAAAATTAATTTATGTAAACCAAAATCACGGCAGCGACATCTGTCATTATTGTAAAAATCCACCGTTACCGACATAGTCACCGATCGATATACCTGTCAAATACGCGAGGCGAAAATTGCTGAAATGTCAAATTTCGATACTTACCTATTATTTATTACGAAGAAAACATGAGCAAATAAATATATCATCAGTCATAAACAACGTCTATTATTACAAATAAATTTTTGCTGGAAGAAGTACTCTAATGAAGGTAAGTAAAATCAAATTTGGAAATTGACTTAACCCCAGTATTTTAAACTAACACTTTTCAGAAGTATAACATATTTCATTAAAAAAAGTGATTTTCATTATCGTCGGCCAAAAAAATTGATACAATTCTCGTGCGTGAAGTATTTTACAGCGCTCCAGCTAATAAGGCACTCGCCTTAAGGGCTCGTGCCTTAAACAAAGCTGTCGCGCTGTAAAATACAACTTACACGCACTCGAATGTAAATAACTATTACGCGATCAAGTGAATTGTCATTGAATTTTCATCACTTGAATTTTTTCCATGTAGCCATCAAGATTTAAACTAGTTCCCTATCTTATTTTGCCATTTTTCAGTTTATAATCAATCACTGATAACACCACACTTGTACACATCAAAAATATAAACACAAATGACGTTCTGCAGTTATTTGACAGTCAAAACTTATAGGGACTTTTAAGAAAAAGTAGCGTATGTTCAACTTATTCGTTAAAAGTCTATTCACCTGTATTTCTTGTATTTATCTATGAAAGCGTAAATTTTAAATGTAGGTAACTATGGAAATAATATATACTAGTTTGAAAAGTACACATTACACATTTATTATTAGCAATTATTCACTTTCCATAATCAAATAACCTTCGAATATTCTACTTTTTTCTCGACCGTAGAAAAGAATAATTACTTCAAGGATATACAGGGTGGCTGATTTTTCATTATCCAGCTTATATCTTCTGAAATATTAAAGATACAAAAAAAAAATTAAATACAAAAGTTGTTTAATACAATCTGATGTATAATTCAGCATAAAAAAATTTTTCCAAGGCGTACAAATTTTTGGTAAAATGTTTAACTTTGATTTTTTAAATGGAACACCCTACATATTTTGACAGAATAAGATTCTTAATAAATTTCTCTTTACAATGATGTGTAACAAGTAAGGATTTACCTTTAAATTATGTCCTATAAAGCAAATAGAAACATGAGAAAAGTAGGCTATGATATTCTATTGTTTGTACCTGTAACTTCTGTCACACAGGAACATTGGCTACGTATAATTATATTACCGGTATGTCGCAGGATAGCAGCCCGACGTTTATTATTATTTGACTTGTGAAAACAGAAAAACATATCAACTTTTTCACTATTACTGTATAACCGACGTTCATTTTTCTTAGTTAATTAAGAATCTTAACACCTTTCTCACTATTATAATCAGTATTATTAAATCTGTGACAGATGTTACTGGTATAAACAATAGAATATCACAGCCTCCTTTTACCGTATTTCTATTTGCTTTATTAGACATAATTTAAAGGTAAACCCTTACTTGTTATACATCATTGTAAAGAGAAATTTATTTAGAATTTTATACCGTAAAAATATACAGAGTGTTCCATTTAAAAAATCAAAGTTAAATATTTTTCTGGAAAATTGGTAGGCCTTGGAAAAAAATTGTTTATGCTAAATTATAGACCAGGTTGTATCAAATAACTTTTCTATATAACTTTTTCTTATATCTTTAATATTTCAGAAGATATAAGCTGGACAATGAAAAATCAACCACCCTGTATTATACTCTTAAAAAAAAATTCAGTTTTGAAAATGTATAAATATTTTAATCGGTATGACACTGTGAATTATTAATTTTAGCAGATTTTCTGAGTTGTTTTAAGAAAGATGTAATTGTAAACAAATAAAACTTTTAAATTTTCTGCTACAGCCTTATTAATTTCATACTAAAAAAAAATAAAATGAATATAAAAATAAATTTCAATAACCCCCGGTTTTATGTAAAAGACAGAATAAATTTACTTCCATAGTAGATTTATTCAAACTAACAATGAATTTCTTAAAACAACTCAATTTTATTCATTTTATGGCAATGGGGGATTACACCATTTTTGTTTTATAATTTCATCTGAAAATATTAGGAAAACTAAGACTATTGATGAAAATCCGGTGAAAAAATTCCTATTAATAAGCGAGTTATGGTCTCCCGAATTTTGAAAAGATTGACGTGTCGTCACATTTATGTGTTTTTATATCAAACTGTTTTCATCATGGACCTAAATGTTCTTGAAATATATGCTATTTTAAGTTATATTTACATAAAAATAAATGAATATTATAACACTGTATAAGTATACATACTTTATAATTACAGGTGTATTTAAATTATTAAGTTTAATGCAAGAAATTTATGTTAAAATAAAACTGTTTGGAAACTGTAGTACAGGAATGTTAGCCCCCTCCTTTCGAATTTGAATTTCTTAACTTCCATTGGTAGTAATCCCACCACCTAACACGCTATTTGTAATGCATGTATAGGCGGTTTCTCGGTCGCCAATCAAAATATTTTCATATTAGTGTCGAAGCGTTATAACAAAAAACCCTTATTTCCGAAATATCTCAATTATACCATTTCATTTTTTTATTAATATTCGTTATTCAGCATATACATTCGTATTTTTTAACTATTTTCCTTTAATTCGATTGAGCCGTAATCCCCCATTGTAAACAAATAAAACTTTTAAATTTTCTGCTAAAGCCTTATTAATTTCAAACTAAAAAAAAAAATGAATATAAAAATAAATTTCAATAACCCCCGGTTTTATGTAAAAGGCAGAATAAATTTACTTCCATAGTAGATTTATTCAAACAAACAATGAATTTCTTAAAACAACTCAATTTTATTCATTTTATGGCAATTATGACATTAATGTTAAAAGTTCAACTGTTATTTGAAGGAATAAATTTTATTTACTTTGGAAGTAAATTTATCTGTCGTTTATAAAACCGGGCATATGCATATCCCGAAAACTGAAACAACGAAAAATAATTATTTATGAAATGCATTTAACAAATAATTAAAATAAATGAATATAGCATGTTAATTTTAATTATTCATAATTTATGAATATTTTATCATATATGAAATATTTTCAATGAATGTTTTATGATTTACATTTCATATAATTTTATGAATGAAATATGCCCCACGTGCATCAAAATGAAAAATAAATATTTGAACTTAAAATACAGTTTCATACTCACAATTTTGCAAACCTATCTCTCTCACTTCTATAAAACATTTGACAACTATTTCTAATTTCACTTCCACTTTCTTCAACTGTCACTCCTCGACTGTCAACTGTTCTGATTTGCCTTCAAAACAGAAACAGGATGATGACATGACAACATACGAGAGATAAAAAACAAATTCGCCATGTCATTTGCTGATATCAATAATTATAAATAATGAGTTAATAGCAATAGTAGAGATATCAGTTTAGCAGGGAACACGCAAGTTGAAGATGATTATTTTTATTTTTATTTATGTAACTTATTCAATGCCAAGTCTAAGACTGGTTTTTAGACCTTGAACTATTTTTGGTGCATTTTAAATGAAATTCCACGGAAGTAGATACGTGAAAATAGAATGTTAATGACCCATTACTGGGTATGCCAGTATCTACAATACATGAAGTGTGCGCGCTTACCAGGCGTCACGTCACGGGAACTCATAGCTGGTGTGGAGAGTGCACTATCGTACTTTTGTACGATTAAAAGTCTGCACTGGTCGGGATCGAACCCGGGTCACCAGATTGGTAACCAGACACTATTCGCACGTATTTTCTACAAAACATCTTGAGGTCGGATTTTCATGTAGAATTCTAAACTTGGCAGTAGTTAACCTTATTTTCGCTTAACGCGTTATTTTTGTCAGTGCTGAACTTATTAAAATATCTTCTATAAATGATTAACCGGTGTATTTTTACCTTCCGTCACCTTTAGGTAAGGAAGGTATTGTCTTTGGTTAAAAAATTCGGTGGGGAGTTTTAAATGAATAAGCACGTTTTAATGTCCCTACAATACGATTCTACTGGTTTTACGATGATGTCTGTATGTGTGTATGTGTGCGTGTGTGTGTGTGTCCGTGTGTGTGTGTGTGTGTGTGTGTGTGTGTGTGTCCGTGTGTGTGTCCGTGTGTATGTGACAAATTTTTCTCCGACGATAACTCCAAAACTACAATCCAAAAAATATGATTCTTTCGTATTATTCTTCCTTACAACCCTAAGAAGAGCTGATTAGATTTTGGTTATAATTGGTCAACCGGAAGTACCCTTATTTGAAGTTTTTCTTGAAAAAACGCAGTTACATATCATTTTCGATATTTTATGTGATTATCAATAGAAAGATTATCTTCTCTATATGGTTCGATTATACATTTTCCTTCATATTCAATAGATATAGAGTTATAGAGAGATTAAGAGAGATTAACTTTCAAAAATCAGTCAGCTTTGCAAAAAACATCAGATATATTAAAAAATCCTAATTGACAGATGTCAGTGTCAAGTGCAAAACCAAAGTGGAAAGGATATGATCTGAAAGTGATATAAGTGACAGTGTCCCTCGCCAGTGACTTGCATTTGCGGCCTCGCCTCAAGATAGGAACTTATAATGCCAGGAGTACGAGAAAGGCAAAAGAGAAGATGGAAGGACTGTATAACAGAAGATTTGAGGGAGGAAGAACTGTGTCATGAAGATGCGTTGGACAGGAATGAGTAGAAGAAAGAGTAAGAAAGAGCGACTTCTAATAAAATAGGGAAAAGTTGAAGAAGGATGAAGTGTTAAATGCAATATATAATGTACATACGTTCGTATTCGTATTATAATTGTATTGGATTTTAGAATCTTTTCAAAGGAACTTTCAGTATGGATTTGTAAAAATAGTGTGTTCTTGTTACAATTTTGCAGGATATATAGAATCTTTTTCAAAGAACTTTTGGTATGGGATATTTACAAAATACATCGAATTGACGGGAGGTTTTGTGCTGGCTACAACAGATTTTTTAGAATTTATTTTAAAAACAGAGAGACATGCTGCAACGAACAGAATTGGGACCATAACCTTGTTCCCTTCAACAATAAAGCCGGCCCTACACCACGCACCTCGTGGACTTGGACCAGGTTTTTCCATCAAGATGATGCTATTTTTCTACACTTGATACTTAATTGCAGGCGACTGTTATAAAAAATTATTTATTATTATTTTTCTTTTCACTTTTGTTTTTAATCTTGTGATCATAGCAACAGTATGGTATTACGAAAAAAATATTATTTATAATCTTCGTCAAATTAACTTATGTTTCAAATAATAATACAATAATATTGCAAGACGATGTAATTTATGAGTGCCCGTGAGGTGACGCCTGGTAAGCGCCCACACGGTAAACTATATCGTCATCATTACCGACGTCTACATCTGTTGTAGATACTGGCACACCCAGAAATGGGTAATATGCCGTGATGATATATTTATATTTATTTATGTAATTTATGATGAATGTCATCATTCTAAAAGGGAATACGCTGTTCGAGTGCTCCAGACCATTCGAATAGCTACCCAATGAAAAATGGCTGCCTTTACAATGGTGGGGAATCGTATTCCATCTGAATTGTTATTCGTTATCGCTTTCTATACAGTGTCCCACACTCTACGTTCTGTATAGGGTCTTATGGAGTACCATGTTGCCATATTTACCTGCTGTAAATCTGCAAGATAGAAAGAGCAAAATAGATGCCCAAAAAGAGATGAAATATTCTGGGTTCTTCATTGAATGTATTTATGACTGGTGTACTTTCAGTGTATCTAAACAGGTGGGTGAAAAGAAAAAAAATTAAATTAAACAATGAACTGGTCAGTTTAATAATTTACAAAAAATATAAAATAATACAAATACAAAATGTAAGTAGGATATAAAATTATAACAATCGTAGGTAAATGAAATGAATTAACATATAAACTCTAGTCAATTTAAAGTAAATAATATAAAACATTTTTGTACTTAATTGGACATTTTACAATTGTTGTCAACAATTACATATTTCCATTCTACGAAAAGATATAAAATTAATACATATATGAGTACAAAATATAGATATAAAATAGCATAGGTGCGAAGAAAAAAATGAAATTGAATAACACACTGGTCAGGTTAATAACACATATTTTTTATTTAATTTATATCTTCTTATTTGATAATTTACTAATATTTAAGCTTGATAGAAATACTGCATATATTTTACATAGTTCATAAGTCTTTATTCTTTCTTTGTAATCTCCAATTTGAATTTATAATATTTTAAAATTCTAATTTCTAATGCATTTAATCAAGATTAGTATGCTGGGCGGTTTTAAAATATTGTATTGAAATATTACTTATTATAGGTACAAATAGCCCTGTATATAAAACTATTTAGACAAATATTGGGTGTATATAATAAGCCCTTGGGTAAATAAGAGACCCTCATAAAACTTAAATTGTACAGTGTTAACTAATTTTGGTATAGCAATGAAAATTTATGAATGTTTCAATATTACATTACATTGAAAAATTGACAACATGGTACAGAAAACCTCCATAAGAATAATAGTCCAGTCATTAGGTAGATTTACCCTGCAAAATGTCGGGTATTTTTGATTTTTGGATATATTATATATTTAGGGGTCCTAATAAAAAATGCAAGTTTTCCCCCTCAGGGGCCTTCGGGAAGCACCGCCAACTTGGGAAAAATGGTGCAAAAAATCGTTTTTTTTCTAAATATCTCTTCACCTATTTGCATTAGGGCAAAAATAGTTATTTTTCAATTTGTTGACACTAAAATTTCCTACAACTTTCATCTAATACATTTTTTTCTATAACCAATAGATAGGGAGCTACAGAGCTTCAAACAGAGCTAATTTTTGAAAATTGCTCTAATACTTCATTTAGATCATATTTTATTATATTAAAAAAAATTTTTTTTCAAATTACTGATTACTATTCATTATTTATTAGTATTTAACTACTATGCATACATATTACTCATTGTTTATTGTTTTATTTTCATTCTAAAGACATTTTATAGTACAGGAAATTTATGATTTTACCTCAAAGTAATTACAAGAAAAGCTTTTAAACGGAATCCTATCCAGAAAATGCGCTGAATAACATATCAAAAATTTCCGGAAATTAGAGCACGGGAACTTCCCGCCAGTTGGGAAAAATGGCGGTATATTTATGTTTTTGGTCATTTGCTCAAAACAATTATGAAAGATATTAAAATTACTTAAAAAACAAACAATATTACATATTTAAAACATAGTCTAATAGATTTCACTATTTATAACAGTTTACATTCGTAGTGTCATCGAAAAAAGTAAATTATTGATGCCTTTCTTATAATAATTGTTAATGTTTTCCTGCAATTTTTTATTTTTTCATCCACCACTCTGATCTTGTTAAAGATACGATAACGCGGTTTGAAAATTTAAATTCAGCATGAAATTCTCTTTAACATAAAGTATTACACAATATTTTCCGATGAGCAATTTGCGAGTTACTACCAAATTAAATTCATATGAAATTCCTCTAAAATTTTAAACATCTGAAAATCGGCTCATTTCACATTTTCTTATTCTAAATTTCGACACAATTAAAGATAAACAATATTAAGTATTTAATATGTGTCAAAGTGGTTGATGAGAAATTGAATAAATAATAAATTGAAAAATAACTATTTTTGCCCTAATGCAAATAGGTTAAGAGATATTTAGAAAAAACCGATTTTTTGCACCTTTTTTCCCAAGTTGGCGGTGCTTCCCGAAGGCCCCCGAGGGGGAAAACTTGCATTTTTTATTAGGACCCCTAAATATATAATATATCCAAAAATCAAAAATACCCGACCTTTTGTGAAATAAACCCTTATTTTTCTACAAAATGACTGGACTATAACATTGGCTATCTCTGCCACACTGAAGATAGAGTGTGGGACACTGTATAGTAACAAAATAGTCGTCCAGTCGTCCAGAACATGCAGAGACAAAGTGTACGGCTACCGCACTGGCAATTAAAAAATATACAGTCCACTAAATCCCCACCAGGTAATATAGGAATAATACAAGATTATTAAACATTTTTTATTATTATTAATATACAATGAAATATTTTTATATTTATTATATCAAACTCCTGATATTTCTCTAATCCATTCTCTCTGGCTCGCCACACTGCTAAAAACCGTAGGAGAATTAGGCTTTGCACATCCCCAAGCCCAGGAAACAATTCCCACTTGTACTTCTAGGCCTTGAATAAAGAGGGGCCCACCGGAATCCCCGTAGCAGCTGTTGTGCCCCCCTTGCGGGCGGCCCGCACATATCATACGATCGGTGATGGTGATGGAATCGTGGCCGTTCAATTTTTGACATTCTTCACGAGGAACAATGAGAACCTGAGCTCTTTTTAAGGAACTGGTACGATCATGGTCTAGGCCCCATCCGGAAACGACACCTAATGAGTCGGCCGGTGGGTCGGACGTAGCTAAGGCGACGGTTTTGACGTAAGGACTTGCAATTGGAACTGGTTCTGATACCTATAAACATAAACTCAATTGATGAACTTGAGCGATAATTAACTGAGGAATGGATGAGGGGTCCCGAAGGAAAAATAATCGGAGGAGCAGTTTGCAGTGAAATTATTTATTTCAAGCCAACGTTTCGACTAAAACGTTAATCTTCTTCAGGCCAAGAAATGTCTAATTACATAAGGTTTTTGTGGCGACCATCCATGAGGAACAAATTTGAATAAAATTTTAGAATAATTTATTTCAAAGTCTATTATAAACATTTAATAAAAATATATACTTAGTTTCAAAATAATATTTTATTTATAAATTTATTCACTCCAATACCTATAGCTAAATTAAAAGTTATTATCAATAATCATTTAGAAAAAGAAATTGATAAATTTCAAATTAGAAATGAATTAAATTGTTTAATTAATATATGTTTAGACCAAAATTATTTCAGATTTAATAATCAATATTACAAACAAAATGATGGGTTGCCAATGGGTAGTCCTTTATCACCATTATTAGCAGAAATATTCATGAATAATTTTGAAATAAATCTATTTAATTTGAAAAACAATCTAATTTCTAAAATTTCTAAAAACATAGATATGTTGATGATATTGTGTCTTTGGTTGGGTAATATAGATGAATCAGATGATTTTTTAAAATTAATAAACTCTATTGATAATTCAATAAAGTTTACAATAGAAAAAGAATTAAATAACAGTTTAAATTTTTTAGATTTAAAAATAACAAAATTTAAAAGTAAATTTATTTTCGATATTTATAGAAAATTAACTTGCACTGATAACACTATTCATTATAAATCAAAACATTCTTTAAATTATAAGTTGGCTTCTTTCTTTTGTTATATTACAACGTTATTGGATATTCCTTTATCTAACAAAAATTATAAAAAAAGAATTAAATACAATTTACTATTTGGCTTATAAAAATGGTTTTGATAAAATAATAATTGATAATATTTTTAAAAAGCAAAAAAAGAAATTAATATCATAACAATTATATTGCATTCAAAATAAAATAAATAAAAACTACAGAAAAATATTATTTGTTGGTAATTTGACTTTAAAAATTAGAAAAATATTAAAATTAAATAATATTTATCTAGCATATTATGTAAAAAATAATTTGAAATCTATTTTTGTTAATAATAAATTTGAAAATTTTGACAAATTAGAAAAATCTGGGGTTTACGAAATTTCTTGTAACAATTGTAATTATAAATATATTGGTCAAACAGGGCGAAATTTCAAGTTAAGATTTAATGAACATTTAAGACAATTTAAATACGATAAAATTGAAAATTCTAATTTGGCAAAACATTTATTTAACAATGAACATTTTTGTACAATTCAAAATTTAAAAATACTCCATATTGAAAACAAAAGTAAAAAACTAAATTGTTTAGAAGCTTTCGAAATAAAAAATTCTTTACACAAAAAAGAAAATCTAATGAATGAAATTTTGAATTTAAACAATTCTCCACTATTAGATCCGAATATTTTTTGAAAATTTTGGTAATATTATATTAATAAATTTTCAATTTTGTTATCTTTATTAATTTGTAATTTGTTTCACGATTTTGTTATTTGTTTATATTTATATTTATATCATTTATTTTTCTACCTGATGATGAGGTAATACCTCGAAATGTACATTGTACAATATTTTTTAAATAAAATATTATTTTGAAACTAAGTATATATTTATTAAATATAAAAATGTTTCAAATGTATCCTACAAATAATAGTATCTATTATAAACAATTCAACCCATGGCAAACACAAAAAAAACCTCACGCTCAGTGCCTAGATAGCCGTAAGCGACTAGCTACATTTCAAGCTTCTGTTTTCGTTTATAAAAATCTTCTCGTATAAATGCATAGTATTTTACTTACTTCAATTAGGGCGTAGTCATAATCTAAATAAAGTTCCTTGTTATACTTAGGATGGGCAATCATTCGGGAAATGTTAAGCCTAGTTCCGCCTCTAGCCCATTCTGCAGTTCCCACCACTATGCTCAAATAAGCTGGGTTTTCACTAAAAATAAACGCACAAATAAATATACATGAATATATTTCTCAGCTGTCGTGTAGATTAGGCATTCTTATGTAAAGTACTGGTATCCGGCTTTCCAGTCACGGTTTAAATCAGAAAATTCGTTTAAATTCAAGTTCATGAACTTAAACAGCTAACGTTTCTAGCTCCAGTTTCGAATTTTTGGTTCAGAGGAATGTTTTGACAATACATAATTTTGTAACTAAATTATATTTCAACATATTTTGTGACATACTGATATTTTGTTATATGTATTGACATTAAAATAAGTTATTAAAAGACGAATCATAATATGATGAATGAAGATATTGTTAATTTTATTGAAAAATAATACGACCTATAATAATTCAGTTTTTAGAATTTCAGAAATGAAGTTATGTAAACACTACAAGAAATTGTACCAAATATACGTTCTCGTACTAATTGGCCGATAAAAATGTATGAAATACATTAGTATATTAATGAATATCTAAGAATTTAGTGGCGATATCTGAACAAATGTTACTTTTAACATTCGTTTTTTTTTTTGTTACAATTCTTACATTTTATTATCAAGTACATTGGTTGGTAGCATTTAAATAAGAATACTGCCACTATACTCGCCGTCAAATGATTATGGACTGATGTTCAACTTTTATCCCTTTCCGCACCCTGCCCCTTGCCCAGCGGTGTTGCCGCTTGTAACTTGACATGACCAGGAATGAACGCATATGTCATATAATACATTTAAAACCAATTTAATTTTTTAATACATCGTAAATGAAGAAAATATTATAACTAATAAGTAAGGTAAGACATTAATACGTAATATAAATTATAAAATTGTCTCTGTGGAAAATTTATATTTATATTTTGACTAAAGTTTCCACACATCAATCTAAGGTCTCGTTTGCGTTAAAATACGATAACCGGTAAAAATCTAAATAAAAGGTAAGAATAATTGATTATTAGGTGAATTGTAAATCTGCCAACACAACATGCTTCTGCAGTCAAATCCAAAATTTTCTTTTCATTTAATAAATTATAAATTTTTTCAGGATGTAACGCCAATTTTTTGTAAAAATTGTGTACATTCACAATAATTGTTTTTGCCTGCCCTTTCAAATCGTATTTTCTTAACCGTTTTTTATAAGAACCAGGACTATTTAATTCATGAGTTTCACTCAGTTTCTTTTCAAAAGTCTAAATATAATGCAATTTATAGGAGTAGGAATAAAAAGCCCACGCAAGTACTAACGAAAATGTCAGAACATAAAATAACATTGACAGATTACAGATATTTGTACAGGTGGACACTTAAAAAATTTGGCATCAGGGTAGAAATCTCCAGTCCATAATTATTTGACGGCAAGTATAGTAGATTAAAAAAAAACAAATTTTTATTTTAAGCCTTCTTATTAATTTTCATACTTCTTTTTAAATAATACCGAATTTCGACATTTATGCTGATTAAATTTATTAGTAATTTTTCCCCAACTCTTTTCTTTGTCCTAAAATATCCTATCTGTCTTTCTGCATTCTTTAATAGATTTTTTAACTTTTTCTTTATCCATCAAAATGTCTATTTCTTGACTAGTAGCACAAGTCTTGTTTTAACAAAAACGTTGTTTTAAAATATGTCCAATTTCATTATTTAATGCTAATAATAAGTATTATGAAAGTTATCAGAGTATTATTTTAAAGCAGAACATAGTTTGTATTCAAACAAACATTTTTAAAACAAATCGTGCTTTAAACATACGGGTGAAATTAAATATTGAAATTCGAATTTGACATTTCTTAAAACAGTGTTTTAGTTAAAACAAGGCTTGTGCTACCAGCCATTTTAAACAAAAAAATAGCTCAGGTTGAAGTTCAAAGTTCAACTAAACTGAAATTTAAACCGCCACTGAAAAACCGGGCATATATGTATTTAATGTATAAAAATCTGTAACAATAAAGCAGTTTGATTTGAAATTTCAAAATTATTTACTCCTGAATACAATGAGCAGCCGTTAAGATCCACTTTTCAGAAATAATGGAACCACCGCACATCAGCAGTCCTCCATTCTTTATTAGACCCGCCTGAAAAGAAAATATTTTTCACAATTCAGAACAAGAATTTCGTCTGTAACCACCACATTTGTTTGCATACGTTAGCAGTGAAATACGAGGTGCAATAAAATAACGAGATTTTTTTCGGCTTAGAAAAGTGATTTTACTGTACTCGTATGGCATTTAAGTACTCGCTATCTCTCGTACTGAAACTTGCTATACTCGTCTGGTAAACTTTCACTCTTCTTAACTTGGAACGTAATATACTATTAGAAGTTTTTAAAAATCTACTACTTCCAGTTTTCCATTTGTTATCAAACTCTTTTCAGCTCTTCACGTTTAGAGATGCATTCGGGCCAGGCCGGACCGGGCTTTGAGGTTAGGATCGACTCGGTCCGAAAATAAAAATTACCGGCCCGACTCGAAGATCGACTCGACAAAAAAATTAGCTAGCCCGGCTCGAAAATTGACTCGAAATCGGGCCGGGCTTCGGGCCGGGCCGGGCCAAAGCTCGAAACTGGGTGCATCCGGCATTCCTAATGTTGATTCTTATGCTAAAGCGAAATGTTTAACTTTTTTCGTGTCAAACTTATAAAAAACCTTTACATTCTTATAACTTTCAATATTAGAGTTAACATAAGTAGTTAAAAAAGAGACCCTTCTAGTGTAAGTTTGTTATAAAAATTACAGACCTACGTGTATTTAACACTTTGTTTACCAAAGCCGTTCGAAAATTTAAACAACTTTTTCACAAATCTTATATAAAAAATATAATTTACATAAGGATTTTTTTATCTAATTTTGTTTCTGCTCAAAAATAGGACAAGAAATCATTATGGTAGGAACAAAAATCACTTTTATTTAAGTATACGAGTAATAACAATAATAATAAATAACTTCATCCATTTTCATTAAAATATTAAGGAAACTGTGCTTTTGATTGAACTATAAGATTTTTCGGGCCGGCCCAAAAAGCTCGAATTTTCCGGCCGGGCCAAAATCAAAAGTCCGACTCGCCTCGATTTTTGAAAATGATTAGCCCAATAAAAAATATCTTCGGCCCGGCTAGATGATCGATTCGAAATCGAGGCGGGCTTCGGGCCGAGCCGGGCCAAAGCTCGAGATCGAGTGCATCTCTATTCACGTTAATGTCAGATTGAGGAATACGTAGTTAATCGTCCTTTCAACATCCACACACTCACAAACACCCACTCACAGACAGACATAATCGTAATAATGTTATAATCGGATTGTAGAGTACATTATTTGAGTGGCAATATTTGTTTTGTATAATTTTTTAATATTTAATGTTCTAAGATCAATCCTGTTCCTGTTATTTTATTGCCTCGTATAATACACATAACCAACATATTATTTTCTAGTTTTTAATAATGACTTACCTGATACGGGACTTGATAAATTTCCACATAGTCTCCACCGATAATTCTCTCTTCAAACGGAGAGCCCAGATTATTTACCACTAGCGCGAGAAGCGCGCCAAGAATTATAACTAATTTCATTTTGGAAATGATTAATTTTCCCAGAAAAATTCAATGTTTTATAGCAAAAATTTTAATCTTATCAATAACAATCACAGTTGTCTATGTACTTCTGATTTTATTACAGATAAATAAAATGATAATTATTTTTTTTAAGTAAATTCAATTAAATAAAAATGTGTATCATGAATGTGATGAGTGTAAGCACTTAACAAACTTCGTCTTAAGATATGTTTCAAGTATTTGTTAAGTATAGATAGAATAATAGATATTAAAAAATATCTGATGTGGACACCACATGACTTCCTTGTACGCCTGTTACACTATACATATTTTGTTAATAATTAAAATATGTATTATAATAGACCCAGTCGTAAAATTGCACGTATTTTTTGTCCTAATTCATAGCAAACTTAATTACAGAAACCAAAAAGTACATCATTTTTAAATTTACATATCTCGCTTATACAAAGAGCTAATTTAATCGTACTTGATGTTTTCGACGCAGAATTTAATACTCTAAAACTTTTATTTGAAGCATTTATTACTAAAATCAAAATAACACTATTTTTTTCAAGAAAAACTGATAACAGCTTCAAGTAAAGTATCACTTCCGGTCAGACTATTTTAACCAAAATCTATTATGTTATTCCCATTGATATAAAAGTATTATATACCAAATTTGAAAAGTTTTGGATTATATTTTAGTATAGTTTTTCATTAAAATCTATTATAGGTTACAAGTAAAGTACCACTTCCAGATAGTCCATTTTAACTAAAATCTATTATGTTATTCCCATTGATATAAGAGTACTATATACCAAATTTGAAAAGTTTTGGATTATATTTTAATATAGTTTTGCATTAAAATCTACTATAGGCTTCAAGTAAAGTACCACTTCCAAAAGTTAGGTAATGACCAAAAAGGGAGGTGCACAACTAGATGTTACAACAGTCATAAATACAAAATTTTAACTTTCTACGGCTTCCCGTTTTTCAGTTATGCGAGATACGTACGTACGTACAGACGTCACGACGAAATTAGTCAAAATGGATTCAGGCATGGTCAAAATGTATATTTCCGTTGAAATCTGGAAACCGAAATTTTTCGTGATTACAATACTTCCTCTACTTCGTAAGGAAGTAATAAGTAATATATATATATATATATATATATATATATATATATATATATATATATATATATATATATATATATATATAACGTTTTGCTTTTTAAAAAATAGTCTACAGCTCATAATCTAAACTTTATTATTAAAATAAATATCTGATGTGGACACCACATGACTTCCTTGTACGCCTGTTACACTATACATATTTTGTTAATAACTAAAATATGTATAACATGAGACCCAATCATAAAATTGCACGTATTTGACATAATTTGACATTGACATTAAATTATTTATTTTTTTGTTATTTCTTGTCCTAATTCATAGCAAACTTAATTACAGAAACCAAAAAGTACACAATGTTTAAATTTACATATCTCGCTTATACAAAGAACTAATTTAATCATACTTGAAGTTTTCGACGTAAAATTCAATTCTCTAAAACTTTTATTTGAAGCATTTATTGTTAAATTCAAAATAACACCATTTTTTTCAAGAAAAATTGATAATAGCTTCATGTAAAGTATCACTTCCGGTTAAACTATTTTAACCAAAGTCTGTTATGCTATTTCCATTGATATAAAAGTATTATATACCAAATTTGAAAAGTTTTGGATTATATTTTAATATAGTTTTCCATTAAAATCTATTATAGGTTTCAAGTAAAGTACCACTTCCGTGTATACGATTTTAACTAAAATGTATTATGTTATTCCCATTGATATAAAAGTCTTATAAGTATACCAAATTTGAAAAGTTTTGGATTATATTATAATACAGTTTTCCATTAAAATCTATTATGGGCTTCAAGTAAAGTACCACTTCTAAAAGTTATGCAATAACCAAAAAGGGAGGTGCACAACTAGATGTTATAACAGTCCTAAATACAAAATTTTAACTTTCTACGGCTTCCCGTTTTTCAGTTATGCGAGATACGTACGTACAGACGTCACGCCGAAATTAGTCAAAATGGATTGAGGGATGGTCAAAATGGATATTTCCGTTGAAATCTGGAAACCGAATTTTTTCGCGATTACAATACTTCCTTTACTTCGTACAAGGAAGTAAAAAGTATATAAAAGTTTTATTATTTTAATATACTACATATTTAATTGTAGATATAGAAATTTTTTATAAAGCCAGGTTTACAAGATATGACCATGAATTTTTATTTTTTAAATAGCAACCTTACTTACTACTAATCTTACTTACTTAAATTTAAACCGCCATTTGTTTCTCTTTTCAACGATATAAATGTTTGTATCAAATATATGAAAAAAATTCGAGAAAAATAAGAAAATTGAACAGTATTAGATATTATTTTTATTAAGTATTGTATGTGGCTATGTGAAAATTAAATTTAAAAGTTAAATTTAATTCCTACTTTATTTCGTTGTTGTTCACTGTACATTTTGTTTATATTTTAAGTGGCTATGTGAAAACATAGCCACTTAAAATATTTGAATAAATATAATTTCTTACAGTGTACATTTACCTTTTTTTCTCGAATTTTTTCATAGATTTGATATACAAACTTTTACATCGTTGGAAAAAGAAAAAAATGGTGGTTTATATTTTAGTAATATAATTATTGCTATTTAAAAACAAAAGTTGATAATCGTATCTTGTAAACCTGGCTTTATAAAAAAATTCTATATCTGCTATTAAATAGTATATTTAAAATAATAAAACATTTATATGAACCATTTTTTTCTACTACCTATAATAAAATAGATAAAGGGGATTCATCTTACATATGTATATTGCAATAATTATATTGTATTCAAATAATTAACCAATATTTCTACGGGAGTCTGAATTTTAAAATAGTATATTAAAAAACGAATGTCATAATTGTCATTTTACTTTGTGAGAAAGAAAAGTCCAACCCTTCGAGCCGTGGCGAGTATCGTAAACTATCTTTATACCAATTTGTAGTAATCTCGTAAATTTTGTATATTACTTAATTGCTAATTAAATTAGTAAAATGATAAAGAATTAAAAATAGACTATAATATTTAAATTGATGAATGGATTTAAGAAGGTACTTATATCCTATTTTGGTTTCAATGTTATCAGTTCAATAACTAGTTCTAATATCTCAAAATTCGCTTTTTCTTAAGTATATATTTTTTAATGATTTTAAACAATCATATGAGATCAATATCAAATATAACTTAAAAGTCCTCGTGCTGTTCAAATTTATTCCCTGTACAAAGGACTTAAAGAAGACACGTATGTCCGGCGTGCATTGTCATATCTCGGCCTTCCAGAAAAATATCATAAATTTGGTACTATCGCATAATTATAAATTTAATAAATTCAAGAAATGTTTTGAAATATCTACCAGACTTTTATTAAAATACAAGAATACTCTACGTCGTGAAAAATGTAGTAATTTTACGTGCCCTCTAGAAATTTCCATTTTAATTAATAAAACTAAAAAAATCCTCCAACAGTTTGTCATGCGGATGACAAGTTGAAATAAAAAAGTGAGCAATTTAATATTTCCACAATTTTAATTAAGTTGGCACATAAAACTACTGCATAGAGAAACGGTATAAAAAACTTTGTATATAACTCTATAACCCGTTTTATAAATATTTGCAATTCAACTAGACAAGTACTTTACGAGGTATTTTATTTTGTAAATACAGGTACTAATAGCTATTAAATTGATTGATTATTTCCATATACAGGGTGTTTCACGGATATGGGACACCCCAATTATTTTCTTAATGAGCCTGTTTCACATTTTTCAAAAACTATTCTAAATGGAAGTCTATGCAATGATTTTCTTAGTAATAATTTTTATTTGCGTCCTAAAAAACTACCCCCCACTCCTGTGACGTAGAAGTACATACATTTCCATCACCTACGTTCTACGTTTACTCATATTATTTATATAAATAAACGTAGGCTTATAGTTTGTCACATGTTAATAAAAAATCTTTTAATTTGACATTTGACGCTGACATTGCTCATTGTAAATGAGTAATAATTACACTCAAAATAAGTCGGACATTTTACCGAAGGTCGATAGCTGGATGGTGGCTGAATTTATATCAGAGAACGATTGTTTTACTGCTACCGAAATAAGGGGTGTTAAAGATTTGAGACAAAATAAAATGTAAAAACTGAATGCACTATATAAATTGATAATATATTTTACTTTAAGGTTCTGGTCATGATTCTTACATTGAATCTGCTATAGGATATGTATAGTAGATGTAAAGTTTGCCCTGAACATAAAGTAAAGCAACAAAAATATATTGTTATCTTCAAGGTGGATGAAAGTTGAAATGATCTTCACAAACATGAAGACACGATTTTTCTGACAAATTATCAGCTCTTCGACCTATTGTTTCTAGCTTCAATTTTCTTTTCTTCGCATCTTTTGGCAAATTTATAAGCTCTATAGTAGCTTTATTCCTAACAGTATTTTTGTAAGAAGGCACAATACAATGTCGTAAATTACTCATTTTATTTTGAACTTTTTATTACCTACATATTATACAACTTGAACCAATCTAAAAATTTGACACTTGTTTGACAACTTTGACAGTACACTTGACACCTTAGACCGCTGAAGATGTATGTACTATGACGTCACATTCTGTTTCAGATCACGTGACTTATTCAAAATTTTATCCAAATTTCAAAAATTAATTTTAAAATATCTAAAGGATATTTCGTGTTATTTTCAAATTTGAGGCTCTTTAAAGAACAATATCTTTTAAAATTTAATACTTAGAAGTCATATAAAAATTCTTGCAACAGCTCTAAAATCATTCAAATAAATGTTGCAGTAGATCAAGGGAGACATTCACTTATTGAAGAAAAAAAAAATTTAAACCACTGGTTCTCAAGATACAAACCAAAGTTATATTTTTTTAAATGGGATATTATATATTTTTTAGGCTCATTCGACGGAGTATTTTTTTCTGAATTCAACCATATAAATATTTTATGTGCTTAACAAAAATATTGAGAAAAATTCATTTGAAAATTAAATAAATTTTATTTAACATAACACAAAACAGTAGGCCATGATCAATAACAAAACAAATTTTTTGAGTTTGAGAGTATACAGAAAATTTCTCTGAATAAATTATTTGTAATTAGAATAATAATAGCAAAGTTGGTTATTTGTTAAAACTTTTTTCAAGAAGCAACTCTGTAGGGAAATATACAAACAAAAAGTAATACAATTTATCATCTTGTACATTATTTTGCACTTATTCTAATATACCGTAAAATATATGGTTATGGCAGTACAATATCCATATTTCAAAGATATGGAACATATAAGAAATAAGCGAAGCAGAAAATATAAATGAAGAAAAAATTGAGAGAAAACAGCAACGACTATGCGAGGGAAAACACAATAATGAAAATATCCATTTGCTGCTTTTCTCAGGTTTCGTATTTCTTGAGCAAATACATGGGAAACCCTACAATAGACCTTACTATTTATTTCTGGAGTTCAGCCTAAATTTCACCCCTTATAATGATCATAAAAGAGCAAGCTACTAACACATATTTTATTTTTATTACACCATATACAGGTGTAAATTTAGAACGGGTCATAGGGCTATAACATAGAAAGACAGTTTTGCAGATGCCAAAAGTTTCGATATTAATTTATTGAAAAAAGAATTAGTGCATATTATAAAGAAAAAAATTACGAATTTTTTGATACCAAACACATTACATTTCTGTTTCACATAAAGCCAAAAAATAAATTTAAAAATTTGCACAATTAAGAAAAAATATCAATAGCCGTGAAACTGACAGAAACAAAACAAAACAATTGTTGCATTGAGACGCTCATTAATAAACGTTTCATACACATTATTTGTTAAATTATTATTATTTTCGTTTTATTAAGAAGAAATCATGGATAATTTGTCTCATGAAGAAAAATTACAAATTATTAAATCTTTTTAATTGTTCCCTTGTAGTTTACAGTTTTTCTCGTTTCTTATAACTTATTACATGTAGATCATCTTTAATTTGTAAATACCTATTACAATAAATAACAATTGTTTCATAAATAAAGATCATAGTGCTTACTTTATTTTGTGTTATTTTGTATTAGTTCATAAATTAATAACTTTAATCTTTAATCGTCCCCTATCATGTTAGTAAAAAATGACAATGTTTTGTTACTGTTAGTTTCATGGTTAATGATATTTTTTCTTAATTGTACAAACTTTCAAATTTAATTTCTGGCTTTATATGATACAGAAATGTAAGGTGTTTGGTATTAAAAAAATTGTAATTTTTTTCTTTTTAATAGGCACCAATTATTTTTTCAATAAATTAATATAAAAACTTTTGGCATCTAAAAAACTGTTTTTCTATGTCATAGCCCTATGACCCGTTTTAAAATTTACACCCTGTAGATAAATGATAACAAATACATAGGAATTTTTTTGATGCTGTGGTTAGTAATGAAGTATTTAGGATTCTTGCATAAATAAGCTGCAGACGATGAGCAAATTATTATTATTATTATTATTAATAATATTATAATTATTAAATCTTTTTGTATGGCTTTGTACGTATTTTTTTTCTAAAATTATTGTCTATTAATACACAATTTAATATTTCTCATTAGGACAAATTTATTTTTGAAATCAAAATTAATTTTCTTCCATAAAAAAAATTATTTTCGGCAAAATTCGCCAATTGTAGTTTATCGATTAGATAATATAAAAACAAAAATATAATTTTTGTTTGACTGTACAGACCAGACTGGGAATATAATTTTAGGAGTAGGGGAACGTTTATTGTATGTTGTTGTTACCTCTTCATTTACACTTGCGAAACCTTAGATGGTTGAAGACTAGCAGTGAATTCCCCTAAGTCAAAAAGGCGACGTTTCGGTTGGCATCTTTTTGTTTTCATTGCTTGGGGTTAAGGTTCAAGGTGGTATTGGCATTCAGTATCTTGTTAAATTACATAGATGTCACACCTGGTTGGACAGGGACGTTTTTATTTATTTTTAAAATTCAGTCAAGTATGACTCTTCAGCCGGATAAGGCTGAATTGTATTTTATAAAAAAAATATTTTTTTTACAATTGTTAATTTATATTTCGACTATTCAATATTTTATAACATTGTTTTTCACTTTTGGTAAGTTAATTTACTAATTTTATCACTTCTCTTATATTTTCATTGTTATTTCTCATTACCATGTTGACCGAAACGTCGTTTTTTTTGACTTAATAAACATTTACTCATCGTTTGAAGCTTATTTCTCCTCAAATTTTAAATACTTCGTTATAAATTTTCGTTACAAATGTTTGTTACATTTATGAATGAAGATTAGTAAGTTATCACAGGAGGTTAAGAAAAACATTTATGGTATAATTTAAATAAATACAAATATAGGCCATTCAGCGAATCAAGCGGTTTACGTCATCGTTTAGGGATTTTTGAAATTTTATTTATTTTTTTAAATATATTTTATTAACGGTATTTTATTGATTTTTTTATTATTGTTATGTATTTGACACCTTTAATAGAAATAATTATATTTGGATATATTATTATTAAGTAAAATTTTGTAAATTTTTGCAAAATGACATTTGATTATATTTTTTTAATATTGGTAATTCTGAACATGTATATTACTAAATATTATGGAGGTAGATACAGGAAAGTAAGAATTCTTCGGACTTTCAGTCAATTAATAAAATTTATTCATGCCGACGTTTCGACTATACTATAGTCTTCTTCAGGGCTAGAATGGTCAGTTGAAAAAATGAAACCACATGTGGATAAAATAACATACAGCACGGACAATTAAAAAAATAAATAAATATGAATAAATAAATAAATAAATAGTTAAAACCAACATATCACAGAGAGAAATTCGTCTAACAATTAAAAACTTGTTTTTGATGAGTGCAATATTTATGAAACTACAAATAACTAGTAACGTGTAAGAAAAAATTTTTTTAAGAATAATCTAAGTTGAGGACTAATGTGGATAATTTTCGATTAATTACTAATAGTAATTAATCGAAAATTATCCACATTAGTCCTCAACTTAGATTATTCTTAAAAAAATTTTTTCTTACACGTTACTAGTTATTTGTAGTTTCATAAATATTGCACTCATCAAAAACAAGTTTTTAATTGTTAGACGAATTTCTCTCTGTGATATGTTGGTTTTAACTATTTATTTATTTATTTATTCATATTTATTTATTTTTTTAATTGTCCGTGCTGTATGTTATTTTATCCACATGTGGTTTCATTTTTTCAACTGACCATTCTAGCCCTGAAGAAGACTATAGTATAGTCGAAACGTCGGCATGAATAAATTTTATTAATTGACTGAAAGTCCGAAGAATTCTTACTTTCCTGTATCTACCTCCATCCTAACACAGTCGAATATTGATTTTTCAACTAAATATTATATGTCTATATTATACTTTTCAACCTGTATTGTGATTTCATTTTGTTTTTGGTTTCGATGTTCATTGAAAAAATGTCAAATGCTATGTCATGTCAAATTCAAGAGCTTGTAGTTAATTTATTGACTTATTTTGAAAATGAAAAATAGATTGGTGGGCTCTTACTTTCACTGAATTGTAATATTGAGGTAACATTTCGTTCTATTTGTCAGTAATAATTTGAAAATTAAATCTATATGTACAGCGGGTGGCAAACGCCTATGAGCAATGTACAGAAACAGTGAGAAATTGTATGGTATGCAGTATTCTGTATTTTTTTAAGGATCTCACATAATACTAGATAGTTTGTTGCATATACTACAAGAATGAAGTATTTATAACGGCGTAAGCAGTATCGTTCAGAATATTTTAAATAAAATTGGATTTTGCTGGAAAAAAAAATTATACCAGACGTGTTACCTTTTTAAGAAAGATTTGGATTTATGAAGGCAACCCCCGTTTCACAGATCATATTTTAATCCGTTTTACATGCTCATGTAAACTTTTTAATATATGACGTCATTGTTTCTAGTGATATTGTATTTATGACGTAAACCGCTTAATTCGCTGGATGGCCCATACAGTCATGCCAACTGTTATGTATAATCAAGTGATATATAAAAAACAATATATAAAAAATGACACATTTCTGTATTAAAAAGTAATTTGTCAAATAATAAACATATAAAATATATATCTAGTTTATTCAATACACAACAGTTTTTGGCGACGAGGATGGGATTCAAATAATAACTATCCAGATCCTGACATAATAATATCAACAAAATGCCAGAAGAATTAACAACATTAATAAATGCTTTAAGTGGTTTAGTAGAGACACTTAAAAAACAACAAGAGCCAGGCCGAGTGAAAACTAAAATAAAGGAAATTCTACAGAGTCAAGCAATATCTTTTGAATCATATGATGAAACTTCCGAAAATTTTGACAGCTACTCTCAGCGATTAGAAAATTATTTCAAATTAAAGGGTTTAGATAAAGATAACGCTGAAACTAATGAAGCAAAAGTTATGGTTTTAATAAATTGTTTGGGTAGTAAACATTACAAATTGTTATCTAATTTAACATCACCAGATTTACCTGCAACAAAATCATACAAAGATTTAATGACAATATTAAGAAATCATCTTGCGCCAAAGAAAAATGTATTAACCGAACAACATAAATTTTTTTCTAAAAGTACAGAATCCAGATGAAACAATTTCTACATATATAGCAGGACTAAAAGAACGATTAAAGAACTGTGAATTCAAAGCAGAATGTAAAAATGGCGAATGTACCAAATCAGTAATAAACTTGCTATTACGAGCACAGTTTATAAGAGGTTTATATGATTCAGAAATACGTGAGAAAATATTGCAGCAAGCTGACATCACATTTGAAAAAGCCGTCGATACTGCGTTAGCAATAGAAGCTTCAAAAATACAAAATAGAGAAGATTACCAGGGCACATCAAGTGAAATCAATAAAATTAATGTTCGGCCGCAGACAAAATTTAAAAGAGATAACCATAACCAGTATTCAGCACATAACTACATACATCCAAATAAATTCAATAATCGTAATCGATCTACACAGAATGCAAATAAACCTTACAAAAATATTGACTTACGAAAATTAGGTTTAAATGGATTATGTTTGCATTGTGGGTTAAAAAATCATGAATCACAAGAATGCCGAGCAATATCAAAGCTTAAATGTCATTCCTGCAAGAAAAATGGTCACACGAGTAGGGTATGTATTGCTACTTTACTTCGTCAAAATAAACCAAAAATTAAAAACATAGAATGCCAAGATGATCCAGCTGACGATGATGATTACTCAATAAATCAAGTAATTGATATTCATACAGAAACGTCATCGTCTATATATGAACCAAAGTTAATATGTACAGTAAAAATTGGTAGTAAACCTTATAATTTTGAATGTGATACTGGAAGCCCTGTTTCCATAATATCAAGAAAAGAGTTTGAATCTCTGAAAATGAATACTCCATTAATCA
This sequence comes from Ophonus ardosiacus, assembly GCA_943142095.1. NCBI lineage: Eukaryota > Metazoa > Arthropoda > Insecta > Coleoptera > Carabidae > Ophonus > Ophonus ardosiacus. The sequence goes on along the minus strand of OW964823.1, from coordinate 6,699,947 downwards.
AAACTAATATTTATTTCCGGTCTTATACTAAACAACTATTCAAACCATTGGGCTATGTTCGAGTACCTGTAACTTACAATGGAAAGAACTTCATTGGTGATTTATATGTAGTTCCTGACTACGGTAGCGCAATCATGGGAAGACGCTGGATACGAGCTCTAGAAATAAGCTTACATAATGTCAACTCTATCTCAACACAACCAAAAATGAACAGTACCCTTCAACCTATTTTTCAAAAATTCAAAGATGTATTTCAGGAAACAATAGGCAAAATACCAGATTTTGAATGTTCGCTACGTTTACGTGATAACGCTAAACCCATCTTTTTAAAACCACGTCCTGTACCTTATGCTATAAAAGATGAAGTAGATAAAGAATTAGATCGTTTGGAAGACGAAGGAATTATTGAAAAGATTGATCAATCCGAATGGGGTACACCTCTTGTCATTGTTCAAAAAAATAACGGTAAAGTAAGACTTTGCGCCGATTACAAAGTTACTGTCAATAATCAGTTACATGAAAATAGATACCCAATACCAAAAATAGAAGATATTTTCAACAAAATGCGAAATGGCAAGTATTTCTGCACACTTGATATTTTTAAAGCTTATTTACATATTCCAGTTGACAATTCAAGTTCAAAAATTCAAGCAATTTCAACGCATCGCGGTACCTATTTAGCGAAAAGACTTTTCTTTGGTATCAAAACCGCACCGAATGAATTTCACAAAATCATAGATCAAATTGTAAATGATTTAGAAGGTACTACAGCATATTTTGACGACATACTTGTGCAAGGAACTTCAGTTGAAGAATGCAAAGATCGACTAATTAAAGTACTCGAACGACTACGAAAATACAATGTTCATTTAAATCGAGAGAAGTGCCGATTCTTCGAACAGAAAATCAAATACCTAGGACATATAATTTCAGAAAAAGGCCTTCACAAATCCGAAGACAAAATTCAAGCAATACTAGAAGCCCCACGACCAGAAAACATTGAAAAATTACAACAATTTTTAGGAATGGTAATGTATTATTCAAAATTCATAAAGAATGCATCCAGTATTTTATATCCATTAAACAAACTATTACGGAAGAACGTTCAATTCAAATGGAGCAGCCAGTGCGAAGAAGCTTTTACAAAAGTTAAAAAGGAAATTGCCAGCGATAGAGTATTAATGCCATTTACACCAGAATTACCAGTCATACTCGCAACCGATGCAAGTCCATACGGTTTGTCCGGAGTATTGTCACATAATTTACCTGATGGAACAGAAAGGCCAATAGCATTCGTTTCAAGGTCACTAACAAAAACTGAAAATAATTACAGTCAGCTAGATAAAGAAGCTACAGCTATATATTGGTCGTTTAAAAAATTTATGCAATACATATATGGCAGAAAATTTACCCTAATAACAGATAATAAACCACTAACAACGATACTTAACCCCGATAAGCAACTTCCAACCTTAACAGCGACAAGAATGTTAAGATACGCTCAATATTTATCTGGATTTGACTATGAAATCAAATATCGAAAATCATCCGAAAATGTTAATGCGGATTACTTCTCAAGGAATCCAATCAAATTAAATCACGACAAAGAAAATTCCATCGACAATGATTATGTGTTAAATAACAATACAATTAATCAAATTACTACTGATTCAATAACAGCTCAAAAAATTATACAAGACACTGAAAATGATAAAGAACTTTCAAAATTAAAACGAGATCTACTTGATGGTGTTGTTATGCATCCTGAACTATCAATACAAGATGGAATATTATTTCGTGGACAACGAGTAATTATACCAAAACAACTCCAAGCAGACATGCTAAAAGAACTTCATTCGACCCACATAGGTATAGTGAAAATGAAAGCAATAGCTCGCAGATATTGCTACTGGAAAAATATAGATTCCGACATAGAAAATATTGTAAAAAGTTGCAAAGAATGCTGTAACGTAAAGAAGAATCCAACAAAAGCACCAATCCATCAATGGGAAATACCAACAAATCCTTGGCAGCGGGTCCATATAGACTATGCTGGTCCTTTCATGAACCATTATTTTTTTATAACTGTAGACGCGAAGTCAAAATGGCCAGAAATATGTATGACGAAAATCGCACCAACAACATCAAAAACAATTTATTTCCTACGAGAGATATTTAGTCGTAATGGTCTGCCCGAAATATTGGTAAGCGACAATGCAACTATATTTAAATCGGAACAATTTCAACAATTTTGCATCCGTAATGGAATTAAACAAAGATTTATAGCTCCGGGACACCCAGAAACTAATGGTCAAGCAGAACGTTATTGTCAAACATTAAAAACAAAATTAAAATGTATGATAAACGAACCAGGAGATTTACATTATAAATTACACAAATTCTTACTTCGTTATCGTGTCACACCTTTATCAATTGGGAAATCACCAGCAGAAATAATGTTAGGACGAAATTTACGTACAAAATTAGATCTAATCTTACCGCAAAGAAAAATTAACAATAATACAAATCAACCAAAATTTGAAAAATATTTTGAAATTGGAGATCGAGTGCAATCTAGAAACTACACATCATCCAGCATGTGGAAATATGGGATAATTAGGAAACGTTTAGGTCGAATTCATTATTTAGTTGAATTGGATGATGGTATTATCATTAAACGACATTTTGATCAACTAAGGAAATGCCAGGTACAAAAAGAAGAGACAATTTTCATTTGTGATCAAGATTAGAAGATAATTTCATTTTTATTTAAAATTAGATGACTTGATTATTAGACGACGGAGAAATGTTATGTATAATCAAGTGATATATAAAAAACAATATATAAAAAATGACACATTTCTGTATTAAAAAGTAATTTGTCAAATAATAAACATATAAAATATATATCTAGTTTATTCAATACACAACACCAACCAAACAAGCCTGTTGAGTATGCGTAGGTGTGGTGTGGTGTCTCTGTATTTTAGAATACACTCAGTGTCAAAACTTTAAATTAAAACTAAAAAGGTTGTATTATTCCTGGTGTATTAAGTGTTCTGAAAGAATTTTTTAATAAAAATTTTAAGTGTTTTATATGGAGAATTGTATGTTCTTCAATATTTGTAATTACAAAATTTTTTAATAAATAATATTTAGAAGAATTTTTTAAAGAAACTACTACTTCCGGTTGTCCAATTGTTACCAATACCTTTTCAGCTCTTCCCAGGAATACGTATTTAAACCGGTCTTAAGTATTAAAGTTTTTGAGGAATCATCCTTGCAACATCCAGACACACACACACACACACACACACACACACACACACACCATTGCAATCGGGTTGTAGAGACCTTAAAACGTGCTTATCCACTAAAATCTGGATATGCGAGTATGAATCCAGTATTTTTCTTAGCGAGAGGTATAAACAGTATTAAAAAAAAAACATGTTCAAAAGGTCTCTTTATATAATTGACTTATGATACTTATTTTTTAATGTACTTTTTTATATATTAAACGCTCTATATATTTGATGATAACAGATCAATTACTGTAAGTATTATGAAAGTAACGCAATGAGTTTAACTTTTTTTTGATAATATATCATTAATAATTATAGTATAATAAAAAATACATTACATAGTTCACGAAAAATAAATGATAACATGCAAAATAATCTGACATATTTATGTATGTATACAACGTAAAAAATCTCTCCATTCTACGTCAAATAAATTACAGTAATTGAATTACCGACGCCATCTGTATCTGTATTATCATTATTTATTACCTTGGTTCGTTATTTTTTTTTTCCTTTTAAAAGTTAACCTTCGGTGTTCCATGTTCTATTATTACGAGGTGTCACTTTCAACTTTGTGCTTTGTCACAAAAATATGGGATGATACCTGCTGCGCTGTTGTATTGTTTTTTTGGAGAGGAAAATATTTCAGTGATTCTATTCCAACGGACAGAAATTTATAGCAGATGTACAATTTCAGCAAAGGGAAAAGTAATATTTTTATTGTTTGAAAAAGAATTGTTTTGAATTTTAGTTTGCATATTGTTTCAGATAAGAAATGTAAAATGTAATAAAGAAATAATAAAAATAATAAATATAAATCACTTTAGAATGATTGAGAATAAGAAAATCAGGTAAGCCTTGGAAACAATGTTTCATTATCATATTAAACAGGCATTTATATGAAATTAAGTTGCAAAATTTAAGTTAGAATTTAATCTCGTTCTGGTTAAACTGTCTATTAACTTAAATGTCAGTTAAAAACATAAAACGAAAAATATGACATCGATATTGTAGCGTAAATTATACACTTTAGCCAAAGATGAAGTTATCGGACCTAAATTAATAAATAACGAAGACAGATTTGTGAAAAATTTATTTATTTATTTATTTAGAGAGAAAAGATCAACAGGCCAAGGCCCAATTACAGATCAAATACAAATAATTACAAAGTTTCACTTTTCAAAAACATATAAAGCATAAATAATAATAATAATAATAATAATAATAATAATAATAATAATAATAATAATAATAATAGTTCATTGTTGTTTATAGAATTGTATAGGGAACACATAGTATATGAAGGAGATTTTAGGAGTAGGTTAGAAGTTAGAAGACGCAATAGGCAGATGGAAACAATTAGTATGTCTTGTGGATATTAGAGGAACATGGAAGCGTATCATGGATAGAGTATAGGAGTCATCAACTAAGTTATGAATGATTTTATACAGAAAAATTAATGAATGAGCACGACGTCGATATGAAAGCTTAGAAAATGGGAACAAGCGCAACAATTCATCATACGAGATATTAATAGTAGGATAAATGTTATTTTTTTTTTAATATAAATATCTAAGAAATTTACGTTGTACCGATTCAATTAAATTTTCATATTTATAGTAGAAAGGATTCCAAATTATGCTGCAGTATTCAAGTTTTGATCTAACGAAACTATAATAAAGAGTTTTAATTGCATGAGTATTGGTAAATGATTGGGAGTTACGTTTAATGAAACCAAGCATTTTATATGCAGCTGAAACAATATTTTGCACATGAATATTGAAATTAAATTTTAAATCAAAGGCTACACCTAGATCTTTAATTTCATTTACACGCTGTAAGATAGAATTTTGTAATTTGTAATGGTAAACAATTGGTGATTTTCTGGTGAAGGATAAGATTTTACATTTAGAAATGTTCAGGAACAATAAATTGCTAATGCACCAATTATTAATTTTATTCACGTCTTCCTGAATAGATATGCAATCAGATATGCTAGAAATAGAAGAAAAAATTTTCAAGTCATCAGCATAAATTAATTTTTTATTATTTATTACAGATGTTATATCATAGATAAAAATTAAAAATAGAGGACCAAGAATGGAACCTTGTGGAACCCCTGAAAAAGCAGAAAAGGACAACGAATTGTGGCCCTTGTAGATAAAATTCATGAATCTCACTGGGATTTGAACCCAGAGCCTTCCGATATTTAGTCGGACACTTTATCAACAGAGCTATGAAATCCCGAACCTTGTATCATATTCATAAAATCTAACAAAATATTAAACTCTTCCTCTTTAAGGTTAGACAAATAGACAACTTTGAACTTTTCTACTTTCTCTAAAGTCAAACACAAAATTTGAGATAACCCTCGTCACAGAACAATGTCTGCTGATAAATGGATGATACGTCTATTAGCTTTTGCCTTAACTATTGCTTGAATTTTATCATCTGAAAAATTTTCCAGGGAAAAATACTGCTTATGATATTTAATACGAATAAATACTTCAATACCCTTTCGTAACTCTGACATGATTAATTTAGGAATTCATTTAGATTAAACATTTTCCACTCATTTTCGTCTGTATTTTTTGAACGGTTGTATAAATACGTTAATATTGATTCGGTCGAGACGAGACGAGACGAGAAATTCAGTGTCTCGTCTCGTTTCGATTCAAATTCATAAAATTATGTCTCGTCTCGAAATTTTTCTCGTCTCGTTTAATAGAGTCTCGTCTCGGACGAGATTTCTTGACGGAAATTTAATATGTATATTTTGATCCCATAAACTAATTATTAAATTTATACAATTTTGTATTAATAGTAATTTGAACAAAAAAATAAATATTTGTCGTTTTATTTGTCAAAATTTGATAAAACCTAAAACTTGTGCAAATTTTTTTTTATAATTTTATTAATTTTATATTTATCTAGTATTTTCTAACCTGTTATAAAACATTAAAAAGCCTGGATTACACGATGAAGTTTTTATTTTCAAGTGACTTGAAAAATTTCTTTATAAGTAACCTTACAAGTATATTTACACGATCAAGTTTTGCGGGAATTAAAATATCCAAGTGTCAAAATTCAAGTTATACTTACATTAAGATTTTAGTTACTCCTCTATCCCATTTTGCCATTTTTCAGTTTAATATCGATCGCTTATAACACTACTTGTATACATCAAAAATATAAACACAAATGGCATTTGACAGTTACTTGACAGTTAAAATTTGTAGGGACTTTTAAGAAAAAAATAGCGCATGTTCCAAGTCTATTCATTTGTCTCTCTTGTACTCATGTCATTGTGCGAGAGAGAAAACTTGAAAAGAGAAACTTTATCGTGTAATGCACGCTTAACAAATTCTGACAGATAAAATGTAAAATACTTTATTATCTTTTTGTTCAAAAATGCCATAGCTAAATAGAGACAGCTATCACTAAAAATATGTTAAATTTCACACGTTTGCAAATATAACTCACGAGAAAAATAACAACCGAGAAATCTCGGAACAGTTTTCCGAGAATCGAGATCTCGGCAAATATTTCTCGTCTCGTAAAATATATTTGACATTCCTGTCTCGTCTCGTCGAGAAGAGAAATCTTGAGTACGAGACGAGACAAGAATCGAGAAATATCTCGTCTCGACAGAAATCACTATACGTTAAGTATGAATGCCCATTAGAATTAATACAATACATTTCAGTGACCAAAACACATAATTTATTGTCCTCATCTTCCATTTGTTTTGAAAGTTCGTTGTCCTGTTAATCCAGTTCGCGAAGTGTTAATTCGGGCGAATCATCAGTTGGCGAAACATCACATTGTCCTACATCTGTAATTGAATCTGAGTCCGGACACTTCGTGGCTTCCGAATGCGCCTTTGCCTCTCGCTCAATGATTGCGAACCCAGGAGATTCCATAAGGGAGCCAGAACACTATACAGCGTTGAGAAATTAACTACGCAGCACCTCATATTATACAAGACAAGGGATGAAATTATATAAGAAAAGGTTCAATAGACCATTTTAATTTAAAGATATAGAAAATGTGCGAAATAGGATGTGCACAGCAAGACAACAAATTTTACTCCTAAATAGGGAGGCACTCGATTTCGAGTTGATCATCGAGCCGGGCCGAAGATTTTCGAGCCGATGCGGACCAATCATTTGTAAAAGTTCAGGCGAGTCGGACTTTGATTTTGACCCGGCCTGAAATATAGATCTGATTTAACTAAAAGTCTTTTCTGGCCGGCCCAAATGCACCGTTTCTTTAATAATTTAATGAAAATGGATGGAGATAAAATGGATCAAAATGATTTAATAACAACATACTTCAAGAATTCAAGGTTATTCTTTAAAGCATAATAATGCTATTGAGATTGTGATATTATTAATAATTGAGTAGAAACATAAAGTTAGATTATTAAAATATCTTTCAGAATTCATATTAATAATTGGAATAATACTACCTTTTTTTTAGTGTAAGTTCTGTAATTATTTATTATTAAAACCCAACGTTTCGGCACCATAAACTGGTGCCTTCTTCAGGGGAAAACATTGACATAAATATGTGAAATAACAAAAACAACAAGTAACCAAGGTAACAAGAAAAGTTCGTAAATGTTACCTTTTTTATGTATACAATTTTCTAAACAATATATGCATGCCCGGCTTATTTTTTACTGCGAACAAATAAGATATAAATAAACAACTGATCTCCATGGAAACATTTAGCTTTACCGGTCCCGGGATCGGTAAAGTACTTTCCGATCCCTTATAGACAACTTTCCGAGCTAGCTCAGCAAAGAAGGACTTTCCGGTCAGTAGTGGGTGTACCCGGTTTCTCTGGTCGTCGGGGGCTGTAACTGGCGCCATTGAGATAAGAGTTTGATATAAGGGTAGAGATAATTAGGGGGCTACATTAGTTGTTTACTTAAATATAGTGATATAATCTTTGGAATGATTAAATGTATTGATAATGACGTCTTTATCTTTGGAACACTAATTTGTGTAAAAGAGAATATGATATTTAAAATTTATTTTAAGTATCCTTCGTAAAAATCTATTGTAGTGTAGATATTTTGGGAATGATAAGTAGCGAAGCTAGCTGTTAGTTAAAATGTATCGGGTATTGTGTATATCTTTAGAAAAGATCTTTAAGAATTTTTTGCGTAAATGGGATACAAAGATAAGTAGAGTACATCGTTAGTTTTTACTTAAATGTATTGACAATAAGGTATTTATCTTGGGGAACTATCTTGAACAGAATTTGTGTAAAAGACACACGACAAGAAAAACCTTGCGATAAGAATTTTGAACATGAAGTGAACTTATTTGTCAGCATTGACCATAGTGCACACAGGGGGTCTATAGGCGTGCCCCGAGGGAGTCTAGGGATAACAAATCAGTATGAATTTAATTTTTCCTCTATACTGGTGCACCCCTCATTAACTCAACGATGTGCACGCCTATGGTAATGGGTGGAAACTACCCCCTGGAAGAAGTGAATATAAGGAAGTTCAGTCTGCAGTTATACTGCTTAGTCAAACAATAGTGTTCATGATGGCATCATTTAAACATGTTTTAATATGGATTACTTGGGAAGTGTGGTAATGATTCAGATAGGAAATAATATTAATTGAATGATAATTATTTTCGAGTCACAAGAATTACATACATATTTAACGCTGATCTACAATAAAATATATTTACTTTCTATAATATAAAAGGACAAGTTACTATAGTAGTAACAGTATTATAATTGATTTGTTCTTCTTTAAAACTGAAATTATTCTGTAACAATAACATTTGTTTACCATTGGAGAAGATTGATTGTTTGAACTCATTTTAGTTCATGTTCTAGATGTTTTCAGCAAAACTTTTTTTGATACTGATAGAATTTACAAGACAAAAATCTACATTTATATATTATAAATACGGAGGCTTTCTTTCGGTAAAATATATCGTCATCATTACCGATGTCTACACATGTGTAGATAATGGCACACCCAGAAATGGGTAATATGCCGTGATGATATATTTATTTATTTAGGCTTTCTTTTTGATAAATATTTTCAAATTTCCAAGAAACATTTGGATTTGACTCAAACAAAGCATTTAACGTAGAACAACCAAATTTCAATAGTAGCAGTAAAAGTTGTATACAAATATTCAATACATTATTTTCAATTAACAAGTGATTTGGGAAGAATAAAATGAAAATAAAACACATATTACAATTCCTATATTTGTGTTTAAATAACATACATGTTTTAAAGAAAATACTTATTAAAATATATATACACATTATTTTAATATTGGCAGTTTTAAAATATTTTAAATAAATATATGTATGTACATAATTATTTTGTAATATTTTTCGGTATAACTAAGCATGCCATTGTAATGTTTCTTTCATTAGTATTCTGATATAATTAATAATAATATTAAAAATAATGATAAAGATATAATATTAAAAATATATTTTTAAGAAAGTTTCATTTGAATTTGGGTATTTTCATCTTTTCATAGTTACTAACGCATATTAAAAATAATTCTTATTGTTTGTTTTTTTTTTCTTGTCATTTCAATATTAAATGTGGTTAATTTTTAAATAATCTGCACTTTTAAATATGACAAGCCCCGCTAAGAGACAAAATGGTGTAGGAATGTAAAGAAATATTTGGGGAGATGAAGATTATTTTCTAAAAATGACATGATGTTAAGAAAATTTTTGTATTAGATAAAATATAAGAAATCTGCATATACGTGTAAATATGAGTTCAAAAATTCTTTTCAGTAAAATATCCATATAAAGTAATCAGAGTAGTTATTATATTAAAGAATAACAGACAATTTCTACAATTTAGTTAATACAACAGGCAATATGTAGAAAAATATATCATTAATTCAATATAATAAGAAAACGACAAATATATTATTATTTAGAAACGATTGCAAAAGTGAATATTACTTACAATTTTATGTAAATAAATTTAATAAACTGTTGACAATAATTTGTTATTAATAGAGTTACATATATAAATACTTTTGAATAAGTTGTAGATATTTTTTACATTTACTAATAGTTATTGACAATTATACTTGATACCTAGTAAATGAGATATTATAAGATATAATACGTAATAAGGCGTCAAATATATATATTTTGCTTGAAGTATTTGGTATTTGAGATATTTTTAGTAAAATACCCAACTTTCAAATAAAACTTTCTTAAAAATATATTTACAGATTATTACTATATTTTCTAATATTATAATTCTTATTATTAAATATCAGTATATAGAACAAAAATTACACTGGCATGTTTAGTTACCGAAAAAATATTAAAACAATATATATGGCTGTTTTCACTTTTTATTATTTCAAAGATACAAAATAAATGTATAATATAGAGTACTTTGATTTGAAAGCAAAAGATAATTAGGCTGTCAAAACGTTCCACCATCGAAACTAAAACAATTCTTAGAAATTTACATTATATTATTTTTCAGAAATAGGAGTGGATAATGTTGCATCTCTTAATAACTATTTTTTAAAAAAAATATTTATTCGTAGTTAGAGAGTCTCAGTATAAGCATCATTTTATTAAAATGAATTTTCCCAAACATTTTTATCTCGGCCCCGGGAATGAATTAAACCGTGGTGAACCGTTTGACAGAGATGACGAGATCGCAAGACAACATGACTTGGATTATTCTAATGCTAAAAGTTTTAACGATATAGTTTTTGCCGACCAAAGAGCAATAAATATGTTTCACGATGATTGGTGTAAAACAAAAAATTGGCACAGTTTAGTGGGACGAGTATGTTTGCAAACAAAAACATTTATAGAAAAGAAGTTTGGTAGAAGTATATATCCATGGAATATGCCAAAAATATAAATATTTTTTATTTAGTTTATAAATTAATATTGCGTAAATTTGAACTATCTTTCATAAATATTTATTTATTAGTGCCACTATAGGGTTGATCTGTTCTAAAGAAAATAATTTTAAAAAGTCGCAACCCGTCGACTTGAATTAGAACCAATTGAAAATTTTCCCTATAAGACAACAATCTACTGTCTTACTTACTATCATAGAGTGAAATATAATAAAATGAGCATCACAATTAAAAAGTTTCTGTAATTTCAGTGGAATATTTCTTCTGGGGTCACTTTATGACGGTGGGGTCAAATAAACCTAGTGGCTATTCGCAAACATTTGAAGAATAAAGGCTTATTCACAGTTACTAAAATAATAAATATAAATAAAATTAGAAATATGACTTTATGGTTGCTGTTCACAGTTTCGTGTAAAATATTTAACATTTGCACATCATTGTGCTCATTTTTATTTTTGGAGTTGTGAATGAGGTTGGATTATCAAGCGCATCGAAATTATCGTTAAAGATGCCAGGAAGAAGAAATATTTACAGACTAGATTAAACTTATCTGCTGTTGTCGACTTAGTGCTGTATTCTTGTATCCTAGTTTAAAAATTGCCAACACAATAAATTTCTCATTTTTCACACGCGCCACCGGCTATTTGTACCTTGCGAAATGTTTTTGTAATTTTATGAATAAATGTTTATAAGTTTAAATAAGTATTTATTTTTTCCTGTATACAATTATGTAAATTATTTTCATTCCAAAAATGCTAGTATATTTTAAGTACAATTCTTATTGCCTTTTTACATAAAAATATAATAACTCCTTAAAAGCTAATACATTTAAATTACTATCCTTATCTAAAACAATATCTATACATTTTTCTGTACAATCACATTTATTAATTTTACAGTAAGTTTGTACACGAATCAAAACTTTTTTGTAAAATTCATGAAATTCTAATGTTCGTAGTAATTCAAAATTATACAATATTATATTATTCAAACCAAAAAGAGTTTTGACTGACTGCATGTCCAAAACAATAGTGAACTCATTAGTGTTCCACGTTATGGTCAATAATTTTTTGCCTTTAACATTATTTAGTACAAATCCATGATTTTCATCTATATTCTGATATGACGTATCTACTCCATTTTCAACGTAATTTAGAATTATACTTCTATAATTAAATAATTCAGTCCATTCCCCTTCAGTAAACTGAATGCCGGGAAAACCAGGTTTGCTTGTGCTGATTTTAATAACAGGTATAAAGTTTCTTGTAACGCTCAAACCTATTGCCAACCATTTTGTTTTCGATTTATTAAGTGAATAATTTGAAGACAGTAATATACGATCTTCTTTGTATAAATATTTGAAGATTTCATCGTTCTTGACTAGTTCATCAAAGTTACTACAAAATACACCAGAAGGAGTTGAACTATTGGAAGGACTTTGCTCTCGGAATAGTGCCATCTGAGACATACAATTTACAAGTATAATATTAATTTCAGTCTCAAACTTACAATCATTTGTACTTACAGTGAGAACTTTTTTTTAAATATAGTCAAGCGATTTTGTTGTATGTTTGAATTTTGTGATTGCTTATATGTATTTTCCCCCTTGGTTGAAGTGTGGAACCTCTATGAAGAATTCAATTCTAAAACGGTTGACAAGCTAATTGCACATTATTTGCTTTCTATAACACACAAATTAGGTATTATAAATAAAGAACATTTTAATGACTATTCGTCAAATTGACAGGGACAAAACAATAATAATAATAATAATAATAATAATAATAATAATAATAATAATAACATTTATAAGAAAATAGAATTAATTAACAAGTGATAAAGATGTAAAGAATAATATGAAAATAAAGCACGAATTACAATACCTATATTTTTGTTTAAATAGTATACATGGTTTTAAAAAAATACTTATATGAAGATGAAGATATATTCTTTAAAAATATATCTATTTTGTAATATTCTGATATATAATATTAATAATCTGTATATGAATAAAATTTTTACTTACTATATATATTTAAGAAAGTTTTAACCGCTTGACGTGCAAACTTACATGTTCGCCACACAAAGTGTCACTTTTACTTCTAATAACACAATATACTATTGTCGCCTTATAGTTATTAACACAATATTAATAATAATTCTTATCGTTTGTTTTTTGCTTGTCATTTTCAATATTAAATATGGATAATTTTTATGAAATTATTAAAATAAAATGAAAATTTTTCTGTAAGGATTGCTTAAAATTTAGAAAGCCAAAACAGATATTTTCTTATATAGTGTTATGTTTGTCAATTGACTTCTCTAATTAAGTTTATAAAATTCCGTATCTAATAGCAAAATTTATTAATAAAAAAAAATAATTACGTTATTTAAACATTATATCATCTATCTTGCTAAGGACGTGTTCCACGGAGTTGCATCTTGTAGTAACAAAATTTCTAAAACAAAACTTGAATTGTGTTTAGTAGTGATGGAACGGATCGACCTTTGGCCGGATTACCGGATCCCGGAATTCCGGCCTTTTATTTAGCCGGATCACCGGAATTCCGGCGGCCGGATCGTTCGTAATTTTTCGGTAAAAATCGTAGCTTGTTCGGCATCTGCCCCCAATGCAACGTGGTAGGTAATATGTAAACATAACAATAGAATAAACAATTCACGTTGAGACTTGTGCATATACAGCCCGATTCACAAAAAAGTTTAAGCTAATCCTCCTTTTTGGATTAGTGAGTTCTATTCTATTCCGGTCTTTAAAATTTAATTTTCATGATATTATCAATAAAGATACATACTAGGAATAGATTAGACTATATTTTACGAAATAAATTGTTAAAATTAGAGTTGAATTCGCTAATCCAAAAATTAGGATTAGCTTAAACTTTTTTGTGAATCGGGCTGATAAAGATTACTTCGTATTATTTCAAAATGTGTACAAAAAATAGCAAAGTGTGGCAATACTTAAAAATATATATTAGCGATGAAACAAAAGTTTTTTGTGTTTCTTTATGTTTTATCTTAATTAATATAATAAATATGTTTTTGTTACATACATATAATAAAATAAAATGAATAAATAATATCCAAATATAGATAATATTTAATAACATGATTCGGCCGAATTTTCTATCCGATCCGGCCGGAACCGGAATTCCGGCCAAGAGGCCGGATCGGCCGGAGTCGGTATCATAGCCGGATTTTCGTTCCATCACTAGTGTTTAGTTATCATCCTTAAAATAATTTGTATTTCTTTCAAAAAAGGTATAGTCAATTATATTTCTGAAAGTTAATAGAAACTAAATTTCCTAGAAATTCTTCACTAGATAATGGAATTTTAAAACCCATTCGAAATAATTGTCAATCATTAGTATAATATTTCATTTTACTCAAATTTGTCGAACATCACGTCATTATCATTACCCAAAATATTCACTGTACATTAAAACCTATTTGCATCTCATTTCAGATCATTTAAAGAAATTCATGTGTTTGTTTTGAAATTACAAAGTAAGTACAAATATAGACATATTCATAAATATCTGAAATGTATGAGATATCTACAACTTCAAAAGTATTTATGTATTTATATAGCTCTAATAATAAATTGTTGTTAGCAGTTTAATAAATTTATTTACAAAATAACAGAGATATATTTCATGCTAATAATGTATTTAACAATAATCATATTCCAATACAATACAGCTTAGTCAGCTTACAATAAAACAAAACTAAACATTATATTTACATAGTTACTTTCTTTCATCTCTTATAAATAAATAAATATTTTTAAGTATAAATGAGTATTTATTTATTCCAGCATATATTCTTTCTAAAAAGCTAGTATATTTTTAAGTATATTTCAGTTCTTATCACAAGTTTAATTTTGCATTAAATAAACTAATCAGTTTAAATATTTCATTATTCATTTGTACAATTTATCACTTATAGTCAACTTGTCAATATTTTGCTAATTGCATTGATATTTGAAATGAAGTAAAAATTTTCATTTTCACCGCGAAATTAATTCAAATAATATCTCATAAATTTATGAACAGAAAATTAAAACAACATACAAAATACAATACAAGATACAAAATAAATATATAAATCAAAATATTTTTTTATTAATAAATTCTATAACTAAATGCTCATTGAATATTTAAACAATAAATATGCTTGTTTTCACTTTTTATTAATTCAAAGATACAAAATAAATATATGTATATCAAAATAAATTTTTATTAATAAATTCTTTAACTAAATCTTCATTTTCCTTACAAATATAACAATTTTTAACTAATGGTGATGGTCCGTCAATATGGTCTGTCTGTGTCGCTGAATTGTAATGTTTCATGCATGGTAATCTCCTTATTATGTCCAGCTGGCCTTTGAATTTGAATGGTAAATTCACCCAAATTTCTTGCAATTCATATCCTTGGAACAATTCTATTATATTTATAAATTTCTCTTCACTTATTCCCTTACATTTATATATAGTGTAAACAAATTTGCGAATAAAAGCACGATAATCGTTTTGATTCTGCCAATTTGATGAATATTCATCAAAATTTTCTTTATTTACAATACCTAATTTATAAGCTATAGAGAGCAAATCACGTGCAATCAGTTTGTCAACCATATTGGTATTGAATTCTTCAAACTAGTTTCGCAGCTTCAGACAGCGGGGGAATATTCATATAAACATTCACAAATTTAATAATACACCAAAATCACTTGATTGTATTTGAAAAAATTCTGACTGAAATTAATATTATAAATTATATGTCTCCGAGAGCAAAGTATTTTATATTATCTTATGTGATAAATAAAATGAACAAATAAATAATGAAATATTTAAAACTGATTACTTTATTGAATGCAAAATTAAACTTGTAAAAAGTTACAAAAATCCTACTAGAAATTCAATCGTATTTAATTATATTCTTAAAATATGTCTATATACAACTTTTGCATGAATATTTGAACATAAAAAAGTTGTTGTATATTCATGTATGGTTTTCATAAACTCGAAAATAATTATCATTCAATTAATATTATTTCCTATCTGAATCATTACCACACTTCCCAAGTAATCCATATTAAAACAAGTTGAACAAGTAATATCCTTTCTTGCCGATACTCAAAAGCATTGATCCTAAATAATCCGTATATTAAGAAGTAATTCTAGCTCATTTTAACACTTAAAGAAATTTGGCTCTTGTCAGCTTAAAATATGCGGATTATTTGAGAGGTTTATGAGTCCAGACAAAAAGAATATTACTTGTGTTATTATTAGTTTGATATAAATTATTTGAGATAAACTATCCACAGAAAATTAGTAAATACTAACGGGTAAAATAAAATGAATACAAAATTTTAAAAAGTTTGAAACACTTTTAAAGAAAATTTTCTTATTTTCAAATAAAGTTATATATGAAACTTGTTTAATTTTGTAGTCATATATGAAATTATAAGATTATGACATCGAAAAACACAATCACAAGTTTAAAATATTTATCATTGCCAAGATATTTTTCCAAAATTAGTATCACTCATGTCGATTATATTCAATGTAAAGAGTTGAGGTTGAAAATAATAAAATTGTATACACTTTTAAATTATATATTTATTTTCCCTAAGAATAAAAGTGTGCACGCATTGCACATCTTTCATTGTTTTAAAATTATAATATGTAAAAACTTCACTAAAGAATTTTTCAAAAATTACATTGTCTTTATATATATAATTATATAAACTTACATCTAAATCTATGGTATATCTTAAGCTATTAATACTTACTTCTTGTATCATTTTTTTGTATACATTATTAATATCTAAATATTTTACACTATATTCTAAAAATGTTTTTTCGATATTTACTTCTAAATCTATTAAATTATTTATTATTTCTCTACTTAAAATTAAAAATTTATTGTCTCTCTTGCATTTTATTCGCCCCTTAGGCAGCACAGTGAATCCAATATTATTTGACCAATACATCTTATACACTACTGGTTTTTCACTTATAACATATCTTAGAAATTTAATAAAATGGTTTAAATCAGTTATATTAAAATAAAGTTTTTTTAACACGTCACCCACAAAGCGGATAGTTAAATGCATCTCCGGATTCGGGTCGACGCCGATGGCAATGAATGACTGTCTGCTTTTTCCTAGTGGATAAGCAAATACATCCAGCAAACGATCATTGTTGTCAAGTATATTCTTGTTCCGAGGGAACGTGAAACTCGCTACCTCTGCATCTCCCAGCAACACGCCCAAGCGATCGCACCCGCTCCATACTAGTAATTTCTCTTCGGGATCTTCTTCGAAGACTTGCTGACGGTGGGGCTCGTTGACAACCCCAATGAACTGCTGTGCGGGGGACACGCCGTCTTCAGAATTAAAAGAAGACAGTCTCCGATTCTTTTCTTTTCTTTCTATTTCTCCATCTTCTTTCCTTGGCCTCTTAGGCGTCGCCTGCAGTAACACCGAAGCCGTATCATTCACCAGGTCGTCGTGAAACTCTTGGGTAACCAACGGAGATGGAATGTACGACGATGATGATGTCGATGTCGATGCCGATGCTGACAATATGGACTTGATTTCTCTCTCTAGTCTCTTGGCCTCTTCTTTAAGGGCTACGATCTCGGGGTCATTTTCCACCATCTCTCTCAGAAGTTTCATGACATCTTCTCCTAAGACCGTGTCATCTTCGATGTCATCTATGCCAATTACCCCGTCCTGGACATATTCTTCTACGATGTATTCATCTTTCAAAACCTTAGGCTTTGTCGTCAAAGTTGTTCTATGTCGTGTTTCCTGGATTTGGACGTTCGAATCCATGATGATTTTCTTCTTGTCGGTGATGGTTCCAGGGGGAGGTAGAAGGTCCAAGTCGAAGTCGAAGTCGAAGTTGAAGTCGGATGAAGCCATGACGAGAGCAATGTACAATAAAACAAAATACTGTATACTAACGAAATAAAATTTTAAATTCTTTTTATATGCAACATATCGGCGGTAATTTACAGTAAAATCTCATCACGATAGTTACCAAAAATATACGCATTACTGAAATTACAATTTAGTTTTCACCAGGTAATGGGAAATCTTAAATACTCATTCGAAAAAGAAAGTTAAAGAAAATATTTCAACTATATTCCTACAGATAACTTTTCATATCATAACTATCAAAATTTCTATATCATTCAAAAGTATTCATTAGTGTTGTAAAAATTTTTAAACTTCACGTCAAGCAATTATCATTACTCAATAACATCGTTTTCACCAGGTAATGAGAAATCTTAAATACTTATTTCGAAAATAAATATCAAATTTCTAGTTTCAACGCATGCAAATTTTTCTATAGATCATTAACAAAATATCCACAATACAACTTAAGTATCTACTAATGATATAGGCGTTACTTTCATTTCCAACATGTTTTTGAATACAACAAGAAACTTACCCCAGGGGCGTACACACATTTTTTCCCCAGTCTATTTTTAAAACAAATATTTATTTCTATCAATAAACATATCATAAACTAATTAACAAATTATCAAATAATGTAAAATATTTGTATTTCTCATTAGACTAATTATCTCTCAATATCATTTTATGACGTATGCTAATTAGACTGCATTCCGCAAACTCTAATTAGGGTAACACTTACTACTGTCATTATCAATACATTTAACTAACAACTAATATACCTTGTTAAATTATTACCGAAATATACACATAAATAACATTATCTTTCCAAAGATTATATCACTATATTTAAGTAAACAACTAATGTAGCCCCCTAATTATCTCTACCCTTATATCAAACTCTTATCTCAATGGCGCCAGTTACAGCCCCCGACGACCAGAGAAACCGGGTACACCCACTACTCCGGTCTAAATAATGATCAGAAAGAGCTCATTTTCTGGGCGATCGCTAAAAAATATAATTATTCATCCCAATTCTATAAGAAAGTTGTTCATGAAATTACTTATCATATGTTTCATAATTTTTTTGTTTGTCAAATGTGTCTTTATCTCCACAAGTGATAACACATAAAAAACTAATTATGTCACTTAAAACATTTTATCATCGCTATTCTGAATAATATAAATGACATTGTTTTATCTGATTACTTTTTAGGATTTTAAAAGGATTTACAATTTTTTCTCTACATAAAACAATTTGTCTTTGTCGGAAGCATTGGTAATTTGTTTTGTTATTGATTCCAGCGAATTGTGCTTGTCAAGAGAATTGTTTTTACAAGATTTTAATCTGGCGGATAAAATTGAAACACTTTTTTATCCATTGTCATCAATAAAGTGTTAGATTAGTAAAACTGCTTTCAATCATGAATTTTTTCTTTTACGAGCAGAGCAAGTGTTTAAATAGCTATAACGCGACATAAAATTTGTACACACGAACGTAGATAGTGGCACACCCAGAAATGGGTAATATGCCGTGATGATATATTTATTTATAAAACATAAAATGGAAATGGCGAGAGGTATTGTGCTGGCTAGAACAGATTTTTATTTTTGCAAATATCTTCGAATTGTGAATAATATTAGATTTCAATTTGCACATATTTTTGACACTTTATATTCATTTGAAGGGCTATAATGAATTTTGAGATATGATGTCAAAGTTTTAGTTGTTATATGGACACCATAAAAGTTCCACCATTGAAAAGGGATTTTTTTAAGTATCCAACGACGCAGACAAACAGATCTTATGTTGTCTGTGCCAACAATGTGAAACTTATAATATTAAATTCACAAGTTGTTGTAATAATTGATCAGTTGAAAAACAATTAATAGTTATATACATTCGAGTGCGTGTAAGTTGTATTTTACAGCGCGATAGCCTTATTAGCTGGAGCGCTGTAAAATACTTCACGCACGAGAATTGTATCAAATTTTTTGGCCGACGATAATGAAAATCACTTTTTTCAATTAGATAGGTTGTACTTCTGAAAAGGGTTAGTTTAAAATACTGGGGTTAAGTCAATTTCCAAATTTGATTTTACTTACCTTCATTAGAGTACTTCTTCTAGCAAAAAATTATCTGTAATGATAGACGTTGTTTATGACTGATAATATATTTATTTGCTCATGTTTTCTTCGTAATAAATAATAGGTAGGTGTCGATATTTGACATTTCAGCAATGCTCGCGTATTTGACAGGTATATCGATCGGTGACTATGTCGGTAACGGCGGATTTTTACAATAATGACAGATGTCGCTTCCGTGAGTTTGGTTTGTATAAATTAATTTTAAATATAGGAAATGTTAAAGTAAATAAATAACTTATGTAGGTAGTACTTTTTTACATGAACTTTATTATAGTAAAGATGATTTCTTTTCTAAATGCCCATAAACGTCCAGTGTATTTTGATTATTTTACCACATAGTTAGACAAGTTACAACACAGTAAGTGTAAAATGTAGGTTACACTTGCTGTGTATACAATTGTAAAGTTTCCATTACACTTCAGGAGGGCAAAAAGATAATTACGGTATTTATAAATATTAATAATTAGCATCTTTCCATGTTCGACAATTATTGCTAAAGTCTCGATGATCTACTTATAAAACTTTTTCTTTGATGCACTTTCCTCTGAAACAGTGAAACAGTATCCTTTGTTTGGGTGTAGATTATCCCGTCTCCTCTCTTGACTGCTGTCAGGACCTCTGGAACCTGGAAGTTTTTAAGAAGTTACCCGATCGCTCCAGGTTCCAGTTCCTGGTTCGCAGAACTTCCTTGTTTCCCCACCAAACAATGGATATCGTTTGACATGGATTGGAGCACATGATGAGTAAGCTTCAAGCAGATAGCATTCAACTAAACTTCTCAAATTAATAATATCGTGTTTCTGAAGGAATACGAGGAAACTAAATAATGACGTTATATTGCGGAATAGTTTGATATTAATTCTATTCAACAAATGTCGATTGAAATTTAAATTTAATATGTACGGTACTGTCCAAAATAGTTGGATTCGCTCAAGTTGACTATTTAAGGACATTTTTTAAAGAAGAATACACAGCACTTTATAATTATAAATTATTTTCCTACAACCGTATAAAGTACATACTTTACGCACACTTTACAATGTGTGAAATATCATTTTTCAAACAATAATCTGTGAAAAGTAAATATGTGTTGCTAGGCAACAAACTTATTCGGTTAATTTACTTGTCAAGTGGATAATTAGGTATGTTATTGTTTGTGTGTGTGCTTGTATGCGACAAAAATTTCTCCCACGATAAATCCAATATTACAATTCTAAAAATTATATTTTTTTCGTATTTCTCTTCTTTATGAAGAGCTGATTAGATTTTGGTTAAGACTGGTCAACCGGAAGTTCCTTTATTTGAAGTTCTTAACAGTTTTTCGTGAAACAACGCTACTAAATATCATTTTTTGACATTTTATGTGATTATCAATTTCGTATATTCTATGAATTGTTTTCAACAAAACTATAGAATCTATTTTAAAACAATATGAAGTTAAATTCTTTTTACTCTGTAATTTAATGAAATGAAAAGATAAAATAAAAAATCTTATTTCCTACTTTTTCTACGAATTCCATCCAATCGTAATGCGAAGACTTTAGTAAAATCTCTTTCCGTTTCCGGTGGCGGATATTTTAATTTAAATAATTTAAATGCATCACGGTAGTCGAGCGCATTTAATACCAACTCCATTTACATATTCGATCATCCTCTTGAGGATATCTTCAGGAAAATGTAACTACTTCAAAGAAGTCATTGTAGAGTTTTCAGCTTATTACAGAGACTCACGTGACAAAATGTAATTGAAATACACTTCTAGTTTCATCTCAAACCCAGGAAACCTATATAAATACGAATAACCAAATATATATACCGTGAATATTTTTTAACGTGAAACATTGGGTTTGTATATCCATGGTTATGACTTGATATTTGATTGACAGCAATGTATTTGCCCGTTCCATTTAAAATGAAACATAGGGCGGCTTGTTCGGTCAAACTTTCCCATCCGTGAAGTAAGAATACCTATACCTTTTACTCTTGTAGCATAAAACAACTATTAGTGCACAAACCTTTAATTTTTTCAATTACTTCTTGTCTTGAACATTATTACACAGCGCACACAATAATTTATTCATTGTCAAAAACGTCAAACGTCAAAAAATAATTATAGGTTGTTTCTGAGATTGCTTAACTAAACAATACATGTAAACTCACTGCAAAACAAATATACAACAACAATACGTTAATTATATTATTAAATATTGTTATAACATTAACAATAGATACAACATTGAATAAAATACTATTTTACAAATAGTATTAATTTCAAACAATTAACTATGAACATTTGTTTTATTTATTAAAGCAAGCTATTGTTTCTAAATGTTCATGAGTTTTGCGTTATACGCATGCGCCAACAGTGTCAAACATTTATAATTATCGGTACGTGCGTTTTGTGATAACGAGGACAAAACTTTGTGGTTATTATACTGACTTTATTGATATAGTGTGTTTAAGTGTAATTATTTTATGAATGGAACTTCGATGCAAATGTTTCATTACGAAGAAAGGTGGTAGGTTTTATAATTAATCCATAAAATGTCACTTATTTGTACAACAACAATTCATAGTTGATTATATGAAAAGATCTCTATACAATTGTTTATAATATGAAACTCATCATGATCTATTACCCATTTTTGGGTGTACCATTATGCTTTTATTGCTAGATTTCGATAATAAAATAACGAAATGTCTATGTCGTTGAAGGCGCTTGCTTACCAGGCGTCAACGGGTTCTCAAGGTTGTCGTGTTAAGAGCAATGCAGGAGTCACTTCCATGCTTCATACACAATAAATTTAAAATTTGTTTGACGTCGGTCTTATTTAAATCGTAAAGTATTAATGCCATATTTTGTATATGATGGTCACGCTAGAATTATTGACAATATAGTTTCATTTTCACCGAATGTTTTAATGCTTAATGCATAATGATTAGTGCATAAGGCTTAATGCATTATGATCTTTTACTAGGATATTATTTCCTGCTATTTTGTTTAGTGACTAATTCAACTGAAATGTCACAATTTTTCCCTTATTACTTGTTGTCTAAGAGACTGCCAATGCAGCTGCATTTTTTTGAAATATGTTATATTCATAATTTTCTGTATCTATATTCATTCCGAAAAATTAAAAATTTAATAATTATAAAATAGACTGACAGTTGACAGTTCAGATTACAATATCACTAGAAACAATGATGTGTTAAAAAGTTTACATGAGCATGTAAAACGTATTGAAATATGATTTGCGGGTTGCCTTCTTAAATCCAAATATCCAATTTTATTTAAAATACCATACAATTTCTCGCTGTTTCTGTACATTCCGTATTGCGCTTGCTACACGCTGTACATATAGATTTAATTTTCAAATTATTACTAACAAATAGAAAAAAAATATTACCCTAATTATACAATTCAGTGTAAGTAAGAGCAAACCATTCTATTTTTTATTTTCAAAATAAGTCAATAAATTACCTACAAGCTCTTAAATTTGATATGACAGAGTATTTGATATTTTGTCAATGAACAACGAAACGAAAAACAAAATGAAATCACAATACGGGTTGAAAAGTATAATGTAGACATAATATTTAGTAATATACATGTTCAGAATTACCAATATTAAATATCTGATGTGGACACCACATGACTTCCTTGTACGCCTGTTACACTATACATATTTTGTTAATAATTAAAATATGTATTATAACAGACCCAATCATAAAATTGCACGTATTTTTTGTCCTAATTCATAGCAAACTTAATTACAGAAACCAAAAAGTACAACATTTTTAAATTTACATATATTTGAAGCATTTATTATTAAAATGAATATAACACTATTTTTTTCAAGAAAAACTGATAACAGCTTCAAGTAAAGTATCACTTCCGGTTAGACTATTTTAACCAAAATCTACTATGTTATTCCCATTGATATGAAAGTATTATATATCAAATTTGAAAAGTTTTGGATTATATTTTAATATAGTTTTTCATTAAAATCTATTATAGGCTTCAAGTAAAGTACCACTTCCGGGCAGACCATTTTAACTAAAATCTACTATGTTATTCCCATTGACATAAGAGTATTATATACCAAATTTGAAGAGTTTTGGATTATATTTTAATATAGTTTTTCATTGAAATCTATTATAGGCTTCAAGTAAAGCACCACTTCCGGGTAGACCATTTTAACTAAAATCTATTATGTTAATCCCATTGATATAGAAGTCTTATATACCAAATTTGAAAAGTTTTGGATTATATTTTAATAATATAGTTCTGCATCTACTACAGGCTTCAAGTTAAGTACCACTTCCAAAAGTTAGGTAATGACCAAAAAGGGAGGTGCACTAGATGTTATAACAGTCATAAATACAAAATTTTAACTTTCTACGGCTTTCCGTTTTTCAGTTATGCGAGATACGTACGTACTTACGTACGTCACGACGAAATTAGTCAAAATGGATTCAGGGATGGTCAAAATGTATATTTCCGTTGAAATCT
Source organism: Ophonus ardosiacus (assembly GCA_943142095.1). NCBI lineage: Eukaryota > Metazoa > Arthropoda > Insecta > Coleoptera > Carabidae > Ophonus > Ophonus ardosiacus. Next base: position 6,675,126 of record OW964823.1, on the reverse strand, counting down.
AGAAACCGAATTTTTTTGCGATTACAATACTTCCTTTACTTCGTACAAGGAAGTAAAAATATATAATCAAAAGTTATTTTTCAAAATTTAACAAAATTTTACTTAATAATAATAATAATAATAATAATAATAATAATAATAATAATAATAATAATAATATTTTCAAATATAATTATTTTTATTAATGGTTTCAAATATGTACATAATAATAATAAAAAAACAAAATACCGTTAATAAAATATATTTAAAAATATATAGAAAGTTTCAAAAATCCCTAAACGATGATGTAAACCGCTTGATTGGCTGGATAATCCATGTCTTTAACATGCATCAATGGGCACTCAGTATGTTCGCTTCAAAGTATACTAGATTGCACTGAGACTACGAAGCACGACACGCTACACGCGTGCAATGACGTCATTTGTACTGCACTTGGTCAGTTGAATCAAAAAGCTATTACATTTGTTAGCTAAAATTTATTTGGTGAAACACGGATTAAATTATGTTAATCCCAATTTTGTCTTTTACATGCCCCATGTATTACATTCAGAATCCATTTAATCCTGGTATATAATATGCAAACAATGTTATCCTCGTAATAATTTCGTATTACAACAAAAATTCCTCTGAAAAATACACTGTTCTATAATTGGTTTCTCCCCGGTTTTCCCTTTTTGAACAGCAAGCCAATTTTAACTTTTCTGCGGCTTCTATATAAATACACAAGCCCTAAATTTGTTGTCAATTAATCCTCCAGAGTTCCAAATTAAAGCTGTAACAAATACCAGTAAGAAACGCAGACAAATTCCTGTTTGTTAAGGGATTAAAGCGAAATTAAACAATGTGTGAAGGGCAAAGGACAAATCCAGTGTTGAGAAGGGTATATATTTCCGCGTCAGATGAGTTAATACTTAAGGGGACTTTTTTTAAATATTGCAGCTAGCAGTAAAGACGGGTGTTAATATTTTATGATATAAACTTTTTATGGATGTAATTAAAGGATTAAACATTTGAAATGGGTATACAATTAATGGAACATCAAAGTGGAAGTAATTGCAAGTGATCGTAAAAATTGCATTATTATTTTATGATGGCATATTTTGATGTATATTTTATGGCACGCGGGCTCACACGTGACTCTTTTTGCTTCAGCAAACCAATTAGAACAGAGGAAACCAATTTAAAACGTAAATTTTAAACAAGTTTAATAAAACAGCGAAAAATTGCAATTACTAAATCAGGTGCTTTTGGTACAATTTCATGTCACAACAACACTTTAAAAAATACAATACTCAATACCTCTCGCCATTTTATGTTATATAAATACAGGGCCGGCTCAAGATATATAAGCGCCCTGAGCCAAATTAGATTAGAGCGCCACCAACCGTTACAAAATTATTTCTGATTTTTTTTGGACTTAAAAGAAAAAGACAAACTTAAAAGTTGATAATATATAAATTATAATCATTAGCAATAAAAACACTATGAAATTTACAAAATCAACATAAGAAAAATCTGTTGTGGCCAGCACAAGACCTTCCGTTAACTTGATGTATGACAAAACCCATACCAAAAGTTCATTGGAAAAGATTCTATATATCCAGTAAAATTGTAATACGAACTTAATACAATTTTTTACAAATTCCATGCAGAAAGTTCCTTGGAAAATATTCTATAAATCCAATAAAATTATCATATGAATGAATACACATTACGTATACTCATATATAAATACTCTAAAAATGCGTACACTTACGTAACATTCTCTTTACAATCAAATAATATTACTACCAAGTTTATATCTCTGCCTATTTTTTAATTATTGCCCCAAAAGTCAATATACCCCACATTTAGATAAAAACTTCAAAATTTTCAAAAATCTAATTTTTATGTAACTAAATACTTCTCAATGCGCTGATTCCAAATTTTGACACCGCAGGCCGATATCTATTTTCGTTCTCGAGATATTTAGATTCAAAGTTTAGCTCAAAACTGCCCATTTTTGGGTAATAACCCAAAAATGGGTTGAGATATGAATTTGGCGACAACACCATTCGATTCTACAGACAAAAATACATAAGTATAGCAATTTTCATAATTTTTGTCCAACTGGTTCATTTTTTATTAATAAAAGCTTGAAAACCCCTGAAAATGGCCAAAATCTGAAAAAATCGTAAGGGGTACACCTTAGATTTTTGCGATTTTTTGTCATTTTCAGTTATTTTGCTTTAGAGATTGTATGCGGTATTCAAAAATTCTGAAAATTGGTGTACTTATGTAATTTTGCCCGTAGAATCGATTGGTGTTGTCGCCAAATTCATATCTCGACCCATTTTTGGGTTATTACCCAAAAATGGGCAGTTTTGAGCATTACTTTGAATCTAAATATTTCGAGAAAGAAAAGAGATATCGGCCTGCGGTTGCAAAATTTGGAATCAGCGCATTGAGAAGTATTTAGATACATACACAATTAGATTTTTGAAAATTTTGAAGTTTTTATCTAAATGTGGGGTATATTGACTTTTGGGGCAATAATTCAAAAATGGGTAGAGATATAAACTTGGTAGTAATATTACCTAAACGTGACGGAAGGTAAAAATGCAAATCGAAATTATTACAGTAATATTCACACATTGACGATTGGCGGTATTTCTGATGGATATGTGCATTTTACTCACAATTTTAATTAAATATTTAATTAATAAAACAATAAGAACGATTAAATGTAATTCCCAGAAAAAGCATTCAGAATGTCACTAAAACTGTTGATTTTAGACACTGACATCTGTCATTTACAAACTATGTTATAAACATTTGAATTTGTCAACTGGTTTCCTAAGTGCCTTGGCCTCTGCGATTAGATTATTATACTATATCATGCGGTGGAAACTCCTATTAGACAAAGCGGGCCAACATTATAACTTTTCTTCTCCCGTTTAGATGGCGCTAGTATATAAAATTTAATTTCAAATTTGCAAATGACAGCTTACTGACAGCTCGATTGTTATTGAATTGGTTGATATATTTTTTAATTTAGTTGTGGTTTTGTTTATTTATGATATATACACATTTATTTGTGGTTGCTTGTGATTACTTGTGATATAAATAGTGAACAATTCATCACCAGATATTTGATTTGGGTGTGAAAAATTTTTGTGAAAGAAACATCAATTGCTGTATTCGAGATTACATTACGACAGGTGTGTATTATATGTGTACTTTATTTCGGTATTAATTGTTGATATATTTTGCAGATGTTACTTTACATCGATTTCCAAATCCCAAAAATTATTTAATGTTCAACAACGAATATTAAATGGGAAGAAAATTTTGAAAAATTGTGTAATTAGCGATAATAAAAACAAATTAGCACAGAAGAAATACGAAAAATTATTAAAAAATAAAAACTTTAACAAGGAAAACAGTTTGTATTAATTTAGTATTTCACTTATTTTATTATAAATATAAAATATAACGTATATAATCTAATAACTTAATATTTGATATAAAAAAATTTCAACATCGGCTCTTTGTGAGATCTTCAAATTTATTACCAAGTGTTAATTGTTGAATTCGAATCAATTCAAAATTTCCGCCTCCTATACATGAAACTTCTTCTTCCCACGACCAGGGGGCGCTCTACTTATACTACCAGTTTGCAGCATTACAGTTTCCTATCTATAATAGTGTCTGTGACCTGTGTACTATATATTACAAAGCCTTTATTTCTAAATCCATACAAGATAATAATTTTTTTAAATGTATCAGACGTAGAATTTTATGTTCTTCAATAATAGTAATAACAAAAATTTCCAAAAAATTATATTTAGAAGATTTTTTTAAGAAACTATTACTTCCGGTTGTCCAGTTGTCACCAAAATCTAATCAGTTTTGTACAAAATACATAGAATTGACGGAAGGTATGTGCTGACCACATCAAATTTTTCTATTCTCAGACTCATCCTGTGTGCAAAAATATTCTCTCTCAATTAGTAAACATACTCCTATTCCCAATTGCAAACTCGCATCCCGTGCTGTGATCAAGTACTTGTCCTGAGTCCTGTCTCCTGGCAAATTGCCAATTCTGTGCTACGTAGCACGTAGACAGTCACGCGTCACGTAGTAGTCACGTGGAGAGTACCTCCTCTGTTCATCCTAGTAGGCTGAGATTCAATCTGCGCCAGGACAGGGAGTGGAATGATGCACTACATTGTTGCAGTTGATAGATTTTATGACGCGGTTTATCGGTGGGATAGTGGGATCTAGAATTTAGAGGTACATTGAAGAGAGATAAAAGATGAATGAGGAATAAAGAGAGGAATAGTTTATTGTATATGGGAAACAGAGAGATTACAGTTTTATAGAGGACTGGATGCACCGTTGCAAATATTTGCAACAAAAAATATTATGGGGTATATGTATATTCAATGTTTGGTATGTTTCTATACGGTTTATTTTTAAACAACCGCTGCTTTGTTAGACGAACAGGGAAAACTCTGGTTCATTATTTGACACAACACTTTGTTAATAGTAAATAAATTACTTAGGACCGGTTTAAAAGTGAAGTAATAGCATATTGGGAATAAAAACTGTTTTGGCAAATACAAACTCAAATCTTATTTTTTTACCTCCCGCTACCCTTGGTAAGGGAGGTATAGGGATCGTGCTAAAAATCACATATCGAGATTTTAGTAAATGACCACGTTTTAAGGTCCCTAGAATTCATTTTTAACATTTTCACGATGATGTCTGTATATGTGTATGTATGTATGTATGTATGTATGTGTGTGTGTGTGTGTGCGTGTGTGTGTATGGGTGTGTGTGTGTATGTGTAGGAATTTTGTCGCTCTAACTCAAATACTATCATTCAGAAAATTCTGAAACCTTGTATTTGTACCCTTATAAACAGAAATGACACTTTACTTGAAACTCATAATGGTTTTTCTTCAAAAAATACCATTAAATGTTACACAGTTTATTTTTCAAATGAATGTAACTGACAGGTAAACGTCATTGTCAAAAAACTAAGCACTTCAAAAATTTATTTGATGAGGAACTTTGGATGTTATTTTACAAATTTTCTAGTAAACTACAATAATGTTAAATTTTCTAACAGATAAATACAATAAAAATAAGCAATTTATATAGAAAAAATCTGATGTGGCCAACACAAAACCTCCCGCTATTTAATTTTTATTAATTTAAATACATACCTACCTACGCATTTACTAATGCTGCAAACTGTTCCATTGTAGAAAACTATTGCTTTATTTACTATTTTCTTTTTAAAATAATAATAATAATAAGAATAATAATAGACTTTATTCAGTCTAATGTCACTATTATTAATTTGAAGTGATAAGTTTTCTGACAGTGACATTTACTGTCAGTTACATTCATTTGAAAAATGAACTGTGTAATAAAGGAATAGTTTTTATCTTAGGCTTCGCGATTAATAAAAAAAATTATTTTTAAATATATCTGTAAAATATATAGAAAAAGTATTAATGTATTCCTTTAGAAAATTCAATAATCTTTAATTTTTATAAGACATAAAATTCGAAAAAATAGCATTTAATGGTATTTTTTGAAGAAAAACCACTATGAGCTTCAGGTAAAGTGCTATTTCCGGTTATCCGATTTACACCAAAATCTAATGGGTTCTTTTTATATTAGAATAGGATAGAAATACAAGGTTTCAGAATTTTCTGAATCATGGTATTTGAGTTAGAGCGAAGACAAAATCCATACACGTACACATACACACATACAGACATCATCGTGAAAATGTTAAAAATGGATTCTAGGGACCTTAAAACGTGGTCATTTACTAAAATCTCGATATGAGATTTTTAGCACGATCTTACCAAGGGTAGCGGGAGGTAAAAATCTGTTGTGGCCAGCACAAAACTTTCCATCAATTCGATGTATTTTGTTCAAATCTCATAGTAAAAGTTCCTTGGAAAAGATTCTATAAATCCAATAAAAGTATAACATAGACATATGTACAATATGTAAATTGCACTTAACAATTCCTTCTTTCTTCTTCAGCTTTCTCCAATTTTATTAGGAGTCACTGTTTCTTCCACTCATTCCTGTCCAACGCATCTTCTTCACTCAGTTCTTCCTCTCTCAAATCTTCTGCGATACAGTCTTTCCATCTTTTCTTTCGCCTTCCTCGTACTCCCGGCATTCTGTTCCTATACTGTCCATATTTGGTTTTGCACTTGACACTGACATCTGTCAATTAGAATTTTTTGCATATATCAGATGATTTTTGAAAGTTTATCTTAGCGGGAGGTAAAATGGGTCACTGTAAACCCTGCTTCTTAAAAAATTTTGTTACCCACTGTAAAGCATTTGTAAAATTTAATATCTATGAAATTAGTTTTACCAAACAATTCACATTCATAATTTAACCAAATATTTCATAAATAAAGCAATTAAATAAATCATAGAACAATACTTTTCAAACCAGGAATGCATTCGGTGAAATATATTTGCCATTTTTTTGTTATAAATTCAATTACATTACAGCAGCCATCATAACCTCTTTGTTTTATCTTTTGCAGCAGCATTTAATCAACCGTTTTTGTTTTGTCGTAAACCATAGAGCTCTATGACTATTTCGAACTATAAAACCGGGGAAATTTATGGTACTTAACATGAAAAACTAAATTACGATTCTGCACTCGATTTAATTTATTATTGCTGTCCTATTTTGTACATTTTATCATATACTCGTAATGTATACGAGATATAAGTATGTATATAAAACAGAAATAATTTAAAATTTATTCGACATTTGACTTTTGTTTGCTATTCAATATTTAATTTTGTTTTCCTTGGAGTTATTTTTAAATTTGGTGTTTTGACTGAGAACTAAAAATATGATTGAATTGTAAATGTCAGTGTAACGTTTATTTAAAGTGAAGTGCATTGCTTTCATTTTTTAATAGTTACTAACTAAAAGTTATAATAGCTTTAAAAGTAAATATAAGGTACAAAGCCTGGTAATTTAGTAAACGTCCTTAATATATGTCATCATTACTAAAATCTGTAAATAGGAAGAGATTGGCACACCCAGAAATAGGTAATAAGCCAAGATGATATATTATTATTATAATATTATGTATTTAATATTGTTTGGATAATATATTATAGGGCTTTAATTAAAATTTAATTGGTTCATAATGTTATTGTAATTCAAATGAGATTAAATTATTGTACATATGTACGTATATGATTAATTTTATTGATGATATCGGCAAATATACTTAATTTATTATCTACTAACTTTCAAATTATTAAAATTACTGAATGGAAACCACACATCATTAACGAAATATACTTAGTTTAAATTGACAACTGAAAATAATAATAATAATAGTAGTAGTTTATATATCAAGGGAGTAAAGTGCGCTCTCGACAAATAATGACACTTTACTCCCTTGTTATATACAATATTTTATATATAAACGGAAAAGAAGAAGAATGAAGCACATTTCTATAAACGAAGAAAAACTATTTATTTTAAATTTAATTTTACAAAAATCATTATATTTTTTTCTTAAATAAATATAATTGAAAATATTCCTTATCTGTTGTCACATGTTAATAACAAAATCTTTTAATTTGACATTTGACGCTGACATTGCTCATTGTAAATGAATAATAAAGTAATGGCTAATTCAAATTACACTCAAGCTAAATCGGACAATTAACCGAAGGTCGATAGCTGGATGATGGCTGAATTTATATCAGAACGATTGTTTTACTGCTACCGAAATAAGGGGTGTTAAAGAGTTGAGGTAAAATAAAATATAATAACTGAATTTATTATATAAATTGATAATATATTTTACTTTAAAGTTCTGGTCGTGATTCTTATTTGACACTTGTTTGACAACTTTGACAATACACTTGACACCTTAGAACCGCTGAAGATGTATGTACTCTGACGTCACATTCTGTTTCAGATCACGTGACTTATTCATAATTTTATTCAAATTTCAAAAATTAATTGTAAAATATCTGAAGGATATTTCGTGATATTTTCAAATTTGAGGCTCTTTAAAGAACAATATCTTTTCAAATTTAATACTTAGAAGTCATATAAAAATTCTTGCAACAGCCCTATTCCTCTGTGACTTCCTAAATATTTTCTCACGACTGTACATTATATATTTCAAATAACCATAGAAACCAGACAGTTTTGGATAAATGATATCTTGTAAGTCAGTAGGTAACTATATCTTCTTTAATATATTGTTTACACAAAAATCTCTTCAGAAACAACAATAATAAACTGTCATTCCTAATAAGCTGAACGTGTTTTCGCTGCTATTTTCCACACTTACCAAGAGTATCCTTATGAACTGCGTAGGGCAGTTATGAGTACCGGCCGTCTGCTCTGGACAGATATGTCGACCTGTCGCTGACAGATTACACAGGACAATAGACTATGAGTTTTATAAGGATCATCTAATTACACAAGCGAACAGCTAATTATTCCATTCAAATCAAAATGTTTTAAAGGATAATAATACTGTTGAGGTTAAAATAATTTTGGATAGATGACAAATAATTAAAAGATTTGATAATGCATCATTTTGCATGTATGCGTCTGTGAGTTGAGAAATGTCATTTTTCAGATCATACCTGAAATAGTAATTTACGTAACAAGACCTGAAAGTGATACTTTACTGGGTGAGCAAGCATATTCCAGAGCGAGCCGTAGGCGAGCTTTGGAAGCTTGTGAGCCCAATATAGACATTTTCAGGTCATGTTGGGTACAATATTTTTTTTGCGATCCTGAAAAAAGAATAAAACAGTATTATTTTATTTTTTACTGCGAGCAAATAAGAAATAAATAAACAACTGATCTCCATGGAAACATTTAGCTTTACCGGTCCCGGAATCGGTAAAGTACTTTCCGATCCCTTATAGACAACTTTCCGAGCTAGCTCAACAAAGAAGGACTTTCCGGTCTAAATAGTGATCAAAAAGAGCTCATTTTCTGGGCGATTTTAGTAAATAAGCACAATTTAAGATTCCTGCAATCCGATTTTAACGTGTGTGTGTGTGTATGTGTGTGTGAGTGTGTCTGTGTATGTGTGTGCGTGTGGATCTTGGAAGGACGATTCCTCAAAACTAGAAGACTTAAGACCTGTTTAACTATGAAATCCTCAATCTGACATTCATGGGAAGAGCTGAAAAGGTTTTGGTAACAATTGGTCAACCGGAAGTAGTAGTTTCTTAAAAAAATCTTCTAAATATTATATTTTGAAAATTTGTGTTATACTGAAGAACATAAAATTCTACATCGAATACATTTAAAAACATTATATCTTCTATAAATTTAGAGATAAAAACACTATAGTATATAGAAAATTCGGATGTAATGAATTTCACAAGCTCAACTACACCAAGGAAACCAATTGAAAAATTTAAATGTTTGTAACATTGTTTGTAAATGACAGGTAAATGTCAGTGTAAAATTCAACAGTTTTATCGACATTCTCAAAGCTTTTTTTGGAAGTACATTTAATCTTTCTTATTGTTTAGTAATTAAATATTCAGAATTATATAGGTAAAATGCGTATATCTATAAGAAATACCACGAATACGATTATAGTGAAATAGGAAGAGAAGAAAAACATAAATAGGACGACCATGAGTGCCTACAGTTAGAAATCAAGAAAAACTAATATAAAAAAGATAAGTACAAAATCGCCTTGTAAAAATAGATATAAAAAACATCCAACACTTGTAGGTTATTTAATGGATGAAAAGAAAAACATCAAGATGATTACCAGGTTCAGATGTGGTAATGAAGAGAGTAACAATAAATACTGGCTATCAAGTGATGAGAGGAGTTGCAGGCTATGCGGGAGAGAAGAGGAAACTATCAGGCATTTAAGGATTTCGTGCAGGGAAGTTACAAGAGAAGGAAGAAAAGAAACGGTTTTGTTAGACGATATAGGGTCGGGACAAGATTGGACGAAGGAAATTATCGAGAAATGGGTGGTTAATTTATGATGTAGTACCACAATTTATTGTAAAATATATATAATATGTAGATTCTAAGCCGGTTAGGCAAGAATAAATATAATAATAGAATTTTATGTGTGCACCAGACACATTAAATACAATAAAAAAATCTGATGTGGCCAACACAAAACCTCCCGCTATTTAATGTTTATTAATTTAAATACATACCTACCTACTTACTGACTAACGCTGCAAACGGTTCCATTGCAGAAAACTGTTGCTTTATTTACTATTTTCTTTTGAAAATGTCACTATTATTAATTTGAAGTGATAAGTTTTCTGACAGTGACATTTACTGTCAGTTACATTCATTTAAAAAATGAACTGTGTAACAAAGGAATAGTTTTTATCTTAGGCTTCGCGACTAATAAAAAAAATTATTTTTAAATTTATCTGTAAAATATATAGAAAAAGTATTAATGTATTCCTGTAGAAAATTCAATAATCTTTAATTTTCATAAGACATAAAATTCGAAAAAATGACATTTAATGGTATTTTTTGAAGAAAAACCATTATGAGCTTCAAGTAAAGTACGATTTCCGTTTATCCGATTTACACCAAAATCTAATGGCTTCTATTCCTATTAGAATAGGGTAAAAATACAAGGTTTCAGAATTTTCTGAATGATAGTATTTGAGTTAGAGTGCAAACAAAATTCTTACACATACACACATACACACATACACACATACACACACACACACACACACACACACATACACACATACAGACATCATCGTGAAAATGATAAAAATGGATTCTAAGGACCTTAAAACGTGGTCATTTACTAAAATCTCGATATGAGATTTTTAGCACGATCCCTATACCTCCCTTACCAAGGGTAGCGGGAGGTAAAAACAATATTTCGGTAAAGATCTGTAGTGCAATACAATACCTCTATAATATAAAATGAAAATAGCGAGAGGTATTGTGTTGGCCTGAACAGATTTTTCTTTTTATTTTCCGAGTAATTTTTGTTTAAAATTGTGAAAACCACAAGCTGTAAACTCTTAACAAAGTTTAGCAGTATTTACGTTTCAAAGTATTACAAGAAAAATTAAATTTTGCTATACATGGAACAGAAGCTGAAATTGCTTTTGCGCTCTTGATTAAAAATTGTAGTAAACTGGGTTATCGTTTATGTCGAATGTTAATTCTCTCTGGTAAATTCAATGCGGCATTTCATTCCAAATGGGAATATATTTACATGCATTTTATGAAATTACCTTTTAAACTTTATAACAATGATTTTTGATTACAATTTTTAGAATAGATTCATTATCGAAGGGTTATTTTGTTTCAAAATTATTTTCCTACTTCGCGTTCACAAAATCAATTTTGTGACACTGTTTTAATCAAAAGCAATGTGACAAACTGCTTTTGGGGGTTTTTAATTTGTCAAGTTGGTAAATTAGTTTAGGTGTCAACTACATGTCTGTCATTTTAGTTGTTTTTACTCATGGAAAATTACTGCATTTAGATTTTTTACCTCTCGCTAAGAGAGGTATTGGATTCATGCTAAAATTTGCATATCCAGATTTTATTGAATAAGCACGATTTAAGGTCCCTACAATCCGATTATAACATTTTTAAAATGATGTCTGTGTGTGTGTGTGTGGATGTGTGTGTGTGTGTGTGTGTGTGTGTGTGTGTGTGTGTATGTATGTATGTATGTATGTCTGGATGTTGTAGTCACGATTCCTCAAAAACTATAAGACTTAAAAAATATTTAACTGCAGTTTCCTCAATCTGACATTCCTGGGAAGAGCTGAAAAGGTTTTGGTAACAATTGAACAATCGGAAGTAGTAGTTTATTAGAAAAAATCTTCTGAATATAATTTTTTGGGAGTTTTTTTTATTAAATATTGAAGAACATAAAATTCTCCATCTAATACACTTAAAAATTTTATTATATCTTGTATAGATTTAGAGATAAAGACTCTATAATTTATAGAGTACACTAATCGCAGAGGCCAAGGCACTAAGGAAACCAGTTGACAAATTCCAATGTTTTTTTTAACATGACACATGTCATTGTCAAATATCAACAGTTTTAGTGACATTCTGATAGCTTTTTCTGGGAAGTATATTTAACTTTTCTTATTGTTTTATTAATTAAATATTTGAAATTATAGGTAAAATTGTGGTAAAATGCATAAATCCATCAGAAATACTGCCAATCTGGTTAATGAATTGGAACAATCTTTGAAATTTAGAAACTTCCTCATACAATGAAAAATAGATATAATTAGAATTATATGTGTGCAGAAGACATGTTAAATATAATAAAAAACAATATTTGGGTAATGTTCTGTAAGATTTTGTTATAAAACGACGGTTCGAAAGCGAAGTGCAATACAATACTTATATAGCCTAATATGGAAATGGCACGTTTTAAGTTTAATGGCGATATCTGCGATAAAGCAGATTGGCACACCCAGAAATGGGTAATATGCCGTGATGATATATTTATTTTTATTTATTTATGGAAATGGCGAGAGGTCTTGTGCTGGCCACAACAGATTTTTATAGAAAAATTTTGTGTGTATACAGGATGGACGGTCTAGTAGAAAGATTCCATCGACAACTAAAAACAGCTCTCAGAACACATAATAGTTTAGAAGACTGGTCAGACAAATTACCTATTATCCTTTTAGGAATTAGATCAGCTATTAAAACACCTGCAATCACACAAGTACTTACCAAAAAAGTACAATAGTACAAAAGTAAAATAGTATTAAAAACTTGTTTAGTTTAAAAACAAACAACATTTTTTAAAGTTTGATAGTCTTTAATATATGGTTTTACGGTCTAGTTTTTACATAAATGACCCATGCTAAAGGCGATATAACTTTATCCGCTCTAAAAATGAGTATAGTTTTATGGTTGAAACAGAATAAATAAAATATTTCATTTCTACACTCGGTCTGGTTTTAAATGAAGTGGCCCTCAGAGAGCAAGTGTATAACTAAAGAGATTTTCCGTGTGATAGGAATAATGTAAAACATGAAGTTTGAATTTGCTACGGAGTCGGGCATTCGTATGCGCATAACACATGTGTTCAGTGGATGTGGAACTTGGGGAATGTAAATATTTCACCGCAGAACTACCTATAAATTATTTCATATTTCACAGTTCTCGTCTACACGAAAAATCAATATAACTATAAAGCTAACATTTGGCTATTCATAGCGATAATTTCAGAGTTTATTTCCATGTTATTAACGTGAAAAATTCAAGCAATTGTTTGTTGTCCCCGGACATAGGCTCGGGGTAGAATTTCAAATTTAGGCGCCAAGTTGTATCACATGATTTTATGCATATTTTAAATTAATATGATTCGCGTGCTTTTTCCTCTCAATAATAGAGGTATTGGATTCATGATGAAAACCACTTATTTTAATGACTAAATACGATTTAAGTCCTGTTTAACTACGGATTCCTCAATCTGACATTAATGGGAAGAGCTGATTTGATTTTGGTAACAACTCGACAACCGGAAGTAATAGTTTCTTTTAAAAAATCTTCTAAATATTATTTTTTGAAAATTTCTGTTATTACTATTATTGAAGAACATAAAATTTTGCATCTGATATCTGATACATTTAAATTTTTTTATTATATCTTGTATAGATTTAGAGATAAAGCACTGTCATATATAGAATAGTCTAATCGCAGAGGCTACGGCTCTAAGGAAACCAGTTGACAAATTCAAATGTTTATAACATAGTTTGTAAATGACGAATGTCAGTGTCAAAAATCAATAGTTTTAGTGACATTCTGAAACCTTTTTTTTATGGGGTCCCGTGGTCACGTGCCTGAGTTTCTGGTCGCGAACCTGGGGGAACCGGGTTCGATCCCGACAGACGCCAAATATTTCCAATTTTAATTGGCACAAAAGTGACCCCTGTGGTGCACTCTCCACACCAGCTATGAGTGCCCGTGAGGTGCCGCCTGGTAAGCGCCCACACGGTAAAATATATCGTCATCATTACCGATGTCTACATGTGTTGTAGATACTGGCACACCCAGAAATGGGTAATATGCCGTGATGATATATTTATTTATTTTATTTATCTGAAAGTTTTTTCTGGGAAGTACATTTAATCTTTTTTATTGTTTTATAAATTAAATATTTAAAATTGTAGGTAAAATGCATATATCCATAAGAAATACAAATGAATTGAAATAATCTCTGACATTTAGGAACTTACTCAAAAATAGATATAATTAGAATTGTACGTGTGCAGAAGACATGTTAAATACAATAAAAACAATATTTGGGTAAAGTTCTGTAATATTTTTGTTACAAAACGACGGTTCGATAGCGAAGTGGAATACAATACTTATATAACATCAAATGGAAATGGCGAGAGATATTGTGCTGGCCACAACAGATTTTTTATGTATACAATTCACTAGACAATATATGCATGCCCGGCAATAACTTGGACGGCGAACATGCATCTTATCAGGAAAACTCTCCTTTTGCCAGAGAAAAATCCGTCCCAAAAGTAGAATTATTCCAATTATTATTATGAGTTCTGAAAGATATTTTAATAATTTTTCTTTTTATTGAAAGCTTGTTTTATAAAGTTTTTTGTACTTTTTAAACGATTTAAATGTCAAACAGTAATGCTTGAAATACGTTTTATCTTCTTTTGACGCAAAATAAACATTTACGTCTCACCATGAGAATCGTCTGATGTTATTTAAAATATCAGGGTAGTAAAATTATAATTCCTGCTGCTGGTATCTCACCTCGTGATGTGATTTCTCGGTCTCGCTCGTTTAAAAACATTTGCATCCCGCTAATTTACATATTCAAATGTGGGTCAGGAACGTACAACTGATGTTCTTCTGTTTAAACACCGTTGCCAGGCAACAGATTCAAATCGCCGCAACGAACATTAGCTGTAATTATTCCACGAAGTTTAAAAACAAATTAGCGGGGAAGAGAGTATCAACTTGCCAATATCATTGGCGTCTCTAATTAAACCTTATTTCTTCTAGAAATGTGTTAATTAGTTGGAAATTAACTAGCAGTTCGAATAGGGTTTCTTCGATTCACGTAGAAAATGTTTGGGAAAATTAAAAGTTATTGATCATATTAAATAATTGATATTCGTGTGAGACGGTGTAACTGTTTGTGAAATATGAATCAATTTTTAAATTTTATTACTCAAAATTAATTTTTTATTTTTAATGGCACAAAAGTGACCCCTGTGGTGCACTCTCCACACCAGCTATGAGTGCCCGTGAGGTGACGCCTGGTAAGCGCCCACACGGTAAAATATATCGTCATCATTACCGATGTCTACATGTGTTGTAGATACTGGCACACCCAGAAATGGGTAATATGCTGTGATGATATATTTATTTATTTTATTTTAAATTTTCGCTAGAAGAAGTACTCTAAGTAAGTAAAATCAAATTTGGAAATTGACTTAACCCCAGAATTTTAAACTAACCCTTTTCAGAAGTATAACCTATCTCATTAAAAAAAGTGATTTTCATTATTGTCGGCCAAAAAGTTTGATACAATTCTGAACTGTGTAACAAAGGAATTGTGTTTTTCTTAGGCTCCAGGACTTGTAAAAAAAAATTATTTTTAAATTTATCTGTAAAATATATAGAAAAAGTATTAATGTATTCCTGTAGAAAATTCAATAATCTTTAATTTTCATAACGACAAAATGCGAAAAAATTACATTTAATGGTATTTTTTGAAGAAAAACCATTATGAGCTACAGGTAAAGTGCCATTTCCGGTTATCCGATTTACTCCAAAATCTAATAGCTTCTTTTCATATTGGAATAGGGTATAAATACGAGGTTTCAAAATTTTCTGAATGATAGTATTTGAGTTAGAACGTAGACAAAATCCATACACATACACACACACATATACACACACATACACACATAAACACATACAGACATCATCGTGAAAATGTTAAAATTGGATTCTAGGGACCTTAAAACATGGTCATTTACTAAAATGTCGATGTGTGATTTTTAGCACGATCCCTATACCTCCCTTCCCAAGGGTAGCGGGAGGTAAAAATTTAACCTAAAAATAATAAGAATGCGAACGGTGTCGTGCTATAACTGCATGTATATGAAATAAATAAATAAAATAAATAAATATATCATTACGGCATATTACCCATTTCTGGGTGTGCCAGTATCTACAACACATGTAGACATCGGTAATGATGACGATATATTTTACCGTGTGGGCGCTTACCAGGCGTCACCTCACGGGCACTCATAGCTGGTGTGGAGAGTGCACCACAGGGGTCACTTTTGTGCCAATTAAAATTGGAAATATTTGGCGTCGATCGGGATCGGGTTTTGTTAACATGAGTTACAAATATCTTCTTCATAGTTTTTGACTTGATTTAACCCTGAGGAAGACCATTGTAATGGTCGAAACGTAGGTTCAAATCAAATAAAACCGTACTGACTGCAGTTTCCGATTATTTTATTTTCTTCTCCGCAAATAATAATAATAATAATAATAATAATAATAATAATAATTATAATAATAATAATAACTTGATTAATATAATTAACTTGATAAGCCATGATATTATAGGTAGACATAAATAGTTCCAAAAAAATTTAGAATTTAGTACAATAAGGTACACAGTCATAGTATTCATCAAACAATTTTATCATTTTCCTGACATATATCCTAGAATCCATTTTAATATTAATAAATCATCTACCTAGCCCCATTTTTTTATTGGAACCTCAAGTGAAAGTAACGATAGTACAACGTAATGAATTCCAAGAGGATCCTTGAAAGTTTCCCGTTGTTTTTGTCTCCATTATCTCCCTTTCGAACGGTGGTGACATTATTTTCCCGCCTTTTGCGGTGGCACCGTCGCGACGGTTGACGTCGCCATGTGATTAACGGCGGTGATGTCACGTCGGGCTCCGGTTCTAATTACTCACAGACAACATGATCTCAAAAATATCTCAGAAAGCAAAAGTGAAGGAATCAGGTTAGCGGAAAATTAAAGGAGTTGTAAGTTGTATGGTTTCTAGTGGAAAATTTTAATGATTACTACTTGGTGACTATTGGTGTAAGAATGTTTGTTTTAATTGAAGTAGTTGTTGATAGATAGCGACGTACGCTGATGATTCACAGATGCTAGCTTCCATAAATCCACAGCCACAGTACATAGCTATGAAAACAATATGCTATCGCGACAATTTTCTTATGTTAAGTTACTGTGACCTTTTCATGTCTACAAAGACACAATTAAGAACTTGAAACTGGCTATACGCGAAAATAAGACCCCACAATTATGCTCAGAAAATGCTGCTTCTGCACAACAACTGCAGGGTGCATAAAGCACGAATTGTTCAAGCAGTAGTCAGTGAATGCGGCTTTGACGAATTACAACATCCACCTTACAGTCCTGACCACGTCCGACTATTATTTCTTTCCAAAACTTAAAAACATTTGAGAAAGAGTCGCTTTTTATCGAATGATGACTTGGAAAACGCAGTGGAGTCGTATTTTGCAGAATTACCAAAAGATTTTTTTTGCAGGCGTAGCTTTATTAGACAAACGTTGGAATAAGTGTGTTAGTGTTAATGGTTCTTACGTTGAAAAATAGAATTTTATTTGTTCTCTAACTCGGTGTTTTCATAGCTAGGTAGATAACATAAAAAACTCCCCTCGTAATCAATGTTTAATAGTAAATAGTGAACTTGATAATCTAGCAGCATGGATAAAAAATAACGGCCTCAAAATTAACGCAATACAACGTATTTCCGTTTTGTAATCGTGGTTTCAGAATATCATGCAACTGATCAAATTGTTGTACAGACATTCTCGTAAATTTAAAAGTCTTCGTGATCACTTGCCTTGAAATATGAAAATAATATTCTGTGCGCACCAAAATTTTGCCTAACATCAATCTCTTTTGCAGCGGCCATTGTAGTTTTATTATTTGAAGCTACGTTACAATTAAATAAAAATAAATTGGAAGAGATATAGTACCCATAACCTCACTTAAAAGTGACATTTCGCTACGACAACTTCCGACTATTGTAGAACGCAATGTCGGGTACTGCTAACGTCAAACGCCTTACGACAAGCGACAACCGACAAACGACTCAGTTGTAGAACAGGCTTTAGTGGTAATGTTCTAGAAGTCAGTTACTGTTTCTGCATCTACATACATCATGTAAAGGGAACGAAAATGATCCGATAAGGAATCTGGAGCAGACCGGTTATCACGTTTATTTTTGTCATCATTTCCATTGTATTTCTCTAACCTGTTTTATTTTCGAGAAAAATCATCACTTTACGTCCTTTGCAATAAAACTTTTATATTTTACAATATTAGTTCAGATTTTATTACAAAGATATCTAAACAAATCTTGCTAGATTTTATGTCGTTGTGAAACGTGTGTTAAAGAGATAAGAAGCTACTTGAACTTGAAAGAGCTATAATATGAATTTTGCTTGTTTACACACATGCATAGAGTATGGCTAATTGCCTCGTACTAGTGTAGCAAGAGCGTGAAATTACTTATTTTGAGTTGCGGTAGCTTAAATAATAAACGAAAAATCCACGGGCGTCGAACGAAATAATTAAAAATTACTACATTTATGCCCAGTTTTATAATAGATGGATAAGTAAATTACTAGCAAAGTAAAATTTATTCTGGAAGTAAAATAGTTTATTCCATAGATTTTAGTTTTATAAAGCAAGAATAAAAATACTAGCTAAGTAAATCTATGGAATAAATTACTCCACTGATTTTCGAGGAAGTAAATTTTATGCTGTAGAATAAATTTGACACATGTCAAAATTAATTATTTTATAGAGAACGCAGAAATTGATAGAAACCGAAAAGGATGGTTTTCTGTGAATTGCCAAATGGTATGTTCAGCAAATCTAAAAATAATGGATGTTGTTGCTAGATGGCCTGGTTCCGCACACGAAAGCAACATATTTAACAATTCATTAATAAGAGCTAGGCTTGAAAACGGAGAATTTGGTAATTGCTACTTGTTAGGGGATAGTGGAGACCCTTGTAAATATTACTTATTAACACCTGTACAAAACCCAACTATTCTAAGCCAACATAAATAAAATGTGTCATATAACAGTTCCATTTAAACACTATTCCGGGGACCTATTTGTGAAACTGCATTAAATTCTTTACAAATCTCATCCCATGCACTATTTTTGCTTTTGACGCTTGCTACGTCTGTCTGCTTGTTTTCAATAATACTAATATATTTTTTTTATCTCTAACATGTTCGCTTTATCTATTTCAGTATAATTCTTTTACTTTGTGACACTTTATTTTGACGTTTGAATAATAATAAACGATGTCTCTGTCAGTAAATCACTAGAATAAAATATTTACTCTGCAAGTACTTATTTTACTCCGCAACTTATTTTATAAAACAGACATTTTTATTTACTCATCGATTAAATTTACTTTCAAAGTAATAACTCAGCAAGTTATTCGATGTTTATAAAACTGGGCATTAATAAATTAATATAAATTTATTTATAAAAAAAAGCTTTACGTAAACCAGAAACAAATGAACTATAAATACATACATAAAATCACGCGTGTCCCATTTAGTGGGTTAGCAAAAACCCGAAAACAATAGTAACAATAAGAAAAGGGATAAGAGAAAGAGATCAGCTGATTCACTTCACTCTTTAAGAACATTATAACTAAAGAAAAATCCCCTGAACAGCTCTAGCTGTTTTGACCTCTGGCATGGTTTACATGCTAAGTAATCTTAACTTCTCTGTTTTTACTTTGTAGTTTCTACTGATGATGAGAACTTAGTTCTCGAAATACGTATATAGTTTTTAAATATATTGTTAAGGTTAAGGGTTTTTTTTTAGTTATAACTTTACCTTAAGACTCTATTTTACTTTTATAACTTTAACAACATTCTTCTTTCACCTTGTCCACAATCATCGTAGCATTCATACATAAGAACATATTAAAGTGACCGATTTTCGGTAACGAATTCAATTCTCATATCTGTCTCCCAGAAATTATTGTTTCATTTTATTTCATATTGTTCGTCATATAAATGTGAAAATATCGAATTCCGCCAATGAATGTTACTCTCTATAGACATAAATAATTCAACCGTGAAATAGAAATCTCGAACAAAAATTTTCCTTTTATCTGTGAAATTTTTTATAAAAGCTTTCGATTTTCTGAAAAACAACATGTCATTCACTGTTTATCATATGAAATTTCCCAATTTTTCAGCAAATTTGATTGAAGGGAAAAAGGTTTTTCAGTAAGATTTTTATCATTTAAATTTAATATCATAAAAGCGTCACTTTATATTTTAATAAAAGTTCGGTAGTAACGTCCCAAGGAACACAGAGTTTTTATTAAGACATTATAACTAATAATGTTGTTACTGCAACTTACATTTAGCCGAATTATAACACTTTTAAGTTATTTTGCCTTGTACAACTTTTTTCTAGCTGCTAAACTACAATGCGAAGTTATGATGTGTGGTACTTATTATTTGGTCACATAATAGTTATTAAAACGTTTTATACTTAAGTTTCATTGGCGTCGATTGTTTTAGTTTTATTAACGTCTTTCGCACGAAATTAAAGGAAGTGTTAGGAACGTAATTGACAGTTATTTATAAATAATTTTTTTAAAGTTTTATAATACAGTTTAAAAATAATTGTTTAGTATAGATGCATTAAAGTTTACATATATTACATATATTAGCTAGTTTACCGTCTTATAAAAGTTTTATAAATTTATTTAAAATTTTTAAATAACTGCAAAAATAACAGTTTTATTTTAAACAGAAGAAAGTGGGAGTATAGTTTCTCAGTAACTAAAAAACTGATGGAAAGTAGTTATTATAACTGAAATATCGAATTATAATAATTATACGGCCATATTTATGCATTTAAACAGAAACTGGTTTAGAAGCCATTTTGTAAAATTTAGTATAAATTAATTATATTATGTACACAATACAAAAATCAATTTTCTTTTATTTATTTTAGGACATTATAATGTCCCTTGATTTTTTTCCAAGTATGATATAATATTTCACAGTAAAAATAAATTTGTTTATAAAATGAGTTCAGGAGTATGTAAAAAATATGATCTTTATAAAGATGATCTTAGATTTAAAAAGTTGCAGAAGACATTACAAGTCTTGGTACATATAATTATACAACATAGTCATGCTTAGACTACTTATACGACTCGTGATATGATAAAATATGAATTTACGGTAGAAAATAGCTTGCTGAGAAATCTGTATTGTAGTTAGAATAGTAACCCATATTATAGTTTTATTAGTGAATATATCTCTTATCAATTAGCTTTAATGAAACCAACATATTATAGTCCATGCAAAACACATATGCAACTATTGCATGTAAGTGTTACTTAAGTGATAATAGAAAGTTATATGGTAGTTAAAAAAACGTTGTAAATTAGTTGAATAGATTCCCCACCCGTCTGACATTAACGTCTTATAAACGTTAGAATCAGTAAATTATCGTTGCATAAAAGGTATAATACAAGTTAAAAAGTTTTTTTAAAGTTAATTGAACTAATAACAAACTAATTTGTGCTCCTTGGGGTACCTAATGTACTAGTATGAACTTATACATACAAATCATCATCAGATATTTTTAAAATTATTTGCATTTTAAAATTTTTTGCTTTATCATAGTCAAATATGTGTTTTTCTTTTGCATATTTTTCTATAGCACTTTGATCGTTTGATTTTTTGTCTCAATATTAAAATATTCTCGTAATTTAGCCTTTAATATCTCTTTGATTGGTCAGTGTAAACTTCGTTACAATTTTTGCATAGAATACGGTATACTTTATTTTATTTCATTTTATCTCTTATCTATGATTTTAATGTGCTTACAACAACATTGCATCGTTTTGTTGATAGCAGTGATAAATCTGTCATTTGATAGTTTATTTCGTTTTAATTTTGTTTATTTATCTTTTAGTTAAAAACCAGATGTGAAGTATTAATTTTAGTAAATATGAATTTATTACGTGTTTACATTTTCATTTAAATTTTAATTATACCGCCATATATTATGTTATTATGAAAACATGTTTCCCTTCCTATTATGCTGCTACATTAATATTCAATTTGTGCAGCATGTAACAAACATATTTCTCAATTTGTAAAACTCCAAACATTTTGTATAAACTCCAAGTATTTAATAAAGAAACTAATTATGCCAGGATAATACTTTAAAGAAGAATAAAAGTAACAGGATCCTAGTTGCCGTTGGTGTTTTGTGTTTTGTTGAAAAAACAGTTTATTTTCAAACAGGGGCGTATCAGATCAAATAACTTTAAGAATTTACAGAAATATAAAGTTTTTCTAGATTGTTTTTTACAGGTTGTCTCACGACGAACTTACGCAATTTTTATGAATATAGATAATAAAATTATTACACACATATTTTATGGGAAACCGTCTTAAAAGAGTAAAGAGAAATTAGGATTATTCAGTATGTCAAACATGCTAGAGATCTAGGCAGTCCTTTTGACAGAGAGCGGCTAAGATTACTCAACGTGTAAACCATGCCTCAATTCTTAACAACTCTTTTAAGATAACAGTGTTATTGCTCTCTGGCTTGGTTGACATATTGAGTAATTCTAATTTCTTAACTAATAATAAATTTTGAGAGGTATGTAGTAAAATTTAAAGTAAAAAATCTGTTGTGGCCAGCACAAAACCTTCAGTCAATTTGATGTATTTTGTACAAATCCCATACCAAAAGGTCCTTGGAACAGATTCTATATAATATCATGTAAAATCAAACACGAACACATACTATTTCTATTCTATAAATCCAATAAAATTATAACATAAACATACACTAAGTAAAATGCACTTGACACTTCTTCTTATTCTTCAGCTTCCCCTATTTTATTAGAGGTAGCTGTTTCCTCTTTTCTTCCACTCATTCCTGTCCAACACATCTTCTTGACACAGGCATTCCTTTCAGTCTTCTGCGATACAGTCCTTCCATCTTCTCTTTGGCCTTTCTCTGCGTATCACTTGCGAGGAGCACTATGACATACCAATTTTGTGATCCTACACTTTCCATATTTGGTTTTGCACTTGCAACTGACATCTGTCAATTAGAATTTTTTTAATATATCAGCATCAGCTGTTACCATGATAAATAGCAAAGCTGACTAATTTTTGAAAATTAATTTCTTTATAATGCTTTAAATCTACATCTATTGAATATGAAGGAAGATGTATAATCAAACTGTATAGAGAAGAATATTTTCTTCTTTCTTTCATAACAAAATGTCAAAAAACAATATTTAACTGCGTTTTTTTAAGAAAAACTGTTAAAAACTTCAAATAAGGATACTTCCGGTGGATCAATTATAACCGAAATCTAATCAACTCTTCATATGGATGTACAGAAGAGGAATACGAAAGAATTATAATTTTTAGAATTGTAGTATTGGAGTTATCGTCGGAGAAAAATTTGTCACACACGGACATACATACACACACACACACACACTCACACACACACACACACACACACACACACACACACACATACAGACATCATCTTAAAAATAGTAAATTCGTATTGTAGGGACCCTAAAACGTGCTTATTCATTAAAAACTCACCACCGAATTTTTTGACCAAACACAATACCTTCCTTACCTAAAGGTGACGGAAGGTAAAAATTTGATGTGGCCAGCACATTACCTTTTATCAATTCTATGTATTTTGTACAAATCCCACACTGAAAGATCCCTATGAAAGATTCCATATATCCAGTAACATTGTAACACGAACATACACTATTTTCTACAAATTCCATACCGAAAGTTCCTTGGAAAAGATTCTATATGTCCAATAAAACTAAATCACGAATATATGCTATGTAAATTGCAGCTGACTCTGACATCTGTCACTTAGAATTATTTAAATATATCAGCAGTTTCCATGGTTATTGCAAAGCTGGCTGATTTATGAAAGTTAATCTCTATATAATTCTTTAACTCTATATGTCAAAAAATGATATTTACCTGCGTTTTTTTCAAGAAAAACTGTCAAAAACTTCAATTACAAGTACTTCCGATTGACCAGTTATAACCAAAATCTAATCAGCTTTCATATGGATATACAGGGATCGGCGCTCGAAGTGTTACCAACTTCACGCTGCTGTAACAATCAAACAGCTAATGACAGCGCGTTCATTTTTTGACTAGCGTCAGTCTGTTATATTGTTTACAAGTCTACGAAAGCTTATCGTTTTACGTGGCAGTTAAAAAAAGTTATCGAAATGGAATTCAAACGCAACAGTGTCATTGCTTTGTATTTGGATGGAAAATCGCAACCAGCCATTGTTAATGAGCTACGACATTTACGGGTGAACAAAATGTTTGTGTATCGGACCATTACACGTTATATAGATACTGGTAGCATCAAAAAACGTCATGGAGGTGGACATCCAAAAACAGAAACATCGCGAGAAATGGTTCTAAAGGTGAAGGCCAGAATTCAACGAAATCCACGACAAAGCTCAGTTCAATTGGCGAAAAATCTCTATGTGTCTGCTCGTAGTATGGGGCGCATATTAAAAAATGAACTACAATTGAAGCCCTACAAAATACAAAAAATGCAAGATTTAACACCTTCACAAAAAGCAGTTCGTCTAGCAAGAGCAAAGGTGATAAAACACTTGCACGTTGGTGGCAACCTTGAAAATTTGGTCTTTTCTGATGAAAAAATTTTTACTGTTCAGCAATATGTAAACAAACAAAACGATCGTGTATGGTTAGAATGCAAATCAAAAGACAATTTATGCCAGCGAATTGCTCTGCGAAAGCAAGCGCCTGCGTCAGGGATGGTTTGGGCCGCGGTAACTGCCACAGGACGCTCACCACTCGTTTTCATTGAACAGGGCGTAAAGGCAAATCAACAAATCTAGCGTGAAAAGATTTTAAACGATGCTTTGTTACCTTGGGCACGTAAACAATTCGGTAGAAACCATTGGACGTTTCAACAAGACTCGGCACCATCCCATAAAGCTCGTGAAACCCAACGTTTTTCACAAGAAAAAGTTCCCAGCTTCATTTCTTCACAACAATGGCCACCATATTCCCCGGACTTAAACCCAATGGATTTTTCCATATGGTCCATTCTGGAGGCCAAAGTATCAACAAAAAAATATGAGACGGCCAACGCTTTAAAGATTGCTCTTCGCCGAGAATGGGACAAAATACCATCAGGCCACATTCGTGCAGCGTGTGAAGCCTTCCCGGACAGACTCGATGCTATTATCCGCGCTAAAGGTGGCTACATCGAACAATAATATATTTTTCTTAAAATTTGAAATGTTTTTAAGATATACTGAAGTTTTTAAATAAAAAAATAAAAATTGACAAAATTACAGTATTTCTAATTGGTAACACTTCGAGCGCCGACCCCTGTAAAGAAGAGGGATACGAAAGAATTATAATTTTTAGAATTGTAGTATTGGGGTTATCGTCGGAGAAATTTTTGCCACACACACACACACACACACACACACACACACAGGGATTCTAAAACGTGCTTATTTATTAAAAACACCACCGAATTCTCAAAACTTAAGATTTATAATAATATGTGAAAGTTTCAGAGAATAATATAAAAATAATATTAGAATACTCAATTCTACTACAATTTAACAAATTTAAAAATATTCTTCTTTTAACGCAGAAATAATAAAAAAAATCTACAGTACAATAATTAATATGCAATTTTTAAAGGCAGATACATATTTATTTATTATTATCTTCATATATAAACATAACATGTTAGTACATATACATAGCATATACATTATACATAACACACAGACATTTACATAGTTCACAGACATAATACGTAACACACATAATTTAACATTTGATTACGTAACAAACAACTATATGCATTGTTACTAATTCTACAAAAAAATGTTTTCCTTTTATGAATTTGTGAAGCTCGACAGCGTGGAAACAAAAGAATTTTGCTTGTAGTAGTAACTTTATCCCTGCAACAAAACAAAAATATACGAGCATCGAACGTGGAATGGGCGGTTTCCACTGTTGCCAGATTAGTTCCCAGGCCATTGGCTTGTTTCCTCTTATCGCAATGACGTGATATAAACTTTAACAGTTCAACCGTCTGATGAAATGTGTCCGAAGGGTGTCGTTTACGTGGCAACAATGGACGGAAGTAAACGAACACCGATCGCGAAAGATCGGAAAGGGAGAAATGATTTTCTAAAATAAATCTGCACTGCTTTTTACCGATTGCTGCATGTGCCAAAATATTTTGATTTATTACCGTTTTTATCTATTTTGTTTAAATACGAATATCGCGTTAGAATTATTGTGTATATGAAAATCAGGTAGGCCGTGGAAAACAAAATTTTAAGCAGGACAAACATCGACCTTTAAACTAATGGACCAAGTGTCTCCTATTCTTTTATTGTTAGAATAATGCTCCAACATAAAAGGATAGAAATATATATTCTGTCCTTCAACAATACGGAAGTTCTCAGTTAAAGTATACTGCGCATACGTTCGTACTCATTGTACATCTTTTTCAGCCATATGTAAACCTCTATACATCGCTCTCTATCACTAAATAGTTGTCAAAATCTACATTTGACGTTTCGTGACTGTTTGTGTATTATTTACTTTTTTTGGAGAACATTTACAATTATTTCTGTCAACACATACGTATATGTGTTGTGAGGTGTGTATGCGACAAAATAATGGGGAAACGGTGTATTTCGTGCAATCAGCAGTACGTACGCGGTTCAGCTGTGTCATTTCATATGTGAGTTCTTATTAATTATTACTTGTTCCCTATAATATAATATGTATGTAATATATTGTATTAAAAATATATAATAAAACTAATTATACACAAAAAAATTAAATCTATACTCAGCGATTATGCACCAAGTATAACAATTTAGGGACAAATCAATCTTTTTATTTTGCCGCGTTTTCTTAACTTCCGTACTGTTGAAGGATAGAGATACAGTGTCTACACCGTTATGGCGGGACAAGCGTTTTGCTCGTACGCTGCGTCTATTATTAGTTTAAAGGTCGATGAGGACAAAACTCAGACCAAATTTGAGACTTTAAAACTATCAATGTGTAGTAGTAATTTGAACGGCAAATTTAGAAAATCGTTATTCACTTGTTTTTCTAAATAAATTTTTGAAATTAGGTAGAAATACTTTCCAATCCTTTGTCTGTAAAAGACAAAAATTTAAAATTCATATTTCAATTCACTCCGAAGTTAAGGAGTTTCAAACGGGATTAATTTTTTAATAGCCACTGGTAGAATTAGTTGCGAATATAGTAGGCGCCTATACGGCAACAAACGACATGCGATCCAGATTAAGATCCGTGGTCGGTCCGTATTACAAATATATATATATATATATATATATATATATATATATATATATCATCACGGCATATTACCCATTACTGGGTGTGCCAGTAACTACAACATATGTGCTGGCGTGGAGTGTGCACCACAGGGGCCACTTTTGTGCCATTTAAAATTCTAAATATTTGGCGTCGGTCGGGATCGAACCCGGTTCTCCAGGTTTTAGTAGGTATATAATATAAAATCTACATTTTTAAATTTTATCGGGATTTCAAAGATATAAGGATTAGTGGAGATGCAGATTAGCGGTGCTTTAATGTATTTCATTCTTAAAATTACCTACTTTTGAAACTATAAAAAAGCATTTTTAAAATGATCTATTTGGAACTGAAATTTTTTTGTGTGAATATTAGGTTAGTTCGCACAACAAAATTCGCGACTAATTCTAATTTTTCAGTAACTGATTGCAAAATTTGGTTCTGCGAACAGAATTAAAGTTTATTGTTAATACTGGAGAGAACAGAGGTTTTTATCTTATAGTAATTGTTGTTGGCATTTGTCCTTGTCAACATAATCTTAGTTTATTGTTTAAAATTTACTTCCTGCATTTATTTATAAAAAAAAATTATATATAAAAAAAATAAAAATAATAAAAAATAAAAAAAAAATAAAAAAAAATAAAAAAATAAAAAAAATAAATAAAAATTTATACTCGAGAATCTACAATAAAGCAAATGTTTAGTGTTTTGGAAGAATTTATAATAAATGTTAATATTAATTTTCTCTCGCTTTGGCCCGGCAAGTTTTAATTTTAGTGTGTGGTGCTCAGTGATGGTTCGTGCACAAATCCAGAAAAATTTATTTATTATTTTTTTAAGGGATGTGCAAATGCATGTTTTCCCCTTTCATACACAAAAATAAATTGCCAGTTCACAGAACATTTTAGGTAATTCGAAGTTCTTTTAAAGTCGCAGTCGAAGCCATTACATTAAATACTGCCATGCGCTACACGTATCAAAGTCGCAAACCAGAGCCTATTATAATAAAAATGCTAGACAGGTTATGTTATGCTTATGTCGAAATTGTGGAATGCACTATGCAGTTATGCTGGGTTTATTCAGGCAACTAAATTAAAAAATTAAATTGTAAATCTAAACTAAACAAGTAGAAACCATTGTTGTCAATGACAACGTTTATGCAACTGTAGTGGTAGCACGCACTTTAGAATTCTATCATAGAAATCAGGCGAATACGATTTTACGAATCTTGGTAACATGCACTTTAGAATTCTATATTTGCTTTTTGTTTCGGAAATTTTTGGATTTTATATTATTAAAATAAAAAATATTATGACAGTTGTATATAATTAATGTATAAATTTTATATAAATTGGCTTTGAATAGAATTGTGGCAAAATAATTACGTTACTTTGACACTTTCGCCTCGAGTCGTACGCTTGCAAGCGAATATTTTGAGAAACGCATGCTACCAAATTTTCGCTTCGTGGCGAAAAGCGAAAACAAATGCCTCATTTGATAGAATTCTAAAGTGCGTGCTGTCACTACTGAACTGAAGAATTAAACTAAGGAAACTAAATTAAGAAGTTGGCTATTTTCAACTTTTAGTTTAATTTTATAATTTCTTAGCTTTGCGCCTGCGCCATTCGCGCACAGATATTCGCACCTAACCTATGAAAAGGTACGATGATAACAAAGTTTCTGCAGAAAAGAGCGACGAAATACTAGTTGGACTTATTCTACAAATTGTTTACCTTTATTTTTTATCCTATATAAATGTAATTCACCTATAAAAGTTAGATTATACGAAATGTCAAACATAAAATTCTGAATTTTAATTTATTGCATGAACGACGTTATTTTAGTTTAGTTTCTTAATTTAGTGGCTCAATTTAATTTCTTAATTTACATGCTGTATAAACCCTGCATATTATTAAAAAAATTGTAATAACTTATAGCTTAAACGTGTGGTGCCCGAGAACGCGAGCACCACTGTTGTTGCCGGCCCTAGTGAATGCGCGCTAATAGCCAGAAGTTCCAGTGCGCATGCCACAAACGAAAAATTTCTTTAGAATCCGTAAACTATTCCAACGGTTGGAAACTGACCAGGGTTTGAAATTTTTGCTGAAATATTAAATTTTACATTCTGAGAAAAAATATTCGGAAAATATTAAGTAAATTAAAATTAAATATGAAATAAAATATCCATTACTTACTAAGCCTTGCATCCTCTAGCAACATACAGCTCCTCTAATCTTGCCCTTAGAGCATTTGAGCGTTATGCTACTGGGAGTATCCCACGACATGTAACAGCTTGACGTTGTTTGTTGAGGGTAGCTCTGGTCATTATCATACGCAACACACGTAATACTAGTACAAGGTATAGACTGGGGTAGGGTAGGCATGTATACTTGGCACCAGGATGGTAAGCAACATTCGTTGTCGTTTTTCATTTCTTGGTCTGATTTCATTAAGATCAAATTGGCGTAGCTGGGCATGGTGTTTTTGTTTTCTTTTTCTTTATTTTTATCGGCGTTATCGACGTATTTCTTCTTATCCTTTTGTTTATCTTTATCTTTATTGTCTACTTGCTTTTCCTTATGTTTGACAATTTCAACGTTTTTTACATCCTTTTCGGTTTTGATGTCTTTCTTTTTGTCCGTAGTTTTATCCGAATCAAATTTTATTGTATATTTTTCGATTTTGACCTCCTTCTTTTTGTCTGTTTGCTTGTTCTTTTCATTGACCACTTCTTTTGGCTTCTTCTCTTCCTTGATAGGTTTTGGCTCTTTAATTTCTTTGACTTCTGTTTTTTTCTCATCCTTCAGAGGTTTCGTTTCTTTAATTTCTTTGTCTTCTTTAACCTCTTCATTATTTTCTTTCTTTTTCTTGTCTTTTTTCTTGCTCTTACTCCTCTTCATTTTGCCTAATTTACCACCAGGACAATCTTTCTCGTTGAATTCTGTTTCGTCATCTGTCTTGTTTATATATTTCTTTCCGAGACCTTTAGGTGTCACTAAAACTAGTTCCATTCTAGGCCTTTTGCCTTCGCAGTCGCCTTTTTTGCCAATTCGAAGAATAAATACATCTTTGTCATCTGAGCAAGGATATGAAGGAGCTTCATCGTGAATTAAAACTGGATTACAACCGATACATCGTCCATCAAATTCTGGTATCTGATCTACTTCTATGGCGCTGTTTACCGGCGTACAAGCGGGCTGAGGTGGTGCGCAATTTAGCGCATCATCTTCTGCTTCATCTTCGGTTTCTATGTCAGATTTTATTTCCTCTTTCTTAAACTTGCGGTATTTGAATAGCGACTTGCCATCTTTATCACTGAAGAAAACTGATTTTTCTTCTAGGTTCATTTGGAATTGAGTGACTATTACCTTTCCAAAGCAAGACAATCGTAGGAATATTTCTATGGTTCCAATTATTTGGTCTTTGGTGTTGACGATGTTGAAGATGTCCTTCAATGATCTAGAAAAATATATAGTCTAGTCAATAGAGGTTTTTACCCAACAAAAGGTGGGGAAAAAACGATTTTAACATATGTTGTTGGGGTCGAGACGGGGATGAAAAATTTAAATTTGTGACCTTGGGGAGGCTCGGCGTGAGCCGCCATCTTGGATCAAAAGTGCAAAAAATGAGTTTTTTGCTATTATCTCGAAAACAGTGACACGTATAAAAATTTTACAAGAATACAAATTTAAAGCTCGGAACTTTCTGTACAAAAGGGTTTTTGCATTTTTTACCTAGGATGATCTCTCAAAAAGATATGTTCAAAAATAGGTAACCAGAACAATAATTTATGAAAACAAACTTAATCACACAAAATATGCACAATATTAGGTTTTTAATACTTATGCCCATATTCAGTGGTTGATGAATTTGTGGAAAAGAGTTGACAAACAATATTTAAAAATCATTGATAATTTACTTCTTTTGATGCCACGACAAATTTAAACTGTTGCAAATAACAAAATCTGTTAAACTAAGTATTAAAAACTTAATATTTTGCATATTTTATGTGATTAATTTTGCTTTCATAAATTGTTGTTCTGGTTACCTATTTTAGCACGATTTAAGGTCCATAGAATCCGATAATAACATTTTTAAAATGATGTCTGTCTGTGGGTGTGTGTGTGTGTGTGTGTGTGTGTGTGGGTGTGGATGTGTGTATGTGTGTGTGTGTATGTATGTATGTCTGGATGTTGTAGTCACGATTCCTCAAAAACTATAAGACTTAAAAAATATTTAACTGCAGTTTCCTCAATCTGACATTCCTTGGAAGAGCTGATAAGGTTTTCGTAACAATTGAACAATCGGAAGTAGTAGTTTCTTAGAAAAATTCTTCTAAATATAATTTTTTGGGAGGTTTTTTTATTAAATATTGAAGAACATAAAATTCTCCATCTAATACACGTAAAATTTTTATTATATCTTGTATAGATTTAGAGATAAAGACACTATAATTTAAGGAAACCAGTTGACAAATTCCAATGTTTATAACATAATTTGTAAATGACACATGTCAGTGTCAACAGTTTTAGTGACATTCTGATAGCTTTTACTGGGAAGTATATTTATTTTTTCTTATTGTTTTATTAATTAAATATTTGAAATTATAGGTAAAATTGTGGTAAAATGCATATATCCATCAGAAATACCGCCAATCTGGTTAATGAATTGGAACAATCTATGGCATTTAGAAACTTCCTCATACAATGAAAAATAGATATAATTAGAATTATATGTGTGCAGAAGACATGTTAAATATAATAAAAAACAATATTTGGGCAATGTTCTATAATATTTTGTTATAAAACGACGGTTCGAAAGCGAAGTGCAATATAATACTTATATAGCCTAATATGGAAATGGCGAGAGGTTTTGTGCTGGCCTTTTTGTACAAAAAGTACCGAGATTTAATTTTGTATTCTTGTAAACTTTTGATACGGGACACTGTTTTTGAGATAATAGCAAAAAATTCATTTTTTGCCCCTTTGATCCAAAATAGCCGCTCACGCCGGGCCTGCCCAAGGTCACAAATTTGAATTTTTCAACCCCGTCTCTACCCAAACAACATATGTTAAAATCTTTTTTCCCCACCTTTTGCAAGGCAAAGGTCTTTTTTGATCTCCATTGACTGGACTAATATGTCAACTTGTGTAAATTTTCAAAAATGGACTATAGAAGCTACAAGAATGAATTAAAAAGTTCGCCAAATGAATATTATTAAGAAGTTATGTTTAGAAAAACTAAAAGTATGGAGAAAATTGAATTTCGGGCTGTGATTAAGTTCTTCTCAGGATCAAAAAATCCCCGCCCATAATTTTTAAAGAAATATCAGCAGTTTACAAGAATTCTTGCCCTGATAGGTAATACTATTATTTATAAGTCGTATATTATTTTTAATTGAGTAATGCCCGATTTCACTATTGACGAATAAATAGTTTATTCATCTGTTAAGCTATTCGTCGAATAAAATAGCATATTTTTGTTCCACCAACGTCTGTTAGCAGTAATTCGACGAATAAATCGTCAGTTAAATTATCTGGAGATTTTTGCCCAGTTAAATATTTATTAAGCGAATAGTTTGACATTTGACATTTTTATTGTGCGTGTTATAATATAATTGTTCAGTGGCGATCAGAAGAATATTTACAAAAGGTACCAATCTAAAACGGATAATAGATAAATATGAAAAATTAAGTTATCTTTAGTTATTTATATTTCCGTCAATATTAGAATCTCATCTTCATCATTCTGATGAAGAAATTGTTATTCAGGCGAAAAAGGAATGATCCCTATCACATAATCATAATTTATAATCAATTTGACGAAGTAGATTTTCGCATGCGATTCTGATTATCAAAACAATGCGTTTAAGAAATTCTAAATATGATTTAGCATCATCTGGAGCCAATAAATGAAAGAAATATGCCAGTTCTTTTATGAAGGATATTTTTTTTGTGCAAAAATATTCCATTCTTTAATTTTTTCTTGTGACAATTGACAATACATCGTCAGTTTTCTTATTTTCTATAATATACAAATATTCTTCCACTACAATTTTTAAACATTTTTTTTCTTCATGAAGGAATATTTTGCTTCTTTCCCTCTTCTTATTTATATTTTCATTCATTTTCATTTGATTTCAATGACACATCAAAAAATTATTTTCGTTGACAGCGAACATGACAGTTTTGTCAGGGAGATGAACTTGTTAGCTGTATACTCAATGCAAAATAATAAAAAGAAAAATAATATTCCGTGAATAACTATCTATTCAACGATTTTGGTTGGTGAAACGAAACTTTGATTAACCGATGAATAAAATTTACTTGTTAAGTAACTATTTGTAAATTTATTCGGCAATGGTGAAACCGGGCATAAGTAAGTTAGTTTTTGTCTACATTAATTTGCCCATAATTAGTTTTTCATGCTGAAACAATAGGTTTTTTTCAAAATTGTCAATATTCCTACCTGGCAACTGTCTCCTTAATATTATCTTCTTTATTCATCTTCACAATATTAATAACATCTGTAAATGTCCCCTCAATTGGAATTGTCGCCATTCCTATCATAACTTTACTATCTGGCACTTCATCTGAGAGCATAAGTTTCTTAAAAACTCCTACCAAGATGTCAAATTCTGTCAGAGCTGCAGTTGCCTGCGCTGAAGACATCGCAAAAAGACATGACTTTCCACTCTTCACGTTTTCGTTATCTTCTCCATACAAGAGTTTAGGGGAGAAATCTTCTTCGCATATATTAAGGGGTTCATTGTCGAAGAATTTGAAACTGACACAGGTTTCGCCTATGACATCCTCAATTTCGTCTGGGATAGCACAAGGTAGAATTGTGCATTTATCTACTACAAATTCTAATAGGAATATATTTTCTGATACAATTTGCTCCATTTTATAAGAGAAAAGTGAATATTTAACTGAAATTTTATATATTTCAAAACGTGCTGTCAATAAATAACAAAAATAAACAATATAATCCACAGATCACTACATTGAAGGATTTGTTCCTGGAAACATATTTCGGGTTTAAAATGTAAAAAGTGAATGGAAAATGGCCTATTTCTCAGAAAAAGCCATTTTGTTCCAAGCAAACCTTGCAATAGGCGCTTAACATGGGAAAAGAGTTTTTTTTTATAAATAAAAAATCTGTTGTGGCCTGCACAAAACCTTCCTTTAATTTGATGTATTTTGTACAAATCCCATAACAAAAGTTCACTGGAAAAAATTCTATATATCCAGTAAAATTGTAACACGAACATACAACAATTTTTTACAAATTCCATATAGAAAGTTCATTGGAAAATATTTTATAAATCCAATAAAATTATCATATGAATATACACTATGTATACTCATGTATAAATACTCTAAAAATTCGTACACTTACGTAACATTCTCTTTACAATCAAATAATATTACTACCAAGTTTATATATCTACCCATTTTTGAATTATTGCCCCAAAAGTCAATATTTAGATAAAAACTTCAAAATTTTCAAAAATCTAATCTATCTATCTAGATACTTCTCAATGCGCTGATTCCAAATTTTGAAACCGCAGGTCGATATCTAGTTTTGTTCTCGAGATATTTAGATTTAAAGTTTTGCTCAAAACTGCCCATTTTTGGGTATTAACCCAAAAATGAGTCGAGTTATGAACTTTGCGACATCACCATTCGATTCTGCGGGCAAAATTACATAAGTACGCCAATTTTCAGATTTTTTTAACACCGCATACAATCTCTAAAGAAAAATAACTGAAAATGGCCAAAAATCGCAAAAATCTAAGGTGTACCCCTTAATTTGCCCATTTTCGGGGTATTTCAAACTTTTATTCATAAAAAATGAACCGGTTGGACAAAAATTATGAAAATTGCTATACTTATGTATTTTTGTCCGTAGTATCGTATGGTGATGTCGCCAAATTCATATCTCGACCCATTTTTGGGTTATTACCCAAAAATGGGCAGTTTTGAGCAAAACTTTGAATCTAAATATCTCGAGAACGAAACGAGATATCGACCTGCGGTTTCAAAATTTAGAATCAGAGAATTAAGAAGTATCTAGATACATAAAATTTAGATTTTTGAAAATTTTGAAGTTTTTATCTAAATATGGGGTATATTGACTTTTGGGGAAATAATTCAAAAATGTTCAATATCATGGTTTCATTTTCTGCCGGACACATTTTATTTACAGAAAACTGTTTTGCCATGTTAAACGCTTATGTCAAGGTTTGCTTGTGACACCTGGTATACCCTTTAAGTTTGACCCAAAGTTGTGAAACATTCTATATATAGTACTAAACCCAAATATTGCTTCATTTTTAATATTTTGTGTTAATGCTCCACCGAAATTCTATGATACTTATACTTAACCTTATCTAAAATTATTCTTGGTGAGTTTGTAGTTTTGGTAGTTTACTTGTAGTTTGTTTACTGAAACATTTAAGTTCACATGCAACTTATAACATTAATATTACTGAACAATGTGATATATTTATGTAACTATGTGACGTGCCGAATTAAATCCTTGAAATGAACCAAGGAATAAATTTCAGTATAGCTTTGAGCGAGCAAAAAGCACAAGACAACAAATCACGTATCGAACGAAAGAGTTTCCAGAAAACCAACATATACGTCCAGACCTATCCAGGACAAGTTCCCGAGGGATTCAAGTAGATAACGTGAGAGACTAGAATTGGTTGTGTTTAAATTCAGGACATAGTTAATTGTAAATTGTAAACGGTGCCAGTATTTATCTTTCCAACCAGAAGTAGTTGAGTGATTTATATAGTAAAAGATTATGTATTATACGAATTCATTCATAGCACCGAAAAAAAAAAATTATACATAAAAATAAAAATAACGATATAAATAATAGATTCTTATGAAAGTGTTCACGAAAATAAAATAAAATCATGAGACATCAACACAAGGATACACATTCATAACAACTGTCATTTGAGCTGTCAATTTACGTTCTGGCAAAAGGCAAAACAAAGGTTCGCATAAGATTGCATACAGTGTTTAAAAGGTATGATGTAATTATAAATATATTAAATGATACCTACAGAATTAAAGATGTTAATTGATTTTATTTATACAGCAGATGAAACAATGAAAGTACAGTACTGTTCTAAAATATGGGTTCACCGGCTGATTTGTAAATTTTAATGTACTCAAATTATTTCTGTCAAATAATTCTTATCTACGGCAG
Source organism: Ophonus ardosiacus (assembly GCA_943142095.1). Taxonomy (NCBI): domain Eukaryota; kingdom Metazoa; phylum Arthropoda; class Insecta; order Coleoptera; family Carabidae; genus Ophonus; species Ophonus ardosiacus. Next base: position 6,638,357 of record OW964823.1, on the reverse strand, counting down.
TATCTATGAATTAAGATTTTGTGTTGTCAAATTTAGTAGGGTCTTTTACTTAATTTTTATGAGGGTACATAATATCTTGTGTACCTCATAAAAACTATGTAAACGACACTACTAAATTTGACAGCATAAAATCGTAATTCAAAGATGCAATTCGTAGATGGCCTTGATCGGACTTCTTTCAAAAATTTTACTGTATTTAGTAACAAGATTTCATTAGGAACGGGTAGGTCTGTGCGATCTTAGAAAATTGAAATCGATTTTCTTCTTATAATATCGATTTGTCGCGATTCATCGATTTAATCGTTAAATCACAAAAGATCGTTTCTTTAATAGAAAGACTATATCAAAAAATCGATTTAAAAAAAATCTGATGTGGCCAACACAAAACCTCCCGCTATTTAATTTTTATTAATTTAAATACATACTTACCTACGTATTTACTAACGCTGCAAACTGTTCCATTGCATAAAAAACTATTGCTTTATTTACTATTTTCTTTTTAAAATGTCACTATTATTAATTTGAAGTGATTAGTTTTTTGACAGTGACATTTACTGTCAGTTACATTCATTTGAAATATGAACTGTGTAGGAATTGTGTTTTTCTTAGGCTTCGGGAATTGTAAATTTTTTTTTAAATTTATCTGTAAAACATATAGAAAAAGTATTAATGTATTCCTGTAGAAAATTCAATAATCTTTAATTTTCATAATGATAAAATGCGAAAAAATGGCATTTAATGGTATTTTTTGAAGAAAAGCCATTATGAGCTTCAGGTAAAGTGCCATTTCCGTTTATCCGATTTACACCAAAATCTAATGGCTTCTTTTCATATTAGAATAGGATAGAAATACAAGGTTTCAGAATTTTCTGAATGATAGTATTTGAGTTAGAGCGAAGACAAAATGCTACACATACGCACACACATACACACATACACACATACAGACACATCGTGAAAATGTTAAAATTGGATTTTAGGGACCTTAAAACGTGGTCATTTACTAAAATCTCGATATGTGATTTTTAGCACGATCCCTATACCTCCCTTACCAAGGGTAACGGGAGATAAAAAGGATACAAAAAGTATAAATACTAAGTTTGAAAAGTTTTGGATTGTCGTAATATCTTTTTCACGAAAATCTGTTCAGAGCAGAGTTTCAAGTAAAGTATCATTTCCTGTTTATTAATTTTAGCCAAAATGTTGTTCTCCTAGATATTAAAGTAAAATTTATAATATTGGCTTATATTTTAATATAATTTTTCTTTAAAAACTGTTGTGGGCTTCAAGTAAAGTGCCATTTTCGGTTATCCAATTTTACTCAAAAAAAAAATAAACTTTTTATTTTAATATATAAATAAATATATATTACCCATTACTTGGCGGGGCAGTATCTACAACACATGTAGACATAGGTAATGATGACGATATATTTTACCGTGTGGGCGCTTACCAGGCGTCACCTCACGGACATTCATAGCTGGTGTGGAGAGTGCACCACAGGGGTCACTTTTGTGCCATTTTAAAATTGGAAATATTTGACGTCTTGGTCGAACCCGGTTCCCACAGGTTCGCGACCAGACACTTAGGCACGCGGCCACGGGACCCCATATTTATATATAAAGCTTTAATACGGAAAAAAGAAACTTTTGGAAGTTTGATATGAGTTATAGTGGAATAAAAAAACCGTCACACACACGTACACACACACACACACACACACACACACATTTTAAAAATAATAAAAACGTATTGTGGGACCCTAATTCGTGCTTATTATATTATTGGAGTACTGTATTTCGTTACCTTTCCTTCAATCTTGTTGAAAACTAGTATCCTCTCAATTTCCAGGATTTCTCAATTACTGTTAGGATAAATTAGGGAGCTGGTAGTGTATGCAGTGCAGAGAGAAGCAAAGTAAAGCAAGTCCACCGGCGCAAATTTACAGCAAGGAACGAGAGATACTCGCTGCAAAGTGCTAGTAATAAAACGAAACACTCGCGTTTCTTACCAGACACACCAGCCAACTTAGATGACGCTGGGATTTAGTCGAATACCGTCACTCTAAGCCAAGATTGGGAAATAGAAATATTCTTCGAAAAACGAAACATCGAAAAAAGAAAACATATAATTTGTATGCTCTTCATATGGTTGCTTTGATAGCCGACAAGGTGATCCTGGTGAATCATACAGAAAACTGATATATCGTTAATGCCGAAATCTGGGAATAAAATTAAATCACACAGTTGCGGATGCATCTGATTGGTTAGCGAGCTTTCATTTCGCACAGCTTTGGTAGTGATGTGCAATGACCAACTTTCAATAATAGTTTAGCGTGTGAATTTATGTACTTTTCGTAGTGGTCGTCGGAAAAATTAATTTACTCGTTCACTGTAGGGTTAAATATTAAAATTTCATCGTCTGCATTTGGAAATCTAGCTTAAGAATCAGAATTCGGTTAATTAAATACGAAGAAATATTTTATGAAAAATATTAACATGGAAAAAGTCATTTCTCTGTATTTTTTCAATAACCCGGTGCCGCATACGTTTATTTCGTTTTTATAAGAAAAGCCTGTTATTACATTACACCATTATGTAGTAAAATGTCTTTTTTAATAAAAGTCAATTTAAGGTGGACCATTATATTTATATTATGATAATATTACGTTTATGTTACATTTACATGAAATGTACATTATGTTTGTATTATATTCATATTATATTTACACTGTGTTTCTAGTTAAAATTATAATTGTCGTATACCAGAATGCAATGTTATTTTTTTTCATTTTTCTGTAGTTTCTGACCTATTAATTTTAGAGAAAAAAAAAAACGCAAATTAAAATTCGCAATTTACAGTATATTTCACAGTGCCATTGAATTACGGATATTTTATTTGTTTTTATTTGACACTTAACTTTTGAAATTAATTTTGAATTATAATAATATGCTATTCATGAATCATTTTGTACTTTCTTTTTGGGTTTCATTATACTTTTGATAATTATATAATAGTTATTTATTTTATAAGTGTTAAAAGTGACATTTTATGAGTGAGTGGGGAAGTTTGTGAAACGAGGCAAAGCCGAGTAAAACAAACACGAAATAAAATCACTTTTAACACGAATATCACACTATTTGTCCTAAGACCCTAGTTATGTATTAATAAAAACTAAAAATTATAGAATGACATTTAAGACAGGTCAAGATGTATTTGCTATGAACAACTGAAAATTGTTTATTCTAACCTCTACTTGTAACAATACTGTTTTAAATTCCGATTCTTCAAGCGCCGTGCAAGGAATTAATATAAACAATTGTGGTAATTGTACTATAACAATAAACGTTTCAAAATAATGTGTACTTCTAATAAAATACCTATATAAATAATTTCAGTACAAATATAAATATAAAATGCAACTACATTCACTTATGAACACTAAATGTAATTAGATTTAGTTATATTTTTAACACTAAATGTAACTAGATGTAGTTAAAAGTGTTAAAAGTAAATTTGTTTTTCACTTTTAATCCGTTGTCAATGACAACGATTTAAAAGTATTCACTGTGTTATAAACTGTTATTTTTAACTCGCTGAGCAACCGTTAAAAATACTACTTTTAACAGTGGTCGTAGGAAAAATTATTTATAGCATGCGGACACTCACGTGACGAAGCGAATTAGCCAATCCGAACTTGGGGAGAAACTGTTAGATTGAAGGGCGGAGATTTGAAGTTTGTTTTGGTTTATAGCGTATTTTGCCTTTTGTTTTCATAGTTTGGCAAAGAAATATAAAATAACTCAATACGCACTAAAAACTTTAATATGAAAGCTGCCAAACTATGAAAACAAAACTCATAACCTTTGAGCACGCTACCAAAACAAACTTCAGGGTTGCGTTCCAAAACTCTACTACAGAGTACGAAATTACTCAAAATCGTTCCAAAACTAATAACCTTACTCTCAGAGGGGGTTTGACATTAATGTTGTAATTATAAGTAGTTTTGTTAATTTTTTAAAATTTAATTTCAATTTTTTACTCCAACAAAATTCATTCTTCCAAAACACACTACACTCTTAAATTACGGTACTCTTGAATTTGGAAAGCTTCGATGTGACAGTTTCTCCCCAAGTTCTGATTGGCTAATTCGCTTCGTCACATGAGTGTCCGCAAGCTATTAAGAGGAGTAGTATTATAAGATTTGTCAAATAAAAAAATTAAACATCAGTAATTCAATGGCACTCTGAAATTTGCGAAATATGATTTGCTTTTTATCGTAAAATAAAATGAAATGGTGATAACTTTTAGTTTCATATTGTGAAGTGTTTAATTCTAAACAACTTTTTTATGCACAACTTTTTCTAAATTTAATAGGTCAGTAACTATATAGCAATATGAAAAAGAAAAAAACATTGTATTCCCTATATTATGGATTTCAAGTGGACACCCGGTATGATAGACTACTTATAACTGTAGGGTATTCTAACATTTTTTGATATTATTTGTTGGTATAATCATCTATTATTTATAATTGATAATGGGTTTTGTAATTACTGTTTGTTACTGTTTCTAATTAAATTTGCAATGGTGTATTGTGTCTATTTTTTCGAACAAACGTCGTGTTTCTTACAAAACTCTTTCTGAGAATGCATAAAGTTTAATTTCTCTGCATCACAGAATACTCGGATAGCACTCTTGAAAGTGGCTTGTTATTTATTACAACAACTTTGCATTTTAAATTTGCTTCCTTCCAGTTTAACGGATATGAACTTTTTAATCTAGTGTTCTCAACATCATCTTTTTAACAACTTCTGAAATGTTAATTTACTCAGATGAGAATAAAAATGTTTGTATGAATATAAATGAACCGGCGAGAATAAAATCGGAGAAATGTTTTTCTCTGGAGGTGTAGGCACGTGTTCGTATGCTAAACTCACAGATTCTCGGCTTGGTTGACATTTTCAGGGATAAAGGACAACGAAAGGATACTCGACGTTGCAATGGGAAACGTGATCGCATTGTGCAGTGCAATGCAAATTTACATATGTTGCAAATAAATATTTTATAAAATGGAGGAAATGCCGACAAAGGAAGACAATTTTTGTGCACATGCTTCTTCTGGCTGACTGACATTTCTGGCAGCGTCAGAATACCAGAAATGGGTTTTTAATGAAACTCAGTTAAATTCCGAATATTATTTTTTTATAGAAATTAATTTAGAAATATAGTCAGCTCTTCCTAGTACTGTCAGATTGAGGAAACTGCAATTAAACTCATTCTATATACTTCATATTAACAATACGGTCCTCCACTATATTTTTACAAAAATTCATCTAAACTGAAAGTGATATGTAATTTTAGAAAGTATTTATTGTTATTCGTTAAGCCATAATAATTTTTTAAATATTCTGTGACGTAGATATAGAGATGATTTTGTTCTCAAACAGTGGATTTCGCTCATAATTGAAGTCATATAAATTTGTTTTTTAACTCTCGCTAAGAGAGGTATTGGATTCATGCTAAAATTCGCATATCCAGATTTTATTGAATAAGCACGATTTAAGGTCCCTAGAATCCGATTATAACATTTTTAAAATGATGTATGTGTGTGTGTGTGTGTGTGTGTGTGTGTGTGTGTATGTATGTATGTATGTCTGGATGTTGTAGTCACGATTCCTCAAAAACTATAAGACTTAAAAAATATTTAACTGCAGTTTCCTTAATCTGACATTCCTGGAAAGAGCTGAAAAGCTTTTGGTAACAATTGAACAACCGGAAGTAGTAGTTTCTTAGAAAAATTCTTCTAAATATAATTTTTTGGGAGGTTTTTTCATTAAATATTGAAGAACATAAAATTCTCCATCTAATACACATAAAATTTATATTATATCTTTTATAGATTTAGAGATAAAGACACTGGGCCGAATTCAGCACTCTTCTCTAAAGTTAGTGAAGCTTCATTAGCCATCTTAAAGAAGCTTCTCTAAATATTTGTATTCAGCTGTCTTGATTAGCGTTAATGAAGATTCTCTAACTGCTTAATGATGGTCAATTTCTTAAAGATGACAGGGACCGTCTCTAAACTCGTATTTAGTAAAAAAAAAATGGCGGACATATCTTTCTAAGCTTCTATTTTTTTGAAAAAGTTTTTGGGTCGCAGCTTTTTGATTCTAGAATTTCAGAATTATCTTTCACTAACCCAATAATACATTTTTTTTCTTCTTCAGAGAAATTAGAGATTCTCTTTTTATTAGACATCTAAAATATAGAAACATAAGTGAGATTATTATGATTTCTTCATTATTTCATAAGTAAACGTTATGTTAAGTATAATAATATTAATACTTACATTTATAATCGTTTAAAATTCTGATTTTTTTTACTGTCTAAATATGAAAGAGTATGCGCGGTAAACCGTATTTGACAATCAAAGCAATATGGCGGTTTGAAACGGTTGCAGTGTTGCCACATGTAATTTTGACAATATGTCCCATATATTCCCCTCCTAGTATCCTGTACTCTATAATGATAAATCTCCTCCCTGTTAAAGTGTAAACAATTTGAAAGGCAATTTCCCCGATGGTTCTGTTATGATTGATCTTGTCTTTGCTCTTTCCTTCGTCTAGTCTACGGCGTCGTCAGCGCAACTTTACGCTGCGAGCACAAAAACAAAATGAGAAAAAACGTCCCGGGCTGACTTCCGTTTCCGTTCAGATGAGAATATCCGCTTATTGGATTGGATTGAATGGGGATCCCAGATACCGCAATGCCAGAAATGTTGTAAATAAACTTAAAGGTTTAAAGGCAAGATTAGAAGAAAGAGATAATGGTGGAGAAAGGTTGTATTATTGATGTTTGAAAATGAAAAATGGATGGTTAGGAAAAACAAAGCAATGATGTTGTTTTTAATGTTTTGTTTTAACCAATATCTTTGAGGTGAAAACATTTTTAGGAGCATCTTGTACACTTTGTACTGGACAGTGAACATAGCAAAGTATTCGGGTAAACTCGGGGAGAGCCGAACGTCACGCGTCACTGTAATCGGGAAACATCACACTATCTGTCAAGAACAAACTCTAGTACCAAACTCGCCAGGCCACAGATGACGTCACACTATTGGTTTCTTTCTCGCGCAGCCTACTACAGAAATTAGTGTGAGAAAGATAGCTATAGGTTTCTTTAAAAATCAAATGCAGCTATAAAAAAACAAATATAACTTTTTGATACCACGAATTGCTTAAAAATTAAACGAACTTTCATTTAAAAATATTTTTAAAAATTGGTTTATGTGCCCATTATAATAGATTTTTACACACCAAGTGAGTTAAGGTAATATTTATTTATGAGAAGAAAGTTTAGCTAATTTTTTCGAGTGAATAAACATTCTTAGCTCACGTGGTTTGTAATATTTTATTCGATTTTGACGAAATAGTAATAAAAACCATTATAATATTTAATTTTGACAAAACGAAAAACTAATCAGTTAGTAGACTGTGCATGACAATCGTCGATGATAAATGTCAAGTCATCTATTTAAAAAGCTTTAATGTCTGTCATTTGTGCCGTGAAAAATAATGAAAATGACCGATAATGTCTGATAAATACTATGGTAAGTGTTAATTTCGTGCCTGATGATATTTTAAATGCATTATTTGTTGCAGAGTGAGTTAAAAAATGTGAGAGTGATTTCAAAAAATTTAATTCACTTGTGAAAAAAGTATGTTACTTAGAATTGTTGCTATGGAGTTAATAATGACAGTTTAAAACGTCAAAATTGAATAAAATAATTTATTATTGTATACCGTTATTTTTTTTTAACGTGAAACATTGGGTTTGTTATATCCATGGTTACGACTTGGTATTTGATTGATTCCGTTCCATTTTAAATGAAACATAAGGAACGAATCTGACAGAAAACCACTCAAGAGCACTAAACATATTTCGGACACAAGGTGCACACAATATTTTTTCTACAACTAAATTTAATTTTTAGAAAACAGATATAATTATTTAAACAAAATTAACATCTAATGACATTTTGTCAATATGATAGATAACCGTTGAATTTTCCTATAAGTTATGATTTGACATTTGATTAACAGCAATGTATTTGTCTGTCTCATTTCAAATGACACATGGAGACTGAATTGACAGAAGCATTATATTTAAATATTGTAAGAAATTTAACCACTCGGGCACAAGGTACACACTATATTTTTCAACAACTAATTTTAATTTAGAATGCATGTATAATTATTTAAACAAAATTAACCTCTATTGACGTCTTATCAAATATCAAATGTCAAATTCGTTCCCTATGTTTCATTTTAAATAAAACGGGCAAATACATTGCTGTCAATCAAATAGGTATCAAATCGTAACCATGGATATGACAAACCCAATGTTTCACGTTAAAAAATACTCACGGTATCATCTTGCTTATGGGTCAAAATAGATATAATTAAATAATTAAATGTGTGCAGAAGACATGACAAATACAATAAAAAATAATATTTAAAGTTGCTGGCCACAACAGATTTTTTAAGTATGTACCGAAGCAATTTATAAAAGTATGTATATTGAAATTAAGTTATATTAACAACTTCCACTAATATAGTTTCACAATTTCTGGTTGATAATTTAATAAGAGAATGTTATAGTGTAGCTCTGCGCTATCGCTAGCTGTAAATGAAATTAACAGTCCGAATTAGCGATAATAAAACTCTCCGATTGGGAGGATAACACAATTCTCCCCTTAATTCAGGAGTAGCACGCAATGAACTAGAGAAATTGTATGTTTGTGCACTTAATTAACTCCGTTTGTTATTTTTAACAACTTCATTTATCACGAATAAACACGGAGAATGCGTGCATCAGTCTGAACAAACAATTCTACTTTATTTGTTTTTCATGTCCTGCCGAACATTTTCAAAAATTAAAATCCAGCGAGGTTATGTTGGTATTTTGCTACCTAATGCTTTAGTTACAACTAATAGAATAGCTTGAAACTTGGCATGAAGTTTGACAAAACAGTTGAAGTCGAGGTAAAGTTAGAGGAAACTAAGTACGACTCTGTTACGTTACACAACTTTTATAATAAGTTTTCAGTAAATGTAGTCACTGAAAATGAGATACATTTGTCTGTCTGACATAAGCGACATATAATTTAATAACAAAATACGTTTGCTATCTGATTATATTACTAATTCAGATCTGTGATTTATTACCCTTTATTACATTATTACACAGGATGATTGAAAACACAAATTGCTAATCTCTTTATTAGTAATTTTAGACCTATAGTTTAAATTACAAAGTTGCCCGCGAACTTAAATGTCACTTAATTATCAAGAATTCTACTTCCGGTTTAGCCGGAAGCGAAATTATCGTTGAATCGTTTAATGGAATAATATAGGTACAGGTTGCCCAAACAGATGTTACCACTTTTATATACAGGGTGTTAATACTAAGTCGTTACACCCGAAAATGGTAGTTAGAACTCATTAAAACAAACAACTTTTCTTAGTTCCAATTTTTGATTTGGAGCCCCGGTTCGTAGTTATTGGAGTTCTTTTGTTTTTCGAAAAATCGTTATAACTCCCTTATCTTAAGGCTTACTGAATTTTTTTTCTTCCAAAATTACTTTTCGGCCCTCTAAAACATTTGGCATTTACAATTATTTTTTTATTTTTTCAAATGACAAAATGGCGATCGATAAAATATTTCAAAATATGATTTTTTGATAACCACTCCATCGATTTTCGAAAGTGAAACATTTATAAAATCCTTAAACTATCTACTACAACATTTGTTCTAAACATTTTTTTCAATCTATTCCAAAAATTCATTTAATAGACTTGCAAGTACAGTGTGTTAAAAAATAATCCTAACTCGGTGTAGGCTATGAATAAAAAAACGTATATCAATTTCATAGTATTTAATTAAATGTCAATTTGACATGAGGTATTGTCAAAAATGTTATCTAAAGAAATATTCTTGTATTTTTTTTTTAAATAGAAATAAATTAGAAAACGGTGAATGGCAATAATCTATATCATCCTTTATTATCTTTTCTCCTTAAAATCACATTTCACGATCAATTGTGACAACTTGATTTTTGAATTGATTAATGATCTGACATACGTTTGTGTGTTCATAGCCTACTCCGAATTAGGTTTTTGTTTCTGAACACACTGCACTTGTAAATCAAGTAAATGAATAAATACTTTTTTTGGATAGATTGAAAAAAATGTTTATGACAAATATTGTAGTAGATAGTTTAAGGATTTTATAAATGTTTAACTATTGAAAATCGATGGAGTGGTTATCAAAAAATCATGTATTGAAATTTTTGATCGATCGCCATTTTGTCATTTGAAAAAATTAAAAATAATTGTAAATATAAAATATTTTAGAGAGCCTAAAAGTAAATTTGAGAGAAAAAATTTTTTCAATAGTCTTTAAAATAATGAAGTTATGACGATTTTTCGAAAAACAAAAGAACTCCAATAACTATGAACCGGAGCACCAAATCAAAAATTGGCACTAAGAAAAGTTGTTTGTTTTAATGAGTTCTAACTACCATTTTCGGGTGTAACGACTTAGTATTAACACCCTGTATATACATCATTGTATCTCTTAATTCAATTTTTTTTTTTTTTGTTGCAGACTAGATATTTAATTTGGAAGAGAGAAGAAAGGTAGCAGCTTGGATGGAAGTGTTTGGGTCACCCAGTCGACGAATAGTTGAACGGCTTGAAGGATCCTGATGAAACCATTGCTGATTTTACTATTGAGGGTGACCCGATGACCCAAACACTTCCATCCAAGCTGCTACCTTCCTTCTCTCTTTAGGAAAAAATTCGGTGTTATAATTAAATTTTTGGATGAATGTTTGTAAGATGCTGAGTTGTTCTTTCATGACATCTTTAATTTTAAATTGGTTGCTTGATATTTCCCTGAAAAAATATTTTATTCACAATCATTATAGTAATATACAGATTCCTAACCTTTTGGAGGTTGGAAAATACGTCATTCCTAACTTTAATGACAATCTCTTGGGTTGGAAATAACAGATTTCACTTCCATCTCTTGGGTTGGAAATGTTTATGTAGGTGTTGCCTAGCAACATTGCCGTAGATCCCCATAATTAAGTAGGCTAAACAAATTTTAAGACAGCTGTCTAAATATTAATAAAATTAAAGGTTATAATTCATTGATTTATTTTGAAAATTATTGATTTAAAATGAGGATGATTGTGAATAAAATAGTATATATAACCTCGGTGGGAGTTTCATAATAGCCTCGCGCATTATCTCACCTCGAGGCTTCGCCTCTCGGTAATATACATAAGCCCTCGGCTGTAGTGAAACATCTCCCACCTTGGATGTAACATACTAAAAAGGACCCATTTTAATTTTTTCACTAATTTTCATACCTTGAGGTTGAAAATTCGCGTCCGGGCTCTTGTTTGTAATATGAAATTGTAAATATTGTGACGTAGTCCGATGCCACTGTTATTTATCGATTCTTTCTTTTTCATATTCTTTTGTTTTACTTACCAAACGAATGCGATCTATGCATGATTTACAAGATAATGAATTTCGGATGTCCTGAATTATTCAGCTTTGATTTCTGATAGAATTCCTGTATAATCAGACGGGGAATTTGATTTACATATTGATAATATATGATGATGCATAGGTAATGTGATGTCTAATGACTTAATGGAGAATAGAATATGTGAGCAATGAGTGTAATCGTTCTAGGAATTTTCATTCAATCAAATAATGTTACTACCAAGTTTATATCTCTACCTACTTTTGAATAATTGCGCCAAAAGTCAATATACCCCATATTTAGATAAAAACTTTCAAAAATCTAATTTTTATGTGTCTAGATACTTCTCAATACGCTGATTCCAAATTTTGAAACTGCATGTCGATATCTCGTTTCGTTCTCGAGATATTTAGATTTAAAGTTTTGCTCAAAACTGCCCTTTTTTGGGTATTAACCCAAAAATGGGTCGAGATATGAATTTGGCGACATCACTATTCGATTCTACGGACATACATAAGTATAGCAATTTTTATAATTTTTGTTCAACAGGTTAATTTTTTATGAATAAAAACTTGAAAACCCCTGAAAATGGCTAAAATCTGAAAAAATCGTAAGGGGTACACCTTAGATTTTTGCGATTTTTGGCCATTTTCAGTTATTTTGCTTTAAAGGTTGTATACGGTGTTCAAAAATTCTGAAAATTGATGTACTTATGTAATTTTGCCCGTAGAATCGAATGGTGTTGTCGCCAAATTTATATCTCGACCCATTTTTGGGGTACTACCCAAAAATGGGCAGTTTTGAGCAAAATTTTGAGTCTAAATAACACGAGAACGAAAAGAGATATCGATCTGCGGGTTCAAAATTTGGAATCAGAGCATTAAGAAGTATGTAGATACATATTAATAATTAGATTTTTGAAAATTTTGAAGTTTTTATCTAAATATGGGGTATATTGACTTTTGGGGAAATAATTAAAAAATGCGTAGATATATAAACTTAGTAGTAATATTATTTGCTTGTAAAGACAATGTTACGTAAGTGTACGCATTTTTAGAGTAATATATCTAAATCTAGTAGCCCAAATAACTCCATAGAAACCAGTTGAAAAATTAAAATATTTGTAATTGACAAAAACATGTGAGTACATTTAATATTTCTTATTTTATTATTAATTAAATATTTAAAATTATAGGTATATATATATATATATATATATATATATATATATATACACATCAGAAATACCGCCAAACTCGTCAATGAATTTGAAGAAACTCGAACATTTAGAAGAGTACGAGAAAACTTATTATAGAATGAATTAAAAAATATAAAAATATATTAATAATTAGAATTTTTGTGTATGTACCAGAAATGAAACACAATGGCTGGTAGTGCGAGCTCGGTTTTAACTAAAACGCTGTTTTAAGAAATGTCAAATTTCATTATTTAATAATAAAAATAAATAATATCAAATTTATCAAAATATGATTTTTAAGCAGAACATAGTTTGTATTCAAACAAATATTTTTTAAAAAATCGTTCTTTAAACATAAGGGTGGTATTAAATATTGAAATTTGAATTTGACATTTCTTAAAACAGCGTTTTAGTTAAACCGAGCTCGCACTACCAGCCAATATGTACTTATATTAGCCACAACAGATAATTTTATTTAATCTTTGATAGTCCTCTTCGAACAGTTGATCTTTAGTTTTGTTTTCCTTCGTAACTCGGCAGATAACATTCACGTTACCTTCGTGCATTAAAAAAAAAAAAAATCATTATAATAACGACAGCAACTCCAGTCATTTGCTACTGCTCTGATGAAACAAATTATACAATTTCCTCTCGAAAAAAACTAACTGTAACAGAATTAATGTAACTGTTTATTATTCTTTTTTGTGCCTCTCGCTGGATCGTTCTCTCCACTGAATGCGATTGTTTGTTTATGAATAAACAATCATTCAAATGATTCACGGTGTACGTTGTTTCCCTGCCGGTAAATCTAGAACAGAGGCGGGAAATTCAACATTTATCTCAAACATCGGATATCGGAAGTGTGATATTTGCGCCCGTTCGTTGAATGCGGGATTTATAAAGGTACTTTGTTTTGAAGGATTTATTGTTTACGATGGAATGAAATACTGCAATTGGAGGCTTTATTTTTCGGGATGTAATATACAAGTTCTGTATTGGAACAGGAAATATAAAATAAAAGAGAAATAAATATCTTATAGCGACCAATTCAAGAAAAGCGTAAAATTTTATTTGATGTATCAAGTATTGTCTTATTGTGTAGTAGCTTCATAAATAGTTCTAACCTAAAAACAAATATTTTTTCGGTCAAAAAATTTATTAACAAATATTTTTATTTAAATCGATATAAATTTTCAGACGTATCTTTCACAGCATATGAAATGAGCCAATTTCTAATTTGTACTTTAAAAGATATACCGTGAGTATTTTTTAACGTGAAACATTGGGTTTGTCATATCCATGGTTACGAATCTACATTTGATTGACATCAATGTATTTGCGTGTCCCATTTAAAATGAAACATAGGGAACGAATTTGACATTTGATAAGACGTCAGTAGAGGTTAATTTTGTTTAAATAATTATACTTGCTTTCTAAATTAAATTTAGTGTACCTTGTGCTCGAGTGATTTTCTAACTTGGCCAAATTTCTTACAATATTTAAATATAATACTCTGTCAAATTCATTCCCTATATTTTCAATGAGACAGGCAAATATATTACTATCAATCAAATGTCAAGTCGTGTCGTAACTTATAGGAAAATTCGGCGGTTATCTGTCATATTGACAAGACGTCATTAGAGGTTAATTTTGTTTGAATAATTATACCAGTTTTCTAAAAATTAAATTTAGTTGCAAAAAAAATATTGTGTGCCCGAAATATGTTTAGTGCTCTCGAGTGGTTTTCTGACTTAGCTAAATTTCTTACATAATATAATACATCTGTCAAATTCGTTCCCTATGTTTCATTTTAAATGGGACACGCAAATACATTGCTGTCAATCAAATGTCAAATCGTAACCATGGACATGACAAACCCAATGTTTCACGTTAAAAAATACTCACGGTATTGGATTTACGCTAAAAATCGCATAAGTTGAGAAAATTGACAACTCGTTACTGTCATTAAAAATTAGATGCTTGGCATTTGGACAGACTGCTAGATTAAATTTATTTTAAAAAAATTCACGATGCAGTCACTCAGGTTTTATTTTTTTCTGTCTGAACCGTAACAGATATCACAAATTACACAGAGAGAGAAAAGTTTACTATTGAATGTATCTTTCTGAAAAAAAAATAATTTTACGTTATCGGTGTGGCTATTAAAAAGTTACGGTCTAATCAATGTTGGGACACCTATGTTTCATATACTAGTGGTTCGCTAATAATAACAAGGATCATCTTAAAAGAAAACTTATAGCCATACGAGCTGTCATACCAAATTTCATCCAAATCGAATAAAGCGTTCTGTTATTATAAGCAATTTTTTTTTTTTTCGAAGAACTTTGAAGCAAAATTCTGGCTTAATGGTACACTTTCCGGTAGAAGCAAGTTTAGTTAAATTGTCTTATTTTAGCCTCAAGAGTCTGTGGTTAAGCCATGTCCCCCTATTTAAGAGAGGGATTGAAAAATTGAAATATTTTCCTAAACGAACAAATGATTTTTTCAAAATGGTTTGTGACGGTTTCTGCCTTTTGTGCGAACAAGCTCATTATTTACAAAATTTAGTATTTAGAAGGCATATAAAAATTCTTGCAAGAGCCCTATTGTAGTAGCAAAATAATTTTGACAAGTAACCACATCTACGTGTTGCGGAACAAATCTTTTCAGACAACCCTCTTAGTTAACTGGTGAACTTCGATAATTTCTGAAATGATAAATTGTAATACCAACTACTTCTCTACATAAAGGAGCAATCCTGCTGCATCTCAAATTCATCCTGCCACCAGACATCTATTACATATCAGGAATCTGATCTCCCTGCTTATTGTCTCCGCTATGACAAGCATCTTCAGAGGGATTTTGACAGCAGGAATATTCTGATGTACATATTCTATGTCTGTGACATGCGGAACACGTGAAATGTGATCATTGTTATACGACTATGTGTGATGTAAAGCTCGTAAGATTGGAGTGAACACATATGTATTATTTATTAGAATATTATTCTACATTGAGCATTCTGTTTTTGAAATGTTTCTCTGAAGTGAATATTTGAAATGGTAATGCTGTCGTTTGTATTTGACAAGATGAAATACGAATTAATTTAAACACAAAGATAGAAATTGTTTTATAAAGGGTCTTTTAATATGGACGCTCGAAATTTGTTAGGCTATAGCATCTAGAGATGCACTCGATTTCGAGCTTTGGCCCGGCCCGACCCGAAGCCCGCCTCGATTTCGAGTCGATCATCGAGCCGGGCCGAAGATATTTTTTATCGGCCCGAATCGGGCTAATCATTTTCAAAAATCGAGGCGAGCCGGACTTTTGATTTTGGCCCGGCCCGAAAAATCTTATAGTTCAATCAAATGCACAGTTTCCTTAATATTTTAATGAAAATGGATGAAATTAAAAAGGATCAAAATAATTCAATAACAACAAACTTCACATATTAATAAATAAAAATGTATTATTTTACTTTAAGAATTCAAGGTTATTCATTAAAGCATAATAATGATGTTGCTATTATTATTGTTATTACTCGTATACTTAAATAAAAGTGAGTTTTGTTCCTACCATAATGATTTCTTGTCCTATTTTTGAGCAGAAACAAAGTTAAATAATAATTTTTTTTTATATGAGATTTGTGAAAAAGTTGTTTAAATTTTCGAACGGCTTTGGTAAACAAAGTGTTAAATACACGTAGCTCTGCAATTTTTATAACAAACTTACACTGGAAGGGTGTCTTTTTAACTACTTATGTTAACTAATGTTGAAAGTTATAAGAATGTAGAGGTTTTTTATAAGTTTGACATGAAAAAAGTTAAACATTTCGCTTTAACATAAAAATCAACATTAGGATGCACCCAATTTCCAGCTTACCGGCCCGATTTCGAGTTAATTTTCGAGCCGGGCTAGCTAATTTTTTTGTCGAGTCGATCTTCGAATCGGGCCGGTAATTTTTATTTTCGGGCCGAGTCGATCCAAACCTCAAAGCCCGGCCCGGCCCGGCCCGAATGCATCTCTAATAGCAGCCATCTGTAATTTTTTTTGTAAATTTTTCAGTAATGTATGGCAAATCACCATGGAAGGTTATAGTTTAGAACAACGTTTGCAAATCATCAAATTTTATTTTCAAAATCAGTGCTCCGTTGAAGGAACCGTGTCGACTATTCGACGTTTGGTCGCCAAATTCGGGTCAACTACTTACTACATAAATAGCTATTAGCGGAATTAGATTTTGTACATAATACGTTATGAAAACGTGATTGTTTAACTTACATATGTTCTCTAAAACATTTTATTGTTTCATTGAAAAACAAAATAGTACATACCATATTTTTATACAGGGAGTCTCAATAAGCTTGCTCACTATTAGTAACTTTTTTATTTGAAGAGATACGAGGTTGATTAAATTGGCAAAATTGTGCCATTTTATATTAGAAAATTAGTCATGTAGACAAAATAAAAATTGTGTCAGCGGTTCCCAAAATTTGGGACAGAATATATATTTTTTAAATGGAACTATATATTTTTTATTATCTTATTGGAAAGAGTATTTTTTTCTCTTTACAATAAGGTAATGTTGTTTATGTACAATTTTTTTCAAATAAACGAGTTATTTACGTTTAAATATAAAAATTATCTTTTATTAGTTTAGGTCAAGTAAACTATGGAAACAATTGTTTTTTATACAATTATTATTTTATTAATTTATTTTACAGTAATAACAAAACAAAGAAAATATTCAAATTGAAAGCCATTATTTCTTTCGCATATTTAAACTCTTTTGGAAAGACAGCTGACCGTTCTACGTAACTGTTGTCTAGATATAACGTTCCATATAGCACGATCATATCTAACTTTTCTTCATTTGTAAAGTTATTAAGCATTATTAAACACAGAGAACTTTACGGGAGAAATTAGTAAACGTCAAACAAACAAAGAATCAATTGTTTCCATGGCTTACTTGACTAAAAAACTAATAAAATAGTTTACAAAATTTAAATTTTTAACCGTAAATAACTCGTTTATTTGAAAAAATTGTACATAAACAACATTACCTTATTGGAAAGAGAAGAAAATACTCTTTCCAATAAGATAATAAAAAATATATGGTTCCATTTAAAAAATATATATATTGTCCCAAATTTTGAGAACCGCTGACACAAATTTTATTTTGTCTACATGACCAATTTTCTAATATAAAATGGCACAATTTTGCTCATTTAACCAACCTCGTAACTCTTCAAATAAAAAAGTTACCAATAGTGAGGAAGCTTATTGAGACATCCTGTATACTTAGAAAGATGCATTTCGTTTAGTATAGCTTTTCTTTCTCTTGCTGATTAGATTCGATAAAAGCAACAAAATACGAGAACAACGGCAAGAAAATCCCCCGATAACTTGATTTTTCCTTCCCGTGGTTTTTCCTTTGCCTTCTCGAAAGCTCCATCAACGCAACGACGTTCCTGCGACATTGAGAGAATAAAGGCAAAAGCTGATAAACTAACACCATGATTCCGTTTCTTATGCTCAGTTACGCACAGTCTCGTAAGAAATGGAATAAGAATATAAGATGGAATTTAAAATTCTAAAGAAGAAGATATGTAAATTGATATTTTTACATAAAAAATATGTTGTCGCCAGCGCAGTATATCTCGCCAATTTAATTTAATTTTACATAAAAAGCGTATAAAATAATTCATTGAACCTGTGGAAAGCTATCCTCACCTCATAATTGAGTAAAGATATTTACGTTCTATTCATTTTTGTATCCAATCAACACACAAATAATTATTGGTGGAGTTTCAATTTTTTAACACAACGTTCAGAGAGAAAGCATGTTTCCCGCTTCAGCTTAACAAATAAATAAAATAAATAAATCATCACGGCATATTACCCATTTCTGGGTGTGCCACAATCTGCTTTTATTTATTTTTTTATTTATTTATTATTGACCTCCTAACAGGATTAAAAAATCCCAATTACAAGGGGGTCAGACATGCAGCAATTAACAAATTACAAAAAACATGTTTGACGTAGAGACAGAAACATAATATATTCATATACATACATACAAATACATATCAAATGGAATTAGAAAATATTAACATACATACATACATACGAGTATCTTATGTAAGATATTTAATATCAAAATGCACATAAATGATTAGTCAAGATGGTTCTAAATACTCTGTAACTTAAACGGAATAGGTCAACTTCAGTATCTATTTTTCTTTCGATGCTATCCGCGGTAACCACCGTCAATAGATGGCAGCATTGACATCTTCGTAGTGGGGAAAACATTGTATTTTGTACATTGATGGTATAGGAGTAATCTCGAATTTTTGATTTAGTTCTCTTTATTTACGTGAAATAATTAAAATAATATGTTTATCTCACTCGGCGTTGTCTACATATATTTAAATGGTGCAGTAAAGCCAATAGTGGAAGGAGAAGCAACATTTAAAGATAAAGTAGTTAGTAGAAAAGTTTGTAAAGTAACATTGAAAATTTCTAATATTTTAGCTGGTCATAAAATAATGTGTGGTTTCCAATTTAATAAAGAAAACAATGTGGAAATTCACGGTATTTGTTTACAAACATTTAATTTAAAAGGTATTCCACATAATATTCGCATTTGCCTTGAAAACAATATACAACAGTGGAAGTGTACGTTGTATTTGGAAAGACACTTTTAATTTATTGGTTTTAAAATCATTATTTATTATATAACTGCATCCATGTATGGTTCTAGGAGATCCAAAAAAATCTTCTCTAACGATTGCCTTATCAGAAGTTCTGCCACCAAAAGCAGAACATACGAAACATAATAACGCCTGCCGGTGTAACTCTTATTAGATATTTTAAAGTATGTCTTTTTTATGATTAAAATATGATCTTATCTTGCGACTCAAACACTTTGATTTCTGAATATCAATTTCAGTGCACTCTACCACTACTCTAACATTTCTGATTTTTTTTAAAAATATTTCGGATAGGTATTTAAAATGTGTTGTTCTCTTATCAGGTATGAAAATAATTGTTTTTAAAATTGTAAGTATTTCTAGCATTTCCCAAAAATATATTCTAGCAGTTGAATATGGTAAATTAAAAATGACACTTATTATTCGTCTTTAATTTAAAAAGAAATATTTTTTTTAGTAGAGATCTTTTATTTGGGTTTTTTCCTGTAAATATTTTTTTATATTATTAAACAAATATATTGAAACTGTTATACGATTTACCTTGATAATAATCCGAAGGCAGAAAATGAGCAGAACACACATTCATATATCGTGTCACTTTCTTTCCTATTTTTAACGAAATTACCCATTTTTTCGCATTTCTTTGTCCTTCGGGAAGTAGTGCATTGACATTTGTGCACTAACGTAATTATTGCACTCCGGTACAGAGCAATATTCCTTACATTTGCAAGACATTTCTCTCACTTTTGCTTGGTTCCTATGCTAGTACAATTCACATGCCGCAATGTTTTCCCCACGACTCGCATTTTTAATTTCGCCACCAGATGTCAGATACTTTGTTGGCTCTCATCAATTGTAAATGAAACACAGTCGTGTAATAGGACTCTTCAAATAATAATTTCTCCTAAGATGAGGAATATAAAATGTTATGCGGATTCTGGATGTAAGGCGCGGAATATTAATGTGCACATTACTTAGGCCTACAGTGTCGTCAGTTTTGCCTGTTAATATATTATGTAGATAAAGACAAGAGTACATCTTACGTCTGGACTCCAACATAGACATATTGAGATCTAACAGGGCTATATTGTAACTGTAATCTAATGGATTAAAATTTATTGTGACTTTTCTACTACAGTATATTAAAAATTTTCTTTGTACCCATTCAATGTTTTTACTATGTGGGTCATATATTGGATTCCAAACAATAAGACAGTACTCAAGTCTTGATCGAACAAGCGAGTAGTATAGAGAGTTTCTTGATTTTTGAAGAACTGCGAATTACGTATAATATAACCTAAGCTTTTATAAGCAGCATTTACAATGAAATTGTAATGTAAATCAAACAGTAATCTCGGATCAAATATAACTCCTAAATCCCTATGATAATTCACTCTTTCTAGACACTGGCCTTCCATCCAGTAAGGAACAATTACCTGACTGTGTCTCATCGAATAGGACATAGTTTTACATTTACAGAAGTTGAAAAATAGATGTGAAGAAGACGACCAAACTAGAAAGATTATTAATATCTTTTTGTAATCACAGATATCGGTAATAATGATGACATATTTGTACCGTGCGGGCGCTGACCAGGCGTCACCTCACGGGCACTCATTGCTGGCGTGGATAGTGCACCACAGGGGTCACTTTTGTGCCATTTAAAATTCGAAATATTTGGCTTCGGTCGGGATCGAACCCGGTTCCCCAGGTTCCCTATACTATCATGCTACACAGCATTCTTATACCAGAGTGAGTACAGCTAGTTGCAATGAAGTTGTTTACTGAAATGTGAAACGATTTATTTCATCTCCTAGCAACCGTCCGCAAATTAAACAAAAGAAAAACACGAAAACAATTATAATTCCAATTTTCACTATCATTAAAAACTTCTATTTTAATCCGCGGTGAAAACTTGTTCATTTATTCTCTCGCAAACTAATTAATTCATGTAAACAAATTACTGAAGATCCAGATTGTTTTTTCCACAAACAATTGCTAATGCCCGGTATCCATTACTCTTCACACTACAGAGATTTTTCCCTTTTCTTTTGTTTAGGTTTTTCACAGTTGTCTGGATTCACTTTTTATTTTTTACTTTTTCGCTTGTCATTTACTTCTAATAAATAATAGCCTCCGTGATCAAAAGATTTTAACGATGAAAATGAGGTTCTATCAATGACAAAAAAGAATAATTTTGGCTCTACTTGAAATTTCAATGTGGTAAAATGGATAAGGAAATACACCATGTATCTTTACATGAATAGTATTAATGTTTTTTTTTTTTGCATGTACATTCTAAAATTGCATCGTTTTTAACATTTTATATTTTTAGCATGAATCCAATACCTCTCTTAGCGAGAGATAAAAATGTGAAACAGGCTAATTTTTTAATTTGGCTATATAAGGCTGAAAAACTAATTTATAGAAGATATAATAAAAATGTTCAATGTATCGGATAATAGTAGATTGTGTTATTAGGATTAAAAGTGAGACTTTGTTTGATGAGCAATTAGTTTGCAAACAACAAACAAAAATTGCGAATCAAACAAAGACACTTTTAATCAGAATAACACATACTATTTTTCCTTCCACCGAAATAAATATGATGAATACATACATCTAAATACGATGAAGACAAGTTTTCGAAATGTAAAGCTCAGCGGGTAGTTAGCCATGACTTTTGTTTTGTTTACATATTTCTTTGTTCTGTGCTGTCAAGTAGCAAAATTGTATAAATATTCGTATTTGCATTTAAATTTTGATTTAAAATGTCTGGATTTGAAGAATCTGATTTACCATTTGATATTGAAGAAAATGCAAAAGAAATAGTGGTAAATTTATTGCCATCAAAATCGCGTGAAGTTTACGAGTGCGCATATAATAGTTTCATGGAATTATTTGCTATACAGGATTAATAGATATTTACACACCAAGTGAGCTAAGGTAATGTTTATTCATGAGAAGAAAGTTTAGCTCACGAGCCCGTAAAAGCGAGTGAGTTAAATTCTTCGAGTGAATAAACATTCTTAGCTCACGTGGTTTGTACAATATTTTATTCAATTTTGACAAAATAATAATAAAAACCATTATAATATTTAATTTTGACAAAATAAAATCTGATCAGTAAAGTGGCTGAGCATGACAATCGTATCTGATAGACGTCAAATCATATATTTAAAATGCTTTATTGTCCGTTGTTTGTGCCGTGAAAAATAATGACAAGGGCTGATAATGTCTGATACATAATGTTGTGAGTGTTATTTTCGTTCTTGATGTTATTTTTAAATGTATTTTTTGTTGCAGAGTGAGTTAAAATTTTGTGTGATATAAAATTTTTTAATTCACTTGTGAAAAAAGTGTTACTTATAGTTGTTGCTATGGAGTTAATAATGACAGTTTAAAATGTCTAAATTGAATAAAAGTACTTTTAATACATGTAAGTAAAAGTGTTACCTAGCAACAGTTACATTTTTATACTAGTAACAAAAAGATTAACTTTTAAAACAAAAAATAGTATTAAAAGTATAGCCTTTTAATACGGTTGAAGAAAAAGAATTTTATATTCTTTAATATTTGTAATTACATAAATTTCCAAGAAAAAGATTTTTTTTAGAAACTACTACTTCCGGTTGACCAATTGTTACCAAAACCTATTCAGCTCTCGTTCTTCTATAATTGCGCAATACTTAAGTTCTTTTTTTGCTCTTAAGAAATACGTAGTTAAATTGGTCTTTAGTCTTATGAAATTTGAGAGACCGTCCCTACAACATCTAGACACACACACACACGCACACACACATATATACACACACACACATACACACTGATAGGCATCATCGTAAAAATGGTATTATCGGATTCTAAAGACCTTAAAACGTACTTATTCATTAAAATCTGGATATGCTATTTTTAGCATGAATCCAATATCTCTCTTAGCGAGAGGTAAAAATTGTACATTATTTATAGTAATAATTTAAAGAAATTTCATTCTACACTCTGATCAGTGATGTCGTGATCCTAATAAAACAAGTTAAAAGTCGCAAAGTAGTTTAGTTTGTTAGTTCGTTGTGATATTTTGAAGTGTTCGGATATACGTGCTCCCCGTCATAATATTTCGTCTGAAGAGCAAAAATCCATGTCCATATTTAAATTAATTTATGCAAAGTTAAAAATTAATCTTGATAAATGTAATATATAATAATCACTTTACTATCTTCCATATAGAATTTGTTGAATATTAAACGTTTGTGATATATACGTAATTTAATTTAAAACTTTGTCATTAAAAAAATTAAGGATAAAAGTATTATGACGAAGGCCTCGTATATTTCTGTGTTTTGTGTATTAAACGATAATCTACAAACTAATATTTAAAGTGAAATACAAAAAATTGTGTAAATGTGGTGTTTTCTTGAACGAAGGCATCAGCTGACAATTTCCCATTTTCCAACCTGGTAAGTACTATATCATCATTTAATCTATGTAAAATGCGTTCTTTAAATAAGATCTTGAACATATTATTTTTATTTATTTATAATACATATACAGGGTGTCTCAAGACGAGCTTACGCTATCTATATTTTAAATACTATTTAATATAATTTAACAAAATTTGGTATCTAGGGGTTATCCAAAAATTCGATCTCGTTCCCGATATACAGAGTTTTGAAAATGTGCCGGATTTCAGACAAAAAATCAAAAAAAGTTGAATAACGCTGGAAGTAGTTGATCATGAGTAAAATGTTTTTATTGCTTCATATGTAAAATTTTCCGCTGCATTCAATGGTAAAATAAAATATAGCGTATTCCATTTAAAATAAGAAAGTTGAGGTCAATTTCCGGTCAAACCGGAAGTGCTACTGCTTTGAAAATATTTTAGTTCAAACGGGCATATTGGACAACCCCTAGATACCAAATTTCGTTAAATTATATTAAATAGTATTTAAAATATAGATAGCGTAAGCTCGTCCTGAGACATCCTGTATGTATGTATCTTTAACATCATTGCATAATTAAAATACATTGTCAGAATGTTTTAAATCCGAAAATAGCCGTAATATTTCAATTAGCTAATAGAAAATGTGATATATTTTTGTTACTTTACATCATTCTCCGCAAATTCGTTTTATGGTACTACAATCTTAAGTTGCCAAAAACTACTAAATGAAACAGCTATTTGGAATTTTGCCAGATCTACCAGATGTTTTCCGCGATCTACAAAACGATAAATATGTTTTCGTACATGTTTAGTGTTCGAAAGATATATCTTCCTTTATGTTATTACGAATTATGTGTGTGCACAAAATTATAATAAAACTGTTGATTCAAAGCCATTGAACTTGAACTTGTTTGTTTGACTAATTTAATAAGAGTTATATGATCAGAAAGTAAGACATCTAATCTTTTTTCAAATCATAAGTTCATTAATTTCTTTGGAAAAGGTAACAATTGAAGTGCGTGAGAAGAAAAGTGTATGCCACCTACACTCTACAGGATATGCCTGCACAAAGTTGATACACAGAGCTTTGTGCTTGTGTCAAGCTTCGAAAACTCGGCCTGATGTAGGTACAAGCAAAGTAAGGCTTTCATCGTTTACGTTGCAAGCAAATATAGGACTCTGTCTAATTTGTGCCATGCTGTTTTAACACAAAACAAAAATTGAAATGGAATTAGTGTAAGATTTTTGAATATATTATCTCGGCATATTTCCATTACTGAGTGCTGTATACGCCATTATCTGTAATGTTGATGGCATATTTGTACGTTATGGGTATTTCCAGGTGTTACCATATGGGCACTTATTGCTGGCATAGAGAGTGCACTATGCCGAGATTCCAACATTACACGCAACGCCTCTACAATGTGCCGTACCATTCTGGAACTAACATGAAAATGACAAGTTAACAGTCAATAATTCGGGCCTATATAGATAATTACTTTTTAGACGACCATTTTGATAAGTATGACATTTCAACGTAGTATCCTAACACTGAAAGTTGAACTTATCACATTAGTGTTACGATAATATTTCATGTCGTAATAGTTGACACGGTTGCTAGGTTACCTTGTCATTATTTCTGGCTATATGTATACATTATTCATTTGTCAGCTGTCAGTACGTTTGAACCTAAATATCAGTTTTGAAAAAAAAGTTAAATTTATTTATGCTCGTCTAAAAAATAATGTTCATAACTTGTATGAAATTTAAATATCTTAGCTCGTGTGTATTGACTTGCACTCCGCTACGCGTCGTGCGTCAATTTACACTCGCACGATATTTGGTATATTTCATAACTTGTTACGAAAATAACTATTTTTCCATTTTTATTATATTAATCAGCTTATGGAACCAGTTGAAAAATTAAAATGTTTGTAATTAACATAAATGTCAGTGTCAAAAATCCAGACATTACCGAAGACTTTTTCTGGAAAGTACATTTTATTTTTCTTATTTTATCATTAATTAAATAATTAAAATTATAGATAAGGGGATTCATTTATAAGGCAATGTATGTACAGTATCAGTGTCAACTAAACACGTGCTTACTATACATAATTCATAATATACCCTTCAGAAATACCGCCAATCACGTCAATGAATTGGAAGAATCTCGAACATTTAGAAGAGTAGGAGGAAACTTGTTCATAGAATATATTGAAAAGAATAGATGTAAATAGAATTTTTTCTACAGTCAGTATAGAAAGTAGCTATTTGCGCTCTCTTTTGTCAACGCAAAATGTCACTTTGCCGGTCATGCGCGAAAAGGAGAAAAACGCTCGCTGTCCAAATTTCTAAATATATAATGTTGAGAAATGTCACTTGTCTACATTCTTAATGAAAACGTTTAGTTAGGAACTAATGGCACTGTAGTTACACATTTACCACGTTTACAAGTCAATTTGACATATGCTCTGTTGGTATTTAACATAACCAAACAAAATGCCACACTGCTGTGATAATGAACTAGGGCATTCATTTTCAAAAACAAAAGAGTAAAATGCTTAGATTAGATTGAATAAAAACTCAAGAAGAATGGAAAATAACAATAAAATAAAATTAAATATAAAATAAATTGTATGAACAGTTATGTTTAGTAATAGGAATGGTTGTACACAGATGGCGGTAGGATAGTTGCGAGTCGTACTCTGACATCTGATCTCTAGTTAACTGTTTATTTTGATTACAATAAAGTTATTAGTTATTTCGTTAATAAATAATTGCGAGAAGTCAGTCAATGCACATACATCTATATAATCACAAATTCCTTGAAATATTTGTTAATTTTTTCAGTGTGACAGGCGTGAAAACTAACCACACATTTTGGTACAAAAACTCATCAAATCAGCACAAATCCTTGCTTCCATGCTCTAATTTTGTTTTTTTTATGGAATAGATTGCTAATGTAACGATATTATCATTTAAAAGCCTTTTTAAGTTTAAACTGCATCTTTTGTATTAGCCAATCGTTATTTATTGAGCAGTACTGTAAGTATAAAGTGTATATTTTATTATTTTTTGTTATTGTGGAGGACCCCATCGTGGTGACTAGAAAAAATCTTATTTGTATTTCGAGCGCAAATGGACATTGTCGATTTCGAGAGAATGCCGCGCTCCTTCGTCGCGCGGCAACAACCTCTCAATCGACAATGTCGCATTTTGCGCTCTTAATACACAAATAGCTATTTTGTGTGTACCAGAAATGTTATAAATAATTATATAGCCTAATATGGAAATGGCGAGAGGTGTTCTGATGGCCACAACAGATTTTTTGTTATAGTGAAGAATCCCATTGTGGCTAGAAAAAAATCTTGTATATGTTTCGAGCGTAAATCGACAATATCCTATTTTGATTACAAAAATAGCTATTTCCTCTTTGGTACAAATTAGCACTGCACTTTTTCATTAATGCATCTTTTAATGAACGTACTCTCCTCACTTTCTTCAGTGTTTAAAACCGCAGCCACTTTGTCGTGGAACAAAACAAGAACTGGCGAAAATGTTATACAACTTGTGAATTTTGTTAGTCTTGTAGTTTACTTTGAGCCTTAGGTCACACTCCGTTCAACCCCTGAGTCTTTCTTTAACGTGTAACTCTGCTTGAAGAGTCTCAAATTTGTCTTCAGGGACCCATTTAGATGTAGAATTAATTTAGATTATTAATAAAAGAGATAAAGATGAAGAAATGTTTTGTTAAGTAGAAAAGTTGTGGGGAAGTAATAAAGGTGTGTAGAATGAGATAAGTTGTTAATTTTATTGTAGAAGTTGCTTTAATTAACTCTAATGGACTAGACTGTTATTATGTTAATAGATATGAATAATGTAGGTTCTCTTTATTATTATGGATGTACTTAAGTTTGTCATAAATTTTGTGTGTAAGTGAAGCATATTTTTCCTTGTATAATGAATGTTGGAAAGACTTGGAAAAAAGGCTCATTAAGTTTATTATAACAATTATACAGGATGAATTAAGCAAAACACATCTGAATTATTTTTTCAGTTAATAAATATTACTTTTGTAATAATTCAGCTTGAGTCACTTTATGGATTTACTGTTTATTTACGATGACCAGGATCTGATGTATGTATGAATGTTGATTATTGTTGATGAGAGTGTTGAGGATGAACACACATGAATTAAAAATGGACGAGTTTTAACACTTACATCTACAAATTTGTTTATTTTATATTAATAATATTTACATTGACATTAAATTAACAATTAACTAAACTAATGCATACGTAAAGAAGGCTTATACCGCATCATTAATCGCAAACTGATAGTTCTATCTGATCTGTACGGTATTACGCATACATCACTCCACTACTTCGCTAGATGTTTTAGCGAAATATTTCTCGCTAGCTATTTCTTCTATCGCTGATTTAGCGCTAGATTCTAGCGCTAGCCCTTCTGAACGCGAGCAATACCGGATATAGAGATTTTAGTGAATAAGCACGTTTTGATGTCCCCAGAATCCGATTTTAACATTTTTACCATGATGTCTGTAGGTATGTATGTGTGTGTGTCTGTGTGTGTGTGGATCTTGTGGACACGATTACGCAAATACTATTACTCAGAAAAATTTGAAATTTTGTATATCCATTCTATACTAACTTGGGAAGAGCTCATTAGTTTTTAGTGTATATCGGATAACCGGAAGTGTCATTTATACAAGCTTTTAACAGTTTTTCTTGTAAAAAATTCATTGAATATAATTTTTTAGCAACTTTTACCAATACAAATTGAACATAATGGCACAATCTTCAATTCTACGGTAATAACATTTAGCAAATAACTTGAAATAACTTTATATTATATTATAAAATAATTTATTTTTGTACATCACTTTGCCTCTGCGTCAAACAAAAACAATACTTTAATAACAAATTTGACATATTTAAACAAATGTCACTGTCACGAAGCAATTTTCATTAAAATTAATAATGAAACCGTGTTAAGAAGAATTTAGTAGTTTAAATATGATTCTAATGAAATTAAGGTTTGTAAAAATAATATATTTTCCATCGTACATAAATATTAGATATACAGGATAATTCGATTTAAGTTTGATGTGTGCAGCATTATATATCAAACAGCTCTCAATAAGAACGTGATTTCATTGTCAAATAATAGTTTGCAACTACACATTTACGAAATGGATAATGTACGGCGAAGAAGTTACACAGATTGCCTTTTAGAACATAAAGAAGTTGGTGATGATTTTGACAATAATGTGTGTGTGACGATTTTTCCTTAAAATATATTAATAATCCAAAACTTCGCAAAGTTGGTATTTAATACTCTTATATAATTTGAAACAACATATTAGATTTTGACTATATATATAAACCGGATGTAATACTTAGCTCTAACAAATTTTTCAAGAAAAACCTAATAAAATATTATACAAAATTTCGTATTACAAACTTTTCTATTTATAGGAACAACAAAGTAGATATTGTTTACAAACGATCAATCAGAAGGGAAACTTTACTTAAAGCTCATTGCTATTTTAAACATGGAATTGGCGGGAGGTCATGTGCTGGCCACATCAGATTTTTTAGATAAGATTTTTGACAATATCTCGTGTCAAATTGACATTTAATTAAATACTTTTAAATTTGCATACGTTTTTTTGTTCATAGCCTACTCCGAGTTAGGATTTATTTTTGAACACACTATATAAAATGTATGATAAATTCACCATTTACTAACAACAATTTAATGAAACAAAAACCCTAAAATCGGATAATCATGTCTCATATTTCATATAAAAAAAACCTAATGAGGTCCTCCACCATAACAACAAATAATAAAATGTATGTTTTGTACTTGAAGAACTATTCAGTAAATAACGATTAAGATAAAAAAAATTATCTTAACGTGACCTTCCCATGTACATTTTGCGCATGTGTCATCAGATCACTCTTCACCATCACGTTCGAAGCTCGAAGTCATTATATATGTTCACGTTGGACTAACCACGTGGAAACATCACGATCATCTGCTCACAGAGGAATCCATTCGTGAAACGAAACTAATTAAGGGCCGAGCACGTGACTACAATTGCCAACTGCAATTTAATCGGCTTGTCTACGACTAAACATATCCGCTATTCAGATGTTACCGTTGTAATTGAAGCTCCAATTCGAATGCGTACAGTTCGGGAGTGGGTTCCCGTTTCCGAAATTAAACTGGTATTTTGTTTTGTGTTGTTTATATTGAGGTATTTGTTTAATTTAGAAGGAATGCGTTGCGTTTAACAAATTTTCCGGATCGAAAATTTAAAGTTAATAGCGATTTAATTAAAATTTTGGGAAAATCGTGGTGAATTAAATTTTGAAAAAATTACTCATTTTCGCCGTCTTGAGGTGCGGTAAATAAAAACAGTAGTCAAAAAATGACCATATTAGGACGTTTCGGGAACCTTAACCGTTCCCATCATCAGCCATACAATAAATACATTCAACTGGATGCTACAATAGGATTGAAGAATAAAATAGTTAAATTGTACACCAAGAACTATTTACTAGGACATTAAAATATCTTATGAATGATTTACATATTTATCATTTTTAAATAAATGACAGGACAGTTTTTGTGTATAAAACTCTCGTTTTTAATTGACAAGATTACAGAGTTGTGAGTGAATATCGCCTGCACCACATTAGTAGAAAAAATCTGTTGTGGCCAGCACAAAACCTTCCGTCAATTTGATGTATTTTGTATATATCCCATATCAAAAGTTCCTTGAAAAAGATTCTGTATATCCTATAAAATTGTAACACGAACACACTATTTTTTACAAATTCTATACCGAAAGTTCCTTTCCCTATTTTATTAGGGGTCGCTGTTTCTTACTCTTCTCTTTTAATCATTCCTGTCCAACGCATCTTCTTCACACAATTCTTCCTCTCTCAAATCTTCTGCTACACAGTCCTTCCATCTTCTTCTCTTTGGAGGGACACTCTATCACATTCACACATAACTTTCTGACCCTATACTTTCAACTTTGGTTTTGCATTTGACACTGACATCTGCCAATTAAATTTTTCTGAATATATCTGTTGTTTCCATAATTTTAACAAAGCTGACTAATTTTTGAAAGTTAATCTCTCTTAATGTCTCTATAACTCTATATCTATTGAATATGAACGAAACTGTATAATCAAACCGTATAGAGAATAAGATATTCTTTCATATCATATGGGGTCCCGTGGCCGCGTGCCTAAGTGTCTGGTCGCGAACCTGGGGGAACCGGGTTCGATCCCGACAGACGCCAAATATTTCCAATTTTAAATGGCACAAAAGTGACTCTTGTGGTGCACTCTCCACACCA
Source organism: Ophonus ardosiacus (assembly GCA_943142095.1). Lineage (NCBI taxonomy): Eukaryota > Metazoa > Arthropoda > Insecta > Coleoptera > Carabidae > Ophonus > Ophonus ardosiacus. The sequence goes on along the minus strand of OW964823.1, from coordinate 6,607,043 downwards.
GCTATGAGTGCCCGTGAGGTGACGCCTGGTAAGCGCCCACACGGTAAAATATATCGTCATCATTACCGATGTCTACATGTGTTGTAGATACTGGCACACCCAGAAATGGGTAATATGCCGTGATGATATATTTATTTATTTTATTTATTTCATATCATATATTGATAATCACAAAGTGTCGAAAAATAATATTTAACAGCGTTTTTTCAAGAAAAACTGTTAAAAACTTCAAATAAGGGTACTTCCGGTGGATCAATTATAACCAAAATCTAATCAGCTCTTCATATGGATGTAAAGAAGAGGAATACGAAAGAATTATAATTTTTAGAATTGTAGTATTAGAGTTATCGTCGAAGAAAAATTTGTCACACACGGACACACACACGAACACACACACGGACACATACGGACACACACACACATACAGACATCATCTTAAAAATAGTAAATTCTAGGGGCCCTAAAACGTGCTTATTCATTAAAAACTCACCAACGAATTTTTTGACCAAAGACAATACCTTCCTTACCTAAAGGTGACGGAAGGTAAAAAATCGTACAGAGAAAAGCATTTTATTTAATATTTTACAATAACATAAAATGTCAAAAATAATATTTTACTGTGTTTCTTAAAAAAAACTGTTAAAAACTTCAAATAAGGGTACTTCCTGTGGATCAATTATAACCATAATCTAATCACCTCTTCATATGCGTGTAAAGAAGAGGAATGCGAAAGTATTATAATTTGTAGAATTATACGAGTAGTTTTGGAGTTGTGGGAGAAAAGTTTGTCACACACGGACACACACATAAAAACACATACAGACATCATCTAGTGGGGACCCTAAAACGTCCGTATTTATTAAAAACTCACCACTGATTTTTTTGACCAAAGACTATACCTTCCTTGCTTCCTTACCAGAAGGCAAAAAGAGTTAAAGTATTATTATTTTCAGAATGCGCTTGTCACACTATCAGTGATGTCTTGATCGAATATTAATGGTAAGTTAAGTACATACAATATATTTTTAAATTAATGATTGTACAAAAGAACAAAACTTTTTATTTTTATCATCAAATTTGAATCGTGTCAGAATTTCTTCACATGTCTTTACAAGTTTGTTAACGTTACTACTCTATAAATTCATAGCTTTTACTTATTTTGCCACTCTAAATCATCTGGTAAATTCTACCTCACCTGATATTTTATCTAAAATTAGCTTCAAATTCAATCCTCTAGTTTCAAAGCGGTTAAGTTAAGCTAGACAAAATTAGGTTAGATTAATCTAGTTTGGTTTGAGCGGTTTTTGTCCTAGTCTTCCTCCTCTGTTTTGTGTGTGAAACTAATTTCACTCTAGTCTTTACTCTCTCGTACCATGCACGTGACGTACGCATGTGAAGTTGGTCACGTAACGCTGATTAAAGACTGCGCTACCGCGAACCGAACTACATTACTTTGCAATTAATTAGAAGGGTAGATGGTTTTATCTTGGTGATTAGTTCCAAGATTTTAGCAGGAGATTTGACTTTATATTTTATCCTTTCGTAGAGAAATATTGTGTACACAAGCTTTTCAAAATGCAGGTTGATTATGATGTGATATTTAGTTGGATTAATTATATTATGTAACAGTGCATGTGACGCAAGCATAATTATTATTATATACAACAATAGGTGGGATGCAGAACTTGCTACAGACAGATTTTAATTAAAAGTTATGTCTAGAATAATTGCGTCCTTACGTTCTGCTCTTATTAAAATATTTGCATTAAAGATTTTTGTTGTATTTGTATTTAAATAAAGCAATAAATAAATAATAAACAAATAAAAATTTGAGGCCTAATGAAAAACTTCATCTCCAAAATCATCCTAAACCTAGTAGGGAGCACTTGGGCTGGTTTATGATGAATTTAATTTATAAATTTACACTTAGAAATTTTGATTTAAAATTTACAGTTTTCTCTCTGGTTTATATTCGATTTTGAAATTCTTGATCTGACAAATCAATATCTATCATGTGTCATATGTCTTGTCACTGCTTGTTATTTGACGTTTTACCAGTCCATTTCAGATTTTATCTTACAATTTTATTTTCATAGTCATGAATTTGTTAGAAGTTAATGAACAAGATTATTTTTTAATAATATCGGGAATGTTTTTTTATTATTGTTGATTTGTATAATAAAGAAATAAAACAAACACAAACTTAAAAAATCTGTTGTGGCCAGCACAAGACCTTCCGTTAATTTGATGTATTTTGTACAAATCCCATACCAAAAGTTCATTGGAAAAGATTCTATATATCCAGTAAAATTGTAACACGAACATAACACAATTTTTTACAAATTCCGTACAGAAATTTCCTTGGAAAATATTCTATAAATCCAATAAAATTATCCCATTAAATTAAATAGGTACTCTAAAAATGTGTACATTTACGTAACATTCTCTTTACAATCAAATAATATTACTACCAAGTTTATATCTCTACCCATTTTTGAGTTATTGCCCCAAAAGTCAATATACCCCACATTTAGATAAAAACTTCAAAATTTTCAAAAATCTAATTTTTATGTATCTAGATACTTTTTAATGCGCTGATTCCAAATTTTGAAACCGCAGGTCGATATCTCTTTTCGTTCTCGAGATAATTATATTCAAAGTTTTGCTCAAAACTGCCCAATTTTGGGTAATAACCCAAAAATGGGTCGAGTTATGAATTTGGCGACCTCACCATTCGATTCTATGGACCAAAATACATAAGTATAGCAATTTTCATAATTTTTGTCCAACCGGTTCATTTTTTATGAATAAAAGTTTGAAAACCCCTGAAAATGACCAAAATCTGAAAAAATCGTAAGGGGTACACCTTAGATTTTTGCGATTTTTGGCCATTTTCAGTATTTTTGCTTTAGAGATTGTATGCGGTGTTCAAAGTTCTGAAAATTGGTGTACTTATGTAATTTTGCCCGTAGAATCGAATGGTCTTGTCGCCAAATTCATAACTCGACCCATTTTTGGGTTATGACCCAAAATTGGGCAGTTTTGAGCAATACTTTGAATCTAAATATCTCGAGAACGAAAAGAGATATTGACCTGCGGTTTCAAAATTTGGAATCAGCGCATTGAGAAGTATCCAGATACACAAAAATTAGATTTTTGAAAATTTTGAAGTTTTTATCTAAATGTGGGGTATATTGACTTTTGGGGCAATAATTAAAAAATGGGTGGAGATATAAACTTGATAGTAATATTATATGATTGTAAAGAGAATATTACGTAAGTGGACGTCTTTTTAGAGTATTTGAACAACTGTGTGAATTTTTAGAAATAAAAGTATTGAAATAAAAATGGATAAATGCTATAAATAAATTCCTTGGTAAATTGTAAATTCATAAATAAAATAATTCATTAAAAAGCAGCCCTTACTGACCTTAGTACTTAAACTATAAGAACGTATTTAGATGTCATGCGTAAATCTGAAGGCGCGAGAACATTCCAGGAGTTTCTTTCTTCGAGAATATTCCACGTTTACACACTTACCTACTGACTGAAAAAAAATGATAATTGAAAATGAAATCCTCAGTGTTCATAATGCGTTTTATTGACACAACATTACATAAGAGTAACAATTTTATTAAGAGATATTATTAATTATGTACATATGAAGTTTATGCGTATATTTTATTTAAAACTCTATATATATTTGGTTCAATATGTATGAAAATCTCAACTATGTTATTTTTGATATAGAAACATTTCAATATTCAATACATGCTATATAAATATTCGCAGTCTACATTTAGGTCCCAGAAAATAATTTCTCGATCTCTATGAACGTTTCTAAAAAACTACGTACAGAATATGTATCCATTTGGTCATGTATCACAATGTGTAGCAGTTCATACACGGATGCGAAGAAGAAGAGAACAATAATTATGTGTTTGATAAGTCTTTGAAAACTGTGAGATTAAAAAATTCAACAATTTTTCCTTGTGATGAATTGATATTTATTTTGACATTCTATTTTCCATCTCTTGTTTTTAACTATACTTGCTGTCAAATAAATATGGACTGGAGATTTCTTCACTGTTGCCAATTCCATTGGTCATGATGAAAATGCTAAGTTATGAAAAAGCGGCAACACCGCAGGCCAAAGGACAGGGTGAGGAGAAGGATGTTAAAAGGTGGAAAAGAACAACATAAATTCAAGACATTCCATAACATTTTTGGCAGAGAAAATAAAGTTCATCGATTAAATGTATGGAATAGTATATTATTATACGAGTACAGTAAAATCACTTTTCTGACGCGGTGCATATATTATTTTTTCGTATTTTATATTAGTATTAAATTTTGAATTTTTTTTTGCGGCACAATATTTTGAGTTAAAAACATCTAAAAAATATACGTAGTCAAGTCATAAGTTCTGTCCCAAATTTTTATTGTGTTTTTTTACGATCTAAGTAACCGTTGAAAACAAAAATGAAGATATGTCATTTAATGTTGTCAGTGTTGAATACAAAAGTGTCAACAGTTCTTTGATAAGTTGTTAAGTAATAATGGAGTGGAGTAAAAAAGAAGATCGTGTTGCCGTAATTGCTTTGCACAGGTGTGGGCATTTAGCAACAACGATTTTTAAATTATTGAAAAATTTAGAAATCACAAGGAAATTTGTTTATCGTAGCATTAAGCGATACACTGAAGTCTCTTCTGTTGCTGACAAACCACGCTCTGGTCGACCTCGCACTATTCGAACACCAGCAGTCATAAAAGCTGCCTAGACGAAAACAGAAATTGATGGCTTTGCAGATGCATTTGTCAAGGGATTCTTTGAAGCGAGTTATTAATGAGGACCTCAAACTTCATGCTTACCGTAGAAAAAAGGGCCATCTTCTTGCATCACGTTTAAAAAAAAAATGGCAAGAGAGAGCAAACCTGCTTCTTCATCGGTACGCAGATAACAAGCATCGAAAAATTCTTTTCACAGATGAGAAAACTTTTACAATCGTAGAACATTTAAATAACCAAAATGATAGAGTGTATGCTCATAGCAGTTCTGAAGCTGCTGAAAAGGTTCCTTTTGTTCAACGAGGTCATCACCCAGCATCTGTGATGGTTTGGTTGGGTGTTTTATATCTGGGAGCCACACAAGTTCATTTTTGTCAAAAAGGCGTCAAAAATGGAACTAAAGTGTATCAAGAAGACATTTTAGAGGGAATTGTAAAGTCTCTGAGTAGCACTATGTTTAAAAATGAGCACTGGGTTTTTCAACAGGACTCAGCGCCAGCTCACAAAGCAATGTCTTCGCAAGAATGGTTCTATCGCCAAAATATCGACTTTATTAGACATGACGATTGGCCCTCATCAAGTCCAGACCTAAATCCCTTGGACTATAAAATCTGGTCTTATTTAGAGGAAAAAATCTGTTCTTCAAGCCACAGAAATTTGGAGCAGTTAAAGGAGTCTTTGGTAAAAGCAATGGTCAATATTGATAGGAATATGGTACGTACTGCCATAGATGACTGGCCTCGAAGATTAAAAGCCTGTGTACCTACGTTCAAGTGGTTCGATTTCACCGTTCTGTCTGAGTTTGCCCATAACTGACTTGTGACGTACTTAGAGTTTACCTAAAGAATATTAATTATAAATAAATGGAGCAATAATTTTAATTTTTAATTTCAATTTCAGCAGTCATTTGTGTTATATTTGTGAGAAAATAGTATGTTATGTAGAATTTTTATCATGCTAAACTTCCCCATTGCTCTGGTTATAAATAGTATGTGGTTAGCGTTTATAATTCACTCACCTGCAATCATCAGTTTCGATTGATAAAATATACATATATAAAATTATAAATACCTTCTATAAACATATAGAATTAGCTGTTGCTTCCAGATATCTAAAATGTTCCATGATACCTAGCCTCATTTTAGATGAAAAAATTGTTCTTGCTGTTTGCATTCAAATGTCACAACATTGCGAGTACCAATTCAGAAACAGCTGATCGGTCCGATGGTGCTGCCGCCATCGGACATGTCAGTTCTCAATATACATACCGTTAGAAGGAAATATTTAAAATAAAAAGTAAGGGCCAAAATAACGCTCACCGCAAAGTTGGACATTGTAATTACAGTGAAACATTGGGTTTTTTTGACTTCTTTTAAGTTCTTTCGAAAAGTCCAAAAGAACATCGAATAAAGTTCCACTAGAAGATTATCAATCTAGTTTCTCCCAATTTCAAATACTTATCAAACACATAATCATCCCAACCCCTTCGCGGATGGACTCAAATCACACATCGGAGACTTTGGAGTACTCTAGGTTGCTGAGCTTGATCTGCGTCTCGTCGAAACTGGAATATGAGGTTTTCGCGTCGCTGTTGCTATTGCGCCTTTCCATGCTTGGCTGGCGTTGGCCCATGGCCGGGTTGTCCAGGCTTACGGACAGCCGGTGTCGACCTGGACTTCCAGGCATGTCCAGGTGGAACGACGGACGGCGGGGCTGGTGCAAGCATACCATGGACTCGGGGCAGCTGCGCTGAGATGAAGGCTTCGGGCTTGTTCCTAGAACAGAAGGAAGGAATTTGGTGAAGAATAGTAGTAATAGCGATTTGCAAATGGTTGGAGTTTGAAATCCAATGTGCATGCCCGGTTTCAAACTGCCGCCATTGATATGTGGCTAGAGATGCACTCGATTTCGAGCTTTGGCCCGGCCCGGCCCGAAGCCCGCCTCGATTTCGAGTCGAAGATATTTTTTATCGGGCCGAATCGGGCTAATCATTTTCAAAAATCGAGGCGAGTCGGACTTTTGATTTTGGCCCGGCCCGAAAATTCGTGCATTTCGGGCCGGCCCGAAAAGTCTTTTAGTTCAATCAAATGGACAGTTTCCTTAATATTTTAATGAAAACTTCACATATTAATAAATAAAAATGTATTATTTTACTTCAAGAATTCAAGGTTATTCATTAAAGCATAATAATTATATTGTGATGTTGCTATTATTATTGTTATTACTCGTATACTTAAATAAAAGTGATTTTTGTTCCTACCATAATGATTTCTTGTCCTATTTTTGAGCAGAAACAAAGTTAGATAAAAAATCCTTGTGTAAATTATATTTTCTATATAAAATTTGTGAAAAAGTTTTTTATATTTTCGAAGGGCATTGGTAAATAAATTGTTAAATACTCGTAAGTCTGTAATTTTTATAACAAACTTACACTAGAAGTGTCTCTTTTTTTTAACAACTTACGTTAACTAACGTCGAAAGTTATAGGGATGTAGAGGTTTTTTTATAAATTTCGGATGCACCCAATTTCGAGCTTTGGCCCGGCCCGGCCCGATTTCGAGTCAATTTTCGAGCCGGGCCAGCTAATTTTTTGTCGAGTCGATCTTCGAATCGGGCCGGCAATTTTTATTTTCGGGCCAAGTCGATCCAAACCTCAAAGCCCGGTCCGGCCCGGCCCGAATGCATCTCTATATGTGGCTGTCGTCAGCGCATAATGTTTATCTTCGAACATCTTTGGATTAAAATATAAAATTATCAAAATTTAAAGTGCTTTTTGTCAATAGGGCACCTGCACCTACGTCACAACATGGCGGATGATCAGCTGATCTCGGGCAACTAAGCCTCAGTTTAACTTTGCGTTCAGTTTTTCCTAAATTTACACATGCTATTTTAAAATGTAATTAGCCATAATTAAAGATAACTGTATGAATTATTTACTAGTAAAACAAAGCAGTCCTATTTATAAATATATTTAAAAAAATATTAAACTGAAATAAGTAGCTTGTAGCATCAGGTTGTATTATATTCATTTGAGTTTGTATAAGTTTTTTTTATGTGTATTTTTAAATGAAAACATGAATATTGAAATTAAAATAAATTGAATTATTAGATTTTTTTAATTTATAAAGAAAATTAAATTTGAGATATATATATTGATCTTCGAGTTCATTTTTCTTATTGTCATATTGTGTATTTTTATTGTATATAAATGAGCTTATTGAGTTTATACGTTAAAAATTTATCTTTGGAAGCCAAAATACGTTAAATCGATAAATTTAAGTGGATACATAATGTGGATCCTTATACATTGACATTTTTTTGACGAAGATTATAAATGCCTTTTAAAAATCAATATGAAATCAATAATTGATTACCTATCTAATTTTTAAACCTTTGTTAGAAACAGACACAAATATATATATTTTTTCTGTTACTAAAAAAAACTTCATTCAAAATTTGTAATTCTGTCATTTAAAAAATATTTTTTCATGTTTTTATATATATTCTTAAAGAAAATTACATATATTTAAACATTCATACAACACCAAGTATACACAAAAAATAGGATTGGGTTAGTTTTAATTTAATAACCTGGAACTCATTAAATAATAAGAATGTCGTGACATTTTTTACTGAAAACACTCCTCATATACTCACTTTTACACACTTTAATCAGTTTTTTCCCAAATAAAACAATAAGTGCCGTAAAAACACAATAAAAACTCACGGCACGATATTTCTCCGTAAGACACAATGCAAACTGAAGGTTTGGTTGTCCAAGATCAGCTGGTGGCCGCCATGTTGAAACGTCACGTGCAGGTGCCCTATAGTGACTTTTCTCTATGTGCTACTATGGCGAAATGTTTTTTAGTTCCATACCTTCGATGATGGTGACCTCCGCCGTTTCGCTCGGCGGCTGTACCACCAACGCCGGCTGCTCCTCCAGACTCCTCTGCTGCCTTCTTGGTTTCTCCACACTGACACTGGTTCTTCTATCCCAGCTCGTACTGGGCTGGTCGAAGCTGATGAAGTGCCGGTGTCTGGGTAAGACAGACGGTCGACGCAACCGCGTGAAATGCGGAGCGTCTAGCATGGACTGCCGTCGGTTCCGCGTGGTCGTGGGGATCTTCTCTATCGTGATAGAAGGGCGCTTGGTGAACATAGGCAACAGGGAGGAGCAGCCGCTTAAACTGCCGGGGCTGTAGTCCGAGAGGACCTAGACAGAAATAGAGATTTTTGAAGTGAAAATTTTTTGGTTAAAAAATTATCCAATTGAATCGCTGTATTTCTGATCACGTGTGCGAAAGTTACCAACCAAAACAAACTTACACTGAAATTTTTTTGGGTAAAAAATTATCCAATTGAATCCCTTTATTGCTGACCACGTGTGCGAAAGTAACCAATCAAAACAAACTTACACTGATAATTATCCTAAGACAATTATCACTTATGTCACTAAGTTGCTAAGTAACAAACAGTTTTTGACATATTATTAAAGATTAATTGTTTTAATTTAAAAATGTCATTTTCACGCTGTCAATGAAAATGATGATTTATTCAACAAAATTATAGAAGAAAACACATCAAAAATACTGTATTGAATAAAAAACTAAATGTGAAGAATATTTATGGACTTTTGTATGTCTTATCTTCTTCTCTTTGGTCTCACTCAAAAAGGTTTCATTCTCATTGCACACTTCACACTGAACATATTCATAGCCACATTCACGTTCATAGCTACTAATGACATCTACTGGGCTATGCTAGACACAAAATTCTGTCAAATACAAATTTTAGGCAAATTTAATGTTAAAACTGCAAAAAATTTTCTCACCGAATATTCCTCGATCCTAAGTAACAAACATATAATTAAAAATTAATTGTTTTAATTTAAAAACGTCATTTTCACGCTATCAAAAAATAAATGCTGATTCAGTCAACAAAATAATAGAAGAAAACACATAAAAAGATCTGATGTGGCCAACACAAAACCTCCCGCTATTTAATTTTTATTAATTTAAATACATACCTACCTACGTATTTACTAACGCTGCAAACTGTTCCATTGCAGAAAACTATTGCTTTATTTAATATTTTCTTTTTAAAATGTCACTATTATTAATTTGAAGTCATAAGTTTTCTGACAGTGACATTTACTGTCAGTTACATTCATTTGAAAAATGAACTGTGTAACAAAGGAATAGTTTTTATCTTAGGCTTCGCGACTAATAAAAAAAAATATTTTTAAATTTATCTGTAAAATATATAGAAAAAGTATTAATGTATTCCTGTAGAAAATTAAATAATCTTTAATTTTCATAAGACATAAAATTCGAAAAAATGACATTTAATGGTATTTTTTGAAGAAAAACCACTATGAGCTTCAGGTAAAGTGCCATTTCCGGTTATCCGATTTACACCAAAATCTAATGGCTTCTTTTCATATTAGAATAGGATAGAAATACAAGGTTTCAGAATTTTCTGAATGATAGTATTTAAGTTAGAGCGAAGACAAAATCCATACACATGCACACATACAGACCTCATCGTGAAAATGTTAAAAATGGATTCTAGGGACCTTAAAACGTGGTCATTTATTAAAATCTCGATATGAGATTTTTAGCACGATCCCTATACCTCCCTTATCAAGGGTAGCGGGAGGTAAAAATACTGTATTAAATAAAAAACTAAATGTGGAGAATATTTATGGACTTTGGATGTCTTATCTTCTTCACTTTGGTCTCACTCAAAGAGGTCTTATTCTCATTGCACACTTCACACTGAACATATTAATAGTCATTATTCACGTTCATAGCTACTAGTAACATCTGTTGGACCCAAAAATTCTGTCAAATATAAATTCTAGGCAAATTTAATATTAAAACTGTGAAAAAATTTCGCATCGAATACCCCTCGATCAATGGATAAATACTTATAATTTTATCACAACTTCCTCAAGCACGTTGCTTTTAGGTAACACCTCTCCGCCTTCGGCGTCGGGCGGTTTCTGAGATTTCCTCACTGTTGCCTCGTTGCCTATCAAATTTGTATTTTTCAATACGAACAGTAACTATTTTTCCAGTTATGCTTCGTTGTTAAAATTAAATTAATATACCATGTAACCCTACTAATTCCTTTACGTCATTATCTCGTTACGACCTTTAATGACGAGACTACTCTGCATAAAATTTTTTACTATAGCATGTAAATTCTTCTCCAACTTTGTAATTTAAATTATAGGTCTAAAATGGATAATAAAGAAAATGCCATTTGCACTCAGTATGTTATATCCTAAAGTTTTATATTTTAAAATTATATAAATACAGAATACATTTTAGTTTGAAAGTTTCAAGCGAGGACATATTTTATTGACAGTTACTAAATGACATTAAATTATTGATGAATTTTCACAAAGTGCTTAAACAGTATTTATAAACTCGTGATAGAAATTCAAATATTGATAATTTTAAATTCAAATTTCCTGCACTAGCCATAATATAATTTTGTTTGAAAGCATAAAGTGACATGTTATGAATTATATAATAATAGATTTTGAGTCGGGTACGACCACTTCCTATTAAAATGTATCTAACACTATATTTCATTCTAAATATGTATGTCAAAACAGTAACTATTATTATATTATAGTTCAAATCAAATAAAACCGTACTGACTGCAGTTTCCGATTACTTTATTTTCTTCTCCACATGAACTATTATATTACAAAATATTTCAAATACTCGTTTCAAATTGCTCTAAAAAAAGCAAAAGTATATCAAAACAGTAACTATTGCATTACTTAAATATTTCATATACTCGTGTAAAATTTATTACACTTGCTCTAAAACAAGCAAAAAAATCTGTTGTAGCCAGTACAAAACCTCTCGCCATTTCCATATTAGGCTATATAAGTATTGTATTGCACTTCCCTTTCGAACCGTCGTTTCATAAAAAATTACCCAAATACTATTTTTTATTGTATTTAACATGTCTTCTGCACACATATAATTCTAAATAAAATAAATATAAATATATCATCACGGCATATTACCCATTTCTGGGTGTGCCAGTATCTACAACACATGCAGACATCGGTAATTATGATGATATATTTTACCAAAATACGGGCGCGGTAGTCTTCAAAGTTCTTTCGAGGGTGTTGGGTCAAAATTTCGTAAAAGAAGTTACTACCAGGTGAAACCGAATCCCTGTGATCACCAATTAATCCAGGAGACTTCTTTCACTTCTAGAATCTACTTAAGGTAGGTTTTCTTCTTTTGTATATTTTTTACAATTTTTATTGTTAATGTATTATTGCGTAACAACTGGGCGTAACAATTGGATGTAACAGTTGAATGTAACAGTTCAATTATTTTGTATTTTAATCAATATTTTTATATATACTTTTTTCTAATTTTGAAATTATATTTTGTTTGAGTTAAATTTGTATTGTTAAATTTCCTAACAATTTTGACTCCGCTCGGTCAGAATTGGACATAAATTCTTGGTTATAGTTTTACCATTGCTACCAAGGTAGGTAAAATTTTTATATTAATTTGTGGGTGTTACATATGGGTTAGATAATAACATATACATATACAGAGAATTTATTTTAACATGCAACATATGGCGAATCACTTCCATGGTTACTTACTATTGTCAAAAAATGACAGCAATGTAGGTAATATTGTCAATTTTAAAATGCAACATACAAAATTTGTAGTTTTGTATTATCAAAACTAATTTCCTATAAATTAGCCTACATACGATTAATAAATAATCAAAACATGAATGTTGTACATCTTAAAAAAAACTTTAGCTTACAAAAATTCATAAATTGCATGTAATAATTGTGAAAAAATACCCCCATTCACACTCTGGCAATATTCTAGTCGGTCGTAATAAGAATTGACACCATTTGTGATGTGTTTTGGAGGTATCTCCTGTGCTGCAATACTATTTATAATGTTGCACTAGATACTGGATGTATAAGGACAAATTATTTTCGATACAATTTTTCTAACACTCATAATTTGAAAATTTTCGTCCGTGCATAAAGTTTTGTATGTACCACGAGCGTAACTTACTTTTATGGCCTGCGGCGGGATTTTGAGCCCGATGCCTCCTTACGCTCTTAATACATAAATAACTATCATGGTTGCATAAAAAATATTGTGTACATCTTGTCCTGTAGCGCCCACGAGATTGTTTTCGCGACTATTTTTATTATTTATTATCTAGTTTCTCCATTATTGAAAATACAAATAGTCTTATGTCATAGTTATTCTTTAAATAAAAGATGCAATTTCAGCGATGTAAATCTTGTTTATTATTATTATTATTAGCTTTGTTCGATGACATGTACTAGGCCGCTCTAGTGTTAACTTTCTTACACTAACATGTTTTATGAGAAACGGGCAGCTTCTGGCAGGCTGTTCGATGACAAAAATTTTAAGAACTAGTGCTCACGTTTCTGACCTGACTCGCGAGGTGGTGTAGAAAGTGCAGAGTAGGAGTGGGGGTAACTAAATGTTGTTCGGTAGACATTTTAATTCTATCCTATCTACACATCTGTTTATTAACCTAAAATTTTACACATTGAAAAAAAAAATAATGGATTCAGATATAGTATATTCTCTTTGTTTTGTTATATAAAGAATTAATTAATATATCTGTCTCTGAATCTAATGAAGAATCAAGTGATGATTGATCTTCGTCAGAATCGTTTATTAGTTCAAACATTATGCTCTTTAAAACGGACATTTCTGCAGTCACTTCTTTGCAGCTTTATGATATGACTGTGTTTATAAACAACCTAACCTTTTACACCTTTGGCTACGCTTGGCTTGATTACTCACAGCTGAGCAAACTTGCCCAAATATACACTAGTGTGTTTTATGAAACCACAAGAATTAGACTGTACTAGTGTACACTACACTGCACTGCACTATTCTGCTCTGAACTTCAAGCACTTCTCATCGAACAGAGCTATTATATTTTTTTTTATTGGACGTTTCGGTGGTACGGCGCCGTTAGCGTTAAATACAATGAATAGACTATCAGTCACTATCATCTACTTCACACATTCATACTATTTTTAAGCTTTCTACTATCGCAGTTGTAAAATTTAAAATCCATTTTCTAGTAAATAAATGCAGAAAATAAAAATCAGCGGAAGTAAATAATAGTTGTATACTCTATATTAATCAGAAGAGCATTCTCGTACATCATTATTCGAAACTCAAACAAACTTCACTAACAATCCTTGTTACAAATTATAATATGTAAACACTATCCTATACCGTATATACATTAATGAGCAAGGCCGTATCCAAGGGGGGGGGGGATTTGGGGGTTCAAACCCCCCCTGAAATGTAAAACATAATACTAAAAAATTTAAAGAAGTCTAACCAAGATGTTAGCGCTATCCAAACTGCGAGTATAACATTCCCAATTGCTTTTTTCAATTAAATAAAGATATACGTAAAGGCCAAAATATTGTTTTATTTTAGGAAGTGTCTACTGTACTGTCCAGACAGAGCCGCAATAAAAATTTGTGAACTGTCGCACCTGAACGGAATCCAGCGGACAATTCTAGCGGCCACTTCTCGAATCTACCTAAAAACCACTATCTACCAATTAAGAATTGTCAGTTAGGTATTGTTTTGGGTTTGGTTCAATAATTTTGTTTTGCTGCTCTGTCTGGACAGTGCAGTAGACACTCCCTTTATTTTATTATTTCCCCGAGAATTGTATACCGGGTGTTTTTTTAAAAGTGTACATAGAAGATTAAAATGGGAAATCAGTTTTTTTGCAAACTGTTGCGCCCCGTTTTGACTGACAACAGTAGTTGTGGTATCAGTAGAAAGATAAAAATTGTATCAAATGACACCAAATAAATGTAAATTATGTAATATTTTAGTCCCATAAATTAATTATTAAATTTGTCATTTAATGCAGAAATTTTTTATCTTTCTTTTGATATCACAACCATGGTTATCAGTCAAAACAAGGATAATAGTCTGCAAAAAACAGCTCATGTTAATCTCCTTGAAAAATAATATAATTATATAACCAGAACCCCCTCCGAAATGAAATCCTGGATACGGGCCTGTTAATGAGAACAAAACAACGATACTCCAATAGAAAATCCTGCCTCACCATGTGTTGTATGTCGATGGCGGATTTCACCCTCCGTGGAGGGTTCATCACAGCCATGGTGCTGCTACCCACGAACACGGAGTTCTGCCTTGGTCTCCGCAGAGGGTTGGGCGATGATAAGGATGTGTAGGCGGGGTCTCCCAAAAAGTTGACGTTGTACTTTGAAAAGGACATTCGTTGCTGAAACTACAATAGCAATTACAATGAAGCTAAAAGGCATAAGAAGCAATTTCGAGTAGAGTAAATTATATAGCTTTGTTCAAAGAATGGTTTGAGATCGAATACGCCTGTCGCCTGTCCGGTTTTAAACTAGTTACAAATCAAACAGTTGGAGTATTGTTATTTTAACATAATTCTCATTTTTGGGTTTTTTCTAATAGCCAGTATTTCAAAATCGTCATCTTCACTTGAAGAATAAATTAAAAAGTCAAATATTCTAGTGAACATGCTACTCAAAAACTTTTTTAAATTGAACTCTTATGTCATTGAAAAGAGAAAAAAATTATTATTTTTTTGAGACTAAAATCAGATATAGGTTCCATTTAAAAAAACATAAGTTTGTGTTATATCTCGAAAATTTACGGATATAAACATTTATTTCGTACGCCACTTGTTATTTAATAAAAATATGTATCTTTTATATTTGAATCGTTTTTCTCATTTACTAATAGTTTAGAAGTTATTTGAAAAAGAAAAAATCAACAATATTCAGTTTTTCGTCATTATCTAATACCTTATGAGAATTTTTGGAAAAACAAAAGCACATTTGAGATGGCCTCCCAAAGGCGCACAAAAAGTTCCATTTAACTGACATCGTATCTCTTACAGTTCTCGAGATCCCAATGGTGGCACTTCTAAATGGGATACACTGTATAGTTATCGTATTTTCAGCAGAACACAGTAATGTATTTCTGGGATTTCCTCATCCAATATTTAAATGGGGACGTGAGAAAATTCTCAAATCATCAAAGTTATGAAAAAAAAACACATCTATAAAATAATTAAAACGTAAGCTTTCATTCGCTAGTCTTTAACAGCTAGATTATCGAAAATGTTTAAGCTAATCCTCATTTTTGCATTAGCGAATTTTATTCTAATTTTGATAGTTTTTTTTTTTTTTTTGATATTTTGTCGATCAAATTTTAAATACCGACATAGAATAGAATTCACTATTCCAAAAATAAGGATTAGCTTAAACTTTTTTGAGAAAAGATTTTTTCCTCCTATATTGTAAAACGAAATTTAAAACAACGCATCCAGAAGCCAGGCTATAGATTTTTTAATAAAACCGGTTAAATATTGATATCGGCTATCAAATGGATATTGCTTATCAACGAAGAGGAATTTAATTTAATCTTACACGCAATGTATTGGTATATCTAGATAACTCAGCCATTATAAAAACATGCTACAATCGTTCACATTTTCACTACAACGCATCAAATTCCATTTCTAAGTAGAAGAAAGAATAGAACGAAATATAAGAAAGAGCAGAAGAGAATTAATAGAGTAAAATATTAATTAGCCAATTAGAAACTAGAACATAACTCGCATTTGAAAGCCGTATAAGAATAAAAACACTTATGTATAGTTTCTCCAGGTAATAATGGCATTGCGCAATAATATTTTGTTTATAGGTACCTAGTTCATAAATATTTCATTCGATCTGTATCTTTTTCTGTATAAAAAAATGCCACATTCAGACAACATCATTTTTATAAGTCTTTTCGATAGATATTTTTGGCATTATTAACAAATCATGTAATTCAACTCGCCAATGTGTACGAACTATATTGACAATTCCAAATTATTTCTTGAACCTATGTGGCAAAAAGGAACTATTTTAATTACGTATGCCGTCAAGAGTTAAGCCTGTTTAACATTTGTTCATTTTTGCGTCAATTTTAAGAATTTGGTCAAGATCTAGAAATTGAGCTTAAAAAACATTTGTATTACACTTATCAATTTTTGGGTCACTTTTAAGCCAATTAAGCGGAAATAGAGGATTTATTATTTTCCGTTCAATGTTTTAGTGCTTTCTAGTAATTTTAATATCACACCAATATATCAATTTAATTATGTATATGACTTACATGTCAATGGTTTTTAATATATTAATATGAAAAAAACTGATATGGCCAGCACATTACCTTCCGTAGATTCTATGTATTTTGTACAAATCCCATAACAAAAGTTCCTTGGAAAAGATACTACACTGTAAAAAATTTCTCTGTAAAATTACTATAATTGTTATTGGCGTCCAAATTGCCTAAGTGAATTATAGTAAATTTACAGTTAAATGTAATTTTGTCTACCATTTTTAAAATTACATAAACATAAATTCCATAAAAATTTTGATACATGCTTTAAGTAAATTTACATATTAATAATATACACAATTTAAATATAAATAATTTAAATTTAATATAATAAATTTAGAATTTGTCCATAACTCCTGTAAAAATAGAAAATAAAATAAAAGAAATTGAGTTTTTACATAGTTATTATAAAACTTGACAAAATTGATATAGAAATATTAACATATCACTGTAAAATTTTATATATTTATTGTAATATGAATATTACATAGTAGTTCTAGTAATTTTTTATATTTGTAAGGGTAAATTAGCAAATTTATATAATTATTTGCTATGTAAATGTAAGTTTACGTAGTTTATGTAAAATTTGTTATTGCATACATATTATAGTAAAAAATTACTATAACTTTTCGACAAAATCGCTATTATTTTTTACAGTGTATATATCCAGTAAAATTATAACACAAACATACAATATTTTCTACGAATTCCATACCGAAAGTTCCTTGGAAAAGATTCTATAAATCCAATAAAATTATAACAGGAACATACACTATGTAAATTGCACTCGACACTGACATCTGTCAATTAGAATTATTTCTTCTGGTTGACCAATTATAACCAAAATCTAATCATCTCTTCATTATGGATGTAAAAAAAAGGAATACGAAAAATTATAATTTTTAGAAACACGTACACATACAGATGTCATCATCAAATTAGTAAAATCGTATTCTAGGGACCCTTAAACGTGCTATGTACCTTCCTTATCTACAGGTGACGGAAGGTAAAAATTAATAAATGGAAACAGTTGGCTAGAAGTTAGTACAATTTTAAGTTTTATTAAGTTTGGCCTAGTTCTTAAAATTGACGGAAAAACCGACAAATGTAAAACAGTTGTTACATATTTTTTATTGCGCAATGCTATTCCTAACGTGAAGAATACTGCGTAGAGTATTTTTTTTTTTAAGAAAATGACTTGATTATCTATCATTAAATCATTTTAAATGTTATTCAATTCTAATAAATGTAAATACAAAACAGTCTTAACACGATGAAATAATGATTGATTTAATTCATAAAAAGCAGATTTTTTATCTGTAATAAAAAAGATTGGAATTTTATCACAATTCTTTTCTTCAAATCATTGTTTACCAGCTACATTATAAGAGTCTGCTCTTCGATTAAATCTCGAGTCTTGTTCAAGCAGTTGACTAAGGACGTTGCCGAAGGTAAACAATGTTTCAGTAAAAAACTGATAAATCAAAGATTTCTTTATTTAAATATTGTTATTCTAAAGATTTGCCATGGGCAGTAATGAAAATTATAAGCTATAGTAATGTTTTCGAGAATAAAGAAACAATTACATTAAATTTAACCAGTGACAAAACTTTAATGTTTTTTTTGAAAACCTTCCAGATATTGTGTTAAATTACTAAATACACACCGATTTTTCACACTTGATCGTTA
Source organism: Ophonus ardosiacus (assembly GCA_943142095.1). Classification (NCBI taxonomy): domain Eukaryota; kingdom Metazoa; phylum Arthropoda; class Insecta; order Coleoptera; family Carabidae; genus Ophonus; species Ophonus ardosiacus. Next base: position 6,588,306 of record OW964823.1, on the reverse strand, counting down.
TGTCATAGTTTGATGTTCATATATTAGATATACGTATCGTATGTTTATCTCTGTCTTACTTACGGTTTACTACATTTTGTCTTCGATACGTATATCTAATATACGAACATCAAACTATGACGTAGCGGTCAAGTGTGAAAAATCGGTGTGTATTTGCTATATTGTCATATACCGAGAGTTTTTTTTTTATCAGTAAACATGGGCGTATGTCATTACCATAGTTACATTTAAAATGATTGACAGCAATGCATTATCGCGTTTTTTTTTTTAAACTGGACATAGGACGTGACATTAAATATATATGTCAATGTCATCAAATTGTCATACTTCAAAATGTATACAGTTAAAGAAAAGTTCAAATTGTAAATTGGAGTAATTATAACGAGTCTACAACAAGTTTCTGACTTATGTACATTAACTTTTAATAAGCGACCCAGTCCAATAACTATAAGAAAAATTTGCAATGACTACAGAACTAAAGGATGCGTCAATAAACAGCACAAGAAGAAAATCAGACCAAGTACTGTAGTTAATAGTAAGAAACAAGAAATTATGCAATTAATTGAAAGTGAACACCCTGTCAACAATTTTTTTTCTGAAATTAAGAATACTAGTATACAAGGTTTTAAGACAAGAACATTTTAAGAGTTTTAAATATCAAAATCACCAAGAGTTATTACACAATGATATAGAACGAAGAAATATCTTTTGCGAAGATATGATGAACAAAATTAATAGTGGGGAAATATTACTGGATCGAATTTTATTTACGGATGAAGCGACATTTTATATTAATCGGGGAGTAAATTCACAAAATTGCAGGTATTGGAGTCGTCAAAATTTTCACTTATATCTGCACCAGGTATTCCCCCAACGCTGGATAGGACGTGGTGGAGAAGTGGAGTGGCCTGCAATGCCACCAGATCTTGCACCAAACGATTTTTTTTTTCTTTGGGGCCATTTAAAAAATTGTATTTACAATGGTGACAAAATAAATATTGATCAATTAAAAAATAGGGATAAAATATAATTTATATTAATTATTTCTTGCCTTAGGCTTATGTCAGAGTATAGAATTATACTATACAATTTGAACTTTTTCTTCAACTGTATACATTTTGAAATATGACAATTTGATGACATTGACAGATATACTAAATGTCACGTCCTATGTCCAGTTTTAAAAAAAACGCGATAATACATTGCTGTCAATCATTTTAAATGTAACTATGGTAATGACATACGCCCATGTTCACTGATTAAAAAAACTCTCGGTACCTAGATTCTCGAGTGTAAATTTAAGAGAACCAGAAATAAACGCAGGAAGTAAATTTTAAACAATACAGTGAGATTATAATATCATTATGTGAGAAAGACAAATGCCAACAACAACAATTAACATAAGATAAAAACCTTTCTGTTCACTCCAGATAGTATTAATAACAATAAGTTTTAATTCTGTTTGCAGAACATAAAAATTTCCAATCAGTTTGAAATCATTTTCAAATTACGCACGCGTACTAAAAAATTAGCAATTAATTGCGTATTTTGCTGTGCTATTGTTTCTGACGACAAGTTCTGATACTGGTTAAATTTAATGTACTATATATGTCTGTGATATTTCCAAAGTCGAAAAAATGGTTCTTATTGTTGATATAAACACCCTTTTCGTTTAACAACTGGACAAAGTACTTTCTTTATAAATTATACCAAATCATTTTCTTAGTATCTACGATCATCTATCCCTTTTCAACTTCAGTTGCAGAAAACGTAACTTCAATTTCGGAAAAAGTAAATTCAATTTCAGAAAAACTAACTCCAATTTCAGAAAAAAGTAACTTTAATTTCAAAAAAAGTTCGAAAAAGGTAAATTGATATTTTGATATTATTTTTCTGAACTTGAAGTTACTTTTTCTGAAATTGAAGTTTGAAGTTACTTTTTCCGAAATTGAATTTACTTTTCTGAAATTGAAGTTATTTTTTCTGAAATTGAAGTTACTTTTTCTGAAGTTAAAGTTGAAAATGTATAGATTACAACTACATCTACAACTAAAACTAGTTTCAGAGATTGCGTAGTAAACATAGCATAGAATAACACAGAAAAAACACAGAATATAAACATGTGGAAATGTACGTATCGATTCAGAATTACATACACAGCGTAACGCAGGGAATTGGTCATATTTTGAAGTTATGTTTTGCTGTGTTCGGATATATCCGCTGTGTATCGTGAGTATTCGTTTTGAAACTACTATGGCCTACGAGTATTTAACACTTTGTTTACCGAAGGCGTTCGAAAATTTAAAGAACTTTTTCACAAATCTTATACAAAAAATATACGATCATTTACGTAAGGGTTCTTTATCCAACTTTATGTTTGTGCTCAAAATTAAAATAATAAATCATTATGATAGGAACAAAAATCATTTTTATTTAAGTATACGAGTAGGTAGTATCAATAATAATAATAACATATTTTTATTTATTAAGATGTGATGTATGTTGTTATTAAATTACTTTTATTCAATTTTGACGTTTTAAACTGTCATTATTAACTCCATAGCAGCAACTATAAGTAACACTTTTTTCACAAGTGAATTAATTTTTTTAAATCACTCACATTTTTTTTAATTCACTCTGCAACAAATAATGCATTTAAAATAACATCAGGCACGAAATTAACACTCACCATAGTATTTATCAGACATTATCAGCCATTTTTCATTATTTTTCACGGCATAAATGACAGACAATTAAGTTTTTTAAATATATATGACTTGACGTCTATCATTATAATGGTTTTTATTACTATTTCGTCAAAATTGAATAAAATATTGTGCAAACCACTTGAGCTAAGAATGTTTATTCACTCGAAGAAATTAACTCACTCGTCGTTACGGACTCGTGAGCTAAACTTTCTTCCCATGAATAAACATTACCTTAGCTCACTTGGTGTGTAAATATCTATGATCCAATTCCATCCATTTTCATTAAAATAAGGAGTGCATTTGTTGAACTATAAGATTTTTCGGTCAGGTCCGAAAAGTTCGATTTTTCGGGCCGGGCCAAAATCAAAAGTCCGACTCTTTTCAATTTTTACAAATGATTGGCCGATTCGGTCCAATAAAAAATGATGATCGACTCGAAATCGTGGCGGGCTTCGGGCCCTAAGTGGAATGTACACAATCTCTGAATCGCTTCTGCGTTTCATGTTTTTCTATGTTATGCATCCTTATGCTATGTTTACTACATAATCACTGAATTCAGCTTCAGTCAAAAACTACAGTCTTGTCTACAGTCTATATACCCCATTCTCTCTACATTGAACACCAAGGCTAGGAGCATGCTTCAGGCTCATGCGCTGAACGAGTTTCTCGGACTCTGACTTGACGCTCACTTGGGGCGAGAGCACGGAGTCACCCATGGGGCAGGAGGTGCGGTGTTGCTGCTGAAACTTGGGTTGGTACGGCTCCAGCATGCGGATCTTGCCCCAGCGGTTGAAGAACAGAGCAATCGCTGCTACCCATAACACCAGGACTAGCACCACCAGGAGGATTTCCTCGGCGCGGACGATTACCTCCACTGGAGATTCTGGAAATGAGAAATTGGAGGTTATTGCACTATGGCCTGTGGTTAAATGAGCCTGTTTCACGTTTTAACCTTCCGTCACCTTTAGGTAAGGAAGGTATTATCTTTGGTCAAAAAATAAACACATACATACACGTGAACATCATCGTGAAAATGTTAAAATTGGATTCTAGGGATCTGAAAACGTGGTCCTTTACTAAAATCTCGATATGCGATTTTTAGCACGATCCCTATACCTCCCTTACCAAGGATTGCGGAAGGTAAATTTGGTATGACAGTTCGTAAATTTTTACCTTCCTTCCCTTTAGGTAAGGAAGGTATTGCCTTTGGTCAAAAAATTCGGTGGTGAGTTTTTAATGAAAAAGCACATTTTAGGGTCCCTACAATACGAATTTACTATTTTTAGGATGATGTCTGTATGTATGTATGTATGTATGTATGTATGTATGTATGTATGTATGTGGTGGTGTGTTCTCCGACGATAACTCCGTTAAATATTATTTTTTGACATTTTTTTATTATATATATTAAAGAAAATACTCTTCTCTATCCGGTTTGATTATACATTTTCCTTCATATTCAATAGATGTAAATTTAAAGCATTTTAAAGAAATTTATTTTCAAAAATTAGTCAGCTTTGCTATTTATCATGGAAACAGCTGATATAATCAAAAAATTCTAATTGATAGATGTCAGTTGTAAGTGCAAAACCAAATATGGATAGTATAGGATCAAAAATTGCTATGTCATAGTGTTTCTTGCAAGTGACATGCAGAGAAAGGCCAAAGAGAAATGGAAGAACTGTATCGTAGAGGACTTGAGAAAGGAAGGACTGTGTGAGGAAGATGCGTTGGACAGGAATGAGTGGAAGAGAAGAGGAAGCAGCGACCCCTAATAAAATAGGGGAAAGCTGAAGAAGAAATAAGGAAGTGTCAAGTGCATTTTACTTAGTGTATGTTTATTGGATTTATAGAACCTTTTCGAATGAACTTTTCATATGGAATTTGTAAAAAATAGTATGTGTTCGTGTTCGATTTTACATGATATTATATAGAATCTGTTCCATGGACCTTTGGTGTAAGATTTGTATAAAATACATCGAATTGACGGAAGGTCTTGTGCAGACCACAACAGATTTTTTTTAAATAAATTTAATCTAGCAGTCTATCCAAATGTCAATACACTGATATATTAACATCTACATATCAAAAATCTGTATGAACAAGTGAAGTGAGATATCAAGGAAACGCCTACGTGACAAAATAATTATAACATATGAATATAAGAAAATACGACAACAATAATATTATTATAATAACAACATCTTTGTAGGTTATTACTAGCTGTCATTCTGTCAAGGGCTCCTATACCTGCTTGTCAAGAAAGACCAACAATCACATAACTGCTCGAGTCTTATAAATTTGTATCCCATGTAAACGTAGTAGTATTTGACGTCATTACTTTAGGGATATTTTTTGATGACGTAAATCTTCTGCCAAATCATTTCTACCATAGCACAAAATATACTCTTGTATTTTGAAAAGAAAATTAATAAATTATTAAAGTAATAATTGTCTATTACAGATCATAATTTATTAAAAATATTGTAACAGTAATAATTCAAATCATTGCTCTGTAATTCCCAAGCAACACGTGACCTACTTTCAGTCCTATTCCTTTGTATTTGTCTATAATGATTGAAAAATTTAAGATCTCATGTTTCGTTCAATCTACTACACGCAATTACTGACAGTATTTTATTCGCAAGTAACTCGAGAACTTTCCTTTGTCAATTATATATCATATAGATTTTTCAAGAGGTGCTGTTTTAATATGTCACGGAACATGTATTAAAGAACTACTTGTAAACTATTTATACTTTTCTGTCCTAGAATATAATTATAAAATTAATTATTTGGCCTATGAGAAAGCATAGTTTTCATATATAAGCTTTGTTCATAGAACGGTTTGAAATCGTCAGCAACCGTTACAGGCATGCGCATTTACATAAAAGTGTTCACAGATTATCAAATTTTAAAGTCTGACTACTTGTTAGTTGTTCATAGAAATTTTTTGACTGTCAAAATCATTTTCTACTCGGCTGAAAACTTTTAGTTTGACACATGTGCTCATGTGCATTTATATTTTTCAGAAGTTTTGGCATTTTCACATGCTCGAGTTTGTCTATAAATTTTATTTATTATTTTATTTAATTTTGACGTCATTATTAACTCCATAGAAACAACTATAATTTTATATATCTACCCATTTTTGAATTATTGCCCCGAAAGTCAATATACTCCATATTTAGATAAAATTTCAAAAATCTAATGTATCTAGATACTTCTTAATGTTCTGATTCCAAATTTTGAAACCGCAGGTCGATATCTCTTTTCGTTCTCGAGATATTTAGATTCAAAGTTTTGCTCAAAACTGCCCATTTTGGGGTAATAACCCAAAAATGGGTGGAGATATGAATTTGGCGACACGGCCATTCGATTCTACGGGCAAAATTATATAAGTGTACCAATTTTCATAATTTTTGTCCGACCGGTTCATTTTTTATGAATAAAAGTTTAAAAACCCCAGAAAATGGCCAAAATCTGAAAAAATCGTAAGGGGTACACCTTAGATTTTTGCGATTTTTGGCCATTTTCAGTTATTTTGCTTTAGAGATTGTATGCGTTGTTCAAAAATTATGAAAATTGGTGTACTTATGTATTTTTTCCCGTAGGATCGAATGATGATATTGCCAAACTCATATCTCGACCCATTTTTGGGCTACTACCCAAAAATGGGCAGCTTTGAGCAAAACTTTGAATTTAAATATCTCGAGAACGAAACGAGATATCGACCTGCGGTTTTAAAATCTGGAATCAGCGCATTGAGAAGTATCTAGATACGCAAATATTAGATTTTTGAAAATTTTGAAGTTTTTATCTAAATATGTGGTATATTGACTTTTGGGGCAATAATTCAAAAGTAGGCAGAGATATAAACTTGGTAGTAACATTATTTAATTGCAACGGATTATTTTATATATTTATGAGTCTCTATCTCTAAATGTATGGAAGTTATAATAAAAATGTTCAATGTTATTAGATAGAGAATCCTATATGATCTCCACACCAGCTATGAGTTCCCGTGAGGTGACGCCTGGTAAGCGCCCACACGGTAAAATATATCGTCATCATTACCGATGTCTACATGTGTTGTAGATACTGGCACACCCAGAAATGGGTAATATGCCGTGATGATATATTTATTTATTTATTTAATTTATTTATATGATCTTTAATATCTATGCGCATTCGATTTCAAACTCCAACCATTTGCAAACCGTTCTATAAACAAAGCTAAAATTAAATAACTTTTGAACTTTTACGAACAATTAATAAATTATAACTTGGAAGAGGATTTTCCGTTTTTCAATTTTATAGATTCTGCAGTAAAATATAAGATCGCAATTATAAGCTAGATATGAATTTTTGAATATCTACTTCCATTTATTTAAAATTAAATTAATTAATAATGATTAAAGAAATAATGAAAAATATTTAAACAAATTTATATTTAAAATATGTACCTTTAATGAAATTTATTATTTCTTGCAAAAGCAGAATATTATTCAATTTTTTTTTAATAAATACATAAAGGTGATATTTTCTTCAAATTCATGTCAATACTCAAAGATATAAATGAAAAGCAAATTACAAACTTCTTTAAAGTAAGCAAACTAATACGTTAGAAGTGTGAACTTATTGAAGCTGACCACGTATTATTATTATTATTATCCTATTGTTATTTTATTATAATGGAAATTTGTCGTAAGGTATAACATGATTTATTTCCTCCATACCCTTGTTCTAATCTAGGACATGACTCTCATATTGATGACGTATAAGCCTCCTTCATTTGTTCCTGCATTTGACAATCATTCTTTTGTTTTCCACGCACGTTTTTCAAATCCAATTCAATTAATCCGACTTCGCTTTTATGGTTTAATTAAAATATGAATTATAGAAGTAAAATTAAATGGAAAATTCATTTTATATCGATTTGATATTGCTTTCAAGTCTATTATTAATAACTGTATATTGATTTAGTATTCTGCATTAATTTTAAAACTTTATTTTACTATGATTACTTACTTGGATGTTTTCATACATATTTTATGACTATGCTCTTTTCTTTGTTTATAGATACAGTCATACAAAAAAGGCTTTCGATCTATTTTAAGAAAAATAACTGTTTAAAACGCGATATATTTAATATTTTTTCAATTCAAAACAAAAAGTATTATGTTACGTTATTATAAATAAAAAATCTGTTGTGGCCAGCACAAAACCTTCCGTCATTTCAATGTATTTCGTACAAATCCGATACCAAAAGTTCCTTGGAAAAGATTCTATATATCCTGTAAAATTGTAACACGAACACATTATTTTTTACAAATTCCATATTGCAAGTTCCTTTGGGAAGATTCTATAAATCCAATATTATTATAACACGAATGTACATTCTGTAAATTGCACTTCACACTTCCTCATTCCTATCCAACGCATCTTCTTCACACAGTTCTTCCTCTCTCAAATATTCTGCTACACAGTCCTTCCATCTTCTCTTTGGCCTTCCTCGTATTCCCGGCATTGAAACTGCAAGTCACTTATGCGAGGGACACTCTGTCACTTATGTTACTTTCTGATCCTATACTTTCCACTTTGGTTTCGACACTGACATCTGTCAATTAGAATTTTTTTGAATATATGTGCTGTTTCCATAATTTTAGCAAAGCTAACTGATTTTTGAAAGTTAACCTCTCTTAATCTCTCTATAACTCTATATCTATTGAATATGAAGAAAAATGTATAATCAAATTGTATAGAGAATAAGATTTTCTTTCACATTAATGATCACAAAATGTCAAAAAATGATAATTAACTGCGTTTTTCCCAGAAAAACTGTTAAAAACTTCAAATAAGGGTACTTCCAGTTGACCAATTATAACCAAAATCTAACCAGCTCTTCATATGGTTGTAAAGAAGAGGAATACGAAAAAATCATAATTTTTAGAATTTTAGTTTGCGAGTTATCGTCGGAGAAAAATTTGTCACACACACGGACATACACACACACACACACACACACACACACACACACACACACACACACACACACACACACACACACACACACACACAGACACACACACACACACATTCTATCCTATCTACACATCTGTTTATTTAACCTAAAATTTTGTTTTGTTATATAAAGAATTAATTAATATATCTGTCTCTGAATCTGATGAAGAATCAAGTGATGATTGACATTGCTGCAGTCACTTCTTTGCAGCGTTATGATATGACTGTGTTTATAAACAACCTAACCTTTTACACCTTTGGCTATGCTTGGCTTGATTACTCACAGCTGAGCAAACTTGCCCAAATATACACTAGTGTGTTTTATGAAACCACAAGAATTAGACTGTACTAGTGTACACTACACTGCACTGCACTATTCTGCTCTATACTTCAAGCACTTCTCATCGAACAGAGCTAATGTGAAATTAGTAATATCGTATTACAGGGATCTTAAAACGTGCTTATTCATTAAAAACTCACCACCGAATTTTTTGACCAAAGACAATACCTTCCTTACCTAAGGGTGACGGAAGGTAAAAATAAAATATATTTATTTTATTTATTTTTTGAAAGCGTTTGTCATGAAACTATGAATACCTTCAAAATTTACTCTATAAAATAAATAAAATAGATTGAAATTATTGTCGTACGGAGACTTTTTTATATGAATGTACATATTTTTTGTACTCGCCGCTACTAGATAAAGAAAGAATAGGAATCGCTTATTGGGGTAATGTGTTATTCACATCAAATTATTAATTTATGTCTAATCAAGAAAAGGTAAAATTATTACGAAGTTAATGTGTCATAAAAATTAATTGTGTAGTAAAATTGTAATAAAATTACCAGTAAATTTTAAACGTCCCATATATTTTATGATGCATGTTTAAGGAAAATGCATTAATGCATGCTATGTTATAAATTGAACTTGTGACATTTAAGGGTAAATTATTAGAAAACTTGAAGATAAACAGTTTTACTATAATTTCATTTCATATAAATTGTCAATTTAATTATGGCGATTTGAAGATTAATGAATAATATTTGCTATGTTTTATCTCGTATTCATATCAAATTAATACAAAAGTACTTTAGTTCGTGACTACTTATGCAATTACAGAAATTACACGAATAGCAGTATAATATGCACTTAGCTAATGTAAAGACTAAACAAGAATTATTCTCAGTAACATGAGGTTTGTATCGCAGAAATTATAAATGTTAATTAGTATTTATTTTTTGTAAGACCGTCTACTAATTGTGTTTAAATTATATACAAGCAGATAAGATAAGAATGGATAAAAAATTCCTTTTCTATGTCCGTTAATAATAATGTACTTTTTTCATTAAATATGTAGTGATTAAAAGTACTTTTTTTACACGAAGAATTTCCAATTTTTTTTTTTTCGTAAAAATGTTATACCTACCTTACTTATTTGTTACATAAATAAATTTTCTGTGTCCGTTAAAAACAGTGCACTTTTTCATTTGCTAATAAACTTTTGATTAAAAAATTATCCAATTGAATCCCTGTATTTGTGATCACGTGTGCGAAAGTAACCAATCAAAATAAACTTACAGTAATAATTATCCTAAGACAATTATCACTTATGTCATTAAGTAATAAACACTTTTTGACATATAATTAATGATTAATTGCTTTAATTTGAAAATGTCGTTTTCACGGTATGGCAGTGAAAATATCATTCTATTATTATACTATTTTTTACTACTAGCCTAGGAACCTACTATTATTTACCTTTATTTGACATGAGAAATTATGAGAGATTATTATGTTTTTCCGCGTTCAAAATATTAGCGCTTAAGTCTTTGTCCCGAGGCCAGAAAATCATTGAATTAGCTCTTTCTCTTCCATCAGCACTTGAAAATAATGATTTGATGGAAGCACTGAACAATGATGTGTTATTTTCCGATGCTCATATAGTAGAATACTTAAAAAGTTTATGTGAATTAAATGTTATACCATCAAGATACGAGTATCATCAAGAATACTTGTGTTTGAAGTATGTGTCTTCTGTTTCTGATGAACTAGATGAGACGTGGAAGATTGTTAGATATAGTCATTTTATTTCATATCCAGTCTTGCCGGTAAAGTAACTAAAGTACAAAACATCAGAGTGATAGATTTTTTTTATTTTTATTAATTTTGTCTGAGTTTTGATATTTGTATAATTATATAAGCACAATATTTTTATACAGATGTTTAAAAAAAGTTTATCAAATAAAATATATTCTAATATGTATTTCAAATAAGTCCTTTAACAGTTCTTTGATAATTAAAATTATTACAGATCATGTCACAAACGCCGTTGTCCGTCTAAATTATCAAAAATTAAAACGGCATATCTTCGCGCAAGCAACATTTGCGATCAAAACTTACGTTAATGTAATTGTCTTAACCGACATATAAATTTGTCATAAACACCACATAAACGAAACATTTGGCATAAGTGCCAATCAGACAACATACTTCTAATTATCATGCAGTTCTTTAATTTATATTTACGTACATTTAAATACACACAAAAATTCAGAAAAAAATCTGCTTACTTTTAATGCAGTTAAGATATTAAAAATATATTTGTATAAAAGCGCAGACAGTTTTTTGTGTCTCCTGGCTTATTATGAAAATGGCACTTGTGTCGTTTTGCCTTGAACGCGACGATATATTCATTTATTTATTTATTTATTTATTTATTTATTTAATTCCATTTGCTTAATTACTATGCACATATTACATGCATAAATGTTTCATTAGTTATAAACTAAAACCCAACTACTCTAATAGTTTTGCGTAATTTCCGAACTACTATTCATTGCCATTCCATGTTTATCTTTATCGCATTCAGTTTAAAGCGGATGTATCCGCTGAAATTTGCGATAGACACTGAAAATCCCCTCGTATTTCACATTTACGTCTTTGGTGATCCATTCCGATTAGCGCCACGAAAGATAGATTAGAGTTGTCGTCTTCTTTCGCAAAAATATCATTCATTTCCGCATCTTGACGAAACGTCGGAAATCGTTGCATTCGATTTGCGTAGACGGCGACACCGTCGACCTTGATTTGCGGGATGAAGATAAATGAGAACTAATTGTTTAGAAATTTAACATGAAGTTTGCAGGAGAATTATTGAGAATAAGAACATTAGGAAGGCTGTGGAAATAGTTATTTACATTCGAGTGAGTGTAAGTTGCATTTTACAGCGCGACAGCTTTGTTTAAGGCACGATCTCTTAAGGCGAGTGCCTTATCAGCTGGAGCGCTGTAAAATACTTCACGCACGAGAATTGTATCAAATTTTTTGGCCGACGATAATGAAAATAATTTTTTTTTAATGAGATAGGTTGTACTTCTGAAAAGGGTTAGTTTAAAATACTGGGGTTAAGTCAATTTCCAAATTTGATTTTACTTACCTTCATTAGAGTACTTCTTCTAGCGAAAATTTATTTGTAATAATAGACGTTGTTTATGACTGATAATATATTTAGTTGCTCATCTTTTCTTCGTAATAAATAATAGGTAGGTGTTGATATTTGACATTTCAGCAATATTCGCCTCGCGTATTTGACAGCTATATCGATCGGTGACTATGTCGGTAACGGCGGATATTTACAATAATGACAGATGTTGCTGCCGTGATTTTGGTTTATATAAATTAATTTTAAATATAGGAAATGTTAAAGTAAAAAAATAACTTAAGTAGGTAGTACTTTTTTACATGAACTTTATTATAGTAAAGATGATTTCTTTTCTAAATGCCCATAAACGTCCAGTGTATTTTGATTATTTTACCGCAAAGTTAGACAAATTACAACACAGTAAGCGTAAAATATAGGTTACACGTGCTGTGTATACAATTGTAAAGTTCCCATTACACTTCAGGAGGGCAAAAAGATAATTTCGCAAAAATAAAAATTGTAAAATATACATTTCATTTAAACCTATTTCAAGTTTAAAAAGAGAAATTTGCAAAAAAGTCACTTTCGCAGAACATCTTTTACAGAAAGACCACAATTTTGATATTTCAGAAAATTATGAAATATTACACATTGCTGAAAATGGAAGAATTTTAGACTTTCTAGAAAATTTAGAAATTAAAAAATCTTCCATCAAAGACAGAAAACATTGATTGAACGACCAAGTCAGTTTTGACTTAACCTCAGTATTTTAAACTAACCCTTTTCAGAAGTACAACATATCTCATTAAAAAAAGTGATTTTCATTATCGTCGGCCAAAAATTTTAATACAATTCTCTTGCGTGAAGTATTTTACAGCGCTCCAGCTAATAAGGCACGAGCCCTTAAGGCGAGTGCCTTAAACAAAGCTGTCGCGCTGTAAAATACAACTTACACGCATTTGAATGTAAATAACTATTAATTGTTTTTCAATTGATCAATTTAACCTTGTAGTAAGCAGCGTGTACATATTTCAACATGAAACTTATGCTTTTTCGGAAGGTATATATTTCTGTTATTGTGTGAAATATTGATCCAGTTTGCTTTTATATGTAATGTAATGTGTTACAGATTGTAAAAGATAAAGTTTGAGAACTTTACAACAGACATCAACAAAGTTATATTTCGTTGAGATTTTATATTTTTCTTAAAAGTTTTCTTTTAGTGTTTTCGTAACAAATAATATCTAAAGTAATAAGTAAATGTATCAAATAACAAGAAAACTTTAACAAAGTATTATTTTACTAGACTGAGTGGGAGTAAGGATACAATTTCTTATTGATAGAAGTCTGGAAGAAAACTGTTAATAAAAGTTATTTTAGCAACAAGAGTAAAAAGTGATGTATTATTTTACGAACACTAACTAAGACCCCATATTTTCATTTCTGGGTAAACAGTCTAACTTAACTGTCAATCAAGGTGAAAAATGATGCATTGAAAAATTAACATATATGTAATTTTTACAACTTATAGATAGGTACTATAATATCGATTCTGTATTTTTCCATTTAATTGATAGTTAATATACTGTTTAACCAGTATATCGGAGGTTAGATTAGGTTAGACATTTATATTTTTACCTCCCGCTACCCTTGGTAAGGGAGGTATAGGGATCGTGCTAAAAATCTCATATCGAGATTTTAGTAAATGACCACGTTTTAAGGTCCCTAGAATCAATTTTAACATTTTCACGATAATGACTGTATATGTGTATGTGTGTGTGTATGTATGTGTATGGATTTTGTCTTCGCTCTAACTCAAATACTGTCATTCAGAAAATTCTGAAACCTTGTATTTCTATCCTATTCAAATATGAAAAGAAGCCGTTAGATTTTTGTGTAAATCGGATAACCGGAAATGGCACTTTACCTGAAGCTCATAATGGTTTTTCTTGAAAAAATACCATTAAATGCCATTTTTTCGAATTTTATGTCTTATGAAAATTAAAGATTATTGAATTTTCTACAGGAATACATTAACACTTTTTCTATATATTTTACAGATAAATTTTAAAATATTTTTTTTTATTAGTCGCGAAGCCTAAGATAAAAACTATTCCTTTGTTACACAGTTCATTTTTCAAATGAATGTAACTGACAGTAAATGTCACTGTCAGAAAACTTATCACTTCAAATTAATAATAGTGACATTTTAAAAAGAAAATAGCAAATAAAGCAATAGTTTTCTGCAATGGAACAGTTTGCAGCGTTAGTAAATACGTAGGTAGGTATGTATTTAAATTAATAAAAATTAAATAGCGGGAGGTTTTGTGTTGGCCACATCAGATTTTTATATTAATATTTTGAAGTTAATATTACATTAAATTACTCGCATCTGTATGTTACTTTCAAATTCATTATTATATCTTCTACAGATTTAGAAATAGTTTCTAAATAATCGTTCCCATTAAGAATGGAAGCAAGTGATATTTCTCAACATTTTATAATTAGAAATTCGGACGGCGAGCTTTTTTCTTTCTCGCGCATAAGCGGCAAAGTGACATTTTGCATTAACAAAAGCGAGCGCAAATGCCTACTTTGTATATTTTCTCCAGGAGTGCTTTAAAAATATAAAAGTACAAGAAAACTGCGTTATTCAAGATTACTGTAAATAACAAAGCTAATTCCTGCATACTTACCTATTATTATTTAATCAATGTTATAAAATTTATGGGGTCCCGTAGCCGCGTGCCTGAGTGTCTGGTCGTGAACCTGGGGGAACCGGGTTCGATCCCGACAGACGCCAAATATTTCCAATTTTAAATGGCACGAAAGTGACCCTTGTGGTGCACTCTCTACACCAGCTATGAGTGCCGGTGAAGTGACGCCTGGTAAGCGCCCACACGGTAAAATATATCGTCATCATTACCGATGTCTACATGTGTTGTAGATACTGGCACACCCAGAAATGCATAATATGCCGTGATATATTTATATTTATTTTTTAGACGACCATTGCGATAAGTATGACATATCAACGTAGTATCCTAACACTGAAAGTTGAACTTATCACATTAGTGTTACGATATATTTCATATCGTAATAGTTGACCCGGTTGCTAGGTTACTATGTCATTATTTTCTGGCTATATGTATACATTATTCATTTGTCAACTGTCCATACGTTTGAACCTAAATTTCAGTTTTGAAAAAAAGTAAAATTTATTTATGCTCGTCTAAAAAATAATGTTCATAACTTGTATGAAACATAAATATCTTAGCTCGTGTGTATTGACTTCGCATGATATTTGGTATATTTCATAACTTGTTACGAAAATAACTATATTTATAAATTTTAAAAGAAAATATTAACTTAAAAGCCTAAAAGATGCCATTGTTGTTGAATGGAATATGACCGTATAACTTTAAACTTCGAGTGCCCATCATAAAATATAATGACTGCATTAATATTCACAACACTGTCACTAACTAGAGTGGTCCATTTGGAGCTGTATATGCAAATGTCGCATTATATTTCCAACAATTCTCTTTATGATTATGATGTCATTCACAAGAGCATTGTCCTGTAAATTTGCAATTTCTGGAATAATTTTTCCATATTGAATAAATTACATAATAGCGAAATGTCGCAAACTCCTGTCGCAGTTCGTGAACGATAGATATATATGACAATAGCAGCCGGCAATTAAACTAGTACTGGTAATAATTTTCAAGTCATTTGCAACTACATTCTACATTGAATTTGCCGAGCAATTTCCCGCTTAAACTTTGCATGATCCAATTCGACAGACGGTAAACTTGGAATGGCAAATGTTAAATATTTCCGTACCATGTGCTGAGAAGGTGGAACGCAGGAGGACGATAATTATTAACTTGTAATTACCATATTAGTATGTACGGAAAAAAATTAGTACTCGTTTCATTCTTTTTTAAAGAGAGTTTTTATTTTCTCAATAAGAAGTTTTGATGTAAGACACACTAAAATAAAAGAATATAAAGTAAAAATTATTTAAATTAAAATAAGGGAATTGATAAACATCAGTTCCATTATATTTCTAGCAGAAGTATTAATGAATAGGCAGAAGACGCACGTCATCAACTTAAAAAAAAATCTGTTGTGGCCAGCACGAGACCTTCCGTCAATTCGATGTATTTTGTACAAATCCCATACCAAAAGGTCCTTGGAACAGATTCTATATAATATCATGTAAAATCGAACACGAACAAAAGTTGATTCGAAAAGGTTCTATAAATCCAATAAATTTATAACATAAATATACACTAAGTAAAATGCACTAGACACTTCCTTCATTTCTTCTTCAGCTATCCCCTATTTTATTAGGGGTCGCTGTTTCCTCTTCTCTTCCACTCATTCCTGTCCAACGCATCACACAGTCCTTCCTTTCTCAAGTCTTCTGCGATACAGTCCTTCCATCTTCTCTTTGGTCTTTCTCTGCGTGTCACTTGCGAGGAACACTATGACATATCAATTTTAGATCATATACGTTCCATATTTGGTTTTGCACTTCCAACTGACATCTGTCAATTAGAATTTTTTGAATATATCATCTGTTTCCATGATAAATAGCAAAGCTGACTAATTTTTCAAAATTAATTTTCTTTATAATGCTTTAAATCTACATCTATTGATTATGAAGGAAAATGTATAATAAAACCATATAGAGAAGAGTATTTTCTTTAATATGTATAATAACAAAATGTCAAAAAATAATATTTAACTGCGTTTTTTAAGGAAAAACTGTTAAAAACTTCAAATAAGGGTACTTCCGGTGGAGTAATTATAACCAAAATCTAATCAACTCTTCATATGGTTGTACAGAAGAGGAATACGAAAGAATTATAATTTTTAGAATTGTAATATTGGAGTTATCGTCGGAGAAAAATTTGTCACACACGGACATACACACACACACACACACATATTATATTCGTATTGTAGGGACCATAAAACGTGCTTATTCATTAAAAACTCACCACCGAATTTTTTGACCAAAGACAATACCTTCCTTACCTAAAGGTGACGGAAGGTAAAAATATTGGGTGTTATTTATTTTTAAAGAAAAGAAAAAAATACTAGTATTAAGAAACGTATATACAGAATATTATGTAAGTGTGCAACGCTTAACCTACTGTAGAACGGGTAGAATTGACCCCATAGATAGTAAATCTGGCAACAATTTTTGTTTAACATGCTTTCTACAAGAACTGGAGGTCTTTAAAACTGACCAATCACGTCATAATTCAAAATTTTGTAAAAAAGTAAAAATCAATGTGTTCTCTGGAAATATATTGATTGTCAAAACTGATATTACATGTTTTTTTTCGCCGACCACTACGAAAAGTACATAAATTCACACGCTAAACTAGTACTGAAAGTTGGTCATTGCACATCATTACCAAAGCTGTGTGAAATGAAAGCTCGTTAGCCAATCAGATGCGTCCACAACTGTGTGATATGATTTTATCACACACTGCGATAACTGAGCGAACTAACCTAAAAATTTGTATGTAAAAATTTGACAGTTGCAAATAATTTGCTAAATTTACACGGATTAATGGGTGTATTCTAAACAAAATCCGTTACAAGTAAACGGACCGTTAAAAAATTTAGCGAATCAAGTAGATTGACACATAACAAAATCCAAGTTTTTGTTATATGTCAAGAGACTTGATTCGCTAAATTTTTTAACGGTCCGTTTACATGTAACGGATTTTGTTTAGAATACACCCATAAGAAGGCTGGACCCTGATTTATCAGATTTTAACATAATTTTTGGTGAATTCTGATAGCAATGATGTAAACAATCTGTTTTAATATTTTAATGAAAATTTTATATTGTTTTATATTTTGTGGTCGTCGGAAAAATATCGTGTACAACACGTGCTGAAAGGGTATTTTACACTCACGTGATTAAACCACTCGCCTTCGGCTCGTGGCTCAAATTTCACGTTCGTGTGAAATATCCAACTTTCAGCTCTAGTTATACAATATACTATTGTATAGACGTACAAATTATATTCTATTTTTTTATATTCTCAAAATGTAACACCATAAAATTTGCCGACAAACGACAAAGATCTATTATAGTCAAAAAATTGACTGGCATGTGCAACAATAAAAGTATAAATATTGGACTTATGATAAAGCAGCATATTCCTTTATTTTTTGCTGTACAATACTGTTTGACAACGGCCCATATTTGAGCCACTCTAAAATTGGTTCTTTCAAATGTTTTGACTGCAATGGAAAATATTTTGAGAAAATCATTAATGTAGTGCAAAACAATGTGCTTGACTTCTTTAATATTTCTCTTTTTAATTATTTACCGCTAATCTAATTTCCATAAATCAAATTATATTTGTGCATGCGGTTCGTAATCCTTCTACTGTATTAAAGTTTCAAATAAAATTAACTGCTGAGTCTTAAAGCTTCAAATGCACAAGAAACCGTACGTTGCGTAAAGGTTAAAGGTTCACAATCTGCTTTGTTTAAGACCCAGTATACTTTGTCAATTATGCAGGTGGGATCTGTACTCTATGTTCTACGCAAATAAAAGATTTATGTAATGAACATAATTTTGTTGTTCTACAATCTAGGTGAGGTCGTTAATTTAGGGTATATTCCAAAAACAAAATATAATAACCAAAACCATGGTTTCGGTTACCGACTGGTTCTAGTCACGTGACTATTATTATTGAAATAGTTCGGTTTCATTCGCGGGTGATTCGCGGAAACCCTAAAATTTTCTTTCAAAACATTAAGTCTATCGTCTTTCATAATCCTAAATTATGGAGTGGAAAATTAAAATACGTACAATGTAAACCGTAGAGAATAGATGCAAACATCAAAGAGTCAATAAATAGTATCTAACCACACTAACCTATAAAATCTGACATCTTATGAAAAAGGACAGAAGATGTAACCGGCAAAACCGAGGAAAAATCATGGTTGCGTTGGTGCGCTTCGGTTGCAATTTTTATCATTTGATATTATTGGAATAATCATCATGTTTAGGTATATTCTTTGATAAGATATCATCTAAATATAGTTCCATTTTATTATAGCCGGATATTTTCTTCTCCGGTCTGTTAACTTTCATCTAAATGAAAAACAAATATTTTAAAGTACTTGTAAGTTGTCAAAATTATATATATATATATATATATATATATATATATATATATATATATATATACATACACACATACCTATGTGTGAATCAATACCGAGTTTTAAAAAGTAAAGCCTCATTTCCACGATTGTCCTAATGCGTAAGAGCTATAATTAATAACTAAGGTCAATACGTAAAAATGTTTATCATATGGCAACGTTTACTACCATTTCCGGCTTTGCATAAAGCTTAATGTTTAAGAACTAAGAACAATGCGTAAGAACAAATGTTGCAAATTTTTAACCTGAACTGTCAAGTGTCAGTCTATTTTATAATTATTAAATATTTAATTTTTCAGTAAGAAAAAAGAATTGCTGCATTAAGCCTTATGTACTAATCATTATGCATTAAGCATTAAAACATATGGTGGAAATTAGGCTTTAGCCTGTTTGCCGAGACGAGAGAATGTAGTACAGTAAAAAAAATATTTAAATATTAATTCCTTCGAAAACTACAAGCGATTGATTGTTTGTGTGACGTTTCATGTCCTACGCAAAAACAATTTGAATGGTTGTTTGATTTTAAAAACAAAATGCGCTATCAACCTTGCTACGAAAGATAAGTATACTTCGTGGCTACTGTGAATATTTTTACGTTTCACGCAAATATAGTTTCTTCTCAAAGTACATTATATGTCTATGAAAGTTGAAAATTGCTTGTAACTATTTAAAAAGGGGAAAGTTTTATTGGGGTATTGGGGTATAACTCAATACAATCCTGTACCTCGTGCATATTTACATTTTGGCACTACCAGTTGCTTAATTCAGTAATGAGCGTTCATTGTTAAAGCAAGCATAACATCTTGGATAAGAATTTTACAGGTCAACTATGGTTCTTAGGAATCCCAATAAAATTTTTCCCCTTTTAAATAGTTACAAGCAATTTTCAACTTTCATAGACATATAATGTACTTTGAGAAGAAACTATATTTGCGTGAAACGTAAAAATATTCACAGTAGCAAAGATTAGGATTAACACAGAGGATTTAAAAGTCATTTGTTCAAATGAAATCTGGACGAGGTATACGTCAAATTCTGAACTTAGAAATAAAGATCTATAGTTAAGATGTAATGAAGAATGCATTTGTTAACGACGGCCCAGACTATAATATAATTGCTGTATAACATGTTGATTAACAAACTTTTTGTTACCTTGTTAAACAACTTTTGGGTGTTCACATCAAGGTGCGACGACAGCTTGTATGATTATTTTTAGAAGAGAAAAAAAAAATACGATACTTTTTATAGTTATTAACGAGTTCGTTATTTTCATATCAGCCGTGTGGCGTTCAAGATTTTTCATAATAACAAAATTTATACATTTAGGAATAATAAAATAATAATAAAATTCTTCTCTTCTGTCATACAGAACATTTTTGTTGATTTATAAATTCTCCTTAACAACGGTTCATCACCATGGTGTTATTTTTCTATGAACACTTGATCCTTAATAATCGTAGGCGACTGTTATAAAAAATAACGGCCGCCGGCTTTGACGACAACTGTTGTTAGTACCGGGCATGACGACATTAACTGCACTGAGTGCAAAACTAAGTACATATATAAATAGAAAACGCTATAAGAAAACGTAGCTCACCTTCAACGGGGTATGGAGGTAGCGGAGTTTGGGTACCGTTTCCTGTAGGTACCATTCCTCTTGGTGTTTCCGGATCTTGTACTCGGACCACCACTTCTGCCGCCATGCCCGATGCTGGTCGGCTCGGGTCCACCTCCCACTCTGAAAAAAAAAAAAAACAATAACAATGCACTTTGTCACAAAACTCTTTTTGCTAAGGTAAGGAAACGTAATGTATGCTTCGCTTCTTTATGTCAAAAACGTGATGGACAAGATTGGTAGAATTCTTCACTCATCAGGGAAATACTAGAGTCCAAGTGTCTGCAGGAAAGTTTACATCGGCCCGATTTCTACAAGATTGAATGAACACTAGAAATCAATCAGATTGAACCAGCCAGGGAAATCGTCAGTTGCAGAGATTTCCAGCAAATAAAATTAGAATAGAAAATTATTTCAAGACCAAAATGTCTCAACAACAGATTAATCAGGGAAGAACAGTAAGATAAATCATTGTGACGATTTATAACTTAATAGTTTCCTACATTAAATATATTAAAATATGTTACCAGATTATTATTTTTTATTCAATTTTGACGATTTAATCTGTCATTATTAACTCCATAGCAACAACTATAAGAAACATTTTATTCCCAAGTGATTAATTTTTTTTAAATCACTCTCACAATTTTTTTTAACTCACTCTGCAACAAATAATGCATTTAAAATAATATCAGGCACGAAAATAACACTCAACACAGTATTTATTAGATATTTATTTTCGTTATTTTTCACGACACAAATGACAGACAATAATGCTTTTTAAATATATGACTTGACGTTTATTATCGACAATTGTCATGCACAGCCTACTAATTGATTAGTTTTTTATTTTGTTAAATTTAAATGTTATAGGTAATGGTTTTATTATTATTAGAATGTTTATTCACTCGAAGAAATTAACTCACCCGCCCTTATAGGCTCGTGAGCTAAACTTTCTTCTCATGAATAAACATTATCTTAGCTCACTTGGTATATAAATATCTATTATAAGATGTAGGTAGTCCAAAAAGATACAACCAATTAAATATGTTACTGCCAAATGGGGTCCCGTGGCCGCGTGCATGAGTGTCTGGTTGTGAACTCGGGGAAACCGGGTTCGATCCCGACAGACGCCAAATATTTCGAATTTTAAATGGCACAAAAGTGACCCCTATGGTGCACTCTCCACTCCAGCTATAAGTGGTAAAATATATCGTTATCATTACCGAAGTCTACATGTGTTGTAGATACTGGCACATACAGAAATGGGTAATATGCCGTGCTGATATACATATATATATACAAATAGGAAATTAAAAATTATGATAAAACCACAAATTAATTTTTTGTCACTTGTACCAATTAACTTTGGTTATCCATAAATTTTTATAACATAACATGCATATTATATAACATAATATAGCATGCTACACGTGTGCATGTTTATAATATGTTTGTTACACATGCATTTGCTGCAGAATGTAGACATATCACTAAGCTTACAATGTAAACCCGAAACCGACTGGCCGACAGGGTAAACAGACAGATTTAGCAGCAGTCGTATCTCTTGTCCACCAATTCGCCATCATGTCTGTCGGAGTTATTTATTATTTGGAATTCGGATCGATTAGGGCCGTAAATACAGCACTAGATACAACACAAAACAGATATGTGAATGTGTACATACCAATCAAAAATGCTCTTATTTTTATTACCACACATCCACACACGCACGCGCACACACACACAGACGCACACACACATGCAGACATCATTGTAAAAATGCTAAAATCGGATTCTATGGACCTTAAATCCTGCTTATTCACTAAAATCTGGATATGCGACTTTTAGCATGAATCCAATACCTCTCTTAGCGAGAGGTAAAAAAACTGTTTTCACATATTAATCCCTATGTCACGGATTCTCGATTCTCGTGTACCTACATCAAAATATTAATAATTTTAAAATATAATTCCCTTTGAGTACAATGTATCTACATTTATTTCATTATTTATTAAAAAAAAATATATTATTTACTAAGCAGATACACAAATGAAAACATGTATTCATTTAATCATATACAGGGTGTTCCGCGACTCGACCGACAAACTTATACCATATATTCCGGGGGTCATTACGTTCAAAAAATGTTATATGACCTATAGGTGAATTCCTCTTAGTTTCGGAGATAATTATCGAAAGAATTAAAAAAAATATATATATAATTGAGTTAGCCTTGACGAATTAACGTATGTTTGACAAATGAATGATTTTTGTGCTGCATCGACCTTTAAACTAATAGACCAAGTGTCTCCTATTCTTTTATTGTTAGAATAATGCTCCAACATAAAAGGATAGAAATATATATTCTGTCCTTCAACAGTACGGAAGTTCTCAGTTAAAGTATACTGCGCATACATTCGTACTCATTGTACATCTTTCTCAGCCATATGTAAATCTGTATACATCGCTCTCTATCACTAAATAGTTGTCAAAATTTGACGTTTCGTAACTGTTTGTGTATTATTGCTATTTTTGGAGAACATTTACAATTATTTCTGTCAATACATACGTACATATATGTGTTGTGAGGTGTGTATGCCACAAAATAATGGGGAAAGGGGAAACGGTGTATTTCGTGCAGTCAGCAGTACGTACGCGGTCCAGCTGTGTCATTTCATATGTAAGTTCTTATTAATTATTACTTGTCCCCTATAATATAATATGTATGTAATATATTGTATTAAAAATATATAATTAATCTAATTATGCAGAAAAAAATAAATCTATACTCTTACCGATTATGCACCAAGAACAACAAGTTAGGGACAAATCATTTTTTTATTTTGCTGCGTTTTCTTAACTTCCGTACTGTTGAAGGATAGAGATACTGTGTCTGCACCGTTATGGCGGGACAAGCGTTTTGCTCGTACGCTGCATCTATTAGTTTAAAGGTCGATGTTGTGCTGTCTTATTAATTTAAGCTATTATTCCACATTTTACTAATGCAGAATATGCGGAAAAGGTTTTCGTGTATAATTTTTGCAATGGAGGTGGACGTGCTGTAGCTGCGGAGTACTACAGGCGATACCCAGATCGCATTGTTCCACACCACACAACATTTTCAAACTTTTTCGTTGCTTGAGAGAGACAGGATTTTTCCCACGTCGTCGTGTAGAAAGAGATGGGGATGGAGGTTCTCATTTTGAACGGTTGCTGTAATTTTGTGTTAATTAGCTATCCATTGATGAATACATTTTCTTTTATCATTTTTTTTAAATTTCTTCGATATCTTCTAAACAAAAAACGAATATATGGTATAAGTTTGTCGGTCGAGTCGCGGAACACCCTGTATAATCAAAAGATATAAAAATTTAAACAGAGGATGAAAAAACAGGATTAACAGTAAAAAATTCAAATCATCTATTTATAAATAACAACTTAGTAGGTATACGGTAGAAAACTCTTTGCTTTGTCTTTGAAATTCTCTTTCATCTGCAGCGTGCAAGAAGGCAAAAGTCTTTTCTTAATCTTCATTACAAGAAGCTAATTTGTCTTGACGAAGAAAACCACACTCTTACAAATACTTGTAAACCTCCTTTTCTTTGTCATCTTTTGACATCGCGAGAATCGCCTGAATATTTATGCAAATGGAAAGTAATTTCATTTAGAAATTTTCATAGCAGCAAGATGAAGTCTGAGACAAATTGAATCACGGAAGGAAAATAGCGAAGTATTTGGATTAAAATAACGTGACGAGTATAAAGAAGAATTTTATCAAGATTTTAAAATGTAATTCGTGGTTTTATCATCATTTTTAATTTAAAATCTGTTAATAACATATTAATTGGTTATTTGATATTTTGTTAATTAGATTTATAAATAGATTGTCAATATCAATACATGGTTTATATTTTATAGATATTTATTTTAAGTATATTTAAAGTGGTTCCCATAGGTATTATCATCTGAAGTACGAAGGCTGTTCAAGAAGTAGTGAGCCCAACAAATGAGGGCAGCAGTAATAAAACAATTTCTTTGTTTTTCAAGTTCGCAGTCTGTTAAAACATTACTGTGAAAATTTATTATCATTTCGATTGCAAGGACGCTTGTTATTTAAGTAGGAAGTGAACTGTGTATAGCCCATTTTAAAACAAGAAAAAAAAAAAACGGAATATACACTGCTCAACATTTGAACTGGTACACTTCTATAACATGCAGTAAAAGTAAACAACCCTTCTTAGGCGTTTGGCATGACTTCCTACATGATCAGAGCTGTGTTTCGGAATACGAACAAATGCCTATCGA
Organism: Ophonus ardosiacus; assembly: GCA_943142095.1. Classification (NCBI taxonomy): domain Eukaryota; kingdom Metazoa; phylum Arthropoda; class Insecta; order Coleoptera; family Carabidae; genus Ophonus; species Ophonus ardosiacus. The sequence goes on along the minus strand of OW964823.1, from coordinate 6,563,020 downwards.
ATAACATTTGCGATTCAATTGTTGTTTATCTGTCATGAGTGCAGTTAATGAGCTCGCGGATGTTTATTGTTTTTGCGGATTTCTAGTGTAAGTTTTAAATCAGAGTGGTTGACTGCATTTTAAAGATGCCATTAAGGCGTTTAAGTATAGACCATATTACCATTTCAATTGCGCATGCTCACAATTGACGAATCAAATTTAGGCAGTACTTGAATTCAAATGCCAATGCTGTCTTATGAGAAAAAATCAATTTTCAACATGAAATATCTTTTTTATAAATTAAATCAAATTACCAAATAAATTTTGTAATAATTATTTAATTGTGTTTTAACTGTTTCTGACGAAATTTTACTTTAATCGTTGAAGTAAATATGTAAATAATAATTACATTTTGAAGAAAATGGCGGACTATTTAAAAATTGTGATTCTCCGCTTTCAAACGTCACTCACATATACTCAACCATAACTTAACTTTCAGTGCTATTTATAATCTGAAAGGTGTTGTAAGCGTGTTTTTCTAAAAAAATATGCCTGGAAGTTATTGTTCCGTTCCAAATTGCAATTTAAATTCATTGCTAAATAAAGGAACTTCATTTCATCTTTTCCCAAAAAATGTAAAAGAAAGAAAATATTTTGTAAGAACTATAAACCGAAAAGGCTGTAATAAAATGAATTATGGCAACCTGCAAAATATAGCAAATTATGTGGGCATCATTTTAAAAATTGAAAACGAATATAAAAAGTTTTTAATTAAAACTGGTTAAGTTCAACATTATTCTAAATAATTTTATGATTTGATTATTAATTATATTCATTATGTATTTTAGAAAGTGTAAATAAAAGGAGGAAAACACATATAAAGTGTACAACTAACAACACATTGTGGGATATTGGAGCCGAAGTTACTTTAGGAATTACAAATAATTATTAATTATAATAATTAAAAAAGAAACGGCCTTTAAAGATTTTTCCCACGCCATTCTAAAAATTAATTATACGTTTAAAAACATATTCACCATATTCAATTTAATAATACTTTTAAATTATACTTTTCAAATATATGTAAATAAACGCCATTGTCTATTTCTCTTTCTTTGCTTCTTTTTGGTGTTGTGACTTATCACATTTAAAATTTTTATTGCCAACTTAAATTTATAAAATAAAAACAGTTGGCTACCGTGGCACTTAATTTTACAGTTGATATGATTGCCACTAGAGGCGCAAAATTTGGTAATATGGTCTATTGTAGAGATGAGCCAAGCTAAAATGAAGATTTTGTTATTTTTTTATTTAAACATTTGAAATTCGTTAAAAATTCAGTTTTGAAAATATGTATAATAATATTGCTGCTAATATCATTACAAATTAGGAATATGGAGCATAATTTTGAATTTCCTTCTTAGAATTAATAAAATTGAATATCTCTGTAAGATATCTGAATCTTCAAATCCCCTACGTTCCTTAAGGTAATTATCACCTTTCCGTAATGAACTTAAACTGATTACTCAAATGTGCAAATTTTGAGGAAATTAAACGAAAAGTTTCCAAGAAGCTTAACCAAATGTCAAATTTAGAAGATTTATAAACGCATAAAATTGATATAAGGTAAAATTTCTCTCTCAAATTAAAATATGAGTCGTAAGTCCTAATATACGAATAAATACGTTAATCATTTTGTTTACATCTGTTTATGATTACAATTTTCGTGGAAATAAATAAGTATGATGATTCAAAGGAAATTGTTTTGTATGTGGACAAGTATCGACTTTTGATTTGTTATTATAGTAAATAAACATGTTTTTATCGATATTATCTTATTTTTTTTAGGAAAAAGCAATATGCGCAAACATTAACCTAAAAATATACCGAAAACTTCATTATTTTATTACTTTGTTTTGTATTAATTTATAATTATTACCTCTCGCCGTCTTAGATAAGAGACGCACAGGAAAAATGCTTCAAATCACAAACGAGATTTTAGCGGATAAGGTTTTTAGATTCTAGCGGATAATGCTTTACACTTCGAGATAAATATCTGACTAAGGTGCTTGGTTAAATTCATTTTCTTACTTAATAAATTGATTATGGCAAAATCGTCGGTTTCAGTGGCGGATCTAGGGCCTTTTTACAGTGGCCCCAGCCATAGTGAAAATTCTCTGAGCCACTGTAACTTTTTTTAAATTATTATAAATGTAAATGAAATATTTCAAAAATCATTTTATTTGCATATTATTTTTTACTTATTTTTGATTGAATTAAAAGAAATATATCAGATTACTAACTCGAAATGATCTGTATTACATGGTGATTTTCTTGTTGTTCAGTATTGCGTTTGGGTTTGGCGCTCTGGCGCATCGCATGCGAACACCCAGGATTCCAGGAATCGACATTTCTATATTGTATATAACTTAATATGTAGTATTAATATTAGTAATAATTTTTACTTATGCTTAATTTCACATTAATTTCATCTGTTGTTTATTGCAGATAAACTTTAATTAAATAATTCAAAACAATAGATTCATTAGCTTTAATGTCCAAATACTGTGAAAATAAAGTACCTAAAAATTGTAGCTTTTCATCTCAAAAAAAAATGTTGGTAACTTTCAAAAAAATCACCTACGCTTCAGTGGCGGTCTTAGGGGGTGGCAAGCAGGGCAATAATTGGCCGTGGCCTCACGCAACAACCCGAGTAGAAAAAAGTTGATATTTAAAACTTATTTCTGTACATGAAAGTGGGAAAACATGCTTTTGCACATCCCTTGAAAAAAATTTAACTTTTAATTTTAAGGCATTTGACCTTGAACAAAAAATTATTTTTTTTTGCATACCTTACCTCACCAAAAGGCCTCGCAAAGATTTGCCTCCCGCTACCTCGCTTAATGCTGAGCCACTGCAGTTAACAAAATCTAGACGCGCCACTGGTCGGTTTGGTACAAAAGTATCCAAAGTCCATATGGGTTAAGCTATTTTACTATTGTAATAAAAGATAGAGCTTATATTAGGATACATTCGTAATTCTGTAGGCGCCAAATTTAAAATATGGACTTGGGATAGTTTTATAATTAAATACATGAGCTAAATTGTGATTTGTCGTAAATATCTTATTTTTAGTAAAATATGGACTATACTTTTGTACCAAACCGACGAAATATGTACTTAAGACGTTGTATTGTAGTCTATGCAGTTCATATACATAAACTAAATTAACGTTGAAATATGATATTTTATGGGAACATAAAGTACATTATTAAGTAGTAATATGCATGTTAATAATGCTATATAGGTTTAAATGCGGTACATATTAAGTTTGATTACGATGTTTTCCGCAATGAAATAGATTTTTCGCAATAAACTACATACTTATAAAACTAATAAATTGAATTACTTTAATTTTGTAGTCTCAATTATTTTATTTATTATTACATTGCTGCTTTTGCAGCGGCCTCGGCAACTAAATTCCATATTCGTGATAAATAGTGAACTTCATTACCTCGACACATAAATAACTATTTATGTAAATTGAATTTTCAGAATATAATGTACTGGCCACATCATATATTTTCCTTTTAATGTAAAAATCGATCCTTAAAGTAGCGGGCTGCTATGTATTGACATCCTGTATTTTGTAATGTAAAATACACTTACAATATATTACCTTATATGCAGGCTTATTCTTGTGACTCTTGTAATTGTAGCAAGATGGCTAAAATAACAATTTTCCGAACAAGGATGTTAGCAATATTGTTTTGATTTTGTATTCAGGTGGCACCCTTGTTATTGACATTCAACAATTTCAGTATCATAACAATTGTTATTACTTAGCAATGAATTTAGGGAAATTTTTGATGAAATCTAGGGACATTAAGCAGTTGACTGAATATATTAATCATTTGATGTTTAATCTAGTGGTTATGGCATGGCCCGTATTCTAATATCTTGTAATATCGCTACTTCCGAAAAATCGCTACTTCAACTGTCAAATGTGAACTTTAATATTAAAACTGAGAAATAAAAATAAATGAAATTATAAATGCCACTTATTTCAAATATTATAGGTTTCATTGGGAAAGCCTTTAACATCCGAATATTCAAAATCAGAATATTTAACAACAGAATATGCACGCACGGAATCATTTAAATCCCGAATATTCAATAACCGAATCGTGCATCGCCAGAAACCGCTTTGCCCGAATGATTCATAAACCGAGTAGGTGGGCGGAGCCAGAAGGAGTAAACGTTAGATTATGTTTACTTTCGGGCAATGCGCGATTCTGTGTTTGAATATTCGGGATTTGAATGATCTTGTGTGTGCATATTCTGCTTTTGAATATTCTGATTTTTTAAAATTCTAGTTTTGAATATTCGGGCGTTTCACTTACAAAAATATGAAACCTATTCTTGTCTATTCATAAAATAAAATTTAAAAAAATCGAAATAGCGTTACTTCGTTAACGGATTACTTGAATCAGGAAGTTGTTGTCGTTCTAACCTTAAATTGTATCTGAAATATTTAAGTTCCAATATTTAAATTACAAGAAAAATATTGATTATTACTTTACCTCTGTTCTTCGTTCTCAATTGCTTCCAAAAGTAAAACAAAATCTATATATGCCATTTTTATTCAAAATAAACTTAACTTTAAAATATAACAATGTTGCACTCAGGCGACAAGTTTTAGTTCTCGCCTGTAAACATCAATGATTACGTGAATACAAATTCATCATTGTATTGTAATATTAACAATATTGTTACATATAACAATTGTTATTCGCTTAACAAGGCTCACAAGAATAAGGCTGATGATCTACCAATGAAAAGAAATAATATAAATAATTTGTGTAATGGATATTTTTGATTCACATTTTATAAAATATAGTATTTTATTCAATTTTGACGTTTTAACTGTCATTATTAACTCCATAGCAACAAATAAAAATAAAATATTTTCACGATGATGTATGTATGTGTGTGAGTATGTGTGTGTGTGTGTGTGTGTGTGTGTGTATGTATGTGGATTTTTCGCTTTAACTCAACTACTATCACTCAGAAAATTCTGAAACCTTGTATTTCTACCCTATTCTAATATGGAACGAAACCATTAGATTTTGGTGTAAATCGGATAACCGAATATGGCTCATAATGGTTTTTCTTCAAAAAATATCATTAAATGCCATTTTTTCGCATTTTATGTCATTATGAAAATAAAGATTATTGAATTTTCTACAGGAATACTTTAATACTTTTTCTATATATTTTAAAGTTAAATTTAAAAATCATTTTTCTTTTATTAATCCCGAAGCCTAAGATAAACACAATTCCTTTGTTACACAGTTCATATTTCAAATGAATGTAACCCACAGGTGAATGTCACTGTCAAAGAACTAATCACTTCAAACTAATAATAGTAGCGACATTTTATAATAGCAAATAAAGCAATAGTTATATTCAATGGAACATAATATAGTTTGAAACATCAGTAAAAACGTAGGTATGTATTTAAATTAATAAATATTAAATAGCGGGACGCTTTGTGTTGGCCACATCAGATTTTTATTTTTAACATACATTCACAATCACTTTAGTAGACCTTGCAATTATCTTTGTAAAAGTACACGGCTTCTTAACTTACAATTATTATAAGACAGCATGATAATTGTGAATGCATTTTTATTTTAAATTTGTCAAAAGTCAACTTACTTGTCACATCACAGGTACAATTCCTCTTCGAGTAACCTCCACCCATTTCTGGGTCACTTTGCATTAATAGTCTGATGATTATCCGTCTTTGTCTACTGTCACACACGCACATTGAAATTGATAACCGATGTGTAAATGATATCCGATAGATTTGATTGATTCGTATATTGATACATCCACATGCTGTGGATATTAACTCTTTGGTACTGCATTAACCTCATTTGGAGAGAAAAAAAAGTGAGTGACCTAATGACACACATAAAGTAGATTTCCAGATTAATTATTCAAAAAGAAATTAATTATAGAGGATATGCACACATATAAATTATTATGTATGCTTAAAACAAATTTAGTTTTATACTCGGTTTTATAGGTTAAAGTTTATGGAAATTATTCATTGGTTTGAACGTTGATATTATCGAATTGAAAATAGTTTTAAATGTCAAAATATCATATTATTTATATTGTTTTTTATTTATGTACTTTTCATAAATATCATGTGCCACTTTTCCACGACATAATTAATTTTTGAAAAATGAAATATAAAATCGACAAAAAACTTTCTATGCTAATAATAGCACCAAGAGTATCTTTCATTTAAAGGTTCATTCACAGGTACGAAATTAAGAAATATACATAAAATTATAAATAAGACATTATGGTTGGTGTTCACAACTTTGAAAATAAAACTTAAATTAACGTCAGCTGTCATTTGATATACAGGGTGTATCAAGATAATGGAACAGTGACGTTTATTCGTGTATGTGAAAAGATACAGAAAAAAGTGATTAGGATATTTTGTAATGGATAGAGGGGGACACATTTTAGCATAAACTTTATTATCATAACTCCAGTGGTACTCAAACTATAGGGCAATATTATATTTTTTTAAATGGCATTATATATATTTTATTAACTCATTAAATAACGAATTTTGTTCTAAATTCAACGATATAATAATATCATACCCTTACATTGCGAAAAAATCTATAAAAATTAATTCAAAGTTAGTATTTCATTTCTACTGTATCTAAGTAATATGAGCAAACATTCAATCAATAAAACAAAAAAAAAATATTTAAAAGTTGAATTTATTGCCAAAATCGTAGCTTACTTGAATGTAATAAAACTAAAATAAATTTTATTTTGTTTTATTGATTGAATGTTTGCTCAGATTACTTAGATAAAGTAGAAATGAAATATTAACTTTGAATTAATTTTTATTAAATTTTTCGCAATGTAAGGGTATGATATTATTATATCGTTGAATTCTCTATTTAATGAGTTAATAAAATATATATATAATCCCATTTAAAAAAATATAATATTGCCCTATAGTTTGAGTAGATTTAAGATAATAAAGTTTATGCTAAAATGTGTCCCCCCTCTAAGTCTTACAAAATATCTTAATCACTTTTTTCTGTATCTATTCACATACCGGAATAAAATGCACTGTTCCATTATCTTGATACACCCTGTATACATAATGTACATAATTAACAAGCAGTAATGTGAACTTCACATCTTTTAATCGCACTGTATCTGCCTATACTTGTGTAAAATATTTGTTATTTGCAAAACATTGGCTGTTAGCACAAGCCTTGTTCTGATTAAAACGCTGTTTTAAGAAATGTCAAATTCAAATTGCAATGTTTAATTTCACCCTCATATGTAAAGAACGATTTTTTTTTATCAATCACTATACAACAACACATTTGTACATATCAAAAATATAAACTCTATGTAATGACATTTGACAGCTACAATGTTTAAGAGTTAAAAGTTTATTCATCTGTTCTTCTTACACTCACATGATTGCGCGAGAGAGAAACATTTCAAGTCACTTGAAAAGAAAAACTTCATCGTGTAATGCACACTTAAATTGCGAAAATTAACTTAGATAAAGTATCATTGAGAGTGAAAATATAGTATTAACCAGAGAGCATTTTCGAATTATGATTTATAATTTGGCAGGTTTGCACAATTTTAAGTGTATTAATGTTCTAAAAAATTGAAACATGTCTTATTCACAACAATTCTAGCATGACCCTCTACATGTTATATCTGTTTGAATTTAAATGCTTCAAATAAAAACTACACTGAACACAATTTACAATTTTAAATAAATTTATAAACTGAAGTTTTATTTTTTAGTTTCAACCAAAACTTTCATTTAATTTTCAGTTTATTTATTTTATTAAGGCCTTCAGAATAACCTGTCTGTTAACTGACAATTAAAACGAAAAATATAGCAACGAATAATTGACATATGTGTTATTTTTACTTATGGATCGATTCTGTATTTAACATTTTACGAGTAAAGGCTCATTCGCAGCAACGAAAATAAGACATATAAATAAAATTATAAATAAGACTTTATAGTTGGTGTTCATAGCTTCGAAAATAAAACGTTAATTACCACCAACTGTTATTTAATACATTCATAATTAACAAGTAATAATAACAACTTCATACCTTTTAAAGCACTATACGCAATCATATATGCGAACCTTAATTTTAAAATCTTAAAACAATTTTTTAAAACTATATTTAAATTGAAACTCTTTTGTCAGAACGTAAATTGACAGTTCAAATGACAGTTGTTATGTACGTGCTTATTTTTGTGTAATAGTTATGAACCTCATTAGGCCGATATGAGGCAAATAACGGACGAAACTGAGGTTTGTAAACCGAGGCAATAGCCGGGGTTTATAGTTCGAGTCGCGTTCGTTATTTGCATATCGGCCGTGTGAAATATTTAGGAATAATAAAATTCTTCTATATCTGTCATATTGAACAACTTTTTTGGTTAATTTATAAATTCTCCTAGACAACAGTCCATCAATATGCTGTTATTTTTCTAGGAACACCTGATCCTTAATTGTAGGCGACTGTTATTTCTATCTTTTCATTTTTGTTTTTAGTCCTGTTATGTCATAATAACAGTATGTCATTACGAAAAATATTTAACATTTGCAAATCTTTGTGTTTGTGAACACTTTCATAAGAATCTATTATTTAACACTTCACTCAATAAGTTCGTAGGATGACTAATAAAACAACAACTTTTAGGCAAAATTCGACTTCAATCATCAACATAGTTTCCTTTAAGAGCGATACATTCATTCCAACGCTTCTCTAATATTTCGATGCCTTTGTTATAGAACGATTTATCTTTGGCCTCAATATACCCTTCAGTTTCGGCAATCACTTCTTCATTGGAGCTAAATCTCTTTCTACTGACTGCCGATTTGATTCCGGAGTGAAGTGATGAATCCATGTTTCATCCATAGTCACATACCGCAAGAAAAAATTCTTTTTATTGCGCTGAAACAGCTCTAAACAGCGCTCTGAATCGTCAACGCGTTGTTGTTTTTAATCGACTCTGAGAAAACGCGGTGCCCATTTCGAACAGATCTTTTTCATGCTCAAATGTTCATGCAAAATGGTAAATACACTGCCTTCTGATATCTTTATGGTGTCATCTATCTCACGCAACTTCAATTTACGATCGGCCAAAACCGCATTTTGTGCACTTTTTTACCTTCCGTCACCTTTAGGTAAGGAAGGTATTGTCTTTGGTCAAAAAATTCGTTGGTGAGATTTTAGTGAATAAGCACGTTTTAGGGTCCCTAGAATACGAATTTACTATTTTTAAGATGATGTCTGTATGTGTATGTGTGTGTGTGTGTGTGTGTGTGTGTGTGTGTGTGTGTGTGACAAATTTTTCTCCTACGATAACTCCAATACTACAATTCTAAAAATTATAATTCTTTCGTATTCCTGTTCTTTGCATCCATGTGAAGAGCTGATTAGATTTTCGTTATAATTGATCTACTGGAAGTACCCTTATTTGAAGTTTTTAACAGTTTTTCTTGAAGAAACGAAGTTAAATATCATTTTTTGACATTTTGTGATTATCAATATGAAAGAATATCTTATTATCTATACGGTTTGATTATACATTTTCCTTCAGATTCAATACATATAGAGTTATAGAGACATTAAGAGAGATTAACTTTCAAAAATTAGTCAGCTTTGCTAAAATTATGGAAACAGCAGATATATTAAAAAAAAATTAATTGACAGATGTCAGTATCAAATGCAAAACCAAAGTTGAAAGTATAGGGTCAGAAAGTTGTACGTGAATGTGATAGAGTGTAGAGAATTTGTAAAAAATAGTGTGTTGGTGTTAAAATTTTACAGGATATACACCATCTTTTTCAAGGAACTTTTGGTATAGGATATGTACAAAATACATCGAATTGACGGAAGGTTTTGTGCTGGCCACAACAGATTTTTTTATCTTTTCTGGAACAACTGCCGAATTTGGGCGACCAGAGCGTTCAGCATTATCGGTGTTTGTACGGCCGCGTTTAAAATCAGCAAACCACTTCTCTACCATTTGTCTCGATGGAGCATAGTCCGAGTAGCTATTGCTTTACTTGAACGGTATTTTTTCCCATTAAAAACCAATGTTTTATCAACACAAGAAATTCAGATTTTTCCATTATATTGAAAATTACAAAAGTAGCGTCACGAAAACCACTGTAACTTGTGAACTAAACGTCAGATTATCATAAAATTTTGAAACTTATCGTTTGAAAGTTGGTACTTCCTAAAAATCATATGGATTTGTCAATAATGACAGTATCTATATGTCATCCTACGAACTTAATGAGTGACAGATTATATGGTTATTTTTATTTTTATTTTCGGAGTTGTGAATAAGGCGTAACTGACAGTTACTCACATTAACAGACAGTTTAACCAAAAACAAAAATACTGGGATTCTAGCGGTTACAACTTTAAAATTACAGTTTAATGCCGACCGCAAAATCTACCTGTGGGTTCGGGTTTTGCAAGTTTATCCAACATTTATTAAACCGCGATATGTACAAACTTCACACTACACACTTGTTTCCACTTGTTCATTTATTTACAGAGTGAACTAGATTATTGTTATGCACTAATTTATTCACACACTAATATACTTTTATATTATTAACAAAGAAAATTTATACTTAAACATTATACTTTGGGAAAGAACATACTTTCGTGACCGTTTTGGTGACACGGCGAGTACAACTGAATTTGTTTGGAATTGTTTCGTAAATGTAGGACTAATCAATGGTTTATATATAATTCACTCACCCCGCAGGTATACTTAAGATTTTTTGTTAATATTTTATACCAAGTATCCTACTTTCGTATGACCGCAATAATAGGATACTTTGAAATTGCTCTTTCCATTAAGAAAGAAACTTTAAAACTGTACATAACGCATTATCATTAAAGAATTAATCAATAATTATGAATACATTATCATGGCATGTTCAATACAAATATAAATAAACAGATTATCAAAAGAATGGTCATTTGAAAAGTTTTCGGCCTAACCAGTAGATGGCAGTTATGGGAACATTACACTTGGTGGTTGGAATAGATCTAAAATTTAAATTAGGCCACCCGTGTTCGATTTTTATTTAAAATATTTTATTCAATTTTGTCATTATTAACTCCATAGCAACAACTATAAGTAACACTTTTTTCACATGTGAATTAAAATAGCTATTTATGTATTAAGGGAGAAATGATATAGATTTTGGCCCGTGATGCAAGATTGAATCCCGACGCATAGCGGAGGGTTACAATGCACATAGGGCCAAAATATATTTCGCCCGTAATACATACAATATTTTTTGCACATCCGGAGTAGTGTTACTTCATCACCGTGATCAAAGTAAAACGGTGTCCAAATCAAATTTAGATCATAGTAGTCTATTTGACATATGTACGTTGTCACGGATAACAATGAAACAAGCAAGTTAATAATAGATGTAATTATTTTTACGCACATCTGCTTTAAAATTGTTTGTTTACATCGTAGTTACCATGGCGGAAACTGAAAGATTACACCCTGCGGGCGGTAAAGTAGCATATGCGGGCGGTAAAATACAGAAAGAGCCCGCTTACTGGTACAACAAAATATCAAAAATATAATTGGAAATATAATGAAGACTCTTATTTTTAAAAAACTATATTAGTTCCGCTAAATTTTCACTAGATTTTATTAGAACTGCTTAAGGAATTACTTCAGAAATAGTCTCAAATCTCCAAGTTTGACATTTAAAAAAATATTCATATAACCAAATAGTTAGCAATGCAACGCATCGTCTTATTGTTTTGTGACATGGCCACTTGGCCACGTAATATTTTTATATAGCAACAAGCTTTAAATGTATTTAAAAAATAATTTAAAAACATTTCATTTGATTGCAGTTATGCGTAAAACGTTTTACATACCTCGGGCCGAAAGAAGTTTACACCCTTGGACGAATAAAATTTCGTCCGAAGGCGTAAACCTTTTCTTTCGATCCTCTATATGTAAATAACTATTACTGTGCAACTAGGGTCCTTCAGAACCCCAATAAAATTTTTGCCTATTTAAATAGTTTAAAGCAATTTTCAACTTTCATAGATACATAAAATTCACTGAAAAGATACTATATTTGCCTGAATCGCAAAATTTTCCAGTAGTAATTATTATTAATACGAAGGATTTAACAGTCATTTGTTCAAATGATTGCTGGGACGAGTTATATACTACTTCCAGAGAAAATGAATCTGTAATTCGCGATTATTTTAAAAACATTCCAATAGAAATAGAAGATTGGTACTACCTTGAACATATTTAAAATAAAAACAAACATTTCTTATTCTTAATATTTTCAGTGCGACATTCGTATGTTCCGTCTCCATTAAAAACTTTTTGCAAGCACAATAAAGAAATATGAATATCATTGACATTTAGCAACTTTAATAATAAAAAAAAAATTGAACAAATTAAATAAACTTCTGATAAAAAAATAATCAAATGAACTAGGTCTGAAAAAAAAGTAAATTAAAATTAATGACCAGGTACTCATGTATTCTTTCATTTCAATAATTAATTTCCGTAATCAATAGTTTGAAACTTACTCCAATTACCACTAAAATTCCTAAACAAAAAAACACATATTATGAGTAGGTAATTTAGGAAATATTAAATATCGTTATGTGAGATATTGATCAGTATGAAATAACTGACATCGAAAAACTTGTACTACATAACTGAAATATAGATTTTCGATAAAACTTTTTATTAGTTAACAAAAAAATTCTATCCCTTGATTCTCTTGTAACACAGGCCACAGGGACGGTAACAAAAAATGAAACAAGTCGAAGGAAATTTTGCAATTTAGATCAGTGAATAAATTATATATTTTATTTGCTGATGTGAGTATTTTAACTTGTAATTTTTTCTCATATCTGAATTATATCGTTTGAGCTTTGTGTAATTTGCATAGCGAACATAAAACGAAAATAAAATTTTCCTAAAGTGGAATTTCATGTTTCATTTGGTTTTTACTTAATTAAATTCAAGCGATTATTTTATTATATTCGCGATATTATTCTACATTTTAAACATATTTATACATTTGTATAAATTTTGAAATACTACAATTATGTGACTCCAAATATTAGCAAACTTTATTGTTCGAGAATAAAATCTATTTCATATAGAATAATTAAAAAATATATATATTTCAGCTTAACGAAAAACATTTAAAATTTTCTAGGTAATGAGGTTTCACAAAAACAAAAAAAAATCTGTTATGGTCAGTACAAGACCTTCCGTTAATTTCATGTATTTTGTACGAATCCCATACCAAAAGTTCATTGGAAAAGATTCTGTATATCCAGTAAAATTGTAACACGAACATAATACAATTTTTTTTACAAATTCCATACAGAAAGTTCCTTAGAAAATATTCTATAAATCCAATAAAATTCTCACAAGAATATACATTATGTATACTCATATATAAATACTCTAAAAATGCGTACACTTACGTAACATTCTCTTTACAATCATATAATATTACTACGAAGTTTATATCTCTACCCATTTTTGAATTATTGCCCCAAAAGTCAATATACCCCACATTTGGATAAAAACTTAAAAAAATTAAAAAATCTAATTTTTATGTACCTAGATAGTACTGAATGCGCTGATTCCAAATTTTGAAACCGCAGGTCGATATCTCTTTTCGTTCTCGAGATATTTAAATTTAAATTTTTGCTCAAAACCGCCCATTTTTGGGTAATAACCCAAAAATGGGTCGAGATATGAATTTGGCAACAACGCCATTCGATTCTACGGGCAAAATTATATAAGTACTCCAATTTTCAGAATTTTTGAACACCGCATACAATCTCTAAAGCAAAATAACTGAAAATGGCCAAAAACCGCAAAAGTCTAAGGTGTACCCCTTAGGATTTTTTCAGATTTTGGCCATTTTCAGGGGTTTTCAAGCTTTTATTTATAAAAAATGAACCGGTTGGACAAAAATTATGAAAATTGCTATACTTATGTATTTTTTTCCGTAGAATCGAATGGTGATGTCTCCAAATTCATATCTCGACCCATTTTTGGGTTAATACCCAAAAATGGGCAGTTTTGAGCAAAACTTTAAATCTAAATATCTTGAGAACGAAACGAGATATCGACCTGCGGTTTCAAAATTTGGAATCACCGCATTGAGGAGTATCTAGATACATAAAAATTAGATTTTTTAAAAATTTTAAGTTTTTATCTAAATGTGGGGTATATTGACTTTTGGGACAATAATTCAAAAATGGGTAGAGATATAAACTTGGTAGTAACCCAATTTGTGACCTGTTCTATTGTTGAAATATATCTAGGAAAATATATAGAGTTTTTGTTTTAAGATTTCTTTGAAAACAGAAAATTTTCTCTTCAAAATAAAATATTGCATTGCATTTTTATTTGACACACTACTTTATATACTCAACTTTGTAACTTTCAAAGTTATTGCTTTTGCTACGGAATAAAAATTTAATATCACTATTCACGATATTTTCCTGCTAAACTTTTATTTTAATCCAAGGCAAGTTGTCACTATAAATGTGTGACAATAGTTCGAAAGGTGGGATCGTTTAAAAATATCTCCCAATATGGCACAATACGCAAGTTGGAAACCTCGGGCCGAGATTTATGCGTTGTTACTAAATTCTAGTTATATTTAGTGAAATATCCAAGTTAATTTAGCTGTTCAATAACGATCCCGCGTTCGGGATTCACATTATTTTGCACAAATCCCGAACATTTTCAGGGCTAAAGCACTACTCATTGTGATTTTAAATTTTCCCTTTCGTTACCTTTAGATAAGAAATGTATTGTCTTTGGTCAGAGAAATCGGTAGTGAGTGAAAAAAAAGTACGTTTTAGGGTGTCTAAAACTTATAATTCTTTCTCATTTCTCTTCTTTACATCCATATGAAGATTTTGGTTATAACTGGACAACCAAAAGTTCCTTTATTTGAAGTTCTTAACAGTTTTTATTAAAAAAACGCAGTTAAATATCATTTTTTGACATTTTATGTTAGTATAAATATGAAAGAACATTTGATTGTTTATACAGTTTGATTACACATTTTCCTTCATATTCATTAGATACAGAGTTAAAGAATTTTAAAGAGATTAACTTTCATAAATCAGCCAGCTATGCTATAACCATGGAAACTGGTGATATATTCAAATATTCTAATTGACAGATGTCAGTGTATACCTCTCGCTAAGAGAGGTATTGGATTCATGCTAAAATTCGCATATCCAGATTTCAGTGAATAAGAACGATTTAAGGTTCCTAGAATCCGATTATAACAATTTTAAAATGATGTCTGTGTGTGTGTGTGTGTGTGTGTGTGTGTGTGTGTGTGTGTGTGTGTGTGTGTGGATGTGTGTATGTGTGTATGTGTGTATGGATGTGTATGTGTGTCTGGATGTTGGAGGGACGATTCCTCAAAAACTATAAGACTTAAAAAATATTTAACTGCAGTTTCCTCAATCTAACATTCCTGGGAAGAGCTGAAAAGGTTTTGGTAACAATTGGACAACCGGAAGTAGTAGTTTCTTAGAAAAATTATTCTAAATATATTTTTTTGGAAATTTTTGTTATGACAAATATTGAAGATCAAAATTATCCATCTAATACACTTAAAACTTTTATTATATCTTGTATAGATTTAGAGATAAAGACATTATAATATATATAATATTCTAATCGCAGAGGCTAAGGCACTAAGGAAACCACTTGACAAATTCAAATATTTATACCATAGTTTGTAAATGACATTATGTCAGTGTCAAAAATCAAAAGTTTTACTGACATTCTGATAGTTTTTTGTGGGAAGTATATTTCATCTTTCTTATTGTTTTAATAATTAAATATTTGAATTATAGGTAAAATACATATATCCATCAGAAATACCGCCAATCTGATTAATGAATTGGAAGAATCTCTGAAATTTATAAATTTCCTCATCCAATGAAAAATAGATATAATTAGAATTATATATGTGTGCAGAAGACATGTTAAATATAATCAAAAACAATATTTGGGTAAAGTTCTGTAATATTTTGTTATAAAACGACGGTTCGATAGCGAAGTGCAATACAATACTTATATAACATAAAATGGAAATGGCGAGAGGTCTAGTGCTGGCCACAACAGATTTTTTGAATACGATTCGGTACTACAACCATTTCCAAATTTTTAAACCTTAATATATGGGAAAATATGCATAAAAAATGTAATAACATCTTTCGAGAACCCTTGTTAGTAAATCAAAATTTATTGTCATCTTCCCTTTCGAGTTGTCCTCAATAAATTCGCATTCTGGAATAAATTTTCATTCCTTTCATATTTTGTTCGATATAAAAGCGTCAACATCTGTTGGATATCGAAATCTACATACTTTCTTCCATTGAGCGTCCTTCGAATTTCCTTTGGACATGGGCAGCTTGACCGATGCATTAGGAGGATATGAAGTTGAATTGAACGAAATCAGAGATCAAATGATCCTCATTTGTAAAAAGTAAGATTTATGATTGAATTCGGGTAGCAAGTGAAGTGGGCTGTGAAATAGAAGAATTGAAAATCGAAATTTGAGATGATATATCAACTGTTTCTGGTGATAGATGTTACGTACAAAAACTACCTATATTTTAAAATGTAATACGAGTAGGTAAGTGTAAGTTTGGTCATACACAGATTTTATAATAAGTTATATGAGCGTCAAGCTAGAATTATTAATAATAAGAAAATCAGGTAGATACACTATGGAAAACAAATCATTTAAATAATTGTAAACAGTTATACTCGCCGTCAAATGATTATGGACTGATGCTCAACTTTTATCCCTTTCCGCACCCTGTCCGTTGCCCAGCGGTGTTGCCGCTTGTTACTTGACATGACTAGGAATGAACGCAAATGTCATATAATACATTTAAAACTAATTAAAGTTTTGAATACATCGCAAATGAAGAAAATATTATGACAAATAAGTAAGGTAAGACAGTAATACGTAATATAAAATATAAAAATTGTCTCTGTGGAAAATTTATATTTATATTTTGACCGAAGTTTCCAAACATCAAGCTAAGGATGCGTTTGCGATAAAATACGATAACCGGTGAAATCTAAATAAAAGGTAAGAATAATTGATTATTAGGTGAACAGTAGATCTGCCAACACAACATGCTTCTGCAGTGAAATCCATACTTTTCTTGTTATTTAATAAATTATAATTTTTTTCAGGATGAACGCCAATTTTTTGAGAAAATTGTTTTTGCCTGTCCACTTAAATTTTGTTTTCCTAAACATTTTTTATAAGAACCAGGACTATTTAATTCATTTTCAAAAGTCTAAATATAATGCAATATATAGGATTGAAAATAAAAAGCGCACGCAAGTACTGACGAAAATGACAGAATATAAAATGATATTGACAAATTACAGATATTTGCACAGAAATTTGTCACACACGGACACACATACACACGGACACACATACACACACACACACACACACAGAGACACACACACACACACGCACACACAAATACATACATACATACAGACATCATCTTAAAAATAGTAAATTCGTATTGTAGGGACCCTAAAACGTGCTTATTCATTAAAAACTCACCACCGAATTTTTTGACCAAAGACAATACCTTCCTTACCTAAAGGTGACGGAAGGTAAAATCATAAAAATAATAGAACACCCGCCATGATTACTTGATTGTTTTTGGTCAAAAAATTAGGTGCTGAGTTTTTAATGAATAAGCACGTTTTATGATCCCTAGAATACGATTTTACTAGTTTTACGATGATGTCTGTATGTGTGTGTGTGTGTGTGTGTGTGTGTGTCCGTGTGTGTGTCCGTGTGTCTGTGTGTGTCCGTGTGTGACAAATTTTTCTCCGACGATAACTCCAATACTACAATTCTAAAAATTATAATTCTTTCATATTACTCTTCTTTACATTCATATGAAGAGTTGATTAGATTTTGGTTATAATTGGTCAACCGGAAATTCCCTTATTTGAAATTTTTAACAGTTTTTCTTGAAAAAGCGCAGTTAAATATTAATTTTTGATATTTTATAAATAAATAAATAAATTTAACATCACGGCATATTACCCATACTTTTGGTATGGGATTTGTTCAAAATACATAGATGTAATGTACTGGCCACATCAGATTTTTTCTATAAAATCTCGTATTATTGGTTTAGAAGATATATGTATTATTTATTATTCTGATATGTAAAAATAAATAATAATTGGGCACTTCTTGTAGGTCAACATATTTTTCGTTGAATCAAGTTTTTTAGTGTTTACAATCTTTTTATATTTAATTTCCTCTTCGCAGAACTTGGTGAACTGACTGCCACATGCTTAAATATTCTCCAAGTTTAGTCCATTTCGGCAACAAACACAAACTACCCCTAACGGCGTTCCACGCAACTGCAATATGTCACCCCTAATGCATGATATCACAATGCAGTATCTTAAGACTTGTACACATGCAAACAACCCTTACTTTCGCGAATATCACCTTTATGTACCTCTTGGCATTCCGGTAGGTCGGAGTGTACGTGGTATTTCCGGAAAACCCCATCTGCATACTGCGGGTGAATTACTCGCAGATGTTATGCGAAAGACAATTTATAGGGTTAACACAGGGTATTGTATCAAGAATGATTAGAATTTAATTGTTTCTTAATGAAAAAAGGATCTGTTCATTTAATTATTTAAGAGAACGGGTTTTATCCAACATTGTTTCTTAAAGTTGAATAGCACAAATCATGTCTTCTTTCGAGATTTTAAATAATTGAAGCATTTAAAAAAATAAGAAAAAGGTTACATTTGTCGCTATTCTTTCGTGCAAATATATTTATATATACAGGGCGTCTCTTAAATAGGGGGACATGGCTTAACCACAGATTCCTGAGGCTAAAATAAGACGATTTAACTAAACTTGCTTCTACCGGAAAGTGTATCATTTAGCCAGAATTCTGCTTCAAAGTTCTTCGAAAAAAAATTAATTTTGCTTATAATAAACGGACGCTTTATTCGATTTGAATGAAATTTGGTATGACAGTTTATATGGTTATAAGTCATCTTTTAAGGTGATACTTGTTATTATTAGTGAACCACTAGTGTATGAAACTTAGGTGTCCCAACATTAATTAGACCGTAACTTTTTAATGGCCACGCCGATAACATAAAATTATTTTTTTTCAAAAAGATACATTCAATAGT
Organism: Ophonus ardosiacus; assembly: GCA_943142095.1. Lineage (NCBI taxonomy): Eukaryota > Metazoa > Arthropoda > Insecta > Coleoptera > Carabidae > Ophonus > Ophonus ardosiacus. The sequence continues at coordinate 6,543,645 of OW964823.1, read as the reverse complement.
AAACTTTTCTCTCTCTGTTTAATTTGTGATATCTGTTGCGGTTCACACAGAAAAAAATAAAATCTGAGTGTCTGCACTGCTAAATTTTTAAAATAAATTTAATCTAGCAGTCTATCCAAATGTCAAACAAGTAATTTTTAATGAAAGTAACAATTGTTTTACGGGTTGTCAAAAATTTTCTTCGCAATATTCTAAAATTAGTAACATCCGTTTGTTCGGCCTAATAGTATTTTACTACCATTATTATAAATAAGACGATTACATATCTCAGATAACTCCTAAACAAGTTGTGAAGATTTATAACTCGTTACTGTCATTAAAAATTGCTTGTTGGACATTTGGATAGACTGCTAGATTAAATTTATTTTAAAAATTTAACAGTGCAGTCACTCAGATTTTATTTTTTTCTGTGTGAACCGTAAAAGATATCACAAATTACACAGAGAGACAAAAGTTTACTATTGAATATATCTTTCTGAAGAAAATTAAATTCACGTTTTCGGCATTGCCATTAAAAAGTTACGGTCTAATTTATGTTGGCAGACCTAAGTTTCATGCACTAGTGGTTTACTAATAATAACAAGTATCACCTTAAAAGATGACTTATAACCATATAAACTGTCATACCAAATTTCATCCAAATCGAATAAAGCGTCCGATAATTATAAGCAAAATTAATTTTGTTTCGAAGAACTTTAAAGCAGATTTTTGGCTAAATGGTGCACTTTCCGGTAGATGCAAGTTTGGTTAAATCGTCTTATTTTAGCCTCAGGAATCTGTGGTTAAGCCATGTCCCCCTATTTAACAGACACCCTGTATATATATATATATATACAGTGTGAACACTGAAAACCGTGACATAGGCGTTTAACATGGGATTATACTTTCGTAAATATTTCAATAATAAGGAATTAAATTAGAAGTATTTAGATACTCTTCGATGCCAAATTAAATAATCTTTCTAACCATATCAAAAATTCCTACTATAGTCTCACGGGACAGATAATATTTGAAAAAACTGTTTCCCATGTTAAACGCCTATGTCACGGTTTTCAGTGTTCACACTGTATATTTATTTGAATTTGCCTGTAGAATACACCTATAGCGACAACGCTACGAGTAGTGAACTGTCATTTCATTTGTTATTTGTTGTAAATTACTTGTTCAAATTTGTGTGAAATTTTTCCAGAGTGTGAGTGTGTTTTGTTTAACTTGAAATTATTGTTCATGATTGTGACATATATGTACTTTAAATTTAAAATGTTTGTGTTAGTTTTTATGATAACAAAACTTTACAAAGGTAAATATAATTTTTTTATGAAAAACATTGTGACATTGTAAAATACAAAGCTTCTTAAATAATGTTTTTTAACACTGTACACTTTTTCATAGGTTTTAAAGATATAAATTGAATAATAATTATCTATTTATTTATCATCATGTATTATGTATTATATAGCTTAGTAATAAAGTGCATACATTTGAATTTATAAATAACTAATGAAGTGGGATAAAATACTTTAAAGTATTGATCATAATCTGAAGATTATTAGTGTACGTCAGCTGTACTGCCAATACATTTTGCAAATTGGCATATCTCTATGTATCAACTAATCAAATGGTTGCTATAATTCACTTACAAATACGGATGTATGTAGCTACACATGTACACCTATATGTACGATCAGTGTAACTTCGTTCATATGTCGAAATCTCTGTGTAAAATATGTTATTTTTTCGAAAAACCTTTACAAGTTTCATGAAATGTCGACGTATCCTTTTTATGATTTTATTAATCAAATAAAATATCGAAATTTCGTTCTAAGAGCATATGGACTTTCTAGAATATAAAGGAAAACTAAGATTTTCTAAAAAAAAAAAATATTTATTAGTAGTAGGCAAATTGTAGTAAAATTAATTTAACAAATTCCTTATTTTACAGTCTACTAATATAATTCATTAAATTATTTAAGTTGCTTTAGTTAAATTTTCTAAATTTGTAATAACAGAATATAATAAATTTAAATACAAACTTAAATAGACTACATTTATCAAAATAAATATTGAACTATTTACATATAAATCATGAAATTAACTACAGAAATAACTAAATTCTCTATTATATTATATAACACACTATATTATCAAAAATAGTGGAAACAAAATAGTTAAAAAAAAAAAATAAGTAATTAAGTAACCATTTGCATATTTAAATCAACATATTTTTATTTAAAATGCTAAATTAAGATTTGAAAATTATACTAAATTATAGACATATTCAGACCTATTCTGCAACGCAGTGGTTAATTTTTAACAACTGGTTAAAAATTTTATCTAATAGAAATCGATTTGATAAAAATTAAATTTTTTGTTATATACCAACATATATGATTGCTTAATTTTTTTAACCAGTTGTTAAAAATGAACCACTGAGTTACAGAGAATAGGCCCGATTGATTAATAAAATAATCTAATTATAATTAAACAAAATTTCAATTTTTAGCTAACCATTGGACAACCGGAAGTATTAGTTACTAGAAAATATTCTAAATATTATTTTTTGAAAATTTTTGTTATTACAAATATTAAAGAATATAAAAATATCTATCTGATACCTTTATTTTTTTATTATATCTTCTACGAGATATAGAAATATAAATATATAAAATAATACGTTGCAGTAAACAACTCCATGGTAACCAGTTGAAAAATAAACTACATCTATAAAATAATTTTATTCGCTAGTCGAATTATACTGCTATCTCGGTTGAGAATGTTTGAAAGCTAATCTATGTATGCGGGTAAATGGTACATACCGGCATGCACATAGCTCTGAACCCGGGGGTCTGTGTAGACGACGTCGGTAGTGGGTGGCGGCAGGGGAGACGGCCTGCTGCGGGTGGAGAGCTTCGCCGTAGTCCGCGTGCTCCGGGTATCCAGTGTGGCGACAAGGAGTGTCAAACTGTAACCAACATAAATATAAGTGATTGAAAAAATGGATGTTTTTATCAGGTCTTGGAATCCGCCAAAAACTGGGTTCGGATCAGGTACTGGTTATTTTATTTTTCGAGAGATGGGTTCAGACGCGGTTCTGGTTCACGCATTAATAAAATTTCCGGGTTCAGGTATTGGTTTAGGTTCGATTCGACCTAATGAATTTTTTTTTTTTTTTTAATAACAATATTGATATAGAAATTACTTAAAATGTGTGCGAAAGTTATAATGCAAAGCAAGACAACATGAACGTAATTTTCACCCACCAACACAAGAAACAATACAGAAGTTGTCAATGATCGGCTGGAAGTATTACGATTACGTTTCAAATTGAAAATGAACCTGAATCGGAGCTGAACCCTGAATCCGGTTCGGTTCTGGGTTTGGGTTCGCTAAAATGTTATGGTTTGGTTCCGGTTTAGGTTCTGGTTCGATGCCCTGGTTTTTACCATACTGTGATTTTAACTATTTCTCCAATTAAATCGGTCTTGAATTTTATAATTAATATGGGTTCTAATCAAAATAATGGATCTGATTATTTAATAGTTAATATAAAAATTTCAGGAAATATTGTGAATTATCAAATAATGAGGTTAGTATTTAAAATAATAGGTTCGGCCTCAAAACCAAGGCATCGAACCGGCCAAAAACTTCGGTTCAAATTCATGTTGTTTTTATTTATTTTATATTTTTGAAAGATGAGTTCGAGTGTGGTTTTTGTTCAATCATCAATAAAATTTGCAGTTTTGTTCTGGGTTCAGGTTCCGTTCGGCCGAAATGAAATAATTCATACATACAATATTTAAAATTAATTCAAATTAGCTTTTCAGTGATGCCAAATACTTATGCTGGGTTTATGCAAGCAACTAAATTAAAAAATTAAATTGTAAAACTAAACTAAACAAGTAGAATCCATGGTTATCAATGACAACGTTTATGCAACTGAACTGAAGAATTAAACTAATGAATTAAATTAAGAAGTTGGCTAGGTACTTTCAAATTTTAGTTTAATTATATAATTTTTTTATTTTGCTCTTGCGCCATTCGCGCATTTATGTCAGATTTTAACACCTAACCTATGAAAATGTTCGATGATTACAAAGTTTCTGCAGAAAAGAGCGACGAAATACTAATTGAACTTATTCAACAGATTCTTTACTTTTATTTTTTATCCTATATAAATATAATGTATCGCAATTTCACCTATAAAAGTTAGATTATACGAAATGTCAAACATAAAATTCTGAATTTTAATTTATTGCATAAACGACGTTATTTTAGTTTAGTTTCTTAATCTAGTGGCTTAATTTAATTTCATAATTTACATGCTGCATAAACCCAGTATTAGATTTTCATAAAAAATATTTTATGGTCGGTTGCACCAATGTAACTTAAATATTAAACTTGGCTTAAATTGACAATATTGCATCGAAATTTCAAACGAATTAAAATATATTCTTGTTAAAATTCGATATGCATTTTTTTGTCTATAAGTTCTTTTCCATTTAATTCAAAATGCAAATGCACACTAAACTAATTTAAATGTTTTAGCATCTTTTACGCTTTTGCTTAATTACTTTATATTACTCTAGTAACCCAGTTTTTCATTAATCCGGAATTGATCCAGTTTCAATTGATGCGGATTAGCAGAGATTTACTGTATATCACTTTATTTCGTAATTAGACTTCTGCGCTATTTTAAAACAATAAATTATATTATTCTGTTTCAGTGTTTCCATGAAAAATTCATCAGTATTTTGGGCGAAACGGCGCTGCATTTCTGGTAAGTGATTTAATTTAAATAAAAAGAGTATTTAAATTTTTTACTAGAAAAAGGATTGCTTAGGGTTAAATGTTTCCACCGCTTGTTTTCTAATGCATCTAATGCAAATAAATTAACTTGAGCGGAACAAATAAAATCCCAACAAAAAATAACACATTAGCAATTCGCAATTACTGATTATAAGCAGTTCATTCGGTTAAGTGCAAGTAGTCTCATACTCACACCAAACAAAAACCACGTTTAATTTAAACGTTTATTCATTAATGGAGGGTGTTTCATTTTGAACTTTGCCACCGACTTATACCTTTAGATTTAACTTCGTACAAAATGGTAAATGGTCATTAATCAACAATTTTTTTCTTCAAACGTCATAAAAATGGCATGTTTTGTGACTTGATTCCAGGGATTTGTTAACTACTGGATGGAGCGAGTGAATCTTTACCATGTACCTGGCCAGATCGACAGAGATAGTCATACATAATTCCGATTTGTTGTCTTTGTTTCATTTACTTGTCAAATCTTTTGTTTGACAGGTTTGACAGATTTCAGGTTATTCTTGATATCATCATTGAAATATAATTATTTTAATATATGAGAATGGTTCGAAGGTGTTGTGTTGAAAATTGTGTATCAAAATATGTGATAAACGGTGCTGTGTCGTTTAATTAGTAAGTTATGATTAAAATTATGATATCTTCTAAAAAATAATTTGACAATTAAACATGGCATATTCTTATGTGTTCTAATTTAGCGTTGCATTGGTTGTTTTCGTACTTATTTCACGTTTCATGATCAAATATACTTAAACACAATGGGTGCGATTCAGTGGGTTATATTAAAGTCTGTACTAACACTTGTATTAACTAAAACACTGTATTAGCTTAAAACACATTTTAAAACAAAGGTGATTCTGTGGTCTGTATTAAGCTGTTTTAGTTAAAACGCAAAATTACACTTGGCAACACTGTAATAACTGTCAAAGTGCGAAATTGACGGCATTTGAAACGTCAATATTTTGTATTTGTGTTGTTTTAGGTTATATTACACTACTTTCTGACCTATATTTTAAATTTTAACATATTAAAATGTCAGGAAAAAAAATTACAGAACCGATTGGTTTAATGAAGAAAAGATTATTTTAATAAGAGGCAATTACTAAACGGAACGGTATTATTGAAAATAAGGGAAATGACATTAAAATAATGAAAAATAAAAAAGCTGCATCATTTTGAAGTGGTAAATTGGAATATCCAAAGAAATAAAAGTGATGTTTGTGCTGATTGATAGTTTTTATTATTGTAATCAAGTTTCCATTATTGTAAATAAGCATTTCTTTGTTGTAATCAAAATTTCTTTAAGGATTTCTTTGTAATAAAAAAAAAATCAATATCAAATCAATATTATTTTAATTCAATGTAGCGGGGCCCCTAAAATGTGAGGGGCCCATAGGCAGTTACCTATTCTGCCTAATGGGTAATCCGGCACTGATTGAAATGCAATTCAAAGAGTGAAATTGCACATTATTTAAAAGAAAAACTAAAACTGTAGGAGGTACATCACCGCCAAACCCAGATATGTCAATTCGAATCAAATTTATTACATTCTGAAATACATTTTTTGATAATCGGTATCACTTTCGGAGAGAGTATTGTCATAGTTTTTCGTCTTCTGTATATCCTTCTTCGTCTTCTACAATCAACAACACGCCAAACATGCTCAATTCTTTCAACAGCACGTATTGTGTCACCTAGTTTACTTAAACAAACTTAGAAAATAGACAACATATAAATAATTGTTGTAACTTGCCTGAATTTATTCATATTAACCTCAATTTTTTAAATTATTATTTTTCTGTTTTATTATTTCATTTTAAGTTCAATATTTGCTTTAGTATACTTTATGAAGAGTCAAATATATAATTTTACTTTAATATTTCATATTTGACATTATGAATTAAGGTTAATACAATACTTAAAACAGATATAGCCCATTTTAAGAAGTGTTTTAATTTCCTAGGCAACTAATACACATGTATTAAAATAAACACTCTAAAACAGTCTAATACAAGCCACTGAATCAGGTTTTTTAATACAACTCTTAATACAGATCTTAAAACAGCCTAATACAACCCACTTAATTTTTGGCGTGAATTTGACAGATGTGAATATGACAGATATGAATATCAAATTCACTTGTCTAAAGTGGAATTATCTATAGTGCTGTATATACATAGTGTGGCCAATCGCCGCCATATTTAGGCAAAATGCGCTGGAAATTTGAATTCATATGATGTGATAACTAAACAAAATTCGATAAACAATTAATGAAAGAGCATATTAAATGGAAACAAAATATTCATTTTTACAAAAATACAGCACTGAATTACAAATAGAGGTATTATATGATATTTTTGTATAATTCATCTCTAATTATACAAATATTTACATACAAATAATAAATATGTACATACGCCCCCCATAATATTAATTTGCAAATTAACACACGCTTTAAAATTTAAACTATACTTTTGATTCTTCGAAAAATGGTAGTATTAAAATATTGATGAAATTTCCTCTGTTAGATTCATTCTTGTAATCAACAATTTTACAATTTTAATTTGCAAAATAACAATGCCAGAAAATTATCCGTTTGGCTGGATATTTCTTTTACTTTTTTATACTAAATTTTAATAGTAAATAAGGGAAATTCAATATCGGCAGAGCAGAAAAATAAAAAGATCTTACTTTCACAATTATTATTTCAATATAACGAGAATAAAAAAATATCCGTTTTTATTTATATCTACTATATATTAACTGTGTTGTGTTGTTTAGTATAGAGAAACATATTAATACAAATCGTGTTAATAACAACTTTGTATTGACACACTTAACCTAACCAAACACTTTTGAGTTACAAATACACATATAATTTAATTATTTACACTATTGGAATTATAAATATAGTATAATTACTTTAAATTTAGATATAATTCACAAACAATATCTTAAATTTCACTTTTCTGAGCTTAATGCATGTAAACAACATTTGAGCTTAGCATAATATCCGCCATATTTAGGCAAATTCGCGCCGACCAATCAAAATCGATCCCCCTATTGGCCACACTATGTATATACAGTCACTATAGAATTATCTACATCTTTCTCACTCACACTTCCTGTGTTCTCTCTTAATCTAGCCGGGTACACAAGAAATACATATATCGATATACATTTGCTCCATCCAGTAGTTAACAAATCCCTTCTTGATTCACAATGTAGAAATGAAATAAATAAATATCCATAGCAACTATATAAAATGAGCGAATAAGAAGTTACTTATAAGATAGAAACCTGTCATGTTGCTCCAGGTAACACTATAAATCCACTAGATAACCTAAGAATAAAGTTACTAAAAACCTCCTCAAATTTAAATTATTTCGCATTTAGTTTACCCAGCAAACAAAAATTAATATCACCATCTCATTTAATCTCTGCAATTAATTTCATTTATCCTTTGTACAATATTATAACAACTTTTCCGATAATTTCATGTCATACTTTGTTTTATTTATAAACACAATCTTCTTTTTCTTATTATATCCTTCTTATTAGCTTCCCTTATCTGTCTTAACACTCGACAGAGTTTTAATTACATCATGTTTTTATGAAGTGAAAATCAATCGGCGGTGTCAGCATTTCCCACAAAGGATAATATTATCCTGAGCAGTGACAAAGGACTAAATATAATAGTGACGCTCGGTCGGCAATCCTCTAGGGAAACCACATCCTTGAATCACGTTCGTAGTGTGAAGGATTGCGGGTTTTTTCGTCCACCAAAGGCAGCCATTGGCCACAAGAAAAAGAAGAAAAATACAGATGATAAGTGCAGTATGCACTATGCAGTTGAAAGGAGGAAGCTTATGGACGCAGTCGTAAAAATGTGAAATATGAAGTTTATGAATCATAAAAATATGTTTAAAAGTTTAGAGGACAACCCAAGAAATCAATAGTTGAAGTGATTATTTAATAATTAAAAGCTTGTTAATGTCAAAGTATGTCCTGTGGACAATATGTTGGAATATTTATACACCTTATAATTGTTAATTTAAATCCAATTCAAATGGCAACAATATTTATGTATAGGGTATCGAGCCAGTCACGCGCTTTACGTTATAAATACAATATCACTAGAAATAGTGACGTCATGTGTTACAAAGCATGAGCATGTTATACAGATTAAATTATGATCTTCGGGTTGCCTTCATAAATCCAAATCTTTCTTAAAAATCTAATGTGGCCAGCCCATAACCATGCAGCAAGCAATCATTATGTTCAAATATTTTTATATTTACAAATAACAATCTTTGGGGTCTATTCAGAACTCAATATTTGTGTTGTCGTTATGGTCTTTATGGTTGTTATGTACTGTAAAGATTGTTAAAATCAAATTTCGTATTCTCAGTACTGAAGGTGGTTACCGTCAACAATTGTTACGTGTTTTGACAGTCTTTATCATAACGACTGCTAAAACTATGTATTTATGGTTGTTATCACGTTGTTATTTCTAATATTTGACATGTGACAGATCAAATATTATTAATAATGGCCTTTCTGCTAAATATTAGTAGAATGCAATTGATTATTCGATGGATCCTGCTTCGACTTAAATAATGATAATAAGAACGATAAAAACCATCGTGGACGAAAGTTACTTTTGTCGTAAATACATATTTCTTTGAAAATATTATATTCTGTGGTAGGTATTCGTGAAAACCTTGTTATTTATTCTGGTGCTAATGTGTGCTTTTTCTTCAATCAAAATTTAAAAAAAAAATCTTTCCATAACTTTACAGTCACGTTGGGATCAGTGGTAGGAATTAACATATCCGTTCTAAATAATTTAGAAGTTTTCAAATATGACACAAATGTCATATTCTTCTTTAGTTGTTTTGGCAGAATGTTTGCATTTTAAATATAATTGGCAACACATTATTAAAAGAATAAAACGTTGACATATAAGGTTACGTTAAGTTCATAGTTCATGTTCATAATGAAGTTAGCTATTGTCAAATAATCTGGTTCATTCACAAGTATTATTTTGTAAAGATTGTCAATAATACCGACGTAGGTTCTGAATTGTCAAATTCATAAAGATTGTTTCAAATGTCTTTATGATAACAATCTTTATATCCGTAACAACCTTTATGACTGTGTTTCTCTGAATAGGCCACTTTATTTTAAATTTAACAAATGTATCATACACAAAATAAATTTCACAAATATTGACAAAACTAATAGAAACACTTAACAAAAATCAAAATAGTACTCGCATCTTTTCACAAAGTCTTTTCAGAGCCGTACCCTGGAACACAATGAAGCAAATCAATAGTACTTCTGATATTTATGTATGATTCAAAATATATTATTTTTACAAACCTTAATTTTATTAGATTCAAATACATATATTATTACTACATTCTCTTCAACACGGTTTCGTTACTAATTTTAATGTAATAGGAAATCTTTTTAGTAAACTAAAAGCGGATATAGATAAAAATTACAGGTCACATGTAGTGTACAAAATCCCTTGCATGGAGTGTACTTCAACATACACAGGACAGGTAAGGCGGTTTTCTTACGAACTAGAATGACGGAACATAAACGAAACTGCAAAAATAAGAACAATAATAATTGGAAATGTGCACTAGTAGGACACGCTATATCACTCGGACATAATTTTAATTTTGATGCCGTCAAGGTTATTGATACCGAACAAAATTTACACAAACGCCTCACTCTTGAAATGTTACACATAAATAATGACAAAAACAACATAAATTTAAAAACTGACATTACAAATATAAGTAAAATATACACGAACATTTTAAAATATAATATAATAATACTATTTATAATAATACTATTTATTTCCAACAAACATAAGCCCAATTACAGGAAAACAATGACAAGCAATTACAAAAATATTACAAAAAAATAACATTATAAGTACCAACGTAAATGAATTCAATACAAAAAATATGAATTATAGTATAAATAATGTTTTACAAATAGAATACAGGCATCATTCATTTGATAAAGAATCTAACAATATTTTAAGAGAACAGAAAAATATGTCGGTGTTAGCGGAAATCAAATTATAATTATTGCACATTATGTGTATAGGTGATTTTGACAAAGCGTTTGTACGTGCACAGGGCAAATAGAAAATAAAATTGAATCTGGAGTTGATCCGAGGGGTATAAAAGTTTAACTTAGAGAGGAGATATGAGCAATCAATTTTATTGTGAATAATTTTATAAAGAAAAGTAATAGATATACTTTGTCGTCTATTTTTAAGAGAAGTAAATCGAACAGTGTCTAGTAGTTCGACGTAATCACTACCTTGTGGAGGATAGTGATTCGTGGTTTTGTATATTAAGTACTTCACAAATCTTTTTTGAATTTTTTCGAGTGAGGAACTTTGATATTCAGATTGTGGAAACCGGGAAAGTATACAGTATTCCAGTTTAACACGCACAAAAGAGAAATAAAGTGATGTAAGAGCAAGTACATTGGTGAATGTTTTACTATTCCTAATAATAAACCCTAATGCTTGATTAGCAGACTTACAAACATTTTTAACATGTTCGGAAAAATAGAACTCGGGGTCGAAAACCACTCCTAAATCTTTTACAACGCTACAGCGTTGTAGTGTTGTGGAATTTATATTATAATTAAATTGTATGGGATTCTTTTTCCGAGTGAAAGACATTACCTTACATTTGTCAGAGTTTAAATACAACCAAATATAAATATGAACCAAACATAAAATAAATATAAACTAAATTTATAATATGTAAATTTAAACTATAATTTTATTAAAAATACTAAGAAGAGAAATGACTTAAAATCTAGCGGCAATTCGAGAAACGACCTTCGGAACAAGTTATAACTTAATTTCAGTTAAATGGGTGCCATTGTTAAATCAAGGTTTATATCTTATTTTATTGACGACTATATGAGTTTTTTAATGTATTTATTTATTTATTTTTTTAAATTTTGACGACCATTGTATGTTTTATATGTTATTTATTATTATCTTATATATGTATCCATGTTTTACAATCTAAAAATTTTCACGTAAGTTACACATGTTTGTATTTTTTAAAAATATTTTTTCTCAAAATCTGTAATATTATTGTAGCTCCTGAAGAAGACACATGAGGTGTCGAAAACGGTATAGGCGGAAAATATACTTAATAATTGACTGAAATCCAGTAATTTTCTTTCCTTCATCACCTTTCCAGTCAAGAAGTTCTTGCAGCCATATATAGATTGTCTAAAGTCAATATCTTGTTAACGTATTGTGTCTGACAATAACTAATTAATTTCCAATTCTACATTTGGTGTAGTCTAATTAACGCGTGTATTATCTCCTCTCGACTAGACACTATACTAAACCAGATGTATTAATTATTTAACACACTAGCTTACCTAATACCGCTATATAGGTTATATGATGTAGAGGTAAAGAGCAACTAATATTTCACAACTTATTAAATTCCACGGGTGTTGGAAAACAAAACTTCCCGCATAATTACTCCCAGCACGTTGTCGCTAGTTCGCTACATCGCCGGTGGCGGCACTCCAGTCTAGGAAATTTAAAACTCGCCATACAACAGCCACCAACTTTATTAAAATGTCGTTGCAAAGTTTTGTAAATAAATGCAGCTTATATTTACATATATATTAAAATAATGGAAGCATATGTTCGCAAAGAGGATTATGGAAAGTTAAGAGATTTTATTCCATATTTATGGAATATTAATATTACGCAAACAAGTGATAACTTCTTGTATAGTAGTTTGTGTCATTAAATTTTTAAAAAATTATTGTAAAGATTCTAAGATTAACTTCAAACTCTAGTAGAGGTAAGTTTGTGCTGCTCAGATACATGTTATAAACGTTTGCGCTATTTACTTACATTAATTATGAACAATAGACAGTTTGCGAACCTTACTTACGTGTAACGTAACGTGACATATAACTCAGAGTATGACGTTTCTATGGTACGTAATCTATATTTCAAAGGTACGGTATTACCAGTTATTTAAGTACCTATTTGAAACAAAATAAGCTTCGCAAACTATTTGTAATATAAATAAAATAAATAAATATATCATCACGGCATATTACCCATTTCTGGGTGTGCCAGTATCTACAACACATGTAGACATCAGTAATGATGACGATATATTTTACCGTGTGGGCGCTTACCAGGCCTCACCTCACGGGCACTCATAGCTGGCGTGGAGAGTAATATTACGTGACAAAATCTAACTTTACGTCACGTTACGTTATACGTAACTAAGGTTCGCAAACTGTCTAATAGAGGAATATCGCTATGTCAAATTTAAATATTTTGATAATGTATTCTAAAAGTAACCCATATAAATAGCTTACTTAATAGTAAATGTAAAAGCAAAATTTATGTTATCTTGTAATGAGTGCCCATGAGGTGACGCCTGGTAAGCGCCCGCACGGTACAAATATGTCATCATCATTACCGATATCTGCGATAAAGCAGATTGTGGCACACTCAGAAATGGGTAATATGCCGTGATGATATATTTATTTTATTTATTTTATTTGTAATTAAAAATACTTTTTTTAATGAGATAGGTTGTACTTCTGAAAAGGGTTAGTTTAAAATACTGGGGTTAAGTCAATTTCCAAATTTGATTTTACTTACCTTCATTAGAGTACTTCTTCTAGCGAAAATTTATTTGTAATAATAGACGTTGTTTATGACTGATAATATATTTATTTGCTCATGTTTTCTTTGTAATAAATAATAGATAGGTGTCGATATTTGACATTTCAGCAATGTTCGCCTCGCGTATTTGACAGGTATATCGATCGGTGACTATGTCGGTAACGGCGGATTTTTACAATAATGACAGATGTCGCTGCCGTGATTTTGGTTTACATAAATTAATTTTAAATATAGGAAATGTTAAAGTAAAAAAAATAACAAGTAGGTAGTACTTTTTTACATGAACTTTATTATAGTAAAGATGATTTCTTTTCTAAATGCCCATAAACGTCCAGTGTATTTTGATTATTTTACCGCATAGTTAAACAAGTTACAACACAGTAAGCGTAAAATGTAGGTTACACTTGCTGTGTATACAATTGTAAAGTTCCCATTACACTTCAGGAGGGCAAAAACTATATTATGTTCCTTTGCATTCATATAATATAATTATTGTTTTATTTACAGTTATATACATTTGAAATCTAAACTGTGCAACTAAGGAATAGTGTGCGTCTTTAAAACATAGGCCTCGAAATTTATAAAATATATTATTTTATATATTTATCTATAAAATATATAAAAAAATATGTTGTGGCCAGCACAAGACCTCTCGCCATTTCCATATTAGGCTATATAAGTATTGTACTGCACTTCGCTTTCAAACCGTCGTTTTATAACAAAATATTACACAACTTTACCCAAATATTGTTTTTTATTGTATTTAACATGTCTTCTGCACACATATAATTCTAATTATATCTATTTTCATTGTATGAGGAAGTTTCTAAATGTCAGAGATTGTTCCAATTCATTAACCAGATTGGCGGTATTTCTGATGGATATATGCATTTTACCACAATTTTACCAATAATTTCAAATATTTAATTAATAAAACATTAAGAAAAATTAAATATACTTCCCAGCAAAGCTATCAGAATGTCACTAAAACTGTTGTTATTTGACAATGACATGTGTCATTTACAAACTATGTTATAAAAATTGGAATTTGTCAACTGGTTTTCTTAGTGCCTTAGCCTCTGCGATTAGTTTACTCTATAAATTATAGTGTCTTTATCTCTAAATCTATGCACAATATAATAAAATTTTTAAGTGTATTAGATGGAGAATTTTGTTCTTCAATATTTAATAAAAAAAATCCCAAAAAATTATATTTAGAAGAATTTTTCTAAGAAACTACTACTTCTGGTTGTTCAATTGTTACCAAAACATTTTCAGCTCTTCCCAGGAATGTCAAATTGAGGAAACTGCAGTTAAATATTTTTTAAGTCTTATAGTTTTTGAGGGATCGTGTCTACAACATCCAGACATACATACACACACATCCACACACACACACACACACAAACACACACACACACAGACATCATTTTAAAAATGTTATAATCGGATTCTAGGGACCTTAAATTGTGCTTATTCAATAAAATCTGGATATGCGAATTTTAGCATGAATCCAATACCTCTCTTAGCTAGAGGTAAAAAGTATGAATGCATTACTGTAGAAAATTTAATAATCTTTAATTCTTATAATAATATAAATCGCGAAAAAATTACATTTAAAGTATTTTTTGAAGTGAAACTATTTTATGCTTCAAGTAAAGTGCCGTTTCCGGTTACCTGATATAGAACAAAATCTAATAGCTTTTAATAGCTTTCTAATAATTTTAAAGTGGCGCGACTAATTGTAACACCTTTGGCTTTTTGTTCTTCCGTTAAGTTGTGTGGCACCCAACGAGAAACAATTTTTCTAACACGAAGTTCTTCATGCAAAATTTTTGCTATTTCTGCGGATCCAATGCCAAGGGCATCTTCCATCGTTTGATAGGTGACACGATTGTCATCCTTTATCATTTGTCTGATGGCAGCTACATTTTCTGGTACTACCGCTGTACAAGGTCTCCCTGAGTGTTTCTCATCACGCAAGAAATTACGGCCTCTTTCGAATTCTGAAAAACAGAGAAATATAGTTGCTCGAGATGGAGCTTCATCACCAAATGCCAATCGTAGACGTTCCTCGCACTGTTCTTCACGTAATCCAATTTTAAACCAGATGTTATTGTTGGACAGATATTTTAAATAAATTGTAGTTTGACAATTGTGCACTAAAAATTTTCCAAAGCCAACTGTTTCCCAGCTTCTCAATAATTTTGGAGTGACCGTCTTATTATAAAGCCGCATAACTACTTCCTGTAGACTATTTTTCATTATTTTGTTCGCAGTAAGTGCTACTTTATTGAAAAATAAAAAATGCGTGTCTCTCATTTATTTCATGTTGACCAGTTCTTGTATCTAATGATTCTATACATACATTATCGTATATTTTGTTTACCTTCTCATAAAACGTATACGTTACTTAAATATTACGTCGGTATTATATACACAGGTTATAATAAATTACATTTTTTCGTAATGTAGTATTTCATAATTCTATGATATTATCATGATATATTTTATACTTATTTTCTTGTTTTCAATTTTCTTTTAAGCATAAATAATTAATTAATTGCACTATGGAAATTGTTCTGGAAAAATATCTCATGTGAAAAACGTATGAAAATAAAATGAGGTTATAAATGCTAAGAGATCGTTAACTATCGGAACAAGGAAGTGTAGTGTTCTTATCAGGGAATAAAAACATGCCATTTGAAGTCGAAAGCTTTACTTTACACGCAATTATTTTTTTTGCTAATCGCTCCGTCGAGAATGAGAAAGAAATCGTAAAAGCGGGCAGGTAATGGCCCAAGACTGCCATTAATTTCAAGTGAAATGTTACTGGCTTTGTTAGAAGAAAACATTAATCAATAATTTTTGAGAAAATTAGATTTTTCAATTTGGAAATATTGTAAGAATTACAAAAAGCTTACGAACATAAAAGACGATAAAATTTTATTTTATCGGCGAAAAGTTTAAATTCACGAGCGATTCATCGTGTGTGAATTATTTTTTATCGTCATGTATAAAATTCAATTTTTTTCTAGCAGATCTAAGAAAAAACCATTTATTTTTTTAGTATCGTAAATTGCACAAGTGAAATTGTTATTATAACACAAACAGTCAACGTTTATAATATATTTAATTTAAATAAAAAATAGTAGTTATTTATGTATCAAGATACTGAAGGTCTACATTTCATCACGAATATTGAATTTAGTTGCTGAGGCCTTAAAGGCAAGGAAAATAATAATAATAAGTTTATTTGCCTAACAGTATACACCATATAAAGGACAAAATATGATACATAATTACACAAAAAAAAAAATTTGATGGAACATAATAAATCGTAATATGAAAGAATATTTAATACCCACAAAAATTAATGTAAAAATACTTACTAAACATTTTTAACTAAATTGATTATAGAAATCAGAGACGCAGTAAAGATATCTATATCATTTATAATTAAATTTACATTGTTACACATATTATAAATTGGTGACCTGGTTTGCATATTTGTTCTGGCCCTGGGACATTCAAAATATAATTGTTGTCTTGATGCAAACCGAGGTACATGAATGTTAATTTTTTCTAACAGTGAAGGACAGTCAATTTTATTTTGCAACATTTTTGCTAGAAACATGAGTGAATGACAGGTTCGTCTTGTTTCGATTGACGTAAAATTAAAACGATCTAATAACATATTATAATCACAACCTCGTTGTGGATAGACTTGATCACACTTGTAGATCAAATATTTCAAAAAACGTCTCTGCACATTCTCTATTCTAACGTTATATCGATCATAAATAGGAATCAATATTATTGATCCGTACTCTAATTTAGAGCGAACGTAACTATTAAAAAGCATGATCAAGGTATTCACATCATGAAATAACCTGCAATTTCGATATATAAATCCTAGTGTTTATGAAGCTGACTTAACTAAGTCAGTAATATGGTTTACGAAGGTCATTTCAGGGTCGAAAATAATCCCTAAATCTCTAAAATACGGTGGTCTTTCAAGTACATACTTATGAAGGTGATAATTGAAAAGTATAGGTTTCCTCGTTTTACAATATGAAATGATTTTACATTTATTTGGATTGAGTTTTAAATTGTGTTACACCATTCCTGGATTTTATTCAGTTGACTTTGAAGCTTACAGCTATCAGTAACATCAGAAATAGAACTATAAATTTTTAGGTCGTCAGCGTAAAATAAATGATTACAATTATTTATTAGTGAACTGAGATCGTTAATAAATATTATAAATAAGAACGGTCCTAGTACCGATCCTTGTGATACTGAGAAATAAACCATATGAGTGATAAAAACGAACTTCACGGCCGAGGTGCATATTAAATTTTATTTGAAATCGAAAAATATCGCATCATATAATTGACATACATATGTGTAATTTTGTCAATTTATGATTTAATATTAATGCTATATTTTCATTTCATCTGGTAGTTAAGGTACTCAGGTAGCGTTATTTCCAGGTGTTTTGAACAAATATATTTATCAATTTTGTCGTTTCCCTTTCCTCCGTTAAATTCGATAAAACCATTATAAGAAAGGAATAGAATTACAGGAATACATGAGATTAGTATTTTATATTACCACGCGAAATTCAAAAATTCTTGTTACCTTCGAACAAACGTGATAATGTTAATTCTTCGTTTAATAAACAAACTGTACCTATACGAAACAAATCTTTTCTTAATTCTAGTACGCAGAAAAGCATAATTTTTCTCGAGAGAACCGTTCTATACCGTGAGTATTTTTTGACGTGAAACATTGGGTTTGTCATATCTATAGTTACCACTTGATATTTGATTGACAGCAATGTATTTGCCCGTTCCATTTAAAATGAAACATAGGGAACGAATCTGACAATATTATATTTAAATATTGTACGAAATTTAGCGGAGTCAGAAAACCACTCGAGAGCACTAAACATATTTCGGGCACAAGGTGCACACAGTATTTTTTCTACATCTAAATTTAATTTTTAGAAAACAGGTATAATTATTTAAACAAAATTAACCTCTAATGACATCTTGTCAATATGACATAACCGTTGAATTTTCCTATAAGTTATGATTTGACATTTGATTGACAGCAATGTATTTGTCTGTCTCATTTAAAATGACACATGGGGAATGAATTTGACAGAAGTATTATATTTAAAAATTGTAAAGAAATTTAGCGGAGTTAGAAAACCACTCGGGCACAAGGTGCACACTATATTTTTTCTACAACTAATTTTAATTTAGAATGCAGGTATAATTATTTAAACAAAATTAACCTCTATTGACGTTTTATCAAATGTCAAATTCGTTCCATATGTTTCGTTTTAAATGGAACGACAAATACATTGCTGTCAATCAAATGTCAAGCCGTAACCATAGATATGGCAAACCCAATGTTTCACGTTAAAAAATACTCACGGTATTAACAACTCTACTCAAAATATAAATAAATCTCAATTTTGTTTTTGTGCAAAAACTACAAAACCCGCCTCCTACAATCAGTGCAAATTTCAACATATTTTCACATCATACAATAAAGTAATGGGGGATTACACCATTTTTTTTTTATAATTTCATCTGAAAATATTAGGAAAACTAAGACTATTGATGAAAATCCGGTGAAAATATTCCTATTAATATGCGAGTTATAGTCTCCCGAATATTGAAAAGATTGACGTGACGTCACATTTATGTGTTTTTATATCAAACTGTTTTCATCATGGACCTAAATGTTTTTGAAATATATGCTATTTTAAGTTATATTTACATAAAATAAATGAATATTATAACACTGTATAAGTCTACATACTTTATAATTACAGGTGTATTTAAATTATTAAGTTTAATGCAAGAAATTTATGTTAAAACTAAAACTGTTTGAAAACTGCTGTACAGGAATGTTAGCCCCTCCTTTCGAATTTGAATTTCTTAACTTCCATTGGTAGTAATCCCCACCTCCCAACACGCTATTTGTAATGCATGTATAGGTGGTCTCTCGGTCGCCAATCAAAATATTTTCATATTAGTGTCGAAGCGCTATAACAAAAAACCCTTTAATTACGAAATATGTCAATTATACCATATTATTTTTTTAAATTAATATTCGTTATTCAGCATATACAATCGTATTTTTTACTATTTTCCTTTAATTCGATTGAGCCGTAATCCCCCATTCTGCTGAAGTTTTTACTCGGTTCATAATAATTTTTAATTCACAAAGCATAGTTAAATTAAAATTTCCAAAATTTTTTCGGAACACTTTCGAAGTGCTTCCGGAACACCAGTGGAGAATCACTGGTCTAGAATTTTGTGATAACATGATAATTACGAGATTTGCACAGAAATTATCAAAATATTCTCTTTTCACGGTTTTATAAATTTTTAAAACGCACTCTGTTCATGTATAAAATATTTCAGCACTCAAATACGTTTAAAAATTTAGGAAAAGTAAATCCTCAACATACGGCGCGTATGTACCTTATTCATTTATTATTCATGACGTGGTCACGACTAGCAACTATAGTAGCTTAGTATAGTAGGGATAAATTTCGTCCTTGCAGTTGTTCTGCGCTACTTCTGCGGTTGTTCGCAGTGCAGAAGAATTTCAAACATCTGCGACGCCTGTAAATAATTACAGAAACTTTCAAGTGTTGTTGCTTCACCACTGAGATTTTCTTGACGAATTTAGAAACTTTTAAATGCAAATATTTAGGGACGATTTTGTAAACAAACATTTGACTATACCTCCATAGTAAATTTAGAGAACAAATTAAATGCTATATTAAAAATTCCATTATCTGCTTCTAGGTATTTAAATACCAGGTAATCGATATTTTTTGTCGGTTATTGATTAAATTGATTTTAGGTCGTCAAAACAACTGTAACGTGGGGCGGTTTCAAACCCAATGCTACAAATTGGGTCCTTGCTATACCGAGTAGTTCAAACGATACCAATCTACGATTTGCATGTGAAATAATTACTCAAAATGAAAACAAATAAAAATAAATATTGAGAATAAATATAGTTAAAATTAGTGGTGGGAACCGGTTCCGGTTCGGTTCAGTTCCGGTTCCAAAATTACTCGGGTACCCGGTTATTTGAATGTGTAACTACCCGGTTCTCGGTTCCGATTCCAAGACTACCCGGTTCTCGGTTCTGGAACCGAAACTACCCGGTTCTCGGTTCTGGAACCGAAACTCATCGGTTCTCGGTTCTGAAATTGAATCTCATCGGTTCTCGGTCCTGGAACCGAAACTCATCGGTTCTCGGTTCTGGAATCGAATCTCATCGGTTCTCGGTCCTGGAACCGAAACTCATCGGTTCTCGGTTCTGAAATTGAATCTCATCGGTTCTCGGTCCTGGAACCGAAACTCATCGGTTCTCGGTTCTGGAATCGAATCTCATCGGTTCTCGGTCCTGGAACCGAAACTCATCGGTTCTCGGTTCTGGAATCGAATCTCATCAGTTCTCGGTCCTGAAACCGAAATTCATCGGTTCTCGGTTATGGAACCCGAACAGATTGAGTCTTGAATATAGGTCGGAATATATGTAAAGTGCATACTAAGTGCATTCTTGCATATTTTTAAGAAAATTGAATAATACATGTTCAAAATAAAACACGTGTGCATATAATATGAAAAATTTTGACAATTATGCATTATAAATTATTACTTTAAAGAAAAACTTTTATTAAAAATTTTATGTTCTGCTATGTGTAATTTGTATTTTGTATTTATATACATTATCAGGTATTTCCACTTTTATACGACGGAATTTTCCCATTTCTCTACCCGACTCTTTGGTGTGAATTTGCAGTAAAGAAAATGATACATATAAACAAAACATATAATTGTCTATTAAACAAAAATGATGGATTTAAAATTTTTACATAAACAAACAAAATATTAAATGGCTATATTGATTGTATTTAATCGAACTGAAATTAAGAAATATTCCTTTATATTACAAAAGTGAGTGATCAAAATGTAAAGATTAAAGCAGAATGTATAAGTAGCTCATTGAAATTCTAGGAAATATTTATTGCCTCCTGCATATGGTATAATATTATTTACACATTATTATATGCAATTAAGTTACATAAAAAAGTTAATATCGTTCAATAATATTTCTCAAATAAAACAGAAAATCTGTTTATTTCTCAAAAATAGCGAGGATAATTTAAAATTATAATTGAATAATATCATTGATTCCATAACCCGAATTTGAAGTTCTATTTCAGAGAACCGGTTCCTCTACCCGGAACCGGAACCGAAGATTGGTTCTATTACTCGGAACCGGAACCTAAGATCGGTTCCATTACCCGGAACCGGAACCGTAGATCGGTTCCATTACCCGGAACCGGAACCGATGACCGGTTCCATTACTCGGAACCGAAGATCGGTTCCACTACCCGGGTATCCGGGTACCCGGATAGTTTTGGAATTTTTCCGTTTCTTGACAGCACTAGTTAAAATAGATGTTGTGTTATAATCTGTGAATTTATAATAATTTGGACTTATTAGTTCGAAAGTTAAAGACCGTCTGTCTATTAATTATTCGTTGTTTAATATTTGCCTTTTTCCATATTATCATAATTTTTAGTGACTACAGTAAAAAATTCTAGAACCTTATAACGTTCCAATAAATAGATTGCCAACGTAACATATTGGTTGAACTTTAATGAGCTCTATATGCTTATACGCAATATTTTAACTGTTCAGGATATTTCGAAATTCGAGGATAAGCTTCTTACACAACAGCCAGACACTAAAGGCTTATTTATAATGAAGTAACGTTAAAGGCAACGCATAACGCAACGTGACCGGTAACGCAAACAAAAAATCAGTGATTTATAATAAACGCCAAAGATAACATCTAACCCATCAGAAGAATGACAGTGATGAAAACATAGTATTTATTTTATAGTTGTGACAGTTCACGAACATGTCGATAATAAAGATTTTATAGTAAAACTGAAACGCTGAACTCTGATTGGCTAGCGGTAAAACACCTTTAAGTTTCATGTAAGTTGTTAAAGTGAAAACAAAGTTTATTATAAAAAGGGTGTGACGTGTTAAAACTGAAGTCATATAATTAGTGCATTATACCTAGAAGCAAATTATATACATTCAGTTTTTCTTGTTTTATTTGATAACCATATTAGGTAAATTGGCTCTTTACAAAAGATTTTAAAAATGAAAATTGAATCTATAAAATGCATAAATATTTCATGAGAAAATATGAAAATTCGATAAATGCTCTGCTGTCTGCTGTATATTTATGCAAAATATCAGTAAATCTCATCTCGTTTATGTTGACAGTTTTCTTGATTATAATTTTGATGCTGAAATTTCATATTTATCTTACTTAACTCCCAAAAGATGATATTAAATATAGTTTTTATTTCGGAAAAATAATTTATATTACACAATAAAGTACCTATATCAAAAAATTATATTTAAGATTTTACAAATAATAATAATAATAATAATAATAATAATAATAATATTAATAAAAGGCGAGGTTCAGCCAAAGGCTGTTTTTCCACCTAACCATACAGATATTTAAACATGATATGCCTAAATGCCAAATTGTCAACTTTATCAAAAACATAGTCCAGATATAGAGTGCTAGTCAGCTAAGAAAAAGCCATTTGCGTCATCAATAGATGCGCGAAGCAATGACGTAGTAATGACGTAGGCTCATAGATTTTGTAGGCAGTGGCGTGCCATCTTATTCTTTGCCAAATAGTGAAAGCGCACTTCAGTTGTTATTTTTTCTATTTATTTTAGTTGATTATCACAAATTATTGATAAATAACATGTAAATTTGCTAAAGAGACATTTTTAAATACCTATTCACTGCGTCTGCTTTGATTTTCATTTAGGAAGCGCATTAGGCCATCACACGACGGAATTTTATATTATTTTAGTGCGAGCCGATATTTCGGTCTCTCAACTAAGTTGATAATTAAAAACTTAATTACCCCTATTCTGTAAGAAAGTTGCTAAATTTTAGCAACATTGCTATTGGCTATTTGCTACAGCAATGGTGCTTAGAGTTAGCAACTATGTTACAGAATTGGGGTGATTGTAACAAATAAAAAATATAGCATTGAAAACTGCAGTTTAAAAAATTATTTCAAACCCTTTTTTCGTTTATTTCAGGGAACTTTATAAGCAACTTTTGTTCAAAGATTGAAATATCGGCCCCACTGTACTAACAATACCAGTAATGAAATTAATTCAACTGTTTAACTGTCACGTACACAAAAAAACAAAAAAAAAAAAAAACACACAAACGACTTGACATAAAAATATTTCATAAACACTCAATAAGGCAGAAGTAAATTGAAATATAACTAAATTAACAAATTGTTGTGCTATTTATACCGAATACTTATCCCTTCTCTACTCAAATCTTTAATTTTTCTGTTTGAAAACTTATGGATCATTGCGCGGTACGCAACTACATACGACAATTAGATTCAGTTAATCTTTTATACCTAATAGATAAGACTGTAATAACATAAGTAATCCTAAGTCGGTGTAATAATTTCAGTTGAATTGCATCTTTGACCTCTTCTGGTATTAACTTTAAACTTTTTCGGGTACAACATCTGGGTAAATTGTTTCTTAGAAATTAATCTGCAAAGCCTAGTACAGTTTCTACATTTGTTCTTAATACATTTATATTTAAACCTTGAAATACACCTGATATGTTGATTAATCATATGATACTTCAAATGATAAATTTTCATTAGAACTAAACGTCAGAACATAACACGAACGACACTGAGGTATCCATGAACAAGCTAAGCCGTTGCTATGACAACCAAGGGCAATGACAAAAATTCGTTTCTGCGCTGATGACGTAAATGACTTTTTCTTAGCTGACGGGAACTCTACATTATTATACGAGTATTATAAGAAATATAACAACACAAACAAAACACTTGACACAAAAATTAGGACAATGTTATATGTAATACATAAAAAACAATGGTGCTACTGAAATAATTGCTTAATTACACTGAACTTTATTTTACACAAACATTAACTATAAATGACCATTTTAGTAAGTAAAACAAATAAGTAACGCGAAATTTTGAATTTCACCATATATGGCCTCTAGTGATTTTTTCCTCTAGCAGATAAAGAAGGCATTGAAAGGACAACGTTTTGTGACCATAGAGGAGATAAAGGCAAAACTATCACTTTCTGAAACTAATTGAAATCTTTGATAAACATATTAACACCCCTAGACTTCGAAACTATGTATAAACAAATCTGTTGGTATCCTTATGATAATTTATTTAAGTCTAATATTTTGGATTGAATTCTGTGAAAATTGTTCTCGTTTGGCTAACAAAGCATTTTTCTGGATATTTATTATTTATATACCTACAAAACTTTTCATTTTCCATTTTATATAGACCAAACACCAAATATTTATATAGATGTTCTGAACTTTTCACTAACTAACTTTATTAAATTATGAATTACGAATAACAAAGTTAGCACTGAGGTCACGAACTTTCAAATAATTTATTAATAAAGAGAAGGTTGCAGACCAATTTTAAAACTTTAAGTTTATCTCATGTTCGTAATATTTTACAGACAGCAACGTGGGAGGAAAATTTTCCACGAACAAAAGTGTAATACGATGGTCACGATGAAATGATTGAGAATGTAATAAATGGTTAATATTTTATAAATTTTTACCTGCCGTCACCTTTAGGTAAGGAAGATATTGCTTTTAGTAAAAAAAAATTGTTGGTGAGTTTCTAATGAATAACCTCATTTTCAGTGGCGTGCAGTCCATATGTGCAAGGTGTGCACTGCACACCCTGCGAATAATTTCAAAATGTATTGCATTAAAATGTAAAATATTTAATTGATTTGATCTTAATATATGATATACAAAATATTAATACAATTATGGGACAATAACGAACAGTAGCGTGTTTGGTTGCCTATCAGCGAATGTGTGAATTGCCGGGCAAATGCAGGTCTCGGCACTGCACTCGGTGCGCATGTTTTTACACAGGGAGGGTATAGGAACAGTGTATTTACGCAGACAAGTATAAAATATTAGAAATACGTATCGCCCCATCGCACTCTCCATCGTGCAGCATATTTTGTGCACGTATCGCCGTAAAATTACATTTGGTAGTATTCACAAGCATAAACAAGTTCAGACAAACAATTAATTATTAATTTTAGGTATTTGGTATATAATTTATATAGGTATTATTTATTTAACTTATATTTGTATTTATGAAAATTTATAGAATGGAAATTGCAAGTGAATAGGGGATTCCAGCTCAATCGAATTAAAGGAAAGTAGTAAAAAAAAATACGAATGTATATGCTGAATAATGAAAATTAATAAAAAAAATGAAATGATATAATTGAGATATTTCGGAAATAAGGGTTTTTTTTTGTTATAGCGCTTCGACACCAATATGAAATCTATATATATAATATTTTGATTGGCGACCGAAAGACCGCTTATACATGCATAACAACTAGCGTGTTAGGAGGTGGGGATTACTACCAATGGAAGTTAAGAAACTCAAATTCGAAAGGAGGGGCTAACATTCCTGTACTGCAGTTTTCAAACAGTTTTTATTTTAACATAAATTTCTTGCATTAAACTTAATAATTTAAATATACCTGTAATTATAGACTTATGCAGTGTTATAATATTCATTTATTTTATGTAAATATAACTTAAAATAGCATATATACTTCAAGAACATTTATGTCCATGATGAAAACAGTTTGATAAAAAATAACACATAAGCGTGACGTCACGTCAATCTTTTCAAAATTCGGGAAACTATAACTCGCTTATTAATAGGAATTTTTTCGCCGGATTTTCATCATTAATCTTAGTTTTCCTAATATTTTCAGATGAAATTATAAAAAAAAAATGGTGGAATCCCACATTACTAATTGCGGATTTACTGAAGAAACCATTTTCTAGAAGGGACAGAGTATAAAAAAATAAGATAATTCTGAATTGTTAACCTAAAATTCTACCTACACAATACTTTTTTTAAAAAAAAATCTGCACACTCAACACAAAAACGCACCGCACGCCACTGCACATTTTAGATTCCCAGAATACGACTTTACTAGTTTTAAGATGTCTGTATGTGTATCTCTCTCTCTCTCTCTCTCTCTCTCTCTCTCTCTCTCTCTCTCTCTCTCTGTGTGTGTGTGTGTGTGTGTGTGTGTGTGTGTGTGTGTGTGTGTGTGTGTGTGTGTGTGTGTGTGTGTTTGTCAAATTTTTCTTTGACGATATCTCCAATACCACAATTTTATTATAATTATAATACTTTCGTATTCCTTTTCTTTACATCCATATGAAGAGCTGATCAGATTTTGGTTATAATTGAACAACCGAAAGTATTTTTATTTGAAGCTAATGTGCTGGGCACATTAGATTTTCTTTAAAATATATTCAAAGTAGTTGCCTTCAACAATAATACACTTCACTATTCATTCCTTCTACTTTTTAATAGCTCCCAACCAATCTTCTTTTGCAATGTTTTCTAACGTTTTATGGGGGCTTACAAACTGTCAAAACTGTTAAATTAATTTGTATTGAATAAATTATAATGATTCGAAAATTAATTCTAGGTTTTTTCTCACAACTTTACTTTAAAAAATTGATTAATTAAGTTCTAACTTGACAGATAAATAACTATTTAAGGCGGATTTATGCAGCCATTTTCATTTACATTTACTTTTTAATTTAATTTTCATTTAATTCTCATTTATAATTTTTAAATGTACCTATTCATACAAAAATATATAACAAAAATAAATGAAAATGAACGCATGCGCACATATAAAAATACGCTGACAGATGATGAACGTTATAACCCGAATTTCATTGGATTAAAATTTATTAATAAAAATATTCAACAATAGTGACAGCGAAGAAGTTATGAGTTTAGTTTTAAACGTGTTATTGCAATAAAAAACCGTAAAAAGAAACGATATCGGAGATACATAATGACAACCAGCTGATCAACTCAAATTCTCGTCCCTGTCATGTCGTACACGCATGCGCCATTTATAATTTTCATTTATTAGATAAAAGTTGGCCATCTTTAAAAATAAATGAGAATGAGAGATAAATGAAAACGTAAATGAAAATGGTGTATGCATGGCTACATTGGTTTACATACATTTATCTTTTAAATGAAAAAATTAAATGAAAATGGCTGCATAAATCCGCCTTTAAATGTTTGAAACGAAATTTTGTTTTCTTATTCTCAATAATAGGTAATCTACTCGTGTACTATTAGCCATATTGAATTGAAAAGTACAGTGGAAACAAAGATAAATGCATTTGGTGATGAAAGAAGACGAAATGTACGCCAGAGCTATTAGTTTAGCTTAAGCTCATCTGCTCATCTGCCAAGGAAAACAATATTCAAACCCTTAGCTTTTTTAAAAGGTTTCCATGATCCCACTTTCGCATTTATTATAAAATTTACCCAATTCACTCTCTTTTTGTTAGGCTTGAATAATTACTTCATTTCTAAAATTCCTCACAATACACCATTAGGCGACGGATTTACATTTTTTTAAGGAAATGAATAAGAGTTCGTTAGTTCAATAAGATTCATTACGTTTGATTTTTATGTAATGGTGGAAAGAAAACAGGCTCTTAATTTTAAGAGGCCACCATTGCTATATGGTGTGTATCAAAAAAAATTAAAAGCATATTCCTAAGATCAATGTCATATGAATATGGGTCCAATTCCTTTTGATTAGAGAATCACAAGGGATCAAAATTAAATTCAATAAACAAATATCTACCAATTTGATTATGACAGTACGAGGTGATAATAAATGTTGTTTTATTGTTTGTTAATCATTGCATTTGTTTTTAATCCTATTTGATTTGATTTAAAATTGAAATTAAATTTTAATTGAAACTTATTTTGTTACACATTTAAAATAAGAAAGTTGCTATTATTATCTTAGGAACCGCCACCATGTAATTTTAATATGAAATACTCGTATTTTTTTTATATCTTTTATAACAACAGAATTATTTGATTTTCTTAAAAATCGTGATTTTCAGTTTTTTTTTTTTAATAACTTTCGTACTGTTCAGAATTTTAATTTTTTTTCAACGGTACTGAAAACTGCACAACATTACCCATTTAACCGACCTCGTAGCTTTAATAGTTCCCGAGATCCCAATGGTATTGGGCTTCCAAATTATCAAGAGATGGCGCTGACGTCAAACGTCAAAATTCAAACGAATGGTACATTTTTCGCTAGCTTCCATAAGAGTACAATTGGTGTGAGACTAATTTTCGTAGTTTTTAATTTAATTTGAGATGTAGTATAGCGTTTTTTTTGTTAATTTCGGTAATAGGGTTAATTTTAGTAAGTAGTTGTAGGCTAAGAGTGTTTTAGTCATATTTTAATTAACAGTATATTGGTTTTTTTAATAAAAAAATATTTTGTTTCATTTATTTAGATTATATTTCATTGCTGTAGTTGTACATATATTAATTTCTATCTATATAGCCTTACTTTTATTTAATTGTTTTTATTTACATGTACACTTCACTCAGTTCAGAAATCTGCCACCAGTGGCGCATTTTAATTTTGGAAGCCCAATACTTACCACTTAATTTGGGACATTCTGTATATATGATAATTTGGGTTGATGTACGATATATAATAGTAAATTTGTACGTAAAATGACAAAATATATGTGCAAGATGAACGAACTAAATAATTCCGATGAAACATATTGAAATAAAACATAATTTTGAGTGTTCTTTACGATAACCTCAATGTTGGGAGGTTCACAACATTGGGTGTCAAACTGACATTTACAAAAACTTAACCTATAAAAATAAAATATTCCTTTGAATCACAAATTTAATATGCAACTCGGCACTGAAGTTCCATTTTATCACTCATATGGTTTATTTTCCTCAGCCTTACGGCCTCAGCAACTAAATTCCATATTCGTGATAAAAAGTAAAACTTCAGTACCTTGATACATAAATAACTATTATAGAAAATTTCTAACCACCATTACAAAGTTATATTTCTTTATTATGTGGGTGTATAAATTAGATAAATATCTTTGAAAAATAAAAAGAATTCTCATCTTCCCACTTAAGTTTTTCAATTTAATTAGAAACTTATATAGCGTCATTATTTTTTAACACCTCTGAAAGAACTTCTCACATTACGTTTCCGCACAATAAACTCGAGATTGCCACAAACTGAAACCAACTTCCCAACTCCAGAACTTCCGAAAAATAACTCGAAGTGTGAACGTTTCCTCGCATATATCCCTTTCTCTTTTCTGAACTGTTTCAAAGGTTTGCTGTCTTCGAGTAGATTCCAAGATTCCAACAGAAAGGGAAAAGCTTTGAGGTATGAAATATGCGAGAATATCCGGAACACGTTAAATTTATTGCTCGCTTTATACAAGATAAACAAAACTTTTAGAATTAGGTGTAGTATATAAAATACTATGTCATGCTTGCTCTACTCAATATACAGGACAGACAAAAAGATATCTACATACACGTCTTGTAGAACATAGAAAAAATGTACAAAAATTACAAATAGTCTAAATAAACACAAAATCATAAATTTGGTTACAAAATTCTAAAATAGTAGACGCCGAAAGGTTTTTGCACAAAAGACTTACTCTTGAAATGTATCACATAAATTATGACAAAAATAATTTTAATTTAAAAACTGACGCAATGCAAAATATATAACAATATTTTAAAATACAAATGACACATATTTAAAATTAAAATAAAATTAAAACATAAAAATACAATACATAAAAAAGATAAGTACTTAAAATATAACCACATAATAGTTATTTATGTATTAAGAGCGTAAGGAGGCGTTTATGTCATGTACGTCAAAGGCCATAAAAGCAAGTTACGCTCGTGGTATATACAAAACTTTATGCACGGACGAAAATTTTCATATTATGAGTGTTAGAAAAATTGTATCGAAAAGAATTTGTCCTCGTACATCCAGTATCTAGTGTTGCTATGAAAGCGGAGAACAGCACTTTATTGTTTGTTTATTAGTTATGTCATTTGAGTTTTATTTTGTGTATCTCCGTGCTTTCCATATAAATATCACAAAATTAATTTCATTTTCATTAAAGAATATAAAAATTTTTGATTTTTAATAAAAACTTTTCATGTTGCCTGTTTAAATTGTTTATATTGTAGGTTATATTTTGGTTTGACGTTTCATTATAGCCCGGCGTACTATAATGAGGCCCGCTGGCTATAAAATGACGTTTATGTCAAAGAAATTCGTGTATAATTGTCAAATTATGATACATCCGTGCATAAATATAATTAAAAATAATAGATATTTATACACCAAATGGGCTAAGGTAATGTTTATTTATGAGAAAGTTTAGCTCTCGAGCCCGTAAGGGCGAGTTAGTTAATTTTTTCGAGTAAATAAACATTCTTAGCTCACGTGGTTTATATAGTATTTTATTCAATTTTGACAAAATAATAATAAAAACCATTATAATATAGTGTAGACTGGGTTGTGCGATTTATTGCAACAGATTTAATTTGCTACCTATATATTATATTTTCTTTATCTCTAAATAGAAAATATAATAAGAAATTTAAGTGTATTAGTTGGAAAATTTTCAAAAAATACTACTTAGAAGAATTTTTTAAGAAACTACTACTTCCGGTGGTCTTAAGTATTATAGTTTTTGAGGAATCGTCCTTTCAACATCCAGGCATACACACACACACACACACACATACACACACATACACACACACACACACACACACACACACACACACACACACACACACACACACACACACATACACATAAACACAATACAAATACAAAGAGAGTGAGAGATCATTGCAAAAATGTTATAATCGGATTTTAAGGACCTTAGAATGTGCTATTCACTCAAATCTGGATATGGGATTTTTAGAATCATGAATCCAATACCTCTTTTAGCTGCAGCTTGGTTTCTGGCGTGGGAAAAAGTCTTAATTGTCAGATCCAAAATCCGGTCTAAATTCTTTAGCGGTTCACTCGCACATAAAAGGTTATCACTTCAAAAAGTTCGAAGATTTGATTCTGACAGAACGAACGCTTTGCCCAAAAATCTCTAATAAACTTCCTTCACTGGCCACCGATATTAACTAACATTTGAATATCTGCCTCTCATCAAAGGCAACTGGATGTAACCTATAAATCAGGCATGTTCAATATATCAAGGCTTTGTGGCCTTGTCAACTGATCTTGGCAT
This sequence comes from Ophonus ardosiacus, assembly GCA_943142095.1. Taxonomy (NCBI): domain Eukaryota; kingdom Metazoa; phylum Arthropoda; class Insecta; order Coleoptera; family Carabidae; genus Ophonus; species Ophonus ardosiacus. The sequence goes on along the minus strand of OW964823.1, from coordinate 6,511,733 downwards.
CAATCTGTAGTTACGCAAATGTAATTGAGTATGGACCAGATAACATGGGAATTACAAATCACTCGATTAGAGGGATAATCAGCGCTCTCAATTTTGTGATGCGTGATAGAAGAGCGATTAGCTGTAAGTATTTTTTAATCACTAATCAACAAAATAAGTATGTAAGATATTCTGGAATTTATAAAAGATTACAGTATGTGTTAAACGGATGGTTTGATACAGCAGTAAGGCAGTTCTAGAATTATTGGCGGGAATTATAAACAAGGGCTCTCAAATTGGCAACTGACTTTAAGCGATACGCTAACTAATGGCAAAAATTCGAACTCTAGGAGTTGAGATAGATTTGGCGCGCTTTGTATATAAAACATAAGGTGCGTTCGGTAAATCATACGGAGTTGGAGTATTTACGGAGCGGTGTTGGAGTGGAGTGGGAGTAGAGCTGGAGTTGGAGTAGATCGAGGGAACAAGGTATACTCCTTTATTTGTGATTAACCGAACGAGTAAAGTTAAACTTTTGGTGCACGAATATAATAACCTCCTTTTTTTGACAATCTGATATACTGCACTGCTAAAAAGAAAAATAAATAATGAACTATACTGAAGTTATTCAGTTTGGTATTATTCTTTAATGATTCTGAAGAAATTATATATTAGATATGGTACAGAATTCTTACCATTCCAACATACTGTGCCTAGTTATATTACAAAACAATATTATAAATATAAAATAATTGTGTATAATAAAATATTTCAACATAAAAATACAAAATGATCTGACAGATGTCAAATAAAACAAAAAAAACTCCATGTATGCTTGCATATCGAGGTTGGACTTATGGAGTTAACACTTTTCACTCCACTTGACTCCATTCTGCATTTGCCGAACGCTCCATTTTAAGACGCTTCTCACTCCATGTAATTACCGACCGGTGCTAGGAGTGTATAGAGTGAAAAGAGTGAACAGAACTCATTTACCGAACGCACCTATTGTCGTGTTGAAAAAATTAATATTATTTAATTATTTCTTGCTTTCTATTATAATAATTTGTGAAATTTGCCATCGTAGATCTGTTTTGCAGATAGTGTATTGTATGTATAATAATTAACTTATTTTATTAATTATTATATACAAATAATTGCATTCTAACCTTTAAAACAAGTTTGTTTTCGAAGTTTCGTTAATTTTTGCTTAATTGTTTTTTATATTAAAATGAGTAATATTTACTGTTCTGTACCCCAATGCTTTATTAAAAAAAAAAAAGAATATGTAAGTTACCATTCTTTCTCTCAAAAAAATAAAATGTTATCATCGAGAACAAATTTAGAGATAAAGAGAAAATTGACCGGCGAAAAATCTGGATAATAAAATTAAAAATAGGGAAACCAGTTTCTAAATTTATGAAGGTCTTTACATTTCGCTGATAGTGATTATTTTACCAGAGGTATGTATACTGCAAGAGGAAAAGTTTTATTTGCAATAAGTATATGTTCTTTTTTAAATGTTAATACAAATAAACGAAAATGTTTAAAAAAAACTGCTGTATCATCCAAAAATTTGCCCACTTTAAAGCATGAAGACAAACCTTCCACTAGAAGTAGCCGAAATTCTCGCTTATTTGCAAGAAATTATAGAAAAAATAAAACTAATATTTATCATGTTGAAAATGTATTGCATTCTTAAGCAGAGTTTGTTGCTGTCCAAGCTTTATTAGTTTAAAAAACTCGAAGAAAACACAAAAACACTCCTGCAAAGATTGTAGTTATCATATGGTTATCTCAACTCCGTGAGTTCAAGTAAATTCCGCTTTGGCGCTGCGAGCTTAAAGTCAGTTGCCAATATACCGGCTGTCCCAAGCAAACCTTGACCTGGGTGTTTGACATGAAAAACATTGTCATGCAGAAAATTAAGCCATTATTTAATACGATAATAAAACATTACATTTTCATAAATTGTAATAAATTATAAAATATATCACATAAACAATTGTTTCAATTTTTATTATGCAAATGAAAAAAATCAAATGTTAGCGTGGCACATTATTTAGCACCAATGTCTTTGAAATTTTAGATTGGGGTTTCCATTAGGGTAATTATTTTATTTTTTTACACAAAAGTTATTGAACTTTCAAAAATTTTAAAATGTTTTCATATTGCATAATAAAATTGAAAACAATATTTATTTCAAAATTTTTATAACTTATCATGTTCAATATAATGGCTTAATTTTTAACCGGACACTTTTTATTTACAAAAAACTGTTTTCCCATGTTAAACGCCTATGTCAAAGTTTGCTGGGACACCCAGTATAATATTTATTTGTGCAACAAGAGTAAAAAATAAAGTCTTATTGCTCAGTGCTCAACTTGTCGCCCTAGTGGCAACATGTCTTTTTCAACTACCAAAGACTTTCTGTTATAATTCTAGACAAGATTTGCGCATTCACAAAAATGTGTAACTAATAAAGAAACTTTATAATAATATATTTATTTACGTAATCAAAATTACAAAAAAAAAATATTTATAAACTAATAAAATATTAACAAATACAATACAATGTAATATATAAAAAAGAAACACATATAAAGAAACACATGTACATCTATAAAAGTCTTATATAAAATAGAGAAAGTAAAAAGATAATAAAATTAAATATATGGATATAAATATAAATAAAAATAAAATAATTGTTATGTAAAATCACATGCTTCTAGAGCGAGAGGACAGGACAAAATATGATAACAAAACTTTATAAAATATTGAAACACACACTTTGTAATTGCTGAAGATGGACAAATATTGTCCGAAACGTCCTATTTTTTATAAATGGGGTATTCCACCACAACAAAAAAAATTTTAAAAATTCAATTTAACATAAAGTATGGCTCAATAAATAATATTTAAAACAATGAAAACATTTTTTAAATAATTACTTTACGAGATATTTCACATTTACTAAAAGGGAAAATTGACGTCATACAATTGTTATCTTTCTCTCGCAGCGTACTCAGAGCAGTGTGTGTGAGAAAGACAAGTATAGGGGAAATGTGACGTTACACTGATTTCTCGAAAATAAAATACTGTTAAACTAGGAACAATGAAAATTTTTTAATACTATGAATTGCTTCAAAACTGAATGAAGTTTTATTTAAAATAAAAAAAAAATCTGTTGTGGCCAGCACAAGACCTTCCGTCAATTCCATATATTTTGTACAAATCCCATACCAAAAAGTCCTTGGAACAGATTCTATATAATATCATGTAAAATCGAACACGAACATATACTATTTTTTACAAATTCCATACCAAAAGTTCATTTAAAAAGGTTCTATAAATCCAATAAAATTATAACATAAACTACACTAAGTAATGTCCTTCCATCTTCTCTTTGGCCTTTCTCTGCGTGTCACTTGCGAGCAACACCATGGCATACCAATTTTAGATCCTATACTTTTTTCCATATTTGGTTTTGCACTTGCAACTGACATCTGCCAATTAAATTTTTCTGAATAATTATGTCAGCTGTTTCCATGATAAATAACAAAGCTGACTAATTTTTGAAAATTAATTTCTTTATAATGCTTTAACTCTACATCTATTGAATATGAAGGAAAATGAATAATCAAACCATATAGAAAAGAGTATTTTCTTTAATAAATATAATAACAAAATGTCAAAAAATAATATTTAACTGCGTTTTTTTAAGAAAAACTGTTAAAAACTTCAAAAAAGGGTACTTCCGGTGGATCGATTATAACCAAAATCTAATCAACTCTTCGTATGGATGTACAGAGGAGGAATACGAAAGAATTATAATTTTTAGAATTGTAGTATTGGAGTTATCGTCGGAGAAAAATTTGTCACACACGGACACACATACACACACACACATACACACACACACACGGACACACACACACACACACATACATACAGACATCATCTTAAAAATAGTAAATTTGTATTGTAGGGACCCTAAAACGTGCTTATTCATTAAAAACTCACCACCGAATTTTTTGACCAAAGACAATACCTTCGTTACCTAAAGGTGACGGAAGGTAAAAATTGAGTGGAATACCTCATTATTGGAACCTACGGCCTATTTTTTCCTAAATTGAAACTTTTACAACGTTCCCGAATCACCCATTTCTATATTAATATTTTCTTATTAGTTGTGAATCTACTGCTAACCTCAATATATGCAATATATTCCAGTATTAACTTTAAATTCAATTATCTTCGTTAATGAACTACCTTAAATTATCCATTAAGAGTATATCATCAGTACAGGAAGTTGTATTCATGAATATATTAACAGTAATTAAAAGCTTGGTGGGTGAACAACCCTTCTTCATCAAGTACATGTAAATATTGATTTTTACCTTCCGTCACTTTTAGGTAAGGAAGGTATTGTGTTTGGTCAAAAAATTCGGTGGTGAGTTTTTAATGAATAAGCACGTTTTAGGGTCCCTACAATACGAATTTACTATTTTTAAGATGATGTCTGTATGTATGTATGTATGTATGTATGTATCTGTGTGTGTGTGTCCGTGTGTGTGTGTGTGTGTGTGTATGTGTGTCCGTGTGTGACAAATTTTTCTCCGACGATAACTCCAATACTACAATTCTAAAAATTATAATTCTTTCGTATTCCTCTTCTGTACATCTATATGAAGAGTTGATTAGATTTTGGTTATAATTGATCCACCGGAAGTACCCTTATTTGAAGTTTTTAACAGTTTTTCTTGAAAAAACGCAATTAAATAATATTTTTCGACATTTTGTGATTATCAATATGAAAGAATATATTATTCTCTATAAGGATTGATTATACAGAGTCGTTCATATTAAATAGATATAGAGTTATAGAGACATTAAGAGAGATTTACTTTCAAAAATTAGTCAGCTTTGTTAAAATTATGGAAACAACAGATATATTCAGAAAAATTTAATTGACAGATGTCAGTGTCAAATGCAAAACCAAAGTTGAAAGTTTAGGGTCAGAAAGTTATGTGTGAATGTGATAGAGTGTCCCTCCAAAGAGAAGAAGATGGAAGGACTGTGTAGGAGAAGATTTGAGAGAGGAAGAATTGTGTGAAGAAGATGCGTTGGACAGGAATGATTAAAAGAGAAGAGTAAGAAACAGCGACCTCTAATAAAATAGGGAAAGGAACTTTCGGTATAGAATTTGTAAAAAAATAGTGTGTTGGTGTTACAATTTTATAGGATATACTGAATCTTTTTCAAGGAACTTTTGGTATGGGATATATACAAAATACATCGAATTGACGGAAGGATTTGTGCTGGCCACATCAGATTTTTTTTTTCCTGTAATACTGAAATACATTTTCCCATAGTTGTTGCGCAAATATGTATTAAGCTACTAATAACTGAGGAAATTTTCATACATCCATTATTAAAGTGTTACTTTAGTTCTTTAGTAACGAGAGTTCAGGTAAAACTACTTTACACGTCAAAAACTACAAGTTTCTTGCCTTGTATTACTATTTCTTTCTTCCAAGAATTGCCGCAATTTCTGGCGAAATAAATCGTAAACCCTGGCCAAAGAAAATAAATCTCCCCCATAAATTAATTAAAGTAAATTTCCGAAATTGTACGCGAGAGTAGCTTTCTTCTGCTCGCAATGAAGTAGAGACAGAAGAGCACACATTGTTAACAATTAGTCAGTAATAAGCCTGCAAACATTAGTTGGAAATAGAGCCATTTATATCACTCTGGTGGACGTGTGTGATGTGATAGGAGAGTGTCCGGCTGAGAAGCAATGAGTTATGGCGGCAATAAATCAGGACTTTTGCTTGTTTATTTGGACGTATCGTTTCTTTTTTTGTAAATACGGTCTCCGTTTGAATGCAAGTTGCGTGCTATTTCTTTAGATGTCGGGGAGTCACATCCTGGCCTTTATCATGTAAAGACCTATTCCTTTTCCTTCATACAGTTTCTCATCTGAGGAGTTCTTTCAAAACTTAACATGTATAACATAAATAGTTATGAGGAGAACTCAGAATAGCTATTTGTGTATTAAGAGCGCAAAATGCGACATTGTCGATTGAGAGGTTGTTGCCGCGCGACGAAGGAGCGCGGCATTCTCTCGAAATCGACAATGTCCATTTGCGCTCGAAACACACACAAGATTTTTTCTACAGTCGCCACAATGGGGTCCTCCACCATAACAAAAAATAATAAAATGTACACTTTATACTTACAGTACTGCTCAATAAATAACGATTGGCTAATACAAAAGATACGGTTTAAACTAAAAAGGCTTTTAAATGATTATATCGTTACATTAGCCATCTATTCCAAAAAAAAAACCAAAATTAGAGCGTGGAAGCAACGATTTGTGATGATTTGATGAGTTTTTGTAGCAAAATGTGTGATTAGTTGTCACGCCTTTCACACTGAAAAAATTAACAAATATTTCAAGGAATTTGTGATTATATAGACATGTATGTGCATTGACTGACTTCTCGCAATTATTTAAGTAACGAAGTAACTAATAACTTTATTGTAATCAAAATAAATAGTTAACTAGAGATCAGATGTCAGTACGACTCGCAACTATCCTACCGCCATCTGTATACAATCATTCCTATTACTAAACATAACTGTTCACACAATTTATTTTATATTTAATTTTATTTTATCGTTATTTTCCATTCTTCTTGAGTATTTATTCAATCTAATCTAAGCATTTTATACTTTTGTTTTTGTAAATGAATGCCCTATTTCATTTTCACAGCAGTGTGGCATTTTGTTAGGTTATATTAAATACCGACAGAACATATGTCAAATTGACTTGTGAACGTGATAAATGTGTAACTACAGTGCCATTAGTTCCTAACTAAACATTTTCATTAAGAATGTAGACAAGTGACATTTCTCAACATTGTATACTTAGAAATTTGGACAGCGAGCGTTTTTTCTACTTTGTCGCGCATGAACGGCAAAGTGACATTTTGCGTTGACAAAAGAGAGCGCAAATGGCTACTTTCTTTAGTGACTGTAGAAAAAACTTATTACGTCGCTGCTATTATTTTTTGTAATTAGATTTTTTTTCTACAATCAGTAAATGTTTATATATTTTCTGATAGTAAGATTTTTTATATACCTATCCCTTGAGCTTATTTTTGCAAAAAATATTTGGACATGTTAACTTTTGCATGTAAAAATTTTGTTTAAATTTTTTTGTGTTAAGTTTTTATGAATTAGTAGATATTTATTCAATTTTGACGTTTTAAACTGTCATTATTAACTCCATAGCAACAACTACAAGTAACATTTTATTCACAAGTGAATTCAAAACTTTTAAATCACTTCCAAAATTTTAACTCACAAATAATGCATTTAAAATAACATCAGATACGAAAATAACACTCACCATAATATTTATCAAACATTATGAGCCATTTTCATTATTTTTCACGGCACAAGACAATAAAGCATTTTAAATAGATGACTTGACGTCTATCCGCGACGATTGTCATGGTCAGCCGGCTCAGCCTACTAACTCATCAATTTTAGTAGGTTGTGCATGACAATCGTCAATGATAGACGTCGTGATCTATATAAAAAGAATTAGTCATATGTCATTTGTGTCGTGAAAAATAATGAAAATGGCTGATTATGTCTGATGTCTGAATTTTTTTCTCAATTTCAACGTTTATATCGTATAATTGTTTAAAAAATATAAATTAGTACTTCAAAATTATGGGTCGTAATAAGACTATGACTAAAGAATTTCGCAATTTAATAATTAAATCATATGAAAATGGTGCTTCCCGGAATAAAATGTTGAAGAACTTTAATTTGCATAAATCTACAATAGCACGAATAATAATCCATTTTCGAAGGAAGGGTAATATTGAGCCTTCTACAATTTCTAGTAGACAAAAAAAAACATCAAACCGAAGCGACAGAATGATAAAATACATATCGTTAAAAATCCGTTGTTATCATTAAAGAAAATTTTAGGCTTTCTACTAAGTAATGTTAAAGATAAAATATCTTCCAGGCAGGGAAGAAGAATATTAGTTGCCGGAGAACTTTATAGTCGTCGGCCTGCAAAGAAACCACTTCTTTCGAAGAAGAACGTGAAGGCCCGATTATTTTTTTGCAGAAAATCATGTAAACTGGACAACTGACATGTGGAAAAGAGTATTATTTAGTGATGAACTAAGATTAATTGATAGAAATGTAATAACAAAATTACTTGAATTCATGATGAAACGAGAAGTAATAAATTCTCGTGGTTCCGGTTATTACCCTAAATATTAGAAAATTTAGTTTTTATATTAATTTTATAAAAGTTGCTATTTTTATTTTTATGTCCAAATAAAAAATATTTTTTTGCACATAAATCAATTTTTAAGAATAAAAGAAGTATTTCGAACTTTCATTGTCTTTATTTTTTTTTGAGTTACACAAACTTGATTGATAAAATCTCCAATTGTTATCAAGTGAATCAATTTTTGTTAATATAATGCAAATTATTTTAATGTAAATTAAACTTGGTTCAAGACACTAATACTGCAGTAATTTATTTCTGAAATCCCAGTTTTTACATTAGAGCAATTGAATTTTTTTTAAGTTACTATCTTTATGGCCAATACTGTAAATACCAAATTTCTTATAGAAACAAGATATTTAAAAAAATAACGCTCGACATGTTTCACAAGATTTCAGTCTCTTAATCAACCTCTCGGTCATTTATCAGAGAGTGGCTCACTCCACCAAAACCACAGACGCGTTTCGCTCTTATTGGAGTGTGGTAACTGAGAGTTATTTTAAGTGTCGCCATTATAATTGTACTTTTATTCTTATAGAAATACTCGTAGGTATTCTGCTTTTTACTTAACCAAGAATTAATTTTCTCCGTTTGTAAGTTTTGACCGTAGGGCAATAATTATTTTCCGCATCGTAGAATCTTTCCGCTTTCTGCCGTGATTCGTAGAAGCAATAAATTCGTAAAGAGTTCAAATCTTTGGTGAGAATTTATGTTTTGGGAGACTTAGCACGTTATTTATGTGAGCCCCCCAATACAAAACACGATGTCTGTATTATTCAACAAGAATCATGGAATTGCAACTTCGATTCTTTGTCTTTGTAAATTTACACTTTTCATTGTTTGTTAGAAGACGTGTGTTCAGTTTCTCACGAAGCAAGAGAAATTGAATATCATTATTGGATAAATTATTAAAAGTAATTTGCAAGTGAGACATGATGTACACTTTGTACATTTACATTGTTGATTCTTGGTCATTTGTTTTAAATTAATAATATGTAAACGTGGGAACATCGCAGATCAACACAGTTTTGATTTAGAAAATTTAAAGATTTTGGAAGAAGAACATAATTACTTTAAACGCATGTTACTTGAAATGCTACATGAAGATTGTAATAACGTTGTTTGTAATATTTTTTTGCCCTCCTGAAGTGTAATGGGAACTTTACAATTGTATACACAGCAAGTGTAACCTACATTTTACGCTTACTGTGTTGTAACTTGTCTAACTATGCGGTAAAATAATCAAAATACACTGGACGTTTATGGGCATTTAGAAAAGAAATCATCTTTACTAAAATAAAGTTCATGTAAAAAAGTACTACCTACTTAAGTTATTTTTTTTACTTTAACATTTCCTATATTTAAAATTAATTTATATAAACCAAACTCACGGTAGCGACATCTGTCATTATTGTAAAAATCCGCCGTTACCGACATAGTCACCGATCGATATACCTGTCAAATACGCGAGGCGAACATTGCTGAAATGCCAAATATCGACACCTACCTATTATTTATTACGAAGAAAACATGAGCAAATAAATATATTATCAGTCATAAACAACGTCTATTATTACAGATAAATTTTTGCTAGAAGAAGTACTCTAATGAAGGTAAGTAAAATCAAATTTGGAAATTGACTTAACCCTAGTATTTTCAACTAACCCTTTTCAGAAGTACAACCTATCTCATTGAAAAAAGTGATTTTCATTATCGTCGGCCAAAAAATTTGATGCAATTCTCGTGCGTGAAGTATATTACAGCGCTCCAGCTAATAAGGCACTCGCATTAAGGGCTCGTGCCTTAAACATAGCTGTCGCGCTGTAAAATACAACTTATACGCACTCGAATGTAAATAACTATTAAGATCTTACTGTAAAGCCTTATTTCCATCGAATGTTTTAATGCTTAGGTACTACATAATGTTTAGTAAATAAGACTTAATGCTTTGTAATAATTTACGAGGATACCATTTCCATCCACTTTGTTTAGTGGCTAATTCAACAGAAATGTCACAATTTTTTCCCTTATTACTTGTTGTTTAGCAGGCATTTTTTATAAAAATAAATAAATATATTATCACTGCATATTACCCGTTTCTAATTTTGCCAATCTGCTTTGGACATAGATTTCGGTAATGATGATGACATATTTGTTCCATGCGGGCCTCACAGGTAGTGTTTCACAAGAGTCTTGCATCTTGCAGAAAATGCAACACAAGAACAAGACAAGAGTTGTATAGTTTATTGCAAGACAAGACAAGAATCTGGCCTGCAAGAAAAGTGCAAGAATAGCAAGATTTTTTAATATTTTCTTGCATTCTTGCACTCTTGCAATATTATATTATAATTCAGCATATCAACATTTTATTATTGGTTTTACCTCTCGCTAAGCTGACATTAATCGGAAAGGCTAAAAAGGTTTTAGTAACAATTTGACAACCGGAAGTAGTAGTTTCTTTAAAAAAATCTTCTAAATATTATATTTTGAAAATTTAGCATTAAGTACTCAATCTGACAAATTTAAATTATCTTATTATATCTTCCTATAGATTTAGAGATAAAAAATCTGATATGGCCAGCACATGACCTCCCGCTAATTCGATATTTAAAATTGCAATGAGTTTGGGGTGAAATATCACTTTATCGTTTGTAAACAAAATCTAATTCGTTGTTCCAATAAATAGAAAAGTCTTTAATAAGAAATTTTGTATTATATTTTATCATGTTTTTTTTTTGAAAATCTGTTCAAAAAAAAAGAGCTCTTAGTTAAGAACTACATCCGACTTATCATATATACTCAAAATCTAATATGTTGTTTGCATTACATATTCCCTGTTTCAAAATATTCCCTCTAATATTTTTCTTCTTTTTCATACTTATTTACGTTTCCACCAATTTTGCAATTTGTTATTTTCGCCTAAATAAACCCTGCATCGCAACCTGATAACCAAATTCTAATTACTACTGACCGAGAAACTTCGAAGCTGTCTTCTGCGTTGATTAGCGCGGTTAATTAATCAAAAGCACTTGCAGATACCGAGCCGTCTGAATCAAGATCTCAAACTTAAGATCGAATTTCCCGCCAAAGCAGTAAATACAGCGCCGACTGTTGACGGAGAATCAAAATAGCTCAGAGAGAGGTTAAGGCCTTGTCATCTGAATAATTAATTTAGACTCGCTCTTCACTGAATCGATTCTTTATTAGATTGCTGGATAAATAAAGACTGAGTGGCTTTTGTTATCTCTGACAGAAGTGTTTTTGATAGAGGAGGAATTTGAAAAAGATAAAAAAGAACACGAAGAGCGTTTGTGTGTGATGTTTTGATAGATAAAAAGAAAGAAGAGAGAATAATTTATTGTGTAACAAGTCTAAAAAGTACCTATGATTTTACTGGTTGATGTAATTAGACCTTACCTTAAATGTTATTCTGGACGTGGTACGATATAATGAACCGGTTTCACATTGTTTAAAAAGTATTTTAAATAAAAGATAATGCAATATTTTTCATAGTAATGAAAATAATAATAATAATTTATTAATATGGGGTCCCGTGGCCGCGTGCCTGAGTGTCTGGTCGCGAACCTGGGAGAACCGGGTTCGATCCCGACCGACGCCAAATATTTCCAATTTTAAATGGCACAAAAGTGACCCCTGTGGTGCACTCTCCACGCCAGCTATGAGTGCCCGTGAGGTGACGCCTGGTAAGCGCCCCCACGGTAAAATATATCGTCATCATTACCGATGTCTACATGTGTTGTAGATACTGGCACACCCAGAAATGGGTAATATGCCGTGATGATATATTTATTTTATTTATTTATTTTATTTTCATAAATAATTAAATAAAAAGATTGACGCCAGAAGTCATGAAAAACAACCTCCCACTTCTGTGACGTCGGAGTACATGCATCACGTCATTCATAGTTAATAGGAAAATAGTTTACGTTATTCATATAAAAAAATCTGTTGTGGCCAGCACAAGACCTTCCGTTAATTTGATGTATTTTGTACAAATCCCATACCAAAAGTACATTGGAAAAGATTATATACTTCCAGTAAAATTGTAACACGAATATAATACAATTTTTTACAAATTCCATACAGAAAGTTTCTTGAAAAATATTCTATAAAAATTATCACATGAATATACATTATTTATATTTATATATAAATACTCCAAAAAGGCGTACACGTACGTAATATTCTCTTTACAATCAAATAATATTACTACCAAGTTTATATCTCTACCCATTTTTGAATTATTGCCCCAAAAGTCAATATACCCCATATTTAGATAAAAACTTCAAAATTTTCAAAAATCTAATTTTCATGTATCTATATACTTCTCAATACGCTGATTACAAATTTTTAAACCGCAGGTCGATATCTCGTTTCGTTCTCAAGATATTTAGATTTAAAGTTTTGTTCAAAACTGCCCATTTTTGGGTAATATCCCAAAAATGGGTAGAGTTATGAATTTGGCGACAACACCATTCGATTCTGCGGGCAAAATTACATAAGTACACCAATTTTCATAATTTTTGAACACCGCATACAATCTCTAAAGCAAAATAACAGAAAATGGCAAAAAACCGCAAAAATCTAAGGGGTACCCCTTACGATTTTTTCAGATTTTGGCCATTTTCAGGGGTTTTCAAGCTTTTATTCATAAAAAATGAACCGGTTGGACAAAAATTATGAAAACTGCTATACTTATGTATTTTTATCCGTAGAATCGAATGGTGATGTCGCCAAATTCATATCTCGACCCATTTTTGGGTTATTACCCAAAAATGGGCAGTTTTGAGCAAAACTTTAAATCTAAATATATCGAGAACGGAACGAGATATCGACCTGCGGTTTCAAAATTTGGAATCAGGGCATTGAGAAGTATCTAGATACATAAAAATTAGATTTTTGAAAATTTTGAAGTTTTTATCCAAATTTGGGGTATATTGACTTTTGGGGCAATAATTCAGAAATGGGTAGAGATATAAACTTGGTTGTAATATTATTTGATTTTAAAGAGAATGTTACATAAGTGTACGCATGGAAACCATTTGAAAAATTAAAATGTTTGTAATTAACAGAGAAATGTGAGTTGTCAGTGTCAAAAAAGGCTTTTTCTGAGAAGTATATTTAATATTTCTTATTTTATTATTAATTAAATATTTAAAATTATAGGTAAGTACACATATACATATATACACATCAGAAATACCGACAAACTCGTCAATGAATTTGAAGATTCTCAAACATTTAGAAGAGTAGAAGGAAACTTATTATAGAATAAATTAAAAAATATAAAAACATAATAATTATAATTAGAATTTTTGTGATGTACGAATGGCGAGAGGTCAACCAACAGGTTTTTTTATTAATGAAAAACTCAACAATACATATGTTTATAACTGAATTTAATGTAAACTACAAAAAATTATTGTTCCTTCATGTAGAATGGTAGATATTTATTGTACAATTTATACCTCTATCAAAATTTATGACTCCTGGCGTAGATTGTTGTGGGCTTTTGTATATTGGTCACTTGTGAAGAAAGTTATGTACTTTGCTCACTTGTGATTCAACATGCTACTTTCTCATTATTTTAAATTGAATAATAATGAATTTTGCTGATTGTGGAAAAAAGTTTTTTTTTGTTAAACATTAATAAGAGAACACAGTTTATTTTCATAATCACATTACATCTTACAATTATGATATATGTTGAAATGTTGGGCGAGTTTCTTTATTCTCGTAAATTCATCACATCGTTTCTTTATTCACTGCTGAAATGCAGATGAAATGGAGGGTATAATGAAATATTTTTATGTTATATTTTTGACATTTGTGTTTGTTTCATGCTTGTGGCTGTAAGATTGTGCAAAGAAAACCAAATGCATGATTCAAATAAGAAAACATTATATCTCGTTCACAACGGAAAGGAGATGGTTATAGATGTAGATGATTTTTATTATCATTATGACTTCCATATCAGATTCTTCATTACTCGATGAAGAAAGTGATGATTGCAATAGAGCGACGGTTCTTTTAACTATAAAACTTTCCATATCTATTAACTGGTTGTTAACTGTCAGTTGATACTTAAGGTTAGGAGATTCATCGCACTTTTCAGCAACCCGTTTCTTTATTCGGTCGCAGCGGCTATCCATCGGATCCATCAGCTATTCATCGTGACGACATTTTCAATTTCTGATGGAATTCAGAATTCAGCGTATGAATAGTTGTTTGAAATATTTTGAGCGCCTATTTCGAATCGTAAAGTTAGAATAATAAATAATAAAAATATTTAAAATGTATTCTGTGTTGTGTGCATTTAGCAAATTATGAACAAGTTCTTTGAAAATATTTTTGAATAAAGTTTGATTATGTCCATTCGCTTTGCTATAAAAATTTGCTCGACACATATTTAGGTTAGGTAAATGTGAAACGATCGTTAAACTATAACGATAACCATGTTTTTAGTGCAAGCAAAGGTAGTTTTGCGTGATGCGTGCATTTGTATATTTACGGGTCGTTCAACTTTCCACATGAACTCATATTCACGCAATGCTCATATGTCTTTACTATTTAAACTGTAGTTCGTTCCATAAAAAGTAAATTTAAATGTTAAATTTACAGAAAAAATGTACAACATATTTAAATTAACATTAGGCCTATAAACCATAACAAAAAATAATAAAATGTACACTTTATTCTTAAAGTACTACTCAATAAATTAGGATTAAGATAAAAAACATTTTAAAAAAATTGCTTTGCGAGATATTTGAATTTATTTCCAGGGGTACAGATGACGTCACACTATTGGTATCTTTCTCTCGCAGCCTACTACAGAAACTCGTGTGAGAAAGATAGCTATAGGTTTCTTTAAAAATCAAATGCAACTATACAAAAAACAATTATGACTTTTTGATGCCACGAATTGTTTCAAAATTAAACGAACTTTCATTTAAAAATATTTAAAAAAAATTGGTTTATGGGCCCATTGAAAACTTTTCTGACGTCATCTGTAGGAAGTAATTTAAGCAATGAGAGTGAAAGAGATAGGCCTGTACATATCTGTCTCTTTCGTTGTCGTTGATTGTACAGTGTGTTAAAAAAAAAAAAAACTTAAGGCGATTGCCGGTGCTTCGCTAAACAGCACTTTGGTAAAAATCAAACTACACTCGTAAATATTAAGTTATAACTATAAACTTGATACCATTGTATAGTAGATAGATCAATGCATGGGGCTGACCAATTATTTTGCATAATTATTAATTTCTATTGCATTTAAATTTAGTTCAAAAAACATCATAAAAATGGCTATTTATTTTTAACACAATAACTGTACTTTATACAAAAAATGTTTGGGTCACCCCCATAGCGCCCACCTTTAGTAGTAAGTCTGTGAAAAAATATCTAAATTATCTCTTTTAGTTTAGCTGTGATTTGATTTCTACTAAACCCCTTTTTGCCGCTTATTTTAGATATCGGAACGATAGACTATGGAGGAGAAAGTGTTAGGAGAATATGTTCCCCCTCTACTACACACATGTCCTCTCTCACTCCAACAATTTGCTTCACAACACGGGCTGAGTTTTCCCCTTATGCTTTAAACAATTTGGTAATTGATTTTGAAATAGAAGTCTAGTCATTAGGTTGATTTACCCTGCAAAAGGTCGGGTATTTTTGATTTTTGGATATGTTATATATTTAGAGGTCTCAACAAAAAATGCAAGTTTTCCCCCTCGGGGGCCTTTGGGAAGCACCGCCAACTTGAGAAAAAAGGCGCAAAAAAGCGGTTTTTTCTAAATATCTCTTCACTTATTTGCATTAGGCAAAAATAATTATTATCTAATTTGTTGACTATAAAATTCTCTACAACTTTTATCTAAAACATTTTTTTCTATAATTAATAGATAGCGAGCTACAGTGCTTCAAACAGAGCAATTTTTTTGAAAAGTACATGAATGCTTCATCTAAATCATATTTTATTATATTTTTTTTACGTTTTTTTACAAATTACTTTTTGACAATCATTTATTATTATTATTTAACTAATATATATATATATATATATATATATATATATATATAAATATTAATTATAGTTTTTTTTTCATTCTAAAGATTTTTAATAGAACAGCAAATTTATGATTTTACCTTAAAGTAATTACAACAAAAGCTTTTTAACGGAATCCAGTCCCAGAAAAGTGCGCTGAATAACATATCAATATTTTCCCGAAATCGGAGCATGGGAACCTCCTGCCAAAATTGGACAAATGACGGCATATTCAGGTTTATGACCATTTGCTTAAAACAATTATGAAAATATTTAAATTATTCAAAAAAAAAACAAATAATATTACGTACTTGATACTTAGTCTAATAGGTTTCACTATTTACAACAGTTTACATTCTACGTAGCATCGAAAGAAGTAAGTTATCGATAACTGTTTTATAAAAATTGTTAACGTTTTCCTGCAATTTTTTAGTTTTTCATCCACCACTCTGATCTTGTTAAAGATATGATGACGCGGTTTTAAAATTTGAATTCAGCATGAAATTCTCTTTAATATCATGAACAACTGGCGAGTTACTAACAACTAAAACTCACATGAAATTCCTCTAAAATTTTAAACATCTGAAAATCGTCTCTTTTCTCAATTTTTCATCAACCACTTTGACACTTATTAAATACTTAATATTGGTTATCTGTAAGCCTGTTGAAATTTTGAATGAGAAAATGAGTGCCCGTGAGGTGACGCCTGGTAAACGCCCACGCGGTAAAATATATCGTCATCATTACCAATGTCTACATGTGTTGTAGATACTTGCACACCCAGAAATGAGTAATATGCCGTGATGATATATTTATTTATTTATTTATCTTTGGTCAAATAATTCCGTGGTGCGCGTTTAGTGAAAAAACACATTTTAGAATCCCTAGAATACGATTCCCACAAAAAGAACTACCGGAAGGTAATATGGTGGCCACATCAGATTATTTTGTTGTCATGCGAGAAAAATATATTCTAATTTTGAAATAGAGCGCTTGAAGATATATTTCTTTGTATCAATTTTAAGTGGTATTCCCATATCACTTTTCGTCCATATCAGGCACGCTACGGCATCATTATCTTGTATTTCTATTCATATTGACAAATAAGTCCACGTGGTTATAATGGGTCTCCAGAGCGTTCATTCCATAGATTATGCATTAGAGTTTCAATAGATAATGATACACGTACAAAGAACTAAATGTTAAATCAAATTTATCTACTAATCTACTAGGAATAAAAAAACAATTTTTGGATACAGGTTTTAGTTACTTTTGCTTTTATTCTATTGGGAAATAATTATAATGAGAAAGGAAAAGTACATTAAATAGGTAATCAATCAAATATTCTGTCTTTTGGGAAAATTATATACTTTTCGGGAACTTTCGGGCCGGGCACTCAGGGGCGGATTGGAGAAGTAAATCGGCCCGGGCGATTATTCTTAGTCCGGCCCTTTTCAGAGTGAAAATGATATATAACATACTCGTATATGTGCACTGCTGAAAAAAAATCGGACACTTGGTTTTTTAATTTTTAATTTTTGTTATTATCTCGAGAACTATAAGAGCTACGATGTCGGTTAATTAGACGAAAGTTGTCCTATATTAGAATGCCATTTCAGCAATGTATTGTTTATTCAGAAGAAACACATAGGTCATTAGATACAGACAAATATGTAAATTTTATAGATTTTTTTTTTTTTGTTTTTGAAAACTTCTGTGTATGAAATGATTCCAGATTTTGATTTGCATTTCTGTAGGACACTTTTTATGGCGATATCCATTTTTTGTCACTACTGTATTTCACGCTACACTAATAAGCCGACTTCGTACCTCTGATAGTTCTCGAGATAATGACAAAAATAAAAATTAAAAATCAAAGTGTTTGACTTTTTTATCCATCAGTGTAATAATTTTTATTTATGAAAATTATCAGAAGTAATATCACAAGACCTCCTGATTTTATCGATAAATTTTTATTTTGCACGAATTTTTTTTACTTAGCAACAAACACGAAAGCAAACTGCATGGTAAATCCCGACTCCGAAGGAGGAGGGGTTTTACCTATTGTCAGTTTGCTTGAATGATTTTGCAAAAAAAATGAGTGCTTAAAAATAAAAGTTTATCTGAGAAAATCTGAGAGGTCGTGTGGTATTTGGTGAGATAAATTCCAAAGACAACGCAAAATGAAACTTGACACATTAATTGTCACACTGACAGTTATAAACAATAACAACTGTTTATTTACTTGGTAGCGGAAAATTATCGGGGTAACGGGGTTTTATCGGGATAACGTGGTTTTATCAGTATAATACTGTTCCCATTGGCTGAATTTTCAAGTGTTTTGCATCATGATTGGTTAAAAACTAGTCGTTGGAATTTATCACATTATCATATCATGTATTTCAAAATTGTCCAGAAACATGTTACCGGCCTAGGCCTATAGGCTAATAGGATTGGCTTTGAAAATTTAATTTTCCGATGATACCAACATAAAAAAAACCCTAGTATTCAATACATTGGCAATATTGCCTGGGGTAAAAAATGCATATAATTTTTATTTTATAACTCGACCTTAAAATTACTCGAAATTCTTGGTAACTTTAACCGAAAACTGGAATAGATCAGAAACAGAACTTCGTTAAGTCTAATATTTTGGGGAAACTCCTAGTTCTTTTTATTTGGTTTGATTTGTAAGTTTTGAAACTGGACGAAACATTTATATGTATGTGCAGGAAGATTTTTTTTTATTCCAACAGATATCCATTTTTTCTGGCATACTCGTATTCAATTTCGAGTTATCGAAGATAATGAGATATTTTATGAATCTATTCAACGAAATAAATTTTATGTGTGTTATTTTCAAATATTACGTATGTATTTATTTGTTAATTAATTTTGTGACATTTCATGCAAGCTTAAGGAGTGGAGAAACAGTATTTATAACATAATTATGTTAAATATTTTTAGCACATCATTGCTCATGTTAACTAATTAAATTTAACATTTCATAAAAGCTTTCAGTGTAATTATTATTCATAATTCCAAATACATTACATTTATTAACATATTACCGTATTTACCTGCATGAAATCAAGTTATGAAGTATATTTGTAATGTCTCTACTTTTGTAATTCAGTCGTAATTATTTTCTTGTATGAAATTGATATGGATATATGAAATTATATTACGATTTATCGTAGCGTGTTCTCAAAGACATTTAAGTTCATGTGCTAAGATCAAGAGGTACTTGGAAATGTATTTTTCAGGATATAAGCTTCATAAAACACTTTGACTGGAATAAAACGCCTTTTGTTTACTGGAGTGTAAATAAGATGATACTGATATAAAGTTCTGCTTTCTGCCAAAGAATAAAAATAAAAAATCTGATGTGACCGACACAAAACCTTCGGTTCTTTAATTTTTATTAATTTAAATACATACCTACGTATTTACTAATGCTGCAAACTATAATATATTCCATTGTGATTGTATTAACTATTGCTTATTTATTATTTTCTTTTTAAAATGTCACCATTATTAAATTGAAGTGATTAGTTTTTTGGGGTCCCGTGGCCGCGTGCCTGAGTGTCTGGTCGCGAACCTGGGGGAACCGGGTTCGATCCCGACCGGCGCCAAATATTTCGAATTTTAAATGGCACAAAAGTGACCCCTGTGGTGCACTCTCCACGCCAGCAATGAGTGCCCGTGAGGTGACGCCTGGTAAGCGCCCGCACGGTACAAATATGTCATCATCATTACCGATATCTGCGATAAAGCAGATTGGCACACCTAGAAATGGGTAATATGCCGTGATGATATATTTATTTATTTATTTTTAGTTTTTTGACAGTGACATTTATCTGTCAGTTCATACATTTGAAATATGAACTGTGTAACAAAAGAATTGTTTATCTTAGGCTTCGGGATTTTTAAAAAAGATATTTTTTTTTTTATTTATCTGTAAAAAGAAATAGTATATTATACGCCGAGGTTGAGAAGATAATCATTATTGACCCAGCGCCTATTGTAACCCGAGGGCGAAGGCCGAGGGATATAAGTCGCCTGGTTAATAATGATCTTCTCAACCGTGGTTAATATACTATTTTTTTCACTACTAGCACATAAATTGTCTTTGAATTTTTTTTTATTGATAATAACAATAATTTTGACATGAATAATAACGTTACTTATTTGTTAATATTCACAAAAACAAAGCAGGCTGCATTTGTTTTTTTCTGACGTTTTGCTCATTTCGCTGGTTTGATAACCTCACTTATAGGCCTTGATTTGTATTTGATTTAATTATTTAATAAAAATACTTTGTGCTGTTACAGTTAGCAGCCTTATTAGTTTATTATTCTTTTTAAATAAATCTATTGAAATGTATTTACCTACAAATACAAAAAAATAGTGATTTGTTCAATGTTCAATCCTACATCTACAAATATTTCACATTTTCACCAAAATAGCACAGTGGCCAGGCGAGGCGGCAGCGTAGGTCAATTTAAAATTATAGTGGCAAATTTAAATTATATACTTAACAACCTTTCTTGAGTTTAATGAGTTAAATAATATTTGGATTTGGAGGCTTGAGTTTGATTGAAAAGTGACATTTTGCATTATAGACCAAGGTTAATAATAAATTATTGTTGACCTAGGTTACCATGGTTACAAGCAAGTGGTAGTGAAAAACAATTTCTCATGTCAAATAAAGGTAAATAATAGTGGGTTCCTAGGCTAGTAGTGAAAAAAAGTATTAATGTACACCTATAGAAAATTCAATAATCCTTAATTTTCCTAAAAATCTGATGTGGCCAGCACAAAACCTTCCGTCAATTCGACGTATTTTGTACATATCCCATACCAAAAGTTCCTTGAAAAAGATGCTGTATATCCTGTAAAATTTGAACACCAACACACTATTTTTTACAAATTCCATACCGAAAGTTCCTTTCCCTATTTTATTAGGGGTCGCTGTTTCTTACTCTTCTCTTTTACCCATTCCTGTCCAACGCATCTTCTTCACATAATTCTTCCTCTCTCATATCTACACAGTCCTTCCATTTCTCTTTGGCCTTTCTTGTATTTCTGGCATTGAAAATTCCAATCTTGAGGCGAGTCTGCAACTGCAAGTCACTTGCGAGGGACACTCTATCACATTCACATATAACTTTCTGACCCTGTACTTTCAACTTTGGTTTTGCATTTGACACTGACATCTGTCAATTAAAATTTTTTGAATTATCTGCTGTTTCCATAATTTTAGCAAAGCTGACTAATTTTTGAAAGTTAATCTCTCTTAATGTCTCTATAACTCTATATGTATTGAATCTGAAGGAAAATGTATAATCAAACCGTATAGAAATAAGATATTCTTTCATATTGATAAACACAAAATGTCGAAAAATGATATTTAACTGCGTTTTTTCAAGAAAAACTGTTAAAAACTTCAAATAAGGGTACTTCCGGTAGATTAATTATAACCAAAATCTAATCAGCTCTTCACATGGATGCAAAGAACAGGAATACGAAAGAATTATAATGTTTAGAATTGTAGTATTGGAGTTATCGTCGGAGAAAAATTTGTCACACACGGACACACACACACACGGATACACACACACACACACATACACATACAGACCATCTTAAAAATAGCAAATTCGTATTCTAGGGACCCTAAAACGTGCTTATTCACTAAAAACTCACCAACGAATTTTTTGACCAAAGACAATACCTTCCTTACCTAAAGGTGACGGAAGGTAATAACATAAAATGCGAAAAAATGGCATTTAATGGAATTTTTTTAAGAAAACCATTATGAGTTTCAAGTCAAGTGCCATTTAATGGTTTCTTTCTATATTAGAATAGGGTAGAAATACAAGATTTCAGAATTTTTGAATGATAGTATTTGAGTTGGAGCGGAGAAGACTAGGATGTAGGATATTTTGTGATTAAGATGTTGTTTAGGGTCATGGAACCCAGTATGTTGTCACATTAATAACAAATGACTTGAGTGAGTGTCAGATTTAGAAGACTCTATCATTTTCCAGTTTTTCTTCAGACAAAAAAATTGATTTACACCTACATCCATACGTATTTATTTTCCCAATATAAAAAAAGAAATAGCTTCTATAAAAAGTTCTCTACTCTCATCTGTATCGACGGCTATCATAAATAATCTAGTCTACGTAGGAAATACTTCATGTTCACGCATAAGAAAAATTCTGAGGAAATAGGAGTTTGATATTGACGTAATGAGTTCATCAAATATCCATGAGTAATATTGATGTCTACAGGCTTCTGTTGTTAACTCTGCATAATTACGAATACCTATATGAGTAAATAGTTTGCGACCTTTGTATATGACGTCTCGATGACGTCTTAATACACACATGTAAATAGAGAAATATATCTTTTTGTTAAATAGGGTAAAATTGTTAGAACAAGACACATGAGTAATATACAGGCTGACCACGAGGAACAGGGCTTTGTTTGGAAAAATGTTATTGGGTTAATTTTGAAGTGAAAAATTATTTATTGAAATGTATGCCATTTAAGTGGCCTATTCAGAGAAACACAGTCATAAAGGTTGTTACGGATATAAAGGTTGTTATCGTAAAGACATTTGTAACAATCTTTATGAATTTGTCAATTCAGAATTTAGTCAGTATTATTGACAATCTTTACAAAATAATACTTGTGAATGAACCAGATTATTTGGCAATAGCTAACTTCATTATGCATATTTGAACTTAACCTAACCTTATATGCCAACGCATTTATTCTTTTAATACTAAAGAAGAATATGACATTTGTGCCATATTTGAAAACTTCTAAATTATTTAGAACGGGTATGTTAATTCCTACCACTGATCCCAACGTGACTGTAAAGTTATGGAAAGATTTTTTTTTATTTTGATTGAAGAAAAAGCACATATTAGCACCAGAATAAATAACAAGGTTTTCACGAATACCTACCACAGAATATAATATTTTCAAACAAATATGTATTTACGTCAAAAGTAACTTTCGTCCACGACGGTTTTTATAAATAAAATAAATAAATAAATATATCATCACGACATATTACCCATTTCTGGGTGTGCCAGTATCTACACATGTAGACATCGGTAATGATGACGATATATTTTACCGCGTGGGCGCTTACCAGGCGTCACCTCACGGGCACTCATAGCTGGTGTGGATAGTGCACCACAGGGGTCACTTTTGTGCCATTTAAAATTGTAAATATTTGGTGTCTGTCGGGATCGAACCCGGTCCCCCGGTTTCGCGACCATAGACACTCAGGCACGCGGCCACGGACCCCCACGGTTTTTATTGTTCTTATTATCATTATTTAAGTCGAAGCAGGATCCATGCGAATAATCAACTGCATCCTGCTAATATTTAGCAGAAAGGCCATTATTAATAATATCTGATTGATGTAATAATCTGTCACATGTCAAATATTAGAAATAACAACGTGATAACAACCATAAATACATAGTTTTAGCAGTCGTTATGATAAAGACTGTCAAAAGACGTAACAATTGTTGACGGTAACCACCTTCAGGTAGGACTGAGAATACCAATTTTGATTTTAACAATCTTTACAGTACATAACAACCATAAAGACACATAACGACTATGCAAATATTGAGTTCTGAATAGGCCCCTAAGTTATGTTTGGAAAATAATGTCTGAGAGATGTTGACCGCTTTCAACAATCTCATTTTTACTGAAAAATAGATTTATCTGCTTTTGTCTGATTGCTCCACATTTACAATATTCGTCAGCTTATACCATATTGATAATCTACCGTAACTACCTAATAAGCTTTGTAAAACACATTCCAAACAAGCAAGCCCATGTTAAAAGGCAGTACAACAAAGAAAAACAGCGTTTGTTTTACCTGTAATTAATATTCCATGCACGGATCTCATAAAAATTATGTTAATCCGGAAGTAAAACGCTTGACGTGTAATTCCGGTGACTCCGGTAAGCTGGTGTGCTGGTGCCTGATACCCGGACTTCATTAAAATTTTCCAGACTCCTGACTAGTTTGTTATTAACGTAGCTCTTAATTTCGTATAGTTTTAAATTAATTTTCGCGTACATCTAAAAATATCTACTTTTCGTGTAAAATAGAGTTACGAGTAAAATAATACTTTTTCGTTAATTAGAATCTGAAACACTCAAGGCCTGACCTTGAAGGCTAAATGCAAAGAGTTGATCCACAATCAATGTTGATTCCTGAATCAATTCGCTTCACTATAATAGTCAAGAGAATCTAATAATCAAAATAAAGAATCAACTTATTCGTCGTGTACCTTGCGTCAAACGTTGATCGCTTGTTTTGATGATTCTAATTTTGCTATATCGTCATTGTAATGTTAAAAACTTTCATCGATGCTTACAAAGAAAATTTGTTAGATACGTGTACTTTAAACGATATGATGTTTACCCTACTAATGAGTATAATTACAATAACTAATTGAATTAGGAGTTCTGTCCTTCGACGATCCTAGGATAATGCAATCTTGCTTATGGCTATACAAATTGGTCAATAATTCTGTAAACGATTCAGCTATCCTATCTAAAATAAATTTTCTTATTCCTCGATTTCGCACTAAATTGACATTTTCTTACTCGAAACCAAGGACAAACTACGAACTACGTTTACCTGTCAGGCAGATGTGTTTAAACTATGACAAATTTGTAAATGAAATAATCAAACTACACATACAGGGTGTAAATTTTAAAACGGGTCATAGAGCTATAACATAGAAAAACAGTTTTTTAGACCCCAAAACTTTCTATATTAATTTATTGAAAAAAATATTATTACAAAGAAACAAATCACGAATTTTTTAATACCAAACACATTATATTTCTGTTTCATATAAAGCCAGAAAATAAATTTAAAAATTTGTTCTATTAAGAAAAAATGTCATTAGCCATGAAACTGACAGTAACAAAACATTGTCATTTTTTACCAACATGATAGGGGACAATTAAAGATTAAAGTTATTAATTTATGAACTAATACAAAATAATACAAAATAAAGAAAACATTAAGATATTTATGAATATATATTTAAATAAATAGGAAATTCAGTCATATAATGTAAATGTTTTATTTTCTTGTCTACGTTTCGGAATTTCCTATTTATTTAAATATATATTCATAAAGTATATACAGTCGTTTATAAAAAATATATATTAAGATATTTATTTAAGAAATAATTATTATTTATTGTAATAGGTATTTACAAATTAAATATGATCTACATGTAATAAGAAATAAGTTATAAGAAACGAGAAAAACTGCAAACTACAATCGGAACAATTAAAACCATTTAATAATTGGTAATTTTTCTTCATGAAACAAATTATCCATGATTTCTTTTTAATAAAACGAAAATAATAATAATTTAACAAATAATATCCAAAAAATGTTTATTAATAATTGTTTTGTCTTGTTTCTGCCAGTTTCACGGCTATGATATTTTTTCTGAATTATGTAAATTTTTTTATTTATTTTCTGGCTTTTTGAAACAGAAATGTATTGTGTTTGGTATCAAAAAATTCGTAGTTTTTTCTTTATAATATGCACTAATTCTTTTTCCAATAAATTAATATAGAAAGTTTTGGTTTCAAATCACTGTTTTTCTATGTTATAGCCCTATGAATCATTTTAAAATTTACACCTTGTGCGCATTTCAGGATCAAGAAATTACTGTCTACTGTCTATTATGCTTCTTGCAATGATACATAATTTATAATTCATTTTTAGAATTAGGTTAATATTGTATAACTTTTTCTATTTTTATATTGTGTTACACTGCTCGCATGACTTTATGTTGTACTCTCATACAAACAATTCCTCTATAATTAGGATTTCATCCTGTAGAGTGAATTTATAATAATAAATAAAAGTTCGTTATCTCAATTTTTGACATTTTTGACTTATATGTTCTGACAACCAATTCAGAAAGAAATTGTCTTTCTTTTGTACTGATTTAAAATGAAAATAAAATTGCTTTTATTTTCTCTTATTCGTCATTATATTTGCAAGCTAATAATTTCCGTGTATTCAGTAATTAAATTTCCGAAAGCGATTTTCTTTCAATGTAAACTGTTACAAACACAAGTCAATATCTTACTGGGTTAGTCTTAAAGGTCAACGAACAAACGATCAAAAACGTGCACAAAACAACAAATTTAGACATGCACATGCAGGATTTTACAAAAATAAATTTATTCTGACTTAAAGTAAAATAATCCTCTTTCGGACTTGATATAATAAATACAAAAAATAAGTTTGAAATTGAATTGAAAAATAAATTGGATTTATTGTTGCAAATCTGGTCACAGAAATATTTTCTCGGATGGAATTGAAGGTAAGTTTTATTTCCTTTTATAATTTGATTTGTGTCACACAAATGTGAAAAGATTCCGTATACATTCATACAACATGCAACTATAGTTTAATTTCGAACATGTCAACTAGGGGAGGACAGCTGGGCGAAAAACAATTAAGCGATAACAAAGAGGGCGCCAGACTTTTGGGCGAAAACAATAGAGATGAGTAGAATTAAAAAATGAGCCGATTTCACATTTTTTCAAAAATATTTTATTAGAAAAAAATCTGTTGTGGCCAGCACAAAACCTTCCGTCAATTCGATGTATTTTGTATACATCCCATACCAAAAGTTCCTTGAAAAAGATTCCTTTCCCTATTTTATTAGGGGTCGCTGTTTTTTACTCTTCTCTTTTAATCATTCCTGTCCAACGCATCTTCTTCACACAATTCTTCCTCACTCAAATCTTCTGCTACACAGTCCTTCCATCTTCTTCTCTTTGGAGGGACACTCTATCACATTCAAACATAACTTTCTGACCCTATACTTTTAACTTTGGTTTTGTATTTGACACTGATATCTGTCAATTAAATTCGTCTGAATATATCTGTTGTTTCTATAATTTTAACAAAGCTGATTAATTTTTGAAAGTTAATCTCTCATAATGTCTCTATAACTCTATATCTATTGAATATGAACGAAACTGTATAATCAAACCGTATAGAGAATAAGATATTCTTTCATATTAATAATCACAAAATGTCGAAAAGTAATATTTAACTGCGTTTTTTTAAGAAAAACTGTTAAAAACTTCAAATAAGGGTACTTCCGGTGGATCAATTATAACCAAAATCTAATCAACTCTTCATAAGGTTGTACAGAAGAGGAATACAAAAGAATTATAATTTTTAGATTTGTAGTATTGGAGTTATCGTCGGAGAAAAATTTGTCACACATACACACACACACACACACACACACACACACATACATACATACAGACATCATCTTAAAAATAGTAAATTCGTATTGTAGGGACCCTAAAACGTGCTTATTCATTAAAAACTCACCACCGAATTTTTTGACCAAAGACAATACCTACCTTACCTAAAGGTGACGGAAGGTAAAAAAAGTCATTAAAAGTTCAGAGAACGGTAATCAAGTAATCCATTTTACGACGATTTCAAGCAAATGCAAGGTTGCCAACATTATAATAATTATTGGAGTATCCTTTGGGAACCTTCATGGGATTCGTAGTCGAGTAATTTTTTTCTTAATGTTTCATATATTTATTTCAACATTTAATACAAATTGTCAATTGTACGTTTTGGGCAATCTTCAACAATAATTAAAAGTAAAATTTCATATTTTTGAAATCCAATTATCAATACATTTTTACAGTTTGTGTGAAAAAATGAACTCCTGAAGAGCTTCACCTGTCGCCATAGTGATAGCTTGTTACGGTTTATTCTTCATAGTTCCTGTTATGATTACCAATAAATCCTGGAGTTGATTTTTTCACACAAACTGAAAAAATGTATTGATAATTGGATTTCAAAAATATGAAATTTTATTTTTAATTATTGCTGAAGATGGGCTAATTTTTACCCGAAACGTACAATTGACAATTTATATTAAATGTTGAAATAAATATATGGAACATTAAGACCAAATTTACTCGACTTACAATAATTATTGTTCATTTAAAACTCATGCTTCAATCTTGATTAAATTGTCTTCTGTGACTTATGTTTTAATATTATATTCCAGTTAAAAAATATCAAATTGTATGCATGCAAATATTTTAATTTCTGTCCCCCATTTAACCGTCCAATTATCCATTGCCCAGTATGACTCGCCCAGTTGTCCATCGCCCAACTATGACGTTCCGGTCCAATTCTCCGAAAATTCCAATATGACAATTTCATCAATAATTTTTACCTCCCGCTACCCTAGGTAAGGGAGGTATAGGGATCGTGCTAAAAATCGGGTATAGAGATTTTAGTGAATAAGGACGTTTTGATGTCCCCAGAATCCGATTTTAACATTTTTACATGTCTGTAGGTATGTATGTGTGTGTGTGTGTGGATCTTGTGGACACGATTACTCAAATACTACCAGAAAAAATTTGAAATTTTGTATACCCATTCTATACTAATGTGGGAAGAGCTCATTAGTTTTTAGTGTATATCGGATAACCGGAAGTAACATTTATACAAGCTTTTAACAGTTTTCCTTGTAAAAAATTCATTGAATATAATTTTTTAGCAACTTTGACTAATACAAATTGAATATAATGGCACAATCTTCAATTCTACGATAATAGCATGTAGTAAATACCTTGAAATAACTTTATATTATATTATAAAATAATTTATTTTCGTACATCACTTTGCCTCTGCGTCAAACAAAAACAATACTTTAATAACAAATTTGACATATTTAAACAAATGTCTTTGTCACGAACAGTGGCGGCTGGTGATATCTTTGTATGGTAGGGCACAAAAAATTAAAAAAGTAAAAAGAGTATATTAAATTATTTAATCTTTAAGATACAGAAGCCATCTTCGTAATTAAATGAATACTAGACGATTACAATTCAACAATAACAGATTACCTCGGAAAATGCCGGACATACTCGGACATCTTCGTTTAAATTGGGCTGTGCCCGGAACAGGCTTAATGCAGTCATATGCAGCTTCGCGCGCTTCGCTGCTATTGGTCAAAATTCGAGTAAAAATAGTGGGAGAGCGGGGCAGAAACATTTGTGCCCTAGCTTCTAGCAGAATATCGGTACGTGCACACGTCAGTATATAGGCTATCTAGCTATCGGCGGTGTAGTAAGAATTGCATAATAATGAAAGTAAATAAATAATAATTAATGTATTTTTAAAATGTATATGTACTCGCTTATTTCTTTTTTTCTTGTCTTTTTATTTGGTAGGGCTGCGCCCTTGTGCCCTATAGCACGAGCCGCCACTGGTCACGAAGCTATTTTCATTCAAATTAATAATGAAACCGTGTTAAGAAGAATTTAGTAGTTTAAATATGATTCTAATGAAATTAAGGTTTGTAAAAATAATATATTTTCCATCATACATAAATATTAGATATACAGGATAATTCGATTTAAGTTTGATGTTTGCAGCATTATATATCATACAGCTCTCAATAAGAACGTGATTTCAAAGTGTGAAATAATAGTTTGCAACTACACATTTATGAAATGGATAATGTACGGCGAAGAATTTACAAAGATTGCGTTTTAGAGCAAAAGGATGTTGGTGATGATTTTGACAATAATGTGTGGGTGACGATTTTTCCTTAAAATATATTAATGATCCAAAAGTTCGCAAGTTGGTATTTAATACTCTTATACAATTTGAAACAACATATTAGATTTTGACTATATATGATAAACCGGATGTAGTACTTAATTTGAAGCTCTAACAGATTTTTCAGGAAAAACATAATAAAATATAATCCAAAATTTCGTATTACAAACTTTTCTATTTACTGGAACAACAAAGTAAATTTTGTTTACAAACGATCAATCGGAAGTGAAACTTTACTTAAAGCTCATTGCTATTTTAAACATGGAATTGGCGGGAGGTCATGTGCTGGCCACATCAGATTTTTACTATTTGAAAAGGGCAAAATATCTTCTTGAAAATTTGAATTTTCTAATCCACTCGAGAGCAGACATTTTATTATCTCGTAAAACTTTTCGCTTGATAATAAATATATCTTTACTCACTTCTACCATAAATAACTATTATCTTACCTTGAGTGATTTATAATCCTTTATCAAATTTAACCAATTTGTTCTTTCTAAATGCACTTTGAACTTTACGTTTCAAATTATTCCATGAAAAGTTCAATTTTATTTGCTCAAACTTCACTACATTTTCCAATCAAATTATAAAAAGTTTCAATATTAACCGACAAAAAAACTAATAAGAACATACTTTAAAAGTACCCATTAGAGTAATAGGTTAGCCTGGATATTCCTCTTGAAATCATTAATTTAATGTGACACTTTATATAATGATGACAACAGCCATATAATAGCAGACACACAATATTCAGATATGAACATTATAAAAGGCTTTCAACAAAATATTAACATTAAATTGTTGCTTGAAATTATTCATATTTATCATTATTATTATGGAACTTACGGACTTAGAAATTTGAAGTATAAAGTATAATTTATGTGCCCTCATGTATCGCACTGTTTACGTAGATTAGATAAAACTAAGATACATAAACATAACACATGTCTCTTTTTCCCGAACATAGGAAATTCATTGTTAAAATTTTGATTTGGCAATGTCTCTTTACCTATTAAATTTGGAACAAAAGTGTAATGAAAAAATCTGTTGTGGCCAGCACAAGACCTTCCGTCAATTCGATGTATTTTGTACAAATCCCATACCAAAAGGACCTTGGAACAGTTTCTATAGTATCATGTAAAATCGAACACGAACACATACTATTTTTTACAAATTCCATACCAAAAGTTCATTTGAAAAGGTTCTATAAATCCAATAAAATTATTACATAAACATACACTAAGTAAAATGCACTTGACACTTCATTCTTTTTGCTTCAGCTTTCCCCTATTTTATTAAGGGTCGCTGTTTCCTCTTCTCTTCCACTCATTCCTGTCCAACGCATCTTCTTCACACAGTCCTTCCTTTCTCAAGTCTTCTGCGATACAGTCCTTCCATCTTCTCTTTGGCCTTTCACTGCATGTCACTTGCGAAGAACACTATGACATACCAATGTTTGATCCTATACTTTCCATATTTGGTTTTGCACTTGCAACGGACATCTGTCAATTAGAATTTTTTGAATGTATTAGCTGTTTCCATGATAAATAGCAAAGCTGACTAATTTTTGAAAATTAATTTCTTTATAATGCTTTAACTCTACATCTAATGAATATGAAGGAAAATGTATAATCAAAAAATAATATTTAACTGCGTTTTTTTAAGAAAAACTGTTAAAAACTTAAAATAAGGGTACTTCCGGTGGATCAATTATAACCAAAATCTAATCAACTCTTCATATGGATGTACAGAAGAGGAATACGAAAGAATTATAATTTTTAAAATTGTAGTATTGGAGTTATCGTCGGAGAAAAATTTGTCACATACGGACACACATACACACACACGGACACACACACACACACACGGACACACACGGACACACACACATACATACATACATACAGACATCATTTTAAAAATAGTAAATTCGTATTGTAGGGACCCTAAAACGTGCTTATTCATTAAAAACTCACCACCGAATTTTTGGACCAAAGATAATACCTTCCTTACCTAAAGGTTACGGAAGGTAAAAAGATTGTTCAGAATGAAA
The DNA here is from genome assembly GCA_943142095.1 of Ophonus ardosiacus. Taxonomy (NCBI): domain Eukaryota; kingdom Metazoa; phylum Arthropoda; class Insecta; order Coleoptera; family Carabidae; genus Ophonus; species Ophonus ardosiacus. Next base: position 6,479,611 of record OW964823.1, on the reverse strand, counting down.
ACAACTTGTTTTTATATATGAGTTATACTACATCTGGTTTAAGATTGCGGTGGTGGGCGGAGCTTAACAAGAACGGTTTACACAGCAACATTTTAAGGTTAAATAAAAGTCTATGTCCAATTGTACCAACATGACATTAATTTTAATCACGTTTAATTTACGTTTAAACAAAAAATTGCAAATCTAAATTTTGACTCGAGAGGTATCAATTTGCATGACCTTGGAGGCCAATTGAAAGGCCCATTTCTCGAAATCAACTTATCGCCAAATTTTGATTTCAATAAGTCGATGGTTGCGGTCGCCGTATGGCACGTAGCGCCATCCTGTTGAAACCACATCTCGTCCGGGTCAATGTCATCCATATTTTCAAACAAAAAATTATTGATCATGGTGCGGTAACGATCTCCATTGACCATAACGCGAGCTCCGACCTCATTTTTGAAGAAATAAGGTCCGATGATACCACCAACATGTAAACCGCATCAAACGGTGCATTTTTCTGGAGGTAATGGAATCTGTAGGGTCTCTTGTGGATTGGTCTCACTCCATATGCGGCAATTTGGCTTATTAACAAACCCGTTAAACCAATCACGAAGTCGTCTATAAGTTGAGCGAATCGACGACTGATTTTCAAAGTAAATTTGGATAATTTAGTAGCATTAATCAAGCGTGAGTCTATTCATGATGGTTTGCCAGAGTATACCGATCATAAATGTCAAAAAGTGAACGCTGTTAGGCAGCTCGTTTGACAGTTAACCCTTTCATAAGTTCTATCTAAGCGAAAAAAACACCCATTATTATAATGGGGTCATACCACATTTTCCAATTTATTTTTTTTATGAAAATATACTTAAAACCACTTATAAAAATATATATTTTATGTCACATAAGTTTCTAGTTCTACAGAAATAATTTTTTAAAGTTTATATTAAATTTCAAATGACGTCACGGTTTTGCGACCGTGACCGTAGTCCCTCCTATCGAATAAAAATGGAACTACGTTTGACGTTTATGTTATTTGACTTGAAAGCAAACGCGACAGCAAGTTATTTTATACTCGTGCTTTTGTTTTTATTGTATATTAAATAATTTGATTATGGAAATTAATTTTGAAGAAGCGAATTCAAATAATTTGCAGAAAATTAATTTTCGGCATCTTCTTCAAGCTATTGAATAAAATAAACAAATGTATATCAACGAAAATTGTTTTTTTATTAAGTTCTACTTGCGTTGAAATGATCTTCACAAACATAAGCAAGACTACCCTTTAAAATTTTTGGAGTATTTATTGCATTATACCATCTTTCCCTTATATCTCGAGGTTTAGGAATACGAACAAAAACTTTATTTTTGCTTCTCAACGAGATGTTCTCGCAAGACGGCACAGAATAATATTATACAACCATGATAATATCTAAATCACACATAATTTGTATTTATTTATATTTATTAGAACATTTCGTTATTTGTACTTACATTTCAACAAAAACAACTTGTTGCATAGATATTTACTTTGAAAATGTTGGTTATGTTCGAAAAATGTAACAACTCTGCGCTACATTCATGTACAGTACGTGCACGAGTACATGTGTGCGTGACTATCATTGTATGTGTGTACAAAACCATGACGTCACAAAATAAGACTCAAAATGTTTAGAAACAAAATTATGAATGAAAAGTATAAGAATATTAAATATTTTTCATGTATATATGTATAAAATTATGTATTTTTTAAAATTATATAAAAAAAATCAATATATATATTTTTTTGGTATGACCCCATTCATTTGACATTTCATTTCGATGCAATATTGACAATTTAAACCGTGTTTAATATTTAAGATACGTTGGTGCAGTCGGGCATAAGTTTTCTTTCGATAAATTAAAAATATTCCTTTACTTGAAACATTTAACGCCGATTCCAGTAAACAGTTAAAATTTCAAAGCGTCAGAATAAAACTCAGGATGTCAAGCCTTTTCGCTGCATCTGGAACGCCCTTAACCTACAAAATTTGATCTACAACATGCCATCTTATCTTTCTTTAATAATATCTCACTTAGACTAATTAATATTAATGATCCCTTATTAACTCTTCCTCAATGTCAAGTGCAAAGTACATCCAAAACTGATTACATCTGTAACATCAAGAGTTCTGTATCCATCGATGTATGATAAGTCAATTGCGCGGCAGAAACTGCCAGATCAGGTGTGAACTTGATCGCAAAAGTTTTCTGGCTGGCCGCCAAGCTCGTTGCAGGAACCAGACACAATTTCATCCCGCATCATCAGCTCGATTATTCCCCTTCAAGCCTTCATAAATATTAAATTGGGTGGAGAGATATTTCAAGCTGTTTCGATACAAATCGCACAGAGTAAATGATACTAATTGAGGAGTCCAATGCAATAACTAGTCAGTCGATCAACACCAATTTTTCAGAAGAGCCAAAAATTGATTTATGAAAAAACTAAGCGTAGTATCACATTTTGCGTTAAAACTTGTATTTCTGTGACCTACAGATATAATGTACTTAGGCCAGTCATAATACTCGTATAATTCAAGCTGTAAATGAAAAATTCCAAAAAACTGTAGGACTTGACCTGTTTTTGCACTGTATTTTCAAAATTATCAATCAATATATATAAAGCTCAGGCTCAAATTTTTTATTTCTTATGAAAACTCAACAATATTTATTAATACATGTTTTAAATTTTAGTACTAATATTTTTATAACGACAAAAGTTAAATTTAAAAATCAGAAAATTAAAATTAAAAAAATCTGTTGTGGCCAGCACAAGACCTTCCGTCAATTCGATGTATTTTGTACAAATCCCATACCAAAAGGTCCTTGGAACAGATTCTATATAATATCATAATATCATGTAAAATCGAACACGAACACACCCAGTAAACATGTTTTGTTTTTGAAACATCCCAAAATGTTCCTACTGCTACATGACTGGAATGTTTAGCAAAAAGCTTCAGTGATGTCTTCGAAACGTTATTTACTTAATAATTTTTATGAAACGTTTCAAAGACTTGCGCGAGCTGGTACATCGGAAATGTTCACTTGCAAACCTTGCAGAAATGTCGCAAGTGCAACCTATTGTTGCAAAGACAAGTGCGAGCTGGTACATCAGAAATGTTTACTTGAAAACCTTGCAGGAACGTCGCAAGTGCAACTTTGTACAACTGCGCAGTCGCAGCATACAATTGCGCAGTCGCAGCAACATCTAGACTGGAAGGCTGTGTTCATTGTTCGTGTGTTCCGCCATTTCTTGTTGGATAAGTCTATCAATATCGTTTTCTCGGCATTTGTGTTTTGCGTCTTTCGTATTTGTGTTCAATAAGTGGTTGGTGAAGTGACGTGTGCTTTTTTGTTAAACAAATATAAACGAATTAGTATCTATAGTGAACAGACACCTGACTCGAACTATCTTAGAGTGTTAGAAATGGAGTGATTTGTGTGAGTTTGTCACTCTGACCAGGACTATGTTATGTCTCATTTTGATTTTGAACTGCAAAACTTTTAATTTCATTTGTTTTGCTGCCTGATTCCAAGCATTTTAAGGTCGCTTTAGTCACGTGTCTAGTATTTGTGAGCTGGAATTAAACAGGCAGTTTGCATATTATTTCCTGTTTACATCAAAAGCAATATGAATTTGTTTTTTTATTGTATAATGTTATAGTATCTTTTTAAATACTACATATTTTTCAACTCCTGTACCTTACTACTTTGTAAGAAGTTTTATATTTATATATTATAAAGGAATATTTTATTTTTGTTAAATATTTATATTCAAATGTAATAAACTATGAATTGCATTTTTATAATTAATTATACAAACCTAACCTGTCATTTTTAAAAGAAAAACATTTCAACATTGTTTTTGTAGACTGCTTTGTGCATGTTTCAAGAACATTTAAGTGGATCAATGTGTATATGTTGCATAAATGTATATATGAACGTTGCTGGAATGTATCAAAATCGTTACAGAATGTTTCATAAACGTTTCAAGGAAACGTTCCTGAGGGCGGACATAGGCAGTTTCCGCAACATATATGTGATAGATATGATAATGTAAATGATAACATCGCATTTGAAATGTTGATATTCTGGCAACGTTGCTGAAACTAAAATTTGTTTACTGGGCATACTATTTTTTACAAATTCCATACTAAAAGTTCATTTGAAAAGGTTCTTTAAATCCAATAAAATTATAACATAAACTACACTAAGTAATGTCCTTCCATCTTCTCTTTGGCCTTTCTCTGCATGTCACTTGCGAGTAACAATATGACATACCAATTTTAGATCCTATACTTTCCATATTTGGTTTTGCACTTGCAACTAACACATGTCAATTAATTTTTTTTGAATAATTATGTCAGCTGTTTCCATGATAAATTGCAAAAGCTGACTAATTTTTGAAAATTAATTTCTTTATAATGCTTTAAATTTACATCTATTGAATATGAAGGAAAATGTATAATTAAACCGTGCAGAGAAGAGTATTTTCTTTAATATATATAATAACAAAATGTCAAAAAATAATATTTAACTGCGTTTTTTTAAGAAAAACTGTTAAAAACTTCAAAAAGGGTACTTCCGGTGGATCGATTATAACCAAAATCTAATCAACTCTTCATATGGATGTACAGAAGAGGAATACGAAAGAATTATAATTTTTAGAATTGTAGTATTGGAGTTATCGTCGGAGAAAAATTTGTCACACACGGACACACATACACACACACACACACACACACACACACACACGGACACACATACACACACACACACACACACGGACACACATACACACATACACACACACACACATACATACAGACATCATCTTAAAAATAGTAAATTTGTATTGTAGGGACCCTAAAACGTGCTTATTCATTAAAAAGTCACCACCGAATTTTTTGACCAAAGACAATACCTTCCTTACCTAAAGGTGACGGAAGGTAAAAATTTAAAATTTGAGAATCAGATAGGGAAGAATTTTTATTCAATCATTGTATATACCGATTCCTAACCTTTTGGAGGTTGGAAAATACGTCAGTCCTAACTTTAATGACAATCTCTTCGGTTGGAAATAACAGATTACACTTCCATCTCTTGGGTTGAAAATGTTTATGCAGAGGTTGCCTAGCAACATTGTCATAGATGCTTATACGTAATAAAGTAGGCTAAAACAAATTTTAAGAAGGCTGTCAAGAATAGTAAAGAAATAAAGGTTATAACTCATTTATTTATTTTGAAAACTATTGATTTAAAATGAGGATGATTGTGAATAAAATAGTGGGAGTTGGTGGGAGTTTCATAACAACCTCGCGCTTTTACTCAACTCGAGGCTTCGCCTCTCGGTAATATACATACGCCCTCGGCTGTATTGAAACACTTCCTACCTCGGTTGTAATATACTATTATCATCCGGTTGAAAACTTTTATGGTACTCTTCAATATTGTTATACAAACACTTGTTAAGATGAAGCGGGAAACCTGCTTTCTCTCTGCCCGTGGCCTAAAACTAGTAAATTCGTAGTCTAAGAACCCTAAAACATGCTTATTCATTAAAAACTCACCACCGAATTTTTTGAGCAAAGACAATAGGTACTTTCCTTACCTAAAGGTGACGGAAGGTAAAAACAGGCAACAACCAAATCAGTTCTGCAATATGAAGCCGATTTTTGCACCGAATGAATTCGCGAGTGAAGAAGAGGAGGAGCTTAGCGCGTGACGTAACAATATGGCCGGTTTAAGGTAGATGCTTCGTATCCCGCAACTGTATTCTTATACACTGCGGCGTTTGAAATGCAAAGTAATATTAATATTATAGTTAATAGTAAATAAAAATAATGTTTCTAGTATGAACAACATTTTGAATTTTGCGAACTAGTCCGTTTCATATAAAAATTATGTTCAGCATTCTCTCGAATTTTGAATTTACATGAATTTGTTTTCTTGAATCTACATAATACTGCATTATTAGTCTTTTGTAGATTAATGGAGAGATAAGTAGGTATTACTATTTTATTGTCATCTTTGTGCAGGCAGGTCTACAAGTTTAGATTGCATTACGAAGTATTTTAATAAAGACACTAAATAATTATTAACTTGTAGCTATACCCGGCAAAATATAATCTTGCTTTACAAAATGCAAGGAGCACGCATATTTTTACTCGGTTCCTTTCCCATTTTTAAAAGATGAATGCATAACTTTCGTCTACCAACTATTTCAAATTGGCAAATTTCTCTAATACAGTTTTCTATAGAATTTAGGTTCTTGTTTTCGGGAAATTATGGAAATTAATTATTTCTGGATTTCTGCGTGCTAATGACGTACATAGTTTAAACGCAACTAAAACGTGTTGAAGTTTTAGATTTTGTTATTATACTTTATTTCACGTAAGAATAGCGTTGGTTTAGTTAGGGATATATGAATTCTACCCTTTGATTGGTCAGAATATAAACCTATTTCACAGAAACGAAACAAATATCGCCTGTCAGTTGTAAATAAAATCTACAGAATTAAGTGATGTTTAACCATATTTTGTTGCAATTTTATATTTTGACATTTTTACAGATAAATATATTTATTATTGACAAAGCTTGGTTTCACAAATTTAAATTATTTATTCAATGCATGTAAGAACGGTCGGCTCTTAAGAGTAATCTACTATTTTCTTACGTAAAATGAAGTACAGCCTACAAATTTCACTCCACTCGTGATTTATTTGTTAAATGAGTGACAGAAACGATGCGTTCGCCGCTACCTCGGCTAGGACTTACTACCATGCACTAGTTCATATTTTCGCCGCTAGACGTCGTATTGCTCTATTTCACTAGCGAATACACACATCGATAACTCCATTTACCCCTAAAATGGACTTGACCGGTTAATGTATAGACCCATTGTATTGTATTTTTGTGTAGGTATAGAAACAAATAGTTATGTCATTATTCATCTTTGTGATAAGTATCAAATAAATTTTAAAAACTATTTCTGGTTATACATACTGCAATGCGCTTGAAATCTATTATTAGCCAATAATTGTCGTCCCTTCTGCAAAATGTATCGTTATAAAGTTATTGTTATACGGCAAACCATAAAATTGAAAAATGTATGAAGCATTGAACCTTGGAGAATCATAAAGGCATTCGATCATGTGAACATGTGATGTCTTATTTTACTGCTAGCTTTTACACAAATTGATGTACGACGCGCTGAACAAAATGCTGAGGTCAATACCTGTCAATTCGCCAACTTTTCATTTTTATTTTTGCGGTTATGATCTTCCACCTACGCAGAGAGATCATGGCGAGATAGTAATGAAATTTATTGTAAAATGTTAGTATTTTTTTACAACAAAAACGAAATATTAATAAGAGAAGAATTTGCAGCTGTCTTTATCTAACTTTTTTTTGTTACCTTGGTTACTTGTTGTTTTTGTTTTTTCACATTTTTATGTCAATTTCCCCTGAAGAAGGCACCAGTTTATGGTGCCGAGACGTTGGGTTTTAATAATAAATAAATAAATAAATAAATACAGAACTTAAACTAAAAAGGTAGTATTATTCGAATTATTAATATGAGTTCTGAAAGATATTTTAATAATTGTATTAGATGTTATGTGTAAAGTGTGGTTAGTAAGTGCACTGTAATTTGGATCTAATAGATTATTATGATATTTATGTTGATACATTCTATTTTTAAGGGGTTGGGTCGCCTCCTTTATGTATATTTTATTACATTTTCCGTATTCAACGAAACTTTTTGTTAAAATTTAGTACTACGTATATCTAATTAAAATTACCTACAATTTCTGTATAATTTTGTTGAGGAAATGGCATATAATTACCATAATTAAATAGCACAATTAAGTAAGTATAAGTATGTTTTGTAAAGTAAACAATGGTATTTACAGTAGAAATTATAAATTAAAGATGGGGTGGTTATAATTGTGCGTATACATTAATTTATAATTGCGTACGTTTAATTTTTAATACAGGTTAAGTAGAAAACAAGCATTCTTAAATTATTTACGTACGCAACTCAGCGAAAAAAAATATATTCGGTAAAATAAATATACACGCATTACATAAATTAAAATACATACAATAGTAATTTACATTTTACAGAACATGACCTGAAAATGATACTTTACTAGGTGATCTAGTATATTTCAGATCGAGCTTTGAAAGCTTGTGAACCTAGTAAACAGTAAAGACACTTACAAGTCATGTTGGGCACAGTACTTTCTCACGGTCCCGGAAAAAAGAATAAATTAAAAAAATAGGTAATAGAAAATAAATAAACAAATAACTGATCGCAATGGAAACATCCATGTAGAGATCGTAAAATAACAATTTCCTTTCTAAAAAATCTGATGTGGCCAACACAAAACCTCCCGCTATTTAATTTTTACATACATACATATAATAATAATAATAATAATAATAATAATAATAATAATAATAATAATAATAATAATAATAATAATAATATATATATATATATATATATATATATATATATATATATATATATATATATATATATATATATACAGGGTGTAAATTTTAAAACGGGTCATAGGGCTACAACATAGAAAAACTGTTTTTTAGTCACCAAAAGTTTCTATATTAATTTATTGAAAAAATAATTGTTGCCTATTAAAAAGAAAAAAATTACGAATTTTTTAATACCAAACACATTACATTTCTGTTTCATATAAAGCCAGAAAATAAATTTAAAAATTTGTACAATTAAGAAAAAATATCATTAGCCATGAAACTGACAGTAACAAAACATTGTCATTTTTTACTAACATGATAGGGGACAATTTAAGATAAAAGTTATTAATTTATGAACTGTTACAAAATAAAGAAAACACTAGTATATTTATTTATGTCTTACTAGTATGTTATTGTTTTATAACAACCTCAACATTAGGTCCGTTATTGAGTAAATAATGCCCTAGGGCGTATTAAGTTACTATGGTAATGTTGACATCAAACTGAGGTTAATAATACTGATACTAACATAAAGTGCAGTTAAGGTTAAGAAGCATTATGAATTGTAGTCGTTTATAATCATATTTGTTTTATCACAAATACAAACCAGCATACTTTTTATTCTTAACAATAACATTGCTCGTCCATATTGACAGAAAAATACCACAAGAAATATATTTTTTGTTTGAAAAAATGCTTTGTTTACAGAAACAAAATATTACCTAGATACCGCATTCACAGGCTACTTTGTAAGTTGTATTAAAATTTTGTGATTTATTACTTTTGTTTGCTAAATTCTAGTCAGACAAAATTTTTATTAAGAATTTCTAGTAAGACATAAAACGTTGAAGGCACCACGGGTGTTAAACGACAATAATGCCTTCGGTCAACGTACTCGCCTCGGGCCAGAGGCCCTCGACAGTACACTGTTGACCTCAGGCATTATTGTCCTTATAACAACCCTTGGTACCTTAATTACTATTATGAAACAATTATTATTTATTGTAATAGGTATTAACAAATTATAGGTGATCTACATGTAACAATTAAAACCATTTAATAATTAGTAATTTTTCTTCATGATACAAATTATCCATGATTTCTTAATAAAACGAAAATAATAATAATTTGCAAAAAACATTCATTAATGAGCGTCTTAAATCAACAAATGTTTTGTTTTGTTTCTGTCAGTTACACGGCTAATGATATTTTTTCTTAATTTTGCAAATTTTTAAATTTATTTTCTGGCTTTATATGAAACAGAAATGTAATGTATTTAGTACCAAAAAAATCGTAATTTTTTTCTTTATAATATGCACCAATTATTTTTTCAATAAATTAATATAGAAACTTTTGGCGTCTAAAAAACTGTTTTTCCATGTTATAGCCCTATGACCCGTTTTAAAATTTACACCCTGTATATATATATTCAACAGGATTGATACATCCCAATAACAGAATAAAAATAGAAGTAAATATAGTGACTAAATATTAAATTTGACATAATCAAATAAATTAAATAATTTACAAGCATTAATATATATATATAAAATCACGCGTTTCCCACTTAGTGGGTTAGCAAAAACCCGGAAACAATAGTAACAATAAGAAAAGGGATAAGAGTAAGAGCTCAGCTGACTCACTTCACTCTTTAACAACATTCTTCTTTCGCCTTGTCCACAATCATCATAGCATTCATACATAAGAACATAATATAGTGACCGATTTTCGCTAGCGAATAACCCCATCCGGACCACAATAATAGTTACGCAACAATCATCCTTCGCCACACATTCCTATCCATTGTTATTAATTTAAATACATACTTACTAACGCTAACTATTCCATTGCATAAAACTATTGATTTATTTACTATTTTCTTTTTAAAATGTCACTATTATTAATTTGAAGTGATTAGTTTTTTGACAGTGACATTTACTGTCAGTTACATTAATTTGAAATATGAACTGTGTAACAAAGGAATTGTGTTTATCTTAGGCTTCGGGACTAATAAAAAAAAATATTTTTAAATTTATCTGCAAAATATATAGAAAAAGTATTAATGTATTGTTTTATAAAATTCAATAATCTTTAATTTTCATAAGACATAAAATGCGAAAAAATGGCTTTTAATGATATTTTTTTAATGAAAAACCATTATGAGCTTCAAGTAAAGTGCCATTTCCGGTTATCCGATTTACACCAAAATCTAATGGCTTCTTTTCATATTAGAATAGGATAGAAATACAAGGTTTCAGAATTTTCTGAATGATAGTATTTGAGTTAGAGCGAAGACAAAATCCCTACACATATATATACACACACACACACACACACACACACACACACACACACACACACACACACACACACATACATACACACATGCAGACATAAGCGTGAAAATATTAAAATTGGATTCTAGGGATCTTAAAACGTGGTCATTTACTAAAATCTCGATATGTGATTTTTAGCACGATCCCTATACCTCCCTTACCAAGGGTAGCGGGAGGTAAAAATGATGAGATACAGCTTGTTTTCTGGACGATCGTAAAAAAAAAACATTTTATTAAATGAAAATTATTGCAAATTGTGTATCGAAACACAATAACTTGTACCTATATAATATGTAACTTTTTCGCGATCGACCAGAAAATGATCGGTTTCTGTTTCTGATTACTTTTTAGACCGGAAATTTCTTCTTCACATAATCTATAGATTTTTATTTATTCTTTCTTTCAGGAAAGCAAAAACAATATTGTACCCAACACAACCTGAGAGTGATTTGACGGCTCGCTCTAGAATATGTTTGCTAACCCAGTAAAGTATCACTTTCAAGTTTTGCTACGTAAATTATTATTATTATCCATGGAAATATGAACTCCATTTAGCATTTATTAAATATTAAATTTTAATATTAATTAAAAAAAAAAACTATATCATATGTTCGGAATAATATAGATAACATTTTCGTCAATTATATAGATAAGATATAAAAATATGTGTGAACATCTACCTGCATTTACTATCAACATTGTATTTTTTAACAAAAGAAAAATATCGATAGATAAAGGATGTTTAATAGGGTTGTTGCAAGAATTTTTATTTGAGTTCTAAGTACTAAATTTTAAAAGATATTGTTCTTTAAAGAGCCTCAAATTTGAAAACATCACGAAATATTCATTAGATATTTTACAATGAAATATTGAAATTTGTGTAATATTTTGAAAAAGTCACGTGATCTGAAACAAGAAATGACGTCCGAGTACATACAATTTAACATGTGACAAATTATGGCCTACCTTTATTTATATTTAATAACTTAAACTGTTTTCCTATTGGCTGTGAATGACGTGCTGTATATGCGTCGACGTCGCAGGTGTGGGTGGTTGTTTTTAATTCTGGCTCCAATATTTTTATTTACAGCCCGATTCACAAAAAAGTTTAAGCTAATCCTCATTTTTGGATTAGCGAATTCTACTCTAATTTTGACAGTTTATAACTTAAAATATAGTCTAATCTATTCCTAGTATCTACCTTTATAGATAATATCATGAAAATTAAATTTTAAATACCGGAATAGAATAGAATTCACTAATCCAAAAATGAGGATTGGCTTAAACTCCTTTGTGAATCGGGCTGTATATTAATTACGAAAATAACATTAAATTACTGTTATAATTTTTAGTTACTATGAAAAATGTGACACAAGCTCATTGGAAATATTATGTGACACAAACATTTGTGTTAGCTTCACCCATTACTGGGTGTGCCAGTTCTATTAGCAGATTTCTGTAATTAATATTGTTGAGGGAGTTTATCAGGCGTTACCTAACGGGCTTTCAAAATTGTCGTAGAGAGAGGGATCACTTTTGTGCTACTTCAAAATATGAAATAATTATAAACTTAGATTTCTTTGACGTCGGTCATAACCGGTCACCGAACCTAACCTAACCACACATGCACGCAACTTCTATTGACAGAATTAAAATAAAAGTTAAAATATACTATTAATTATATTTTTATCTCCCGCTACCCTTGATAAGGGAGGTATAGGGATCGTGCTAAAAATCACATATCGATATTTTAGTAAATGACCACGTTTTAAGGACCCTAGAATCCAATTTTAACATTTTCACGATGATGTCTGTATGTGTGTATGTGTGTGTATGTGTGTGTGTATGTGTATGGATTTTGTCTTCGCTCTAACTCAAATACTATCATTCAGAAAATTCTGAAACCTTGTATTTCTACCCTATTCTAATATGAAAAGAAACCATTAGATTTTGGTGTAAATCGGATAACCGGAAATGGCACTTTACCTGAAGCTCATAATGGTTTTTCTTCAAAAATTACCATTAAATGCCATTTTTTCGCATTTTATGTCATTATGAAAATAAAGATTATTGAATTTTCTACAGGAATACATTAATACTTTTTCCATATATTTTACAGATAAATTTATAAATATTTTTTTATATAAGTCCCGAAGCCTGAGATAAACACAATTCCTTTGTTACACAGTTCATATTTCAAATGAATGCAACTGACATTAAATGTCACTGTCAAAAAACTAATCACTTCAAATTAATAATAGTGACATTTTAAAAAGAAAATAGTATGTAAAGCAATAGTTTTATGCAATGGAACAGTTTGCAGCGTTAGTAAATACGCAGGTATGTATTTAAATTAATAAAAATTAAATAGCGGGAGGTTTTGTGTTGGTTTTAAATTGCTATTTCTGTGAGGCATTTTGAAATAATGTTGATGACGATCAATATACATAATTTAAATTTTATAAAGGTATAAACAAAACTTTTCGATGTGAAAATTTAATTATTATTAAAATTTAATTAAAATCAGTATTTTAATATACGTATGTAGCTATATTATTATTCTAAATATTTACATTAATTATATTAGAAAAATTATGATCAAAATAATTGGAAAATTCTGTAGAAAATGATATCAATTTGTTATATCCAAATTTCTGTGATGTTACCTAATAATTAGTTGTTAATAATAACTGGAAATCTCAATCAAACAGCATTTATTCTCTTACAATACCAACGTTTCGGTGCACTCTTACACTTTGTGGGTATAAGGAAAATCTTATAAAATGTCATATACACCAAAAATACACTCGTTCATTTCATGAAATGATGAATAAATTAACTTTAGATCTTGACAAATTAGATGAGTGGTTAAGTATAAATAAACTTAAATTAAATACTGACAAAACAAAAGGTATGGTACCGGGTACTGATAAAAAAATACAAAATATTATCAATGATTATTTCCAAATTAAAATTAATGATAAACAAATAGAAATCGTAAAGAAACATAAATATTTGGGAGTTATATTGACTAGTAACTTGAAATTGGATGAACATGTGAATTATATGTGCAAGAAAATTTCTAAAAAACTTTATTTTCTAAACAGATGTAGTAAAGAAAAACAAATATAAAAAAATTGCAATTACTTCAAAATAGGGCAATGTGAATAATTTTAAACTGCAATAGGTATACAAGTGTACAATATATGCTCTTACAATTAAATTGGTGCAATATTAAAGATTTAGTAGAAATGCAGATAATATTATTGATACATAAAATAAAGTTAGGGCTACAACCAGAGTACTTTCAAAATAAATTAATTAAAATTGAACATGTACATAACTATAAAACTCGAAATAATGATAAATATTACACATTACAAAGAAATACAATACAAGGGCAAAATACATTATTTTTTAAAGGAGTAAAAATTTATAATGATTTACCTGTTATGTTAAAATTTAGAATTCAAAAAATTTAAGGGTAAATTAAGAGAATATTATTTAAGTAAATAGGTTACATTTATGTATTATTGTATATTATATATTTATTGTATATATGCCAATTTCTTTTTTTTATTATTGTATAGCTTATGCTAAATAAAGTTATTATTATTATCACTATTATTATTATTATTATATATATATATATATATATATATATATATATTTACATTCAGTTTTATAACATTGTAAAATTCATAAAAAAAAACACGTACACGTCAATTTTCTCTGAAATTCGACAAGAGTGCATTGTAACGATGGTTTTGTAAAGAATAAATGCTGTTTGACTGAAATTTCGATCTACGCCGAGAAATTTCTCATTTACTTAATAATACTGTACTATAAATAAGAATTCTCATATTTTCGTAAATAATACTCAGTTTTTTTTTCTGCAATTCTGTATTTCTGCGCTGCGGTACCTATATAACATTTCCTTTGTGAATAAATAAACAAAAATAAACTTTGTGCTGCTTTTATTTAAATTTTTAAATTCGGTAACTTTGATCTTTTCTTTTTCGTTAATACAGAGAAAGTTAATAAGTGCCAAGCCCAAAAAAATATTAGGGAAGTCGTATGTATGTGGTTTTGTCTATAGATAAAACAAAAATATTTGTTTATTGAAATATGTGCAAACATATAATGATTAATGATTTTTTCCTACGACCACTGTTAAAAGCAGTATTTTTAACGGTTGCTTAGCGAATTAAAAATAACAGTTTATAACACAGTGAATACTTTTAACACTAGTGTTAAAAAAGAACTAATTCTAGTTACATTTAGTGTTAAAAATATAACTAAATCTAGTTACATTTAGTGTTCATAAGTAAATGTAGTTTCATTTTATATTTATTTTTGTACTGAAATTATTTATATAGGTATTTTATTAGAAGTACACATTATTTTGGAACGTTTATTGTTATAGTACAATTATTACAATTGTTTATAGTAATTCCTTACAAGGCGCTTGAAGAATTGGAATTTAAAACAGTATTGTTGGTAGTAGAGGTTAGAATAAACAATTTTCAGTTGTTCATAGCAAATACATCATGACCTGCCATAAATGTCATTCTATAATTTTTAGTTTTTACTAATACATAACTAGGGTCGTAGGAAAAATAGTGTATGATGTTCGTATTAAAAGTTATTTTATTTCGTTCGTGGGGTTTGTTTTACTCGGTTTCGCCTCGTTTCACAAAATAAAATGTCACTTTAACACTTATATCATAAATAACTATTAAACTTACCTATGATTAAATAATGGTTTCGCGTTAAGCTACGTTCATTCTAAGACCGTATTATTGTATAGCAAGTATACTAATATATTTCCAACATTTACTAGAAGTTGTACTGAAATTTTAATACTAAACCAACATTTAACGATTGGATGGATTGATGGATAAAATACATAATGTATTATACAGCAAGAGGTAAAACTCTTTTTCCCGAGGAGTAAAGTCGTGGCACGAAGCGAAGCCAAAGGTACAATACAATGAAGAAAGAAAAACACTTCGGTCACGCGGTGAATATGTGTACGAATACTACTTTTCCACAACTTCGATATTTAAAATCAATGATCTTATGAGTAAAATATATCCAGCATTAATTTATTTGAAGTACTAAATATAGACTTCACTTGTATTTATGCTCAGTTACATGTAAGTACAGAATTAGTAATTACATTCTGGCAGTGGTCTTTACATTTCACCCAGCATTGGCTACTTCTGCCCCTGTGCGTTAATAAGGTCCATAAATAATCGAGACGTTTCAACCCGTAGGCGCAGTGAATGGATTAAAGGTTGGGATTATTAAACGCCATTTAATACAAGTGTTTTCTTGTGATCGTATCTTTTCAAACCCCGGTATTATCATATTTGGTTAAACAATCTGTTAACTTTCATCAAAACAAAAAATGTCGCATCGAATAATTGACATATATTTATGTAGTTTGCAATCTTCTGTTCTTACGCATTGCTCTTAGTTCTTAAGCATTAAGCGTTGTGAAAAAGCAGGATATGGTAGTAAACGTTGCCATATGATAAACATTTTTACGCATTACGCGTAGTTATTAATTATAACTCTTACTCATCAGGATAATTGGTGGAAATGAGACTTTACAGTTTTTATATTATTTTCAACCATTAAATAAATGATCAACGGAAAAAGACATTTTATCAACTGTTATTTACGATAAAATATGTCTTTACTTAGTTGTACCCACGATTTAAAATATACTGGTTGTGCCACTCTGCACAAAACGAGGGTCCAAAGCGATACGTGTTTCCTCGTTTTTTCCGCTAGAGGCGCAACGTGAGAACGACCCAACTGACGCCTGTCATTTGCATGTCATTTTGAAAATATTACATGTTATATCTTATAGAAAGGTAAATGAAACAGGTTTTGAAGTACATATTCGTATTAAATGTAAGGTAATATAAATATTTTATTGAAAGATATTGCAATTAATGCAAAATGAAATGAAAATTAAATAGAAAGTGTTTCATTCCTGGATGTGAAACAGGTTACAAGAAATTCACTGAAAAAGAATCTGTGTTTGCTGCTCCACTCGATATATCACTTTTTAAAATATGGCAATGTGCAATTAGTAGAGATGATTGCGAATTAAGATTGAATGATGTTGTTTGTCGAAAACATTTTCGGGATGAAGATATTACCGAATGGAAATCTGGAAGCGTACGGTTCTATATATTTATTTAGTTTTTCCAATTTTAAATTCTAACAATTATTTTTTAAATTTATATTAAAAATAAATTCATTATGCATTTCATTTTTTATATTTTATGTAAAAATAGTTTGCTGTGGTAGGGTCGTTCTCACGTAGCGCATCTAGCGGATTATTCAAGGAAACACGTATCAAGCGGACCAGCAAAAACAATGAAAAACATGACAAGTAGCATAACCAGTATATTTTAAATCGTGGTTGTACCATAAATACCTTACTTCTTAAACATTTTATAGAAATTATTTTATTTTTTTATATATGTATAATTTATAATTTATGAATGAATGTCTTCCTACCTTGACGGTAAGTGAACTTAGCATCCAGTCATAGTCACGCTGCACTCACTTACGCGGCGTCACGCGCACTAGCGTCACGCTGTCACGTACGGTGCGTCGCGGCGGGCAGCGTGCGTCCGACTCAACGTGGAACACCCAGCGTCGAGGCGACCAGCGTCGCTCACGCGCAATACACTTCAGCGGCGCCTGAAAACGAAGAGGGGGAAGCAAACACATGGAAAACAGAAAACGAAAAAGAAAAAGAATAATAGAAAAGAGGAAAATACGAGTAGTGGGATCAAATGCAGCATGAAATAATTAGGGGGGAAATGTTGTTGAATGGATGAAATAATATAAAATATAGATTCTTGAAAACTGGATATTCTGAACATATACTCGTACGCCAATAATTCTCTTATGAATAAATTTTGATCCAACGCTCATTTTTGTCATGAAGTTTACGAATATAATTTTCACGTTAGCATTATTAAGAATAAGAAAATCAGGTACGCAGTGGAAAACACAATCTGTACTATCATTTTAAACAATAGAAAAAATTCTATATATCCAGTAAAATTGTAACACGAACATAATACATTTTTTTACAAATTCCATACAGAAAGTTCCTTACGTAACATTCTCTTTACGTAACATTCTCTTTACAATTAAATAATATTACTACCAAGTTTGTATCTCTACCTATTTTTGAATTATTTCCTCAAAAGTCAATATACCCCATGCACATTTAGATTTTCAAAAAAGGTATCTAAATATTTCTTAATGCACTGATTCAAAATTTTGAAACCGCAAGTCGATATCTCGTTTCGTTCTCGAGATATTTAGTGTTAAAGTTTTGTTTAAAAATGCCCATTTTTGGGTAATAACCCATATCATCATTCGATTCTACGGGAAAAAATACACAAGTACACCAATTTTCATCATTTTTGAACACCGCATACAGTCTCTAAAACAAAATAACTGAAAATGTCCAAAAATCACAAAAATCTAAGGTGTACTTAATTTATGTATCTAGATACTACTCAATGCGCTGATTCCAAATTTTGAAACCGCAGGTCGATATCTCGTTTCGTTCTCGAGATATTTAGATTCAAAGTTTTGCTGCCCATTTTTGGGTAATAACCCAAAAATGGGTCTAGTATGAATTTGACAACAACACCATTCGATTCTGCGGGCAAAATTACATAAGTACACCAATTTTCATAATTAAATAAAAATCGCAAAAATCTAAGGTGTACCCCTTACGATTTTTTCTGATTTTGGGCATTTACAGGGGTTTTCAAGCTTTTATTCATAAAAAATGAACCGGGTGGACAAAAATTATGAAAATTGCTATACTTATGTATTTTTATCTGTAGAATCGAATGGTGATGTCGCGAAATTCATATCTCGACCCATTTTTGGGTTAACATCCAAAAATGGGCAGTTTTGAGCAAAACTTTAAATCTAAATATCTTGAGAACGAAACGAGATATCGACCTTCGGTTTCAAAATTTGGAATCAGCGCTTTAAGAAGTATCTAGATACATAAAATTTAGATTTTTGAAAATTTTGATGTTTTTATCTAAATGTGGGGTATATACTATTATCATGTTCAAATTAGATTTTTGAAAATATTTAAGTTTTTATCGAAATGTGGGGTATATTAACTTTTGGGGAAATCAAGACGAACTTCCGTGCCTTTGGCCACAAACTTTGTTACTGATTCCGACCACCTTTTGAGCATATTTTAATATAAATCAATTGTGAAACCTTTTTGAGTTAACCATGCACGTAACATGAGAACATACAAATTTATAATGAAATAATGCTCGCACATAGCGCAGTGCTGTATTATTTACCTCTAAAAATATCTCTTTTATTTCCCCATAAATGCGAAAAACAAAATCTGATATTGTTTATTGCCTATATTTGTTTGTTTTCAATTGCAAATTAAGCAATCATTGAAAATAATATCCAATTACATCATAAACATTTATATATAAAAAAGCTAAAATCTGGCTAATTTTATTACATTTTAATAGTGTTAATAAATGTAATACCTTAAAAACAGTTCTGCGTACTGCAGTTTAGTCAATAACAAATGTACTATTCACGACTACCATGGGAGAAATTGAAATTGCTGACCGCACGTGTGTTTCGAGAGTTGCAATCATCAAAACCGAATTAAAACGATCGTGGTGATATTAAATACTCTGCTGATAATTGCTATGTGTTCCCTTATCTCATACGTCAAACAATGAACAGATATTGTCCCAGTTTCAATATTCATTTTATTTAGGGTCATGCATGCGTTCATTCGTATATACATATCTAAACAATAATCTTTTATTTTAATAATCTAGGGCCTACAAAAAATAGACGCTATAAAGTTTTTTTCTGTATTATCTCCGGTGTCTGCGAAAAGCAGATTCATTGACTTTATTTCCTTTTCAAGCCCCATCTCCGGACCATTTATTTTGAATAAAATACTTATCTCTAAAAGTAGGGACTTGTAGTTATAAATTGACATTACTGATCTGTTGACGTAAATTTCTGACTACATATTTTCAACACAAGATTTAGCAATATGTTTACTATTATTAGGACTATATTGTTAATTGTAATTTAAGTGAACACATTTTAAGCTAAATATAAGCAATTATATTTGAACTTACAATGCAAACTTGATAAAAAAATCTGTTGTGGTCAGCACAAGACCTTCCGTTAATTTGATGTATTTTGTACAAATAATACTAAAAGTTCATTGGAAAAGATTCTATATATTCAGTAAAATTGTAACACGAGCATAATGCAATTTTTTACAAATTTCATACAGAAAGTTCCTTGGAAAATATTCCATGAATCCAATAAAATTATCACATGAATATATATTATCTACACTCATTTATAAATACTATAAAAATGCGTACACTTACGTAACATTCTCTTTAAAATTAAATAATATTACTACCAAGTTTATATCTCTACCCATTTTTGAATTATTGCCCCAAAAGTCAATATACCCGACATTTAGATAAAAACTTCAAAATTTTCAAAAATCTATTTTTTATGTATCTAGTACTTCTCAATGCGCTGATTCCAAATTTTGAAACCACAGGTCGAAATCTCTTTTCTTTCTCAAAATATTTAGATTCAAAATTTTGCTCAAAACAGCTGGGTTATTACCCAAAAATGGGTCGACATCATTCGATTCTACGGATAAAACTACATAAGTACACCAATTTTCAGAATTTTTGAACACCGCGTACAATCTCTAAAGCAAAATAACTGAAAATGGCAAAAAATCGCAAAAATCTAAGGTGTACCCCTTACGATTTTTTTAAATTTTGGCCATTTTCAGGGGTTTTCAAGCTTTTATTTATAAACAATGAACCGGTTGGACAAAAATTATGAAAATTGTTATACTTATGTATTTTTATCCGTAGAATCGAATGGTGATGTCGCCAAATTCATATCCCGACTCATTTTTGGGTAAATACCCAAAAATGGGCAGTTTTGAGCAAATTTTTAAATCTAAATATCTCGAGAACGAAACGAGATATCGATCTGCGGTTTCAAAATTTGAAATCAGCGCATTGAGAAGTATCTAGATACATAGAAATTAGATTTTTGAAAATTTTGAAGTTTTTATCTAAATGTGGGGTATACTGACTTATGGAGCTATAATTCAAAAATGGGTAGAGATATAAACTTAATACTGATCTCTTTTGTAACTCTTCTGTCACTTGTTTCAATTTAAAACGAGATATTGTCAAAAATGTTATCTAAAGAAATTAAAACTTTTCTTCTTGAATCCTTTTTCTAGAAATAGAAATAAATTCGGAAACCGTGAAAGGCAATATTCTGTATCCTTCTTTATTATCTTTTTATTGCACGACTAATTTTGACAACTTGACTTTTGAATTGAATAATGATCAGACATACGTTTGTGTTCATAGCGTACTCCGAATTATCGAAAACGGGTAATTAAAGGGTATCGGGTAATTAACAAGTAAAGGATACTATCCGGGTAGTTGTTTCGGGTACTCGGGTACCAAAATTATCGGAATTCGTCATTCCTAATTTTGAGTATTGAAGTTTCATATTTACGAATATTGTATTCTAGGCATAAAATATGGGCTAATTTGAATGTTGAAAACTAAAACATAATTAGCATGTATTAATTAGCATGTATATGAGCGTTAATTACAAACTGTTACCTTACACATACATATTAAATTAATCTCAATAGAGTAATTTGGCCAACAGGAACAAATATCTTCGTTATTTCATCGAAAAGAAATAAAAACTTGATAATGATAATGTATTTATTTATAATGAAATCCCACAAAATATTTAAAAAAGATTTAAATTGAAAGTGATATTATCAAAGGAAATTTCATTATAGGAGAAACGATATTCCGGAAATTTAATTTGTGAGTATGAGCATCTTAACCGTTTTATGGAACGTTGAAAAATTTGTTACATACTTTGTTACTATTTTTACGTAGCTATAAATAATTTGTTACATTTTATATAGTTTACGGACTGATGTCGTGATTAAATATATTAAACTTCAATATTAATTAATAATTAAAATGATGTATGAATATTATGTCGATAGATTGTATATATGTCATAAATAATAATTAAACAAAAAATTGTCATGTGAAAAATAATTTATTATGTATAACTATATGTAAAAATTTATTAAAAATTTATTTTTGGGGGATTACGGCTCAATCGAATTAAAGGAAAATAGTAAAAAAATACGAATGTATATGCTGAATAACGCATATTAATAAAAAAGTGAAATGGTATAATTGAGATATTTCGGAAATAAAGGGTTTTTGGTTATAGCGCTTCGACACTAATATGAAAATATTTTGATTGGCGACCGAGAGACCACCTATACATGCATTACAAATAGCGTGTTAGGAGGTGGGGATTACTACCACTGGAAGTTAAGAAATTCAAATTCGAAAGGAGGGGCTAACATTCCTGTACAGCAGTTTTCAAACAGTTTTTATTTTAACATAAATTTCTTGCATTAAACTTAATAATTTAAATACACTTTTAATTATAAAGTATGTAGACTTATACAGTGTTATAATATTCATTTATTTTTATGTAAATATAACTTAAAATAGCATATATTTCAAGAACATTTAGGTCCATGATGAAAACAGTTTGATATAAAAACACATAAATGTGACGTCACGTCAATCTTTTCAAAATTCGGGAGACCATAACTCGCTTATTAATAGGAATTTTTTCACCGGATTTTCATCAATAGTCTTAGTTTTCCTAATATTTTCAGATGAAATTATAAAAAAAAATGGTGTAATCCCCCATTTTAATTCTCAATAGTAATATAACAAAAGAATGAGAATAAATTGAAAATAATTTGCTATTTGGCAATAGCCACTCAACCAACCTTCGGCTCGTAGCTCAAACTTCACACTCATGTGAAATATCCAACTTTCAGCACTAGTTATACAATATATTGTTGCGTTACTTTATTTATCTTATGAATGTAATCATGTGTGCTGTATACATTATATTCATTCATTCCCCAAATTTTAAATGAAAACAAATTATTTAATCTCAAAATTTTTCATTAAATAATTTATCAAACCATTTGACATTCTAAATTGTTTATTTACAAAATTACAACCGTATCTGCCTCCATAACAGCGAATAACGAATTACAAATACAGTATCTAATTTTACATCCGATCAATCTTGTAACTGTAATTGTGTAAAATGAATCATGTAAAGCTTCATAATGCAGGTACCATCAATAAGGGCTAAAATGGATTATGTGAAATTTATCTTTACAGGTTTATTAGTTTATTCATATTTACAGCTCATGTTACGTGTAATTTAGATTTATTGAGTATCACAAATTATTGAAAAGGATTATTCATAAATGAGATATTTGAGTAGAAATAGGACATTCATAATAACTACTGTTAGTCCTATTGACAACTGTAGAGAATCGATATGACATCTGGTGACTAAATTTTGAACTAGTGCATGACGGTAGGTGCGAGCAAATGCAACATAATGTTAGCATACATTTTTTAAAAGTATTTCTTTTATACGAAAATGAATGATGTAAAACACAGTAAAAGCAATATTGTGTTGTGTATAACAAATAAATAAATAAATATCATCACGGCATATTACCCATTTCTGGGTGTGCCAGTATCTACAAACTACAACACATGTAGACATCGATAATGATGACGATATATTTTACCGTGTGGGCGCTTACCAGGCGTCACCTCACGGGCACTCATAGCTGGTGTGGAGAGTGCACCACATGGGTCACTTTTGTGCCATTTAAAATTGGAAATATTTGGCGTCTGTCGGAATCGAACCCGGTTCCCCCAGGTTCGCGGCCAGACACTCAGGCACGCGGCCTCGGGTGTCATTCGCTTATGAGTAGTGAAACTCATTTAAGTTTCCACATTTTTCCAAAAATAGGTAAAAATAAAGTGAGTATAACCACAATTGCAGGTATTCAACAAACATTGGAGCCTGGAAGTATGTTTTACGTATGTTCGAAGCATTTCAATGACAGTGACTTTATTCTTCCAGGTAATATTATTAATAATTATATTTGAAACATATTTATGATTATTTAAATTTTTAGAAATTCCTTCACAACGGAGAAATTAAAAAAAATGCTGTACCATCTTTTTGACGAAAGAGCACTTTTTTGAAGACAGAGTGATGTTACATTTATAATTTCTCGATAACTATCGGTAATTCCACATAATATAATGTCATTCGCATTTAGAACTTCTTCGCCTGTTTACAAGATTAATATTTTAAATAAAATAGTGAATGGACATTATATACAATCATACCTTCAACAATAATCCAAGAATGATGAGTAGCATTTAGAAAGTCAAATATCTGAACAATACTTAGCTTCATTTTGAAGAAACACAAGCAAAATTGTATCATATGAGAGTGACAGATTGTACACCTACCGTCATGCATCCGCCATATTGAAAGTGCTTGCGGCGCCTCTATCGGTCATTTCAGTTGATAATTTCGCGTTTAAATTCATATTAGACTAAATCATTTCTCTCTATATTT
Source organism: Ophonus ardosiacus (assembly GCA_943142095.1). Taxonomy (NCBI): domain Eukaryota; kingdom Metazoa; phylum Arthropoda; class Insecta; order Coleoptera; family Carabidae; genus Ophonus; species Ophonus ardosiacus. Next base: position 6,455,117 of record OW964823.1, on the reverse strand, counting down.
TCTTGTTTGTCTTTAGATTTCTGGTCGGTGCCTTACGTATTTGGTTTTATTTACCAGTTGACTTATTTTTCAATTTTGAATCTTAAAAATCTGAAGGTGACATTGATCAAACATGATCACAAAATTGGCCTAAATATTTATGATCGTAGTATACATTGAATCAATTAATTTTAATCAATTATATGTATCCAGCTTAGAAATGAAATTGCTAATTAAGTCTTTTTTAATATCTCCTTAATTAATATAAATAAAGTTTTTTTATTCCATTTTTAATTAATTTTACGACTCATTTTTTATTAATATAAATAAAATAAAGTTTTTTAATTCCACTTTTAATTAATTTTACAACTCATTTTTTATTTGGAAGGTTTCCTTTCAGCCTAATCCGTTGAGATTTGGGCACAGCTGTTTGTATTTGAGTAAATATTAACTTTTAGTTTCAGTTTTTCAGCAAAAAAATTCGTTTCACTTGCATCTCATTTTAAAGGTAAATAAAGTTTTTGCTCGTATTCAGTTTACCACGCAACATAATATAGCAAAACTTCTACTTGTATGTACATATGTATGAACATATGTATATTACATCAGTAAATATTGCTCAAGAGAAAATAAATATTTACCTTTATAACCATTAAATATACCTAGAAGTAAATTTCAGTATTAATTTAAACATACATACTACAGAATGTGTGAACAGTGAAGCTCGTCTTTTTAGGTTTTGATTCAGAGAGCCAAAATAAATCGAATATTGAAATAAAAAAATCAGGTGGACCGTTGTTAACAAAATAATGCATTATAATTTTAAATAGTTATTTATGTCATTTAAAATTAAATTGCAAAAATTAAATGTGGAATTAACCACACAACATTTTAATAATAATAATAATAATAATAATAAAAAGTCGTATTACATATACATATACCGGGTGTCCCAAGCAAAGTTGACATAGACGTTTAACAGAGGAAACAGTATTTTGTAAACAAAAAGTGTCCGGCAGAAAATTAAGCCATTACATTTAAAATGATAATAGTACATTACATCCTGTACATTATTTAGTATTAATTACTTATTATTGCATAAATTGTAATAAATTATAAAAAAATTTAAATAAATAATTGTTTCACTTTTTATTATGCAATATGAAAAGATTTTCAAATGTCAGCAGGGCACATAAGTTAGCATCTCAGCCTTTGAAATTTTAGATTGGGGCTTTTGAAAATCTATTCGATTTCCTATTACATTCATTTAAAAAAGAATAGTAATACCACTAACTGGAGCGACCGTACGTTAAAACTGCAACACATATTAGTGTTTTTTGTCTTTTAACATTGTATATCCTGTATCAAAGTATGCGAAGAATGACAATGTATAAAGCAAATATAATTTTCCGTTACGTGTAGACATATCATTAAATTGACTATAAAAAGTTACGGCGCATCCAAGGACAGTCTAAAGTAGGAAATATTATGGGTTTCACATCCGACGCAAATTAAAAATAGACTAATGCCCGTATACATAAACACTCGCAAAAAATTTAAACGGTTCGTTATAATTTTTATTCAATAAAAACAGTCGACATTGAAAAAAAAATCGAAATTTTATTTGTCAAGTTTGATTCTATTTGTCAAAAATTATAACGAACTGTTTTGAAACTTTACGAGTGTTTATGAATATGGACATAATACAAACACTTCAAATTCAGTCAATCAAATATTTAAGAGTGGAAAACTGTGGATAATAAAATAGAAATATATTACGTATTAGCAATGAAAATAAACTTAATTATTTATAAGTGTAAAACTACCATTTTATTTTATGAGAAAGAAGTTTGTAACACTAAGCGAACCGGAGTGATCAAAACCTCCGAATAAAATAAAAATTACACTTCACACGTATATAATACACTATTTTTCCTACAAACACTAATATTACCTCTCGCAAAGCGAGGTATTGAATTCATGCTAAAAATCGCATATCCAGATTTTAGTAAATTTAAGGTTCCTAGAATTCAATTATAACATTTTTATAATGATGTCTCTGTGTGTGTGTGTGAGTAACCGGAAGTTGGAAGGACAATTTGTCTAAAACTATAACGAGACCTCTTTAACTACGTATTACTCAATCTGAGATTAATGGGAAGAGCTGAAAAGTTTTGATGATAATGGGCTACTTGCGTGGTACTGAAAATCCGATTTCTATCACTATAAATGTAATGTTATGTTGAAAACATATATAAAAATATAAATTTTATTTTAAAAAAATTATTTGTTTTTTAGTAAATTAAGAAAGAAAATTTTCTGTGACGTCATTATATTTAACTGGAGAACCATGTTTAAAAATATAACGTATAGATGGCATGCGAGAAAGTTTTAATTTGAATTTGACATTAGTTCATTTTCCTCTCTCTCTGGTCTCTCAAATATATAATTACTTCACAAATAAACACATAGGTAGTTACAAGTAATTTAAAATATCGATACCAAAAATATAAATTAAAATACTAACCTCCAAACTATTATTGAAACGTCAAACAGGAGATCTACATTACCTGTACAAACCTTGTACAAACAAACGCAATGGCTTTACGAGCATTCATTGGTGCGGCGTAATTCTACCTCATACATGGCGGGAATTCAAATAATCAAATTTCATTATTTTTTTTCTGGCTAATTAACAAAAATTTTGTCAAAAGAAAAAATATGGGTAGCAAGTTTTTACCTGCTATTCAAAAATATTAAATAAAAAAAAGGTACGCAAGTAGCCCATTGGACAACAGAAGTAACAGATTCTAAAAATATCTAAATGTTATTTTTTGTAAATTTTTGTTATTACAAATATTGAAGAACATAAAATTCTCCATTTAATACACTTAAAAAATTAAGTATTATCTTCTACAGATTCAGAGATAAAGAAAATATATAGAAAAATTTGTTGCAATAACTCGCATTCATTACCAAAAACATCTCCGTTTGCATCTGAATATATATTAAGTGCGTAACCTGAACATCTTCAATTCTTCGGATGTCAGATTACTGTGACAAAAACTCATGTTTTCCGCTTCACAATGTTACCAACATTAATCATCTCGCACATTACGTAGAGCAGCGTGGGAGTGAGAAATTTTCACGGAAGGATCTCATAATTCAGTCTGCTTGCAGACATTTTTACACGCGGTATGTATATCACATTTCCAGTTAGAGAAATGCAAAGTAAATTGATGTTCACGTATTGTGGAGTGACGTTTATATTTGAAGCACGTTTGCAGGAATTTATTCCTTTGAGCGGAGTGATTTTCTGGAGAAAATTTAATATTGAGAACAAATTGTTCTTGGAAAGATTTATGGTGCAATATTGTATTCTAGTTATGTATTTATTTTTATTTTTTGTTTCCAAACCATATACATTAACAACAGTCTACAACAACCAAAACTAGTAGTTCGCGATATTTTGAAAAAATACAATAAAATTTTAAGAATAAAATACCGTGTTCTTCAATATTATGGTCGAAATTAAGAAAGTAGTCCTAGCTCCTAGCATATTTTAAATTGAATAGTATTTGTCATACAAAAATTGAAGTACATTGTCAAAAATATATTTTCAATTTTATCTTTCTTTTGGCGGTATATTTCAATTTTTTTTTACCATTTTTTAACAACGAAGCAATTTAATATAACTGATTCATATTGTACGTGATATCATCTTCACTGTAGAGGAAGCAACATTATAAATTTGAGAGAAAAATGAAAAATACGTTTCCGGGATACAGAACAAAAAATATATTCAAATAAGAACTTCTGTTAGTTCTTTTTTCACTACATACTTCTAAAGTGACAAATATTAAAATCGTTACAAAAGCAACTAAGGTTTTGATATTTTTTGTATGCTACTAGTAAATGAAGACATTCGTAGATAAAATTCATAAATAACCATTATAATAGTAATATAACTTTTTACCTCTCGTTAAGAGAGGTATTGGATTCATACTAAAAATCGCATATCCAGATTTTAATGTATAAGGACGTTTTTTTTTAACTTGTTTACAATGTTGTCTGTGTGTGTATGTGTGTGTGTGTATGTGTTTATGTATGTGTGTGCATGTGTGTCTGAATGTTTGGAAGGCCGGTATCTCAAATTCTATAAGACTAAAGACCAATTTATATCTACCTTAATCCTTAATCTGACATTGGACAGAGCTGAAAAGGTTTTGGTAACAATTGGACAACCGAAAGTAGTAGTTTCTTTAACCAAATCTTCTAAATATTATTTTTTGGAAGTTTATAATATTAAAATATTAAAGAATATGAAATTCTCTATCTGATATATTTAATATTTTTATTATGTCCTCTATAGATTTAAAGATAGAAAATTATAAATGATTAAAATAATCCGTTATAAAAAATCTCACAGCCCAAACAAATATCAAAAATCTGAATACATTACTGAAAGATATTTCTGGAAAGTAAATTTTTTAATATTTCTTATTAATTAAATATTTAAAATTATAGATACGTATATTATCTACATATCTACCAGAAATTAGAAAACTGCCAATCTCGTCATTGAATTTGAAGAATCTCGAACATTTAGAAGAGTAGGAGGACACTTATTTATAGCATGAATTAAAAAATATAAAAATGTATTAATAAATAGATGTAATTAGAATTTTTGTGTGTACCAGAAATGTAGAATACAAAATAACTTATAAAGCAGTGTCCCTAACTTTCTGAAATGAACCTGAAAGATTTCAAAGTCCAAGTGTTTTTATCCTTTTCCTTTACTATGAAAGTATAATTTTCTGACATCGATTTTTTTAAAATTTCCATATTGAGTATTAAATATGTATGCGATCAATTCACTTCATCTCGTACCTATAGAATAATGATATTAAATATTGAACGTAATGAAATATTTATTCAAAGAGTTTATAGTTTCTACTCAAGCTATTAAAATAAACAAGCATATAAAATATTTATTTTTATATTAGGTACTGTAGGAAGTAAAATTTTCAAAGCATGTAATGTATAATATTTTCATGTTGTTAAAATCATTATAAGAGGAAATTGCATTTAGAGAAATGAAAGAATAAAGAAAATACCTTATATGAAATAAATAAGAAAAAAGAGACAGGAAGTTATTAATTTAGACAAAACTTCTGATTTAGTGGTACAGAAAAATGCATGTGTAGTAATACTCGATATTGGTTTTCACCCCTTTATTATATTTGAAAATCTCTAAAATAGTCAATTTTTAAAATTAATATTTTCATTATCTCTTTTCTAAACATGTCTATATGCCATTCTAAACAAATCTATGTCTACAGATCTGTAAATCTGTAAAAAAAAAACTGACAGAAAAAGCATCTGTTTTTGTTTTGTTGATTAATATGAAATAATACATAAGAGTGCTAGCTTTGATGCGATTTTGTTCATTATTTACAGATTTACAGATCTGTAGCGCCCAGTTGCACCAACAAGATTTAAATTTTAATCTACGTTTAAACAAGTGAATGGAAATCGAAATTTTGACAGCAATGTATCATAATTAATTTGGCATTTTATTTCGATGCAATATTGCCAATTTAAACTATGTTTAATATTTAAGATACGTTGTTGCAATCAGCCATAAGACTTACAGTTTTGTTCAGAATAGAGCCATTAGTTATTTGTAAACTTTGAAAATTGGTATACTTATGTAATATTCTTCCTAGAATCGAAATTTAATATTACAGGGTTATTTTTGATTATTAGCTCTAAAAACATAATTTTTAAAATTCCAATTTTCATGTTTTTAGATATTCTTTATTAATGTGCTCATTCCAAATTTTAAAACCTCAATTTGTTATCTATGCCCAAAAATAGATATTTAGAATCAAAAGGTTTAGGATTTAAATTTTAAACTCTTTATCCAAAATTAAGCATTACGATTTTTTGAAATAGTTAAATAATAATATATCATCACGGCTTATTACCAATTTCTGGGTGTGCCAATCTGCTTTCTATACGGGTATTGGTAATGATGATGACATATTCGTACCGTACGGGCGCTTACCAGGCGTCACCTCACAGGCATTCTTTGCTGGCGTGCAGAGTGCACCACAGGGGTTACTTTGTGCTATTTAAAATTCGAAATATTTCTTTCTTGCGTCGGTCTGGGTCGAACCCGGTTCCCCAAATTCGCGATCAGACACTAACACCTTTTTCGAAGTAATAACTCAAAAATGAGTCAATACATTAGCATTGCAATATATTTTATATACATTCTTTTTTATTAATTAATAAGGTAAATATACTAATGATTTTTAATTCTTTTGGAGTAATAGATATTTATACACCAAGTGAGTTAAGATAATGTTTATTCATGAGAAGAAAGTTAAATTCTTCGAGTGAATAAACATTCTTAGCTCACGTGGTTTTTACAATATTTTATTCAATTTTGGCGAAATGATAATAAAAACCATTATAATATTTAATTTTGACAAAATAAAAAAACTAATCAGTAGGCTGTGCCTCGACATGACAATCGTCGATGATAGACGTCAAGTCATCTATTTAAAAAGCACTATTGTCTGTCATTTGTGTCGTGAAAAATAATGAAAATGGCTGACAATATCTAATAAATTCTGTGGTGAGTGTTATTTTCGTGCCTGATATTATTTTAAATGCATTATTTGTTGGAAAGAGTTAAAAAAAAATTGTGAGAGTGATTTAAAAAAATTTAATTCACTTGTGAATAAAATGTTACTTATAATTGTTGCTATGGAGTTAATAATAACAGTTTAAAACGTCTAAATTGAATAAAATAATTAATTATTTTAATTAATAATAATAATAACCTTCTAATAAACATTTTAGCATGCCTATGGGTTTACAAAGAACTTTCTAGTTTTAATGTCAACCTCTAAAACATTTGACTTCTTTACCCTCTATTTTGAAATCAATAAATCCCTCTTGCAAACATTTTGTTATTTCCGTTACATCCTTTCGCTACTCTCCGTCAGATGTCTCTTCCATCTTTTTCTTTCTCTTGAATTTCTCTCTATTTAACCCCCAATTTCAACCACAGAATTCTCTATTCTAACCTCAACCCTCATCAAGACAATGAATCCTCAAGAGTCCTCTAATTACGACAAGAGGACGCAGTTGTTAACAAGCAGATGCCGTTGAGGGTTAAGGCATCTTAGACGCTTATGGAAACTTGAAAAAATAAAGCTTTGTTCATATGTTTATAAATAGAAACGCAGCATGACATACTATATGAATTATTTAAAGATGCATGCGTAGAAAAGAAAAGTTGATAGTGAAAAACTGTTTTATTGACTTGTTACAATTCAGGAAATTGACTACGATGATGATAATGTTATGTCATGTCTTCATTCACTCATAATTGTGAAATATTTCTTTATAAATTTTGTTATTTCAAAATATGAATATCCCATTTGTGCAACATAAATAAAACAAATAAAACAATGATTTCCAAGGTTAAAATTGTAAATTTTGTTGACACATTATAGTGAGGAGGTAAAAACTTGCTACCCATATTTTTTATTTTGACAAAATTTTTATTAATTAGCCAGAAAAAAATAATGAAATTTGATTATTTGAATTCCCGCCATGTATGACGTAGAATTACGCCGCACCAATGAATGGTCGTAGAGTCATAGCGTTTGTTTGTACGGGTAATGTAGATCTCCTGTTTGACGTTTCAACAATAATTTGGAGGTTAGTATTTTAGTTTGTCTTTTTGTTATTTTAAATTACATGTAATTACCTATGTGTTTATTTGTGAAGTAATTAATGTATTTGATAGACCAGAGAGAGAAAAAATGAACTAATGTCAAATTCAAATTAAAACTTTCTCGCACGTCGTGCCATCTATACGTTAAATTTTAAACATGGTTTCCTTCTCCAGCTGAATATAATGACGTCACAAAAAAAATTCTTTCTTAATTTACTAAAAGACAAATAATTTTTTTAAAATAAAATTTATATTTTTATATATGTTTTCAACATAACATTACGTATATAGTGATAAAAATTTCAGTACCACGCAAGTAGGCCATTAAAAAATTAGAACATGGGTCATTTATATTAAAACTAGACCTTTTAAAACTGTATAATAAAGAATTTCAAAGTTTAAAAAATAGTTATTTATGTAACAAGGTACTGAGATTCTACTTTTTACCATAATTATGAAATTTATTTATGTGTGATAAAATGGAACTTCAGTGCCGAGGCGTAGGTATATTAAATTTCATTTGAAATTGAAAATTTGTGAAAATGAAAGGAATATTTATTTTTATGGCTTATGTTTTTGAAACTGTCAATCTGATGTGGCCAACACAAAACCTCCCGCTATTTAATTTTTATTAATTTAAATACATGCTTACGTATTTACTAACGCTGCAAACTGTTCCATTGCATAAAACTATTGATTTATTTACTATTTTCTTTTTAAAATGTCACTATTATTAATTTGAAGTGATTAGTTTTTTGACAGTGACATTTAATGTCAGTTACATTCATTTGAAATATGAGCTGTGTAACAAAGGAATTGTGTTTATCTTAGGCTTCGGGACTTATAAAAAAATATTTTTAAATTTATCCGTAAAATGAATAGAAAAAGTATTAATGTATTCCTGTAGAAAATTCAATAATCTGTATTCTCATAATGACGTAAAATGCGAAAAATGGCATTTAATGGTATTTTTTGAAGAAAAACAATTATGAGCTTCAGGTAAAGTGCCATTTCCGGTTATCCGATTTACACCAAAATCTAATGGCTTCTTTTCATATTAGAATAGGGTAGAAATACAAGGATTCAGAATTTTCTGAATGACAGTATTTGAGGTAGAGCGAAGACAAAATCCCTACACATACACACACACATACCCACACACACACACATACACACATACAGATATCATCGTGAAAATGTTAAAATTGGATTCTAGGGACCTTAAAACGTGGTCATTTACTCGATATGTGATTTTAGCACGATCCCTATACCTCCCTTACCAAGGCTAGCGGGAGGTAAAAACACTTAAAATTATATTTTATTTTAATCTTAAATTTACCTTTAAATAAATCTTATTTTTCAGTAGATTTAAAAAGCGAAAGGAAAGAATGGTAATAGTTATTTACATTCGAGTGCGTGTAAGTTGTATTTTACAGCGCGACAGCTTTGTTTAAGGCACGAGCCCTTAAGGCGAGTGCCTTATTCGCTGGAGCGCTGTAAAATACTTAACGTACGAGAATTGTATCAAATTTTTTGGCCGACGATAATGAAAATCACTGTTTTTAATGAGATAGGTTATACTTCTGAAAAGGGTTAGTTTAAAATACTGGGGTACTTCTTCTAGCGAAAATTTATTTGTAATAGACGTTGTTTATGACTGGTAATATATTTATTTGCTCATGTTTTCTTCGTAATAAATAATAGGTAGGTATCGAAATTTGACATTTCAGCAATTTTCGCCTCGCGTATTTGACAGGTATATCGATCGGTGACTATGTCGGTAACGACGGATTTTTACAATAATGACAGATGTCGCTGCCGTGATTTTGGTTTATATAAATTAATTTTAAATATAGGAAATGTTAAAGTAAAAAAATAACTTATGCAGGTAGTACTTTTTACATGAACTTTATTATAGTAAAGATGATTTCTTTTCTAAATGCCCATAAACGTCCAGAGTATTTTGATTATTTTACCGCATAGTTAGACAGGTTACAATACAGTAAGCGTAAAATGTAGGTTACACTTGCTGTGTATACAATTGTAAAGTTCCCATTACACTTCAGGAGGGCAAAAAGTGTATTATTGTTGAAGGGAACCAACTATTCAGAAAGTATTTAAATAAAATTTTTAAAAATATGACCCTTATGGCTTATTCTCAACAATACTACGATAAAGATTTTATTTAATTCTAAGGTGAAAACAACATTCTGCAATTTTACCTAATGTCTTTAATTGCGACTATTTCGTAATTTCCATACGATCAATTTCATGTATAATTTAATTAGAAGAATTGACCGTAGGCTGCAACCATTAATTCAATAATAAATTAACTTTGTTGCATTACATACTTGTAAAGTCTTGCATCCTATATTTTATTGATTTCCCACCATGAGTTGTACGCGTTTTTATAATTAAAATTTAATTAACATTACTGCGGCAACTGAAATGTCAGCTACAAAAATAAACGAAATTGCTCAAGTAAAAATATTTCGACCTACTATACACATCAAGTATGTGTTACACTGCGCAATACAAGAGAAGGAGATAAGTACTTGCCTTTCAATTTTTTTGATCCATAATTTTTCTATTTCGGTGTTCTTATAAGCATATAACAGCACTATTAACACATTGTTAAGAAGCGCACTGTTTGATATTATTATTAACGTATACTATCAGACAAAATTCACAATACACAAATTGTCCAAATATAAAATTTCAATTGTTAACGGGAAGCGCTACCAACAAAACTGACAAGAAAACACCAAAAGTCATATTTTTGGCAAGTCGCAATTTTCAAAAATTACCCTAATAGTAAAATAGTTTTTACGCGATCGCCCAGAAAATGAGCTCTTTCTGATCACTATTTAGACCGGAAAGTCCTTCTTTGCTGAGCTAGCTCGGAAAGTTGTCTATAAGGGATCGGAAAGTACTTTACCGATCCCGGGACCGGTAAAGCTAAATGTTTCCATGGAGATCAGTTGTTTATTTATATCTTATTTGCTCGCAGTAAAAAATAAAATAATACTTTTTTATTCTTTTTTCAGGATCGCAAAAAAATATTGTACCCAACATGACCTGAAAGTGTCTATACTGGGCTCACAAGCTTCCAAAGCTCGCCTACGGCTCACTCTGGAATATGCTTGCTCACCCAGTAAAGTATCACTTTCAGGTCTTGTTACGTAAATTACTATTTTTTAAAAATTGTCATGAAAAATAAACATTTACAGCCCGATTCACAAAAAAGTTTAAGCTAATCCTTATTTTTGGATTAGCGAATTCTACTCTAATTTTGACAGTTTATATCTTAAAATATATTCTAATTTATTCCTAGTATCTACCTTTATTGATATAAATATAAATAAATATATCATCACGGCATATTACCCATTTCTGGGTGTGCCAGTATCTACAATACATGTAGACATCGGTAATGATGACGATATATTTTACCGTGTGGGCGCTTACCAGGCGTCACCTCACGGGCACTCATAGCTGGTGTGGAGAGTGCACCACAGGGGTCACATTTGTGCCATTTAAAATTGTAAATATTTGGCGTCTATCGGGATCGAACCCGGTTCCCCCAGGTTCGCGACCAGACACTTAGGCACGCGGCCACGGGACCTTTATTGATAATATCATGAAAATTAAATTTTAAATACCGGAATAGAATAGAATTCACTAATCCAAATGAGGATTACCTTAAACTTTTTTGTGAATCGGGCTGTAACATGACAACCATGAACACGCAAAATGATAGTTTTTTGTCTACAGAACGTAAAAGACTTTTAAATTTAATTTTTTTAGAAGAAATGAAATAATTCTAAATATATTTAATGACCCAAATGAGCAAATTATTTGAAATAATCCCGCTCATATACAACACATTAGATACATTACTGTCCCGGTGACATTCAGATATCACGATCATCTTCGGATGTCGCATTAATTAAACCTGTCAAAATTTTTGTTTTTCATGTGATATTTCGTAATCAAGAAACAAAAATAACTATTTTGCTACTCCCTACTGTATATGATGCTATATTTGCACGCTGAACAGTGTGCATATGATAGTCATATCCATTCTAGGGTGGATATGAAAAACAACTGAATTAATTTCAATGCTACATCAGTAGATTGTATTCGCGATGCCAGTTTAGACGTCAGCGCCGCTAGTGACTAAATAGTGAACTTCTTTGGTGGGTGTTGAGATCTGTCAATCTCGTGTTTGCTTTGTCATATTTTTGTGTAATTTTGCTTTATTTTTTAATTTTTATATAAACATAGGTTTATAATAATAATATAATAACAACTACGATGTTATTGAATATCCAATGAAACTGAAATGATATAAAAATATCACAATGAAATTACTACATAACCTTGTAAGTGATGGTACAACCTGGTGGTAGCAGAATTCCAAAGGCCGCGAAGAATACACGTCATTGTAACATGTTTCAGAATAAAATTTATATACAAAACAATTTTTGAAATCGAAGTTGCCTTGGAAATCCCTATTATTGCTGATTCTGATTGGCTTACTAATTTATCGGAATTAATAGTAGAAGCCTAGTGTAAAACAAGCTTTATTCTTCTAAAAATAATTTCTCAGTATTGTGTATTTCGGACTAATTATTTTCTGTGGTTTGTGGATTCCAGTTCCAATAAAGTGCTGAATAGGAAATATTTTTATTCAGGTGGATTCAGTACACATTGTTAATAATTAAAGGGGTTATTTCTCATTCTATTTCTACAGTAAACTGTAATGTGGATTATTACTGCATTTTTATTTATGTAATGTCCAATGAAATATCTGTTTACTTACTTGCTTAAAATAGACTCATTTTGCGTTGATTAATTTTCATTTTCATAATTTATAATACATTTTCTTATTAATATAATGTGCTGTCATCGTTTTTTCATTATGATAAATGTGTTTTTCTATTTATGTAACTTATGTGAATGTCAAAGTATTTATTAAAATAACTCAAATCAAATTTTTGTTAGGTTGGTAATGGGCTACTTGCGTACCTTTTTTTTATTTAATATTTTTGAAGAGAATGTAAAAACTTGCTACCCATATTTTTTCTTTTGACAAAATTTTTATTAATTAGCCAGAAAAAAAAAAATCTGTTGTGGCCAGCACAAAACCTTCCGTCAATTCGATGTATTTTGTACATATCCTATACCAAAATTTCCTTGAAAAAGATTCTATATATCCTGTATAATTGTAACAAGAACACACTATTTTTTACATATCCATACTGAAAGTTCCTTTGAAAATATTCTAAAATCTAATAAAATTTTAATACGAATACGACGTACATTATGTATTGCACTTAACACTTCCTCCTGCTTCAACTTTGCCCTATTTTATTAGAAGTCGCTGTTTCTTACTCTTCTCTTCTACTCATTCCTGTCCAAAGAACATTCGCGACACAGTTCTTCCTCTCTCAAATCTTCTGCTATACAGTCCTTCCATCTTTTCTTCCCACTGGCGAGGGACACTCTGTCACTTATATCACTTTCAGATCATATATTTTCCACTTTGGTTTTGCACTTGCCACTGACATGTGTCAATTAGATTTTTTTTGAATATATGTGTCTGTTGTTTTCATAATTTTTGCAATGCTGACTGATTTTCGAAAGTTAATCTCTCTTAATCTCTCTATGACTCTATATCTATTGAATATGAAGGAAAATGTATAATCGAACCGTATAGAGAATAAGATATTCTTTCTATTGATAATCACATAAAATGTCGAAAATGATATTTAACTGCGATTTTTCAAGAAAAACTGTTAAGAACTTCAAATAAGGGTACTTCCGGTTGACCAATTATAACCAAAATCTAATCAGCTCTTCATATGGTTGTAAAGAAGAGGAATATGAAAGAATCATAATTTTTAGAATTGTAGTTTTGGAGTTATCGTCGGAGAAAAATTCGTCACACACACACACACACACGGACACACACACAGACACACACACAGACACACACACAGACACACACACAGACACACACACGGACACACACACACACATACAGACATCATCTTAAAAATAGTACATTCGTATTGTAGGGACCCTAAAACGTGCTTATTCATTAAAAACTCACCACCGAATTTTTTGACCAAAAACAATACCTTCCTTTTGACGGAAGGTAATAATGAAATTTGATTATTACGCCGCACCAATGAATAAAAAAACAGAAGAGCATCGATCGGTAAATTGTTCTGTTTGTAAAAAATGCTTTTGTATTGCTTGTACTGATGATTTAACGTCAGCTGATGCTAGAAAAATACGTTCTGGTGGTGGCTTAAAATGGAGTTGTGTTATTTGTAACCCAATCTCGAGTGCTATTGACGACCTTAGATCTTTAATTATTTCACTTCAAACTGAAATAATTGAATTAAAAAATCTCAGTAAGAATACTGTTACACCGAAACATAATTTCATAGTTACTGAAGAAATAATTCATGAAATTCAAGAACGTGATAAAAGGAAGAATAATCTAATGATTTATGGTCTGCCTGAGAATATTACACTTGACTCACAACAACGCTCTATATCGGATTCTGACCAAGTCAAATCGCTATTATCAGACTTGGGTGTAGACTGTCAACTTCAAAAACCCATACGTCTAGGCCGATTGGATTCTACAACATCACGCCCACGTCCTATTAAGGCAAGTCTTCCTGCAGCAGATGATCTAACTAAAGTTTTTAAAAATATAAAGAAATTAAAATCTACTGACAAATGGTCCAATATTTCCCTATCTAGGGACAGAACACGCATGCAAACCGAGTTTTACAAGTCAGTTAGAACTGAGTTAAATTATCGTTTATCCAACGGTGAAGTTAATTTAAAAATAAAATATATTAATGGAATACCAACAATTGTCAAATCGGAAAACTAATTTTGCCCAACGGTTATCCCATTTCAATTAATTGTTACTACCAAAATACTAATGGTCTTAATTCAAAATGTCAAGAGTTTTATCTTAATTTAAGTTGTACCAGTTACGATATAATGTTGTTTACAGAAACGTGGCTTACGGATTCAATTCATAATTCTGAATTATTTCCGCCAGAATACAATATCATTCGTTGTGATAGGAACTTTTCACTCATTGAACGTTCGACAGGCGGTGGTGTTTTAATTGCCCTCAAAGATAATATTTCATTTAAATCATTAGATACATCGAATATTTCAAAAATAGTTCCTCAAATTGATTTTTCTGCCTGCAAGTGTAATTTTAATAATGTCATATTCATCATGTGTGTTGTATATATTCCACCTGATCTCCACAATAATGAATTTGTTATGTTTCTTGATGCATTAACTGTGTTTCTTATTAATGAAAAATTTATAGTTATAGGTGACTTTAATTTACCATATCTGTATGACTCTTCAGTAAACTGTACTAAAACAATGTCGTTCAATCAATTCTGTAATGTTCTAGATCTCATTCAATATAATTCTGTCGCTAATTATAATGAAAGGAAGTTAGATCTAATATTATCAAATTTTTGTAATAATTTTATCATAGAAAAATCGGACTTTCCCTTAGTTAAAGAAGATAAACATCATCCTGCATTATCATTTCAATTTAATATACCAGTACGAACTAAAATTTCAAATTTTTCATTTGCTGCTTCACACTCTTACAATTTTAGGAAAGCTAATTTTAACAAATTATATGAAGATATTTACTCTACAAACTGGTCCTGTTTAAATGAATTTCAGCACGTTGATCAAGCTTTAAATAAATTTTATACAATGCTATACTCTATTTTTGATAATTCAGTCCCTAAATATGAACATAAAAATTCCAAATTTCCCGTATGGTTTACTTCTGAAATCAAATACAACCTCAAAACTAAAGATTATTTTAGAAATAAATGGGTCAAAACAAATAATATATTTTATCTTAATGAATTTAAAAGATTAAGAAGCCTAATAAAATTACAAATCACCGAAGCATACAATAATTATGTTCTTAATGTCGAGTCAAATATCAAATCATGTCCCTCAGATCTATGGAAATTTGTGAACTCAAAACAGGGCATTACCCGTATACCTGGTATCCTCCATGATGATGATCGTGAGTACAACTCTCCACAGGATATTGTGGATGCATTCGCTTCCCTTTTTTCAGGTTTCTTCTCTCAAAATTCACCATATAACTTTAATGATGAATGTAATCATCACCAACCATTCAAATTTAATAGTATCAGTGAAGATGATCTTATTCCATTAATGGCATCTCTCTCGAATAAATTTACTGCTGGTGACGACCAAATTCCAAGCTTCATAGTTAGAGATTGTAGATTAATACTTTGTAAACCACTAGCAATCATTATAAACATGTCAATAAATACTTGCATATTCCCTGAGCGATGGAAAAACACAAGAATCACTCCTGTTTTTAAGAAGGAAGATAAGTCTTGCATTAAAAATTATCGCCTCATCTCGATTCTCAATAATTTTGCTAAAATCCTTGAAATGGTAATGTATAAATTCATTTATTCCAATACCCGCAGTCTTATTTCTTCAGATCAACATGGTTTTATGGTAGGCAGATCAACTACCACAAATCTAGCTTCATTCTCACAGTTTGTATCCGAAGTGCTAGATGGACGTGGCCAAGTAGACACTATTTACACTGACCTGTCACGTGCATTTGATTCCATCGACCACAGTTTACTTTTACAAAAAATCAGTAATTTTGGAGCAGTCCCATCTGTAATTAAACTTCTAAAATCGTATTTAGAAAATCGTATTTGCTGGGTAACCTATAATGGTTTCAATTCATTTAAATTCATCGCAAAAACAGGTGTACCTCAGGGTTCTAATCTTGGTCCACTTCTATTCATTTTATTTATAAATGATCTTCTTTTATCTCTGGATTGTAACGTTCTAGCTTATGCTGACGATATTAAACTGTACATGAGTATAAATTCACTTGATGATGCTTTAAAATTACAAAATAGTATTGATCACACAGTCACTTGGTGCACTCATAATAAACTTGATCTAAATATTAATAAATGTTGCGTCGTATCTTTTACACGTAAAAAGAATAAAATTAACTTTGTATATAACATGAAACATATTCCTTTAAATAGAAATGTTTCCATTAAAGATCTGGGTATTATATTTACATTCAATTTTCAGTTTATTGAGCACACAAACAATGTTTGTAATTCTGCTAACAGAACCTTAGGTTTTTTAATGAGAGTCTCCAAAATGTTCAATGATATCAACGTGATAAAATGTTTGTATATGGCTTTTGTCATAAGCAAGCTGGAATATGCTTCCTTAGTCTGGTACCCTTCATATGCATATCTGCAACAAATGTTGGAGCAAATTCATCGTAGATTCTTAAAATTTCTTTCATTTAAATTAGATAAGGTATATCCTGAAAGAGGTTTAGACCAGGCATCCCTACTTCAACGTCACTCCATGCAGTCTCTGGCCGACAGAAGAGAACTTTCGTGCGTAAGATTTCTTTGTGGCTTGCTCTCCAACAAAGTGGATTCCTTCTCTCTCGTGTGCCATTTCACGTACCCAGGCTGGAGTCCAGGCATTCGAAGATGTTCCATCTACCTACACCACGCACGGATATTTTAAAATATTCTCCAGTATTTGTTTGTTGTAACATTGCTAATCTTTTATGTTTAGATATTTTCAATTAAACATTATTTTCTTTGTTATTGTTTCAACTCATTATTTAAAATAACTTAATATTCTATGTAATTTTGTCCTGTAAATGGTATTACTGTTGGGCAATAAATTTATATATTATTATTATTATTATTATAATAGTCGCAAAGCCATGCGTGATGCCGTCCCATAGTAATGGTATGTTTGTGCGAGTAATGTAGATCACCTGTTTGACGTTTCAACAATAGTTTGGAAGTTAGTATTTTAGTTTATCTTTTTGGTATCGATATTTTAAATTACAAGTAATTATCTATGTGTTTATTTATAAAGTAATTAATGTATTTGAGAGACCAGAGAGAGAGAGAAAAATGAACTAATATCAAATTCAAATTAAAACTTTCTTGCACGGCATGCCATCTATTGATAACATTCTTAAACATGCTTCCCCTCCCCAGTTCAATATAAAAACGTCACAGAAAAATTTCTTTCTTAATTTAGTAAAAAACAAATAATTATTTCAAAATAAAATAAAAACATGCGAACGTGTTGTGCTTTCGGTTGTAATAACCGAACGTCCGTAAAACTTTAAAACAACAGGAAAAAGAAAAGGAAAAGTGATCACAATAATTCACAAGTAAGTATTATTTTACTTGTACATATTCATATTATCAATGTTTAGTTCATATATTTTATTGTATTCTTTTCATATTTCATGTAAAAATATTAACTTGTTTTTGTAATAAATATGTTTGTACTTCTTATTTATTTGTATTGTAAACATCATAAATATATATTGTTATATTAAATTTCTAGCCTTAAATTATTTGCCTATTCGGTACCTAGTTTTTGTAAGTTTCTATTTTAATCATTACTATTGTCATAAAATTGGAACAGTTCTATTCATTATTTATTCAATTTCTATAAATATTTGATTCAAGTTTAATCGCAATTCACTTTAAATTGAAGAATTTTAAATATTTGGGTCTTTCAAATTTAAATTGAATTAATTGTAATACGTTTCTTACTGAATTATAGCTTGCTAATTACAAATAGCTTCATTTTCTTTTACAGTATTGTATTTTTGTAACAAAACTGAAAAACGTGCACTTAAATACATTATAATGTAGATCGACCTAAGATGGCGGCCACGATATTCCCCTTCCGTCTCATGGCGACAAAAACTCTGTCCATAACTTAGACCAGGAATAGAGGGGAGACAGGGCATGCTATGTATTTCGCCGTAAGAAGACTTTCCAAATCATCATAGCGACTTTCGACCTTATTGAAACGTCAAATTCAGCTGCAATAGCCCAATCGACCAGATGTGTTACATACGTGTGCAGTCGAACGAATAAGTTTTCAAAATCAACAAGCGTCACCCGACGTTATCAATCATGATTTTGACTTCTGACGTTCTTGAATACGTACGTCTTTAGTTTGATTCATAGTTTTCTTAGTTTTAAATTGTTTTATTTATGTTATGGATAATCAAGTATTTATTTAGATTTGGTCAACTGTAACATAACAATATTTAACTGGTTGACTAGCTATTCCAGCTGATTCAATAAGGGTCAAAATCGCAGAGATGATTTGGAAATATACGCGTGAATATGCCCTGTCTCCCCTCTATTCCTGGTCTAAGGTCCATAACTATACTCTACTCCTATTCTATACTCTAAGAAATAATATTTTAATGTACTATTTTACCTTTCGTTACCTATACTATAACTACTATACTCGCCGTCAAATAAATATGAACTGATGCTCAATTTTTCCCTTACCCCCCCCCCCCCCCCCCACTGTCTCTTGCTCTACAGTGTTGCCGCTTCTTCATAACTTAGTAGAAATCTCCAGTCCATATTTATTTGACGACAAGTATTATCTATCATTCCAAATTTCATTACATATACAGCAAAATTTTTGAAAGAAGTCAGATCATGGCCATCTACGAATTGTATCTATGAATTAAGATTTTGTGCTGCTAATTTAGTAGTGACTTTTACTTAGTTTTTATGAGAGTACATAATATCTTGAGTACCTCATAAAAACTATGTAAACGATACTACTAAATTTGACAGCATAAAATCTTAATTCATAGATGCAATTCGTAGATATGGCCTTGATCGGACTTCTTTCAAAAATTTTACTGTACACCGATTTTTCATACTTGAACTTGACCGTTGCGTCATTAATTTGCTGAACAGCAAAATAATAAGTAATTGTATGTTTATCTCTGTCTTACTTATGGTTTCCTACATTCTGTCTTCGATACGTATATCTAATATACGAACATCAAACTATGACGTAACGGTCAAGTGTAAAAAATCTGTGTATAGGTATGCTTTATTGACAGCGGGAGCCACAGACGTAAAATATTTATTTTAACCCTATTTATAAAGGGTAAGATATATGAGATACATAATTATGATTATAGCTATAACAAATTTATGTTAGTACCTATAATTATTTTTATTGATGCAATTAGGAGGATTGTTTTCATTGACTGTTTTCGTCAATATTTGAACAAACTAAAATCACAAAACTCGAACCGTTCTAGGTAAGTAAAAAACATGTCTACATACAAAACAACGAGTATTTCGCGCATTGGGAAGTGAAAAAATGGCATTAGTTTAGAACGGGAAGTTATTTCTGTTCTCTAAATGGTCAGAAGGCACACTCAATTCACAATAGCTAATAAATTATCATCTATAAGATGTTAGTATCAAAATAAAATAAACAGAAAAAAGTTTTTCCATTTCTTGTAGTGATGCCGCGAGATCTCGCATTTTCGAGATCTTGTTTCGAATTTTCGAGACGAGATTAACTTTATTCTCGTCTCCATATTCCAATATAAAAACAAAACAATCTGATGTAGCCAGCACGTTATCTTCCGTCAATGGGGGATTCCACCATTTTTATTTTTTATATATATAATTTCATCTGAAAATATTAGGAAAACTAAGACTATTGATGAAAATCCGGTGAAAAAAAACCTATTAATAAGCGAGTTATGGTCTCCCGAATTTTGAAAAGATTGACGTGACGTCACATTTTTTTTTATTTAAGTTATATTTACATAAAATAAATTAATATTATAACACTGTCTAAGTCTACATACTTTATAATTACAGGTGTATTTAAATTATTAAGTTTAATGCAAGAAATTTATGTTAAAATAAAAACTGTTTGAAAACTGCCGTACAGGAATGTTAGCCCCTCCTTTCGAATTTGAATTTCTTAATTTCCATTGGTAGTAACCCCCACCTCCTAACACACTATTTGTTATGCATGTATAGGCGGTTTTTCGGTCGCCAATCAAAATATTATATATAGATTTCATATACGTGTCGAAACGCTATAACAAAAAAACCCTTATTTCCGAAATATCTCAATTATACAATTTCATTTTTTATTAATATTCATTATTCGGCATATACATTCGTATTTTTTTACTATTTTCCTTTAATTCGATTGAGCTGGAATCCCCCATTCTATGTATTTTGTACAAATCCCATACCAAAAGTTCCTTGGAAAAGATTCTATATGTCCAATAATATTGTAACTCGAATATATATTATTTTCTACAAATTCCTTACTGAAACTTCCTTGGAAAAGATTCTATAAATCCAATAAAATTATAACACGAACATACTCTATGTAAATTGCCTTGACACTGACATCTGTCCGTTAGAAATATTTGAATATATCAGCTGTTTATAGCAAAGTTGACTGATTTATGAGGGTTAGTCTCTTTATAATTCTTTAACTCTATATCTATTGAACATGAAGGAAAATCGTATAAACAATAAGATATTCTTTCATTGATACGTAAAATATCAAAAAATGATATTTAACTACATTTGTTCAAGAAAAACTGTTAAGAACTCATATGGATGGAAAGTAGAGGAAAGCGGAAGATTTATAATTTTTTAAATTGTAGTATTGAAGTTTTAGAGATGCATTCGGGCGGGCCGGGCCGGGCTTTGAGGTTTGGATCGACTCGGCCCGAAAATAAAAATTACCGGCCCGACTCGAAGATCGACTCGACAAAAAAATTAGCTAGCCCGGCTCGAAAATTGACTCGAAATCGGGCCGGGCCGGGCCAAAGCTCGAAATTGGGTGCATTCGGCATTCTTAATGTTGATTTTTATGTTAAGGCGAAATGTTTAACTTTTTTCGTGTCAAACTTATAAAAAACCTCTACATTCTTATAACTTTCAACATTAGTTAACATAAGTAGTTAAAAAAGAGACACTTCTAGTTTCTAGTGTAAGTTTGTTATAAAAATTACAGACCTACGAGTATTTAACACTTTGTTTACCAAAGAATTTAAACAACTTTTTCACAAATCTTATATAATAAAATAGAATTTTAATTTACATAAGGATTTTTTATCTAACTTGGTTTCTGCTCAAAAATAGGACAAGAAACCATTATGGTAGGAACAAAAATCAGTTTTATTTAAGTATACGAGTAATAACAACAATAGCATCATCACACTATAATTATTATGCTTTAATGAATAACCTTGAATTCTTGAAGTAAAATAATACATTTTTATTTATTAATATGTGAACTGTGTTGTTATTAAATCATTTTGATCCGTTTTAACTTCATCCATTTTCATTAAAATATTAAGGTAACTGTGCATTTGAATGAACTATAAGATTTTTCGGGCTGGCCCAAAAAGCTCGAATTTTCGGGCCGGGCCTAAATCAAAAGTCCGACTCTCCTCGATTTTTGAAAATGATTAGCCCGATTCGGCCCGATAAAAAATATCTTCGGTCCGGCTCGATGATCGACTCGAAATCGAGGCGGGCTTCGGGCCGGGCCGGGCCAAAGCTCGAAATCGAGTGCATCTCTAGAAGTTATCGTCGGAGAAACTAGTAAAATCGTATTCTAGGGTCCCTTGTGCTTATTCATTAAAATCTCACCACCAAATTTTTTGACCAACGACAATACCTTCCTCACCTAAAGGTAACGGAAGGTAAAAAACAACCCCAAACATGACAAAAAAATAATCCCTTTCTTTTCCTCTGTCTTCATACATCCGGAACTTATCAAGGTGACAAGCAATCGATTCATTACATTATTGATTGTGACAGTCAATGGTTTGGTATGGGACAGCACCGCGTACAGAACGCAGAGTACACACAACAACTAACAGTACACAACGCCACACGTGGTTTCTTCTTACAAAAGTCTGGAGTACTCCAAGCCAATGGCAAATCGATTGCGAGGAATTAATAATAAGGTGTACACACGTCACTTAAATTTTCAATTCGGTAATTGAGAAGTTATTGACGACTAGTGGAAATTGGTGGTAATGGAAATTAATGATAGTTGGTGGATTAGGCTGGATGCACACCAAGCTAACAAAAACGTTGCTAAACAAAATGTTTTGCGACATACTTAAATACGTTGTTTAGTCTTAAAACACACTGAATGATCAAAAACGTTGTTAAACTAAACGTTGTTGACTTTAAACAAAATTGTTTTGGAATAATACTACCTTTTTACCTCCCGCTACCCTAGGTAAGGGAGGTATAGGGATCGTAGGACAGTAGGGATGACCACGTTTTAAGGTCTCTAGAATCCAATTTTAACATTTTCACGATGATGTCTGTATGTGTGTATGTATGTATGTATGTATGTATGTGTGTGTGTGTGTGTGTGTGTGTGTGTGTGTGTGTGTGTGTGTGTGTGTGTGTGTGTGTGTGTGTATGTGTAAGAATTTTGTCTTCGCTCCAACTCAAATACTATCATTCAGAAAATTCTTAAACCTTGTATTTCTTCCCTACTCTAATAACAAAAGAAGCCATTAGATTTTGGTGTAAATCTGATAACCGGAAATGGCACTTTATCTGAAGCTCATAATGGTTTTTCTTCAAAAAAATACCATTAAATGCCATTTTTCGCATTTGGCATTATGAAAATTAAAGATTATTGAATTTTCTACAGGAATACATTAATACTTTTTCTATATATTTTACAGATCAATTTAAAATTTTTTTTTTATGAGTCCCGAAGCCTAAGATAAACACAATTCCTTTGTTACACAGTTCATATTTCAAATGAATGTCACTGTCAAAAAACTAATCACTTCAAATTAATAATAGTGACATTTTAAAAAGAAAATAGTAAAAAAAGCAATAGTTTTATGCAATGGAACAGTTTGCTGCGTTAGTAAATACGTAGGTATTTAAATTAATAAAAATTAAATAGCGGGAGGTTTTGTGTTGGCCACATCAGATTTTTTACCTCCCGCTATCCTTGGTAAGGGAGGTATAGGAATCGTGCTAAAAATCACTTGTCGGGATTTTAGTAAATGACCACGTTTTAAGGTCCCTAGAATCCAATTTTAACATTTTCACGATGATGTCTGTATGTGTGTGTGTATGTGTGTGTGTATGTGTGTGTATGCGTGTGTGTATGTGTAGGGATTTTGTCTTCGCTCTAACTCAAATACTATCATTCAGAAAATTCTGAAACCTTGTATTTATACCCTATTCTAATATGAAAAGAAGCCATTAGATTTTGGTGTAAATCGGATAACCGGAAATGACACATTACCTGAAGCTCATAATGGTTTTTCTTCAAAAAATACCATTAAATGCCATATTTTCGCATTTTGTCGTTATGAAAATTAAAAATTATTGAATTTTCTACAGGAATACATTAATACTTTTTCTATATATTTTACAGATAAATTTAAAAATATTTTTTTTTGTAAGTCCCGAAGCCTAAGATAAACACAATTCCTTTGTTATACCGTTCATATATCAAATGAATGTAACTGACAGTAAATGTCACTGTCAAAAAACTAATCACTTCAAATTAATAATGGTGACATTTTAAAAAGAAAATAATGTTTGCAGTTTGCAGTTAAATAGCGGGAGGTTTTGTGTTGGCCGCATCAGATTGTTTTAGTTTAAGTTCTGTTTTTATTTATTATTAAAACCCAACGTTTCGGCACCAGAGAAGTGATCTGTATAATTCAGCGTCTCTGAGTTATACAGATCACTTCTCTTCCAGTTTTTGGGACGGTTTTTCCTCTGGCAAAAGGAGATTTTTTCCTGAGAAGATGCATGTTCGCCGTCCAAGTTATTGCCGGGCATGCATATATTGTCTAGAAAATTGTATACATAAAAAAAGGTAACATTTACGAACTTTTCTTGTTACCTTGGTTACTTGTTGTTTTTGTTATTTCACATATTTATGTCAATGTTTTCCCCTGAAGAAGGCACCAGTTTATGGTGCCGAAACGTTGGGTTTTAATAATAAATAAAAACAGAACTTAAACTAAAAAAAAAGGTAGTATTATTCCAATTATTAATATGAGTTCTGAAAGATATTTTAATAATTTAAAATTGTTTTGTTGTACTTCAAATTTACTATGTTAGAGATAATAAATACTATGCAACCTTCGTATGTTTAAAGTTAAAAATAATTGTAATTTGTAAACTCAATATTTACAATAATTATCACTTGCAATCAATAAATAACATAAACATTATTAATTGTAGTTTAATATTTTAACTTCTCGACAAAATAAGTGTTCAATTTATCGGTTTTATCTGATTACCAACATATAATTTCTGTTCGTCAAAGTGATAACAAAATAACAAACGATTTCATATTTCCATCCCCTAAAATAAAATTACAGTTCAGACGAAAATAATTTGAGTGGGCTATGAAATTTTTACGCCTTCATTTGTTATTCAAATATGTTTATCTTGTTTTACTACATATTAATTCTTAAAAATCAATATCGTCTACTAATCATATCAATCAATTTTCTAGTTATTTCATTATAGTCTTGTCTATGGACATTTATAGACGTTTTATGAAGCTTTTCAATTTACGGAACAAAAGTTCCATTTATTTTGTAATATAATCATCGACTGCTTCGGGATGTTTGTTTAAAGCTTATTGGTGTAAATATGGTTAATTAAAGGATAGAATTACCTATTCTGATTGACAGTCACAGTACAATGATGTCTTGCAAAAAATAAATTAAATAATGAATGTTTATTCGAATGAATATTATGATGAAAATAGTTACAAAAGAATAGGAAATTTATTTTCCATTAGTCAAATTGACGTTTACAAATAATTTATGAAGACTAGAAAAACAGATAACAATTGCATGGCTATTGCTACTAATAAACGGAAATTTTAAAATTTCTTTTTTGCCCTCCTGAAGTGTAATGGGAACTTTACAATTGTATACATAGCAAGTGTAACCTACATTTTACGCTTACTGTGTTGTAACTTGTCTAACTATGCGGTAAAATAATTAAAATACACTGGACACAAGTATAAAATATAACAATCCTTACATCATTGAAAACAGAAAAATATAATGATTTTTTTGAGACTGAAATCAGATATGGGTTCCATTTAAAAAAATATAAGTTTGTGTTATATCTCGAAAATTTACGGATATAAAAATTTATTTCATACGCCACTGGTTAGCTAATAAAAATATCTATCTTTTATATTTGAAACGTTTTTCTTAATTACTAATAGTTTAGACGTTATATAAAAAAGAAAAAATCAACAATATTCAGTTTTTCGTCATTATCTAGTGCCCTATGAGAATTTTTGGAAAAACAAAAGCACATCTGAGATGGCCCCCCAAAGGCGCACAAAAAGTTCCACACACTGTATTGTAAAAATTAAAACTCTGTCTCTACATATATGATGATTACATAATACATGAAATTTAATTACGATTAGTAACTTTATCTTGTTGTTTGTTCTCGAGATTTATGCAATCTCGTTACACATCCTATGTATTTTACTAATGAATTTACAAATTACCTAATCTTCTTAATAACTATTCTACGAACTAGGTTCAATGGCTGTTTATAACTCAATCTCGCTGCATATGAAATTCCACATAACGTTTATTAATAACAAGTTTCAGTAATCCACTAAACGCAATATACAGTAATATGTATTAATAATAATAATTATCAGTTAAATGTTAATAGAGTATTTAAATATACATATTTAATATTGATATGGTTTATGGGATTATAATAATATTTTTCAGTTGAAAATTAATTATGCATGAGATTGCGGAAATTGAAATATAATTATCGGCAACATATTATTGAATTTAAATAAATTATGCCAAAGATAAATATATACACTATTTGGATGTACGTATATTATTGAAAGTTACTCAAACTATTTTACACAATATAATAGTCGTAGTTGCTATTAGCAATTTCTTTATACTTATAGTGTCGGCCACCAAATTTTCTCAAAAAAAAAACAATATCTTTTAAAATTTTGCACTTGAAAGTCATAAAAATTATTGCAACAGCTCTATTATGGAAAAATGAAATATAATTTTGACATTATTTTAGAACAACTTCAACCATTTTTCATCAATCTGTACTGTAAACATATTTAAAATAAAATTCTAAAAACTATGAACTATGTGGAATAATACTACCTTTTTTTTACCTCCCGCTACCCTTGGTAAGGGAGGTATAGGGATCGTGCTAAAAATCTCATATCGAGATTTTAGTAAATGACCACGTTTTAAGTTCCCTAGAATCCATTTTTAACATTTTCACAATGATGTCTGTATGTGTGTATGTGTGTGTGTGTGTATGTGTGTGTGTATGTGTAGGGATTTTGTCTTCACTCTAACTCAAATAATATCATTCAGAAAATTCTGAAACCTTGTATTTCCATCCCATTCTAATATGAATAGAAGCCATTAGATTTTGGTGTAAATCGGATAACCGGAAATGGCACTTTACCTGAAGCTCATAATGGTTTTTCTTCAAAAAATACCATTAAATGCCATTTTTTCGCATTTTATGTCTTATGAAAATTAAAGATTATTGAATTTTCTACTGGAATACATTAATACTTTTTCTATATATTTTACACATAAATTTAAAAATAATTGTTTTTATTAGTCGCGAAGCCTAAGAAAAACACAATA
This sequence comes from Ophonus ardosiacus, assembly GCA_943142095.1. NCBI lineage: Eukaryota > Metazoa > Arthropoda > Insecta > Coleoptera > Carabidae > Ophonus > Ophonus ardosiacus. The sequence continues at coordinate 6,427,743 of OW964823.1, read as the reverse complement.
ATTCGTTTGTTACACAGTTCATATTTCAAATGAATGTAACTGACAGTTAATGTCACTGTTAAAAAACTAATCACTTCAAATTAATAATAGTGACATTTTAAAAAGAAAATAGTAAATAAAGCAATAGTTTTCTGCAATGGAACAGTTTGCAGCGGTAGTAAATAAGTATGTATTTAAATTAATAAAAATTCAATAGCGGGAGGTTTTGTGTTGGCCACATCAGATTTTTTAGTTTAAGTTCTGTATTTATTATTTAAACCCAACGTTTCGGCACCATAAACTGGTGCCTTCTTCAGGGGTTACATTAACATAAATATGTGAAATAACAAAAACAAGTAACCAAGGTAACAAGAAATGTTCATATATGTTACCTTTTTTATGTATACAATTTTCTAGACAATATATGCATGTCCGGCAATAACTTGGACGGCGAACATGCATCTTCTCAGGAAAAATCTCCTTTTGCCAGAGGAAAAACCGTCCCAAAAACTGTCAGAGAAGTGATCTGTATAACTCAGAGACGCTTTATCGGTAGCGAAATACCGCAGCCGTACTCTTTATTAACAGATGTTAGAAAAAGTTTAGAAAAAATTGTATACGTATTACAAATTACAACATATTTCTAATCCGTCACAATGATTGAGATTGATATTTCTTGTTTTATAAATCTCAATGGCTTCTCTAATTAATCTGTTGTTAAGTCGAGTAGGTCTTGCAATTATTTTCGTATCTTCAAATTTAATTTGGTGGAATTCTTCCAAGGCATGTTCTGCAACGGACGATTTCTCAGGCTGGTTCAATCTGATCGATCGATGATGTTCGCTCAATCTTTTAGAGACAGTTCTACCAGTCTGGCCGATGTAAACTCTCCCGCAGACACATGGAATTCTGTAAATCCCTGATGATTGAAGAGGGATGACGTCTTTCACTTGTTTCAACATATGACGAAGTTTAACATATGGTGAAAACGAAATCTTCATGTTCTTCTTACGAAGAATTCTACCAATCTTGTCCGTTACGTTTTTAACATAAGGAAGCGATGCATATAATACGTTCCTTTCTTCTTCATTGTTTGTTGTTCTTTTTGCTTTAAGACATTTTTCAATAGAAGACACTTGTTTTTGTTATTTCACATATTTATGTCAATGTATCCCCTAGAGAAGGCACCAGTTTATGGTGCCGAAACGTTGGGTTTAAATAATAAATACAGAACTTAAACTAAAAAAAAAAAAATCTGTTTTGGCCAGCACAAGACCGTCCGTCAATTCGATGAATTTTGTACAAATCCCATACCAAAAGATTCTTGGAACAGATTCTATATAATATCATGTAAAATCGAATACGAACACATACTATGTTTTACAAATTCCATACCAAAAGTTCATTTGAAAAGGTTCTATAAATCCAATAAAATTATAACATAAATATACACTAAGTAAAATACACTTGACCTTCCTTCTTTCTTCTTTCAGCTTTCCTCTATTTTATTAGGGGTCGCTGTTTCCTCTTCTCTTCCTGTCCAACGCATCTTCTTCACACAGTCCTTCCTTTCTCAAGTCTTCTGCGATACAGAAACACTATGACATACTAATTTTTGATCTCATACTTTCCATATTTGGTTTTGTACTTGCAACAGACATCTGTCAATTAGAATTTTTTGAATGAGCAGCTGTTTCCATGATAAATAGCAAAGCTGACTAATTTTTGAAAATTAATTTCTTTATCTAAATATATTGAATATGAAGGAAAATGTATAATCAAACCGTATAGAGGAGAGTATTTTCTTTAATGTATATAATAACAAAATGTCAAAAAATAATATTTAACTGTTTTTTTTTAAAAGAAAAACTGTTAAAAACTTCAAATAAGGGTACTTCCGGTGGATCAATTATAACCAAAATCTAAACAACTCTTCATATGGTTGTACAGAAGCGGAATACGAAAGAATTATAATTTTTAGAATTGTAATATTGGAGTTATCGTCGGAGAAAAAATTGTCACACACGGACACACATACACACACACACACACACGGACACACACACACTCATACATACAGACATCATCTTAAAAATAGTAAATTCGTATTGTAGGGACCCTAAAATGTGCTTATTCATTAAAAACTCACCACCGAATTTTTTGACCAAAGACAATACCCCATATAACACAAAACATAAAGTTAAAATTCGAACAGAATATTATTATTCATTCATTATTTTTGACATCTATGTATTTCAAATTTATGTTTGTGGATAAAATGAAATAAAACATGTATAAATGTATTCCAAAATTATATATTATTATCCTACAATATACACCAATTTCAATCAGTTTATCAATATTGTCCATTTGCGCTGATTGTTATTTGAAATATACATATCTCGACAGGTAAATTTTAGATAACGGCATGAAAATTAAATTGTCATTTTCACCCCGCCTAAACGTTATTGATTACAATTTCATGATTCGCTTAGTCACTTTATCCAAAACAATCCCTAATGCATCATTCATTGAAACTTCAGTTGTTTATTTGTTGGAAAAACAAAAGAAATATGGCTCCCCAGTGGCTTTTTTGCCCGGAGGGGGCAAAGTGTTAAGTGCACGACAATAAACACTAGGGGGCAAGTAATAAAATTTCCCATAAAGAAAATACGTTTCTCTGATTTTTTTTGTTGTAACAAAGGAAAATTTCTAGAATATCAACTTTAATATATTTTATTTTATTGTGCTCGTGACCAACAGTCTTATTGTAATGAAGAAGAGCGTGTTTAATTAAGCTCCGTAGTAATTGTATAATTTTATTAAATACAGAAGTACAGGGTGTTAAAAAATCCTAAGTCGAAGTAGGCTATGAACAGAAAAACATGTCAATTTTAAAGTATTAAATTAAATGTCAATTTGACACGAGATATTGCCAAACATGTTATCTGGTGAAATCAAAACTTTTTTTCTTGAATCCTTGTTTTCGAAATAGAAATAAATTAGAAAACGGCGAATGGCAATTTTCTGTATCCTTCTTTTTTATATTTTCTCCTTAAAATTTAACGTTTCACGATCAATTTTGACAACTTGAATAATGCTTAGACATAAGTTTTGTGTTCATAGCCTACTCCGAATTAGGTTTTTTTCTTTTGAACACACTGTACAGGTGTCTCATTTTGAACACACTGTACAGGTGTCTCATTTTCGATGTTTTTTACCTCCCGCTACCCTAGATAAGGGAGGTATAGGGATCGTGCTAAAAATCACATGTAGAGATTTTAGTGAATGAGCACGTTTTGATGTCCCCAGAATTCGATTTCAACATTTTTACAATGATGTCTGTAGGTATGTTTGTGTGTGTGTGTGTGTCCGTGTGTGTGGATCATGTGGACACGATTACTCAAATACTGTCAATCAGAAAAATTTGAAATTTTGTATACCCATTCTATACTAATGTGGGAAGAGCTCATTAGTTTTTAGTGTATATCGGATAACCGTAAGTATCATTTATACAAGCTTTTAACAGTTTTTCTTGTAAAAAATTCATTGAATATAATTTTTTATCAACTTTTACCAATACAAATTAAATATAATGGCACAATCTTCAATTCTACGATAAGCATTTAGTAAATAACTTTAAATATTGAATTATAAAATAATTTATTTTTGTACATCACTTTGCCTCTGCGTCAAACAAAAACAATACTTTAATAACAAATTTGACATATTTAAACAAATGTCACTGTCACGAAGAAATAACATTAAAATTAATAATGAAACCGTGTTAAGAAGAATTTAGTAGTTTAAATATGATTGTAATGAAATTAAGGTTTGTAAAAAATAATATATTTTCCAACATACATAAATATTAGATATACAGGATAATTCGATTTTAGTTTGATGTTTGCAGCATTATATATCAAACAGCTCTCAAATAAGAACGTGATTTCAAAGTGTCAAATAATAGTTTGCAAATACACATTTACGAGATGGATAATGTACGGCGAGGAATTTACACAGATTGCGTTTGAGAGCATAAGGAAGTTGGTGATGATTTTGACAATAATGTATGTGTGACGATTTTTTCTTAAAATATATTAATGATCCAAAACTTCGCAAAGTTGGTATTTGCTCACAGATTTTTCAGGAAAAACATAACAAAATATAATCCAAAATTTCGTATTACAAACTTTTCTATTTATTGGAACAACAAAGTAGATTTTGTTTACAAACGATCAATGGAAGTGATACTTTACTTAAAGCTCATTGCTATTTTAAACATGGAATTGGCGGGAGGTCATGTGCTGGCCACAACAGATTTTTTTTTTTTTTGTATCTCGAAAAATATTACTGATCGAGCAAAATTGTTTGCACATTCCAGGGTCAACTTTTTGAGAAAAGTTTAATAGTCACTGCAGGAATTTTCGATCTTATTTTTTGTTTTCTGAGCTACAGGCAAAAACTTGTTTTTCGCTCATTTCGAAAATATCTCATAACTTATTTATTATGGTAGTTAGAGAAAAATTGTTCTAACAAATTTTATACCTTTTTTTTTAGGTAAAATAAAATGGCGTAATTAGATTTTTTGAACATTTTATAATTTTCGATATTTAATACAAACTTATGATTTTTTAAATGGCACTACATTCTATAAGAACATGTCTGGTCACTATTATTATAATTCTTTTCGTCTTTGTGTGGTCGGTTATGATTTATTTGTTAAATAAATTATAACCTTATTGACCTTCAAAAGTTCGTTCAGTCCGTTCAGATTTTCCTAGATAACAGATAAGTGATATTGACCAAAAGTTCATTCAACCTAGTTTTTTTTTTAACGATGGCCCAGTGTGTATTTGATAAACTAACCTAAAGACAATAATTTACCTGTACTATGTCATTAATCGAATAAAGTCATTACATTTATCTTGTTAAAAATTCGTCACGAACGTTTAGGTAGAGATTTGACAAAAAATTAATCAATAAATGAATTTGATATGAGAAAGAAACAGTTACCATTCCTTTAACCTACAAAATAGATTAAAACAAAACAATTCTTGGTAAATGGCGTCAAATAATGTATAGATATACATTAAATTAGAGAGGAATTTTTTATTTTGCCGCCCACCTATAAGTAACATGGTTTAATGATTTGGGTATGAAAAATCAATTGTGAGTTTTTAAGGAATAGCTTGATTTATACTATTATATAACATAAAAAATCTGTTGTGGCCAGCACAAAACCTTCCGTCAATTCGATGTATTTTGTATATATCCCATACCAAAAGTTCCTTGAAAAAGATTCTGTATATCTTATAAAATTGTAACACGAACACACTATTTTTTACAAATTCTGTACCGAAAGTTCCTTTTCCTATTTTATTAGGGGTCGCTGTTTCTTACTCTTCTCTTTTAATCATTCCTGTCCAACGCATCTTCTTCACCAATTCTTCCTCTCTCAAATCTTCTGCTACACAGTCCTTCCATCTTCTTCTCTTTGGAGGGACACTCTATCACATTCACACATAACTTTCTGACCCTATACTTTCAACTTTGGTTTTGCATTTGACACTGACATCTGTCAATTCAATTTTTTTGAATATATCTGTTGCTTCCATAATTTTAACAAAGCTGACTAATTTTTGAAAGTTAATCTCTCTTAATGTCTCTATAACTCTATATCTATTGAATATGAACGAAACTGTATAATCAAACCGTATAGAGAATAAGATATTCTTTCATATTGATAATCACAAAATGTCGAAAATTAATATTTAACTGCGTTTTTTTCAAGAAAAAATGTTAAAAACTTCAAATAGGGGTACTTCCGGTGGATCAATTATAACCAAAATCTAATCAGCTCTTTATATGGATGTAAAGAAGAGGAATACGAAAGAATTATAATTTTTAGAATTGTAGTATTGGAGTTATCTTCGGAGAAAAAATTGTCACACACGGACACACATACACACACACGCACACACACACGGACACACACACACATACATACAGACATCATCTTAAAAATAGTAAATTCGTATTGTAGGGACCCTAAAACGTGCTTATTCATTAAAAACTCACCACCGAATTTTTTGACCAAAGACAATACCTTTCTTACCTAAAGGTGACGGAAGGTAAAAATAATAAACTTCTCATTTTAAATGGCACAAAAGTGACCCATGTGGCGCACTCTCCACGCCAGCAATGAGTGCCCAAGAGGTGACGCCTGGTAAGCGCCCACACGGTAAAAATATGTCATGATCATTACCGATATCTGCGATAAAGCAGATTTTGGGCCGGTTTTTCAATCGCTTGTTAAAGTGTTTGTTAACTACCTAGCAGATTAAATTTGTCCATCAGATAAACTCCATGTTAATGAAAATGCGTTTTTCAATAAGAATTTATCTATTCGGTAAGTAACAGTCGCATTTAGTTGTCAACTTTAAGGTTGGCAATAATTATAATCTGATATTTGCTATGTTCGTAAGAAATCATGTCATTTTGAACATATTTCCATACATTTCGTGATTGACAGTTGCAGTTGTTGACAATACTGAATCTGTGACCTTCAAGCAAATTTAAAGTTTGCTTTAGTTTGTAGCAATATGTGGTAAGAATACATGAACTGAAGATTGGAAAAAACTATTTTACTATTGACTGTCATATCATTATGGATTTTATTTTATTACATATATACATCTTTCGGGCTTCAAGCATCAAGCAGTTGTAAATTTGTACTGGGATTTTGCCTAGAAATGTACACATGTTCTGTTTCTTAAAAAAATATACTGTCTCATTGGTCATTAATTAGAAAAGGTAGCGAATTTCAGTATTTTATAAGAGCAGGTTTGGTTCATGTCTTCTTGGCAATTCTCAATTTCGAAGTGATCAGTACAACATTGTGTTATACATTCTATTTTTAACACTACACAAAATATTTTATATAATTTATTAGGATTGCTGTATATTGACGCAACATTGTTGTTATCAACGTTTTGCTTGTTATTAAGTCTTAATCAAAATAAATTATTATAAAGTGAAAATTATTTTCATTGCATTATGTATTATAATTTAATGAAATATCAGTATTATCTGAATACATAGCAGTATTTCTTTGCTAAATTTGAATGTTTTAAAATATTTATCGTCACTAGAAGTCAACGAGATCTGGTCGACATCTTTCAATATGTGGTCTTCGATTCACCAAACGAAATCTTCCATTGTTTCCTTGTCCTTGTCTATATTATCAAAAACACATTTACATACGTCTATTATATACATATTTCTACAATTTTCTATGAATATTATTTAGCTGTCAATGTCAATATGTCAGAACAGCTGAATTTATCCTACTGGTAAACTTTTATCGGTAGGTCAAAATGTCTGTTACCTTATCCTCTTGTTTACCTAAGACTTATCCTGTTGGTAACGCTACCATGACATTGAAAAGTGCAATAGGTGTTTACCATGAGGATAAATTTTACAGAGACTTAACAGACACTTGCCAGAACATAGAAAAACCGGCTCTTATGTGTTATTTTATATCTTGATCAAAACGAATACAAATTTTGTAATTTGAAGTTGTCATTTCGACATATGATAATATTTATTGTTTTATATTTTGTTTGTGAAAAATAAGATAAAATATAGTCGTGTCACATAGCGCATCTAGCGGATATTCTAGGATTCTGGGCTCTGTCTTTGTTATTTATTATTTTAGTGCAGTTATTATTTATTGAATAGAAACTGAAATATGAAGCAAATATCTGTCAGAAATGTCAAATATTAATAATTAAAATCCCGCAACTAGACTTTTAAAATAGAATAAAAACCTTATATCTCATCTGTCTATAAAAATCCACGTGGAAAGTCATATTCTAGTGCATAATACTATTGATTTCTCTGTGTCATCATGTCATTATTCTACTTGTAAAGTATTCATGATTCATCTAATGCACTGCGATACGGTTAGATCAGAGGACTTTACTCTAGTTACTAGAGCAAAGTAACGAGAACCCGATTTGTCCAATTTCCGTAGAAGGAAACATCAATATCCGTAGTGTTAATAAAGCAAGTCTTATTTAATTATGGTTGGTACGTCCAAGTCGATGGAAAAGTTGCCCGCCTTCAAGTAATGAATCAATTACAATAGATACTCGAGCATGATAAAATACCACGGTGCTTTGAATGTGAACAGCAGTTGAGATAATGAGAAAGTTTCTTTTCCGAATCTTTTCAAAAGGAAGTATAATAGTACCTACTTAAGTAGTTATGTAAAATTCCTTATTCCTGCATCAGGATCGGCATTGTTTCACATCGATGCAAAATGCAACTGACAAATATTGAACCGACGTGTAAATTCAGTCACGGCCAGTCATAGGCTGGATGGATTGGGTGAAAAATCCTCGGGCCCCGGGCTACACAAGGGCCCTTGATAATTTGAAAAAGAAAAAAAATCTGGAGTGGGATCACGTAACTGTGAAAACGATATTGCGACTGTCGACAAGTGAAAATGTGATCACGTAAATAATGAAAACCGAAAACGATATCGTTTTAGACTGAAAAAAATTTGAATTCTAGTCGACACTCTGAAGCATGTGAAAACGATAGTCGTTTCTTACGTCTCTTTTTATTTTATACATTTGGGTATAGGTATAACCTTTTCTTATTTACTTGCACTTAGGTAAAAGAATGTAGTGAGCAGTGAGTTGAATTTGACGTTTTGGAAAGAATGAAAGGAATGTCATTATAAATGATTTAAAAATAAATTAATATTTTAAATTTGAAAGGTATTTTTTATTATTTTATTTAGCAAGGCGAAAATGAAATAATTGTGATAAAATACGATAATTATAAAATGAAAATTGTTTACAAGAATGAATCTAAGAAAAAAATTCATGAATATTTTAATAAGCATGTTGTGAAGAACCAAATGCTTATGATTTACTATATATTTTTACTTTTTTGAAATCTATGATAGAAAATTGAAATCTTGGTGATTAGATATTTTCTTTTTTCTACTGAAATTTCCCTGATTTACTATTAAAATTTAGTGAAAGAACTACCCAAAAGAAATATTTTCCGGCAATATTGATATTCCAATAACTGTAAAAGTGTTGATTACAACAAAGCATATTTTGATTGATTACAAGAATAAATCCAAGAAAGAAAATTTTATTAATATTTTAATAATATTGTATTCTGCGAAGCATCAAATATAACGATTCTAGCTTGTGTTTTGTGATAAATATTTTGTAGTTTTTACATAAAATTAATATTTGTGAATTGATCATTTCCTGCAGCCCGTTGAAGGTTGTGCGCCGTTATTTAAATGTGGCCCATACTTTATTTACTTGAAATACAACACTTAATAAAAAACTAGATTAATAGTTTTGCCGCCCATAGGCACCTAGAAAATTGCCGCCTTTTTCAGAAATTTGCCGCCTTTTCATAATATTAAAATACATTTTTAACAGAACAGTAACATAATTTTCAAATGTTAACCAAAGATTATATAGATATTTGAATATCAGAAATGTTAAAATATATATTTTTAATGTTTCCACTTTTCGCATGTTTTATTTTTGTTGAAATATAACAGGGGCTTAAATAATTTTGAGGCTAAAGTATAGAATACCCAACCCTCAATAATTTTATTTTGATGGATATAAATATACTTGTAAAATCATTTAAACACTACATTTCACATAAATTAGGGCGCGGAAAGCAATATTTGTAGTGATTTTGGTATTTTTTCTGAAAAAAGTTAAGTTCCCATAAAATGAATGTAACTATCCGAGTTATGTCAAATTAAGTTCTGTGCGTTAGGTTAATGTTGCATTAAAGTATTTTTTGAAAATGTGTAAGACAAGAAATCATAATTTTCACAAGTACAGTCTTTAGAATAGGTAAAATCTAACTTTATTTTTGTAAGATACTGTTAAATCTCCTCCGCACTTTAATTTTATGTTTCTTTATTTATTTTAGCTAGAAGATATTACAACAAAAAAATGGAATTTCTAGAGGGGTTGGTATTCAAGAATCTTGACAAATAATAATTACATTATAATTATCGGTAGCATAATAATAACGAGGTTCACAAAATAAAATCTGAAGTATGAGTTCAATTACTTGGACATTTGTTGAAAATAAAGCACATATTCCATTACTTAAGTACTAGAAAAACAGACGATAATTACAAATTGACTGGATCACGTCTTGATCGGCAATTTTTTATAGAATTATACATTTCTGATTAAAAAAAAATTGCCGCCCCCGAAAATTTGCCGCCGTAGGCACGTGCCTACTGTGCCTATGCGTAAATCCGCCACTGTTCATAAAGTTTTCTTCTGGAATATCCAAAGGTTTAAAATTAGATGATACATGGCATCTGTAACTAATTGATAATTTAACTTGTATCCTTCTTCAATTCTTACAGCATTGCTATTATGAACGAAATAAAAACGAAGGGCGCCTGGGGCGAGAATAATACTTTTTGACATTAGATTAAAAATTTTAATGACATTCATATAAATTATCTGTCAAAACTACTATTTAATACAAAAACATTAGTCTGTAAACGATATCGTTTTCACAAAACGTAGTCACTTTACGGAAATAACCGAAGTTGAAAACGTAGTGAGTGACTAATTTTACGTGATCGCTAAGGAAACGAATGTCGTTTTCACTTCTCGATAATCGCAATATCGTTTTCACTTTTACGTGATCCCACTCCTGATGTGGCCAGCACATTACCTTCCGTCGTTTCTATGTATTACATAGTACATTGGAAAAGATTCAATACCGAAAATTCGGAAAAGATTTTATAAATCCAATATAATTATAACACAAACATTGTATATATATATATATATATATATATAAAATTCGTAATATTCCCTAGACCCATAGGAACGCAGTCACGGAACCGCATAACACAATCATAAACTGTATAAATTGCACTTGATACTGACATCTGTCAATTAGTCGGTTATTATTAGGTTATGTAAATGAGTTAATGTATAGAAAATCATTCATTAATGACCCCCTATTAATGATTTTTTTTTATTAATAATCGACTTTAGTGGGTACCATAGATAAAGCATAATATTACTGATCAATTGTCAAACGTTACTAACCTAAATTTTTTTTCGTGGAATAAAATGAGGTAGTTTTCCAATTCAGTAAGATGCGATCAACGCAAAAATATTGTAACTAACATGTGTGTTAATTGGCGATTAATGATCTTCACAATTAAAATGTCTCAAACATTAAACACCCGCATTAACACACTTGATAGTTAAATAACTATTAACTCTACCTATATATCTATTGAATATGAAGGAAAATGTATAATCAAACCGTATAGATAATAAGATAGTTTTTTATGGGAACAGTATTATACTGATAAAACCCCGTTACCCCGATAATTTTCCGCTACCAAATAAATAAACAGTTGTTATTGTTTATAACTGTCAGTGTAACAATTAATGTGTCAAGTTTCATTTTGCGTTATCTTTGGAATTTATCTCACCAAATACCACACGACCTCTCAGATTTGCTCAGATAAACTTTTATTTTTAAGCACTCTTTTTTTTGCTTTTAAGCAAAATCACTCAAGCAAACTGATATTATGTAAAACCTCTCCTCCTTCGGAGTCGGGATTTACCATGCAGTTTGCTTTCTTGTTTGTTACTAAACAAAAAAAATTCGTGCAAAATAAAAATTTATCGATAAAATCAGGAGGTCTTGTGGTATTACTTCTGATAATTACATAAAATGTCAAAAAATGATATCTAACTACGTTTTTACCTCCCGCTACCCTAGGTAAGGGAGGTATAGGGATCGTGCTAAAAATAGCATATAGAGATTTTATATAATAAGCACGTTTTGATGTCCCCAGAATCCGATTTTAACAATTTTACAATGATGTCTGTAGGTATGTATGTGTGTGTGTGGATCTTGTGGACACGATTACTCAAATACTATCAATCAGAAAATTTTGAAATTTTGTATACCCATTCTATACTAATATGGGAAGTGCTCATTAGTTTTTAGTGTATATGGGATAACCGGAAGTATCATTTATACAAGCTTTTAACAGTTTTTCTTGTTAAAAATTCATTGAATATATTTTTTTAGCAACTTTTACTAATTAAAATTGAATATTATGGTTTAATCTTCAATTCTACGATAATAACATTTAGTAAATAACTCTAAATAACTTTAAATATGAATATATAATATAATTTATTTTCATGTATCACCTAGCCTATTCGTCAAACAAAATCATAATTTTAATGACAGGTTTGACATATTTAAACAAATGTCACTGACAGGGAGCAATTATATTAAAATTAATAATGAAACCGTGTTAATGAGAATATAATAATAAAATATTTTATTAAGGTTTGTAAAAATAATATATTTTCATTCATACATAAATGTTAGATGTACAGGATGATCTTATTTAAATTTGCTAATTGCTATTTTTGCAGCACTATAAATTAATATTAATTTACATCTACACATTTACGAAATGGATTATGTACGGCGAAGAATTTACAAAGATTGCGTTTTAGAGCACCTAAAAGATGATGCTGATTTTTATAAGAATATACGTGTGTGACGATTTTTCCTTAAAGCCTTTTAAAATATGATCCAAAACTTCTCAAATTTGGTATTTAAAACTCATATATAATTTGTAACAACATATTAGATTTTAACCATATATGATAAATCGGATGTAAGTAGTACTTAATTTGGAGCTCTAACAAATTTTTGAGGGAAAACAATAAAACAATCCAAAATTTCGTATTACAGACTTTTCTATTTATTGGACAACAAATTAGATTTTATTTACAAACGATTAACCGGAAATGATACTTTACTTAAAGTTCACTGCTATTTTAAACATGGAATTGGCGGAAGGTCATGTGTTGGCCTCATTTTTTCTTAATATTTCTAGTTTGACCTTTCTATACAGTAATACAAACTGCAACAAATATAAACACAATATTTATACAATGTTGCCTTTCTGATAGATTTTATATTTCTTGCATCCGTCTGTATCCCCTGTTTAAGTTTATAGCTTCGAAACCCCCCACCCCTTCTCTTGACTTTAGTGACGTCATCAAGCATCGCGGCGCTATGTGTACGCTACGCTAGGCGTCGTGTCGGCGTCCCAGTCAGCAGTCAGCTTCCGAGTGTGCGAGAGTGCGTGAGTTTGAACGTGAGCGTGAGTAGAACCTGTGTTCTGTGCGTGAACTGCAATAAAGGCAAGTACTTTGTGTAGTGAAGTGAAGACTAGTGCACGACTGAAAACTATCGAGATGTAAATGAAGGGATGAAAATAGAGGCAGGAGATTTCAAGGTAGAAATTGATCATTTTTAGATAGAATTCTAATGTTTAAATAATTGTTTCTCTGAGAAAATGTGACTCATTCATTGGTTAATAGAAGTATGTACAAAGTAATATTGTTTCATGACTTTAAGAATACTCAGAAGTAATTATACAAACAAAAAAGAATGAAGTATTTACTATTTAATTAACCAGATCAAACATTTTTTATATGAAAACCATTTCAAGAGCAATATCCAATGTTGTACAAATGGTTCGACTGGGAAGCCACAGATGGAACTAATTTTATAAACAAAAGGTTCTATATGTAAACAAGTAGGTACAGATACGAAAATATTTTTTTCTATAGTATATACATATACAAAGTAGGCATTTGCGCTCGATTTTGTCAACGCAAAATGTCACTTTGATGCTCATGCGCGACAAAGAAAAAACGGTCGCTGTCCGAATTTCTAATTATAAAATGTTGAGAAATGTCACTTGTCTACATTCTTAATGAGAACGTTTAGTCAGGAACTAATGGCGCTGTAGTTACTTACACATTTACCACCTCCAAAATCAATCTGGCTTATGACTGCTCTGTCGGTATATTACATAACCAACCAAAATGCCGTACTGCTGTGTAAAGGAATACAGAAATAAAATAGGGCACTTATTTACAAAAACGAAAATAAAAACTGCTTAGATTAGATTAAAGCAATAGCTCAAGAAGAAAGCAAAATAACGATAAATTATATACTCTAAAAATGCGTACACTTACGTAACATTCTATTTACAATCAAATAATATTACTACCAAGTTTATATCTCTACCCATTTTTGAATTATTGCTCCAATAGTCAATATACCCCACATTAAGATAAAAACTTCAAAATTTTCAAAAATCTAATTTTTATGTATCTAGATACTTCTCAATGCACTGATTTCAAATTTTGAAACCGCAGGTCGATATCTCGTTTCGTTCTCGGATTATTTAGTTTTAAAGTTTTGCTCAAAACTGCCCATTTTTGGGTAATAACCCAAAAATGGGTCGAGATATGAATTTGGCGACAACACCATTCGATTCTACGGGCAAAATTACATAAGTACACCAATTTTCAGAATTTTTGAACACCGCATACAATCTGTAAAGCAAAATAACTGAAAATTGCCAAAAATCGTAAAAATCTAAGGTGTACCCCTTACGATTTTTTCAGATTTTGGCCATTTTCAGGGGTTTTCAAGCTTTTGTTCATAAAAAATGAACCGGTTGGACAAAATTTATGAAAATTTCTATACTTATGTATTTTTGTCCGTAGAATCGAATGGTGATGTCGCCAAATTCATATCTCGGCCCATTTTTGGGTTAATGCCCAAAAATGGGCAATTTTGAAAAAAACTAGTATCTAGAAACATAAAAATTAGATTTTTGAAAATTTTGAAGTTTTTATCTAAATGTGGGGTATATTGACTTTTGGGACAATAATTCAAAAATGGGTTGAAAGATAAACTTGGTAGTAATATTATTTGATTATAAAGAGAGTATTACGTAAGGGTACGCGTTTTTAGAGTATTTGAACAACTGTGTGAATTTTTAGAAATAAAAGTATTGAATTAAAAATGGATAAGTGCTATAAAAAATTTCTTTGAAAAAAATGCTATATATCCAATAAAATTATAACATGAACACATACTATTTTTTTACAAATTCCATACCAGACGTTCCTTTGAAAAGATATTATAAATCCAATAAAATTGTAACGAACATACACTATGTAAATTGCACTTGGCAATTCCTTTTTTTTCACTGTTTCTTACTCTTCTCTTTCACTCATTCCTGTCCAACGCACCTTCTTCACACAATTCTTCCTCTCTCAAGTCCTTATCTTCTTATGTTCTTTTTGGTAACAGCTGTAGGAGGAAAACCAGCTTCTTTTTGTTGCTGAACAGAATTCTATTTTCTGTTATGGTCTTTAAAATATCAGCTATAAATTATAGCCAAAGAAGGCGCTTATTGTATTTATTTAATTCATATTAAAAATAAATAACAAGCAGTGCGGAATTTAAAACTTGAATTTTCATGTTTATTCGAATACACAATAATCATACAGGGAATTTATTTTAACATGCAACATATGGCGAATCACTTCCATGGTTACTCACTATTGTCAAAAAATGACAGCAATGTAATATTTGTCCATTTTAAAATGCAACATACAAAATTTGTAGTTTTGTATTATCAAAACTAATTTCCAATAAATTAGCCTACAGACGATTAACAAATAATCAAAACATGAATGTTGTACATCTTAACAAACTCTAGTTTACAAAAATTCATAACTTTCATGTAATAAATGTTAAAAAAATACCCCCAATCACTCTGAGGCAATATTCTAGTCGGTCGTAATAAGAATTGACACCATTTGTGATGGGTTTTGGAGGTATTTCCTGTGCTGCAATACTATTTATAATGTTGCATTTTAAAATGGACAAATATGACATTGCTGTCATTTTTTGACAATAGTGAGTAACCATGGAAGTGAGGAACTATAATAGGTGCGTTCGGCAAATGAGTTCTGTTCACTCTTTTCACTCTGTACACTCCTAGCACCGTTCGGTAATTACAGTGAGAAGCGTCTTAAAATGGAACGTTCGGCAAATGCAGAATGGAGTCAAGTGGAGTGAAAAGTGTTAACTCCATAAGTCCAACCTCGATATGCAAGCATACATGGAGTTTTTTTTGTTTTATTTGACATCTGTCAGATCATTTTGTATGTTTATGTTGAAATATTTTATTATACACAATTATTTTATATTTATAATATTGTTTTGTAATATAACAAGGCACAGTATGTCGGAACGGTAAGAATTCTGTACCATTTCTAATATATACTTTCTTCAGAATCGTTAAAGAATAATACCAAACTGAATAACTTCTATATGGTTCATTATTTATTTTTTAGCAGTTCAGTATATCAGATTGTCAAAAAAGGAGGTTATTATATTCGTGCACCAAAATTTTAACTCTACTCGTTCGGTTAATCACAAATAAAGGAGTGTACCTTGTTCCCTCGATCTACTCCAACTCCAGCTCTACTCCCACTCCACTCCAACACCACTCCGTACTCCAACTCCGTATGATTTACCGAACGCACCTAATGTTGCATTTTAAAATAAATTCTCTGTATTTGTTGAAGTCTGAAGTAAAATATAAATTAACTTTTCCACTTGATTTTTTTGTGGTATTTGAAGTCATATTTATTATTGAGAATACCTTGTACTTAATATGTGACCTATCGGTCAGATATTGAAATATTTATGCGTAGTATTGAATTTTTCGGCTCTCTGAAAATTGTAGACGCAAAAAATTGAACGGTATTTATTTGCTGACTTTGTTTAATAAAAAAAACCTTTTACCGATCAATGGAATGGTTATCTTATTATCTACTCTGTTGGAGAAGATAACATAATCCTGTATGGAAATGAAGTTTATATCCTTTTGTAAATATTTAAACTGTTTTGAAATTATCTTTGTTGTAACTAATATCGATTTTTATAGAGATTTTTAATGAATATTCTTCAATAAATTACTTTTTTATTATATCTGCATCATAATTCTAAAATTAAAAAGCGTGCTACTCAACAACAAACAAAATAATCCACAACTATTAGATTTATAAGACTAAATTGAGAATTAACTAATTCATTTCCATTCCACCATTTGTAAACTATTAAAATATATTTCACATCATTTGTTTGGCACATGCGCAATATTTGTCAACAAAATTTACCAAGCGGGAAGCCACTATTTGTAGGTTAGAATCAGTGTTGCCAACTCGTGGGAATTTTCACTTTTAAGGGAATTTACGGCCTGAAATGGGAAAAAGGGAATTTTTACAAAGATTAGGGAATTTTTAGTGTTTTGAAGTCATTTCTGATTATTTCTTATTTAATAAACAAATAAGATTAATATAATTGTTTTATTTTAGCAAATATCACTCTTGACATTAAACTTTTCATTATAAGAATCGAAAGGACGCGAAATAAACCGAATAGATATTCCCCTGGCGTTGTTCCTAACGTTCCCATGTAATTTTCCAAATCGTAGGCTTCAAATATAAAAATTTTGCTATATACATTAATTAATGTAGTTTCCTATATTTTAAGGCAACGTTACACCCGTGGGATAGAATAATGGTCATCTTGCCAATATCGGCAACCTAAAGTGGCCCGTATTTTTCATCGTGGGATACGGCCTGAAGAATTACGACATTGATTAAATGAGACATTTTGTTTACCTTCGAGGGGTCATCTTAGATGAGCTTTTTTTGTTCAAAAATATCAAATAAATGTACTAAGTAGAATGTTGTGGCAACCTTGACCAATTTTTAATTTTCAAATATCTTCTGAACTAAACAATTCTTTTTTCCTAGGGTTATCGCTCAATTGCAGTTGTAGACAAGTGTTTCGCTCTTATTAGAGCTCATCAGTACAGCATAGCTAGTTAATAGGTGGACGTTAACTAGAGGTAGTAATAAAAAAAAAAAAAACGACAAAGTGTAACAGCACTATACAGTGTCCCACACTCTGTTCAGTTTAGGGTCTTATGGAGTACCATGTTGCCATATTTACCTGCTGTAAATCTGTAAGATAGAAAGAGCAAAATAGATGCCCAAAAAGAGATGAAATATTCTGGGTACTTCATTGAATGTATTTATGACTGGTGTACTTTCAGTGTATCTAAACAGATGGGTGAAAAGAAAAAAAATTAAATTAAATAATGAACTGGTCAGTTTAATAATTTACAAGAAATATAAAATTATACAAATACAAAATGTAAGTAGGATATAAAATTATAACAAGCGTAGGTAAATGGAATGAATTAACATATAAACTCTAGTCAATTTAAAGTAAATAATATAAAACATTTTTGTACTTAATTGGACATTTTACAATCGTCGTCAACAATATAAATTCCCTATGTTACATATTTCCATTCTACGATAAGATATAAAATTGATACATATACGAGTACAAAATATAGATGTAAAATAGCATAGGTGCGAAGAAAAAAATGAAATTGAATAACACACTGGTCATTTTAATAATACATATTTTTTATTTAATTTATATCTTCTTATTTGATAATTTATAGTCTATTTGAGAATGACTGGCAGTAATAAATCATTATTTGTAAGAGTAGTATTGGATTTTTGCCAGCAATGCGGCAAATAAAACTACCAGAAAAATCAGTTGTAACTACACTAGGATGGTCAAAATAAGCCGCACGCTTTGTACCTGGAACGAAACTTACTTGTCGAACAATAGAAATGCCGTCCGATAATCCCCGTCGGACTGTGTCATAGACGTAGATAGGATTTGTAGAGTGATCTGTTTATACATTTACTAAAAATAAAAGTTTTTAATATTTAAATATAACTTTCTCAGTCCTTATTATTATATTGCATACATATAATATTTACATACATACATTCAATATTTACATTTTTATTTGTTACATACTAAAATTTATACTTATTTCATGTGTGTTGTCAAGATATTGGTACCTGTCATATTTCTATTAAATATACTTATATATTTATACATAAATTATTAAAAATCAGGATCTGATTCTGAATCTTGTCCTACTGAAATTATAAATGGCTCGATCGTTTCGTCTATCAGATGGTCAAGTTTGCACATTTGGTCTTCTTCCTTTATGACATGTTGAATACAGTTTTTCCAATTATCGGCAACTTAGACCTAAAACTATAGTTCTCTACCGAATTTAGTCATTTCGACTATCCCTGTGCAAACAATTATTGGCGCGCCACTGGAATGTCTTTGACAGAATGATTTATTACCGCCAGTCATTCTCAAATAGACTATACTAATATTTAAGCTTGATAGAAATATTGCATATATTTTACAAAGTTCATAAGTCTTTATTCTTTCTTTTTAATCTCCAATTTGAATTTATAATATTTTAAAATTCTAATTTCTAATGCATTTAATCAAGATTAATATGCTGGGCGGGTTTTAAAATATTGTATTGAAATATTACTTATTACAGGTACAAATAGCCCTGTATATAAAACTATTTAGACAAATATTGGGTGTATACAATAAGCCCTTTGGTAAATAAGAGATCCTCATAAAACTTAAATTGTACAGTGTTAATTAATGTTGGTATAGCAATGAAAATTTATGGATGTTTCAATATTACATTACATTGAAAAATTGGCAACATGGTACAGAAAACCTCCATAAGAATAGCATTGGCTATCTCTGCCACACTGAAGATAGAGTGTGGGACACTGTATAGTAAGCAGCCAAATACACCTATGTTGCCTCGGTCAGCATTTCCACACACTTTGTGGATAAATACGTCACAGCGGCGGTGATTTAGCTGCTTATTAGCGCTGTTACACTTTGTCGTTTTTTTTTTTTATTACTACCTCTGTTATGAGAAGTACTGGCGAAAGGTAGAGTGCTGGCCACAATAGACAGCTTAAACAGTGATGAAAAAACTGGTCTCAGATTTCATAATATTCAATTATTAAAATTAATATCTTTGGAGAGACTTTATTTCCAACAGTCTAACAAAAATTTTTTATAAAAAAACTGAGATGATGTTTATGTTTACTTTTCGTTTTTTAGGAAGTCATATTTATAATGTAAATAGAATAAAAAAATCTTTAGAAATCCGCGTTCAAATAAGCGAAAAGAACAGTATTAAACACAAAAACCATCTTCCTCCCGTTTACTCTACAGATCTGCTGAAATTTTGATGACTCTGTCTCTAAACTTTCTTTGTTAAATAATTGAAGCACCTTTTAGGTTTTTCTTTGATTAAGAGAAAAATCTTCCATTTGGAAATAATAATAAAATGGCGTATTCTACCACTGCAAAAAAGAAAGACGGTTCCAGAAAGTTATGTGGTAACGGTATATTATAGAAGCGCTGCGTGTAAGAGAGAAGTTGTCACACCTTCTATATTTTTATTCACCGTGGTGCACATGTATAATTTTCACTGTAAGCAACTGTATAAAAAACACAAGGTAGAATACCCCATTTTATGAAAAAATACTTTGTTGAGTAAATAAATTGAATTGTTGACTTAGGTTTCGAATGTTAGAAGATATCATCAAAGTATAAAACAATTGCTATTCGTGTGTGACGTTTCGAAAATAACCAAAAGGGAGCAAGGGAACGTATATGAACGAGAATGTACGTAATTTCATGTTTTGTAAATATCATTTAGAAAGAAACATTAGTGGGAAAAGTTCATATTAGTCTAATTGATATATCAATAATTGTTTTATGTTCTAATTATGACAATGAAATAGAGAAATGAATAATATGTTTTTCTATGCTTCATTAGCGGAGTGTGTCATTCTTATCATATTTTCTAAATATGTAAAAAAAAAAATATATTGTTCCAACATCTTTTCATGAAACTGTACCTTATCTACTAAAATCGCTTTGCTAAAGTAACACATTAATTATGCGTAATAAATAGTAACTAATATTTCATTCATTTGCGTGTGTAAACTTTTATCTTTTATTATAATATTTTTAATAGTATATTATTTAACAAGCATATACCGCTGTTTTTTTTACCTCTCGCTAAGAGAGGTATTGAATTCATGCTAAAATTCGCATATCCAGATTTTATTGAATAAGCACGATTTAAGGTCCCTAGAATCCAATTATAACATTTTTAAAATGATGTCTGTGTGTGTGTGTGTGTGTGTGTGTGTGTGTGTGTGTGTGTATGTATGGATGTTGGAGGAACGATTCCTCAAAAACTATAAGACTTAAAAAATATTTAACTGCAGTTTCTTCAATCTGACATTCCTGGGAAGTGCTGAAAAGGTTTTAGTAACAATTGAACAACCGGAAGTAGTAGTTTCTTAAAAAAAATCTTCTAAATAGAATTATAGGTGTACAGAAGACATGTTAAATACAATAAAATACAATATTTGAATAAAGTTCTGTATTTTTTTGTTATAAAACGACGGTTCGAAAGCGAAGTGCAATACAATACTTGTATATAGCCTAATATGGAAATAGCGAGAGGTCTTGTGCTGGCCACAACAGATTTTTAAGGTAGACATATACAGCCCGATTCACAAAAAAGTTTAAGCTAATCCTCATTTTTGGATTAGTGATTATTCTATTCCGGTATTTAAAATTTAATTTTCATGATATTGTCAATAAAGGTAGATACTAGGAATAGATTAGACTTTATTTTAAGATATAAACTGTCAAAATTAGAGTAGAATTCGCTAATCCAAAAATGAGGATTACCTTAAACTTTTTTGTGAATCGGGCTGATAGTGGGTTGAGAAAAAAGCTAATTTGGAGTAAGCTATGAACCCAGAAACGTATGTTTGATTATTATTCTATATAAAAGTCAAGTTGTCAAGATTAATCGTGAAATGTAATTTTAAAGAGAAAAGATAATAATATTGTCATTCACTGTTTTCTAATTTATTTCTATTTCGATTTCTTTAGTTAACATTTATGGTAATATCTCGTGCCAAATTGACATTTACTTAAATACTTTCAAATTGACATACGTTTTTTTGATCATAGCCTACTCCGAGTTAGGATTTTTTTGACACTGAAATCAGTTTTTTGCAGAGTTTTACTGTCCGTTTTTTTGACAGACAACGATGGTTGTGGTATCAGTAGATAGTCATCATCATATGACTTCAAAGACATGTAAATTATGTAATGTTTTATTAATTAATTGATTATTAAATTTATTTAATTTTTCATTAATAGCAATAGGCATGGCATTTTGAGCAAAAAGATATAAACAAATGTTCGAGTCTCAGAATTTGTTATTTTTATGTTTTATAACGGATAGGAAAATTATTGACAAAAATTAAATTAATAAAATTATAACAAAAGTTGCACAAGTTATAGTTTGTAACAAATTTTGACACAAAATGTAAAACATTTGACCGTATGAATAATTTTCAATAATGATAGGTAAAATATGACACAATCTGACAGATACATTTTTGACAAGTAAAATGTCATTACATTTGTTTGTAATCTTATTTAAATACCATAACACTATAAAGAAGTAACTTTTATAAAATTTTAAATTTAATTTGCTCAATGGGGTATTCCGGTGATATGGAATTAATGCAAAATAATAACTTTTTTCTATAGTTTCCATCTTCATATAGTAGAAAAATATAATAAAACATGTTTAATAAAAAGTTTTTATTCATAATTTAATATTACAAAATTGGAATTTTTACAGCTCTAGAAACGTCCTTGAAATTTGTGTCGTCAAGTTGATAATCTGTTGCTCATTTCAGAGTAAATATTTTCGTTTAAAAACACAGATGGTGCCAGTAGTTACCACGCGCGGGTATATTTCTTGTTTGACATTTCGTCCACTTTATAATTATTACTCCCATTTTTACCATAAACAAACACAGGACAAACACCGAAATACACGCTGCTACTAAAATCATATGTAAACAAGCAAATGGCTGTCATGAACATGTGGATTTAGGCGCTGAAGTTCGTTGCAGATGTCACCATCCAGTTGACAACATAAGCGCGCCATGATAAGAAAATTTGAATTGCGATGAAATTTTTTAAAATTCATATCTCATGTGATGCATACATTTTCTTACTCAAAGTTAGATATTCAGAGTCCTACTGGTCTGTACTAATGTAAAAAAATATTTTTAAAAAATGTCGGAATATCCCATTGCGAAAGAAATTTGTGATTATTGAATTATATGCAGAATATAATTCTTTACATCATTTATTTGAAGTATTATTGTTTAGAATGAATATGCCATTTTTGCGCAAAGAAAAACTGTTTCCCATGTTAAACGCTTATGGCTCTGTTTTCGGTTAAACCCGCTATGACATAAAGGCTATATTACACAAGGATGAAGTTTAGAATATATGTATTTCTTTATATAAAATTGACTGAAAGTAATGTGTTGGGCACAGCCGATTTTTTATTAACATCGTTTAAAAATGTCGTCTTGAATTTTTGTAAGGGAAACGCCTCGAGGGTAATTGCTGGAAAAATTTGATATGCCGCACGAGAGAAAAGCGATTTTATCCGTTGGAGGAAATGAGCACGGTGCTAAATGCCTTGTGTGCTAAACTTTCCGCTTGTGAATAAAATATGTTGTTACGCAGTTGTTCCATAAATACTATATTACACTACAACATGATATTTCGAACTAAATATAGAACGATTTAATAAATAGTTTAAATTGCATAGTACAAAGTTAAAAACGGTACATTATTGCCAGTATGACAACTAAAACATGATCTGTATTTTGTAGTAATTTGTAAATACATTCAATTAAATTTTTTTATATTTGCATAAATACATACATATATCGTGAAATATTACCATTTTATAAATATAGTATTCATTTGATATTTTAAATATTTACAATATTCTCTGTTAATTTTACTTATTGAACAAATAATACAAATTTTAAATTATACACTTTAACAAAATAAATATATTTACATAATATATCAATAAAAAAAAATCTGTTGTGGCCAGCACAAGACCTTCCGTCAATTCAATGTATTTTGCACAAATCCCATACCAAAAGAACCGTGGAACAGTTTCTATATAATATCATGTAAAATCGAACACGAACACATACTATTTTTTGCAAATTTCATACCAAAAGTTCATTGGAAAAGGTTCTATAAATCCAATAAAATTATGACATAAACATACACTAAGAAAAATGCACTTGACATATTTTACTTTCTGCTTCAGCTTTCCCCTATTTTATTTATTTATTTACTCATTCCTGTCTAACGCATCTTCTTCACACAGTTTTAGCCTTTCACTGCATGTCACTTGAGAGGACCACTATGAAATACTAATTTTTCATCCCATACTTTCCATATTTGGTTTTGCACTTGCAACACACATCTGTCATTTAGAATTTTGAATGTATCAGCTGCTTCCATGATAAATAGCAAAGCTGACTAATTTTTGAAAATTAATTTCTTTATAATTCTTTAACTCTACCTCTATTGAATATGAAGGAAAATGAATAATCAAACCATATAGAGAAGAGTATTTTCTTTAATAAATATAATAACAAAATGTCAAAAAAATAATATTTAACTGCGTTTTTTTAAGAAAAACTGTTAAAAACTTCAAATAAGGGTACTTCCGGTGGATCAATTATAACCAAAATCTAATCAACTCTTCATATGGATGTACAGAAGAGGAATACGAAAGAATTATAATTTTTAGAATTATAGTATTGGAGTTATCATCGGAGAAAAATTTCTCACACACGGACACATACACACACACACACACACACACACACACACACACATACATACATACATACATACATACATACATACATACATACAGACAGACATCATCTTAAAAATAGTAAATTCGTATTGTAGGGACCCTAAAACGTGCTTATTCATTAAAAACTCACCACCGAATTTTTTGACCAAAGACAATACCTTCCTTACCTACGGTGACGGAAGGTAAAAAAGTCGACATTGAAAGAAAAATCGAAATTTTATTTGTGAAGTTTGATTTTATTTGTCAAAAATTATAACGAACCGTTTTGAAACTTTACGAGTGTTTATGAATATGGGCATTAGTCTAATATTGTCTGATGATGACCAAAATGGTTGAAACTAGTCACAAAAATTGTTAAATAAAAGTGATATAAACAAAGTTACTACGTTTTCGTTTATACTTAATCTTAAGGCGGATTTATGCAGCCATTTTCATTTACATTTACTTTTTAATTTAATTTTCATTTAATTCTCATTTATAATTTTTAAATATACCTATTCATACAAAAATATACGACACAAATAAATGAAAATGAACGCATGCGCACATATAAAAATAAGCTGACAGATGATGAATGTCATAGCCCCACTTTCATTGGAATAAAGTTTATTAATGAAAATGTTCAACAATACTAACAACGAAGAAGTTATGAGTTTAGTTTTAAGTGTGTTAATTGCAATAAAAACCGTAAAAAGAAACGATAACGGCAACACATTATGACAACCAGCTGATCAACTCAAATTCACGTCGCTGTCATACCGTACACGCATGCGCCATTTATAATTTTCATTTATTAGATAAAAGTTGGCCATCTTTGAAAATAAATGAGAATGAGAGATAAATGAAAATGTAAATGAAAATGGTGAATGCATGGATACATTAGTTTACATACATATATCTTTTAAATGAAAATTAAATTAAATTAAATGTAAATGAAAATGGCTGTATAAATCCGCCTTTATTTAAAGTATGCTTCTTGCTACATGCTTAAAACCAATAATCCATACAAAAATATACATTTGAAAACATATTCGTTTTACATTTTTCCTTTTTTGTCACATGAATTATTCATCACTGATCAATTGCCTTCATTTTTATTATTTAAGTTCTGGATCAATATATGTAAATTATTATTTATAACACCCAAAGAAGTAGTTCTGAATTATTTATGTATTATGACTTTATTTTGCATCATCATAATACGTAAAACGACATTGACGGCGGTAACAAGTGGGCGATGGGGTAATTTTATGAAATATTTAGTGGGGGTATATAATATTCTACCCACGTTCCGCAACAAATGTATATATGGAAAACATGAACTAACTTAGTGAGTACTAGTGAGTACATTTAAACTATTAGGGTAGTTGCGAAACAATTTATACCAGGAGGCCGATTCTAATTCAGGCTTGAGACTGTCTCTATCTAGTTTCTATTCAAGACGTCAGAATTTAGGGATATAATTTTCTAGGTTGGTATAAACAGGGTGGAATATGACAGGGTTTATTTTTCGGGTAATTTTACGTCTATCTTAATTTAAAAGTGAATGGTACGCTTCATGATCAAACAGAACCATTTCCTAAAAATACAATGTAAATTTTAAATAATAGTATTTTTAACTACTGTAAAATAAGACTTACATTACAGGGTGTTTCATAATATATGCGCAGGACTTCAGGATGTCATAGCTCGTCCAAAAATATGAAAAAAGTACTCTTGGTCATAAGTTCTAAAGTTGACCGTTTTCGAGAAAAATCAACTTTTATGTTGAAAAACATGGTAAATTTTTTGAAATAATTTTTTTTTTACTAATTAAACAAAATTTATTCAAACGTTAGAACAAGTAACAAAACCAAACGTTAACTTCATAATTGCAAAATAAAATAAAAAACAATAACAAATCATACTCAGTTAAATAAATTGTTGGGAATGTCCGCCGTTAGTTTTCTTTTTATCAAGTAGGCTTTAAATTTTAAAACAAAAGCTACCTCCTGTCAAAATAACAATTTGTTTGTACCTACAAAAAGTAAATTTGTGTTACAAAATTAAAAATGAATTACACAAACGCAGAAATGTGCGAAATGCATTACCTTTACGGAATGGCGAGCGGTAATTCGGCAGAAGCAAGGCGGTTGTATCAAAAAAGACATCCTGATCGCCGAGTACCACACCATAACTTGTTTCAACGCATTCAAATTTTGCAATTATGAAGTTAACGTTTGGTTATGTTACTTGTTCTAACGTTTGAATAAATTTTGTTTAATTAGTAAAAAAAAAAATTATTTCAAAAAATTTACCATGTTTTCAACATAAAAGTTGATTTTTCTCGAAAACGGTCAACTTTAGAGCTTATGACCAAGAGTACTTTTTTCATATTTTTGGACGAGCTATCACATCCCGAAGTCCTGCGCATATATTATGAAACACCCTGTATATTTATCTGCTGTCATATTAATTTATCATCTTCCCTCCACCCACTGTTAAAATTTCAAGATAATTAGACAAACCGTTCGGCATTAGCCTTTGATTGAAGTTAACATAAACATTTTCAACCCAAGAGATGGAAGTGAAATCTGTTATTTCCAAACCAAGAGATTGTCATTAAAGTTAGGAATCTGTATATTACTATAATGATTGTGAATAAAAATATTTTACTACCAGTGGCAACTTATGTTACAATTTTGCTAATTATTTACAGATTTACAGATCTAAAATGTATTACTTTACTTTTGTGTATATAGCCATTTGGCCACTAACCTACAATTACATAAAAAGAATAAAAAAGTTTATTAAAATAACCTAAGTTTCAAACAGCGATATATCACCCTACATCAAAATCTTTCCAGAATTTGACAAGGTCTTATTCATTCACCTTATTGGTGTTCGACATTGTAAAAAGGGATTCTATTGGCTTAGAAATTGTGATGGAGGTTTGAAACGTGGAATTTTACAACCCAAGTTAAGTTGTCAGAAAAAGAAGGTAATTTTTTGTTCTAGACGCAGAGAATTATGTGTTGAAGATAGTATTGGCTTTAAAGTTTAATGTAGAATCAATGGTATCAATTTAATGCTAAAAGATATGTTTTATGTTTATTCTCTACGTGTGGAAGAAATCGATAATATGTAGGAAGAAGTTTATTACTATTTAGTTTCATTTTAAAATTGTATGAAATATTTTTAGAAATAAAAATGTCATATATTCATGATATATACGAGTATATGTTACGAGATCCATTAGTAAGTGTAATAAACAGAGTTATTTTTCACTGCAGTATGAAACGAAGGTAGAAAAATCAAATGTGAGCAGCACATTATCAAGGAAAAAAAATCTCATTTCGAAAGCGTTTATTATTATAGTCCAGGACACGAAAGATGAGCTATGGAAAATATGTTAGCACAAATCACTGTCTAATATATGCGCTCCATTTAAATTCACACACAATACAATTAATTTACTTTCCGCATACCTAATATAACATATAAATAAATTTTAAAGCAATTGTAATTGGTGTACGTATCAGTCCCTGTCTTGTTTACACTCGGATCATAAGTGTAGACGGCGTCTATGGAATATAGGTACGTTTACAGTATTGTTTATTTTATGTTAAAATAATTTATATTAAATTTATAGAATTTATTTAATTTGCATAATTCTTACTTTTGTCTGGACATAAAAATAGCAACTACATAATGAATGTCTTTATTTTCTCAATTTCAACGTTTATATCGTATAATTGTTTAAAAAATATAAATTAGTACTTCAAAATTATGGGTCGTAATAAGACTTTGACTAAAGAATTTCGCAATTTAATAATTAAATCATGTGAAAATGGTGCTTCGCGGAATAAAATGTCGAAGAACTTTAATTTGCATAAATCTACAATAGCACGAATAATAATCCATTTTCGAAGGAAGGATAATATTGAGCCTTCTACAATTTCTAGTAGACAAAAAAAATCATCAAACCAAAGCGACAGAATGATAAAACACATATCGTTAAAAATCCGTTGTTATCATCAAAGAAAATTTTAGGCTTTCTACTAAGTAATGTTAAAGATAAAATATCTTCAAGACAGGGAAGAAGAATATTAGTTGCCGGAGAACTTTATAGTCGTCGGCCTGCAAAGAAACCACTTCTTTCGAAGAAGAACGTGAAGGCCCGATTATTTTTTTTTGCAGAAAATCATGTAAACTGGACAACTGACATGTGGAAAAGAGTATTATTTAGTGATGAACTAAGATTAATTGATGGAAATGTAATAACAAAATTACTTGAATTCATGATGAAACGAGAAGAAGTAATAAATTCTCGTGGTTCCGGTTATTACACTAAATATTAGAAAATTTAGTTTTTATTTTAATTTTATAAAAGTTGCTATTTTTCTTTTTATGTCCAAATAAAAAATATTTTTTGCACATAAATCAATTTTTAAGAATAAAAGAAGTTGAGTTACACAAACTTTCGATTGATAAAATCTCCAATTGTTATCAAGTGAATCAATTTTTGTTAATATAATGCAAATTATTTTATTGTAAATTAAACTTGGTTCAAGACACTAATACTGCAGTAATTTATTTCTGAAATCCCAGTTTTTACATTAAAGCAATTGATTTTTTTTTAAGTTGCTATCTTTATGGCCAATACTGTATATAGGTTTTAGAATCTTTATGAAAAGAGTTATACAGATTGCATACAATCTTATTTCAAACTATTATGGAATTACAATAACAATAACGTATAGAATCTTTTCCAGGGAATTTTTGGTATGGGATTTGTACAAAATACTCAGATTTGACGGAAGTGCTGGCCACATCAGATCTTTATAATTTTATTAGAAAAAACCTCAAATCTATTACAAAATGGACTTTTTGTATAGTAACTCGATAGTTTTAATCTCGGTTTTAATATAACGAATTGTCAATTTTTACTTCAAATACTTAAATATGTTTTACCAAGTGCACACCATAAAATCAATTAAGTAGTAATATCAATTTTTGACTCTTGTGGTTGTTGGCAACTACGCAATTATTGCTTCAATAATAATAATAGTTCGCTGAGGATATTATTCCATGACCTTTAGTTCGTTAAGCCACAGCGATTATTATTAAGCTACGGTTGCCACATAAATGTTGTTAATGCTTTCCCTGGCAGCACATAAATTAATAAATCTTTTAATCAACAATTTCTACAAGAGATTAAATAACCTCTCAAACTGTACCGCTAAAGTTTTCACCCACATTTCCAGGTATTAACCTCATCAACCAAGGGATAAACCTCTTACATTTTCTACTGTTTTCATCATTCTAAAATGTATCAAGCATTTTATAACATTTGCCGGGAATGTAACGTGCTAAGGTTCTCACGTCAGGTTGTGT
This sequence comes from Ophonus ardosiacus, assembly GCA_943142095.1. Classification (NCBI taxonomy): domain Eukaryota; kingdom Metazoa; phylum Arthropoda; class Insecta; order Coleoptera; family Carabidae; genus Ophonus; species Ophonus ardosiacus. The sequence continues at coordinate 6,397,697 of OW964823.1, read as the reverse complement.
TTTTAAAGGTTGATTACTTTATTACGTAAATATTTGTATTATTAGTTTATTAACAATTTAGTACGGTACAATTATAAATTATGCTGAATAATAACGGTATTTAGGGTATAGAAATTTAGGATTTAGATATTAGGTAAAAAGTGCAACATCGAATACTGCTTGTGTTTGGGTTCTCTAAAATATTGCGGTTTGGTTCCGGCACAGAATATACATGACTAACGTCATAACGTCAACAGAAGCGACACTGTTGTGGAGTTCCCGTCACCTAAGAAAAAGCCATTTACGTCATCAGCGCAGAAACGAATTTTTCTCATTACCCTTGGTTGTCATAGCAACGGCTTAGCTTGTTCATGGATACCCCAGTGTCGTTCGTGTTATGTTCTGACGTTTAGTTCTAATGAAAATGTATCATTTGAAGTATCATATGATTAATCAACATATCAGGTGTATTTCTAGGTTTAAATATAAATGTATTAAGAACAAATGTAGAAACTGTACTAGGCTTTGCAGATTAATTTCTAATAAACAATTTACCCAGATGTTGTACCCGAAAAAGTTTAAAGTTAATACCAGAAGAGGTCAAAGATGTAATTGAACTGAAATTTTTACACCGACTTAGGATTACTTATGTTATTACAGTCTTATCCACTAGGTATAAAAGATTAACTGAATCTAATTGTCGTATGTAGTTGTGTACAGCGCAATGATGTTCCATAAGTTTTCAAACAGAAAAATTAAAGATTTGAATAGAGAAGGGATAAGTATTCGGTATAAATAGTACAACAATTTGTTAATTTAGTTATATTTCAGTTTACTTCTGCCTTATCGAGTGTTTATGAAATATTTTTATGTCAAGTCGTTTGTGTTTTTTTTGTGTACGTGATAATTCCACAGTTGAATCAATTTCATTATTGATATTGTTAGTACAGTGGGGCCGATATTTCAATCTTTGACCAAAGTTGCTTATAAAGTTCCCTGAAATAAACGAAAAAAAGGGGTTGAAATAATTTTTTGAACTACAATTTTCAATGCTATATTTTTTATTTGTTACAAAGACAATCACCCCAATACCAATGTTGCTAAGATTTAGCAACTTTCTTACAGAATAGCGGTAATTAAGTTTTTAATTATCAACTTAGTTGAGACACCAAAATATCGGCTCGCACTAAAATAATATAAAATTCCGTCGTGTGATGGCCTAATGCGCTTCCTAAATGAAAATCAAAGCAGACGCAGTAAATATGCATTTAAAAATGTCTCTTTAGCAAATTTACATGTCATTAATCAATAATTTGTGATAATCAACTAAAATAAATAAAAAAATAACAACTGAAGTGCGCTTTCACTATTTGGCAAAGAATAAGATGGCACGCCACTGCCTACAAAATCTATGAGCCTACGTCATTACTACGTCATTGCTTCGCGCATCTATTGATGACGCAAATGGCTTTTTCTTAGTTGACTAGCACTCTATGTATTGCCGCCCGTGGGCTCATGGCTATGTGTGCGTGAACTTATAACAGGGAGGGGTAACGCAAGGAGAATAGGCGTACTCCAGTACGCCTTGCTGTGCCAGTGACGGAGTGACAGCGTTCGTGTGTAGGACAGTTCAGCGCAATAATATTACAACTACCAGACTAGACTATTAGACATAATGCCGGGTGTTGCGTAAAAGGCTTTAAAGATTTAAGTTTTATAGTATTAACATTGATATCAAAATAAATAATCTTTCTTCCTAGACACCTAGGCAGATATCTTACGTACGCCGTAGCTGTTGAAGGTCACCAGACTCAAATACACACGTACACGGTAGTGTCGTACCAGTGGTTCCGGTTTTAGTTCGGTTCTGGTTCGAGTCCAAATGTAGTTGCAATATTCTCATTTGAATGAACGCTTAAAATTTAAGCCGGTGCAACAATGTCACTATTGAAATCATATTTACACTCAAGGTATCAATTCGTAACCTACCAAAGTCATTATTCTGAAAAATTTAAGGTTCTATCAGGTGTACCGCAAGGGTCCAACTTAGGACCCCTACTTTTTCTTCTTTATATAAACGATCTACCTACATGTGTAAAAAGTTCTTTTTGCTGACGACTTCAAAATTTTTCGAGCACTAAACAATCAAAATGACGCCGAATTATTACAAAAAGATTTAGATAATGTTTACGAGTGGAGCGTATGGAATAAATGTTACCATGTTAAATATTCTACAAAGAAAACTAATAGCAATTATAGTTATTTAATAAATAATCGAGTAATATACAAAAAAACCCCGACATTAAAGATTTAGGAATAAACTTCCAAGAAAATTTGAAATTTAATAATCACATAGATATAATAGTAAACAGTGAAGTAAAATCATTAGGTTATATAATAAGAAACTCGTATTTTTTCAGTTCAACTCAACCACTTGTTCTTCTTTTTAATGCATTAGTAAGAGCTAAACTAGAATATGCTAGTGTAATTTGGAATCCATCTGAGCTATATCTCAAGGAAATAGTTGAAAAAGTTCAAAAGAAATTTTTAAGATATCTGTACTTTAAGAAATTTAGAACTTATTCAACTTTCATGCCATATACCAGACTACTAAGCATTTTTAACTTCTTGAAATTAGAAACCAGACGAAACATTTCAGATATTATTTTTATTTGTATAATAGTTCAGAATATTATTCTGTGTCCTAACTTACTATCAAAATTACCTTTTTATGTTCCAATGTATATTTTTTCGAAACCAAAAGATATATTTTATATTAAAAGATATAACTTAGAAATTAGGAAAAATTCCCCTTTAATAAGATGTTGCCTAATTTGTAATAATATTAATAACGATAATGTAGATATATGTATATACAGATAATCAGCCCGATTCTGTAAAAAGTATCTAATATTGTTACTTGTTAGCAACGTTACTATGAAGTTACTCTGATAGCAACTATCCTAGTAACTGAACACATATTTCGTATTTTGTAATTACATGTTTAGGAACGTTACTACCAGAGTAACTAAGCAAACTTAGTTACTAATATAGCAGTGAAATGAGGAACACGAATTGTGGTGCGCATGCGTATATCTTCTGCGTGTGTTCTAATCTGACAAGTGACATTTCTTAGTGTTTACAAGTGAACAAGTGTTATATCTTTTTGCATCCTAGGGCTTCAAGAACAACCAACGAATAGTTGGAAATACTAATAGCTTATTTAGAAAACCACAAAATAATGCTCGAAATGAAAACACATCCTCTGAAAACTAATGAGGTTAAATTATCATGGGAAGAACTTACAAATATTTTGAATAATACAAAGAAAGGAGACAAGAAAAATGTACAGCTTACTTTTAAATGAATAGGTACGCCTGATGATCTTATTGAAGGTTCCCCTAACGGAGTTACTTCTTCAATTAGATCTTGTACATCCGAAATTAAGAAAGGATTACTCTCGTTTCTTACCCTTCTATTTTCTAACCTATTTCTTCTTCTGTGAAATAATAATATAAATTTATCAAATAAATTTTCGAATTTCATAAATAAACGTTACCGAAAATTATTTACAGTTACTTATTTATACATACCGATTTTCCAAATCTGCCAATGCTCTATGAAATTCAAAATTCATCCAAATTCCAGCCATTCTGAAAGGTTACTACACCTTAAACACTACGTTTGGCTAGTCTCTAGCGTAATAACTTGTTTAACAACTAAGTATCTAAAACTGTAATAACTCTGTGCTTAGAGAATACAAAAAATAACAAGTTACTGTAGTAGTAACTGACCTTCATTTTAAAGACTATTTTAGTTACTTTATTCTAGTAACTCTTCTTACAGAATCGGGCCGAATATAGTTACATTAGTTAAGTATTTGAAAGTATTTTTCAGAGTAAGTTAATTTATTGTATAAGTTAGTTTATAATGAAATTATGTAATTAGGCCCTTGTGCCTGTTTCGTTTCAATAAATAAATCATTACAAATGCAGTTCTTTATCTTTGCACAAGTTCAGAATAAAATCCTGTTTGTAACCACGATCCTTCTCTCTTGGAAATACTGCAGAAAGTCAAGAATATTCCACTCTAACGTGTTATGAATATGCATTGCAAGCGCAGTGTTCAGTGTACCTCAGAGATTTCAAGTAGTTACCGACCGCAACGTTGGAGTGCCGCACAGCTATTGCATTTACCTATATATGTAATTATCGACAAGATCTGACGTAGTAATATTGATGGGAAACTGCACACTAACATAATATTTGAAGTATGGAATCGTGATTTGGATGGGAAATTAATTGTTAATTGCAATATACGTAGGACAAATTGACGATTCAGTGTAAACTGAAACGGCTACTAATCTTATATAGGTCCACAAAATAATTGAAAATAACCTTTTTGGAATAATAATGGTATATTATACAGCAAGGGAAAAAAATGTACGATTTTTTCAAAGGTCTAAGGGAAATATTGCATTCTTTAATGAGGTGTATAGTAGACGCAAAAATATTAGAGCTAGGGGCGTGGAAGCTACTAATAGCGGTTAAGTCCAGATCTGCAGAGGGTCTTCTTACCTAGCTTACTGGCTCGTATTTAACACAAATCTATGTCACTTAAATATAAATTATATGAAATTCGGGATGAAACTCGATATCTGGACTGACATTATCTTTATTGGAATGCAAAATTATATTGCACAACGTTTCGGAAGCAGAAATCGAGTTTTATTCAGAGTAATACATTATCTTGCGAGTTAAAGTTTAAAGACAAGATAAGAAATTCAAGTTGACATTATTTTCTTTTTAAATAAATAAATATATCATCACGGCATATCCCATTTCTGGATGTGCCAGTATCTACAACACATGTACACATCGGTAATGATAACGATATATTTTACCGTGTGGGCGCTTACCAGGCGTCACCTTACGGGCACTCATAGCTGGTGTGGAGAGTGCACCATAGGGGTCACTTTTGTGCCATTTAAAATTGGAAATATTTGGCGTCAGTCGGGATCGAACCCGGTTCCCCCAGGTTCGCGACCAGACACTCAGGCACGCGGCCACGGGACCCCATTATTATTATTATTATTATTATTATTATTATTATTATTATTATTATTATTATTATTATTTTCTTTTTATTTATTACATATTTATTTCTAAGGAAATAAGACAGTAATTTTCAAAAATAATGAGTTTTTTATGTAAATAAAGTGTTATAAAACTGAATACATCCCTGTTTTATACCTGTACATTGCTTGTTTATTCCTTTACAAGTTGGTTGGTTAACTTTTCGATTTTGAGATGCAGCATGAGGTAGTTCATATATTTGCCTGTACTATTATACATGCGAAGGAGTGTTGATAATTTTTTTTATCCTAACATAGAAACAAGTATTTTTCGGTCAAATTCAGTTTTGTTTTACAACATAGTCTCCATTTAAGTCAATACCAGGGTGGATCGTGGAATTGTATAGATGTGGGGCTGAATAAAAAATATGGATTGAAACTATTTTTCCTACCTTTAATGAATGCTTTTTAATATTAACTGTCCGTAACATGCCAAGAATGCACACACTTTTTAAACTATAGATGGCAGTGCTATTAATTTTGATATCAGTTTTGCGCGTTAGTTTAGGTTATGTTTTTTCAATAATAATTTTTAAATAAAAGTATATTAATGCGAAATAGGAAAAATAGTATGAAAAACACGTATTATAATGTCTATTTGTAATACTGTGTGTTTAGAAAAAAACCTTATTCGGAGTAGGCTGTGAAAACAGAAAAGTATGTCTGATTATTATTCAATGTGCTACTTGCGTACTTTTTTACCTCTCGCTAAAACAGGTATTGGATTCATGCTAAAATTCGCATATCCAGATTTTATTAAATAAGCACGATTTAAGGTCCCTAGAATCCGATTATAACATTTTTAAAATGATATCTGTGTGTGTGTGTGTGTGTGTGTGTGTGCGGATGTGTGTATGTATGTATGTGTGTATGTCTGGATGTTGTAGACACGATTCCTCAAAAACTATAAGACTTAAAAAATATTTAACTGCAGTTTCCTCAATCTGGCATTCCTGGGAAGAGCTGAAAACTTTTAAATTAAGACATAAGTTTCTTTATTCATAGTCTACTCCGAGTTTTTTTTTATTATTTTAAACACACTGTAATTATAGTAACAGAATGGGCTACTTGCGTGGTACTGAAAATGCGATTTTTGTCACTATATACGTAATGTTACATTGAAAACATATACAAAAATATAAATTATATTTTAAAATAATTATTTGTTTTTTACTAAATTCAAAAAGAAAATTTTCTGTGACGTCTTTATATTGAACTGGGGGAGGGGAAGCATGTTTAAGAATGTTATCAATAGATGTCATGGCGTGCGAGAAAGTTTTAATTTGAATTTGACATTAGTTCATTTTTCTCTCTCTCTCTGGTCTCTCAAATACATTAATTACTTAATAAATAAACACATAGGTCGTTACTTGTAATTTAAAATATCGATACCAAAAAGATAAACTAAAATACTAACCTCCAAACTATTATTGAAACGTCAAACAAGTGATCTACATTGCCCGCACAAACATACCATTACTATGGGACGGCACCACGCTGTGACTTTACCACTATTCATTGGTGCGGCGTAATTCTACGTCATACATGGCGGGAATTCAAATAATCAAATTTCATTATTTTTTTCTGGCTAATTAATAAAAATTTTGTTAAAAGAAAAAATATGTGTAGCAAGTTTTTACCTTCTCTTCAAAAATATTAAATAAAAAAAAGGTACGCAAGTAGCCCATTGTATTTATATTCTAATTTTTGTACAGTATTATCCCAGTTTCATATGTTACTTAAATTTTCAATATGCTAAACTTATTCTTTAAGTCGTAGCATTTTTTGTACATCGAGTTTTAAAACTAGATTAATATTATGTAGCATCTTATAATCTCTATAATTATAAGAAGATTAATTACAATGAACAGATATAATAAGATTAACCTTGATTTTCTGCTTGATCTTGACTTTAAGTAATTGAATTTTACAAAAAAGTGGATCGCAAATTTATGTTGACGTTGACATAATCTTTATCATATATTTGGGGAGGTTTACATTCAAAATGAATTTAAATTAAAAAAGAAAAAAAGATATTGGTTTAATATATTTAAATTTTGTTTTGTATCATTAAACTACATAAATTACAATTTGTTTTATTAAATATTTACGATTATTCTTGCTAATTATTAATGAATAATTCCTTGAAATACATATAAAGGAAATGCTTTATTAATAATTTTGACTTATTGTATTTTAATTACACAGCTTTCCAGAAGGAATTTGAAATATTAATTTCCTACAATTTATTTCTTACTGTAAATAGTACAATTTTAATAATGCATACTAATTAAGTTTATTTCAATTAAGTTCATATATCATTTACAATTGTGATGCACATAGAATTTAAATAACAAGTAATTTCTTCCTTTATAAGATACTTGGTTGAAAGCCATTTGAGCTGATTGTAACAAACACATGGAATGCAAAATTAGATTACTTAATACTGTTGAATCTCCATATAAATTGCTAACAAACATTAGTATTGGAAGAACCTGCAATCTATATTGTGTTATAGTAATTAATTAAGTCAAAAAAAACTTTACAGTTTACCCTATCAAAATTATATTTCTGCCAATTTGGCACGAGATATTGATAAAAATGTTATCTAAAGAAATCAAAGCTTTTCTTCTTGAATCCTTATTTCAGAAATAGAAAAATAGAAAACGGTGAATGGCAGTATGCTGTATTCTTCTTTATTATCTTTTCTTATACATTACATTTAACGATCAATTTTTACAACTGGACTTTGGGCTACTTGCGTGGTACTGAAAATCCGTTTTCTATCACTATAAATGTAATGTTATGTTGAAAACATATATAAAAATCTGTTGTGGCCAGCACAAGACCTCTCGCCATTTCCATATTAGGCTATATAAGTATTGTACTGCACTTCGCTTTCGAACCGTCGTTTTATAACAAAATATTACAGAACTTTACCCAAATATTGTTTTTTATTGTATTTAACATGTCTTCTGCACACATATAATTCTAATTATATCTATTTTTTCATTGTATGACGAAGTTTCTAAATGTCAGAGATTGTTCCAATTCATTAACTAGATTGGCGGTATTTCTGATGGATATATGCATTTTACCACAATTTTACATATAATTTCAAATATTTAATTAATAAAACAATAAGAAAAATTAAATATACTTTCCAGAAAAAGCTATCAAAATGTCACTAAAACTGTTGATATTTGACAGTGACATGTGTCATTTACAAACTATGTTATAAACATTGGAATTTGTCAACTGGTTTCCTTAGTGCCTGAGCCTCTGCGATTAGTTTACTCTTTAAATTATAGTGTCTTTATCTCTAAATCTATACAAGATATAATAAAATTTTTAAGTGTATTAGATGGAGAATTTTATGTTCTTCAATATTTAATAAAAAAAACTCCCAAAAAAATATATTTAGAAGAATTTTTCTAAGAAACTACTACTTCCGGTTGTTCAATTGTTACCAAAACCTTTTCAGCTCTTCCCAGGAATGTCAGATTGAGGAAACTGCAGTTAAATATTTTTTAAGTCTTATAGTTTTTGAGGAACCGTGTCTACAACATCCAGACATACATACACACACACACACACACACACGCACACACACACACACACACACACACACACACACACATGCACAGATATCATTTTAAAAATGTTATAATCGGATTCTAGGGACTTTAAATCGTGCTTATTCAATAAAATCTGGATATACGAATTTTAGCATGAATCCCATATCTCTCTTAGCGAGAGGTAAAAATTAGAGTGGAAGACCCCATTCATGTACACTATATACCCATTTATAATTCCAAATATTTCGTGCCAAATATATATTTTTGTTGTTTCGTATTTCGTGCGCCGAATTATAAATGACTTCACCTCGTAATTTAATTTTCTTTGTTATATTGGGGAAAACATTTCCTTTAATTTCGTGCTGACCTATCAACCTGTTTTCCCATCCGTTTTAATTGAAATTCTCTTTTATTATCTTTCATAATTCTGCTAAATATTGCTATAACGTTATGTTGGATAATGAATCCTTCTTTATGGTGTATGCAAATGTTGGAATATATTAATTTTTTTAATGCGTTTTTTCAGTGAAGTTTGAAGAGGATATTTATTCAAAAATTAAATGGATATGTTCGTTTGATAAATAAAATGAAAAGTTTGCCGAGTTCGGACTGCGGGCCAATTATTTTAAATGGTTTGAAAGGCAACAGAAAGTCATGAATTTTTATTAGTTTTTGACATAATGTGTTGGAACAAACATAGTTTTTAATATTAATTTTAAATGTACAATTTGTATAATTCTGGAAGAATTATCCACCTGACTCTAATATTCTTTCGAATGTATATGTTACATTTTGTACAGTATTATGAAAAAAAATCTGTTGTGGCCAGCACAAGACCTTCAGTCAGTTCGATGTATTTTGTAAAAATCCCATACCAAAAGTACCGTGGAACAGTTTCTATATAATATCATGTAAAATCGAACACGACCACATACTATTTTTTACAAATTCCATACCAAAAGTTCATTTGAAAAGGTTCTATAAATCCAATAAAATTATGACATAAAAAAACACTACGTAAAATGCACTTGACACATTTCTTTCTGCTTCAGCTTTCCCCTATTTTATTAGGGGTCGCTATTTCCTCTTCTCTTCCACTCATTCCTGTCCAACGTATCTTCTTCACACAGTCCTTCCTTTCTCAAGTCTTCTGCGATACAGTCCTTCCATCTTCTCTTTAGCCTTTCACTGCATGTCACTTGCGAGGAACACTATGACATACTAATTTTTGATCCCATACTTTCCATATTTGGTTTTGCACTTGCAACAGACATCTGTCAATTAGATTTTTTTGAATGAGCAGCTGTTTCCATGATAAATAGCAAAGCTGACTAATTTTTGAAAATTAATTTCTTTATAATGCTTTAACTCTACATCTATTGAATATGAAGGAAAATGTATAATCAAACCATATAGAAAAGAGTATTTTCTTTAATAAATATAATAACAAAATGTCAAAAAATAATATTTAACTTCGTTTTTTTAAGGAAAACTGTTAAAAACTTCAAATAAGGGTACTTCCGGTGGATCAATTATAACCAAAATCTAATCAACTCTTTATAGGGATGTACAGAAGAGGAATACAAAAGAATTATAATTTTTAGAATTGTAGTATTAAAGTTATCGTCGGAGAAAAATTTGCCACACACGGACACACATACACACACACACACACACACACACACACACGGACACACACACACACATACACACAGACATCATCTTAAAAATAGTAAATTCGAATTGTAGGGACTCTAAAAGGTGCTTATTCATTAAAAACTCACTACTGAATTTTTTGACCAAAGACAATACCTTCCATACCTAAAGGTGACGGAAGGTAAAAAGTACTAACAATATTTAAAGATGACCGTATATATCCACTTTATTAAATACTAGCTGACCCGCCCCGGCTTCGCACGGGTAAAGCTAGAATAACGATTAGCTACACGTGTACCAGTAATTTTTCACATTTACTTCGGATACATGCGCTGCGTAGGGAGCCAGAAACCTGCCTCGCTACGTACATGTAACAGGCTCCGCCCACTGCCCACCCGATCTCCGCACCGCACCTAACAGCGCCCTTTTCTAAACATGTCTCGGGTACTTTTACTTATGTACATATGATGCAAGCTATCTCTCCGACAAATATCGAAAATCTGCCAACGGCTAAAACTTAACTATAGCACTGAATACGTAATATATATAAAGAAGAGACATCCATATGCTTTCGTTTCCAACCCTACTTTACACAGTATACCGAGCAACAACGTGCTGCCTCTATCGTTCAACATCGGAAGCAGTGAATGATGAATGAGTAAAGATTATGATTTTGCGATATAACAACTGTAGTCGCTGACGTGAATCTTTGGTAGAGAGTGGGGAGTTTGGGAGATAAGACGAATAGAAGCAACGCAGAAGGTTAACTAATATGTAAAAGAGCATGTGGATTATTTCGTAAATTTATTTTTTAAAATTTAAAAGATTATTGCAGTTATCCGTTTGAATTATACATTTTAGTATTTAAAAACACAATTTTATTTTTGTATGCAAATTGGGGTATATTGTTATATCTGTTTTAATGTTCCAAAAACAATTCGCGTACACTTACCTCATAAAATCTTATTTAGCTTTTGATTTTTGTCTTCAAAGTTGAAGGAAAGACATTCAATTTTGTTAGTTTTAGTTATAATTTAACCTTGGATCCTATTATTAATTATTTATGAGAAACATTTTAAACTACAAAGTTAAGTATATAAGTATGAATTTTAAAATTTGTACATTTGCGCGTAGCAGATATAATTAGTAAGTATCTCTACAATAAAAATTAATATATGTGTACGAGTAAGTTTACAATGGAGTATAATTATTTAAATTAAAAGTACCTAATAAACTATTCACAATAAGAAGTAGTAGTTTGAAACGATATTTGGAATTCATTATAGAATAACTCAATTGCCCTTTCTTCTTTAGTTTAAAAAAAACTCTGTCGGATCTAGTAGTAAAACTATAATTATCGTAATTATGACAAAGCGGCACATTGCTCATTGTTTGCCTTATAATATTGAATGCCAACAGGCCATTATTTGCGCCGCTTTGTTCATGTATTGGGATGATTCTCTACCTGCTCTCTACAGTAAAAATAATCTTACTGACCCTCTTGTTTGAAATAAAATCTTATGGGAATGAAAACAACAATTCCAAATATTATCTCAAACAAAAATAGCGTTTATGTAAAAGGAACAGTCTGATTATTTTACTATACAAATTAGATAATGAACCATTCAATGTAGAACAGAGAGGCGCAAATAATGACCCGTTTGCATCCAATATTATAAAGCAAACAATGAGCGTTATACCGCTTTGTCATAATTATGATATTTGTAGTTTTATTGCTGAACCCGACTTTCTGACCATATCATACGATAGGATGGTTCTTACCTGAAATTTGCATTCAACTTTTTTTCTAATTATTTGTATACCTGGATTATATTATTTGAATAATAATACGTTTTAAATATAGTTATCCTAATATCTAATATTATATTGAAAAGAGATTAAAATACGTATTACGAAAAATAAATTTGTGCATAGTAATTTCATAATGAATTTTTAATTCAGTCTATTTCTCTACCCTTCAAATGATGCTCGCCAGATCGAAAAATTTATGATGGCTGACCACTATACCGCCCATCCCCCAATAAAAGGTTATACAACCTGCATAAGTCATAAAGAGATTTAGCAATGCCCCATTTATTTAACAAAGACTTTTATAATCTCGTGGTTACTAACCATTGGAAAATATATTTTTAACTTATTTAAAATTAAAATTATTATTTCAATTATTAAAATGTAATAAATTTGAGAAAACGACTCTACTTCGTCATTTTTTTTGTACGTCCCACAAACTTTTACGCGTAGTTTTATGGAGGGTTGATAACCACAAAGTATTGAGGCAATTTACTCTTATGACAATGCACTTTTGTATGGATTATGATGATTTAGTATGCGACTATTTAGGCAATCAAATATGTTATTCACTCTTTCTATAAAATCAGCGGTGTTTAATGCAGAGTTCGATTTTAATTCACCCGTATATTTTACTGTTCTAACCGCGGCTGCCATAGTTTTACTTAATATTTGTGTCGCCAATTTTACCTTCATTTTATCAAAATTGTTTAAAAATGTGTTTGTCTGTAATTTTACATAAAGCTCTTCCTAATATGCCCTTTGATTTATCAATAATGTAGGTAGTTTTTATATCATTCCAAGATATTCTTTTATTTTCAATAAAAATGTCATTCATAAGTAAATTATTTCGTACACTTTTAATAAGATGTGGTACATCATAACCACAATAAATCTTTTGCTTATTAACAATGAAAAAAGGATTATTTTCAGTGCAACCCAAAGAATTGAATACTGATCGATTATTTGCACCTTGATCACACGTAATAAAACGAACAGTGAGACCAATTCTAAATAATTTTGTTATTGTTTCTACAAGTATATTTTTCAAAACAGTACCTTTAGTAGGACCAGCAGAAACATAAAATGAAAATGGCATTTTCCAACTTGAAAATAAACCTCGTACTAAAAAAACTAATACTTGTGTACCAATTTTAGAAGATCTTCCAAGGCTACCGAACTCTTCGAATCCTTCTATTAAATCCTGTGGCTCATTTAATTGTAAAGCGGATTTAACTGACATTTCGTCGAACATTAAAACACATTCGCGTTCTAAATTTGTCATTGTTGCAACCTTTAATGAGAATAGATGTGTTAATCGATTATTATGTCCAGTTTTAAGATTTAAAATTTTTAAATGCCTTTGTAGTATTTTCACAACTGGCAGTGAAAAATTCATTTTTTCTAATAAATATTTATAGCAAGTTGGAGATTTATAATACAGAGATAGGGCAAATTTTTTTCTTGACTGGACCATTGTGTTCTCTTTTTGTGAAAAAGTTGCATTTTCAAAAATATTTGCACATTTACAGACTTATTATTAAATAAATCTGAAATTATTTTGGATTTTGACATTCCATGCATTTTTTTGGTTAAAGTTTTATTTTTATATTTTAATTTTGCTAACTGTCTTTTTAAATTCACATTACTATCTCTTAATTTAATGTTACGGGGTGTTTATATTTCTGATGACCCAGAAGATGATAAATAATCTATTCCTGATATGTTTCCGTCACTGTTATCTGAAATGTGCGGGACCGCTGGAGATCTTCTTGGAGGTGGTGTCTCGACATGGAGCGAAAATGTGTCTTCACTATGTTTTTGCGCACTGATTTCTTTAATTGGAGTTAAAAGATAAGAACTTTTGCCGTACACACGTTTAACTTCACTTTTATTAATTTTAAATTCCGGTGACAACGTCACTGTGTAAGGTGTAGATGATCCGCGTTTATCAGGAGTTACCGCTTTCACTATTGTTTTTATTTTTATTGGTGACTGAGGCGGTAATAATAGATGTTTCGACGATTGATTCTGAGAGTCCCGAGATACTATTGATTCCGATGTATTTTTTTTATATAATCGGTGAATTTTATTGGCACTGCATTTTGATTGAGTTTATGTTTAGTTTCATTTACAAAACTATTGTTGGTAAAATGTCTTTCACATAGTAAACGACTTTTTAGTTGACAATATCGTCTTTTACAGGAAAGTAATAAAAATGTTCTTTATTACTTTTTTTTCTTGTGTTATAACACTTTCTATATACACATGTATTTGATGCGACGGACATTTTCAGAAAACTGATTTCACAGAAATACAAGCAAATACTGTGTTCGCTCCGCTTGAAAATTTGTATTATATACTGTTGATTATTGTGAATTTCCCATTTTTACAGATGTTACATTCGCATTTACTTTATTACTTTATTGGGATTAGCCTTACTGTACTCAGCTGGGCTAATTCACAATTTCTTAGTATTCTTAATATCGGTCGACACTTTGTCGCCAAATAACATTTGTTTGGTATTTCTTCGCCGACACTTTGGCACCAAATATTATTTATTTTATGTTTCATTGGAGCAATCAGAATAAAGTTTTGCAACCCTCACTTTTTAGAATAATATCCGAGATACACTACAAAAATTAATGATCATTAACATTAAACACGTGCTACTTATTGTTTTGTAGTGTATGAGTGCAATACTATACTCGTAACTAACCGTTAATGGTAATTAATTTTTTGTAGTGTCTCGGGTATTAGTTTACTTTTTTTCCCTCTCGCTCAGAGAGGTGTTGGATTCATGCTAAAATTCGCATATCCAGATTTCAGTGAATAAGCATGATTTAAGGTTACTAGAATCTGATTTTTAACATTTTTACAATGATGAACCGGAAGTAGTAGTTTCTTAAAAAAGCTAAATATTATTTTTCTACTCCCATACGTGAAGTACGTACTTCACATATCAATTTTTATATGTGAAGTTTGAGTTTTTATACATTGTGCGTGAAGTGTTACTTCACGCACCGTTCAATATTATAAACTGAATTGTATTTTAATAAAACGAAGCTGTTAAATCCCCGTAGCGTTGGTAACCATGGTTACACAATTCGATAATACAGAGGCTTTACGTTAAAAGAATGATAATGTGAAGAAAAAATTATATTTTATTGCAAGGTCGTAGAAAAAGTATAGTATGTAACACGTGTGTGAAGCCTATTTTATATTCGGATGGTTTGCAACACTCTCCTTCGGCTCGTGTCGCAATCTCCACCCCCATGTAAAAATTTCAGCTTCACACAGTTGCCATATAATATACTATTTTGAATTTTATGTTATTATAAATATTGAAGACTATGAAATTCTCTATCCGATACATTGAACATTATTATTTCTTCTATAGATTGAGATTAGTGAATTATAAGTATATAAAATAATCCTTTCGTAATAATCCTGTGAATTCTCCATTTTCAGGGATTGTAACTCAATGTAGAACGTTTCTAATACGTACAATTACAAACAAATATGACATTTTACCTTTTCAGAAACGTATCTGTCAAATTGTGACATATTTTACCTGTCAGAAACGTATCTGTAAGATTATGACATATTTTACCTGTTAGAAAAGCTGTATTTGAGTTATTATTATTGAAAATGGATAATTGCGCACAGGACGAGAAGATAAAAATCATTGAGTATTATTTTGATAAAACCTATATTTTATAATATCTGACAGGCAAAATGTCATAAAATGGCCAACACTATAAAGAAAGGAACTTTTATTTTAAATTCAATTTCTTCTGTTACAAATCTTGCAAATAAAATATGATTATTTGTTTATAAGCAGAATTTAATTTTCTACAACATTTATTTGAAGCATTATTGTCTAAAATTAATAGACCACTTTTGCGCAAGGAAAAACTGATTTACCATGTTAAACCCCTATTTTTGTCACAATATATTTTCATTGCTGTACGAACTTTGCGCAGTGTTTCTTTTATATTTGAACTCCTTAACCACTCCAATCCTTGTGTCAGCATTTTCATTATATTTTGAGTCGTGTATTAAACATACATTTGTTTAACGCGGTTGTAACATACTAATTAAAATCGCAGGCAAATCGCTACGCCAGTCCGTCCTTTCAGCTACACAGCACACAGCACGCATCGTTTGTGTGGCTGTTCGCTGTGGCTGATCTCAGGGAAGCAACCTACAGTGTAGTTTTTTAAAGCATGTTTACCATATTAGTTGATATGTTGGGCGTCGGATGCCGCTAGAATAGATTTTAAAGCGCCGCGTAGTGTCGAACATATTTTCACGTGAAAGTATATCCCATATGGTGTCTTTTCTTTGTATTTAGTATTCAGTGACTATAGTTCCAAACATAAAAAAATAATTGAAATCATCCCCTATTGTATCGCCTTGGGGGATGATTTTTCAAAAACGCTAAAGCACTTTTTATTTCTTACCAAAAGCATAAATAAGAATTTTTATATCCCTAACTTGAGAAATGATGGGTTCTCCATACAAACTTTCATCCCCTATTTCACCCCCTTCAAGTTTTATTTTCGTGCTGAAAGGTAACCTATGTACTTCTCTAAGGTTCAATCTATCTCTGTACCAAAATTAATCAAAATTCATCCCCTATTTCACCCCTTCAAGTTTTATTTTTGCAACAAAAAGTAGCCTATGTCCTTCTACAAGTTCCAATCTATCTCTATACCAAAATTTTGTGAGAGATTTAAAAAAAAATAATTCACTTGTGAATAAAGTGTTCTTGTTGTTGTTGCTATGGAGAAAATAAAAAACTGATCAGTTAGTAGGCTGAGCATGCCAATCGTCGCTGATAGACGTCAAGTCATGTATTTAAAATGCTTTATTGTCTGTCATTTGTGCCGCGAAAAATATTGAAAATGGCTGATAATGTCTGATAAATATTATGGTAAGTGTTATTTTCATACCTGATGTTATTATTTTAAATGCATTATTTGTTAAAGAGTGAGTTAAAATTTTGTGTGAGTGATTTAATTTTTTTTTTAATTCACATGTGAAAAAGGGTTACTTATAGTTATTGCTATGGAGTTATTAATGACAGTTTAAAACATCAAAATTGAATAAAAGATATTTATACACCAAGTGAGCTAAGGTAATGTTTATTCATGAGAAGGAAGTTAAATTCTTCGAGTGAATAAACATTCTTAGCTCACGTGGTTTATACAATATTTATTCAATTTTGACGAAATAATAATAAAAAGCATTACCTATATTATTTAATTTTGACAAAATAAAAAACTAATCAGTTAGTAGACTGCATGACAATCGTCGATGATAGACGTGAAGTTATCTATGTAAAAGCTTTATTGTCTTTCATTTATGTCGTATAAAATAATTAAAATGATTGATGTCTGATAAATAATGTGGTGAGTGTTATTTTCGTACTTGATGTTATTTTTAAATGTATTTTTTGTTGCAGAGTGAGTTAAAATTTTGTGAGAGTGATTTAAAATTTTTGAATTCACTTGTGAATAAAATGTTTCTTTATAATTAATAATGACAGTTTAAAACGTCAAAATTGAATAAAAATATTAGCATACATATGGGGTCCCGTGGCCGCGTACCTGAGTGTCTGGTCGCGAACCTGGGGGAACCGGGTTCGATCCCGACAAACGCCAAATATTTCCAATTTTAATTGGCACAAAAGTGACCCCTGTGGTGCACTCTCCACACCAGCTATGAGTGCCCGTGAGGTGACGCGTGGTAAGCGCCTACACGGTAAAATATATGCTGGCACACCCAGAAATGGGTAATATGCCGTGATGATATATTATTATTATTATTATTATTATTATTATTATTATTATTTATGAAATAAATATAAACTATTTGCGCTTGTTACATAAATATTATATTATAGTGAATTATTGAACTCTATTTTGTTTTTCTGTGAAACGTGGTCAAAAAATATGTTACTATATTTATCTATCTATAAATAAAACATGCTGGTATCTTATCTAAATTAATATTTCCAACGTGCGCGCAGAGTTCCCTTTGTAGCTAGTTCTGGAATAATTCTTCCAGGCTTAGGTAGGGATTTGCTGGACACCGTATCACATTTCAGGTCCTATTCCTGGAGGATTTCTTGAAGGAAGACTGGACAGAAGCCGGGAGAAATGTCGAAGGAGATATCCTCAGCGCTATTTTCTTATTTCCAGCTTTTTTAAAGCTGATACTCAGTGACACTTCAAGCGTGATAGATAAGGAGAAAGGAAATCATGGATGTTGATTTTCACACGAATTATACAAAACATGGATGGATTTCAAAGAAAAATAGGCAAATAAAACTGTTCAGGATGGTGGCGGTTAGAGGTGAATATAGGGATTTAAAATGGGATTTTACTTTTATGAAATTTCCTGCTCTCGTATTCATTTTATGGCAAAAACTGTAAAAAAAATCTGTTGTGGCCAGCACAAAACGTTCCGTCAATTCGATGTATTTGTACAAATCCGATACCAAAAGTTCCTTGGAAAAGATTCTATATATCCTGTAAAATTATAACACGAACACACTATTTTTTACAAATTCCATATTACAAGTTCCTTTGAAAAGATTCTATAAATCCAATATAATTATAACACGAATGTACATTCTGTAAATTGCACTTCACACTTCCTCATTCCTATCCAACGCATCTTCTTCATACAGTTCTTCCTCTCTCAAATATTCTGCTACACAGTCCTTCCATCTTCTCTTTGGCCTTCCTCGTACTCCCGGCATTGAAACTGCAAGTCACTTGCGAAGGACACTCTGTCACTTATGTTACTTTCTGATCCTATACTTTCCACTTTGGTTTTGCACTTGACACTGACATCTGTCAATTAGAATTTTTTGAATATATCTGCTGTTTCCATTATTTTTGCAAACCAGACTGATTTTTGAAAGTTAACCTCTCTTAATCTCTCTATAACTCTATATCTATTGAATATGAAGGAAAATGTATAATCAAATCGTATAGAGATATAGAGAATAAGATTTTCTTTCATATTAATGATCATAAAATGTCGAAAAATGATATTTAACTGCGTTTTTTCCAGAAAAACTGTTAAGAAATAAGAGTACTTCCGGTTGACCAATTATAACCAAAATCAAATCAGCTCTTCATGTGGTTGTAAAGAAGAGGAATACGAAAGAATCATAATTTTTAGAATTGTAGTTTTGGAGTTATCGTCGGAGAAATATTTGTCACACACATACACACACACACACACACACACACACAGACACACACACACACACACACATACAGACATCAATGTAAAATTAGTAAAATCGTATTCTAGGGATCTTAAAACGTGCTTATTCATTAAAAACTCACCACCGAATTTTTTGACCAAAGACAATACCTTCCTTTTGACGGAAGGTAAAAAATCCCATATGTCCTTCGATATGTCCATTAATTCATTATTAACAAGAACAAGAAATCTGATATGTACTCGTACGTTTACATTTCCATTTCATAATATGTTTAAATAGTTATTCAATTATTTTAAATGCATGTTATGCATTATGAAGTAATTGAAACTTTTCATTGATTCACCATGACATTTAAACTTGGGCGTGCTGTTTACCAGTTAAGCCAACTTTAATTCCTAAACATGAAAAACAAGTGGAAATCGATATCTTCAATAAATGCATTTCATTTGTTATTTGTATCATTCTGATAAATTACTGAAATATATTAAAAGTTGTTTAGGATGTTAGGAATTTCAGCAATTTTAGATTCCACGAAATAAATTCCCGGAAGATTTAATTTATGAAACATATTAAAAATATAAATATTTATGTGAAATATTGAAATATTTTGCGGTTATAAAATATGCAATCTATTCCTGATAAATATGAAGGTGGTGGCGAAATGTATGAAAGAAATTTATTTTAACTTTCAGCGTATTTCAGTGCATATGAACGCAGTGGCGTACCCAGAGGGGGGGCGATGGGGGCGATCGCCCCCCCCCCTAGACCTATATTTTTTTATGTACACACACAAACACACACACACACATAATTAAGGGAACACCAAAAAAGCTTTGTATTTAAAAAAGTATGTATTCTTTGACTTTCATATTTGTGTTGGAATTTCTTGATTTACAACAAATAAAAAATTACAATATGACACTCAAATATAGCCACCTAATAAAGATTGATTATCATTTAATTGCGATCTTAAATATTGCTCGGTCTTTAGTTTTATTAAATAAGGGCATTTAATTCGTATTCAAGGTTAACAGTCATTTCTGCTTTTGTCGTTATTTCAATTTTAAGTATTTAAAGTAAAAAAATTAACAATGCGTGTTAGTACAGCGTTGGCAGAGATGAGTTTTTTAACACTTCGTCGATTAAAGATATATTTACGAAATAAAATGAACGAAGAGAGGTTAATAGGTTTAGCACTTCTACACATTCACCAAAATATTAATACAGATGTTGGAAAATTAATAAAATGTTTCGCAAAAAGATCCAACCGTAAATTGGACTTCATAATAAAATATCTTGTCATCTCTATGTAATATAATAATAAACAATATTTTTTGGTTCATGTTCTTATTTAAAATATCTTATTTTTTTGTTTAACGTTTCTTATATTTTTAATGTTAACCTTCCAACCTTAATATCTTAAAATATCTTTGTATTATAAATTATATATGAGAAAAAAAGTTCATGAATTTTTTTAGTCGCCCCCCCTAGACTAAAATCCTGGGAACGCCACTGTATGAACGATGTTATCAATCTTGCTTTTCCGCAACCGGTTTCGTATTACACAAATCGTATTTCTTCATGGTGAAATATAGCAGACATTAATTACATTGAATTTATGTTATCCATTCCCATTATATCGTTCATTGAATATTCATAGATTTCATAGAAATCTAGGTTTTGATTTTCAGACATAAATCTTTATGACATCAGAGTTATTAGGAACTGGGGCGGGATCGGGAACAGAATAGCCATAAAACAAAAGTAGTCGATATGATAGTTACCGTATTTATTGTAACTATTTTTACGAGAGTTATGCTAGAATTATTGAGAATAAAGCTTTATTTCCAGCTACTCCAGTAATGCATAATGCATAGTGAGTTATACACAAACGCAAGCGTAATTCATAGTGCTTAGTAGGAGGTTTTTACACCATGCCCAGCAAATGTTTCAATTCGTAAATCGACAGTAGCGACATCTGATATCTGATATCAATGGTAATGTCAAAATATACATAGAATGCCGATTGAATTTTTTTGTGAATTTAGCGACAAGTGTAAAAATAAGACGAAATGGACTAATCTTTTTACCTCTTGCTAAGAGAGGTATTGGAATCATGCCAAAAAACATATATCCAGATTATAATAAATAAGCACTTTTCAAGATCAGTAGAATCCGATTTTACATTTTTACAATGATGTCTGTCTAAAGACCAATTTAACTACGTTACTACGTATTCCTTTATCTGATATTAATGGGAAGAACTGAAAAGGTTTTGGTGACAATTGGACAACCGGAAGTAGTAGTTTCTTAAAAAATCTTCTAAATTTTATTTTTTTGAAATTTTTATAAATACAAATATTAAAGATCACAGAATTCTCTATCCAATACATTGAACATTTTTATTATATCTTCTATACATTTAGAGATAGAGACTCATAAATATATAAAATAATCCGTTGCAATCAAATAATGTTACTACCAAGTTTATATCTCTACTTACTTTTGAATTATTGCCCCAAAAGTCAATATAAGTACCCCATATTTAGATAAAAACTTCAAAATTTTCAAAAATGTAATTTTTATGTATCTAGATTCTTCTTCTCAATGCGCTGATTCCAGATTTTGAAACCGCAGGTCGATATCTCTTTTCGTTCGTGAGATATTTAGATTCAAAGTTTTGCTCAAAACTGCCCATTTTTGGGTATTAACCCAAAAATGGGTCGAGATATGAATTTGGCGATATCATCATTCGATTCTACGGGAAAAAATACATAAGTACACCAATTTTCATAATTTTTTAACATCGCATTCAATCTATAAAGCAAAATAATTGAAAATGGCCAAAAGTCGCAAAAATCTAAGGTGTACCCCTTACGATTTTTTCAGATTTTGGCCATTTTCGAGGGTTCTTAAACTTTTATTTATAAAAAATGAACCGGTTGGACAAAAATTATGAAAATTGGTACACTTATATAATTTTGTCCGTAGAATCGAATGGTCGTGTCGCCAAATTCATATCTCGACCCATTTTTGGGTTATTACCCAAAAACGGGCAATTTTGAGCGAAACTTTGAATCTAAATATCTCAAGAACGAAAAGAGATATCGAACTGCGGTTTCAAAATTTGGAATCAGAGTATTAAGAAGTATCTAGATACATACAAATTAGATTTTTGAAAATTTTGAAGTTTTTATCTAAATATGGGGTATATTGACTTTTAAAATCGCTAGTGTGCGCCTGGCCTTTAATTTAAAGTTAGTTACAACAAAAATCTTAACATGTTGGAAGCTATTGAGATGAAAAAATATTCACAAAATTTATTAAATACTGATTTGTCGCCACTACTAAAATTTGTAAAGCCAATTGTTTAAATTCATACCCCATTTAAATATTATCCCAAAGTTAACTATTTTAATACTTATTTTTATATTTATAATTAAATTATTAAGTATGATATAAATATTGTGACTGACATAAAAATTTGTAATAATTTTGACATATTTATAAATATTATGGGTGAGATTCAATGGGTTGTATTAGCGTGTTTTAAGCTAAAACAGTCCTTTGTCAAAAATATTTTGGCTTTGTAATATCTGTCAGAATAAAGTGAGAGACCAAAGGATCAAATAAAAAAAAAATTATTAACAGAAGTAAGAAAAAAAGGACAAATGTCAAAACTGATCAAAAGGGGGGTTGAGAAATTTTAAAATTCATTAACATTCAGGGAAATATTTGACACATAAAATTTGACATATTTCTAACCTAATTTTGCAATAATGAGTTTCCTTTTACACCTTCCATTTACAATAATACTTCCTCATTTAACTAAAGGATATGTGTATTACTTTTCCCTGTGGTAAAATTTCTAAATCACAATCGAATCTCATTGATACATGTGGAAAATATTACAATGTTGCCATATACTCAATACAAGTTTTAATCACGATTTAAAATATACTGGTTGTGCCACTTTGCACAAAACGAGAGTCCAAAGCGATACGTGTTTCTTCGTTTTTTCCACTAGAGGCGCAACGTGAGAACGACCCAACTGACACCTGTCATTTGCATGTCATTTTGAAAATTTTACATGTTACATCTTATAGAAAGGTAAATCAAACAGGTTTTGAAGTACATATTCGTATTATATGTAATGTAATATAAATATTTTGTTGAAAGATATTGCAATTAATGCAAAATGAAAAGAAAATTAAATAGAAAATGTTTCTTTCCTGGATGTGAAACCGGTTACAAGAAATCCACTGAAAAAGAATCTCTGTTTGCTGCTCCACTCGATATATCACTTTTTAAAAAATGGCAATGTGCAATTAGTAGAGATGATCGCGAATTAAGATTGAATGATGATGTTTGTCGAAAACATTTTCGGGAAGAAGATACTAATAGCGAATGGAAATCTGGAAGCGTACGGTTCTATCAATTTATTTATTTTTCCAATTTTAAGTTCTAACAATGTATTGATTTAGGTTTCCATTAAATATATAAATTTATATTAAAAATAAATTCATTATGTATTTCATTTTTTATATTTTATGTAAAAATAGTTTGCTGTGGTGGGGTCGTTCTCACGTAGCACATCTAGCGGATTATTCAAGGAAACACGTATCAAGCGGACCATCAGAAACAATGAAAAACATGACAAGTGGCATAACCAGTATATTTTAAATCGTGGTTTTAATACAGACCTTAATACAACCCACTGAATTCCACCCTATGTTTCTATGGTTTTTATTTTTAGTACAACTGATGATGACTGCTTTGCAGTCGAAATGTACATATTAAAATAAAAATATTTTGTTTGTGAAAGGTTTATTATTGTTAATATATTAAAATAGTTTTATTCGGTAAGCATTGTTCATACTTTCATTAATATTTGATTTACTACTATTCCTCGCTGACCTTTCTCACTGTAGTAAACAACGACAAAAATCGTTTTGTTTGTTCGTTTGTTTGCAAATCCGTCTGTTCGATCGCTTGTGTTGTGAGGTGAGTATAAATATTGGCAGGCGTTGTTCGAAACGTGACAGTCCTGAGTCTGGGAATTCATGTGCGACAGATCAAATGCATTCTGCTTGTATTATTTACCCAGGACAGCAAGGGCTCCAAATAGCCTGACAGCTGATCACGTGGGATTAGAGCGAATGGAAACTAGTGCCTTTATGGCTAACAATATCCCGAGGACGGAGATAGACAAAGATAAATCCGTATCATCAGATGGAATGAAATTGAGGATAATAGAAAGTACGTAAATTGATTTATATATAAATATTTTGTTCTGATTACACATATGTGACAGTGACAGATGTCATAAATAGCAACTGGTTAGAAATTTAACAACCCGAGACTGTTGTTAAAATAGCAAACCATTTAAACATTTTTCATTGTATTTCTTATTGTATTTTACCTGATTTTTTATTCTTAATAAATATAAATAATTATTATGGTTGCTATAATGGGGTCATTTAAAAAAAAATAATTATTGATTTTTTTATAAAATCATGAAATCCATCTCATTTAATAAATATAGTAGTAGAAAATAATTTGAAATATGCGACTTTTCATTCATAAATTTGCTAATAAACTTTCGCGCTTTTAAACACGGACTAAATTTGTGACGACACAAATTCATACACAAAAACAATTCTCTCTCACACACACACGCTTCACAACATGAAACAGTAACCTAACCTAAAAGTGTGACAGCTGACAGCAAAATATACAAGAGAGAAGATTATTATTACTTTCTATTTCTTTAAAAGTACTAGTGCAGTATAAGGTATGTAAATAAACCATTTATTTAAATAAATACCAAACCAAATAATCATAGTTCTAAATTAAACCGATAGAGCTCGACTCTCGTATCCGTGAATATGTGTCGTAGCCGTTGAAATATTTGAAATTAAACGCAACTTTTAAAAATCATATATCTGATTCTAAAGACTTGTAAGAAGTAAAACATACACATACATGTTTAATTTGACCTATTTTTTCAAGAAAAAAATAAATCAGAAAATGTGAAATGACCCCATTTTCTGCTTAGTCAAAACTCGTTGAATACTGTGTTATAATCTTGAATGTAATACGAACGACGTTTCAAGGATGGACATTTCAAAAGGGAAAGTGAAATAAACCCCTAGGGATTAGAGAGACATGGGAAATGTCCAAGTTAGGACAAATTTATTCCTGGATTATCACAACAATTTGTCATTCTATTCCCAAACCCATTACCTTATTTACCTATTTCAAATTATCTATACCTATATTATCATTACCTACTTACTCGATTCACTATGCTAATATCTTTTATCCTGGTTAGTAACAGACCGAACTAAATGTAATTTCATTAATAAATGTTGGGTTCCTGCACAAATTATATTAATTTAGGAACTTCCGGATCCGGAAGCATCTTCACCCTTGACTGCTCACTTTCTCTTTCAAGGCTAATGTGATCCTATGACGTAAAACACAAATTAGCGGGAAATTCCAAGTAGTTATGGAATTTCCTTCAGGTGCTCGACATTTGCACCTGAAATCTGACACTGGAGATATAAAAACTAAAGGTAGAATTTATAACTTATACATACATATCGTATGCATGTATGTTAGCAATTTAACTAAAGGCAAGGAATAAATAAATACAATACAATTTAACTATAGTGTTTTAATGACAGCTATTAATGATTGAGACATTTTAATAGTTGTGATCATTACTAATTATATTCCAAGACAAAATTATTAATAAAAAATCATGCATTAATAAGTGACATTAATTAATAATTTTCTATTCATTGGCATAACCTATTAATAAACGATATAGTTTTACATGGACCAGAACGACTACAATGGGGTCTTCCACTAAACAAATTAGAAAAATCTGATGTGGCCAACACAAAACCTCCCGCTATTTAATTTTTATTAATTTAAATACATACCTACGTTTTTACTAATGCTGCAAACTATATTATGTTCCATTGCATATAACTATTGCTTTATTTACTATTTTCTTTTTAAAATGTCACTATTATTAATTTAAAGTGATTATTTTTTTGACAGTGATATTTACCTGTCAGTTACATTCATTTGAAATATGAACTGTGAAACAAAGGAATTGTGCTTTTCTTAGGCTTCGGTATTTATAAAGAAAATGATTTTTAAATTTATCTGTAAAATATATAGAAAAAGTATTAATGTATTCCTGTAGAAAATTCAATAACCTTTAGTTTTCATAATGACATAAAATGCGAAAAAATGACATTTAATGGTATTTTTTGAAGAAAAACGATTATGAGCTTCAGGTAAAATGTCATTTCCGGTTATCCGATTTACACCAAAATCTAATGGTTTCTTAGAAATACAAGGTTTCAAAATTTTCTGAATGATAGTATTTGAATTAGATCGTCAACAAAATCCATACACATACACACACACACACACACACACACACCAACACACACACACACACACCAACACACACACACACACACACACACACACACATGCAGACATCATCGTGAAAATGTTAAAATTGGATTCTAGGGACCTTAAAAAATGGGTATTTACTGAAACCTCGATAGGTGATTTTTAGCATGATCCCTGTATCAAGGGTAGCGGGAGGTAAAAAGGATAATTTAAAATGGTACAAAAGTTGTGCACTCTCCATGCCGTAGCCGTGAGGTGATGCGTGGTAAGCGACCACGCGGTATAAATGTCATCATCATTATCGATATCTGTGATAAAGCAGATTGGCACACCCAGAAATGGGTAATATACCGTGATAATATATTTATTTATCATTTATTTTAAAATTAAAATACGGTAAAGACTATATAACTTTAAAAAAGCTATTAATTTGTAAAAAATCAAATTTGTAATATCTACGTCACGGAATTCATTTGCAAGAATACGTATGTAGTAAATAATGAAACAACGCAAGTGAACCAAATAATACTTGTTTGGATTTATGATATCACGTAATTTCAGGGCTAACAGCAAGGAAGAAGAAAAAGAAGTAGAAAGAGTTAGGGTTTGATCTTAACTGAATCAAATGATAAAAAGGAAACGTCTGGTGGTGGTGGCTATCAGTACATCTTGTGTCAGGCGGTCAATTTTGCTTTCATTTTTATTTGCCAGACTTTGATTGATGATGTAACATCAGTTAGTTATCTGTAGTTTCAGGTTTTTTATCAATATTTTTTATTTGTAGGTAATTCTGGAAAGTTCGCTTTAACACATTATTAATTTTTTTAGCCGGTTGCACCAACTTAAGTTAAATTTCAAATGTTCCTTAATTTGACAATATGATATCGAAATAAAATGACAAATGAATTATTGCGCATTTGCTAGCAAAATTTCGATGGGGGCGGAAAATGTCAATTTGAGAGTACAAAAATTGAAACTACATACTGTTGCGAGTGCATCAAATTCAAAGTAAAAATTTGATAGTAGGAATTCAAATTGGAAATTGAAATTATTTGGTTCTGAATGCAGCTTTCTGTTGTCCCCATATTTACATGTACTGTAACTTCAAAGAAAAATATAAAACAAAGTGTTTGATGAGTCCACTAAACGTAGACATAAAAATTTGATGAAATTCTCGAATATTACTACGTCGTACCATTAAGCTTAACATTGAAAATATTGATGTGCTAAAAAAGTTAAAAAGCTTTTTGTCTGACATAAGCTTAATAAAAAAGTGCAAAGATTATATCGCAAAGTCCTCATTTTACAAGAAATACAAGTTGAATTTTAAAAGAAAATGCTTTAAAAAGTAAAATAAGAAATTTCATCTCATTTTTATGACATCATTTTACTCCTCCCTCTTTTCTGTTGTATTAAATTCAAATTTGAATTTCATATCCAAGTATTTACATTTATATTTCTTTGAAATATTATTTTGAATAATAATATTTCATTATTTCATGTCTACCATATACCTATTGCATTAATATTAATTGTAACGACACGTGGCATGGCATTGTGAATTAAATTTTATACGATATACATATACAGAGAATTTATTTTAAAATGCAACATTATGGATCATTACTTCCATGGTTACTCACTATTGTCAAAAGATGACAGCAATGTAATATTTGTCCATTTTAAAATGCAACATTATAAATAGTATTGCAGCACAGGAGATACCTCCAAAACACTTCACAAATGGTGTCAATTCTTATTACGATCGACTAGAATATTGCCTTAGTGTGAATGGCGGTATTTTTTAACATTTATTACATGAAAATTATGAATTTTTGTAAGCTAAAGTTTGTTTAAGATGTGCAACATTCATGTTTTGATTTTTTGTTAATTGTATGTAGGCTAATTTATTGGAAATTAGTTTTGATAATACAAAACTACAAATTTTGTATGTTGCATTTTAAAATGGACAAATATTACATTGCTGTCATTTTTTGACAATGGTGAGTAACCATGGAAGTGATTGACCATTTGACCATATGTTGCATGTTAAAATAAGTTCCCTGTAGTTAATAGAATAACTTACAGGCAAATCATTAAATTTATTTAATGACTGAAGTGTGTAACTTGGCTGAACATGTATAGCTGTACAATAAAAGCACGATATATTATTAAATACGAGTATGTTACTACTACATTGTTTGAATAATTGAACATTAACTGATTTCTTTAAATACGTATTATTGATTTATTGATTATTCTGTTAAAACCTTAACCTCCTGTACATAAATAAATTAATATTTTATTCACTTGTAGAGGAATTCTATATTTTAAGAAAAATACAAATATCTAATATATTATGCATTATCATAACACTTTTTCATATTCACTAGTATAGTTTCTTCTATAAAATAGATTTGCCTTAGAAGTCAGATCTCGAACTAATAAAAAAAAATGTGTGTGCTTAAGACCGCACGTCCGAGTGAAAGCTTAAATGGTTGACATTTGGATCGTATAGCAATGCCATCTCTTGACTGCTCCCAAAAGCTTTATAAACTTAAATGTTTAACCGTGCTGGGCTTACATTAATATTTTTACCTTCCGTCACCTTTAGGTAAGGAAGGTATTGTCTTTGGTCAAAAAATTCGGTGGTGAGTTTTTAATGAGTAAGCACGTTTTAGGGTCTCTACAATACGAATTTACTATTTTTAAGATGATGTCTGTATGTGTGTGTGTGTGTGTGTGTGTGTGTGTGTGTGTGTCCGTGTGTATATGTGTCCGTGTGTGACAAATTTTTCTCCAACGATAACTCCAATACTACAAATTCTAAAAATTATAATTCTTTCGTATTCCTTTTCTGTACATCCATATGAAGAGTTGATTAAATTTTGGTTATAATTGATCCATCGGAAGTACCCTTATTTGAAGTTTTTAACAGTTTTTCTTAAAAAACGCAGTTAAATATTGTGTTTCGACATTTAGTTATTATACATATTAAAGAAAATATTCTTCTCTATACAGTTTGATTATACATTTTCCTTCATATTCAATAGATGTAGATTTAAAGCATTATAAAGAAATTAATTTTCAAAAATTAGTCAGCTTTGCAATTTATCATGGAAACAGCTGACATAATTATTCAAAAAAAATTAATTGACAGATGTCAGTTGCAAGTGCAAAACCAAATATGGAAAGTGTAGGATCACAAAATTGGTATGTCATAGTGCTCCTCGCAAGTGACACGCAGAGAAAGGCCAAAGAGAAGATGGAAGGACTGTATCGCAGAAGACTGAAAGGAATGCCTGTGTCAAGAAGATGTGTTGGACAGGAATGAGTGGAAGAAAAGAGGAAACAGCTACCTCTAATAAAATAGGGGAAGCTGAAGAATAAGAAGAAGTGTCAAGTGCATTTTACTTAGTGTATGTGTATGTTATAATTTTATTGGATTTATAGAATAGAAATAGTATTTGTTCGTGTTTGATTTTACATGATATTATATAGAATCTGTTCCAAGGACCTTTTGGTATGGGATTTGTACAAAATACATCGAATTGACGGAAGGTTTTGTGCTGGCCACAACAGATTTTTTTTTATAAGATGTGAAAATCCTGTGAGCATTCCAACCAAATTCTAACAAAATTTTCAAGAAAGAATTATAATTTTCTTGCGAGTTGGCTAGGAAGTTACTTAGGAGAAGCATAAAAACAAAAACTAACTTTTTAAAAATAGCATTATATTCTCCCTGAAATTTAAAAATCAATCTTATGTTAATATCTTTTTTTCTTTCAGGTAACTTCCTATAATTTTAAACCAAATTACATATATTCTACACTGTAAAGTTACGACCATATTAAATTCACTCTTCGTATGTAATATAATGTGTTCGGCTATCGTTGGAATTAGTTTAAGGCTGGAAGTTTGATTCGTGGCCACAGGCAGTAAAAGTCCGGCGTATTGCATGTTTCTCTGCCTAATAGCAGGAACTTTGCGTTTTGCGTACAAATTCATGATTAAATAATCAGGAACCGGATACCGGACTGCCATGCCACGGATAAGATCGGAACGAGGATAAATTGTAGTCAAAAATATGTAAAAGTTTATAGGTAATTTACATTAAAACGTAAGAATTAAAAATTCAAGACCGCATATTTAAATTTCAATGGATAAACATGTTATAAGGTCCTTGCAATCCGATTTTAACATTTAAATTCCATAAAACTAAAGACCTGTTTAACTATGGATTCATCAAACTGACATTAATATGAAGAGGTGATTAGGTTTTGGTAACAATTGGACCTTGTAAATAACATTTTTAAAATATTTGTTATTACAAAAAAGAATATAAAATTTTCGATGCGGTACATTTAAAATTTTATTATATCTTCTGCAGGTTTAAAGATAGAAAAATATAAATATATCAAATACTCTGTTGTAATAAATCTTACAGTCTAAAAATTGTTTGTAATTAGCAGATAAATGTCAGTGTCAAAAAACCAAAGACATTACTGAAGGCTATTTCTAGGAAGTACATTTAATATTTTTTATTTATCATTAACTAAATATTTAAAATTATAGATATAGCTGCCGCACGTTAAGTTGACACTGACTAATTTTTGAAAATTAATTTCTTTATAATGCTTTAACTCTACATCTATTGAATATGAAGGAAAATGTATAATCATGGGGTCCCGTGGCCGCGTGCCTAAGTGTCTGGTCGCGAACCTGGGGGAACCGGGTTCGATCCCGTGAGACGCCAAATATTTCCAATTTTAAATGGCACAAAAGTGACCCCTGTGGTGCACTCTCCACGCCAGCTATGAGTGCCCGTGAGGTGACGCCTGGTAAGCGCCCACACGGTAAAATATATCGTCATCATTACCGATGTCTACATGTGTTGTAGATAATGGCACACCCAGAAATGGGTAATATGCCGTGATGATATATTTATTTATTTATTTATGTATAATCAAACCATATAGAGAAAAGTATTTTCTTTAATAAATATAATAACAAAATGTCAAAAAATAATATTTAACTTCGTTTTTTTAAGAAAAACTGTTAAAATCTAATCATAGGGATGTACAGAAGAAGAATACGAAAGAATTATAATTTTTAGAATTGTAGTATTGAAGTTATCGTCGGAGAAAAATTTGTCACACACGGACACACATACACACACACACACACACACACACATATATATATATATATATATACATACATACATACATACATACATACATACATACATACATACATACATACATACATACATACATACATACATACAGACAGACATCATCTTAAAAATAGTAAATTCGTATTGTAGGGACCCTAAAACGTGCTTATTCATAAAAACTCACTACCGAATTTTTTGACCAAAGACAATACCTTTCTTACCTAAAGGTGACGGAAGGTAAAAAATAAGCTTAACATGTACGTCATATAATATTAAAGTAATTATTACGGCTTAACGAATATCAATTAAGACTTTTTAGAAATACAGATTTGGCTCGTAGTATGGTCACGGTTTTAACTAAAACACTGTTTTTAGAAATATCAATTTCAAATTTAAATATTTAATTTCACCAGCATGTTTAAAAAACGATTTTTTTTAAATATTTTTTTGAATACAAATTATGTTCTGCTTTAAAATCATATTTGGTAAAGTTTATATTATTTATTATTGTTATTAAATAATGAAATCTGACATTTCTTAAAACAGCGTTTTAGTTAAAACCGTGATCATACTACGAGCCAAAGTTTTTAATTTGTGTGAAGTTTATTATTATGTTATATTTGCGGACCCAAGTTGAGTAACCATTTTTCATAAATTTTGGTAGGTACTTCATGCCCATAATGAAATGTAAAAAGTAGTCTATTGTGACATCTTTTTGAAAATTGAATTTAATATTAGGAAAACTTTCTTAACTACCTACGAAATATGTTGCATGACTCTAAAATTTAATAAAAGTTTGCCGATTAAATTATTAATATATCGGGAAACTTTTGCTCGCTATAACCTCATCTAAATTTTAAATTATTCCACGAATATTCTACAAATAAATGGCGCCCTCATTAAAATATATTTGCGTTATATTTTACGCTTAGTTATCTTGTCTTTTTTATGACAGTTTATCATGTACGCAGAATAAACGCGTGAGAATCAATAACCGAGGAATAAATTACATCATATTTTAAGAGCACTTTTTAATTAATTCCAGAGTTCCAAGTACTCTTAATTATTCAATAAAAACAAATTCTAATTTAAAAGGATCGTTATATTTCTCCGTAAAGCTCCAGGGAATACGATATTAAAAGTAGTCGAATCAAATTAATTTAGGGACGGAAAAGCAAATAGTAAAAGAATAAACGTTAGTTACTTTAGGTTAGGAGATAGATGTTTTCACAAAATGAGAAAAGTAACAATCTAATTTAACTAACGTCCAGTATCCTATTTATAGGACGCTATTGAAGTACCCAACCTTTTAATGCGATACTTAGGCGCATACACACCGCTATAATCAGAAAAATTGACTCTGTCGGGTCCAACAATAAAACTATAAATATCGTAATTATGACAAAGCGGCAAATCGCTTACTACTTGCTTTATAATATTGGAGAAAACAGGGCATTATTTGCGCCGCTCTTTTGGCATGAAAGCATGCATCTATACCTGCTCTGAGTGTTCTTTTATGAGAATAAAAACTACCTAGTTCTAAAATTATTTAAAACAAAATTAGCATTTATATTAAAGGAATAGAAAGATTATTTTACTACACAGAGCATGCCTTCATTTCAACAGAGCGGCGCATGTAATAGGTCGTTGACATCCATTGTTATAATGCAAGCATTGGGCGATATACCGGTTTGTCATAATAATTACGATATTTTTACCTTCCGTCAAAAGGAAGGTATTGTCTTTGGTCAAAAAATTCGGTGATGAGTTTTTAATGAATAAGCACGTTTTAAAATCCCTAGAATACGATTTTACTAATTTTACATTGATGTCTGTATGTGTGTGTGTGTGTCCGTGTGTGTGTGTCTGTGTGTGTGTCCGTATGTGTGTGTGTGTGTGTGTGTGTGTGTGTGTGTGTGTAACAAATTTTTCTCCGACGATAACTCCAGAACTACAATACTGAAAATTATGATTCTTTCGTATTCCTCTTCTTTACAACCATATGAAGAGCTGATTAGATTTTGGTTATAATTGGTCAACCGGAAGTACCCTTATTTGAAGTTCTTAACAGTTTTTCTGGAAAAAAACGCAGTTAAATATCATTTTTCGACATTTTATGATCATTAATATGAAAGAAAAACTTATTCTCTATACGATTTGATTATACATTTTCCTTCATATTCAATAGATATAGAGTTATAGAGAGATTAAGAGAGGTTAACTTTCAAAAGTCAGTCAGCTTTGCAAAAAATATGGAAACAGCAGATATATTCAAAAAATTCTAATTGACAGATGTCAGTGTCAAGTGCAAAACCAAAGTGAAAAGTATAGGATCAGAAAGTAACATAAGTGACAGAGTGTCCATCCTAAGTAACTTGCAGTTTCAATGCCGGTAGTACGAGGAAGGCCAAAGAGAAGATGGAAGGACTATGTAGCAGAATATTTGAGAGAGGAAGAACTGTGTGAAGAAGATGCGTTGGATAGGAATGAGGAAGTGTGAAGTGCAATTAACAGAATGTACTTTCGTGTTATAATTATATTGGATTTATAGAATCTTTTCAAAGGAACATGCAATATGGAATTTGTAAAAAATAGTGTGTTCGTGTTACAATTTTACAGGATATATAGAATCTTTTCCAGGGAACTTTTGATATCGGATTTGTACAAAATACATTGAATTGGCGGAGGGTTTTGTGCTGGCCACAACAGATTTTTAGTTTTAAACTATGATTTCACATGAAGTGTCAAATTATTGAGACCCATATTTCCCATTTATTTATATTGTTTGCATGTTTGTTATATGATTTCACATGAATGCAACAAATGACAACAGTGTGTCTTCTGCATTAAGTAGTACCTATCTAAACATATAAAAATCAGATTTTTGAAAATTTTGATTCTTTTATCCGAATATTGATATTTATTATTTTTTTGAGGTAACAACTCAAAAATGAGCAAATTTACGACATTGGTGGTAATAACTTTGTTCATAGAACGGTTTTCGAACGGTTGGAGTATAAGATCGAATGCGCATGTCTGGTTTCAAACTAGTTGTAAATCAAACGGTTTAGTATAAATTAAAACAAAACAAAAAACACCCCAATTATCACTTCGTCGTCTACACTGCAATTATAAGAAAACACGAGTTCTTTTACTGATAAGGAACAATATATGTCTTCCCAAACAACATATTCTAGTTACCAGGTACACTTTTCATCTATGAAACTTTTCACGTCACGCGACGAAACGGATAATATTTGCGTGCAATATGCCACTAAACCTCCACAGATTTGTTTTTTTTTTTTACTTTAACCTATAATTTCCATACACCAACAAAAGATTTGAGGTTTGAAAGAAAATATTGGCTAGGTTAATTTGATGTTTGGGGACATCTTCAGGGACTTAGATAAGGTATAAGAATTGAATTGAATTTTGTCGGATGAATATTTTATAAAAGGAAAGGTTTTCGTTTATTTATGGAATAAGTTTCGCAAATAAATGTAAAAAGCTGGATGCAATATGAATATAATTTTGTGAGCTCATTCTTTTAATTCATTTTTCATTGGCTGTTCGATGACAAAAATTTTAAGAACTAGTGCTCACGTTTCTGACCTGACTCGCGAGGTGGTGTAGAAAGTGCAGAGTAGGAGTGGGGGTAACTAAATGTTGTTCGGTAGACATTTTAATTCTATCCTATCTACACATCTGTTTATTAACCTAAAATTTTACACATTGAGAAAATAAAATAATGGATTCAGATATAGTATATTCTCTTTGTTTTGTTATATAAAGAATTAATTAATATATCTGTCTCTGAATCTGATGAAGAATCAAGTGATGATTGATCTTCATCAGAATCGTTTATTAGTTCAAACATTATGCTCTTTAAAACGGATATTTCTGCAGTCACTTCTTTGCAGCTTTATGATATGACTGTGTTTATAAACAACCTAACCTTTTACACCTTTGGCTACGCTTGGCTTGATTATTCACAGCTGAGCAAACTTGCCCAAATATACACTAGTGTGTTTCATGAAACCACAAGAATTAGACTTTACTAGTGTACACTACACTGCACTGCACTATTCAGCTCTGCACTTCAAGCACTTCTCATCGGACAGAGCTATTAATAATATCGAGGATAATATATTGATAATTTGAAAAATAGTTTATTATATTGAAAGGAAATCAATACATTACAATATTTATATGTTGGAATTTATTTATATGAATAAAAATTAAATGGCGGGAGGTAATGTGCTGGCCACATTAAATTCTTCATTTTACAGTTGACCAGAAAATGTTCCATTATGGATATAACAGATTTAATTTATTTACATCTTTATTATAACGACTGGCTATATTTAGAAAATGCAGGTTCGCCATTACATTTTAAAAACATAGGTTCAAGGAATAAAATAGCAGTTTGTTATATTATTATCGAAATTATTATTTATATATCACATGTCAAATATAAATTCCATTTAATACAATAAAATACCTCGTAGGTTGTAGATAAATGTTTCATTTGTTCGAAATAAAAATATATATGTCAATATTATACGTTTTAATAATTCAAACAAATGAAAAACGTATTAGTTTTATTCTTGCAGCTGGTAACGGTAAAATCTTTCTAAGGAAAAACAAAATCATGAAAATTAATGAAACAAAACAGCAATTATTCTTCATTTACGCTCGTCGTAAAAGAAAACATGTCCATTTAAAGTTGTCGGTGTAAATTTTTATTATAATCGTTCTTTACAATCGTAATTAATGTTTCTTTCTTGTCACAGAGTACGCAAGCATTATTCTTTTAATGAGGGAGTATAATGTATGTACCCGTTTTTTAATTACGGATAGTTTTTAATGTTAAAAGCTCCTTCAAAAGTAAGGCCCCGAATACTCTTTATATAGGTATTTAACTAACAAAACTCTTTTAAGGATTAAGAAATTCGTAGTACAATAATTATGAAATTTGTTTTACATTATACTCTTTTTGGGAGTGAAATGAGATAATTGAGATTTTGAAAAGTGATATAAATTAAATTCTTTATCATTTTTACCTTCCGTCAAAAGGAAGGTATTGTCTTTGGTCAAAAAATTCGGTGGTGAATTTTTAATGAATAAGCACGTTTCAAGATCCCTAGAAAACGATTTTACTAATTTTACATTGACGTCTATATGTGTGTGTGTGTGTGTGTGTGTGTGTGTGTGTGTGTGCGTGTGTCTGTGTGTGTGTCCGTGTGTGTATCTGTGTGTGTGTGTGTCTGTGTGTGTGTCCGTATGTGTGTGACAATTTTTTTCCGACGATAACTCCAAAAAAACCAATTCTAAAAATTATGATTCTTTCGTATTCCTCTTCTTTACAACCATATGAAGAGCTGATTAGATTTTGGTTATAATTGGTCAACCGGAAGTACCCTTATTTGAAGTTCTTAACAGTTTTTCTGGAAAAAACGCAATTAAATATCATTTTTCGACATCATTAATATGAAAGAAAATCATATTCTCTATTCGATTTGATTATAGATTTTCCTTCATATTCATTAGATATAGAGCTATAGAGAGATTAAGAGAGGTTAACTTTCAAAAATCAGTCTGCTTTGCAAAAATTATGGAAACGGCAGATATATTCAAAAAATTCTAATTGACAGATGTCAGTGTCAAGTGCAAAACCAAAGTGGAAAGTATAGGATCAGAAAGTAACATAAGTGACAGAGTGTCCTTCGCAAGTGACTTGCAGTTTCAATACCGGGAGTACGAGGAAGGCCAAAGAGAAGATGGAAGGACTGTGTAGCAGAATATTTGAGAGAGGAAGAACTGTGTGAAGAAGATGCGTTGGATAGGAATGAGGAAATCTGAAGTGCAATTTATGCAATATGGAATTTGTAAAAAATAGTGTGTTCGTGTTACAATTTTACAGGATATACAGAATCTTTTTCAAGGAAATTTTGGTATGGGATATGTACAAAATACATCGAATTGACGGAAGGTTTTGTGCTGGCCACAACAGATTTTTTTATAAGTTATAATAAAAAAAAAATATACTCTTGATTTATCCACTTTATTAAAAATTCTGTGACGATCGTTTCGTCCTTTCGAACATATACAGACAACTGGCTTACATTCAGTGAAACATTGTATTTATTTATAAGTTTTTAGTTTTTTCAAAATAATTCTGGTGTCATTGGACGAAAACATGGAACTTGTTATTCGCGTTCTCATTCAGATTATCTCCGGCTCGTGTTTTGAGTCATAAACTTCATCATCTTGTTCAGAGTAAATATTATATTACATATAATGACAATTTTTATATTGTGTACTCTTCTTGTTGAAAAACGAGTCCATTTTCTATTCCCTACTCAAATGCATATATCTGCCCTTCCATTCCATATGTCTTCAGTTTAAATTCCCTGTAATTTACAACTTTGCTGTTGCGGCATTGCGTGTTTGTATCGTTTATTTTAATATCCAAGTTGGTTCTGTAGTAAACAAATATTCACTGAATTGTGAATAGTTCTACTGCAGTAAACTTGAAACTACAGTTGCCTTCAGCTTAACTCATGAAATTAATAAATTTCAGCTGAAGTTTTATGAAATAGAAAATTACCTGCAAAGTTCAGAACTTTATTGTTACGAGTAGAAAATCTATCATATGCAACTTGGAATAGAACAGTATAATTATTAAATAATTAAGCCATAGATTATGCTATGATAAATAATCGTACATTATTAATGTAGAATATAGGAGTATAGAAGAATCATCAGCCATTATTTAAAAAGAAAAACAACAGGGATACTCTAATAAATCCACCAGAAAAATTAAATATAAATTTACTATAGATTTTATTATTATATATTATTATTTTAATATATGTACTACGTTTTTTACAAAATAATGACTAATTGCTGCTTTCGAAATATGTAAATCACCTTTGTTTCCAATAAATTTCAGTCTCGTTACTCTTTCGTCATTATTAGCAGGAAACCTAAAAGTCACACTTTGTTTAATATATTATTTGTAAAAAAAATCCAGTTACTTACACATGAAACGAAATATCCGTACTTTGCATTTTTCATTACGATTTGATATACTCAGAGATATGCTCACAAAGAACACGCAAAAAATGGCAAGTAGTGACATATAACACAACAAAACACTGCCCACAGTACACCATGACTTCCAGCCCCTCGCCTACATATCTTCCGATCACAACATCCTACGCATTGGTATAGTCTGTTCGCTCCTAGCTGAAACAAGCCGATAATTTATTACCCCAATAGTTATTACCACAAACCATAAACCACTTTCTTGAGCCTTTGTTCATCAAATGGCGGTCAGTTGTAAATGGAGTGTTGAACAAGGATTGTATTCAGTTCGTTTTGATATATGCGTTTGTAAATTTTTAAGAGAATTTTTTGAAATTATTTTGAAATGTATTTACAGCTAGGTATTATCATTGAATAGGTATAATTAAGAATTACCTGGAAAGACGTTTTGGCTAATGACATTGTTTTCGGGTTTGGCCATCATCATAATTTCTAGGAATTATTTAATCTACTATTCATTTAAGTCACCCTTGATTGAATTTCGTTCCTTTATAATCCCGGTTTTCTTTCGTCTTAACTCAGTTTACATGTAACATTAGTTAGCAGCGGTTGTAAGTGAAATTTTAAATATGGAAATGTGGAGGCCCTGGGATGTCGACAATGCTTCTGCCAGTGTTAGTGACGAAGTCAATACCTGTGACACCGATGCCGACGTTGTGCAAAGTGATGAAGACACAAATTGTTTTAAATATTTCATCAACGAACAAACGCAGCAAGTTATATTAAATGTGTATAATCATTTTGTAGAAGTGGGTGAAACGAATGCTCTGAAAAGAACTTCGATTGCGACAAAAACGTCTCTCGCATCCGTTCGTCACATTGTAAAACGAGGAGTTCCAGTTAAAAAACGGAAGAGGACTACTTCTGTACTTTCAAAAATTGGTAATTTTGAAAAAGAAGTGATTGAGAGACTAATTTATGAAGAATATGCCAACAATAGAGTCCTAACACTGTCTGAACTTCTCGTCAAATTGAAAGATACTATAAATTTTCCCTTTGGAAGAACTTCATTGTATTTATGTTTAAAATCAATGGGATTTTGTTATAAGAAGCTAGACAAGAGATTATATATCATGGAATCTGATAGAATAAAAACATTACGAAATGAATATCTAGTCCAGATTAAGAAATTGCGAGATGAACAGAGAACAATATTTTATCTAGACGAAACATGGTTTAATACCCATGATGTTATTTCAAAAGGTTGGGTAAAAGACAGCAATAAATGTGCAATGAAAAGTCCATGTTCTCGAGGAAAACGAATAATTATTTACAAGGCAGTAGGAATGGTGTGTGTGAAGGAAAGTTGCCATTATTTGATTATTTTATGACGAGTATAACTGTATACTTGTAATAATGACATTTTCCCTTACTTATGCAGATTTCGAATACGTCCCTGTTCCACACTACCTGAGGATTTTTTATTTGTTTGTGGTAATATCTATTGGGGTAATAAAATATCGGCTTGTTTCAGCTAGGAGCGAACAGACTTTATAGGGAATTACTTCTCTAGTCACTATATGCTCGAAGGATGAGAACATCACTTTGATCACACTGTATTTTCTACGAGAGAAATTTTAACTCAAGTTTAAAGGCCGAGAAATCTCATAAAATTAAATCTCTTATGCAAAACATTGTATGTAGCACCTCGACCGATCCTTTATTTCCAGATTTGTTCAATAATAGCACAGACTGGGTTTGTCTGTGATAATAGGTTTGCTCGCACAACAAAATATACAACTAATTGCCAATTTTACAGTACGCGTGAGTAGTTTGAAACTGGTTTCAAACTGATTGATTTTTTTTTAACAAAAAAAGATTCGAGATATAAATAAACATGCTAAAATTCCGCAAAACAGTTTTGTCAGATTATTTATTTCCAAAGCATTAAAAAAACTTGCAAATCTAAAATCAATAGGTGGCTTTTTTGTGCAATTTGCATCCCTTAATCGGTTTGGATGTATTTTTTTTTTTATTTTCTGCCGTAATTCCTAGTAATCCCTGTTCATCTGTTGAGTTTTTATTTGTTATCCATCCTTGTTGTCGAATCAAGTGGATGCGAAACTAATGGACTGCGGAAAGGGGACTAAGTATGTCATCAATTTCAATCTCTGTCGCGTAAATATCCAACATATTTTTCACAAATATTCGATATTCGAGAATAAGCAGATATTTCTATATCGGATTTATTTGGTAGGCACTGGGGAGAGTAGAAAACTTGAAATATTTGATTATATTGAATATATATTCAAAGCTTACAGCAGAGAAATTTTAGAAAATGCTATTTGATTTTATTCGTAACATGCGAGTCACGACAGAATTATTAAGAATAAGTTACAATTTTTTTAAATTTTTATTTTAAATATGTTCAAAGTAGTTGCCGTCAACTATAACACTACCATTCTTTCCTTCTACTTCGTAAAAGCTTCCAGCTAATCTTCTTTCTGAATGTTTTCAAGCTAATGGGCTATTGCTACACAGAGATAAACAAGCACTCCATTTTACAAATGGTGCCTGACAGAATCAATAAAATGTACACCATTGACAAAACTTACAGGATAATAATTCCTGAAAGGGATGCACTCTCAAAGTCCAGTGGAAAGAGACGACATAGTCATCTATACAGACGACTCCAAAACAACCAATGGAACCGGAGCTGGAATACATGGGGCAAAGGGACTAAGACACAACCAATCGGTTGGACTTGGGACAAATGCAACAGTATTCCAAGCAGAAGTACACGCAATTTTAACCAGCATGCAATTACTATTGGAGAAAAACTACCACAATAGAAGAATCTCCATAGTAACAGACAGCCAAGCCGCACTTAAGGCACTAAACTCGTGTGAGGTAGGCTCAGGACTAATTCTGGACTGCATCCACAGATTGAATGCCTTAGGAGCGACGAATAAATTAAGATTGATATGGGTACCCGGGCATTCAGAAATTGATGGAAACCAGGCAGCCGACCATCTTGCAAAAGATGGGACAAATATACCTTTTATAGGACCAGAACCTGCTTGCGGAATAACTGCGCAAACAGTTAAGCAAGAACTTAATACTTTGCGTTGGCAATGGCACAAACGGCATTGGACAGCCACATCAGGCCAAAGACATTCCAAGCTCTTCCTGAATGAGCCATCCAAGAAAAGAACAGACAACTTACTTGTAATGAGCAAGCAAGATGTCAGACTAATAACAGGACTGGTAACAGGACACTGTCAATTAAATAAACATTTGCATAGGTTGGGCCTCGAACAAGAACCAACATGCAGAGGATGTGGAGAAGAGGATGAAACCCCTGAACACTTAATATGTCACTGCGAAGCATTTATGGCAAGCAGACATAGTCTTTTAGGAGCAAAGAAATTGCACACTGAGACACTAAAGGACATTAGTCTAAAGAAAATCCTGGAGTTTACAAAACATACAGGGCTCCTAGAATAGGAGGAAACACGGAGGGTACAATAGACCACAAAGGTCGCAGTACAGGGGCAAGAATGAACCACCTCCCGACAATAACAATAATAAATGGGCTATGGCAGCTGAATCGAAAAAAAGCACAAATATCTGCTTAATAATGAATATTAATAAAAGTAATTTCGTAGTACCTTGTAAAGTTTAGTTTCGTTATGGAGGCTTAATTCACTTACCCAAGGTGATTTTTGTGGAAAGGAGAAAAACTTCTTTTTCTTCACTCTTTTAATTGAACGTTTCGGGAATTCACCAGACTCCCATCTTCATGTTAAAGCAAAATTTACATTTTTGGAATTTTTATAAACTTTATTATCTTATAAAACCCCAAATGATCGTGGCGTGGAGGTCTTCACATCCTTCCTTGGTTTCTGAGGGATGAAA
The DNA here is from genome assembly GCA_943142095.1 of Ophonus ardosiacus. NCBI lineage: Eukaryota > Metazoa > Arthropoda > Insecta > Coleoptera > Carabidae > Ophonus > Ophonus ardosiacus. Next base: position 6,354,708 of record OW964823.1, on the reverse strand, counting down.
GCATGTGTTGTTAAATAGTTTTAATTAAAATGTAAACCGCTATTTATTTCGACTGCGTAATGGCAGGTTTTGGTTTGAACTGAAAAGTAAATGGAATCGTAAAAGGAAAATATTAAAATCACTAGATATGTGAGAAATTTGCACATATAATTTTGCTGAAGATGGAAGTCTTTTGAAAGTAAATTATAAATCATGCTTCAAAATGTTCTCTGGATAATACCCATATTTTCAATCAAAACAATACTTTCAAAAATAATTAACTTTGTTCTAATTTACATTTGCAAACAGACCAAAACTTTTATTTATATAAAAAATAAAATAAATATATCATCACGGCATATTACCCATTTCTGGGTGTGCCAGTATCTACAACACATGTAGACATGGGTAATGATGACGATATATTTTACCGTGTGGGCGCTTACCAGGCGTCACCTCACAGGCACTCATAGTTGGTGTGGAGAGTACACACAAAGAAGAAGATGAAAATGGCTGAAATTTACAGGAACCCTGAAAAATTAACTAAAAATCATTTATTTATGCTTAAAAGTTGTGAGGTTGGAAATATTATTGTTCTCGGGCTATTATGCATCAACAAATTTGAAAACGGAACATAATAAGATTTGAAACATTAAGTTTGTATTAAAATGTAAAGTTTACTGAACATTTATCAATATTTAATACTTCAATAAAGTTTTGTATAATATTGCTTTGTAAGAAGACAACAAAGGATTATTATAATTTAATAACACATAATGGATTTGCATTCTCCTAATTCTAATGAACTCAAACTTCCCATTTGTACAATGCACAATCTTTCAACTTCAGTCTTACAGGAGGAATAAAAAGAATGGTCATTTGACAATATGAATAATGCTCGTCAAGCAAATAAAAATCGATGGTTTTTTATCGCACGTTACATTTACAGTTCTTATCAGATGAACTAGAAATAAAAACTGAATTGGAAAGAAGATAATTTATACTGAACTTTGAACTTTATTCAAAGTTTGTATTCACCTCGACAAAATTGAAGTTTTATTTTGTAATAGTTGTAAAACTTATAATCCCACAAAACTTCTTAGTGGTAAATTGTCGAAGTGAAAACTTCTATAGGTGCACCTTGCACAATTTTTCCTGGGCAATGAACAAGGCTGGGCCATCATGCGTGAAGTGTCACTCATTCGGGTAAATTCGGGAGCGTTGAACGTGACGTCACGTTAATCTTTCAATTAGAATTAGTTGAATATATCAGCAGTTCCCATGGTTATTGCATAGCTTGCTGATTTACGAAAGTTATTCTCTTTATAATTCTTACTCCATATCTATTGAATATGAAGGAAAATGTTTAATCAAACCGTATTGATAAGAAGATATTCTTTCATATTGATAATCACATAAAATGTCAACAAATGATATTTAACCGCGTTTTTTTTTCTTTTTTAACTCCCGCTACCCTAGGTAAAGGAGGTATAGGGATCGTGCTAAAAATCGCTTATAGAGATTTTAGTGAAGCACATTTTGATGTTCCCAGAATCTGATTTTAACATTTTTACAATGATGTCTGTTTGTATGTGTGTGTGTGTGTGTGCGTGTGTGTGTGTGCGCGCGCGTTTATGTGGATGTGTGGATCCTGTGGACACGATTACTCAAATACCACCAATCAGAAAATTTTGAAATTTTGTATACTCATTCTACACTAATGTGGGAAGAGCTCATTAGTTTTTAGTGTATATCGGATAACCGGAAGTATCACTTGTACAAGTTTTTAACAGTTTTTCTTGAAAAAAAAATCCATTGAATATAATTTTTCAGCAACTTTTACTAATAAAAAAAAATATAATGGTACAATCTTCAATTCTACGATAATGTAACTTTAAATAAGAAAAATAAACTTTCTATGATAATAGCATTTAGCAAATAACTTTAAATATGAATTTATAATATAATTTATTTTCATACATCATCTTGTCTATGCGTCAAACAAAATCATAATATTTCAATAACAATTTTGACATATTTAAACAAATGTCACTGTCAGGAAGCAATGTTTGTAAAAATAATATATTTTATTCACAATCATTATAGTAATATACAGATTCCTAACCTTTTGGACGTTGGAAAATACGTCATTCCTAACTTTAATGACAATCTCTTGGGTTGGAAATAACAGATTTCACTTCCATCTCTTGGGTTGGAAATGTTTATGTAGGGGTTGCCTAGCAACATTGCCGTAGATCCCCATAATTAAGTAGGCTAAACAAATTTCAAGACAGCTGTCAAAATATTAATAAAATTAAAGGTTATAATTCATTGATTTATTTTGAAAATTATTGATTTAAAATGAGGATGATTGTGAATAAAATAGTGGGTGGGATTTTCATAACAGCCTCGCGCATTATCTCACCTCGAGGCTTCGCCTCTCGGTAATAAACATAAGCCCTCGGCTGTAATGAAATATCTCCCACCTCGGATGTAATATACTATACTTTTTCAATCATACATAAATATTAGAAGTAGGTACTATTGATTTGCTACATTGTTTCAGGGTATGGCTCTGAAAAGACTTTGTGTAAAGATGCGAGTACTATTTTGATTTTTGTTAAGTATCTCTATTAGTTTTGTCAATATTTGTGAAATTTATTTTGTGTATGATATATTTATTAAATGTAAAATAAAGATTGTTATGTGTGAATATAAAAATATTTGAACATAATGACTGCTAAATACCCAGCGGGGGGTTATGGGCTGGCCACATCAGATTTTTTTTTTCAAGAAAAACTTAAGAACTTCAAATAAGCGAACTTCAGGTTGACCAATAATCAAATCAGCTCTTCATATGGATGTAAAGAACAGGAATACGAAAGATTTATAATTTTTAGAATTGAAGGTATCGTTGGAGAAACTTTTGTCACACACAGAGGCACATACACGCATACATCATACATACATCATCATAAAACTACAAAAAAATTATACCTAGCAGAAAAGTTGGAAGTTGGAAAAATATCGTAACAAATTAGAAAACACTGGCATTTCGACAAAATTAAATCACTTAACCATCTCATAATCTTGTTTTCAATCTCTTGGAATCACTTTCCACTGTGCAAGTAAATAAGATTTCCCTTTCCCTTAATTAAAATTCTAGCGAATGTATCACAGTTGTATCCATCTCCTTCTGCGCGCTAAATACTAAATGCAAGTCTTAGCCAGCGGGAGTTGTCCTGCTTATTCAGCCGACAGAACATTTACATGATAAGCCTGTGTATGTAGATGCAAGTTGTCGTGTAGGGAAACGTATTTTATTTGCACACGACGTTGGAAGGACTAAGTTTGTAATGGAAATACATGATGTATGAAGCAGATTATTAATGTATTTGAATGATCATAGTGTCTAGACTAAACTAAATCTAGAAATAATTTATATGGTGATGCGGATTATAGAGTACTTACTTTATTTAATAAAAGTTTTGTGTAACATTAAAACGTAAAAGTAATATTCTGTATTCTATATATTTTTTGAAAAAATTGAAATACAGTTACACAAATGTGATTTGAGAAATAGTAAGAAATGCGAAAATTTTAAAAAATATTAATATATTTTACGTATATATAAAAAAAACATAAACTCTAATGAAACAATACATAAATAAAAATAGTGTTTCAAAAATATTGCAAAAAATTAAGGGTACCTGTTTATATCTGATGTTCTCACCACTGACTAATGAAAATATAAATTTTCTGAAACACATTTAGCATTTCTGGTACACACAAAAACCAGTGTTTCTTTCAGACTCTTTTACCCGGAGGGGTTTATAATTGTTTCGGGGGGATAGGGCGACAGAAGAATTTTTTTTTTCATTCAAGGTCAAATGCCTTATAAGTAGTTACTTTTCGCTGGTTCTAGACCAGCAACAGCAACCATATGCTAATTACAGAGGCTGGGCGCGCGATCCGGAGCAAAAAATGGTACGAGACAACAATGGAACTTTTGTTTAACCGTCCCAATGTTGGCAGCGCTGTTTTGGTGAGAATTTATACGAAATAAAATAATTTTTTCGCTCCGGATCGCTCGCCCGGCCTCTCTAATTAGCATATGGTTGCTGTTGCTGGTCTAGAACCGGCGAAAAGTAACTACTCTTATAATTAAAAGTTACATTTTTTCAAGGGATATGAAACTGCATGTTTTTCCCCTTTTATGTAGAAAAATAAATTGCTAGAACATTTTAGAAAATAGAATATAGTTAACGGATTGTTGATTTTCCTGGCCAAACAAGTTATTTTTATGTTCAAATGCAATGCACTTATGTATTCTGTATCGTACCATGTTAATTTTTACAGCCTGTTAAAATTTATAGCCCGTAGGAACGAATGTATTATCTGTCATTTAAATTTTTTATTCAGTGTATACTATTAGTAGTGAAAAATGTAAACAGGATGTTAAAAGTTCCGTTTTCAGTATTTGTTTGATTATTAAGCCATTACTGCATTATTCCATTGTTATTAGGTTTGGGTCCTTACATTCATGTCTACATTGTATTAGTTTTAAGAATTAAAGGAACGAACATAGATACGTTTTGCACATTTTCTTTCAACACATATCCAACTATTATTTATTTTAATATAATCTTCTTCGTGGGTGTTTTCGTTTGTCTTTAGGGGGGGGGGGCTTTGGCCCCCCGAGCCCCCCCCCCCCCCTCTGAAAGAAACACTGACAAAAACGCATATCTTCTTTACATATTTTCATATTTTTTAATCCATTCTACGAACAAGTTTCCTCTTATTCTTCAAATGTTCGAGATTCTTCCAATTCATTGATGAGATTGGCGGTATTTCTGAAGGGTATATGTTATATACAATGTATCTAAAATTATAAATATTTAATTAATAATAAAATAAGATATTTTAAATGTACTTCCAACAAAAAGTCTTCAGTAATGTCTTTTTTTGACACATTTGTCTGTCAATTACAAACATTTTAAGTTTTCCACTTGTTTTCCATGGGCTTCGAGAAACATTCACAACATATTATTTTATATATTTCTCTATCTCTAACTTTATAGAAGATATAAAAATTTTAAATGTATCGGATAGAAATTTTTATATTCTTTATTATTTGTAATAACATAAATTTTCAAGAATTTTTTTAAGAAACTAGCATTTCCGGTTACCAAACTCTAATCAGCTTTTCCGAGTAATGTCAATTGAGAAAACAGTTAAACATACACATGCACACATACACACACAAGGACATCTTCGTAAAAATGTTATAATCGGATTCTAGGGAATTTAAAACGTGTTTATCCACTAAAATCGGGATATGCGATTTTTAGCATGATTCCAATACCTTTCTTATGCCGCTTTTACACTAGATGATTATTATGTACTGTCGTTATGATACTCTGTCGTAATGATAGCTGTCTGTTCACCCTAGAAGCTATTGCCATCTATTACAGTTGTAATGAATTACATTTATTTAAAAGTTGGTGATCTTGAATTTTTTAAATTCATTGTATTTACCGGCAAGTTATATCTTTTTATTATATTTTGTATTAAAACTATTCATTCTTTAATCATTTTAATATTATACTTTGTCAAATTATCTGTTGAATAATGATATTATACGCCGTCTACGACTTATTGTCACATTGTATTATAATTTTCTTAACCTTGCGTTGACAGATGACAGTTTATAAACTTTTCTGTTGGTACTGATACGTCACAAGTGTCACGTGATCCGATATTAATGACACAGATTTCCGTCATTACTACAGGCGATCGTGATGTGCGATTTCGTGCGTTCAAACTAGAACATTACGACAGGGTAACATTACGATCCTATCATTATCATCTATTGTGAAAGCGGCATTAGCGAGAGATAGAAAAATGTGAAATCGGCTCATTTTTTCCAGAATGAAATACCGAAAAAAAACGTGTCTCTTATTTTTTCATTCAGATATGTAATTTTCAAAATTTGTGATAGTCTCCTATTATTTCAAGAAAAACATGCCACAGAAGATTATCACTGAGATTTTTATTTCGGAAAACTTATGGCTATAAAATTTTTATTTCATTTTCACCAAAAGTGTTTCATAAACCTCAATTGCTTTTACTCCTCTGTAACTTTCCTCTATCTATTTTTATGATCTTTAATCTTGCGTTGGCGAACTCCGATTTGATGGCATAGTAAAAAGTAAGTAAAAGAATCCAATGCACGTTCATAGACGTATATTTTTTCTCTAGAAGGGTAACGGCTTGTTCCAAGTAATTTCCCCGGAGTGCAACAGCTTGTACTTTTCAATATTGGCGCCAAAAAAAGTTTAATACGAATTTTACACTGTACTGGTGTGATATTGGAGATAGTTTTTGTCGTTTCAAATTCGAAATAGTACCTATTTTATAAAAACAAATTTTATAAGGCAATCTGTTAACCATAACGGCCTTATGAAATATGTTTTTCATATTATTTTTTCTAGTGAGATAATTTAATATTTTTTAAAAAAATGCGACTTGTCATAGGTATTTACACACCAAGTGAGCTAAGGTAATGTTTACTCATGAGAAGAAAGTTTAATCTGTTTAAGTTAATTTCTTCGAGTGAATAAACATTCTTAGCTCATGTGGTTTGTAAAATATTTTATTCAATTTTGACGAAATACTAATAAAAACCATTATAATATTTAATTTTGACAAAATAAAAAAAACTAAGTGTTATTTTCGTACCTGATGTTATTTTAAATGCATTATTTGTTGCAGAGTGAGTTAAAATTTTGTGTGAGTGATTTAATTTTTTTTTTTTTAATTCACATGTGAAAAAAGTGTTACTTATAGTTGTTGCTATGGAGTTATTAATGACAGTTTAAAACGTCAAAATTGAATAAAAAGTATTAGTTATGTTGGTATCACATTTTGCTGCCTGAGGGATATTTGAGGTTATACATATATCGTTTACCCGTTATTTTTAAAAACAGTTATGATTGTTGACTATCAGCAATTTAAAACTGATTGTAATAAAACGTTGTTCGCATGGCCTTCGGTACGGTGCCGATTGGCCAATGACATTTTTTTATTATTCGTTATAATTAGGACATACACAAACATCCAAACATCCTGGTGGGAATCAAACCCACGACCCCAGAGCCGAGCGGTGAAGGTCGCTTGAACGCTACCTATAACCGCTCGACCACCGAGGCGGCTGTAATTATTATCCTCCGTAAAAGAATACTTGGCTATGAAGGAAAATGTATAATCAAACCGTATAGACAATAACATATTCTTACATATTGTTAATCACATAAATTCCCAAAAATTGATATTTAACTGCGTTTTTTTAAGAATTTCAAATAAGGGAACTTCCGATTGACCAGTTATAACCAAAATCTAATCAGCTTTTAATATGGATCTACAGAAGAGGAATACGAAATAATTATAATTTTTAGAATTGTAATATCACGTATGAACGTGATGACATTCAATGAAAACTTTGACCGAATGTTGAGAAGATAATCTTTTTTTCTATTTAAAGCCTTCGGTTTGTTAAGCCAGTGCTATCATTTAAAACTGATACCACTTAAAATGTAAATGTAAATAAGAGAAAATGTAATTTTTATTTCGTTTAATATAATTTCAGTTTTATAACTTTGTTCATTTTATTTACTTTTTAATCTGATATTTGCATACACCATTCCAATTTGCATAGATAAACTCGAATTGCACTGATTGTTAAACAAAAACTGAAAAATGAACAAATGAAAACACGCAAATTAAAGTAGAGATTAAAAAGATAATAAAGAGTTCGAAACAAAGAAACTTTAAAGTAAAGAGAAAATGAAGTAAGCTTAAAACCTTCTTGTAGCGACTGTAGAATATCCAGTGTAATACACTGGTAGTATGTGAGCGGGATTACGGGATTAGAGCCTTCTTTATGCTTGAGCTTCACTGAATATTACAAAATAAAATGCACAACAATTTATCCGTCGTAGATAGGAGCTTCTTAGAATGTTTCAATTTAAACTCCCACACTGAAATATTCAGTGATAAATCTTTGAATCGCTGAAAAATACGAGCAAATCAAAATATACTGTCTCATACTTTGTTTCTTATTATTCATTTTTATACTTTTTCCTCGACTTTTTCAGCAGGTATTCGAAGATATTTTCTATATGGGAAACAAATTTAATATATGAACTTGAGCGATAATCGATTGAGGAATGAATGAGGGTTCCCGAAGGAAAAATAATTTCGCTGCAGACTGCTTGTCCTATTATTTTTCCTTTGGGAACCCTCAAATTTAAATATTTTATGATTTTATTTTATATTGGAATCATAATAGTATATTATACGCCAAGATTGAGGGATACAAGGCGCCTGGTCAATAATGATCTTCTCAACCGTGGTTTATATACTATTTTTTCACTACTAGCACATAAATCCTATTTGAATTTTTTTATTGATAATAACAATCATTTTGACATGAATAATTACTTTACTTATTTGTTAATATTCACAAAAACAAAGTAGGCTGCATTTGTTTTTATCCGACGTTTCGCTCATTTTGCTGGTTTGATAACCTCACTTATGGGCCTTGATTTGTATTTGATTTAATTATTTAATAAAAAAAACTTTTTGCTGTTACAGTCGGCAACCTTATTAGTTTATTATTATTTTTAAATAAATCTATTGAAATGTATTTACCTACAAATACAAAAAAATAGTGATTTATTCATTCCTACACCTACACTACACATGTTTCACATTTTCACCAAACCAGCACAGTCAAAGCGGCAGCGTAGGTCAATTTAAAATTAAGCGGCAAATTTAAATTATATACTTAACACCTTTCTTGAGTTTAATGAGTTAAATAATATTTGGATTTGGAGGCTTGAGTTTGATGGAAAAGTGACAGTTTTCATTATAGATCTAGGTTAATAATAAATTATTATTGACCTAGGTTACCATGGTTACAAGCAAGCGGTAGTGAAAAACAATTTCTCATGTCAAATAAAGGTAAATAATAGTGGGTTCCTAGGCTAGTAGTGAAAAAACTTGTTTATTCTCCCTCAAAAGCGGGCACAATTTGGCTTTTATCGCCCGAGGGCCTATAAAGTTGCCAAGCAATAGCTATTCAAACAAATGAAAATTGTGGTTTATGGATGAGAGACAACACAATTAGTTCGGTAAATAATATATTTGTGAACATTTTCGCAAATTAAAAAGATTGAGGTGAAAAATAGTTATAAAAAAAATCAAATTTCACATTTATTGCTATTTAAAGAATAATATTTTTAAATAATTAAGGCCGGTTGCACCGATGAAGCTTAAATTTTAAGTGTTCCTTAAATTGACAATATCGTATCGAAACGAAACGTCAAATGAGTTACTGAATATTGCTATCACAATGTCGATCTGCATTTATTTGTTTAAGGTAGTATGATCAGTACTCTGTAAGTAATAATAAAATGTTGATTTTTTTTAACTAAAATAAAATAATGTTAACATGTAAATTAATAACTTAAATTTAGATGTTACTGTAACACTACGACGGACTTAAAATTAACGGGACTATTTAAAAAGGGGAAAACGCGGGAATCTAAATAAAATAATTTGGAATTAAAAAAAAAACAACAATTAAATAATCCAAATTATTGGTAGCGTGCCACCAGGTTATTTATTGGTAAATAACCAAAACCTAATTTTGAATTTGGATATAAACTATAATTTTATTTGTTTGGAGGGCAAGGCGATATAATGATTAAACGATTTTCTATTAAATAACTGTATTAACAAAATATAATTAAAATAGAAGATAACAATACAATAAAATAAAAACAAGTAGAATTTTATAACACAATTTAGAAACCGAGAAGGAAAAAGTTACATTGTTAAAAATATTATTGTTAACTTACACAACTATGAATATTTACACTTACATCTTGACTAACTAACGGCTTCTTACTCCGACTAACCCTCGATCGTCAATTTATTGTCTCTGATTATCCCATTGTTTGACACTACATCACCAATCTGGATTCTTATTGGTCAGTTCTGACGTCAGCGCACCAATCAAGTATCGCGTTCATCAGAAGCATCACGAGAGAAACAACCCTTGTCACGACCAAGATGACTCACATTCTCATGACCCATGAGAACCAGACCGATGATGTTTGCCAAACAACGAGATAACAATAATTCGGCAAATACAATATCTGTTATAAGAAAATTCCGAAAAGTACTTTAAATATTAAGTTTTTGATAATGACCAACAACAACAAAATTTAGATTAATAACTTTTGCCGAATTATTTATTTACTAAAATTAATTACAAATTAAACTAATAATACTGAAGAACATTGTTACATTACTTAAGACCACTTATAATCGGATTTACTTAATTATTTATTTATTAACAGTAAAAAATAATGTCATTTTACTAGAGTTTTTTTTGCGTAAATATATCTAGCGTGGACTGGCAACAGCGCATCGTAAATGGCGGATAGCAGCACCTGTTAGCGCAGTTGACGCGAATTTTGACATTATTTGTCATTTTGAATTGGAACGATTCAGACAATGGGGTCATACCAAAAAAAAAAATATTGATTTTTTTTATATAATTAAAAAAATTACATAATTTTATACATATATACATGAAAAATATGTAATATTCTTATACTTTTCATTCATGATTTTCTTTCTAAACATTTTGAGTCTTATTTTGTGACGTCATGGGTTTGTACACACATACAATGATAGTCACGCACACATGTACTCGTACACGTACTGTAGATGAATGTCAGCGCAGCACAGAGATGTCACATTTTTCGAACATAACCAACATTTTCAAAGTAAATATCTTTGCAACAAGTTCTTTTTGTTTAAATATAAGTCCAAAAAACGAAATGTTCTAATAAATACAAATTATGTGTGGTTTAGATATTACCATGGTTGTATAATATTGTTCTGTGCCGTCTTGCGAGAACATCTCCTTGAGAAGCAAAAATAAAGTTTTTGTTCGTATTCCTAAACCTCAAGATTAATTTTCATAATCAAATTATTCAATATACAATAAAAACAAAAGCACGAATACAAAATAACTTGCTGTCACGTTTGCTTTCAAGTCAAATAACATAAACGACAAACGTAGTTCCATTTTTATTCGATAGGAGGGACTACGGTCACGGTCGCAAACCCATGACGTCATTTGAAATTTAATATAAACTTTAAAAAATTATTTCTGTAAAACTAGAAACTTATGTGACATAAAATATATATATATATATATCTGTGAGTGGTTTTAAGTATACTTTCAGAAAAAAAATAAATTGGAAAATGTGGTATGACCCCATTATTGAGTTTATGTTTTCTGTGTTTATCGTCTTTTGTAGTTCTTGTATGTGTTAAAAACCCTTTTTCATCCGACGTTGCCAAACGTTCACTAGTCGGATATGTCATTTATTTGTCAGTATGGCTGACAGATATTTTAATGAATTTTCAGTTACTTATATTCAAATATCTTCAGAACTGCACGTCAGAATACTTTGTTGCAATTTTTGCATAATCTATGATAGTTGACTAATACAAATTACAGTTTTTGTAGTTAAATGATCGCACTACCTTAAGTCAATTTCAAAATTTAAGTGTTAGCTATATAATTGACTATAATACTTATAAGGCGTATAAAAATTCTTGCAACAACTTTACGAAACAATTAAATGAACCATTTAAGTACTATTCTTATTTACTTATAATTTAATATCGTGAAAAATCTAAAAATACAGCTGTCACTAATTCTCATACTAATTTATTTTCAATCAATTCAACCAAAAATAAATTTACAACTGCGATAGAAATATTCTCATTGTAGGTTAAATCATATTCAATCTTATGTAATTTCTGAAAATTAAACACGTGTCATGTTTCTGTCATCCACTATAATTATCGATAACGAACTGCTTTTAACGTATATTTATTTCTTTATTACTTAATAATTGCTTCCTTTATGAATTTTGTCATTGTCAAAAATGTTTTGATATTTAAGTTATAATTTTTTTATTACAAATTTAATAATAAAAATCCTTTCTATAAAATATAAAATAAAAATGATAAATTTAATATAAATTCATTGATGCATGATATTTGATAAAAAGTTTATCTTAAATTCGTTTTCAACTGAGCGCGTGTCTGTTATTGGAAAAACTTCGAATACGATTTGTCAAACTCACAGTTCATCAGTAAATCAAATAGTCAGTATATTAACATTTACATTCCCTTGATTTTTTATTTACATGATTGGTATGAAACATTAAGAATTAGGGCGCGCATACCTAACCTATAATAAATAATAATAACCAAGTTTATATCTCCAACCATTTTTGAATTATTGCCCCAAAAGTCAATATACCCCAAATTTAGATAAAAATTTGAAAATTTTCAAAAATCTAATTTTTATGTATCTAGATACTTCTCAATGCTCTGATTCCAAATTTTAAAACCGCAGGTCGCTATCTCTTTTCGTTCTCGAGATATTTAGATTCAAAATTTTTCTCAAAACTGCCCATTTTTGGGTAATAACCCAAAAATGGGTCGAGATATGAATTTGACGACTTCACCATTCGATTCTACGGACAAAATTACATAGGTACACCAATTTTCAGAATTTTTGAACAGCGCATACAATCTCTAAAGCAAAATAACTAAAAATGGCCAAAAATCGCAAAAAATCTAAGGTGTACCCCTTAGGATTTTTTCAGATTTTGGCCATTTTCAGGGGTTTTCAAACTTTTATTCATAAAAAATTAACCGGTTGGACAAAAATTATGAAAATTACTATACTTATGTATTTTTATCCGTAGAATCGAATGGTGATGTCGCCAAATTCATATCTATACCCATTTTTGGGTTAATACCCAAAAATGGGCAGTTTTGAGCAAAACTTTAAATCTAAATATCTCGAGAACGAAACGAGATATCGTCTTTTGGTTTCAAAATTTGGAATCAGCGCATTGAGAAGTATCTAGATACATAAAAATTAGATTTTTGAAAATTTTGAAGTTTTTATTTAAATGTGGGGTATATTGACTTTTGGGGCAATAATTCAAAAATGGGTTGAGATGTAAACTTGGTAGTAATATTATTTGATTGTAAAATGAACGTTACGTAAGTAAAATAATTTATTTTTGTACATCATCTTGCCTATGCATCAAACAAAAACATAATATTTTAATAACAATTTCGACATAGTTAAACAAATGTCACTGTCAGGAAGCAATTACATTAAAATTAATAATGAAACTTCAAGAAGATTGTATAAATTATAATGAAATTAAAGTTTGTGAAAATTATAGTATATTAGATATAAAATTGATATATTTGCAGCACTAAAAATCAAACAGCTATTAATAAGCACGTGTTACCAAGTTTACAACTGCACATTAACGAAATGGATCATGGTAAGCGATAGATATATGCAAAGGAACTTAATATAGTTTGCAGGATTAGTAAATATGTATTTAAATTAATAAAAATTAAAAAGCGGGAGGTATTGTGTTGACCACATCAGATTTTTTTAATAGATTTTTGATTACAACAAAGAAAATTTTATTACGATAATGAAAATGACTAGTGCCCATATTCATAAACACTCGTAAAGTTTCAAAACGGCTCATTATAATTTTTGACAAATAGAATCACACTTGACAAATAAAATTTCGATTTTTCTTTCAATGTCGACTGTTTTTATTGGATAAAAATTATAACGAACCGTTTAAAATTTTACGACTGTTTATGAATACGGATATAAATATACAAAAAATGATATAATAATTGTAAAAATTAGAATTTTTGCATTTTATTTTTACCTCTCGCTAAGAGAGGTATTGGATTTATGCTAAAATTCGCATATCCAGATTTTATTGAATAAGTACGATTTAAGGTCCCTACAATCCGATTATAACATTTTTAAAATGATGTCTGTGTGTGTGTGTGTGTGTGTGTGGATGTGTGTATGTGTGTGTGTGTATGTATGTATGTATGTATGTATGTATGTATGTATGTATGTATGTATGTATGTATGTATGTATGTATGTATGTATGTATGTATGTATGTATGTATGTCTGGATGTTGTAGTCACGATTCCTCAAAAACTATAAGACTTAAAAAATATTTAACTGCAGTTTCCTCAATCTGACATTCCTGGGAAGAGCTGAAAAGGTTTTGGTAACAATTGAACAACCGGAAGTAGTAGTTTCTTAGAAAAAATCTTCTAAATATAATTTTTTGGAAGTTTTTTTTTATTAAATAATGGAAGAACATAAAATTCTCCATCTAATACACTTAAAAATTTTATTATATCTTGTATAGATTTAGAGATAAAGACTCTATAATTTATAGAGTAAACTAATCGCAGAGGCCAAGGCACTAAGGAAACCAGTTGACAAATTCCAATGTTTATAACATGACACATGTCATTGTCAAATATCAACAGTTTTAGTGACATTCTGATAGATTTTTCTGGGAAGTATATTTAACTTTTCTTATTGTTTTATTAATTAAATATTTGAAATTATAGGTAAAATTGTGGTAAAATGCATATATCCATCAGAAATACCGCCAATCTGGTTAATGAATTGGAAGAATATCTGACATTTAGAAACTTCCTCATGCAATGAAAAATAGATATAATTAGAATTACATGTTAAATACAATAAAAAACAATATTTGAGTAAAGTTCTGTAATTTTTTGTTATAAAACGACGTTTCGAAAGCGAAGTGCAATAAAATACTTATACATCCTAATATGGAAATGGCGAGAGGTCTTGTGCTGGCCACAACAGATTTTTTCTTGTAGCGCTCTGAATATCGGAGGGGGGAGAGAATTATATTTCATACGATTTATTTTTATTTATTTTTTATTTTATTTTTCATGCCGCGCTCGTGTTCGAAATATTTATGTTAAATTATAAATTAGATTGTTTTAGACAACTATTACATATTACATTTCCTTGTACCTCTAATGTTTCTGTATATATAAGCTGAACAATGAAAAACCAACCACCCTGTATAATACAAATTTTACACTCACCAGTAAACACTAATTCCCTTGGAGGATTGCAGTGGTTGAAAGATCCTAGCTTTAGCAAATCTCAGTTTCAGACATGTAAATTCCAGAGGTTTTTGTTTCGTATCTTCAGCTTCAGAGCGACCGGTGACCTGCGCGTATTGTTCTGCTGTCGGAAACGGGATTGCTCTGCCTTAAGGGTCTTTCAGAAAAAGAGAATATAAGAAAAAATCTCTAAAAGGGAGAAAAGCGGAATGTTTGTGTATTTTGTTGGTATGGAATTATGGTTATTTGTATACATATCGTCGGCCGAATATTGGAATGTGGTATGTCCACAAATATTACTTTCGAGAAATCTGCTTTAAAAATTTAAGTTTTTCACCTCCCGCTACACTAGGTATAGGATGGATCGTGCTAAAAATCGCATATAGAGATTTTAGTGAATAAAGACATTTTGATGTCCCCAGAATCTGATTTTTACAATGATGTCTGTGAGTATGTGTGTGTGTGTGTATGTGTGTGTGTGGTGCTCATTAGTTTTTAGTGTATATCGGATAACCGGAAGTATCATTTATACAATCTTTTTAATAGTTTTTCTTGAAAAAATATATTGACATTTTCATTAACTTTTACGAATAAAAAATTAATATAATGGTATAATCTTCAATTTTACGATAATAGTATTTAGTAAATAACTTTAACTTTAAATATAAATTTATAAAATAATTTATTTTTATACATCATCCTGCCTATGCGTCAAACAAAAATAATACTTCTTTATTAGACATTGTTTCACATACGGTTTGCTCTTGTACTTTTGTTTATTATTATTATTAATAATAATAATAAAACAAATTAATAATAATAATTTCATCATGGCAAAAAATTTGATTTAAATGTAATATTGTTTTTTTACGACTTCTACAGAAAATTGTACTTTTCCCAAAGTTGTGGGTTAAAGTGTGAGAAATTATTTCTCTTACATATTCCCATGTTTTACAAAGCCCAAAATTTATTCATTTCCCACAGTCGTGGGATAAAGTGCGAGAAATTATTTCTCACACAAGTCGCCAAGTATAATAAAACGTTAATGGTTAAATATGAATGTTTTGATTTGTATATATAAGTAACTATTGTAATTATTTTAAATAAATAAATAAATATATCATCACGGCATATTACCCATTTCTGGGTGTGCCAGTATCTACAACACATGTAGACATCGGTAATGATGACGATATATTTCACCGCGTGGGCGCTTACCAGGCGTCACCTCACGGGCACTCATAGCTGGTGTGGAGAAATTTAATTAATTATCGAAAACATACTATGTTTTTTATTAGAAATGAATTATTTATATCTTTCCAAAGAATGTGGTCGTAGAAAAAGTATAGTGTGCCACTCGTGCAGCAGCACCTATTGCCCGTCTCGTGCTGAAACTCACACACTTCTTCGACAAAAGTTGCTTTTCCGCACTTGTTGCACAATATACTATTTATAGTATATTTGGTCTTGATCGGTCATTACAGGCATCATTGCTGTCAAAGCTTTCCGTTTCTCGACGCTAATTTCTGAATATTTTTTAGCTTCTTGGGCTCAGGAAATTCTTCTTTGAAAGTACTTCTATCTGTATTATGTTGCATTTGCTCTATATGTTCGATTTAATTTATAGCAGATAATATTTTGTTGCTGTACCATATCGGAATAAGGACAACAGTAGAGAGTTATTGCAGCTTCAACGCAAAAATAACGTGCATTTGTCACCTGACAGCCCGAGTGCGCATGCGTACTAATAAGGTTCACGTTAAATTAATAAGGAGACACGTTATGTGCAATGGAATAGTGAGCGTTTAACGTCACACGTTCTGCATCTTTTGAGGTTATGTTTCGGTGAAAAATGTGGATGTAACCTCGTTTGTGTTGCTTTTAGCGTTAACGTTAGCGTGAATACACTAATTAAATGCGGTAAACATTGAAATTGAAAGTCCTTTATTTCTAAAATGAAGTGTTTTCTTCGTAAGGTTAACGTTTACGTTCTTTCATCTTAGAAGTTGCAATAACTCCCTAATATCTAAAACATAATATCAGAAAGAGATAGATTATGGCAGATAAAACCTAGCCTAAGAAAAATATCATTATACCAAAAATTTGCAGTTACAGTAGGTACTTCCTACCAGACCGAACCTGATAACAAAATGATCTCGCAAACAGTTTCCCTTCCTTATTGTCGTCTAGTGTGCTCTGTATCCACATTGCTCGTCCTGTTGCAAAGTGTTTACGGCGATATGTTCCGCTTAAATCCGGTTCGATTACTTGCAAAGTTAAACATCTGGGAGAGCCAAGATGCTCAGCACAACACAGGAAATCGAAGCTCATTGTGAAGCAGACGGCGCTGAGAAACGCTGAATTACGCCAGAGAATCACGAAAAGTGACATCCGGTGTAGCTTCATAAATTGAAAGTGTCTTTCTTGGAAGAGTTTATTTTGGACGACGACAAAGGATAGTGATTAATGTATGAATTTTGTTAGAAAAAGAACAAAATAATCATTTTCAAAATGAATTAGGAAATACATGGCTGAGTGCAATTTAAATATATATCTACATATTTATTGATGCTGGAAACTATATTATGTATTGCATTTGTATAATATAACTATAACTATTGTTTTATGAACTACTTTCCTTTTAAAATGTTATCATTATTAATTTGATTGGTTTTTGACAGTGACATTTATCTGTCAGTTACATAAATTTGAAATCTGAACTGTGTAACAAAGGAATTATGTTTATATTTAATATAACGTTTCATTATTTCACTCGTTTGTGTTAAAAAAGTGCATTTTTAAACACTTTTATTGTGTTAAAAAAAACGTATTTATAAATTCATCTTAATGAAAAAAATCTGTTGTGGCCAGCACAAGACCTTCCGTCAATTCGATGAATTTTGTACAAATCCCACACCAAAAGGTCCTTGGAAAAGATTCTATATAATATCATGTAAAATCAATCACGGACACATAGTATTTTTTACAAATTCCATACCAAAAATTCATTTAAAAAGGTTCTACAAATCCAATAAAATTATAACATAAACACACACTAAGTAAAATGCGCTTGACATTTCCTTCATTTCTTCTTCAGCTTTCCCCTATTTTATTAGGGGTCGCTGTTCCATCTTGTCTTCCACTCCTGTCCAACGCATCTTCTTCACACAGTCCTTTCTACCTCAAGTCTTCTGCGATACAGTCTTTCCATCTTCTCTTTGGCCTTTCTCTGCATGTCACTTACGAGGAACACTATGACATATACCAATGTTTGATCCTAAACTTTCCACATTTGGTTTTGCACTTGCAACAGACATCTGTCAATTATAATTTATTGAATGTGTCAGCTGTTTGCATGATAAATAGCAAAGCTGACTAATTTTTGAAAATTAATTTCTTTATAATTCTTTAATTCTACATCTATTGAATGTGAAGGAAAATGTATAATCAAACCGTATAGAGAAGAGTATTTTCTTTAATATATATAATAACAAAATGTCAAAAAATAATATTTAACTGCGTTTTTTTAAGAAAAACTGTTAAAAACTTTTTCAAGGGTACTTCCGGTGTATCAATTATAACCAAAATCTAATCAACTCTTCATATGAATGTACAGAAGAGGAATACGAAAGAATTATAATTTTTAGAATTGTAGTATTGGAGTCGGAGAAAAATTTGTCACACACGGACACACATACACACACACACGGATACACACACACACACACATACATTCATACATACATACAGACATCATCTTAAAAATAGTAAATTCGTATTGTAGGGACCCTAAAACGTGCTTATTCATTAAAAACTCATCACCGAATTTTTTGGCCAAAGACAATACCTTCCTTACCTAAAGGTGACGGAAGGTAAAAATAGGATCTCAGAAGCTATTCTTTGACAGCAAATTTGACTTTTTGTACAAATTATAGCAAAGAACATGAATTGTTCAATTAGTCAACTTCAAGGCATAGTGTGCTCCTGCAAAACTCCAAAATCTAATCACTAAAATCCTAAATAGGACGTTATTTAGGGCACAAAAATTTATGATTTAGAAATTAGGGTGATAAAAGTGCAACAACGGACACAGTCTTAGTAATTCGAATTCATAATAAAATGAGTTGGTACTTTCAGTACAGTTTTTTATATAATTCATGCCACTAATGATGATTATATCTTTTTATAAACCTATAATAATCTTAACGGCAATGACAATCATTAGTAAATTCATAATTAAAACATAACACCCACATTTGACATGACATTTATATATTCCATAAATTTTGTAAAAAGTAAGAAAAATGTAATCGTTTATCATCCCGTCAAGAAAATTGCGACTTGGCAAATTAAACTTACAAAAAATGAGTGGTATGCAAGTAAAAAATATTAAAACAAGTTGCTGGTTATAAAACACAAAAGAAAGAATAGAATTCCCCGTTACAGGGTTTTTTATTAGCGGGAGTCATGCAACGTCACGAGAATGAAACATTTCATCGATCTCATGGTCGCACAGTTCGTGCATTCACTATTTATTCCCCATTCCCCCTAAATTTACACTACATCACTAGTTATGATTTATTAATGTTGTGAGTTACAGCCTGACAGAAAATTTTTCGCCTAAAATAACGAGGCATGAAAAGTTATTGAAATACTGGATACTGTCGCAAAGAAAATAAATAAATACGGTCTATTTTTAAGCTACATGTTTAGGAGTATGAACTTTTTTAGCGAGAAATATACGAAAACGTGAGAAGGATATTTGTTTAAAATTGACAAAGTTTGTTACGTGTTCAGGGTTGGTAAAAATAAAATTTCTAAAAAAAACTGTTTCAAGTTTTTCTGATCTTAGTAACTGAAAAGAATAAATAAATTTTATTAGTAGGTTTAATAAACACAGTTGTTTTTTAGCCATTTAAATGTATTTTTAAATTGTAGCCATTTTGTATGTTCATATACATATAGGGCCACATGCGTTTAACATAGGAAATCAGTTTTACCTTGCGCAAAAGTTCCCAATTAATTTTAGATAAAAATGTTTCAAATGAAAATTGTAGATAATTAAATTCGACGCCTAAATCATTAAACAGATTTAATTTTACACATTTATCATCCTTTAAAATCGAATTTCAAATTGTAGAAATATTGCTCATTTATAGCGATAGACATGTAATTCATACAAAATTACAAAAAAATTCATATCGTTTGAACTGTCAGAAATTTAATTTTATAGGTTACAAGATGTAAAGAAAAAATAATAATAGTGTTACATTTTTAAAATAATATCTGAGTAGTGGTTTAGGTGCAGAGTTGAATTGTCTGTAACCGAATATCTGACAGTTCAAACGATACGCATTTCTTTATAACTTTGTTTCAATTCCATGGCTGTCGCTACAAACGAGCTATATTTATACAATTTCAAATTCGATTTTACAGGTTTCCAAAAGAGTAAAATTAAATATGTGTAATGATTTAGGAGTAGAATTTAATGGGGGATTACGGCTCAATCGTATTAAAGGAAAATAGTAAAAAAATACGAATGTATATTCTGAATAACGAATATTAATAAAAAAATATGAAATGGTATAATTGAGATATTTCGGAAATAAAGGGTTTTTTGTTATAACGCTTCAACACTAATATGAAAATATTTTGATTGGCGACCGAGAAACCGCCTATACATGCATTACGAATAGCGTTTTAGGAAGTGGGATTACTACCAATGGAAGTTAAGAAATTCAAATTCGAAAGGAGGGGCTAACATTCCTGTACTACAGTTTCCAAACAGTTTTTATTTTAACATAAATTTCTTGCATTAAACTTAATAATTTAAATACACCTGTAATTATATATGGGGTCCCGTGGCCGCGTGCCTGAGTGTCTGGTCGCGAACCTGGGGGAACCGGGTGCGATCCCGACCAGCGCCAAATATTTCCAATTTTAAATGGCACAAAAGTGACCCCTGTGGTGCACTCTCCACACCAGCTATGAGTGCCCGTGAGGTGAAGCCTGGTAAGCGCCCACACGGTAAAATATATCGTCAGCATTATGTCTACATATATGTAGATAATGGCACACCCAGAAATGGGTAATATGCCGTGATGATATATTTATTTATTTATTTTTACCTGTAATTATAAAGTATGTATACTTATACAGTGTTATAATATTCATTTATTTTTATGTAAATAGCATATATTTCAAGAACATTTAGGTCCATGATGAAAACAGTTTGATATAAAAACACATAAATGTGACGTCACGTCAATCTTTTCAAAATTCGGGAGACCATAACTCGCTAATTAATAGGAATTTTTTTCACCGGATTTTCATCAATAGTCTTAGTTTTCCTAATATTTTCAGATGAAATTATAAAAAAAAATGGTGTAATCCCCCATTATCTATAACGTTTATTTAAAACATTATTGGTAAATTTTGCTCAAGGTAAAGATGTTTTTCCATATTAACACCATATACACAGTATGTTTAAGAAAACCTAACTCGGAGTAGGCTATGAACAAAGAAACGTATGGTAATTTGAAAATATTTAATTGAATATTAATTTAACACGAGATATTGCCAAAAATGTTGTCTAAATAAAACTTTTATTCTTGAATGTTATTTGAGAAATAAATAAATTAGAAAACGGCGAATGGCAATATTCTGTTTCCTTCTTTTTATTTTGTCTCGTTAAATTACATTTCAATATCAATTTCAACAACTTGACTTTTGAATTAAATAATGATCCGACATACGTTTTTCTACTCATAATCTGCTACGAGTTAGGTTTTTTTTTTAATACACTTAATAGTTTTTCCATTTTGTTTAATTCAATTTTCTTTTCCAAATAATCCTTATATTATACTAAATCGGCATTTATTCTAGTCTACGGAAAACATACATATTAATTAAATGAACCAAATTGCTAATAAACAAATTTTCTGATATTTCGTACATTGAAATAATTGTTATTAACATCTATTATTTGCAAATTGGCTATCTGAATGTTTACTAAAGCGTTTGTTTTTATAAAATTATATCCAATTGTATTAAATTCCAATTTTATTGTCAAATGCATTCAATTATTTAATTGCAACCCAATTAAAATATTATCTGTCAACAAATGTCAAACAAATAAATATTTCATGTTAATTGTTTGATTAAATAAATTATTCCTCATTTTAATTAAACCTAAAACAGGAACCTCATTAAACAAGTACATTAATTTTCTATAAATATTTCAAACAGCAATTAATGGTGAAAGATAGATGAAACAGTTCATAAATATCGAATTTATTCTAGCAATCATTTGGTGTTTATGTCTGCGTGGTAAAATATAAAAGAGAAGGAATAATAAACATCTAGGAAAAGTTGTTTCCATCGCTTTGACGGCATAAGAGCGACCTCTTGGAATTCACTTCGGAAATTGGCTGAATTCTTGAAAACCTGAAGGGAAAGATCTTGCAAATGGGAAGTTTTTTTCCCGGAAAATCTAATGATGTTTTTCTCAATATCTTTGAGCGGAAAATCTCATATGTAACATACTATTACTGTTGTAATTGTATAGACATCACACTATAGTATAGAAGTGTTAAAATTAATATAAAAGTCGGTGGTCCAAGAAAACTAGTGCTAGAATTGACAAAAAACCATTCGGCGTCTATCCGTAAGTGATCCTACTTTATCATCAAGTGAACGTTCTGCAAAAAGTCGGGAACAATTTCATGTAAATTTGAGTGATCGCACTGTGATACGATGGCTATGTGATGTAGGATTACTAGGAAAAATAACCGTTAAGAAACCTGTACTATTAAAGAAAAACAGGAGGACCAGAACTGCATTTTCATAGGAACACTTATCGTGGGCGAGTGAAAAATGGCATACTGTCCTTTGAAGCGATGAAAGCAAGTTCAAAATATTTGGTTCCGACGGGAGTGAATATGTTAGACATCTTGAACTTGCTTTAATCGCTCCAAAGGACAGTATGCCATTTTTCACTCGTCCACGATGAGTGTTCCTAAGCAAATGCAATTCTGACCCTCCTGTTTTTCTTTGATAGTACAGGTTTCTTAACGGCTATTTTTCCTAGTAATCCTACATCACATAGCCATCGTATCACAGTGCGATCACTCAAATCTACATGAAATTGTTCCCGAATTTTTGCAGAACGTTCACTTGATGATAAAGTATGAAAGTATGATCACTTACGGATAGACGCCGAATGGTTTTTGCCAGTTCTAGCACCCATCTTCAAAATGTCGACAAACAGAAAAAACAGCTGACAGATGTGGGAAAATTATACCTTACCGTCATGTTTAATAGTTCTCTTTTGATATTGGTCGAATTTGAAATATAAAATATAGCTAGGTATATTCCAAATCTAAATTTGTAAATCTTTCATAAACCATCGTATGCCGTCTAAGTGAACTTATATTTTAAAATCTAAATTATAAATTGTAAATTCGTATAATAAATTCATCATAAACTATCCCTTTGAGCTTTATAATTAAAATAATTTCATATAGAAACTAATCCCAATGATATTAAATGAATTCCACCTTTGCATAGCTATATTTATTTTGCTATGCAGTTTAATTAATTCTGAAATGTCTATTACAAAGGATACCTACCCCAATGGGGTAACTGTAGTGGTCTTCTCTACATTAGCATGTAAAACGCAGAGTACAGTGGAATTATCTTAACATCAAATATTTGCTCAGGACAATAATAGTGAACATTCCAGCCAAAGGAATGCCCTGGTCAACAATGAATACTAAATTATTTCTGGGATGACGTTTCAGTCTTTCTCTTTTATTAATTATTCTACTATGAAGAACTCTACATAAGAATATTCTTTTAATTAGTCTTGTAATAGAGCTACATACTACTAAATTTTTAGGAATGCATATTCATAAAAACTTAAATTGGGAAATATATATAAATGAATCGGATAAGCTCGTCGTGTATGTGAAATGTGTCTTTGTCAATATATTTATTGTTTATCGCAATCCATGTTAAAGTTCTACAATATGGATTTCTGAATTAGGTTAAGATGATTAAATATTTATAGTTATGTTGAAAACGAAAATATTGGAGTTATTTATAAGTCTGATAAAAATACTATTTATCATAAATTCGTTGTTCATTTTTTTGTTATGTTTTTAATGTTTTTTATCTATAATAGGAAAAATCTGAAAATACCCAAAATAGAAAACTGTGTAATTTATTTATTTATGAAAAATCTATACTTTAAGCCTTTTCCCCTTTTCGCAGTTAGGTTACAACCTTTAAAACCCAAATACATTCATTTTCTTTAAAATCTTCAAAATATTTGGAATTCCGAATTTTAGATTTTTGCGATATTTACAGTCAAATTTTACACATTTTAGAATTATGTTATAATCCAAAAGCGGATAGACATCGCTAGTCGTTGCTACAAACAAAATTACTTAAGTTTGCCAATTTTCATCAAATTTATTCCAAAAAACGGACATTCGTAAAAATGAACAAAATCGCAAAGGGTATACCTCAGATTGTTACGATTTTCATGGTTAAAGATGGAATAACGGACGATGGAAGTCTGAATTCAGCATGAAATTCTCTTTCTTTTCATGCCACGCATGATTTTTTTACTTCGTCGGATCTCGAGTTACAGCTGTTTGAAGTTACATAATTTTTCATCGAAATTTCGTGTATTTTCAATAATAAAAAAATCTGATGTGGCCAACACAAAACCTCCCGCTATTTAATTTTTATTAATTAAAATACATACCTACGTATTTATTAATGCTGCAGACTGTTCCATTGCATATATCTATTGCTTTATTTACTATTTTCTTTTAAAAATGACACTATTATTAATTTGATGTGATTAGTTTTTTGACAGTGACTTAATTTTTATTAATTTAAATACATACCTACATATTTACTAATGCTGCAAACTATATAAGTTCCTTTGTATATAACATATAACTATTGCTTTATTTATGATTTTCTTTATGTCACTATTATTAGTTTGAACTGATTCGGTTTTTGACAATGACGTTTACCTGTCAGTTACATTCATTTGAAAAATAAACTGTGTAACAAAGGAATTTTGTTTATCTTAGGCTTCGGGATTAAAATAAGAAAAATGATTTTTAAATTTATCTGTAAAATATGTAGAAAAAGTATTAATGTATACCTGTACAAAATTCAATAATCTATAATTTTCCAATGACATGAAATGCGAAAAAGTGGCATTTAATGGTATTTAAAGAAAAACCATTATGAGCTTCAAGTAAAGTGCCATTTCCGTTTATCATATTTACGCCAAAATCTGATGGCTTCTTTTCGTATTAGAATAGGGTAGAAATCCAAGGTTTCAGAATTTGAGTATTTGAGTATTTGAGTTAGAGCGAAGACAAAATTCATACACATACACACACACACACACACACACACATACATACACACACACATACAGACATCATTGTGAAAATGTTAAAATAGGATTCTAGGGACCTTAAAACGCGGTCCTTTACTAAAATCTCGATATGTGTTTTTTAGCACGATCCCTATACCTCCCTTACCAAGGGTAGCAGGAGGTAAAAAATCTCAGTCTACAACAAGGAAACCAGTTGTCAAAGTCAAAAGTTTTTAATTGACAGATGTCAGTGTTAAAAATCAACAGTATTACTGACATTACTGAAAGTTGTTTCTGAAAACTACAAGAAATGTTAAATTCGATACTTATGCTACAAAACGGAAATGGCGGTGGGTATTGTGCTGGCCATAACAGATTTTTACATGTGATATGTCAATTAAAAAATTTTCATTTTCAATAATGGGCTACGTGCGTACCATTTTTTTATTTAATATTTTTGAAGAGCAGGTAAAAACTTGCTACCCTTATTTTTTCTTTTGACAAAATTTTTATTAATTAGCCAGAAAAAAAATAATGAAATTTGATTATTTGAATTCCCGCCATGTATGACGTAGAATTACGCCGCACAAATAAACGGTCGTAAAGCCATGTCGTTTGTTTGAACGGGTAACGTAGATCTCCAGTTTGACGTTTCAACAATAGTTTGGAGGTTAGTATTTTAGTTTGTCTTTTTGTTATCGGTATTTTAAATTACATGTAACTACCTATGTGTTTATTTGTGAAGTAATTAATATATTTGAGAGCCCAGAAAGAGAGAAAAATGAACTAATGTCAAATTCAAATTAAAACTTTCTCGCACGCTATGCCATCTATACGGTACATTTTTAAACATGGTTTCCTTCCTGAGTTCAATATAATGACGTCACAGAAAATTTTCTTTTTTAATTTACTAAAAAACATATTTTTTTAAAAATAAAATTTATATTTTTATACATGTTTTCAACATAACATTATGTATATAGTGATAGAATTCGGATTTTCAGTACCACGCAAGTAGCCCATTATATTTAAATTGCAATTTCATGTTGAATATTTATAATGAAAAGAAATTAAATTTATTTGTAAGAAATTGTTGGTTTAATAGGTGCATTAAAGTGTAAATTATTTAGTACAATAAAACAATAATTACAATTGCAAACAAAAGGTTATATGTTTGACGTAAAAGCCTGTATTTAAATGAGTACTATCGGAGTAATACTTCTAATTTATTTTTATTGTGTGGATTCTTATCGCACGAGATCTAAAAACTTTTATTAAACGCGGGAAATTTAATTTTGTATTCAGGATATAGGCGAAATTTAAAGCATCATAAACACGCGAATGAAATGATAATGCATTGTTGAATCATAACTTCTGATACAAAATTTTAGAATCAATATTATAATTCATCTCTTTTAATATATTAATTATTAATGCTGCTTTATGATTATGACAATATAATACCATTTATTAATTTATTTATAACCTATGATATTTTGAATAGAAAATTATCCATTTAGTATTGACAACTGGTACTACGTTGGTGGCAGCACCGTCGACGAGTTTGATTTAGTACTCGCATGCATGTTGTGAAATTTTGCAAATATAACATTTGTGTAAAATTACACGGTAAATAAAAACTTTGTTGTGATTACCAAAAATGAGTTCCAGCAGCAATTTTTTTTTTTTTGTCAATATAGGACCAGCAAATATATTTGTTACAGTTATCTAAGTAAATTTGCTGGTAAAAAATTGTTGTGGCAACAAATACAGTTTTGTTATATATAACAAAAGATATTTGTTATGCGAACAAATAAAATAGATTACCATTAAGAAGTATAAATTTGTTATACGAACAAATAAATTAAATTACTATTAAGAAATATAAATTTGTTATGCGAACAAATAAAATAAGTTACCATTAATAACTATGAATTTGTTTTGGAAACTAATAAATTTTGATAGATATACAAATGCATTAATGAGGTAGTAAGGTAAAAATTAAATACGTGCGTATTATAATAATTATATTTATTTATAATTATAATCTATATACATGTAACAAATATTATATAAAAAATAACATATGAAACAATAGTCACTTAAATTATACAGATTTATCAGTAATCGATACATACCTTCAAATTTCTCAATAAGACACTAATTGCCATTGTTTTAAAATATCTTTTACAAAATCATCCATTTTTATTGACGGGCACAAGAAACAAGCACTTTTAAAACACAATTTTCGACAGGCTAAAACTTAACAACGCAAGCAAATGCGACACGACGTAGTATAGTATAACACGAACAGTGAATTATACTGTATAACAGGGAATACCCTGTCTACACAAAAGTTTTAGTTACCTGTACAAAGTATATGGCGGAAAGAAGAATTTGTAATCTTTACAAAATATAATGTCACAGGATACAAAAAAATAAAATTTGTCCCAGTAACAGATTAAATATTTTTAATTGTTGCAAAATGATTTTGTAATCTGAACAAAGTAACAAAATAACTGCTTAGTACTACCAATAATAATTGCTACTATGACTAATATTATACAGCAAATAATACTTTTTATACACAACAAAAATTGTTTAGTTTTGGAAACTTAAAATACAAAGTTCTTCGTATACACGGCAAAAACATATTGTTGAAATAACAAAAAAAAAATACAGCTAACTAAATTTTGTCCGGAATATCAATGTAATTTTTTACCGTGTATGATATAAAAATCTGTTGTGGCCAGCACTAAACCTTTCATCAATTCGATGTATTTTGTACAAATTCCATTCCGCAAGTTCCTTTGAAAAGATTCTATAAATCCAATAAAATTATAACACGAACGTACATTATTGCTCTTGACACTTCCTCCTTCTTCAGCTTTTTCCTATTTTATTAGGGGTCCCTGTTTCTTACTCTTCTTTTCTACTCATTCCTGTCCAACGCATCTTCACACAGTTCTTCCTCTCTCAAATCTTCTGCTACACAGTCCTTCTATCTTCTATTTGGCTTACCTCGTACTCCCGGCATTGAAAGGCGAGGCTGCAGCTGCAAATCACTTGCGAGGGACACTTTGTCGCTTATACTACTTTCTGATTATATATCTTCCATTTTTGTTTTGCACTTGAAACTGACATCTGTCAATTAGAATTTTTGCTATACGAGTTCTGTCAAATCGATTGGTGTCAGTTGTCAATAATATAATACATGTAACTATCAATTAAAATAGTTCAAAACTGATTTTACAAAACTGATATTTTTGTCAAATGTGGGCAGATATTTACCAGTTTCTTTCATAAATTTCTCATTTCAAAGTTGCGTGCTATCTGTTTTAAAATAAACAAGTATTATACGTGTTTTCATGTTTTTAATCTGCTTAAAAATTTCGTAATTTACAAAAACAGACACGTCAGAATTTGTTCAAACAAAATATATAAAATTACAAAACTTTTACTTTAAATTTAATCTTCAGAATCCAAATTTCATTTCAAAACTTTTCCTAACGGTTACAGAGTAATTCAACTTTGATCCTAACTTCGACAACTCACAAAAAACATAAAAAACTATTTTAAATTTGATTTTTAACAAGAACATTGTTGTTACAGAACAACTAAAATTGCGTGACAAAATAGAAAACAGATTTTTTATTTTTGAAAATATCTTCCAAGTGGAAATAATATTCGATTTTAATTTTTTTATTTTTTCTGTCTAAACCGTAACAGATATCACAATTTAAACAGAGAGAGAAAAGTTTATTATTGAATGTATCTTTTTGAAAAAAAATAATTTTATGTTATCGGCGTGGCCATTAAAAACTTACGACCTAATCAATGTTGGGACCCCTAAGTTTCATACACTAGTGGGTTCACTAATAATAAGTATCACCTTAAAAGATGACTTATAACCATATGAACTATCATAATAAATTTCAAATCGTATAAAGCTTTCTGTTATTACAAGCAAAATTAATTTTTTTCGAAGAACTTTGATGCAGAATTCTGGCTAAATGGTACACTTTCCGGTAGAAGCAAGTTTAGTTAAATCGTCTTATTTTAGCCTCAGGAATCTGTGGTTAAGCCATGTCTCCCTATTTAAGAGACACTTTGTATATATAATTTTTATATAGCCACCATATTGGAAAGTTACATCACCGAAAAGATATTTTTTTAGATTTCGAACAAAGTATAATATGTCTAAGTTCTTTTGTTTCAAAAATGTCGTTTCGCTAAGCACAGCGTTTATATAATATCATTTAAATCATGAAACTTATTCTTTCAAAGTTCATATCTTTATAAAGATCTGTTACTCACATGTCAGATTTAATATTAAAAGTATGAACTTATAATTTCAACAAAGCACGATTTTATATTTGATAAAGATGATAAATATCTCGTGATTAAATCCAGTAAAAAGCTATTATACTCATTTATTTTTTATGACGTCAATTTTAAATTTTTCAGTCACGAAAATATAAAGTTGTATTCACTAAATTGCGATTTTTTGGTGATAATAATCCAGGTTTGCGAGTTGCTTATCGCTTATCGCGTTAAGTTCCAACAATACGTTATTTTTCCTCCAACTTTATGCTAATCTAGTTGGCGGAAAGAAGAAATCTGTGAAGTTTGCACTGGCACTGTGTTCGGAGCGAAGTGAGCAGCGAGACTTCATATTTTATTACCGCCGCGTTTTTCTCGGTTACATTTATACCTAACTTCATTTACGACAATTCCCGGAAGAAGTGGATAACTTCACACTTATCTTGGCAACAAACGAAACCGATTTAGAGTTTCTGATACGGGAGTAAATGTTATTTTGTAGAAGCACTCAACTTTCGATGATTTGGTAACGACAACGACGTTTTTATAGGAATATAAGTAGACTTCATCAGTTAAATTAGTCTTGATATAAACCTCAGTGTACAATGCACTGGCTTGAAAAAATTGGAGTCACTTATATGAAAAATTTTCATATTATACACGCTATATAAAATTGATGTAGGTCTTTATTGACCATATTTTTCAAACAAATTCAATGACGTATATATATATATATATATAAATGCGTATAAAAGTTTTAGGTAAGTAGGTATATGAATGGTATATGATTTTTATTCATCCTCCGGCAGAAATGTATTTACTATAAAACATTTCGAAAGATTGTAAACGAATAAACGACAAAGATTTACAAAATTAAAACATGGAAAACAAAATGTAATTTTCTGTTGACTAATCTAATAATGACGACTTTTCTTCAGATTTCAAACGCTTTAAAGTTAATTAATTAACAGAAAGAATCTTTTATAAAACATGTTGTTCTTTTCTTTTTTACATGATAATTGTTCTTTTTATTTTTTTATGTTTTATACTTGTTACATTAATTTTCAAACAGCATTCCTTCTAGTTGGTATTTACAATAAAAAATAATTTACAAAGAGAAAGAATTTAAATTACATTTTAAAAAAATTCTTTGTTTTTTAACACTACGTAAACGGATAAAAATAAAACAAAATCTCAGAGACATCTATTAACCAACCATAAACTAATTTTGACAAAATCTCTTATACAGCATGTAACAAAAATAAGTACATTTAATTTACCCAGTAATAGAACTCACAATATTTCTTAATAACTTTTTTTGTAAACCTTCTAGATATAATCTTCAAAGTTCTGTAAAAAAAATTCATTACCTGCCTAAAAATACTAAAAAAATTGAGAATTCAAAAAAATGTTAATAAGAAATATTGTTTCTCTCGACGAGTCTTGTCAATGCCACTTACTTCTGTTTCCCTAGTATATTTTTCGAAATTGGAAATATTTTTTTCCAAAAAATAAATTACAATTTCGACAAAGAGGTTCAATTTAAGGTACTTATTTCTGTTACACCCTGTATATTGAGGATAACAGTTATATGAAGAATACATATGTGTAATAATATCTGAGAGACATCTTTTATTAACAATTTTATAAACCATTGTTTTTGTTTATTCAGTTTCAAATTTGGCGCCACTCTGTTTAATGTTAATGGTTCGGATATTGTAATAGAATTTAATCTACAATTATAATCTTAAATTTCTAGTTGTTGTAAATATTGCCTGTATGATTGGACCGCGTCTTAATTATTATTTTTATTAATTGAATTAATATTTGGTTTCTGTTTTTACCTCCCGCTACCCTTGGTAAGGGAGGTATAGGGATCGTGCTAAAAATCACATATCGAGATTTTAGTAAATGACCACGTTTTAAGGTCCCTAGAATCCAATTTTAACATTTTCACGATGATGTCTGTATGTATGTGTGTGTGTGTGTGTGTGTGTGTGTGTGTGTGTGCGTGTATGTATGTGTGTGTACAAATTTTGTTTGCACTCTAACTCAAATACTATCATTCAGAAATTTCTGAAACCTTGTATTTCTACCCTATTCTAATAGGAATAGAAGCCATTAGATTTTGGTGTAAATCGGATTACCGGATTTTCTTCAAAAAATACCATTAAATGCCATTTTTTCGCATTTAACGTCATTAGAAAATTATAGATTATTGAATTTTATACAGGTATACATTAATACTTTTTCTATATATTTTACAGATTAATTTAAAAATCATTTTTCTTTTTTTAATCCCGAAGCCTAGGATAAACACAATTCCTTTGTTACACAGTTTATTTTTCAAATGAATGTAACGGACAGGTAAACGTCATTGACAAGGCTAATCACTTCAAATTAATAATAGTGACATATTAAATAATAAAGAAAATCGTAAATAAAACAATAGTTATATGCAATGGAACATAATATAGTTTGAAGCATTACTAAATACGTAGGTATGTATTTAAATTAATAAAAATTAAATAGCGGGAGGTTTTGTGTTGCCCACATCAGATTTTTTAGAAAGACTTTGTACCAATTTTAAATTTGATACAATGTTACCTTACAAATAATGCAATTTCCGATCAACTATTTCTGGAAGAAAAGCGCACTAACTTTTCAATTTCAACTTCCATTTTCTCCACCGTAAAGTATCGTAACTTCATATCTTTACTGCATCTAATGTTTAACCGAAACTGAAGCGAAAGAAAATAATCCATTTTAACCAGTTTATTCTTTAGTTAATTAAGAATTACTCATAGCTGAGGGGAAGTACTTAAAATTAATAGCGATGTTCTTGACGTTTTTAATTTATTTCTGCAAGAGAATTAAAAGTTTGATTTTGTTTTACAACAAATCCGGGAATTCCTTATTATTTACACTTGAAATTCAATTTAAATCTCATTAAATAACGTCTAAGGAAATGCAAATGATAGGATGACTTAGAACTGTTGTAAGAGAAATTGGACAGCACGCTAGAATGCTTTTTTTACCTCATGCTAAAAATCGCATATCCAGATTTTAGTGAATATGCATGTTTTTAGGTCACTAGAATCAGATTTTAACTTTTTTACAATGATGTCTGCGTATGTGTGTTTGCCTGTGGATGTGTGTGTGTGTGTGTGTGTGGGGTGTGTGTTTATCTGGATGTTGGAAGAATTATTCCTCAAAAACTATAATACTTAAGACCTGTTTAACTACGTATTCCTTACTCTGATATTAATGGAAAAAGCTGTTTTTTTTATAACAGTTGGACAACCGGAAGTAGTAGTTAATTAAAAAAATTCAATTATTAGTAAACTCCACGTTTGAGAACAAAATCAGCTTAAGATCTATGTATGTCAGAATATTTAAAAAATATTATTGCTTAATCAGTATCAATTTGTTATTTAACAATTAAGACTTTCTATATCGCTTTCAATTTAAATGAAGTTTCATAAAAAAATAAATAGGTTAGGACCCTATTCTTAATTTGTATTTTGAAATACATAGTTACATTATTCTAAAAGGTACTAAAAGTATAATACCCAGTTGCTTCACCGAAGCTTTAGCTAAATAAATTGGTATTAATTGAATATTTTTTTTTAATTACAGTATAAAACTGAAATGACTAACTGAGTAAAACAAAGTTTAAATTTTAAGTGTTACAATAAATCAAACAAAAATAATAAATGCTCAAAGAATATAAAATCAGAAATTTATATAAACTAACAAATTTTTAAAATATCATAAAAATTAAACTATATATTTTTATCGATTTAGTTATATATTATATATTATATATTCTTTTTGGGATGAAAATTATGATTTTAGATAAAAAAAATCTGTTGTGGCCAGCACAAAACCTTCCGTCAATTCGATGTATTTTGTACAAATCTCATACCAAAAGGTCCTTGGAACAGATTCTATATAATATCATGTAAAATCAAACACGAACACATACTATTTCTATTCTATAAATCCAATAAAATTATAACATAAACATACACTAAGTAAAATGCACTTGACACTTGTTCTTATTCTTCAGCTTCCCCTATTTTATTAGAGGTAGCTGTTTCCTCTTTTCTTCCACTCATTCCTGTCCAACACATCTTCTTGACACAGGCATTCCTTTCAGTCTTCTGCGATACAGTTCTTCCATCTTCTCTTTGGCCTTTCTCTGCGTGTCACTTGCGAGGAGCACTATGACATACCAATTTTGTGATCCTACACTTTCCATATTTGGTTTTGCACTTGCAACTGACATCTGTCAATTAGAATTTTTTTAATATATCAGCATCAGCTGTTTCCATGATAAATAGCAAAGCTGACTAATTTTTGAAAATTAACTTCTTTATAATGCTTTAAATCTACATATATTGAATATGAAGGAAAATGTATAATCAAACTGTATAGAGAAGAATATTTTCTTTAATATGTATAATAACAAAATGTCAAAAACAATATTTAAATGCGTTTTTTTAAGAAAAACTGTTAAAAACTTCAAATAAGGGTACTTCCGGTGGATCAAATATAACCAAAATCTAATCAACTCTTCATATGGATGTACAGAAGAGGAATAAGAAAGAATTATAATTTTTAGAATTGTAGTATTGGAGTTATCGTCGGAGAAAAATTTGTCACACACGGACATACATACACACACGCGGACACACAAACACACGGACACTCACACACATACATACAGACATCATCTTAAAAATAGTAAATTCGTATTGTAGTGACCCTAAAACGTGCTTATTCATTAAAAACTCACCACCCAATTTTTTGACCAAAGACAATACCTTCCTTACCAAGGTGACGGAAGGTAAAAATCCTATGTAATCAGAAAAGAAATTCTTGAAATAATCTCTTATCTTCTATTTGTCTTATTCGAAATTTATTACGACATTAAATAATTCAGTAAATGGCTGTATAATTCCGTCCCGAGAAAGCACATTATGTCTTCCTCCATTTGAAAGCATTTATAAGTCTTTAAAAGCTTGGAATTGATTTATAGATTCTATTTCTTTTTATAGCCTCAATTGATTTGATTTAAGTTCAACATTTTAAAGTATTAATTACATTTACTTTTCATCTAATATTCATTTACAATTCTCTTTTTTACATGCCATCATTATCAATATTTACACATTCATTTGATTTATAAATAGGTACTCGTATCTGCAAACAGACACTTGATTAATATTTATTATAATTTTATTTTAAATTTGTTCAAAATTGTTTCTTTCGGCAATAAAACACTTCATCATTCTTTACTTCCTCTTCTTAAAATCTCCCAATCATTTTTTTTTTTTTTTGAATGCTTTCAAACTAATTTCTGAGAGACTAAGAAACTGTCAAAGCTGTCAAATTAATTTCTTGTAACTTAAATGTGCAATTAATCTCTGGTTAATCCCATATTCTCTCGCACAACGATTGTTGCAAAAATTGATTAATAAATTCTATTGGGCGATTGCATAAATGTAACTAAAATTTTAGGCCTTCCTTAAATAGATATGTATTGCATCGAAATGAATTGTTAAATGAATTTTTTGCCCTCCTGAAGTGTAATGGGAACTTTACAATTGTATACACAGCAAGTGTAACCTACATTTTACGCTTACTGTGTTGTAACTTGTCTAACTATGCGGTGAAATAATCAAAATACACTGGACGTTTATGGGCATTTAAAAAAGAAATCATCTTTACTATAATAAAGTTCATGTAAAAAAGTACTACCTACATAAGTTATTTTTTTACTTTAACATTTCCTATATTTAAAATTAATTTATATAAACCAAAATCACGGCAGCGACATCTGTCATTATTGTAAAAATCCGCCGTTACCGACATAGTCACCCATCGATATACCTGTCAAATACGCGAGGCGAAAATTGCTGAAATGTCAAATTTCGATACCTACCTATTATTTATTACGAAGAAAACATGAGCAAATAAATATATCATCAGTCATAAACAACGTCTATTATTACAAATAAATTTTCGCTAGAAGTACTCTAATGAAGGTAAGTAAAATCAAATTTGGAAATTGACTTAACCCCAGTATTTTAAACTAACCCTTTTCAGAAGTACAACCTATCTCATTGAAAAAAGTGATTTTCATTATCGTCGGCCAAAAAATACACGCACTCAAATGTAAATAACTATTTATGTATTGCTGTCAAAATTTTAATCTTCTGTTTTCCTTTAATGGTCATTTAGGCCCGTTTTCATAATAAGTCTTACATTAAGGCTTTAATTTAAATTACTTTCAGGCTTTATCTTTATTTTAAAGTAATGCTACAGTGCTAAAGTTATGTTATGAAAACGAAAACAATTTTAATTTTAATTTAAAATGTTAAAGTGAAGATATAGTTTATTATGGAAACGGCCCTTAATTTAAATCTTGTTGGTGGTGCAGCTAACTTAACTTTCGTAATTTCATTTCAAGTGACAGAGTATGGTTAGGTTATTTTATTTAAAATGCTGATCCAACAAATAACAGTAATTTTTTGCTACGCTTTTTGAGTACTATATGATTAAGTAAAAAGCATTAAATTTTATAAAATTCCTGTCTCATGCAACATTAGAGTTTGTCATATGACAAACAAATATATGTAGGTACACAAAAGCTGTTGTTTGGTTTGAAAAGTAATCCTGTTTGTATGCAAACTGCTGTCAGTTGAGGACTTTGAAAAATGTTCGTCGCTATTTACTGAAGTACACGATGCATCCTGTAATTTATTATTTCAGTGTTTGCTTGACACAAACAAAAATTCTTTTATAGATCGTTTAGAGATCTTTAAGTAACTTTAATAAGTAATACGATGCTAACGCCAGAGCGATTAAGAATAAGAAAAACAGGTGAGGGCTGGTTTTTGATGAATTTAATATTCGATGTTTTATGAACCATTTACAAATTTAGAATTTAGAAATTTAGATTTGGAATATAACTATACTTCCAAATGTAAATTTCAAATGCGACTAATCACGAGAGAACTATTAAACATGGTGGTATAACGAAGGATAGCAAGGAATTAAAAAAAGGCATACTCATACTTGATTGATTGTTCCTGATCTAGTTCTTTCGTCTTCGCAAACACACTTTGTACATCTATGTTTTTACCCTCCGTCAAAAGGAAGGTATTGTCTTTGGTCAAAAAATTCGGTGGTGAGTTTTTAATGCATAAGCACGTTTTAAGATCCCTAGAATACGATTTTACTAATTTTACATTGATGTCTGTATGTGTGTGTGTGTGTGTGTGTGTGTGCGTGTGTGTGTGTGTGTGTGTGTGCGTGTGTGTGTGTGTGTGTGTGACAAATTTTTCTCCGTCGATAACTCCAAAACTGCAATTCTAAAAATTATGATTCTTTCGTATTCCTCTTGTTTACAACCATACGAAGAGCTGATTAGATTTTGGTTATAATTGGTCAACCGGATTTTATGATCATTAATATAAAAGAAAATCTTATTCTCTATACGATTTAATTATACATTTTCCTTCATATTCAATAGATATAGAGAGATTAAGAGAGGTTAACTTTCAAAAATTAGTCAGCTTTGCAAAAATTATGGAAACAGCAGATATATTCAAAAAATTCTAATTGACAGATGTCAATGTCAAGTACAAAATCAAATTGGAAAGTATAGGATCAGAAAGTAACATAAGTGACAGAGTGTCATTCGCAAATGACTTGCAGTTTCAATGCCGGAAGTAGGAGGAAGGCCAAAAAGAAGATGGAAGGACTGTGTAGCAGAATATTTGAGAGAGGAAGAACTGTGTGAAGAAGAGGCGTTGGATAGGAATGAGGAAGTGTGAAGTGCAATTTACAGAATGTACATTCGTGTTATAATTATATTGGATTTATAGAATCTTTTCAAATGAACTTGCACTAGGTACGGAATTTGTAAAAAATAGTGTGTTACAATTTTATAGGATATATAGAATTTTTTTCCAATGAACTTTTGGTATTGGATTTGTACAAAATACATTGAATTCACGGAAGGTTTTGTGCTGGCCACAACAGATTTTTTACTTTTGTGTTTGTTTCTTTCTTCATTATACAAATCAGAAATATAAAAAACATTCCCGATATTTTTAAAAATATCATCTTGTTTATTAGCGTTTAACAAATCCATAGCTTATAAAAATATTATCGTTCCCTAAAATTTAAAATAGAGAAACGTCAAAATATGATAAACAATACTGATTGGTTAGATCCAGATTTTCAAAATCGAACATAAACCAGACAGAAAATTGTAAATTTTAAATCAAAATTTCTAAATTTAAATTTATGAACTAAAATCATCAGAACCAGCCCAAGATTCTTTTTATGAAAAACATTTTTACCAAACTGACATCCTTTAGATATCGCTGTTCGTAACTCATATTTAAAATATTTAGACTGTGGTTGTTTTTGCTCTATATGAAATTGTTACACATTCTCCTTTTTAATACACTTCTCATTATAGTATTTGTCTTAAACTCGATGAACCGGCATAAAACACTAAAAATATTAATAATTTGATTTCTGTTTAAAAGTATTAGAACTTTGTTGTTAATTTCTGTACAATAACTTTCCTAAAAGTTAATGAACTTATGTATATAAATTAGAAAGCTCTTCCCTATAATATTTAGTAATAGGAAAGTCCTTTATTGTGCTGTAAGTTCATTACTTGCTTGTTCTTTTGGAGCTTTGAAATTTGCTACTCTGAAAGCCTAGAACTTTTTACAATAAAATTCTGGAGTGCACTTTATCATGAGATTAACCAGAGGGACTTTTCAAAAACTTATCCTCCCATTATACGTTGTTTTGTGATTTTATTTTAAATAGTTTCAGTAGTAGACATTGTATTACCCATAAGAGAAACGTATTTAATTTTCTTTAATATTCAACTACATAACAGTCTGAGTTGTAGATGCAGTACAGACGTTTCTTTATTAAAACAAAGCAAATATAGGTCATATTCTTTTTATGGAAGGAAGCTAAACATATTATGAACGTTGTAATCTACTTTTGCTGTTTTATACTTTCGTTCTGTATACCAAAATAAATAAAAGAAAATTAAGTTAGCTACAGGAGTATTTGCTGTCATCATAATAATTAAAGATGTTATCAGCACTATCATCATGACTGACACTCACGCATTTTATTGATTAAAATATAAATAAATACATGTATGATCATTGATTTTTACTCATTGTTGAAATTAGGTTAGGTTAACTAAAAATGGAAATATAATGCGAACAAGAAGGTGTTATATGTATGAGGGTCACGTTAAAATTATTGAGAATAATATACGTGGATAACAAACAAAATCGTTTATTAATAGAAAATAATTCATGAAGAATTTTCTATTAATTAATGAATCCCATAAATAAACGATCACCGATCGGAAAGGGTATTTAACAAAATTGGCAGATGGTGTGTTTTATATTTTTATTTTAAATTAAATTTATTGAGTACCTTAAAATCTCATAATTCTGTTTTTCATTAAATAATAATTGAATTATGTTTAAATGTTATATTTATAGATATTCTAATACTTATACTGAAGCTATTAAATTGTTGCTTTCAATTAAAATTAAAAGGTATTCGAGGATACACGGGAAATTTTGTAATTGTACGCCTTCTGTAAAATCACAAATGCTTTTAATAATTCGAACATAGTTCAGATGTTTATTTTGTATATTATAATCAAGAACGACAACAAAATTATAATTATTATATCTCCATCTAAGAAAGACAATGACGTAATTAAAATCTCACCGATTTCATTAAGGCCCGGTATTTCAAACTCCTAATAAAGTTCCTTAAGAAATTATCTATTTAATAAAATAAAATTTGCGCATCGAAATTATTGTTCAAATTGCAATAATATCACGTTATGTCATTTTTCGATGGAATATTCTTTATTTGTTAGCAAGTAATATTACATTCATGACAAAACTGCAGAGAGAGAGAGAGAGAGAGAGAGAGAGAGAGAGAAAGAGAGAGAGAGAGAGAGTAAGTAACATCATCATAAAAGTGTTAAAATCGGATTGTAGGAACATTGTAATGGTCGAAACGTAGGTTCAAATCAAAATAAAACCGTACTGACTGCAATTTCCGATTACTTTATTTTCTTCTCCACACATTAATAATTATATTTTTAAATAATTAAGTATTTAAACAATAATTATGCGAAAACTGTGTTACCGACTGTTTTAATATAAAACACAAAACTAATTTCATTTGTGAATAAGGCTTTAAACTTCCAACTCATTTTTATTTATTTGAATATATCTGTCCTACAGAAAAACCAATTACAGGACAGGTAGACTGAATAAAAATAACAAAAACATCAGTCAAACCCACACATTACAAATTACAAGTCAAAACCAATAACAAAAATAGACAGTTTAAATTTAAAGCGGCAAGTATTAAATAAATAAGTCTGGTTGTTCTTGAAGAGAGAGAGAATGGGGGATTACGGCTCAATCGAATTAAAGGAAAAGAGTAAAAAAATACGAATGTATATGCTGAATAACGAATATTAATAAAAAAAAATTAAATGGTATAATTGAGATATTTTGGAAATAAAGGGTTTTTTGTTATAGCGCTTCGACATTAATATGAAAATATTTTGATTGGCGACCGAGAGACCACCTATTAATGCATTGCAAATAGCATGTTAGGAGGTGGGGATTACTACCAATGGAAGTTAAGAAATTCAAATTCGAAAGGAGGGGCTAACATTCCTGTACAGCAGTTTTCAAACAGTTTTTATTTTAACATAAATTTCTTGCATTAAACTTAATAATTTAAATACACCTGTAATTATAAAGTATGTAGACTTATACAGTGTTATAATATTCATTTATTTTTATGTAAATATAACTTAAAATAGTATATATTTCAAGAACATTTAGGTCCATGATGAAAACAGTTTGATATAAAAACACATAAATGTGACGTCACGTCAATCTTTTCAAAATTCGGGAGACCATAACTCACTTATTAATAGGAATTTTTTCACCTGATTTTCATCAATAGTCTTAGTTTTCCTAATATTTTCAGATGAAATTATAAAAAAAAAATGGTGTAATCCCCCATTATAAAGTGCACACATGCGGTGGATGGGAGATTTGTATAAAATATTGGTGTGAGGTATGGGCAGGTGAAATAATAATAGACAAACTACTTCATGTTCCTGTAGTAAATGTCAGTCTCCCTGTATGAATATACTTTCTTTTCTCTCAATTTACATACATTTCTTTTAATATATCTTTTATAAAAATTCAATAATTCCAAATCGAATATGACACTCTATTCCTATCGAAACTTACTACGAAAATTGCGTTTCTTTTGAAAATTGAATCCTATTTTCCATCAATTGCCTCTTGGTGGAATAATTTTACATTATTTACCGAAAGATGTAACTATCTTTCCGATTTATATTGATGTTTCTACTCAAGTACTTCCACTCAACTCGGAATCCAATTCCGGAACTTTGTGCAGCACTCTAGAAGGGGAACGCCCTGTGACCTGGATCAAATTTAAATAAATTAATTTGATTTCTAATTAAACAAAACTTCGCGCGCTTGAATATTCAGGCGGATGTTTATTTTGCATTAGCATCGCGTTTATTTGAGGAAATATTTTTGCGTTTCAGCGTTTGTTATTGATTTTGAAGATTATTGAACGAGGTAAATGCTTGTTTAAACATTTCAGGAATTTGGAAACAATTTTTATCCAGTTTTCAAGCAATACGAATAAATTTGTGTTCTAATTTTTAATGTAAAACAAATGATTGTTAATAAATAAATTCATGTTAACCTAGAAATCATTAAAATAAAATTTGATTGATACATCCACAAATGGGTAATACGAGGATCACACCAAAATGAGATGCTGGGAAACAGTTGGCTTTGGAAAATTTTTAGTGCACAAATGTCAAACTACAATTTATTTAAAATATCTGTCCAATAATAACATCTGGTTGAAGTGATTTATTGTGGTTGAATTCGAAGTGGAAATAAACTGCAACATGAAGTTAGGAAGAGAGCATTATCGCGCTATGATTTACTACGACTTTAAAATTGGATTACGTGAAGAACAGTGCGAGGAACGTCTACGATTGGCATTTGGAGATGAAGCTCCATCTCGAGCAACTATATTTCGCTGGTTTTCAGAATTCAAAAGAGGCCGTAATTTCTTGCGTGATGAGAAACACTCAGGGAGACCTTGTACAGCGGTAGTGCCAGAAAATGTAGCTGCCATCAGACAAATAATAAAGGATGACAATCGTGTCACCTATCAAACGATGGAAGATGCCTTTGGCATTAGATCCGCAGCAATAGCAAATATTTTGCATGAAGAACTTGGTGTTAGAAAAATTGTTTCTCGTTGGGTGCCACACAACTTAACGGAAGAACAAAGAGCCAAGCGTGTTACAATTAGTAGCGCCACTTTCTAAAATTGTAACTGGCGATGAAACTTACATACCCTTTTATGATATTCCAACGCGTCAAGACACAAGCGTAGGGTATGGGTGTTTGAAGATGACCCAACACCAATTACCGTGAAAAAACAACGTGCACTTAAAAAAGTTATGTACGCTGTATTTTTCAGAAGTAGAGGTCTTGTGAAAGCAATTAGGTTAGAGGGACAGAAGACTGTTACTGCCAATTGGTACCCAAAAATGTCTACCTGAAGTTCTTCGCAGTGTGAAAATTAAGGGTTTAATGCTTCACCATGATAATGCGTCCTCCCATACCGCTGGAGCAACTGTTAATTTTTTGAAAGAAAATGGTATTAAAGTCAATGAGCATCCACCGTATTCTCCTGCTCTTGCAATGTGTGACTTCTGGCTATTTTTTAATTTGAAAAAACATTTACGTGGTCGTCATTTTACGTCAGAAGAGGAGATTAACAACACCATAATGGAGTATTTTAATACGATTCCAGAAAATGAATGGCTCAAAACTTTCCATCTCTGGAAAATTCGATTACAAAAGTGTATTGAAGCAAGGGGGGGGGACTACTTTGAACACCAGTAAAACTACATGCTTCTCCTTCAAATAATATTTCTGCATCTCAATAATTTTGGCGTGACCCTCGTAAGCCATGATGATATATTTAATTGTTTAAAATACGTTCAGATTCCTATTTTCATAAAATATATAGACAAATAATAATTATTACAGTAATTTTGTGCTTCTAACTCATTTGTGTAAGCTTATGATCCGAGTGTAAACAAGGCAGGAACAGATACGAACATCAATTGCACACACCAATTGCCCATATAAGAAAGGCAACTGTTATATACGAGGGAAGTTTTTTATGTTATCTACCTAGCTATGAAAACACCGAGTTAGAGAACAAATAAAATTTTATTTTTCAACGTAAGAACCGTTAACACTAACACACTTATTCCAACGTTTGTCTAATAAAGCTACGCCTGCAGAAAAAATCTTTTGGTAATTCTGCAAAATACGACTCCACTGCGTTTTCCAAGTCATCATTCGATAAAAAGCGACTCTTTCTCAAATGTTTTTTGAGTTTTGGAAAGAAATAATAGTCGGACGTGGTCAGGACTGTAAGGTGGATGTTGTAATTCGTCAAAGCCGCATTCACTGACTACTGCTTGAACAATTCGTGCTTTATGCACCCTGCAGTTGTTGTGCAGAAACAGCATTTTCTGAGCATAATTGTGGGGTCTTATTTTCGCGTATAGCCGGTTTCAAGTTCTTAATTGTGTCTTTGTAGACATGAAAAGGTCACAGTAACTTAACATAAGAAAATTGTCGCGATAGCATATTGTTTTCATAGCTAGGTAGATAACATAAAAAACTCCCCTCGTATCATATTAGGTATACGGAAAGTAAATTAATTGTATTTCGTGTGGATTTAAACAGAGCACATATATTAGACAATGATTTGTGCTAACATATTTTCCGGAGGTCATCTTTCGTGTCCCGGACTATACCAACCAAAAAAAAAATACAGAGAACATTGTGTCTGTCGAGTCTAGTGTTTAACTAGAGCATGAAACAATAACGGTAGATTATGTGGGCAAATGGAATAAGCGGATTTAATACAACTTCAACAAGCACGGAACATCCATGCAGTGCTTTATGTACACGAGTACACTTCACTTATGTTTGTTGTTAATGAATTTTGAATGACCATAGCGCTTAGCTGCAGCCGTCACATCAACTTGGCTAATTGTTATAAATAAGTAAACTTAATACCAATTAGAACTACGGAAATTGATATAAAAAATGCAGAGATAACGGAGTAACTGTTTAGTTAGTGTTAGGGGGAGTATTAGGTTTGTTCGCACAACAGTCAGTAACCATCACAAACCATTCACGTTTTAAGGTCACTAGAAACCGATTTCAACATTTTTATGATGATGTCTCTGTGTGTGTGTGTGTGTGTGTGTGTGTGTGTGTGTGTATGTGGATGTTGGGATGTGTGTGTATATATGCGTGTGTGTATGTGTGTGTGGATGTTGGAGGGACAGTTTCTCAATTTCTATAAAACTAAAGACCAATTTAAC
The DNA here is from genome assembly GCA_943142095.1 of Ophonus ardosiacus. Taxonomy (NCBI): domain Eukaryota; kingdom Metazoa; phylum Arthropoda; class Insecta; order Coleoptera; family Carabidae; genus Ophonus; species Ophonus ardosiacus. The sequence goes on along the minus strand of OW964823.1, from coordinate 6,310,310 downwards.
TACGTATTTCTTAATCTGACATTAATGGGAAGAGCTGAAAAGGTTTTGGTAACAATTGGACAACCGGAAGTAGTGTTTTTTTTTAAATATAAATATTATTTTTATTTATATTTTAGAGGTATATAAGTGTAGTGTTATAAATGATTGATATTAAATTGAAAAATGACACAATGAAGTAGAGAAGTAGTTGAAATCTTGATAGATGTATACGAAAAATTCGAGTAATGTAAATTCAATGACATTTCATTCTCATAACTTCTCTTTACAATCAAATAATATTACTGCCAAGTTTATATCTCTACCCATTTTTAAATTATTGCTCCAAAAGTCAATATACCCCACATTTAGATAAAAACTTCAAAATTTTCAAAAATCTAATTCAAATGTATCTAGATACTACTTAATGCGCTGATTCCAAAGTTTGAAACCGCAGGTCGATATCTCGTTTCGTTCTCGAGATATTCAGATTTAAAGTTTTACTCAAAACTACCCATTTTTGGGTATTAACCCAAAAATGGGTCGAGATATGAATTTGACAACATCACCATTCGATTCTACAGACAAAAATACATAAGTGCAGCAATTTTCATAATTTTTGTCCAACCGGTTAATTTTTTATGAATAAAAGTTTGAAAACCCCTGAAAATGGCCAAAATCTGAAAAAATCCTAAGGAGTACACCTTAGATTTTTTGCGATTTTTGCCCATTTTCAGTTATTTTGCTTTAGAGATTGTATGCGACGTTCAAAAATTCTGAAAATTGGTGTACTTATGTAATTTTGCCCGTAGAATCGATGGTGTTATCGCCAAATTCATATCTCGACCCATTTTTTGGTTATTACCCAAAAATGGGCAGTATTGAGCAAAATTTTGAATCTAAGTATCTCGAGAACGAAAAGAGATATCGACCTGCGGTTTCAAAATATGGAATCAGCGCATTGAGAAGTATCTAGATACGTAAAAATTAGATTTTTGAATTTTTTTAATTTTTTATCTAAATGTGTGGTATATTGACTGTTGGGGCAATAATTCAAAATGGGTAGAGATATAAACTTGGTAGTAATAATAATAATATAATATAATAGTAGTACGCATTTTTAGTATTTATATATAAGTAATGTATATTCATGTGATAATTTTATTGGATTTATAGAATATTTACGAACTTTCTGTATGGAATTTGTAAAAAAATTGTATTATGTTCGTGTTACAATTTTACTGCATATATAGAATATTTTCCAATGAACTTTTGGTATGGGATTTGTACAAAATACATCGAATTGACGGAAGGTCTTGTGCTGGCCACAACAGATTTTTTTATGATGACATAGGTACAGATGATATGATCTTGATATATTGTTGTTTATTGTTTCAGATGTTGTTGTTATTGGTGTTGTCGTTGTCATTGGAGTGACAGCAGTTGTCGCCGCGTTGGTGGCGTTTGGGGCCGTGGCCGTCGGGCGACGCAGGCGTCCGCGTCCGAGCCCGAGATGCATCCGTTCGCGCCCGCGCCGCCCCGCAAACAATAATGCTCCTGCTCGCCGCTTTTTTCCTTCTTCACCAAGCCGGACGAGTTGGTAAGAAACTTCATATACTAATTAATGCAGGAATCACATTCCGTACTTGTAGTTAGTTAAGTTAGTAATTAACAAGATTTCTGTCGCTCGTACAGTGCTGAATTAAACCATGTGGAGGCCCTGAGGCAATCGAAATCTCGGGCCCCCCTAAATTTATCACCCAAATAATTTTATTATACAAAAAAAAACATTAAACATACTTTTAACAAATTCTTAAAACATAAAAACGAACTCATATATAAATATATTTAAAAAATTAACATTCATTTTTCTCAATTTAATAAATCAATTTTATTACACAGAATGAATATTAACAATAACAATATTATATTTTCCGAAATTAACATTAAAGAACACGATAACAATTGCTGAAGTTAGCCAAAATAGTTATAGCTAAAATAAAACTTTACAGACTAGTATGTCAAAATTAAGTTTACGCACAACTGTATTGTAATTGTTTGTTTACATTTTAGTTACCATGGCGGAAAATGAAAGATTACACCCTGCGGGCGGTAAAGTGTAAAGCAAAAGCCCGCCGGGCGGTAAAAAATATATACGAGTAATATTGACATATCACCATAGATTTTCATTGAAATATGCGAGCAACACAGTTTCCTTCAAAATTGTCACATTTTTTTCTGTCAACCAGGCTTGCAACACATCGTATTCGTTTTGATATCGGCCCTTTGACTTACCCAGACATAAATCCGTTAAAGCTTCTTTAGCTTCTAGCAAAATTTTTTCAGGTTGAAGCTCCATGCTTGACATTTTTAATTATTTGTTTACACAAAACAAATGGTTCCCAATACAACGCATCGCCTAAATGTTTCTTGGCATAGCCATCTGGCCATCTAATATTTTTTACATAGCAACAAGCTTTTAGTCATACAATTAAAAATTACGTTTCATTTGGTTTCAGTTGTGCGTAAAACGTTGTACGTACCTCAGGCCGAAAGAGATTTACGCCCTTGGATGAATAAAAGCCCTCTGCTTCGCGTCGGGCTTCAAATTTCGTCCGCAGGCGTAAACCCTTTCTTTCGGCCCTCTATACGTAAATAACTATTACGTACTCATCTGTCAAATTTGAATTAACCTTAATTTCTAACTTCTAAAAAAAATTACAAACTTTCTTTCATTGGATATTCTAAATTCACATTCCTACCAATTAACTCGATGAAGACTACGTCTCACTAATCATTTTGAAGTGGTAAATTGGAATGTCCAAAGAAATTAAAGCATTTGACAGTACTTTTGTTACCATAACCATCTCCATCGCAACATCTAGCATTCATTTGGAGTCCTTTTATATTGATTGATATTTTTTTATTATTGTAATCAAGTTTCCATTATTGTAAATAAGCATTTCTTTGTTGTAATCAAAATTTCTTTATTTAAGGATTTCTTTGTTTGTTATTATTTTAATGGGCTACTAACCTTCAAACTATTGTTGAAACGTCAAACAGGAAATCTACATTACCCGCAAAACAAACGCTATGGTTTTATGATCACTCATTGGTGCGGCGTAATTCTACGTCATACATGGCGGTAATTCAAATAATCAAATTTCATTATTTATTTTCTGGCTAATTAATAAAAATTTTGTCAAAAGAAAAAATAGTGGTAGCAAGTTTTTACCTGCTCTTCTAAAATATGAAATAAAAAAAAGGTACGCAAGTAGCCCATTCAATGTAGCCCCTAAATGGCTCGGGGCCCATAAGCAATTGCCTACTGTGCCTCGTCTGGTAAACTTTCACTTTTCTTAACTTGGAACTTAATATACTATTATTTCCAGATATCGATTATTACGTAAACCGTGCGAGGACTTGAATTTGTACATCTGCAGTTCGAATATTTTATTTCATCTTATTAGAAACATTTCACCTAAAACCTTATATACAGATATAATTCATTTTATATCAAAGATTTCTCCTACAAAACTGTTGTTACTTACAAAATTACATTTCTCATTTTTATTGTTAGATCGTAATAGTATCTTTATTATATTTCATAGTTGCTCACTTAATTGGTAATGATTTTCTCGATGTGAACGTAAAAGTCATATCTTTTTTACGTCATTCGCAATGAACGTCAATCCTTCTCATTCAATATCCACTTATCCTCCTCTAAAGTACAATCGTCCGAATTCCATTTCGTCTAGACTCCGTAAATCTCTATCATTCAGGGATTTCGTTCTTCCACCACACCAGACCTTTTAAAAAATTTCCTCCATTAAGGAATCCAACAGAAAGTATAAAACACTACGTTTCAGAAATCAGACAATGTAGTTTTTGTAGACCAAAGGTGAGTTAACAAAAAATCTGCACAAACTTTATAACTGTATTATTCAACTTACAAAAGGTAACAAATTAAAACAACTTCACTCTGATATAAACCAATGTTAAATAACATATCTGCACAAAAATCCGCTGCTAATTTCATTTATATTTAAAAGTCCAGCGTCCAGCTAACATAGCTAAAATATTTTCATTTTTGAAGTGGTGAAGTTTATTTTCAATGGGGGATTACACCATTCTTTTTTTATAATTTCATCTGAAAATATTAGGAAAACTAAGACTATTGATGAAAATCCGGTGAAAAAATTCCTATTAATAAGCGAGATATAGTCTCCCGAATTTTGAAAAGATTGACGTGACGTCACATTTATGTGTTTTTATATCAAACTGTTTTCATCATGGACCTAAATGTTCTTGAAATATATGCTATTTTAAGTTATATTTACATAAAAATAAATGAATATTATAACACTGTATAAGTCTACATAGGTACTTTATAATTACAGGTGTATTTAAATTATTAAGTTTAATGCAAGAAATTTATGTTAAAATAAGAACTGTTTGTAAACCTTTCGAATTTGAATTTCTTAACTTCCATTGGTAGTAATCCCACCTCCTAACACGCTATTTGTATTGCATGTATAGGCGGTTTCTCGGTCGCCAATCAAAATATTTTCATATTAGTGTCGAAGCGTTATAACAAAAAAACTCTTTATTTCCGAAATATCTCAATTATACCATTTCATTTTTTTATTAATATTAGTTACTCAGCATATACATTCGTATTTTTTTACTATTTTCCTTTAATTCGATTGAGCCGTAATCCCCCATTCTTTGTATGTAATAACAAAATTCTAATATGGTAGTTGCGAAAAAAATACGTTATTTTTCCTATTAATTATGAAATATAAACTAACTCTAAACATATTAATGTAAAAATTATTAGAAAATATATAACTTTTCATTCATAATTTCCATATATAAAGTTCGCGGTAGAATTCTTGTGACGTAGATTATTAATAATTATATAGTTCGACCAAGTCTGTAAGCTTGTTGAAATACCACGACAAAGCGAAGAAGTTGAGTTATGAAAAAACATATTCAATGAATTTTTTTTCAGAAAAACTATTAAAAGCTTGTTATAAGTGATACTTCCGGTTATCCGATATACACTAAAAACTAATGAGCACTTTCCACATTAATATAGAATGGGTGTACAATATTTCAAAATTTTCTGATTGATAGTATTTGAGTAATCGTGTCCACAGGATCCACACACATATTCACACACTCATACACATACATACCCACAGAAATCATTGTAAAAATGTCAAAATCGGATTCTGGGGACATGAAAACATGCTTATTTACTAAAATCTCTATATGCGATTTTTATCAGGATCCCTATACCTCCCTTCCCTAGGGTAGCAGGAGGTAAAAAGTGAAACAATTATTTATTCGATTTTTTTTATAATTCATTGCAATTTATGCAATAATATTAAAGTAATTAATATTAAATAATGTACAAGATGTAATGTACTATTATCATGTTCAATATCATGGCTTTATTTTATACCGGACACATTTTATTTACAAAAAACTATTTTCCCAAATTAAATGTCTATGTCAAGGTTTGCTTGAGACACCCGGTATGCATCACATTTTACTATTCAATACATTATGTTAACTGTAGCAAACTCCGAAACGTGTTATATTTTCCGTTTTACATATATTTTAACGATATATTTTTCTTTCACAAAGGTCAGCAATAAAACGAGTCGAACATAAAATAAAATTGCTAGAAACATTGAATTCACAATTTTTATAAAGGGTCAGCGATATATATGTTGCGTTAAACTTTACAACTTTTTTCTACTAATTTCCAACGTGTTTATATCACTGTATATCTAGCGATATTCATCATAAATTCAACTGTTAAAATGTAAATTTTATTGCAGATTTAATTTTAAATTTTAAAAGGTTCCATTGCATGAGACTTGCAGAAATTCATGGAGCATAAAAGGCACCTTTTAACCTATATCATATGCTAATATTTTGCGCTTTAGAATGCCAATGAAATGTTATACAAGGCATCGACCTTTCCGCTACCCCGATAAGCTATTCATAATGGATGACACGATATACATAACTACATTCAAGCTATAAAAGCCTCAACCTGATTTCAACAGCATACAAACCTGAAAATATAAATTGATAAATCGTGCGTTTAGATTGGAAATTACCATCTTGGTTATGATTTCTCGTTTTGTTGCGACAAATGAAAATTAATTGAAACAATAGCAATATGCATAAACAAAACAAACATTAAAGGTATGAAACAATATACTCCAATGGGGGATTACACCATTTTTTTTTTTATAATTTCATCTGAAAATATTAGGAAAACTAAGACTATTGATGAAAACCCGGTGAAAAAAATCCTATTAATAAGCGAGTTATAGTCTCCCGAATTTTGAAAAGATTGACGTGACGTCACATTTATGTGTTTTTATATCAAACTGTTTTCATCATAGACCTAAATGTTCTTGAAATATATGCTATTTTAAGTTATATTTACATAAAAATAAATGAATATTATAACACTGTATAAGTATACATACTTTATAATTACAGGTGTATTTAAATTATTAAGTTTAATGCAAGAAATTTATGTTAAAATAAAAACTGTTTGGAAACTGTAGTACAGGAATGTTAGCCCCTCCTTTCGAATTTGAATTTCTTAACTTCCATTGGTAGCAATCCCACCTCCTAACACGCTATTTGTAATGCATGTATAAGCGGTTTCTCGGTCGCCAATCAAAATATTTTCATATTAGTGTCGAAGCGTTATAACAAAAAACCCTTTATTTCCGAAATATCTCAATTATACCATTTCATTTTTTTATTAATATTCGTTACTCAGCATATACATTCGTATTTTTTTACTATTTTCCTTTAATTCGATTGAGCCGTAATCCCCCATTAAATCGATTAATTATCATATATCAACAATGGGAAATTTTAACTGAATCTATAATCTAGTATGCTAATTTATTCCGATTGTTATTCAGGGAATAATGTCCAATTTTACAGCACTGTAAAACCTAATGTTTTATCTCTTGTGAAATTGATCTCATTCTCAATTTATCACTTTATAGCAATTGTACCAAAAAGAAAAACAATTATTTGTTATAATTTGTTTTTGTTCGTCTTTTAAAAACAAAACGTTTATAATCTTTTCAGATTGCAATTTTTTACATGACGTTGTACAAAAAACAACGCACTGTATGATTCCATGGATTACGCGATTAAAATAATCCTTTGGAGATATTAAAGAGTAATGCTGTGATTAAAACAAGTGAATTAAACCAAAAGCTTGCCTACTGTGATTGTATTGTTTGGCTAAACACTCTTCATTGACAAATAATAAATGCATTTTTATACAGTAGCAAATATAAATAAATTTTCCATTTTGATATTTTTAGCCGATTTGAAGTAATCTCTTTTAACGATATAATATAAGCTTTTATTTATCTTCACTTGTTAGTTCAAATAATAACCAAAAATAGCTCATTGCCAAATAAAGTGAATATGGCGGGTGTAAATTTTTTTATCTGAAGAAGAAAAGTAGTTTCTTGACTGGATTGAATAGTTATGAAAGTAAATTATTCTGGGATGCAGTCATAAATAAAATTCATTATTTAAAAAAAAATATACTTAATGTTCTGTAGTTCCTGAGGATGATCCTGGTAGGGTCGAAACTTTGAAGAGATAATAAAATATGACTCATCCCAGAATAATTTACTTTCCTAATTACCTCCCGCTCCCCTGGGTAAGGGAGGTATAAGGATCGTGCTAAAAATCGCATATACAGATTCTATTGAATAAACACGTTTTGATGTCCCCAGAATCCGATTTTAATATTTTTACAATGATGTCTGTGGGTATGTATGTATGTATGTATGTATGTATGTCAGTGTTGTATAAAATACTTGAAAAAACGTATTTCAAATAGAAAATACAAAATACTAAATAAAAGTATTTCATATGTTTGGTAAAATACGATTATTTTTTTAGTATTTCAAATATACTAATATCTCAAATACTTTCAAATATTTCAAATACTTTTACTTTTAAATATATTTAAATAAATAAGATATATTACGATATTGTAAAAAAAATTTTCGAATTCAACTTATTCGCGTATTTTTAATAATATTAAAAAGAAATTCCTACATTAACATAGGCATTTGTTTTTTTAAGAAAAAAATTAGTTATATTACTAACAGACCACACATGACTGAGGGTTTCTATTTCAAATACTTGTGTATTTTAAATACAAAAATGTATTTCAAATAAAAAAATATATTTCAAATATTGAAAAATTGTATTTCATACAAATAATAGTATTTTAATGTATTAAAATATAAAATACTTGTGAAAAGTATTTAAACCAAAAATACAAAATACCTTTATTTTGAAGTATTTCAAATAATTACTTAAAATAGTTAATCTAATTCAAATACTTATTTCAAATATATATTTTTCAAATACTATACAACACTGATGTATGTATGTATGTATGTATGTATGTATGTATGTATGTATGTATGTATGTATGTATGTATGAACGTATGTGTGTGTGTGTGTGTGTGTGATTATGTGGACACGGTTACTCAAATAGTATCATTTTAACATTTTGTATACCCATTCTATACTAATGTGGGAAGAGCTCATTAGTTTTTAATGTACATCGGATAACCGGGAGTATCACTTATACAAACTTTTAAAAGTTTTTCTTGTAAAAAATAGAACAAGATTCCTTATAGAATGAAAGAATAGATATAATTAGAAATATTTATTTGTACAAGAAATATTAAATTCGATACTGATGTAACAAAACGGAAATAGAGAGAGGTATTGTGCTGGCCACATCAGATGTTTTACAATGTAAGTATAAGTTTAAATAATAATCTACTATTTCCGTTTATAAATAGAGTTACAATATCGTTAAAATATACCATAATTATATTCTTGAAGCATTTATAAATTAAAATAAAGTTTTCATAGAATGAAAAACTAAACATTTTTATGACTATATTTTTTTGCATTTTAATATCTATTTTTAGTAGTAGATTGAGTAACATATTTTTAATGTGTAAAATGTTTGTAGCTTAATAAAAATGAAAGAAAAATTACAAAAATGAACTGACATTTTACTGGCTATAAAGGAAGATATTAATTTTTTATTACACATTAAGAATAACTATAAAACTACACGTAAATTACAGATTTTAATGATTTTTTTTTGCATACTACAACACGTAAACTTCCTGATTATTTCCGGTAAATTAGTGCTGCATTCAAACAATAATAATAAGTGGAATGAATGACCATCTGACACACTTTTCAAACAAGAGAATTCACTGATATTACCTCAAATAAAACTGATAGCTAACTTACCGCCAGATACGGGCTTTAAAATTTAAACTCATTTCATTTATTTAAAGAAAGTTATGCGAAAAAAATCTGATGTGGCTAGCACATTACCTTCAATTATATGTATTTTGTATAAATATCATACCAAAAGTTTCTTGGAAAAGATTCTATAAATCCAATAAAATTATAACATGAACATACACTATGTAAATTGCACTTGACCCTGACATCTATCAATTAGAATTATTTGAATATATCAGCTGTTTCCATGATTATAGCAAAGCTGGCTGATTTATGAAAGTTATTTTTTTTAAAATACTTTAACTCTATATCTATTGAAGGAAACAGTATAATCAAACCGTATAGACAATAAGATTGAAACCACATAAAATGTCAAACAATAATATTTACCTGCGTTAAATAATATGGATGTAAAGAAGAGGAATACGAAAGAATTAGATATAATTATTAGAATTGTTGTATTGGAGTTATCGTCGGGGAAATTTTTGTCACACATATACACATACACACACACATATACACACATACACACACACATACACACACATACACACACACATACACACACATACACACACACATACACACACACATACACACACATACACACACACACACACACACACACACACACACACACACACACACACACACACATACACAGAGAGAAAAAGAGACCATCGTAAAACTAGTACAATCGTATTATAGGGACCCTAAAACGTGCATATTCTTTATAAACTCACCACTGAATTTTTTGACCAAAGACAATACCTTCCTAAAAGGTGACGGGAGGTAAAATAATGAACATCGATTTTTATGTAAAAATGTTACATATTTTTGGTATTTATTTTTTTCTTTTTATGAAACTTTTAGCGATCTGAAGTTCTACAACGCCACTGATTACAAGAAATAAAACACCAGGTATTGTTTCACAATTTTAACAAAATTCTTTATTACGAAATTTCGGCAGTTACGCCATTATCAGAAGGTATGAACTTGTGTGTATATATTCTTTTAAGCTCTGTTTTGTAAATTAGTTCATACCTTCTGATGGCGTAACTGCCGAAATTACGTAATAAAGGATTTTGTTAAAATTGTGAAACAATACCTAGTGTTTTATTTCTTCTTGTTTCTACAAAGTTTTAATTGTAATTCGTTGTTGTAATAATTTATTTAATATTCTATGACGTAGATGTTAAGCTCATTTTGGTCACAAAAAATGGAGTTCGTTATAATTGCAGTCACATAATGTTCGTTTTCAACATTTATAATAATATACAAATATGTTTATCATAACTTTTTTGGTGAATAATTGAAAATATGCGTGAATAATAATCATTAAAATTAAATACTATGTATTATGGTCCAAGTTTTGATTGCTAGTGACAGCCTTTTTTACTATTTCTGATTTCTGATACTTTCATTCAAATGCAAGTGATTTCTCTGGCAGAGAATTATAAATTCAAAGAAGTGTTATTTGATTTATTTAATTAATACAAAATTATGTACATATACTTCATTTTCATACAAACGTACGAAATTTCTATCTACCATGCATTAAAATTCAAGCCATTGTTATTTCGTTTACTTTCATTGTTTCGTTATTTTTTGTATCCATTTACTTGAAAACGAGTTATTCATAAGCAAAAGCTTGAAAGTAGTAATAATTTCAAAAAGAGTGTAACGTCGATGTTAAAGAACTATCAAAAAGTCGAATATTTTAAAAACTAATAGCTCTTTTAAACTTTGATAGTCCTTAATATAAAGTTTTAAGGTTAACGTGGTCGCCACTAGCTTTATAATTAAAACTGTAAATAATTCATACAAAATTCTTTATTTTCCTGAATCAATATTCTATATAAAACATACACAAAGATAACTTAATTCAAGGTCTTGTTTTAATATAAATAATTCATGTTCTAATTTGATTCTATGGCAGAAAACTCCCTTATCTAAAACAGTCTAAATATTTGTTTCATCAAAGTTTAAGCTGTCTTTGTTTCAAAATTTTGTCCAACTACCACTCTCAACAAACTTACTTACTAATCTGCGTATTTAAGTAGAGTGCTTGAAGTTGTAAACTTAACCGCAGAATCCTAACCTCAACCTGAAGTTGTGGATGCGATTGGCGTCTCTTAAATTGTTAGCGTGTACTTCAATTTAAAATTTCCTTGAGTGTTAAAACGACGCCTGAAAGTACATTCACACTTTAAGTGGTTTGCCCAGATTGCCAGATTGCACTTTATGGAAAAATTAAACAAAAAGAGATGATGTAGTTAACCAACAAAAGTGAGAAAAAGAAAATTAAAAAAGCAGAGCAGTAATTTCACCGTGAAGTACCTATTGATAGAAAAGGTCAGTAACAGTATTACTAATAGTAAGTCTTTTTACTCTTTGCAATGTGTTAGTCAATTTTTATTAATTAGCTAGAAAAAAAATAATGAAATTTGATTATTTGAATTACCGCCACGTATGACGTAGAATTACGCCGCTCCAATTAATGGTCGTAAAGCCATAGCGTTTGTTTATACGGGTAATGTAGATCTCCTGTTTGACGTTTCAACAATAATTTGCAATCTAGTATTTCAGCTTGTCTTTTTGGTATCGATATTTTAAATTACAGGTATCTACCTATGTGTTTATTTGTGAAGTAATTAATATATCTGAGAGCCCAGAGAGAGAGAAAAATGAACTAATGTCAAATTCAAATTAAAACTTTCTCGCACGCTATGCCATCTATACGTTACATTTTTAAAGATGGTTTGCTCTCTAAATCAATATAATGAAGTGACAGAAAATTTTATATCTTAATTTACTGAAAAACAAATAATTTTTTAAAAATAAAATTTATATTTTTATACATGTTTTCAACATAACATTAAGTATATAGTGATAGAAATCGGATTTTCAGAACCACGCAAGGAGCCCATTTTATCCCAGGACTGTTCTTAAGTAATTTCATTTCTGATTTATATTTTTTTTTTTTTTTTTTTTTTTTTTGTTTTCATTGCATTTATAAACTTGCAACAAGTTAAATGTATTTATACTCCATAATAAAAACAAAATGGAGTACCACGTTTTATTTTATTTTAAACTTGATATTTAAACATTTACATCGTCATTATATTACAAGAATTTTTACATAATTGTTTTACCATGTGAAGCTGATGATGGGCCACTTGTGCTCTACACGTCCTGAATAAATGAATTTTTAATTTTTTTAAAATTGTCTGGGATTATTAAGGCCTTTCTTCGAATATACAAAAGATTTATTTTTACCTTCCGTCACCTTTAGGTAAAGAAGGTATTGTCTTTGGTCAAAAAATTCGGTGGTGAGTTTTTAATGAATAAGCACGTTTTAGGGTCCCTACAATACGAATTTACTATTTTTAAGATGATGTCTGTATGTATGTATGTGTGTGTGTCCATGTGTGTGTGTATGTGTGTCCGTGTGTGACAAATTTTTCTCCGACGATAACTCCAATACTATAATTCTAAAAATTATAATTCTTTCGTATTCTTCTTCTGTACATCCATATGAAGAGTTGATTAGATTTTGGTTATAATTGATCCACCAGAAGTACCCTTATTTGAAGTTTTTAACAGTTTTTCTTAAAAAAACGTAGTTAAATATTATTTTTTGACATTTTGTTATTATATTTATCAAAGAAAATACTCTTCTCTATATGGTTTGATTATTCATTTTCCTTCATATTCAATAGATGTAGAGTTAAAGCATTATAAAGAAATTAATTTTCAAAAATTAGTCAGCTTTGCTATTTATCATGGAAACAGCTGATACATTCAAAATTCTAATTGACAGATGTGTGTTGCAAGTGCAAAACCAAATATGGAATGTATGTTTGTCATAATTTTATTGCTCGTAGAACCTTTTCAAATGAACTTTTGGTATGAAATTTGTAGAAAATAGTATGTGTTCGTGTTCGATTTTACATGATATTATATAGAAACTGTTCCACGGTCCTTTTGGTATGGGATTTGTGCAAAATACATCGAATTGACGGAAGGTCTTGTGCTGGCCACAACAGATTTTTTTCATAATACGCTAAACGCCTCAAACAAAGTGGTTTAAAAACGCTTTCTCTCTTTATTAAGATTTGCTATTAATTCGTACAGAAATTAGTAAAATTGCAGCGTCCGCAAAATTGTAATTTTTTTGTGTTAATACGCTATTTAGATTGTTTCGAAAAATCAAATATTTATTCCAAAATGGAACATCCGCGTGCCTTTAGTGGCGTATTCACCAAAAAGAATATTAAATCCTCATTTTAATTATTCACTCTCCCTCGCAATTTCAGCGGTAAATATTGCAAAACTGAAAACAGTTTCCAGTTTGATTTTCAGGCGTGAACACTGAATCAAATTTCAAATACCTATGGAGAGTATCGACGTTGTAATCTAATTGCGAGTGTCGAAATGAGAACATGTCACACATTCTACCAATCATATGTTTAACAAGATCCAACAGTGGCTAGTTACGTCAACAAAATTACAAAGGCTGATAAGGAATGAACATGTGATCTTTTAATAGAAAATTTTTAGCTAAATTGGGATCAAAATTATTTCATTGTTGTTCTGTGAGGGCTATTTAATAAAAGACAAAAGATATATAGAAACTGAGTAAATATGTGTAACAAAACTGCCACAGTTAGTTACATGCAAAATAGTTAAGTATTAAGGGCAGTAAATACAGTAGTGGATAGAATATTTATTTACATTCGAGTGCGTGTAAGTTGTATATTACAGCGCGACAGCTTTGTTTAAGGCACGAGCCCTTAAGGCGAGTGCCTTATTAGCTGGAGCGCTGTAAAATACTTCACGCATGAGAATTGCATCAAATTTTTTGGCCGACGATAATAAAAAACACTTTTTTCAATGAGATAAGTTGTACTTCTGAAAAGGGTTAGTTTAAAATACCTGGGGTTAAGTCAATTTCCAAATTTGATTTTACTTACCTTCATTATAGTACTTCTAGCAAAAATTTATCTGTAATAATAGACGTTGTTTATGACAACACATCTGGGATTGTCAAAGATCAGTTTACATTAGAAAAAACATCCTATATTTTTTCTGTCCTGTACTGCCTACTGGTTAAGGATGATATCGGTAGAAGAACAAGCTTTGGTCGTTGTTTTTATTTACTTACCGATCAGTAACTTATAAATAAAGACTAACGTGCAAAAGAATGTAATTCTTTCAGTGATATTTTTAATTAATTTAAAATACTTTTTGCGCTCAGAATTCATATAGCATTATAAATACAGCCGTATCTCTAAGGATGCATTTGTTTTCTATAAAGTTTCGTGCAACAGCCTTTTAAGAAGTAATTGAAATTAACCTATAAATTTCACCTACAAACATGTCCGACCTTTGTATAATTTATATTTAACCGTAAGTTAACTAAACCATTCACTTCCTCATAAGTCACTCTTAATGTCCGTATCCGTAAGACCTTCTGTCAATTTATGTATTTTAAACAATGAGCCTGTTTCACATTTTTCAAAAACTATTTTAAATGAAAGTTTATGCAATGATTTTCTTAGTAATAATAGTATGTAGGTTTGTTCCTAACAGTAATTTTGTAAGAAGGCGCAATACAATATCGTAAATTACTCATTTTATTTTGAACTTTTTATTACCTACATATTATACAACTTGAACCAATCTAAAAATTTGACACTTGTTTGACAACTTTGACAATACACTTGACACCTTAGAACCGCTGAAGATGTATGTACTCCGACGTCACATTCTGTTTCAGATCACGTGACTTATTCAAAATTGTATCCAAATTTCAAAAATTAATTGTAAAATATCTAAAGGATATTTCGTGATATTTCCAAATTTGAGGGTCTTTAAAGAACAATATCTTTTAAAATTTAATACTTAGAAGTCATATAAAAATTCTTGCAACAGCCCTATTCTGTATTAAAAAGTTCAATCTAAAGTAAGTATTGTGTGTAATAATAGTTCCCAACCTTCAAACCATTTCCGTTTAATGGAAATAAATAATATAAAAATTTAGAGACAAAATAACCCTCTCCACAAAATTGGACATGGTACATTAGGGTTCAACCCTATGTAATAACAATAAAATAAATAATGTCTTAACGCAAAAAGACCATCAAACAATGAAAAAGAAAGGAACGTATTATATTCATCGCTTCCTTATGTAAAAAACGTAACGGACAAAATTGGTAGAATTCTTCGTAAGAAGAACATGAAGATTTCGTTTTCACCATATGTTAAACTTCGTCATATGTTGAAACGAGTGAAAGACGTCATCCCTCTTCAATCATCAGGGATTTACAGAATTCCATGTGTCTGCGGGAGAGTTTACATCGGCCAGACTGGTAGAACTGTCTCTACAAGATTGAGCGAACATCATCGATCGATCAGATTGAACCAGCCTGAGAAATCGTCCGTTGAGGAAAATGCCTTGGAAGAATTCCACCAAATTAAATTTGAAGATACGAAAATTATTGCAAGACCTACTCGACTTAACAACAGATTAATTAGAGAAGCCATTGAGATTTATAAAACAAGATATATCAATCTCAATCATTGTGACGGATTAGAACTTAGTCGCGCATGGCTTCCAATATTAAATATGTTGTAATTTGTAATATGTATACAATTTTTCTAGACTTTTTCTAACATCTGTTAATAAAGAGTACGGCTGTGGTATTTCGCTACCGATAAAGCGTCTCTGAATTATACAGACCACTTCTCTGCCAGTTTTTGGGACGGTTTTTCCTCTGGCAAAAGGAGAGTTTTTCCTGAGAAGATGCATGTTCGCCGTTCAAGTTATTGCCGGGCATGCATATATTGTTTAGAAAATTGTATTCATAAAAAAGGTAACATTTACGAACTTTTCTTGTTACCTTGGTTACTTGTTGTTTTTGTTATTTCACATATTTATGTCAATTTTCGCCCTTGAAGAAGGCACCAGTTTATGGTGCTGAAACGTTGGGTTTTCATAATAAATAAATACAGAACTTAAACTAAAAAATAAGGTAGTATTATTCCAATTATTAATATGAGTTCTGAAAGATATTTTAATAATAAAATAAAAATCGAAAAAAAATCTACAGTGAATTGTGTTCCCCCTAAAAATAAACGTAAAAAGCCTACTTTTACTAGTGTCTGTAGTCATTGAGTATGACAGTCGGGTTTTTAGAAAAATTATAAAGAGATTAACTTTTATTAATCAGCCTGCCTTGCTATAATCATGGTAACAGCTAATATATTTAAATAATTCTGATTTCGATAAGGAATTTGTAGAAAATAGTATATGTTCGTGTTACAATTTTACTGGAAGTTTTGGTATGGGATTTGTCCAAAATACCTTCCGTCAATTCTAGAGCAATCTGCTTAATGTAACAAAGTATACAAAAAGTAGTTCTTATTTTATAAATAAATAATGCATAATTGTATTGCACAGACGATCTATTAAAATTGTTGTCAAATTATTATCTGTAATTACATGATTTAAATTAGCATGCCATAATTTATGTGTACCAATTAATCTGTGTTTCCAGTTGTGCGATTACATTTGCTTTAGATGTTTAGCTACACTTCATAAACATAACGATTACGATGGGTAATTAACTTTAACAGTACTAGCCCAAATCAATCTGCATAATAAACAACAGATAATAATAATAAACATCACACATATAGCCGAGCGTTTAGCTTTACGAGAAATTCGCCCATAAAATGTAGTCACAATGTAGGAACTATTAAAGAAATGAGTATATTATACTAATAGAAAACGATACGATGTTTTTACAAATTCTTTTTCTGGTTGAACTTGTCTTTCTTCTTCTTCTTGTAATGAGAGTGGAAGCATGCGACGGAAGGAAATGCACTTTATTTGTTGCACTTTTTGCAACTAAATGTACCGCAACATAAAAATATAACTTTGTAATGCATTTTTAAATGCACACTGCATGAGATGAAATAGTTTGTTTTTCTCTTTTATGATACTGCTTATTTCTTTAACAATTTTTTAATACATATACAGGGGGTTGACTTTTCATTGTCCAGCTTATATCTTCTGAAATATTAAAGATACAAGAAAAAGTTATATAGAAAAGTTGTTTGATACAACTTGTTCTATAATTTAGCATAAACAATTTTTTTCCAAGGCCTACCAATTTTCCAGAAAAATATTTAACTTTGATTTTTTAAATGGAACATCCTGTATATTTTTACGGAATAAAATTCTAAATAAATTTCTCTTTACAATGATGTGTAACAAGTAAGGGTTTACCTTTAAATTATGTCTAATGAAGCAAATAGAAATACGACAAAAGTAGGCTGTGATTATTCTATTGTTTATACCAGTAACATATGTCACAGATTGCTACTTGATATTTAAATAAAAGTGTTAATAATTTTGTAAATCATCAATGCTAGTAATTCTATTTCTTGCTTTATTAGACATAATTTTATTCAAAGGAAAACCACTACGTAGCCAATGTTCATGTGTGACAGAAGTTACAGGTATAAACAATAGAATATCATAGCCTACTTTTATCATATTTCTATTTGCTTTATAGGACATAATTTAAAGGTAAATCCTTACTTGTTACACATCATTGTAAAGAGAAATTTATTAAGAATCTTACTCTGTCAAAATATACAGGGTGTTCCATTTAAAAAATTAAAGTTAAACATTTTTCCAAAAAATTGGTAGGCCTTGGAAAAAAATTGTTTATGCTAAATTATAGATCAAGTTGTATTAAACAACTTTTGTATATAACTTTTTTTGTATCTTTAATATTTCAGAAGATATAAGCTGGACAATGAAAAATCAACCACCTGTATAACTGCATAAATATGGAAGATAAAAATAAAACTAAAATAATGTATATACTTTGTTCGGCTTACATTTTTCCTCTCATCAAGGGAGGTATTGCTAAAAAACGCATATCCAGATTTTAGTGGATAAACACGTTTTAAGGTCCCTATAATCCGATTATAACATTTTTACGATGATGTGCGTGTATGTATGTGTGTGTGTGTGTGTGTGTGTGTGTGTGTGTGTGTGTTTGTGTGTGTGTGTATGTTGGAACCACGGTTTCTCAAATACTATAAGACTTAATAGTTATTTTTTATACAAGACGATAAAATTGTATTTTATCGACGAGCGGAAAGTTTAATTCACGAGCGATTTCGCGAGTGAATTTTTCGCGAGTCGATAATTTAATTTTATCGTCGTGTGTAAAATTCTATTTTTTTCTATAGCAGGTTCTAAAGAGCAAAAATTAGAAAAACTGATTATAATTTAAATTACTTAAGAACAATTTAAAAATCTCAGTAGCGTGGTAGTTATAGAATTTGTTTGAAAACAATTTCATTTTATTCATGTTTATACAATTAAAGTTATTATATATTATATATAATATGAATCGCCAAAATGTATAATGTGTTTTATTTAAATAAAAATTAAAGTTCTTTATGTACCATTGCTGTTAAAGTATTATTTTATCTACCCTTGCGGTTAAAATGTCACTAAGGGCCGGTCTTATAAAACTATTTAATCAACAGTTAAAATTTAGTTAGCTACTAAACTAATTCAACTGAAGATTTGGGTATTATAAAAGTTTAATGACAAGTAAATCGACCTATTAAATTAACTGCGGAATTTCAAGCTATTAGATTTAAATCAATTGTTAAAGAAACGTCAAACTGTATTTTTTTTTGTTATGTTTATTTTAAAACAATTGAAATAGGAAACTATTTACTTTTTCAATATTTTTTTAAGAAATGTATGTGTCGAGTATGTCATCTTTAGAGTCTGTATCATCAGTGTCCTCGGATTCATAAACAGATAATGATGATGCATTTATATTTGCACGAGGTAGGCTACCAAAATTGTTCCGAAACAGGACAAATCCATATGAAATATATGATGACAATGGCTCGTACCACGATCACAGTTTTAACTAAAACACTGTTTTAAGAAATGTCAAATTTCATTATTTAATGATGATAATAAATACTATGAAATTTATCAAAATATGATTTTAAAGCAGAACAAATATTTTTAAATAAATTGTTCGTCTAAAATAAGGATGAAATTACATTTTGAAATTTGAATTTGACATTTCTTAAAACAGCGTTTTTGTTAAAACCATGATCGTGGTACGAGCCATGAGTTTAAAAAGAGATTTCGATTGTCAAAACAATGTGTGTTACACATATTGGGACAGATTGAAGGAAATATAAGACTACTAACATTAAGAAATATGTCAATTTCCGCAATGAATCAGCTAGTAATAACCTTACGATTTTACGCAACCGGGTCGTTGCAAATTATATGAAAATAATCTTCAACAATAGGATAAATTTTTCAATATCAATATGAGTTTTCCAATGATCACGTTTCTTTTCCAACTGCCAAATCAACTGATTTACGTTTATACAATTTACAATTTTTATTATATCTTCTATGGAGTTAAACATAGAGACATATAAATATATAAAATAATAACTTGTAAATTAATCTCGCGGCCCATGGAAAACAATGTTTGTAATTGACAGATAACTTTTATTATTAATTAAATAAAAATTACATATACCCTTCAGAAATACCGCTAATCTCATCAATGAATTGAAAGAATCTCAAACATTAGAAAAATAAGAGTGGTGTACTGCAGCCCTCACCAACTTTCTCTTCTTCTTCCAGGATCGATGCCAGGAGGTCCCGGGATCCCGGAAAACATCACCGTGACGTTCCTGAACCCCACGTCGGTGAAGGTATCCTGGGCTACATCCATGGACAACGTGGACAAGTACGATGTCACATACAAGCCTACGGATGCCAGGTGGGGCTATTGTTGCAATTTTACTATGTATTAAATACCAGTAGATGCACGACACGGCTTTTATCTCTGTCTGTAGCTGGCAACGTTGCACGAAAGGAATGAGTCCTAAAGCCTTGCAGGACACTAAGCTATTAGAGAATGAAAAAGTGAGAGAAAAATTGTGATAGAAAATGAAGATTGACAACTAACACGGCCTTTGCTGGCAGCACAGTCGCCACGGTTGATTTAGTACTCTTAAATGTCATACGTATTACTTCTGCAGGCATGTTGTGAAATTTTTCAAATGTAACACATTTGCGTAAAATTATTATATAAAAAATCTGTTGTGGCCAACACAATACCTCTCGCCATTTCCATTTTATGTTATTAACAGGGCTGTTCTGTAAGCGATCGTTATGACATATCGAATCGTTATATCGTTAAAATAACGATAATCGTTAAAGTGGTATTCTGTAAGCAAAAATTCAATTGTTCATAACGACAAGATGATAACGATTTTCGTAAAATCGTTATTTTTTAACGACAAGAAAAAACTGATCGTTATGTTAACGATTTGTTGCATTTCAATCACATTTCAATATTCTTGAAATATTAATTGCCATTATAATGAATGGTGATCCCAAATTATTATTATTTCTTCACTTTTTCGAAGAAAATAATGAAAGGTAATTATATATTTTAAAAATATGTCAGATTATATTCCAATTTTACTAAATATATTTAACAGGAAAAATCTTCGAAAAATTCCTAGGGCTTTAAGAGATAAAAGTGATCCTTTTACTATCCCACAGGAAAATTTAGAAAATTATTTAGATTATCACGAGTCGCCGCAAGAGATTTTACTGAACTGTTGCCATTTCTAGAAGCAAATACAATGATAACTGCTATACCAAATCTCCTAAAAGTGCTCTATATTAATCATACTTTTACATATGCTTTATTTTGCTGAGTGCATTTAATCCCCTAGCCAATTCAGCATATGCTTCTTCAATCTGATTTGGATTCTCTGGATAATATTTATTTGTTCTCAGAGCGACATTACTTGCAAGAAAGTCTACATAATAGCATATTGTTCTTTTGTAGTTTTTGAGGCCCTCGTTTACTTATCCATATCTAATATAATAGAGAATAATAATAAATAGCCATTAATAAAATGAAATAATAATATAAATCTTCACCAACAATTTTCAAAATGAAATTTAAATGTCAGTTTTAATAGTGAATTGAGTAAACAATAGTACCAATCGCAAAAAAATTATAACGATTTCGTTATCAATGAAATTCAACGATAATGTTTTAACGATCGATCTTACAGAATACAAAATAACGATTTTCGTAAAATACAAATAACGAATTTCATAACAACGATTATCGTTATGATAACGATTCGTTAAGCGAATGTTTTACAGAATAGGCCTGTAAGTATTATATTGCACTTCGTTATCGAACCGTCGTTTTATAACAAAAACATTACAGAACTTTACCCAAATATTGTTTTTATTGTATTTAACATGTCTTCTGCACACATACAACTCTAATTATATATATTTTTCATTGTACGAGTAAGTTCCTAAATGTCAGAGATTCTTCCAATTCATTAGCAAGATTGACGGTATTTCTTATTTATTTATTTATTTATTTATTTATTTATTTATTTATTTACTCCACTCAAGAGGATTAAGAAATCCCAATTACAGAGGGAGGATAAAAAATACAAAGAATAACAATATATTTACGACATATAGAGTAGCATCAGAACAAACCAATCAATACATTAAATGATAATATGTAAACATAAAAAAAAGAGGAAAAACTAAACAGTACATAGTAGTTTGCAATCTTTTCAACTCATAACTTATTGATAAAATTTAATAATGTTTTGTTTAAAATTATAATAAGAATCAAAAAAGATATCTATATTACTCGATTCACAGAAATCATTGCAAATTTTACACATTAAATTTACTGGTGAATTACCTTGATAATTTCTTCTACAAAAAGGTATAACGAAGGTAATATTTTGTCGCGAATTTATACGGGGAACATTAAATTGAATCTTACTGAGAATTTCAGAGTCATCTATATAATTGTGTAGTAATTTATATAAGTATAATACTGACAAAATATTTCTCCTACTTTGTAATGTATTTATACCAAATTGTTGAAGACAGATTGTATAACTAATATATTTATCGAACACTTTATGTTTTTTATACCAACAATACCTAAGAAATTTCTTTTGTATACTTTCTATTTCATTTATATGCAAATTATAATTAGGATTCCATATCTGTACACAGTACTCAAGCTTAGATCGAACATAGTAATCAAATAATTTTATAATAGTACTAACATCATTGAAAGACTTGGAACATCTTATAACGAATCCTAGATTTTTGTACGAGGACCTAATTATATCTTGTATATGTACATTAAATTTCAATTTACTATCAAAAGTAACACCTAAATCTTTAATTAGATGTATTCTAGAAAGAATAAGTCCATTCATGGAATAATTAAATTGAATCTTATTATACTTCATAGAAAATGTCATAAATTTGCATTTTTCATAATTAAAATTTAAAGAAGAACTTTTTGACCAGGCAACTAAGCCATCTAAATCCTTTTGTAATTCAAAACAATCATTAATCGAATTTACAGTTCTAAATATTTTTATATCATCTGCGTATAACAAAATATTCGAGTTTTTGACATATGTAACAATATCATTAATAAATAACAAAAATAACAGAGGACCTAAGATAGATCCTTGCGGGACACCTGATGTAGCAGTGAAGGTATCAGATCTATAACCATATAGTTGTACATATAGATTGCGATGAGACAAATAAGATTCTAACAGTTCACATAAATTTTCAGAAAAGTTATAATTATTTTGAAGTTTTCTTACAAGTACTGTATGGTCAACTTTGTCAAATGCTTTTTCAAAATCTGTGTAAACCGTATCGATTTGACTTGATTTTGAAAAATTACTGGAAACATATTCAGTAAAGTTCATTAGATTACTTGTAGTAGATCTATTTTTCATGAACCCATGTTGAAACACTGAAATCTTTGAAGAAACAGATGAATAAATATGTTTGTACACTATTTTTTCAAATATCTTTGACATTGTTGACAAAATGGCGATAGGTCTATAATTTACTATACTGTTATGCTCACCAGATTTAAATATCGGACAAATTTGAGTTTGTTTTAATGTTTCCGGGAAAACGGATTTTTTTAAAGACAGGTTAAATAATATGCTTAGTGGTTTAGCTAGAATATCCTTGCAGCCCTTAAAGATATAAGACGGAATATTATCATTATTCTTATGGATATATGCATTTTACCTACAATAGAAAGTCCGACTAGATATCTGTAGGCCCCGGGTTCAAATCCCAGTGAGATTTACGAATTTTTCACAAATCTATCTTCGTTAATTGTACCATTTAATTTGAACTTAGCTTGCGCCACTTAATTTCACAAATGATAAGTAAATAACTGTTTAAAATGTTACGATGATTTTTTCCATGGCTCATCTAATTTTCTTATTCTCAATAATTTTACCTTAACCCTTATATTAATAGAAGTTACAGCTATTGCTATTGTTTCGTGAAAAAACATATTTAATTGAAAATATAAAATTGGTGCAATTTTTTAAAAATTTAAATAAATTAAAAAGGTATTGGATTCATGCTAAAATTCGCATATCCAGATTGTATTGAATAAACACGATTTAAGGTTCCTAGAATCCGATTATAACATTTTTAAAATGATGTCTGTGTTTGTGTGTGCGGATGTGTGTATCTGTGTGTGTGTGTGTGTGTGTGTGTGTGTGTATATATGTATGTATGGATGTTGGAGGGACGATTCCTCAAAAACTATAAGACTTAAAAAATATTTAACTGCAGTTTCTTCAATCTGACATTCCTGGGAAGAGCTGAAAAGGTTTTGGTAACAATTGAACAACCGGAAGTAGTAGTTTCTTAGAAAAATTCTTCTAAATATAATTTTTGGGAGTTTTTTTTATTAAATATTGAAGAACATAAAATTCTCCATCTAATACACTTAAAATTTTTATTATATCTTGTATACATTTAGAGATAAAGACACTATAATTTGTAGAGTAAACTAATCGCAGAGGCTAAGGCACTAAGGAAACCAGTTGACAAATTCCAATGTTCATAACATAGTTTGTAAATGGCACATGTCATTGTCAAATATCAACAGTTTTAGTGACATTCTGATAGCTTTTTCTGGGAAGTATATTTAATCTTTCTTATTGTTTTATTAATTAAAGATTTGAAATTATAGGTAAAATTGTGGTAAAATGCATATATCCATCAGAAATAGCGCCAATCTGATTAATGAATTGGAAGAATCTCTGGCATTTAGAAACTTCTTTATTCAATGGAAAATAGATATAATTAGAATTATATGTGTGCAGAAGACATGTTAAATACAATAAAAAACAATATTTGAGTAAAGTTCTGTAATATTTTGTTATAAAACGACGGTTCGAAAGCGAAGTGCAATACAATACTTATATAGCCTAATATGGAAATGGCGAGAGGTCTTGTGCTGGCCACAGCAGATTTTTTATTTATTTTATAGTTATTAAACTATCACAATTTTTTGTGGAATGGATGAATATAGTTGTAGAATATAATATGTGTATTTTTATGTAATTTTCACTTCACCTTTCAAAGTTTTAATTCCTATTCACCCTTTAGCTTTCATTCACCACATATTCTCCGCTAACTCAAACATAAACATGACATATATCTAAATAATGAATAACAAACACATGCTTGCATATCAACATAATTCTCATTAATATATCGATTCATTTTGAAATGTCATTGTCATTATAACTAGCAGTGAAACAATCAAGTAATTCGTTTCTTTTAATAAAAAAAACTTTATGAGTTATAAAAAAGTCATAATGTAATAACAACGGGCGCGTTTATCAGATAAAGAATTGTAACCTAATTTGTGGTGCATTAACTAAATGAATATCATCTTGACTGACAGAGATCGACAAACATAGAATTGTTATTCTTTACTTACTTAATTTCGAAGAACACAATTCCATTATGTAGTATTTTGTTGTCGTATGTAATAGTTTGTACTACTACTGCAATTTGTAACGATCGTTAATTTTTTATACTTCGACATTGCTCTTGTGAACAAATTGTTCAAGCAAAAATTGTACCATTGATAGTGTTGTCCACGGTAGAAGGTGTGACAACTCCTGAATTTTTGTTGACATATTAGGCATTTACGAAAATTCTACCGGGTTAGATACTTTAAGAACGCAAGTGATAAACTGGGTAGATTTATAACCTATGAAAAGCAGTTGAAAGATGAAACAGATTTGAAATTTGACGTAGTTAAACATTATCTCGTCTCGTCTTCTGTATTAACTTCTGAAATCTACTTCTAATTCCAACTTCGCTTGGCATCTCTACCTTTTTTTGAGGTTAGATTCTTCATTTACCGCATTTACTGACTGAATTACTCGATCCACAAATCATGGATCCGGTAGATGGATCTGGTAGATATGGTACAATTTTCGAACCCGCACGGTAAATAAAAATTTTGTTGTGATTACCAAAAATGAGTTCCAGCAGCAATTTTTTTTTGTCAATATAGGACCAGCAAATATATTTGTTACAGTTACCTAGGTAAATTTGCTGGTAAAAAATTGTTGTGGTAACAAATACAGTTTTGTTATATATAACAAAAGATATTTGTTATGCGAACAAATAAAATAAGTTACCATTAAGAAGTATAAATTTGTTATACGAACAAATAAATTAAGTTACTATTAAGAAATATAAATTTGTTATGCGAACAAATAAAATAAGTTACCATTAATAACTATGAATTTGTTTTGGAAACTAATAAATTTTGATAGATATACAAATGCATTAATGAGGTAGTAAGGTAAAAATTAAATACATGCGTATTATAATAATTTTATTTATTTATAATTATAATCTATATACATGTAACAAATATTATATAAAAAAATAACATATGAAACAATATTCGCTTAAAATATACAGATTTATCAGTAATCAATACATACCTTCAAATTTCTCAATAAGACACTAATTGCCATTGTTTTAAAATATCTTTTACAAAATCATCCATTTTTATTAACGGGCACAAGAAACAAGCACTTTTAAAACACAATTTTCGACAGGCTAAAACTTAACAGCGCAAGCAAATGCGACACGACGTAGGATAGTATAACACGAACAGTGAATTATACTGTATACCAGGGAATACCCTGTCTACACAAAAGTTTTAGTTACCTGTACAAAATATATGGCGGAAAGAAGAATTTGTAATCTTTACAAAATATAATGTCACAGGATACAAAAAAATAAAATTTGTCCCAGTAACAGATTAAATATTTTTAATTGTTGCAAAATGATTTTGTAATGTGAACAAAGTAACAAAATGACTGCTTAGTACTACTAATAATAATTGCTACCATGACTAATATTTTACAGCAAATAATACTTTTTATACACAACAAAAATTGTTTAGTTTTGGAAACTTAAAATACAAAGTTCTTCGTATACACGGCAAAAACATATTGTTGAAATAACAAAAAAAAATACAGCTAACTAAATTTTGTCCGGAATATCAATGTAATTTTTTACCGTGCGGTAACTATTAACCTCTTGTGTTTTCGAACGCAGTCGGTAGGTGCGGTATCTACCGGTAGAATTTTCGTAAATGCCTATTGATGTTGACTACTAGTAGGCCGAGATTCTAACCTTACACGCAGCGTCTAAAGTGCATCTAAAGTGCCATACCACGGTACCACTTTTATTTTGGAACAAATATGACGCGCAAAAACTAGTGTTTCAGAAGACAAAATTTCTTGTCTTGCTAGGCTATTTCTTGTCTTGCTTGCAAGACTCTTGCATATTTCTTGTCTTGCACATTTGCGCGTGCGCGTTATGTTACATTTTGTTTGGGGTTCCCCTATTAGCTGCCAAACCGTTGGTTATATTACGATAACTCTTATAACAAACTTCCAAAAATTTCTATTTTGCGTTAGCTTTCTGCATTAATATAAATAGTTGATTAGATTTTGAGTAAAATTGGATAACCGGAAGTGTTTTTTCAAGCCGACAACAGTTTTTCGTGAAAAAATGTATTATGCTATAATTGAAAACTTTTCAAATCTTGTATTTAACACTTTTATATTAATGAGACCGACATGTTAGATTCTTGTTAATATTAATAAACCTTAAGTGGTACTTTACTTGAAGCTCTGAACTGATTTCCTTGAAAAAATATATTAAAATATGATAAAAAAAAAAAAATCTCACATTTGGTTTTAAAACTCTTATACGATTGAAAACAACATTAGATTTTGAGTATATATAAGTCGGATGTGGTTCTTAGCTAAGAGCTCTTAACAGATTTTCAAAAAAAAAACTTCATAAATTTTAATACAAAATTTCTTATTAAAGACTTTCCTATTTATTGGAACAACAAATTAGATTTTGTTTACAAACGATAAAGTGATATTTTACTCAAAGCTCATTGCAATTTTAAACATCGAATTAGCGGGAGGTCGTGTGCCGGCCATATCAGATTTTTTATTTCTAAATCTATAGAAGATATAATAAGAAAATTTAAATCAGATTGAGTACTTAATGCTCTTTATTATTTTTTGTAGGTAGTATAAATTTTCAAAATATAATATTTAGAAGATTTTTTTAAGAAACTACTACTTCCGGTTGTCACTTGTTACTAATACCTTTTTAGCTTTTCCGATTAATGTCAGCTTAGCTAGAGGTAAAACCTATAATAAAATGTTGATGTATTGAATTATAATATAATGTTGCAAGAGTGCAAGAATGCAAAAAAATACTAAAAAATCTTGCTATTCTTGCACTTTTCTTGCAGGGCAGATTCTTGTCTTGTCTTGCAATGTACTATATAACTCTTGTCTTGTTCTTGTCTTGCATTTTATGCAAGAACAAGACAAGAACAAGAAAAATGCAAGACTTGTGAAACACTAGCAAAAACTAATACACCTTTTTTCTAAACTTATTTATTTTTTTATTGATAAGTAATAAGTAATTAATTAGTAACACTTAAATTAAAATAATTACTAATATTCATATTTTTCCTGAATTATTCAGTGGCTTCAAATCTTGAAATCTGGAAAGTTTGAATTCCTTCTGATTTTCACTAATGCACATAAATTCATCTCCTTATAAATTCTGCTTGAAATGCTTAAGTTTTAATTCTTCTTACACGCAGAACTTACTACTTTTATCTTTCAAGTATTTATTCAAAGTTCTTTGCATGATGGTCGTACAGAAACTTTTGCAACTATTAACATTTTCAATGCAAAATATATTTCTACTTACTGTACATACGAGTACTTAATATTTCTCAATTATAAACGCGAAAATGGGGTTTGATACGAGGTGTAGCTATTAAATAACAAGATTTTTTTTCTGCTTCCCTGTAAAATTGGCAACATTGCAGGGTATGTCGTATTAATCTGTCACTTTCCCTCTATTCACGGTTAAAATTTCAAGATAATTAGGCAAACCGTTCGGCAGTAGCCTTTGATTGATGTTAACTGCTTTCTCGTACTCCGCCGGAATTATGTTAGTATCAATATGAAATTCTATATGAAAATCAGCTACAGAAATGTACGATTTGAAGAAGAATGTTTATAGTGATGAGGGTCTATCTAGTACTCAAGTTTTCGAGAAGTTTAGAAGATTTAAAGAAGGAAGAAAAGAGATCGGAGACGATTAGCGCCTCGGCCGTACACTCACATTGTTTTTTCGAAATCCGAATGATTGTTCACATGGATTGGGTGCCTGACGGGACGCCAAAACAAAACGGCGTCTATCAAGACATTTTTGAAGAGACAAAATCATCGTGTTGTTGGTACACCAACCGTACCCACCATATGATTTGCTTTTATTCCTAAATTTTAAATCTACATTAAAAGGCACCAAATTTGGGGCCGAGGTGAAGTTATAGAAAAAACGGCAGAGCTTATGAAGAACCTAACAAAAAAAGGCCTGCAGGCATTGCTTCCAACAATAGAATACGGGTTCAGGGAGGAGAGTACTTTGAGAGTAGTAATATTTGTTTTGTGTAATTTTATAAATTGTCTGTTTTAAGATCAAATCTCGTTATTTTGTAGCAACACCTCGTACTTAGTTTTTATTTTCATGTTTTCATTATTATACAGAATGTCTCAATAAGCTTGCTCACTATTGGTAACTTTTTTATTTGAAGAGATACGAGGTTGGTTAAATGAGCAAAATTGGAACCATATATTTTTTATTATCTTTTTGGAAAGAGTATTTTTTCTCTTTCCAATAAGGTAATGTTGTTTATGTACAATTTTTTCAAATAAACGAGTTATTTGCGGTTAAAAATAATAATTTTGTAAACTGTTTTATCAGTTTATTTATCAAGTAAGCCATGGAAACAATTGATTCTTGGTTTGTTTGACGTTTAATAATTCCTCCCGTAAAGTTCTCTATGGTCAATAAATGAAGAAAAGTTAGATATGATCTTGCTATCTAGACACCAGTACGTAGAACGGTCGGCTCTCTCCCAAAATTTGGACAGAATATATTTTTTAAATGAAACTATATATATTTTATTATCTTATTGGAAAGAGTATTTTTTTTCTCTTTCCAATAAGGTAATATTGTTTATGTACAATTTTTTGAAATAAACGTTATTCACGTTTAAAGATAAAAATTATCTTTTATTAGTTTATTTAGTCAAGTAAACCATGGAAACATTTGTCTTTTATAAAATTATTATTTTATTAACTTATTTTACAGTAATAACAAAACAATTAAAGAAAATATTCAATTTGAAATTGAAATTTATATCTTTCGCACATTTCAGCTCTTTTGGAAAGAGAGCCGACCGTTCTATACGTAACTGGTGTCTAGATATAACTTTCCATATAGCAAGATCATATCTAACTTTTCTTCATTTGTAAAGTTATTGACCACAGAGAAACGTCAAACAAACAAAGAATCAATTGTTTCCATGGCTTACTTGGCTAAATAAAGTGATAAAACAGTTTACAAAATTTTTATTTTTAAGCGTAAATAACTCGTTTATTTGAAAAAATTGTACATAAACAACATTACCTCATTGGAAAGAGCAAAAAATACTCTTTCCAATAAGATAATAAAAAGTATATGGTTCCATTTAAAAAATATATATTTTGTCCCAAATTTTGAGAATCGCTGACACAATTTTTATTTTGTCTACATGGCCAATTTTCTAATATAAAATGGCACAATTTTGCTCATTTAACTAACCTCGTATCTCTTCAAATAAAAAAGTTACCAATAGTGAGCAAGCTTATTGAGACATCCTGTAGATAGAACACTTTTATATGTGTAAATAAATAAAATATGTTTTTTTTTACTTGTATTATAATAACTAATTTTTCTATTCAAGCAAGGATATCCTGTAAGTTACAGGGAAAAAACTCTTAAAACACTTACTCTAACATGCATAACACCTTGAAATTGTAATATGTCAAGCGTTGTGACAGCTCAACAAAATAAAATATTATTTTATCGACATTTATCGGGAAATGCCTGTTTTATTATATGCATTATGTGACCAAAATAACCACTTAAAAAATAAAAGACACGACTGAGAGACGAAATTTTCTTATCAAATTTCGTGGAATAACAATCACATACACGACACCACATTTTGCTCTATAATTGGAAGGGGAATAACTCTAAAATGAGGGTAGGTACGTATGTGGATTCTTTCACACATTGTGGACGGGTGATGTTTTGGCTTTATTTGGAAAATTAGACACAAGACACATTCCTACATACTGGAACTTCAATGGACATTTCAATTTACAATTACTTGATTCATAATCATGTACAGGGTGTAAATCGAAAAGTGAAACATAAGCAATTAACATGGGAATTTAGCTTTTCTTTCTTCAAACGTTATTTAATTATTTTATGCAAAAATGCTTCAGGTAAAAATTATAGAGATTTAAATTCTGCATCTAAATCAACGATTATTCTTGCTGTGCATGTAAAAGTAAAAATGAATTATAATGTTACAGTTTTTATGAGGTTTTATTCTAGTCAGCCATGGATTTATGACAAAAAATAAACAAATGCGTTATTTTTAACTGCCATTTATAACTAAATTTGAATTAGAGCAGGAAATTAACACAAAACACAGAAAGGTAAAATGTTTTAGTTCTAATTGACAGTTAAAAACAATGTATTTGTTTATTTTTGTCATAAATCCATGGCTTGCTAAACTAAAAGCCCATAAAAACTGTAAATGGCAACGAGCTATAAGTAAATATAGAGTGGCGGATGAGCGCTGCTGGCCGTACACACTTGGACGCCATGTCTACTATAACCTGCCAGGCAGGTTGCAGCCTACCAGTAATATTTCTGAATTATTTTTAACGAAATAAATTACCTTTTATGTTAGAATTATAAATATAAATAATGCAATTTGTGGCGAAAAGTTTTATTCTGACATATATCATATTTGAAAATAAATAAAAAAAAAAATTAATACATATTTAGTTTCACAGATATATAATATGGGTGATGTGAACCTACTGATAAATTAATATAATTTAAGAATTTTTACTGTGAATCCTTATTTTGTTATGATATTTTACGATAATAAATAACAATTAATATGAAAAATGTAACTGCATTTATACAATATATTGAAAAAGTAGCAAGGTAAGTAGGTAGATACAGAAAAACGAAAATAGTGAAAATTAAATTATGTATTTTATTATGACAATAATAACGTATATAAAAAATATAACATATAAAATAAAATAACAAAAACATATTCTTTAAATAAAATAAACAAAATTGTGAAAATAATCACTACATATATGAAATAGAAAATAATGGTTTTATTAACCTTTGAATATGATTGTTTTGGTCAAAAATTGTCGAATGTTAGTTCCTTGAATATCTGTAGAATCAATCCTACTATTTACACAAAAAATTGATTACCTATAATAATTGTTCTTGTATTTATTTTAATTACAACAGAAATTTTTGTTTCAATAAAGAAAATTTGATTGTAATAATAAATATCAGTAATAACATAAAAATAAATTGATTATATTCGTTGTTGGATTTAGGCGAGAAACTATTATTAGACTACAGGCGGTAAAATCGTAAATCCGTCGCTAATTATAACTTTGAGTTAAAATTTTTGAATATAAAATTTACCTGTGAAACGACTTGCAACTATTTCTAATTTGTCTGTTTCCACACTGAGGAACAACACACTTTGCGGGCATATTTAATAAATAGTGCAATAAGCGCTGAGAAAAACAACGTATAGCGTCTGAGCTGAGCGCTCAGTTATAGTAATGGCCGCCGACCTAAGCATTCAACTGTGTACGGGTAAAGTACGCGTTCAGCATGCGATGCGCCACTCTATATTTACTTCTTATAGCTCGTTGGTAAATGGATACAAGTTCATTTTCTTCGCCAATAACGAACTTACGCTAGTCTGTACACTCCAGGGAATGTATAAAATTGTCACTTTTAGTAGCACAACTGATTCGTGTTAAAATCATATTTTATTTTTCTTTTCTATATCAGCAAATTTAAGACAAGGTAATGAAACTAATGAAATTGTGTGAAAATGAATAATTTCTTTTGAAATAGTGCTTCTCTCAAAAATATAAATCTTTTCAGATAAAAATAGTAGTCAACTACTGTATTGTATACAGAGTGTACTACAGAGAGTGTACCGGAAGGACGATTGTGATTGGTATTAATAATACACGTCACACACGGCAAAATTTGATATTTTTTTTTTTTAATAGTATTTTGAAAAATATACAGTTGTCAAACGTAAAACATATATTAAAGTGAATAACTCGAACATTTCTTTCAGAAGAAAAATAAATTGGAAAATGCGCAACTACCCTATTTTCTGTGACTAGTTTCAACCAATAAGTCTGAATTCCCATGTTCAACGCCTATGTCTCACGTTTCGATTTACACCCTGTACACAAATTATGAATCAAGTTAACTAAATCATATTGTATTCTGTATACAATATTTTAACATTTAATTTAGTTGATTATGATTTGTTCTTGCAGCAGACTTATGAAAGAGGTGTATTATTATAGGTAATAGTTGTTTGTACACTGATTTATTTTTTGCACTTCTTGCTTTTGTGATCTCTTGTACAAATATTTTTCTTCTACTGCCTTTATTACATTATTACAAACTAAGTGTGGGATGACATATACTTCTCAAATATTTGTACGAGATTTTTTGTATCGAAGAAAATGATTAACGCAGTGCCATTTAAATTTCGAAATATTTATCGTCGTTCGGGAGAATATTTTTATTATGCGAAAGAAATTTAATATGGACGTCAAAGTAGGAAACTTCACCATTGAAAAGAAAACTTTTTTTATTTTCCGATGACATAAAAGAGAAATGATTAATTGTTAAATTAAGAGGGTAAAACAATTGAAAGAATAAAACAATTGAGATCATCAATTAAGTGGTATTATTTGTTTCTTTTTAAATTTATTTCCATCAATTTCATATTCATGTTTTTAATCAATACTCAACACTGAAATATTTTTCAAATTTTGATGAAAAAAATCATAGCCTACTTCACATTCATATTATAATTAACTAATATAATACAAGAAATAGCCGGTTGCACCAATATTTAATTAAGAATTAAAGAAAAATTAAATTAAAATAGTTTTATACGATAATAGATATTTATGCACCAAGTGAGCTAAGATAATAGCTCTGTTCGATGAGAAGTGCTTGAAGTGCAGAGCAGAATAGTGCAGTGCAGTGTAGTGTACACTAGTACAGTCTAATTCTTGTGGTTTCATAAAACACACTAGTGTATATTTGGGCAAGTTTGCTCAGCTGTGAGTAATCAAGCCAAGCGTAGCCAAAGGTGTAAAAGGTTAGGTTGTTTATAAACACAGTCACATCATAAAGCTGCAAAGAAGTGACTGCAGAAATGTCTGTTTTAAAGAGCATAATGTTTGAACTAATAAACGATTCTGACGAAGATCAATCATCACTTGATTCTTCATCAAATTCAGAGACAGATATATTAATTAATTCTTTGTATAACAAAACAAAGAGAATATACTATATCTGAATCCATTATTTTATTTTCTCAATGTGTAAAATTGTAGGTTAATAAACAGATGTGTAGATAGGATAGAATTAAAATGTCTACCGAACAACATTTAGTTACCCCCACTCCTACTCTGCACTTTCTACACCAGCTCGCGAGTCAGGTCAGAAACGTGAGCACTAGTTCTTAAAATTTTTGTCATCGAACAGCCTGCCAGAAGCTGCCCGTTTCTCATAAAACATGTTAGTGTAAGAAAGTTAACACTAGGGCAGCCTAGTACATGTCATCGAACAAAGCTAATGTTTATTCATGAGAAAAAAGTTTAGCTCACGAGCCCATAGTTTATACAATATTTTATTTAATTTTGACGAAATAATATTAAAAACCATTATAATATTTAATTTTGACAAAATAAAAAACTAATTAATGTAAAAAAAATTATTTAGTTGACTTTTACCCATGTAGTTCTTTAAACTCATTGGCTTTTACAAAATCTTTTATATTTAAAATGTATTATTTTCATATGTTGTAATAATTTATTTATTGGTAAGTTGACAATTGTTATATTATGTTTACATGTAATTAACAATTACAAAATTTTTTGTTAGCTTGAAAATGGTTATAACCATAACCGAAACGTCGCATTTATAAAATGTTGACTATGTTGAAATAAATGAAGCATTTATCCAAAAACCTCTTCGTATAGAACAAATTTTATAATTGCTTCCAAAAACTGAATCAAAAAACTAATTAGTAGGCTGTGCATGACAATCGTCGATGACAGACGTGAAGTCATCTATTTAAAAAGCATTATTGTCTATCATTCGTGTCGTGAAAAATAATGAAAATGGCTGATAATATCTAATAAAGACTCATGTATGTGCTCAAATTGGAATTTTCAAATGTCACTGAACTGAATTAGTTATTTTTGACCACTCTGCAGTTATCCAATTAAAAAGTTTCTAGTTTGAATTTTGGATGCTTTTTTTTCACAATTTACTATTTAAACTAAAATCTAGCTTCATTATTGGAAACTATCTCGTCAATTTTATATTGTCAACCTGTATAAAATGTCCTTTTTCAGATAATTAATTGTCTTTTAAGACCTTCACAAAACCTTTTTAATTTCAACGACGTCGATGTACAACATAAAACTTCTCCTTATTCTTCTTCTATCCTGACCTAAATGTCAGCACCGTCATCATAAAATTAGGTCACCCCAAAAAATCTCTCTACGAAAGTTTCCTTCCTGAAGTACATCGAGTAGATTCTGTTCTTTTTTTATCCATCCTGTATGGTTTGCTGCTTAGGTGAAATTGCTGTTGCTGTTGCTGCCATCTGTAAATGAACATTGACATTTCCTAGCGTTGTAGCGAATGCACTTCGTTTCAGTTGAAAGATCATCTAGCTAAAAGCCAATGTATGTTGCACTCTCATTTATAGCTGATATGAATTTGAAGTTTTAGATACAAAACAAAAAAAAAAAAACCTTCCGCAATTGTTCTGGCCAGCACAAGACCTTTCGCCATTTCCATATTAGGCTATTACAGGGTGGTTGATTTTTCATTGTCCAGCTTATATCTTCTGAAATATTAAAGATACAAGAAAAGTTATTTGATACAACCTGTTCTATAATTTAGCATAAACAATTTTTTTCCAAGGCCTGCCAATTTTTCAGAAAAATATTTAACTTTGATTTTTTAAATGGAACATCCTGTATATTTTTACGGAATAAAATTCTAAATAAATTTTT
This sequence comes from Ophonus ardosiacus, assembly GCA_943142095.1. Lineage (NCBI taxonomy): Eukaryota > Metazoa > Arthropoda > Insecta > Coleoptera > Carabidae > Ophonus > Ophonus ardosiacus. The sequence continues at coordinate 6,274,181 of OW964823.1, read as the reverse complement.
CTTTACAATGATGTATAACAAGTAAGGGTTTACTTTTAAATTATGTCTAATAAAGCAAATAGAAATACGATAAAAGTAGGCTGTGATATTCTATTGTTTATACCAGTAACATCTGTCACAGATTTAATAATACTGATTATATTAGTGAGAAAGGTGTTAAATATTCTTATTTAATAAACGTCGGCTGCTATCTTGTATCAAAATGTATATCCTGATAGAAGACAGCCTCACGTAAATACTTTCCAAAATTTAGAAAATTCTCTGCGACAGACTGGTAATATAATTATACGTAGCCAATGTTCCTGTGTAACAGAAGTTACAGGTATAAACAATAGAATATCATAGCCTACTTTTATCATATTTCTATTTGCTTTATAGGACATAATTTAAAGGTAAATCGTTACTTGTTACACATCATTGTAAAGAGAAATTTATTAAGAATCTTATTCTGTCAAAATACACGGGATGTTCCATTTAAAAAATCAAAGTTAACATTTTTTCAAAAAAATGGTACGCCTTGGAAAAAAATTGTTTATGCTAAATTATAGATCAGGTTGTATTAAACAACTTTTGTATTTAACTTTTTTTTTGTATCTTTAATATTTGTATATATGTATCTATAATTATAAATATTTAATTAATAATAGAAATATTAAATTTAATATTAAATTTTAAATGGCACAAAAGTAACCCCTGTGGTGCACTCTCCACACCAGGAATGAGTGCCCGTGAGGTGACGCCCGGTAAGCGCGCTCACGGTACAAATATGTCATCATCATTACCGATATCTGCGATAAAACAGATTGTGGCACACTCAGAATTGGGTAATATGCCGTGATGATATATTTATTTATATAGAAATATTAAATGTATTTCCCAGAAAAAGTCTTCAGTAATGTCTCCGGCTTTTTGACACTAACATTTATCTGTCAATTACAAACATTTTAATTATCCTACTTGTTTTCCATGGGCTGCGAGATTCATTTACAACTTATTATTTTATATGTGTGTTTCTATCTTTAACTCTATAGAAGATGTAATAAAAATTTTAAATGTATCGGATAGAGATTTTTATATTCTTTAATATTAGTAATAACAGAAATTTTCAAAAAATAATGTTTAGAAGATTTTTTAAAGAAATTATTACTTCCGGTTGTTCAATTGTTACCAAAATCTAATCAGCTCTTTCTAGGAATGTCAGATTGAGGAAACTGCAGTTAAATATTTAAGTCTTATAGTAGGTATTTGAGAAACCGTGGTGCCAACATCTACACACACACACACACACACACACACACACACACACACACACACACACACACACACACACGCACATACACACATATATACAGTCCAACACACACACTCACAAATAAATAAATAAATATATCATCACGGCATATTACCCATTTGTGGGTGTGCCAGTATCTACAACACATGTAGACATCGGTAATGATGACGATATATTTTATCGTGTGGGCGCTTACCAGGCGTCACCTCACGGGCACTCATAGGTGGCGTGGAGAGTGCACCACAGGGGACACTTTTGTGCCATTTAAAATTGGAAATTTTTGGCGTCTGTCGGGATCGAACCCAGTTCCCCCAGATTCGCGACCAGACTCTCAGGCACGCGGCCACGGGACCCCACACACTCACAAGGAGAAATTATCGTCTCCACATACAGATATCATCGTAAAAATAGTAAAATCGTATTATAGGGACCCTAAACGTGCTTATTCATTAAAAACTCAGCAGCGAATTTTTTGACCAAAGAATACACGTACCTTCCTTACTTAAAGGCCACAGAAGGTAAAAATTAGTTGTTTTGAGCGAAATAATAAAAAGAATACCTACATTGATTTTGTTGGAGTTTATTGTCATTTTTTTTAGAATTCAAAATGACATGACATTCATTTGTTTTGTGAAAAATGCACACTAAAAATCTGAAAACTATCATTTCAATAATAAAATAAAACACGAACACTATTTTATAATTCGTTTTCCGTTTACTATCAAACTCTGAAACAATTGAAAGTGGTAAAAACGATACTAACCTTTAGAAAACATCTGCCAGTCGAACGAATTCTCTTTCATTACGTCACGTAAACAAAAACAATCAAACACATAACCTATGTATCAACCTTCACACAGACGACAATGACAGCCATCATTTCCAGGGTTGAGATAAAAACATAATGACGTATAAAATGGTCCAATTGTTCGACGCAAAATTCCCCTATTGACACTCAAACAAAAAGCAAGGCAACCTTGATAACGACGACGTATTATTGACCCAGAATTTGTAATGTCCATCAAATCGATCGTTCTTGACGAATAACTGATATTTGTGTGGATGGACATTGCAGGAGGGAAAACGAACTCGGAAAAGGATGGAAACAAAGATAAACAAATGCATGTTGTTTAGATTTGTTTATTTTTGGGAACTTTCAAATGGGATAAATGTCACGTGAAATACAATAGGATATTTGCTTAAGTGGATCTTTGTTTGTAAAGCGAAATGACATTTTTCTGAAATTTATTTAGATCATATTTTCTTTTGTAGCTTTCTGTTGGTCAAAAAATAAATACTAAGGGGTACAATGCCCGAGACAAGCCATTATAAGAGGCGAGTTTCTTTATTCACCGCATGAATCGTAAATTCATCATCGTTTCTTTATTCACTGCAGAATTTTAGATGAAATTCAACATACCGTTTCTAATTACCGCGCACTATCCCTCATAAATTCATCATATGCATCGGCTTTCGGCTTTGACTACCGATAGATTCTTCGATTTCCGATGGATCAATAGTGGGGAACGAAATGTTTTTAGGTTATATTTTTGACATTTGCGTTTGTTTCATACTAGCAAGTGTAAGATTATGAAAAGAAAAATGCATGATTCAAATAAAAAAAAAAAACATTTCTCGTTCACAACGAAAAGCAAATGGTTATAGATGTAGATAATTTTTATTATAATTGTGAATTCTATATCACTGCTGCCATTGCTGTCATCAGATTCTTCATTGCTTGATGAAGAATCTGATGATTACAATACAGTGACAGTCCTTTTAACCACACTTTTAACTATAAAACTTTCCATATCTGTTAACTGGTGTTGTGGTTAACTGTCAGTGGATATTTAAGGTTAAGAGATTCATCGCAATTTTCAGCAACCCGTTTCTTTATTCGGTCGCAGGGGCTATCCGTCGGATCCATCAGCTATTCATCGTGACGTCATTTTCACTTACTGATGGAATTCAGCGCATTAATTGTTGCTGAATAAAGTAACTCGCCCAAGTACTTTATAAATCACAGATGAGTCGTCCGCCATTTTGGAGCCAACCTCAATCATTATATCAGTGTTGCAGTATTATTAATCATAGAAATTATTCACGACGAGTTGTTCTGCTCCAAACTGTGCAATTTTTCAAGAAACAATTATTTTTAATCACAAAAAATATTTACTTCATAACTATTATTAAATTTTATTATTTTCTACCCAATTGTGTACTTGATAAATAAGTAGCAACGCAAGTTTGACCGAACGAGCCGCAGGCGTGTTCGTCAAATCCTATGAGTGAAATAAGACACTTTTTACTCGATTTGCATACAATTTTTTTACGTCCGCAATAAAAGTGTGAAAAAAGTGCCGTAACGTTTCATTATTTCACTCCGTAGTCCGTAGCGTTAAAAAAGTGCACTTTTTTCACACTTTTATTGTGTCAAAAAAGGCACTTTATAAATCCATTTTAATGAGAAAAAATCTGTTGTGGCCAGCACAAGACCTTCCATCAATTCCATTTATTTTGTACAAATCCCATACCAGAAGGTCCTTGGAACAGATTCTATATAATATCATGTAAAAACACATACTATTTTTTACACATTCCATACCAAAAGTTCATTTGAAAAGGTTCTATAAATCCAATAAAATTATAACATAAACTACACTAAGTAATGTCCTTCCATCTTCTCTTTGGCCTTTCTCTGTGTGTCACTTGCGAGCAACACTATCACATACTATACTTTTTTCCATATTTGGTTTTGCACTTGCAACTGACATCTATCAATTAAATTTTTTTGAATAATTATGTCAGCTGTTTCCATGATAAATAACAAAGCTGACTAATTAATTTTTGAAAATTAATTTCTTTATAATGCTTTAAATTTACATCTATTGAATATGAAGGAAAATGTATAATCAAACTGTATAGAGAAGAGTATTTTCTTTAATATATATAATAACAAAATGTCAAAAAATAATATTTAACTGCGTTTTTTTAAGAAAAAGTGTTAAAAACTTCAAATAAGGGTACTTCCGGTGGATCAATTATAACCAAAATCTAATCAACTCTTCATATGGATGTACAGAAGAGGAATAAGAAAGAATTATAATTTTTAGAATTGTAGTATTGGAGTTATCGTCGGAGAAAAATTTGTCACACACGGACACACACACACACACACACACACACACACACACACACACACACACACGCACACACACATACAGATATCATCTTAAAAATGGTATATTCGTATTGCAGGGACCCTAAAACGTGCTTATTCATTAAAAACTCACCACCGAATTTTTTGACCAAAGACAATACCTTCCTTATCTAAAGGTGACGGAAGGTAAAAATGTACTTTTTTAACAGACGTAAAAAAAGTACTTTTCAGGCATTAGTGGTTGAAGTGTAAAGATTATGTAAAATATGAACTTTACGCACGGTTGTAGGAAAAAGCTATTGTGTGTTAATTTTTATATTCGACATTTATTTTATTGAAATTCTATTATTGTCATATACCTCACTATACCAAAAGTAAAATATATTATAATTTACATATATTTTCTGTACGAATACACTTGCCATATTCAATAAACAAAAATATAGAATATAATGATGCAGATATTTATTTATACAAGCGTACCTACTACAATAATTTATTACCTTCCACTATCATTTCATAAATCAATATAATAAAAGTATTATTACATCCATACAAGTATTAAAATACCTCAAAGTAACAAATTACTCCATGCATAAATAATAATCCACACGACATTACAATTATCTTGCCCACTAAAAATTCCGTGTACCCACGCCACTGATCCGACGTCATCATCGCGTCGTCATATCTGTCCTCCAAGTGCCCAAGTCCAGTAATATTGTTCAGTCTTTTCGAAGGGTAGTAACGTAACCTACAAACTCCGTGAAAGTTGTGCGTAGTATTTGTTCAATTTTTATTTCGAACGAACATGCGTGGGATCTGGGATCAGACTTGTGATGGTCGTAGTATAAAAAAGAGGTTATGTAAATAAGGTAAAGAAAAATAAAGCTAGTTTTTTGTAGTTAAATTTAAAAGTAGATGTTTGCACATACAGTATATTACGTTCAAGTTATGATATATTTGTATTACTTCAAGATATGTAAAACAATATATTTTTTTAATCTATTTAGGCAATAATAGTATTACACCAGCCAGGTAGTATGCGTATGTATTATATGTTCACGTAAGAAAACTTTACCTTATATATTGTTAAACTTTCCTTGAAATCCAGAAATTTGCATATAAGATTCATCTCACTTTGAATTAAGTTTGGTAAACAAAATTCAACTTCAAACTTGTTATGTTAACAATGTATACACTTTGATGCAAGATGAATTGCAAAATATTTCCATTCTCTAGGTAATTATATTCAAATGGGATTCGCGTTTAAAAATAAAAAAAAAAATTCACATTAAATCTGATCTAAAAATATGTATATGCTATAACTATAAATTGTGAAATAATGTTTTATTGTTACTGAGGATATAAAAGAATATTTTTATGAGTGCATCTAAAATTTTATGGCTTCTAAAAACATTTATTCCGGAAGCTTTCGATAATATATTTCCGTTTTAGACAATTACCTTTACAAAGTTAACATTATCTTTGTAGCTTTTTGTATTCATCGCGCTGTTATTCTTTTCCTTTTATCCTTTTTGACGTTTTGATATTTCCGTTGTACAATGTCCGGCACGGAAACCGGATCATTTTTTTTTCTTTAGATAAAATGTTAGAGTAAAATTTATAGCGGGTGGCTATTAGAAAACGAATCTTCTTTGAAATTCGATAATTTCGAAGTGCATTGTGACATTGAGAGGTAATGGAATCATGCTAAAAATCAAATATCCAAATTATAATGAATAAGCACGTTTCAGGGTCACTAGAATCCAATTTTAACACTTTTACAATGTTGTGTGTGTGTGTGTGTGTGTGTGTGTGTGTGTGTATGTTTGTGTATGTCTGGATGTTGGAGAGACCATTCCTCAAATTTTATAAGACTTAACACCTGTTTAACTATGAATTCCTTAATCTGATATTCCTGCGAAGAGCTGAAAAGGTTTTGTAACAATGGGATATTCCGACATTTTTTAAAAATATTTTTTTACATTAGTACAGACCAGTAGAACTCTGAATATCTAACTTTGAGTAAGAAAATGTATGCATCACATGAGATATGAATTTTAAAAAATTTCATCGCAATTCAAATTTTCTTATCATGGCGCGCTTATTACGTCAACTCGATGGTGACATCTGCAACGAACTTCAGCGCCGAAATCCACATGTTCATGACAGCCATTTGCTTGTTTACATATGATTTTAGTAGCAGCGTGTATTTCGGTGTTTGTCCTGTGTTTGTTTATGGTAAAAATAGGAGTAATAATTATAAAGTGGACGAAATGTCAAACAAGAAATATACCCGCGCGTGTTAACTACTGGCACCATCTGTATTTTTAAACGAAAATATTTACTTTGAAATGACAGATTATCAACTTGACGTCACAAATTTCAAGGACGTTTCTAGAGCTGTACAAATTCCAATTTTGTAATATTAAATTATGAATTAAAACTTTTTATTAAACATGTTTTATTATATTTTTCTACTATATGAAGATGGAAACTATAGAAAAAAAAGTTATTATTTTGCATTAATTCCATATCACCGGAATACTCCATTGATCAACCGGAAGTAGTAGTTTTTTCTTGAAATTTTTTTTAATATTGAAGAACATAAAATTCTACATCTGATACATTTAAAATTTTTATTATATCTTCTATAAATTTAGAGATAAAGACGCTATGTATGTATGTATGTATGTATGTGTGTGTGAGTGTGTATATCTGGATTGTGGAGGGACGGTTTCTCAAATTCTATAAGACTAAAGACCAATTTAACTACGTATTCCTTAATCTGACATTAATGCCGGAATTAAGAGCTGAAAAGGTTTTGGTAACAATTGGACAACCGGAAGTAGTAGTTTCTTAAAGAAATCTTCTAAATTTTATTTTTTTGATATTTGTATAATTACAAATATTAAAGATCATAGGATTCTCTATCCAATACATTGAACTTTTTTATTATATCTTCTATACATTTAGAGATAGAGACTCCTAAATATATAAAATAATCCGTTACAATCAAATAATTTTACTACCAAGTTTATATCCCTACCCATTTTTGAATTATTGCCCCAAAACTCAATATACCCCATATTTAGATAAAAACTTCAAAATTTTCAAAAATCTAATTTTTATGTATCTAGATACTTCTCAATGCGCTGATTCCAGATTTTGGTCGATATCTCTTTTCGTTCTCGAGATATTTAGATTCAAAGTTATGCTCAAAACTGCCCATTTTTGGGTAATAACCCAAAAATGGGTCGAGATATGAATTTGGCGATATCATAATTCGATTCTACTGGAAAAAATACATAAGTACACCAATTTTCATAATTTTTGAACACCGCATACAATATCTAACGCAAAATAACTGAAAATGGCCAAAAATCGCAAAAATCTAAGGTGTACCCCTTACGATTTTTTAAGATTTTGGCCATTTTCGGGGGATTTCAAACTTTTATTCATAAAAAATGAACCGGTTGGACAAACATTATGAAAATTGGTACACTTATGTAATTTTGCCCGTAGAATCGAATGGTCGTGTCGCCAAATTCATATCTTGTCCCATTTTTGGGTTACTACCCAAAAATGGGCAGTTTTGAGCAAAACTTTGAATCTAAATATCTCGAGAACGAAAAGAGATATCGACCTGCGGTTTTAAAATTTGGAATCAGAGCATTAAGAAGTATCTAGATACTTCAAAATTAGATTTTTGAAAATTTTGAAGTTTTTATCTAAATATGGGGTATATTGACTTTTGGGGCAATAATTCAAAAATGGGTAGATATATACGTGGTAGTAACATTATTTGATTGTAACGGATTATTTTATATATTTATTTCTAGTTGATGGTGAGCGCTACAGGCATATGATAATCGATTGTTTTTGGCACGAAATTAATTCCGTATTACAGACTTATGGTTATTAGAACAACAAATTAGATTTTGTTTACAAACGACCAACTGGAACGGAAAAGATACTTTACTTAAAGCTCATTGCTATTTTAAACATGGAATTTACGGGAGGTCATGTGCTGGCCACATCAGATCTTTAATTTTATTATTAATTATACGAGTATAAGCCTACACTAGACTCCTTAGTATTCAATTATTATTCCCTATTATTACGGTCTAGCAAATTTTCATTATTTTTTTATATCGTACAAATTTATAATGAATACAAGTAACGTACAAACAAAATACAAATAAAAAAATGAAAACTAATTTATAAAAATTTCGTTGTTTTTAATGGTATGTTTCATGTTTCATTTAATTATCCACACAAAAAATATCAATAATCCTTTTATTCTACGTCATGTGTGACGTCACTGGCTATTCATTTGTTTTCCATTGTGTCGCGTTTCTATTATTATCATTCTACAGGTTTCATATTTTCAACAAAAAACAGTATAAGCTACAAATTATGTTTATTGTTAAGACGACTTCTTTGAAAAATGATTACAAGTAAGGAAATCAATTTGTTTCTTTGGCAGATTTTCTTTGAAATATAAGAATAAATTCAATTTTCTAGTTGTTATATAGAGTGTAGTATGAGTTAGGTTTTTCCAAAAGTTCTTTGAACTTACATTGTCATGTTTTGTTGAAAAATGTTGTTTGTAAGGTTAAAATACAAAACGTTGTTTGGGTAACAATAAGTACACGTTTGTCAGTTTCAACAAGATTCAATGGTTCTTATAAAGACATTTATTGATAGACCAGACTTTCTTTTATATTATTTATGTATTATTAAATTTTATATTGATGTTTTTTGGTTTACATTATACTGGTCATAGAATGGGGTCATACCAAAAAAAAATGTTGCTAATATTTTTATAAAAATAGAATCTATGACACTTATTATTTATATTGCAACATAAAACATCTCAAAATATAATACTTTTCATTCACAATTTACTTAAAAGATATTCCCGCTAGGATTTTCTGTGACGTCATGTATCGGCTACTCACACAACGACACTAGTCACACGTACATGAAGGTCACAATGTCACAAACTTCAAACGCGAACTTAAACGTAAGATCAGAGTAAACTAATTTTGCTTATAATTACCGGACGCTTTATTCGATTTGGATGAAATTTGGTATAACAGTTTATATGGTTATAAGTCATCTTTTAAGATGATATTGTTATTATTAGTGAACCACTAGTGTATGAAACGTAGGTGTCCCAACATTGAATAGACTATAACTTTTTAATGGCCACGCCGATAACGTGAAATTATTTTTTTTCAGAAAGATACATTCAATAGTAAACTTTTCTCTCTGTGTAATTTGTGATATCTGTTACGGTTCATCATCATTAAAAATTAATTGTTTGACATTTGGATAGACTGCTAGATTAAATTTATTTTTAAAAAATTCACGATGTAGTCACTCAGGTTTTATTTTTTTCTGTCTGAACCGTAACAGATATCACAAATTACACAGAGAGAAAAAAGTTTACTATTGAATGTATCTTTCTGAAAAATTTCACGTTATCGGCGTTTCCATTAAAAAGTTATGGTCTAATCAATGTTGGGACACCTAAGTTTCATACACTAGTGGTTCACTAATAATAACAAGTATCATCTTAAAAGATGACATAACCATATAAACTGTCATACCAAATTTCATCCAAAGCGAATAAAGCGTCCGGTTATAATAAGCAAAATAAATTTTTGAAGCAGAATTCTGGCTAAATGGTAAACTTTTCGGTAGAAGCAAGTTTGGTTAAATCGTCTTATTTTAGCCTCAGGAATCTGTGTCCCCCTATTTAAGAGACACTCTGTATGTGTAATCTCAGTTTTTTGCTCGGTGAGTGCACCCGACAAAATTTTTCAAACTAATGCCAATGATTACGATATTTAGGGCCGGTTGCAGAAATGTTCATCAATTCCTTGTTCAGTTAACGGTCCATCAAAATGAACAAATTCGAATCAGTTTTCTTGCTCTTATGACATTAAAATCATTGCTGTCAAAAAATCGCATTGCATTTGTTCATTTTAACGAACCGTTGTTTGATCAAGGAATGGGGTTCTATACCATTTTTCTTTTTTTTTCTGTAAGAACAGGATAAAATAAGAATTTTAGTGGAAACGCGACTTAAAAATTTTACGTAATAAGCAAGATATGAATTTTTAAAGTTTAAGAATTTGTGCGTGACGTAGCAGGTACTAACAAGTGATCGACAAACAATGGGACAAACTGTTAGTTATAGAGGGAACAATTTTTTTCATGTTTGCATAGCTGAAATGTTTGTAAATAAAAACTTATACGTTATATTCATGAAGAAATTATTATTAAGTATAAATAACGTAAATAATAAGCATTTTTTTCCTAATAAATTATAGAACATTGAAACAGTTTGACAATATTATTACACAAAGTATGACGACGGATGGCGCCAGTGTTGGCCTGTTTTGAAGTTTCAATATTAATTTAACTAATATTATTATTAATTTAATTAATATTACAAATTGATTTAATTATAAATATATTATTATTGTTAATATTACTAGATGTTATAATTAAACAAATTCATCAAACACAAACTTGTTAAATGTTTTGTTAGGTTATGGAACAACATGACATTTCATATTCTTTTAAAGGTGACCGCTACAGACGCGCGAATCTCCTTTTTAAAATCAGGCGACCAATCAAATTCTTAGTACCTAACGCGTCATACCCAATTAGTAATCATCTTCAATCGCTTATAGTTTGTGACCTAATCAATATTTAAAGAAATTTTTTTCACTAATACTCATTAATTTATTTATATTTTCGTCTTCTTCTTTAAGATAGTTAAAATATGACTATGGTATAGGACCCCATTGATGAACGTTTCTGCAACCGGGCATTATTGTTTTATTGCTGGACGCGACAGAGTAACTTTTTTTGCCTATATCCATTTCTCTTCTCTGAATTTCATCTCTTGTTGTTATATCCACTTGTATGATGCATGCCGCATGTGTTAATCGCTTACACCCTCGCTGCGTCAGCCTTGAACTGGAGTGGCAGTTACAGAGTGGTGGCGGTGGTGGCGGGCAACTCGAACACCGTCACGCTGCTGGGGCTGACCGCCGACACCCAGTACCAGGTCACCGTCGCTGCCGTCTGGGGCGGGAAGAAGTATCGTAGCCGGCCTATTGTCTTCCGAACACTGGGTAAGTTACATTGCTTTGGACTTTGGACACAGAATACATTTATACAGAAGCGACACTCCTTGTTCCCATTGTTGTAGCAATTTTACGTTTATGACCTTGAACTTTAAATTTGTTGGCAAATTTACGCGCGAAATTTAAATTGAATTAAGAAGAAATCAGATAAATAATCACATAATTAAAATTTAATTAAACAAATACCTGAATTTTTCAAATAAAAGTAGGAGGGAAATCTATACCTACCTCATTAAACACCAAGTTTTTAGGTTTAATAATAGATAGATGCTTGAACTAGCTACCTGAAATTGAGTCCCTACATGCCACTCTATCCAGGATTTTTTATGCTGTGTATAAATTGAGAAATAGTGTTAGTATTGACATCTTAAAAACATATTATTTTGCACATGTTGAAAACAGAATTAAATACTCTATTATATTTTGGGGGGCTAGTAATCATGCTCATAAAATATTTATTATACAAAAACGTATTATTAGATGCATAAAAGGTGTCTCGCTAAGAACCCACTGTAGACCGATTTTTATTGAACTCAAAAATGACCACTCGACAAGAAAACCTAATAAGTATTCCCGTACACAAATCAAGTCTATTTGCGAAGGGTCCCTATTATAGGGCTTTAAAAATTTATAATGCATTACCTGTGTATATTAGAGAAATTACTGATGTAATTCATTTCAAAAGGGCACTACACTCACATCTTGTTCAACAGTGTTATTATAATATTTATGAATTTATGTCTTAGTACTTTCAATTTGACAATGTCTTGTACCACTTAATAGACAAATAAACTATTCTATTCTATTCTATTACAGTGCAGAATTTTCTAGATCTTTGATGTGGGAAACACAAACGTCAGACACGATGAATATGTCCCATATATCCTTCTCCATCAAATTTTCTCTTCCACATGCCTTGAGCCACATTTTACACCTATATTTATTAAATGAATATACATTTTACATGATATGGTAGTCGTTTTACATAACTTACATTTCTGGATCTTTCGGAAACGAAAAAAAACTTACATTTCCCTTTCTCCATTTTTTAAATCTATTTATACAGTCTTTATATGAACAAACAAGTCCTCCCGATTATACTTTCTTCATTTTATTCATTTCATTAGAAACTAACACCACTTCTAAAATTCACAAACAGTTCGCAAAATGACATGTCAAAAGTGCGAAGACGTGTTTGGTTTGCTTGAATTAGCCATAACCCTAAAATACATGGGCGTGACAAGCTGAGACAACAGCTCGTCCAGAATATGTGAAATATAATGATTTTCCTTATGATAACTATTTTTTCTATCGTTTGTTGAAAAAAGAACATATTTGTTCTTATTAGAAATCAATTTGTTTTTCTCAATATATTTTTATTATTGACCCCTAACGGAAAATGTTCACGTCGAGATAATGAATAGAACAAAGAATCGTAAGATACGAAGATATGCCGAAACAATCCGATTTTATCCGATTAGCCCTTTAAATTTGTTGGCATACTCTTTCTCTCTCTCTAATTTTCGTTTCTCTCTCTGACTGTCGCTTCTGTATAAATATTTATTCTGTGCTTTGGACTCGATAAGAAATAGGTTAAGGTTCAACTCTTAGTTATGCATGTAAGAGGACCACTTTAAAATGAAGTCCGGTACATATTTTTTTTGTTTTTTTTTATGAACTTTAGCGTTTGTTGTACTTATCAAATGTGTAGGCTAATTGAAATAAAGTATTCACAATAACGTGTTATTCTGCTCCCTAGGTTAAATAGAATATAGCTTATTTTATTTTTAAACATATTTTTCTTCACTGCAAATCATTATTTATTTTGTAATATGAAAGCACATTATTTAATACTTTCACATTAAACAATAATGTTTGTAAAATATAATTTAGCTGTTTGCCATGTAATGAAGAAGAAGAAGAAATATTTCAAAAATAAACAATTTTGTTTCTGTTACGAAAATAAATTAAGCAAGTATTCTTTTTATAGAATATCGATTTATAGAATATACAATTAGAGTAATGTTTCATTACTGCTGATATTTTATGACGTAGTGTCTACCTTGAATATAAAATATTTAAAATAAATACACATTGCAGTGAGCTACATGGTTTCAGTATTATTAATACAAAGGGTCACTAGAATTATTGGGAATAGCACAAATTTTTTAAATTTTATTATATATATATACCGTGAGTTTTTTTTTAACGTGAAACATTGGGTCATATCCATAGTTACGACTTGATATTTGATTGACAGCAATGTATTTGCCCGTTCCATTTAAAATGAAACATAGGGAACGAATCTGACAGAAGTATTATATTTAAATATTGTAAGAAATTTAGCGGAGTCAGAATACCACTCGAGAGCACTAAACATTTTTCGAGCACAAGGTGTACACAGTATTTTTTCTACATCTAAATTTAATTTTTAGAAAACAGGTATAATTATTTCAACAAAATTAACCTTTAATGACATCTTGTCAATATGACAGATAACCCTTGAATATTCCTATAAGTTATGATTTGACAGCAATGTATTTGTCTGTCTCATTTAAAATGACACATGGGGAATGAATTTGACAGGAGTATATTTAATTATTGTAAGAAATTTAGCCGAGTCAAAAAACCACTCGGTTACAAGGCGCACACTATATTTTTTCTACAACTAATTTTAATGTAGAATGCAGGTATAATTATTTAAACAAAATTAACCTCTATTGACGTCTTATCAAATGTCAAATTCGTTCCCTATGTTTCATTTTAAATGGAACGGGCAAATACATTGTTGTCAATCAAATGTCAAGTCGTAACCAAGGATATGACAAACTCAATGTTTCACGTTAAAAAATACTCACGGTATATATATATATATATATATATATATATATATATATATATATATATATATATATATATATATATATACATCCCGCTATCATTACGGCTTCCTTTCATGGCTGTGAATTATGGCGTCCTTATACGCCGAAATTTTCATATGAATATCATTGCAGCGTCCTTTCATACAACGTGTTTATGGAGTCCGTATATAATTTTTTTTTTTACATGACTATCAATGCAGCGTCCTTTCATACAACGTGTTTATGGAGTCCGTATATATATTTTCTTTTATTTCTCCGGCTTTATAGCGTCCAGCAATTAGCTGGTTTCTTGCTGTTTTTATATAACTTTTCCCACAAATTGCTTACATTGCCAACTTTTATTAAACATTATTTTAGATATATTTATTATGTATGTATTAGGTGTGTGAGTATATGTGGTGTGAGTGTGTAAGTGAGTGTGTAAGTGAGTGTGTGGGTATGTGTATGAGTGTGTATTTGGGTGTGTGTGGTGTCTCTGTATGTATGTTTGTGTGTGTGTGTATGTATGTGTGTGTGTGTGTGTGTGTATGTATGTGTGTGTGTGTGTATGTATGTGTGTGTGTGTGTGGGTATTTGTATGAGTGTGTATTTGGGTGTGTGTGGTGTCTGTGTGTATGTTTGTGTGTGTGTGTGTGTGTGCGCGTGTGTGTGTGTGTGGTGTGTGTGTGTGTTTGTTCGTATTTTAGTAGTGCGCGTGTGTGTGAGCTTGAGGATGTGTGTGACTGTGTAAAAGTGTGTGAGTAAAAGTATACGTGCGTGCTTGCGTTCGCCCGTGTGTGTGTGATGTGTGCTTGTGTGTGCGTGCGTGCTGTGTGCTTGTGTGTCTGTGTGCCTGAGTGTGTGTACGTGAGCACGTGTGCATGCGTGCTCATGCCTGATTGTGAGTGTGTAAGAGTGCGTGTGGTGTGTTTGAGTTTGTATGTATATTTTATATGTGTGTGAGCGAGTGTGTATGAATGTGTGTGTGTGGGTGTGAATTTGTATGAGTGTGAGCGTGTATGTAAGTACGTGTGTGATGTCTTAGTATTTTAAAATGTGTGTATGTGTTTGTGAGTGTGCAAGTGTATGTGTGTAAGTATTTGTGTATGAGCACATGTTTGTAAGTGTGTAAAAAGTGTCAGCATGTTTGTTAGTATGCGTAGCGTTTGAGGGTGAAAGTGTGTGTGTGAATCTTGCGAGACTGTGCATGTGTGTGTGTGTGTGTGTGTCTGTGAGTATGTGTGAGAGTGTATGTAGCGTTTGAGTGTGTGAAAGTGTATGTGTCTTGAGCGTGAGTGATCAGTCTGTGAAAATGTGTTTATGTGAGTGTATGATTGTGTGTGAGTGTGTCTGTGTTAGTGATGCCGCCAGACGAGATATGGCGAGAAACAATTTTCGAGACGAGATATCTCTGCATCTCGTCTCGTCATATTTTTTCTTACTTTTCTCAAATTTATAATCAGAAATAGTAAATAAATGAACATTACAAGCAACATGAATTTAATGAAAGGATACCACCGAATAAAATATTATTTTACTGAGTCTGGTGTTTGAATGGTAGGTAAAAAATATGTACTCTTTAATATCAAGCCTTTATCACCCGTTGTTGGGTGTAGAAATCTGCTTTGTACGCTAATATTGGTAATTATGATTATAATTCGTATAATGCAGGTACTTGAGGCAACAGTATACCATAGAGGTCAGTTTTGTGAATTTATTTTTTTACTAAAACAATAAATCTAAAATTAGTCAATAAGTATGAATGTGAATGAAGAGGCGATTAAAATGTTTATTTATACCGACAAATATTTTGTTATTTTGTATATTTTAATTAGAAATATTTACGTAATATAAAAGAAATAGTACAATGTAGATCTCGAATTTCTACTCTCGTCTCTAAATCTCGAGGGCATTACTCTCGTCTCGTCTCGAAATTCGAGACGAGATCACTCAGCATCACTAGTCTGTGTGGTATGTGAGTGGTATCTGATTTGTGTGTGTGTGTGTGTGTGTGTGTGTTTGTATGAAAATGACCAGCTGTGTGTGAGAGGGTATGATTGTGAGTAGGTGAGTGAAAAAGAGTGTGTGTGTATGTGTGTGTGGGAGTTTGTGTTTGTGAGTGTGCAAGTATGTGTGTGTGTGTGTGTGCGTAAAAGTGTGTGTGTGTAGTGTGTGTGTGTGTGTAGTGTGTGTGTGTGTGTGTGTGTGTGTGTGTGTGTGTGTGTGTGTGTGTGTGTGTGTGTGTGTGTGTGTGTGTGTGTGTGTGGTGTGAGTATTTGATTGTGGAACCGTGAGTGCGTTTGTGAGTGTGAAGTGGAAAATTTATGTTATTACAAATATTAAACAGTACAAAATTCTCTATCCAATACGTTTCAAATTTTCATTATATCTTCTATAGATTTACAGATAAAAAAAATATATATTAAATAATCTGTTGTAATAAATCTCACAACCGAAACAACCCCAAGGTAACCAATTGAAAAATTATAAAATATTTGTGACAGATAAATGTTAGTGTCAAAAATCAAAATACATTACTGGCGGCTTTCTCCAGGAAGGATTTTTAATATCACTTTGGTATTATATTAATTAAAAATTTAGTATTGTAGGTATATTATATACACTCTTTAGAAATATCACTAATCGCCCAGTGAATTTGAAGAATCTCGAACATTTATAATTGTACGACATATAAAGAATTTAAAAGTATACAAAAATATCTAAATATTAAGAATAGAGTAATTGGAATTTTGTGTATATCAAATATGTAAAATATAACAAATCCTTATACATATAACCTTCATTGAAAATGGCAGGAGGTATTGTGCTGGACACAACAGATTTAGTTTATTTGAATTATGCGCTGAATAAATTTACCAACTTTAATAATTATCAAGGAGCACCAAAATATTTATTTATATTGTTCTTTGACACGGACAGGTAACAATTTTGATAATAGCATACTAAAAAATATTTTGAAAAATGGTTATTTAATGAATACGTTTTTGAACAGTAAATAAACAAATAAATTAAATGGTGAATCTCACTAAAATTTATTGAGTGAATAATATTTATTCATTAATTACTGAATGATTTAAAGAATGCCAAAATTATTGAAAATAAAATATCTAATATGGAAAAACATTGTTCTACTCCATATTATACCAAATTAGAAAATTAAATTCAAATAATAATTTAAATTGCTCCCCAGAATTGAGCAAACGAAGGCATTCACTTACGGACGCTCTACTGTTTTCACTATGAAAGAAAGGACATACGGACGCTCTAATGTAGTCACAATGAAAGTTAGATATACGGAGCCGTATATACGGCTGACGACACCGGACGCTCTAATGAAGTCACAATGAAAGTTAGATATACGGGGCGTATATACAGCTGGCGACACTAGCGAAACTGGTGGGGTATATGGTGAACTAAAAATATACAAAATCTTTCATGGTGGTATCATTAGAGCGTCCCCCTCAACTTTCGTTTTTCGATACTAGATGATTAGATATGATGTTGTGGAGCATCCCAACGGTGATACATTAGAGCGTCCGTATACGGACGCCCTAATGTAACTGGACGCTATAATGATGGTAAATACATAATGTATGGACGCCACATTGATGGTAAGATGTAAATATATATATATATATATATATATATATATATATATATATATATATATATATATACAGGGTGTAAATTTTAAAACGGGTCATAGGGCTATGACATAGAAAAACAGTTTTTTAGGCGCCAAAAGTTTCTATATTAATTTATTGAAAAAATAATTAGTGCATATTATAAAGAAAAAAATTACGAATTTTTGATACCAAACACATTAGATTTTTTTTTCATATAAAGCCAGAAAATAAATTTAAAAATTTGCACAATTAAGAAAAAATACTATTAGTCTTATTACATGTAGATCATCTTTAATTTATAAATACTTATTACAATAAATATTATTGTTTCTTAATTAAATATCCTAGTGTTTTCTTTATTTTATGTTATTTTATATTAGTTCATAAATTAATAACTTTAATCTTTAATTGTCCCCTATCATGTTATTAAAAGATGACAATGTTTTGTTACTGTCAGTTTCATGGCTATTGTTATTTTTTCTTAATTGTACAAATTTTTAAATTTATTTTCTGGCTTTATATGAAACAGAAATGTAATGTGTTTGGTATTAAAAATATTGTAACTTTTTTCTTTATAATATGCACTAATTCTTTTTTCAATAAATTAATATAGAAACTTTTGGCGTCCAAAAAACTGATTTCCAATGTTATAGCCCTATGACCCCTTTTAAAATTTACACCCTGTATATATATATATATGTAAACAACTTCATAGGCATGAGTTCATGGTCCGAATTGATTCGGAGGTTTGTTGAAATGCTTTATCAACGTAACTTATATAGATCATTGTGTCTAATACAATTTTTTTATATCTTTTAAAAAAAGTACACGTTTTTTCATTAAAATGAATTTGTAAAGAATGTCTTTTTTAAATATATATTTTGAATGGCGATAATCATTTTTGTCACTATTGCATTTCAAGTTACGATACCAAAGTTACATTACAATTTCATGTTTGATGTTATTGTCCATTAAATTAAGTGATAAACAATGCAATAAATATAAAAAATGCCCGTTTTTTAATATCTCAGTGTTATTATCTTACTCTTCTTAAAAGCTCCCAACAATTCTTCTTTTGAAATGCTTTCCAAATAATCATGAATTGCAATTTCTTCTTCAGATGAAAAAGTCAGTAATAAAAATGTTTAATAAATTACTCAAACATCCCTTTAGATAATGACGTAGAATTTATGTTGGTAGCCTTGTTTGGATATTTTAAGCACAACCAAAATTATTTATGACCCACTGTAATTATAAGCATTATGCAATATACATTACTTAGCTAATTGACCAATTATTTCAAAACGATTTTTTCTTTCCCTAATTACTCGCTTTCTGAACTTAATTTATGAGAATATTATCTCAGCGACAATTTCAGAGAAAATTAATATCATTTTCATTAATAACAAAGAGTAAATGCTTCATTAGCACTTGACACAAAAAATTACAGAAGTAACTAAGAAATTTTCATATTGAAATGCTTTTATTATTACTTCCCTTACACACGGCAGTTGAAACTGAATATAAATAAATATCTTAAAAATATGTTTGCTGTACCTACATTTCTGTCAAGAAATATATGTAGACATTACTAAAAATAGACTTCTTGAAGCTGCCTCGGAAACTTTAAATGTAGTTGCTAGTTCTAAGCTCGTAAAATATGTATGTAAGACGCTCAAAAAGAAAACCTTTGGAAACTATTGCTGAAAGTTTAGATGTTAGTGAACTTTCTTATGTTCTTTAACCAAATAAATAGTTAATAGTTCGTGGTAGATACTGGTCTATTTTCAATAGTCCATCTTTTCAAACTCTTCATAGTGATCGGGTGTCTCATTTTCAATGTTTTAAGGGATCGCAGGAATATTAAAGAGAGAGCACATTTCATTGTCAACTTCTCGAGATATGTCACCACAGAAATTTTTGATCCTCTTTTTTTCTACTCATATAATTCAGCCAGTTTACATTTTCAATAAATTATAAAATCTACACAAATGGTTATAAATTTCTACAAAATTCTTTCGGCTACTTCAAATATAGACTTAAAACTTAAAAAAAAAAATAAGGGCCGAATGCCTGGTGATAATAATTAGTGCTGTGAGGATCTGACAAAACTTGGATCCGAGTTCCCGGATTTCAAAATATCCGGTTCTTCGAATATCCGATGTTCGGATATTGAAGCGGATATCCGTAAATTTAATCCGGATTTGGATCCGGATCCGGATTCGATGTTTTGTTTACGGATCTTGATCCGAATTTTAATTTTGGATCCGATTCATCACCTTGAATGTAAAGACAAACATCTGAATTTGAGTTCAAAACTATTAACTACATCAAACAAAAATGTATTGTGGATTATTTCATAATCAGATTTATTTGGTTTTCGGACTCTATGATAATATACATTCAAATATTATCGTCAGGTTCAATACTGAGAATATTCAAATTTGAGAACCGATGCGGATATTGAAATTCCAAATCTAAAATCCGATACTCATACTCATAGTCGGATCCGGATCCAAAATCAAATACTCCGATCCGGATCCAAAATCCGATATTCAGATCTGGATACAAAATCCAATACTTAGATTTGATCTGAGATCCGGATAGATCAACATTCAATTATTCAAATATCCGGATATTTTTGGATCCGAAACCGAAACTATCCGGATCCGGATCCCATATTTCTGGAGTTGTAATGTGTTGTGTGTTTCGGTAGAGCCCCCGCGCACGTCGGCTGCCACAGAGCCAGGGGTGCTCACAACCACCGGGCCTCCAACAGTCACACCAGAGTCAGCACCACCTCCTCCGCCCATTCATCCTGATGAATTTCCAAACGCCAGCACCACTGTAAGTCAACAACAAATCATTATCGCAAACTTATTTTTATTTTAATTTTAAAAAGTGACAATATTGCATCGAAATGAAATGTCAAATGAATTATAATACGTATATATCTGCCAAAATTTTGCATTTTTTGTTTAAACGTAGATTAAACGTTTGATTTTTTGTTTAAACGTAGATTAAACGTGAAAATTAATTACATGCTTTTTCTATAAGCTGTGCAAATAGAAACCTGGCATTATGTTCATCGTCTAAAGAGTATAAAGCAATCAATAAAAGCGCCTCTTCATCGTCTAATGCGAGGTATATTTTCGCAAATCCTGCCAAAGAAATGACACTTTGGTGTGAATACAAACGCGAATTTCGTTACCGCAATGGACGTGAAATATTATCTCAACATAGCGTTCACGTAATGAGATTTTAAATAGTTTTAGTGTCATCTATGTTAAGTTTACCAAATATTCAAATAAATTAATTATATATATAACGGGTGTAACACGAAAACCGGACCATAGGCGTTTAACATGGGAAAACAGTTTTTCCATGAGTAAAACTGGCCTATTAATTTTAGACAAGAATGCTTCAAATAAATGTTGTAGTGAATAAAATTCTGCATCTAAATTAATAGTAAAGAAAACCATAACGAAATATAGAAATGTTTTTTTTTTAAATAAAGAAGAATAAAAAATACTAGTAACTGTACCGGGAGTTTATTTTATCAGTAAACATAGGGTATATCATTGCCATAGTTACGGTATGAACGTTTGACAGCAATGTATTCAAGCTTTTATTTTATGAGTAAACATAGGCGTTTAACATGGGAAGCAGTTTTTGGTAAATACAAAGGTCTGGCAATAAATCAAGCCATGCTATTGAACATGATAATAGTACATTACATCTTGAACATTATTTAATATAAATTACTTTAATAATATTGCATAAATTACAATAAATTGTAAAAATTGTCAAATAAATAATTGTTTCACTTTTTTATTATGCAACATCAAAAGATTTGTAAATGTCTCGGTGGTGCAGTGGTTATAACAGTTGCGTCTCAAATTTTTTGTTGGGGTTCGATTCCCCGTTGGGATTTTTTTTTTTTCATAAAAATTGTTGAACTTAAAAATCAGTTTATATTTCCATATTACAATCATTTAAAAATAATAATAACATTGTAATAAATAAAGAGAAAATAATTGAGAATAATTGATTACAATAATCAAAATATTGATACAATAACAATGCATTGTATTTTTTATTTTGATAAATACAGTAAAAACATAATATCTACACAAATTTATTATATTTCAGTTATTTTTATGAATATCAAAGGAAATACCACTGTACTACCGAGACATTTACAAATTTTTTGATATTGCATAATAAAAAAATGAAACAATTATTTATTTGACAATTTTTGTAATTTATTGCATTATTTTCAATATTATTAAAGTAATTAATATTAAATAATGTACAAGATGTAATGTACTATTATCATGTTCAATAGCATGGCTTGATATTTTGCCTGACACTTTGTATTTACAACAAACTGTTTCCCATGTTAAACGCCTATGTTTACTCATAAAATAAACGCTTCAATACATTGCTGTCAAACATTCATATCGTAACTATGGCAATGATATACCCTATGTTTACTGATAAAATAAACTCTGGTATATAACTATATAGCTCTATTTCAATTTATGCGTGTTGCTATGGGTTCATTCTTAAACATAAATGTAAACGTAAACAGTTTACGGTAAACTTAAAGTTTGAAGTTTGCAAACTTTAGTTTTAACTGTTCACCGCAATAGAGAAGCGTGAATCGTGACTACTCTCATATAATTACATGAACATAAAATCTACGTAAACATAATTGGAAACATTAAACTAATTGCTTATGTGAATGCACCATATTTTGCACTTATGTGGAGTTTTCTCGAACCATTTACAGAACTACGAAATAGAATTTGAATTAAAACTAACTTTGCAAACATCTTTATTTGATTTATTGATCAGAGAAGTTATAATGTAGTTTGTCGAAGTAAATTTTTGCACAAATATTTACGTTAGATGCCAAAGTTGGTGACATTTTAATTATCTTGAGTACGGCAAGATAATTAATTTTAATGATGCGACTGTGAATATCTACAAGTCAATTTCCTTTACGTGGTTAATGTACTTGTATACATGCATATTGTTATTAATATTCTGCAATTGTAATGTTAATGATTATGTCAGGCGAAACGGAAAATGAAATACAAGACTAGCGATTTTATAGTGAAGGTGAAAAGTGCAAAATAAAATTTCCTTGATTTCATTAAACTTTTAATTAAAACTTTGCAAAGCAAGTTAGTGTGAACATGGAAATCTAGAGAATTTATGTTTACACGTGACAAAATTTATGAATTTAAATATATCTAGGTACGAACAAGTCTGGTTATTGTACTGAAATTAAAAATATGAAATCTAATCTATCAGAGATTTTTATAATTAATTTTTTCTTTTCTAAAGTCTTCCGGGCACTTAAATTGGCTTTGCTATCAAATAACGGAGAAGTTTGAACAATATCCAATTACTGCTAATTTAATTACAATATCTTTAGCATGGTATTTAAATAAAGCTGGTGCGCCATTTTTAATTTTTTGGCTAAACCTACACAATATGTCCTTCAAGATATGTTATGATGAGCCAAATGTAATATTAACAATTTTAGATTTAAGTACCTATTTTGTTTTTACCTCCCGCTACCCTTGGTAAGGGAGGTATAGGGATCGTGCTGAAAATCACAAATCGAGATTTTAGTAAATGACCACGATTTAAAGTCCCTAGAATCCAATTTTAACATTTTCACGATGATGTCTGTATGTGTGTATGTGTGCGTGTATGTGTGTGTGTGTGTGTATTATGTGTATGTGTATGAATTTTGTCTTCGCTCTAACTCAAATACTATCATTTAGAAAATTCTGAAACCTTGTATTTCTACCTTATTCTAATATAAAAAGAAGCTATTAGATTTTGGTGTAAATTGAACAAACGGAAATTGTACTTTACTTGAAGCTCATAATGGTTTTTCTTCAAAAAGTAACATTAAATGCCATTTTTTCGCATTATGAAAATTAAAGAATATTGAATTTTCTACAAGTAGACATTAATACTTTTTCTATATATTTTACAGATAAATTTAAAAATCATTTTTTTTCTTTTAATCCTGAAGCCTAAGATAAATACAATTTCTTTGTTACACAGTTCATTTTTCAAATGAATGTAATTGACAAGTAAACGTCATTGTTAAATAACGAATCACTTCAAAATAATAATAGTGACATTAAATAATAAAGAAAATCGTAAATAAAGCAATAGTTTTATGTTATATGCAAAGGAACTTATATAGTTTGCAGCATTAGTAAATATGTAGGTATGTATTCAAATTAATAAAAATTAAGTCACTGTCAAAAAACTAATCACTTCATAGTGATATTTTAAAAAGAAAATAGTAAATAAAGCAATAGTTATATGCAATGGAGCAGTCTGCAGCATTAATAAATACGTAGGTATGTATTTTAATTAATAAAAATTAAATTGCCGGAGGTTTTGTGTTGGCCACATCAGATTTTTTGTTGTTTGGGTTGCTAAATGAAAATGTCAGATATCTAACTCCCATTATTTTTATCACAATTTAAAAAGTAAACTCCGCAGTACAAATTGTAAATAAAAATACTACCAACAACAACATATTTCGTTTCAATCATTTATTTTTATTTACAATTTATACTGCGGGGTGTATTTTTTAAATTGTTAGCGCACGAAGTTTATCCGAGTCAACTTCAAGTACAATATTTGACCGTAATGAAACTGAACGAAGCAAGAAATGAACAGTGCGATGTATTGTACACTTTAAAATCTACTATTCAAAGATTTTTAAAAGCAAAACATGCTCACAATACGAAAAAAATATTTAAAATATAAATACATACTGTATTTGTATTTATTGATTTATCATATCCTATCAACTGTCAGCATTTACAATTACCTTCAATTGTCATTATTAAATTCATTGTTGTGCAATAGCAATTGGATTATGTTGTCTCGAATGAAATAGGATTTTGACCAGATGCTCGGCCTTAATTTTTCCCATTTGACTTTGAGTTATCGCCCTTGGTTGACAATAAACACTCCCATGGGATTTCATTGGATTGCGACGAATAATCTGCGCAAATTGAATTTCAGATATTGAAATGCAATGTTGGTAATACCAAAATAATTGACAGTATGGTACATTCGCGAATGAATCACAATTTAAAATGAAATTCAAAGCCATATGAACAGCTGGGGGTAATTATTATCAGTTATATTAACTACTGAAATTTCCAAATTGTAAAATAGTCTATTTGGAATTACAGATTATCTTGTAATGCTTTACAATCTATTCAATTTCAAACCTGAACTGAAAAGTATCGATTCAAAATTCCATCCTAGGGGTGGAATATAGGGATTTAACATGCCATTTCCTATTTTAACGTGAAAAACTGTAGAGTGCAAATTCAAATTTGTTCAGAATTTGAATATAGAATTTTTACATTTTTTACCTTCCTTAATTTTTAGGTAAGAAATGTATTGTGTTTGATCAAATAATTCGGTGGAGAGTTTTTAATGTATAATGTTTTACGATGATGTCTGTATGTGTATGTGACTGTGTGTGTGTGTGTATGTGTGTGTGTGTGTGTAACAAAAAAATATCCGACAATAACTCGAATACTACTCTAAAAATTATAATGGGGTCATGCCAAAAAAAAAATGTTGCTAATATTTTTATAAAAATAGAATCTATATTGCAACGTAAAACTTCCCAAAATATAATACTTTTGATTCATAATTTACTTAAAAGATATTCGCGCTACGATTTTCTGTGACGTCATGAATCGGCTACTCACACAACGACACTAGTCACACGTACACGAAGGTCACAATGTCACAAACTTCAAACGCGAAGTTAAACGTAAGATCAGAGTAAACTAGCCAAATATTTATATAGCTGTCAGAGGACAAGTGCGCTCTATTCAATCTTTTTTGTTTCATAAAGATTTAATAATACATAAAAGTGCAATAATTGTATATTTATAATGATAATAATGATAAAACATGGTGAAGAAGAACTGTGCAGTTCCAACTTGTGGAAACAATTTATTAAAAAACCCAAAAAAAAAACTATTTATAAACAATCTTAATGGGGTCATGCCACATTTTCTGTTTTATTTGTTTCTTGGAAGTCTACCGGTCACAGCACACGTAAATAATATTTTTACGCCATTTGTGTGCATTGTTTTGTAGATATAATTTTTTAAAAATAGGGGTCAATTTCAAATTTCAATGAGGTCACGTGAGCACATACGTCATGTATCTGAACGATTCCAGTTCACCCTGGCGGAGAAAATGTAAATTAAGATTGTTTATAAATAGTTTTTTTGGGTTTTTTTAATAAATTGTTTCCACAAGTTGGAACTGCACAGTTCTTCGCCATGTTTTATCATTATAAATATACAATTATTGCACTTTTATGTATTAAATTATATATCAAGCACACAAACCTGCAATTAAAAATAATATTTCTCTAATGAAATAATTAAATCTTTATGAAACAAAAAAGATTGAATAGAGCGCACTTTTCCTCTGACAGCTTTATAAATATTTGGTTAGTTTACTCTGATCTTACGTTTAATTTCGCGTTTGAAGTTTGTGACATTGTGACCTTTATCTACGTGTGACAAGTGTCGTTGTGTGAGTAGCCGATACATGACGTCACAGAAAATCGTAGCGCGAATATCTTTTAAGTAAATTATGAATGAAAAGTATTATATTGTGGGATGTTTTATGTTGCAATATGGATAATAAGTGTCATAGATTCTATTTTTATAAAAATATTAGCAACATTTTTTTTTTTTTTTGCATGACCCCATTTACATTTTGTCCGCTAGGGTGAACTGGAATCGTTCAGATACAAGACGTATGCGCTCACGTGACCTCATTGAGATTTGAAATTGACCCCTATTTTTAAAAAATTATATCTACAAAACAATGCACACAAATGGCGTGAAAATATTATTTACATATACTGTGACCGGTAGACTTCCAGGAAAAAATAAAACAGAAAATGTGGCATGACATTCTTACTTATTCTTCTTTACATTTATATGAAGAGCTGATTAGATTTTGGTTATAATTGAGCAACTGGAAGTTCCCATATTTGAAATTCTTAACAGTTTTCCTTGAGAAAAACGCATTTATATGTCAGTAGATATCCACTCACCTATGACTCCTCTCCCTGTATAATTCTAATTCTCTCCCTTATTCGTCAGAGCTGTTTTGACCTCTGGCATGGTTTACAAACTGAATAATCTTAACTTCACCGTCTTATTATTGTATAGTTTCTATTAATGATGAGAACTTAGTTCTTCAAATACGTATATAGTTTCTTAAAAATTATTGTTAAGATCAAAGGATTTTTCTTTTTTAGTTATTTATGTTATAAATGAGTAATTTCAAAACCAGCAACGAACCTCATAGTGACTTGAAAAGATAATAAACTTTGTACTTCGCTTAATTTTGTTGTCAACTAAAATAAAGTTGTCGTTGCTGGCACGTCATTAACGGTTTCTGTGTACTTACTACACAGTTTAATCAAGAATTAAGTTACCTATAAATCGCATATCAGTTGCAGCAGCAACAAACTTGTAGAATGAGAATTAACGATTTTACCACACTGTAAATTTAATGCGCATGTTTTCAGTTCTGGTGTCATCTAAAACTTTCGTTTTTTGTAATAATAGGTGCGTTCAATTAGGGTAGCAAAACTAGCGAAACGGAAGTATCTTCTATTGAACGCTCTGCTAGTCTAGCGTTCGCTAGATTTGCTAGCTAGCAAATGCAGCGAGAATTTATATGCTACCTCTGCTAGATTTACATGTAAGGCGGGATTATTTAAAATTCAGTTGTAATTTGGTGCGTAAATTAAAATGTTTATATATTACATAGCTCATCTTTCATCATAATAATTAAAGAAAAATATTTTTAAATATAAATATCTATTTTATTTATTAAATTTTAATTTTCTTGTAGTTCATGTTAAACAGGAGCACGTGAAAACATGGAAAATTATAATAATATAATGATATTTCTGACAAATTCTGTATTATTTAATATTTCATTAAAAATATTTTTCTCTTTATATCTGTATATAAGAACCTACAAAATAAAATATTATATGAATTAATATATTTCGCAATTATATGTATGTTTAATTATTCTTAAATTGCTATACATATATACTCGGCGTAGCCGAGTTCGCTAGTATTTTATGCTAAATTTGTCCATATTCATTTCTTTTCACGTAATTTCACATCAAATAGGTAGGTACTCCCTGCATTCAAACATGAAACCGCCAAGTAAGTTAGCAAACCGTTCAATGTGACTGTGAATTGACAGCTTAGCGCAGGTTAGCAAATGCTAGATTTGCTAGCTTCATTGAACGCACCTAATGTGTGTAACGCTTCACTGCTTCAGCGCTGAAGATTGAATCTGATTAAAAGGCGTATACAGTGGTCGTAAATGTTTTGTACGAGGTGGTTTATTACGCCATACGAAACTGTGACATGTAGATATGAAATCATTACAGCAGTTTATACGAAGCTTTGCACCCTCTTACTCACAATTGATCACTACTTTTCTACATTTCAGGCAACTTATATGCAATATCTGTTCCTTACAACAATATTTACCTAACTACGTTAATGGAGAGAGCGAGAAAATAGTACAAGAGTTGTGAATTGAGCCTAAATATTTATAAAATAGGGCCTGTGAAAAGATTATTAATATATTTTTGTCCTCCTAAACTGTACGTATAACAATCACCCATCACTGACATATATGATAGTCGCGATTTTGACTCCGCATCGAATATCGTAATAAACACCCACATTTTTAAATTTTAGAGGCAATTAATAAATAAAACTACTTTGTAATAATAAATAAATAAAACTGATTTTTTTAAAATAAATCTGCCAACGCTATCTGTTAGCATTAGCAAACAATAATTCTCAGTCGGCAATGACTGGTAGCACAAGCCTTGTTTTAACTAAAACACTGTTTCAAGAAATGTCAAATTCAAATTTCAATATTTAATTTCACCCTTATGTTTAAAGAACGATTTTTTTAAAAATATTTGTTTAAATACAAACTGTTTCCCCGATTATGGTCTTCTCTTTAAGAATTATAGAATTTAAGCTTAAAGAGTAGCCTTAAAGAGATTCTTAAATAATTTAACGAATTCTGATTACGGTCATTTAAATTTAATTTCTTAAATTCGAAATGTCATTTTATAGAGCAGCTAACTTCATTTATGTTATATAGCTGTTATAGTGACATACAGGTTAGAAAATGAAACATATTTATCACATCGAAATATGGAAAATTTTCACCGTAGTTCATTGTAAATAAAACGTATTCACGTTAATATACTAGCTAATAAATAATAAAAAAACGTGTAAGGCATGTTAATACCATACTGAACAATATGAAGTGTTATAAGAGTTATGGAAAGTGATACTGGGTGGTAGCATGAAGCATGAACAAGAACAATGATTAAGGGTGATTAGCTAGGAAATGACTAACAGTGTTTTAGCGCTATAAATCTTTATGGATTATTTTAGAAAAAAATACTTCAAATAGCAGTTATAGAAAAATTAATTATCCGTAACTTTTATTTGAAGTATTTTTCTTTAAAATAATCCATAAACGATTGACAGCGCTAAAACACTGCTAGTCATCTCCTTATCACTATTCGTGCTACCACCCACTGTGTTTAGAACGGGAATAATAAACTCAATATTATCTCCCGATTACATTGAAAAGAAATGGAAAGAATTAGCTATGAAATTAAATTATAACTTTGTTTAAACGAAAGTCTTTAATAAATTTATTTTCGGGAAATTCGATAGGATTCGTAGTATTACTTAAGATTCTTCTTTCAATTCTCATTTCATTCCTACATAAGAAAAAAATTTAATCCAACTTATTATAAGTATAAGAAAATATATTTTTTACCCTTCATCATCTTCATTTAAAAATATAAATAAATATATCATCACGGCATATTACCCACTTCTGGGTGTGCCAGTATCTACAACACATGCAGACATCGGTAATGATGACGATATATTTTACCGTGTGGGCGCTTACCAGGCGTCACCTCACGGGCATTCATAGCTGGCGTGGAGAGTGCACCACAGGGTTCACTTTTGTGCCATTTAAAATTGGAAATATTTGGAGTCTGTCGGGATCGAACCCGAAAAAAAAAAAATAAAACCACATATTGCCCATATTTCGCTTGGTTTTGATTAAAAAAATTAAATTGAATTTTATAGCGAGGTTTTTCTCACTGTAAAATTTATAGAAATATTTAGTAACTAAATATTTAAAGCAATGACCATAATTGTTTTCAAACTTTAACTCTTAAATTCTAAAGAGTTAAAGCGTAAATATTTAAAGTTATGTCCATAATTTGTTTCAACTTTAATTCTTAAATTTTAAAGTGTTAAAGCGCTATAGTGCTATAATGCATGACCATAATCGAGGCATATATTCTGCTTTAAAATCATATTTTGACAAATTTAATAGTATTTATTCAATTTTGACGTTTTAAACTGTCATTATTAACTCAATAGCAACAAATATAAGTAACACTTTTTTCACATGTGAATTAAAAAAAAATTTAATCACTCTCACAAAATTTTAACTCACTCTGCAACAAATAATGCATTTAAAATAACATCAGGCACGAAAATAACACTCACCATAATATTTAACAGACATTATCAGCCATTTTCATTATTTTTCACGGCACAAATGACAGACAATAAAGCATTTTAAATACATGACTTGACGTCTATCAGCGACAATTGTCATGCTCAGCCTACTAACTGATCAGTTTTTTATTTCGTCAAAATTGAATAAAATATTGTAGAAACCACGTGAGCTAAGAATGTTTATTCACTCTTCACCCTTACGGGCTCGTGAGCTAAACTTTCTTCTCATGAATAAACATTACCTTAGCTCACTTGGTGTGTAAATATCTATTATTATTATTATTATTATCATTAGATAATGAAATTTGACATTTCTTAAAACAGCGTTTTAGTTAAAACAAGGCTTGTGCTACAAGCCAATGTGTCAAAATTTTCAAATGATAAAAGTTCAAGATGTCTAACATATTGACTCCCGTTGTAACCAAATATTTTGAACTTGCTTTCATCGCTCCAAAGGACAGTATGCCATTTTTCACTCGTCCACGATGAG
Source organism: Ophonus ardosiacus (assembly GCA_943142095.1). Lineage (NCBI taxonomy): Eukaryota > Metazoa > Arthropoda > Insecta > Coleoptera > Carabidae > Ophonus > Ophonus ardosiacus. Next base: position 6,242,859 of record OW964823.1, on the reverse strand, counting down.
TGTTCCTTAGCAAATACAATTCTGACCCTCCTGTTTTTCTTTCATAGTACAGGTTTCTTAACGGCTATTTTTCCTAGTAATCCTACACCACATAGCCATCATATCACGGTGCGATCACTCAATTCTACATGAAATTGTTCCCGAATTTTTGCAGAACGTTCACTTGATGATAAAGTAGAATCACTTATGGATAGACGCCGAATGGTTTTTGTCAATTCTAGCACTAGTTTTCTTAGACCACAGACTTTTATATTAATTTTAACACTTCTATACTGCGATTTTTTTTTTAATTCTTCGATATGCCACTTTTACTGATTTTTAATTTTTTTTAAATATTGCGCTGTTTCACACCATCTTTATGAAACTGTACTACCCTTTCTCGTAAGTTGTCGAAAACATATATATTTTTACCTATCTTAACATCAAGTTACTAAATAAATGACAAAATACAACTGAAAGTACGAAATTAAAATTATATTTTCACTATGTTTCCATACTTTTGTCCACCGAAAAAAACAAGTATATGTTATTTCACTAAAATTGTACAGTCAATATCAAAAGATTTCTTGTGAATATATTCTTCGATATATTGACTTTAGAAAATACGATTCAAATTTGCGAGAACTATAAACATATTTAAAAAAAAATGAAATATTTAAAAGTTTCCATACTTTTGTCCACCACTGTATATTATTAATCAAACTCGCTGCATTGTATAATGTACGAACACAGTGTAAATTTGCTCTACCTTGTCAATAGCTTGTGTACTCGTATGTAGCTATATTACGTATTGACCTGTAGGACTCCGACATGTATGAAGATGACGATGAGCCAATATGTCACTAACATTAACTCTGGTATTACCGTCCCGGAGTATAGATAGCATGCAGATGATTTAGTACAGCCACAGCGGGATCATGTTCAATTACATCTCATCTCTCGGCATGTTGTGGTATTGAACTATTGACACATTCATAAACTTGGGGATACTTGTAGAGGTAACTTTGATACTGCTTAGGTATAGATTAAATACCATAGGTCAGTGTTTCTCAGTGTTATTACACTCGCGGCAAACTTTCCAAAGAAGAAAAACGTACTTTAAGTAGTAAAACATAAACTAAATTAAATGAACGAAACTTAATGCCTCGATTATGGTCATGCATTATAGCCCTATAGCGCTTTAACACTTTAAAATTTAAGAATTAAAGTCGAAAACAATTATGGACATAACTTTAAATATTTACGCTTTAACTCTTTAGAATTTAAGAGTTAAAGTTTGAAAACAATTATGGTCATGTCTTTAAATATTTAGTTATTAAATATTTCTATAAATTTTACAGTGACAAAAACCTCTCTATAAAATTTAATTAATTTTTTTGTAATCAAAAATTCAAGCGAAATATGGACAATATTCCAATTTTTGTGGTTTTATAGTTAAATGAAGATGATGAAGGGTAAAAAATACATATTCTTATAATCGTGCAAGTTAGATTAATTTTTCTTATGTAGGAATAAAATGAGAATTGAAAGAATATTAAGGGATACTACGAAACCTTTCGAATCTCCCGAAAATAAATTTATTAAAGACTTTCGTTTAAACAAAGTTATAATTTAATTTCTATTTATTTTCAATGTAATCGGGAGGTAATGTTGGGTGTATTATTCCCGTTCTGAACATAGTGGGTGGTAGCATGAATGGTGATTAGGAGATGAAAAGCAGTGTTTTAGCGCTATCAATCGTTTATTGATTATTTTAAAGAAAAATACTTCAAATAAAAGTTACGGACAATTAATTTTTCTATAACTGCTCTTTGAACTATTTTCTTAATCACTTATTCATGCTACCACCCAGTATAACTTTCCATAGCTCTTATAACTCTTCATATTGTTCAGTAGATGTATTGGCATGCCTTACAAGTTTTTTATTATTTATTAACTAGTATATTAACGTGAATACATGAAATATTTTATTTGAACTACGGTGAAAATTTTGTATATTTTGATGTGATAAATATGTTTTATTTTCTAACCTGTATGACAGCAACATAACATAAATGAAGTTAGCTGCTCTATAAGATGACATTTCGAATTTAAGAAATTAAATTTAAATGACCGTAATCAGAATTCGTTAAATTATTTAAGAATCTCTTTAAGACAACTCTTTAAGGTTAAATTCTATAATTCTTAAAGAGAAGACCATAATCGGGGTAATTCGACCAAAAATGCATGTTTTCAGGGAAAAAATAAAAAATATTTAATTTAATGGTGTCCGAGTAAGTTAAATTTGCGTTATTTCAAGAAATGATCGTTAGTTAATATGTTGCAGACACTGTTGTGTTATTTCTTCAATACTAGACCAGACCTAATTTCGGACAGAGAAACTCTCGTTTTTGAGGTTTAGAAATAGGTAATATGCCGTGATGGTATTTATTTATATATTTTATATACATACAATACGTACCTTCTCTTTTTCCTACCACTAACTGATATTTAGAAAACTAGATTATTTTCTTCTCTAAACACATCTTTTTCACTTTTCAACCTATTTCTCACACACGTACGCTTGAGTTGGGTGTGTAGATTAGCCCTACATGACATTCGGAATAAAAAGTTAATACCCCGGCTACTAGTAACAAGATCAACATGCCTCAACGATGCCCTTGCTGCTCATCATGACGATCGCCCCAACTAAACGAAGCAGTTTTAATTAGGACACAAACTCTCGCAAAGGATTACGTGACAGTTTAATCACCAGCGAAAAAGAGGTAAAGACTTCAAAAAGAGAAGTTTTTTGCTGGATTTTTGTGATTGTTAGTAATTTTGTTAAAGATCCTTTGAAACAAATCTTTTTAGATAATCAAATTAACGAAAACAATATTTTGGTCAGTGAACGTAATATTTAATTTAGGTATTTACCAATAAATAAATCTTAAAAGTAAAGGGACATTGAGCAGTGAAACAGTTACCTGGCGTGTATTGTACAATATTGTATTTGTTATTCACTTGTAAATCAAATTTAAAATTATAATCAACACCTGTCAGTGACACTTATTTAATATGTATTATAGTAACAACATATATTCCCCATATACGTACAATTTATAACCTAAAAACTGAAATAACCAAACACAAACACATATCTACAGCATTTGAACCGTAAACATACGAGTATTTGGCAATTGTCAGCGCGAATTAGCTTGCGTAGGCCTTAGGCCACGTTCAGAGAGAAAGCAGGTTTCCCGCTTCAGCTTAACAAGCGCGTGAAAAACCGGTTAAGCCGAAGCAGGCTGGTACAGGTTGTGTTCACACAGAAAACGGGTCATTCTGCCCGTACTGTCAAGTGTCAAACTTAGTGTCAGTGTCACTGATGAATACAAAATATAATGTCTTAGTACTAAAGCTCCACGGATGCAGATTTTATTCTCTGTTGTGATAATAATTTGAAACGACGTAGAAAGAAAATAGGGATCCACGCAATTAATAAAAATAGAGTAAAATACGAAGAGTATCATCACCTATTCCAAGGATTCAAATTGTACGAAGATAGTTTTTTCGTGTATATGAGGATGAAGAAAAACACTTTCGACTATATTTTACATAAAGTGGAAGGCTGTTTAATAAGAAACCGAAAACTGGTCTCTTAAATATTTTCATTTCTTCTTTAAAATATTAAATGAAAAGTTAAATGTATTTATGTAATTAATATAACAGAAATGTCAATTTCCCCTGAAGAAGGCACCAGTTTATGGTGCCGAAACGTTGGGTTTTAATAATAAAAAATACAGAACTTAAACTAAAAAGGTAGTATTATTCCAAGTATTAATATGAGTTCTGAAAGATATTTTAATAATTTGTTTTTTGTATTTATATTAAAAAACGCAATAATTAGTAATAATTCCATCATAACCTCTTAAATATTTTCTCATTATTTATATATTTCAAATAACTATAGTAACAAGTATATTATGAATCGGTTTGGCTAAAGTTATTAATGGTAGAAATTATTTAAAATTAATCAGTTATTTACCATAAACACGAAAGGATTGTAAACGGTAATTAAACATGAAAAAAAAAAAAAATTGGGACATTATTTCAATAATTTCGTAATATTAATTGTGAAAAGTTATTGGAAACATGGAAAAACAATTTCATTTAACGAATATAGATTGCATTGTATTTTGTTCAGTACATTGCGTAGAGATATTTTTAATCATGAAATATCGGCTCGTGCCATTGTGCCTAAGGCTATTTTTCGTCGAGGTTATATTACCACATGAATTTAAATATAATTTGTTGTGTCTTTTTATAAATTCTTTTGAAATTTTACCTGGTTTTACTTTTCCTAACAAAATTGAAAAAACATTATTTATCTCATGCTTCTTTAATATAGAACACTGCGTACATTACACGTTGAAGTTTTTCTCTTCAAGTAAGTTAAAAAGTGTCTTTATAAGTGAGCTGACAAGCATATTGATACGATAAAATTTTACGTGAATTAAAATATTAAAAAATCAAAAGTAAAGTTACACATACATAAAATGTCATTGAATTTACATCACTTGAATTTTTCGTATACATCCATCAAGATTTCAATTACTCCAAGCAAATAATATTACTACCAAGTTTATATATCTACCCATTTTTGAATTATTGCCCCAAAAGTCAATATTTAGATAAAAACTTCAAAATTTTCAAAAATCTAATTTTGAAGTATCTAGATACTTCTTAATGCTCTGATTTCAAATTTTGAAACAGCAGGTCGATATCTCTTTTGGTTCTCGAGATATCTAGATTTAAAGTTTTACTCAAAACTGCCCATTTTTGGGTAGTAACCCAAAAATGGGTCGAGATATGAATTTGGCGATATCATCATTCGATTCTACGGGAAAAAATACATAAGTACACCAATTTTCATAATTTTTGAACACCGCATATAATCTCTAAAGCAAAATAACTGAAAATGGCCAAAAATGGCAAAAATCTAAGGTCTACCCCTTACTATTTTTTCAGATTTTGGCTATTTTCAGGGGTTTTCAAACCTTTATTCATAAAAAATGAACCGGTTGGACGAAAATTATGAAAATTGGTACACTTATGTAATTTTGCGCGTAGAATCGAATGGTCGTATCGCCAAATTCACATCTCGACCCATTTTTGGGTTAATACCCAAAAATGGGCAGTTTTGAGCAAAACTTTAAATCTAAATATCTCGAGAACGAAAAGAGATATCGATCTGCGGTTTCAAAATTTGAAATCAGAGCATTAAGAAGTATCTAGATACATAAAAATTAGATTTTTGTAAATTTTAAAGTTTTCATCTAAATATGGGGAATATTGACTTTTGGGGCAATAATTTTTGTATAAATTTATTAATTAGTTTATAAATAAATAAATATATCATCACGGCCAGTATCTACCACCTATTCCAAGGATTCAAATTGTACGAAGATAGTTTTTTCGTGTATATGAGGATGAAGAAAAACACTTTCGACTATATTTTACATAAAGTGGAAGGCTGTTTAATAAGAAACCGAAAACTGGTCTCTTAAATATTTTCATTTCTTCTTTAAAATATTAAATGAAAAGTTAAATGTATTTATGTAATTAATATAACAGAAATGTCAATTTCCCCTGAAGAAGGCACCAGTTTATGGTGCCGAAACGTTGGGTTTTAATAATAAAAAATACAGAACTTAAACTAAAAAGGTAGTATTATTCCAAGTATTAATATGAGTTCTGAAAGATATTTTAATAATTTGTTTTTTGTATTTATATTAAAAAACGCAATAATTAGTAATAATTCCATCATAACCTCTTAAATATTTTCTCATTATTTATATATTTCAAATAACTATAGTAACAAGTATATTATGAATCGGTTTGGCTAAAGTTATTAATGGTAGAAATTATTTAAAATTAATCAGTTATTTACCATAAACACGAAAGGATTGTAAACGGTAATTAAACATGAAAAAAAAAAAAAATTGGGACATTATTTCAATAATTTCGTAATATTAATTGTGAAAAGTTATTGGAAACATGGAAAAACAATTTCATTTAACGAATATAGATTGCATTGTATTTTGTTCAGTACATTGCGTAGAGATATTTTTAATCATGAAATATCGGCTCGTGCCATTGTGCCTAAGGCTATTTTTCGTCGAGGTTATATTACCACATGAATTTAAATATAATTTGTTGTGTCTTTTTATAAATTCTTTTGAAATTTTACCTGGTTTTACTTTTCCTAACAAAATTGAAAAAACATTATTTATCTCATGCTTCTTTAATATAGAACACTGCGTACATTACACGTTGAAGTTTTTCTCTTCAAGTAAGTTAAAAAGTGTCTTTATAAGTGAGCTGACAAGCATATTGATACGATAAAATTTTACGTGAATTAAAATATTAAAAAATCAAAAGTAAAGTTACACATACATAAAATGTCATTGAATTTACATCACTTGAATTTTTCGTATACATCCATCAAGATTTCAATTACTCCAAGCAAATAATATTACTACCAAGTTTATATATCTACCCATTTTTGAATTATTGCCCCAAAAGTCAATATTTAGATAAAAACTTCAAAATTTTCAAAAATCTAATTTTGAAGTATCTAGATACTTCTTAATGCTCTGATTTCAAATTTTGAAACAGCAGGTCGATATCTCTTTTGGTTCTCGAGATATCTAGATTTAAAGTTTTACTCAAAACTGCCCATTTTTGGGTAGTAACCCAAAAATGGGTCGAGATATGAATTTGGCGATATCATCATTCGATTCTACGGGAAAAAATACATAAGTACACCAATTTTCATAATTTTTGAACACCGCATATAATCTCTAAAGCAAAATAACTGAAAATGGCCAAAAATGGCAAAAATCTAAGGTCTACCCCTTACTATTTTTTCAGATTTTGGCTATTTTCAGGGGTTTTCAAACCTTTATTCATAAAAAATGAACCGGTTGGACGAAAATTATGAAAATTGGTACACTTATGTAATTTTGCGCGTAGAATCGAATGGTCGTATCGCCAAATTCACATCTCGACCCATTTTTGGGTTAATACCCAAAAATGGGCAGTTTTGAGCAAAACTTTAAATCTAAATATCTCGAGAACGAAAAGAGATATCGATCTGCGGTTTCAAAATTTGAAATCAGAGCATTAAGAAGTATCTAGATACATAAAAATTAGATTTTTGTAAATTTTAAAGTTTTCATCTAAATATGGGGAATATTGACTTTTGGGGCAATAATTTTTGTATAAATTTATTAATTAGTTTATAAATAAATAAATATATCATCACGGCCAGTATCTACAACACATGTAGACATCGGTAATGATGACGATATATTTTACCGTGTGGGCGCTTACCAGGCGTCACCTCACCGGCACTCATAGCTGGTGTGGAGAGTGCACTACAGGGGTCACTTTTGTGCCATTTATTATTGGAAATATTTGGAGCCGGTCGGGATCGAACCCGGTTCCCCCAGGTTCGCGACCAGACACTCAGGCACGCGGCCACGGGTAATTAGTTACGAGACCAAAATATACATATTTAATTTCCGTCTAGAAATCTCGGCGAGAATTTCGGTCGAGACGAGACTCTATTAAACTAGACGAGAAAAATTTCGAGACGAAACACAATTTATGAATTTGAAACGAGACGGGACGAGACAATGAATTTCTCGTCTTATCTCGTTTCGACCGAATCACTAATATTGATGGTGCAGTTACAATAAAAGATGTGTCATCTGCGAAAATACAAATATCAGCATCTTTAATTTTTGACAGTAGGTCATTTATGTAAAGTAGGAATATTAAAGGACCCAATACACTTCCCTGTGGGATCCCTGTTGCAATAGTTTCAAAGACAGGAAATATGTTAATGCGTCTCTCCATAGCACAGTTGCAACACTTCAGTTATAGGCGAAAAGAATAAAATGAAGGGAATAGAACGCCCAATATATTCACCTAAGTTGACAATGTACGACTTTCGGATTAAAGATTGGCAACCAGATACTACAGGGAATTTATTTTAACATGCAACATATGGCGAATCACTTCCATGGTTACTTACTATTGTCAAAAAATGACAGCAATGTAATATTTGTCCATTTTAAAATGCAACATACAAAATTTGTAGTTTTGGATTATCAAAACTAATTTCCTATAAATTAGCCTACATACGATTAACAAATAATCAAAACATGAATGTTGTACATCTTAAAAAAACTTTAGCTTACAAAAATTCATTACTTTCATGTAATAATTGTTAAAAAATACCCCCAATCACTCTGAGGCGATATTCTAGTCGGTCGTAATAAGAATTGACACCATTTGTGATGTGTTTTGGAGGTATCTCCTGTGCTGCAATACTATTTATAATGTTGCATTTTAAAATGGACAAATATTACATTGCTGTCATTTTTTTGACAATAGTGAGTAACTATGGAAGTGATGAACTATAATGTTGCATTTTAAAATAAATTCTCTGTATACGCACACGGCCACGCGACCCCATAAAAAATATAAATCATGTATATATGTATAACGCTAGCTTGATCTTCGTACTATACAATTAACATTATTTTACGCGTTGTACTCTGAACGTGAAATGCGGTTAAGTACTCTTATTATAAGGAATAAACGGAAATCCCAATATGTTCTTTGTCAGAGTATGAATAGAGATTATACCCTTATTGTATATCCATTACTGTGCTTATATTATTGCCTAAAACTAGATCAACAGTTACATAATACCTTACATAATTCCCATTTCCCAAATACAACTGTATCGCCTTCTGCCTTCTGGTTCGCACAGAACGTTATTCGCTAATCATGATATCGATAATACAACGTAGACAATACACTAATACATAAGCTCAATGATGTACGTCTGTCCCTAATACAAGGGAGGGTTATTCTATATAAACAAAATCTAATAAAATAACAAATGTTGCTTAATAGGGCTGTTGCAAGAATTTTTATATGACTTCTAAGTATTAAATTTTAAAAGACATTGTTCTTTAAAGAACCTCAAATTTGAAAATATCACGAAATATCTTTTAGATATTTTACAATTAATTTTTGAAATTTGGATAAAATTTTGAATAAGTCACGTGATCTGAAACAGAATGTGACGTCAGAGTAGGTACATACATCTTCAGCGGTTCTAAAGTGTCAAGTGTATTGTCAAAGTTGTCAAACAAGTGTCAATTTTTTAGATTGGTTCAAGTTGTATAATATGTAGGTAATAAAAAGTTCAAAATAAAATGAGTAATTTACGATATTGTTTTGTGCCTTCTTACAGAAATACTGTTAGGAACAAACCTACTATAGAGTTTATAAATTTTACAAAAGATGCGAAGAAAAGAAAATTGTGGTTAGAGCAGTAGGTCGAAGAGCTGATAATTTGTCAAAAAAATCGTGTCTTCATGTTTGTGGAGATCATTTGAACTTTCATCCACCTTCACGATAACAGTATATTTTTGTTGCTTCACTTATGATAGATCTACATGTCCTATAGCAGATTCAATGTAAGAATCACGACCAGAACTTTAAAGTAAAATATATTATCAATTTATATAGTAAATTCAGTTTTTATATTTTATTTTACCTCAACTCTTTAACACCCCTTATTTCGATAGCAGTAAAACAATCGTTCTAATATAAATTCAGCCATCATCCAGCTATCGACCTTCGGTAAATTGTCCGACTTAGCTTGAGTGGTTGAGTGTAATTTGAATTAGCCATTATTACTTTATTATTCAATTACAATGAGAAATGTCCGCGTCAAATGTCAAATTAAAATATTTTTTTATTACCTTGTGACAAACTTTAGCCTACGTTTATTTATATAAATAATATGAATAAACGTAGGTGATGGAAAAACTATTTTCCTATTGGCTGTTAATGATGTAATGTATGTGCTTCTACGTCACAGGAGTGGGGGGTAGTTTTTCAGGACGCCAATTTTTTATTTAATTATTTCCACAAATAACAAATTATTAAAATAAAAATTATTACTAAGAAAATCATTCCATAAACTTTCATTTAAAATAGTTTTTGAAAAATGTGAAACAGGCTCATTGTTACATACTAAGTAATGATCTTTAATAGTTATTTATAAGGAAAGAAATAGGCTTAAGGATCATGGAGAAATTTTTATAAATAAGCGACGAAAGAAACTATGAAAAATTCAATGAAACCGCAGGGATTTGAACCCCGCTAGATACGAGAAGGTGCGGGGTTCAAATCCCTGCGATGTCATTGAATCCAATCCACCTTTATTGCACACGCTTCAAATCATTATGAATGAGAGAGAGGTAAATGTAGGCCAATTTGTTAATTCTTCTTTCAAAAATTCTAATATGTATAGTTTTTTAATTAATTATATTTTTAAGTTAGGGGTATTTTTTAATTTTATTATCAAGTATAGTGGAGTTTTAATTATTAAATTAAATCAACGAACTAAACTCATTGAAACCTGACAAACCAAATTTAACTTCTTAACTAGTTGTGCAACTCGAGTAGATGGATCATGGGTTATATTTCAGGTTAACATCAATTACCCATAATTACTAATATTGAATTTGCGGTGTTTGAAGGTTGTAGTGCTACACTCACGGTGTTCACATGACAGGAAACATTCAATATTATCCTTATACTGATATATGGCACAGATTTTATCATGAAATATGATACTACATTATTGTACCTGTTGTAAAAGGGAAGATATTTTTGTTATCAAAATAGCCATGAAAATAATATGAAGTGACAATCAACAAATTAAAAAATCTGTTGTGGCCAGCACAAGACCTCTCGCCATTTCCATATTAGGCTACATAAGTACAAATTAGCTTTGTTCGATGACATGTACTAGGCCGCCCTAGTGTTAACTTTCTTACACTAACATGTTTTATGAGAAACGGGCAGCTTCTGGCAGGCTGTTCGATGACAAAATTTTTAAGAGCTAGTGCTCACGTTTCTGACCTGACTCGCGAGGTGGTGTAGAAAGTGCAGACTACGAGTGGGGGTAGCAAAATGTTGTTCGGTAGACATTTTAATTCTATCCTATCTACATATCTGTTTATTAACCTAAAATTTTACACATTGAGAAATTAAAATAATGGATTCAGATATATTATATTCTCTTTGTTGTGTTATATAAAGAATTAATTAATATATCTGTCTCTGCTCTCTGAATCTGATGAAGAATCAAGTGATGATTGATGTTCGTCAGAATCGTTTATTAGTTCAAACACTATGCTCTTTAAAACAGACATTTCTGCAGTCACTTCTTTGCAGCTTTATGATATGACTGTGTTTATAAACAACCTAACATTTTACACCTTTGGCTACGCTTGGCTTAATTACTCACAACTGAGCAAACTTGCCCAAATATACACTAGTGTGTTTTATGACACAAGAATTAGACTGTACTAGTGTACACTACACTGCACTGCACTATTCTGCTCTGCACTTCATGCACTTCTCATTGAACAGAGCTAACAGTTCTGGTACACACACAAAAATTCTAATTACATTTATTATTAATATATTTTTATATTTTTTAATTCATTTTATAAATAAGTTTCCTCCTACTGTTCTTAATGTTCGAAGTCCTTCAAATTCATTGACGAAATTAATAATAATGTAATAATCTTTTTCTTCCTGTCCAATTTTTTATCCCTAAAACTTGGATGAATTTTTGCACTGATATGCAATATATGTATATAATTTTAAATATTTAATTAATAATAAAAAAATAAATGTGCGTCCCAAAAAAAGCCTTCAGTAATTACTATTTTTGACACTGACATTTACTGATTTCCATGGAGTTAGTTGCTCTGTGAGATTCATTGCAAAGGATTATTTTATATATTTATAATTCTCTATCTTTGAATCTATAGAAGATGTAATAAAAAAGTTTATTGTATCGAATAGAAAGTTTCATATTCTTCAGTAATTTGTAATAAAGTAAATTTCAAAAAATAATATTTTTAAAAAACTACTAATTCCGGTTGTTCAATTGTTACCAAAACCTTTTCAGCTTTTCCCAGGAATGTCGGATTGAGGAATTCATAGTTAAGCAGGTCTTAAGACTTATAGTTGTTGAGGAATCGTCCCTCCATTTGTTTACAAGTTAGAAACATTTGGAGTCCAATATTCCTTTTTTTTATTATTATTATTTTATTTAAATGTTTATAATACACGCATATTTTCATTTATTGACCAAATGCCGCCCCGTGTGTCCCTAGCCTAGTCTTGTGATTACAACAGTACCAAAATGCTTATTATTACGTACTAGTTATACTGTTCTTTTCACGTTCTTATATTACACAATTTATATTGCGTAATACTAAGAAATACCAAATCAATATCTAAGTTATAATTTATCAGCCTCCAAGGTCTTATAATTGAATTAAAATATAACCTAACCTCATTCCTTAAACGATTTTCGGACACTTGACACAAATAACAAAAACGCTTATCTGTCTGAAAAGGGAAAGGCTTCTGAATTATTTACGTCATCAAAGCCATTCACAAGTTAACAATTTATTCTTATTGTGCTTCAAGTGACAGCAACATTCGTTTTGCTCAACAAGGCGCGTATATAAATTTAGCAAATAATGGGAAGGTAGAAGGTACAGCTATTTGTTGGAAGCTTAATGTTGATGTTTCTTAGTATTCGCATTATTTTTGAGAGCAAAATGGTGTTCATTGTATAGTTCATTTAGATAATACGGTGGAATGAGATTACATTGACAGTATTGGAAAATATGGGAGATAGGATACCTTAATTACATTTATTAATTAATGCAATTATGTACTAAATAGTTAAGAGAAGAGGTTTTTCTAGTAAGATTTTTTTTAGAAATGGAAAATGCATGTTACTTTATTTTCAATAATTAGCTTTTTGTAGTAAAAAAAAAATAGTCATCAACCTGAAAAAAAAAACCTTATAAAATGAAATATAACTTGTAGTGACCCCCTCCACGCCAGCAATGAGTGCCCGTGAGGTGAAGCCTGGTAAACGCCCGCACGGTACAAATATATCATAATTACCGATATCTGTGACTAAGGAGATTGGCACACCTAGTAATGCAGTGCCGGATTAACCATGAGGCGCGCGCCTCAGGGCCCGGGCCTGTTAGGGGCCCGGATACGGCACCATTTTGTCGAGTTTTTTTATTTTTTTAGAGTTATATTTTATTTACTTTATGAGTTTATTTCTGTTGTAATTGTTTTTCTGTTTGATTTTTGAAATAAATTATATTTTTGGGGTCTTATATGTTATTCTAGGGGCCCGAAAATTGTTAGCGCCTCAGGCCCGAAAATACCTTAATCCGGTCCTGTAGTAATGGGTAATATGATTTGATGATAAAGAAGAAAAAATACTAGTATTAAGAGACGATTATATTAATGACATTTAAAAGTATTTCTAAGTCAGTCTCTATTCCTTTGACTAAATATAAAATTATTTGAAATAATGGGCTACTTGCATGGTACTGAAAATCCGATTTCTATCACTATATACGTAATGTTATGTTGAAAACTTATATAAAAATATAAATTTTATTTTAAAAAAGTTATTTGTTTTTAGTAAATTAAGAAAGAAAATTTTCTGTGACATCATTATATTGAACCGAGGAAGAGAACCATGTTTAAGAATGTAACTTATAGATGACATTGCGTGCGAGAAAGTTTTAATTTGAATTTGATATTTTGCTCTCTCTGGGCTCTCAAATATATTAATTATTTCACAAATAAACACATAGGTAGTTACATGTAATTTAAAATATCGATGCGAAAAAAACAAACTAAAATACTAACCTCCAAACTATTTTTGAAACGTCAAACAGGAGATCTATATTACCCGTACAAACAAACGCTATGGCTTTACGAACATTCATTGGTGCGGCGTAATTCTACGTCATACATGCCGGTAATTCAAATAATCAAATTTCATTATTTATTTTCTGGCAAATTAATAAAAATTTTGTCAAAAGAAAAAATAGGGGTAGCAAGTTTTTATCTGCTCTTCAAATAGTTCTTTTGTTATCAATCTTTAGTTAATTAATTTCGAGAAAAGTTGGAAAAGACATTTTTTTTCAAAATTAGGGCGCGAGTAACTAGTATCCCATGTAAACGTAGTAGTATATGACGTCATTACTGTAGTATTATTGTTTGGTGACGTAAGTCTTGTGCCTAATCATTTCTTATTGTGATAATAAATATCTTCTAAAGAATTATTAATCCTTTGTTTGTCTTTTCTTGTTTGACTAATCAACTAAAACTTAGGTTATAATTCAGTAGAACAATTGGAAATTCTGCGAGTACAATTTGAACGTAAGCTAGGAGAGAAATTCATTAAAACTTGGTCTATTTACAAGAGGTAATGTTTTCGTATTAATTCAAACTTCAAAGTGAATTATCCTAACCTAACCTATGTACTCGTATTCGTAAAAGGGTGGTAGAATAACCCAATTACTAAGGAAAGGTTGATAAAAGGCTCGAAATAAAAGAAAAGAAAATAATTAAAAGTTTATTTAATCTAAAAGAAATCTTTGTACGTACCTATGTATTACATAATACATTGTATAATTATATGTTTTAGAATTGCATGCATAATTCATTTTGAGAAATTAATGCAATTTGATAAAACTGCTCACAGCTTAGCGTTTTTATAAAGAATAATTCATGCAAATAAATATCTGCTTCAAGGTACTTGAACACGCATTTCAGAAGTGTGGCTTGTAATAAAAAATCAATTTCTGGTTTGCTACAAGTATTATGAAGTTAGAATTCAATTTCTTGACCGCTTCAGCCAAGAAATTAGTTGCGAAATGTTGGTGTACAAATTTCCTTTTTACCTCTCGCTAAGAAAGGTATTGGAATCATGCTAAAATTCTCATATCCAGATTTTAGTGGATAAGCATGTTTTAAGGTCCCTATGACCGGTTATAACATTTTTACGATGATGTCCGTGTGTATGTGTGTGTGCGGATGTGTGGATGTTGGAACTACGGTTTCTTAAATACTATAAGACTTAAAAAATATTTAACTGCAGTTTATATATTTAGCAGTTCTGAACATCTGAACCGAATCTGAATTTAAAACGGTTTAAATTCGGCAAATAAAGGTTTGCTTCGGGTTCAGGTTCATAAAAAATTCGAGGTTTTTTTTTTTTTTTTTGTTTAGTTTAGTTTTACAATTTAATTTTTACCTCCCGCTACCCTAGGTAAGGGAGGTATAGGGATCGTGCTAAAAATCGGATATAGAGATTTTAATGAATAAGCACATTTTGATGTCCCCAGAATCCGATTTTAACATTTTTACAATGATGTCTGTAGGTATGTATGTGTGTGTGTGTGTGGATCTTGTGGACACGATTACTCAAATACTATCAATCAGAAAAATTTGAAATTTTGTACATCCATTCTATACTAATGTGGGAAGAGCTCATTAGTTTTTAGTGTATATCGGATAACCGGAAGTATAATTTATACAAGCTTTTAACAGTTTTTCTTGTAAAAAATTCATTGAATATATTTTTTGTTAGCAACTTTTACCAATACAAATTGAATATAATGGCGCAATCTTCAATTCTACGATAAAAGCATTTAGTAAATAACTTGAAATAACTTTATATTATATTATAAAATAATTTATTTTTGTACATCACTTTGCCTCTGCGTCAAACAAAAACAATACTTTAATAACAAATTTGACATATTTAAACAAATGTTACAAAATTAATAATGAAACCGTGTTAAGAAGAATTTAGTAGTTTAAATATGATTCTAATGAAATTAAGGTTTGTAAAAATAATATATTTTCCATCATACATAAATATTAGATATAAAAGATAATTCGATTTAAGTTTGATGTTTGCAGCATTATATATCAAACAGCTCTCAATAAGAACGTGATTTCAATGTGTCAAATAATAGTTTGCAACTACACATTTACGAAATGGATAATGTACGGCAAAGAATTTACACATATTGCGTTTTAGAGCATAAGGAAGTTGGTGATGATCTTGACAATAATGTGTGTGTAACGATTTTTCCTTAAAATATGTTAATGATCCAAAATTCGCAAAGTTGGTATTTAATACTCTTATATAATTTGAAACAACATATTAGATTTTGACTATATATGATAAACCGGATGTAGTACTTAATTTGAAGCTCTAACAGATTTTTCAGGAAAAACATAATAAAATATAATCCAAAATTTCATATTACAAACTTTTCTATTTATTGGAACAACAAAGTAGATTTTGTTTACAAACGATCAATCAGAAGTGAAACTTTACTTGAAGCTCATTGCTATTTTAAACATGGAATTGGCGGGAGGTCATGTGCTGGCCACATCAGATTTTTTAATTTAGTTGCCTGCATAAACCCAGCATTACATCAGATCATTTTGAAATTGAGAATAGCTCCAAGTGATAAAGTGAAAAAGTTTCACTACATATCACTTCGTTGAAAATTGAGAATCGGGCCCATAGTCAGTCTTATATAACAATTTTTTAATCTCTATAATATATTTATAATAACAGTAATTTTTCGTTCTAGGTACGTGGAGTAGAAATAGGTATAGTTTTACTAGTGTTAGTGGTATGGGTAGCAGCAATAGCCCTGTTCTTCAACCGGTGGGGCAAGATCAGAATGCTGCTACCCTACCAGCCCGACTACAAGGAGCAGTTGAAAGTTCCTGGGTCGGCCGCTTGCGCCGCTGCTGTCGCCGCCGGCAACACCTGCAACCATCACTCCGGAGAACACATTTGCTCACAGGTAAGAACACGCATGCGCATTACATGTTTTCTTTCTTATGTATAACGGACGGATGGAGAAACAAAGGATGTTTGGAATTTCAAATTTAATGTAAATGTTTATTAAAGGATGTTTGGAGATGCAAACTTTGCGAAAGTCAACATATCTTTACATCCTGATTTTAATTGATTTTAGTTTAACGATATTCATTTCAAAGGATGTGAATTATTATCAAAATTATTTTTTATTATTTGATCCTCAATAATACTGAAAATTGTTTCAAACTTTTCGCGAAAATTTTTATTTATCAAATTTTAAGTTGTATTTTAAACTAATTAATAATGAATATTATATGTATTATTTTGCCATTATTGTTTGCTGCTTAACAGTACATATTAAATAGGATATTTCATTATACAAACATTTGCTCATTTTTTTATTATTTATTGTACGTAATTAACTATATTTTTTATTTTGCAATATTAATTTATGCGATTTATTTTGATTTATATTAAATTTATAAATATGATTTGCAATCATGTTTATATTTAAATAGAGTGTGTCCAAAAACAATTATTTTATACGAAAATTCAAAAAATGATTATGTTGTAGATACATAATTAATTTTAAAATGTTACTATTTATTGGGTTAATATTTTAAATAAATAATCAAAATTTACTTAGCCTAAACTAACAATAACAACCAAATCTAACATAACTGAACAAAATATTCATGTACACAGGTGTTCAATTAAAGTTTGCCACTATTGCTATCTTGAGAGTATGGCAACTACGATTTAAAATATTAAAATATATTGGTTGTGCCACTCTCCTTGAAAAACGTGTCCAAAGTGATAAGTGTTTCTTTGCGTTTTCCGCTAGAGGCACAACGAGATACCGACCCATATGTCAACATTATTTTGAATAAAATATTTATAAAATCACATGCAAATAGTTATTTATGTATCAAGGAAATGAAGTTCTATTTTTTATTACGAATTTGGAATTTATTTGCCGAGGCTGTCAGAGCGGAGGAAAACACATCATATGAGTGATAAAAAGAAATTTAAGTGACGAGGTGCATATTAAATTTTTTTTCAAATCGAAAAATTGTGAAAATGTACCTAATATTTATTTTATAGATTAGTTATAGTATGCACACGTGAAATTGGGACTGATAACAGCTGTCAAAAAAGCGCCTATTAACAAACCAGAAAATTTTGAATGTAAGTAAGCACGTGCTACTTATTTTATTGTACAGTGTGTCTGCTGTAAGCGGGCCACCATTGCTAACTTTCTTATTTGAAGAGATAGAAAGACGATTAAATGGACAAAGTTGGGCGATATTATACGACAAATTTAACGGTGGAAAATACAAAACAATTGAACATCAAATACGCGACTTATTCAACAAAATAACATTTTTTTAAATGGAGTGCCATATTGAAAATGGTCCTATTTAAAAGATTTTTATTATCTGAATATAAAAGTTCATTATCACTATGCCTCTAAAATTAAAAACAAAAGAGTTATTTCAAGTTGAAATTTAAATATTTTATTTCATATTTTGATACAAATACAATATTGTTTCAATTTCTCGTAATGATACTTCTTCAGTATTTTCCATTTTGTGGTAAGTAGACGCCAAAACATTTTCTACATTTTCTTCGTTTTCTGTCACTTGATCACGTTTTCTTTTTTCTTCATGTAATTTAGCGGTTTCTCTTAAGCGGATTTCAATTTTCCTAAAATATGTTCTATTGGGTTGAGGTCTATTAGGATATAGTTCTAAATACTTTTGCGCACTGGCTAACAGAATTTTTATTGCACTTTGCATAAACAAAAAGCATATCAACTAATTCATCATTAGTATATTTCTCCATTTTGTTAACAGCATCTATCAATAAAACGTCAATTGTTCTTTGTTTAATGTTAGTTTCTGTTGTTTCCATAGCAACAATGATATATGTGTATTAAAATATGAAATAAAATATTTAAATTTCAACTTGAAATAACTCTTTTGTTTTTAATTTTAGAGGCATAGTGATAATGAACTTTTATATTCAGATAATAAAAATCTTTTAAATGGTACCATTTTCAAAATGGCATTCCATTTAAAAAAATGTTATTTTGTTGAATAAGTCGCGTATTTGATGTTCATTTGTTTTGTATTTTCCACCGTTAAATTTGTCGTATAATATCGCCCAACTTTGTCCATTTAATCTTCTTTCTATCTCTTCAAATAAAAAAGTTAGCAATGGTGGCCAGCTTACAGCAGACACACTGTACAGTGCACAATAAGTAGCACGTGCTTATTACAGTTAATATTTTCTGGTTTGTTAATTTTGACATCTGTCAACAGTCTGAACTTCACGTGTACATGCTATAACTAACCGTTAATGATCATTCATTTTTGTACTGTGTGTCGGGTGTAACCCTTAGCCAACTGAGTGTTCCTACTCGACGTAAACTGCTAAGTGAGGTAACTCAGTGACCCCTATGTAATAATTACTTAATACATATATGAACGTGAAATATATGATTAATAGGTTAATTAAAGCTTCGTTCATAAACTAAAACATATTTATTGTGTAGTATGCAAAAATATAAACTCGAAAAGAATAAGAAAAACTCTGAGCGTAATTTTTAGTCATTCTGGTGGAATTGCTCTACTTATTTTTATTTTACTCTGTGCCATTTTTTTAACAGTTCGTGGGTAAGTTACCAGAAAGTAAAAAAAAAAAATCAAAGAAATATCAATTAAATTGAATACCATGGGTCACTAAGTGACCCCACTTCGTCGGCTAAAGGATAAAATAGGGTCGTTGTCGCGTAACGCATCGAGCGGCTTTTTTAAAGAAACACGTTATCACTCAAAACATCAAAAACAATTAAATCTATGGCAAGTAAATTTTAAATCGTGATGGCATGGCAACACACTCTATTTATACACGATAAACAGAGATCATCGTCCTTTGCAATTTCCATATTTATTTAATAATCAAATATCTACATAATTTAATAAAGTAGGTACATACATTGGCATTGCTGTTTGTACTTTGTAATGAAATAGCCTGTAAGGTACATCTGTTTGGCAGCTGAATTGTTAAACTTTGTAAATTACACGGAATACTTTGTTACTGACTTGTAATTTCAGTTCTAAATTCGTGGTTTTCCCTTTGTGAAAATTACACACAAGGAGGACAGAAATTTCTCAAACATAGACAAGAATTTTATAAATTTTACTTTCAGTTTTAAATTACGTATTTTATTTTACCAACAATTTATTTAGATTACAAAAACTATAACATAATTTTCATATTTATTAAACTAATATGAACTGCTATTATTATGCAGGGTGTAGTAAATAAATGGCTGCTACTTTAAAAGAGGTGCGTGAAGTTGGCACCCCGAAGTAGGAATTTTGAGAATAGTATATTATGTGGCAAGTGTGTGAAGCTGAAATTATAAAATGAGGGAGGAGATTGCGACATGAGCCGAAGGCGAGTGTTGCAAACCACCCGAATGTTACATACTATACTTTTTCTACGACCTTGCAATAAAATATATTATTTCTTCACATTGTCATTCGTTTAACCTAAACCCTCTGTATTATCGACTTGTGTAACCATGGTTACCAACGTTATGGGTGTTTAACAGCTTTGTTTTATTAAAATACAATTCAGTTTGTAATATTTAACATAATGAACGGTGTGAAGTAACACTTCACGAACATTGTGCAAAAACTCAAACTTCACACATAAAAATTGATACGTGAAGTACTCACTTTACGCATGAGAGTAGAAAAAAAATTATTGCATAATTATTTTCCCAAGTTATGCCCAGTTTTGGCCAATAATTAATTTATTTTGCCCACCCAAACTACCAATGCAACATGCCCACCCAAACTGCCCACACAACACTCTGGGCAATTAACTTTTATAACTATACCCACCCAAACATAACCTAAACGCACATTCAACTTTAGGTGGACAGTGATTAGTTATCACAACACGTAACATGCCCACTGAACCTGCCCACCCAAACTGCCCACGCAACATGCTCACCCAAAATGCCCACGGAGGCAAAATAAATTAAGTATTGAGCAAAACTGGGCATAACTTGGGCAAAATGATGTAATAATTTTTTTCTCGAAATTCCTACATAGTGGTACCAACTTCACACAGGTCTTTAATAGTTGATTCATCATATATAAAAATGTTCATATAAGCATGTCCACTAATAATTATAACACTTTTATAAAAAATAAAAAAACTAGGCGATTGGTAGAAATGATAAGAAGTTGAATATACAGGAAAGTAGTCAATATATATACTCGTAGATGGTATTTTTATTTTTTGACGAACATCAACTTTTCGTAGCCTACTGCTATTTCTTGTAGCCATCCCGAGGAAATAGTAGTATAGGCTAATAAGCTACGGAACGTCGATATTCGTCAAAAAATAAAAATACCATCTATATTGACTACTTTTTTGTATATTCCATTTCTCATAACACTTTTATCTTGAGAAAAATTCTGACATTTAGAAAAGCGGGGAAATGTCAGGTTCATAGAATATTTTTAATGAACTTTTCTACATTTTGATATGAAAACCGGCCCTTAAAGTATCAACCAACAAATTTAATTCAAGGAGATGTAAGTGTCACTTTTATATTTTATAATTTTTAATAAAAAGTATTATTGCGCGAAGTAGGTATCTAATAACAATAAAAGCAGCTTCTTTATTACGAGAGTTAGGCTAGAATTATTGAGAATAATATCATAATCGGTTATTTTAAATTTCGTTTTAAACATTTATTTATCTGTCATTTGTAATTAAGTTAGGAAAATATCAAATAGTAATATTTTTGGTATTTAGATCCCCTTGAATTAATATGCTTCAATAATTTACAAACACCTTGTATAAAATACCACAGTTCTATAATTTTTTACACATTATTTTAGTTGTTATACATCATTTGGGAAAAGTATAAAGTTATCCCTTAGTCGTGATTTACTAGTTCTGGTCGTGATGAAATTGTGTTTGACTTGGTTGTTTAGTTGAATATAGCGGAGTACGAACGCACAATGGCTGAATGTTGTAGCGATTTTGAGGGTATAGAAGTAACGTACAGTGCGGGCAACTCCGAGGAGAATCCTTGACGTAAAGGATGAGCTAATTGTTAAAATAATGGATGAATTAGAATGAACTAGTTTTATTCAAATATAAATTATTACATGACATTTTTTATATCTATTTATCTTTTTATGACAATTGAATTCTGTATCAACCAAACATGATAATGCTTTAAGTAGGCGCGTGTCGAAATGTTCTAATATAAATGTACTATTTCAACACACCTCCTTACATTTATATTACAATAACTTAACATACATTTAGCATTTCTCTCAATTTTACAAATTTATTTTTATTTAAGGATTTGGTAAAAATATCAGCCACGTTTTCATTTGTATTTACTTTAACTATATCTATAATTCCTTTCATATAATACTCGTTCACAAAATGATAATGGACTTCAATATATTTTGAATTTTTAGTAAAATTTCCATACTTTGCAATATTCAATGCACCTGAGTTATCCTCATATATTTTTACCGGTTTCTTGTTTTCTATGTCAAATATTTCAAGTATATCTTTTATAAGTTTTATCTCACTTACAGCTTCTGATAATGCTACATATTCTGCAAATGTAGAAGATTTTGTAACGCTACCTTGTTTTCTAGACTTCCAAAATATTACATTTCCAAATAATCTCATTACATAACCTGTCGTTGATTTTCTATCTATATTATCACCTGCCCAGTCAGCGTCCACAAAACAATCAAGATTTTCATTCGTCTCATTTTTACTATAAGTTAATTTCAAGTCTTTTGTCAAATACAAATATTTCAAAATTCTCAAGGCATACTTAAAATGACTTTCATTATAACAATTTTGAAATCTACTTAGATAATTAACGCTGTAGCTTATATCAGGTCTTGTTCCAGAACTAATATACAATAATGCACCTATCAAATTTCTGTATTTGAGATCATCACGTGTTACTTGTGCAGGCTCTATTTTCAAATTTACCTCCATTGGTGTCTTATACAATTTTGAGTTTTTTATTTTATACTTCTCAGCTAACGATTCAATATAATTTTGGTGGCTTAGAGTCATAACGCTCTTTTCACAATCATATTCAATATTAATTCCAAGATAAGTTTTCGCTTTACCCATGTCTTTCATTCTAAATTTATTTGATAATAAATTCTTGATATATTTGATCTTTTCCTCATTTCTACAGCAAATCAATAAATCATCCACATATAATATTATATAAATCATATCATTTTCATTTTTCAAAACATACAAACAACAGTCAAATTTGCTTCTTTTAAATCCTAATTTTTTCAGATAAACATCAAAACAATCATACCATGCGCGAGGGCTTTCTCTCAACCCATATAAAGCTTTATCAAGTTTACATACTCTGTCCGTACCGTCTTCATAACCTTTCGCCTGGTTTATATAAATTTCTGATATAACTTTACCGTTTAAGAAGGCTGTTTCTACATCCATTTGATCAATAAATAAACTCTTTTGACAACAATAAGATAATAAAATTTTTAAAGTTTGCATTTTTGCAACTGGTGAATATATATCGTCTATAATTTCTTTTTGTTGAAAACCTCTCACAACTAATCTTGCTTTATATATGTTATTTGCCTTTTTTGTATAAATCCACTTTACATCTATAATGTTTTTATTCTCTGGCTTTTCAACTAATTTCCAAGTTTTATTTTTATTTATACATTCAATTTCTTTGTCCATAGCTTTTCTCCAATATTCAGACTCTTCACTATTCATCGCCTCCTCAAAATTATTTGGAATATCAACACCACAGTAGTTTACACAAATATAATTATTAAAAACATAGTTATCGTCGAATTTACTAGGCATTTTTTTCTCTCTCTTTGATCTTCTTAGTTTTTGAGTCTTTTCTTGTTTTTGTTCATTTGAAACATCGTCATTAATCTTTTCTGAAATTTGTTCATCATTTAACTCAAATTCACTGTTATGTTCATTATTTAGCTCAATTTCACTTGTTTTACTGCTTCCTTGTATTTCATAATCATTTAAGCATTCATTGTTAGAGTCATTTTCATTCTCGTTTCCATTTAATGTAATACACTTGACATCTTCTTCCACAATATCCACATGTTTAGCTACAATTATTCTATTATTTATTAATACTCTATATCCCGTATCGGTATATCCTAACAAAATTCCTAAATCAGCTTTTCTATCCCATTTAGACTTTCTCTTTTGCTCTGGTATACGTACGAAAACCTTACTTCCGTATAAACGCAAATTTTTAATATTCGGTATCTTACCAAATAATATCTCATAAGGTGTTTTCTTTTCCTTAGTATTTGCTAATGTTCTATTTTTAAGATATGCAGCTGCGCATACTACCTCTGGCCAAAACTTTCGATGTACTTTTGCTTCAGCTAACAAACACCGAGATATGTCCATAATTGACCTATTATATCTTTCAGCTGTACCGTTCAATTCTGGTACATAAGGTGGAGAGACATTTAAAATAATTCCTTTTTCTCTAGTTAAATGATAAATTTGTGAATTTAAGTACTCTTTTCCATTGTCGCATCTTAATTTCTTAATAGTTTTACCTGTTAAATTTTCAATTTGATTTATGTACTCTACGAAACAATCATAAACTTGACTTTTTGACTTAATGGTATAAACTCTAGCTACTTTACTATAGTCGTCAATAAATGTTAGAAAATATTTTTCACCATTTATCCCAATAGTCGTATGAGGCCCATTCAAATCCGTGTGAACTATTTCTAAAATCTCTTTAGCTTTACTTCTATTATTTTCAAAAGGCATATTATGCATTTTATTTTCAATACATATTTCACATTTCATGTATTCCGATTCTAATTTTTTAGGTATTCCATCTAATAATTGATTTTTACACAATGTATTTAAATAATTAAAATTTACATGTCCTAGTATGCGATGCCATTTTTCTTTTAATGTTAAATTAGTACTTCTACTTGTTGTATTAACTTCTTTATTTTTAATTTCACTAGTCATTTTATATAATCTGTCTTCTTTCCACGCAATCGCAATCAATTTATTATTTCTATTATAAATTTTTGAATTATTATTTATTGATATAATTTTATTTGTATCTGTGACTTTAGCATAACTAATTAAATTTCTATTCATTTCTTTAACATAAAATACATTTGACATATTAATTTGAATTTTGCGATTATAAACTGGAAAATAACTAATTACATTTCCTACTTTTGTGGCTTTTAATATTTTACCATCACCTATTTTTACATTTACAGGCTGCTTTAAAATTACGCTATCACTAAAATATTTATCATTGTTAATCACATGATCTGTACAGCCACTATCTAACAACCAATCAATTTTTATTTTATCATTATTACCTTTTCCTGCTTCTTCGCATGTCGTCGTCATATTTTGAACTTCTGTATTGAAGCTGTTCACTCCATGTCCACCCTGTTGATAACCTCGACTACCTGGATACCAACCATTTCTCGAACTCTGCTGCTGGCTGCCACCGCCTCGACCTCGTTGCCAATTTCCATATCCTCCACGTTGTTGATGATGCTGCGCACCGCGCCTCCACGACGACACTCTGCCTTCTGCAACCTGATAACAATTCCTCTTGAAATGCCCTGGCTTCCCACAATTGTAGCACGTCTGTTCTTGTTTCCTTGTTCTCGATTTGTTTTCTGTTACAAAAACATTTGATTTTGAGTTCGAATTTACACATTCTTCATTGTCTTTCAAATTGATCATTTTAATTTTACTCTTTACATATTCTACTGTTTGATCTTCTTCTTTCAAAACGTCAACTAAATCTCCAATATAACTTAAAGAGTCTGGCAATGTTCGCAACATATAGTTCATCTTTTCTTTTTCAGTTATCTTTGCTCCAGCGCATTTTAACTCATTTACTGCTTTTTCAAAATCAATAAAGAATACTGACGTATCACTATAGTTTTTTAGTCTCAATCTTTCTAATTTATTTCTGCAAACTATTTGTAATGCTGTTGATTCTTTAGAATATAGTTCATCAAATTTTTTCATAATTTCATATGCTGTTTCTTTGTCACTCACAAACTCTAATTGTTTATTTGTAATAGCACTATATATGTAATTTACAGCTTTTAGATCCTTTTGATCCCAGTCTTCTCCATCTGCATCTTGTTTCACTCTTGAAACCGTCACGTCACACTGTTTCATTTTCAGATACATAAGAATACGTTTCTTCCAACTTCCATAATCTTCGCCATCAAACACCGGTATCGTAATATCTGTCATTTTCTTGGCTCTTCTAAAATTTCTTACTTTTCGTAATTATTATTCCAGTTCTACGTAACTACGCTCTGCTACCATGTTAAAATAATGGATGAATTAGAATGAACTAGTTTTATTCAAATATAAATTATTACATGACATTTTTTATATCTATTTATCTTTTTATGACAATTGAATTCTGTATCAACCAAACATGATAATGCTTTAAGTAGGCGCGTGTCGAAATGTTCTAATATAAATGTACTATTTCAACACTAATAAATGGCAGCACCGCAGCAAACGCTGTCCAACAGAAACAGCAGTTGATAACAGACTTCTCAAACGAACGATAATGTTTGTATTCTACAAAATAGACTCTTCATATTAGTCTAACATAATAAATAAATAAAGTACATTAAGGTACACGATTCACCGGATTAAAAAATAAAACCCATTTGGTACATTCTGCAGGGTAGTTTTGAGAGCCCGTGTCATGAGATGACGCCCGGTAAAGGCCTGCAACAGTAGGCGTGTTTCTTCGGATTATGATTATGATTTTCTAAATAATGATTTGTTCAATAATGATTCCTTCGAATCATGATTAAATTTAATTCCAAAGAAACAACAAAATTAACTCGATCGATGCGAAATCTACACAACGTCGAACGAACTAGCGGCAAACCTCAAATGATGAATCAGCTGTTTTGATTGAAGTAATACCCAAATCGAAAATAGTTTAAAGATGGATTGTACTGAAGCAGAAATAATATATTCGGTATGGAATGTGAAGTAAAATATGAAAACAAGTTCCTTTAACTTTTTTTTATACCTACAGGATCTAATATTAGAAAAATCGAAACCAATAATGAATGTTGAATCTAATGACTCAAGTTCTAGTAGTTCGGATGATTCTGATGTAGACATAAATTTGCACATTCCAATATTTCATTGCTTGCTTTTTCCGCCATTTTCAAAACTTTTGTTATTTCAATCACAGTGATCATGCGAAAAGACTGATTCAGAAGGGAAAGGGGAATGGCGAGTTATGATCACAAAATGAAAGAGTGGGGATAAAGAATAACGAACGAAGAAACAATTTTCTTTTTGATCATGTTTACTTTGTTCAATTTTATCACGAATCACAGTCCGAAGAAACACGCCTAGTAAAAAACAGAATTGATCAATCGAAAACATATATATAACGCGCGATATTCAAAAATTTTTGTTATCCACTTTTTTATCAAACCTCAAAAACATTCATGCCCATATTCATAAACACTCGTAAAGTTTCAAAACCTCATTATAAATTTTGACAAATAGAATCACACTTGACAAATAAAATTTCGATTTTTCTTTCAATGTCGACTGTTTTTATTGGACTATTTCACGCATACATTTATAAACCAATCCAAATTCACGATTCTGCCTAGTTACCAAGTTTCATTTTGACAAAA
This sequence comes from Ophonus ardosiacus, assembly GCA_943142095.1. NCBI lineage: Eukaryota > Metazoa > Arthropoda > Insecta > Coleoptera > Carabidae > Ophonus > Ophonus ardosiacus. The sequence continues at coordinate 6,215,244 of OW964823.1, read as the reverse complement.
CAATCTCACAAAAAAATTTTCGCACCCTTTAAGCCAATAAGAAGCTGTATTTTTACAAGTGAGTTTTGATAAGTGAAAATTTTTTGACGTTTTAAGCGTTTTAAGAGTGCCTAGGAAATATTGTTTATATACCTGTCAAAGTCCTGTCCGCTTATTTTTATTTTTGAAATAGTCATCCGAATACCATTCATTCCATTCATTTCCATGGTTACTCATCACTATTGTCAAAAAATGACAGCAATGTAATATTTGTCCATTTTAAAATGCAACATACAAAATTTGTAGTTTTGTATTAGCAAAAGAAATTTCCAATAAATTAGCCTATATACGATTAACAAAAAAATCAAAATATGAATGTTAACAAACTTTAGCTTACAAAAATTCATCTTTCATGTAATAAATGTTAAAAAAATACCCCCATTCACACTGAGGCAATATTCTAGTCGGTCGTAATAAGAATTGACACCATTTTTTATGTGTTCAGGAGGTATCTTCTGTGCTGCAACACTATTTATAATGCTGCATTTAAAAATGGACAAATATTACATTGCTGTCATTTTTTGACAATAGTGAGTAACCATGGAAGTGATGAACCATAATGTTGTATTTTAAAATAAATTCTCTGTATATGATAAAAATTATAACGAACCGTTTAAAATTTTACGAGTATTTATGAATACGGGCATCAGTATTATATTTTTTTACGTCTGTTAAAAACGTGCACTTTTTTCGTTTAAATTGATTCATAGTAGATAGATTCTTAACATTTTTAATAAATAATAATAATAATAATAATAATCTAACTTAATAACTGATAATTTTAATGAATATTTCTAGCTACGTTATCATATTTTACAAGGCATTATAGTGCTTTATTAAAATGTAAAATGCAATATGTAACTTGTCAAACGATGCGAATATAATTGAAAGAGAAATTAATAACATGCACAATAACGCATTTATAACCTTAAACATATATTTACACTATAAACTTTTTTACTCATAATATTTGTATGAAATTTAATTTACTTCATTTTATAGTTAAAAACTAAAATGGAGTCTTAAGGTTAAATTATAACTAAAAACAAAATCCTTTAACCTTAACAACAACTTTAAAAAAACTATATACGTATTTCGAGAACTACGTTCTCATGATTAGTAGAACTACAAAATAATAAGACAGTAAGATTACTCAGCATGTAAATCATGCCAGAAGTTAAGATAGCTCTGAGGAATAAGGGAGAGAACTCGGATTATATAGGAAGAGGAGTCATAAGTGATTATACCAAATTGGGTAACTAAGATTAAACAAAGTAACTCATAAAATATAGAATTTGGGATGGGACCTAGATCCGCGTTCATCAATTTATCTTTAACTCTCGTGTGCGTCTAACTATCTATTATTATCAACATGTTTTAATAATTGTATATTAGAATTGTAAATTTTATGATTGTTAACAAACATATGTTGTGGTAAACACCGATTTTTCACACTTGACAGTTACGTCATATACGTTCGTATATTAGATATACGTATCAAAGGCAGAATGTAGGAAACCATAAGTAAGACAGAGATAAAAATACAATTACTTGTTATTTTGCTGTTTAGTAATTAATGACGAAACGGTCAAGTTTGAAAAATCGGTGTATACTCTAGATTTATCAGGTTCTCAAAATACGTATATAGTTTTTTAAAATAGTATATTACATTGCAAGAGTTGTACGAAGCATATTATGTGCAAATGAAAGAGTAATTCATTCGCACGTAATTGCTTTACAACTCGAACAATGTACTATACTTTTTCTTCGACCATAATTTTTCTAAAATTTATGAATTTGTATTTGATTTTATTTTTGCAGAAAGAGGTTATGTCACCGTTATGCCAGTTAATTGAAGGTTAATTGTCTGTGAAACATCAAATTAATTGTTTTGTAGGTAATGTTGCCAACATGATTCTAGAGATACCCAGAAATTCCCCTATAACTATTACAGAATATATATCTGTAACCCTTTTTGTACCTTTCGGTGTAAGGATGCCGGGCGCACCGAGCCACATAAAAGTTGTAGAGCATAAAATTTTACATCTGAATCAAAAAGCACAATTAATTTTGTAATGGCAGAAATTAGGTATGAAAATGTCAAAAATCACCCCAAAAATAGCACTAGCCATAGGAAAAATAAAAAATAACAGATATTAAACCGTTCATCTGTCAAGTTAGATAAATTTATTTTTATTTGTAGTATTATGTTCAAGTTAATAATTATATACAGGTGTCTCAATAAGCTTGCTCACGATTGGTAACTTTTTTATTTGAAGAGATACAAGGTTGGTTAAATGAGCAAAATTATGTCATTTTATATTAGAAAATTGGTATTGTAGACAAAATAAAAATTGTGTCAGCGGTTCCCAAAATTTGGGACAGAATATATATTTTTTAAATGGAACTATATATTTTTTATTATCTTATTAGAAAGAGTATTTTTTTCTCTTTCCAATAAAGTGATGTTGTTTATGTACACTTTTTTCAAATAAACTAGTTATTTACGTTTAAAGATAAAAATTATCTTTTATTAGTTTATTTAGTCAAGTAAACCATGGAAACATTTGTCTTTTATAAAATTATTATTTTATTAACTTATTTTACAGTAATAATAAAACAATTAAAGAAAATATTCAAATTGAAAGCCATTATTTGTTTCGCACATTTCAGCTCTTTTGGAAAGAGAGCCGACCGTTCTACATAACTGGTGTATATATATATATATATATATATAACTCCATATAGCAAGATCATATCTAACTTTTCTTCATTTGTAAAGTTATTAAACATTATTAACAAAGAGAAATTATTAAACGTCAAACAAACAAAGAATCAATTGTTTCCATGGCTTGCTTGGCTAAATAAACTAATAAAACAGTGTACCAAAATTTAATTTTTATCCGTAAATAACTCGTTTATTTGAAAAAAAAATGTACATAAACAATATTACCTTATTGGAAAGAGAAAAAAAAATACTCTTTCCAATAAGATAATAAAAAATATATGGTTCCATTTAAAAAAAAAATATTTTGTCCCAAATTTTGGGACCCGCTGACACAATTTTTATTTTGTCTACATGATCAATTTCCTAATATAAAATGGCACAATTTTGTTCAATTAACCAACCTCGTATCTCTTCAAATTAAAAAGTTACCAATAGTGAGCAAGCTTATTGAGATACCTGTATATTACGTCACATTAATGACTTTCATTACGTAATACTCTGCGTAAGAATGCATTTAATTGTTTGTTAGATAGTGCGTAAAATGTAATTTACTGATATGGGAGTAGAAAAAATATTTTTAAGGTTAAGGGTTTTTTCTCTTTTAGTTTCATTTTATAGAATAGTATAATACGTATAATAATTTTGCCTTAAGAATTATAAATTAAAAATATATTAATAAATTTATATTTTTCCATCTGCCATTTATTAATTATTGTTTTAAATCTGCTTTGATATTTATTTGTAGACTCATTTATATTTTAATTAAATTATTTCATTGCTCTGTATTTTCTCGTCCAAAAATATCTATTATATTATTTTTACATGTTTATATAACATAAATTTCACTAATGGTACATCTGTTAATTTGTAATGATTTATTTATACATATTATTATAAAATCTGTTTTAAAAATACGCAATATTTTCACGATTTCATTATGAGTATCACATTGAAACGATAATGAAATTGTCTACATTTCACGTGGTAGTTTGGGAGTCTGTTTTCAAAGCTCAACACCCACTAATTAACTTTGCTCTCTGTTGAATAAAAGAATCCAATTTATAACAAGCCATTTTAATTACGCTTACGCAAACCGCGTAGCATGAACGTAAAATGCGCTGCGCGGAATATTACAAACGAGATAGGGATTCTTGGTTGAATGAATTTCGTCAAACAAAAAAAGTTTAAAACACAACAAACGAAAAAAATTAATTGTGTAAGCAAATATTTTTTTATTTAATTTTTTTGTACAGCACTAAGTAATTGCTAGTAATAAAACAAATTGGCAAACTGAAAAATGGGTAATATACATTTTTATTCATAATTATTATTGTAATATGTTGATTCCTAACCTTTTAGAGGTTGAGAAATACGTCATTCCTAACTTTAATGACAATCTCTTGGGTTGGAAATAACAGATTTGACTTCCATCTCTTGGGTTGGAAATCATGAAATAATGACATAACTGAAATTTATTGTGAATAAAGATATCTTCCGATCACAACAGTATATATACAGTGTGTTAATTAAAAATGTGGCCATAGGCGTTTAACATGGGAAAACAGTTTTTCTATGCGCAAAAGTCCCCAATTAATTTTAGACAAAATGTTTCAAATAAGTGTTACAGATAATTATATTCTACGCCTAAATCAGTAAGCAGTTTTAATTTTGCACGTTTGGTAACTTGTAAAATCTAATTTGAAATTGTATAAAAATATTGTTCATTTCTAGCGATACCCATGGAATTGAAACAAAATTACAGAGAAATGCGTATAGTTTGAACTGTCAGAAATTCAGTTTTCAATTAAAAGTTGCAGATAATTATATTCTGCACCTAAATCACTACACAGGTATTATTTTTAAAATCTAACACTTAAATAAATTTTATCATTATTATTTTACACATTCTATCTATAAAATTAAAATTTTGACAGTTCAAACAAAATGAATTTCTTTCTAATTTTGTTTCAATTTCAAAGTAAACGTGAAAAATTAAATCTGTTTAGTAATTTAGGCGTAGAATATTAATATCTACAACATTTATTTGAAACATTTTTGTCTAAAATTAATTGGGGACTTTTACGCAAAGAAAAACTGTTTTCCCATGTTAAGCGCCTATGGCTAGGTTTTTAATTAACACACTGTATATATACAGGGTGGATGGTTCTTCATTGTCCAGCTTATATCTTCTGAAATATTAAAGATACAAAAAAAAAAGTTATATGCAAAAGTTGTTTAATACAACTTGATCTATAATTTAGCATAAACAATTTTTTTCCAAGGCCTACCAGTTTTTTGGAAAAATGTTTAACTTTAATTTTTTAAATGGAACACCCTGTATATTTTGACAGAATAAGATTCTTAATAAATTTCTCTTTACAATGATGTGCAACAAGTAAGGATTTACCTTTAAATTATGTCCTATAAAGCAAATAGAAATATGATAAAAGTAGGCTATGATATTCTATTGTTTATACCTGTAACTTCTGTCATATAAAATTATGTCTAATAGAGCAAGTAATAGAATTACTAGCATTCATGATTTACAAAATTATTAATACTTTTATTTAAATATCAAGTAGCAATCTGTGACATATGTTACTGGTATAAACAATAGAATATCACAGCCTACTTTTATCGTATTTCTATTTGCTTTATTAGATATAATTTAAAAGTAAACCCTTACTTGTTACACATCATTGTAAAGAGAAATTTATTCAGAATTTTATTCCGTAAAAATATACAGGATAAATTAACTGTAAATATGAAAATAATCAAAGTCAGCTTGATGGTCATCAAAGTTATTATTAATGAGGAATAAATGAGCTTAACATGATTTAATATTCAAAGCTGCTTATCATCCTGAATATTTTATTCCATGGAAAATGGCTTTCAAATTTTCTTTATTACAGTTGATGAGTAGGAATAGATAATATACATTACGAAGAATTATTTGAGTACTATTTACAAAATAATATTAGTGTACATATTTTATGATAAAAAAAATAAAAATTATTACTAGAGCTTCAAAGAAAAATATTAAATAAATTTAAAGTCATTAACGCTTTATATCAAAATTTATACCAAACTTGCCCTGTGCAATTTTGGGCCGATCTTATAAAACTATTTAATCAACAGTTAAAATTTAGTTAGCTACTAAACTAATTTAACTGAAGATTTGGGTATTATAAAAGTTTAATGACAAGTAAATCGACCTATTAAAGTAACTGCGGAATTTCCTGCTATTAGATTTAAATCAGTTATTAAAGAAACGTCAAACTGTATTTTTTTTGTTATGTTTATTTTAAAACAATTGAAATAGGGAACTAATTACTTTTTAAATATTTTTTTAAGAAATGTCTGTGTCGAGTATGTCATCTTTAGAGTCTGTATCATCAGTGTCCTCGGATTCATAAACAGATAATGATGATGCATTTATATTTGCACGAGGTGGGCTACCAAAATTGTTCCGAAACAGGACAAATCCATATGAAATATATGATGTCAATGGCTCGTACCACGATCACGGTTTTAACTAAAACACTGTTTTAAGAAATGACAAATTTCATTATTTAATGATAATAATAAATACTATGAAATTTATCAAAATATGATTTTAAAGCAGAACATAGTTTGTAGTCAAACAAATATTTTTAAATAAATTGTTCTTCTAACATAAGGGTGAAATTACATTTACAAATTTGAATTTAACATTTCTTAAAACAGCGTTTTTATTAAAACCATGATCGTGGTACGAGCCATGAGTTTAAAAAGAGATTTCGATTGCAAAACAATGTGTGTTACACATATTGGGACAGATTGAAGGAAATGTAAGACCACTAACATTAAGAAATATGTCAATTTCCGCAATGAATCAGCTAGTAATAACCTTACGATTTTACGCAATCGGGTCGTTCCAAATTATATGAAAATAATCTTCAACAATATCTAATAGGTTATATTTTTCAATATCAATATGATTTTTCCCACGATCACGTTTCTTTTCCAACTGTCAAATCAACTGATTTACGTTTATAACGAATGTGAATTTTTTTCACAAAACCACAAACACACTACTAAAATTTAATTAAATCCCCCGTTAGTTATTTGATAGTGAGATTAGTTTTATAATATCCATTTCTTTTTTAATGGTCCATTTAATTTACTTGTGCAGTAACTAACTAAGGATTAATTTATTGTTTATAAGACCGGCCCTTAATATACAGTCTTTCTCCGACTTACGTAACACGCGTCTTACGTAAATTCTCAGTTACGTAATAAATCTACAGAGCAAAATTAGCTGTAACAACACATTTTTTATTTGAAAAGTGTTATTTTGGTTTGTTTTTATATATTTTGAAGTATTTTTCATACTTTTAGGCAGTAGCAACGCCCCCCCCCCCCCCCCCCCACCATAAATACGCCACTGCTTTTAGGGCCAGTTTTACAATCTTTGGTAAAATTTTTTACTGAAAATTAAATATATATCATTGATGTATTGCTAATAATTACGTATTTAGAAATATGTATTTGTTAATTTAATTTTATTGCCAAATTTTTTGACAAACTGTAAACATTGTAAAAATGTAAAATAGTCAAATACATAAATATTAAATACTAATAAAATTTCAGTAGAAAACATGCCGCTCATTAAGTAGATAATGAAAACAAATCTATAGAAAGAAACCATTATATCAATTGATGATTATAAAAAGATATAAAAACACTAGGTATTGTTTCACAATTTAATAAAATTCGTTTTTACGTAATTTCGACAGTTACGCCATCAGTTGATAACTTCTGATGATGGCGTAACTGCCGAAATTACATATACGAGTATAATAAAGGAATTTAATTAAATTGTGAAGCAATACCTAGTGTTTTTATTTCTTTTTGTATAAAGAAACCACTTGCTGCCCCAAGAGACGGCTTTCACAATTTAAAATTATTAAAAAGAATCATATATTATTTATTATAATACAATTCATTCAAACAAGAATCTGTATTCCTTACTATAACTATTAATATTATAACAATATATGAGTTTTTATCACTTTTATTCATCGTTTAGCAAAGTATTCACTCGGGTAACTGTTCCTGTTGCATCCTGTATATATGAATAGTCTGTACCCACAATTTCAGTCATTGAGCAAATCACGCGCTTCTTAAAATTATTTTCCGAGCATTGGCAAAACCGTAGCGTAATGTAGGAAGCTTCCGCTTGTTGTAAATCACAGATCTGGATTCGTAGAGTAGGAGACATCAGACACAGAGTAGGTCTTACATCCTTATAGTACAATATCTTACACACTAACCATCAGTTGGCAGAGGTTTAACAACTGGTTATAATAACTTGGGTAATGGGAGGGGAATTTGTTTAACTTTAATTAAAACTTCACTAAAGTTAATGTTAATTTAAGTAGAATGGAAATATTATTTTATGCTCTAGTTTTGCTCTATTTTATTGGTCATATTTGTTGTTATTGTTCGTTCGAGTATTTTTGCAATGAGCTCATAAACCAATTTTTTAAAAATATTTTTAAATGAAAACCTTTAATTTTGAAGCAATTCGTGGTATCAAAAAATTATAATTGTTTATTGTATAGCTGCATTTGATGTTTGAAGAACCTATAGCTATCTTTCTTACACCAGTTTCTGTAGTAGGCTGCGCGAGAAAGATACCAATAGTGTGACGTCGTCTGTGGCGCTGGAAATAAATTCAAATATCTCACAAATTATTAAAAAAATGTTTTTTTTTCTTAATCGTTATTTATTGAGAAGTACTTTAAGAATAAAGTGTATATTTTATCATTTTTTGTTATGGTTTATAGGCCGATTACAAGTTTTATTATAAAGGTGTCTCAGAAACTATAAGGGCCAGTTTTTCAATCTCTGGTTAAAATTTTAACTTCTAGTTAAGTAAACAATATTGCATCGTTTTTTCCATCATTTGACAGTTCATTTCGGTTCAATTTTGTTTATTTAACTCTTAGTTAAAATTTTAATCAGATATTGAAAAACCGGCCCCATCAGATACTTCGGCTGAATGTTAAATCGGACATCAGGCATACGATGTGCTTTTATTTTGCCAAAAATTCTCATATGCCCATATTCATAAACACTCGTAAAGTTTCAAAACGGCTCGTTATAATTTTTGATAAATAGAATCAAACAAATAAAATTTTTATTTTTCTTTCAATGTCGACTGTTTTTATTGGATAAATATTATAACGAATCGTTTAAAATTTTTACGAGTGTTTATGAATACGGGCAATAAACTTCTAAGGACCTGTGGTTAAAATTTTAACTGTCAGTTAAATTAACAAAATTGAAACTAAATGAACTGTCAAATGAAAAATTCATCATTGCTATCAATAATCCGATTTAATATTGTTTATTTAACTTTTAGTTAAAATTCTTACCGGAGATTGTAAAACTGGCCCTAAATACAGGGTGTTATGTAAGTAACTGATCAACGCTTAACCAATGGTAGAACTGACCCCTAAGATAGTAAATCTGGCAATAATTTTTGTTTAACATACTTTCTACAAGAACTAGAGGCCTTTAAAACTGACCAATCACGTCATAGTTCAAAACTTTATAAATAAGTAAAAATCAATGTGTTCTCTGGAAAAAATATTGATTGTCAATGTGACAATAAATGTTTTTTTGCATAGACGTGCAATTTATATTCTGTTTTTTTCATATTCTCAAAATGCCATTTACCTTCACCAACCAAGAGTACGCATACAAGCATATGGTTTATGGCGAGACATTACAAAATAGTCGTGCTGCTATAAGACGGTACAGAGAGTTATTTCCAAATAGACGTATACCGCATTACTCTGTTTTTATCCGAAACAGAATATAAATTGTACGTCTATGCAAAAACACATTTAACGTCAGATTGACAATCAATATATTTCCAGAGAACACATTGATTTTTATTTTTTTATAAAGTTTTGAATTATGACGTGATTGGTCAGTTTCAAAGGCCTCTAGTTCTTGTAGAAAGTATGTTAAACAAAAATTATTGCCAGATTTACTATCTTTGGGGTCAGTTCTACCATTGATTAAGCGTTAATCACTTACTTACATAACACCCTGTATAATAACGTAAAACTGATTGTTTCCCGAGACTGCAATGGAGGCCTTCGAAATCCGGACATCCTGCTCCTTAACTTTTCAACTTGAATTTCAAGAAAAGTAACTTTAATTTCAGAAAAAGTAACTTCAATTTCAGAAAAAAGAAAGTTGAATTTTAGAAAAAGTAACTTCAATTTCGGAAATATTATTAACTTATCTTTTCCGAAATTGAATTTACTTTTACTAAAATTAAAATAGTATTGACAACTGACACCAAACGCCATGACATCTGGTGGCATAATTTGTAACTACGTGATTAAGTAAGTACTCTGCTGATTTGACATTAGGACTCGTAATAAAAAGGCGTAAACCGTTCTCGTCAGCTCGGCACACTACTGCAATCTTAAAACAGACAGAGTATAGTAAAATACTTGAAATTCAAAATTATCAACTTGACATTAAACACGAATATTTACTATGCCACTAAAAATATTTTAATTTCTTGTAGTAGCAAAACATTCTAAATATTAATTATCGTAAATTAAATACACTTCAGATGCTATTAAATATTCCATTGAATGAGGTAATAAAAATTTCTGGATTGCAGTCACAAAATTTTATTTAAATTCTCGGGTCGACCGGTTTCGAGCTCCAAATGAGCCTTCCTCAGGAGATGAGAATTTCATTTTTTTGCCATGTATCTAAAATTTTCTTAATTCTCATCTCCTGAGGAAGGCTCATGTGGAGCTCGAAACCGTTCGACTCGAGAATTTAAATAAAATTTTGTGAGTGCAATCCAGAAATTTTTATTACCTCATCACTATATCCAGTCAAGGAACTTTTTCTATCATTCCATTGAATATTTACTTTCTAACCCTACACAGTTTTAATATTAAATTTAGGAACTTCCATTACAATTTCATTGCTTAATATTTATTTATCCTATTTATATCTAAATTGAATTCTTTGGAATTTATAATGTATTTAAATTCAAAAGGATCTAAATTCCAAGCAGACTGGCACACCCAGTAAAAGGTTATTAGCCGTAACCATTAAGTTGATTTTATTTTGTTTATTAATATGTATGATTGAAAATATTTTGCTACCTACTTATGTATATTTTTGATTATTTAAATAATTCCTTGTTCATAAAATTAGTTCCATCTTTTGTTTTACTTTTCAACTACGGCAGGAATTTTATGATTGGCTTATTGTCTTTTAGCATTTAAATTTTTTTAAATTAAGGCTTCAATTACATTCGAAGATCTGGATTACTAGACTTGTCAACCACGCCAGAGGTCCAGACATCCTGTTGTGAAGATAATTTTGAGTGAAATGCCTTATAAACATAGGTTCTATTCCTTTTAGTTACCGAAATACAAGAAACCACAGTTTTATAATTACAGCTAATTTCAAATATGATTAATCAATATGGTATTACGACCCACTTTCATGCAGTGCTTTTGTTTAAAAAAAAATACATTTAACCTCTTAAGAGTATAATATAAAAGCGCGGTTTATAATAGTTATAGAGGATGGTGACTTTAACGTGTAAAATCATACCTTCGTAATTTCCTGTTCCCCTAATTATTTTAAAAAAGAGTTTCAAATAAAAGTTGTACAGCTTAAAATTCTACATCAGAATCAATAAGGAAAATTATTTTTTCCACAAAATTCATTATTATTCAACTTAAAATAGTGAGCAAAGTAGCATGTTGAATCACAAGTGAGCAAAGTAAATAAATTTCTTCAAAAGTGAGCAAAATACACAAGCTTATAATAATCTACGTCAGGAGTCATAAATTTTGATGGAATTACAAATTAAGCAATAAATATCTACTATTCTACATGAAGGAACAATAAGTTTTTGTAATTAACTTTACATTAAATTCAATTAAAAATACTGATGGGTTTTTCATTATTAAAAAGTTCACTTGTCCGGTTAGCCAATTCCGGACAAGTGTGAAAAAACATACTTTATACTAAAAATAGCTCTTTTTATGTGTGTTAAAAAAAGTACACTATTTTTCATTAAAATGAATCTATAAAGATTGGCTTTTTTAACACAATAAGTGTGAAGAAATGCACTTTTTTAACGCAAACGCGTGAAATAATGAAACGTTTCGGCACTTTTTTTCACACTTTTATTGTAAACGTAAAAAAAATTGTCTGCAACTCGTCAACTTGAGTAAAAAGTGTCTTATTTCGCTCATAGATTATATACACGTCAGACTTTTCTATTCGTGAAATAAGATTATACTTTTTCGTTTGTTACATAAATAAGTATTGCATGCTTTGTAAATGTCGAAAAACACCTCAAAAATAGCGATAGCCAGATAATTTAATATATATATATATATATATATATATATATATATAACTTGAACATATACTACAAATAAAAATAAATTAATCTAACTTGATAGAAGCACGGTTTAACGTATGTTAATTTTTTGATTTTTCCTATAGCTAGTGCTATTTTTTAAGTGATTTTCGAAATTTTCATACCTCATTTCTGCCATTACAAAATTAAATATGCTTATTGATTCAGATGTAAAATTTTAAGCTATACAACTTTTGTTAGGAGGAAGTAACGCCGTACTTGTTGATAGATAAAATGTATTAATGGATTTGTCGGCATTTAAATAAAATTAATCTATACGAAGAGGTTTTTGGATAAATGCTTCATTTATTTCAACAGTCAAAATTTACAAATGCGACGTTTCGGTTATGGTTATAACCATTTTCAAGCAATAAATAAATTATTACAACATATGAAAATAATACATTTTTCAAGAGTTGACTTTTAACCATGTAGTTCTTTAAACTCATTGGGTGAGATTCAGTGGGTTGTATTAGCGTGTTTTAAGCTAAAACAGTCCTTTGTCAAAAATATTTTGGCAACTTTGTAATACCTGTCAGAAAAAAGTGAGAGACCAAAGGATCAAATAAAGAAAAAAATATTATTAACAGAAGTAAGAAAAAAAGGACAAATGTCAAAACTGATCAAAACGGGGATTGAGATATTTTAAAATTCATTAACATTCAGGTATGAAATATTTGACACATAAAATTTGACATATTTCTAACCTAATTTTGCAGTAATGAGTTTCCTTTTACACTTTCCATTTACAATAATACTTCCTCATGTGAATAAAGGATATCTGTATTACTTTTCCCTGTGGTAAAATTTCTAAATCAAAATTGAATCTCATTGATGCATGTGGAAACTATTACAATGTTGCCATATACTTAATACAAGATTTAATACAGACCTTAATACAACCCACTGAATTCCACCCATTGGTTTTTACAAAATCTTTTATATTTAAAATGTATTATTTTCATATGTTGTAATAATTTATTTATTGCTTGAAAATGGTTTTAACCATAACCGAAACGTTGCATTTGTAAATTTTGACTATGTTGAAATAAATGAAGCATTTATCCAAAAACCTCTTCGTATAGAAAAAAAATTTAATTGCTTCCAAAAACTGAATCATAAATAAAATTAACTACTTCATGGAATAACAACAATATATTTCCTAACAATCACCGCCGAGAAATCTGTTAATACATTTTATCTATACAACTTTTGTTCGAAGCTTTTTTACGTAAAATAATTACGGAAACAGGAAATTATAAAAATCTGATTTTACATTACCACCTATATGTATGTTTGTAATACGGATCAATACTTTTGAAAAACAAAACGTTTATATTTTATGTTTCTTAATTTCATATTGTTGCATCTTTATTTGTATCCTTATTTCATGTTAATCGTTTTAGTCAAACTCAATTTAATATCATTTTCGAAAACTGTTAGTTATAAAACTTTAACTATTTGTATTTTAGTAAATAAAAGAATAATGAGTGTAATCTAAACACAATTCGTTACATGAAAACGGACCGTTAAAAAATTGAGCGAATCAAATAGATTGACATATAACAAAATCCAAGTTTTTGTTATATATCAATCTATTTGATTTGGAATTTTTAACGGTCCGTTTACGTGTTTAGAATACACCCATAGGAATGCTTATGTTTATATGATATTTTTTCCTCAAAATAGAAAAATATATTTTATATTTTAGAATCGGTATAGGTACATGTTTAAATAATATAATGATCTAATTTCAGAAATTTGGACCAAGAAATGAGAGCAGGGAACTAGAAGATGTGAGCATATTATTAATATTTTATAAAATGTGTAAGAAAATTTACTTTAAAGATTCCAAAAAAGTATTGTACTATAAAGTGTAAGATGAACTAAAAAGGTTTAAAAATTGTCAGAAACAGAAGACATACAGGATGGTGGCGTTTAGGGTGAAAATAGGATTTTAAAAATTGGAAAATAGTCAGACACGCAGTCACACGTAAATTATTTATTTTCTGGCCTACGTTTCGACTGTGACAGCAGTCTTCTTCAGGGCTAGAAGAAGATTGTTGTCACAGTCGAAACGTAGGCCAGGAAATAAATAATTTATATGACTGCGTGAAAATTTTCACGTTTTGACGTTTAAATAAAAACTTTGCAATTTTATATTCTCCTTATGTGCACTTATATCAGAATATGAAGTATTGTCATGTACGGCCCTTAAAGTTGTTCAATCGGATGGAAGTTCAACAATTTGGCTGAAGGATATACAGGGTGGTTGATTTTTCATTGTCCAGCTTATATCTTCTGAAATATTAAAGATACAAGAAAAAGTTATATAGAAAAGTTATTTGATACAACCTGGTCTATAATTTAGCATAAACAATTTTTTTCCAAGGCCTACCAATTTTTCAGAAAAATATTTAACTTTGATTTTTTAAATGGAACATCCTATATATTTTTACGGAATAAAATTCTAAATAAATTTCTCTTTTCAATGATGTGTAACAAGTAAGGGTTTACCTTTAAATTATGTCTAATAAAACAAATAGAAATACGATAAAAGTAGGCTGTGATATTCTATTGTTTATACCAGTAACATATGTCACAGATTGCTACTTGATATTTAAATAAAAGTATTAATAATTTTGTAAATCATCAATGCTAGTAATTCTATTACTTGCTTTATTAACACGTTAAGCGCCAACAATGTTAATTTCAAATCTTTTTTGAGAACCCATGTGGATTGCCGATGACCCACACATTTTGATTCTTGGTGGACCGCGTGGTCCGTAATTGACCCATAGCTTATGCTATTTTATATGGTTTTATATTGGTTTTATAAATACTAGTCCAGCAGAAATATACAATATTTTATTGTATTCGGTCCCACGGTAAAACAAGCTTCAATTTAAAAAAAAGCGGGACCCTGTACGACAATTTTTAAAAAAGTTATTCACATTTTTGTTCGATGTGTATTATTTTTGCTTTTGAAGGTTTCTTCTTCAATATCCATTTAATACAAAGTAATAAAAAATGAGAAATATTACTACAAAAAACTGATATTCACTGGTGCGTTTTAGTAATAACTTACGAAGTGTACAGGCGGGCATGGAGCAAAGTAAAAGTGTGGGCCATTCGCAGACCACGTGGCGCTTAACGTGTTAAACATAATTTTATTCAAAGGAAAACCCTTACGTAGCCAATGTTCATGTGTGACAGAAGTTACAGGTATAAACAATAGAATATCATAGCCTACTTTTATCATATTTCTATTTGCTTTATAGGACATAATTTAAAGGTAAATCCGTACTTGTTACACATCATTGTAAAGAGAAATTTATTAAAAATCTTATTCTGTCAAAATATACAGAATGTTCCATTTAAAAAATTAAAGTAAACATTTTTCCAAAAAATTGGTAGGCCTTGGAAAAAAATTGTTTATGCTAAATTATAGATCAAGTTGTATTAAACAACTTTTGTATATAACTTTTTTTTGTATCTTTAATATTTCAGAAGATATAAGCTGGACAATGAAAAATCAACCACTCTGTATATCGACGAATCGCTGAAAAACAATATGAACTTTTCTTATCACTTTAATTCTAAGTATTCTTACCGTTATTACCTATATGTGAGTCTGCTATTTTAGAATAATATTATTTCGTTAAATATAAACTGTTTATATTTCAATTTGTAGATTATCAATTTAAATTTGACAGCTGTTGGAGGTTTTTAGTAACTTTATTTTTAGGTTAGCTAGTGTATTTACAGTGCCACCTGGGACGACATGACAAAATTCTATCTTACAAGTTACTTCTTATTCGCTCATTTTATATAGTTGCTATGGATATTTATCTATCTATTTATTTCATTTGTACGCCGTAGGCGTAGAAATAACCTATTTCTACCCCGGCGACGTAGAAATGAAACTTCTACCTTGTGAATCAAGTCACAAAACATGCCATTTTTATGACTTAAAACTGTTTTTACATTTTTCATTATGTTTTTTCTTCACAATTTAAAAAAAAAAATCAAAATTTCAGTTTATTAGTAGCAATGGCAATGGAATTTGTTTTCTCTTTTTCTGGTTTTCATAAATTATTTATAAACGTCAAACGCCAATTTGACATATGGAAAAAATATAAATTAAATAATGAATGTTTATTCGAATAGGAAACGTGTGAATATTGTAAAGGAATATTATGGTGGAACTACACAAAAGAATACGAAATTTATTTTAACATGCAACATACGATCAATCACTTCCATGGTTACTCATTATTGTCAAAAATGACAGCAATGTAATATTTGTCCATTTTAAAATGCAACATACAAAATTTGTAGTTTTGTATTATCAAAACTAATTTCCAATAAATTAGCCTACGTACGATTAACAAAAAATCAAAAAATGAATGTTGCACATCTTAAGAAACTTTAGCTTACAAAAATTCATAATTTTCATGTAATAAAAGTTAAAAAAATATCCCCATTCACACTGAGGCAATATCCTAGTCGGTCGTAATAAGAATAGACACCATTAGTGATATGTTCTGGAGGTATCTCCTATGGTGCAATACTACTCGTATTTATAATGTTGCATTTTAAAATGGACAAATATTACATTGCTGTCATTTTTTGACAATAGTAAGTAACCATGGAAGTGATGAACCATAATGTTGCATTTTAAAAGAAATTCTCTGTATATAATTTACGAAAGCAAGAAAAAAAGAAAACAAGTTCCAATGCTATTGCTACTAATATACCAAAATTTTGAAATTTCTTTTTACAATTGCGAAGAAACCAAAAACGTAATAAAAATTGTAAAAATAGTTGTAAATGTAACTTTTAATTCTGAACAAATTTGCACTTCCGTAGTTTTTGCCGTAAAATGAACAGGAGAGCAGGAAATTTCACAAAACTAAAATCATATGTTAAATATTTATGTTCATCCTTAATCGCCACCACCCTCTATAATCATATGATTCTTATTATTATTAATCGTTTTTTTTTTTAATATCCTGATAACATATGACGCATAAAAACGTAATCATGATTTGAAATTAAAAAAAAAAAACATTAACTTATAAATCTGATAAAACATTGTGCTAGAAATATATGACCTTAACCTGACTTTCATTTTAATTAAATTAAATACGGAATTATGTAAAATTTCGTGATATTTTAACGTCCTACTGCTTCATTTATATTTCTGCTAAATTAATTACATTATTAACAACTTTTATTTTTTGCTACAGTGAATCTTTTTTCTCACTTAAAACTTTTAACTTTTAACTATCTACTTTTTCATTATGAATGTCAGAATTTTTATATTTATAACTAATTTTAAACTTTTATCTCTATGCTACGATGTCGGAATATATTGAGCTTAATTTTTTATAAACTATTCTATAATATTGTAAATTATGCAGAAGGTACTACCGAAACTGGGAACTAGTTCATTTGCTGTGATATTTAGTTACAATAATTAATTAGTTTCATGTAACTAATTATTTAATATGATAAAATAAGCATCTATCAAATAGTTAAAATTAAATTTGCTAAATATGAATAATATTCCAAATATTTTATTGGTATTAATTCATCTATACCTATAACCATTTATTATTACAATTTTTGCACTAATGAAGTTTTAAATAACGGCAGTGTTTTGAATTTAAAGTTTTACTAATTGTTCAAAATCAGTATGTACGTGTACATGAATGAATATTCAAATTAAATGTTTGTAGTTGCAACGAGTGGAAAATGTAATAAAAAAACTGAAAAGATAAACACGACAGAAAAATACAAAACAATCCGTTCAATAGCTTTCAATATTTTCAAGTTATTTTCACATTGTGTTACATATTATACAGGATGTCTCTTAAAAAGGGGGACATGGCTTAACCACAGATTCCTGAGGCTAAAATAAGACGATTTAACCAAACTTGCTTCTACCGGAAAGTGTACCATTTAGCCAGTATTCTACTTTATTCGATTTGGATGAAATTTGGTATGCCAGTTTATATGGTTGTAAATCATCTTTTAAGGTGATACTTGTTATTATTAGTGAACCACTAGTGTATGAAACTTAGGTCTCCCAACATTAATTAGACCGTAACTTTTTAATGGCAATGCCGAAAACGTGAAATTATTTTTCTACAGAAAGATACATTCAATAGTAAACTTTTCTCTCTCTGTTTAATTTTTGATATCTGTTACGGTTCAGATAGAAAAAAATAAAACTTGAGTGACTGCATCGTGAATTTTTTTTAAATAAATTTAATCTAGCAGTCTATCCAAATGTCAAACAAGTAATTTTTAATGACAGTAACTAGTTGTTAATCTTCACAACTTGTTTAGGAGTCAGCTGAGATATGTAATCGTCTTATTTATAATAATGGTAGTAAAATATTATTAGGCCGAACAAACGGATGTTACTAATTTTAGAATATTGCGAAGAAAATTTTTGACAACCCGTAAAACAATTGTTACTGTCATTAAAAATTACTTGTTTGACATTTGGATAGACTGCTAGATTAAATTTATTTTAAAAATTTAGCAGTGCAGACACTCAGATTTTATTTTTTTCTGTGTGAACCGTAACAGATATCACAAATTACACAGAGAGAGAAAAGTTTACTATTGAATGAATTTTTCCGAAAAAAAATAATTTCACGTTTTCGGCATTGCCATTAAAAAGTTACGGTCTAATTAATGTTGGGACACCTAGTGGTTCACTAATAATAACAAGTATCACCTTAAAAGATGACCTATAACCATATAAACTGTCATACCAAATTTCATCCAAATCGAATAAAGCGTCCGATTATTATAAGCAAAATTAATTTTTTTTCAAAGAACTTTGAAGCAGAATTCTGGCTAAATGGTACACTTTCCGGTAGAAGCAAGTTTGGTTAAATCGTCTTATTTTAGCCTCAGGAATCTGTGGTTAAGCCATGTCCCCCTATTTAAGAAACACCCTGTATGTTGAAAGCCCACATTTCAAATTTGAATAAACATGAAAATAACCATTATTCACAATCATTATAGTATATACCGATTCCTAACCTTTTGGAGGTTGGAAAATACGTCATTCCTAACTTTAATGACAATCTTTTGGGTTGGAAATAACAGATTTCACTTCCATCTCTTGGGTTGGAAATGTTTCTGTAGAGGATCCTTATAATAAAGTACGCTAAAACACATTTTAAGAGTGCTGTCAAAAATATTAATAAAATTAAAGGTTATAACTCATTGATTTGTTTTGCAAATTATTGATTTAAAATGAGGATGATTGTGAATAAAATAGTATACATAACCTCGATGGGAGTTTCACCACAGCCTCGCGCATTATCTTATATTCATAAGCTCTTGGCTGTAATGAAACATCTCCCACCTTGGATGAAATATACTATTTCGTAGGTCATTTGACTGATAGTGTGACTTTGGCTTAATTTATTCGTTTCTATTGATTCCTTTTTTAAATTTTATTATTTTCAGTTATTCAATTCAAAATTCCAAAAATAATTTAACAGATGAAACAGGCAAACATAACAAATCCCTATTGGCAAATCGAGTACAAAGTCACAAAACACAAACAAATAATTTGAATTTCATTTGTACGAAGAATTCATTGTTAGAACGGTGACAATCGATACTACGGCAACCTATAAACTCTGATGACAAAACACGAAATTTGTAACAATGAAATGGTAAAAATTTGAATGAAACTGTTAACAATCATTTTATCAATGTTGAATGAAACTATTTTTACCAATTATTTGCTGCACGAAAGCTTCATTTTTATAACTGAACTAGATTTGTGTAACTAGAGATATGTATATAACCAGACATACAACTCGGTTGTTCGTGCTACATAACCATTTACTTAACAATATGCATAATTTATTTAATAAATATATATTACTGTTATTATTTAGTTATTATGCGTACAGCGTAATAACTTGAAGTTTTAAATAATGATATTAATGTAAAAAAAACTGCGTTATACCAACAACATAAGTGATATATAACTGACCAATTTGATATTTTCTTTTTGTTTTGTGATATTATACATAAGTTTTTCATAATTATACTCTGCTGATTTTGAAAGAAAACCTGGCAAGCAAACATGTTCTTTTATCGTAAAAACAACAAAGCCGTTCAAGTCTATAACTTATTATAAAGGATCAATCTTGTCCAGATCTGAACATAGGTACATATTTAGTTTTCTAACTCTTTATTAAATATAAAGTACTTCAGCACATTACGATACTGCGTGGCGCAAAAATACATTCTAAAGTAAACACCGATTTTTCACACTTGACTGTTACGTCATAGTTTGATATCTCACCAATGTGTATCCGTTAAAGAATATGAGATAGAAGATATATCTCCATCGCTCACAAGCGATACAGTGATTTGTATGCGCATGCTCGTGAAACTAAAATATATTTCTTAGCGGCCAGGAAAATTTCCTTCCAAGTGACAATTTTGTAATTAGAATTAAATAAATATACAAATTTCAACAAAGTAAAGAATTCTTATACATGATATTATCATTATAATTTAATGTTGTTTATGTATAATAACATTACTACAGCGCGAAATTTAAAATTCAATGAAATTATGATAACTAAACAAATATTTTAAATTAAGTTTTGTCCAATTAAAATTTATTTTATTCAATTTTTGCATTTTAGACTGTGTTTATTAATTTCATAGGAGCAACTATAAGCAACGATTTATTTGGTGACTGAAAAAAATAGCTTTCATTATCATCTAGATAATTAGTTTTTTTGTCAGAATGAAATTCATAATGGTTAGTTATTTCCAAATAAAACCATTCGCCTAATGAATAAACATTATCTTAACTCATTGCTGTAAAAATATATATTAATATTTATGATACTTTTCAATTCTAATTTGGAATATTTGTCACCGTCTGAACTACAGTTTTTACAAAAGTAAATGAGCACAAATTCACTTGTTTTCACAGTAAATGCTGCAATCACAATGACAATAGACTTCGAATAACGCACGTGGTTATAGGAAACTTCAACTTTCAAATCTCACTCTTTCATTATTTCCGTTAACGGCACAAGTAGCCAATAGAATTATAGAATGCGAGCATGCGCATCCAAAGCACTGTATCGCTTGTGAGCGATGGAGATATATCTTCTATTTCATATTCTTTAACGGATGAATCGCGGGGGATTAGCAGTATATTCATATACCTATTAACTAATATATTGCTAATGCTCGTATCTTTCCCATAAGAGTAGCTGAAGGAAACACTGTGAAATGGAAATATCATTTCTGCATAAGTCTATCTCACACAAACGCCCAACTTCGAATTATGCGCAAGCTTGGAAACCTTGATTACTATTGGCTAACGCTGACGGCGTCGCTGGCTGGGCTGCGTTCCAAAATCCACAATATTTTCAAACGTAGATGCTCACGATTCTCAACATATGAAAGTAATTTGCCTTCTTGAGGAAGAAAACATGCTTTTGGTTGAAAATAAACATAAGTAAATACGTTGGCGTGTATTACGAGCATACTTTTATAATAAAAGCGATTTTATGGAGCGTACTTTCACATTATATTGAGGAGAGTGCTCCTTAAAAGCGCTTTTATTACGGGCTTGACATTAATGTTGTAATTATAAGTAGTTTTGTTAGTTTAATAAAATTATTTTTAATTTAGTTTCAATTTTTTACTTCAACAAAACTCTCATTCGTTCCAAAACAAAACACATCATACTCTACTCCAAAACTCGGTATTCTAGGTTTTGGAACGCTGCCCTGGTGATGCAGCGAGCACATGGTTTGACTTCGACGTTTGATTTCATTTCTGTTTGTAGTTGCACTTCGAAAGCATTTATTACTAATATTTATATTCAAGAATTTACATACAAAATAAATAGTAGGTACATTGTTTAATTTCCCAAATTTAAATTTAAAATTTCTCGTGCTAGCCGTTAATAAACAGAACTCTGTGATTCGCAAAAAGTGATCATGATTTTCTCGTTAGCCAATAGTAGTCAAGTTTCCAAGCTTGCGCATAATTCGCGGTTGGGCGTTTGTGTGAGATAGACTTATGCAGAAATGATATTTCCATTTCACAGTGTTTCCTTCAAGAAAAGCAAAGGATCCGCAATATATTAGTTAATAGGTATATGATTATATTAGTCTAATAGGTATATGGGACAGAGCTTAAGATTGAGTCTGAAGTGAGAAAGGGATAAAACATATGATAGTTCACGTGATCTCCCGTGCCCCATAACCCTCCATTTATGTCCAAAATTTGAAAACATAAAAACCGTTCAGTTATATATCGCGCAACTAATATTAGCATTATGAAATATATTCTCTTATATTAATCAATAACAGAACAGAATAAATAATTGTGCTGTTGGTGATATATGTTTTTCCGGCCCGCGTTTTTATGCGTCATGGCTTGGTGGGCATGTTGGCTCGACTGGTTACGGTGACCGCGTGTCTGTTTGGGCTGTTGCTAGGAAGGGTGCTGCATGTTGGATCGGTGTTTCCGCTACCCGCGGCGCTCGCGAGAATCTCGGGATTGCGGATGCCAGTTCGCTCTGCTGCATCGGGCAGACACCTAACCGGAACCGGCCTCCGGTCGAGGTGCTGCAGTTGTAAGTCCACACACTCTATAAAACACAATCAGCAGCAGCGTAGCACGATCATACTGCGCTCTTATACGATAAATCAATTAACAAACACGCCCAATAACCGACATATTTTAATAAATTCTCTTTTTCTAAAACATTCTGTTCGATTAATACGTTAATAAACTGTCTAAAAACGTTTATCCCTTACTGCTTTTTTATAATTACTGAATATTTTTCTTTTAAATTTTCGTTTAATTAATTTTAAGTACAATTGCTGCCAAACAAAAGGACACACCTACGTTTATCTAATTAGCTGTTTTTATGAATTTTTAACATTGACTTCCATGTCAAAATGACATCAAATAATAGCTCTGTTCGATGAGAAGTGCTTGAGGTGCAGAGCAGAATAGTGCAGTGCAGTGTAGTGTACACTAGTTCAGTCTAATTATTGTGGTTTCATAAAACACTAGTGTATATTTGGGCAAGTTTGCTCAGTTGTGAGTAATCAAGCCAAGCGTAGCCAAAGATGTAAAAGGTTAGGTTGTTTATAAACACAGTCATATCATAAAGCTGCAAAGAAGTGAATGCAGAAATGTCTGTTTTAAAGAGCATAATGATTGAACTAATAAACGATTCTGACGAAGATCAATCATCACTTGATTCTTCATCAGATTCAGAGACAGATATATTAATTAATTCTTTATATAACAAAACAAAGAGAATATACTATATCTGAATCCATTATTTTATTTTCTCAATGTGTATAATTTTAGGTTAATAAACAGATGTGTAGATAGGATAGAATTAAAATGTCTACCGAACATTTAGTACCCCCACTCCTACTCTGCACTTCTACACCACCTCGCGAGTCAGGTCAGAAACGTGAGCACTAGTTCTTAAAATTTTTGTCATAGAACAGCCTGCCAGTAGCTGCCCGTTTCTCATAAAACATGTTAGTGTAAGAAAGTTAACACTAGGGCGGCCTAGTACATGTCATCGAACAAAGCTAATGTCACACAAGCAGTGGCGTTTCATTATGAAATCCATAAAACTGTCTTTATTTACTTAAATTTTATTTTACTAATTAAATAATTTAATTAAAACAGAGAAAGAGAAACGTGTCTTTTCGTTTTCGTTCAAATGTCCAGGCATTTTAGTGCTTTCAAATTATTTTCATTTAATGTGACATTGACATGTATGTAAATAATTACAGAAAATTTACGACGCCTATGTTTGAATATCCTGGCAAAGACTGAATTACAAAAATAAAAAATAGGTGTTTCCATTTTTTGGCCGCAATTGTACATACAAAATTAGTACATTATTAATAACTATTTCATTTCTAATTGTAGTTATGTAACCAGGTATACATTCTTGCTTAAGCCCGTATTACACTAGCGGATTTTGAAGCAGTTGGCGGGTGCGGATGCGGATCCGGGTGATTCCTTGACCAATAGGAGCGTAGTGGCTAGAGACTGCGATTGCTGATAAAGGAGAGCCCTGTCACGCCTTACAAAAAAAACAAGAATCTGTTTTATGAGACACTGCTAATTTGCATCTCCTCTGCCTTCGCAAAACTCTTAACTTATCTATTGTTTTTTCACGAATTTACCGCCGTCTCGAACTGTTCTCGCCTTCGATAAAACGTCAAGATGAATAAACAGTGGGGGTGTAGCGGAGCGGGAGCGGCAACCGCACCGTACAATATGAATGCAAAAACCGCCACCCGCACCCGTAACCGCACCAACCAACCGCTTCGAAATCCGTTAGTGTGATACGGGCTTTACTCGGCTACGTAAAAAACCACTTATTACGAAACTATTTTACTTTTTATTATTTAATTAAAATTATTAATTAATTTATACAAAAGACACCTACATAACTACGTAAAAAACTATGATGATGTAGTACTACTTTTTACTTTATTAATTAAATGAAAATTAATTATTTTACATACAAAGAAGTTGTTTTACATTGTTTATTACTTATGTACATGGTGTCTCATTTTTCGATGTTTCGAAGGTATCGCAAATAATATTGCCGATCAAGCAATACCATTTTTGTACATTTTACTTTTTTAAGAAATTATTAGTCACCGCAGAAATTATTTTGAGTTACAGGCTAAACTTATTTGCTAATTTTAAAAATACATCATATCTAGCATACTATGAGAAACACAAAAAAAAATGTTGAAAACTTAATAATTCTCAAGAATTTTTAATTAATAATTTATGAATTATTCGTCTTCATACAAAAGAATGTAGATGTTTTTTTCTCATTAAAAGCTTTATAAAATAGAAAATCGTTAATTAAAAAACATTAAAATGTGACACCTATACAACAATTAATGAAAAACAATATTTTACAAAACTATTGTTTCATTTATAATTTAATTACTTTAACACCAATTATTTTACTGAGAAAAAATATTTTTTAAATTATTCATTACATTATTCTCTAATTTTTGTAATTAATATAATTATTTTTATTAAAAGATTTTCGTATTTACATAACGTCATGTAAATATTTAGTTATATAAATAAATATATGATGTTAAAATTATTTAATAATGAACTGTTGCAGTATCTGTCATATTTATTATTATTAATTAGTGTTTTAGCTATAAATATTTTTAATAAAATAAGCAGGTATTAAATTATTTTTTTATTTTAATAGTTGATGCATAATTTTGTAACAATAACATTTCAGATGTATATTATTATGTAGGCAGCAGTAGATAGTTGCAGTAGTATTTGCAAAACGAAATATATGTAACCAGTTACGCATTACTGTATATATTGTTACATAACGTATATAGAATTTTTTATTTTAGCTTATTTCAAGCAATTATCGGGTATTCATTGTCTTTACGTCGTAGTTGACTATGGGTTGTGAAACGCATGACTGTACTTTATTCTTAGTAATAAACTCTAACATTGTTTGACAAATCAAATTCCTGAAGATTCTATAGCAATTGAACTATTCATTACAAACTATACATATTATGAAAGAAGAAAGTATGATCTACAAATTAACCGCACACTTTTCCAAAAAGTTTTTTAGGAACCATGTTACGACTATTTGAAAAACAGCCATTTTTGATAGCTGATATATCATCAGTCTTTTGCATAATTTCAAAATTTCGTTTGGAATATATTGTTTATTTGTTGTACGTTAATAACATACTGAAAATTTATGCTCAAATTCTTAGAAATAAAGGCTGAGAAGTTTCGCGCGATACTCTCCAATTTGTAGAACTATTATTAATTTGGGCTCATAGTACAGTCTAACTACGGCTACCTTCACTTCGTTACCAGTAGGGGACGTATCAATACTGTGCCTTATGGGCTGCATCATCTGCGTATTTTCGAGCGCAGCAATCGCCTCGTCACTAAAGTCACTAGATATATTAAGTACCGCAATTGGCGGCCATATTGTGTCGAGCTTCGGCGCCAAATTTAAAATGGATTATCTTGAAACGAGTGCGTTATTACAAAGAAAAATAATCGGCAGTGAAATAAATCTATGAAGGAATTAATTAATGTTGATTTTATGTTCATAATTTTTATAATATGCATACATATAAATACAAAGCATAACTGATCAAAATTATAAAGAAAATAATAAAAAAATAAGTACAAATAAGGTTAATTTTCTTCTGGTCGTTTGACATGATGACAGCATTGACGCTAAAGTCCCCAGATATAGTGACTTTTATAGGCACAGCCAACTACAACTAGACCCTGATTGGCCTGGTTCCGCCATAGTGTCTGAAAAACGTTTTTCTCTCTCTGACACATTGGTACAATGAATTGCGGTACTTTATATATCTAGTGACTTTACTCGTCACTATTCGCGAAGCA
Organism: Ophonus ardosiacus; assembly: GCA_943142095.1. Taxonomy (NCBI): domain Eukaryota; kingdom Metazoa; phylum Arthropoda; class Insecta; order Coleoptera; family Carabidae; genus Ophonus; species Ophonus ardosiacus. Next base: position 6,188,512 of record OW964823.1, on the reverse strand, counting down.
AGCGCCTCTAGCGACTAATAGTGAACTTCCTTGGTGCTTGGAGGTTATTGAGATCTGTCAATCCTGTGTTTACTTTGTCATATTTTTGTGTAATTTCGCTTTATTTTTTAATTTTTATATAAACATAAGTTTATAATAATAATATAATAACAACTACGATGTTATTAAATATTGAATGAAACTGAAATGATATAAAAATATCACAATGAAATTATTACATAACCTTGTAAGTAATACCTACCATAAAAGTTCCAATATCAATACTAGATAGATGAAAACGATGCTTATATACAAAAGTATTGTATATTCTTATCGAAAAACACTTAAATTTGTATAATAACTCAAATATAAGAGAAGTTACGCAAAAATATTACAAAGTATACAAGAGATTGACAGATCTCAAATCCTCCAAATAAGTTGACTAGCGGCGCTGACTTGCATAGCGAATAGAAATTTATTTTTGAATTGTTTTGCTGTAACTTTACCCAGTAATATTTTCAGCATCTACTGTAATGAAACATCAAACAAATACTGTGTTGTTCTGAAAGATACACTTTCCTTATTTTTAATGTTTGACGTTTTGTTTAAGGTTAAATAGGGAATTCCAGCTCAATCGAATTAAAGGAAAATAGTAAAAAAAATATGAATGTACACATATATACTGAATAACGAATATTAATAAAAAAATGAAATGGTATAATTGAAATATTTCGGAAATCAGTATATAATATTTTGATTGGCGACCGAATGACCGCATATACATGCATAATAAATAGCGTGTTACTACCAATGGAAGTTAAGAAATTCAAATTTGAAAGGAGGGGCTAACATTCCTGTACTGCAGTTTTCAAAAAGTTTTTATTTTAACATAAATTTCTTGCATTAAACTTAATAATTTAAATACACTTGTAATTATAAAGTATGTAGACTTATACAGTGTTATAATACTCATTTATTTTATGTACATATAACTTAAAATAGCATATATTTAAAGAACATTTAGGTCCATGATGAAAACAGTTTGATATAAAGACACATATGCGTGACGTCACGTCAATCTTTTCAAAATTCGGGAGACCATAACTCGCTTATTAATAGGAATTTTTTCACCAGATTTTCATCAATAGTCTTAATTTTCCTAATATTTTCAGATGAAATTATAAAAAAAAAATGGTGGATTCCCCATTGTATGAGTAAATACAGACATGCGTTTTACAACTCCCAGCCAACCAGGCAGGCCCGTATCCAGGATTTCATTTCGGAAGGGGTTCTGGTTATATAATTATATTATTTTTCAAGGAGATTAACATGAGCAGTTTTTTGCAGACTGTTATCCTTGTTTTGACTGGTAACCATGGATGTGGTATCAAAAGATCAAAAAATTCTGCATCAAATGACAAATTTAATATTTAAAGTATGGGACTAAAATATTACATAATTTACATTTATTTGTTGTCATTTGATACAATTTTTATTTTTCTACTGATACTACAACTACTGTTGTCAGTCAAAACGGGGCGCAACAGTTTGCAAAAAAACTGATTTCCCATTTTAATCTTCTATGTACACCTTTAAAAAAACACCCGGAATACAATTCTCGGGGAAATAATAAAATAAAGGGAGTGTCTACTGCACTGTCCAGACAGAGCAGCAAAAAAAATTAGTGAACCAAACCCAAAACAGTACCTAACTGACAATTCTTAATTGGTAGACAGTGGTTTTTAGGTAGATTCGAGAAGTGGCCGCTAGAATTGTCTGCTAGATTCCGTTCAGGTGCAAAGGTCACAAATTTTTATTGCGGCTCTGCCTGGACAGTACAGTAGACACTTCCTAAAATAAAACAATATTTTGGCCTTTACGTATGCCTATCTTTATTTAATTATAAAAAGCAATTAGGAATGTTATACTCGCAGTTTGGGACGCGTGCTATGATAGCGCTAACATCTTGGTTAGACTTCTTTAAATTTTTTAGTATTTTATTTTACATTTCAGGTGGGGTTTGAACCCCCAAATTCCCCACCTTGGATACGTCCTTGCAACCAGGAACAAGTACATAAAGACTTATTGAACACGCGATATTTAGGACAATGTCCGTTACATTATGAATAGCATTATCATTATTGCAATAGGAATACAAAAATTAATTAATCCATATTACATCATTAATATTAATTATCGTAATAAAAAAAATATCTAATAATGTTTTCTGTCACAGTGGGTGGGAGTATAAGAGCGCAGTCGTCCGCTGTTCACGACTTTTATTTGTTTTGCCACTCATTGCTTTGCTAGTGCCACGTGCCAGATGTCACACGCCACACGCTACGACATGCTACTTGGGCTGCCCCCTGATTGGCTACTCTGCAATGCAAAGCTTGAGCTTTTGCTTATCGCAACACCACTGACATTGCAGCACCCAGCGCACTGCTGTGTACATACGCGCAGGGATACAGAAATGACACTATATGATGATGACACCTCATACGAAATGACACGGGATGATTTGAATTAATTATAATTATGTATCTGTATTTATTTCCAAATGACTTTAGTATGAATTACCAAGGAAAGTATGTTTCTAAATATAGAAGACATAAATAATGAAAATGAGTCCACTTTATTTACACATTGAAAACAGTACATGGACAATAAAATAGGAGTAATAAAAAAATACAAGCTAGAACAATGAAATAAAATTTGAATGTTGTATACACTACATACTCATTAAAATAGGGTAGTTTGTGCAGCTCGAAGTTTTTATTGTTCTATTACCTAGCTTTGTAATTTGTAATTATATGAAATAGTTATTTATGCAACAAAAGTGTAAACAAGAGCTTTATGACATGAGATGAAGTATTTCTTGAAAATTATTTACCTATTGTCATAAAACTCGCTTACACTTCAATTGCATACAATAGTATATTAAAGAACGACTGTAATAATTGCCATTTTATTTTGTGAGAACAAAATAATCGACAATTATGACGTAAGTTTCTTTATACTATTTTTTCTATTTTGCACTTCCTATGTCTTTTTTAAATGAAAAGAGATTTTGTCAATTAGCGGTATACTCAAATCATTCAAGCAGCCAATGCATGTCATTAATAAAAATTTAATAAAAGTAACTAGATGTGTGACGTCATGTACTGGTACGTTCCATAGACAAGGAAAGATATATACTAGACCGAGTTTACAATGTTAGGTGTTTGTGCCAAATAGAATTGATGGACGCCATAACGAGACGCTAATAGAAACGCGGGAAATTTAAAAATAGGAAAAATATGTTTACTGAAACTAACAAAATTTAGACATAAAACAATCAAATTCAATAATAAAATATATTTGTACATAAAACAAATAGCGAAACAAGCTTTGTAAACAAATACTAACCAAAGAAATAAAATTGAAAAACTCTCACTAACAGAAATGACAGATTGCTGGGCTGCCAACATAAATAAATAAAATTCACTACAACTGAAGAAAATATTTATTATAATTATTGTAAAAATAATGTAAATTAAATATTGTTCGTACTTTTTATTGGGTGACTGAGCTTTATTATTTTGAAATGAAGAAATGATGTAAAATACGTAATTTAAGTTACTGCATAGTTACTTTTTTTCATTATGTTGTAGAATTTACACTAGAATTAGCGTCTCGATATTTATTCAATTCGGCACAAAGCTGGACATTGCCGCCATGATGGAAGCTCGGTCTAGTATATATCTTTCTTTGTCTATGGTACGTTCACAGAGGTTTTAAAATCTTTATGAAAAGAGTTATATAGATTGCAATCTGTATTATCGACATGTTCATGAACCGTCACATCTACAAAATAAATACTATATTTTCGTCACTGTCCATTTCTATTTAAATTATTTTATAATACTAACCTTATTTATATTTATGTATGACATATAAAGACAATAAATAAAAGTGAGCCGAATTTCAAAGAAATATACCGAATTATTCTGATTAATTAGAAGTTCTACCTTTGGCAGATTCGCAGATTTTGTGTTTTCCTTAACGGTCACGTTGCGTCGTTGCTTTGCATTTAACATTACTTTATTATAAATAGGCCTTTTCAACGCACAAAAATGTTTTCAAATAATAACTTTGACAGTATGAACATACAAATTATCAATGTTGCCAACTATAGCAACAACTAAATGAATAATATGTCGTTGATATACATTATTTATATATTATTCATGTCATATACGCGAAGTAATGAACTCTACTATTCATCTTAATAATAATTATATAAGGCTATACACTTTTTGACGGTTAAAAATGATTGAAATTTTATTTCATTTTTCACTATCAGTGATTTTAATGCATTAAGGTTTTTACACTAAGTGATGACGTGCATTGGCTGGTTGAATGATTTAGGTATATTAATATGACGTTTGATAATTAATTTGACAACTCTAACCTATCATACGAATGAACTATTAACGAACTCTTTTTGGTGATGTAATAGCTTTGTTACAAATGCAGAATAAAAAAAAATTAGATAATAACATATCTGAAATATATTAAAAACTTGACAAACGAGCAGACGAGAATTTAGGCACATCAAGTACCAAGTTCTCATATGACAGGTAACAGATCTGAAGTTGAATACTGTAGTACTCAGACAGTAGGTATTACCAATATGAATGTACAGAAAAAACTAAATTTAGGTAAAAAAAACTTAATTACCACAGGTGTATTGATGGTGGTAGCTCTGTAAATTAAATAAAATACGAAAATCGTTGTCAAATGCGTTCCAGTTTTTAAATTTTATTCTTTTTCTATTTTTGTGTTGTTTTATTGTTCGTTATATATTTTGCCATTTATATATTTTCTTCTTGCTCATTTTCATCTTTGCTCTATTTATATTTTATATTCCAGTAACACAAATTTTAAAATATATTTATATTAAAGGATAATTAATTAAATATTTAATTAATTTTTGACACCTCAACGTAATATTAATCATTCTTCCACATAATTTCCAGTGTCAATGTTGCCAAATACAATTGACATCATAAATTATAAAAAATACTAGAGAATTTTTTTCCTGTTATTCCTTACAAAAAAATAATATTTTATTAATTTATAAATATTATTAATATACACACTTATATTTGCAGAACTAGGCCGGATTTCATGAAGTTGAAAAAAATCTTAATCATTGATTAATAAAATTTGGCTGGTTAAAATTTCACAAGTCAATTAATTGTACATTAAAGTACATACATATCGAATTTGTTATTAAATTTTATTGTTAATTAATAGGTATTGTTATTGTTACATATTATTGATTATTTAATAAATGCTATTTATACAGAATAGAAATAAGTACATTAAATTTAACTAAGAGTAACAATTTTCTTAGTAACTTTTTTCGAAATCGCAATTTATTTTTTGGAAAAAAATATTTCCAATTACAAAACAGTAAAAAGTAAGTGACATTGACAGAACTCGCCGAGAGCAACAATATGTCTTAGTAAAATTTATTTTAATTCTCAATTTTTTTATGCAGATAATGAATTTTTTACAAAACTATGAAAATTTTTAACACAATATGTAGAAGATTTACAAAAAAAGTTAGTAAGAAATTTTGTTGCTTTCGACGAATTCTACACTGGTTAAATTTAATGTACTTATTTCTGTTACAACCTGTATAATGGTAAATAATACCAAGAAAAACAAGTTCAAATTAATAATGGATTAATTTCATAAAATGCACTAGTACTTTAATCAGTGATTACAGTTAATAAGACAATTAGTTAATGCTTCATGAAACGGGGAATTATTCTACTATACCTACTTTATTTTTAAATTCAGTTTATTTTGAAACTATATATGTTCTAAACGTAATACAAATTTAATTTAATATATTTCAGTATGTCATGTTTGTTTTATGTGGTATTGATATATATACTCTTCAATTGAAATTTTATTTTATATAATTCTTCAAAAAAATAACTGAAATATACTTTAATCCAGATAATGGTTTACTTATTGTTTCTTTTATGTACATAAAAAGTACTATTTATTTTGTCTACAACTGTTAATTTATTTAATTACATTGTTACTTTATTATAATACTTTTTCTAATAAATAAGCAAATAAATTAAATATTAATGCTTTTTAAATTATAGTAATTTTGAAATGGTACAGATACATACAAAATTTCTATTATTATGGACAAATTATAGAACGTATAGATTTTGATAAATACATATGTTTGTTTCAATTAGTAGCTATCAGTTTGACTGAAACTATAGATGTCAAAATTAGAGTATCGTATATAGGTGTCACTATCGCTGCGGTTCAAAATTATTAACTTTGTCGTTCGCTCTCTATAATTAAATTATATTGGGTTTTAGTGGCGTTCACAAACACAGACAATTTATAGATTTGGCTTTGCTTTACCGCTTATTTGTGGCTTTCCCAAGACGTCATTACCGTTATTGCATGCTGTGAATTAATAACTCTTTTCCTTTAGGATTTTTTCTAGTGGTCTTATTTGATTCCTGACATCATCAAGCCGATTTTAGCGGGAAATTTTAAAAAATCTATCTTTATAAACCATGCCTTAATTGTTTTTTTAAATGTGACATAGTATTCTTCATGTAAGAATGTTTCTGTGCATAGTAAATGGAATAGTCTCTTTTTGCTAGATAGATTATTTATGAACATATTCTATAACCTGTCTGGCAAAAGATGGCTACTTTATTTTCGTAAGTCGTCAAGAATCATACACTTGTTATTGCGCAACGACATTCTTACGTGAAGAATACTATATATTGAACTTAACCTCTAAAATTTCATAAAATGGCGAATGGACTCTTTTCGTAACTCATCACCAGGTTTCTCTAGTGAAACAATGTTATACTCGTCGTCAAAAAAATATGGACTGATACTCTTTTTTTTCTTCTTTCCGCCCAGTCCCTTGCCCTGCGATGTTGCCGCTTCTTCATAACTTAGCCTTTTCAAAATGACCAACGGAATTGGCAGAGTGGAGTAATCTCTAGTCCGTACTTATTTGACGGCAAGTATAGGATATCAATATAAATTTTATAATGTAATTAAAGGACAGTAAAAGTCCATTTACCATTTTAGGAAATTTTAAGTCTAATTCATTTACATTGCTCTTTGAAAAAGCAATAATTTAAAAGGCAAAGTTTATAAATTAGAGTTTTTAAGCCTTTCATTTTAATGGTACCTAATCTGCCTTTATTTGATCCTTTGACTTCCAAAAAGTAAGTGTGCTTTATACATAGAAGGGTCATAGAAGTAGAATATTTTTACTTCTTTATAGTGTTAGCCGTGGAATTGAAACAAAATCATAAACAAATGTAATGATGTTTTAACTGTCAGAAACTTATGTTTGAGTCATCATTATTAAAAATGAGAAATTATTCAAACAAAGAAAAGTTACAAATTATTAAATAGTATTATTTTTATGGAAATTATATTATATTATATAATTTAAAATTCTGTCTGACATCTGACAAGTAAAATGTTGTTACATTTGTTTTGCGATTATGTTTCAGTCCCATGGCTGCCACTACAAATAACTTTTATCAAATTTTAAATTCAATTTTCTCGTTTACAAAACGTACAAAATAAAATGTGGTTATTGAATGGATGTTGAATTTAATTCTATACCACATTTGTTTGAAGCGTTATTGGCTAAAATTAATAGAGCACTTTTACGAAACGTACAACTGTTTTTCTATAGCCTAGCCTGATTTTTGTGTTACATCTGTATATTACCTCCCAAATATACGGGTGTCTACTTCTTTTCCGAAAAGTTAAAATTCTTATTTTATTATAATTAGAATAATGAGAAGAGTTAATCCTAAAGAAAAAAATAATAATCACAAATTCTAATATGGATAAAATAAAAAGAAATGTCAAATTTATCAGATATGCCAGAAACAAGAAATATAAATTATTGTTTTTTTGTTCCATGGCACTCTGATAATAGCCTTCAATCGTGTATTTTTTTTGCTTCTCACTCGTACATATGAAACAATTAATCAACAAGATTGGTACTCGTGGATGTATTCTGAACATTTTTTTTTCATTACACTTTTGTTCTAAAAATAATAAGTAAAGAGATATCGCCAATTCAAAATTTTAACTTTGAATTTCCTGTTTGGAAAAAAGTAGACACCCGGAATGTACCGTGAGTATTTTTTAACGTGAAACATTGGGTTTGTCATATCCATAGTTATGACTTGACATTTGATTGGCAGCAATGTATTTGTCCGTTCCATTTAAAATGAAACATAGGGAACGAATTTGACATTTGATAAGACGTCAAAGAGGTTAATTTTGTTTAAATAATTATTCCTGCATTCTAAATTAAAATTAGTTGTAGAAAAAATATATTTAAATATAATACTTCTGTCAAATTCATTTCCCATGTGTCATTTTAAATGAGACAATCACATTGCTGTCAATCAAATGTCAAATTATAACTTATAGGAAAATTCAACGGTTATCTGTCATATTGACAAGATGTCATTAGAGGTTAATTTTGTTTAAATAATTATACCTATCTTCTAAAAATTAAATTTAGATGTAAAAAAAATACTGTGTGCACCTTGTGCCCGAAATATGTTTAGTGTTCTCGAGTGGTTTTCTGATTCCGCTAAATTTCTTACAATATTTAAATATAATTCTTCTGTCAGATTCGTTCCCTATGTTTCATTTTAAATGGAACGGGCAAATACATTGCTGTCAATCAAATATCAAGTCGTAATCATGGATATACAAACCCAATGTTTCACGTTAAAAAATACTCACGGTATATATACATACATACTTCTGTGGCCTCCCGCTGTGCATAAAGCATACCCACTTGTTGGAAACGCGGGTCGTGTAGAAGCGGATCATGTACCAGTCACCAAATCGGCTTACGAATCAGATGACATGAATCAAATAGACAATTTTTTTTTTACTTTTTTCCTCGAACTTTTTTTCATTTTGCGACGTAGATTTTTCTCTCTTCTTGTTTGTTGTACATTTTTTAAAAGGTTTTTTCTGAAACGTTCGTTTTGTATTTTCTCTTTTGGAATTTTTCGTAGAATAGAACCAGACATTGTTGAAATCTGTAGGTATAAAGTGCTTGCTCCAATTTCTATTACCTACGACATTCTACATATTTATTGGTTAGTTGACAAAAACACTGACTTTTCTAAATAAATAATTCGGAATCATAATCATTTTCATCTACAACATGATACTTACCTACAGACACATTTTTTTTTCTAGATTTTTCAGAGATTTTGTAGAATTTTTAAACGCCACTAAGTAGCACGATGATGAAACACAAACAAAAAGGTAAAATACAGAGTAATTCAGCGGTCTTGGAGCAGTAGAAAGGGAATGCAATGACTAGAATATTCATAAAATATTTTACGGTACTTTGAAGAATTTATAAATTTGTATTTCTAGAAAATTTTAAGTTAACCTTACTTTTTCAATCAGTAAAGAGTTGGAAACTATTGGATAGATGTGACTACTCTTTTCTCTCTCCTTTCACAGAAATTCGAACTAGCTGTTCAATCCTGAAATGTTAAACCTTAAAGTTTTATAAAGAGATACTTCTTTTAATTAAATGCTGAAAGTAAGAGGGACAGAAAAGTAGAACACCAATTTTATATTAAATTTATAGTAGGGCTTCTTCACAAAATTTCTTTATATACAAGTGTCTATAAATAAACCAGCAAATCTCTCAATAATTTCGGAACTAGCTTAATGTAATTACTTCCGATTCTCAGCTATTAACGAAAAACAATTTGCATGCAATGTTTTTTTTTTTATGTGATTTCAAGTAATTATTACTCGAAATGTTAGTCAAACAACTTTTATTCTTTTACGAAACCGTCGTTTCAGAAGGACATTTTGACTCTTACAGGTAAAATCATTAACGGTTAGTTATAATATGCGTACCTTAACGTGATACTGTTGACAGATGTCAAAATTGTGTCTATTAACAAGCCAAAAATATTGAATGTAGTAAGCACGTACTACTTATTGTATTGTACTCGTACAGTACAAAACAATAAGTAGCACTTGCTTACCATTTCTGGTTTGTTAATAGACACAATTTTGACATCTGTCAACAGTACCACGTTAAGGTACGCATACTATAACTAACCGCTAATGATAATTAATTTTTGTCGTCTGTCTCGACTATTGGGCTTCCAAATTATCAAGAGATGGCGCTGACGTCAAACGTCAAAATTCAGACGAATGGTACATTTTTTGCTGGCTTCTATAAGAGTACAATTGGTGTGAGACTAATTTTCGTAGTTTTTAATTTAACATCGGATTTAGTACAGTGTTGTTTTTGTTAATTTTAGTTATTAGGGTTAATTTTAGTAAGTATTTGTAGGTTAAGAGTATTTTAGTAGTAACAGTATATTAGTTTTTTTAATAAAAAAAAACAAAAAAAAACATTTGATTTAGATTGTATTTCATTGCCGTAGTTGTACATATATTAATTTCTATCTACATAGCTTTACTTTTATTTAATTGTTTTTCTTTCATAATGAACAATTTTCTTTGCTTAGAGTTAGATACTATTTGTAGATTTGAGAATTGTAGTGTATCATCTAGAAATATGGTGGAAGGCCAGCAAGTAATAAATAGTGGCCACATAATATTATGTGGTAAATATTTTCGGAGAAAACTACATCGTAACTTTAACCTATAAATTGCATATCTCCTAATTTGTTCATTAATTTTTTTAAAATCAAAAATTTATCTGTTATATTAGCAGTAATTCAGATCCTACTAAGAATAAAACAATAATAGCCGAAGATAAAAGGGTATTAAAATTCTTATACAAGTAAATACAATCCCTGAATAAAACAACCACCTTTGTACATGTACACTTCACTCAGTTCAGAAATCTGCCACCAGTGCCGCATTGTAATTTTGGAAGCCCAATAAGTGTGATAATATCCATGTTATTTTTTGTAACCGAAACGTCGGTTTCGTGACGGAAATTTCACAGTCGAGAAATTTTCCCACACATTTCTACAAAATTGGATATAGTTTCCCGCCTTTTTTGAAATCCGTTTCTCTGTTATTAAACTCGCTGACGTAGCTAAAAGTGGCGCATCGAAACAAATGAATATTCCTTTGTCATCTGCATTTCCATAGCAGTAGTATCCAATGTCGCTACATACTGTGTACTACATGTACTTGTAATGTGGTTTGTCTGTATATTGATCGTGCTGAGGACCGCAATGGCCGGCAGAATGCCGATATTCTAATTTCTTTACCATCAGCGTTTAATAAATACGTGTTCAGCACTTCGCACACATTACAATGTGTCCATCTGTGGAGCACGGAATCAAAGATTCAATAGAGCATAGATATAGCTACACTTTGTGACGTTTATATGTGCTACTGCATACTATATAATATTGACACAACATATGTAGATATCGTTTGCCATGACACATGAGTTCTAACTAATCATAGATAGAACAAAAAAATAATAGTCAGACAATGAAAAATATTTATCAATTTAATTATTAAATTTGGAATCTACTTTTCGACAGATTTTAGAATTGTTACCAAAACATTTTATATGAATTAAAAATATATTAGAAATTGTTGAAAAAATTCAATTACATTAATGAATTTTTTACTCATATTCAAGTATATTTTCTTTCAAATTCAACCACTATAACATCAAGAAATATCATATCATCCCCTTTACAAAACCATTACAAATATATTTACAATGAAAGAGTTCTTGTTTTTCTTTTTATTTCATTCCATTTTATGAAGAAATGAATGGAACGGTATACTGAAAAATAAACTAAATTAAAATAAGTAAATTTGATGAAATTTCCTGAAATTTTAATTAGAAAAATGGACAGAGAATTTTAGAAGAATTAAATAAAAATTGTCTACTTCATTTCACGTAATAAAATAGCAGATGGCGATTGAGAGCCGACCGTTTTTACATGCATTAAATAAATAATTTAAATTCGTGAAACCAACCGTTAGCAATAATAAAATTATTTTTATCTATAAAATGTACGAGTCCTGAATATTAAAAATTACAGCAAAACATGGTTAAATATCACTTAATTCTGTCGATTTTATTTAATAACTGACAGCTGACAAATGATATTTTTTCGCTTTTGTTAACTAGGTTAGTATTCTGACCAATCAAAGGACAGAATTTACTTCCCTTTTAAATGGGACAGGCAATGTTTCACGTTAAAAAATACTCACGGTATTATAATAACAGTATGGTATATCGAAAATATTACCGAAGAAACCTTTAAAAAATAAATACTTAAAAAATGAGACATTCTGTGCATCATATTTCTTTCGTGATTTACTCCTTGATTCAAAAGTGGGCAACTTTGAGGTTAGGGCATTCAGAACACATTATAAACAAAGAAAATATACGAAGGATATGAGTAAAATATATAATATGTACCAGTATTAGTTAGAACTCTTACAATATTACACTCTTCATGCAAGCATCCACACATATTAGCAAATAATTGCATTTCCCGCCATTAATACTTTTTGTGGTTAGAAGTTCCGCTGGTCATCCAACCACGTTGACAACGACTGGACTCCAACTCGTTCACGTCCGCGTATCAACTCCGCCATCTTTATCAGCAACAGCGGGCCTGGGTTCGAAGCCAACGAATGGTTTCGCCGGCACGGATCTGTGTCCAGGCTATGTCGAAAAGCGCGAAGCGTGGACAACATCTCCGACGAAGACCAAAAGCACTTTGGACTGCCGATGCTGTCGGTGTCTGGACCCTCGCCCCCCGATGAAGAGGATAGTGCTGCCGAGAATACGGACGAGTGTCTCTAGATACTGTTTTCTACTATCAACGTACTGTGTACTGTTGTTTTTCTATGGACGACTACACTGGTCACTACTTTACAGATTTATGATTGCGAAGTAATTAAGAGTAGAACACCTAGTTATTGGGGTTTTTTACTGTTGGAAGTTAGCAGTTTTACATTTTATTACTTAAATATAGATAAATATTTGTAATTAAATTAACGAAGTAATTTTTAATAGAAAGCGTCTAAGGTTAAATTATAACTAAAACTAATAAAATTACCCCTTAACCTTCAAATTAATTTAATAAAAACTAAATAAGTATTTTGAGAACTAAGTTTTAATCATCAAGTAGTACGAAATTAGGAAAAGTTATACAGTGTAGCCACTCAACATGTCAACCAACCATAAAATATCAACACACAGTGAACTCTTAGGAACGGAAACGATTGTTGCTGGCGTGGTACTTCAAATGTCTAGGCAACCCACAATACGAGTAGATTTTTCAAAAAAAAATAAAATGAACACAAAGTGAAACCAAACTGTTCAAAGAACGATGTTTTCATAACCACTGTACAGTGTATAATTAGTAAAAGTACCCATGCAGAAACATATTACAATCTCTGGAAGAGCTGTGCTCTGCGCATGCGTCAAACTGGTGGAACTGGTGAAATTTGTAATTGTGACAGTTCTTAGTTTGTTTTTCAAAGTTGTTAGGACCTCTTGCATGGTTGGAGAACCTAAAATTCGTAGTTGGACGGATCGAAATGTAATAAAAAGAAGAGTTATGTATATTGACGTACACCCGAATGTTTACAGTAATTGTTATTTATTTACTATGCTAGTATTACCACAAGTAAAACACTTCATCAACATTTAGAAATGGTGTAAAGGGGAAGGGGATTTATTCACAAGCCAAATAAATTGTAGTCCATGTTTTCCGATTTAACTTTTCCTAATTTCGTATTGTATTGTGATGATGAAAACTTAGTTCTCGAAATACGTATTTAATTTTTATTAAAATTAATTTTAAGGTTAAAGAGAAATTTTATTAATTTTAGTTAAATTAACGAAATGCATATCCTAAAAAATATTAAGCTTGTTTTAGGCTATATAAAACAAAACATTGCGCAATAATAGGGGTTTCCACTAATTTTCAATTTTTTTATATGTTATGCTTCATGAAAAGTTATATATATATAAAGAAAACATTTTTATTATAACAGGTTTTGTGTAAAAAAATTTTTGAAAACAGTATTTTTCATATCTCGTTTAAACGGCTAATTTTTACCGCCACAATGATTGCGTACGCTCTAATATACGATAAGGTAAACAATAATAATTGTATTTATAATTTTAATTAGTTTAAAATAACGATTCACCTTAAATACTTTTAATTTACAATTTGAATGTGCTGCCATCTATTACCACTAAACTGTAAAACCGTCCCGGGCGTTTACGTTACAAATTTGGCAACGTTTCAAACGTAGTAAAATGTTTTCATGAATGTATTGTAATATATTTTAGTGTACTAGTGTTATTTTTCATTATTTTGATAATGGTGGAAACCCATATTGGGTGCATTTTATTGACCAGTAGTTATTTACATTTCAAGCTACGTATGTGAGCTTTTTTGGTCAAAGAAAATATTTCTTGGACCCGAAAAGGGGTTACGCAGCATAAATTGTATTAAATTTTTTCTATTGCTATCAAAAATCGGTAATTATTTATATATTTTATAAGATGTGAAACAATTTTTTTTCTTTATAGTTCCATCATCTTTACTTAGCAATGGTAATGGAAAATGGATAGTCTATGGGCGGGGCGTTGTGGAATTTTAGGCGGGATTCTCAGCTTTCATATTTCTGGCCAATCAAATCGACCCGCGTGAAGGTCAAAATGTTTAATTCGATATAACTATTGAAGAATATATTTTAAAAAGTAGGAAATAGTTTTGAGAATTAAGTAGTAAATTACTTTTTTGTCCTGGACACGTAAATTTTACTTTCGCAATTAGCAACAATTAACAACGAAGATCCTAGCACGTTTCTATTTCGCTTATGTAAACGTTGCTAGAAAAGGGAAACTAACGAAGTCAGAAGTAGAAAAAATTTAATTCAATATCTTCTTATTAATGTATCTATATATGCCTTTATATTTTGGTTATGCAGACTCGAATGTGACTTATAAACGGATTATAATTAAATATTTAACACAATTCTATTTATAATTTATTCTCTTTTTACTATCATACATGTTATTTTGTAAAATCATTACCATTATTACACGATTAAGCTATTTTAACATTCAATGTGTTTGAATATTTAATTATTTTCATATACAATAACCTAAAAAGATTTTCCTATAGATTGATTATTAATGAGTTTCATTATTGTATATGAAATCGTATATTAATGACCCCTATTAATTAATAATTTTAATATTCTATTACTAAACAATTTTAGTACAACTTTAGTGTCAAACGTAACAAATTTTAAATTTTGTCATGAAATAAAATGTACACAACCGAAAGAAAAATAATTACCGGTGCTAAGAACAACTGATTGAGGTTAATTAACAAGCAGTTGACTAGCATTTTTTTTCTGTCAATCGTCAATTTAAAGAATAAACTTCAATATCATTTATAGAATAATTAATTGTACGCTTCTTTTATTTCAAGTATTTTTTTCCAAAATAATCCATAAGACAGAGAAAAACAATATGCTAGTCAACTGCTTGTTCTTTCTTTATTCAAAATATTTTACATATTTGAGTATTTTACTCAATAAGTGTTCCAATATATGTATAGTTTCTTTTAAGAGATCTTGTATATGTTATATTTTAATTGTTACGAAAGCATTTTATGGTCTCAAAATTTTAAATGTTCATACATCTTCCTTAACACCAACGCCCACATTTTCATCTTTTGTTAAACTGACAGTTAATAAACGTTTAACTAGAGATGAAAATACTGAGCCATAAACATAAAACTTATCTGTAATTTTATGACAGATAATGGTTTACAATTTAAGAAAATATATCTCTACTGTAAAGTAAAAATAAAGTAGATATATATTTTTATTTAATTTTATTATTGATTTCATTAATGTGTATCATGTTAATGAAGTAATTTCCAATAGGAAAAAAATCGCCAATATATCTTCATTAGGAATTGCACTAAATATACTAAATGGTACTTGAATTGCAAACGTTTTGTTTCTCTATTGTATGGAGATACATAGTTCTCTTATATTTTGTACCAGTGTACCTACCTACCAACTCATATCATATATACTTATGTATCTAACACATTGTGGAACAAACGTTAAATATTTTTTAAGATTGGGACCATAAATCATTGTTTGAGCTTTAAGCTAATCTCACTGAACTCAGTACATTTAACTGGAATGCGCCTCTTATATTCATATTGTGAATAATAATAACTAAATTGATCTGAATGTAAGTGAATTTTATTTGACTTTATTGTTTGAGTCTACACAATTAGTAATAATAATTTATAATGAAGGAAAAAAACAGGACTAGCAGTCATAATTGTCCTTATTTAAAAAAAAATAGGACGTTTCGGACATTTATTTGTCCATCTTCAGAAGTTACATAATAGATATTTACACACCAAGTGAGCTAAGGTAATGTTTATTCATGAGAAGAAAGTTTAGCTCACTAACCCGTAAGGGCGAGTGAGTTAATTTCTTCGGATGAATAAATAACATTCTTAGCTCACGTGGTTTATACAATATTTTATTCAATTTTGACGAAATAATAATAATAAAAACCATTACAATACTTTTTGGCAAAACAAAAAACTGATCAGTTAGTAGGCTGGGCATGACAATCGTCGCGCTGATAGACGTCAAATCATCTATTTAAAATGTTGTATTTCTATCATTTGTGCCGTGAAAAATAATGAAAATGGCTGATAATGTCTGATAAATATTATGGTGTTATTTTCGTATCTGATGTTATTTTAAATGCCTTATTTGTTGCAAAGTGAGTTCAAATTTTGTGAGAGTGATTTAAAAAAATTTCATTCACTTGTAAATAATGTGTTACTTATAGTTGTTGCTATGGAGTTATAATGACAGTTTAAAACGTCAAAATTGAATAAAATATGTTTAAACGTTGTATAAATTTCTTTAATATTAGTTACACATTTTTGTGAATGCCCAAATCTTGTCCAGAATTATAACAAAAAATCTTTGATAGAAGAAAAAGACATGTTGCCCCTAGGGCAACAAGTTGAGCATAGGGCATTCACAAAAATGTGTAACTAATATTAAAGAAATTTATACAACGTTTAAACAAATTTTATGTAACTACTGAAGATGGACAAATAAATGTCCGAAACGTCCTAATTTTTTTAAATAAAGATAAATATGACTGCTAGTCATAATTATTGAAACATACGGCCTGTTTTTTCCTTCATTGAAACTTTTACAACGTTCCGAATCATCCATTTCTAAATAATAATTTATGTATCAAGTTACTGAAGTTCTATTTTTTATGAGTGATAAAAAGTAACTTCAGTGCCGAGGTGCATAATAAATTTTATTTGAAATCGAAAAATTGTGAAAAGGAATATTTATTTTATAGGTTAGGTTAAAAATAATTTGTCAATGTTGCTAAACTCGGACATTGAAGTTATCATAAAGAACACTAAAAATTATGTGCTTTATCTCAAACTTATTCATCGGAATCATTTAGTTCGTTCATCTTGTATAAATTATTGTCCTTTTACTATTGTACATCGTACACCTGCCCAAATTTTCTTACATGTACAGGAATTGTATGAATTCGTCGTATAATCGATTACTTGACTGCCGATTTCAGAACTTTTAATGACGATTTTTGTGCACTTTAGTGACGATTTCAAATAACAGTTATTTTTGTATTAAGTGCGCGAAATGAGTGTATTTTTTTTTGTTGCTCGTGAGGGAGGATGTCACTTTTAGCCGAGACCGTTAGGTCGAAGCAAAAAAGTCATTCGAACTTCAAGGTCGCTCGGATCACGTGTCTGGTCACAGCTTATTATATTCATTTGAAAGTGACAATAGTTATTTATGCAACAAAAGCGCAAACACAAACTTTATGACAAGAGGTTAAGTATAACGAAAATTGTTGACCGCATGTGATAAAGCTTGTTTATACCTGAGTTGCATACAATATTTTTTATACGACCTTATATAACATTCCTGAAACAAATTAAAAATTTAACAGACAACAATTTGAACACACCAAATACCGAGTTCACATTTGACAGATAGATCTGAAGTTGAATAGTGCAGTTTTGTCAGTATTACCAACATGAATGTACAGAAAAAAACTAAATTTAGGTAACACAACTTAAATGTCACACGTGTATTGATGGTGGCTGTAATGCGTAAAGTAAATAAAATACGAAAATCGTTTACTTTCCACATCTGAGTATAAAAAAGGTTATTATAATTTTGTTTTGTTTGTTTATTTACTTTTAGACAGAAAGGCTGATGTGCCTGTGCATAAAGAAGGGAACAACTTGTTATCTCTCTCGTTCTGTGTTGTTACCTTGGGAATTTAACATATTGGCGCATTTCAGTTATTAGGTATATTGAATTCAGTGTCTAATCCTTCCGGGTTTCCGAAGTAGAGTATCTATTGTAGTGAGAGTAGGATAAAGCACATCCTATGTGTATATCTATAGTGGGTCCAACAACAGTTCTTCTACAGTGATAACGATATGAGGGTTATAGAAAGACGAAAAATCCTAACGAAGCAGTGTCGTAAGAGCTTATATTTCGTAAATTATCACTGTGATTCTAATGAATATGCCTTTAACTTACCAATTTAATAAATAAGTACTCCACTTTTCAATCTTTATCTGAATACAGCTGTAAAAGACTGTCAGAATGATGTATGGCTGGTGATATGGTCCTTTTTGTGTAATGCAATAAAAATATTTAAACTCCTTTTGCTTTATTGACTTTATATCATTTCTATTTTGTAACATTGTAAATATCTGATCTCACTAACTATTGTCTAATAGAATAAAATATATTCCTTAGATAATTCTCAGTTTATTACTATTTTCGTTTTTTGTATAAGTAAATAGTTTATAGTATTAGTATTATCATTTTTGTGGTTTTTGTAAGATGTCGGCATTTCGTTATTTTGGAAATGAGTGATTCAAAATCAACAGGAAACTTTCATTATTAATACTTTAAGGATCTTTCTACCGTGAGTATTTTTTAACGTGAAACATTGGATTTGTCATATCCATAGTTACGACTTGACATTTGATTGACAGCAATGTATTTGCCTGTTCCATTTAAAATGAAACATAGGGAACGTATTTGACATTTGACAAGACGTCAATAGAGGTTAATTTTGTTTAAATAATTATACCTGCTTTCTAGAAAAAATATTGTGTGCACCTCGTGACTCGGCTAAATTTCTTACAATATTTAAATATAATACTTCTGTCAAATTCGTTCCCTATGTTACCTATGCCTACAGGCAAATACATTGCTGTCAATCAAATGTCAAATCGTAACCATGGATAAGACAAACCCAATGTTTCACGTTAAAAAATATGGTATGTTATGTAACTTGCCTTTCAAGATTTTATTTAATGGCTACAGAATTTACTGTTATTGAAATTGGATTCTTCAGATGTATTGTTCATCAAGAGAAAAAGGTTACTAGATTCAGATAAAAATTTGCAGCAGATTTAATACATTTAAATGAAAATTTAAAAAACATAAGAAATGTGTTGAATATTTAAAAAGTGAGTGCATTCTTGGCACGGTTAATATTAAAAAGCAACTATAAGTAAATTTCATTAAAGGTAGAAAAAATAGTTTCAATCAGTCCGTGGTTCTTTTGTATTTTTATATTTAAGAGGTGTTTAATCGTTTTATTACGATCCCTCGAGTTCTGGTGACATACACTACATGAAATAATAATGGAGTTTAGTTTGCACTTCTTCAGGGCACTTTTTGTGGTCTTTTTTCATCACTATTATTACAAAGTTACACCATTGTTTTCTAACATTATAAAATGTGTCCATGTTCATTTGTTTCAAACAGCCAGAAATTCAACAATTATTATTTTTTGAGATAAAAACATTATAGTAGCAATGAAACAAAAAATGGTATATGTAGTTATAGATTATGTTTTATTTATTCAATTTTGACGTTTTAAACTGTCATTATTAACTCCATAGCAACTATAAGTAACACTTTTTTCACATGTGAATTAAAAATTTTTTTAAATCACTCTCACAAAATTTTAACTCTCTCTGGCACTCTGCAACAAAACATGCATTTAAAAATAACATCAAGAACGAAAATAACACTTACCACATAATTTATCAGACATTGTCAGCCCTTTTCATTACTTTTTACGACATAAATGACAGACAATGAAGCTTTTTAAATATGTGACGATTGTCATGCTTAGCCTACTAACTGATCAATTTTTTATTTTGTCAAAATTAAATATTATAATGGTATTTATTATTATTTCGTCAAAATTGAATAAAATATTGTACAAACCACGTGAGCTAAGAATGTTTATTCACTCGAAGAATTTAACTTTCTTCTCATGAATAAACATTACCTTAGCTCACTTGGTGTCCGGAAAAAAGTAGAAGAAAATTGCGAATTTTGAGAAATTAAGAATGAATAATCTATTTTTTGCAATCTACCCTTGAGCTAAATATTAATTTTCTTATCATCCTATTTGCTGAAATAAGTCATTATTACATACCATTTGCTAATTTGTGGTTTTCCATACTATATCAAAAATTGTGGTTATTAATGAGACTGCTAATTTTCACCGTAAAAACCATTTCCGAAAGATTATAAAAGATAAACATATAACTACTGCATCATTTTCCAAGCGGTAGTCAGTGTGTATACAAACATGGAGCTAGAAAGATACAGGAAATCCCCCGAAGAACAGTTACTAGAACACTGTCAAGTGATTGTTAGTTTGTTGAATTCTATTTTAGAATACAATGTGGAAAATATGGAACTATTGTTGCCGTTTATTGATAAGGAGACACTGAATTCGACGTTTGGACCTATGCATATCACCCCTCTAGAGGTAAGTTTTTGTTTATAAATTTTTGTTTATTTTATATTCGTTGTTCAGTGAAAATAAGTTATTATAGTAGTTTGTATTCTTCGTTTAATACAAATTCTTTCTCAACTTCTGGTACGAACTTTGAAGGCATATAGTACTGACCAAAATGAGTGAAAAAAAAACTTTATCAACATAAGGCTGCTCTTCATCTGTTTCCGAGAAAGAAGCCATTTTGTATTATCAAAGAAAAACTGACAAAGCTAGTGGTCGAATAAAATTTCGTCTATGCAAGTAAATAGTTTATAAAAACACAATAAAATTTTATATAAAATATTTTTCTCAATTTCTAATATGTAATTAAGAAGTTGTTCGAAAATTAATAATTGGTCAAGGTCGCCACAACATTTTACTTAGGCTGTGTCCGATGTCGCATTTTGGTATTTAGGATTTAAGCTTCTTCATATAAATTCAACCCCGAATGGTACACTAATGACATCCATTGGTTTGTATGGCAACACTTTAGAACAACAAAAATGAATTAGACAATTCGATTTAATTTGATGCTTTAGATTAAGTGTTAATATTATATTTCATAAAATAGAAGCTAAGAAGTTATTCTTTGAGAGTAAATTTGACGGTCTGTACAAATTATAGCCACGAATATGATTTGTTTAATTTGTTAACTTCAAGGCATAGTGTGCTCCTGCAAAACCCTAAAATTTAATTCCTAAAATCCTAAATAACGACGTTATTTAGGGTATATAAATTTAGGAGTTAGATATTAAGGTGAAAAAAGTGCAACATCGGACCTCAGCCTATGTAGAGTACAATTATTTGATTTTTTTGAAAAATAAAAGCACATCTAAAATGACCTCTCAAAGGTAAACAATAAGTCTAATTTATTTGAGGTCGTCTAGATAGCAGAGGTAGGTATACATCGTAAAAACTCATTTTCACTGTCTTATATATCGAAAACTATTGAAAATCATACCTATATTGATTAAGATTTTTTATTTGCCCTTCAAGTTTGAACCCAAAGTTATGAAACATCGTATAATTGTAATTTAAAAATCACATAAAATATATTAGTAGGTTACCCACGATTTGTTATTTATTTTCTACAGCAGATAAGTTTGCTTTGCTCTCAAAATAGTGGACAAGATTTTGAAATTGTGTGTTAATAAGTTTATAATTGCTATTTTCTAATTTTTGCTCTTTAAAATCTGCTCTAGAAAAAAATAAAATTAAATCATCGACTCGCGAAAAATACGAGCGCTTAACCCTTAACGCTTAAAGTATCAGGAGTACATAATTTGTAAGAGATAATAGCGAAATTTTATTTAGACTAATTAGTACAATATAATTGTAATTTTTATAGCATAAATATAGAATTAAATATTTATTTTCATGTTTTTAGTAAAATATTGTACTATAATTTGGGAATGAAATAGAATTAATAGTATAAAATATCAGGAAATCAGAAAACTTTGGATACACTATGAAGATAATATTATTGTACAAATATTCATAAATGAAATAATAAACAAAACTGTTTATTATTTCATCATTTTATAACATATTATGCTTTTTTCAAAAATTTAAATTAATACAAAGTCTTATTTTATACCGGATGTCTACTTGAAATCCGTAATATAGGACACACAATGTTATTTTTGTTCATTTTGCTGTAGTTTTTGATTTATTAATTTTAGAGAAAAGTTGTAAATAAAAAGTTGTTCAGAATTAAAAAAGTACACAATATGGGACTAAAATTAATCACAAAAAATGCAATTTACAGCATATTTCAGAGTGCCATTGAATTACTGATGTTTTATTTGCTTTTGTTTGACATTTAACTTTTGACATATTATTATTATAATTAATTTTGAATGTTATAATAATATACCATTCATGAAACATTTTGAACTTTCTTTTTGTGTTTAATTATACCTTTAATAATTATATAAAATTATTTATTGACAAGAGTAGAATTATGAGATGTCAAATAAAAAAATTAAACAGAAGTAATTCAATGGCACTCTGAAATTTTCTGTAAATTGCGAATTGTAATTTGCGTTTTTTACGTAAAATAAAATGAAATTGTGATTAATTTTAGTATAATATTGTGTGGTTTTTAATTCTGAACATCTTTTTTATTTACATTTCTCTAAATTTACACCAGATACATGTAACAATATTCCACCTATTATTATACTTTATTGTTAATAATTTCACCATAATACATCAGAATCTTGAAGAAAATCCAAAAAATAATATTTTCCCATGCAATTAATAAATTCTGAGTATCACCAATATATTTCTCAGTAAACCGTCTATAAATCATAACTCAAATATACCTACACATAAAACGTAAACATTAATTATCTCTCCCAGCTGACGTGTTCATTACCCGCGGAAAAATCCCTTCCATTGGCGAAAATTCTAATTCGACATGGGGCCAACGCCAGCAACAAAGACAAGCTAGGAAGAACAGCCTTGCACTACGCCTGTAGGAGTGGGAATTCAGAATTGGTGAAATTGTTACTACAAAACGAAGCAATCGTCGATTCCAAGTATGAAGTTAATTCATTGTCTCGCAACCTGCAGGTCACAGATGATTGGGGAATTTCCAAATGTGTAAGTAGTTGTCTTTGTGTTTTTGTTTTTTATGAATCATAAGGAAATGTTGTCTTTTATTGAAATGTCCGGTAGATAGCTAGATTTGTGGCAGATATAAATGTATTTTTAGTTGAGGTTATTGCCAGTATTTTCGGATATTCTTATAATTTCACAACAATGTAAAAAATTAAACCTAATGGGTGTTTTTACGATTTTTCTGATTTTTTTACACATTAATTAATCTAGATAAAAAAATCTGATGTGGCCAACACAAAACCTCCCGCTATTTCATTTTTATTAATTTAAATACATACCTACGTATTTATTAAAGCTGCAAACTATTCCATTGCATAAAACTATTGCTTTATTTACTATTTTCTTTTTAAAATGTCCCTATTATTAATTTGAAGGGATTAGTTTTTTGACAGTGACAGTTATTGTCAGTTACATTCATTTGAAATATGAACTGTGTAACAAAGGAATTGTGTTTTTCTTAGGCTTCGGGACTTGTAAAAAAAATATTTTTATATTTATCTGTAAACTATATAGAAAAAGTATTAATGTATTCATGTAGAAATCTTTAATTTTTATAACGACAAAATCAAAAAAAAAAGACAAAATGCGAAAAAATGGCATTTAATGGTATTTTTTTTAAGAAAAACCATTATGAGCTTCAGGTAAAGTGCCATTTCCGGTTATCCGATTTACACCAAAATCTAATAGCTTCTTTTCATATTAGAATGGGATGGAAATACAAGGTTTCAGAATTTTCTGAATGATAGAATTTGAGTTAGAGTGAAGACAAAATCCTACACATACACACACACACACACACACACACACACACACACACACATACACACACACACACACACACATACATACACACATAAGCACATACAGACATCATCGTGAAAATGTTAAATTTGGATTCTAGGGACCTTAAAACGTGGTCATTTACTAAAATCTCGATAAGTGATTTTTTGCACGATCCCTATACCTCCCTTACAAACAGATTGAAAATTGCTTATGATTTAACGGCACCAAAAAAAAGTGATACTCTTGTCCGTTGTCATCACGTTGTTTTTAATATTGAACACATCTGGGCTACGTTCCAAAATCAAAAGTACCGAATATTGGAGTAGAAGTTAGAGTATGATAACGTAATTTAGACTGTAGTGTTTTGTAGCAAAACTACTTATAATTACAACATTAATGTCAAGCCCTTATTACAAGCGAACTTTAATAATATAAGCGCTTTTATGGAGCACTCTCCTCATAATATAATGTGAATAAAGTATGCTCCATGTATTTTAAAAGTGGGGTCGTAATATAGGCTAATGTGTTTACTTATGAACTCAAGCAGCAGTTCGTAAACAGTGGCGTACCTAACAATCGGAGATAAATAAATAAATAAATAAATAAATTGAGAATATTTTTTCCAAAAAATAATTTGCTATTTCGAAAAAAAGGTTCTAAGGCCCGGTTTTTTCATTTCTGGATAGTGTCAGTTAATTTAACTGCCAGATAAAAGAAAAATATCGCATCATATAATTGACATTTGTATAATTTTGTCAATTTACGCTCTAATATTGATGCGATATTTTATCTGGCAGTTAAGTTAATTGACACTGTATACAGAGATGGAAAAACCGGGCCTAAGAAATATTGTTGCTTTTGCCGGGTTCTATCGCGGATTAAATTGAATGTACTTATCTCTGTTACATCGTGCATTACACTCTAATATTACAGTACAAGCATTCCAAATTCAAAATTAAGTCAACTAGTAATTTTATTAGCAAAAATAAAACCAAATATTTGGCAAAAAAAATATGCTGACACAGTGTCAGTGACACTGGTAGAACCTAACGTTATTCGTACGGCTATGAAACAAAGTAATACATCTGAATTAATATACTTACGTTACAGCGAAAGTATTGTCAATAAAGAGCATCGTTTTAAAATGGAATGTGCTAACTTAGTCAAAACAATATGAATTTTTGAAAGACAAGTGTGTTTTATTCATCCTTGTCGCACACACTTCTGGTGATTGCAAATGACCAAATGAGAGAGATAAATGTATGCCAATTTATTTATTTATTTATTTATTTATTCAACAATCTATCCTACAGAATTATAAAGTTCCAATTACAGGACGATTATAAAAGAATATACAAAAAAATACCCTGCAGAAAGTACACAAAAAATTACCCTAAATAAAAGTACATATAATAAACAATTACATACATATTAAATGAAATGAGTTTTTTAACATTAATTAAACTATGTGATAAATTAAGTATCTAGCGATATAAAGTGTTTTATCAAATCTCGTTTAAATACATGAAGTGGTTGCGCAAATACATCTATTTCGCTAGGTATTTCATTAAATATAGTACACATTTGCCATAACGGTGATTTCGTTTCATAATTTGTTCTTGCTATATTGCAACGAAAAGTAGTCTTACTTCTCGATGTTTGACGTGGTACATTTAATGGAAGTTAGCTTAGAAGATAGCTGTCATTGATCTCATTGTTTAACAGTTTGTACAAAAATAAACAGGACTGTATTTTTCGGCGATTAAAAAGAGAAATAAGATTTACTTCAGTTAAAAGTACATTATAGTTAACATCAAAACTGGGATAATAATTATGCTTTCTATAATAACAATATTTAGCAAATCGTTTCTGTATTGATTCGATTTGAACTACATATTTGTTGTAAATAGGATTCCATATTTGCATACAATATTCCAATTTTGATCTTACTAACGAATTAAATAAACGCTACATAGTAAACAAATTATGAAACGGTTTACAAGAACGTATAATAAACATAGCATTTTTAAAGAACATTTTTTGATATACTCAATGTGCAAATTGAAATTTACTGTCAAAAATAACACCGAGGTCAGTAAATTGTGGGACACGATCAAGATATGTGTTTTCCATGTTATATGGATCAGTATACACAATTTTTTTTACTAAGTAGCTCATTATTTTACATTTGCTAAAGTTAAAGAACAGTTTAGACCTTTGAGACCAAGCTGAAAGATTATTTATATCATTTTGTAGAAGAACACAGTCGTGTAACGAGTTGATACTTTTAAAAATCTTTAAATCATCAGCGTAGAGTAATACTTCGGAATCTTTAACATCAACAATATCGTTAATTCGTTGAAGATATTGATCGGATTTTTAAAAAATTTTACTGTACCCAGATTATCCGGCATCTTACATAAACAAATATAACTTCATGTTTTTATTAAGAATATTTATGATATGGGTTTTATTTTTCAGCTCCCCCTTCCAGAATGTTGGGGACGAACCCCGTTACACCAAGCAGTCAAATACAACCATAAAGAGGTTGTCAAACTGTTATTAGAACATGGAGCCCCTCCCAATGTACAGGACGAACATGGAGTCACTCCAATATTACTAGCAGGCGCTGGAACAACACAAAATAACCTTCAAGACTACGAGGAAATAATTTCTCTTCTCGTTTCTCACAACGCTAATGTCAACGCTTACAACGAAAACACCGGCACGACACCTCTTCATCATTCGGTCACTCTTAACAGTCTTCCAGCCACGAAAATCCTCCTGTCTTCGGGAGCTAAACTGCAGCCGAGTCTTTGCGGACAGACTCCCATCCACGAAGCTGCCACGAAAGGCTACTGTAACATCCTAGAGCTTTTGTTGTCCTATGAAGATGTTACTATTAACAGACCTGATAAAGGTGGTCGCACGGCTTTGCATAAAGCGGCCTTCGCTGGATCAAGAGATTGTGTGAAATTGTTAGTGGATCATGGAGGAGATTTGTCGGCTGAAACTAAGTCGAAAACAATGGTGATGGATGTTGTTTTTTCGCATATACCAAGACCGTTGAATATGATGAAGGAGATTATGGATTCGAAGATATGTGGTAATGATGCTTCTATAAATGATGTGGACTTCAAAGTTACTTTAGGTAAAAAATTGCTTTTTTTACATTTTTAATATTAATAGAACTATATTACCTCTCGCTAAGACAGGTATTGGAATCATGCTAAAAATCTCATATCCAGATTTTAGTGAATAAGCACGTTTTATGGTCCCTAAAATCCGATTATAGCATTTTACGATTATGTCCGTGTGTATGAATGTTGGAACCACGGTTTCTCAAACACTATAAAACTTAAAAAATATTTAACTGTAGTTTCCTCAATCTGACATTCCTGGGAAGAGCTGATTAGATTTTGATAACAATGGGGTCATTTAAAAAAAAATAATTGTCGATTTTTTTATAAAATCATGAAATTCATCTCATTTAATAAATATAGTAATAGAAAATAATTTAAAATATGCGACTTTTCATTCATAAATTTGCTAATAAACTTTCGCGCTTTTAAACACGGACTAAATTTGTGACGACACAAATTCATACTCACACAAAGACAATTCTCTCTCACACACACACACACACGCTTCACAAATTGAAACAGTAACCTAACCTAAAAGTGTGACAGCTGACAGCAAAATATACAAGAGAGAAGATTATTATTACTTTCTATTTCTTTAAAAGTACTAGTGCCAGTATAAGGTATGTAAATAAACCATTTATTT
Organism: Ophonus ardosiacus; assembly: GCA_943142095.1. Lineage (NCBI taxonomy): Eukaryota > Metazoa > Arthropoda > Insecta > Coleoptera > Carabidae > Ophonus > Ophonus ardosiacus. Next base: position 6,160,368 of record OW964823.1, on the reverse strand, counting down.
AAATAAATACCAAACCAAATATTCATAGTTTTAAATTAAACCGGCAGAGCTCGACTGTCGTATCCGTGAATTGTGTCGTCAGCCATTGAAATATTTGAAATTAAACGCAACTTTAAAAAAATCAAATCTCTGATTCTAAAGACTTGTAAGATGTAAAACATACACATACATGTTTAATTTGACCTATATTTTCAAGAAAAAAATAAATCAGAAAATGTGAAATGACCCCATTGGACAACCGGAAGTAATAGTTTCTTTAGAAAAATTTTCTAAATATTATTTTTTGAAAATTTTTGTTACTACTAATATAAAAATCTGTATCCGATACATTTATAGATATTTACACATCAAGTAAACTAAGGTAATGTTTATCCATGAGAAGAAAGTTTAGCTCACGAGCCCGAAGGCGTGGTGTGTACAATATTTTATTCAATTTTGACGAAATAATAATAAAAACCATTATAATATTTAATTTTGACAAAATAAAAAACTGATCAGTTAGTAGGCTGAGCATGACAATCGTCGCTGATAGACGTCAAGTCATATATTTTAAAAAAGCTTTATTGTCTGTCATTTATGTCGTAAAAAATAATGAAAAGGGATGATAATGTCTAATAAATAATGTGGTGAGTGTTATTTTCGTTCTTGATGTTATTTTTAAATGCATTTTTTGTTGCAGAGTGAATTAACATTTTGTGAGAGTGATTTAATAGTAATTAACGTATCAAGGGTGTTATAAGGACAATAACGCCTGAGGTCAACAGTGTACTCTCCGAGGGCCTCCGGCCCGAGGTGTGTACGTTGTGATTTGTGTTAGAGAAATTAATGTAATTACCTGGCAATACCGATTTCATAGCAACAATTTTAAAACACCCTATTATTTGGTATATAACATACCAGTCGGACGTTAAAATTTTTTTAATTCACATGTGAAAAAAGTGTTACATATAGTTGTTGCTATGGAGTTAATAATGACAGTTTAAAACGTCAAAATTGAGTTACAGACATAAAAATATATAACCAGACTTAAAAGAAAAATTAAGAGTTTCTTAGAAACTCATTGTTTTTATTCAGTCCAAGAATATTTAAACACTTCACTATAAATCTTTCTCAAGTCCTCATTTACTGATTTTAAACTTTATGTCAGTATCTGTATATATTTATGTGTATTTATATTAGATTACTCAATAATTTTGAATTTGTTACATGTCATCAGTTGGCTCAATATACAGGATGAATAAAAAAAGATACGTTGATGCAACCGGCTATTTCTCACAAGAATATAATTTTCTTTGTTTCAGATTTCAAAATGTTGGCTCCAAGAGGAGCAGATCAACAAATGTCGGTTATAGAATCCATTTTAAGTTCAGGAAGTGATAAACAATCTATGGAAGTAATTCAACATCCATTGATAGGTATGTTACAAGTTAAATACGTGTAAAGTAATAACTTCAAGAAATGGAATCGTCTAATTTCAAAACTCGACAAATTTAAAGCTTAAGAGGAATCCCCAGTGGTCGGTAAAACAAGGTCCCGTATTATACTAATTACATGTTTCCTATTAATTAATTTAAAATGTTTTCATAGAACATATAAGTTAAATCTTTGCTGCTTTTATCTTGTGTTTTAAATTTTGTTATAAATAAAACATATTTCAACTTTATGTAGTTATTTTATGAGCCGCAATCACATTCATCTGTTAGTTTTTAATTAAATATGTTTGTGAAGACCTTGAAAATTACGAAAGTTCGAGAATACAGGACCCGGGCTATTCTGACTGTCCCAGACATACATAGTGTATTCCGAAATTGAATCACGCTATATTATATTTTCGGAACGCGGTTACTGAAAGCTGGTAACTTTTCTGTAACCACGCTATCCGCGCTAGATCGGCGATTATGGTGTGGTTACATTTTGGCGCAGGACAGATGAGTAGTAGTAGTTTCAACAACTATTGCCCAGTTTTATATCCGCTTGTTAAATCTTAACAATTTGTTAAATAATTTAGCAACTGATTAAATAGGAACTATTGTTTCATCAACAAATGCTAGATTTAAACTATGGTTAAATGGTTTGCTATTTTAACAACAGTCTCGGGTCTTGTTAAATTTCTAACCAGTTGCTATTTATGACATCTGTCACATATGTGTAATCAGAACAAAACATTTATTTTGTCCTTTCCGTCATAAATTAATTTGCAACAAGAAAATTAATAAGTAGAAGTTGCATTAGCTGTGTAATTTAAAATAAAAATATATTCATTACATTAATGTCATAGGAAATATTATTCAACTATGTTTTTTGATGATGTACAATTTAGAATGAGATATCGGCTATCTAAGGACACCGTTCTGTTAATTTTGGATCATATATATGAAAATTTGACATCATACACTGAAAGAAATCATCTAATTGAGCCAACTAATCCGTTATTATTAACATTAATATGCAGCAGCTGGTACTTTCCAGTCTGTCAAAAATAACATTTATTATTAATAACTATGAAATTGGTTTTTATATTACTAAAAAATACAATAATTCCCTAAACAAATTTTAACATGCATGTTGATTAACAATAGTTTAAAATTGATTTGCTAATTTCATGAAACATCATAAAAATTGAACAAGTTGTTAATTTTGAAAACTTGTTAACTAACACAAGATTTAACAATCGTATATGAAACCGGGCATAAGTATTTTAAATTTGTCAAGTAGAGGTTAGCTGTTAGCTGGTCCGTTTTTCCCATGTTTTTTCAGTGCGCTGCCGGTAACATTGTAACCTCGGTTAAACCGTAACCATTTTCAGTGGTTACCGTGGTTTAATTTCGGAATACACTAACAGTGAACTCTATTCTACGTACATGGAATGGAAACGTGTATACCTATAGCATTGTAAGGGGCAGGTCATGCGAACTGTCACAAATTCCACCAGTTCCACCAGTTGACTCATGCGCAGAGCACAGCTCATGATTTTCCAGAGGTTTTAATATGTTTCTGTATGGGCACTTTTACTAATTATTCACTGAACAGTGGTTATGAAAATATCTTTCTTTTAACAGTTTGGTTGTACTTTGTGTATATTTTTATTTTTTTGGAAAAATCGATCGTACGGTGGGTTGCCTAGAAATTTGAAGTACCACGCCAGCAACGATCGTTTCCGTTCCATAGTAGTATCCCTGATCACATAACTAAGTTAGTTATCTTAGACCAGGAATAGAGAGGGGAGACAGGGCATGCTATGTATTTCGCCGTAAGAAGACTTTCCAAATCATCATAGCGACTTTCGACCTTATTGAAATGTCAAAGTCAGTTGCAATCGACCAATCGACCTGATGTGTTACATACGTGTGCAGTCGAATGAATAAGTTTTCAAAATCAATAAGCGTCAAAATAATGATTGATAACGTTGTATCAATCATTATTTTGACTTCTGACGTTCTTTGAATACATACGTCTTTAGTTTGATTCATAGTTTTCTTAGTTTTAAATTGTTTTATTTATGCTATGGATAATCAAGTGTTTATTTTGATTTGGTCAACTGTAACATAACAATATTTAACTGGTCGACTAGCGATTCCAGCTGATTCAATAAGGATCAAAATCGCAGAGATGATTTGGAAATATACGCGTGAATATGCCTTGTCTCCCCTCTATTCCTCGTCTAAGTTAGTTATGTGATCAGGGGTAGTATAGAGTTCACTGCAGACTACTAGGTGCAATTGTTCACGCCCACATTGCTACCCCTCGCATACCCGACCCGTCCCTCAGAATAAAGTTGGTAGAGTACGGATTCCTCTTAATAGGGAGTTATTGCAAATTCTAAGATGATAGAACGTAAACGTTAACCTTATGTATAAAACACTTTATTTTAGAAATAAAGCACTTTCAATTTCAATGTTTACCGCATTTAATTACTATATTCACGCTAACGTTAACGCTAAAAGCAACACAAACGAGGTTACATCCACACTTTTCACCGAAACATAATCTCAAAAGATACAGAACGTGTGACGTTAAACGCTCGCTATTCCATTGCACATAACGTGTTTCCTTATACGTATAACGTGAACCTTATTAGTACGCATGCGCACTCGGGCTGTCACGTGACTTTAAAGTGCACGTTATTTTTGCGTTGAAGCTGCAATAACTCTCTAATAAAGAAAAACTTAAAGACGTTAATTTTCTAGAGCAGAAATTTTTGCACGTAGTGAAAATAATATGATAATAATAATCGTTTTATATTTTAGAAACATTCTTGCGGTTGAAATGGGAACGCCTTCGCATATTCTTCATATTATTAGTCGCCTTGCATTTAATCTTCGTTTTGTCTTTATCTTCATACGTTATATTGTTAGTACATCGCCCAAGTTGGTCTGAATTCCTTTTAGCATTTTGCCGACATATTTTATTATTATCCGCCTTTGCGTTATTTACTCATGCTTTAATTCAGGTAAATATTATTTGTTTTTCTTAACATATTATTCAATAACAAGTAACAATATTTTTAGTGTTCTTTAGTCCCACGTCATTACTTTCAACAATATGAAATGTGGTTGAATTTACTCTGTGCTTTAATATCTTTCATTGTTGCTGTAGCCGGAAATGAAATGTTAGTGAAAACTGCTTCCGGGGAAGAAAAATTTGGTGAGTCACAAAATTTTTGTACTTGAAAGAAATACATTTTAATTAAAATATATTTTAGTACCAGTGGACTGGGTACTACATTGTACCAGTATCGTAGTACTATTGGCATGGATAGAGCTAATGTTATTAATAGGACGTTTCCCTTCTTATGGATACTATGCCCTTATGTTTTCAGCTGTACTCCAAAATGTTATTAAGGTAAGAATAAGCCTATTTCACATTTTTTTAATAGTATATTACGTTCCAAGTTAACAAAAGTGAAGTTTACAAGACGAGTATAGCAAATTTAAGTACTCGCTATCGCTCATACGAATACAGTAAAATCACTTTTCTGACGCGGTGCATACACTATTTTTTCGTATTTTATATTAGTAAATTATAAAATATACGTACTGTTAAATAATACTTTTGTATCTGTTATTTTACTTTTAGAATTATACTGTAAATATTTGTATGATACAATGAAGTACTTACACGTGACACGTTTCAATATGGCGGATATGTCAGTTTAACAGCTGATTGCGGGCAGCCAAACGCCTATTTCTCATTACGTTTTATGGGATGTTACATCCTCAAAATTATATATAACATTTTATTTGGATTTTATGTGCATTACTTTCAAACCAAGTGGTAGAAGAGTAACATATAACCCTATATTTAATAAATTTAAAATAATATTTAATAAGTAACGGTATTATTTGATATTTTCCGAGTGTGAGACTGATATAGTTTTGGAATCTTTTCGGTCATACAATTTAAAAACATTTTAAAATATAATTAAAATACTTAAATTTTGAGGAATATTATGAAAAAATAGCTTTATAATATATATGGTCTTAGATAAATAAAATATATATAATTTTATTCAATTTTTACGTTTTAAACTGTCATTATTAACTCCATAGCAACAACTATAAGTAACACTTTTTTCACATGTGAATTAATTTTTTTTTTAAATCACTCTCACAAAATTTTAACTTATTCTGGCATTCTGCAACAAAAAATGCATTTAAAAATAACATCAAGAACGAAAATAACACTTACCATATAATTTATCAGACATTATCAGCCCTTTTCATTACTTTTTACGACATAAATGACAGACAATGAAGCTTTTTAAATATGTGACTTGACGTCTATCAGCGACGATTGTCATGCTTAGCCTACTAACTGATCAATTTTTTATTTTGTCAAAATTAAATATTATAATGGTTTTTATTATTATTTCGTCAAAATTGAATAAAATATTGTACAAACCACGTGAGCTAAGAATGTTTATTCACTCGAAGAATTTAACTCACTCGCCCCTCGGGCTCGTGAGCTAAACTTTCTTTTCATGAATAAACATTACCTTAGCTCACTTGGTGTGTAAATATCTATTATGCCACAATTCTATTCTGTGGTCGGTTATTACAACAGAAACTACTTTTAGATTTTTTTTATTATATTCATAAAATTCTGCCTATTCTAGCGAGTAAGGATAAATATTATTAATAAGTATTATTTTTTCCAATTATCATTATCTTTCATTTCGCCCATTAAGGCTTGTCCATATTTACCTAAATTTACATCATTCCATTTATAATTAAATTATAATGATTATTACTTACCTTGCACATGCACTAGAGGCAATAAAACGTAATACAAAATGAATGCAATAGGGAAACACGTGATAAATACATCTTGTTTTAATTTCAAAACATTACTGTGATTATGTGTGTGACTTTTTTTCTCATTTCACTTTAACAGTGTGCTCTTACTAGTATTTAGCCGTTATAATTGCGTATATAATTTACACAAATGTTCACATAAATAATTATTTAAGATTTTTTGAAATGTAAACATGAATTCTCCATTTGACTCCATGTTAATATTTGGTTTATTTGCCCGATCAGCTGTTCGACCGCCATGATGAATGGCCTTGAGTGACGTAGGTGCAAGTACCTCATTAAAACAAATTCAACTTTCTCGCTTTGTCGTGGTATTACAACAAGTTTGAATGAGTCATACAGACTTAATCGAACTATATAATTATTAATAACCTACGTCACATGAATTCCACCGCGAACTTTATTTATGGAAATTATGAATGAAAAGTTTTATATATTTTAATAATTTTTACATTAATATGTTTATAATTAGTTTATATTGTGTAATTAATAAAAAATAACATTTATTTTTTCGCAACTACCAATTATAAATTAATACAAAACTCTATAAAATATAACTTGAAACTATGATAGATTTGGTTTATATTTTTCTGTTTGCCTGTAGGTGCTCCTCACATTCGTCTGCCTAGTCTTCGGTTTCGCTTTATCCTTCTCTATTCAATTCCACACTTACGAACAGTTCAAAGATCCATGGCGTGCGATAGTCAAAACAACTGTGATGATGATGGGCGAATTTGAATACGCCGATATTTTCACCGACAAATCGAACGACGAAAACCAAGATCCCATACATTTACCCGCTACTTCGCGCCTTATTTTCCTAATGTTTATCATCTTAGCGAGTATCGTTCTCATGAATTTGATGGTGGGTCTTGCTGTCAGTGACATTCAGGGACTTCAAAAAGAGGGAAACGCGAAAAGGATTGCTAAACAAGCGGTGTTTCTAGCGCATTTGGAAAAAGTTTTGAATCATAAATTCTTGAAATCTGACTGGTTCCCAATGTCGCTGTATGAGTTTCTAAACGGAAGGAGGAATTCGGAATTAGTTTTGGTATTGAAACCTGGAAGAAAAGGAAGTAATGCGGAAATAGAAGAGAAGAATGTTGTTAGGGTCTTGCCACTGGAAGTTTTGGGTAAGTAATTGTATTGAAAACTAAAATGGAGTCTTAAGGTTAAATTATAACTAAAAAAAAACCTTGACCTTAACAAAAATTTTAAAAATCAAAATTTTATAAATCAAATAACATTATTAGGTAACCCTAAAGATAAAATAGATAATAAAAAATCCGGCGTTTATAAAATTCAGTGTAAAGATTGTATTAAAGTTTACACCGGGCAAACTAAAAGACAAATTGATACTCGGTTTAAAGAACATTTTATCTTTTAAAAAACGGAAAACCTGATAAACCTAGCGTAGCACAACATGTTTATTAATAATCATAAAATTGACAATTGGGCTGTTGCAAGAATTTTTATATGACTTCTAAGTATTAAATTTGAAAAGATATTGTTCTTTAAAGAGCCTCAAATTTGAAAATATCACGAAATATTTTACAATTAATTTTTGAAATTTGGATAAAATTTTGAATGTCACGTGATCTGAAACAGAATGTGACGTCAGAGTACATACATCTTCAGCGGTTCTAAGGTGTCAAGTGTATTGTCAAAGTTCATAGACCATATACAGTATTTTAGATTGGAAACGTACATGTTAAGCATCGATACCACATCAATGTCGCCATCTGGTGTATGGAAGCAAAAGTAAATATAAAACTCAGTCGGTATTATCATTACCTACAATTAATATTGGTATATTCGGTTTATTAATTACCCCTAATTTGTAGTTGAAGCATTTTTTTCACAAAATACTATCATTGCGTAGTATTTTATGAAAAATCTGCTTCAACTACAAATCAGTCTTACAAAGATTACATAAAATGAGTAAAAAATAATGCATTTTTGAAAACACTGTAATTTCATTTAGGAAAGATACAATACTTAATAGCATTCATCCATGTTTAAAACTTCCAACCACTTGACAAATTATTCCCGATAAGTTCGAGACTGTCGAAATCTATAGTTTGTTATCCCTAAAATACGATTTTGTAATATGTTTTACTGGTATAAAATAATACAATTATGTAAAAACATATTTTCACTTCACCAGTACAATTCGGTACACAACACTTTATTCTTGTCTTCTTAAATATTTAGTTTTTTCACTCAAATAACTACTTATAATACAAAAAATATATTCACAATGACAGTCAGAATTGTTTCAAAGGAAAATGACAAATGTCAAAATTCGCGCAAAAAAAAAATGACAGTAACAATACTGGTGTCGCCATATCTAGTGTATGGAAGCAAAACTAAAAATGCTATCCCGGTATCTCCCATTTGCGTTTCCCGGGCCTGGTCAAAGTTGTCAAAATAAGTGTCAAATAAGAATCACGACCAGAACTTTAAAGTAAAATATATTATCAATTTATATAATAAATTCAGTTTTTATATTTTATTTTACCTCAACTCTTTAACACCCCTTATTTCGGTAGCAGTAAAACAATCGTTCTGATATAAATTCAGCCATCATCCAGCTATCGACCTTCGGTTAATTGTCCGATTTAGTTTGAGTATAATTTGAATTAGCCATTATTACTTTATTATTCATTTACAATGAGCAATGTCAGCGTCAAATGTCAAATTAAAAGATTTTGTTATTAACATGTGACAAACTTTAGCCTACGTTTATTTGTATAAATAATATGAATAAACGTAGGTGATGGAAAAACTATTTTCCTATTGGATATTAATGATGTAATGTATGTGCTTCTACGTCACAGGAGTGGGGGGTAGTTTTTCAGGACACCAATCTTTTTATTTAATTATTTCCACAAATAACAACAAATTATTAAAATAAAAATTATTACTAAGAAAATCATTCCATAACTTTCATTTAAAATAGTTTTTGAAAAATGTGAAACAGGCTCATTCTTATATACAATTATGAAAACATGTTGATAATAATAAGTATATAGACACACACGAGAGTTTGGTAATACATAAATTTATGTTTCTATACGCCATATATTTTATTCTGAAATGAAAAGGAACAAGAATCTACGTCACAGTTTTCAAGGACGTTTCTAGATATATAAAGAATTTCAATTTTATAACATCAAATTATAAATGAAAAATTTTTAAACATATTTTATTTTACTCCTACTATATGAAGATGCATCTTATTAAATTGGATACAATCTAATTTCAACTGCTTGTTTTGAAGTTGACCAATATTTTTCTTTTTTGCAGAATCTGTTGTAAATATAGCAGTAGATAATACAACACAAACTTGTCTTACCGAAGACATGAGTGAAGCCAAACTCTTATGCGAAATGAGAACAACATTACAAATTTTAACACAAGAAATACAGAGCATCAAATCAAATTTACAAAACCTAGAATTGCAGCCAAAGGAACGACAGTCAAAGGACATACATATTCAACAAATAATAGTATAAAAATAAGAAGTTCAGTTCATATCTATTTATTACATTGTTATAAATCATTTCATATTGTAAATAAATAAAGAATTTAAAAAATATATTATTTATAAGTACAAACGTCGAAAGCATTAATATAAAAATATTTTTACAAGAATATAAAGTTTTCAGGCACATTGAATAGGCAGTACAGAACGGTAACTATCGTAAGTAGACATATATGTACTAGCTTATTGCAAATATCGAAACAGTATAGACATTTTTTTATCTTTTATACTTTATCAGCTCGATTCTCGAAAAAGTTTAAGCTAATCCTTATTTTTGGATTAGCGAATTCTATTCTAATTTTGATAGTTTATATCAAAATATAGTCTAATCTATTCCTAGTATCTACCTTTTTATCTCTCACTGAGAGGTATTGGAATTTATGCTAAAAATCGCATATCCAGATTTTAGTGAATAAGCACGTTTTAAGGTCCATAGAATCCGATTCTAACATTTTTAGAATGATGTCTGGAAGGACAATTCCTCAAAGAGTATAATACTTAAGATTATCTTAAACTTTTTTTAAAATCGGGCTGTATATTATTATATAAATTTAACAATAAGTTACTAACATTTAAATGGCATGAAATACAATGATGTAGCGAGCATAATGTAAACTTATATAAAAATATGAATTAATTATATACCCCTGTAGTTTCGTACGGCTATGATCGTACTTAATAAATATAGGCCTGCTACGACTAAGCCAATAATCTGCAACAAAATGTACAATAAATTTAAAAAGAATATTTAAATTAGAAAAAGAAATATGAAGAATAAATCATGTAAGTATTTTGTAATCTATTATTACTTGTTTTTTATTTCATGAGTTTTATCTGACAATAATATGTACAATAACTTTTGGTAGTTGAATGAAAATATTTTAAAACAATTTCCAAACATTTCAAGGTCACGACTGAAATTTCTACTCAAGCCTATAAATTTTCGAGATAACACAAACTTTATTTTTTAAATGGAGTGCGTATTTGAGTTCTTAGAAAAAATTCTTGTCTGTTTGATTTGAACAAGCAAATATAATTTCTTTATACAAAATGTTCCAGAATTTATGCTACAACTAAAAAACTGTGAACGAAAAAGGTACTTTACTTGAAACGAAATAGTATTTTACATTACAAGCCAGGTAAAACGGTTTTTACTGCGGAAAGGAGGAAATGACTGGCGAGCCTGTCACCTCCTTGAGGCAGTAAAAACGGTTACCTCGGCGTGTATTGTATAATATTTTATTTGTTACTCACTTTTAAATGAAATTTAAAATTATAACCTAAATCTCTCAGTTGCAATTGACACTTATTTTTAATACGTATGACAGTAACAAAATACAATTTTCACATGTCAACAACGTTACTAACGTGGTAACTAACTTGTAAAATTATTACAAGTTAGCAACCAATTTTACAAGATAGTAACTAGTAAATAATAATTTTCAAAAGAAGTTGGCGGTATCAATAAATGAAGTTTACAAGTGAGTAACAAATAAATAGTTTTTTCGTGCCTTCATCCGGCATAGCTTGTTTTACATATCAAAATCGGCCAGAAGCACTTATTTTCTAGCCTAGGTCAGCAAACAGATAGCGAATTTTATGACTATAAGTTGGTATTATTTTGGTGAAATGTCAACTTAGAAATATTTTCAAAATGTGACACATTATTTAAAAACAATATTTTTGATTTATTATTCATATTATACTCGTATTATACGATTACTATTACATTAATTGTTGTAAAATATCATCACATTCGTTTTATTTTTGAGGTTCTGTTCAACGAATACAAGCAGAAAATGTATCTTCAAATTTTAAACTATAAAGCGGATTATTGAACTAAAATGTCACTAAATTTTTTCAATAAAAGAAATGAATTGTTGATAAAACCATGTTACCAACATAAAAATTTTATAATGTATAATATTTGAAGTAGTTATAATATTTCATTAATAAATTAAAAATGTCGTCCTAAAGGAAGGAGAGTACCCTACCGTTAGCATTGAAGACCGAGCATAGACAAAGAAAGATATATCGTCGCGTTCAAGGCAAAACGGCCTAAGCGCCAAAAAATCGTAATTTGCGATTTTGGTACCGTTCGATAGATTGGCGTACCCTCCATCTATTAAACACAGTGGCATAAGTACGAAAAATTTATTTAAGTAGATATTTCACTTTGAAGTTGCGCAAGCGATAATCACAATTTTAATACGCAGGCTTAAAATGGCATAAGCTCCATTTCTACGTAGTTTCTTATGGGTGAATGCAGAGTGAAATGGCCCGAGTTATTGATGTCAAAGTAAGTGTTTTAAAAAATCTGCTTACTTTTAATGCATTTAAGACATTAAAAATATATTTGTATAAAAGCGCAGACAGTTTTTTGTGTCTCCTGGCTTATTATGTAAATGGCGCTTGTGTCGTTTTGCCTTGAACGCGACGATATACTAGACCGAGCTTCCATCATGGCGGCAATGTCCAGCTTTGTGCCGAATTGAATAAATATCGAGACGCTAATTCTAGTGTAAATTCTACAACATAATGAAAAAAAGTAACTATGCAGTAACTTAAATTACGTATTTTACATCATTTCTTCATTTCAAAATAATACAGCTCAGTCGTCCAATAAAAAGTACGAACAATATTTAATTTACATTATTTTTACAATAATTATAATAAATATTTTCTTCAGTTGTAGTGAATTTTATTTATTTATGGTGGCAGCCCAGCAATCTGTCATTTCTGTTAGTGAGAGTTTTTCAATTTTATTTCTTCGGTTAGTATTTGTTTACAAAAGCTTGTTTCGCTATTTGTTTTCTGTACAAATATATTTTATTATTGAATTTGATTGTTTTCAGTCTTTACGGTATACATATGTCTATATTTTGTTAGTTTCAGAAAACATATTTGTCCTATTTTTAAATTTCCCGCCTTTCTATTAGCGTCTCGTTATGGCGCCCATCGATTCTATTTGGCACAAACTCCTAGCATTGTAAACTCGGTCTAGTATATATCTTTCCTTGTCTATGAGACCGAGCGACGAAAGTCAGCCATTTTGAGACACCAAATTTACGCGTTCTAATTGGTTCAAAACAAATTTGGCTTCTTTCCGCTACCAGTGTAACTCTTGTCTACGTAAGTTGGGGTTCATTTCTGTTTCTATTGTCGTATTGAAGCAGTTCAGTTCGTGCGATTAGAGTGAAAATTGTGATTTTGTTTGAAAATTTATATTTTCCTATTCAAAAATTTGTTTTTCCTACTATAAAATATTATTTTTCTTTTTTATTATTTACAAAAAAAAAAAATGCTACGCCAGTGGTAAGCGCAAACACTGTCAGCCGCCATTTTGAGACACCACATTTTGGTCGCTACAATTTAGTGCATATCCTCCTTCCGGTTTGGTATTTATATTCAAAGGATACAAATAACTATTACTCAACTGTCAAGGTCTACTAGACTTTAAAAACTCGAAAGTAAACTAAAATAAGTTTCAAACCAAGCAGGGTTTAGTTCCATTAATATGCAAAGATTTTTAATTCCGCACACCTCTTGTAACATCAATCCTGGGACCCGCTGTATAGGTATTAAATATTTAGTTGACTAATATTTATTTAAGATATGAAACTTATATAAATATCTTACCGACGCTGCAAGATAGGCATCGTAATGCTGATATCTCTTCTGGTCACTAACTTCTATCAGCAACGTTAACGCCGCGGCTAAGTACAATCCGAATGCTACTATATGATACACAACTTCCTGGAAATGGAAACGAACGTCAGTATGCATAATAAGCTAATAACGAGTTGTTACTAAGTGACTCATACTCATACTCACAAATATCGTCTTGGATATTAGAGACGAAGTTGCTAAGGAAATTAAACAAGAGACAAGTAGACAGAATGTGCCAATCATGAACGTAGTTGACATAAGTAGAAAGAATGTAGGTGGTGCTGTATGTTGATATCCACGGATGTAGTTGTAGTAGTAGGCACAAAGGCCTACGCATACTGCTCCGAGAATCTAAAATCAAGAAATACATGTTCATTTTCTGTAAGTATAGTAGACACACTCAACACACGAAAACTTTTACATAGCCTTCTTCAAATTACGACTTATGCATTTCTCGACTCCGCAAATCTAGCCTATGAAGTTGGCGTGAATGTTAATGTAAGGTGACCAGATTTCGAAATATGAAATTCAGGACGCTATATATAATTTTTTTTTTTTTACAAATAAATTATTTTATTATTATTGTTATAGTGGTGGAGGTAGTATGTAGGTCAAAATATATAACTAAATCAAAATAAATAATGTTTACTTTCTTTTTAAATAATGATATATATTTTTTTAATAAATAAAAAATAAATCAAAATGCAGTATTCATTTTTAAACAAAATAATAAATTTGTAACCGTTCTAAATTATTTTGACGAAGTAGCCTTATATTTCTCTGAAACATGCATATTTTTTAGAACATCTTTTTCTTTTTTGATCTTATAAAAGTCCATGTAATTTTCATCAAATTTATTTTAGTGATTAACATTCCTTCATATTGTCCACTTTAAGCTGTGTCTCATCACTATACCATTTCAACTTCAAATTGAGACTAAGCAACTTCAATTGAGACTAAACAACTTCAAATTGAGACTAAACAACTTTAATTGCGACTAAACTATTTTAAATCGGGACTAAACAATTACAAATTGAGAATAAAAAAATTCAATTTCAGTTTGTAATCTACACTACTTACACAAATATATGCATTTAAACTTTTACATTCTTACACTTCTGTTTTTCGGACAATTCGGGACAAATGCTATCAATTCGGTACCAAAAAACGAATTGTAAAAAATCGGGACAGGGACTGAAAATTCGGGACGTATGGTCACCTTAGTTAATGCTCAAATCTTGACTTGTGCGTCGTTAAGACAAGGTGGCGGAGAACAATTTTTTTAAAAAAATACTACCAATAACGTGACCTAATCCTAATTCATTTTATACTCCTGGTGGGAATCGAACCCCAACCCCCGAACGGTGAAGATCGCTTGAACGCTGCCTCTAACCGCACGACCACCGAGGCGGCTTATTTTAATTATATGATGTAGTTTTTCAAGGTCAAGGATTAGCGTAAAATATTTATTTTAGATAAGTTAATCAATGTAGGTACATATTTATTTAGTCATAAAATTTTATCAGATATAAAATATTATTTTTCAATTTGTGTATATTTGTTTATTAGAAATTTATTTTACAAATCATTCTTTGAATATATGTATGTGTATTCTATTTTCATACTATCTTTTTTCCATGAACACGTATATTTGGAGTGCGTCAATGTAAACAGTAAACATGCATATTATCGTTTATGTAAATAATAAATAATTACACTCAAACCTGTTTTTACACGGTATGTTCGTTCCCGAAAAATCCGTGTAAAAATACGCAGTCATAAAATAATTTATTTACGAGGGTCACGCCAAAATTATTGAGATACAGAAATATTATTTGAAGGAGAAGCATGTAGTTTTACTGGTGTTCAAAGTAGTCTCCCCCCCCTGCTTCAATACATTTTTGTAATCGAATTTTCTTGAGATGGAAAGCTTTGAGCCATTCATTTTCTGGAATCGTATTAATATACTCCATTATGGTGTTGTTAATCTCCTCTTCTGACGTAAAATGACGACCACGTAAATGTTTTTCCAAATAAAAAAATAGCCAGAAGTCACACATTGCAAGATCAGGAGAATACGGTGGATGCTCAATGACTTTAATACCATTTTCTTTCAAAAAAATAACAGTTGTCGCAGCGGTATGGGAGGACGCATTATCATGGTGAAGCATTAAACCCTTAGTTTTCACACTGCGAAGAACTTCAGGTAGACATTTTTATGTGTACCAATTGGCAGTCTTCTGTCCCTCTAATCTAATTGCTTTCACAAGACCTGTACTTTTTTAAGTGCACGTTGTTTTTTCACGGTAACTGGTGTTGGGTCATCTTCAAACACCCATACCCTACTTTCTTGACGCGTTGGAACATCATAAAAGGGTATGTAAGTTTCATCGCCAGTTACAACACGCTTGGCTTTTTGTTCTTCCGTTAAGTTGTGTGGCACCCAACGAGAAACAATTTTTCTAACACGAAGTTCTTCATGCAAAATTTTTGCTATTGCTGCGGATCCAATGCCAAGGGCATCTTCCATCGTTTGATAGGTGACACGATTGTCATCCTTTATCATTTGTCTGATGGCAGCTACATTTTCTGGCACTACCGCTGTACGAGGTCTACCTGAGTGTTTCTCATCACGCAAGAAATTCCGGCCTCTTTTGAATTCTGAAAACCAGCGAAATATAGTTGCTCGAGATGGAGCTTCATCTCTAAATGCCAATCGTAGACGTTCCTCGCACTGTTCTTCACGTAATCCAATTTTAAAGTCGTAGTAAATCATAGCGCGATAATGCTCTCTTCCTAACTTCATGTTGCAATTTATTTCCACTTCGAATTCCACCACAATAAATTACTTCAACCAGATTATTGGTCAGATATTTTAAATAAATTGTAGTTTGACATTTGTGCACTAAAAATTTTCCAAAGCCAACTGTTTCCCAGCATCTTAATAATTTTGGAGTGACCCTCGTACCTCCGGCTACCCCTGGTAAGGGAAATATAGGGATCGTGCTAAAAATCACATGTCGAGATTTTGGTAAATGACCACATTTTAAGGTCCATGGAATACGATCTTAATATTTTCAAGATGATGTATGTGTGTGTGTGTGTGTGTGTGTGTGTGTGTGTGTGTGTATTTGAATGAATTTTATCTAACTCAAATACTATCGATCATAAATTCTGAAACCTTGTATTTCGATCCTATTCTAATACATGGAAAGAAACCATTAGATTTCGGTTTTTAGATAACCGGAAATGGCTCATAATGATTTTTCATTAAACCAATAAATGTCATTTATTCGCATTTTATGTCATGAAAATTAAAGATTATTGAATTTTCTACATGTATATACTTTAATACTTTTTCTATATATTTTACAGATAAACTTAAAAATAATCTTTTTTTATAAATCCCGGAGCCTATGTTTTAAAGATAAACATTATTTCTAAATCGTGTAAAAATAATCCGTGTAAAAACAGGTTTGAGTGTATTGAGCATATGTACTATATTTAGAATTGGAATTATAAGAAAAAGAAATGAAAAAAATAATAATTATCGTTAGAAAATTATATCAATTTCGGTTTTATTTCCGCAAATATTGATAAGAAAACTTTACCTAACATATTAATAGATAAAATTTATCTTAAAGTAGATAATGACTTAACGCAACTACTATGCAAAATATTTTCAAATACGATCATTTAGGTCATCGAAAATTAATGAATGGCAGTGAGCATCAATTAAAAAATCCTTATTTGTCTGTAATTCATCACAACATTACCTTGTATCATTTACTTTCACCTTGTCCTGAAATAAAATTCCTTGACACTCAATTTACAAACATGGGGGCGAATGGCGATTATAATTTGCTCATGCGCGATGACATATCAAAATGGGTCATAAGATGTTTTCAGACTTTTAAAATTCCTGTATCGACGTATGATCTATAAATACATTTCATTACCAGTTCGCCTAATTTCAGCAGCCCAGAAAATGTTTTCAAATATCCAGTGTTGATGATAATAGCAGAACTTGAATTTGTTGTTACTGTTCTGGTTACGGTGACCGAGTGAGACATCTTGGCAGCCAGGGTTCTAGAAAGAAATAGAGTTGTTTTTACAGTAACACTTGTTGAAGATTCTATTATTAACTTGTTTTAATTTATGGATACATTAGTGCATTAAACGAAATGACACGCCCAGCAATGGATAAAGATTTTATTGAATATTTATTTTTGTATTTTATAATTTAGAAAAACATTTTCAAATGACAATGACAATGTCTACATGTGTTGTAGATACTGGCACACCCAGAAATGGGTAATATGCCGTGATGATATATTTATTTTTTATTTATTTTCAAATTTGACAAGTAGAAAAGCTAAAGTAAAGTCTTTATTAATATAGACAAAGTGAAAGTAGTTTATCTAAGTGATAGATGAATGAATAAATTATAAGTTGAAAAAAAAATGCAGTTTATGAAAAATTAATCGTTTGCAAATTGTTTTATTGAGGTATTACATTACCGGAGAAATTTCAGGTATTACTACTAGAAAAATTTAAGCATAATTTGGGAAAACACGAATATTCATAAGATATCAATTAATATTAGGGAAATACGGAAAAAAAAATGCTAGTATAAAGGAAATATATATTTTTCACGAATATGTAAAACATTAAAAAAATGTATTTAGTAAAATTTACAATATTTGGCAAGGCGAATATTATTATTATTATTATTATTATTTATTACTGCCAAAAGTCGCTTACTGTCAAATCAGGTGAATATGGTGGTTGTTCTACTACTACTACATATTTTCACTTACAACGATTTCAAATGTTCCCGCCTGAAAATTCATGCATAAGCAACTTATGCTACACATGGTTTATAAAATTTTGTTTGCTCTTATAGCTACTGTGATTATTCGTTTATTAAAGTACTTATATTTACCAAGTGGCTTATGAAATGAATTCTGTTTTGCTAATCCTAAAATTTCAGACGGGAACAGATAAAATGGGCACCCTGTAATTGTTTAAAATTTTGTTTTTCTTTTTTTACTTTCTACAGGATTTTCTTTTCCCAATTTCAGACGGGAACAGATAAAATGGGCACCTGTAATTGTTTAAAATTTTGATTTTCTTCTTTTTACTTTCTACAGGATTTTCTTTTCCCAATAATTCTAGCGTGACCCTCATATACATTGTATCTACTTTTTTAACCGTAGGAAATACAATTATAAAATATTCATATGGCTGTAATTTCTACCCTATTAATTTTAGAACAAAAGTAAATTCAAAAAATGGTAAAAATTAAAAACTGCATTAATAAGTTCAAAATTGTTGTTTAAATACGTTTGAATTTGACACGAAATCTGTCATAAAGTTTTAATAATTATTGATTTAATTAATTCGTTAATTATATTTTTTCTGAAATGCAGTCCATATAAGTGAGCATGTAAATTCATGACATAAACATGGGAAAACGGTTTTTCACATTTATATTTCATCAATTTTAATACGGTATATCTTATTACATATAAAGATTGAAAGGCAAAATTCTTAATTATTGAGTTTTAATTATTTAAAAACGTGTTCTCCCTTTAATAAGCTTCATAATGCTTATCTTTTCTATTAATTTCCATAGAAATTAATGAAATTACAGTTGCGCAAAATCGTGAATACCTATGCATTAAATTTTGCCGTAGAACAAAATTACATCTAAACGCAGTTAAAATATAAAATTTTGTGTGTATGCAGTTCGTTTACAAAATATACGAAACATACCGGTTATATTTTTAACAAAATTGAACTAGAAACCTAAATAACATTATCTTGTATGAGTCACTTCTATTTTAAAATAACAATAAAATTTTCTGTTCACTAACCACTTAGTTAAACATATTAACATATATAAACTCACTTATATTTCACTGTATTACTTCTAAAACTCAACATTATCTATAACATCAATATCAAGGGATATTAAATAATTTCGAAATTCATTCCTTAATTAAAATACACATGCATTTTCGCGAGAATAACAAAGAAAATCAATACATGTATCAGTTTCACAGCACTATCTTTTTAATACTAAATGTTGTAAGAACGTTAATGTTCTAATTTCGTACCTAGATTAAATTATTTCGGCAGGTGTGAAAGTATATTTTGCTGTTGTACGCACTTGACTCCCGCGCTAACACTGAGTGAATGAGTGCATTGTATGGACATGGGCACCGGCACGCCTCAATGACAGAGACAGACCATGGATACGAATTCTACTAGGAAGAAAATGACACAATATTTTCTGGAGAATTCGACGCTTTGATATGGTAATGTATGGTTATTAAAATATCTTTCAGAACTCATATTAATAATTGGAATAAGACTACCTTTTTAGTTTATGTTCTGTATTTTTTATTAAAACTCAACGTTTCGGCACCATAAACTGGTGCCTTCTTCATGGAAAATTGACATAAAAATATGAAAAAAAGCAAAAAACAAGTAACCAAGGTAACATGAAAAGTACGTAAATGTTACCTTTTTTATGTATACAATGTACGAGGGGAGTTTTTTATGTTATCTACCCAGCTATCAAAACAACGAGTTAGAGAACAAATAAAATTTTATTTTTCAACGTAAGAACTGTTAACACTAACACACTTATTCCAACGTTTTTCTAATAAAGCTATGCATGCAAAAAAAAATCTTTTGGTAATTCTGCAAAATACGACTTCACTGCGTTTTCCAAGTCATCATTCAATAAAAAGCGACTCTCTCTCAAATGTTTTTTGAGTTTTGGAAAGAAATAATAGTCAGACGTGGTCAGGACTGTAAGGTGGATGTTGTAATTCGTCAAAGCCGCATTTTCTGAGCATAAGTGTGGTTTTTTTTTTTCGCGTATAGCCGGTTTCAAGTTCTTAATTGTGTCTTTGTAGACATGAAAATGTCACAGTAACTTGACATAAGAAAATTGTCGCGATAGCATATTGTTTTCATAGATAGGTAGATAACATAAAAAACTCCCCTCGTATGTATGATTCATTTCATCGATATTATTAGTATGGACCTATTGCACAAAATGAGAAAGATAGTAAAAATCTGATATTAGCACATTACCTTCCGTCAATACTATTTTGTACAAAACCCATATCAAAAGTTCCTTGGAAAAGATTCTATATATCCAGTAAAATTATAACATGAACATATACTATTTTCTACAAATTCCATACCGAAAGTTTCTTGGAAATGATTCTATAAATCCAATAAAATAATAATAACAACACGAACATTCACCATGTAAATTGCACTTGACTCTGACATCTGTTAGAATTATTATCAGCCGCTACTATGATTATAGTAAAGCTCTGTAACTTTTATTTGAAGTATTTTTCTCTAAATTAATCCATAAACAGTTAAAACAAAACAATGCTAATTAAATACTAGCTAATCACACTTAATAACTTGTTCAAACTAACGTTCATCGTTTTTATTATGTCCATAGCTAAAATTATATTTATTTTTATTCTTCGTATTTTATAAATATTATTACTTAACCTTGTCCTGAAAATATAGAAATAAGGATGTTTAAATAATAGTTCGCATAAATTTTACTCGTATTTATTATTTATTTGTATTTTACATTACAACATACGTAAAAACACTTTGAAACGTTTAAATACTGAAAATTTGCTGTACTCTACATAAACACTAAATAGGAACCCAACCTAAACTCTGTGCACTAAAATGTTTGTGAAAATAGAACGCAGACAATTTTCAAGTGGCTGCAATCCACTATATACTTCAGAGTGTAGAGTTTAGGATAAACTCTATATACTCAATGCATATAGTGGGACGCAGCCAACTTTCAAAAAGAATGCCAATTTCACATTTTATAACATTTTTACCAAGATTATCCTTTAATTTTTTTGCATCAGATTATCTGAATTTTCCAATAATCGAGGTGTTATTGAAATCCTGATCGTGATGATTTCAAAATATAATTGAAAATAATTTTTTCATTCTAGAAATTTCACTGAAAATATTATAAATTTAAATGATAGCTCATATTCTGATAGTGACGGTTATTTTAATTTTTTATTTCTTATTATATTTCTAACAATGTCATTAAAAATGGGAAAATATTTATTTCCAATTAAACGTGCTTTTCCTTGAATAAATCTTTTTCATTCACTTTCCTTATATGTGTTTGATTTGAATTTTTAAATTATTTTTTAAAAATATTTGTTAATTATCCATTTTTTATTACTAATTCATAATAATTATTTCATTTAAAATATACCTTAATGTATCGCACCGGCTCTGGAATACGCTGTTTTGTTTTCTGGCGGGTCCAAAATCGCATAGTATAATAATGTCCTTTGTTAAACAATTGTTGCAATTACTAAATCCATTTCTGGCAAGGTGTGCAATTGATCTGAAAAATATAACATATTTTCTTGATTTATATCATATTTAAATACTTGGTAACGTCATATGATGTCCTTGTAAACTAGTATAAATACCTACTTATATCAAGTGCTCATGTGAATTAGTTGTCTGATAGTGATATGATACATAAAGAGTACTAACTGAAACTGACTAACAAAGAACAAAATGAGTATTGAAACTTTACAAAAATTAATATCTCCACTGTTCAACGAATATGTTGTTCAAGAAATATTTCAAAAAGCATCTAATTCTAAACAAGTTGCCATAAAGAATATAGAAATAGAAAACACTGAAGAAACAAAAGGCTATTCGTTTTTAAGTGACGTGGTTAAATTCACAATAGAAGGAACAGAAAAAAAGTATGAATGTATTCATTGATTATTTTATTAATATTTTAAAATATATTTGTTTTAGTAACGAAGGAACACAAATAAAATGTTCAGTTATTGTTAAATTTCAACCAAAAAATATTGGACGAAGATTATCTTTCAGGACATCTGATTTTTATAGAAATGAAGTTAATTTTTATAATGAAGTATGTTGAGGTTTGTGCATTCAATTATTTTATAAACATTAATATTATTTTAGGTATGGAGTACCCTGCTAAAGTTTCAAGACAACATTAAAAATAAATTTAACAACATACCAGTGTAAGTTTTGTTTTAAAACATATTATTGACAGAATAGCTCTTCTAATGAGGGATTATTGTATAAAATAACCCTACTTCCGCACAACAAAACAAATGAAAGATAATAATAAAAATCACATTGAACGAGGTCACAAGTATCGCGATCTTCGCATGCGTGGAATATAATATACTTCTACAAAGCGCACACGAATTTTGAATAAATAGATTGCTGAACATATATTTCAAAAAATAAGTTACTCTGAAAATTGAAAATCGCTAGTGTTATTTTAAAGATCTTTTATAATATATTTATTATTATTCTCTATTTCATAGATGCTATTCCGCAAAATGTGATGGCCAAAACGATTACATAGCTTTAGAAGATCTGAGCAAACAAAGCTATGTTACGTTTAAAAAACAAAAAGGAATGGATTATACTTCAGTTATATTTATAGTAAAATTATTTGCAAGATTCCATGCCTTATCTCTGGCGTTTAAGGATCAACATCCTAAAGAATTCAAAAGATTAGCAGATATAGTCGAGGTATGAATTAAAATAATAAATTTTAATAGCTATTTTTAGTACAAGTGAGCAAAGTATGTCTTTTTCTCACGCTTCTGTAAATAAACATAATTTTTTCCACAAATTTGAAATATAATTTTTCTAAAAAATGTACTTTTTCTATTAATGAAAAACTCAACAGTACATATGTTTATAACTGAATTTAATGTAAACTACAAAAAATTATTGTTCCTTCATGTAGAATGGTAGATATTTATTGTACAATTTGTAACTTCATGAAAATTTATTACTCCTGACGCAGATTATTATAGGCTTGTGTATTTTGCTCACTTGTGACGAAAGTTATTTATTTTGCTAACGATTATGGAAAAGATATTATTAAAATGAAAATATTTCAGGAAATATACATTCACGAAAAATTTAGAATATGGTTTGCGGATCATTTTAAACAAATAGTAAATGTATCTAGAGATGCAATTGAAAAAGAATTAGATTCAAATTATTTAGAACAATTTGATAATCTAATTAATAACGATTTATATGGGTAATATACAAAGCATTATTTTAAATATGTAATACGTATAATATTTTTTTTAATTTGCAGAAAAATGTGTAAAATATGTTCAAATAAATCAGATAAATTTTCTGTAATATGCCACGGCGATACATGGATTCCAAATTTCTTAGTAAAATATGGAGAAAATAATACAATAATTGATATCAAATTGATTGATTTTCAACTCGCCAGGTATAGTATAATAATATACATTTTTAAAAAAATCTGGTGTAGCCAACACAATACCTTCCGTCAATTCTCTGTATTTTGTACAAATCCCATACCAAAAGTTCCTTGAAGATTCTATATATCCAGTAAAATTGTAACACGAACATATACTATTTTCTACAAATTCCATACCGAAAGTTCATTGGAAAAGATTTTATAAATCCAATAAAATTATGACATGAACACACAATATATACTCGTAAATTGCACTTGACACTGACATCTCTGTCAATTAACATTATTTGAATATATCAGATGTTAACTATAGCAAAGCTGGCTTATTTATGAATTATTATAATTTTTTTACTCTAATGCCCATGTTCATAAACACTCGTAAAGTTTGAAAACGGCCCATTATAATTTTTGACAAATAGAATCACACTTGACAAATAAAATTTCAATTTTTCTTTTAATGTCGACTATTTTTATTGGATAAAAAATATAACGAACCGTTTAAAATTTTACAAGTGATTATGAATACGAGCATATATCTATTAAATATGAAGGAAAATGTATAATCAAAACGTATAGGCAATAAGATATTCTTTCATATTGATAAACACATAAAATGTCAAAAAATGATACTTAACTGCGTTTTTCAAGAAAAACTGGTACTTTGAAACAATTTGACACCAAAAATCTTAGTCTTCATTGAAAATTTTAAGACGAAGAACGTTTTTTTGACATGTCAAACAGAACTTTTAAATTGAAATATTTATAAAAATAGGTCAATCTGTAACAAGTTAAATTTATAAATATAAACTATAACAATGGGCAATTATTCCACAATAGCTAAAAGGGCCTAAATCGTTATATTTAAAAATTATAATAATAATAAACTTCAATAAGGGAACTTGAGGTTTACCAATTATAACCAAAATCTCATCGACCTTTAAACTAATGGACCAAGTATTTCCTATTCTTTTATTGTTAGAATAATGCTCCAACATAAAAGGATAGAAATATATATTCTGTCCTTCAACAATACGGAAGTTCTCAGTGAAAATATACTGCGCATGCGTTCGTACTCATTGTACATCTTTTTCAGCCATATGTAAACCTCTATACATCGCTCTCTATCACTAAATAGTTGTCAAAATCTATTTGACGTTTCGTGACTGTTTGTGTATTATTTTACTTTTTTGGAGAACATTTACAATTATTTCTGTCAACATATACGAATATGTGTTGTGAGGTGCATATACGACAAAATAATGGGGAAACGGTGTATTTTGTGCAGTCAGCAGTACGTACGCCGTTTAGCTGTGTCATTTCATATGTAAGTTCTTATTAATTATTACTTGTTCCCTATAATATAATACGGGTATACAATATATCGTATTAAAAATATATAATGAAAGTAATTATGCACAAAAAAATTAAATCAATAGTTTTAGCGATTATGCACCAAGTATAACAAGTTAGGGACAAATCAAATTTTTATTTTGCCGCGTTTTCTTAACTTCCGTACAGTTGAAGGATAGAGATACTGTGTCTGCACCGTTATGGCGGGACAAGCGTTTTGCTCGTACGCTGCGTCTATTAGTTTAAAGGTCGATGCAAAATCTAATCAATTTTTTATATGGGTGTAAAGAAGAGGAATACGAAAGAATTATAAATTTTAGAATTGTGGTATTGGAGTTATTGTTGGAGAAAAACTTGTTACACACGGACACACACACAGATACACACATCATCGTAAAACTAGTAAAATCGTATTCTAGGGACACTTATTAAAAACTCAACACCGAGGTTTTTGACCAAAGACAATACTTTCCTTACCTAAAGATGACGGAAGGTAAAAATGAATAAATTGTTGTGAGATTTGAATATATTATTTATAATCTTTGTTATAATTTCTTACAGGTGTTGTCCGCCATCTTGCGATTTAATATTCTTTCTGTATTGTTGTGTAAGTTACGATTTATTCAACAAACACTGGAACGACATTTTAAAAGAGTATCATGACGAGTTTACCAGATTTTTGTCTGAACTTGGTTCTGATCCAAATATATTTACATTCGAAGATTTAAAACAAGATGTACAAGAAAACGCCTTGCTAGGTTTTGGTATGTCTATGGAAGGTATACCTAATCAACAAATGGAAGAAAATGAAGCCCCAGATCTTGATATAATTGAAGTAAGAATAATATACAAATTTTTAAGGAAAGAAATGGGCTTAAGGATCATGGAGAATTTTAAACGACGAAAGAAATTATGAAAAATTCAATGACTCTGCAGGGATTTGAACCCCAGACTTTCTGGGTGTGCCAGTATCTACAACACATGTAGACATCGGTAATGATGACGATATATTTGTACCGTGCGGGCGCTTACTAGGCGTCACCTCACGGGCACTCATTGCTGGCGTGGAGAGTGCACCACAGGGGTCACTTTTGTGCCATTTAATATTGGAAATATTTGGCGCCTGTCGGGATCGAACCCGGTTCCCCGGGTTCACGACCAGACACTCCGGCACGCGGCCACGGGACCCCATAAAACAAAAATTAAAATAAAATAAAAATTCTCCATGATCCTTAAGCCCATTTCTTTCTTAAAAACTTCAGGTAGGGTCACAATGAATTAATTTCGATATACAAATTTGGCAGACGAAAATTATTTTTTTAAATCAATTTTTCTATATTAATAAAAGTAAGAAAAGTGGCTAAATGTCTGCCGGCGATATTATATTTTTAATAGTTTATAAAAAATTATTTAAATCAAAGATTTAAAAAGTCATGATTTATACCTAAGCTAACACTAGTGATATGTTTGATGATTTATTTATTACAATGCTTACCTTTTTTTTAAGGGAACACAAGCTGTTAACATAGCAAGTGTATGGAAGCTGCATCCAATGAAACAAGAAGGTCGCAGAGTAATGGCAAATGTATTTAAACACGTAGTAGATAATAAATTTATATAAAATTATCATTATTGAATAATATAAAGATTCGACTGCCAGTTCAACACTTCAGACTCATGCCCGTATTCATAAACACTCGTAAAAAAATTAAACGGTTCGTTATAATTTTTATCCAATAAAAACAGTCGACATTGAAAGAAAAATCGAAATTTTATTTGTCAAGTTTGATTCTATTTGTCAAAATTATAACGAACCGTTTTGAAACTTTACAAGTGTTTATGAATATGGGCATTAGTCGCTCAGAGTTTAATCACGTTGTAAACTTTGACAAACCTTATTTTACATTGAATTTTTTGATACGTATCCATGGTTACAATGTGTAGTCATCTCCTATTTTCTTACGTGAAATGAAGTATAGACCATCCAGCGAATCAAGCGGTTTGCGTCATCGTTTAGGGATTTTTGAAATTTTCTTTATTTTTTTAAATATATTTTATTAACGGTATTTTATTGGTTTTTTTATTATTATCATGTATTTGACACCTTTAACAGAAATAAGTATATTTAGATATATTATTATTAAGTAAAATTTTGTAAATTTTTGCAAAATGACGTTTGATTATATTTTTTTTTAATATTGGTAATTCTGAACATGTATATTACTAAATATTATACCGTGAGTTTCAGCTAAAATGCAACATTTACTATACTGTTATTAATATATTACTATGGATACTAGTTTTTATATGTACTGCATCGTTCCAGATAAAATGCAACATAGGTTGTCAAACTTGTCAATGTCAAATTAACTTGTCATCATAATTTACTGATCTATAAATAAAGTAAGATAGTAATAAGAGCAGTAGCAATAAAAATTCAGTATATTTTAAACACAAATTACAACAAATTTTCAAAAACTGCACCATTAACAATTAAACAATAATTTAGACGATTATAAAAATTTTCATATACAGAATGTAATATTTCGGGAGTTATTGTTGACGAAGCCTCTCTAATTTTGAATTTAAGTTCTTCTAAATCTTCAATTTCTCCCGTATATACTTTAGATTTTAAAAAACCCCAGTAAAAGAAGTCATTAGGTGAGAGATCTGGTGAACGCGGTGGCCAGTTAATTTCCCCCCCACGACCTATCCAGCGATGGAGAAATATTGTATCCAGGTAGTCTTTTACTAGTCGATGATTGTGAGCTGGACAACCGTCGTGTTGAAACCATATTTCACCCATATTAAGATTCAAATTATTTAAACTTGGTATAATCTTATTTTGCAGCAGTTCCAAGTATATTTCGCCATTGATATTTCCATTAATAAAAAATGGTCCAATAACGTGATCTCCAATTAACCCAGCCCAAACATTAACTTTTAGTGGATATTGAGTTCTACTTTCTTTAAATAAATGTAAATTATGCCTGCTCCAATATCTACAATTTTGTGAATTTACTTCTCCTGTTGTAAAAAAAGTAGCTTCATCAGTAAACAAAATTTTGCTCTTGAAATCCGGATCAATATTAATTTTCTCAAAAAGTAGCTCACAAAAGGCAATTCTTTTCTCATGGTCATTATTTCTTAACTCTTGGTGATTTTGAAAATGGTGAGAATGAAATTTTTCGTCTTTTAATAATCTAAATACAGAACTTTTGCTAATATTTAATTGATTTGCCAAAATTTTCGTAGATAGCTGATTATTTTCTTCTATTGCTCTTAGTAAATTATTTTTCTTTTCTTCAGTCCGCGCAGTTTTTGTTCTTATCCTCTTCTTATGATTCTTATCCAAACATCCATCACTTTTAAATTTTGAAAATATTCTCGAAACTGTAGTAGGATTTGGTCTAGGACGTTCAGGAAATAAGTTGATAAACATATCACACACATTTCTTAAACTGTAGCCAGCATTGTACCAAGTAACCATTCGAATCTTTTCTTCTTTACTAAACATCTTTGAAAAATAATGACAAGACAAGTTAATTTGAGATTGACAAGTTTGACAACCTATGTTGCATTTTATCTGGAACGATGCAGTACATATAATAACTAGTAACCATGGTAATATATTAGTAACAATATAGTAAATGTTGCATCTTAGCTGAAACTCACGGTATGTCTACATTATATTTTTCAACGTGTATTGCGATTTCATTTTGTTTTTGGTTTCGTTGTTCATTGTCAAAATGTCAAGTGCTCTGTCATGTCAAATTCAAAAGCTTGTAGTTAATTTATTGGCTTATTTTGAAAATGAAAAATAGATTGGTGGGTTTTTACTTTCACTGAAATCTAATATTGAGGTAATATTTGGTTCTATTTGTTAGTAATAATTTGAGAAAATTAAATCTATATGTACAGCGTGTGGCAAACGCTATACGCAATGTATAGAAACAGTGAGAAATTGTATGGTATGCAGTATTCTGTATTTTTTAAGGATCTCACATAATACTAGATAGTTTGTTGCATATACTACAAGAATGAAGTATTTATAACGGCGTACGCAGTATCGTTCAGAATATTTTAAATAAAATTGGATTTCGCTGGAAAAATATTATAGCAGACGTGTTTTTAAAAAAAATTCGGGTTTATGAAGGTAACCCACAGATTTTAATCCATTTTACATGCTCATGTAAACTTTTTAATATATGACGTCATTGTTTCTAGTGATATTGTATTTATGACGTAAACCGCTTGATTCGCTGGATGGCCTATATATAACCTTATTGACAAAACAAAAGGAACACTTCAAATCCTATAAAATTTTTCACATCATTACAAATAACAATAAGAAAAGGAATTGATGTATTATATTTTTATGTTAGTAAATAAAGATGATTATGAATAAAATATGTGTTTGCTATTTTAACTCTTTAATTGTTAACAAATACAATGAATAGGAATACGGCTAAACTAACATAATTAAAATTCAATTAATTTAAAGGAATATGGAATAATTGCGACCAATTATTAAAGTTGATCACCCCACAAGAAACAGTTGTTGAAATAACGGCACTTTTTCATTTCTTGTGTGATCGGATAAAATCTACAGTAAGTTACATTAAATATAAATATACACCACGCTCTATAGAGCCACAGTTTTGAACACAAACATTTGTTGTGTGCAAAATAACATGAAACAAATTTACATACGTTTAATACTACTATGGTTTGCTTGAAACTGCTACGAGGCAGTTTGGCCGGCAGAATATCAAGCACAGCCCTATCGTACACAAAACATCAACAACACATTCAAACTAACTTTTTTACGGTTTCTTTACAAGAAACTGTCAATGAAAAGATATTTTAAAGAACTTCGCACACTATCGATCGTTTTTAAAACGCATTTATCCGAATTTACACAACATTTTTCCAGAAAAATTATTTCTAACCTAGCAAACATATCGTAAATTTTGTCAAAATTCATTGCATACATTTTCATGTAAATATTTTCACTAAAAATTTTACGTGAGATATTAAATAAGGAATAATTTGGAATATGATTAGAGAAAGTC
Source organism: Ophonus ardosiacus (assembly GCA_943142095.1). Taxonomy (NCBI): domain Eukaryota; kingdom Metazoa; phylum Arthropoda; class Insecta; order Coleoptera; family Carabidae; genus Ophonus; species Ophonus ardosiacus. The sequence continues at coordinate 6,130,080 of OW964823.1, read as the reverse complement.
TATTCAAACTCATTTGGAAACAGTTTGACCGCAAAACTTTGACGATTGTTTTTTATGAATGATAACAAACTTGTTGCTTTACGCTTAGGGATTTAATTTTTCATAACTTTTCAACTAATTCCAGAAAAAGTTACGTCATCTTCAGAAAATTAACTTATTTCAATTGAATTTACTTTTTCTGAAATTGAAGTTACTTTTTTTGAAATTGAATATACTTTTTCCGAAATTGAATTTAGTTTTTTGGAAATTGAAGTTACTTTTTCTGAAACTGAAATGAAAAAGGTATAGAAAAATTAGGTAACTTCAATTTCAGAAACCGTAAATTCAATTTCAAACAAATAGCAATTTATCGATTTACCTTTTCTGAAACTGAATTTACTTTTTCCGAAATTGAATTTACTTTTACTGAAATTAAAGTAACTTTTTCTGAAATTGATGTTTAAAAACGTCCACAATATTTGATAATAAAACTAAATTTACGCCTAACTTTAAAATTAAGTGAAAATAAAAACTTTATGCCTATTTTGAGTAGTAAAATTTTATAAGAGTTTTTAAACCCTCTAACAAGGTTTAAAGTTACATATTGAGTAATCCTAATTTCTCCTTAACTTTTTATTATAGTTTCGCACAAAATTTACTACTGAAAATGAGAACATTTGTATAGTTCTATTTTCACCCAATTTTAAGGTTAAAGGTAGTTTTTAATATTATTATCAATTATTATTAACTTTAGACGCCATAATATTCAATGATTATCAATATAGTATTTTCAGGAAATGATTTTTTTGTCGTTATATCCGATTTTCAGCTCTTTTTTTCTCAGAAAGATGAAATAAACTTCTCTACTCATTTTTAAATTCAAAGATGACGTAAAATGGTGCAATGAATTTTGAGAACGTTTAATTTTTCGCAAGGTAATGTGCAGAATTTCGGGCGATAGTGTCCAAAGTTCTTTTTTTGTGTTTTTAGAAAGTGGCACCGTGTGAAATCTCAGCACCATTTAGCACTGGAAAAGTTAACCGACTGTTAAAGGCACTTTAAATTTAAAGCTCCAGATGCCAATTGATATCCGTTAAAAACGTGTGTCAGTAAAAACTTTACAGGGCAACGAATCTTAGAAGAATAAATACAAACAATAACTAAGACTGTTTCTCTGAAAGCCAAGTACAGTCGATTTATACTTAAACAATTTTATTGAAACAGCTACACATACATCGAAAATAAATCAACTTATACACTGGACGTAAAACTGACTAGTCTACTGTCACATTCTAACATTCACAAGGATAGGGAAACACGGTTTCTTCCTGGTTATACCGGGGAATTCTACGGACTCCAAATCGGGAAAATTTAACCATTACAAGAATAAGATCCCGACAATTTACATTAATTACACGAAGAATACATTACGAACATTACTTTTAAAAAATTAGAATATGTTTTATTATTTTTGATAAAATTTAAAAACCGATATTAACATATATAGAGATCATTAATTTAAAAATATTTTTTAGAATAATTTTGAAGTTTTATTTATTTTTTTAATATATAAAATTTAAAAGCCGCTATTAAATGATTTTTTAAATAAATTAGTGCCGTTTAAAATAAATATATTATGTCGCATATTTTAAAAAGACAATAAATATTTAAATTTTTAGAACCTCGCAACAATCTATTGTTAAGTTCAAAATAAATTTAAATGAACGAAAACCCAAACTTTTTTATTTGAAGGATAAAATTCTGCATTTTTATTGTATTAATATTTGTTCATATAACAAGTAATAAAATGTAAATTATTATGAAAATTCTCCGAGTAAAAAAAAAGTATTTTACTTACGAGTTGCATACAATTTTTTTCTCTACGTCTAAAAGAAAAAAAGCGTGAAAAAATGCCTTAGGGCCGGTTTTTCAATGTTTGGTTAAAATTTTAACTAAGAGTTAAATAAACAAAATTGAAACGAAATGAACTGTCAAATGACAGATTTATTATTCCTGTCAACAAAACGATGCAATATTGTTAACTTAAAATTTGAACTAGAGATTGAAAAACAGGCCCTTAATGTTTCATTTTTTTCTCCTGTTTGCGTTAAAAATTGTTATTGTATAAAAAATAAACAATTTAAGAACGTATTTTAATGAGAAAATAGTGCAGTTTTTAATGGACGCAGAAAAAATATTTGAAACTACGCATTTGTTTTCGAGTAAAAAATATTTAGTATGGCGTTATTTAAAAAAAAAAATGAACATCGGGTTAACTGCCAAACTAAATAACAAAAAAAACTATTTTACAAGTACTATGCAATTAATTCGGCGCTCATTTTTTGAAATAACAAATACCACACAGTTTCAGTTAAGAATGTAGCTTTGATTTTGATAAAAAATATATTTTGTTCTTTGATTGGTCAAAATGGAGTCCAATTAGCTGTCAGCTGGTCTGTCACCAAATAATATGGACAAAAATAACTGATATTTAACTGTTTTTGATTTTGTTTCGTGTTTTGATAATATTCAAATAGTATACATTTTTACAGAAGAAAATATGTAGTATGAACAAAATTTTATTTTCAAACATCAATTTTTTTGTAAAAATGGAAAATAATCAGACATGCAGTCGTTTGTAAATTATTTATTTCCTGGCCGACGTTTCGACTTTAACAAAAGTCTTCTTCAGGGCTAGAAATAGTCAAAATTGTAAAGTAGCAAGTGGATCCCCTATGCGACCCATTGGAAAGTCCAGGTGAAAATAGTAAAATAAATAAATAAATAAATATGTTGTGTCTGGTCAATTTTTAAAAAATAAATTAAAATATTTATTAATATATAATAATAATAATAATAATAATTAAAAATTGACCAGACACAACATATTTATTTATTTTACTATTTTCACCTGGACTTTCCAATGGGTCGCATAGGGGATCCACTTGCTACTTTACAATTTTGACAATTTCTAGCCCTGAAGAAGACTTTTGTTAAAGTCGAAACGTCGGCCAGGAAATAAATAATTTACAAACGACTGCATGTCTGATTATTTTCCATTTTTACATTCTGAAATCAGTCGATCATCGTAATCAACCATCAATTTTTTTATTTGATAATAAAAACGGCAGGCCTTAAATCGCCATATTATTAACTGAAACGCAAGATATATCTATTTGTAACAATACTTTAAATTACGTTAAGTTTACAAATGCGTAAATTAAAAAATGCAGAATATATTACACGCAACAGACAAATTATCAAATAAATTTATCAATAATTTAACGGCAGATTGCCAAACGAGTCCCAAACTATATTAAAACGCGTTTATATTCGTTTAATTTGAATAATTTGAGAAAAATAAATATATAAATTATGTACATTTGGAAAATAAATTAAAAGAGCAAATATTTCTGAATTTCAGCAACATCTTTGCTCTACAATAAAAAAAATCATCTTACTCTTCCCTATTCTTGGCGGAACCTTCTCGATTCGGGTCATCCCACGGTACCTCCACCATTCTCTAACTTAATAAGTAGCATCGCTCTGCGATATTACAATATGGTGCACCCGGCGTTCCTCAAGTGCTAACAAAGTATACCGCGATCCAGTGAAATCACCGCTTTGGGTGGTGTGTGCGCTAGATGTAGATGGCAGCAGGTGTTCCCGCATTGGCCGCAAGAGGTCAGGTGTAGGTTGCTGCTGAACTCAGCGCTGTAGTTCTTCCGCTGGGAGGTTGGGGTCTCTGTCAACGAGTATGACTTGCGGTTGAGCAGAGGAGAGTTGGAGGTGTCGCTAGTGTCGCATGTAAGTAAGGGGAGGATGGATGGTTTGGTGGAGAGCCATGGGTGGTCTAGGAGTTTCTTCACACTTGGTCTCAATCTGAAAACAAATTATTCATATTCATATTTTTTTTTATTTTTCTGTTTAGCATACAACACCGATTCCCATATTCATAAACCGTCGTAAAGTTTCAAAATGAATCGTTATATTTTTTGACAAATACAATCAAAATTGACAAATTAAATTTTAATTTTTCTTTCAGTGTCGACTGCTTTTACTGGATAAAAATTATAACGAACCATTTAAAATTTTACTACATCTACATATTTTAGTAGGAACTAAATATTTTCGTTCCGACGTCTTAAATAAACTGTTTATTTCATGGTCTAAGGGGGCCCTTAGGGCGGGGCCGTGTTCACCGATTGTTACGCCACTGTTTACGCGCTTCTGCTTGACGCTGTATTATTATTTCTTTTTATCATTCTATTTTTGTCTGACAGGGGACAAGTAGTATCTCTCTCTCTCTCTTTAGGGGTCGTTACGTTATGAATATGTTATTAATGCCGGTTCCATGCAGGAATTTTCATTTAAATTTATTTTAATTTTCATTTCTCATTTAATTTATAAGATGGTTACATTTCTAATAGACACACAAAAATTCTAATTACATATATTATTAATATATTTTTATATTTTTTAACTCATTCTATAAATAAGTCCTACTCTTCTAAATGTTCAAGGTTCTTCTAATTCATTGACGAGATAATTAATAATAAAATAAGAAATATTAAATATGCTTCCCAAAAAAAGCCTTCAGTAATTTATCTGGATTTTACACATTGACATTTTTTGCCAATTACAAACATTTTAATTTTTCAACGTGTTTCCATGGAGTTATTTGGGCTGTTAGATTCATTACAACAGATTATTTTATATATCTATAATAGGCCCATAAACCATAACAAAAAATAATAAAATGTACACTTTATCCTTAAAGTACTACTCAATAAATAACGATTAAGATAAAAAAACATTTTTTTAATAATTACTTTGCGAGATATTTGAATTTATTTCCAGGGACACAGATGGATATGACGTCACACTATTGGTATCTTTCTCGCGCAGCCTACTGCAGAAACTGGTGTGAGAAAGATAGCTATAGGTTTCTTTAAAAATTAAATACAGCTATACAAAAAACAATTATGACTTTTTGATACCACGAATTGCTTCAAAATTGAACGAACTTTCATTTAAAAATATTTTAAAAAATTGGTTTATGGGCCCATTCTCTATTTCTAAATGTATAGTAGATATAATAACATAAATATCCAAAAACTAATATTTAGAAGATTTTTTAAAAAACTATTAATTCCGGTTGTCTAATCGGGTCATTTAAAAAAAAAAATAATTGTCGATTTTTTTTATAAAATCATGAAATCCATCTCATTTAATAAATGTAGTAATAGAAAATAATTTGAAATATGCGACTTTTCATTCATAAATTTGCTAATAAACTTTCGCGCTTTTAAACACGGACTAAATTTGTGACGACACATATTCATACTCACACAAAGAGAGTTCTCTCTCGCACACACACGCTTCACAACATGAAACAGTAACCTAACCTAAAAGTGTGACAGCTGACAGCAAAATATACAAGAGAAAAGATTATTTTTACTTTCTATTTCTTTAAAAGTACTAGTGCAGTATAAGGTATGTAAATAAACCATTTATTTAAATAAATACCAAACCAAGTAATCATAGTTCTAAATTAAACCGGTAGAGCTCGACTGTCGTATCCGTGAATATGTGTCGTCAGCCGTTGAAATATTTGAAATTAAACGCAACTTTTAAAAAATCATATCTCTGATTCTAAAGACTTGTAAGATGTAAAACATACACATACATGTTTAATTTGGCCTATTTTTTCAAGAAAAAAATAAATCAGAAAATGTGAAATGACCCCATATTATTGTCAGATAAAATAATACGTAGTTGCGATCTAGGAAACTGACATTTGCGGACATCTGACGTATATTTAATTTATGTAGGGTTGCATAAATACTTCATTTAAGAATGATAAATTGAAAATAGATTAAATTAAAGTTAATTATAAACTAAAAATATAAATTGCTGTATAAATACGGCATAATTTCTTGGAAAAATAAAAAATGGAGATATAATTTTGTTTTTTGAAGTCAACACATCTTGGAAATCCTAAATGTATTTTTTTAATGTTTCTTACCTTGGGTCCAGTACAAGTGCAGACTTAATAAAATCCCTAGCAGTGCCGGATATGTCTGAGAACAGTTCAGTCGGAAAAGTCAAAGAGCATTGAGAGATGTTCAAATAAGTTTCCTGTTTGGTTTCGCCGCCAAATGGAGAATAGCCGGTGAGCAGAACATATGCTAGGACTCCTACAGACCACACGTCTGTCGCTAAGCTGATTGGCTCGTAGCTCAGGATCTCCGGAGCTGAAAACAATCAAAATAGTCAACTAGTCCTAAACATGTTGGGTGGTAGCATGAACAAGTGATTAAGGGTGATTTGCTAGGAGATGACTAGCTCTGTTTTAGTGCTGTCAATCGTTTATAGATTATTTTTGACAAAAATACTTCAAATAGCAGTTATAGAAAAATTAATTTTACTCAACTTTTATTTGAAGTATTTTTCTCTAAAATAATCCATAAACGATTGACAGCACTAAAACACTGCTAGTCATCTCCTCCTTGAAAAGAAAATTTGCACTATGATTTTAAAAAGTTATTTACCCATAATAGGGTTATTGCAAGAATTTTTATATGACTTAAGTATTAAATTTTAAAAGACTTGTTCTTAATTGAAAATATCACTAATTATCCATTAGATAGTCTACAATTAAATATTGAAATTTGTGTAATATTTTGAAGAAGTCACGTAATCTGAAATAGAATGTGACGTCAGAGTACATACAATTTAACATGTAACAAAATATCGCCTATACACTGGTACCACTAATACAAAAATTTATTTCCTATTGTTGACCGTGACATTTGAAAATTTAAATTTGGGTATATTTACAATTTTTTTATTAAAATGGTTATTGTTTCCCGTACCCAAGTACTTTTATTTCTTATATTACCCATAAGCAATAATCTAAAGCATTTCAATAACTTAAAATTCTGTTAGCTATACCCAAATCATTCAAGCAGCTAATGCACGTCATCACTTAGTGTAAAAACCTTAATGCATTAAAATCACTAATAGTGAAAAATGAAATAAAATTTTAATCATTTTTAACCGTCAAAAAGTGTATAGCCTTATATAATTATTCCTAAGATGAATAGTAGAGTTCATTACATACATTACATTAATTTACATCAACGTCATATTATTCGTTTAATTGTTGCTATAGTTAGCAACATTGATAATTTGTATGTTCATACTGTCAAAGTTATTATTTGAAAAATATTTGTATCGTGTTTGAAACATTTATGTGCGTTGTAAAGGCCTATTTATAATAAAGTAATGTTAAACGCAACGCAACGACACAATGTGACAGTTAACGCAAATAAAATCTGTGAATCTGGCAAAGGTAGCACTTCTAATCAATCAGAAGAATTCGGTATTTATTTGAAATTCGGCTCACTTTTATTTATTGTCTTTATTATGGCATACATAAGTATAAATAAGGTTAGTTTTATAAAATAATTTAAATAGAAATGGACAGTGACGAAAATATAGTATTTATTTTGTAGATGTGACAGTTCATGACCATGTTGATAATACAGATTGCAATCTGTATAACTCTTTTCATAAAGATTCTAAAACCTCTGCAAACATACCAGTACATGACGTCACACATCTAGTTACTTTTATTCAATTTTTATTAATGACGTGCATTGGTTGCTTGAAAGATTTGGGTATATCAGGCCCCACCTCTGACATAACCTATTTGAATTTATTGTCAAAGTGACGTGTCAAATAGTATTTTCGCTTTCACCTAGGGGGCGTTCGGTTTTCGATGCCGTTCGGTAATTACATCTAAGCGATCTTTTTGCTCAGCTCTACGTTCGGTTATTAGCTTACGGAGCACACAGGGCCCAATCTGTCCACTCCACCAACAAAAATGTTTGGAATGTATAAATTAGTCATTTTAGGAAAAATCTTTCCACATAATTTTAACTATTCATAATAAAAACGTTCATAACCCGCGCATACTACACATATTAACAGTTCTTTATTAATTTTTATTTTGGTGCAAATTAATGTGTCAAAATGACATCTACACGCTCCGTCCACAGATCGGAAATCGCAGATGAATCTGTCACGTGATCAGATTGCTCAGAGTGCTCAACAGATTTAAATACCGAACGCACCCCTAGTGTTGTGTAAAATGTGGAATAAAAAGATCCCGGAATTGTATTGCCAACTGCATCATATCTTTTTGATCACTGTGTATTTTTTATAGGACAAAAAATAATCGAATGATTCTGTACTCACCTACGTAATCAGGCGTGCCAAGTATTTCCCTAACCTCAGTCCCAGGTTCAATAACTCTCGAAATGCCAAAATCACACAACTTAATATCCGCATTTGGTTCCTCTGCCATAACCAACAAATTCTGCGGTTTGAGATCTAAGTGTGCTATATTCCTCTCATGCAGAAAGCTCAATCCTTCTAGTATCTGTCTCATCGCCTTGCGGGCCTCGACTTCTCCGAGGCATTCATCCGTGTCCAGTAGGCGTTGGAGCTCACCGCCAGCAGCGAGTTCAAGCACCAGGACAGTCTCGGAGCGTTCATCGTACACCTCGTGAAGGCGGACAACACGAGGAGATGACGAGCATTGAAGAAGAACAGCGACTTCGTGGGCGATTTCACGTTGAGTGTCAAGTGCACGGCGGCGTTTACGGATGAACTTAGCTGCGTATAGCACGCCGGTGGATAGTTGGCGGGCTTTGCGGACTGTTGCGAATTTGCCTCTAAAAAGAAAAAAAAGTGTTAAATTGGGAACTATAATGTACATATATATTCATAAGCTCTAGGTTTCAATTTTCAAAATATTTTAAACTCAAGACTTAACAAAATGTGTACAAATTTTTAATTATATTATTATTATCATCTTTGAGCATATACTGACTAGAGAAGTAATTCCGTATTGGGCTTCCAAAATTACAATGCGCCACTGGTGGCAGATTTCTAAACTGAGTGAAGTGTACCATGTACAAAGAAGGTTGTTTTATTCAGGGATTGTATTTACTTGTATACGAATTTTAATACGCTTTTATCTTCGGCTATTATTGTTTTATTTTTAGTAGGATCTGAATTACTGCTAATATAGCAGGTAAGTTTTTGATTTTTAAAAAATTAATGAACATATTAGGAGATATGCAATTTATAGGTTAAAGTTACGATGGAGTTTTCTCCGAAAATATTTACCACATAATATTATGTGGCCACTATTTATTACTTGCTGGCCTTCCACCATATTTCTAGATGATACACTACAATTCCCAAATCTACAAATAGTATCTAAATCTAAGCAAAGAAAATTGTTCATTATGAAAGAAAAACAAATAAAAGTAAAGCTATGTAGATAGAATTTAATATATGTACAACTACGGCAATGAAATACAATCTAAATGAAGGAATTCAAATGTTTTTTTATAAAAAAAAAACTAATAAACTGTTAATTAAAATATGACTAAAATACTCTTAACCTACAAATACTTACTAAAATTAACTCTATTAACTAAAATATTATTAAAACTATCACTAAATTGTTACTACAAGAAAGATCAAACTCAATTCTACCGAAATTAAGAAAAAAAAAAACTTATACTAAATCCGGAATTAAATTAAAAACTACGAAAATTAGTCTCACATCAATTGTACTCTAATGGAAGCCAGCGAAAAATGTACCATTCGTTTGAATTTTGACGTTTGACGTCAGCGCCATCTCTTGATAATTTGGAAGCCCAGTACCAATGCATAGGATGTTGTGATTTGTGATCCGAAGATTAATTATATTTGAATTTGCAGTGTAAAATCGATCAAAAATGTTCTGATGTTACCCTAGTACTATTAGTATCAATATTACCTTAAATCAAATTTATTTAATAAATTTATGGAGAAATCGTATTGCATTACACATTAATAAGAAACTGCTTTGCGAGTGCTCAAAGGCCTTACAAAAATGCAGTTTCTAGGATATTAATACAAATAACTATTTAAAAAGGCGTACGCTTGAAAATCCGCCATTCTCATGTTTCGCACACGAGATAAGTGCCTATAAAAATGTTTGTATATATGTTATAGAGAATTGAGTTGTTTTTTGGCGATACACTGGTTCAAAAACGGTTTAACCCGGTTCAAACCATTACATTTTAGCGTTGCAACGGTGACGTCACTGACGCAAGCGGTTAAATCGTGTTCAAACCGTTTTGTCAGCCGGTTCAAAACAGTTTGTTTTTAGGTTAATATTATTTAAGGTACCAAAATGATCATTAATAAACCGAATAAACTAGTAAATGTTGAAATGGAAAATAATTTGCCGTTAAAAATAAAAACAAAACATACTTACTCTGATGTTACTATTACAGCAGTTCATTTCAATTTTTAAGGTTAGAAACTTAAAATGACAAATGTCCTTGGTTCAAAACATTTCATTTTACCGTAGTACGGACTTATGACGTTATTTATGCAACTGGTTCAAAATTGATGACGTTTCGGTTCAAACCGTTTTTGAACCAGTGTATCGCCAAAAAAAAAAACAGCTTTGTGTATCATGCTGTGATGCACAGTTATCATATTTATCTGGCAATTTGCTTATAACCTAACCTCCTCTTTTGATCTCTCTTTGTTGAGTGTGAGAACAAGCGTCCATGTGGCGCTATCTGTCTCCCTATCAACTCTATCTTCCGGTACGCTGTCTCGGTATATACTTCTCGCGCCAATTACTCCATTCGTACGTGTATATTGTCTCTCTCTTTCTCTGCGTACGCTATATGCTCTACGCTCGCTACGCCCGGTCGTTGACGGATGCAGTTTGTTTTTATTTTTAATTAAGTGTGATTCACTGTATGCACTCGTACTGCGTATTTCACAGCCTTAGCGCTGAATTCGCGAGTCATCCTCGTTGATGGAATATTTGTAATTAATGAGACATGTAACACGTAATGCGTGTCTGCCAATGAAATGAATTACCAACATGGGAAAATTTTATTTTATCGAGAAAGATTTCATTATTGTTGTTAAAGAACATGGTTTGTTTTTATTTTTTTGTATGTTTATCAAGCGAAAACTTAATTAACTGCATTCCTTGCCAGTGTAAATAAATATATCATTATCTCGTTTAGCTATACTATTTCAAATATTTATAAACTAACAACTGATACAAGAATTCGAGTTACATTAGAATTCGAAGAATAGGGGTCCACTTTATTTGTACATTTAAAAAAAAATCTGATGTGGCCACCACATTACCTTCCGTCAATTCTATGTATTTTGTACAAATCCCATAGGTACCAAAAGTTCCTTGGAAAAGATTCTATAAATCCAATAAGATTATAACACGAACACACAATATGTAAACTGCACTTGACACTGACATTTGTCAATTAGAATTATTTGAATATATCAGCTGTTTCCATGATTATAGCAAAGCTGGCTAATTTATTAAAGTTAATCTCTTTATAATTCTTTAACTATATATCTATTGAATATGAAGGAAAATGTATAATCAAGTCGTATAGACAATTGACAACTGTAGAGAATCGATATGACATCTGGTGACTAAATTTTGAACTAGTGCATGACGGTAGGTGCGAGCAAATACAACATAATGTTAGCATACATTTTTTAAAAGTATTTCTTTTATACGAAAATAAATGTTGTAAAACACGGTAAAAGCAATATTATGTGTTGTATATACGGGTGTCATTCGCTTATGAGTAGGGAAACTCATTTAAGTTTCCACATTTTTCCAAAAATAGGTAAAAATAAAGTGAGTATAACCACAAATGCAGGTATTCAACACACATTGAAGCTTGGAAGTACGTTTTACATTTTGGAAAACAAATTTCCAAGTATATGAGAGTATGTTCGAGACATTTCAAAGACAGTGACTTTATTCTTCCAGGTAATATTATTAATAATTATATTTGAAACATATTTATGATTATTTAAATTTTTAGAAATTCCTTCTCAACGGAGAAATTAAAAAAAGAGTGCTGTACCATCTTTGTGACGACAGAGCACTTTTTTGAAGACAGAGTGATGTTTCATTTATAATTTTTCGATTACTATCGGTAATTCCACATAATATAATGTGATTCGCATTCAGAACTTCTTCGCCTGTTTACAGGATTAATATTTTAAATAAAGTAGTAAATGAACATTATATACAATCATACCTTCAACAATAATCCTAGAATGATGAGTAGCATTTAGAAAGTCAAATAACTGAACAATACTTAGCTTCATTTTGAAGAAACACAAGCAAAATTGTATCATATGACAGTGACAGATTGTACACCTACCGTCATGCATCCGCCATATTGAAAGATATTTAACTGCGTTTCTTTAAGAATAACTGTTAAATATTTCAAACAAAAGAACTTCCGGTTGACCAATTACATCCAAAATCTTAGAATGAAATTACATATCAATTTTATTATATGACAACCATTGTATTTGTTTCTCCGTGTTATTTATTATACTTTTTTATATGTTACAATATCAATGTATGTTAAAAAATTTCACGTTAAAACCCGTCTTTTATCACATTTATCCATAACATCATTGTCAAAATTTCAAAATCTTTGTAGCTCCTGAAGAAGGCACATGTGGTGCCGTTAACTAGTAGAGGCCGGAAATATATTTTTCAACCATTGATTGATTTCCAGCTTCTTTTACCTATCTTTTTTTATTTTTGTATATTTAGTTTCTTTTATCATATAAACCACTATTTTGTTGTACATTATATATAATTATTTCGTCTGTCATTTCGTTCATCTTTACGTTACTGTCGTCGTGTTGTTCTGTGTCGTTGTCGTAGAATGGAATTCGACATCCGACAACTCCTTCCGTCGAATTTCAGCGTAGTGCGCACGCGTACGACATCCGACACCGACAAACTACACCGTAGGACAGGTCTAATCAACAAAAACTACAAGAATAGGGTCCTATACCATAGTCATATTTTAACTATCTTAAATAAGAAGACGAAAATATACATAAATTAATGAGTATTAGTGAAAAAAAAATCTTTAAATATTAACTAGGTCACAAACTATAAGCGATTGAAGCTGATTACTAATTGGGTATGACGCGTTAGGTACTAAGAATTTGATTGGTCGCCTGATTTTAAAAAGAAGATTCGCGAGTCTTTAGCGGTCACCTTTGAAAGAATGTGAAATGTCATGTTGTTCTATAACCTAACAAAACATTTAACAATTTTGTGTTTGATGAATTTGTTTAAATATAACATCTAGTAATATTAACAATAATCATGTATTTATAATTAAATCAATTTGTAATATGAATTAAATTAATAATAATATTAACTAAATTAATATTGAAACTTCAAAACAGGCTAACATTAGCGCCATCCGTCGTCATACTTTGTGTAATAATATTGTCAAACTGTTTCAATGTTCTGTAATTTATTAGGAAGAAATCCTTGTTAAATGCTTATTATTTATGTTATTCATACTTAATAATAATTTCTTCGTGAATATAACGTATAAGTTTTTATATAAAAACATTTCAGCTATGCAAAAAAGAAAAAAATTGTTTCGAGTATAACTAACAGTTTGTCCCATTGTTTGTCGATCACTTGTTAGTATCTGCTACGTCACGCACAAATTCTTAAACTTTAAAAATTCATATCTCGCTTATTACGTAAAATTTTTAAGTCGCGTTTGCACTGAAGTTCTTATTTTATCCTGTTCTTACAGAAAAAAAAAAAATAAAAGAAAAATGGTATAGGACCCCATTGCTGATGACATCTATAGGCTAGCATAATATTTATGTCAACTTCACTAGGAATACGTGTCATATGATACCCTGTTGACCATGTAATCATTTTCATCCATTTTTATAGACATCAACTTATCATAGTATAGTTTATCAACATAATCTTCTTGTTAGGTATCACGATATTACCGCAGCGCTTACGTCAAATAAGAAAACAAAATCATTGGCATAATCTCCCGGAAATAGTAGCAATCTTTCACGATAAATGAGTGTCATGGGCATACGAGACACAAAGAAGTAAAGTGGACAGTCGCATTCATATCGCAAATAGTTGTTCCGCAACCTAACTGTAATAATCAGCATAAGTTGTTATAATCATAGTGTCGTTCAACTCGACTCACAAGAGGAAATCATCAACAATATATCCTTACTGATTACAAATAATGAATACTCGTATAAAGACAACATAACATAATGATTGAGGTAGAGAAATAATCAAAAATAGAAACAATGTAGAAGTTCTTTTAGAAACATATTCATCAACAGTTATACAATGACCATTAATATTAAGAAATTTTTACCTCTCGCTAAGAGACGTATTGGTTTCATGCTAAAAGTCACATATCTAGATTTAAGTGAATAAGCACGATTTAAGGTCCATATAAACCGATTTTAACATTTTTACGATGATGTCTGTGTGTGTGTGTGTGTGTATGTGGATGTGTGTATGTATGTGTTTATGTGTTGGAGGGACGATTACTCAAAAACTATGAGACATAAGACTGTTTAACTATGAATTCTTCAATTTGACATTCATGGGAAGAGCTGAAAAGGTTTTGGTAACAATATTGAAGAACATGAAATTCTACATCCGATACATTTAAAATTTTTAATATATCTTCTATAAATTTAGAGATAAAGACACTTTAAAATATAGAATAATGAGTCGAGTAGGCCAAAATACACTAAGGGCTAGTTTTACAATCTCTGGTTAAAATTTTAACTGCTAGTTAAATAAACAAAATTGAAGCGAAATGAAATGTCAAATGACAAATTTATCATTGCTGTCAATAATCCGATTCAATATTGTTTATTTAACTTACAGTTAAAATTCTGACCAGATTGTAAAACTGGCCCTAAGAAAACCAGTTGACAAATTCAAATGTTTATAACATAATTTGTAAATGATAGATGTCAGTGTCAAAAATCAAAAGTTTTAGTTACATTCTGAAAGATTTTTCTGGGAAGTACATTTAATCTTTCTTATTGTTTCATTAATTAAATATTTAAAATTATAGGTAACATGCATATATTCACTAGAAATACCCCCAATCTTGTTAATGAATTGGAAGAATCTCTGACATTTAGGAACTTCCTCATACAATGAAAAATAGTTATAATTAGAATTGTATGTGTGCAGATTACATTACATTAAAAAACAATATTTGGGTAAAGTTCTATAATTTTTTTTGTTATAAAACGAGAAAACGACGGTTCGATAGTGAAGTGCAATACAATACTTGATAACATAAAATGGAAATGACGAGAGGTCTTGTGCTGGTCACAACAATTTATACGAGATAATAGCATATTATAATTTTTATAACAAAATAGTTATTTAAGTTAAAATAATTAAAGATTTAGTCCTAAAATTTGTAAACATTTCGCTAATTCTTGTGTTGAAAATAATCTTAAATTGACATATCACCAGAACAGTAATGCCAACTCCTTTTGCTGGCCTAGGTCAGCAACAGCGCATTTCTGGAAGATTTTGAGTTTTGTAATACTAGTCAAATTGGCAGGAGGGACGAAATAGCTATTTGTGTATTAAGAGCGCAAAATGCGACATTGTCGTTTGAGAGGTTGTTGCCGCGCGACGAAGGAGCGCTGCATTCTCTCGAAATCGACAATGTCCATTTGCGCTCGAAACACACACAAGATTTTTTCTACAGTCGCCACAATGGGGTCCTCCACCATAACAAAAAATAATAAAATGTACACTTTATACTTACAGTACTGCTCAATAAATAACGATTGTCTAATACAAAAGATACAGTTTAAACTTAAAAAGGCTTTTAAATGATCTATTCCATAAAAAAAACCAAAATTAGAGTGTGGAAGCAAGGATTTGTGATGATTTGATGAGTTTTTGTAGCAAAATGTGTGGTTACTTGTCACGCCTGTCACACTGAAAAAATTAACAAATATTTCAAGGAATTTGTGATTATATAGACATGTATGTGCATTGACTGACTTCTCGCAATTATTTAAGTAACGAAATAACTAATAACTTTATTGTAATCAAAATAAATAGTTAACTAGAGGTCAGATGTCAGTACGGCTCGTAACTATCCAACGCCATCTGTGTACAATCATTCCTATTACTAAACATAACTGTTCACACAATTTATTTTATATTTAATTTAGTTTATCGTTATTTTCCATTCTTCTTGAGTTTTTATTCAATCAAATTTAAGCATTTTATACTTTCGTTTTTGTAAATGAATGCCCTATTTCATTTTCACAACAGTGTGGCATTTTGTTAGGTTATGTTAAATACCGACAGAACATATGTCAAATTGACTTGTGAACGTGATAAATGTGTAATTACAGTGCCATTAGTTCCTAACTAAACATTTTCATTAAGAATGTAGACAAGTGACATTTCTCAACATTGTATACTTAGAAATTTGGACAGCGAGCGTTTTTTCTACTTTGTCGCGCATGAGCGTTGACAAAAGAGAGCGCAAATGGCTACTTTCTATAGTGACTGTAGAAAAAAATAATTTTGAGTCTAGTGCTGCTCTTTTTTTTCAATCAACCCTTGTACATATTTACTTAAATTTAAGATTAAAGAATACAAGAAATATTTAAGTTCTTTTCGTCTTCTTAAACATTCATTTCTATTTTGGTGCGTGCTTCTTTATGGGCAATAACCTGGCATTTAACTCGCGAACGTCTTGCAATTAGATTTTCGCGAACGACTACCACGCATGGTCTCCAGGGTATGTGTAGTATATACAAGACCTGACGCCCGTCTAGACCGAGCAGGACCGGCTTCAACGATTCAGGAAGATTTACAACCCAATAAAAAATAGATATAAAGCCTGAAATCTTGGAATGGAGTGTTTGAAGGAGTCGCACATTAATTAGCATTATTTATAGCTGTGTAGTTCACTCGTAACTGCGGAGAAGTAAATATTGTAAATTATTTCGGAGAGATAAATAAATATACATATTGTCATGTGCTGTATCTAGAGAGATTTCACGAGATAATACTCCAATTTTGTAACAAAATTACCAATATTTAGATACAATGTTGTGGCAAATAACCAATAAGAATTGCAAACAGTGATTTTTGAAGTGAAACTTCTTTACGAAGGGTGTAATAGTTATTTATTTATTATAGCAGAGAAGTTCAACTTTTCATGACGAATCATAATGAGTCATGAAAAGGAACCGAGATAAGTATTAATTTTTTCCTGAAATCGTGTAAGAATTCAAAATTACTGAATGGTACATACCGTGAGTATTTTTAACGTGAAACATTGGGTTTGTATATCCATGGTTACGACTTGATATTTGATTGACAGCAATGTATTTGCCCGTTCCATTTAAAATAAAACATAGGGATTGGCCGAATTTGAAATTTACATTTAGAAATATAAAATATAGTTATATTCCAAATCTAAATTTCAAATTTCTAAATTTGTAAAGGCGGATTTATGCAGCCATTTTCATTTACATTTAATTTAATTTTCATTTAAAAGATAAATGTATGTAAACCAATGTAGCCATGCATACACCATTTTCATTTATCTCTCATTCTCATTTATTTTTAAAGATGGCCAACTTTTATCTAATAAATGAAAATTATAAATGGCGCATGCGTGTACAACATGACATCGTTTCTTTTTACGGTTTTTTATTGCAATACAACGTTTAAAACTAAACTCATAACTTCTTCACTGTCACTATTGTTGAATATTTTTATTAATAAATTTTATTCCAATGAAAGTCGGGTTATAACGTTCATCATCTGTCAGCGTATTTTTATATGTGCGCATGCGTTCATTTTCATTTATTTTTGTTATATATTTTTGTATGAATAGGTACATTTAAAAATTATAAATGAGAATTAAATAAAAATTAAATTAAAAAGTAAATGTAAATGGCTACATAAATCCGCCTTAAATCGTATGCGTTTTAAATGAGTTTGTATTTTAAATTTTAAATTATAAATTTGTAAATTAAAGAAACCAGCCCTAACTAACGAAACTTATGAAAGAAATATTTCAAATCCGGTCCTGCTGCTTGGCTACGGATGTTTACCAATGTCTTGCACTTGGATGTTAATGAACAAAGTTACTGACATCGTGTAATTTTTTTTAGAAAATTTTACTGCCTTTTTGGAATTCTCTACAAATTTACTTTGTTAACAAAAATACATGCACAAAAGCAACAAGAATACATTTCTGCAAGTTTCAAGCTTTCAACAGCTTTAATTTTGAAAAATAGCAATCATTTATCGTTTGGAAAAAAGTTTTCGAAATGATATATGTCTCATTAAAATGTATATTTGAGTTATTGTGATTTCAAAGTTTTTTATTTACATGATGTAAGTGACAGTGACAAGTGATGTATACATCCGGAATTATGTATAAGAAAACTTTTACTGCTTCTCTACTTCCCTTTTAGGCCCCAGGGAGTAAAGGGCTTCTAAATATGGAAATCAGGTAGCACGTAGAATACTTGGAAAACCGGAAATGGTAATAATTTAAGAAGAAATCACAACCCGCTTAACCACAACATATTTTAGAGTTCAGAGATCACTCAAATTTGATGAGTGAAAGCTATTTTATATTGATAATAAATTAAATTATAAATTAATTTTTTAACAATCGTGGGTCGCGAAATATTTGTTTTTGTAGCTTTCATTATTTATTAGCTACGGCTGAGTTTCTCTCCATTATAACTAATAAATATACATCAAATATTTTTATTAGTTTTGATTTATTGATAGTATTCATGTTCGATTTCGCGATGCAGCATTCCTTAGGACATTATTTTAGTCGGTTTGATAGTCTTGTTAGAATAATTGAGAATAAAGTTAATATTGTTTTGAATTTTATTTGAAATATGCTCAAAGTAGATCCCTTTGCCATAGCTTGCGGACACTCACGTGACGAGGCGAATTAGCCAATCAGAAGCTGGAGAGAAACTGTCAGATTGAAGGACGGGGAGCTGAAGTTTGCTTTGGTTTATAGCGTATTATGCGTTTTGTTCTCATAGTTTGGCAAAAAAATATAAAATAACTCAATACACACTAAAAACTTCAATATGAAAACTACCAAACTATATGAAAACAAAACTCATAACCTCTGAACATGCTACCAAAACAAATTTCAGGGTTGCGTTCCACAACTCTACTACAGAGTACGAAATTACTCAAAATCGTTCCAAAACTTAACATTAATGTTGTAATTATAAGTAGTTTTGTTAATTTTTTAAAATTTAATTTCAATTTTTTACTGCAACAAAACTCATTCTTCCAAAACACACACACTCTTAAATTACGGTACTCTTGAATTTGGAAAGCTGCCCAGCTCTCTGACCTTCGATGTGACAGTTTCTCCCCAGCTTTTGATTGGCTAATTCGCTTCGTCACGTGAGTGTCCGAAAGCTATTCTTTCCTTCTACTTCTAACCTTCTTTTGAAATGTTTTCAAATTACTGCCTGGTAGACTTAAAAAACTGCCAAAGCTGTGAATATCAGATTGACTTAATATAAATGTGAAAGGTGATAAATTATTGCTCTTTGGATAATTCCATAGCTTCAGTGACAATAATACTTTACAAAATTGACTAAGTTTTAAATAATTTATTTTTCATAACAATTTTAAATGACAGATAAATAATTGTTTCCATGGCCTACCTGGTATTCTTATTCTTAATATATTACGTAATCCTCGAAATACAAATATGAAAAAAAAATCCCTATAAAATTTTCCACTTTTTACCTCCCGCTACCCTTGGTAAGGGAGGTATAGGGATTGTGCTAAAAATCACATATCGAGATTTTAGTAAATGATCACGTTTTAAGGTCCCTAGAATCCAATTTTAACATTTTTACGGTGATGTCTGTATGTGTGTGTGTATGTGTGTGTGTATGTGTGTGTGTATGTGTGTGTATGTGAGTGTGTATGTGTGTGTATGTGAGTGTGTATGTGTGTGCATGTGTGTATGTATGTGTGTATGTGTATAGATTTTGTCTTCGCTCTAACTCAAATACTAAGAGATGCATAAATAGAATATCCAGATTTTAGTGAATAAGCACGTACTAACGGATGTGTGTGTGTGTGTGTGTCTGGATGTTGGAACGACGATTCCTTAAAAACAACAACCGGAAATAGTAGTTTCTTAAAAAAAATCTTCTAAATATTATTTTTTGAAAATAACAGTGCGATTCTGTAATTTTTATAGATATAATTTACATACATACATACATACATAAAATCACGCGTGTCCCACTTAGTCGGTTAGCAAAAACCCGAAAACAATAGTAACAATAAGAAAAGGGATAAGAGTAAGAGCTCAGCTGACTCACTTCACTCTTAAACAACATTCTTCTTTCACCTTTTCCGCAATCAACATAGCATTCATACATAAGAACATATTAAAGTGACCGATTTTCGGTAGCGAATTACCGCATCCGGACCACAATAAGAGTTACGCAACAATCATCCTTCGCCACACATTCCTATCCATGCACACTTCTTTCACGTCAGCCACATTTATAAACGTATTCATACACAAGAACATAAGAACATATTAAAGTGACCGATATAATTTCAACTCGATTTCATATAAGAATCGCGTAGTTGATGATATAAATCCTTTCACTCCTCCAAGGAGCATAGGGCTTCAGTGAATTTCTTCAATCTAGTTCGGTTTTGGGCAGTTGTTTTAACTTCTTGCCATGTTTTCTGTTTCTCTGCTAGTTCCCGATATATGGTTCTTTGCCATGTTATTCTGGGCCTTCCATCTCGTCTTGATCCTTGTGGATTCCATTCTAGTGCTCTCTTTGCGATGTTGTTATTCTGTCTTCGTAAGGTGGGGCCAATCCATCTCCATTTTCTTAATTTAATATCTTGTTCTATTTTCTTCTGCTTTGTGAGTTGCAATAGATCTTTATTGCTTATTGTTCGTGGCCAAAATATATGAATTATTCTACATAAACACCTATTTGCAGAAGTTTGCAGTTTTGCCAACAGTGGCTTTGTAAGTAGTTGATGAACTTATCAAAAAATTAATAGATTAGTCATAAATCATCTTACAATATTCTTAATAGTTTGACAACCTGTAATATTCATCTTGCTATTAAATGTATAACTGAATTAATTCTCCATAAAATTTAATTGGGTTTAAAATATAAAATTAATTACTCTAAAATTACTATCATCTTCTCTTGATAGCATCTTTACCAAAAATAATCACACAAGTAAAAACTTCACAGAGAAAACGCACTCTTCTCTTCAACTTCCTATATGGTTAAGGTATTATTACCCGTATATCCACACGTAAACAATTACCGCGCTATAAGGGATAGGTTATTATTGCTAAGCATTGGTTGGGTTATGCGATGCGAGGTCTAATGATACCTGAAACCTAAGTTCAAGTCCCGTTAAGGGTAATTTGACGTTTTGATGAAGTTCTGTTATTTATTAATTTGTTTACAATGTTGCAAGAAAGTATGGAATTACTGTAAACGTGGAGAGCCTTATTTGGAGCTATTCATTGCAATTAGAAGGAGTAAAGTTCACCGTTTTTAAGATGGGAGATAAAGATGCTAAGAGAAATTTATACAAATAAATCACTAGGTTTTATTTAATTAGATGTGGCAATTAACATTTTCTCAGAATAGACTTTTAAATTACTTTCAGAAAATATTTAAAAAAAATATTATTCCAGACGTAGAATGGGGGAGTTCACTTATATTAAATTTGTAGATAAGATTTATTTATAACTGTTTTTAATCGTATTAGTGTATTATTAAATATAAAAAAATATAATTTTATTGTAACACTTTTTTTTTAATTACGTAAAAGTGTAGCATACATTTAAATCGTCCGCCAATGACGTCACGGGATTCAAAGGTGCGACTTCCTTTTATGCAGATGGCGCTGTTGTCTTAATAAATGACATTTGAACAAACATAAACACAAACATAACCTTTGAATTAAATGTCATGCCTGTATGTATAATAACAATACTGCAAGAAATAATAATAATGTAACAACATATAAACACAAGAACATAACCTCTGATAACGTGTGACAGTAGCGCGTATACAGAAACAGAACAAGTAAGTTAAGACATACGGACATATACTTGTCTTTATTAATGCGTGCTCTGTACGTCGATGATATCACTGGCACCGGAAGTGAGGTCGGTGACGTCACAATTGCGGGAACGGTCATAGTAAAATATTCGCTGCTATTTATCTCGGGTTTGAAGCCGAATTTTCAAGAAAAAAAAATCGGGAATTTCTAAATTTAAAAATACTATAACATAATATAAAAATTAAAAAATCATGAACTCCCCCATTCAGGACCTTTTCATTTCACACCAAAAATCAAGAATATTATTATATACATATCGTTTCAACCTTCTATGTGACTTCTACATATTGAATATTATGAGATACTGCTCTGTAAAGAGCTTCAAATTTGAAAATATCACGAAATATCCACTACATATTTTACAATTAAATATTGAAATTCGTTTAATATTTTTAAAGTCACGTGATCTGAAACAGAATGTGACGTCAGAGTACATAGAGTGACATGTGACAAACTATCGCCTACTTTTATTTATATAAATAACGTAAACTGTTTCCCTATTGGCTGAAAATAACAATAAATTATTATTTCTTTTATTCCTAAGAAAAATAATACATAAAAAAATATAGTTTCCATCTTCATATAGTATAAAATATATAATAAAACATGTTTAATAAAAAGTTTTAATTCATAATTTAATATTACAAAATTGGAATTTTTACAGCTCTAGAAACGTCCTTGAAATTTGTGACGTCAAGTTGATAATCTGTTGCTCATTTCAAAGTAAACATTTTCGTTTAAAAACACAGATGGTACCAGTAGTTAACACGCGCGGGTATATTTCTTGTTTGACATTTCGTCCACTTTATAATTATTACTCCTATTTTTACCATAAACAAACACAGGACAAACACCGAAATACACGCTGCTACTAAAATCATATGTAAACAAGCAAATGGCTGTCATGAACATGTGGATTTAGGCGCTGAAGTTCGTTGCAGATGTCACCATCGAGTTGACGTCATAAGAAAATTTGAATTGCGATGATTTTTTTTTTTAAATTCATATCTCATGTGATGCATACATTTTCTTACTCAAAGTTAGATATTCAGAGTCCTACTGGTCTGTACTAATGTAAAAAATTATTTAAAAAAAATGTCGGAATACCCCATTTGAGATTTATTGAATTTTAGTATAAAAAAATGCACAAAAGTGACATTTCTTCACGCCAGCCTCAAGTGCCCGCACTATATGAAAAATCATAATTACCGATATTAGCGTACAAAACAGATTGCTACACTCAACAATGGGTAATAAAGCTATAATATTATAAAGTACTTATTTTTTACTACCATTCAAACATCAGAGGTATACTCGTTTATTATATTTATGTTGCTCGTAACGTTAATTTACTTATATTATTTCTAATTATAAATTTGAGACTCTCGAGTCGAGATCGAGGAAAGGTAACGAAAAATATGACGAGACGAGATGCAGAGAAATCTCGTTTCGAAAATTCGAGACGAGACGAGAATGAATTGTTTTTCGCCATATCTTGTCTAGCGGCATATATTCAATTTTAATAAATATAGCTACAAAAAAATTAGTTTTAAGTAAAGTAAAACGCTACATTTTGTTACACATTTTTGTGCATTTAATCTTAATCATTATCTTCTTTAGATATCATATAAATTATTTATTTACATTTCTTTATTTATACACCTACACATAAAAGCACATTTAAAGTACCTAAACAATAACAGTTTGTGCAGAGGCTGTACAATAATTAGATAAAATATTGGGGTCAAAATCGCACCCCGTCGCCAGTTATGTAACAAAATTTTTACGTCAGCAGTAGAAGGATCAATACATTATTTCATTTAGAAATGTTAACTGAACTGTATTTCATTATTTTCTGTTGATTCAATATGGTACGTTTCTTTAACGATCTTAAGCCTGCTTTTCAAGTATTTCAAGCTCATTCATCATAAAGATCGATTCAGTTCACAATTCACAGATGTAGATGCTTTGTTCCGTTAACGGAATCTCGGTTAAAGAAGTGGAACAACCCGTGAAATATTTGATGGAAGTGTAGACACGAAGACGTGCTTTTGTATTCAACAAAAGAATAGTATATTATACCATAAATCTTCTAAAGAAAGCAACAATTATGATTTGCCATACTAGAAATGTGGTATTTTGCATTTTAGATGGAGGAAAATCATTTTATCAATTTGGAGAACGAACAGATATGTCTTAATTGTTATTATAAAAATATATGACAGTAAAAGCATTCAAAATTCGAAAATATATCAACTGATAAGTTTATTATCAAATATGAAACCAAATATGTGAAAAATTTTAAATTCAAATTCTTCGGTTACGAAACTTGGAAAAGAAAATGTGATTATTATATTATATTATATTATTCGAAGTTTAAAAAATATATCATCACGGCATATTACCCATTTCTGGGTGTGCCAGTCTGTTTTCACAGATATTCGGTAATTGTGATGACATATTATTTGTACCGTGCAGGCTTCACCTCACGGGCACTCACTGCTGGAGTGGAGAGTGTACCACAGGGGTCACTTTTGTGCCATTTAAAATTCGAAAAATTGTTGGCGTCGGTCGAGATCGAACCCGGTTCCCCAGGTTCGCGACCAGACACTCAGGCACGCGGGCACGAAGCATTTTTATCTAAAATAAATGGGCCATTTTTGCAAAAGGAAAAAGTGATTTCCCATAGAGATGCATTCGAGCCGAGCCGGGCCGGGCTTTGAGGTTTGGATAGACTAGGCCCGAAAATAAAAATTACCGGCCCGATTCGAAGATCGACTCGACAAAAAAATTAGCTAGCCCGGCTCGAAAATTGACTCGAAATCGGGCCGGGTTTCGGGCCGGGCCGGGCCAAAGCTCGAAATTGGTTTCGTGTCAAACTTATAAAAAACCTTTACATTCTTATAACTTTCAACATTAATTAACATAATTAGTTAAAAAAGAGATCCTTCTAGTGTAAGTTTGTTATAAAAATTACAGACCTACGAGTATTTAACACTTTGTTTACCAAAGAATTTAAACAACTTTTTCACAAAACCTATATAAAAAAATATAATTTTAATTTATATAAGGATTTTTTATCTAACTTTGTTTCTGCTCAAAAATAGGACAAGAAATCATTATGGTAGAAACAAAAATCACTTTTATTTAAGTATACGAGTAATAACAATAATGATAGTAACATCACAATATAATTATTATGCATTAATTAATAACCTTGAATTCTTGAAGTAAAATAATACATTTTTATTTATTAATATGTGAAGTGTGTTGTTATTAAATCATTTTGATCCTTTTTAACTTCATCCATTTTCATTAAAATATTAAGGAAACTGTGCATTTGATTGAACTATAAGATTTTTCGGGCCGGACCGAAAAGCTCGAATTTTCGGGCCGGGCCAAAATCAAAAGTCCGACTCGCGTCGATTTTTGAAAATGATTAGCCCGATAAAAAATATCTTCGACCCGGCTCGATGGTCAACTCGAAATCGAGGCGGGCTTCGGGCCGGGCCGGGCCAAAGCTCGAAATCGAGTGCATCTCTAATTTCCCATATTAAACGCGTAGGGCCCGGTTTTCGTGTTATACCCGGTATGTGTTTAAGCAGAAAATCCAATCCGAATATACAGGGTGATTTATTAAATGTTTATTACAAAAAGTATCTAGCAGGGAACTTCCAGATAATTGTTCCGGAAACATAAATCTCCCTAATGTTTATATTGCACACACTC
The DNA here is from genome assembly GCA_943142095.1 of Ophonus ardosiacus. Lineage (NCBI taxonomy): Eukaryota > Metazoa > Arthropoda > Insecta > Coleoptera > Carabidae > Ophonus > Ophonus ardosiacus. The sequence continues at coordinate 6,104,231 of OW964823.1, read as the reverse complement.
CAACAATTTTTATCGTCCCCAACCCCAATGCGTGAAACAGTAATTTAGCGCTCCCCTCTATCAAGATGTCGCGTGGCATTAGCAACCCTGTTTATTCATTATAATTCACATATAGTGATCCGAAGGACGTGAGTCACGACTGCACGACTACACCACACGATTATAGACGGTAAAGGCGCCATTGGATTATAAGACATGCGTGATCCTATCTCACAGGGAACTCAAACTGAATGATGGAGGAATAGAAAATAGAAAATTCACATATTAATAATGATAGAATTACACGTTATTTCCATGTAAGTATTCCTATGAGAAACGATGCTTTTCATGGTTATGGTATAATATTATTATCAGCTATAATATCCCGAGGACATTGATAATTACGTAATAATTTTATGACAGTTACCGAAAGCGCGTTGCTTGGTAACAGTCCGACGCCGAAGGCGGAGGTGGTGTTACCTAAAAGCAACGTGCTTGAGGAAGTGTGATAAAATTGTAAGTATTTATCAATGATCGAGGTGTATTCGGTGAGAAAATTTTTTGCAGTTTTAACATTAAATTTGCCTAAAATTTTTATTTGACAAAATTTTTGTGTCTAACATAGCCCAGTAGATGTCATTAGTAGCTATGAACGTGAATGTAGCTATGAATATGTTCAGTGTGAAGTGAGCAATGAGAATGAGACCTCTTTGAGTGAGACCAAAGAGAAGATAAGGCATACAAAAGTCCATAAATATTCTCCACATTTAGTTTTTTATTTAATACAGTATTTTTTATGTGTTTTAATCTATAATTTTGTTGATTAAATCATAATTTTCATTGACAGCGTGAAAATGACGTTTTTAAATTAAAACAATTCATCTTTAATTATATGTCAAAAACTGTTTGTTACTTAGCAACTTAGTGACATAAGTGATAATTGTCTTAGGATAATTATCAGTGTAAGTTTGTTTTGATTGGTTACATTCGCACACGTGGTCAGCAATAAAGGGATGCAATTGGATAATTTTTTAACCAAAAAATTTTCTACAGAATTATTATAATCAATAATATACAAGGCTGATTTAAAAATATTATCTTTTTTAATATCTATAATTATTGTAGTAATAGTAGTTTTATAAAATTTGTCCATTCATTAATAATAATAATAATTCTGAGTCTGCCACAATCTGCTTTATCGCAGATATCGGTAATGATGATGACATATTTGTACCGTGCGGGCGCTTACCAGACGTCACCTCACAGACAGTCATTGCTGACGTGGAGAGTGCACCACAAGGGTCACTTTTGTGCCATTTAAAATTCGAAATATTTGGCGTCGGTCGACAAAATTATTTCCAATAAAGTTGTCGGTCACAATCTTATCAATAAAAACAAATTAATAACTAAGTAAATTACATCGCTCGAGTTTGTTTATCGCTTCGCTTTTGTCTATCTTAGATGTACCTACCATTCGTAAATACTTGAACCGGTGTTTTTCCTTGTAAAAATATTATTAAAATAAATTGAAAAATAAAAAGACAAACATACTGTTGTAAAGAGAAAAAAACACTCTATCGAATGGTGGAGTAAAATTAATAGGTTCCCATTTAAAAAAATTACGCGGACAAGCGTAATTCAAAAACAATTGAAGAAAAAAAAATTCAAATATTCTCAAATGTAGATCAAAATTTCTTAAAAACCTTTTGTATTGAACATAATTTCCTAAAATGAATATTAACGACAATAAATCACCGTCTCCATACTTTTAACTAACCCTGTATATAGATTTCATATTAGTGTCGAAGCGCTAAAACAAAAAACCCCTTATTTCCGAAATATCTCAATTATACCATTTCATTTTTTTATTAATATTTGTTATTCAGCATATACATTCGTATTTTTTTACTATTTTCCTTTAATTCGATTGAGCTGGAATCCCCCATTATTGCAATTCTCCTACTTTCTATATACTATGTATAGCGAGTCATTTTCAATTCTCATATTATTTGATATAAAGTTTTTGACTCATTTGGTAAAAAATAATCATTAGATCCATGTTTGACTAAAATCTAATTTCAATTTAGGAATTTAATACACCTACGTATTGAAGTACATAAATATGAAATGTTTGTTACATAATGTGATCTATTTCTTGCTGCATACAAGTGCTAGGAATGTTTATAATAATCATTGAAGCATAATAAATAAAATATTCTTTCATTCTAATAATAATTCATTGTATTCGTCACAGCTCATTGGTAAATTGTCTTATTCTCCTTGAACAATCTCTCCTAGACTAATATATTAATTTAAAGTGACAAACTACATTTGTAGTTTTGTTAACAGGACAAGAATAAATAGAAATACTTCATGATTGATAAAGTGCATTACTTAATTGACTATAACTTTAACATGTTTAGAATAAGTTAATAATTGTTGACATTGTGCAAGGAATTTGCATTTGCAAGAAAGAAAGAAAGAATGGAAGAAGCCTAAAGGATAGGTTTGGCAATCGGGAACAATTGAATAATCAAAATGATTGACGGAACTAGATTTGAAATTAACCTACTGATCTTTTATTGCAAATTTGGAAGAGTAGAAAGTCAGACATTAGACATTGTTTAGTAATAGGCCATTATCTCAAGACAGACCTACAAAAAATTTCCTATCAATCGAACTATTAATCTATTTTTATTACAGATCATTCGTCTTTGCTTTCGTACCAAGATAAAAAATCTGATGTGGCCAACACAAAACCTCCCGCTATTTAATTTTTATTAATTTAAATACATACCTACGTATTTAGTAATGTTTCAAACTATATTATGTTCCATTGCATATAACTATTGCTTTATTTACGATTTTTTTTATTATTTAATATGTCACTATTATTACTTTGAAGTGATTAGTTTTTTGACAATGACGTGTACCTGTCAGTTACATTCATTTGAAAAATAAACTGTGTAACAAAGGAATTGTGTTAATCTTAGGCTTCGGGATTAAAAAAAGAAAAATGACTTTTAAATGTATCTGTAAAATATATAGAAAAAGTATTAATGTATACCTGCACAAAATTCAATAATCTATAATTTTCCAATGACATTAAATGCGAAAAAATGGCATTTAATAGTATTTTTTGAAGAAAAACCACTATGAGCTTCAAGTAAAGTACCATTTATGTTTACCCGATTTACACCAAAATCTAATGGCTTCTATTCCTATTAGAATAGGGTAGAAATACAAGGTTTCAGAATTTTCTGAATGATAGTATTTGAGTGCAAACAAAATTCGTACACATACACACATACATACACACACACACACACACACACACACACACACACACACACACACACATACACACATACAGACATCATTGTGAAAATGTTAAAATTGGATTCTAGGGACCTTAAAACGTGGTCATGTACCGTCTTTGTTATACATCATTGTAAAGAGAAATTTATTTAGAATTTTATTCCGTAAAAATATACAGAATGTGCCATTTAAAAAATTAAAGTTAAACATTTTTCCAAAAAATTGGTAGGCCTTGGAAAAAAATTGTTTATACTAAACTATAGATCAGGTTGTATTAAACAACTTTTGTATTTAACTTTTTTTTGTACCTTCAATATTTCAGAAGATATAAGCTGGACAATGAAAAATCAACCACCCTGTATATGGCATATGGAAGTCTTATGCCCATATTTACAAACAGTCGTAACAATTTTAAAAGGTTCGTTATAATTTTTATCCAATAAAAACAGTCGACATTGAAAGAAAAATCGAAATTTTATTTGTCAAGTTTGATTCTATTTGTCAAAAATTATAACGATCCGTTTTGAAACTTTACGAGTGTTTATGAATATGGGCAAAAGTGTTAATTTATCGCACCGATGTCAGAGTAGGCTGTGTGTAAACATTGCGAAAATTTTGCTGCACCTGTGTTGAAAGAAACATTTTCTTCTCTCCGTTCATTACTGAACGTAATTGAATAGTGTCCTTGGCTGGGTAAAAACTGAACCGTTACACCGTCCGCAATGATTTAATCATCAGGGAAGGATTGCCTCCGTCTTCATGGCGAGGAACTACTCCAACTCCCCGATTCATTACTCGTGGAAAAACATGTTAATTAAAAGCACTTATACTCCACTGCAGTTTTATAGAGAGGATAATTATTGTCACAGACATATTGCGGAAGCAAGGGATACTGATTTTTCTATTAAAGTTATTAATGATAAGAGGAAAAACTTGCACGATGGAAATTAGTAACAGTAACAGTTGGTTTTATTTTGGAAATACTAGTTTTATGAGAAACTGAACACCTGGCTAATCATGGTGTTTTGACATTTAAAGTTAATATCAATAATATACAAGTTTTTGTATGTATAATACAGGTTTATCCTAGATTATGTGTTCAACATGAGGATTTCTAAGTCCGTGCAAATAAACAAAATTTTGTAAAAAAAAAATAAGATTATATACATATATATATATATATATATATATACATGTAAATTTTAAAACGGGTCATAGGGCTATAATATAACGTAGAAAATCAGTTTTTTAGACGCCAAAAGTTTTCATATTAATTTATTGATAAAATAATTAGTGCATATTACAAAGAAAAAAATTACGAATTTTCTAATACTAAACACATTACATTTCTGTTTCATATAAATCCAGAAAATAAATTTAAAAATTTGTACAATTAAGAAAAAATAACATTAGCCATGAAACTGACAGTAACAAAACATTGTCATTTTTTACAACAACTATTATTTATTGTAATAAGTATTTACAAATTAAAGATGATCTACACGTAATAAGTAATAAGTTATAAGAAACGAGAAAAACTGCAAACACAAGGGAACAATTAAAACCATTTAATAATTATACAAATTATCCATGTTTTCTTCTTAATAAAAGGAAAATAATAACAATTTAACAAATAATATGCAAAGTTTATTAATGAGCGTCGCGTCAACAATTGTTTTTTTTTTTGTTACTGTCAGTTTCACGGCTAATGATATTTTTTCTTAATTGTGCAAATTTTGAAATTTATTTTCTGGTTTTATATGAAACAGAAATGTAATGTGTTTGGTATCAAAAAATTCGTATTTTTTTTCTTTATAATACGCATTAATTATTTTTTCAATAAATTAATACAGAAACTTTTGGCGTCTAAAAAACTGTTTTTCTATGTTATAGCCCTATGACCCGATTTAAAATTTACACCCTGTATATTTCCCTATGTTTAATTTTAAATGGAACGGGCAATACTGTCAATCAAATGTCAAGTTGTAACCATGGATATGACAAACCCAATGTTTCACGTTAAAAAATACTCACGGTATATATAAATCTGTTGTGACCAGCACTATATTTCTTGTGAAACATCATGATTTTTTTTAACTTTTGTTAATTTAAATAGTGTATTCAAAAAAATCCTAATTCGGAGTAGGATACAAACAAAAAAAAATGTATGTCAATTTGAAAGTATTTAATTAAATGTCAATTTGGCACGAGATATTGTCAAAAAATGTTTTCTAATGAAATTAAAGCTTTTCTTCTTGAATCCTTATTTCATAAATAGAAATAAATTAGAAAACGGTGAATGGCAATAATCTGTACCCTTTCTTTATTATCTTTTCTCCTTAAAATTACATTTCACGATCAATATTGATAACTTTTCACACATACGTTTATGTGTTCATAGCCTATTCCGAATTAAGTTTTTTTCTGAATACCCTGTATAAACCTACATATTTATTGATGCAGGAAACTATATTATGATTCTCTGCATTCGTACAATGTAACTATTGTTTTATTTACTATTACAATTTTACAGCCCGATTCACAAAAAAGTTTAAGCTAATCCTTAATTTTGGAATAGCGAATTCTATTCTAATTTTAACAGTTTATGTAATTCAACCAAAAGTGTAACACATATTTGCATTTATATAAGTCGTGATTTATATAACTTGTTGTGTAGACATTCTATTGAAAAACACAAGGATGTAGCTCTGTTCTCAATCTTACAATTTCTTCTTCTCACCGGGTGATCCGTATCTGTAATTGCCGGCGAACAGGTGAAGAATGTGTTACAGTGCACTTCCAAGAACAAACGCATTCGCATCACACTTCCAAGTGAAAAAAATTACAGTTATTGAGTTATCGTAAAAGGCAAGGTCGTCAAGTCAGATCAAAATTCACTCAGCGCTTGTCACGGAAAGCATACCGTACGCACGTAATGTTTACGAGAATTGAAATGACACCTAACCAATCAACTTGTCCGAAAGATAGACATTTTTGATTATTAAACCGAACTTGGTGTTTAATTCGTTTAAGTTTTTGAAAGAGATTTCTTTCTAATTATATAGTAAATATATTTCAAATTAAATGGCTACGTTACCATAAAATGATTTAGCAATTAATTAAAGCAATAATATAACAAAGAACCGTATGCGTAAACACGATATTTGAGTTTGTTTAGTCGAATCCTTCATCAAGAAATGTAGTTGAAGGTGTAGCTCATAAATAGCCCCATAAACCATAACAAAAAATCTATTGTGGCCAGCACAAGACCTCTCGCCATTTCCATATTAGGCTATATAAGTATTGTACTACAATTCGCTTTCGAACCGTCGTTTTATAACAAAATATTACAGAAATTTACCCAAATATTGTTTTTTATTGTATTTAACATGTCTTCTGCACACATACAATTCTAATTATATATATTTTTCATTGTATGAGGAAGTTTCTAAATGTCAGAGATTGTTCCAATTCATTAACCAGATTGGCGGTATTTCTGATGGATACATGCATTTTACCACAATTTTACCTATAATTTCAAATATTTAATTAATAAAACAATAAGAAAAATTAAATATACTTCCCAGAAAAAGCTATCAGAATGTCACTAAAACTGTTGATATTTGACAATGACATGTGTCATGTTATAAACATTGGAATTTGTCAACTGGTTTCCTTAAAGTCTTAGCCTCTGCGATTAGTGTACTCTATAAATTATAGTGTCTTTATCTCTAAATCTATGCAAGACATAATAAAAATTTTAAGCGTATTAGATGGGGAATTTTATGTTCTTCAATATTTAATAAAAAAAACTCACAAAAAATTATATTTAGAAGAATTTTTCTAAGAAACTACTACTTCCGGTTGTTCAATTATTACCAAAACCTTTTCAGCTCTTCCCAGGAATGTCAGATTGAGGAAACTGCAGTTAAATATTTTTTAAGTCTTATAGTTTTTGAGGAATCGTGTCTACAACATCCAGACATACATACACACATACACACATCCACACACACACACACACACACACACACACACACACACACACACAGACCCACACACACACACACAGACATTTTAAAATTGTTATAATCGGATTCTAGGGACCTTAAATCGTGCTTATTCAATAAAATCTGGATATGCGAATTTTAGCATGAATCCAATACCTCTCTTAGCGAGGTAAAAATAATAAAATGAACACTTTATCCTTAAAGTACTACTCAATAAATAATGATTAAAATAACAAAAAAAAATTTTTAATAATTACTTTGCGAGATATTTGAATTTATTTCCAGGGATACAGATGACGTCACACTATTGGTATCTTTCTCGCGCAGCCTACTACAGAAACTGGTGTGAGAAAGATAGCTATAGGTTTCTTTAAAAATCAAATGCAGCTATACAAAAAAAACAATTATGCCTTTTTGATACCACGAATTGCTTCAAAATTAAACCAACTTTCATTTATAAATATTTAAAAAATTGGTTTATGGGCCTATTCGAGATTAAGTAGTACAGGCCGAGACACGAAATTTGAACTATGGAAAATATGTTAGCACAAATCACTGTCTAATATATGCGCTCCGTTTAAACCCACACGAAATACACTTAATTTACTTTCCGCATACCTAATATAACATATTACAGTTGCCCAAATAAATTCTAAATCTACGCAGCCTATTTCATATTGGCAATGGGGAAGTTTAGCATGATAAAAATTCTACATAACATACTATTTTCTCACAAATATAACACAAATGACTGCTGAAATTGAAATTAAAAATTAAAATTATTGCTCCATTTATTTATAATTAATATTTCTTGGGTAAACTGTAAGTACGTCACAAGTCAGTTATGCGCAAACTCAGACAGAACGGTGAAATCGAACCACTTGAACGTAGGTCGTAACAACACCTCAGTCTCAAGTGACTGATAACCGCAACCGCGTGCGTCAGTGAATAAATCGACATACGTTGCGCCAAGCCTCTACCGACGTCATCACAGCTCAAAATCGGCTTTTCCGGAAAATCTGGGCATTTTTGAAGAAAATAAAATATGTTACATCATTTTTCAAGACATTTCCCATGGAATAAAAAAATAAAAATAAATCGCTAAACTTCCTTGATCTGTGCAATTGGTGTTTCGTTTCAGTTCTTGTTTACACTCAGATCGTAAGCGTACCCAAATAAGTTAGAAGCACAGAGTTACTGTAATAATTACGGTAATATATAATTTTTAATTACCTTGTAAATTACCAAAAAATATAATACGGTACTTTTACATCCCTGGACCCGGCAGTAAACCGTAAACGCAAATTAGTGAAACGAACAGTACTAAATAACATTTTTATTATTGTAGTGTAATTTTTTTTTATACATTCTTCATATCAAACTGCAAAACTTTCTGCACCTTGAACTATAAGTATTTTTATAACAAATAGTTCTTTACAGATATTAAAAGTTACGGTAACTATTGCTCAATTAAGTAGCCAATAAAATGACACCTAATAATTAACAAGTGAATAGAGGTAGAGATAGTAATAAGTAACAGGTCTTGTAAAAAACGTTAAATTTGTAATTAATACTTGTGACTACAATCACTTTTTCTTTAAGGTCATTGCAGATTATTATTTAACAATTAATTTTTTATCTACTATTGTTTCATATTGCACGAGTTTCAAACAGCAAGTTTTATCACTGCGAATTAAATCAGTTAGAAATGGATATACATGTGATTTGTTGACAAGATTCACTTGCAGTTTGATGAATACAAATTGCAATTTGCACGAGCGCCTTTAACGGCAAAGCATAGAAATCAAGGTTGCTATGGTTACCACGTCCAAACAAAGACCTGTCATCAGCCGTAGACTCTACACTCTAGGCATCGTTTTAATTGAATAATTGAACGATCTTCAATATTATCAAACAAAAAAGTTGCCCCAGACACATATTCTGGTTTTAAACTAATTTTTATTAAACACAAATTACAAATCACAATAAAGAATTAAGCCGGATTTATAGTTTACATAACATAACAAAACATAGCATAACATAACGTAACATAACATAAGAATTTTTTTAGATTTTATAGTACGAAACATAAGCATAAGACAGCACGAGAAAAAAAAAGAATTGTTCTGAAAAATGTTCATAATGTATTATTACTACTATATTCATTACTGTTTTCACATTTAATTTTGTCATTCTTTGTACACGTTAAATTTTAGAACTTTTCGCAAAAACGTGATTTGTTTAGATAAAAATGGCTGATGACGATGTTATGATAGTAGCTGTTGCAGTATCTTGTGCATTATTATTATTATTAACTCTGCACAATAATTTAACTATTTATTTAATGTAAATATCTCATCAGAAACAAAAACTAACCTCACAATATGTTTGTAACAACAAGCAAATGCGGGCACTCCAACGCTCCAAGATTTCGCTGCTCTTCCAATAGAGCCGAATATTCCCGAACACCATAACATAACATAACGAAATAAAATATGGTCATTTCTTATGTTATGCTATGTTATGTTATGCTATTTTATAAAACTATAAAATGCCATACGGACTTATGTTTTCATATTTTCACTATGTTATGCTATGCTATGTTATGTTAACTATAAATCCGGCTTTAGGTTTAACACTGACTAACAGATGCAAACACAATGACAGATCGTAACAGGGAACGGGACGCAAGACAACGAGGGGAGGTTAGTTTGGATGCATGATCTTCTATCTCTCTCTTGCAGTGACGTCAATTTTGTAAGTGTCTATTAACTTCAAGTTATTTCAATCATATATCATACAATATTTTTCAAAAATATTAAACTTTTCATTCATAATTTTGTTAATAAAGTTTCGCGGTATGAAGAAGCGGCGCCACCGGGCGTCAACTAAGTTAGATGATATAGCTGATATACATATCATTTACTTGTCGTTTCCCTTGTTTTTAATATGATTAATAATTATTGAAAGGTAAATTTCCCCTTGTGCGTGGGAGTGAAGGACCTTTTCCTGAGAAAAATCTTTATTGTGTCGGTTGAACGTTCGCTGAGTAATTTTATCTCGAGTATGGTAATACATAAACACCGTGCAACATTAAACCTCTTGGGACAATTATATTTGTAGATCAGCAAGATTTACGTCCGATAATGCGGGAATTCGATAATTTTGTTTTGACGTTTTAATGCCTTGATGGATGGCTAATAAACTCCAGATAGCCACGGATTATGCAACCAATTTGCTACGGATGTCAGTCGGTCTATCTAAAATTGTAAGGAGTAATTTATTGAGAAGTAATACGACTAGTAATTGAAGATTAATGCGGTGTAGCCTTGTAAGAACGAAAGAGTCAAATCAGGAGTTGTTTTATAATTGTAAACATAGGTTATTAAGTAATGATCAGTGTGTAATTAGTGCTCTTGAAATATTGGCATTTAACTGGCACGAAATCCATAGTTACTGGCTTAAATTTCGATGTATACTATGTCTCATGGAAACCTAAAACATCGCAGTAAACAACTTAAACACGTCATAGCTCAATTGGTAGAGCGTTGTCCCGGCAAGACAGTGGTCTGGGTTCAAATCCCGGTGGCTGACATTACTTTTCACTCTTTCTTTCCTAATTTATTTAGAATATATAGGCTACATACGCAATGTTCATTCTCACTATTTAAATGTTATTTTTTGCTATGTATTATTCCAAAATGTCATATTTCCTCTTTTCGGCATTAATAATATCATTAGTTAACATAATTAAATTTGTATTAATCATTATTTACAATGGGGGATTCCAGCTCAATCGAATTAAAGGAAAATAGTAAAAAAATACGAATGTATATGCTGAATAACGAATGTTAATAAAAAAATGAAATGGTATAATTGAGATATTTCGGAAATAAGGCGGTGTTTTGTTATAGCGCTTCGACACTAATATGAAAATATTTTGATTGGCGACCGAAAGACCTTATATACATGCATTACAAACAGCGTGTTAGGAGGTGGGGATTACTACCAATGGAAGCTAAGAAATTCAAATTCGAAAGGAGGGGCTAACATTCCTGTACTGCAGTTTCCAAACAGTTTTTATTTTAACAAAAATATCTTGCATTAAACTTAATAATTTAAATACACCTGTAATTATAAAGTATGTAGACTTATACAGTGTTATAATATTTATTTATTTTTATGTAAATATAACTTAAAATAGCATATATTTCAAGAACATTTAGGTTAATGATGAAAACAGTTTGATATAAAAACACATAAATGTGACGTCACGTCAATCTTTTCAAAATTCGGGAGACCATAACTCGCTTATTAATAGAAATTTTTTCACCGGATTTTCAACAGTAGTCTTAGTTTTCCTAATATTTTCAGATGAAATTATATATATAAAAAAATGGTGGAATCCCCCATTTATATATTTTAAAATTTATTATATACTACAATTATTGTCTTCTATACAATACCTACAATTTTAGTCATCCAAAAATTGTGTAGTTTACAATTACTTTTTGACAATTCAATTATTGTTTTATACAAGATTGTTTCAGAATCAATATTCACGTGAATTTCAATATTACAATTTATTGTATACAAAACAATAATTGTATAGTTTACGATCAGGTTGAATTTAAGCATATTTTTAGGAATTAAAATGTTGGGTACCTGGGACCAGTTAGTAGTATTTATGGGTTTTTAATTTCACACAGACCGATACTTTAAAAATTGATTAACTGAGTTTTAACTAACTGAACTGTAACAACTTAATTTCAAATGACAGATAACTGTTTAAAATGATATGCAAATTTTGTTTTCCACGGCCTACATGATTTTCTTATCCTCAATAATATTTGCGTAAATCTTGCAAAAAACTTGAAATAACCTTTGTTTATTCATTTGAACCAAGTATCTATTTTAGTGAGAGAATTTCATCACAACTTGTTATAGTAAGGATCTCTGTTCTCTGCATGATAATGATGACAGCATCTTGAGGAATTTGCACAAAATACATCCTCCAATTAATTCAGAAAATATTCCTTAACCTCACCGCCAACTATTTTAATTAAGCAAGGTAAACAAAATCATAACGTTGCTAATAAAGACAACAGAATGCAGTGTGATTCTCGCGGTCGCGGTTGGTATTTTGTTTAACGATAGTAATTTGTCAAACAAATGCTTGTCGTAGGGGGTTGGCATCAACTCCCGGACGTTTTGTTTGCAAAGCGACGCTGAAGGCGTCTGGATTACACTTGGCGCCGATGACAAAAAATGAAAAGCCGGGATGCGTTAAAGCAAACACTGGGTTGCCACAGACGATAATTAATTACAAGAAGATATAAATATAGAAGACTGGTTGGCGTCAATTATTTATACTATGCGAGGATCACGCTAGAATTATTGCGAGAAAATCAGGTAGGCAGTGGTAAACAAAATTTGCAATACCTATTATTTTAAACAGTTATTTATCTGTTATTTGAAATTAAATTGCGAAAGTTAGAAGTTAACAAATTTTAAAATGTCGTTGTTAGTAAAAATATGGAGCATTTTTGAACCATGATTTATAATTTGACAGCTTTTAATTCAGCCGCATTTATTTTGACATTTATTATGCCCCCCCCCCCCCCCCCCCCCCCAATAATTTGACACTTAAAGAAGAATGGCGAAATGTATATTTGAAGAAGGGAAGTACAGAGTAATCAAAAATAAATAATATTTGAATAATAAAAATTAATTAGTTAGAACCATTGCCGAAGCAAGATAATGTTATACAGTGTGTCCCATTTAGAGGTGCCACCATTGGGATCTCGAGAACTATAAGAGATACGATGTCGGTTAAATGGAACTTTTTGTGCGCCTTTGGGAGGCCATCTCAGATGTGCTTTTGTTCCAAAAATTCTTATAGGGCACTAGATAATGACGAAAAACTGAATATTGTTGATTTCTTCTTTTTCAAATAACTTCTAAACTATTAGTAATTGAGAAAAACATTTCAAATATAAAAGATAGATATTTTTATTAGCTAACCAGTGACGTACGAAATAAATTTTTATATCCGTAAATTTTCGAGATATAACACAAACTTATATTTTTTTAAATGCAACCCATATCTGATTTTAGTGTCAACAAAATCATTATTTTTTTCTCTTTTTAACGATGCAAGGGTTATTCTACTAATCATATCGTTATAAAATATATCGTTATTGTTTGTTTATTTAATTGAATTTAACAATGGATATAAAGAAAAGGGCTTCGAGGACAACTCAAAGACAGTATGAAATATATGTTGAAGAACTGGAAAATAACAGTTCATTAAGAATTAATAAATTGTCCACTGAAGAATTGGAAGAAATATGGAGAAGACTTACAAGTCATTTAAATTCTGTGGGTCCGGGTAAAAGTGTGTGATTATATACTCTGACATCCCTATACAAATATATAATTTTTAAACACATAGATAGTGCATCTATATTCTGTATTATATTATATATCAATATATTAAATAGTATTATCTAAGGGTAGAAAAAACCTTGTATTTTTCTTTTTTCTACCCTTATCAACATGAAAACAGCCTGGAGTCCTTCATACACCAAATATTATCTAAATCTAAATTTTTAAATATATTTCTGAAATATAAATAAAATGTCTAATACTAAAAAGTATAATGTATATAATTAGTGTACAGATGTGAATAAATACTCATCTTTGCAGAATCTCTTTCTCAACTACAATTAACAAAATATCTTCTTCAGCCATTTTTACTTTTGTTCTTAAAATATGTCTAACTTTACGACTTCAACGATGCATGTGATCTTGTCGTTATTAGACGATGTGAAATAACGATATGTAACGATTCGTAACGATAAATAAATTAACAGAATAGGGTTTTGGCAAAAATCGTTATCATAACGACTTATCGCCTAGTAACGAGTCATAATGATACATATTTTTTTAGTAGAATAGGCCTGTAAAACTGTTTTCGGGTTAAACGTACATAGCCCACTTTTCGTGTTACGCCCATTATATTAAAATTCAATTATGGTTTCCGCAAAATCGTAATAGGTATTAAATTATTATTATAATGTACTCGAATGAAATTCTACCTCTTTTATTTTCTTTCGAGTTGAATGTTCACAGTATGTTTTTGGGTATACTTGTCGGTTCTCATATATTGTTATAAAAAATTACAGGTGTTTCGATACGACCTCATAACATAATAATATGCACGCATCTATCTTTCACATGTAAAATTATACGTATTTAGTTTGTTGTATGAAAAAATAAATTCTCACAATATAAACGGAATGTACGTAACATTTACTACAAATTGTACAAGCGTAAATAATAGGCAAAAACTGCGGAAGACAGTCGCAAATTCTTTTGTAAATATGATAAATTTTACGTGTTTATGATATATGGAAATATTTTCTCTTTGTCGTAATAATTAATAAGAGAAACTGATTGTTTTTAACCAAGTTTTGCTGTAAATTAATAAACAATAAAATCAAGTCTAATAGGACGACCTTCCATTGTTAATTTTAATTAAAATATCCCAATTACCTGCATCTAGTTTGAAAAAATTGACTCGAGAAACAAAACAACGTGGAATGTAGTCGAGCTCATTAAAAAACAACAAAGCATCAGCAATTATCGCATCGGTAAAACACGACAATTAGACTGTACACAAAAACTTGCTGCTTTGTGCAAGTAAACTAGAACAACACAAGAGTGTATGAGTGTGTGAAAAAGATTATTTCTCGATTTAAAATGGAATTATATTATGTAGTTGTACTTCCTAGTAAAATTTCAAGAATTGTGTAATTTCAAACATTTCTTCATTTAGCTCCCGCTGCCAAAGGAGACATTAATTAATCATGCTAAAAATTTCGAGATTCTAATAAATAAAATAAATATACTGCTCAACATTTGAACTGGTACACTTATATAACGCAGTAAAAGTAAACAACCGTTCTTAGGCGGTTGGCATGACTTCCTACATGATCAGGGCTGTTTCGGAATGCAAACAAATGCCTATCGAATAACATTTGCGATTCAATTGTGTCTGTCATAAGTGCAGTTAATGAGCTCGCGGACGATTATACTTTATCAAATTTTAAGAGAATTTTTGCGATTTTCGAGTAAGTTTTAATTAGAGTGGTTGACTGCATTTTAAAGATGCCATTAAGGCGTTTAAAGTCCGGGCCTGGCTACTTCCATGTTGGCAAACTCAGAATATCAAAAGAAGTGAATTTAAAAGTTGATTGCTCCATTGAACCTTTTATTTTCTCTTTCATGAAAGATGTGAACAACCTCATCTTTCAAGTAAATAGCTCAGGACAATTCGTTTTCTCGTCTGCTGCACTTTTGGCCTTTTTCCAAACATTGCAGTTTTCAAAAGACGTTTCCCAAAGATGTAGAATGACTTATTGAATAAATTATCTTGTTCTGCTGTTCACAAACTTTTTCATTTCTTTTTCAAAATAAAAATATGTCATGATGATGTTTAAGATTCGTCTAATCTGTAGTGTGTTGTTGATATTTAATTATACAATCAAACATTATAGTTTCTATTTGCACTGTTGTGATAAATTGATAGATCTTGGTATGTAGTGTTTGGATGATCTCTTTTCGCATATCTGCCGTGCGAAAGCAAACTAAGCATGAGATGTCAGGCACTGTGCCAGATTTATACATTGGGTGATTACTCTAACAAATTGCTGATGCTTGTTTTATAAACACAATCAAAAATGCCGTATATGTTATCGTACAAAATCGCTTATTAAAAGAAAATTATTCATTAATAGAAAATCTTCGTTATTAGAGGCTAATAATAAACAACTTTCTATAAGTAGATACACTGGCTTCCAAAAAAATCGTGTATACAGTAAAATTTTTGAAAGAAGTCCGATCAAGGACATCTACGAATTGTATCTATGAATTAAGATTTTGTGCTGTCAAATTTACTTTTACTTAGTTTTTATGGGGGTACATAATATCTTGTGTACCTAATAAAAATTATGTAAACGACACTACTAAATTTGACAGCATAAAATGTTAATTCATAGATGCAATTCGTAGATGGCCTTGATCGGACTTCTTTCGTCTTGATTGTCAATGTCATTAATGTCAATTACGATGTCAAAATAAAAAAAAAAAAAAAAAAAAAAACGTGAAAGTTTACATACTTTCTACGTTAGAAGAGGGCTGTTTTCTGGAATATATTTGTAATTTATGTAAATTAAACAAAAAAAATCTGTTGTGGCCAGCACAAAATCTTCCGTCAATTCGATGTATTTTGTACAAATCCGATACCAAAAGTTCCTTGAAAAAGATTTTATATATCCTGTAAAATTGTAACACGAACACACTATTTTTAACAAATTCCATATCGAAAGTTCCTTTGAAAAGATTCTATAAATCCAATAAAATTATAACACGAAAGTACATTATGTAAATTGCACTTGACACTTCCTCAATCCTATCCAACGCATCTTCTTCACACAGTTCTTCCTCACTCACATCTTCTGCTACACAGTCCTTCCATCTTATCTTTGGCCTTCCTCGTACTCCCGGCAATGAAACTGCAAGTCACTTGCGAAGGACACTCTGTCACTTAAGTTACTTTCTGATCCTATACTTTCCATTTTGGTTTTGCACTTGACACTGACATCTGTCAATTAGAAATTTTTCAATATATCTGCTGTTTTCATAATTTTAGCCCAGCTGGCAGATTTTTAAAAGTTAGCCTCTCTTAATCTCTCTATAACTCTATTTGTATTGAATATGAAGGAAAATGTATAATCAAACCGTATAGAGAATAAGATTCTCTTTCAAATTGATTATCACAAAATGTCGAAAAATGATATTTAACTGCGTTTTTTCAAGAAAAACTGTAAAGAACTTCAAATAAGGGTTGACCAATTATAACCAAAATCTAATCAGCTCTTCATATGGTTGTAAAGAAGAGGAATATGAAAGAATAATAATTTTTAGAATTATATACATACAGACATCATCGTAAAACTAGTAAGTCGTATTCTGGGGACCCTAAAACGTGCTTATTCATTAAAAACTAACCATAGAATTTTTTGACCAAAGACAAAACCTTCCTTACCTAAAGGTGACGGAAGGTAAAAAGAACTTGCTCCTTAATAGGAAAAACAGTGACATGATAGTGGCAACAGTGACTTTTCTATTGTCGAGTTGTATACAGATAGACTACATGATGAATAAAATGAAATTAAGAAGTAAACAGTATTGGGCTTCCAAAATTACAATGCGCCACTGGTAGCAGATTTCTGAACTGAGTGAAGTGTACATGTACGAAGGTGGTTGTTTTATTCAGGGATTGTATTTACTTGTATACGAATTTTAGTACGCTTTTATCTTCGGCTATTATTGTTTTATTCTTAGTAGGATCTCAATTACTGCTAATATAACAGGTAAGTTTTTGTTTTTAAAAAAATTAATGAACAAATTAGGAGATATGTAATTTATAGGTTAAAGTTACGATGGAGTTTTCTCCGAAAATATTTACCACATAATATTATGTGGCCACTATTTATTACTTGCTGGCCTTCCACCATATTTCTAGATGATACACTACAATTTCCAAATCTACAAATAATATCTAAATCTAAGCAAAGAAAATTGTTCATTATGAAAGAAAAACAATTAAATAAAAGTAAAGCTATGTAGATAGAAATTAATATATGTACAACTACGGCAATGAAATACAATCTAAATAAAGGAAATCAAATATTTTTTTATTAAAAAAACCAATATACTGTTAATTAAAATATGACTAAAATACTCTTAACCTACAACTACTTACTAAAATTAACCCTATTCACTAAAATATTATTAAAACTATCACTAAATTGTTACCACAAGAAAGATTAGAATCAATTCTACCAAAATTAACAAAAAAAAAAAAAAAAAACACTATACTAAATCCGAAATTAAATTAAAAACTACGAAAATTAGTCTCGCACCAATTGTACTCGTATGGAAGCCAGCGAAAAATGTACCATTCGTTTGAATTTTGACGTTTGACGTCAGCGCCATCTTTTGATAATTTGGAAGCCCAATAGTCTAAAAATCACCCTCGTATTAGCAAAATTAACTTATTTCGATAATATCTTTTCTTTGCAAAATCGTTGATTAAAGTTCCGTGGTACGTGTGAGCATCCAAGGATTGTTATGTTGTTGAACAATGCGTCAGAGCTGATTGCTGGATAATATTTTAAGCACGTAAGGCACGAACGTATATCTTTCCGAATAACAGATATATCGTTGGGATTGTGTTGCTCCGCACAGCACATATACCATGTACACGCCAGATCAAAGATGTGGAAATAGATTTCTCACTTCGCCGCCTCGCATATTATACGCACAAGAATTTTGCAACATTACTGGGAAACCAAAAATTACTAATATTTCAAAAAAATAATATTAGGCGTCTTCTTACAATGGTGTCCTCCACCATTTACTTAAATTCGAAGTATCTTTGCGCCTTTAATCCAACCATGGAAATTGCATAAGTATTGTGACAACCCTAAGGTAATTTGCGGTACGCCGTACTAAACCTCGTTTTACAAACATAAAACTTACGAATTATACCCAAATCATTCAAGCAGCCAATGCACGTCATCACTTAGTGTAAAAACCTTAATGCATTAAAATCACTAATAATGAAAAATGAAATAAAATTTCAATCATTTTTCACCGTCAAAAAGTGTATAGCCTTATATAATTATTATTAAGATGAATAGTAGAGTTCATTACTTATCGTATATGACATGAATAATATATAAATAATGTACATCAACGTCATATTATTCGTTTAATTGTTGCTATAGTTGGCAACATTGATAATTTGTTTGTTCATTAGTGCTGTGACGATCCGGCAAAACTTGGATCCGAGTACCCGGATCTCAAAATATCCGGTTCCTCGGATATCCGATGTTCGGATATTGAAGCGGATATCCGTAAATTTAATTCGGATTTGGATCCGGATCCCTTTTGGATTCGAATCTGGACTTGGATTTGGATCCGGATTCGATGTTTTGTTTACGGATCCGGATCCGAATTTTAATTCTGGATCCAATTCTATTAACTATATCAAACAAAAATTTATTGTGGATTATTTCATAATCAGATTTATATGGTTTTGAAACTCCATGATAATACTTATACATTCAAATATTATTATCGGTTTCAATGCTGAGAATATTCGAATCCGAGAACCGATGTGGATTCTGAAATTCCATATCTAAAATCCGATACTCATACTCATATTCGGATCCGGATCCAAAATCCAATACTCAGATTTGGATTCAAAATCCGATTCTCAGATCCGGATCCAAAATCCGATACTCAGATCCAGATCCAAAATCCGATACTCAGATCCGGATAGTCCAACAATCAATTATCCGGATATCCGGATATTTTTGGATCCGAAACCGAAACTATCCAGATCCGGATCCCACCACTAATGTTCATACTGTCAAAGTTATTATTTGAAAAATATTTGTATCGTGTTTAAAACATTTTTGTGCGTTGTAAAGGCCTATTTATAATAAAGTAATGTTAAATGCAACGCAACGACGTAACGTGACCGTTAACGTAAACACAAAATCTGTGAATCTGCCAAAGATAGCACTTCTAATCAATCAGAAGAATTCGGTATATTTCTTTGAAATTCGGCTCACTTTTATTTATCGTCTTTATATGGCATACATAAGTATAAATAAGGTTAGTATTATAAAATAATTTAAATAGAAATGGACAGTGACGAAAATATAGTATTTATTTTGTAGATGTGACAGTTCATTAACATGTCGATAATACAGATTGCAATCTGTATAACTCCTTTCATAAAGATTCTAAAACCTCTGCAAACGTACCAGTACATGACTTCACACATCTAGTTACATTTATTCAATTTTTATTAATGACAAGCATTGGCTGCTTGAATGATTTGGGTTATACTTATATTTCGCGCAAGACATACTTGACAGCTCAGCTCGAAACGCGAAAACTTAATATGTAATAAACTATAAAACAAAAATGTTGTATTTTTTCTTATTTTCCTGTTTATTGTCTAACAAAGTGCTGTTTATCTTGCGACCTTGCACAATCTAAATCTACCTGCAAACATTTATAAAGATTAGCAGTGTGTGTAAATTTGTTTAATATATCACGTTGCAAATTCATATTTTCGTTGGCATAGAATGTCTTCCGTGTTGTCCATTGCGCCATAGTTTTGACAAATCTACGAAATATTTGTAAAATCTTCAAGTTTGCTTAGCGGGAAAATGTCAATGGTTCAACTTTCTTTACGACAGATTAAAAATGCATAACTTTCTATATATCGCTAGGCAAATTATACACATTATTTTATTATGTAGGTTAGTTTGAACTGCACTCTATAAAATTATACACAGACAAGTTTTTGTTGATGTGAGAATTATTTTTATTAGTTTGGTTTCTCGGCAATCCAAGATAAATATTATTAGAAATAAATTGTCACTTAGGTAAATGGAAATTAATGGTTAGGAACATAAATGTAGTGAAATCTTACAAATTTATAAATAGTTATATGATAATAGTTATTAATAGATATAAGTGAGTAAACACATAATTTTACCCGTAAGCAAAAATTTTCGCGGGTAGATAAAATATTTTCACTAACGTGGCTTACATATCTTCAGCTTTAAAACACGTCGTTAAGAAGATCTATAAACGACTGTTTTTGGGGCTTTTCGATTTCTACAGATGGTATGACTGCTGAAAATTGACAGACGAATGATATAACCTCAAAGTCCTGTCAGTGAACAATGAATTTTCATCTGTGAAGTTAGCGGGAAGCGCTTCCAACCAAGTCATATTTTGAAGTTGCATTTTTAAAATATAAATTACCTAAAAAAAAAAAATATATAAAAAACATGATTCATAAGTCCTGTTATTACACTCGTCCTTTGTAATATTCGCCTCAAAGCGGCTCGTCCAAACACGTTTTAAGGTCCCTAGAATCCGATTGTAACATTTTTACGTGTGTGTGTGTTTAGATGTTGGATGGCCGATTCCTCAAAAACTATAAAACTTGAGACCTATTTAACCACGTATTCCACAATCTGACATTAATGCGATAATAGGATGAGTTGAAAAAGTTTTGATAATAATCGAACAAGTGGATGTAGTAATTTCTCAAAAAAAAAAACTTCTAAATATTATTTTTTGAAAAATTTTGTTATTACAAATATTGAACAAAAAATTCTTCATCTAATAAACTTAAAAATTTTATTATATCTTCTATTGCAATAAATATTTATAATTGACAGATAAATGTCAGTGTCAAAAATCATCAGTTTTACAGACATTACTGAAAGCATTTTCTGAGAAGTATATTTAATATTTCATATTGAATTATTAATTAAATATTTATAATGGGGTATTCCACCATAACAGAAAAAAAATTTAAAAATCAATTTAACTTAGAGTATGGCTCAATAAATAATAGTTAAAACAATGAAAACATTTTTTAAATAATTACTTTACGAGATATTTCACATTTGCTAAAAGGGAAAATTGACGTCATACAATGGGCTACTTGCGTACCTTTTTTTTATTTAATATTTTTGAAGAGCAGGTACAAACTTACTACCCATATTTTTTCTTTTGGCGAAATATTTATTAATTAGCCAGAAAAAAAATAATGAAATTTGATTATTTGAATTCCCGCCATGTATGACGTAGAATTACGCCGCACCAATGAATGGTCGTAAAGCCATAGCGTTTGTTTGTACGGGTAAAGTAGATCTCCTGTTTGACGTTTAAACAATAGTTTGGAGGTTAGTATTTAAGTTTGTCTTTTTGGTATTGATATTTTAAATTACATGTAACTACCTATGTGTTTATTTGTGAAGTAATTAATATATTTGAGAGCCCAGAGAGAGCAAAAAATGTCAAATTCAAATTAAAATTTTCTCGCACGCATGCCATCTATATGCTACATTTTTAAACATATGGTTTCCTTTTCCATTTTAATATAATGACGTCACAGAAAATTTTCTTTCTTAATTTACTAAAAAACAAATAATTTTTTAAAAATAAAATTTATATTTTTATATATGTTTTCAACATAACATTACGTATATAGTGATAGAAATCGGACTTTCAGTACCACGCAAGTAGCCCATTGTTATCTTTCTCTCGTAGCGTACTCAGAGCAGTGGGTGTGAAAAAGACAAATATAGGGGAAATGTGACGTTACACTGATTTCTCGAAAATAAAGTACTGTTAAACTAGGAACAATTAAGATTTTTTAATACTATGAATTGCTTCAAAACTGAATGAAGTTTTATTTAAAGCAATAAAAAAAAATTGAGTGGATTACCCCATTGTATGTATATTAATAGTAATAATACATATATCATTAAGAAATACCTCCAATCACGTCATTGAATTGGAACCATCTTGAACACTTAAGAAGCGTAGGAGAAGTTTTCTTATAGAATGAAAGAATAAGTAATTAGAATTATTTGTGTGTACAAAAAAATGTTAAATTCGATAGTTATGTAACAAAACGAAAAGGCGAGAAGTATTTGTAGCTTAGCGACAAACATTTACGATTTTCTAGAACTATAAGTACAGATCGCTTTTAATATGAAAGTTTCAAAAAAAGTTTAAATACATTATGGAGGATTTCATAGTAGCATACTCACCGTATATACTTATTTGAATATAAATTAGTATTGTTCTTAAAGGTTAAGATAGATATATCATCTATCATTTGTATTTCTAAAAACAGTTCTGTTACAGATAAAAAATGACAATAAACACAGTCACTGTTTTAAATTATACTATAAATGTATTTATTAATATTAATAAATCAATATGAATTAACGTCAATATTACAGCTGCATAAATTATTAAAACTAAGCGGATATAAGATCATAATGTTCACCGATACAGATCTATTAATAACTTTCAATATTTTTTATCAAAACTACAACAATGTGAATGTTATATATTCAGTTATAATTAAACCTTCGCTTCGTGATTACTAATACATTTCATCATATTCTGTCCTTGAAAATATCAACTGACCCTGTGAAGTTATTCATTTGTTATGATACTTTGTTGATTATTGTAAATTTGAAGTAATTAATCTTTGAAAACTATTGCAGCGTACATCATCAATTATATACTTTCTTGGAATTGATTGTAAATAATTACTTTATCAATCATTGTTTACAATATGGTCAATATCTAATCGGCGTCTATAAAAATTGTTTATCTACTCGTACGAAGAGTAAATTCAATCTGCTTACATGATTCATATATTTCATAAATTTAACTATTAATACTCAGAAAAATAAATGAAATAGTTTCCTCAAAATCGTAATGGAAGATCGTAATACAAACAAACTGTCGCCATTTTTAGAGGTCTGTCATCTGTCACTTGTGTTTTCATATTTGAGTTCTACATAATTCAACGTCTTCGAATGGCTATGGAAACTTATAGAATTTCACATTTGTCATTTATCAATAGATGGCAGCACGAAAATATATCTCTGTATTGGGCCTCCAAAATTCGAATGCGCCACTGGTGGCAGATTTCTGAACTGAGTGAAGTGTACATGTACAAAGTTGGTTGTTTTATTCAGGGATTGTATTTACTTGTATACGAATTTTAATACGCTTTTATCTTCGGCTATTATTGTTTTATTCTTAGTAGGATCTGAATTACTGCTAAATAACAGGTAAGTTTTTTATTTTTAAAAAATTAATGAAGAAATTAGGAGATATGCAATTTATAGGTTAAAGTTACGATGAAGTTTTCTCCGAAAATATTTACCACATATTATGTGGCCACTATTTATTACTTGCTAGCCTTCCACCATATTTCTAGATGAGACACTACAATTCCCAAATCTACAAATAGTATCTAAATCTAAGCAAAGAAAATTGTTCATTATGAAAGAAAAACAATTAAATAAAAGTAAAGCTATGTAGATAGAAATTAATATATGTACACTACGGCAATGAAAAACAATCTAAATAAAGGAAATCAAATGTTTTTTTTTATTAAAAAAAATAATATTCTGTTAATTAAAATATGACTAAAATACTCTTAACCTCCAAATACTTATTAAAATTAACCCTATTAACTAAAATATTATTAAAACTATCACTAAATTGTTACTACAAGAAAGATCAAACTCAATTCTACCGAAATTAACAAAAAAAAAAAAACACTATACTTAATCCGAAATTAAATTAAAAACTACGAAAATTAGTCTCACACCAATTGTACTCTTATGGAAGCCAGCGAAAAATGTACCATTCGTTTGAATTTTGACGTTTGACGTCAGCGCCATCTCTTGATAATTTGGAAGCCCAATAACCCCTCCATTAGGCATTTTGCCTTATTAGAAATATGTATAAAAGATTCCCGGAAAACTGAACGCAAAATATTGATTGTAGAAAATTAATCATGACGAAAATTTGTCGCCGAAAAATTTGTCGTGCACAAAATTTATTACCAGTAAATTAAAAGCCTTGGAAACTGTTCGCAAGTAAAATAAATTGTATGAAAATTGATCCTAAGTAATTTTTTTCCGAAAAATTAATCTCGAAATTTAATGATCATATGGAAGTAAAAACTAATTTTATTAGTGGCCAGTTTACAACCGAACGTTTTAAAAGTAGATGTTGAAAAGAAGTTATTATTTATATTGAAGCAGTGTTTAATGTTATATAATGCAAATGTGATCGATCATGAAATCATTCATAAATAGTAAAAACTTCCTACTTGAAAAAAATGTGCATTAGCATTAAAGATTGCGATTTTAATGATTTTTCAATTAATATCTAAGTAATTATTTATTACATCTGTGGGCATGTGTTGTGATTTGTTTAGTACATTATTTAGCATTTAGTAATTAATAATAAACAAGCAGAACTAGCGTCCCTAACATAGAAAATATAATTTATTTGAAATCGTCACTAAAGTGCACAAAAATAGTCATTAACAGTTCAAAAATCTACACTAGTAATCCATTATATGATTTCAATTAAATGCAATGTTGCCAACCTTATAATAATTCTTGTACATAAAAAATAATTTGGGTAGGTGTACGATAAATAATAGAAAATTTGTACGTAGATTAATAAAAAATATGTGTAAAAGTTTAAATGGTCTATTTACAAAATCAGGATCAAAATATTAAATTTTCAATTTGGAGCGATCCAAAATTTTTTTGAAGGAAAACCATAACAAATTTGACAAACTTTGTACGACATTACAATAAATTCTAATGAATAAAAATGAGATGATTGTTTTAGAGTTTTCTGTGAGACAAAACGTCAAGTTCACGTTTGAGCAATCCATGTTGCGACGTCTATGAACTGCTGTATATGGATGTACAAGGATTTCCGCTCTGGTGATCCTTTATTTAATTATGCAAAGGAAATTATCTCGAAGTTCTACACTGGTTTAGTGTTTACGTTACGGAACAAGACATTCACTTACACTCTTATTAAAAATTCATCCTTTGCTCAACAAAATAAAAACACATTACTAAATTTTTATTTCCTTCGGTCGTTCGGTAATCTTCATCTCTAGTGCGAACAATACCATCATGATCTTGGAAATTATAAGAGATACGAAGTCGGATAAATTGTAACCCCTTAACTTGAAATTTAACGGTATAAAAATGTAGGTTCGCCGTTCGAAAGAATATAAAAAAAAGTGCAAATCAAAATTCTATATTATTTCATATTTAGAAGTTATTTGTAAAAATAAAAACAGCAATAAAAAATTGCATTTATCCAGTGATCTATGAATTATTTTAGCAAAATCAAATACATCTTTAAAATGGTTTACATATTTTGCCATATTTAAAAATATAATTGCTCAATTAAGTATTAATGCATCTTTTTATTGATTAAAATGTCTCGCATCATCTGAAATGAGGGAAATATATCAATTCTGTTATTTTTACAACAAACCACTTTGTTAACATGACATAAAAGAGGCCGCCAAGTTTAAGACAACCTACGCATTTCTTTAACAAATTGACTAACAAACTAGATGAGCAGTAGAATGTCATCTTGTTTGAATTTAATTATTGCGGAGATACAAAGCGTTCAATATTAATGTAGTTAATTATTCGGTAAACATATTTACAATACTTTTCTGTTACGTAGAAAAAATAAAGAGCTCTATGTGCCAAATAATATTAAGAGTATAAAACTATTAAATTATAAATTATGATATAAAAAATCTTTTGTGGCCAGCACGAAACCTCTCGCCATTTCCATATTTGGCTATATAAGTGCATAGTGTATTTAACATTTCTAGTACATATACAAAAAGTATAATTACATCTGTAATTAATATATTTTTATATTTTTTAATTCAATCTATAAATAAATTTCCTCCTACTCTTCTAAATGTTCGTTCGAGATTCTCCAAATTCATTGACGAGATTGGCAGGTATTCTGACGCGTCTATGAAGGTAATGTATCTATAATTTTCAATTTATTTAATAATAAAATAAGAAATATTAAATGTACTTCCTAGAAAAAGCCTTTAGTAATGTATCTGGATTTTTCACACTGACATTTTTCTGTTAATTACAAACATTTTAATTTTTCAACTGGTTTCCGCGGTGTTATTTGGGCTGTGAGATTCATTACAACGGAATATTTTATATATCTATAATTCTCTATCTCTATATAAGACATAATAAAAATGTTCACTGTATCAGATAAAGAATTTTATATTCTTTAACATTTGTAATAACATAAATTTCCAAAAAAATAAGAGATTTTTTTAAGAAACTATTTCCGGTTTTCCAATTATTACCTATTCAGCTCTTCCCATTAATGTCAGATTAAGGAATACGTAGTTAAATTGGTCTAAGTCTTATAGAATTTGAGAAACGCACAGACATAGACATTATTATGAAAATGTTAAAATATGATTGAGAGGATCTTAAAACGTGCTTATTCATTAAAATCTGGATGTGCCATATTTAGCATAAATCCAATACCTCTCTTAGCGAGAGGTAAAAATGTTATCTGGTTAATTCCATATTTTCACTCACGACACCATAAAATATTATTAACTATCTTAACTTTCGCAATTTAATTTCATATGACAAATAAATAACTTCTGCAAATTTTATTGTCCACGGCCTGCCTGATTTTATTTTTCACAATAATTCTTTATTGCGATTCTCGTATTGTTTTGAATTTATATGCTCCAACTACATACGCAGGCGACGTAGTAAGGCCGAAGATGATACGTATTTTAAATTTATCATCCTTTGGCGCCAACATCCTAAAAGTCCTGCAACTGTATCGCTGTATACGTCCGCGTTTTCCTGATAATAAAATATAGCTGACGATTTAATTCGAAGGTTGTTTTATATTTTAAAACACTTCCAGTGCAAGGCCGAATTTTATTGTTAATTTATTCTTGATTTGCATTTTTAAAAGGATTTTTATTACACGAGCGATTTTCTGCGTGACTTTGTTGTCATTTTTATCAATAAGTTATTATTCAACCAGAACAAGGAGTAGAACTACGTTTTACTCACCGTAAAAATTGTCCATTTATAATGAAAGTTTTTCAAAAAATATTAAAAATAATAAAGGTATAAATATAAAAGCAGAATGACTCAAAAAATCTGTTGTGACCAACACAAGACCTCTCGCCATTTTCTTATTAGGGTATATAAGTACATACAGGGAATTTATTTTAACATGCAACATATGGTCAATCATTTCCATGATTACTCACTATTGTCAAAAAATTACAGCAATGTAATATTTGTCCATTTTAAAATGCAACATACAAAATTTGTAGTTTTGTATTATCAAAACTAATTTCCAATAAATTAGCCTACATGCGATTAACAAAAAATCAAAACATGAATGTTGCGCATCTCAACAAACTTTTGCTTACAAAAATTCATAACTTTCATGTAATAAATGTTAAAAAAAAATACCCCCATTCACACTGAGGCAATATTCTAGTCGGTCGTAATAAGAATTGACACCATTTGTGATGTGTTCTGGAGGTATTTCCTGTGGTGCAATGCTATTTATAATGTTGCATTTTAAAATGGACGAATATTACTTTGCTGTCATTTTTTGATAATAGTGAGTAACCATGGAAGTGATGAACCATAATGTTGCATTTTAAAATATATTCTCTGTATTGTATTTAACACGTATGAGCGGGTGTTATATTACTTTGATTATTATTCAGTGCTCTCTGGTTAATTCTATATTTTCATTCACAATAGACACTTACAAAATTGCAATTTGCACAGGCGCCTCTAACGGCAAAGCATAGAAATCAAGGTTGCTATGGTTACCCCGTCCAAACAATGACCTGTCATCAGCCGTAGAGTCTACCCTCCAGCCATCGTTTTAGTGGAATAATCGAATAATCTTCAATATTATCAAACAAAAAAGTTGCCCCAGACACAGCTTCTGGTTTTAAACTCATTTTTATTAAACACAACGTACAAATCACAATAAAGAATTGGGTTTAACACTGAATAACAGATGCGAACACAATGACAGTTAGGAACAGGGAACGGGACGCAAGACAACGAGGGGAGATTTGTTTGGATGCATGATCTTCTATCTCTCTCTTGCAGTGACGTCAATTTTGTAAGTGTCTATTGATTAGATAAGTTCTAACTTCAAGATATTTATTGGATGAAAAGAAAAACATCAAGATGATTGCCAGGTTCAGATGTGGTAATGAAGAGAGGAACAATAAATACTGGCTATCAAGTGATGAGAGGAGTTGCAGGCTATGCGGGAGAGAAGAGGAAACTATCAGGCATTTAAGGATTTCGTGCAGGAAAGTTACAAGAGAAGGGAGAAAAGAAACGGTTCTGTTAGACGATATAGGGTTGGGACAAGATTGGATGAAGGAAGTCATCGAGAAACGGATGGTTAATTTATGCTGTAGTACCATAATTTATTGTAAAATATATGCCGGTTAGGCAAGAATAAATATAATAATAAAATAATAAAAAAGTTCTAACTTAACTTACACTACTTAATATTAAATGACATATTAATAACTTTTTAAAATGATAGCACAAATTTTGTTATACTCGCCGTCAAATGATTATAGACTGATGTTCAACTTTTATCCCTTTCCGCACCCTGTCCCTTGCCCAGCGGTGTTGCCGCTTGTAACTTGAGATGACCAGGAATGAACGCAAATGTCATATAATACATTTAAAACTAATTTAAAATTTGAATACATCGTAAATGAAGAAATATTATAACAAATAAGTAAGGTAAGACAGTAATACGTAATATAAAATACAAAAATTGTCTCTATGGATAATTTATATTTATATTTTGACCATAGTTTCCATACATTAAGCTAAGGTCGCGTTTGCGTTAAAGTACGATAACCGGTGAAATCTAAATAAAAGGTAAAAATAATTGATTATTAGGTGAACAGTAGATCTGCCAACACAGCATGCTTCTACAGTCAAATCCAAAGTTTTCTTTTTATTTAATAAATTATAATTTTTTTCAGGATGTAAAGCCAATTTTTTAAAAAAAATGTGTACATTGGCAATAATTTTTTTGTCTGTCCATTTAAATTATATTTTCCTAAACGTTTTTTATAAGAACTAGGACTATTTAATTCATGAGTTACACTCATTTTCTTTTCAAAAGTCTAAATATAATGCAATTTATAGGATTGGGAATAAAAAGCGCACGCAAGTACTAACGAAAATGTCAGAATATAAAATGATATTGACAGATTACAGATATTTGTGCAGGTAGATACTTAAAAAATTTGGCATCATTTTAGAAATCTCCAGTCCATAATTATTTGACGGCAAGTATAGTAAACTCTCAATAAATAACGTAACGATTTTTTTTTTTGTAAATAAATGCTTCTTAATTTGCCTTGCAAAAATTGACGAAACTTGATCTGCATCTATTGTCTACTAGTAGCAATTTATCATAATTTCAAGGTTACTCATTTCAAATGAAGATATTTAAATAATATTGTTTGGAGAACGATCATACAGTTGATAGTAACCGTAAACCTGTCTTAAACATATGAAGTTGTTTCCATTTACTATGAATGTTACTACTTATGTAGATATTTGAAAATATCTTCCCACTTATACAAGAAAATTGTCGTTTGAGATAAGTAAGTGAAAGCCATTTTGCTACTCTTGCTTCCTCATTCGCAAATGAAGTGTATCATATACTTTTCTTCAAGTAAAAAGAGAATAAATAATTATATTGGAATTGTATTTTTGCAAAAAAAAAAACAACAGAGAAGAAAGTAGATTGTACTAAACTGTAACTAAACATAAACACCATACTTGTCTTGTAACCTGTTTTTTATTCAGAAATTTAAATTGTAAACTTGTCTATTTAATAAATACGCTTAAAGTAGTTTCCTTCAACATTAATACAATGGTTACAAACTAATTTTTCACAGCGTTGAGACAAACCTATAGCAAAATTTCAGGCCGATGCAAATGATAAAATATTTTCACTCACAAATAAATAAATAAATATATCATCACGGCATATTACCCATTTCTGGGTGTGCCACTATCTACAACACATGTAGACATCGGTAATGATGACGATATATTTTACCGTGTGGGCGCTTACCAGGCGTCACCTCACGGGCACTCATAGCTGGTGTGGAGGGTGCACCACAGGGGTCACTTTTGTGCCATTTAAAATTGGAAATATTTAGCGTCTGTCGGGATCGAACCCGGTTCCCCCAGGTTCGCGACCAGACACTCAGGCACGCGGCCACGGGACCCCATTTTCACTCACAGCGATACTTTAAAAAATTAATTAACTAAGGGCCATTTCTACAATACAATCCCTAGTTAAAATTTTAACTGCTAGTTAAATAAATAAAACTGCTGTCAATAATAATAATAATAATAATAATAATAATAATAATAATAATAAAATATCATCACGGCATATTACCCATTTCTGGGTGTGCCAGTATCTACAACACATGTAGACATCAGTAATGATGACGATATATTTTACCGTGTGGGCGCTTACCAGGCGTCACCTCACGGGCACTCATAGTTAGCGTGGAGAGTGCACCACAGGGGTCACTTTTGTGCCATTTAAAATTGGAAATATTTAGCGTCTGTCGGGATCGAACCCGGATCCCCCAGGTTCGCGACCAGACACTCAGGCACGCTGCCACGGAACCTCATAATAATAATAATAATAATAATAATAATAATAATTCGATGTAATATGTTTATTGTCAGTTAAAATTTTAACCAGATTGTAAAAATGGCCCTAAGTTGTAAAGAAACTTTCGTAACTTAATTTCAAATGACAAATAATTACTTAAGTGTTTAGTGTTTAAAATGTTAATGCATGGCCTACCCGATTATATTATTTTAAATTATTCTAGGGTGACCCTAATAAATTTGTTAATATTAAAATGCACATTTCATAAAAGGTTGTTGCCCTATTCAATAAAATTGTCCAAAATAAAAGGAATGCTTCTTTTTTCTGAAAAGTAAAGGATCGTTTTAATATTTTGTTGACATATCTTAATAGCGATCACACTTTTTATAAGTTTGGAGTCCATCACTACATATATGAGTAAAAATTATTCACCAAATGATAATAATATGAGACAGTTTTTATCTTTGAGTAGGATGAGATCTCGAACCTAACTGCTTCTTCATATTTGGCAAAGGTAACTGACCATTGGCTAAGATTATACACATTAGTTCTGTAGGAAACCAATTAAGTCAAATTTGTAAATGAATAATTATTAACTATAAAGCGTGGAATGAATTGTAGGCCTTAATGTTCTAGCATTTTATTAAAATATACTGACAAGATGGACGTTTCGGGCAACAATTAGCCCAGCATCAACAATAACAGAAAAGAATTTTATAAAACCAATGAATATTAAGGTTTTAGACACTGAAATATATACTAACTGGAACTCGCATACTCTACCTATCAGCGTACGCTGCACTGAAGCTCATTGAACAATAATGGCTGGTCCTGTTCGCGCACGTTCGTGCCGAACCGAACCTAGCCGAATAACTCGTATCATAGCTGATCGCTTTGTTTTCATATTATGCTTCATTTATTTAAACATGCGCCACACGAAATAATTTCCGTCTACTCACGAACTGTCTCGATGTTTGCCGACTACTCCAGCAGCAGGCTTTCAATATGCTTCACAGTCACGGTTCGTACGCGCATTCCAGTTAGTATATATTTCAGTAGTTTTAGATTATACGTAGTTCAGTTTCAATTCCAGAATTCATTGATAACTGTAGCAGGAACAATTTATTAAAAAATTAGAAGCGTTCTCCATGGCGATAAATAAAAATACGGTAGTATTCATGTTATACAAGAGTCGATAATAATGCTGTCTATTTAGCATCTAGCTATAATAATATTTTATACAGAAACTCGTAGCTGTTTCAGTCATCCACACTTCATCTGAAATAACTAAAATTTTCATTTTTTGTTCTGTTAAAATAAAATATTTTTTATGCTGCCCTTTTTTAGTTGATTCCCGTTCTATGAAAATGCTAACACCATAATTCCACTATAAATATAACATTTTCATGAATAATTTTTGGCTGTGTCCGAAGTTGCACTTTTATCACCTTAATATCTAAATCTAAAATATTTAGGGTTATGCACGATTACACTATGCCTTGAGGTTGAAGCGCACTAATTAAACAAATCATGTTCGTTGCCATAATTTCTATAAAACGTCAAATTTAATGTCAAAGAATAGCTTCTTAGCTTCTATTTTATGAAATATAATATTAACATTTAATCTGAAGCATCAAATTATCATTTATGTATCATTTATTTTTGTTGTTCTAAAGTGTTGCCATACAGAACCAATAGATCATTAGTATCCCACTCGGAGTTGAATTTATGTGAAGAAGACCTAAATACTAAATGCCAAAATGCGACATCGGACACAGCCTTAGTCTATTACAGTACTGTTTTATATTTGTCAATTTTTAGAACTTAGGGCATCGAACCCGCCAAAAACTGGGTTCGGTTTAGGTTCAGGTTAATTTGTTTTTTGAAAGATGGGTTCGGGTGCGGTTCGGATTCAAGCATTAATAAAATTTGCGGTTTTGTTCGCGGTTCAGGTTCGAAATAATGTAAAATGAGAGCCGGAATTTACGCAAAACGCAACAAGAAACGGACACAATTTTCACGAAAAGTCAGCCCAGATAGCAACGCAGACGCCTAAGACGTCGATTATCAGCTGTATTTACTTTTCGAAGTAAAAATTAAACTGAACCGGAGTTAAACCCCGAACCTAAATTTTGATACACGATTCGGTTTCGACTCAGGTTCAATTAAAAATATATCTGAGGTTCGGTTCTCGGTTTGGGTTCCCTAAAATGTTACGGTTTGGTTCCGGTTTTGGTTCGGTTCAGGTTCGGGTTCGAAGCCCTGAGCAAAGTTCAAAAATTTAGCTTGAAATTACTAGATAGCAGTAAAAAAATTGAAAGAAAATAGAAGTTGCTATATTTCCAGCGTATTTAGAAGTGAAATGCAAATGTTTTAAGCTCAATTTCTTGGCAAAGTTCTTAAAATTTCCGAAAAAATTGACAAATGTAAAACAGGTTTGTCAACAATTTTACAAGTAGGTAATATGTTGTTTCATTTTACTCATTTTTTACCTTTACACTAACTGTAAAATTCCAAAAAAGTAAAAGGACAAAAAAGTCACAATAATTTGATAGCAAAAAAAATACAATCGGTCGTCTTTTGTTTCATTAATTGAGAAATTTGAAATAATTATATGCTACAAATTACAAATAATGTGATTTAATTTAAATGTCACTAAAATTTGTTTTTAATTTTGCAATTAATCTAATTTTAAAATTGTTACAGAAGTCAAATCTAAATTGAGATATTACAGCAAATAAAGAAATTATTCTAATTCTAATTTATTACAAGTTCATCATTCTAAAAATTTGGTCTTGCAATTAATTAAGCAACAACTTTTACTAGGTGTGTTCTATAAATTAATAAACGTTTTAATCGATTATTAACTAATCGTGTATCATTGTTTTGTTTTTAATAACAGAGTGCTTAATTTATTATTCTTAAGTACGATCTAATCAAGATCGTGAATTGTGCATTCTCTTTGGGTTAAGAAATTTTAAATTAGCGATCGATTAGTTATTGATCGATAGTATCGGCTAATTGAAAGCAGGTTTTTAAGTGGGAGTAATACCAATAAAATTGCAATTAGATCTTATTAGAACTTCTAATTTACTATGTATAGAACAATTTTCAAATTGATAACTGCAATTTTGCACGTCAAAGTGTTAAGGATAAGTATCCTTTTCATTCTACCCACATACAATGCAGGTAGCTAAAACAAGCTACCCAATTTTGACCACAACCTATGAAGGCGTATTTTGCAATGTTCTATGAAAATCAGATCAGTTATTATGGGACAGGGCGTAAGAAACATGACGCAAGAAGATGATAATTGAAATTTGTTGTGACAGTATCTGAGCCTGCGAAATTTTGATCACATGTAGGAGTAGGAGGTTATGTTGGGTTAGTTATAATATATTCAACTTTAGACGTTTATTTTTTCACTTGGTACATTTGAAGATCAAATATGTTTGTTGAACAACATAAAATAATAGTAAATGAATTGAATTCTGTTGTGGCCAGCGCAAGACCTCTCACCATTTCCATATTAGACTAAGGCCCAATTCTCAATAGGGTCCTCCACCATAACAGAAAATTGAGTAAAAAGTTAGTTATATTGAAAGTAGATAAGATAAAATCATGATTGAGACGATAGAAGTTTTTTAAAAATTGTTAGTTTTTGAAATATTAGTGATTTTAAGCATCTATACATCTACGTCACAACGATTGCTATCTTTCTCGCGCAGCCTACTACAGAAACTG
The DNA here is from genome assembly GCA_943142095.1 of Ophonus ardosiacus. Lineage (NCBI taxonomy): Eukaryota > Metazoa > Arthropoda > Insecta > Coleoptera > Carabidae > Ophonus > Ophonus ardosiacus. The sequence continues at coordinate 6,068,928 of OW964823.1, read as the reverse complement.
GTTCGAGAAAGATAGCTATAGGTTTCTTTAAAAATCAAATGCAGTTGAACTAAAAACAATTACGACTTTTTAATACTACAAATTTCTTCAAAATTAAACAAACTTTCATTTAAAATAATAAAAAAATTAGAGTGGAGGACCCTATTTTCACCATTGTGATATGATATGAAATCATACACATACACCAAATACGTATTTTAATTTTTCAACTGTTTTCCATGGAATTATTTGGGATGTGAGATTCATTACAACGGATTATTTTATATATTTATAATGCTCTATCTCTAAATCTATAGAAGATATAATAAAAATGTTCAATGTATCGGATCGGATAGAGAATTTTATATTCTTTACTATTTGTCATAATGTAAATTTCCAAAAAATAATATTTAGAAGTTTTTTTTAAGAATCTACTAATTCCGGTTGTCCAATTGTTACCAAAACCTTTTAAGCTTTTCCCATTAATGTCAGATAAAGGAATACGTAGTTAAATTGATTTTTAGTCTTATAGAATCATTGTAAAATGTTAAAATCTGATTCTATTGACCTTAAATCGTGCTTATTCACTATTTTTAGCATAAGTCCAATACCTCTCTTACGAGAGGTAAAAATGGCTAAAAATCCCATTGCCAAATATTTTATTTGACGTGTACCCTAGTATCTCCGAATCACATGATGATATATTTATTTTACTGCTATGTAAATGTCATATATTCCGTAGATAAATTATCATCAAACTGTGATTTATCTGATAGAAACACTTGTTAGTATTGTGTAACTATTAACAAGTAACTTGCAAATAGATAGTAAATGATTTACAGCTTTCTTGATTAATTTTAATCATTTTATTGATGCTATGATGAAATAGAAATGCGCGGAGATATTTGCCATAAGGAATCTTAGACATGATGACAAACTAATCAAAATTAGCACAGTTAGGAAAGTTGCTAATTGTGATATTGGCTAATATGTAACACCTCAACGAGTGGATGAAATTCTTTCTTACATTTTGAAATGGTTATCTTGGTCTGATCACGTTTTTCCAATTTTTGTTTTTTGAGATGTTAATTCTTGCAATGACAATTCCAGGTTTGCCTCATTTGAATTTCTAATGGACATTCACATTTTGCTCTATTTTCTTAATTCTACTCTAATCTGCATTATGTTAATTTGTACTCAAATTGTCTTGTAGTTAGTGCAATCTAATAACTCAGTATGTTGTAATAAGTCGGCATTCCTTTGTTTCCGTAGCTGCCCCAGACATAAGTTAATATTAGTTTCAATTTTTAACTATCTATTTGAACTTTCCATAAAATAAAATATCAAACTGAACATCGAAACGCCGTAAACCATACAGGTACAATTTAACTTTTTGAATATGTCTGATCTAGATTTTCCCAATTTTATCAAATTTAATAGTATCGTTTACTTAGTTTTTATAAAGGTACAAAGCATTCAAAATTCAAATACATACAATTCATTGGAAAATACTCTACAAATCCAGTATAATTATGTATACCTACTCATATATAAATGCTGTAAAAACTTACGTAACGTTCTCTTTACAATCAAATATTATTACTACCAAGTTTACCTATATCTCTACCCATTTTTTAATTATTGCTCCAAAAGTGAATATACCCCACATTTAAATAAAAACTTCAAAATTTTGAAAAATCTAATTTTTATGTATCTATACTTCTCAATGCGCTGATTCCAAATTTTGAAACCGCAGGGCGATATCTGTTTTGGTTCTCGAGATATTTAGATTCAAAGTTTTGCTCAAAACTGCCCATTTTTGGGTAATAACCCAAAAATGGGTCGAGATATGAATTTGGCGACAACACCTATCGATTCTACGGGCAATATTACATAAGTATACCAATTTTCAGAATTTTTGAACACCGCATACAATCTTTAAAGCAAAATAACTGAAAATGGCCAAAAATCGCAAAAATCTAAGGTGTACCCCTTACGATTTATTCAAATTTTGGCCATTTTCAAGGGTTTTCAAGCTTTTATTCATAAAAAATGAGCCGGTGGGACACATATTATGAAAATTGCTATACTTATGTATTTTTGTCCGTAGAATCGAATGGTGTTGTCGCCAAATCCATATCTCGACCCATTTTTGGGTTAATACCCAAAAATGGTCAGTTTTGAGCCAAATTTTAAATCTAAATATCTCGAGAACGAAAAGAGATATCGACCTGCGGTTTCAAAATTAGGAATCAGCGCATTGAGAAGTATCTAGATACATACAAAATTAGATTTTTGAAAATTTTGAAGTTTTTATCTAAATGTGGGGTATATTGACTTTTGGGGCAATAATTCAAAAATGGATAGAGATATAAACTTCGTAGTAATAATATTTGATTGTAAAGAGAATGTTACGTAAGTCAACGATTTTTTAGAGTAATATGATAATTTTTCAAAAATTTAACTAATAAAATAAAACTGTGTGAGTCAACAGATGACTTAACATTTTCAAGTCCATCGATCCGAAGATGACCAATCAAAGCCCAAATCGATAATAAAAATAAAATATTTATAAATCATGTGCAGTATTTATCTCCTATAAATGTGTTTTGTAACTTTCTTCCTGAATTTCATGAGGAAACAGTTTTGAATACATTGATTTTTATAAATCAGCAGGTGCACTCACAGTTTCTGAATATATTATAGCATGTACCGTCTAAAGAAAAATTCAAACAATATCAAATTAATATTGTAGAATAAACTACCTACACTCTGTACTCAATAGGTCAATTATATGTTTTAAAATTAGTATTTTTGAAAGTCTCTTTATTCTACTTTTTGAAAGTATGGACCCCTGTAGTTAAATCTACTATTATACTGATTTATCTGCTATATCAAAACCCACACGCGATTCAAATTGCCAAACCTGATTAAGTTATACAATGAATTATTATCTCCAGTCTAAATTATCGTCTTCGCGAAAAGGTATGGCGAAAGAGAAAAAATTGGGGTACCTCTAAATTGCCAACACCTACTCAGGAATTTAGATTAGACTGCTACCTGCTACTTTAAACTATAACTCTTAAGTGTATGACAAACAGTAAATTTTCAAAGCAGTTTTAATTGTTCTACCCATGTAGAATTGCAAAATATTATTGTGAACAGAATTTATGAGTACATAATAAGTAATTTAATAATGTAGACTATAAATTTGGAAGGTATATTGTGCCAAAATACAGTTACTAATTATACTCTGCCTCACCGAAATCCAAAGGATCGCCATAAACATTTGGATCGCCTTTCACTTAAGTTGACAAAGATATCCAAATGTCCATCCCTCATAAATACGACTATGAATGCTATCACCGCTATACACAGAGTTGGACTCTCATAACAAAAATATTATAAAACTTGCAATTATTTTATTATTAAATAAAATTTAATATGCCTCTCGGCACTGAAGTTCCTTTTTATTATTCATATGGTTTATTGTCCTCGGCTCTGAGGACCTCGGCAAGTAAATTACAAATTCGTGATGAAAAATAGAATTTCAGTGCCTTGATACATAAATAACTATTTTACAATACCAAAAATAAGAAAAATTAAGAAATGTATTCAAATTTTTGACGTATTATTTATTATTTGGGCGAGTATGCATGGTATTTTTAAGCGATCATGGGCATTTGTTTTCATGACAACAAAAATCTTACAGGCAGATTCATCAAAAGGATTAAATTCGGAGTTAGTTAATCCCATTTTTATTCCGGACTAAATTTTTTGGTATTAGAGCTATTCACGAAACAGAATAAGGTTGGTGTTAAATTTGGTGTTAATGCTAATTCTTCAAATGTCAAATTAGTTTAAATTTTTGACACCTTAGTTCTTGTCGCCACAGTTGCTCTGAGTTATTCGTGAATTCTCATGTTTATATTGTGTTTATGTAATTGATTTCCACCTAAAACATGATTAATACTAAATTATGTATATAGTTATTTAATGGAGTCCGCCTATCCCTAAAAACTCTTGGCCTAATACGTATACATCTATTTTGCTCATCCGCGCAGTCATGAAATTGTAAAAAACGAAACATATTCAACTAAAATAATTAAATAAATAAATAAAAGTTGTGATTTACTGCACGATATTAAAGTAAAAGTTGTATGAAATGTAACAATATATCTGTATCCACAACCACAAACCACAACTATGCCCAAATCATTCAAGCAGCCAATGCACGTCATTAATAAAAATTGAATAAAAGTAACTAGATGTGTGACGTCATGTACTAGTACGTTTGCAGAGGTTTTAGAATCATTATGAAAAGAGTTATACAGATTGCAATCTGTATTATCGACATGGTCATGAACTGTCACATCTACAAAATACTATATCTTCGTCACTGTCTATTTCTATTTAAATTATTTTATAATACTAACCTTATTTATACTTATGTATGCCATATAAAGGCAATAAATAAAAGAGCCGAATTTCAAAGAAATATACCGAATTCTTCTGATTGATTAGAAGTACTACCTTTGATTCACAGATTCACAGATTTTGTGTTTGCGTTAACGGTCACGTTGCGGCGTTGCGTTGCATTTAACATTGCTTTATTATAAATAGACCTTTACAACGCACAAAATTGTTTCAAACACGATACAAATATTTTTCAAATAATAACTGACAGTATGAACATACAAATTATCAATGTTGCCAACTATACCAACAATTAAAGGAATAATATGACGTTGATGTACATTATTTATATATTATTCATGTCATATACGATAAGTAATGAACTCTACTATTCATCTTAATAATAATTATATAAGGCTATACACTTTTTGATGGTTAAAAATGATTAAAATTTTATTTCATTTTTCACTATTAGTGATTTTAATGCATTAAGGTTTCTACACTAAGTGATGACGTGCATTGGCTGCTTGAATGATTTGGGTATAACAAATAATATGTATATTATCTTAAACAAGTTTCAATATAATTAGTATAAAAGTATACGTACTTACAATTTGCCAAAAACCTTGAAAATATGATCCAATTTCTTTTAAAATTCCCGTAACACTTTCCAACTGATAATTTTAGATTTAGATAGATTAAATTTATTTCTCACAAAAAAAAATACAGTTTTTTGCTTTTTTTACATATTTATCACTTCAGAATACTTTTAATTCTACCTACATAGTGGAATTAGTTTTGGAACTAATTTTTTTATTTAATCCTGAATAGTGCTAACTCCGGATTAACGGCTAATCCGTTTGATGAATTTGAAATCGAGTTAAAATTGGGATTAAAAATGTAGTTAGTGACTAATCCGTTTCATGAATCTGCCTGTTAAGTTTTAATTGTTTCCGCTCACTTATGCGGGAATTGACTATTTCTCGTATCCATTTTGAGTTTTAGAACACTTATTTCCCGCACTATTGTAGAAATTGTGTACATTTTACTATTAATTAAAAAAATTAATGAAGAAAACTTACAAATCCCCTTTTCCCAAAATGTATCCTTCGTTGTAAATTGAACATACCTGCAAAAGAAAAAACTTATTAGTATACAAATTCTGTTTATTTTAAATTATGAATCATTTGGTATGCATATGCGACAAATTTAAATAATATGATAAACATTCTTCAATCCTTAGAAAGCATTTTCAAGCGACGACTAGGTAATTGTATATAAATATAGCATTGTTTATAATCGAAAGTTAAGGTCATTTCGTAGCCATCAACTTTAGTAATGTCAAATTATTGTGTCCTCTATATTATGTTTACCATATTTAAACATTTATTTATAGGCTAGTAAATATTTGTTTATACAATGACGCACATTCCATTGCTAATAAATTATCATTTTTTCATTTCGTGTAATTCGTAATAGTTGCGTTTTAATATATGTAATGCTTATTGCAAAATAATATTGCATATGTTAATAATAATATATTATACCTTTTATATTTATTTAATTGACACAGAAGTGAATGAACTGTATAACAATAATGTATGAGAAACAGTTACATGACAACTATTAAAATTAACTTTTCCAATAAACTAATTAAGTTATTCCGACTATAATTATGCAGAGTACAGTTATATTACCAAAATTTGAAATGTTTACAAGAATTTTATTTGGATTCACAGTTGGAATACATAGTTTTGCATTAGTAAAACAGCAACATCAAAATATCTTTATATGTAAATGAAGACATTGGATATCCATTTTGGAAATTTAATTTCTTGCAAATCAAGTATCTAAAATTGATACAAAGTACGACAGAGGAATTTTAGTTTTCTTTATTATTATACACATTCTTGCTTAAAGGACAAACACGTCTATCTAGAAGTAAAATTTGAAAAAAGTTTAGTATATTGAATCGATATCCCTTTTCGGTAACAAGTTATTTGGATTTAAAGTTTCACCCAAAAATTCCCAATTTTGGGTTATAGCCCAAAAATGGACAAAGATAGGGATTTAGCGTACACAACCAATCGATTCTACGGGTAAAATTACATCAGTATACATATTTTCACAATATTCGAATAAATGGTTCAACTTCTAGAGTAAGATATTTGAAAAAGTCCAAAAATCGCACCAAATCTTTCGTTTTTTCAGATTTTGACCATTTTCAGGACTTTTCTAATATTTACTTATATAAATTGAACCAGATGTTATTAACCAAAACTGGGTATTTTTTGGGTAAAATTTTAAATGTACATATCCCGAGAATGGAAAGAGATAACGAATTGAGATTTGAAAATTTGGAATCAGTGCGTTAACAAATATTCATTCCTCGTGCCTAAGTGTCTGGTCGCGAACCTGGGGGTACTGGGTTCGATCCCGACCGACGCCAAATATTTCGAATTTTAAATGGCACAAAAGTGACCCCTGTGGTGCACTCTCCACGCCAGCAATGAGTGCCCGTGAGGTGACATCTGGTAAGCGCACGCACGGTACAAATATGGCACACCCAGAAATGGGTAATATGCCGTGATGATATATTTATTTATTTATTTATAAAGAATTTTGAACTTTTTACCAAAAATGAAAATATATAATAACTTTCAGGGACAATAACTACAAAATAGGTATAAATTTAGAATTTTGGAACTTATCTTGTATATCGTAACAATAACATATGCATGTGCAATTTCGAATGTTACATTCAATTAATGCATGTATGATGTGTAAATTAATTACATCATAATTTTTATGGAAATTTTTCCATTTCTATTTTACATAATCTCATTAAATGTTCCGCCTCTATGCGGAACTGAGTAGCTAGTACTTAACTGCATAAGTTTCGACTTAACACTCATATTAAGTTTCATCGAACAACCTTGATTCCAATATTAATATCAAGATATTTATTGATGAATTTGTCATGTTATTGTTGTTACAGCAAGGCTACTTTCTTCATAAAGTATGTATGTGTATAATAAACATTGAACTCTACAACGTTCTAGAATGAGGTATTCCTACCTATACAATCTTCTACATTTTATTTTCTTGAAATTTGTATAATTACAAATATTAAAGATCATAGAATTCTCTATCCAATACATTGAACATTTTTACTATATCTTCTATACATTTAGAGATAGAGACTCATAAATATATAAAATAATCCGTTAGAATCAAATAATGTTATTCCCAAGTTTATATCTCTACCTACTTTTGAATTATTGTCCCAAAAGTCAATATACCCCATATTTAGATAAAAACTTCAAAATTTTCAAAAATCTAATTTTATGTGTCTAGATACTTCTCAATATGCTGATTCCAGATTTTGAAACCGCAGGTCGATATCTCTTTTCGTTCTCGAGATATTTAGATTCAAAGTTTTGCTCAAAACTGCCCATTTTTGGGTGGTAACCCAAAAATGGGTCAAGATATTAGTTTGGCGACACGACCATTCGATTCTACAGGAAAAATTACACAAGGACACCAATTTTCATAATTTTTGAATACCGCGTACAATCTCTAAAGCAAAATAACTGAAAATGGCCAAAAATCGCAAAAATCTAAGGTGTACCCCTTACGATTTTTTCAGATTTTGGCAATTTTCGGGGGATTTCAAACTTTTATTAATAAAAAATGAACTGGTTGGACAAAAATTATGAAAATTGGTACACTTATGTAATTTTGCCCGTAGAATCTAATGGTCGTGTCGCCAAATTCATATCTCGACCCATTTTTGGGTTACTACCCAAAAATGAGTGGTTTTGAGTCAAACTTTGAATATAAATATCTCGAGAACGAAAAGAGATATCGACCTGCGGTTTCAAAATTTGGAATCAGAGCATTCAAAAGTATCTAGATACATAAAAATTAGATTTTTGAAAATTTTGAAAGTTTTATCTAAACATGGGGTATATTCACCAGTTGAAAAATTGACACAAAATGTGAGTTGTCAGTGTCAAAAATCCATTTACATTACTGAAGGCTTTTGCTGGGAAGTACATTTAATATTTCTTATTTTATTTTTAATTAAATATTTAAAATTATATTTAAAAAAATACCGCTAAACTCGTCAAGAATTTGAAGAATCTCGAACATTTAGAAGAGTAGGAGGAAACTTATTATAGAATGAATTAAAAAATATAAAAATATATTAATAATTAGAATTTTTGTGTATGTATCAGAAATGTTGAACACAATATATATTTATGTAGTCTAATATGGAAATGGCGAGAGGTCTTGTGTTAGCCACAACAGGTTTTTTATTTAGAATAACCCCTAGAATACATGGTAAAAGTTTGTAGGATTCATCAGGGGACAGCCTGTATATTCATAAATACATAATTTTTATGTACTGTTCGGTTAACGTTTTAACTTAACTTAATAATTTCGTGAACTGTAATGTGCGTATTGTGGTTTTCTTATTCTTATTATTGTATACGTATTTGCTATTAAGAGGCGCCATTATTATCCACGTGCAAGCGTGGTTTGAACCTTGAAACTACCAATTCCAAAATCGTCTTACAACAACATACAATTATCGATTATACGCGTGAAATTATTTCAATAAGCCTCGGAAATTATAACTAGCAAACAGCAGCATATGTAATCATCTTCACTCCAATTACATGTAGATGGAAAAGATAGAATACTTCATAATTCTATAACAAGGAGATATTACATTTGATAGCAGGCTAATTTCATCACAATAACATATAATTCGGTAGAAAAACAAAGAAAATTGGATTATTGTTCAATCCTGTAGATAAAACCATAATTTATAAATTTCAAATACTCTACAGACTACAGAAATTGTGGGTAGTTATTAGGGGAAAAAATATGAGGTTGTTTAACACATAAATGGATATTAGGGCTAGTTTGTGATGAATTTAATTTACAATTTATAAATTAGATTTGAAAATATAATAGTTATTTTTGTATTAAGAGCGTAAGGAGGCTTTTATGGCCTGCGGCGGGATTTTGAGCCCGAGGCGTAAGCCGAGGGATAAAAACACGTCAAAGGCCATAAAAGCAAGTTACGCTCGTGGTACATACAAAACTTTATGCACGGACGAAAATTTTCAAATTATGAGTGTTAGAAAAATTGTAGCGAAAAGAATTTGTCCTCGTACATCCAGTATCTAGTGTTGCTATGAAAGCGGAAAACAACAGTTTATTGTTTGCTTATTAGTTCTGTCATTTGAGTTTTATCTTGTGTATCTCCGTGCGTTCCATATAAATATCACAAAATTAATTTTTATTTTTCATTAAACAATGTAAAAATTTTCGATTTGTAATAAAAACTTTTCATGTTGCCTGTTCAAATTATTTATATTGTAGGTTATAATTTGGTTTGACGTTTCATTATAGCTTGGCGGGCTATAATGAGGCCCGCGGGCTATAAAATAACGTTTACGTCAAAGAAATTCGTGTATAATTGTCAAATTATGATACGTCCGTGCATAAAATCACTTAAAACGCTTATGATGGTTTATGAACGATTTAAAAATCTAGAAATTTAATATTTGGAATATATAATAGTATTTTATATTTCCAAATGTAAATATCAAATTCGACCAATCACAAGAGAATACTATTAAACATGGCAGTAAGGTATAACTTTGATTCATCCGTCAGCTGTCTTTTCCGTTTGTGATTTGTTGACATTTTGAAGATGTATTCACAGGAACAAATTGTTGTTTTATGTTTTTAATTTGTACGACAAAGCAAATGATTTGTACAAAAATAAAAACGTTTGCGTAATTTCAATGCAACGAGGAATAATTAAGAATTGCATCTCATACGAGTATATATTTGAAGAATTGTTCATATCTTGTTATTTCACTTTCAAAAACAAACTATGATACTGCCCGTTGACAAATCATTGGCTGGTAGTGCGAGCTCGGTTTTAACTAAAACACTGTTTTAAGAAATGTCAAATTCAAATTTCAATATTTAATTTCACCCTTATGTAAACATAATGAGAATGATTTTTTAAAAAATATTTGTTTGAATAGAAACCATGTTCTACTTAAAAATCATATTTTGATAAATTTGATATTATTTATTTTTATTATTAAATAATGAAATTTAACATTTCTTAAAACAGCGTTTTAGTTAAACTTAAAACCGAGCTGGCACTACCAGCCAATGTGTTTATAAGCCTAACTAAGGCCTAACAGATCATCTACGATATTTAAGTTTAATTTGTTTTATTTCTTTATTATACAAATCAACAATAGTAAAAAAATCCCGATATTATTAAAAAATATTCTTGTTGTTCATTAGCGTCTAACAAATTCATGGTTATGAAAATAAAATTGTAAACTAAAATCTGAATTGATAACTGGTAAACGTCAAGTAACAAGTCACGTGATAGATTCTGATTGGTCAGATCCAGAATTTCAAAATCGAACATAAACCAGAGAGAAAATTATAAATTTTAAATTTCTATGTGTAAATTTATAACTTTAATTCATTATAAACCAGCCCTTGGATCTTTCTCAATTTAAATGTTTCAACTGAGTCAAAAAAAGTTGTTCCGATCGAAAGAAAATCTGTTTCCACATCTTTATCTTTGTTTCTGTCTATGTTTATTCTTCTATGCTAACCAGTGTGTACACAGGATAACTGTACTTGAGATTTACGTTTCTCGAGACAAATATATGTAAATTGCTTCGAACAAAAGCCTGTAATGTTTGAGGTTAAAGAATGGAGCTGTGAGAACCTCCAAGTTTGGTGTTTACTGTTTGCGTTAGAACTTTAAAGCCTACTATTAAATTAGATACCAAGTGTTACGAAAAACATTTATACTACTTTGTTACATCGTGCAACTAACACTTTGCAATATGCCACTGTTAATATAACCGAGAACTCTAAATTAACTAAAAAAGAAACATCCCTTACCCTTAATTAAATTAGATACCAAGTGTTACGAAAAACATTTATACTACTTTGTTATATCGTGCAACTAATTCTCTGCAATATGCCAATCGGGCTTATTCACGTGTACCTTGTTATGCGATCTATATTGCTACGTAACGACTTATTGTTATTTTAAAGATAATTGTTAAAATTCGTATTCACGTGTCAACAAGCTGTCGTTATTTTAACAATAATTGTTATCAGTCAGGCAAGAGCTCCTGACCACTTGCCGAGGTGTCAACAATTATTGTTAAGAGTAAATTAAAATGGCAAATGCTCATAAATATTCATCAAAGGTAAATTTAGTGTATTTAAACTAACATTCGTGCACAAATATATAATTCGAATCGTTTCGTTATTTGATATTAGTGCGTAGTCGTGTCTTTAAAGGGCAGACTGACTTGTCGAATAACTTCTGTTTCAAATAAGTGATATACATAATATGTAAATTAGGTAGATAATTTTTAGCTCATTTATTGTCTACCCCATTAGGCATGTATTAAGAATAAATATGCTGCAATTAAAGGATATGGAAGTGAACCGCTTTTTTATTTGAAAAGAAAATATATTTTTCGGAATATCTGGTATGTCATGACAGAGTACAATTGCTGAAGTAACACCATTCCTTTAGGATTAGACAACACGCAGATGGTATTTCCTATTAATTGAAGATATATAAATCACTAAACGAAGTAATAAACAATAAAAAGTGGAAAATACTTTTAGATTCAAGCTGCAATTTTTTTTTTTTTTTCATATTTTATGGCAGGTATTTGCTGTTCTTTTCGCCTTATTTACTGTGAATTTGAAGTAAATTAGACGTAAATGATGAAACAACTCTATTTGTCACACTTGTCATTCATAAACAAAGTAAACAAATATTAAAACACTTCTACCACCCTTACAATACTAATGCGAACATTAATAGTTTTTATAATTAGAGATTTATTAGTTAAAAATGTTTTCGTCAGTTTTAAATATTATACTATAATAAAGAATAAACGTATAATAACCCAAATGAATTTAAAAAATCATTATTTTAAATAAGAAATGTTTTAATTTTAATATCCTAATGGTTGCAACACTGCAATTTTAAATAATGACAGCTGTACTGAATACAACTTCATGTTAAATGATAACAAGATTGTTACTAAACAATAATTGTTATAGTTCATCTAACAACGAGACACGTGAATACGAAATTTTAATAATATTGTTATCAATTCTTGTTAAGTAACAATTTCTTGTTTAATAACAATGTACACGTGAATAAGCCCAAATGTTAATATATAATCGAGAATTCTAAATTAACTAAAAAAGAAACATCCCTTACCCTTAACAATAATTTTTAAAATCATGTTTTTTTGTTATCTGTCTAAAATATACAGGTATATCAAAATTTATTATTTCCGAGAAATTGTTCACATCTCAAACCCTACGAATTATCGAACAAACAAGGGTTTAATTCCAAATCCAACCCTCTCAGTTGGTGTCCAAAGTTGTCTTTGTTTGCGGTGCCTTAACATGTCATAAGATAGAGTCATCTTCCAAGATGTCGACCACCCTTGGAGCTAAGATTTAGCGCTAATAAAAACCAATCTTTATAGCTAGGCATGCAATCAGTTCAGAATTTTTACTACGTGTGAAGTGGAAGAAATTAAGTTAGAAACATAAATATAACTTCCGCGTAGTAGAGATGTTTATATGACGCCAATGTTTGTAAATTTTGTTTTGGAAATAAAGAAGTAATAATAACAAATAAATTTCTAACGTGATACTAAATATTTTCACGCTCCATGCACATATTTTCGTATATAACATCTTTATTTATAGACAAAGATAATCTATTTTTGTTCTGGTGTGCTGCAACTAATTTCTTTCTATACGAGCCCAAACTTATAATAGTTCGGCCGGTTCACATTTTCAACAAACAAATTATAAAAACCTACGTAAATGGTGAGAAATTTCTACAAATTTCTTTCGACTAATTTCGAATATGTTATTTACGTATTTCGCCATCTAATTTCGACACATATTAAATGCACAATAATGTTTAACTTTAATCGTGTCCAACTTTCAGAAGAAAAAATGAAAACTAAGCCGATTTGCAGATGTTTCAAATTTTAGTGAAATTTCATATAAGTTTAAATTGTTAATAATTCGTTAACCGCTCATCGGAGCAAATATTGGTTAACATGACATGAAGGAGAATTCCAAGCTGAATTAAAATTTTTAAACCTGGGTTTCATATCTTTAATCGCGTCAGAGTGGTTGATGAATTTGTGGAAAATAGTTGACAAAAATGATTCAAAACTTATCGATAATTTACTTCTTCTGAAGCCACGACAAATGTTAAACTGTTGCAAATAACAAAATCTATTAGACTAATGGTGCTATTCTGTAACTTTGCTCTATAACACTGTAACTCTATACGCTCTGTAAGCTACAGAAATCACATCTTATAGAATAGTAAAATTACCTATTCTGTAACTCTCTCTGTATCAAGTCTGGCTATAGAGTTGTTCTGGTTGTTATTCATGTCAAACTGTCAAATATTCTATAACCATATTTTTGACAAGACGTTAAGGAATCATGTATAACTCTAATAATATGTAAGTATATATTTAATTATATTATTGAATTAATGTTTATTGTCATACACATTTTGATTATTGTAATTGTAATTCTTGTTGCTGTTGTGATATAAATAAATAAAATAAATATACCATCACGGCGTATTGCTGGGTGGGCCAAACTGCTTTATATGCAGATATTGGTAATAATGATGACATATTCGTACCGTGCGGTCGTTTAAGATTCGATATAATTTTGGCTTCGGTCGGGTTCGAACCCGGTTCCCCAGATTCGCGACCCGACACTCAGGCGCTACGAGACCCCAGTTATTATTAATTATTGACATAATTTAATTCTTATTTTAAATATTCTATGAAGCTATGAACATCAATGTTGATTCCTCCTCTTGTCTTGACCTTTCTAATTTAATATATTTTGTGACAAATATACCTACGTAAAATGATTCAATTTTATGTAATAGAAAATGTTTTAAAATCGCTTTAATTAATTTTTTATGTAAATCTAACACGAAACGAAAAAGGATTCCAAACACAAGTGAAGAACAGTATGAATTTTTTTTAAATGAAATGGCACAACAAATTCTTTCATTTTCCATTTCAATATTTCGTAACATTTTACAATATTTTTTTTAATATAAATGTTTTTGACGTTTCACTATGCTCTATAAATACTTTACAGTCAAGATTTTGGCGCTGTAAGATTTATAGAAATTTCTATAAGACTACAGCCCTTATAGTACTGTAACCTAGTTACAGAATAGCTATTTTCTTATATACTATAACGTCGGTTGTTTATAGAGCCTATAGAGCTTATAGAACGTTACAGAATAGCACCATAAGTATTAAAAACTTAATATTGTGTATATTTTGATTGATTAAATTTTCTTTCATGAATTGTTGTTATGGTTACCTATTTTTGAAGATAACTCTTTGAGAGTTCATACTAGGTAAAAAATGCAAGAACCCTTTTTGTACAAAAAGTTACGGCTTTAATTTTATATTCTTGTAAAATTTTGATAACAGGCCACTGTTTTTGAGGTAATAGCGAAAATCTCATTTCTTGCACCTTTGATCCAAGATGGCGGCTCACGCCGAGCCTCCTCAAGATCACAAATTTGAATTTTTCATCCCCGTTTCGACCCAAACAACATATGTTAAAATCGTTTTTTCCCCACCTTTTGCAAGGTAAAGGTCTTTTTTGGTCTCCATTGACTGGACTAAATATATTATCACAAAGATTTATAAATAAATTCAATCTTCAAGCACGGGCGTTACTTCTGGGACATCTGTATCTAAAGCCATCCCTGTGGACCTTGTTAATGAATAAATAATTAATATGCTAGAAGTGTGTCTGTGTCAACGATACTATCCACGTCAGTTTCAAGAACCATCCGCCTACATTGTGGTTTCTTTCTTCGTGTCAAGGTGGACAATGAAAATTAACTTGACACTTTACACATCCACATATTGCTTGATATTTGATACCAGACTGAATAAGAATAAGAATAAGAATGCACTCTGCATATTTGGATACCGTGGGAGTCAAGAACAGTCAATTTGTTTACAAGAAAAAATAATTTTTTTTCCATAATTTGCTTTATCGTTTATCGTTTAGCAGTTAAGTATTCTTCCTCTTATTCTTTTTTCTGTTATCTCCTGTGAATATTGTAAACAATATTGTTTTCCAACTAAACAGTAATAAACGGAATGTCATGTGCAAATTTATTAAGCAGTTTAACAGTCATAAAATGGTAGCCAAAAACGGTTTCCATGTTTACGGACCATACCGTTCAAGTGTTGATTCATATGACTCATATCTGCAGACAGAAATAACAAAGATGTACGGGAAATAATTAACACGCTCACTACAAGGACACGAAAAGATGAAGAAGTAGTTTAAATAAATATATCACTAGATTTAAGATGTAATTTGACTTCCTAGTTTTATTTATCTTTTAGGCATTTGTACTTTCAGGTATAATTGTATGAAGCGATCTTAAGAACTGATTTATGCAGTGTTCGCAATCTTTTATAAGGGGTTAGGTAGCTTTAGTGGTCAGGATTCATAAATTATTTGAACTTGAAGGATTACCTTGAAGGCTGAAAGGCCGTATTAAAAAAAAATCATACTAAATTTTTCTATAAATTTTGTAAACTGGATATATTAAGAAATAAGACACAGTAAATACAAAATTTTGGTATATATACCGCAAAAAATATTTACATATTGCAAAAGAATATCACATTTTAAGAAAAAAATCTGATGTGGACAACACAAAACCTCCCGCTATTTAATTTTTATTAATTTCAATACATACCTACCTACGTATTTACTAACGCTGCAAACTGTTCCATTGCAGAAAACTATTGCTTTATTTACTATTTTCTTTTTAAAATGTCACTATTATTAATTTGAAGTGATAAGTTTCCTGACATTTGAAAAATGAACTGTGTAACAAAGGAATAGTTTTTATCTTAGGCTTCGCGACTAATAAAAAAAATTATTTTTAAATTTATCTGTAAAATATATAGAAAAAGTATTAATGTATTCTTGTACAAAATTCAATAATCTTTAATTTTCATAAGACATACAATTCGAAAAAATGGCATTTAATGGTATTTTTTGAAGAAAAACCATTATGAGCTTCAAGTAAAGTACCATTTCCGTTTATCCGATTTACACCAAAATCTAATGGCTTCTATTCCTATTAGAATAGGGTAGAAATACAAGGTTTCAGAATTTTCTGAATGATAGTATTTGAGTTAGAGTGCAAACAAAATTCGTACACATACACACATACACACACACACACACACACACACACACACACACACACACACACATACACACATACAGACATCATCGTGAAAATGTTAAAATTGGATTCTAGGGACCTTAAAATGTGGTCATTTACTAAAATCTCGATAAGTGATTTTTAGCACGATACCTATACCTCCCTTACCAAGGGTAGCGGAACGTAAAAATACATATAAGAAAAAAACAACAAATTATAATAAAATAGAGATTTAGTACAGAGTACCTACATAACACAGTGCAATTAGATTTGGAAAAAAAATCTGTTGTGGCCATCACAATAGCTCTGGCCATTTCCATTTTATGTTACATAAGTAGGTACTGTATTGAACTTTGCTATCGTATCATCGTTTTATAACAAAAAAAAAAAAAATTACAAAACTACCCAAATATTGTTTTTTTATTATATTTAACATGTCTTCTGCACACATAATTCTATTTATATCTATTTTTTATTATATGAGGAAGTTCCTAAATGATTTTTCTAATTCATTAACAAGATTGGCGGTATTTTTGATGGATATATGCATTTTACCTATAATTTCAAATATTTAATTAATAAAACAATAAGAAAGATTAAATGTACTTCCCAGATAAAGCTATATCGAAATGTCACTATAACTGTTGATTTTTGACACTGACATCTGTCATTTACAAACTATGTTATAAACATTTGAATTTGTCAACTGGTTTCCTTAGTGTAGTTTAGCCTCTGCGATGAAGTACATCCGATTATTCTCTATATTATATCTCTAAATTTATAATGATATAATACAAAATTTAAGTGTATTTGATGGAGAATTTTATATTCTTCAATATTTGTAATGAAAAAATTTGCAAATAATTATATTTAGATGAATTTTTCTAAGAAACTACTGCTTCCGGTTGTCCAATTGTTACCAAAACCTTTTCAGCTCTTCCCAGGAATGGCAGATTGAGGAATTCATAGTTAAACAGATCTTAAGTTTTATAGTTTTTGAGGGATCGCCCTTCCAACATCCCCCCACACACACACACACACAAGCACGCGCGCGCACGCATCATCGTAAAAATGTTATAATCGGATTCTAGGGACCTTAAATCGTGCTTATTCACTAAAATCTGGATATGCGATTTTTAGCATGAATCCAATACCTCTCAGCGAGAGGTAAAAATGTGAATCATGTGTCTTATTCAAATAATTTTTGCGTGCCATTTCTATAACAGAAAAATGTCAGAGAATCTTGACCCTAAAAAATTATAATCGCTCGTCTTTTGTTTCATGGCAAGGTAGATATCTAAAAATGTAAATCGTTACATTGTGTATATTTAAATTTTTATCTGCTCTGTCTATATTATCGACGACAACCAAAAAGTTAAATTACATTTTATGTTCGAGTCAACTTACATCTTTTTGAGAAGCGGTTGCAAAAATCTTAATTTATGCTTCAACTCCGTTCGCCTTTATTTGCATTCGCAATAAATTTAATTTACCATGTCGACCTTTCAGACATTTTTCTCTATTGAAAACATTTTACAAAAATAAACACTTCACTGAGAAATTCCTGGCGATGTCTGACGTTTTATTAAGATGTATCTAATCCTATTTTTCATTTCAATTTCTTTCTTGACATGGCTATTTTTAGACACGTCAAAATACCAGACATAGAAGGAGAAAAAAGTTTAAGTACGTAGTCGAATTGTTTAATTGGTAAGGTCCCGGATACTACTCCAGACGAAAGTGCACCGAGCAAAAAATTGTCCTCGAAAGGAAACAAGAATGATGACAGCGAACACATATGAACATGAATCTTATTCACACCATCAGATAGTTTTTACTTTTTAAGGTTAGAATGTTTGATATATTAAGTACTTATCTTTTCACAAAATCTTAGAAAGTTTAAATATTTTTCCGGAAATAATAATTTACTCGATAATTTCGTTTTGTTATGTTTGAAGATGAAGATCATTAACCATATTGTTTACCAAATTTATTTGGTAGTCTTAATAGATATTTACATACCAAGTGAGCTAAGGTAATGTTTATTCATGAGAAGATGAGTTAATTTCTTCGAGTGAATAAACATTCTTAGCTCATGTGGTTTGTAAAATATTTTATTCAATTTTGACGAAATAATAATAACAACCATTATAATATTTCATTTTGACAAAACAAAAAACTGATCAGTTAGTAGACTGGCAAATAATGTCTAATAAATATTATGGTGAGTGTTATTTTCGTACCTGATGTTATTTTAAATGCATTATTTGTTGCAGAGTGAGTTAAAATTTTGTGAGAGTGATTTAAAAATGTTTAATTCACTTATAGTTGTTGCTTGGAGTTAATAATGACAGTTTAAAACGTCAAAATTGAATAAAGTATTATACTATAAGTGTTATGTTAGAATGGGGTCTTCCACCGTAGTAACAAATTAGAACATGGGTCATTTATATTAAAACTAGGCCCTAAACTCTATGTTAAAGTTTAAAAAACTTATTAGTTTTCAAAATATTCGAGTTTTTAATATCATTTTGCACAATCGGTTTTTTTAATGTTAGCCTATAGGGTTTCAAGGCCATAGGTCTTATTTTCAAATTAAAACAACGATCAAAGCTTACTTCAAAATCTGTTGTGGGCAGCACAATACCTATCGCCACTACGTTTTGCTACATAAGTACCGAATTCAACATTTCTTGTACACACATATAATTCTAATTATATCTATTCTTTTATTCTATAAGGAATCTTGTCCTACTCTTCGAAAATGTTCAAGATGAATCCAATTCATTGACGGATATTTCTTAAGGAAATATGTACTATTACTATTAATATACAATATACCTAGGTACCTACAATTTTAAATATTTAATTAATAATACCATAAGAAATATTAAATGTAGTTGTCAAAAAAAGCTTTCATTAATGTTAGTAAAACTACTGACTTCTGACAATTACAAACATTTTGAATTTGACAACTGGTTTCCTTGGTGTAGTCTGGACTGTGCGATTTATTGCAACAAATTATTCCATATTTTATATTTTCTCTATCTCTAAATCAATAAAAGATATAATAAAATATTTAAGTAAATCAGATGTAGAATTTTATGTTCATCAATATTTGTAATAAAAAAATTCGAAAAATAATATTTAGAAGAATATGTAGTTCAATAGGTCTTAAGTACTATACAAACACACACACACACACATACACACACACACACACACACACACATTGAGAGAGAGAGAGAGAGAGAGATATTATTGTAAAAATGTTAACGCTTACTCACTAAAATCAGGATATGAGATTTTTAGCATAAATCCAATACCTCTCTTAAATAAAATTTGTTTCTTCAAATGCCAGTCAAACGTTTGACAGTAACAGCACGTATAAAAATAATTCGAATTTATTAACTTCAATAAATTTGTTATGAAGCTAAATTTATTCCATCTTCATAAAACCGAGGATAAGAAAAGAAACGACAATACTAATAATGTTCCATTCTTATTCACGATAAAATTTATGAAATGGCACTCGGCTACCAGTTAATTAAATGCAATAATTCATTGCATAATATTTACAAGATGCATAAATGCATCTTGTTATAATAATTATATAATGCGGCAAGTAATGTCCACAATAAATTATATTTTAATTAAATCTGACATATGAATAATTAAACACGAGTTCATATTTTCTTTACCTTTTACAAACATGAAAGAATATACCAACATTATGAATCATCCTAACCTAACGGAATGAATGGAAAAATATCCAAACATCATATTTACCTTACAATCCAAGATCATCCAAAAAAAGAAACTTGTCCTGTTTGCAAACCTTATATAGTTGGTCTTGGTGTTACAGGATAAGGTTACATCTGCAAGGGAGGACAATAAATATCTAGGGTCGAAACGAATTTATTTGAAGGGTAGTAACAGTAATCTTATTAAAGCCTTTGTGTACAATGACAAAATGAAATAGGGTGATTCTTAATGTAATTTCACAGAATATGATAATATGAATATTGATTTCAAAATTTGGTGTAATGTGTGTAATTTTGTATAAAAGACAGATAGTCAAAACCATCGACCTTTAAACTAATAGACGCAGCGTACAAGCAAAACGTCTGTCCCGCCATAACGGTGCAGACATAGTATCTCTATCCTTCAATATTACGGAAGTTAAGAAAACGCAGCAAAATAAAAAATTTGATTTATCCCTAACTTGTTGTACTTGGTGCATAATCGCTAAGAGTATAGATTTAATTTTGTGCATAATTCGATTCATTATATATTTTTAATACAATATATTACATAAATATTATATTATAGGGGACAAGTAATAATTAATAAGAACTTACATATAAAATGACACAGCTGGACCGCGTACGTACTGTTGACTGCACGAAATACACCGTTTCCCCATTATTTTGTCACATACACACCTCACAACACATACACGTATATATTGACAGAAATAATTGTAAATGTTCTCCAAAGAAGCAAATAATACACAAACAGTTACGAAACGTCAAATGTAAATTTTGACAATTATTTAGCGATGTATAGAGGTTTACATATGACTGAAAAAGATGTACAATGAGTACGAACGCATGCGCAGTATACTTTAACTGAGAACTTCCGTACTAATGAAGGACAGAATATATATTTCTATCTTTCTATGTTGGAACAATATTCTAACTATAAAGGAATAGGAGACACTTGGTCCATTAGTTTAAAGGTCGATGGTCAAAACATGAAAAGTGATTCAGAAAATAACAAATTTCAAATAATAAAATCAGAATGAAAAAATCTGATGTGGCCAGCACATTACCTTCCGTGAATTCTATGTGTTTTGTACAAATCCCTTACCGAATGTTCCTACGAAAAGATTCTATATATCCAGTAAAATTGTAACACGAACATAACTATTTTCTACAAATTCCATCCATACCGAAAATTCCTTGAAAATGATTCTATATATCCAATAATATTATAACACGAACATATACAATGACACTGATATCTGTCAATATTCTATATCTATATATCTATATCACCAGTTACCATGGTTGTAGCACAGCTGGCTAATTTATAAAAGTTAATCTCTTCAAAATTCTTTAACTATATATCTATTGAATATGAAGTAAAATTTCTAATCAAACCGTATAGATCAAATCAAATGTTCCACAGTTCTTTCATATTTATAATAACATAAAATGTCAAAAAAGATAAAGTTACTTTCGGTTGTTTAATGGGGCCCCATACCATTTTTCTTTTTTTTTTTCTGTAAGAACAGGATAAAATTAGAATTTTAGTGCAAACGCGACTTAAAAATGTTACGTAATAACCGAGATATGAATTTTTAAAGTTTAAGAATTTGGTGCGTGACGTAGTAGGTACTAACCAGTGATCGACAAACAATGGGACAAACTGTTAGTTATAGAGGGAACAATTTTTTTCATGTTTTTATATAAAAACTTATAGTTTATATTCATGAAGAAATTATTATTAAGTATAAATAACATAAATAATAAGCATTTTTTTCCTAATAAATTATAAAACATTGAAACAGTTTGACAATATTATTGCATAAAGTATGACGACGGATGGCGCTAGTGTTCGCCTGTTTTGAAGTTTCAATATTAATTCAATTAATCTTACAAATTGATTTAATTATAATTATATTATTATTGTTAATATTACTAGATGTTATAATTAAACAAATTCATCAAACACAAAATTGTTAAATGTTTTGTTAGGTTATAGAACAACATGACATTTCATATTCTGTCAAAGGTGACCGCTGCAGACGCGCGAATCTTCTTTTTACAATCAGGCGACCAATCAAATTCTTAGTACGTAACGCGTCATACCCAATTAGTAATCAGCTTCAATCGCTTGTACTTTGTGACCTAGTCAATATTTAAAGAAAATTTTTTCACTAATACTCATTAATTTATGTATATTTTCGTCTTCTTATTTAAGATAGTTAAAATATGACTATGGTATAGGACCCCATTGTAACCAAAATCTAATCAGCTCTTCATATGGATGTAAGGAAGAGAAATGTGAAAGAATTATAATTTTTAGAATTAGTGTTAGAGTTATTGTCGGAGATATTTTTGTCACATACACACACACACACACACACACACACACATACACACACATACACACACATTCACACACTTACAGACATCATCGTAAAACTAGTAAAGTTGTATTTCTAGGGACCCTAAAACGTGCTTATTCATTAAAAACACCACTTTTTTACAATACCTTCCTGGTGACGGATGGTAAATATATAAATATATAAAAAGTGCTTTTATTTTGTGCGAAATGTTGGACCACTCTACTATGCGTAGTGTCCAATCTTCTTTTGTGTAAAATAAAATGATATTTTTAACACCTCATAAATAGTTATTAAGAGTTTTTAAGCCTCGAGTAATTATTTTGATAGTTTTGGCAGTTTCTAAGTAATCAGAAATTAATTAGACACCTTTTACAGTTTTTAAGTCGCTCAGAAATTGGTAGAAAGCATTCTAACAGAAGATTGGTTGAGAAGTTTTAAGAATTGGAAGGAAATATTGGTGAAATGCATTATAGTTGCTGGGAACTACTTTGAACATATTTAAAATAAAATTCTAAACAATATGAAGCTTGTGTGTTATTCTCAATTATTCTAGCGTAACCCTGCTATTTATAGAACAGATAAAACTCAAAGGTATCTGTTGTAGGTTATAAATTAATGATATAAAATAATTATTATTTCATTTCGCCGTATATCAATTTCACGAAGTGATTGTTAATTATTAATTACATTATCACTCATGTTATTTTCCACGTATGATAATAAAGGAAAAACCTAAATTAATCTTTCTGAAAACTTTCTCAAACCACAAATAATCATTTATATAAACGTCCTATCTAAATTACTATTGCTTAACTGTAAAATTTAGTGAATATATCTTTATTTTCTTTGAAGAACATAAGTTTATCAAGAAAGCAAATACTCAGTGACACTAACAACATTACTTGGGCGTTAACATACTAAAAATCTTTTATTTAATTTTGTGGGCGACACACCGAAATGCTACACACAAAGTTAAGTTGATTGAGTTTAACCCAGGTAATTTAAAAGTAATTGTCGATAGATGTAGGTATTAGAAAGTTTCATTTACCTTCAAAATACGTACCTACAAGTTTTATATTGAGGAAAGAAAGGTGTTTTAATACGTTTTGTTCTTAAAAAAATAATAGGGCTGTTGCAAGAATTTTTATATGATTTCTAAGTATTAAATTTGAAAAGATATTGTTCTTTAAAGAGCCTCAAATTTGAAAATATCACGAAATATCCTTTAGATATTTTACAATTCATTTTTGAAATTTGGATAAAATTTTGAATAAGTCACGTGATCAGAAACAGAATGTGACGTCAGAGTACATACATCTTCAACGGTTCTAAGGTGTCAAGTGTATTGTCAAAGTTGTCAAACAAGTGTCAAATAAGAATCACGACTAGAACTTTAAAGTAAAATGTATTATCAATTTATAAAATAAATTCAGTTTTTATATATTATTTTACCTCAACTCTTTAGCACCTCTTATTTCGGTAGCAGTAAAACAATCGTTCTGATATAAATTCAGCCATCATCCAGCTATCGACCTTCGGTTAATTGTCCGATTTAGCTTGTGTGTAATTTGAATTAGCCATTATTACTTTATTATTCAATTACAATGAGCAATGACAGCGTCAAATGTCAAATTAAAAGATTTTTTTTTATTAACATGTGACAAACTTTAGCCTACGTTTATTTATGTAAATAATATGAATAAACGTAGGTGATGGAAAAACTATTTTCCTACTGGCTATTGATGATGTAATGTATGTGCTTCTACGTCAGAGGAGTGGGGGGTAGTTTTTCAGGGCGCCAATCTTTTTATTTAATTATTTCCACAAATAACAACAAATTATTAAAATAAAAATTATTACTAAGAAAATCATTGCATAAACATTCATTTAAAATAGTTTTTGAAAAATGTGAAACAGTCTCATTCTACATACGAGAGGAGTATCAAATGTCAACAATTTTTGTGAAGGTTGATCTGTCATAGGTCATACGGTAAAGTTTCAGCCATATCCATTTAGCAGTTTTATTATTATTATAGTCGATAAAAGCAAACAAGTTTTGGTTTTGATATTTCTCGTAAAATAAATAAAACTCAATGTCGTACAGTGACAAATAATTTGTTTCGAAAAGTTTAACGACAATTGAAATAAAAAACAAACTGGATTCTATTTTGGAAGAAACTTGACAAATTCAATTTCGATTTTCCTTTCATTGTCTATTGTTGTGGCCAGCACAATACTTCTCGCCATTTTCGTTTTGTTACATAATTATGGAATTCAATACATTTATGACACACGACACACTCTTCTAAGATGTTCAAGATCGTTCCAATTCAATAACGGGTATTTCTTAAGAATATTATGTACTACCTAAAATTTTAAATATGTATTTAATTAATAATTCAATAAGAAATATTAAGTTTACTTCCCAGAAAAAGCTTTCAGTAATGTCAGTAAAACTGTTGATTTTTGACACTGATATTTATCTGACATTTGAATTTGACAACTGGTTTCCTGGGTATAGTCTGGATTGTGCTATTTATTGCAAGAGATTATTCTATACATTATATTTAATCTCTAAATAAAAATTTTAAGTGTAGTAGATGGAGAATTTTATATTCCTTAATATTTCTAATAACACAAATTTTCAAAAAATAATATTTATAGTCTATTTTAGAATAAATCATTCTGTCAAAGACATTCCAGTGGCGCGCCAATAATTGTTTGCACAGGGATAGTCGAAATGACTAAATTCGGTAGAGAACTATAGTTTTAGGTCTAAGTTGTTTTTCAGGGTCAGGAAGAAGGCCAAATGTGCAAACTTGACCATCTGATAGACGAAACGATCGAGCCATTTATAATTTCAGCAGGACAAGATTCAGAATCAGATTCTGATTTTTAATAATTTATGTATAAATATATAAGTATATGTAATGTAATATATATATTTAATAGAAATATGACAGGTACCAATATCTTGACAACACACATGAAATAAGTATAAATTTTAGTATGTATTTAAATGTATGCAATATAATAATAATGACTGAGAAAGTTATATTTAAATATTAAAAGCTTTTATTTTTAGTAAATGTACGTATAAACAGATCCCTCTACAAATCCTAGCTACGTCTATGACACAGTCCGACGGGGATTATCGGACGGCATTTCTATTGTTCGACAAGTAAGTTTCGTTCCAGGTACAAAGCGTGAGGCTTATTTTGACCATCCTAGTGTAGTTACAACTGAATTTTCTGGTAGTTTTATTTGCCACATTGCAGGCAAAAATCCAATACTACTCTTGCAAATAATGATTTATTACTGCCAGTCATTCTCAAATAGACTATAGAAGATTTTTTTTAAGAAACTACTACTTCCGGATGTCCAATTGTTATCAAAACCTTTTCAGATCTTCCCAGGAATGTCAGATTGAGGAATATGTAGTTAAACAGATCGTAAGTATTATAGATTTTGAGGAATCGTCCTTCCAACATCCAAACACACACACATCCACACACAAACATCTCGTAAAAATGTTATAAGCGAATGCTAGGGACCTTAAAACGTGCTTATTCACTAAAATCCGAACCGTTTATATTTTTTACGAGTATTTATGAATAACGAGCATTAATATCTGTTATAGAAAAATATATTGAATTATATTTAATTGTATTCCTAAATCACCCTCGTAGTAGACGTAATAAATATATATTTATAAATATTTGAGTCATCTAACATTTGTTTTCTATTTTCTGGGTGGTCTATGATTCATCTAGAATCCTGCCAGCTCCAGGATACATGCAGGATTAGTCCTCAATCCATCTGACCCAGCAGGACAAATATAAATGTGTTACTCACTGAATTTAACTCACTATCTTTGTCCTATTTTAAAATAAAAACTGATTGTTACACGGATTATTGCAACTGTTGAAAAATATCGGCAAGGTGACCGTTTTTGATAAGATTTCGATTGGAAAGTATTTCAAACAATGTTAATTTAATTCTAACGACGTAGGCGATAATTTATGAGTGGGATTTATAATTGTAGACAAGTGCAGTAAGCATCTACCTACTTGCATTCATAAACACTTGTATAGAATTATTATATTAATATAAACGAGTTTGTAGCAAAACATACAGAATAATAAGGAAATGATTAAAGAAACTTTAATGGCAAAATCGACTGATATAATATAACAATTTATAGGGTTATAGATTTTATTCTTTAACATAAAATGGGTTCGCTACACAAGTTGCTTTATAATGAAGGTATGTAACAAACTTTAACGGTTTGTTAAGGTGGTTATTGTAAGAGAAAAATAAAGGGTGTTTACGGTTTCCGTTTGTATTTTTAATCGGTAATACTTCAGGTCAGGAGAAGATAATATTATACCGGGTGTAACACGAAAAGTGGCCATAGGCATTTAACATGGTAAGCAGTTTTTCCTTGCACAAAAGTGGTCTTACTTAATTTTAGACAATAATGATTCAAATAAATGTTGCAGAGAATTTTATGCACATGAACATTTAATGCAATAATCACACTTTATTTTGCACATTTTATAACACAGAAAATTGAATTTAAAATTTTATAAAAGTGATTTCTCTATAGTTAGCCTAGCCATGAAATAAAATCTGAAACAAATGTAATGACACTACCTGTCAAAAATTATAAAATATGAATTGTATCAAATAATACTACTTAATGATTTATTCGTGAGAATAGGCCTATAAACAATAACAAAAAATAATAAAATATACACTTTATCCTTGAACTACTACTTAATAAATAACGATTAAGTTAAAAAAAACATTTTTTTTAATAATGGGGTATTCCACCATAAAAAAGAAATTTAAAAAAATTCAATTTAACATAAAGTATGGCTCAATAAATAATAGTTAAAACAATGAAAACATTTTTTAAATAATTACTTTACTAGACATTTCACATTTGCTAAAAGAGAAAATTGACGTCATACAATTGTTATCTTTCTCTCCGTACTCAGAGCAGTGTGTGTGAGAAAGACAAGTATAGGGGAAATGTGACGTTACACTGATTTCTCGAAAATAAAATACTGTTAAACTAGGAACAATTAAGATTTTTTAATACTATGAATTGCTTCAAAACTGAATGAAGTTTTATTTAAAATAATAAAAAAAATTGAGTGGAATACCCCATTACTGCGAGATATTTGAATTTATTTCCAGAGATACTGATGACGTCATACTATTGGTACCTTTCTCGCGCAGCCTACTACACTACAGAAACTGGTGTGAGAAAGATTATAGGTTTCTTTAAAAATCAAATGCACCTATACAAAAAAAAAAAAATTATGACTTTTTGATACCAGGAATTGCCTCAAAATTAAACGAACTTTCATTTAAAAAATATTTTTAAAAAATTGGTTTATGGGCCCCTATTGTCATTTTCAATAATAATGACAAACAGAGCGTTTCTGACAAATAAAATATGTCACAATGACAGATACGTTTCTGACAGGTAAAATGCTACTAAACTAATACTATAAAGAAGTAACTTTTATATTAAATTTTCTCGATTATGAAATGTGCAAAATAAAATGTGATTATTGCATTAAATACAAAATCTCTACAACATTTATTTAAAACATTCTTGTCCAAAATAGACCACTTTTGCGCAAGGAAAAACTGTTTTCCTATGGCCCGCTTTTCCTGTTACATATGGTATGTTAAAATACGTTAGTAAAAATTGTGTAACATACATAAGAGGAAAAAAATGTGAAACTAGTTCAAGTACATATTTTTTATTAGAAATATAGGTACTCTGTATGTTTAAAATAGTAAAAATGCACCCTTACAAACTAAATAGGGACCCATATGGTACTTAATTTAAATGGTTCTTGAAACTCATATCGTAATTAACCACGTCCGTTTTTTATAATAGCTTTAACGCACTAATTTAGTGAATGAGACAACATGGATTCATATCCAGCACCGAACAACATTTAACTAGAACTAACTGCTTAATAAATGAATACAAAATAAAAGACACAACCAAAGTAAACCAAATAATAAATTTTGGTGTAATTGGATAAACGAAGCTCATAATTGTTTTTCTTCAAAAAATACCATTAAATGCCATTTTTTCACATTTTATGTCATTATGAAAATAAAATTGAATTTTCTACAGGTGTACATTAATACTTTTTCTATATATTTTTACAAATAAATTTAAAAATCATTTTTTTTAATCCCGAAGCCTGAGATAAACACAATTCCTTTGTTACACAGTTCATCTTTCAAATGAATGTAACTGACATGTAAACGTTATTGTCAAAAAACTAATCACTTCAAATTAATAATAGTGACATATTAAATAATAAAGAAAATCGTAAATAAAGCAATAGTTATATGCAATGCAACATAATAGCTATTTGTGTATTAAGAGCGCAAAATGCGACATTGTCGATTGAGAGGTTGTTGCCGCGCGACGAAGGAGCGCGGCATTCTCTCGAAATCGACAATGTCCATTTGCGCTCGAAACACACACAAGATTTTTTCTACAGTCACGACAATGGGCTCTACCATAAAAAATAATAAAATGTACACTTTATACTTACAGTAATGCTCAATAAATAACGATTGGCTAATACAAAAGATACGGTTTAAACTTAAAAAGGCTTTTAAATGATTATATCGTTACATTAGCCATCTATTCCATAAAAAAACCAAAATTAGAGCGTGGAAGCAAGGATTTGTGATGATTTGATCAGTTTTTGTAGCAAAATGTGTGGTTAGTTATCACGCCTGTCACACTGAAAAAATTAACAAATATTTCAAGGAATTTATAATTATATAGACATGTATGTGTATTGACTGACTTCTCGCAATTATTTAAGTAACGAAATAACTAATAACTTTATTGTAATCAAAATAAATAGTTAACTAGAGATCAGATGTCAGTACGACTCGCAACTATCCTACCGCCATCTGTGTACAATCATTCCTATTACTAAACATAACTGTTCACACAATTTATTTTATATTTAATTTTATTTTATCGTTATTTTCCATTCTTCTTGAGTTTTTATTCAATCTAATCTAAACATTTTATACTTTTGTTTTTGTAAATGAATGCCCTATTTCATTTTCACAGCAGAGTGGCATTTTGTTAGGTTATGTTAAATACCGACAGAACATATGTCAAATTGACTTGTGAACGTGATAAATGTGTAATTACAGTGCCATTAGTTCCTAACTAAACATTTTCATTAAGAATGTAGACAAGTGACATTTCTCAACATTGTATACTTAGATATTTGGACAGCGAGCGTTTTTTTCTACTTTGTCGCGCATGAGCGGCAAAAGAGAGCGCAAATGGCTACTTTCTATAGTGACTGTAGAAAAAATAGTTTGCAGCATTAGTAAATACGTAGGTATGTATTTAAATTAATAAAAATTAAATATCGGGAGGTTTTGTGTTGGCCACATCAGATTTTTTTGTATGTTATTAGTGTGAACTGTTTTGGGATTTGTCCTATTGTGTGTCTTGTTTCTTATAAATAAATATAAATAAACCAACGCTATTTTCTTACGTGATATTGAGTATAGTGATAGCTATAAATTCAGGTGGTTTCATAAAAAAAAAAAAAAAAAAAAAAAATAGGACTCCATTAAATACATGTGAGACAATATTTTAATGTTTAATTTATTTAATCTTCTTCCAATCTTCTGATTACGTATGCATACCATTATTGAATTCTTCTCTCCGTAATAACTATGTTATAATATCGTATTATCCTATTATCTTGTATATTTATTATCTTCCTTGGCCCTATCTCCTCATATTAGAGGAAAGGGGAAGAAAGGAATCTTCCATGCCCGAAGTGAAAGCATTTTATTATAAATGACGTTATGAAATTTATGTTCATATCGATACAGCTTTCGCCCGAAGCAATCTTCATCTCAAGGTCACCGGAACATCCATCAACACGAGTGTCAGTTTTTTCTAAGAGGATGTTGAATTTAGGTTATGGAAAGACGGTTAGTAATCGTGATGATGATGAGATTGGTATTGTTTTAATACGTTTTTCTTTTTATGGTTTCATGTGTAGAGATAATTAGGAGTGTCAAATTTGTGGTAATTATCGTTTCACTTTGATACGTGGATTTGAAAAGAAAGAAATCCG
The DNA here is from genome assembly GCA_943142095.1 of Ophonus ardosiacus. NCBI lineage: Eukaryota > Metazoa > Arthropoda > Insecta > Coleoptera > Carabidae > Ophonus > Ophonus ardosiacus. Next base: position 6,037,862 of record OW964823.1, on the reverse strand, counting down.
TGCAATCAAGATTTTCTGCAAGATATGCTAGTTTGATTATAGTAGCATAGTTTACAAAATTGTGTGTGAGTAACCCTGAGCAATACTTTCTACGAAAATTGGACTAAATTTGTTATGTTCTCACTACGAGAACAGTATCGGAATATTTGATAGTTGAATAAAACAAAAGATATATTACCTGCTGTCATCTTATTTATTTATTTATTTGACAATCAATCCAACAGGAAAATATCCCAATTATAGGACGATTACATGAAAATTAACAAAAAATAAGAAATCAATAGTGTGTAATACATTTTGAACATAGACGTAATTAAAATAACAAAAACTTTATACATATAGTAATAAAGGCTGATTTTATCTTACAAAATAATTTTGTAATGCCTGTTTGTATTTCATTAATGAATCACAAAAAATATCACATGTAAGAAGATGTACAATTGTAAATATTCGTCATTTGTCTAATAGGTAATTTCGTTTCATAATTCGTACGTACAGGAGGACAGTAAAAAGTTATATGGTTTCTAGTATTCTGACGGGGTATATGAATGGATAAACTTTCAATAGAAAAACAATCATCTATTATTCCGTGACAAATTTTGTATAAATAAATACATGACTGTATTTTCCGACGAGTTTCTAAGGTATACATATTGAATTCAGTTAATAAATCAGAATAGTTATAATCAAAAGAAGGATAATGACGATGGGCTTTATAATAACAGAATTTTACAAATTTCTTCTGCACTGTCTCTATGTAGCATTTGTATTTATCATATATAGGATTCCAAATTTGAGAACAGTATTCAAGTTTAGACCTGATATATGCAAAATATAAACTTTTTAGAGTTTTAATTCTGCAAAAAGAATGTGAGTTACGTATTATGGTAACGAAGGTATTGTCTTTGGTCAAAAAATTCGGTGGTGATATTTTAATGAATAAGTACGTTTTAGGGTTTGTAGAATACCATTTTACTAGTTTGTGTGTGTTTGTCCGTGTGTGTGTCCCCGTGTGTGTCCATGTGTGCCGAATTTTTCTCCGACGATAACTCCAATACTACAATTCTAAAAATTATAATCGTGCTAAAAATCTCATATCGAGATTTTAGTAAATGAGCACGTTTTAAGGTCCATAAAATCCATTTTTTACATTTTCACGATGATGTCTGTATGTGTGTATGTATGTGTATGGATTTTGTCTTCGCTCTAACTCAAATACTATCATTCAGAAAATTCTGAAACCTTGTATTTCTATTCTAATATGAAAAGAAGCCATTAGATTTTGGTGTAAATCGGATGACCGGAAATGGCACTTTACCTCAAGCTCATAGTGGTTTTTCTTCAAAAAAATACCATTAAATGCCATTTTTTCGAATTTTATGTCTAATGAAAATTAAAGATTATTGAATTTTCTACAGGAATACATTAATACTTTTTCTATATATTTTACAGATAAATTTAAAAATAATTTTTTACCTCCTGCTACCCTTGGTAAGGGAGGTATAGGGATCATGCTAAAAATCATATATCGAGATTTTAGTAAATGACCACGTTTTAAGGTCCCTATTTTAACATTTTTACGATGATGTCTGTATGTGTGTATGTGTTTGTGTGTATGTGTGTATGTGTGCATGTATGTATGTGTGTTGTGTATGGATTTTGTCTTCGCTATAACTCAAATACTATCATTCAGAAAATTCTGAAATCTTGTATTTCTATCCTATTCTAATACGAAAAGAAGCCATTAGATTTTGGTGTAAATCGGATAACCGGAAAATTAAAGATTATTGAATTTTCTACAGGAATACATTAGTACTTTTTCTATATATTTTACAGATAAATTTAAAAATATTTTTCTTTATTAGTCGCGAAGCCTAAGATAAACACAATTCCTTTGTTACACAGCTCATTTTTCAAATGAATGTAACTGACAGTAAATGTCACTGTCAGAAAACTTATCACTTCAAATTAATAATAGTGACATTTTAAAAAGAAAATAGTAAATAAAGTAATAGTTTTCTGCAATGGAACAGTTTGCAGCGTTAGTAAATACGTAGGTAGGTATGTATTTAAATTAATAAAAATTAAACAGCGGGAGGTTTTGTGTTGGCCACATCAGATTTTTTGGTATGGAATTTGTAAAAAATAGTATGTGTTCGTGTTACAATTTTACATGATATATAGAATCTTTTCCAAGGAACTTTTGGTTTGGGATTTGAACAAAATACATCGAATTGATGGAAGGTCTTGTGCTGGCAGCAACAGATTTTTAAAAATTATATTTGATTTAGTTTCAATTTTTTACTCCAACAAAACTATTATTCGTTCCAAAACACACTAGGTACACTCTTAAATTACGTCACCATACTCTTATCTCCTACTCTAGTACTCGGCTCTCTTGATTTTGGAAAGTAGCCTAGGCGATTGTTTGTCAACATTAACAAAACAGCCCAATTTCAATTCCGCACATAAAAATAATTCTTCCCATTTTGAGGTGTACGTACTGTACCTTGTGGTACAAATTCCAGCCATACTTCTTGCGTTACGCCATGGATGCAACGTTACGTTTATTGCCAGATCACTCACCTAACGTTTCTTCCTGTAGTGTGACTGATTGTCATGGCAACATGATGCGTCATGCGTGTGCATGCATGAACCCGCTGTGCACTGTTGGAACGAAACTAAAAGTGTCCGGGTTCAAATACCACATGTAAACAAACACTGTTACTCCTCACAAATTCCTCTTCTTAATTGTGTTCTCGCACTTAAAGATCGTATCGTTCGAAAGTGTTAAGTTTGGATTTGTTTCTCTGGTCTTTGTTTTATCAAAAGCGTTGTATCTGATTGTGAAAAACTGACGCAATGGATTGGAATTCGTAGGAGTATTTGCTTTAGGTGACAGACTATTTGTATCAGTCTAAACTCAATCTGATTGGGGAATTGTGAAACGGAAAAGTGTTGATGTTGATTTGGAAGTACAGTTAACAGCCGGATATCAGGGAATGGTTCTATTTTCAACCGGAAATGAAGTTATAGAGGTTGAAATGGGAGAATTTCACGGATATTAAACAGTAAATAAAAATAGAAACACAAACAGTATATAAAATAAATATAGTGCATCGGATTATTTTTTTTTAATTTCCTACTAACTTACATAACAGTTTAGCATCTCCAAATTATGGGAGACCAAATTTCTAAAGCATTTGAATCTCCAAGGATATTTTGAAGAAAATATCAAATTATGGAATAGGCCAAGGTGCAAACATAAATATTTGTTAACGTGAAGGAATTTTATTAGTTCTTGTCGCTCATTCTCAAAGAGTCAGACAAAAGTATGTCTGAAAAGTTCAACTTCAACAGTTTCTACTTAGTTCTACAACGCTACATTTTTTTGACATTTACAGAAAAAAACTGTTATGGCGAAATCCCATACCAAAAGTTCATTGGAAAAGATTCTATATATCCAGTAAAATTGTAACATGAACATAATACAATTTTTTACAAATTCCATACAGAAAGTTCCGTGGAAAATATTCCATTCTATAAATCCAATAAAATTATCACATGAATATACAAATACTCTAAAAATGCGTACACTTACGTAATATTCTCTTTACAATCAAATAATATGACTACCAAGTATATATCTCTACCCATTTTTGAATTATTGCCCCAAAATATACCCCATATTTAGATAAAACCCTTAAAATTTTCAAAAATCTAATTATTATGTATCTAGATACTTCTCAATGCACTGATTCCAAATTTTGAAACCGCAGGTCGATATCTTTTTTCGTTCTCGAGATATTTAGATTCAAAGTTTTGCTCAAAACTGACCATTTTTGGGTAATAACCCAAATATGGGTCGAGATATGGATTTGGCGACAACACCATTCGATTCTACGGGCAAAATTACATAAGTATTGCAATTTTCATAATTTTTGTCCAACCGGTTCATTTTTTATGAACAAAAGCTTGAAAACCCCCGAAAATTGCCAAAATCTGAAAAAATCGTAAGGGGTACCCCTTAGATTTTTGCGATTTTTGGCCATTTTCAGTTATTTTGCTTTAGAGATTGTATGCGGTGTTCAAAAATTCTGAAAATTGATGTACTTATGTAATTTTGCCCATAGAATCGAATGGTGTTGTCGCCAAATTCATATCTCGACCCATTTTTGGGTTATTACCCAAAAATGGGTAGTTTTGAGCAAAACTTTAAATCTAAATATCTCGATAACGAAATGAGATATCAACCTGCGGTTTCAAAATTTGGAATCAGCGTATTGAGAAGTATCTAGATACATAAAAATTAGATTTTTGAAAATTTTGAAATTTTTATCTAAATGTGGGGTATATTGACTGCTGGGGCAATAATTCAAAAATGGGTAGAGATATAAACTTGGTAGTAATATTATTTGATTGTAAAGAGAATGTTACGTAAGTGTACGCATTTTTACAGTATTTGAACAACTGTGTGAATTTTTAGAAATAAAAGTATTGAAATAAAAATGGGTTTGCAGGAGCACACTATGTCTTGAAGTTGGCGCGCACTAATTAAACAAATCATGTTATTTGCTATAATTTGTACAAAACGTCAAATTTACTATCTATTCTATACTAGCTACTCTTAGCTTCTATTTTATGAAATAAAAAAATATATATATCATCACGGCATATTACCCATTTCTGGGTGTGCCAGTATCTACAACACATGTAGACATCGGTAATGATGACGATATTATGTCGTCTATTTTATGAAATATAATATTAATATGAAACATCAAATTAAATAGAATTGTATAATTCATTTTTGTTGTACTATAGTCTATTTGAGAATGACTGGCAGTAATAAATTATTCTGTCAAAGACATTCCAGTGGCGCGCCAATAATTGTTTGCACAGGGATAGTCGAAATGACTAAATTCGGTAGAGAACTATAGTTTTAGGTCTAAGTTGTTTTTCAGGGTCAGGTATCAGATTCTGATTTTTAATAATTTATGTATAAATATGACAGGTACCAATATCTTGACAACACACATGAAATAAGTATAAATTTTAGTATGTACAAATAAAAATGTAAATATTGAATGTATGTATGTAAATATTAAATGTATGCAATATAATAATAATGACTGAGAAAGTTAAATTTAAATATTAAAAACTTTTATTTTTAGTAAATGTATAAACAGATCACTCTACAAATCCTATCTACGTCTATGACACAGTCCGACAGGGATTATCGGACGGCATTTCTATTGTTCGACAAGTGCGGCTTATTTTGACCATCCTAGTGTTGTTACAACTGATTTTTCTGGTAGTTTTATTTGCGCATTGCTGGCAAAAATCCAATACTACTCTTGCAAATAATGATTTATTACTGCCAGTCATTCTCAAATAGACTATAAAGTGTTGCCTCGAGTGTTGCCATAGAAACCAATGGATGTCATTACTGTGCCATTCGGAGTTGTATTTATGTGAAGAAGACCTAAATACTAAATGCCAAAATACGACATCGGACCTAACCTTAGTTTACAAAATATTCGCCTACAAATTTACCCGTTCAATGACATTAACTTTGAAAAACCTAATCTATTTCCTATGTGACCTGTTAACAATTCTTGTTCTTTCCAATTCTTCCGGCGACTAATTGAAGAAGAATTCGCTGCAAATAGCAATAAAAATCAGTTGTGTCTGTATTTATATCGTGCGTGCAGTGCAGCCTCCCGATTTAACTCCTGTAGCTATTCCTAGCAAAGTGCCGCGCGCCGATGACTTCTTCCTGCTATTTATACCAAACAGTCCCGTCAGCACCTCACAGCTCCTTAATAGCGATTGTGTTAATTACCAGGTCCGATGAGTTGAGAGGAATGTAAATAGTAAGAGGACGATATTTAAAGGAGGTTCGACGGATTGATCTCAATGATTTTTCGGTTGAAATTTTCTGAAGCTGCAGTTGGTAATGCAGTAGTAAGGATTGTTGGATAATAATCGATGAATAATTGTTTATTGAATCATAAGAGGACGTTTCGGTCGTAGTTACGACCATTTTTACCTCTCGCTAAGAGAGGTATTGGATTCATGCTAAAATTCGCATTTCCAGATTTTATTGAATAAGCACGATTTAAAGTCCCTAGAATCCGATTATGACATTTTTAAAATGATGTCTGTGTGTGTGTGGATGTGTGTATCTGTGTGTGTATGTGTGTATGTATGGATGTTGGAGGGACGATTCCTCAAAAACTATAAGACTTAAAAAATATTTAACTGCAGTTTCTTCAATCTGACATTCCTGGGAAGAGCTGAAAAGGTTTTGGTAACAATTGAACAACCGGAAGTAGTAGTTTCTTAAAAAAATTCTTCTAAATATAGTTTTTTGGGAGTTTTTTTTTATCCATCTAATACACTTAAATTTTTTATTATATCTTGTATAGATTTAGAGAAAAAGGCTCTATAATTTATAGAGTAAACTAATCGCAGAGGCCAAGGCACTAAGAAAACCAGTTGACAAATTCAAATGTTTATAACATGACACATGTCATTGTCAAATATCAACAGTTTTAGTGACATTCTGAAAGCTTTTTCTGGGAAGTATATTTAACTTTTCTTATTGTCTTATTAATTAAATATTTGAAATTATAGGTAAAATTGTAGTAAAATGCATATATCCATCAGAAATACTGCCAATCTGGTTAATAAATTGGAAGAATCTTTGACATGTAGAAACTTCCTCATAACAATGAAAAATAGATATAATTAGAATTATATGTGTGCAGAAGACATAAAAATACAATAAAAAACAATATTTGAGTAAAGTTCTGTAATTTTTTGTTATAAAACGACGGTTCGAAAGCGAAGTGCAATACAATACTTATATAGCCTAACATGGAAATGGCGAGAGGTCTTGTGCTGGCCACAACAGATTTTTAATTCTTAACTTTGTAAAAATTTGGAATGATGTCCATTTCTTTGCGACGAAGTAGGAAGATTTTTGATCCTTCAATTTGGCTAGTTTTTTTTAAAAACCGGAATAAAATTTGAGAAGTTGGACCTGTTCATATTTGTATCGGACACGTAGAAATACATGTCGTAATGTAGTAAAAAAATAGTCCTGGTTAAGACTTCAAAATGGTCGTAACCCCGACCGAAACGTCGTCTTTTATGATTTAATAAACATTATTCATCGTTTAGAAACTTTCATTATACAAGAATTTTTAACACTTTATTTTTCAGAAAAGAAAATTTACTGCACATCGTCTCAGTTAAGAATGTAGCGTTGTTTTATGAAAAATAACGAGTATTTTCTTTTGTATCAAAGAGCAACAATTTATTCATCAACATATTAATATTCCAATCTGCAAGATACTTGTGGAATTTTCAGTTTCTTCGGCAATTTTGTATTTATTTCCCCCAGGATCCAAAAAAAAATCAATATAATATATTCTTCATTTTCGGGAAAATGAGCATTCATAAATATTTGATTTCGACATAACTTTTGCGCCAAAATTGCACCAACTTCATTGCACTTTATACCACCCGTATATAGCAAAATTTGAAGCATATTTTTTTGTACCGTCATTTTTAAATAAAATAAATTGCTTGCTGACCCATGTACAGGGTTAGTACAGATTGCGCGCGCAAATTTAAACATTTGTATTTCAGAAAATGTATTTATTTAAATATTTCCGGTCTTTATGAGTTATTTCAAACAAATAAATGACGACGTGGAACAATTTCTGAACTAAATAATGTAATTAAATGACTTTATTCAATTTTCACGTTTTAAACTGTCATTATTAACTCCATAGCAACAACTATAAGTAACACTTTTTTCACAATTGAATTCAAATTTTTTAAATCACTCTCACAAAATTTTAACTCACTCTGCAACAAATATTTATCAGACATTATCAGCCATTTTCATTATTTTTCACGGCACAAATGACAGACAATAAAGCATTTTAAATAGATGATTTGACGTCTATCAGCGACGATTGTCATGCTCAGCCTACTAACTGATCAGTGTTTTATTTTGTCAAAATTAAATATTATAATGGTTTTTCTTATTATTTCGTCAAAATTGAATAAAATATTGAACAACCAATATGAGCTAAGAATGTTTATTCACTCGAACATTACCTTAGCTCACTTGGTGTGTAAATATCTATAAGTGGCCTTCTTTCCTTCACTCGTATATAAAATTATGTACAACTACACAAACAAGCGCTATTTTCTTATCCATTTTAACAATGGATAAACATCAACTTTTTTCTAGCAGTTGTAGAAAAACGACTTATTTTTATAGATAATTTCTTTGCCGAGTCTTATCTATTTTTTTTGCCTTTATTATTGACATTGATATTTTTTTCATTCGGTTTCTTTTCTTCTCTTAATGTATCAGTCAAGTAATTATAGGAAAATTATGTTTTCTCCAGATAATACCACGTGACTAATTATGGGATAAGACAGAGTTATGATACTACTATTATTTGCAATTTGCAGACCATGAATATTCTCGACAGATATAATTGCCTGCTTTAGTGTGGTCTAGTCGAGAATAAATTGATCCATTAGGATGTAGACTAATAAATAATATGCCAAAAGATCTCATGTGCATTCCAACACGTAGATTGACTCATAATAATTCGACGGGTTTATATTTTCAACAAATTATGTACATGAATGGTTAGAAATTACTACAATTTTTTTTAGGCTATTTTAAATAAAGACTTCAAACTTTAAGAATCTGTAGGCCAAATGACTGGTGATAAAAATTCGACGTATATACATTTTCAACAAATTCTTTCGGCTACTTTAAATTTAGATTTAAAACTTTAAGAAACTATGGGCCACATGAATGGCGATAATAGTTCGATCGGCATTTTAGGGTCATCTAGTCTAAATATATTTTGTACCGAAACCCTTTACTTTGGCACAATGAAAAACACTTGAAAAACAGCCTGTTTTTTGAATTCTCAATTTTTACCTTCCGTCACCTTTAGGTAAGGAATGTATTGTCTTTAGTCAAAAAATTCTGTGGTGATTTTTTAATGAATAAGTACGTTTTAGATTCCATAGAATACGATTTTAGTAGTTTTACGATGATGTCTGCATTTTTCTCCGACGATAACTCCAATACTACAATTATAAATTATAGTTCTTTCGTATTCCTCTTCTTTACATCCATATGAAGAGCTCATTAGATTTTGGTTATAATTGGTCAACCGGAAGATCCCTTATTTGAAGTCTTCACAGAGTTTCTTGAAATAAATATAGAGTTAAAGAATTACAAAGAGATTAAGCTATAAATCAGCCACCTTTGCTCTAATCAAGGAAATAGTTGATATATTCAAATAATTCTAATTGACAAATTTCATTGGATTTATATAATTTTTTTCCAAGGAACTCTCGGTAGGTATGGAATTTGTAGAATATAGTATATGTTCGTGTTACAATTTTACTGGATATATAGAATCTATTCCAAGGAACTTTTTGTATGGTATGTGTACAAAATACAGTACATACAATGGACGGAAGGTATTGTGCTGCAGATTTTTTTAGTATTTTTAGGGAAAACTGAAGATTTTTAACACAATATCTAAAAGGTGTACAGAAAAAAATAATAAGAAATATTTCTGCTCGACGAATTCTATCACTGATTAAATTTAATGTACTTATTTCTGTTACACTCTGTATACGTCGGACAATACTCACAGAAAAATGTACAAAGCTGGTTTTACTAATAAAGGCAATGTAATCTAAAATAAATGGCGTGTAACTAATACTTAAATAATACATTCAGTTTTTGTTAGTTTAAAATCTATAGTTTAAACTAGCCGAAACAAAAATAAATTTGTAAAAATTTCTTCTCAGTTGAGCAGGTTTTATAATTTGTTTATTGAAAATGTAATCCGGCCGAATTATTGAGTTTGGGTTCGTAGATATAGAACAAAAATCTCCATCGAAATTTATGACCAAAAGACAATACCTCCCTTACCTAAATGACAGAAGGAAAAAAAAAAGTTTATAATTAGTTGCAAATAAATACAGTTTTTTATGTTATGTTAATATTTTTTGTTCCTTGTCTATTTTCCAGTAGCTTTTCCTTTTGTCTATTTATCTAGAAACTAGGAAGCTAGTTTTTCCTCCTATGTTACAATATTTCTGTATGCACGTCATTGCAATTACTCGTAATAATTACTTGCCTTTTCACGTCTTCATAAATAAATCAACATGTGTGATTATTATTATAATTAGATATATCTGAAGCTCTCAGGTTAAATACAACACGCAGTGAGTCTCCGGTCCGAAAATAATCGCACTCACCGAATACCTGCATGCCAAATGCAGAGCCGAGACCCGAGACTACACCGTCTGGAATGTCATAATTGACACCGTATCTACATCTTTCTCACGAACATGTGAACGAATATACGCTGTCTTTGTTTAGCTGAAATTCGTCTCCGAACCTTAAAAGAAAACAGCAACAGAAAATTGAAGAATTTTATCCATAAATCCGATGAATCAGAAAGTAAATTTGGTGCTGCAAAATAATTCTTTTCTGATCCGTTTACAACTCTTGTTTAACAAACACATAGGTTTGGCTCATTGAAAGTTTTCATCACAGTCACTAGAAACGAAAAATACAGCATAGTAAAATTGCCAAATATACCCAAATCGGTCAAGTAGCAAGTCATGCACATCACTTAGACTATAGGTGCGTTCGGCAAATGAGTTCTGTTCGCTCTTTTCACTCTGTATACTCCTAGCACCGTTCGGTAATTACATAGAGTGATAAGCGTCTTAAAATGGAGCGTTCGGCAAATGCAGAATGGAGTCAAGTGGAGTGAAAAGTGTGAACTCCATAAGCCCAACCTCGATATGCAAGCATATATGAAGTTTTTTTGTTTTATTTGACATCTGTCAGATCATTTTGTATTTTTATATTGAAATATTTTATTATACATAATTATTTTATATTTATAATATTGTTTTGTAATATAACTAGGCACAATATGTCGGAATGGTAAGAATACTTTACCTTTTCTAATATATACTTTCTTCGGAATCATTAAAGAGTAATACCAAACTGAATAACCTCTATATGGTTCATTATTTATTTTTTTTAGCAGTGCAGTATATCAGATTGTCAAAAAAGGAGGTTATTATATTCGTGCACCAAAATTTTAACTCTACTCGTTCGGTTAATCACAAATAAAGGAGTGTACCTTGTTCCCTCGATCTACTCCAACTCCAGCTCTACTCCCACTCCACTCCAACACCGCTCCGTAAATACTCCAACTCCGTATGATTTACCGAACGCACCTTATGTCCGATGTTGCACTTTTATCACCCTAATATCTAAATCCTAAATTTATATGCTCTAAATCTAGTGATTATTTAGGATTTTAGGAATTAGATTTTAGGGTATTGCAGGAGTACACTAATCCGTCACTCAATAAGTTCGTAGGGTGACATATATGTAGATACTGCCATTATTGACAAATCCATATGATTTTTAGGAAGTACCAACTTTCAAATGATAAGTTTCAAAATTTTATGATAATCTGACGTTTAGTTCACAAGTTACAGTGGTTTTCGTGACGCTACTTTTGTAATTTTCAATATAATGGAAAAATCTGATTTTTTTGTGTTGATAAAACATTGCTTTTTAATGGGAAAAATACCGTTCAAGTAAAGCAATGGCTTGATAAATGTTATTCGGACTATGCTCCATCGAGACAAATGGTAGAGAAGTGGTTTGCTGATTTTAAACGCGGCCGTACAAACACCGATGATGCTGAACGCTCTGGTCGCCCAAATTCGGCAGTTGTTCCAGAAAAGATAAAAAAAGTGCACAAAATGTTTTTGGCCGATCGTAAATTAAAGTTGCGTGAGATAGCTGACACCATAAAGATATCAGAAGGCAGTGTATTTACCATTTTGCATGAACATTTGATCATGAAAAAGATCTGTTCGAAATGGGTACCGCGTTTTCGATTCAGAGCACTGTTTAGAGCTGTTTCAGCGCAATAAAAAGAATTTTTTCATGCGGTATGTGCCAATGGATGAAACATGGATCCATCACTTCACTCCAGAGTCAAATCGGCAATCAGCAATAAAGAGATTTAGCTCCAATGAAGAAGTGATTGCCGAAACTGAAGGGTATATTGAGGCCAAATATAAATCGTTTTATAAAAAAGGCATCGAAATGTTAGAGAAGCGTTGGAATGAATGTATCGCTCTTGAAGGAAACTATGTTGATGACTGAAGTCGAATTATGCCTAAAAGTTGTTGTTTTATTAGACGAACTTATTGAGTGATGTGTTATGCCTTGAAGTTGACGCGCACTAATTAAACAAATCATATTCGTTGCTATAATTTGTACAAAATGTCAAATTCACTGTCAAATAATAGCTTCTAAGCTTTTATTTTATGAAATAAAATATAAACATTTACTCTCAAGCATCAAATTAAATCAAATTATATAATTCATTTTTGTTGTTCTAAAGTGTTACCATACAAACCAATGGATGTCATTAGTGTGCCATTCGGAGTTGTATTTATGTGAAGAAGACTTAAATATTAAATGCCAAATTGCGACATCGGACACAGCCTTAGTGTAAAAACCTTACTGCATTAAAATCACTAATAGCAAAAAATGAAATAAAATTTCAATCATTTTTAACGGTCTAATAGTGTATGACCTTAAATAATTATTATTAAGATGAATAGTAGAGTTCATTACTTATCGTATATGGCATGAATAATATATAAATAATGTACTTCTACTTCATATCAAAACAAGGAACACAACTCTCATCAAATTTTCCTCTTCAATGTGGTGTACCACAGGGATCAATTTTGGGACCTTTGTTCTTTTTAATATTTGTAGCTGACATGCCTAATATTTTTAATTTTTGTTCAGTTCACTCTTATGCGGATGACACCCAGGTTCTTGCAACTATGGAACAGTCGCATATAAATGAACATTGCGCTATTGTCAACAAAGAGCTAAGTGATTTTGTATCATGGGTAAAGAGCAATGGTCTCAAAATTAATACCGATAAATCATCACTTCTAATCATTAGTGACTGTGGTAACATACCTGATATTGTGTTAGATGGTTCTATTTTAGTTCGCACAAATAATGTTAAAATTTAGGGACTTCACATTGACAAAGATTTAAATTTTAGAAACCATCTTAATGTAAAATTATGTGCAGCAAGATTGAAATTACGACAATTATTTCAGTTTAAAAATGAACTAAATTCGTCAGTGAAACTTAAACTGGTAAATTCATTTATTCTTCCACTATTTGACTATTGCGCCTGCACTTATATTCCGAACCTCACACAGACAGATAAACAGAGACTAACATTATTGCAAAATTCTTGTCTGCGTTTCGTATACGGTGTGCGTAAATACGATCATATATCTAAATATCGCAAAATTTCTAAGATGCCCTCTGTTGAAAACCGTCTTAAATATCTCTATTTATGCTTGCTACATAAAATTATATTGACAGGTACTCCATCATATTTATTTGATAAATTTATTATTAAAGACTATAACTATTCTCTTAGAATGAAGGATTTGTACATTGTCCCAACCTTCAGAAAGTCAAAATTTAAAGGTGCGTTTTCATATATGGCCCCCACTTTATATAACAGTGTTCCTGACTATCTGAAGATCCTTTCTTTAAACAATTTCAAAAGAAATGTACGAGCATTATTATTTGCATAATATTTATTTCATTGTTTACTATTTTGTTTCTATTACTTAAATTATCTGTAATTGATTAATATTTCAACGTGTCTATTAGTTTTATATACATCTGTGTATTATTTGTTGATTAGGTGGAAGAGCAGCCTTAGGCTGAACCTCGCCCTTGATTATATGTCAATAAAGTTTATTATTATTATTATTATATTATTCGTTTATTTGTTGCTATAGTTGGCAACATTGATAATTTGTATGTTTATAATAAAAAATAAAAGAAAATGTTCAGTTTGCAGTGTTTTGTAACTTGGTATAAGTACAGCTTTGGACACTACTGTAATTACATTCCATCTATCACTCAGGCCAAATATAACTATTCATTTTCGAGTGACACATATTGGCTTCTTTACATAATATGTCTTCCCCAAATACCAAGATGTCATTCTGAGTTGTCCTGGTTTAATTTCGTAAAAAAATAATTAAATTAACATGCCATTCCCAGAATATCTGTATTGGTTTCATTTTAAAAACTCATTCACAATTCGTCTTATTTTTGTCTAAAGAATTCTAGTTTTAAATTAACACTATGATACTATTATAAAATCTTGCAACTCTTACCAAAAAAATAGAGTGCAAATAAAATTGTTTGCAACTATGAGTCAGTCCCTGGCGCCACTACCACTAAGAAAAACTGAATTGGCCATTTGGCAGTTGAACAAGAATTCAGGCGACAAAATGTATGTTGTTGATTTTTCTAGTGCAGTTTGTATGTTGTAATGGACCGTGGAACATTATGACAACATAGTAAGAATATTTATCATCTTGCTGTTTAAAATACAATAAAAATAAAATATTATTGGATAGGAAGAAATAAGTTTTGGAACAAATTACTTGTAATACGGCCAAAAATAACAAATTGGAATGTTGACATGGGTAATAGAGTTTGAATTGTAATTGCTAATTGCGTGAAGCGCCGAAAGGAAACATGTAAAATAAATATAATATTAAATGCGCTGAAATATAGATCACATAATTTAAGAAAATATTACATAATTATTATTTAAGTGTGGTTTTACAGTATATAACTTTGAATTTAAATTGCACAAGAATTACAATTTATTATGAAAACTCTTATTCAATATTTATATTCATAATATTATTAGTATTTCTTAAAGCCGTTTTCATAATAAACTTTATCTTCACTTAAATTAAAATTAAAGTTGTTTTTGTTTTCATAAAGTTTAACAGCCCGATTCACAAAAAAAGTTTAAGCTAATCCTCATTTAAAATTTAATTTTCATGATATTATCAATAAAGGTAGATACTAGGAATAGATTAGACTATATTTTAAGATATAAACTGTCAAAATTAGAGTAGAATTCGTTAATCCAAAAATGAGGATTAGCTTAAACTTTTTTATGTCTTACTAGTATGTTATTGTTTTATAACAACCTCAACATTAGGTCCGTTATTGAGTAAATAATGCCCTAGGGCGTATTAAGTTGCTATGGTAATGTTGACAACAGAGGTTAATACTGATACTAACATAAAGTGTAGTTAAGGTTAAGAAGCATTGTGAATTGTAGTCGTTTATAATCATATTTGTTTCATTACAAATACAAACCAGCATACTTCTTATTCTTAGCAATAACATTGCTCGTCCATATTGACAGAAAAATACCACAAGAAATATATTTTTTGTTTACAGAAACAAAGTATTACCTAGATACCGCATTCACAGGCTACTTTGTAAGTTATATTAAAATTTTGTGATTTATTATTTTTGTTTGATAAATTCTAGTAGACAAAATGTTTATTAAGAATTTCTAGTAAGACATAAAACGTTGAAGGCACCACGGGTGTTAAACGACAATAATGCCTTCGGTCAACGTAATTGCCTCGGGCCAGAGGCCCTCGACAGTACACTGTTGACCTCAGGCATTATTGTCCTTATAACAACCCTTGGTACCTTAATTACTATTGTGAATAGGGCTGTAATATTTTAGCGAACACTGTATAGCATGTTTTTAAATTTTTATTGTAACATTCAGAACCGTGAACGTTTCAGTTATTTAGGTAATAAGAAGAAATATTTTGTGAAAAATTCATCGGGATTTGAGCCCAGTACCTTCATATTGACGTTACGATGCTCTCCCAATTGAGCTATAAAAATTTTCGCAAAATATTTCTTGGTATTTCAATAAATGAATCGTTCACAGTTTTGATTGTTATAATAAAAAATGTATAAAAACAGTTGATTCTATAGACGCTTAAAAATTCACTAATTTAAATTTGCTGTAATTTTATTTATTTTTTAATTATAAATCTGAGTTTTGAATAGTAATTAGTAACAGTAGTAGTGTGGTAGTAACAGACGTAACGCTTGTCAAGAAGATTAAACACAAACTTAGTTATTCATTCCCACATAGAAGGCGTAGACAATTAAAACAAATGATCCTACCAAATATGTCACCCCATTCACGGCTTACTACGATAATCAGGGTAATTTAGACCATATGTTCTCAACTAGAATATGATGAATCGACACTTTTAGATAATAACATTTTCTTCTAAATGTATAAGTTAAGAAGAGTATAATTTACCTACATTTTTATACTTTTACTATCGTTGTAAAATTTTGAGTCATTATTAGCTGAAGGTATGTGTGTCAAATTCCATGTTTTATTATTAACGCGGTATTTTCTAATACAAAATTTTTGTCGCATGAGATCTGCTTTCACAATTATTAAATAGAAACTTTGGTAAGACGGAACACCAACTGCGTTTTTTAAAATTGCATAATTTTTAGATTTTTTTAAGATTTTATTAAAATATAAAAGAAAACTTGTCATTCATAATTTTAATTAAAACTATTTGCGCTAAATAATATGACGACACAACTTCAAAGTGGTTATAGTCATATTAAGCGATAATAATATAATGGATTCCTCCATACTAACAAAACAATAAACTATTAGGTAATAGGGACTATCAAAGTTTAAAGAAAGTTATTGGTTTTTAAATTAAGTTTTCCAATTTCGAGTTCAAAAAGTGTTAAAATGAACAATGCTGTACAATTTTTTGAGGATTTTTTTTAATTTGTGAAGTTAGTACCTTGGCCTAAGTAACAAATATCTTTCTACAATTTTTTTTTACCTCTCGCTAAGGTTTACATTAATACTTTTTACCTTTCGCTAAGAGAGGTATTGGATACATGTTAAAATTCGCATATCCAGATTTTATTGAATAAGCACGATTTAAGGTCCCTAGAATCCGATTATAACATTTTTTAAATCCTGTGTGTTTGTTTGTGTGTGTGTGTGTGTGTGTGTGTGTGTGTGTGTGGATGTGTGGATGTGTGTATGTGTGTGTGTCTGGATGTTGTAGACACGATTCCTCAAAAACTATAAGACTTAAAAAATATTTAACTGCAGTTTCCTCAATCTGACATTCCTGGGAAAAGCTGAAAAGGTTTTGGTAACAATTGAACAACCGGAAGTAGTAGTTTCTTAGAAAAGTTCTTCTAAATATAATTTTTTGGGAGTTTTTTTTTTAAATATTGAAGAACATAAAGTTCTTCATCTAATACACTTAGAATTTTTATTACATCTTGTATAGATTTAGAGATAAAGTCACTATAATTTATAGAGTAAACTAATCGCAGAGGCTAAGGCACTAAGGAAACCAGTTGACAAATTCCAATGTTTACATAGTCTGTAAATGACACATGTCATTGTCAAATATCTACAGTTTTAGTGACATTCTGACAGATTTTTCTGGGAAGCATATTTAATTTTTCTTATTGTTTTATTAATTAAATATTTGAAATTATAAGTAAAATTGTGGTAAAATGCATATATCCATCAGAAATACCGCCAATCTGGTTAATGAATTGGAACAATTTCTGACATTTAGAAACTTCTCATACAATGAAAAATAGATATAATTAGAATTATATGTGTGCAGAAGACATGTTAAATACAATAAAAAACAATATTTGGGTAAAGTTCTGTAATATTTTGTTATAAAACGACGGTTCGAATGCGAAGTGCAATACAATACTTATATAAATGATGGCGAAGGATGATTGTTTCGTAATTATTGTGGTGTGAAGATGTATGGCTAGTAAGAATGTTTTATGAGTATGGAGAGACAGCTGAACTTTTATGTGGACGAGAAGAACGGAGTATGTTTGTACAGGAATGTGTAGCGAAAGATGCGGTTATTTGCTACCGAAAATCGGTCACTTTAATATGTTATTATGTATGAATACGTTTATGAATGTGGCTGAGGTGAAAGAAGTGTGCATGGATAGGAATGTGTGGCAAAGGATGATTGTTGCGTAACTATTAATGTGGTCCGGATGCGGTTATTCGCTACCGAAAATCGGTCACATTAATATGTTCTTGTATGAATGTTATGATGATTTTGGACAAGGCGAAAGAAGAATGTTATTAAAGAGTTAAGTGATTCAGTGGAGCTCTTACTTTCATCCCTTTTCTTATTGTTTTCGGGTTTTTGCTAACCCACTAAGTGGGAAACGCGTGATTTTATGTATGTATGTATGTATGGAAATGGCGAGAGGTCTTGTGCTGGCCACAACAGATTTTTTACAATAATGATCACTGTAATACTAGTCTTTCAATATATTAATTAAAACCCTCAAAATTTAACATCTGCCTATATTACTCTTTAAATGATCGGCCCCTATTCTTATGTTGTAATATATAAAAATAAAACATTGGTACACCTCCCAGGAATTTGAACTAAACTATTTAACAAATTTCCTTCACTACAAATAGCTTAATATTGTATTCTATTCTTTCTAATTCCTATACAACATTCCTCGGATGTGATTAGAGCGATTATAAGAATTTCATAACAAGCGTCTTGGTGTCAGTGAGGAATTTGGATGGAAATAGCGCCGTGCCTAGTGGCGTCTCCGAGCAACATTAGTGAAATTAGAACAGGCGACGCTGTAGACGCCGAGCGTCGTCAAACATCATCTGTCATTGTCGTCGCGACGCGATGGAGTCAAGATAGTGAGGAATGGCTTCATCGAACTAGATACTTAATGAGGTGGGACGAAAGAATGTTCATATTTACAAGAAATGAATGAGGTGAATAGATGTGAATAACTATACTTTATAAAGTTGATTAATTAACAAACTTAATTTTACGCAACTTAATTTTAAATCACAGATAAATAATAGGTAATTATACACCGAATCGATTACGGCCCGATAGCCCGGAATCTATACAGTGTCCCACACTCTATCTTCAGTGTGGCAGAGATAGCCAATGCTATTCTTATGGAGGTTTTCTGTACCATGTTGCCAATTTTTCAATGTAATGTAATATTGAAACATTCATAAATTTTCATTGCTATACCAAAATTAGTTAACACTGTACAATTAAGTTTTATGAGGGTCTCTTATTTACCCAAGGGCTTATTGTATACACCCAATATTTGTCTAAATAGTTTTATATACAGGGCTATTTGTACCTGTAATAAGTAATATTTCAATACAATATTTTAAAACCGTCCAGCATACTAATCTTGATTAAATGCATTAGAAATTAGAATTTTAAAATATTATAAATTCAAATTGGAGATTACAAAGAAAGAATAAAAACTTATGAACTATGTAAAATATATGCAGTATTTCTATCAAGCTTAAATATTAGTAAATTATCAAATAAGAAGATATAAATTAAATAAAAAATATGTATTATTAAAATGACCAGTGTGTTATTCAATTTCATTTTTTTCTTCGCACCTATGCTATTTTATATCTATATTTTGTACTCGTATATGTATCAATTTTATATCTTTTCGTAGAATGGAAATATGTAACATAGGGAATTTATATTGTTGACGACGATTGTAAAATGTCCAATTAAGTACAAAAATATTTTATATTATTTACTTTAAATTGACAAGTTTATATGTTAATTCATTTCATTTACCTACGCTTGTTATAATTTTATATCCTACTTACATTTTGTATTTGTATTATTTTATATTTTTTGTAAATTATTAAACTGACCAGTTCATTATTTAATTTAATTTTTTTTCTTTTCATCCACCTGTTTGGATACACTGAAAGTACACCAGTCTTAATACATTCAATGAAGTACCCAGAATATTTCATCTCTTTTTGGGCATCTATTTTGCTCTTTCTATCTTACAGATTTACAGCAGGTAAATATGGCAACATGGTGCTCCATAAGACCTTATACTGAACATAGAGTGTGGGACACTGTATAGCAATTTTTATGATAAATAACTGTCTAAAATTTGGTCACACATTTTTCCACAGCCTACCTGATTTTTCATAGTTAATAATTCTATACCTTTTCAACTTCATTTTCAGAAAAAGTAACTTCTACTTCAGAAAAAGTAAATTCAATTTCAAGAAAAGTAACTTTAATTTCAGAATAATTATTTATGCAACAAGTTTGAAAAGAATTGACGTCATTTGTTTGTCAGAGTTTAGATATGACACAATAAAAAATTACGGCAATTTTTAAGAATAACCGGCGAATTATCCAATAAATAAAAGAAATTTATTAATAAATTTGAGTTATTATTAACTGTTAAATAATTATGTTTAGCTAGAAATATAGTTTATAGTTACGTTATAATGTGGAAATATAAATAAATAAAATAAAATAAATATATCATTACGGCATATTACCCATTTCTGGGTGTGCCAGTATCTACAACACATGTAGACATCGGTAATGATGACGATATATTTTACCGTGTGTGCGCTTACCAGGCGTCACCTCACGGGCACTCATAGTTGGTGTGGAGAGTGCACCACAGGGGTCACTTTTGTGGCATTTAAAATTGGAAATATTTGCCCCAGGTTCGCGACCAGACACTTAGGCACGCGGCCACGGGACCCCATATATAAATATCTTTATACCGTGAGTATTTTTTAACGTGAAACATTGGGTTTATTATATCCATGGTTACGTTATTTGATTGACAGCAATGTATTTGCCCGTTCCATTTAAAATGAAACATAGGGAACAAATCTGACAGAAGTATTATATGTAAATATTGTAACAAATTTAGCGGAGTCAGAAAACCACTCGAGAGAACTAAATATATTTTGGGCACAAGGTGCACACAGTATTTTTTCTATGTGTACATCTAAATTTAATTTTTAGAAAATAGGTATAATTATTTAAAGAAAATTAACCTCTAATGACATCTTGTCAATATGACAGATAATCGTTGATTTTTCTTATAAGTTATGTTTTAATATTTGATTGACAGCAATGTTTTCACTGTCTCATTTAAAATGACATATGGGAGATGAATTTGATAGAAGTATTATATTTTAATATTGTAAGAAAACCACCCGGGCACCAGGTGCACACTAAATTTTTTCTACAACTAATTTTAATTTAGAATGCAGGTATAATTATTTAAACCAGATTAACCTCTATTGACGTCTTATCAAATGTCAAATTCGTTCCCTATGTTTCATTTTAAATGGAACGGGCAAATACATTGCTGTCAATCAAATGTCAAGTCGTAACCATGGATATGACAAACCCTATGTTTCACGTTAAAAAATACTCACGGTATAAAAAAATAAAAACTTCCTCTATTATTGTTAGAAATAACACTATTTAAGTCTCGATAAATGAATTTAATAAATAGGCTAACTAATATATATTAGGGCTCGTAGAGCGGCCCGTATATTTTAAGGTAGTGGTTATTGAAATAATGTGAATGTTAATAATTCAATCATTCGAAATGTCAAAAAGATAAAATAAATATAAATGTAAACTTACAAATTCTCCAATAATTATAACTGGTGTAAGTATATGGAATAACGGAATCATTCTTACCTGTAACAGAACAAAAATCAAATTAGAACATATTATTAGTAAGATATTTATAAACAAATAAATAAATAAATAAATACAAGAATATTAGATTGCAAACTATAACGAAAGAACGCATGACATTTAAATATTGGAATACTTTAACAGATGTTTTAACACATTATACTTTTATCAACCTTATAAATGAACTGTGTATAAAACACATCAATTTTCCTAGAAATATTAGAAATTATAAGCTACACTTTTAAGTCATTGTAAATGACGTATTATGTCCAGTAGTCATAAGCAATTCCTTTATTCTTCCTAAGCTATCATCAAATCATCAAGTCTTCATTTGATACATTCTCAATGTCGCAACATTTATATGTCAACGTAGGTACAACATCCGTTTATCTAATTCTGATCCCACTCAACGCATGAATATTGAAGATCGCATTCTCAAGACGGCTGGCGCCTAGGTTGTATATCTTACTATACATAAATATTGTATTGTAATACATTCTACAAGAAATAGATAGGTAGTATATTTGAACGAATAGAATGTTCGTGTTATTTGCTCTTAATATTATATTACACTAGGGATAGTCAAAATGTCAAAAAGTAAAGATACATTTTTGTGGTTTATGTTATGAATCTGAATCGAAGCAACCAATTCAGTGGCCAAAAAAGGCTCACTATCCATTATGAAGGTGTCGTAATCGGCTACGAAAATTATGGCTACTATTTTTGGCATACAGTATTCTGCTAATTGTTTACAAAAATAAAGGTGTTTTTATATTTTTTCTACGACCACCATGAAAAGTTGACATTTGTGCTCTATTTTGTCATCGTAAAGTTGATGGTTACTAAGGAACGAGCAAAAAAATACTTTACCGCGCGTCTCCCATAGCAACGCGCGGTAAAGTGCTCAATTTGCTCGCTTAGATAAATACATATTTTTGCTGAAATCTAAATTTATTAAAATAATACTTACGAAATCTAAAATATAGGTTAGGTTAATTTTTACACTAGAAACGTGCTACAAACAATATACCTGAAGTTAGCTATATTACCTATTTAGTTAGGTTAGGTATTTAATTATATATAATAACAACTCTACTGGTGAATGTACATTGTATTACAGCTTTAAATATATAACACACATTTCATAATTAAAAAACTTATTGGATTTAATTATTGGCGGATAATGTTAAAATTGAACGTGCACTTTTGGCAGTTTTGTATATTCATTCCAACTTGAAAACAGCTGACGAAGATAAAGTAGATTCTGTGACTGTGACACTCACTAGTGTTGATTTTAGCATGGAATAATTGGACCAAAAAGAAGAAGATTAGATCATTAGATTTTTACAAAAAGTAAGCTAGTAAGACATTTTCACTGTAATTCTTGATTTTTTTAACTTACACCATTCAATGGAGAGGTTATAATTCTTTTCGTATAATGCTTTTGATTTTGCAGATAATAAATTCAAGGAAGTATTTTGCGCCGTTTCAAATATATCTGGAGGAGTGCTTTGTATTTATTTACTTGGATACCCACATCATCATGGTTACACACAACACAAAACAGAAATTGGTTGAGGTTGAATTGAACTTACTAAATAGGTATTATTTTTTTTTCTATTTTGGTTAGTAAAGTCATAGAAAAAATTATGTGTGCATCTCTAGCGTAAAGTATCTTTATTGCTCTCACTCGATTGTAGCGCTCGCTACGCTCGCGCTTCAATTTTCGAGCGCGAGCAATAAAGATCCACTTTACGCTCTCTGCGTGTCAAAAGAGCCTTTATTTCGATACGCAATTTTTTGTCTTAGAAGGTTGATACTTGATGACATTTATTTAAATTTTCAAATGTCATAAATCAGAATAAATGTCAATACAATGTTACCAATTACAATATTACAAATAAAAAATTCATTAAATGTCGATTTAATATAGCAGTTTTTTTTTAAATATTTAAAAGACGCAAAATATAAAAAAATAATGGGAATTGAAAGTAAAACGTTCCTTTAATTGGATTACTGGCTTTATTGTATGTTGTATTCTTTTTTTAAATTGCGACGTTTCGGCCAATATCCTGGCCATTATCAAGCATATGTGGATTAGTACAAAAATATAAATTTTTATTTTGAATTTGGTAATATTTTTTTTGTCAAAACCTAAAAAAAATATATTTTTGTACTATTACACATATGTATGCTTGATAATGGCCGAAACGTCGCAATTTAAATAAAGAATACAACATACACTAAAGCCAGTAAACCAATTAAAGGAACGTTTTTCTTTCCATTCTAATAATTCCAATTCGGCTTACTAAACCTTACAAAATAAAAAATAATAAAGTCTTTTTTCATAAAACTTTTTTCGCACTTGTCATTTAGGCCAGGGTTCGTTTCCTAAATTTTGATGAGTGCGAATAAACTAGTTCTTTAATACACAATTTATTAACATATATATTTTTGAAAGAAATTAAAATTTTTGTTATTTTTTTATCAAACCTCGCATTATTCACAACAACAATTTTGTGTGTTGTGTTTCCTGCTTAATACATATAATGATCTAAATTCCAGTGTGTTAGGTACCTTAAGATGTGAAATGGCAAGTAATTAATTTAGCTTAGGATCAAAGTGGAGTTAGATTTAGGCTGTTGGACTGGTTATTTAAAGTGAAGAATGCAACCAATAACTAATTTTAACCAGGTTATTTACCTGATTCCTCGTTAGTAGTACAAAAAATTGTACCAGAATTAGAATGCTCTGGATTTCAGAAATGTGTAAGTACTTTTGCTAATATTTCATTTTAAGTAGGAAGAGGAGACATTCTAAATTACATATTTCGAAAATAACAAAATAAATAAATAAATAAATATATCATCACGGCATATTACCCATTTCTGGGTGTGCCAGTATCTACAACACATGTAGACATCGGTAATGATGACGATATATTTTACCGTGTGGGCTCTTACCAGGCGTCACCTCACGGGCACTCATAGCTGGTGTGGAGAGTGCACCACAGGGGTCCCTTTTGTGCCATTTAAAATTGGAAATATTTGGCGTCTATCGGGATCGAACCCGGTTCCCCAGGTTCGCGACCAGACACTTAGGCACGCGGCCACGGGTCCCCATAACATAAGTAAGAAATAATTATCTATATTTTTACCTCCCGCTACCCTTGATAAGGGAGGTATAGGGATCGTGCTAAAAATCGCATATTTTAGTAAATGACCACGTTTTAAGGTCCCTAGAATCCAATTTTAACATTTTCACGATGATGTCTGTATGTGTATATGTATGTGTATATGTATGTATATATACAGGGTGTCCCATTTAAGGTACGAATGCATTGGTATCTCGAGAACCGTAAGAGCTACGAGGTTGGTTAAGTTAGACAAAAGTTGCCCCATTAGGAGGCTATTTTAATGGTGTTTTGTTATTTGCGAAAAAATGCATAGGTCACTAGATACACGTGAAAATGTAAATTTCGCGATTTTCTTTTTTTGTTTATAACTTTGTTATATGAAATAGTACGAGATTCTGGTTTGCACTTTCTTAAGGCACTTTTGTATGGTGAATTTGCAGAAGTACTCAATTTTTTTTTATATCTAACCACTTACGAGTTACTGATAGCAACTTTTATTTTTCATATGGAGATCATATTAAGCTATGGCATTTTTAAATAGAGATTTTTTTTAGCTTTACAATGATATAAAACAATAATAATTTATTTTTATAATTAACAGAAAAATTAACAAAAATTGTTATTTATACAAAAATTAAATTGAAAAAAGTCAATCGGAGGCTGCTATGGAAACAACAAACAACAAAAAAGTGCAACAATTGAATTTCTGAATTTTACTTGACAATAGTAGATTATTACGAGTAATAAACGAATTTTGACAACAAATGTAACAACTCAACATATCATATTTTTCTCAACGAGAAAAATTCATTTTTCAATTGTAACAGCACATGGAGGGGAGAGTGACAAAACAAATTAATACCTAATCAACATTTCATACTTTCGAGAATGTTATTTTTCAATAAATGTTGGATGCACAAAATAAAATTTTAAACCAAACACCTTATTTATTATACGACTCTCTTCTCATCAATCTACAACATTTCTGCTGATTTCTTTCGCCATCATCTTTCCTCTCTCACACTATCTTTCCTTTCTCGAGAGAAGCGAGGCAGCGAACGACCCTGCAAGGTCGTCGGGCCAGTCTGCCGGAGCCAAAGCGATCTCTCATCGGTTCCGGTTGCATTGCGCTGCAGTGTTGCTGTTCTGTTGCCGGTCACTGCCCAAGCCACGTGTTCAACAAGGACAGGAATATACCTGCATCATGCACAACGTGAAACGTGAAGCAAGCACGTTGGAGGAAAGCACCCAACGAGAACGTGAGGGTTATTGGATTATAACTGAAGGAAATTACAAATGGAGGGCTATGTTTAGAAACTAGTTACGGATGATTTATTCGCGATATAAAATTAAGTGGCATTTCCATTATGTAATATTTCCAGAGAATAACATGCATTTCATCCAAATTCTTACTTCTCAAGTTTTATGTTATCGTCTTTTTCAAATCCGGATTTTTTGGTACTATAATGGGGTATTCCACTCAATTTTTTTTATTATTTTAAATAAAAATTCATTCAGTTTTGAAGCAATTCATAGTATTAAAAAATTTTAATTGTTCCTAGTTTAACAGTATTTTATTTTTGAGAAATCAGTGTAACGTCACATTTCCCCTATACTTGTCTTTCTCACATATACTGCTCCGAGTACGCTACGAGAGAAAGATAACAATAGTATGACGTCAATTTTCCCTTATAGCAAATGTGAAATATCTCGTAAAGTAATTATTTAAAAAATGTTTTCATTGTTTTAACTATTATTTATTGAGCCATACTTTATGTTAAATTTAATTTTTAAAATTTTTTTTTGTTATGGTGGAAAATCCCATTTGCTTACAATTTAAATGAGGTTTTGTAAAAAAAATCTGTAGTGGCCAGCACAAAACCTTCCGTCAATTCGATGTATTTTGTACAAATCCAATACCAAAAGGTCCTTGGAACAGATTCTATATAATATCATGTAAAATCAAACACGAACACATACTATTTCTATTCTATAAATCCAATAAAATTATAACATAAACATACACTAAGTAAAATGCACTTGACTCTTCTTATTCTTCAGCTTCTCCTATTTTATTAGAGGTAGCTGTTTCCTCTTTTCTTCCACTCATTCCTGTCCAACACATCTTGACACAGGCATTCCTTTCAGTCTTCTGCGATACAGTCCTTTAATCTTCTCTTTGGCCTTTCTCTGCGTGTCACTTGCGAGGAGCACTATGACATACCAATTTTGTGATCCTACACTTTCCATATTTGGTTTGCACTAGCAACTTACGTCTGTCAAATAGAATTTTTTTAATATATCAGCATCAGCTGTTTCCATGATAAATAGCAAAGCTGACTAATTAAAAATTAATTTCTTTATAATGCTTTAAATCTACATCTATTGAATATGAAGGAAAATGTATAATCAAACTGTATAGAGAAGAATATTTTCTTTAATATGTATAATAACAAAATGTCAAAAAACAATATTTAACTGCGTTTTTTTAGGAAAAACTGTTAAAAACTTCAAATAAGGGTACTTCCGGTGGATCAATTATAACCAAAATCTAATC
This sequence comes from Ophonus ardosiacus, assembly GCA_943142095.1. NCBI lineage: Eukaryota > Metazoa > Arthropoda > Insecta > Coleoptera > Carabidae > Ophonus > Ophonus ardosiacus. The sequence continues at coordinate 6,010,578 of OW964823.1, read as the reverse complement.
AACTCTTCATATGGATGTACAGAAGAGGAATACGAAAGAATTATAATTTTTAGAATTGTAGTATTGGAGTTATTGTCGGAGAAAAATTTGACACACACGGAGATACATACCTACACACACACGGACACACACACACACACACACACACACACACACATACATACATACATACATACATACATACATACATACATACATACATACATACATACATACATACATACATACATACATACATACATACAGACATCATGTTAAAAATAGTAATTCGTATTGTAGGGACCCTAAAACGTGCTTATTCATTAAAAACTCACGACTATTTTTTGACCAAAGACAATACCTTCCTTACCTAAAGGTGACGGAAGGTAAGAAGAAGGCAAGAGAAGTTGACGTAGAGAGATAAAAAATACTGTCCATCCTCATTATTATGTATTACTTTATAAAAATCTGTTATGATCAGCACAATACCTCTAGCCATTTCCATTTTGTTACATGGAATTTAACATTTCTTGTACACACAAATAATACTAATTATATCTATTCTTTCATTTCAAATGTTCAAAATGGTTCCAATTCACTGACCAGATTGGCGGTATTTCTTAAGGATAATATATGTGCTACCTATCCACAATTTTAAATATTTAATTAACAATTCATTAAGTAATATTAAATGTACTTTCCCGAAAAATCGGTTAGTAATGTCAGTAAAACTGTTGTTTTGGACACTAACATTTATCTGTCAATTACAAACATTTTAATTTGACAACTAGTTTCCATGGTGTAGTCTGGACTACTACATTGTTGGTGCTACAATTTTTTGGTATTATATAAAAAGTAAAATATTTAAATTTAATATAAATAATTATTTTTTCTGTAAAATTGTGGTAATAAAATTAACAAAAAAGTTAATACAACGTTGTAGTAAATTTTTCAGCACAATTTTTATCCGTGCACACACACACACACACACACACACACACACAAACAGCATCATAAAAATGTTATTATCGGATTATAGAGACCTTAAAACTTAAAACGTGCTTATATACTAAAATTTGGATATTTTTAGCATGAATCCAATAGCTCTCTTAGGGAGAGGTAAAAATATTGTCCATTCTCATCATTACGTATTACTTTATAAATAGGTGTTGCAAAAATATTATTTTGCTTTTAAAAATGAGTTAAACGATCAAGGATATGGTTTGGTATCTCTTCATAGGTGCGTAAATCAATTAAAGTTAATCACACACTTTGGTATCGCGTTAATAGGTTGGTAATTGCTGTTAAATTCTCATTCTCATTTTGTTGCGTGAAACCAGTCTTGGAAAGGTCAGTCTTTCTCTGGCGCCACAAAACGGAAATCATACTCTTATGTAGCCCAAATTCACAATCACAAGTAAGTGAATGTGTGTGTGTAATATAGACGGTTATGATTTATTACTACAGATCCGAGAATATTTGAGAATTGCCATAACAGTGTTATACGACTCTTGGCAATGAAACCAACACATGTTTATTGAATATTAATATCCCATAAATTACAAGGAATATTTATGTTAAGGTTTATAGACGTACAAATCTAGACTTTACGATGGTTATATCACTCTCAAATGAGAAATTAACCACAGAAGCTGTTTTCTAATGCTTTTCAACAAACTTATACAAATAAGTTAATCGTTATATTTACTAGCCATAATTTGGAATGGCAACATATTCTCACCTATACCTTTCAACTTCAATTTCAGAAAAAGTACGTTCAATTACAGAAAAAGTAATTTCGATTACAGAAAAAGTAAAATAAATTTCAGAAAAAGTAAATTTAATGTCAGAAAAATAAAATGAAATTTTTATTTTACAACAAACAAAATAATCCACAACTGGTAAATTTATAAAAAAGATTAAATTCAGAATTAATTAATTCAATTCATTTCACATCCACTTGTAAACTATTAAAATATACCACGTTTCACATCATATGTTTGGCATAGGCGCAAAATTTTGATCAAAATTTACTATGGGGTATTCCACCATAACAAAAAGAAATAAGAAAAATTTCAATTTAACATAAAGTATGGCTCAATAAATAATAGTTAAAACAATGAAAATATTTTTTAAATAATTGTTTTACGAGATACTTCACATTTATTAAAAGGAAAAATTGACGTCATACAATTGTTTTCTTTCTCTCGTAACGTACTGAGAGCAGTGTGTGTGAGAAAGACAAGTATAGGGGGAATGTGACGTTACACTGATTTCTCGAAAATAAAATACTGTTAAACTAGGAACAATTAAGATTTTTTAATACTATGAATTGCTTAAAAAATAAAAGAAGTTTTATTTAAAATAATAAAAAAAATTGAGTGGAATACCTCAACACCTACAAAGGAAATTGTCTTTATAAATTGGAATAATTATTCATTTGCAGGTAACGTAGGAATGATCACGTCCTATTTTGGCCTGATTTAGCGTCGTGCCACTTTGCCAGAATCACTCAACAATGGCTAAGGGACAATATGAGAACAAGACAATACAATAAATATTCCATCGCTCAAATGAACCATTTTGAAACTTAATGAGGAAAGTATACGATGAAGGATAGGAAGCCACAAGTAGAAAGTTCTTTGGTGTTTAGTTAACAGTACATTATTTTACTATTTCAAAAAGGAGTTAAAATTAAGATTAAATATGGAGTTATAGGCTAATCAGCACAGAAATGTGGTTATGTTATGTTATGAAAAGATACTAAATTTATTCTATTTTTGATTCTTAGCATTGTGTGATATTTTGAATGCATGTATTAGAGTTGAAGATTTATACAAACCAAAAGCATAAATAAGAATTTTTATATGCCTAACTTGAGAAATTATGGGTTCTCCATACAAACTTTCATCCCCCATATCACCCCTTCAAGTTTTATTTTCGCGACAAAGGGTAGCCTATGTCCTTCTCCAAGTTCCTATCTATCTCTATAACAAAGTTCATCAAAATTGGTTCAGCGGTTTAGGCGTGAAAACGTAACAGACAGACAGACAGACAGACAGACAGAGTTACTTTCGTATTTATTATATTAGTACGGATTAAGTTAAAAAATCAACTACCAATCGGCAAATCCGCGTAGTAAGTAACGTAAACAACAAATGCTAGTCAATCTCCATGTAAACGATGTTACGCCATATCACACAAAATTATAAAACGTCAAAATCAGAATTTGAGATTCTTTTTTGCAGAATATTATGCACGTATAATAAAAAGTAGCGTATGATAAGAACCACTAAAGAGGTATTAAAGTTCCCTCCAACTTTGCAATGTAAACTAAGCTTCAAGAACTAATTAAAAAAAATACCACAATTTTGTTTTGAATATTTTCCCGTATCATAAATCATAATAAAGTTAATTCCATTCGTATGCATTCATTCGATTAAATTCAAATACAATCAAATAACCACACCGTCTGTTAACACTTGACGATCGCTATCACCAAGACAAATGACTGTCTAGCCGGTAGCCATTTTGGCCAAGGCTGGAAAAGGAAAACAAAAAACAAAATCGTGGTAAAACCAACAGCCAACCTTGATTTTGGACAACCACGAAAGATTATCCCAAAATGGTGTTACGGATCGCAGAGGCTCAAAATTTTTGTTTACGCACTACCAGGAAAAGGATATAAATATTTTTTATGGCTTCGACGTCAGAGTTCAATAAAAGACAAGGTTGTTCCAATGAGAAGTCAAATGTTAATTGAAAGTGGATTCTATTTAACAATAAAGTAAAGAAATTATGGTGTATACCGTTACGTGATAAACATACTAACTATCAGAAGCTATACTATAATAGTGTTTATTATTTTCCTCATACCATTTTGTATAGGTATACTAGACGGTCCCTCAAGCAACGCTTTATATGGAATCAGAATATCATTTAAATACGAATATTAACGCATTTAAATATGAATAATATATACCGTACTTAACGATGTACGAGCACATAGTTGAACCGGCACAATATTTTACCTTAATGACATTTCATTTTATTACAAAAAACTCAATAATTATATTATTACCGTAAAATATACAATTTCAGCTTAAATAAACAACAAGAAGAAAATAGTTTCGATAGCAATAAGGTTTTAAACTAAATTAAATAAACTATAACATACGAATCAGAAGAGCCTGGGAGATTGTACAACAGGCGTATTGGACTACTTCAGAGACAAATTTTCCTTTCATTTTCAGAAAATTTCGATTTCAAATAAAATTTAATATGCACCTCGGCACTGAAGTCCCTTTTTATCACTCATTTAGTTTACGAGGTGTGATAATTAACTAACGAGATTTATTTTTTCCGACTTCCCTGTAAATTTGGCAACATTGTAGACTATGTCATATTAATTTGTCATCTTCCCTCCATCCACTGTTAAAATTTAAAGATAATTACGCAAACAGTACGGCAGTACCCTTTGATTGAAGTTAACTACTTTCTCGTACTCCGCCGGAATTATGTTAGTGTCAATATGAAATTCTATGTGAAACTTAAAAAATCCGATACAGAATTGTACGAATTGTTGAAGAATGTTCATGGTGATGGGGGTCTATCGAGTACTCAAGTTTTCGAACAGTTTAGAAGATTTAAAGAAGGAAGAAAAGAGATAGGAGACGATTAGCGCCTCGGCCGTGCACTGACATTGTTTTTTTTTCGAAATGCGAGTGATTGTTCACATGGATTGGGCGCCTGAGGGGCATTTCGTTAACCAAGCATATTACAAGAAGGTTTTGAAAACCCTTCATACACAGATGAGAAGAAAAAGGGCTGAAATGTGATGGATTCTCCATGAAGACAACGCGCCGGAATAAAACGGCCTGTCCGGCAAGACATTTTTGACGTAAAACAAAATCACCGTGTTGATACATCAACCGTACTCACATGACCTAGTGCCATGTGACTTGCTTTTATTCCCAAATTGTAATTCTGCGGTAAAAGGCACCAAATTCCGGGGCGAGATGTAGTTATGGAAAAGCGGCAGAGCTTATGAACAACCTAACAAAAAAAGTGTGCCAGATGGGTTCCCAGACAGCTTACTGGCGCTCATAAAGAATCAAGGCTTTCCATTAGTCAAGACTTAAAGCAACGAAGTTTGATTGAAGGAGACGCTCTTTTTGAAAGAATAGAGACCAGCGACGAGGTCTGGATCCATCACTACGACCCTGAGACCAAAAGACAGAGTATGGAGTGGAAACACACTAGCTCTCCAGTTCGCAAAAAAATCAAGGTTCAACCTTCCGCCGGTAAAGTGATGCTGACCATCTTTTGGGACTCACAGGGTCCAGTCTATTGCGATTTCCTTGAAGATCAGCGAACTATCAATAGCCAATACTACTCTAAGATGCTAGAACACAATGTTAGACCAGCTATCAGGAGCAAACGCCGTGGACTCTTGTCAAAAGGAGTCATTCTTCAGCACGATAACGCCCGCCCTCATACAGCCCAGCTGACCCGAGATAAGCTTCAAGAATTGGGTTGGGAGGTCTTACCTCATCCTGCCTACAGTCCCGACCTCGCCCCATCTGATTTTTACCTGTTTGGACCACTCAAAGACGCCCTACGTGGAAAAAGATTTGCTAACAATGAGGAAGTTAAGGAAGCGGTGCAAAAGTGGCTTCGGGGTAAATCGAAAGGGAATTAGGAAGCTGCAAGAAAGATGGGAGAAGTGCATAACTGTGGGGGGTGATTATGTTGAAAAATAGCCTTAATTTTGAAATATTGAAATAAACCGTTTTTGAGCTATAGCCATTTGTCTCTTTACTTATTGAATGACCCTCGTATCTCTTTAAATGACAGTCGAACCTTTGTCAGTAATTTATACAAGCGCAATAAAATGAAGAAAATAACTAGTAACTACTGATTCGATCTAATGAATGATAAAACAACTAAAAGTAAATGACTAATAGTAATATACAACTCTGCAAAACCATATTCCATATTCGACCGTTGGTTATTAATTTCCCAGCATGAAACGGTAGTTCCTTATGGCCATTAACATGCACACATTAAACTCAAACTCTTCGTACGTGAGAACCTCTCTGGTTTAGCGTTTTCCCACAAAGTAGCTTCTGTATGACACAGACAAATGCCTTGCTTGCATTCCTGATTCTGTCTTCCTATACCTACAGAAGTCGCACAACTTAAGCTTGCATTAATATCTGTCCCGTGGTATTGTTGAAAGTGCTGTGGCTTAGTAAAAAGCGAAAAATTCGAACAGGAAAGCTGCTACAAGCTATTGTTAAAAGCAAATGCCACTAGATACAACGACTTTCTAATAGCTACTGTGATGAAATTATGCTAATAATGCCCTATGACTCCATATTGATAGCAAACATTTCTCAAAAATGTTATAAAGTTATTATAAATTATTTGTTTTTCTAAGCAAATTGTAGATAGTACCAGAGTCGCTCTAGAATAATAACCATTTCTGGAATCATTTGCATAATTTGATATTGAATGATTGAAGTATGCTCCAAAATTGAGGGCGAATGAGCTGTGTTTATCTAAAAGCTAAAATATGATATGTGGTATAGATAGCCATTGGCATTGGCGATCAAAATTTAGACTTAGTAGTTTTTTATTATTTTATCGAACACCGACTTATAATATATCTGTTACAATGGTTATTTGAAATAACTAATGTACAACATATAAATAAAAAAATAAATAAATATATCATCACGGCATATTACCCACTTCTGGGTGTGCCAGTATCTACAAGACATGTAGACATCGGTAATGATAACGATATATATTTTACCGTGTGGGCGCTTACCAGGCGTCACCTCACGGGCACTCATAGCTGGTGTGGAGATTGCACCACAACATGTGTACAACATCTGTGAGAGAATATTTAAAAGTCACACAGGAATTTTCTTTTCTTTAAATATAAATGTAAATAAAAAGCTTGTAAATGAATATGTTTTAAAATTTTTATTTATTTTTCTTTCAAATAATTCCGAACAACATAACAAACAACCGTAACAACCATTCAATAGCTCCTTCCTAATTTAAAATAATATATCCAAACGATGAACGAAAATAGAAAAATTATTTAAGAAGTTTAAAAAAAAGGTTTGGATAAAACGTTGTATTACACTTGTGTGGAATACATATCAGTCGCTAAAGAAAAACTTCTTCTTTCGTGTCTAATATGTTACATTTCACACTCTTATAATAAATATTATTATTCATGCATAATTCCAATTATTGACAACGAAAGTTATTTTAATAGTTTTTTATGTGTCAACGCATTGAAGTTTTATTTTTTATCACTCATATAGTTTATTTTCCTGAGCCTCGGCAAATAAATACCACAATGGTAATAAAAAAATTCAGTGCCGAGGTGCATTTTAAATTTTATTTGAAATCGAAGAATTGTGAAAATTACAGTAATATTTATTTTTATATCTTTACATAACTTTCATTCTAGCACCCAATATTGCTAATCTAGAAAATTGAAATTATTGTATAGAAAACTCAAAATTATGCGTTTCACCTGAAACTTCATCATCGGAATTAATAATTAGTTCGTTCTTCTACCACATATTTATTGTCATTTTACTTATAAATTTATTATTTCGCATTGTACACCTGCCCAAATTATTTTTTGCCCTCCTGAAGTGTAATGGGAACTTTACAATTGTATACACAGCAAGTGTAACCTACATTTTACACTTACTGTGTTGTAACTTGTCTAACTATGCGGTAAAATAATCAAAATACACTGGACGTTTATGGGCATTTAGAAAAGAAATCATCTTTACTATAATAAAGTTCATGTAAAAAAGTACTACCTACTTAAGTTATTTTTTTACTTTAACATTTCCTATATTTAAAATTAATTTATATAAACCAAATTCACGGTAGCGACATCTGTCATTATTGTAAAAATCCGCCGTTACCGACATAGTCACCTATCGATATACCTGTCAAATACGCGAGCATTGCTGAAATGTCAAATATCGACACCTACCTATTATTTATTACGAAGAAAACATGAGCAAATAAATATATTATCATTCATAAACAATGTCTATTATTACAGATAAATTTTTGCTAGAAGAAGTACTCTAATGAAGGTAAGTAAAATCAAATTTGGAAATTGACTTAACCCCAGTATTTTAAACTAACCCTTTTCAGAAGTACAACCTATCTCATTGAAAAAAGTTATTTTCATTATCGTCGGCCAAAAAATTTGATAGAATTCTCGTGCGTGAAGTATTTTACACGCACTCGAATGTAAATAACTATTATATGTACAATAATTATCATAAGGTGTGCATTAGTGCAGATTTCTGAACTTTAAAAGACAATTTTTGTGCACTTTAGTGTCTATATAAAATATTATTTATTTAAAAAAATTAAAAGAAAAATAGTGGAGGGTCCATTAGATCTATTTAAAATGAAATTCATCAATTGAATTTTGGAATTCAGAGTGACTATTTCAAGAATGAATTTTATAGTACCCAAGTATGTTTGTATGTTTACTACTACTAGTGCGTTCTTCGTTCATTTTATGTTAGTTTTATCTTCTTGAACTTGAATTTAACATCCAGCGGAAATACAAATCTCGTAAAGGTCAGTGTTCTCTTCTTTGCAGCTGTTTGACATTCGTAACCTTTTTGCCCTAACATTCTTCGCTGGAAAAACGTCAGAAACATCTTCTACATGTTGCTAATTATGATTATTGCTACTGGTAGCAATGTAAACAACGTTAATCATATTTTTACCGTACTGTAACTTTGTACTAAATGGTTTTGTGGAGTTATAATGAGTTAAATGTTGTGAAAACTGGTTTTTGTGATATTTTGAAGACATTAAGTTGTAGAAATGTAGTAAACATGTAACAATGTAAGATAATGAGTAATAGTTTTTGAGTTATTAAAAAAAAACATATAATTGAGCAAAAAGTTAAAAATTATATTTTCACAGATTTAGTTTCTATTCAATGCGCTGATTCCAAATTTTGTAACCGCATGTCAATAGGTTTTTATTTTTGCCAATAACTCAAAAATGAGCCAAGATACATATTTGGCGATATGGCCTACAGGAAAAATTATTAAGTATATCAGTTTTGACAATTAATGAACATCCGGTTCAATTTCTAGAGCAAAATACCTGCAAATGGCCGAAAATCACAAAAAAATTACGGTCTTGCATTTTTCAGATTTTGGGCATTTTTAAACTTTTGTTTATAAAAATTGAATCAATGGACCCGACCACGTCTATGGCTTTTTAAAAATTACTTGTTGTATATGAATTTCGATTATAAAAAAATGAATACGAAATATAAATTGTTATACTATATTTTGTATTTTTATACTGATAAATTCCAAATACTAGTTTTTAACCAATCATGAGCAAGTAAAATTCAACTAATGGGAACAGTATTATACTGATACAACCCCGTTACCCCGATAATTTTCCGCTACCAAGTAAATAAACAGTTGTTATTGTTTATAACTGTCAGTGTGGCAATTAATGTGTCAAGTTTCATTTTGCGTTGTCTTTGGAATTTATCTCACCAAATACCACGCGACCTCTCAGATTTTCTCAGACAAACTTTTATTTTTAAGCACACATTTTTTTTTTTGCTTTTAAGCAAAATCAGTCAAGCAAACTGACATTACGTAAAACCCCTCCTCCTTCGGATCGATAAAATGAGGAGGTCTTGTGATATTACTTCTGATAATAATGTACTCCTAATTAAAACTTTGTGACAAATAGTAAAATCAAAAAATGTTGGACGGTCCCATTAGAAAATTTTGTGCAAACATTATGCTTATTTTGCTATTGACATTCTCCTCTCATCGAACCACCGATCTACATTGAGACCGACCTATCGCTCCAGTACTCCTGTGTTTCTGAGTCACTGATCCTGAATGCCTATGTTCCTGATTCATGCATCAGTGTTCCTGGCTTTCTGTTAATCGTTCCTGATTTTCTGACTTTTGGAGACAAGGTTAATTTTCCAAACAATCAAACTATTTACATACAGTCCATTCTGTTTGTTTAACAACTTGTTTCAATTTTTAATATCAATATTTTATAAAATATAGTACTCTATATAATCTAGAATTTTTGTGCCACACGGCATGTATTAAATTTTAACTTATTTATTTTTACATCAAATTTACTCTCTGTAAAGGTGGATTTATGCAGCCTACTTTTTATTTTACCTTTTCTTTTTCTTTTACTTTATAAAAGTTAAAGGTATGTTAATAAATGTACTACTTTATGTGCACACTTTTAATTTTACTTTAAGAACTAAAGTTGACCAACTTTCAACTTAAGACCGTTAAAGTAAAAGAATTTCATAACTGCGCATGTGCACCAGTTCACGTGACAAACGTCAGCATGTGCTGTATTTATTTGTTTTTGTGTAGGTAAGATTGCAAAAATTATAAACTAGGTAAAGCTACAATTAATATAGCAGATGCACAAATTATTACATTTGTGTCCATTTTTACAGGTTATAATTATCTCTTTACATTTATGATAACTGTCAACTGATATGCCAGAAAAATCACATCTGCGCATGTGTACCGAAGGCTTTTAAAGTAGCTGCATAAAGTACCACACTTAAAGTAAAAGTAAAAGCGAAAAAGAAAAGAAAAAGTGAAATAAAAAATAAGCTGCATAAATCCACCTTTAAAGTATCACTAACTTCACCTTAAACATATTGAAAATTTCCTTACAATAATTCCACAAACAAGTTTTATTCTCTACACTACAGATGTTTTTACATCACTCCTACAACTTGAGTAAAAAAACAGTTAATTATAAATGTGAAAACGATGCACTGACCGGGCAGAGTAGGCAATAGTAAATTATTATTCAATGTACGTGACATAGTTAAACGAAACGTCAAATCATAAATTAAGACTGGCGCGAACGATAGAAATCGCGAAAGGGCGACGGAAAAACTGCAGACTTTCGCAGTAATTAGTAATTAATGTTTTGCCGCTTCTCAAATTTCCTATATGCAAATATAAGTCGGCGGCATCGATTTCAAATTGCGTAAGACAATAACACTCATTTCTCTAAAGGAAATATTTATAAACAAATAACTCACAAGACTTTTGTCAATAAATTCATCTTTTTCAAGAGTACTTGAAAAATATTGTTTAGCAAACTGGAAATATTTGAATTTGAGATAATTAAAGAACAAATTCTTTATACTAGAGTTTTATAACAACTTTTTGATCGTCATTTTCGTTGCTTAAGCACTTTTAATGCGTATAAGTGACAGTTTCTTGCGTAAAATGTTACTTTTAAGCCTAGTGCTGTGGAACAAATTTTTCTCCGACGATAATTCCAATTCTACAATTCTAAAAAATATAATTCTTTCGTATTCCTCTACTTTAGATCCATATGAAGAGCTGATTAGATTGTGGTTATAATTATTCGGGTTCCCTTATTTGAAGTTCGTAAAGTTTTTCTTGAAAAAAAACGCAGTTTAATAACTTTTTTCTATAGCAGATTTTAAAGTGTGCTTTGTTCAACTCGAAATAGTTGACTGTGACATTTTAACCGCAAGGGTAGATAAAGAACTTTAATTTTTATTTAAATAAAAACACATTATACATTTCGGCGATTCATATTATACGTAACTTCAATTGTATAAACATGAATAACTTGAAATTGTTTTCAAACAAATTCTATAACTACCACGCTACTGAGATTTTTAAATTGTTCTTAAATATAATCGGTTTTTCTAATTTTTGCTCTTTAAAATCTGCTATAGAAAAAAGATAGAATTTTGCACACGACGATAAAATTAAATTATCGACTCGCGAAATCGCTCGTGAATTAAACTTTCCGCTCGTCAATAAAATACAATTTTATCGTCTTGTATAAAAAATAACTATTGATATTTTATGTTATTATAAAAATGAAAGGATATCTTGTTGTCTATACGGTTTGACTATGCATTTTCCTTCATATTCAATATATATATATGAAGTTAAAGACTTATAATATAAAGCCAGCAATGCAAAACCATAGAAACTACTTACTGATATATTCAAATAATTCTAATTGACAGATGTCAGTGTCAAGTGCAATTTACATAGTTTATGTTCGTGTTATAATTTTATTGGATATATAGAATCTTTTCCAATGCACTTTCGGTATAGAATTTGTAAGTAATAGTATATGTTCATGTTACAATTTTACTGGATATATAGAATCTTTTACAAAGAACTTTTAGTTTGGGATTTGTACAAAATACGTAGAATAGACAGAAGGTAATGTATAATTAATGAGTTATTATTATTAGCCAGTTTTTAAGTTCGCCATAATAAGCTCGGGAGCTTTGGCTTTTGGCAATTTTAAAGTCACCAAAAATTAATTTGACAGTTTTTAAGTCTCCCAGAAAGTAGTTGGATTACAAAATAAGATTGGTTATAAGATTTTAATAAGTGGCAGAAGAAAATGATGAAGTGTATTTATTATTGTTGGAGGGACTGCTATGAACATATTTAAAAACTCTAAAAAAAATTGATGGGAGTTATTTTCAATAATTCAAACGTGGCCCTTGTATAAGACAAAAGAGATAAAGAAAAATTATTACTTAAAATAAAATAATAAAGATGTCTTCTATTTTTGTGATGCGAATATATGCTTGTGTCCCATAAAGGTGGCTTTCAAATATTCTAGGAGTCATATAAGTTTACGAGTGCATTTACTTTATAATCTGTGTCAGATAAACAGCAAAAAGTAAATATGATCATTAACATCCTATATAAATATCACGCATTAAAAATTCTATAACTTATATAATAAAATTATCCAATCTCTACACGCTCCAGATACTATTACTATTACTTCATGTGTGGTTAAAACATAATTTATACGCCATTTTTTCACTGTAATTAAATATCGATAAAAATACAGTCAAAGAAAAAGTGGCCAGATTAAGGAAACAATACAATAAAAAATGAGAAATGTCGTAATACATAACACACATGTGCTTTTTATTGCAAAAGTATAATTAAATTAACGGCCAAACAAGAAATGTAGAACTTAATAAAAAGTGTATTAATTTATTGTCAAGTATATACCTATACGTGTGTTTCATCAATTTTAATTAGTATTAGTAGTATTAGTAGTAGCAGAGGACCCAAAATAAAGCCTTGTGGAACTCCATGCTCCATCTTTTTATTATCTGATGCTACACTGTTTATAAATACACATTAATAATCTTATCATCAACCATTATATCTGTTTGTAAACATCTAGATTTTTTTGAAAACGGAAAATAATGATAAATTTATATTATAATAAATCTTTCAAATCACACAGTAAATTCTGGATTTCTCTTTTCAATAAAAGTGATCATTCAAAGATAGATCTCTTATTGACAGATTGTTTGAATGATTTGAAATAAATTATCCAGATAATCTGTGAGAAACGTGGACAATTAATATTAGTTTATCTGACAACAATTACAGCGCAAATGATCTGTTGATTCTTAAGTTGTTAGTATACTTTCTCAGCACACTGCATTTATACTTGTCAATATGCTACTATTCTTGGAGATAATCATTGTTCAAATGGACCATTTTCTAGAGAGAGATGATGACAGAAAACCAGAAAATTCACTTTCGAATAAGAAGGATTAGTACGAAAAGAAAGAAATGCATTCATGATAAGATTTTAATTTATGGTGATAGAAAGAAAACAACAGTGTTATTTTTCCAAAGAAAATACGCTTTTGAATTATTGCCCCAAAAGTCAATATACCCCACATTTAGATAAAAACTTCAAAATTTTCAAAAATATAATTTTCATGTACCTAGATACTTCTCAATGCGCTGATTTCAAATTTTGAAACCGCAGGTCGATATCTCGTTTCGTTCTCGAGATATTTAGATTTAAAGTTTTGCTCAAAACTGCCCATTTTTGGGTTATTACCCAAAAATGGGTCAAGATATGAATTTGGCGACATCACCATTCGATTCTACGTACAAAAATACATAAGTATAGCAATTTTCATAATTTTTGCCCAACCGATTCATTTTTTATGAATAAAAGCTTGAAAACCCCTGAAAATGCCAAAATCTGAAAAAATCGTAAGGGGTACACCTTAGATTTTTGCGATTTTTGGGCATTTTCAGTTATTTTGCTTTAAAGATTGTATGCGGTTTTCAAAAATTCTGAAAATTGGTGAACTTATGTAATTTTGCCCGTAGAATCGAATGGTGTTGTCGCCAAATTCATATCTCGACCCTTTTTTGGGTTATTACCCAAAAATGGGCAGTTTTGAGCAAAACTTTGGATCTAAATATCTCGAGAACGAAAAGAGATATCGACCTGCGGTTTCAAAATTTGGAATCAGCATATTGAGAAGTATCTAGGTACACGAAAATTAGATTTTTGAAAATTTTGAAGTTTTTATCTAAATGTGGGGTATATTGACTTTTGGGGCAATAATTCAAAAATGGATAGAGATATAAACTTGGTAGTAATATTATTTCATTGTAAAGTGAATGTTACGTAAGTGTACGCATTTTTAGAGTATTTATATATGAGTACCTATGCATAATGTCTCTCAACCCTTTTTTGGGTTAATACCCAAAAATGGGCAGTTTTGAGTAAAACTTTAAATCTAAATATCTCGAGAACGAAACGAGATATCGACCTGCGGTTTCAAAATTTGGAATCAGCGCATATATTGACTTTTGGGGCAATAATTCAAAAATAGATATAAACTTGGTAGTAATATTATTTGATTGTAAAGAGAATGTTACATAAGTGTACGCATTTTTAGAGTATTTTTATATGAGTATACATAATGTATATTCATGTGATAATTTTATTGGATTTATAGAATATTTTCCAAGGAACTTTCTGAATGAAATTTGTAAAAAATTGTATTATTAACGGACGATAAAAATAAGATTTTTGAAAATCTTGAAGTTTTTATCTAAATGTGGGGTATATTGATTTTCTTGCCCTGAAGAAGAGTAACGTATTATTCGAAACGTTGGCTTGAAATAAATAATTTCACTGCGGACTGCTTGTTCGATTATTTTTCCTTCAGGAAACTTCATTAATATACATAGTTTGCAGCATTAGTAAATATTTAGGTATGTATTTGAATTAATAAAAAATAAATAGCGGGAGGTTTTGTATTGGTCACATCAGATTATTTTACCAAAGATAATAACTTTCTTACCTACGGATAGCGGAAGGTAAAAGCGAAACTTTTTATGTAAACATTTTTAAAAATTGCGCGCAAAAATTCCAAACGACCCCGTTGACCATTAATAAAACAGAATGTTAAGCAAGGTAATCTCCGGTATATTATTTAAACGAAAAATGTCTTGCTGATTTTAAATTATATATTATTTTTATTCCTAAAAATTTTGAAATATTGGCACTAATTGCAATCTTTAAACATTTAATGAAAATTTAAAGGTACACAAATTTTGAAAGCAGCGAAATATAAATTCTTATTCTTGAGATATAGGTAGTATTTAATTTCCTAAAAACACTGTTTTTGTAGAAGTGAATTGTATACAATTATTAATGAATTAAACAATTAAAATTGTATAAAAACGTAGGCCACTATCGTATCGAGTCCCGTTAAGGTCGCACAAAAATAGCAACACACATATGTAATTAAAGTGTCACCATATGTCAACACATGGTAACGGTGTGAGCATTGACCCTTGCCAAAAGTTTCAGGAGCTATTATTTTAATGAGATATGTTTCTTACTATTATTTTTGCATAAAATTAGAGGAACTTAAAAACCGTAATAACCAATAACAACGGGCTACTTGCGTGGTACTGAAAATCCGATTTCTATCACTATATATGTAATGTTATGTTGAAAACATATATAAAAATATAAATTTTATTTAAAAAAACTATTTGTTTTTTAGTAAATTAAGAAAGAAATTTTTCTGACGTCATTATATTAAACTGAAGAAGGGAACCATGTTTAAGAATGTAACTTATAGATGGCATTGCGCACGAGAAAGTTTTAATTTGAATTTGACATTTTTCTCTCTCTGGGCTCTCAAATATATTAATTACTTCACAAATAAACACATAGGTAGTTACATGTAATTTAAAATATCGATACGAAAAAGAAAATATTGACCTCCATACATCTACATTACCCGTACAAACAAACGCTATGGCTTTACGACCACTCATTGGTGCGGCGTAATTCTACGTCATACATGGCGGTAATTCAAATAATCAAATTTCATTATTTTTTTTCTGGCTAAATAATAAAAATTTTGTCAAAAGAAAAAATATGGGTAACAAGTTTTTACCTGCTCTTCAAAAATAAGAAATAAAAAATCTGTTGTGGCCAGCACAAGACCTCTCGCCATTTCCATATTAGGCTATATAAGTATTGTACTACTACACTTCGCTTTCGAACCGACGTTTTATAACAAAATCTTACAGAACATTACCCAAATATTGTTTCTTACTATATTTAGCATGTCTTCTGCACACATATAATTCAAATTATATCTATTTTTCATTGTATGAGGAAGTTTCTAAATGTCAAATATTGTTCCAATTCATTAACCAGATTGGCGGTATTTCTGATAGATATATGCATATTACCTATAATTTCAAATATTTAATTAATAAAACAATAAGAAAAGTTAAATATACTTCCCAGAAAAAGCTATCAGATTGTCACTAAAACTGTTGATATTTGACAATGATATGTGTCATGTTATAAATATTGGAATTTGTCAATCGGTTTCCTTAGTGCCTTGGACTCTGCGATTAGTTTACTCTATAAATTATAGTCTTTATCTCTAAATCTATACAAGATATAATAAAATTTTTAAGTGTATTAGATGGAGAATTTTATGTTCTTCAATATTTAATAAAAAAAAAACTCCCAAAAAATTATATTTAGAAGATTTTTTCTAAGAAACTACTACTTCCGGTTGTTCAATTGTTACCAAAACCTTTTCAGCTCTTCCCAAGAATGTCAGATTGAGGAAACTGCAGTTAAATATTTTTTAAGTCTTATAGTTTTTGAGGAATCTTGACTACAACATCCAGACATACATACACACATACATATATACATACACACACACACATACACACATCCACACACACACACACACAGACATCATTTTAAAAATGTTATAATTGGATTGCAGGGACCTTAAATCGTGCTTATTCAATAAAATCTGGATATGCGAATTTTAGCATGAATCCAATACCTCTCTTAGCATACACACATCCACACACACACACACACACACAGACATCATTTTAAAAATGTTATAATTGGATTGCAGGGACCTTAAATCGTGCTTATTCAATAAAATCTGGATATGCGAATTTTAGCATGAATCCAATACCTCTCTTAGCGAGAGGTAAAAAGGTACGCAAGTAGCCCATTAGTGAATTGAAAATAGCATCCGTTGTTTTCTAAAGAATTTAATTCTCATTGAATGCATACAAGCTGAAGATTTAGTTCAAGGTCTTCCCGTTGCCGATCCCTCTGCAATGAATAGTAATCGTTAAGTGCTATGATCATGTTACATAAACTAATTAACTTGATGCAAGACCAACTGAATGCACTGGAATCCAACATTTCATGTAATACATTGATTTACATTATGTGAAATATTTGTGACCATTCGTATACGCAAAATAATGTGCAGCTATTTTTTATTGTAGCATAAATAACTTATATTCTATAATTGATTGCTATTGGTATATATGCTTTTGAAAACGTACAAAAAAAAAACATTGTTTAGTTGTTTAAACCTTGAAACTTCTACCTACATTAATGATTGATTTCAAATTGAAATAAAAACTTGAGACTATAATATATTACTTTACAATACAAAGCAGACAAATAGTAGCGAACAAAAAATGTATACAACATATTTTTAAACAAATGTATTTATCATTATGTCTTTGTAGTATACTTCTAAATAATCTGATTTTTCAAATAATTTCTTTTATTTGGAATCGTAAATAAAGTGCACAACAATCGTTATTACAAGTTCAGAAATCGCCATGTATGACGTAGAATTACGCAGCACCAATGAGTGGTCGTAAAGCCATAGCGTTTGTTTGTACGGGTAATGTAGATCTCCTGTTTGACGTTCCAACAATAGTATGGAGGTCAATATTTTCTTTTTCGTATCGATATTTTAAATTACATGTAACTACCTATGTGTTTATTTGTGAAGTAATTAATATATTTGAGAGCCCAGAGAGAGAAAAATGTCAAATTCAAATTAAAACTTTCTCGTGCGCAATGCCATCTATAAGTTACATTCTTAAACATGGTTCCCTTCTTCAGTTTAATATAATGACGTCAGAAAAATTTCTTTCTTAATTTACTAAAAAACAAATAGTTTTTTTAAATAAAATTTATATTTTTATATATGTTTTCAACATAACATTACATATATAGTGATAGAAATCGGATTTTCAGTACCACGCAAGTAGCCCGTTGTTATTGGTTATTACGGTTTTTAAGTTCCTCTAATTTTATGCAAAAATAATAGTAAGAAACATATCTCATTAAAATAATAGCTCTTTAAAACCTAGCGCATAAACAATAGTCGTAAAGCCACAGCGTGGTGCATTCCCATAGTAATGGTATGTTTTGCGGGTAATGTAGATCACCTGTTTGATGTTTCAACAATAGTTTGGAGGTTAGTATTTTAGTTTATCTTTTTGGTATCGATATTTTAAATTACATGTAATTATCTATGTATTTATTTATAAAGTAATTAATGTATTTGAGAGACCAGAGAGAGAGAAAAATGAACTAATTTTAAATTCAAATTAAAATTTTCTCGCTCGCCGTGCCATCTATTGATAACATTCTTAAACATATTTCCTCTCTCCCAGTTCAATATAAAGACGTCACAGAAACTTTTCTTTATTAATTTAGTAAAAAACAAATAATTATTTTAAAATAAAATTTATATTTTTATATATGTTTTCAATATAACATTACGTATATAGTGACAGAAATCGGACTTTCAGTACCACGCAAGTAGCCCATTCTGCAAGAAAGTTGTAAAGCCTTAGCAACGTTGCTAAACTTTGTAACCAATAGAAACAAATGTAAAGCCTGTCATTTTCATGTTTTATTCAGTGTTCGCAATTATTATTGGTTATTTGCTATAGCAACGTTGTTAAAACTTAACAACTTTCTTACAGATTTCGGGGCAATGCCTAATAGAATAAAGCTGGTATTTCTATAATAAGAACGATGTAACTCAATATAAAAGTTTTGTAAGTTTAAAATCTATATTTTAAGCTATTCGAAAGAAATATGTAGAAATTTCTCACCATTTCCGTAGGTTTTATAATTCAACGAAATATTATAAGTTTGGGCTTTTTTATACTCGATTTTCTTATTCTCGGTGCAGTTGTTGCACGTGTGCATATCACCTGGACAAGGTAATCTGCGTGACATTCACACACGTGTCTGATTGAGCTATCGGAAATGCACGTGTACATCTTAAGCACTCTATAGCGCATCCTTTGTTCGATAGTTATCTGCTGTGCTGATGGAAGACAGAAGACATCGACAGACCAATCAGCTACCGGTCTTGCACTTCACACACACACACACATATGAGTACATAAGGTGATAAATTTACAGAAGAACATTCAGTAAGATGGCCAAGATGAATTTTCTCTGTCAAGATTCTCAGGATGGTTTGGATAAATTTAAACATAATGCAACAATTTTTTTGTCGCTTTGTCACCACGGACGAAAAATAGATCAATTATTATTTATTTATTTATAATAGTCCAAGTAATGGATTCATAGTTTTTTTTTTGCCTACAAGAAAGGCAACAGTAGTCATTTCGACTGTTAAAATCATGCATTCATTTATTGGGATTAAAAAAAAAAAAACCAAGCACTAACATCAAAATATTGTGCTGATCATCGACCTTTAAACTAATGGACCAAGTGTCTCCTATTCTTTTATTGTTAGAACAATGCTCCAACATAAAAAGATAGAAATATACATTCTGTCTTTCAACAGTACGGAAGTTCTCAGTTAAAGGATACTGCGCATACGTTCGTACTCATTGTACATCTTTTTCAGACATATGTAAACCTCTATACATCGCTCTCTATCACTAAATAGTTGTCAAAATCTACATTTGACGTTTCGTGACTGCGTATTATTTACTTTTTTGGAGAACATTTACAAATATTTCTGTCAATATATACGTAAATATATGTGTTGTGAGGTATGTGTGCGACAAAATAATGGGGAAACGGTGTATTTCGTGCAGTCAGCAGTACGTACGCGGTTCAGCTGTGTCATTTCATATGTAAGTTCTTATTAATTATTACTTGTCCCCAATAATATACATATGTATATAAAGATTATATTAAAAATATATGATAAAACGAATTATGCAATAACAAGTAGGGACAAATCAATTTTTTTATTTTGCCGCGTTTTCTTAACTTCCGTATTGTTGAAGGATAGAGATACTGTGTCTGCACCGTTATGGCGGGACAAGCGTTTTGCGCGTACGCTGCGTCTATTAGTTTAAAGGTCGATGGTGCTGACCCTCTGGTTCTGAACCGCTTACCAAAAATTAATACAGAAAAACGCCCCGGTTTGTAATAGTTATTTTCGTAACAAGTTATGAAATATACCAAATATCATGCGAGTGCAAGTCAATACACACGAGCTAAGATATTTGTATTTCATACAAGTTATGAACATTATTTTTTAGAAGAGCATAAATAAATTTTACTTTTTTTTTCAAAACTGAAATTTAGGTTTAAACGTACGGACAATTGACAAATGAATAATGTATACATATAGCCAGAAAATAATTACATAGTAACCTAGCAACCATGTCAACTATTATGATATGAAATATATCGTAACACTAATGTGATAAGTTCAACTTTCAGTGTTATCACAATGGTCGTCTAAAAAAAAATTATAGTGATGGACAGAAAAAAGTTGGACAGTATTTTTTTTTCTAGGATAAACTGATCCTTGACAATGCGAGAAGTGTTATAATTTGAAGGCAAGTATAGTCCGCGCGTCCAGAGAAAAACCATGCTAAAATTCGCCCGGACCAGTCCAACTTGTAAAAGTAGGGATATGATAGATATCAATTGTCTGTAGCGTATTGGTTATAGATAGTTGACATAGAACACTTTTTTTATATGGGCAAAGATAGAGGACCACAAAATACAAAAATAGGAAAACGGGGAAAAGTACTCCAAAGCCAGACTCGAGTGATATCGAGTGTTATTTTTATTTTCATTGTTGTAATAAAATTTTCTTTATTATAATCAAGAATTCTTTTAATAAACTGAAGGGATATTGAATAAAGAGGCATATACATTATTCTCTAAATTATATGCAGCTTTGATTGGCTTAGAAACAATTATTAAAATAAATTTATTGTGTGATTAGTCATTTTCATTATTGTACCTACTCAGTTTTTTACCTCCCGCTAGCCTAGGTAAGGGAGGTATAGGGATCGTGCTATGTATGTATGTATGTATGTATGTATTTATGTGTGTGTGTGTGTGTGTGTGTGTGTGTATCGTATGGACACAATTACTTAAATACTATCAATCAGCAACAACTAATTACAATGAGAATAGAGTAAACAGAACACCTGCATAAATCTATCTTACAATAAGTGACACTATTTCCCATCAGTTACCTTAGCATCTGTCTTTTAACAGTTTCTTTCCCTTCTAGTTTTATTTAGATGAAATCTTTCTCTGTTCTATTCTGCACCTGTACCTCTTCCAATACAATCCGTTACTCTTACATCACGGAATTGTATTTCGAGCAATCTAAAGATACAACGCTAAATGTTAATGGCATTGAAGCAATTAAATCAATCCGATTCAGATCTTTTGATTCGGAGAAGTGTTACCTCATCCTTTTTTCTAGAACGTATTGTCTGTCTGTATTCAGGATTATTTAAATTGAGTTTTGATGACTGTCTTTATGCAGATAAATTAGATACTGATTGACAGGTGATTTAAAAGATATCACAATAATATAGTTCGATAACCTTTTAGAATTTTTTTTTTCTTCGCAAAAACTATTTCCAGAAAATTTTGACTATAGAGCTGGCATGGCCGGATGCATCAAAGTGACTTAAATTTTAAGCTTGTTAAATAGAAATCTTAGGTATGTGCAATAAAATTTTTCAATCCCTGATCAGTTTCCAATTGTCATAATAATCCGCGAATGGGATCCTATACCATTTTTCTTTTATTTTTTTTCCTGTAAGAACAGGATAAAATAAGAACTTCAGTGCAAACGCGACTTAACAATTTTACGTAATATGCGAGATATGAATTTTTAAAGTTTAAGAATTTGTGCGTGACGTAGCGGGTACTAACGAGTGATCGACAAACAATGGAACAAACTGTTAGTTATACTGGAAACAATTTTTTTCATGTTTACATAGCTGAAATGTTTTTATATAAAAACTTATACGTTATATTTACGAAGAAATTATTATTAAGTATAAATAACATAAATAATAAGCATTTAACAAGGATTTCTTCCTAACAAATTACAGAACATTGAAACAGTTTGACAATATTATTACACAAAGTATGACGACGGATGGCGCTAATGTTTGCCTGTTTTGAAGTTTCAATATTAATTTAATTAATATTATTATTAATTTAATTCATATAACAAATTGCTTATTTATAAATACATGATTATTGTTAATATTACTAGATGTTATAATTAAACAAATTCATCAAACACAAAATTGTTAAATGTTTTGTTAGGTTATAGAACATCATGACATTTCATATTCTTTCAAAGGTGACCGCTACAGACGCGCGAATCTTCTTTTTAAAATCAGGCGACCAATCAAATTCTTAGTACCTAACACGTCATACCCAATTAGTAATCAGGTTCAATCGCTTGTAGTTTGTGACCTAGTTAATATTTAAAGAAAATTTTTTCACTAATACTCATTAATTTATGTATATTTTCGTCTTCTTATTTAAGATAGTTAAAATATGACTATGGTATAGGACCCTATTCTAAAGAAATTTTTAGTTTGTGGCATGCACACTGTAACTTCTGGCTATTAGCAAGCATTGTTCTTCCTATACATGTACTTGTACTAGCCAGAGCGAGAGAAAAGGAATATTAATATTTACTAGTAATTCTTTCCAATCACTAAATATTTGTTATATTGTCATGTAGATTCTAAAGTACAAATTTATGATAACTAGAAATAAACGCAGAAAGTAAATTTTAAATAAACAAATAAATATATATATATCTTCACAGCATATTACCCATTTCTGAGTGTACCACAATCTGCTTTATCGCAGATATCGGTAATGATGATGACATATTAATACCGTGCGGGCGCTTACCAGGCGTCACCTCACAGGCACTCATTGCTGGCATGGAGAGTGTACCACAGGGGTCACTTTTGTGCTATTAAAAATTCGAAATATTTGGCGTCGGTCGGGATCGAATCCGGTTCCCCAGGTGACAATGATAAATACCAACAACAACAATCAACATACGATAAAAACTTTTCTGTTCAATCCAAATGGAATAACAATAACCCTTAATTCCGTTCCAGAACCCAAAAATTTTGAATCACTTTGACACCAGACACCAGTTTCAAACTACGTACGCGTACTGAAAAATTAGCAATTAGTTGCACATTTCATCGTGCGAACAAACCTATTGCATCAAAATGAAACGTCAAATGAATTATTATGTTTAATTATTGTTGCAAGTACATCGATCAATTTTGAAACCATTTTCACTTTTATATTTCTTGGAACAGTATATTCTTTTAATTCCACGTTGTTTCCTGTATCATTTGTCGTGAATTGAACTGTAGTTGACACAGGTCACGGGTCAAAATCGTTGGCTGCTCTTCCTGGAACTTTCTGTTTGACCTCTTGTCAAAATATTCACCAAATCATCGCAGAATTGTAAATCAGCGAAGAAATTTCTCCAGTCATCAGATTAGAGATGACAGGCTAATAATTTTAGTTGCAAAAAAGTTGTTACGTTTTCTTTGAATTAGTAGAAATTGTTGACCACTACAGGGACGATTTTTGTGTATTATATTGTATTTTTCACTACTTGATATACGAAATTGAAGTAGTTTTTTTTTGCCATACAGGTTATAGAACTGTTCATAAGGCGACGTATGTCGCAAGTCTGTTCAGAAAATAATTTGGAATTATCAACATAGTTAACGTGAGTGGGTGAGTGTATTTTATAATTTTTGTGTTTCATGTTGATTTATATTATTTACCAATAATATGTAAGAAAAACTGCTGAAAAGGAATAGAATACTGGTCTTGTCTGCTTGTGCGTATTATGATACAGAAAAGATACAGAAAAAGATAGTGTTTCTTCGGACTGTGATTCGTGATAAAATTGAACAAAGTGAAATGATCAAAAAGAAAATTGTTTCTTCGTTCGTTATTCGTTGTCCCCACTCTTTCATTTTGTGATCACAACATGCCATTCCCCTTTCCCTTCTGAATCAGTCTTTTCGCATGATCACTGTGATTGAAATAACAAAAGATTCGAAATGGCGGAAAAAGTAAGCAATGAAATATTGGAATGTGCCAATTTATGTCTACATCAGAATTATCCGAACTACTAGAACTTGAGTCAGTAGATTCAACATTTATTATTGGTTTCGATTTTTCTATAAGATCCTACAAGTACAAAAAAAAGTCAAAGAAACGTATTTTCATATTTTACTTCACATTCCATACTAAAAATATTATTTCTGCTTCAGCACAATCCATCTTTAAACTATTTTCGGTTTGAGTATTAGTTCAAGCAAAATAGTTCATTTGACGCTTGCCGCTAGTTCGTTCGACGTTGTGTAGGTTTCGCGTCGATCGAGTATTAAAACATGTTGATAATAATTGCTATTTAGACGCACACGAGAGTTTGATAATACATAAATTTAAAGATAAATAGATGAACGCGGACCTAGGTCCCATCCTAAATTTTAAATTATATGATTTAATATAAAAACGTTACTTTGTTGAATCTAGTTTCTCAATTAGGTATCCACTCACCTATGACTCATCTCCCTATATAATCCGAATTCTCTCCCTTATTCCTCAGAGCTGTTTTGATCTCTGGCAAGGTTTACATGCTGAGGAATCTTAACTTCTCTCACTTATTATTTTGTAGTTTCTACTAATGATGAGAATGTATATAGTTTATTAAAAATTACCGTTAAGGTTAAGAGATTTTTCTTTTTTAGTTACCTACGTTAGTTTTTTGATATTCATTAGGTGCGTTCGGTAAATCATACGGAGTTGGAGTATTTATGGAGCGGTGTTAGAGTGGAGTGGGAGTAGAGCTGGAGTTGGAGTATATCGAGGAAATAAGGTACACTCCATTATTTGTGACTAACCGAACGAGTAGAGTTAAAATTTTGGTGCACGATTATAATAACCTCATTTTTTGATAATTTGTTATACTGCACTGCTAAAAAAAACAATGAATTTTATTAGAAAAGGTAGAAAATTCTTACCATTCCGACATACTGTGTCTTGTTTTATTACAAAACAATATTGTAAGTATGAAATAATTGTGTATAATAAAATATTTCAACATACAAATACAAAATGATCTGACAGCTGTCAAATAAATCAAAAAAACTCCATGTATGCTTGCATATCGAGGTTGGGCTTATGGAGTTAATACTTTACACTCCACTTGACTCCATTCTGCATTTCCCGAACGCTCCATTTTAAGACGCTTATCACTCCATGTAATTACCGAACGATACTAGGAGTGTACAAATTGAGAAAAGTACGGAACAGTAGTTTGCGATGTTCACAAATTTGGCAGGTACTTCTAGCCGCCATTAATTTAGTTCCTTAAAATTCCGATAGTGTCGCATGGTACCAATTCTGTGAGTCCCAATTTTATGGAGAACAATATACTTATGTTACTGAAATTTTTATGAATATATTCAAGCGACACGAACTTAATTTTCAATTAATAATCCTTGTACGGATCTAGAGTCTGCTGATCACATGAATATTTCTAAGATTAACATAGCAGACTTCTATAATTAAAGCTTTTATTATGTTAATAACAACGTAACATCTCTGATAATTCTACAATGTATATCCTCTTGTTGGTCAGTGAAATGGAACCCGTATAACAAGAGTTATTCACTCTCCACTCAAAGTAAAAAGTAAAATCGTCCGAACCACGTTCCATGAAGGCTGTGTAGATAATAACAACTGCAGCACGATTCATAACACTAACAGCGAAATGCTAGCAGATAGAGAGATGATAACCACAACTATTAAATTTAACATTTAATGAAATCGTATAAATCAGATATTACTTCCAAGAGGATTTCGTAATTCTTTAGCTGATTTAAAATGGTTGTACCTTTTCTCATTTTATGTCTAATAGTTATATTGTTTATATGAGGGGAAGTCAAAAACTAAACGGACCTTTTTTGTAATAATACTAAAACCTAAAACATAAGACGATGTTTATTAGGCGTCATTCCACGGCGTCTCAAAGTTGTAGTGTTCAAAGAATCACCGCAATCACTTTCGTTAAAAAAAATTAAAAACGACAATGACAAGTGCGAAAAAAGATATTTTTACCTCCTCGCCTTGGTAATGGAAGTATAGGGATTGTGATAAAAATCGCATATCGAGATTGTAGTAAATGACCACGTTTTAAGGTCCCTAGAATCCAATTTTAACATTTTCATGATGATGCCCGTGTGTGTATGTATGTGTGTGTGTGTGTGTGTGTGTGAATGGATTTTGTCCACGCTCTAATCCAAATACTATCATTCAGAAAATTCTGAATTCTGGTATTTCGACCCTACTCTAATATGAAAAGAAACCTTTAGATTTTGGAATAAATCGGATAACCGGAAATGGTACTTTACTTAAAGCTCGTAATGGTTTTCTTCAAAAAATATCATTAAATGTCATTTTTTCGTATTTTTTGTCATTATGAAAATTATTGAGTTTTCTACAGGTATACTGTAAGACTTTTTCTATATATTTTATAGATAAATTTAAAAATGAATCTTCATTTAATTCCCGAAGCCTAAGATAAACACAATTCCTTTGTTATGCAGTTCTTATTTGAAATGTATGTAATTGACAGGTAAATGTCACTGTCAAAAAACTAATCACTTCAAACTAATAATAGTGACATTTTAAAAATAAAATAGTAAATAAAGCAATAGTTATATGCAATGGAACATAATATAGTTTGCAGCATTAGTAATTACGTAGGTATGTATTTAAATTAAAAAAATTAAATAGCCAGAAGTTTTGTGTTGGCCACATCAGATTTTTTATATTTTGCGCCTTTTATACACTAAAATATTTAAAAAAACTGCAATATTAAACCGAGATTTAGGAAAATTTGCGTATGTAATGTTGTTTTGGTAACATTGGATTCATATTTCTTCAATTATTTAAAAGTATGTACGTCAATTACGATTTATGATATTTGAAAATTTAGGTAAATGTAATTTAGTATCAACCTTCCAAAACGAAAAAAATGCGTATCGAAATAAAGGCTATATCTATGCAATTGGGTTTTGTAATGAACGCCAAGTATAAAACACGATCACATACTAGGTTTTTTTCTAATTCCGCTTAAATACAATAAGAAATATATAATGAGTTAGCTCTTGCTTTTTACGTTAATAAATAGCTAATAAAACCCAAAAACGCTACCCAATAAAATAAAAACATTGGGTCCTTTATCAGCACTTCGTCCGTATAAGTATTTAAAAATTTGAAATAATTTTCAAGTTTGAATTACAACCAGTGACCGGTTATAATGCACTCCACCACTCATAAATTTATACACTTATTTTTATTTAATTGAAGCTTTAATTTGAATAAATGAGTTACACATCACCCATAAGTCTTTTATTTTTATGACATTAATAAAGCATCCTTCCATAAAGCATTATTAAAAACACCATTTCCTGCTTCGAGTGCATATAATGGAAAACAGTCACGCTATTCCTAAGAACCCTTTTCTATTTAGCATTAAAGGAAATGGACGGAAATGATTCATACGAAGATACAAACTTGCTACAAAAATGGTTCCCCTGATTATGATACCATCTAGTGGTTGTATACGTTATATATCGACATATCCTACAGCCAATTATAAGTAAATAATGCTGGTTTCATAATCAAGTATATACCATTATCTTCACACGACATTAGAGAATCTTAAGTAATTTAGAAATGTCAATTGTTTGCAGACTTGGTGGCCAAGTAGCATGTAATATAGTATTGCACAGACGTAGTAAAGTAAGTATGCTTAAAGGAAAAGTAATCAGCAAATGGGCTATAAAATTGTAAATTTATAGTCAAATGACATGCATTGGTATTTATTTATTAGAAAAGCTACTTTACTTATTACAGAAAAGGTAAAATATCTTTGAAGTTTGAAAATGGTTCTAAATTTTATTGCAATATTCTTGATAAAAGTAAATTCCTCAAAATTCGCTGTGTTACATTATATCTATTTTTTCCTCCATTTTTACAAGTAAAAGAGGTTAAGAATCATGCTAAAAATCCTATATCCTGATTGTAACATTTTTACGATACACAGTTTGTTAATTAAAAAATCTGTTGTAGTAAGCACAAGACCTTCTGTTAATTTGATGAATTTTGTACAAATCCCATACCAGAAGTTCATTGGGAAAGATTCTATATATCCAGTAAAATTGTAACACAACATAATACAATTTTTCCATTTTCCATTCAGAAAGTTCCTTGGGAAATATTCTATAAATCCAATAAAATTATCACATGAATATATATTCATATATAAATACTCTAAAAAATGCATACACTTACCTAACATTCTCTTTACAATCAATTATTATTGCTACCAAGTTTATATCTCTACCCATTTTTGAATTATTGCTCCAAAAGTCAATATACTCCACATTTAGATAAAAACTTCAAAATTTTCAAAAATCTAATTTATATGTACCTAGATACTTCTCAATGTGCTGATTCCAAATTTTGAAACCGCAGGTCGATATCTCTTTTCGTTCTCGAGATATTTAGATTCAAAGTTTTGCTCAAAACTGCCCATTTTCGGGTAATAACCCAAAAATGGGCCGAGATATGAATTTGGCGACAACACCATTCGATTCTACGGGCAAAATTACATAAGTACACCAATTTTCAGAATTTTTGAACACCGCATACAATCTCTATAGCAAAATAACTGAAAATGGCCAAAAATCGCAAAAATCTAAGGTGTACCCCTTACGATTTTTTCGGATTTGGCCAGTTTCAGGGGTTTTCAAGCTTTTATTCATAAAAAATGAACCGGTTGGACAAAAATTATGAAAATTGCTATACATATGTATTTTTGTCCGTAGAATCGAATGGTGATGTCACCAAATTCATATCTCGACCAATTTATGGGTTAATACCCAAAAATGGGCAGTTTTGAGCAAAACTTTAAATCTAAATATCTCGAGAACGAAACGAGATATCGACCTGCGGTTTCAAAATTTGGAGTCAGTGCATTGAGAAGTATCTAGATGCATATAAATTAGATTTTTGAAAATTTTGAAGTTTTTATCTAAATGTGGGGTATATTGACTTTTGGAGCAATAATTCAAAAATGGATAGAGATATAAACTTGGCAGTAATATTATTTGATTGTAAAGAGAATGTTACGTAAGTGTACGCATTTTTAGAGTTTAAAAAAAGAATAAAATATAATCCAAAATTTCGTATTACAGACTTTTCTATTTATTAGATCAACAAATTAGATTTTGTTTACAAACGATCAACCAGAAGTACTTTACTCATTGCTATTTTAAAGATGGAATTGGCGTGAGGTTATGTGCTGACCACAACAGATTTTTTTTTTAATTTAACAAAATACTTCAAAAAATAATGGTAAAAAAACGTTAGGATTTGATTAGTAGTCTCTAAATATGTAACAGTAAATTAGAAAAAAATATTATATAAAAATTGTTATCAAATCTAATCTTATCATAAATATTTCACAACACATATATGCACTTCAACTGTCACCAATCAATATTTTGCGCGTAAACCAAAATGATAATGACATAATCTATTTAATAATCAATAAAAGTCCCGTTCTTCATCTACTCTACCTCATCAACAAATCAGCAACTCAACAACTGTCAACGTCTTTATTTGCAAATAAAAAATATTTCGTCTGGTTTCTTTGTCACTTATACTCGGTCGTAAAGTAGTAGGATGTTCAAGGTGACAAAGAGACAAAGATTTCTGCCAATTAAAACACATTAACAGCGATTAAAGATAAATATTTTCATTCCAACTACAAAGTGCCGACGAACAAGGTCAATGGTAGACGACTTGTTGACAAAAACTCAGAAATTAAGAAGATCTGGACTTTGACATTGAGGAAATTGGTCTTGAAATAAGAGCGATTAAAGATTTATTACAATTTATTGCGTAGATCAGAAATAGTGCATTAGGTGAAGGAATTTTATAGTTGCAGACAAAACAAATATGAAAAACAAATTATGTTTACATAATAAAAAATGTTTTTGTAAATTGCACGCGATTTAAATGTTTTCCACGATCATACAAACCTTATATGGATATACAGGGTGTTCAGCTGATCTAAAAAAATTGAGAACTGAAACGGTAGATCTCCATTGAATTCTGTCTTTTCGACTATCCCTTAGCAAACAATTATTGGTGCACCATTGGAATATCTTTGGCGGACTCAAATTAGTCAATTTATTACCTTCCGTCACCTTAAGGTAAGGAAGGTATTGTCTGGTCAAAAAATTCGGTGGTGAGTTTTTAATGAATAAGCACGTTTTAGAGTCCCTACAATACAAATTTACTATTTTTAAGATGATGTCTGTATGTATGTATGTATGTATGTATGTATGTGTGTGTGTGTGTGTGTGTGTGTGTGTGTGTGTGTGTGTGTGTGTGTGTGTGTGTGTGTGTGTGCGTGTGTGTGTATGTGTGACAAATTTTTCTCCGACGTTAACTCCAATACTACAATTCTAAAAATTATAATTCTTTCGTATTCCTCTTGTGTACATCCATATGAAGAGTTGATTAGATTTTGGTTGTAATTGATCCACCGGAAGTACCCCTATTTGAAGATTTTAACAGTTTTTCTTAAAAAAACGCAGTTAAATATTATTTTTGACATTTTGTTATTATATATATTAAAGAAAATTCTCTTCTCTATACGGTTTGGTTATACATTTTCCTTCATATTCAATAGATGTAAATTTAAAACATTATAAAGAAGTTAATTTTCAAAAATTAGTCAGCTTTGCTATTTATCATGGAAACAGCTAACATAATTATTCAAAAAAAAAAAAAAATAATTGACAGATGTCAGTTGCAAGTGCAAAACCAAATATGGAAAGTATAGGATCTAAAATTGGTATGTCATATTGTTACTCGCAAGTGACATGCAGAGAAAGGCCAAAGAGAAGATGGTATAGTTTATGTTATAATTTTATTGGATTTTTAGAACCTGTTCAAATAAACTTTTGGTATGGAATTTTACATGATATTATATAGAATCTGTTCCAAGGACCTTTTGGTATGGGATTTGCACAAAATACATCGAATTGACGGAAGGTCTTGTGCTGGCCACAACAGATTTTTATATTAAATGCTGCCTGTAGAAAAAGTTGTTTTGAACATTTCTACAATATTAGAAAGGCTTAGAAATATGTAGCCGAACAGTATCCTGTTAATATATTCAATAGTTTTTTGCATATTGCTAAAATATACAAAAACCATTTAGTTAACTCTTTAACATTCCCAGACACCTGTTTTGAAATCAATAATCAATACACAATCAATATTACAAATCATCGAATGACAATCAACATATTTTACTCTTTAATCAACTAGTGAAAGCGATCAAACAAAGATATCAATTCAATATTCCTTGTCATCAACATCACGTGATCATTCGTAAGCAAATGTCTAAGTTCAAGACCTCGCGAAGAAAAATAAAAGATTATTTAATTGCAATGCACTCTTGATTATAAATACTACGATTCACAACAGACTATCTGACGGCCAATGCGCAAAATTGGAAAATTTCGCATGAAGGCATCAAAATAAAGTCATAAAGATTATCTTTGTATTGCAGCGACATACAGGCTAGTGGTAAACAGTAAACACTACTTATCTTAAGTCTAGTGTTAAGTAAGTTGAGACTAACAGAAGCTTGGAAACAGTTAGAAATATCATTTAAAGATATTGATTTAAATTTAAAACAATTTTCATTTTTCTACAAACGATATGAACAAGCTATAACTCCCGCACACTTTTTAGCTTACATAGTTGATCCTAAGAAGAACATTACAAATCTCAATGCACAAGAAAAAGAATCAGCTTTAGAATTTGCTCAACAAAATTTCGCGGATACAGGATTCCTGCCATTGTTGATAAAATATCAAGCAAAATCTGTACCTTTTACAAGTGTAATGTTTTCAAAAGAAATTCTGAACAACGTTTCAAGTATTGAATGGTGGGTGTCCCAAAAAGATGAATTAGGATATAATATTGAAAATTCTAAAATCACTTTTATGCGCCACTTCGTCTTCAGCTTGTTTTTTCATCATTTGGACTTGTGCATTCAAAATTGAGAAACCGATTAGGAACTGAAAAGGCTGTTATTTGAATTATTCTATTTTCATATTAAAATATTTTTGATTTATTAAAACATGTTTTTATTTTTTTACTGTGATTTGTTTGTATTGTTAATTTAATAAACACATATACAATAATAAAATTATTCACTTTTTATTCAAATTATTAAATTTAATTTATCTTGATTTAAATCAATGATTTTTAAAAAAAAAAACACTTGATTTAAATCTCTCAACCCTGGGAATAAATACAACAACTTCTATACTTAGTGGTAACTAAAGATATGGTATTTTACTTACATACAATAATAGAGAAATATGGCTAGAAGCAATGCAGAATCTTACCTGTAACATAAAAAAGCATGTTAGTATAAACAAACAAAAATACAAAATTTCTATTTTATTGAATTTTTATTTAGTAATTCTTCAGGGTCAGTACGTTAAAAAATGTAAAATTTAGGAATTAAATGTTTAAAAGATTTAATATTCCAATAGATGTCACTAATACAAAGAGATACCTGTAACATGTTTTCTAAAAAAAAAAATCTGATGTGGCCAGCACAAAACCTCCCGCTATTTAATTTTTATTAATTTAAATACATACATGCCTACGTATTTACTAACGCTGCAAACTGTTCCATTGCAGAAAACTATTGCTTTATTTACTATTTTTTTTTTAAATGTCACTATTATTAATTTGAAGTGATAATTTTCTGACAGTGACATTTACTGTCAGTTACATTCATTTGAAAAATGAACTGTGTAACAAAGGAATAGTTTTTATCTTAGGCTTCGCGACTAATAAAAAAAAATTATTTTTAAATTTATCTGTAAAATATATAGAAAAAGTATTAATGTATTCCTGTAGAAAATTAAATAATCTTTAATTTTCATAAGACATAAAATTCGAAAAAATGGTATTTAATGGTATTTTTTGAAGAAAAACCATTATGAGCTTCAAGTAAAGTACCATTTCCGTTTATCCGATTTACACCAATATCTAATGGCTTCTATTCCTATTAGAATAGGGTAAAAATACAAAGTTTCAGACTTTTCTGCTCGATAGTATTTGAGTTAGAGTGCAAACAAAATTCATACACATACACACATACACACATACATACACACATCATCGTGTTCTAGGGGCCTTAAAACGTGGTCATTTACTAAAATCTCGATATTAGATTTTTAGCACGATCCCTATACCTCCCTTACCAAGGGTAGCGGGAGGTTAAAAATCTGTTGTGGTGAGTATTATACCTCCCGTCAGTACTTTCCCGCAACTGGCGAAATGGGGTATTCCACCATAACAAAAAAAATTAAAAAACTTCAATTTAACATAAAGTATGGCTCAATGAATAATAGTTCAAACAATGAAAACATTTTTTAAATAATTACTTTACGAGGTATTTCACATTTGCTAAAAGGGAAAATTGACATCATACAATTGTTCTCTTTCTTTCGCAGCGTACTCAGAGCAATATGTGTGAGAAAGACAAGTATAGGGGAAATGTGACGTTACACTGATAATAAAAAAAATTGAGTGGAATACCCCATTGTACAATAAAGTAAAAATACACTTTTCTTGTGAAATTAAACCGAGTGTTATTTTTTTAAACTTTTATTAATTGAAACACATATCTACATATTTATTGATGCCAGATACTATTATGTTCCTCTGCATTCATTTAATATAAATATTGTTTTGTTTACTATAACAATTTTTATTTTCAAAACGTTACATTAATAATTTGAAATGATAGTACTGACATTTATCTGTCAGTTACATACATTTGAATTCTGAACTGTGTAACTAAGGAATTGTGTTTATCTTTAAAAAAAAGGCTCCGAGATTTATAAAATAGATTATTTTATATATTTATCTATAAAATATATAAAAAAAAGTATGAATACATAGATGTAGAAAATTTAATAATCTTTAATTCTCATAAATCGCGAAAAAATTACATTTGAAGATACTTTTCGAAGAAAAACTATTTTGAGCTTGAAGTAAAGTGCCATTTCCGGTTACCTTTACATCAAATTCTAATGACTTCTTTCCATGTTCGAAGTACACGGTTTAGAATTTTTTTAAAGTATTTGAGTTAAAATCGTGAAAATGTTAAAATCGGATTCTAGGGACCTTAAAACGTGATCATCCCTATACCTCCCTTACCAAGGGTAGCGGGAGATAAAAAACAAATCTTTGAAATTATTTTACCACCAGGAATAACAATCGATGTCTCTGATGTAAAAATTATGACAAAAGTAAAAAAATTGCCTCTAAAGTGTATACATGTCGAAAATAAACTTCAATTGCTTAATTTAGATTATATGCAGTATCTTACAATTTTCTAAATTTCGTTGATAATAAAAGTATAGAACAGATTTAGAAAAAAAGACGTAGAACTTAAAATTCTTGAAATGAAATTCTTGAAAATTCAATTCTGTTTATAACAAAAGTCTAGATTGTCGAAGTTTGTATCTTAAAATAAAGACTAATTTCTCAAATTCATGAATTGTTGAAGATGACAGTAGAATTTTTAATTCTTAAAAAATTTGGTTTTTTGATATTTCTTCTATCGGTGATGACAGAAACAAATATCTCAAGAGAATTATATTTTTCTTTTGATGCTCTATAACAAATTACACCACAAGTAAAATTATGTACTCTCCCTAGATGTATAATATGCTGTTTCTACACTTATTTAATTGTTTAATTCGCACAGAAATGCTAATGTCGTTTTTCTGAAATTGTATTAATATTTAACAAATTTATAGGGTCTCGTGGTCGAGTGCCTGAATTATTTCGAAATGCCTGTGGACATGTAGAACAAAAAGTAGTGCATTTTTCTTAACATATTGCTTTTAAAGCGAGAAATAAGGAAGCATTATAACCAATAACAGAATAAACAAATATCTTTCTAACACGACTAGATTATGTAAATTCCTTCATTTACTTAAAACCACATTACTTTAATTCTTATCTCATATAAATTACTGGTTCATTGTTTAATAAGTGACCTGATTTCTGCGTAACGAGTAACGAGTAACGAGTATTTGTTGTATAGCTACATTGTCTTGTTTATTATAACTAAGCATTCACGATGCTCTACGTAAAAACTAATCACATGTAAAATGCATGATCATTCAATATGATTGTGATGTTATCAGAATTAGATTCCTAATAATCATTATCAGATGGAACGATACTAAGTACCTATGTGTTACGCAATGTATATAACATTTAATTAATGGGAAAATAGTTTTTTTTTTCACTATAAATTTTTGAAAGCGATAGATAATCATGATTAGTAACTAACAGTTTTTTAATTTTAATTTTAAAACATTACATACGCAAAGAAGAAAAAGATACGTAAATGATTGGATATTGAGAAATTTTATGTTCAATATTAAATAGAAGTGTAGTTTATTTCTGTTAAATATAATTATTGTTCTTGCAACTACATTACTGCTCATTCTGAATTTACAAAAGTTTTGGGGGCTCAACCGAAAAGACAGCAAGAACAGGCATACATGTTCAGAACATCAAATCATCACATTTTTTAATTTTCTATCGCCCAGTGTGAACCTACATATTAAATGGATTTACAGATACATTGCTAAATTAAATCAGATAGGTAGAATATTTGGAAAAATTAAGTACATTATTATAATCAGTCCTAAATGCTTATAGACCATTTGTAACGTGCAATTCCTTGCAACGCGAAATGCGATGACGCAATCATCGCATTATACATCCCAGATAGTTTGGTGTGCAGCCGCTAGCTTTTAGACAGTAGCGACGGGCATGGTTATAAAAGGGATGTAGAGCGCCACGTAATTTTTAACCGCCAAAATTACAAACAGTAAGACAAGTAAGAATTCGGGACAAAAATGTCGCAGTGCGATTTTAGACCGTAACACATTGTCTTAGATAAGAATCTTTTGAGTATTAAGTGATGGTTTTCAACACTCATAAAGATTATGATACCTGCCTTTATCAATAACTTGAAAAGAAAGAAAATAGAACATTTTGCAATTAATTTTCAATTTGCTTTAGCCCTATGAACAAAATTCCAAAAACACGTGTGTCGGTTTGGAGATATGCTAACAACTGAGACAGGCGACAAATATTAATAATCATTAACAAAATTAGTACGTTACCTTTATTATTAATTATTAAAGTACATGACAGATGATATAAAAAATTAATTTGAAACCATAAATTGTGGAAAATTGTTAAAATATGACATTTTTAAAGTTACAATTACATTTAAATTTATGATATTTTTACGGCATTCGTATGGCGATTATTGCCGAATTCTTACGATTATGTTCTCAAATGTTCATCGTGGCTTAATGGTAATTACAATTGAAAGTATGTGTATAATGATTATTAAATATAATTTACATATAACATAAATAAATATATCATCACGGCATATTACCCATTTCTGGGTGTGCCAGTATCTACAATACATGTAGACATCGATAATGGTGACGATATATTTTACAGTGTGGGCGCTTACCAGGCGTCACCTCACGGGCACTCATAGCTGGTGTGGAGAGTGCACCACAGGTGTCACTTTTGTGCCATTTAAAATTGGAAATATTTGGCGTCTGTCGCGATCGAACCCGGTTCCCCGGGTTCGCGACCAGACACTCAGCCACGCGGCCACGGGACCCCATACATATAATATACGAAATGTTAAATTGAGAATTCGAGTTTAATTATCATTAAGAGTCGTCGTCTATCTCGGCTATAAGAATATAATGTTTTTTTTTTAGCCACAGATATATTATCACTATAAATTAGATTGCGTAATTATCAAACATAAGATATGTATCTAAAATCTTGATTCTGTAATTCCACCTAATTACTTAACGTTTGCTAATCAGCGAACCGCAAATACTGTACCATTTCGCAAGCATTTTATGTACAAAAAATTGTCATTTGATCTAACATACAAAATGTAAGGTTATGTGCAACTAATATGGTGTAACTTCAACTTCTAAACAAAGGTCACTCAGCGTTAAATTTTAACAGTACCGGTAATTTCTCATTACTGTTAAGTATTAAAAGTTTATAGCACCAGTCATTTCACGCATGAGTACCCACGTACAAACCTAGAAAACATTTAAATCTAAGTGAATGTCATAGTTGATAAAAACGCTGTACGAGTACGTATTCAAAGTAGAAACTGCGACCACCGCGATCAAATGAGAAGTGAGAGTGAAAACAAGGATCCCACGACATAAGCAACTGAAGAAGCAACGAAAGAAAAAAGTAAATAGCAGATTAACAGTTACACAATGCGGTGGACATGGATATGGAGTCAGATAGAAGATGACTTTTATAAAAAGTAACTGTAGAGGAGAATATGTTGCAAGACACAAAAGGAAAGTTTTATTAATATGAAAATAATAACTACAGCCTTTATTTCATAAACTAATGAGAAACAAAAGTATATAATTAAGTAATTAATAATTATTTAAAAATTAATTCACGATAATTTGCCACCTATAAAAGTTGTTCCAAAATTTGAGAAACAGCAATTCAAAAATTTGCACAAAATATTCTCCATTAAGCCGGGTCCAGACTAGTAACAGAACATTGTAACGTAACATGTTATAGTAACATGTACAGTAGTCCGATGTACGGCAAGCATCCAGACTTAACAGCGAATGTTCGTTAGTTCCCATAAATGTTCAATTGTTCGCATCAGTATTAATTTGACAGCCATGAGTTCAATGCAGATAGCAGCGCTTGCATTATTATATATAGTATTAAAAGAAAAAGACCATAGTCGCGTAGATGGTGGATGCTAAAATTATGGTTTATAGTGGATCCAGCTTATTGACAGATTTAAAATTTCAGCAAATCAGTGGATTATATAAAAATTTCACAAGAATGCATCCGTCTGATTTTGAGTTTTTTATTCTGTTTGAATGATTTCGATCTTTTGGATCCCATAATAATGTATGTTCTTTATATATTTCAATTAATTTTAGAATTTCTTCCTTATTCCACAATGTTCTAACCTGTCGTCTTCGTCACTACTGATGCAGATGCTAACTTGAACTGTTCTCAACTACTAGAAACGCGTTCGAACTTTCCCGAACATCGTAACGTAACATCCTTTGATGTGACGGCAAAGACCGACAAATGATGGAACAAGCCCGAACAGAACATTGTAACACGATTTGTTACAAGAACATGTTACAAAATCCCGTCCACATTGTTACTGTAACTTGTTACGTTACAATGTTCGGTTACTAGTCTGGACCCGGCTTTACGGTCAATACATTTTTGCTTTCAAAATTCAAAGGAACCAATTTCCAGAACATTGCCCTGCTTCTGGAAGTGAAATGCATTCCCCACAATTTATCCTGTACATGTGGAAATAAAAAGAAGTCGACAGGTGCCAAATCAATACATGATGTTTACGGTCTTCTTATACCACCGAAATTATCGACCTAGGGGAACTCCGTAGCCTGGTGGAAGCAGCAGAGACGGAAATTCTACAAGACATGGGCCTTTCTGCTTTTTTCTCGGACAGCTTTTGTTGGAGCAGAGGGCAGACTTATTTCGGTTGTCCCAATCTGCCGACTATTGCTCTTTTTCGGGATCATACTAATTTCTAATAGCTTCAAAAAAATGAACGGGCTACTTGCGTACCTTTTTTTTATTTAATATTTTTGAAGAGCAGGTAAAAACTTGTACCCATATTTTTTCGTTTGACAATAGTAATTTACGAAACAAGATCTGACAGTGATACTTTACTGGGTGAGCAAGCATATTCCAGAGCGAGCCGTAGGCGAGCTTTGGAAGCTTGTGAGCCCAGTATAGACACTTTCAGGTCATGTTGGGTACAATATTTTTTTGCGATCCTGAAAAAATAATAAAAAAGTATTATTTTATTATAGCAAATAAGAAATAAATAAACTTCTTATCTCCATTGAAACATTTAGCTTTACCGGTCCCGGAATCGGTAAAGTACTTTCCGATCCCTTATAGACAACTTCCCGAGCTAGCTCAGCAAAGAAGGACTTTCCGGTCGAAATAGTGATCAGAAAGAGCTCATTTTCTGAGCGATCACGAAAAAAAAAAATATTATTAATTAGCCAACAAAAAAATAATAAAATTTGATTATTTGAATTACCGCCATGTATGACGTAGAATTACGCCACACCAATGAATGGTCGTAAAGCCACAGCGTTTATTTGTACGGATAATGTAGATCTCCTGTTTGACGTTTCTACAATACTTTGGAGGTTAGTATTTAAAATAAATAAATAAATATATCATCACGGCATATTACCCATTTCTGGGTGTGCCAGTATCTACAACACATGTAGACATCGGTAATGATGACGATATATTTTACCGTGTGGGCGCTTACCAGGCGTTACCTCACGGGCACTCATAGCTGGCGTGGAGAGTGCACCACAGGGGTCACTTTTGTGCCATTTAAAATTGGAAATATTTGGCGCCGGTCGGGATCGAACCCGGTTCCCCCAGGTTCGTGACCAGACACTCAGGCACGCGGCCATGCGATTCTCGATCTCGACATAGACATATCCTTCAGGTTAGTATTTTAATTTGTATTTTTGGTATCGATATATTAAATTACAATTAACTACCTATGTGTTTATTTATCAAGTAACTAATATATTTGAGAGACCAGAGGGAGAGAAAAATGAACTAATGTTAAATTCAAATTAAAACACCATGCCATCTAGACGTTATATTTTTAAACATGGTTTCCTCTCCAGTTCAATATTTTTATATACATATGTTTACAACATAGGTATATAGTGATAGAAATCGGATTTTCAGTACCCCGCAAGTAGCCCATTGTACCAACGTTTTACGGTAGCTAATCAATACAATACACACCCAAACACTTTTTTCAGCCCATCAAAATATTCTTGGCGGTTTAAATTACGTTTGAAATTGCAGAAAAAATAACAGCTTGAAACATGTACTCATTAAATTTCATTATTTTGTTTAGAGGTGTGTTTTTACTAAACGCCACAATATTTTTTTTTTTCGGTTGTTTGTTTTTGTTGAACTGAGAAAAGTTAAAATGAGAACAGACCTCGTATGACACTTGGTTCCACAGAAACTAAC
The DNA here is from genome assembly GCA_943142095.1 of Ophonus ardosiacus. Lineage (NCBI taxonomy): Eukaryota > Metazoa > Arthropoda > Insecta > Coleoptera > Carabidae > Ophonus > Ophonus ardosiacus. The sequence goes on along the minus strand of OW964823.1, from coordinate 5,969,724 downwards.
TATATCCTGCCGAATACTCGGTCTAGGTTATGTTATGGGTCACAAATGGCGATTTCTAGCTCATGCATGGAACAATAGGAGTGAACAATGCTACGAGATACACCGTTGTCCATTCGTAATACACATCCATCACAGTTTGTTTAATTGTCCGCGAATAATAAGTTGCTATGCTAACGGGAGATTCACAATGTCATATGCCTAGTGTAGTGGAAGAGTACAGGCCATTGTTTTTATATAAGAGGTTTTTGGACTTAAATCTAACTGTAACGATGACAAGTGCTTTCTGTGGGATAAAATATCAGCCTTGAAGACTGGTGTTTCTAAATGAGGTATACTTATCTTCAACAGCTGGTCGAAAACAACCACGGTACATTTTTGTGAGTAACGGTGGTATTCAGGGGAATTTTAGGCAATGAAAAATAAGGGCAGCTCGCAAAAAAGGGGCCGAATTCTTGTGAACTCATGAAAAACCATGAAAATTCGTACAAAAATTTTATTAGGCGCTAATGAATAAGATAATATAGATGGTCTGCAAGGCCGTGGTTAGGCCTACGAATACATTGATTTGTCTAATGCCAGTATCATAGTTTGTTTCTGAAAGTGAAATAACAAGATCATGAAGAATTCTTTAAATATACTCGTATGATTGTGCATGTATTTAATTCCTAGCTATTCCTCGTTGCATTGAATCACGCAAATGATTTTATTTTTGTACAATTCAGTTGCTTTGTCGTATAAATATCGATGTTCATGAATACTGCTTATTAACAAGAAACCAAATATCAATTTGTCTCTATGAAGCAGTAACAGCTAAGGGTAAGGGACAAGGTGGGAAGAAGGGAAAAAGTTGAGAATCAGTCCATACCTACTAATTTATGTATAATCCAAAATAATAAAAATCTGATGTGGCCAACACAAAACCTCCCGCTATTTAATTTTTATTAATTTAAATAAATACCTGCGTATTTAGTAATGTTTCAAACTATATTATGTTCCATTGCATATAACTATTGCTTTATTTACGATTTTCTTTTTTATTTAATATGTCATTATTATTAGTTTTTTGACAATGACGTTTACCTGTCAGTTACATTCATTTGAAAAATAAACTGTGTAACAAAGTCAATACACACGAGCTAAGATATTTGTATTTCATACAAGTTATGAACATTATTTTTTAGACGAGCATAAATAAATTTTACTTTTTTTTACAAAACTGAAATTTAGGTTCAAACGTACGGACTGCTGACAAATGAATAATGTATACATATAGCCAGAAAATAATGACATAGTAACCTAGCAACCGTGTCAACTATTACGATATGAAATATATCGTAACACTATTGTGATAAGTTCAACTTTCAGTGTTAGGATAGTACGTTGATATGTAATACTTATCACAATGGTCGTCTAAAAAAGTATTAATGTATACCTGTACAAAATTCAATAATCTATAATTTTCCAATAACATAAAATGCGAAAAAATGGCATTTAATGGTATTTTTTGAAGAAAAACCATTATGAGCTTCAAGTAAAGTACCATTTCCGTTTATCCGATTTACACCAAAATCTAATGGCTTCTTTTCGTATTAGAATAGGGTAGAAATACAAGGTTTCAGAATTTTCTGAATGATAGTATTTGAGTTAGAGCGAAGACAAAATTCATACACATACACACACACATACAGACATCATCGTGAAAATGTTAAAATTGGGTTCTAGGGACCTTAAAACGTGGTCATTTACTAAAATCTCGATATGTGATTTTTAGCAAGATCCCTATACCTCCCTTACCAAGGGTAGCGGGAGGTAAAAAATAAATTATGAGTTACAATGAGAATATTTCAACATATTATAGTAGGTATGTAATATTTCTATTCAAAATATTTTATTACTTAATTTACACATAATATCTGTCAGTTATGCTAATTCCTGTAAAAAATATTAACTCATATTTCATATAGAGTCATTCGAATTAAGTTCACGGTTTACTTCAATGATATAAAAATAAACATACTTGAAATCTTACGCCTTCTAGATTTAAACGGTCACTAGCTTATTGTGATCTAGAGAAAAATATCTATATATAAACATCTGTAACCCTGACAACCTTATTCGACCATTTCAGAGTTGATTTAGCATAAAAATGCATAATTAACGTGGGCGAAAGGGTTAGTCCAACCCTGGGCAGATTTTTCTAAATTGATTACAAGATTACAAGTAGGCGGCTTGCATAATATTGAAAGCTGTAACAAATTGATGTTTTTATTTGAGTCTAAATGTTCTCAGGCCAAAATATACGTATATTAATTTTGTTTACTTCACACTTGTTAATTTTTATGGCGTATTAATGTCACTAATCACATATTTGAGGATGTTTTATGAGTAGAATGTAATAAGGACATAATTTGTATAATGGATTGTAATTAAGAAACTTTCTTTTTCGATAGATTATTTCAAAATTATGACAAACTTGTGAAATTCGGACCTAGTCGCATAATAGTTTGGGTTTACGTTTCCAACAAACAAATTATAGAACCTACGTAAATTATGAAAATGTAGGTATTTTGAGTAAATTAGATCGCAATGGCGATATGTCAGTGAGTAGTGTTTTGTTTACCTAATGGGCTACTTGCGTACCTTTTTTTTTATTTCATATTTTTGAAGAGCAGGTAAAAACTTGCTACCCGTATTTTTCCTTTTGACAATTTTTTTATTAATTAGCCAGAAAAAAAATAATGAAATTTGATTATTTGAATTACCGCCATGTATGACGTAGAATTACGCCGCACCAATGAGTGGTCGTAAAGCCATAGCGTTTGTTTGTACGGGTAATGTAGATCTCCTGTTTGACGTTTGAACAATAGTTTGGAGGTTAGTATTTTAGTTTGTCTTTTTCTTATCGATATTTTAAATTACATGTAACTACCTACGTGTTTATTTGTGAAGTAATTAATATATTTGAGAGCCCAGAGAGAGAAAAATGTCGAATTCAAATTAAAACTTTGTCGCACGCAATGCCATCTATAAGTTCTTAAACCTGGTTCTCTTCTTCAGTTCAATATAATGACGTCACAGAAAATTTTCTTTTTTAATTTACTAAATAACAAATATTTTTTTAAAATATATACGTATATAATTTCATTAATTGATAAAAGCAATTAAATTATGAGTATATAATTTGACAGTTGTGGATAAAAAATATTTTACATTTATATAAAATAAAATGAAATGGTGAGAGGTATCGTTACACCTAGCAAAAAAGGAATTTATATTATCAAAACAAAATCTGTTTATCATAACAATATAGAAACGGCTACGTGACAATTCTTCCGAAATAAAAATGTGTCTCTGGTCACATACAACATTTAAAACTTGACCATATTTACATACATAAATATGTCTAACCATAACATACTTCAATAGATAATAAAACTTAACCAAGCACTGCATTTAAAAAGTCACAGGGCAATTCTAATTGAGATGATGACATAATTGAGTGATCGATGATTTTTGAATTGAAAGAATGTCATAAGGATAGAGAATATAAGTGTAGATACCTTTGTTTATCACTACACAGATACACTTAAACAATATACTTCTGTAAAATTAAATAATGTTTATTGTTATTACTATATTTTAAATAAATTAACAACGTAAAAAAACACTTTACACACTAAATATTGTAAAGAAAACACAAAACAAAAAACCAACATCATTTGCTCAATCCCCAAACATCAACTGAAACAAATGAACCGTAAACACCGCCACCTTTAATAAATTAAACTGATATTCAGGCTGGTTGGTTTTTCATTGTTCAGCTGCTGAAATATTAAAAATACAAGAAATAGTAAAATGTAAGAGTTGTTTGTTCTATAATTGAACAATTTTTTCCATGGCTTACTAATGGGGGATTACACCATTTCTTTTTTATAATTTCATCTGAAAATATTAGGAAAACTAAGACTATTGATGAAAATCCGGCGAAAAAATTCCTAATAATAAGCGAGTTATGGTCTCCCGAATTTTGAAAAGATTGACATGACGTCACATTTATGTGTTTTTATATCAAACTGTTTTCATCATGGACCTATATGTTCTTTAAATATATGCTATTTTAAGTTATATTTACATAAAAAAATTAATATTATAACACTGTATAAGTATACATACTTTATAATTACAGGTGTATTTAAATTATTAAGTTTAATGCAAGAAATTTATGTTAAAATAAAAACTGTTTGAAAACTGTAGTACAGGAATGTTAGCCCCTCCTTTCGAATTTGAATTTCTTAACTTCCATTGGTAGTAATCCCACCTCCTAACACGCTATTTGTAATGCATGTATAGGCGGTTTCTCGGTAGCCAATCAAAATATTTTCATATTAGTGTCGAAGCGTTATGACAAAAAACCCTTTATTTCCGAAATATCTCAATTATACCATTTCATTTTTTTATTAATATTCGTTATTCAGCATATACATTCATATTTTTTTACTATTTTCCTTTAATTCGATTGAGCCGTAATCCCCCATTATCCGGAAAAATTACTTAATTTGAATTTATAAGTGGAATATCGCATATATTTTCGAGGAATATGGTTCTAAATCAATTTCTCTTTACAATGATGTACAGATTTGGGCAGAAAGGACGGACGTTTTTAAAAAGTACCAAAATTAAAACTTTTACTTAAAAAAAAATTTTGACAAATTTGAATTCGTAATGACAAAGAATTTGACAAAACCAAGTGTGGAAAACAACATCTTGCATGTGGTGTCCGTTATCATTAATGCGTTTCTCAAGGCGTTCTACGAAGTTTGCAAACACTCTTTCCAATATTTGTCAATAGCTTCTTTCAGTTCTTCCAAAGTGCGGGTTTCCAATAGTGGTGGGGTCCGGATCCGGATAGTTTCGGTTTCGGATCCAAAAATATCCGGATATCCGGATAATTGATTGTTGAACTATCCGGATCTGAGTATCGGATTTTGGATCCAAATCTGAGTATTGGATTTTGGATCCGGATCCGAATATTAGATATGGAATTTCAGAATCCACATCGGTTCTCGGATTCGAATATTCTCAGTATTGAATCCGATGATAATATTTGAATGTGTAAGTATTATCATGGAGTTTCAAAACCAAATAAATCTGATTATGAAATAATCCACAATAAATTTTTATTTGATATAGTTAATAGAATTGGATCCAGAATTAAAATTCGGATCCGGATCCGTAAACAAAATATCGAATCCGGATCCAGATTCGAATCCAATAGGGATCCGGATCCAGATCCGAATTAAATTTACGGATATCCGCACATCGGATATCCGAGGGATCGGATATTTTGAGATCCGGGTACTCGGATCCAAGTTTTGCCGGATCCTCACAGTACTAGTTTCCAATGACAGTTAAATAACTGTTAGTACAAATTTTGTTTTTCACGGCCTACCTAATTTACTCAAATTATAGCATAACCCTTGTGAAAATGTTTCATGCAAAATCTTACAATTCTTTTTTGCAATTTGATCAATTTTAATTGTTTATATGATGCATACCTGCTGCATACTCGTATTATTTAACAGTTAAAACAATTACAGCTGTAATTTTCTTTTTTTTCTGTGAATCTCTTCTTCTTTCTCGAAGTCATCTACCCCTCGAAGGTTGAACAAACAGAGCACTCTTGGTAACAAAGGCTCGTCATTGTTCGTTATTTACTCCGCGTATACACGGCTAGTTGATAAACCACGAGTTATGAATAATATGAGGACGGCTCTCGTGAATTTCTACAGGTCGTGAGAACCGACTGCACAGCACAACATAAGCCTTTGTGTCTGTGCGCAAGAATGCAAAGTGGAAAAATTCGCACAGCAACCAAGGAATTTTCGGTGGGTTGTAGTTATTTACTCTTTTAGCTACGGCGGAGTAAGTAAAGTTTTTGGACAAGAGAGTAATTTATTTATTTAGCCAAAAAAGGGTTAAGCACTTTTATGTCTAATGTAACATAGGCTTCTATAGGTGCGTTTAATGAAGTAAGCTAATCTAGCAAACAGGGCATCGAACCCGCCAAAAACTGGGTTCGGGTTAGGTTCAGGTTAATTTGTTTTTTGAAAGATGGGTTCGGGTGCGGTTCTGGTTCAAGCTTTAATAATATTTGCGGTTTTGTTCGCGGTTCAGGTTCGAAATAATGTAAAATGAGAGCCGGAATTTACGCAAAACGCAACAAGAAACGAACACAATTTTCACGAAAAGTCAGCCCAGACAGCAACGCAGACGCCTAAGACGTCGATTATCGGCTGTATTTGCTTTTCGAACAAAAAATGAACTTGAACCGGAGTTGAACCTCGAACCTGAATTTTAATACTCGGTTCGGTTTCGACTCAGGTTCAATTAAAAATATATCTGAGGTTCGGTTCTCGGTTTGGGTTCCCTAAAATGTTACGGTTTGGTTCCGGTTTTGGTTCGGTTCAGGTTCGGGTTCGATGCCCTGCTAGCAAATGCTAGGTAAGCAAATGAGACTTGTTGCTTACTTTAGTGCTAGCTATGTGTGACGAACTGTCATTCGCAACTATCATCAAGAAAGTTATACTGCTGAAAAATATAACATGTGTTCCAGTGGCGCACCCAAGAGGGGTGCAAGGGTGCACGTGCACCCCCCTTGAAGTGACGGCTCGTGGATCAGACAATTCTCTTTACAATCATATAATATTACTATCAAGTTTATATCTCTACCCACTTTTGAATTATTGCCCCAAAAGTCAATATACCCCACATTTAGATAAAAACTTCAAAATTTTCAAAAATCTAATTTTTATGTATCTAGATACTTCTCAATGTGCTGATTCCAAATTTTGAAACCGCAGGTCGATATCTCTTTTCGTTCTCGAGATATTTAGATTTAAAGTTTTGCTCAAAACTGCCCATTTTTGGGTAATAACCCAAAAATGGGTCGAGATATGAATTTGGCGACATCATCATTTGATTCTACGTAGAAAAATACATAAGTATAGCAATTTTCATAATTTTTATCCAACCGGTTCATTTTTTATTAATAAAACCTTGAAAACTCCTGAAAATGGCCAAAATCTGAAAAAATCCTAAGGGGTACCCCTTACGATTTTTGCGATTTTTGGTCATTTTCAGTTATTTAGCTTTAAAGATTGTATGCGGTGTTCAAAAATTCTGAAAATTGGTACACTTATGTAATTTTGCCTGTAGAATCGAATGGAGTTGTCACCAAATTCATATCTCGGCCCATTTTTGGGTTATTACCCAAAAATGGGCAGTTTTGACCAAACTTTAAAGCTAAATATCTCGAGAACGAAAAGAGATATCGACCTGCGGTTTCAAAATTTGGAATCAGTGCATTGAGAAGTATCTAGGTACATGAAAATTAGATTTTTGAAAATTTTGAAGTTTTTATCTAAATGTAGGGTATATTGACTTTTTGGGTAATAATTCAAAATTGGGTAGAGATATAAACTTGGTAGTAATATTATTTGATTGTAAAGAGAATGTTACGTAAGTGTACGCATTATTAGAGTATTTGAACAACTGTGTGAATTTTTAGAAATTAAAGTGTTGAAATAATAATAGATAAATGCTATAAAAAAGTTGCTTGGAAAATATTCTATATATCCAATAAAATTATAACACGAACACATACTATTTTTTACAAATTCCATACCAAAATTTTCTTTAAAAAGATTCTATAAATCCAATAAAATTATAACACGAACATACACTATGTAAATTGCACTTGACAATTCCTTCTTTCTTCTTCAGCATTCTAATAATTAAAAAAACATTATGAGCGTACGACCTATCGGTGAATAAAAAAACTCGCCTAAAATTTTACTTCCGGTTGCTTGTTTTGCTGCGCTTATTGAACGGTACTTATTTATTCATTTGGAAACATGACACTTGATAGTGTTTCAAACAATGACGTCAGATTTTAGATTTAAGTTGGTATTAAAATTTCTCTAGTAAAATAATGACGGTATCTCACCCCATGCACCATATTTAGAAACTTCTTCTCTTGTGTTTTTAATTTCAATCTAAATTCAATCTAAGTTCCATCTGCTATCTTCACTTTACGGAAACGGGGAAACGTAGTGGTAGTTTCACCGCCTGTAGACAGAGTGTGTCTGAGATCTGAGACGAGAGTTCTCAGCATTTGCATAGAGAAAAATCCAGAGCGCTGTTGTAGCTAAACAGGGAGACACGACTACGCCGACTAAGACTTGAGAAATCTCTCTGCAGTAGAAGATTGGACCTCCAGGTCTTGCCATTTGCAGAAGACGTGGATACAGAGTAGAGGCTTTCTACTATGGTTCCCATGTTTTGTTTTTCTCTGTTTTTCAAATTATTTTTATATCTTTTTCAAGTGATATCCTGGAGTTGATTTATTCGTACAACTTGTAAAAATGTATCAATAACTGGATTTAAAAAAAAAAGGAATTTTATTTTTACCTATTGCTGAAGATGGGCTAATTTTTTGCCCGAAACGTTCAAATACAATGTAAATGTTGAAATAAATATATGGAACATTAAGGGCCGGTCTTATAAACAATAAATTAATCCTTAGTTAGTCACTGCACAAGTAAATTAAATGGACCATTAAAAAAGAAATGGATATTATAAAACTAATCTCACTATCAAATAACTAACGGGGGACTTAATTAAATTTTAGTAGTGTGTTTGTGGTTTTGTGAAAAGTTTCTATATTCACATTCGTTATAAACGTAAATCAGTTGATTTGACAGTTGGAAAAGAAACGTGATCGTGGGAAAAATCATATTGATATTGAAAAATATAACCTATTAGATATTGTTGAAGATTATTTTCATATAATTTGCAACGACCCGGTTGCGTAAAATCGTAAGGTTATTACTAGCTGATTCATTGCGGAAATTGACATAATTATTTCTTTATGTTAGTAGTCTTATATTTCCTTCAATCTGTCCCAATATGTGTAACACACATTGTTTTGACAATCGAAATCTCTTTTTAAACTCATGGCTCGTACCATGATCATGGTTTTAACAAAAACGCTGTTTTAAAAATGTCAAATTCAAATTTCAAAATGTAATTTCACCCTTATGTTAGAAGAACAATTTATTTAAAAATATTTGTTTGAATACAAACTATGTTCTGCTTTAAAATAACCTTTTTTTTTGGTAAATTTCATAGTATTTATTATCATCATTAAATAATGAAATTTGACATTTCTTAAAACAGTGTTTTATTTAAAACCGTGATCGTGGTACGAGCCATTGTCATCATATATTTCATATGGATTTGTCCTATTTCGGAACAATTTTGGTAGTCTACCTCGTGCAAATATGCATCATCATTATCTGTTTATGAATCCGAGGACACTGATGATACAGACTCTAAAGATGACATACTCGACACATACATTTCTTAAAAAAATATTTAAAAAGTAAATAGTTCCGTATTTCAATTGTTTTAAAATAAACATAACAAAAAAAAAATACAGTTTGACGTTTCTTTAACAACTGATTTAAATCTAATAGCATGAAATTCCGCAGTTACTTTAATAGGTCGATTTACTTGTCATTAAACTTTTATAATACCCAAATCTTCAGTTAAATTAGTTTAGTAGCTAACTAAATTTTAACTGTTGATTAAATAGTTTTATAAGACTGGCCCTAAGACCAAAATCATTCACTTCAAATTCCATGAAAGTTAGCAAAGGATACTCCAATTAAAATTTTTGCAGTTAGTTAAAATGTCAAAACATCACGGCTTAAGAGATAGGTTTAACATTGAACAACCTTCGTATCTAATTTAACCTCAAAATCATAATATTCAAATAATTTAATCCTAAAACCTGACATTATTTATATGTTTGTCCGTCATAAATTCTTCAAATTAAAGTTTGTTTTATCTTTAATGTGACAAGTTATTTTATATCAAACTGTAAAATTTCAAGGTAAAAAATGCATACAAAGGAGTGTTCGACAACAAAGAACAAAAATTTAGAACATTGTTATTTTGGGAAGGACATAAAAACATAAAATATATATGTACAACGTAGTTGACAGTTATGGTGATGCTACATAAATCCTCTATGTTTACACTCCGTGAACAATTGTAAATTTATTATAATTTTCCATATGATGTAATCCGAATTTGCATAACAATTCGATTATTTTGTTTACACTTTTACTTATTCAAACTTGCGAATAATTTTCGCAAAGATTAAATGAGTACTTGACATAGATGGGAAGAAAGTTTATAGACTAATTTCTTTTTTATTACATACACTGTACAGTAACAATTTAGAATTGCAAGATTATAATACATTCCTTACCTAAAGGAGACGGAAGGTAAAAATGGGTAGAAATACGAGCCCGTTGACTCTACCATTTGATTTTACGGATAAAATTGCACAAATTTGCCGATTTTTACAAAATTTGTGCCATTAATTTCATTTGTGCAGCTAGAAAACTGAAATCTCTAAAAATGGCCAAAATCGGAATGGGGTGCCTTAATTTTTTACTATTATTGATTATTTTCAGTAGTAATATAACAAGAGAGTGAGAAAAAATTATTTAACTCTCGAATTATATTTAATTAGATTATTTTTTGATTTACAAATTTGTTTTGAAAACCACTGTCTTGCTATTGTGTCGCCATATACTGTTGTAATTAACTAGCTTCATTCATTTACATGGTGCGGTTGGCAAGTCTGTTTTGACAACTAGAACATAACTTTGAGTAAGATTACATATAAATAATCGTCTGCATACCGAGTGATTATTAATTACGGTGTTTCCCGAAGTAGTATCTATATTTTTTTTTTTATTTATTTCATGATCAGAAACATCACAAAATCGGTGTTTTTTGTTCATTTTATTTATGTGTTGATAACTACCAGACAAAACAAAAGCTACAGAGATTATTCCAGGGAATAATCTCTAGAGCTTTATTCTCACTATAATAATGGCAGGATTGGTTAAAACGCTGACACATGACAGATAATGAAATATTTCATTGGGTGGAATTCAGTGGGTTGTATTAAGGTCTGTATTAAAACTTGTATTAAGTATATGGCAACATTGTAATATTTTCCTCATATATCAATGATATTTAATTGTGATTTAGAAATTTTACCACAGGGAAAAGTAATTCAGATATCCTTTAGTCAAATGAGGAAGTATTATTGTAAATGGAAGGTGTAAAAGGAAACTCATTATTGCAAAATTAGGTTAGACATTTGTCATATTTTATGTGTCAAATATTTCATACCTGAATGTTAATGAATTTTAAAATATCTGAACCCCCTGTTTTGATCAGTTTTGACATTTGTCCTTTTTTTCTTATATCTGTTAATAATATTTTTTTCTTTATTTGGTCCTTTGGTGTTTCACTTTTTTCTGACAGGTATTACAAAGTTGCCAAAATATTTTTGACAAAGGACTGTTTTAGCTTAAAACACGCTAATACAACCCACTGAATCTCACCCATTGGTTTTAAGAAATAAAATAAATTATTTTATAATTTAATATTTAAAGTTATTTCAAGTTATTTACTAAATGCTATTATCGTAGAATTGAAGATTGTACCATTATAATAAATTTTTATTAGTAAAAGTTGCTGAAAAATTATATTCACTGAATTTTTTACAACAAAAACTGTTAAAAGCTTGTATAAATGATACTTCCGGTTATCCCATATATGCACTAAAAACTAATGAGCTTCCCACATTAGTACAGGATGGGTATACAAAATTTTAAAAATTTTTTGATTGATAGTATTTGAGTAATCGTGTCCACAGACATCATTGTAAAAATGTTAAAATCGGATTCTGGAGATATCAAAACGTGCTTATTCACTAAAATCTCCATATGCGATTTTTAGCACGATCCCTACACCTCCTTTACCTAAGGTAGCGGGATGTAAAAGAGAGGTAAGAGACACAAACTTAAGTGTATCAGCAATTTATTTTATGATATGGGGATCTATACTTCTATAAATTCGACTCTGGCAGGCATGAAAAAATATTGTATTGGTATCTGTCAACTTATTGTCAGAGAATGTTGCATCTATTCATGAACAAACTATTTCATATTCTAATCATAACAACGATATAAAGCTATTTGTGATATCAGTGATCATGTTTTGAATATCAGCACGAACTATTATACTAAACGACTTTATAGATACCCATAAATGTCATATATAATTGATGGTAACTGTATCCAATCTCATTTTGACACATTCATAGATAACCAAACACTCAAAACAAAAACACGAAATTCTTAATTCATTCTTTTTAATGTCAATACTTCATCGTGGTCGTGGATCTATCATTATTTTTTCATAAACATTTCTTTGTATAATTCGTTCTTATGATAATAATCTCTCGTTAAATGACATAATGTTCTAAAGAGAAATGCTAAAGCATATATCATGAATATCTCGAGGGAAGAAATTCATCATTTGGTGAAAAACGCAAAGTGCAACATAATTGCTAGATGTTTGTTCAAGAATTAGCAAGGAAAAAGGTTATGAAGACAAAGAGAAACGCGATAAACAATCTACGGTTTTTACATATCCGGTTGAAATGCGCAAAACGGTGATAAACGAATGCAGCATTTCCTACATAGCGAAAAAAGTTATCATTAATGGTAGGGATAGTGTGAGGATCACTTAAAAATGTCACTGTGTAATCTTGTAAACGTACAAAGAACATTTTGTAAGCTTTCATTCACAACATTGTTAATTGTAGTTTTATTAGCTGGTTTTGGTATGAGGGTCACGCTAGAATGGAGTATTCTGGTAAAATATAGCAAACTTCAATAATAATTATTTATTTATTTACCGTCATCTAGGTAAGGACGGTATTAATTGTCTTTGGTCAAAAAGTTCGATGGTGAGTTTTTAATGAATAAAAACGTTTTAGGGTCCCTAGAATATGATTTTTCTAATTTTACGATTATGTCTATATATATATATATATATATATATATATATATATATATATATATATATATATATATGTGTGTGTGTGTGTGTGTGTGTGTGTGTGTGTGTGTGTGTGCGACAAAAATTTCTCTGACGATAACTACAATACTACAATTCTAAAAATTATAATTCTTTCGTTTTCCTCTTCTTTACATTCATATATAAAAAATGCGACTTCTTAAAAATATGGCTTGGTGTTTTCTTACCTTTCGTCATCTTTAGGTAAGGAAGGTACCTATTGTCTTTGTTCAAAAAATTCGGTGGTGAGTTTTTAATGAATAAGCATGTTTTAGGGTCCCTAGAATACGAATATACGATGATGTGTGTGTGTGTGTGACTGTGTGACAAATTTTTCTCAGACACAATTCTAAAAATTATGATTCTTTCGAATTGCTCTCCTTTACATCAATATGTAGAGCTGATTACATTTTTGTTATAATTGGTCAACCGAAAGTTCCCTTATTTGAAGTTCTTAACAGCTTTTCTTGATAAAACGAAGTTAAATATTATTTTATTGATATTTTATTTAATTATTAATATTGTCTGTATGGTTTCATTACATATTTTCCTTTATATTCAATAGAGTTAAATAATTATAGAGTTACTTTCATAAATCAGCCAGCTTTGCTATAATAATGGAAACAGTTGGTATATTCAAATAATTCTAATTGACAGATGTCAGTATCAAGTGAAATTTACATGGTGCATGTTCGTGTCCCGTGGCCGCGTGCCTGAGTGTCTGGTCGCGAACCTGGGAGAACCGGGTTCGATCCCGACCGGCGCCAAATATTTCCAATTTTAAATGGCACAAAAGTGACCCCTGTGGTGCACTCTCCACACCAGCTCTCAGTGCCCGTGAGGTGACGCGTGGTAAGCGCCCACACGGTAAAATATATCGTCATCATTACCGATGGCTACATATGTGTAGATAATGGCACACCCAGAAATGGGTAATATGTCGTGATGATATATTTATTTATTTATTTATTTATGTTCGTGTTATAATTTTATTTGAATTATAGAATCTTTTCCAAGGAACTTTCGGTATGGAATTTGTAGAAAATATTATATGTTCGTGTTACAATTTTACTGGATATATAGAATCTTTTCCAAGGAACTTTTGGTATGTGATTTGTACAAAATACATAGAATTGACGGAAGGTAATGTGCTGGCCACATCAGGTTTTTTTTTTTATTTAAAAGGTATTATCTGTTTTCACTTTAGCTTGAATATCTATATTTTTCTTTTGTTATTGAGAAGGTCATTGGCTAAAACATTTTACTTGCTTTTTTTCCCTCTTCTTTTTCTATTACATCCTCTGTCTCTTTCTACACCAGGTGTTAGCACAGAATGCACCTGGTGTAAGTACAACGTTGCATGCAAGATTCAAGACTAAGTGTAGCATCCGTTATGACAATTCATACCGCTTCATGCTTCCTCAAGTACATACAGTATACTGACACCACAGGTTAATGATATATGATAGTATTAAGAATTACATTTATTGCTGAGAGAAGCCATGACCTGAAGAGAATACTTCTTTAATTGTTCATTGTTAATTAGGAAATGTAAATAGTAAAAGAGATTTTAAGATAACTAGATTTATAGTTTTCTTTGTTACTTATTTGGAAAATAGGGCAATATAAAATTACTATTGAAGGAGAATATGTACTTGAATCAGCACATAAGAAAATTGATTTTTCCAGCACAAAAGCTTACTTGATCCACTTTTCCTTGAAAACCTTACAATTTGATTTTATACAGAGTGATTTCAATATAGATTTTCACTATACTATATAATACGCATAAAGTGAAATATTTATAAATACGTTATAGGGGATGGAAAATAGATTAACTTTTACAAATAAACTTATATTCGCAAAACGCTCCGTTTTAGAACTACACTACATAACTTTGATTACAGTTTTAGAAAAAAAATCTAACGTGGCCAACACTAAACTTCTCCTATTTAATTTTTATTAATTTAAATACATACATATTATGTTCCATATAACTATTGTTTTAATTACTATTTTCTTTTTAAAATGTAACTATTATTAGATGGGGTCCCATGGCCGCGTGCGTCTGATCGCGAACCTGAGAGAACCGGGTTCGATTCCGACAGACGCCAAAATTTCCAATTTTAAAATGGCACAAAAGTGACCCCTGTGGTGCACTCTCCACACCAGCTATGAGTGCCCGTGAGGTGACGCCTAGTAAGCGCCCACACGGTAAAATATATCGTCATCATTACCGCTGTCTACATGTGTTGTAGATACTGGCACACCCAGAAATGGGTAATATGCCGTGATGATATATTTATTTATTTATAACTACTGAAGTTGAAGTGATTAGTTTTTTAACAGTGACATTTACCTGTCAGTTACATACATTTGAAATAAATAGAAAAAGTATTAATGTGTAACTGTAGAAAATTCAATAATCTTTAATTTTCATGATGACATAAAATGCGAAAATATGGCATTTAAAGAAATATTTTCAAGAAAAACCATTATGAGCTTCAAGTAAAGTGGCATTTCCGGTTATCCGATTTACACCAAATCTAATGGTTTTTTCATATTAGAATAGGGTACATGGTTTTAGAATTTTTTGAATGATAGTATTTGAGTTATACCGGAGACAAAATCAGTACACACACATACGAGTACACACATACACACACACATACACACACACATACATACATACATACATACATACGTACAGACATCATCGTGAAAATGATAAAATTGGATTCTAGGGACCTTAAAACGTGGTCATTTACTAAAATCTCGATATTTGATTTTTAGCACGATCCCTATATCTCCCTTACCAAGGGTAGCGGGAGGTAAAAATGAGGAAAGACCTCATTTTACATTGAAACTCATAAATAAAAAAACCAAATTAGGAAATTTGTTCTACAAGTAAAAGAACTTTTCCGCAGGAAATCTTGTAACATCATCTTTCGAAATTCTAGCAGATTCTCAGTCCGTGAAAAATTTCCAACTTCTCGTATTTCTACTAAGGTTTAGCTAATAAACCAGTGTTGAAATGTTTTAATCTTGAATCTTGCATCTTGAAAGCAAAAGTGTGAAAAGTAAAATTAATTGTCTAAATCAATGGCAGTAACATTGCGTTGCATATTCATTTACTTCACTTTCACTTATTCAAGTTTCGATATGAATAAGTGATTATGGACGCTTGTCATCATGCTATTTACATTGTTGACAATAAATTATAATATTGAATGCTAATAAATATATCATCATTTAATTGATTTGCTTCAACTAAAATAAAATGTCTTCGAGGCTTATCGGTGTGCCAATCTGCTTTTTACATTTCGTTAAATATATGCATTCTTTTATTCTTACTAACTACTTAACCCAGAAAACATTTTTTTTAGTTTTTCTTGTAATTAGAAAACGTGAAAGAATCCAATTTTTTTACTTCTAAATCCGTTTTCCAATAATAATAAAAACAAATTGCTACTTAAAATTTCTTCTAGGACCCTGTACATTCCATTTAAACATCCACTGTTTATTTTCTAACATTCTACACCCCTATCTTGTAACGTCTCCTTAACTACTGACATTCTAAACGTGTCTTATAATATGTCTACCATCTTCCAAACAACTCTGCAGCTTCTTCAACAACCCTTTAGTAAAACAAACATCATTATCCGAAGCAACGAGTGTCTCGTTCAATGGAAAGAAGTGAGAAACAAGATTGTAGTAAGAACAGCTGTCAAATATTTTATGGGGATACTTAACAAAGAAAAGGATACTGACATAAGCACTAGTATGCGTACGTGTAATGAAATGAAATGGTTACTATTTTTATCTATTCCTGTCGAATTACACAAGTCGTTAACATTTCTCACTAATCAAGTATGTTGACATAATAACTAAAACTTGGATTTTTAATTGGAAGTGATCCGTAGTACAGGTCGTGCCAAGTTTTAGTGCTATTGACTTGAACAAATCCAGTGCCGGTTTTACATAATAGCCTAACTAGGCTATAAGCCTAGGGGCGCCAGTCGGGGGGCGCCGAGAAAAAATATATGATATAATAATAAGATGTCAAGCAAAAAAAAAAAAAAAAAATTAAAAATTTGGAAAAAACATTTTTACCTTTATGGCTGGCATTCGTATAGAAAATTCATTCTGAAGCAATTTGGAGACACTTTATGAATAACAGTTTTTTTTATCAGATTTCATCGTTTTGCGGTGTAAAACAAATAACAAAGTAAAACTTTTGAGACCCAGTTTCTTTCTTATATTTTGATGGAATATTATTGTTTATGGCTGAATATGATAGATTACACTATATTTTAGTATATACTAGCTTTTGAAGGGCTTCCGTGGTGCCCTTGCCTATGCAGTCGAAGTACCGTTTTATAGTATTGAAATTAATGCAAAACACTCTAAAAACGCGTATTTCGTATAGAAAACGCATTCTGAAGCAATTTGGAGACACTTTATGAATAACAATTTTTTTCATCAGATTTCATCGTTTTGTTTCTGAGTGTGCCACAATTTGCTTTATCGCAGATATCGGCAATGATGATGACATATTTGTATCGTGCAGGCGCTTACCAGGAGTCTCCTCACGGGCACTCATTGCTGGCGTGGAGAGTGCACCACAGGGGTCACTTTTGTGCCAATTAAAAAACGAAATATTTGGCGTCAGTCGGGATCGAACCCGGTTCCCCCAGGTACATACATATATACATACCCTAATTTTATTAAAAATTATAAGGGGCGCTATAAATGTTTTAGCCTAGGGGCAAAATTTATGTAAAACCGGCACTGAACAAATCGATGGGTTGTCCCTTAGCAGCTTGAGATTCAGAAACAGTGTTTCACAAGACAATATTTCTTGTCTTGCTAGACTATTTCTTGTCATCTTGCAAAACAAGACAAGAAATTTAAATAACTCTTGTCTTGTGTTACTCTTGCAAGCAAAAATCTTGTCTTGTGTTACTCTTGCATATTTCTTGTCTTGCAATTTCATATCAATAGGAACAACATATTTAAATCGGAAGATAACCGTTTGTTTTAGGCATTCTTCGGTAAATATTCAAAGTGGAAAGCCATAAAGTCTCTGGTTAAGATTCATGATATAGAGTTTTAGATTTGACTCGCGATCTGCGTGACGCGAGTAATTTAGCCTAGAGATGCATTGGCATCTTTAGGATTTAGATATGTATATAGTTTGTTTAATTTGAACACAGTGTTTATCACGTTCATTATGTCTACTCCTTTTGCAAAATCCCTGCCATTGCCCACTCGTTTTGTGTCTGGTGTATCTGAGTATGGTCAGCATATACTACCAGATAATTACCGTAGTTTTATATGGACCTCCAACTTGTCTAGAGCCAAGCTAGACTACGCGGTGCAAAAACTATACAAACCTGACCACCCATTCCTTTTTCATTCTATATGACTCATTCACATAAGACATTTAACAAAGTTGATTGATACATATTGATATTTAGATGTTATTCCAGTTGATCTTGAATATTAGACAGTACTATTTTTCAATATACTGCAAATCAATAAATATATAGTCGTAATTTTCAGAAGTTTTTTGCGAAAATATTACCCAGTAATTGTTTAACTTTCTGAATAGTGTTTCACAAGAGTCTTGCATTTTTCTTGTTCTTGCATAAAATGCAAGACAAGAACAAGACAAGAGTTATATAGTTCGTTGCAAGACAAGACATGAGTTATACAGGGTGTCTCTTAAATAGATGGACATGGCTTAACCACAGATTCCTGAGGCTAAAATAAGACGATTTAACCAAACTTGCTTCTACCGGAAAGTGTACCATTTAGCCAGAAATCTGCTTCAAAGTTCTTCGAAAAAAAATTAATTTTGCTTATAATAATCGGACGCTTTATTCGATTTGGATGAAATTTGGTATGACAGTTTATATGGTTATAAGTCATCTTTTAAGGTGATACTTGTTATTATTAGTGAACCACTAGTGTATGAAACTTAGGTCTCCCAACATTAATTAGACCGTAACTTTTTAATGGCAATGCCGAAAACTTGAAATTATTTTTCTTTAGAAAGATACATTCAATAGTAAACTTTTGTCTCTCTGTGTAATTTTTGATATCTGTTACGGTTCACACAGAAAAAAATAAAATCTGAGTGTCTGCACTGCTAAATTTTTAAAATAAATTTAATCTAGCAGTCTTTCCAAATGTCAAACAAGTAATTTTTAATGACAGTCACAATTGTTTTACGGGTTGTCAAAAATTTTCTTCGCAATATTTTAAAATTAGTAACATCCGTTTGTTCGGCCTAATAATATTTTACTACCATTATTATAAATAAGACGATTACATATCTCAGCTAACTCCTAAACAAGTTGTGAAGATTGACAACTTGTTACTGTCATTAAAAATTACTTGTTTGACATTTGGATAGACTGCTAGATTAAATTTATTTTAAAAATTTAGCAGTGCAGACACTCAGATTTTATTTATTTCTGTGTGAACCGTAACAGATATCACAAATTACACAGAGAGACAAAAGTTTACTATTGAATGTATCTTTCTGAAGAAAAATAAATTCAAGTTTTCGGCATTGCCATTAAAAAGTTACGATCTAATTTATGTTGGGAGACCTAAGTTTCATACACTAGTGGTTCACTAATAATAACAAGTATCACCTTAAAAGATGACTTATAACCATAAAAACTGTCATACCAAATTTCATCCAAATCGAATAGAGCGTCCGATTATTATAAGCAAAATTAATTTTTTTTCGAAGAACTTTGAAGCAGATTTCTGGCTAAATGGTACACTTTCCGGTAGAAGCAAGTTTGGTTAAATCGTCTTATTTTAGCCTCAGGAATCTGTGGTTAAGCCATGTCCCCCTATTTAAGAGACACGCTGTATAGTTCGTTGCAAGACAAGACAAGAGTCTGCCCTTCAAGAAAAGTGCAAGAATAGCAAGATTTTTTAGTATTTTCTTGCATTCTTGCACTCTTGCAATATTATATTATAATTCAATATATCAACATTTTATTATAGGTTTTACCTCTAGCTAAGCTGACATTAATCGGAAAAGCTAAAAAGGTTTTGGTAACATATGACCTCCCGCTAATTCGATGTTTAAAATTGCAATGAGCTTGGAGTTAAATATCACTTTATCGTTTGTAAACAAAATCTAATTTATTGTTCCAATAAATAGAAAAGTCTTTGATAATTAAATTAACCTCTAATGATATCTTGTCAATATGACAGATAATCGTTGAATTTTCCTATAAGTTATGATTTGACATTTGATTGACAGCAATGTATTTGTCTGTCAGAGAACCACTCGGGCACAAGGTGCACAATTTTTTTTTCTAAAACTAATTTTAATTTAGAATGCATGTATAATTATTTAAACAAAATTAACCTCTATTGACGTCTTATCAAATGTCAAATTCGTTCCTTATGTTTCATTTTAAATGGAACGGGCAAATACATTGCTGTCAATCAAATGTCAAGTCGTAACCATGGATATGACAAACCCAATGTTTCACGCTGAAAAATACTCACGGTATATAGGAAATATGATCATTATTTCAGTGGCGTAGCGAAGGGTTTTGCCGCCCGGGGCAGATGTCAAATTTGCCGCCCCCTCCCCCAACAAAATTTAAAATTCTTATAAACACAAAAAGAAAATAAATTATGTAAAGTACTTAGAAATTTTTTTTTCATTCAAGGTCAAATGCCGTAAAAGTGAAAGTTACATTTTTTCAAGGGATGTAAAGGTGTATGAAAAATGACCCCCATATTTAGCGCGTTTGAAGAAATGCTCAACTTCATTAATGTCTAATACCAATATGAATAGAAAAAATCAAATTTTAATATTTTGTCACCATGAGCTTTGAGAATAATTTAAACGTTGTTTTCGATTTGTTTATAATTAAAAAAGTAATATTATAATTAAAAAAGTAAAAATGTTAGATCTCAACCCCTATTAGTAACTTAGATTAGAAATGAAATTTGAATATAAAATCTTAATATATTTTTTTTTATTTTAAATTGAAATTTTAATCATTTTTATTGTTAAAGGACACCATGCGTTCATGCATATAAACATTAAAAAATGTAATAAAATTGAACAAATCATTTTTAAATAAAAATTTATGAGTATTTTATATAAAAACTGCATATAGTCTATAAATGTAAGTGCGTTTCACATTTTAATTTTTTTTTAAGTTATTGAGTTTCAAACTCAACTGACTATAATTATTTCCCCGATAGTAGTCTTTTTAATATTGAGAACTGACATGTCCGATGGCGGCAGCACCATCGGACCGATCAGCTGTTTCTGAATTAGTACTCGCAATGTTGTGACATATGAATGCAAACAACAAGAACAATTTTTTCATTTAAAATGAGGCTAAGTATCAT
This sequence comes from Ophonus ardosiacus, assembly GCA_943142095.1. Classification (NCBI taxonomy): domain Eukaryota; kingdom Metazoa; phylum Arthropoda; class Insecta; order Coleoptera; family Carabidae; genus Ophonus; species Ophonus ardosiacus. The sequence continues at coordinate 5,948,310 of OW964823.1, read as the reverse complement.
GGAACATTTTAGATATCTGGAAGCAACAGCTAATTCTATATGTTTATAGAAGGTATTTATAATTATATATATTTTTAATCAATCGAAATTGATGATACCAGGTGAGCGAATTATAAACTCTAACCACATACTAACTAGAGAAATTACTACGAAGCCACATGAAATCAAAATACATTTAGCGAGTTCTTCAGACAATTTAGATGCTGGTGCTAATGTATTATTAATATTATCCTCTACTACTTCATTTACTGTATTGCAATGTCACTGGCGTTTACTGCTTTTGGCTTTACACGTTTGGTTTGTCGAAGCAAACGTTTATTATCTGGAACTTTTACTTGAAATACGAAAACACAAAGTGATGGTACTGCAGTTCTTTTTAAAGTTTTACGCTGAATTGTATAGAAAAATACATAAATAATTAGTACGAACACAACATGAACTTTTTATTCTAAGACAAAATCTGAACATTGAATTTTTTACTCACAGGAAATATGTAATCATCCGATTTAAAATGACGAGAACAAATTTTCATATGTCTCATTATTTGTTTTACACTAGGAATTGCATATTCCCATGCTGTTCGTCAATCCGTATCCATTTCAACACCTACACTTGTCGTAATTTTAACTTTATTTTAGCCATGTTTCGGAATATTATAAAACCCAATGCCTGTGTCTCGACCAGATCTTGAGTTGCATCCGAAAACACAACAATTAATACGACTTTTTCCCATTTCTATTCACATCAAATGATTAAACCACATGTAACTCAAGCATACAATCACAATACAGTACTAAACCGGAAAGTTTATATTTTTCCCAGCAGATGGCATATCGCAGCTTGTCAGTTGTCAATAAGTCAACGATATGGAATTTGCTGCCCAGAGCAAAGTGCCGCCCGGGGCGAGTGCCCCCTTTGCCCCTCCTATGCTACGCTACTGCATTATTTCCAAACAGAATTTGACGTACAAAGATAAAAAAGTTGAAATATTGATAATGAAACTATAATTTAAAATAATTTATAATAAAATTATTAAGCTCAGTTGATACTAAAATTAGCTTTTGGATCAGTTAAAATTGGGACAGACCTTAAATAATATCCTAACTTTGTCGCTCTTTACATAGGTTTGTGAAATGTCAAATGGAGGTCATTTATGTCATATGTAACCAAACATGTTAAGTTCCTTCTTAGTTATTTGCGAATGCAGATACGTCTTCAATAGATTGAACGTAAATCCATAATCCTTTATTTGTTTATGAAAGTAACTATTTTTATTTTATCACTATTTATTTATTTCTATCCTAGTGTAGGACAAGTTTCACTCCTCATCATCGTCACGATAGATCATCACGATCATATTCGCAACGGGGTTAACTATCATAGATCCCATCTTTGAGTATGGTATAGTTTCTAGCTATGTTATTGACATGTATCTCCTCTTTAAGGCATTGTGATGTTTTCTCTCATATTAATCATCTGGTACGAATGATGAGTTTATAATTATAAATCTACTAATTAGAAGATAAGGAAGATACAGGAAAAGTTATTTTATACCTTCACTAGAAATTCAAAAAGAGTAAAAATGTGTTCTCTCGGTATGAACTTTCGATGGGCATTCTATGAATGTAGGTTGACTTCCTCAGATGTTGATTTTTACAACAAGAACTTTATGCTTATGCAATCAAGTGAAAAATAAAACGTGCTTTTATTTTTTACCTTCCGTCACCTTTAAGGTAAGGAAGATATTGTTTTTGGTCAAAAAATTCGTTGGAGGTTTTTAGGGTTCCTAGATTACAATGTCTGTATGGTGTGTGTGTGTGTGAAGAGTTGATTAGATTTTAGTTATAATTGGTCAACCGGAACCGGAAATATTCTTCAGATAAGGAGCAATATTTATTGTTCTGTCATTCATGTATTACTATGGATACATTAAATATACTGTACCGTTCCAGATAATATGCAACATAGGATGTCAAATTTGTTAATATCAAATGAAATTTTCATCTCACTTTAAAAAATTTTACTAAAGAAGAAAAAATCTGAATGGTTACTTGGTACAATGCTGGTTATAGTTTGAGAAATGTTTGTGATATGTTTGCTAATTTATCTATTGTTCTAGACCTAGACCAGATCTTCTACAGTTTAGATAATATTTACAAAATTTAAACGTTTAGCTAAGAATCATACAAAAATTATTATTTATTATTATTATTATTATTATTATATTTATTCTTGCCTAACCGGCTTAGAATCCATATATTATATATATTTTACAATAAATTGTGGTACTACATCACAAATTAACCCCCCGTTTCCCGATGACTTCATTCACTCAATCTTGTCTCGACGCTATATCGTCTAACAGAACCGTTTCTTTTCTTCCTTCTCTCGTAACTTCCCTGCACGAAATCCTTAAATGCCTGACAGTTTCCTCTTCTCTCCCGCATAGCCTGCAACTCCTCTCATCACTTGATAGCCAGTATTTATTGTTTCTCTCTTCATTACCACATCTGAACCTGTCAATCATCTTGATGTTTTTCTTTTCATCCAATAAATACCTTGGTATTGACGTCGTTTGCATAAAGCAATCGCTGCTATGAAACAAATATGGAGTTTTGGGGAAAGAAAATTTCAAAGAAATCTCAGAATAAGATGGATGATGTTTGAAGCCATAGTCAAAAGTATACGAACTACACCAGAGAGATTGGGACATACAGCGGCAAGAACAACAAAGTAAGATAAACATCTCGAATTACAATAAGAGAATCATATAAAAAAGGCAAGAACAAAAATTGCACGAACTAAAGAAAATAAAAATAATTAATAATATATTAGCAAAACTTCTGTATTTAGATTATAAAAAGACAAAAAAATTATTTCTTATCATTTTCATAATCATCAAGAGATATGATATTGTTCTTATTACTTTCTTACGTTAGTTATAAATCAGTAAATTATGATAAGTTTCTCTAGAACGCTACAGTTTGTGTGTCAATAGTATCCGTAGTAAGTACATTAACGACGGAATAATATATACAGTCGCGGACAAAAGTATGGAAAATTTTAGATATTTCATTTTTTTTTAAATATGTTTATAGTTCTCGCAAATTTGAATCGTATTGTCTAAAACAATATATCGAACAATATATTCACAAGAAATCTTTTCATATTGACTGTACGATTAAAGTGAAATAACATATACTCGTTTTTTCGGTGGACAAAAGTATGGAAACTTATTGAAAATATGATTTTAATTATCTTATTTTCAGTTGTATTTTGTCATTTATTTAGTAAGTTGATGTTAAGATGGGTAAAAATAAATATTTTTCCGACGACTTAAGACAAAGGGTAGTACAGCTTCATAAAGATGCTGTGAAACAGCGCAATATTTAATTTTTTAAAAAAATCAGTAAAAGTGGCATATCAAAGAATTTGAAAAAAAAAATCGCAGTATGGAAGTTAAAATTAATATAAAAGTCGGTGGTCCAAAAAAACTATTGTTAGGATTGACAAAAACCATTCGGCGTATATCCGTAAGTGATCCTACTTTATCATCAAGTGAACGTTCCGCAAAAATTCGGGAATAATTTCATGTAGATTTGAGTGATCGCACTGTGATACGATGGCTATGTGATGTAGGATTACTAGGAAAAATAACCGATAAGAAAACTGTAGTATCAAAGAAAAACAGGAGGGCCAGAACTGCATTTGCTTAGGAACACTCATCGTGGATGAGTGGAAAATGGCATACTGTCCTTTGAAGCGATGAAAGCAAGTTCAAAATATTTGGTTCCGGAGGGAGTCAATATGTAAGACATCTTGAACTTGCTTTCATCGCTCCAAAGGACAGTATGCCATTTTTCACTCTTCCACGATTAGTGTTCCTAAGCAAATGCAATTCTGACCCTCCTGCTTTTCTTTGATAGTACAGGTTTCTTAACGGCTATTTTTCCCAGTAATCCTACATCACATAGCCATCGTATCACAGTGCGATCACTCAAATCTGCATGAAACTGTTCCCGAATTTTTGCAGAACGTTCACTTGATGATAAAGTAGGATCACTTACGGATAGACGCCGAATGGTTTTTGTCAATTCTAGCACTAGTTTTCTTGGACCACCGACTTTTATATTAATTTTAACACTTCTATATTGCGATTTTTTTTTTCAAAATCTTTGATATGCCACTTTTACTGATTTTTTTAAAAAAATAATTATATGCTGTTTCACAGCATCTTTATGAAGCTGTAGTACAGCCTGCCTTAAGTCGTCGGAAAAATATTTATTTTTACCCATTTTAACATCAACTTACTAAATAAATGACAAAATACAATTGAAAGTAAGACAATTAAAATCATATTTTCAATAAGTTTCCATACTTTTGTCCACCGAAAAAATGAGTATATGTTATTTCACTTAAATCGTACAGTCAATATGAAAAGATTTCTTGTGAATATATTGTTCGATATATTGACTTTAGAAAATGCGATTCAAATTTGCGAAAACTATAAACATATTTAAAAAAAATGAAATATTTAAAAGTTTCCATACTTTTGTCCACCACTGTATGTATTGCATCTTGACTGAAACTCAAGGTATAAGAATAATTATTTCCAGTTTGTTAAACAAATTAGGGATATGAACTTCCTTGACTTTAGGTTGCTATTAAAAACACTAATTCATAATGCACTAGACCAAATCATTCATTAATCAAATATGAATTCTACTGGAATTACAATCGCTCATAATATATCATTTTCCACATAAAGGAAAATCGTTCATACAAAGTCCATATAATTGAAAGGATAGAAGAATGCACATTCTCCGGTTGACTTCCCATGTCCTTGGTGTTACATAATCCTGTTACAATAACATTTGCGAAATGCACTCCGCCAGTATCCGTTAGCATAAATGCTACACTATCTGCCACAAGATAGCAGCATCGGTAATTTCCGTAAATACGTAATGTTATGTTCTTTCTGTGCTCGATGGCTCAGAGATGATGGAACATATGTTAGGTTAGGTTACATGGAGGTTATAGTTAGCGTGCAATAGTATGTGGTTATGTTAATTTTTGCCGAAGAAGCGAACGTGGAATAGACACTTACAAAATTGACATCACATGCAAGAAAGATAGATCATGCTTCCAAACAAACCTCCCCTCGTTGTCTTACGTCCCGCTCCCTGATTCTATCTGTCATTATGTATGCATCTGTCATTCAGTGTTAACCTAACTCTTTGTGATTTGTTCGTTGTGTTCAATAACATGTCAAATAGTGTATCCGCCTTCACCTAGTGTTGTGGAAACTAGAATAAAAAGATCTCCAGAATTTTATTGACAACTACATTAATTCTTTTATGTCTTACTAGTATGTTATTGTTTTATAACAACCTCAACATTAGGTCCGTTATTGAGTAAATAATACCCTAGGGCGTATAAAGTTGCTATGGTAATGTTGACAACAAACTGAGGTTAATAATACTGATACTAACATAAAGTGCAGTTAAGGTTAAGAAGCATTGTGAATTGTAGTCGTTTATAATCATATTTGTTTCATCACAAATACAATCCAGCATACTTCTTATTCTTAGCAATAACATTGCTCGTCCATATTGACATAAAAATACCACAAGAAATATATTTTTTGTTTGAAAATGCTTTGTTGACAGAAACAAAATATTATCTAGATACCGCATTCACAGGCTACTTTGTAAGTTGTATTAAAATTTTGTGATTTATTATTTTTGTTTGATAAATTCTAGTCAGACAAAATGTTTATTAAGAATTTCTAGTAAGACATAAAACGTTGAAGGCACCACGGGTGTTAAACGACAATAATGCCTTCGGTCAACGTACTCGCCTCGGGCCAGAGGCCCTCGACAGTACACTGTTGACCTCAGGCATTATTGTCCTTATAACAACCCTTGGTACCTTAATTACTATTTGATCACTGTATTTCCCAAGATGGGATGGAACAATAAATGGGTTTAATACCATGAGTATTTTTTAACGTGAAACATTGGGTTTGTCATATCCATGGTTCGTCTTGACATTTGATTAACAGCAATGTATTTGCCCGTTCCATTTAAAATGAAACATAGGGAACGAATTTGACATTTGATAAGACGTCAATAGAGGTTAATTTTGTTTAAATAATTATACCTGCATTCTAAATAAATTAAAATTAGTTGTAGAAAAAATATAGTGTGCACTTTGTGTCCGAGTGGTTTTCTGACTCGGCTAAATTTCTTACAATATTTAAATATAATACTTCTTTCAAATTCATTCCCCATGTGTCATTTTAAATGGGACAGACAAATACATTGCTGTCAATCAAATGTCAAATCATAACTTAGGAAAATTCAACGGTTATCTGTCATATTGGCAAGATGTCATTAGAGGTTAATTTTGTTTAAATAATTCTAAAAAATAAATTTAGATGTAGAAAAAATACTGTGTGCACCTTGTGCCCGAAATATGTTTAGTGCTCTCAAGTGGTTTTCTGACTCCGCTAAATTTCTTACAATATTTAAATATAATACTTCTGTCAGATTCGTTCCCTATGTTTCATTTTAAATGGAACGGGCAAATACATTGCTGTCTATCAAATATAAAGTCGTAACCATGGATATGACAAACCCAATGTTTCACGTTAAAAAATACTCACGGTATATTATTATTTGATTGCTAGTGAGTTCTATTGTAAATTTTGTGTATCTTTTATGAATATTTCTTATTATTTTAAAATTATTTTTTATCAAACCTCGAAATACTGTTTCACTTCATTAATTTTCTTATATTCATAACTTAAACGCCCAAACGGTAAAATATATCGTCATCATTACCGATGTCTACATGTGTTGTAGATACTGGCACACCCAGAAATGGGCAATATGCCATGATGATATATTTATTTTATTTATATTTATATTCATAACTTTGCAGAATCTGCAAAATTAAATTACCGCATTGTGACCTTACAAGTACATTTACCAATTTTGTGTTTGAGAAAACTGTTTTGGTGGTTATAAAATTCTTGAATAAAATATCAATTACTATCCAGTTCCTGAATAAACTCCTTATGCATTCATTTCCATATCGAATATATTAATTTCGCAAAAACATAATGTACCTTCTCACCGTTATCTATTCTGTTTTGCTTATCTGTGAAAATATTAATTAAAAGCAAACAAACTAACTCTGGAACCCACTTAAAAGTTGTAGATTAGTGCGTAGGTATCCCATATATTAATTAGCGATTTTTACCATTAATTAAGGCTGGAAACTCTTAAGTTAGCAATTACTACAATCTTAATGTCAAAGCGGAAATATTACATCGGTTAACATGTGTTTAGGTTGGTTATTTAAATAATAATAAGACACATTTTCATTCAGATTTAACTGATAGAAAGTATGTAATAAAAACTGCGGCTTTACATATTATTATTAAAAGAGCATTCAATATAAATAAATGTGTATTTCACTGTATTATTTGTTTAATACATCACTGAATTGTTAAATATGTGTACTTATAATAAATAAATAAACATGTCTAGTCATATTTATTTATCTTCTCGTTATTTTAATATTAAAATATGCTTAATTTTATCAAAATTAATTTTTAAGGTCTGTCTTGAGTTCTGATTAAAATTAAAAATAATATTGGATATACATATTTTTCTACAACTTATGGCAGCGGAAATATACAGGGTGTCTCAATAAGCTTACTCACTATTGGTAACTTTTTTATTTGAACAGATACGAGGTTGGTTAAATTAGCAAAATTATGCCATTTTATATTAGAAAATTGGTCATGTAGACAAAATAAAAATTGTGTCAGCGGTTCCCAAAATTTGGGACAGAATATATATTTTTTAAATTGAACTATATATTTTTTATTATCTTATTGGAAAGAGTATTTTTTTTCTCTTTCCAATAAGGTAATGTTGTTTATGTACAATTTTTTCAAATAAACGAGTTATTTACGTTTAAAGATAAAAATTATCTTTTATTAGTTTAGGTCAAGTAAACTATGGAAATAATTGTCTTTTATAAAATTATTATTTTATTAATTTATTTTACAGTAATAACAAAAAAAAGAAAATATTCAAACTGAAAGCCATTATTTCTTTCGCACATTTAAACTTTTTTGGAAAGAGAGCCGACCGTTCTACGTAACTGGTGTCTAGATATAACTTTCCATATAGCAAGATCATATCTAACTTTTTTTCATTTGTAAAGTTATTAAACATTATTAAACACAGAGAACTTTACGGGAGAAATTATTAAACGTCAAACAAACAAAGAATCAATTGTTTCCATGACTTACTTGACTAAAAAACTAATAAAATAGTTTATTTAAATTTAAATTTTTAACCGTAAATAACTCGTTTATTTGAAAAAATTGTACATAAACAACATTACCTTATTGGAAAGAGAAAAAAAATACTCTTTCCAATAAGATAATAAAAATTATATGGTTCCATTTAAAAAATATATATATTGTCAAACATTTTGAGAACCGCTGACACAAATTTTATTTTGTCTACATGACCAATTTTCTAATATAAAATGGCACAATTTTGTTCATTTAACCAACCTCGTACCTCTTCAAATAAAAAAGTTACCAATAGTGAGCAAGCTTATTGAGAGACCCTGTAGAAATCTACTTTTTTTGTCGATCGACATTACCAGCCCGATTCACAAAAAAGGTTAAGCTAATCCTCATTTTGGGATTAGTGAATTCTATTCTATTCCGGTATTTAAAATTTAATTTTCATGATATTATCAATAAAGGTAGATACTAGGAATAGATTGGACTATATTTTAAGATATAAACTGTCAAAATTAGAGTAGAATTCGCTAATCTAAAAATGAGGATTAGCTTAAACTTTTTTGTGAATCGGGCTGTAAAATTGCGGTTTTTGACAGTCAACACTCGGTAAAATGTTACTTTTACTGCATAGGCAGTAAAAATCTAAAAAAAAATTACTGCCTATTACATAACAACCGCTACACAAACGCATAGCAATCATTCAAAAAACGCATCGTAGGAACATAATTTGATGGCGATAACTTTCAAAATAGGTATTAAAAATAATCACTAAATTAATATTAATTCTAAAATCGGCAAAAAATTACTATGTTCAACACGGCACTGAACACAGATTTACAGCTTCGACAGCATTCATTACCGAGGCAGCCTCTGATGTAAATCTGGTATTTTAGTGCCTAGTTAAACAAATAACCATTTAGACTAGGTACTTAGTTTCAGAGAATGACGAATGACAGCCGTCAATTACAAGTAGCTAACTTCAGCCCGTACTTAATGAATCAGATTTTAGTGGTTGCTAATTTCACGCCGTGTCCAATACATCCGAAACCACAGCTTGTCAATTAGTGTTTAGTGCCATGGAAAACAGTATATTCTTATATTTTAACATAGCTAGAAGAAAAACAAAATAGAAGATGTGATGAATTTTTTTTGTCATTCCTTTTATTATGTTTCTAATAGATATCAAGCTGATGTCGATAGTATAAAAAGTGTTTCAATATTCCAATTAATTTTAGAAAAACATCTTTGATTCTTTGCATTAACTTTCACCTTGCCTCGGTAGTACTTGACTCGTATTGACATGTTGGATAATTGAGAAATCAAAGGAGAAAAATGGTCGAACAGAACGGCGTCCTCCTCGCTCGCAGCTCGCACGTCCATAGAATTCTTAACAACGCAGCATTGCACGGGATTTTTTATAGCGTATTTTATTACTCTTCACATATACAACACAACACAATACACTTTACGTAATGCTACAATTATTTTGTTACAAGTTTTTGCGGAGGTGTTTTTACCGCAGCTTTACAACAGCATCAAATGAGAGTGTTTGTAAACAAAATTATATCATCAGATATTTTTCAGCATTTTTATATATATATACAGGGTGTTAATACTAAGTCGTTACACCCGAAAATGGTAGTTAGAACTCATTAAAACAAACAACTTTTCTTAGTTCCAATTTTTAATTTGGTGCCCCGGTTCGTAGTTATTGGATTTCTTTTGTTTATCGAAAAATCGTCATAACTCCCTATTTTAAGGACTATTGAAATTTTTTTTCTTTCAAATTTACCTTTAGGCTCTCTAAAATATTTGGTATTTACAATTATTTTTTATTTTTTCAAATGACAAAATGGCGATTGATCAAAAATTTCAAAATATGATTTTTTGATAACCACTCGAAAGTAAAACTTTTATAAAATCCTTACACTATCTACTACAATATTTGCTATAAACATTTTTTTTAATTTATCCAAAAAACGTATTTATTCGTTTTCTTGACTTACATAAGTGCAATGTGTTCAGAAAAAAATCTAATTTGAAGTAAGCTATGTAAACAGAAACGTATGTCTGATCATTAATCAATTCAATAATCAAGTTGTCACAATTGATCGTGAAATGTAATTTTAAGGAGAAATGATAATGAAGGAGGTTACAGATTATTGCCATTCACCGTTTTCTAATTTATTTCTGTTTTAATATAAGGATTCAAGAATATTTCTTCAGATAACATATTTGACAATATCTTGTGTCAAATTGACATTTAATTAATTACATTCAAATTGATACACGTTTTTTTTTTTCATAGCCTACTCCGAATTAGATTTTTTTCTGCACGCACCACTTATGTAAGTTAAATAAGTGAAAAAAGATTTTTTTGGATAGATTGAAAAAAATGTTTAGGACAAATATTGTAGTAGATAGTTTAAGGATTTTATAAATGTTTTACTTTCAAAAATCGATGGAGTGGTTATCAAAAAATCATGTTCTGAAATTTTGATCGATCACCATTTAGTCATTTAAAAAAATAAAAATAATTGTAAATGCCAAATGTTTTAGAGAGCCTAAAGGTAAATTTGGAAGAATTTTTTTTTTTTCAATAGTCTTTAAAATAAGGGAGTTATGACGATTTTTCGAAATACAAAAGAACTCCATTAACTACGAACCGGGGCACCAAATCAAAAATTGAAACTAAGAAAAGTTGTTTGTTTTAATGAGTTCTACCTACCATTTTCGGGTGTAACGACTTAACACCCTGTATATATAGTTGGCAAAGGTCAGAATAATTTCTAACTCGGCTGGAAATTTATAGTTTGACACATGCACATTGAGCATTTATATTTTTCAGAAGTTTTGACATTTCCACATTATCGAATTTGTTTCGTTTGCAGAAAATTAGGTTATAAGTAAAATCGCTGTTTGATGCATTCAAAATAAATTTATATTTATTATTTTTGTTTGAGTATTATTGCAAAATAATAAGATATAATAAGATTTAGGAGACATGCCCGTTGAAAATTTTGACTTTTTAAATTATTCTTCAAATTTCTTGAGATAATGGATATTAAAAAAATTATAATGAGCCTGTTTCACATTTTTCAAAAACTATTTTAAATGAAAGTTTATGGAATGATTTTCTTAGTAATAATTTTTATTTTAATAATTTGTTGTTATTTGTGGAAATAATTAAATAAAAAGATTGGCGTCCTGAAAAACTACCCCCCACTCCTGTGACGTAGAAGCACATACATTACATCATTAATATCCAATAGGAAAATAATTTTTCCATCACCTACGTTTATTCATATTATTTATATAAATAAACGTAGGCTAAAATTTGTCACATGTTAATAACAAAATCTTTTAATTTGACATTTGACGCTGACATTGCTCATTGTAAATGAAAAATAAAGTAATAATGGCTAATTCAAATTATACTCAAGCTAAATCGGACAATTAACCGAAGGTCGATAGCTGGATGATGGCTGAATTTATATCAGAACGATTGTTTCACTGCTACCGAAGTAAGGTGTGTTGAAGAGTTGAGGTAAAATAAAATATAAAAACTGAATTTATTATATAAATTGATAATATAATTTACTTTAAAGTTCTGGTCGTGATTCTTATTTGACACTTGTTTGACAACTTTGACAATACACTTGACACCTTAGAACTGCTGAAGATGTATGTACTCTGACGTCACATTCTGTTTCAGATCACGTGACTTATTCAAAATTTTATCCAAATTTCAAAAATTAATTGTAAGATATCTAAAGGATATTTCGTGATATTTTCAAATTTGAGGCTCTTTAAAGAACAATATCTTTTAAAATTTAATACTTAGAAGTCATATAAAAATTCTTGCAACAGCCCTATTATTTTGAATTGACAATATCCCCGTATTCTGAAGATTTTGTTGAACACTTGCAAATTGCAAATTTACAGTTTTATAGTATTTCTATCAAGTTGGAGAAAACTGCAAACTAGATACTAAGGAACCAGTTGTCAAATTTAAATGTTTGTAATTAACAGATAACCGTCAGTGTGAAAAATCAATAGTTTTACTGAAATTACTGAAAGCTTTTTTCTGGGAAGTACATTTAATATTTCTTTAATTAAATATTTAAAATTGTTGGTAGGTACGTACCATTTTGAACATTTTAGAAGAGTAGGACAAGATTCCTTATAGAATGAAAGAATAGGTATAAATAGAAGTATTTATGTGTACAAGAAATTTTAAATTAGAAACTTATGTAAAAAAAAAACGGAAATGGCGAGAGGTACTGTGCTGGCAAAAACAGTTGTTTTTTTTCATTTATTTCGTGATAGCTTTTGTTAATGCCTAATTCAGTATCAGTACGAAATGTACATATTAATGATACGTGGAAACACCCAAATAAAAAAAATCATGTTTAATAATACATACTAAGGGCCAGTTCTACAATGCTAGTATAATTCGTGGTATAGCTATTCCATGGATAAATAATTCTTTAATTTTATACTCCGAATATAATTGTAAATGTTCTACAAGATATATTTATTCTTTGGTTTGTTATTCCTAGTTTATGCTATAATACTGCAACGTTGGCTATACTGGTACTTGTAAAATTGTCGTTTAACCTAAGATTTTTAAGATCAAACGTCAATCTGTTTATGTAAACATAACTTTAAATATTAAATACTTTCTGCGGTAATAATTCTAAATAGTTCTGCATCATTTCCACCAGGTGACTGTATTTTCACGTGTGTACAATCCAAGGCACCTATAACATTAGGAAATCGTGCTATTTGATAAAACCGTAGAACAGTCCGTTCTTCCTCTTCTTGTGTTCTAGATAAATAAATATATCGTTCTGCTCGAAATGCAAGTGCCTCAGATACAGTTCTTACAATCATACACGCTGAAGTTTTACTAACTCCTGAAAAATCTGCAAGGCAATAAGCATTGTGCCTACAGCGTAAAATGTAAGTGCAAGAAGAATTTTTGTTACGGGAGCTACGGAATGACTTCTACAAAAAATAAAAACTTGTCAGGGATTAAAAATATAATTAAAATATAATAAAATATAATTAACAAACGCAAAACTGTTGGTTTTTGTAATCTGAACCTAATAAAAAATTGTCCGTCATCTAGATCATCGAAATAATTGTATCGTTCACCATACACTTTAGCTCTTCTTGGTCTCGCTATGTAATTAACTATTTCTTCGTCATCATCTGATTCAAATACCCGCAGATTATAAATATCATTATAAGCCATTACTAAAACTGCTCAAATATAATAAATAATTAAATAATGCTAATTATTTGCGAACAATTTAATCTGACATTCCAATTTATCTATGGAATAACTTTTTATTCGGTCGATTTACCAGCGAATAGATTAACCCCTTGTTTATACTAACGAGTAGTATCAAATAAACTTGTAGAATCAAGATTTGAAATTTATACCAAGAATAAACTTATTCCTCAGATAAATAGGCATTGTAGAACCGGCCCTAATTCGAATTTTAAAAGAAAAAAGATAAGTTTAATATAGGCAACAAAATATAAAATAACTCAATAAGGCATGAAGGCAAAGAAATTTGACTAAATAATTACTGTAGTTAAAAATGCATTTGAATCGTGGCGACGTCGTGATATATTTAAATTTTTCTTCCCTTAATATTTTGCAATCAACTTTTTCCATATTTCTTGGCTCGTGACACACACATATACCAACTCCGTTGTCGTGTTTATTTCGTTTTGTCGGACGAAGTTTTACGATTTGCAATACGATGACTTTTGCTTTATGGTTCGGGTCAGACGGTTATATTCGGTTTTGTAATTAAACCTTAAAGCCACACCGTACAAAGCTAATGGAATGACCGCACAACCATTGTGTGGGGTTCAATTCTTTTTATTTGAAACAGTAAATAAATCATAGTCAGCATATTTTAAGGGGCGATGCATTTGCAATTTCGCATAAGGTAATGCTTTTTATTATTAAGAACGAAAGTTCAAATTTTAATGGATATTTTAAAAATAAAAACTTTTGAATATATAAACAAGACATTCACCACATTTCTGTAAGAAAGTTGCTAATTGTTATTGATTATTTGCTGTAGAAATGTTGCTTAGAATTAGTAACTTTGTTTTAATGTATCAACAAGACATTCACTACAATTTTGTAAGAAAGTTGCAAATTATTATTGATTATGTGCTATAGAAATTTTGCTAGGAGTTAGTTACTCTGTTCCAGAATTAGAGTACATGTACATTTAGAAAAACTGCAAGAGAAAATGTTCCAATATTCATTTAGAAAATGACTAGAGACAGAAAAATTGACTATCGAGTCCAGCAATGAAACCATAAATATCGTAATTATGACAAAGCGGCATATTGCTTATTTTTTGCTTTATAATATTGAATACAAAACAGGTCATTATTTATGCCACTCTATTGGAATGAAGACACGAAACGATTTACAAACGGTTGGAGTTTAAGATACATAGTATATACTTTATCTGTAAATCTGCAGAAGATATAATAATTTTTACCTCCTTGTACGAAGTAAAGGAAGTATTGTAATCGCGAAAAAATTCGGTTTCCGGATTTCAACGGAAATATCCATTTTGTCCATCCCTGAATCCATTTTGACTAATTTCGTCGTGACGTCTGTACGTACGTATCTCGCATAACTGAAAAACGGGAAGCCGTAGAAAGTTAAAATTTTGTATTTAGGACTGTTATAACATCTAGTTGTGCACCTCCATTTTTGGTCATTACATAACTTTCGGAAGTGGTACTTTACTTGAAGCCTATAATAGATTTTAATGAAAAACTATATTAAAATATAATCCAAAACTTTTCAAAATTGGTATATAACACTTCTATATCAATGGGAATAACATAATAGATTTTAGTTAAAATGGTCTACCCGGAAGTGGTACTTTACTTGAAGCCTATAATAGATTTTAATGAAATACTATATTAAAAATAATCTAAAACTTTTAAAATTTGGTATATAATACTTTTATATTAATGGGAATAACATAATAGATTTTGGTTAAAATAGTCTAACCGGAAGTGATACTTTACTTGAAGCTGTTATCAGTTTTTCTTGAAAAAATGGTGTTATTTTGATTTTCATAATAAATGCTTCAAATAAAACTTTTAGGGAGTTAAATTCTGCGTCGAAAACATCAAGCATAATTAAATTAGCTCTTTGTATAAGCGAGATATGTATATTTAAAAATTATGTATATTTAAAAATTATGTACTTTTTTGTTTCTGTAATTAAGTTTGCTATGAATTAGGACAAAAAATAACAAAAAAATGAAGAATTTAATGTCAATGTCAAATACGTGCAATTTTATGATTGGGTCTGTTATAATAAGGAACATATTTTAATTATTAACAAAATATGTACAGTGTAACAGGCGTACAAGGAAGTCATGTGGTGTCCACATCAGATATTTTTTAAGCGTATTAGATAGAGAATTTTATGTTCTTCAATATTCGTAATAAGTAAATTTTTTTTAAATAATATTTTGAAGATTTTTTTGAAGAAACTACTACTTCCGGTTGTCCAGTTGTTATTAAAATATATTCAGCTCTTCCCATTAATGTCACATTGAGGAATACGTAGTTAAACAGGTCTTAAGTATTATACACACACCAACAAATACACACACACACATATACATCCCCAAACACACACACATAACACTCAGAGCATCGTAAAAATGTTATAATCGGATTCTATGGACCTTAAACATGTTTATTCACTAAAATCTGACTCGCTAAGAGTTCAATAAATTGCAATTTCTAGGCAACTGTTTACATTTATGAATTTTTTATATTTTATATAAGCATTATTAATGTGTTGAATATATATGAAATGAATTTATTTTGTTTGAAAGTTATCAACTGTATATTTTATTGTATTGTTTGTACTCCGTTAATTTATTGTAAAGGTATATAAACTTTGAAAGAACAGTACGATTATTGTTATTCTTTGTTTTCTACTCCGTCTTAAGAGCACAAGCAATATTAGCGTGAGAAACTAACTATAAAACGTTTCGATAGTTATTGATTATTGTTTTAGAATTATGGTTATATATGTAGGTATATATACATTACACAAGTACAGAGTAACGCATTGGAAGGCGGCAGTAGATGTTTTTAATTCAGAATATTATGCCGCAAAAATATACAAATTTTAATACTAATATAAAATACGAAAAATAGTGTACGCATCGCGTCAGAAAAGTAATTTTACTGTACTCGTATGGCATACTCGTCTAGTAAACGTTCACTTTTCTTAACTTGGAACGTAATATACTGATGACTCCGTTCGCGAAACCCAAAAATTTCCAATTAGTTTAAAACCCGTTTCAAACAACGCTTGCGTACTGAAAAATTGGCAATTAGTTGCATATTTTGTCGTGTGAACAAACCTATTATGTCACTGATATAAAATGTACCACCCAAGAATATTCTGAACAACTAATACGAATGATTTAGTCCGGATTTGAATATCATAAAAATAAAATATGCTAAACTTTAATGAAAGCATAAAATAAAATACAGTTAAACTAATATCCCAAGTCTACCACCCATGTACTCTTATAATATACTAGGGAAATATAAATCATAATAAACTTAAATTAAATTAAATCTACATTATAATTTAGCTAATAAAAATTCATTTAAATCATGTTTGAGGAAATGAAGAAACCCGGATATGGCTGGAACAGTTAGGCTGCTTGAACCAGGCTTTATTTATCGCTCATTATAGTCCAGGTGACCTATGCTATTTAATTTACTAGCCGATAATTTTAATTCATAGTCGTGTTACAGTTGACATTTATGTATTGCACATTGTTAACTTATCAGGGAACTGTAGGTTTATACTGCATAGAAAATAAATACATGCTTGCAAATATTAATACTGCATATGAAATACTTCATAACTACTAACAATTCATAAATGAATAGTTTTAGCTCGACCAGTAAAGTGGCACTTTTGTATTTTATACCAGCTTGTTTTCGGAAGTTCACATTCACTTGTTTGACTCATAGGGCTGGTTTAGATTAATTTAATTTATAAATTTACATTTAGAAATTTTTATTTAAAATTTACAATTTTTTCTCTGGTTTATGTTCGATTTTGAAATTCTGGATTTGACTAATCAGTATCTTATCACGTGACTTGTGACTGCTTGTCAATTGACGTTTCACCACAGAATAGACATTCATACAGAAGCGACAGTCAGAGAGAGAAACGAAAATTAGAGGGAGAAACAGTATGCCAACAAATTTAAAGGGCTAATCGGATAAAATCGGATTGTTTCGGCATATCATCGTATCTTACGATTCTTTGTTCTTTTCATTATCTCGACGTAAACATTTTCTGTTGGGGTCAATAATAAAAATATATTGAGAAACACAAATTGATTTCTAATAAGAACAAACATGTTATTTTTTCAACAAACGATAGGAAAAATCGTTATCATAAAGAAAATCATTATATTTCACATATTCTGGAGGAACTGTTGTCTCAGTTTGTCACGCCCATGTATTTTAGGGTTATGGCTAATTCAAGCAAACCAAACACGTCTTCTCTCTTTTGACATAATGTCCATTTTGTGAACCGTTTGTGAATTTTAGAAGTGGTATTAGTTTCTATTAAAATGGAAAAAACGAAGAAGGTAGAATCGGGAGGACTTGTTTGTACATATAAAAACTGTATAAGGAGATTTAAAAAATGGAGAAAGCGAAATGTAAGTGTTTTTCGTTTCCGAAAGATCCATAAATATAAGTAATGCAAAACGACTTCCATATCATGCAAAATGTATATTCACTTAATGTGTTTCCCACGTCTAAGATATAGAAAATTCTGTATTGTATTGAATTTGTAAAATTCACGTATTTCTTCAATAAAAACATAATTATGTGTTTATTTTATGATTTCTTCTTAATTCGTTAATAAAATTAAAATTTTAGTATTTTTGTGTTCTAATTTTTCTTTTACCATTTAAAACAATTTAAATAAATTTGCCAACAAATTTAAAGTTCAAGGTCATAAACATCAAATCGCAACAACATGGTGTAGACAAGGAGTGTCGCTTCTGTATATGTCTATTCTGTGGTTTCACTGTAACAGTTTAGATTTTAGGTTCCAATTTTATTTTCATAGTCATGAATTTCTTAGACGCCAATGAAAAAGATGATTTTTTAATAATATTGGGAATGTTTTTTACTATTTTTAATTTGTATAATAAAGAAAGAAAACTTAAAAAACGTAGATGGTCTATTAGGCCGAGGTTAGGCCTATGAACACATTGATTTGTCAACGGACAGTTTCATAGGTTGTTTGAGTGTGCATGTATTTAATTCCTTGCTATCCCTCGTTGCATTGAAATTAAGCAAACGTTTTTATTTTTGTACAATTCATTTGCTTACATACAAATTACGATGTTCACGAAAACTGCTTTTTAACAAAAAACAAGATATCAATTTATTCCTGTAAATCCATCTTCAAAATGTCAACAACTCACAAACAGAAAAGACAGCTGACGGATGAAGCAAAGTGTTTAATAGTTCTGTCTTGTGAGTGGTCAAATTTGAAATTTACATTTGTAAATATAAAATATAGTTATATTCCAAAAGTAAATTTCAAATTTCTAAATTTGTAAATCGTTTATAAACCATCGCATTTTAAGTGAGTATATATTTTAAAATCTAAAGGTGGATTTATGCAGCCATTTTCATTTACATTTAATTTAATTTTCATATAAAAGATAAATGTATGTAAACCAATGTAACCATGCATACACCATTTTCATTTACGTTTTCATTTATCTCTCATTCTCATTTATTTTTAAAGATGGCCAACTTTTATCTAATAAATGAAAATTATAAATGGCGCATGCGTGTACGACATGACAGGGACGAGAATTTGAGTTGATCAGCTGGTTGTCATTATGTATCTCCGATATCGTTTCTTTTTACGGTTTTTTATTGGAATAACACGTTTAAAACTAAACTCATAACTTCTTCGCTGTCACTATTGTTGAATATTTTTATTAATAAATTTTACTCCAATGAAAGTCGGGTTATAACGTTAATCATCTGTCAGCGTATTTTTAGATGTGCGCATGCGTTCATTTTCATTTATTTTTGTTATATATTTTTGTATGAATAGGTACATTTAAAAATTATAAATGAAAATTCGTGAATAAGACTATTCTCTTTACTCTTGTTGCATAAATAACTATTATGCAACAATGACTGTTCGACATATATATCTTTTAGTGCATATTTTAGGAATGTGTATAAAATGACGAAGTACTTCGCAAAATTATTACAAGTTAAATGTAAGTGTTCATTTATGGCCCGATAATAAATTATACGTTCGCATTTATCTTTACTAACGCTCTCAAAATGTTATCATAACATTAAAAAACACATAAAATATTGACTCATTCCAGAGAAAAATATGACTAATTTAAAAGCAATAAAATTTTCACCGCCGCCTAACATTTAAATTTATAACAATAAAACACAACAATTAACATGAAAGAAAGAAAGATTATTTTCACAATTATATCTGCATTTTATTGCTTTTTAAAAAAAAAACTTTGTCCTTAATGAAATAAACAGCGCTAAAATTGAGGACAGATTTTCAGAGAAAACCAATTAAATTTGCATCAAACTTATTTATCACTTATCTTCTCTTCTTATTAAATCAAAAGATGAGAAATTTAATTTTCATTTTCACTGATTTTATCCTTTTTCCTTTCCTTCCACATTTTGAGGCTTTCAGGGACTACAAAACATTAATTAAAATAAACATATTTAACTATATCATTAAGCAATTTTATTTTAATAAGAATAGATTACTTTTTCACGTTATCACAAGGGGCCAAGGGGGAAATATTCACATTAAAAACAAGTATTTTGTCGTTAGAACAAATATTTTCTAGCGTACAAACTATTATTTTGAAGTGCAATTTCTTTACAAATGTACATAATGTTTTTACCTCTCGCTAAGAGAGGTCTTGGAATCATGCTAAAAATCACATATCCAGATTTTAATGAATAAGCACGTTTCAAGGTTACTAGAATCCGATTTTAACATTTTTACAATGGTGTGTGTGTATATATGTGTGTGTGTGTGTGTGTGTGTGTGTGTGTGTGTGTGTGTGTGTGTGTGTGTGTGTGTGTGTGTGTGTGTATATGGATGTTGGACGAACGAATCCTCAAAATCATAAGACCTGTTCAACTACGAATTCCTCAATCTGACATTCCTGGGAAGAGCTGAAAAGGTTTTGGTAACAATTGAACAACCGGCAGTAGTAGTTTTTTAAAAAAATCTTCTAAATATTATTTTTTGAAAATTTTTCATTTTGCTAACTATGAAGAACAAAATTCTATATCTGATACATTTAAATTTTTTATTATATCTTCTATAAATTCATAGATAAAGTCGATATAATATATAGAATATCGGGATATAATAAGTCGAGTAGGCGAAACTACACTAAGGAAACCAGTTGACAAATTCAAATGTTGTAAATGACAGATGTCAGTGTCAAAAATCAACAGTTTTAGTGACATTCTGATAGCTTTTTCTGGGAAGTACATTTAATCTTTCTTATTGTTTTATTAATTAAATATTTGAAATTATAGGTAAAATGCATATACGAGTATTAAATAAATATAATTAGAATCTATATGTATGCAGAAGACATGTTAAAAACAATAAAAAAAAAAACAAAATTGGGTAAAGTTCTGTAATATTTTGTTATAAAACGTCGATTCGATAGAAAAGTGCAATACAATACTTATATAGCCTAATATGGATGTGGCGATAGGTCTTGTGCTGGCCACAACAGATTTTATTTTGCCGTGATTTAGTCCTATTAATTTTATTTTACCCTGCAACATTAAAAATGAAACTATTTCTATTGATATGGGTAGTCATATAACGAAAAATTTATTTTCCTCTTTGTATATCTTGATTCTCTTTACATGTTCGTCCATTTCTTCTGTTGGTAAGTTGTTATTATCTTAGTGTGATTGTCTTTATCTTCTCCGATCGTTGACAGCGACAGACCGGTAGCGTAGCGGTAATTATAGCGGAAATGAAACGTTTTATCGCTCGAAACAAACGAACAAGTGTTGAGTGTTTAGAGAATGTCATGTCTTCAACTTCATGTCTTCTCTCCAATAACGGCGGTTTTACTTTTATACAGATGAAGCAATTAGAATGTCAGAGATTGTTACATCAAGTATTTATATAGTGCAAAGCTTTGTTATAGTTTCATTGCTACAAGTAGTAAAAGAGTTCTTCGAAACGGTGCTTTTACTTTTAATTTTATGACGATTCTAATGTCAAAATGAGACCTGTTTTCTTCATTTTAACCCCTGATTATTACTTACTATAAATTTTAAGTTCATTTTAAACTTAGATAAAATAGAATATTAATGAACAAACGTCATAATTACCATTTTGTAAGAAGAAAGTTTGGATCACGACGCGCAGCGGAGTTATCCAACCCTTCGAATAAAATAATCGATAATTGTGACATAAGTTCTTTATACTATTTTTTCTATTTTACACTTCCTATGCCTTTTTTAAATGAAAAAAAAAATCTGTTGTGGCCAGCACAAGACCTCTCGCCATTTCCATATTAGGCTATATAAGTATTGTATTGCACTTCGCTTTCGAACCGTCATTTATAACAAAAAATTAAAGAACTTTACTTAAATATTATTTTTTATTGTATTAACATGTCTTCTGCACACATAATTCTAATTATATCTATTTTTCATTGTATGAGGAAGTTTCTAAATGTCAGAGATTGTTCCAATTCATTACCCAGATTGGCGGTATTTCTGATGGATATATGCATTTTACCACAATTTTACCTATAATTTCAAATATTTAATTAATAAAACAATAAGAAAAGGTAAATATACT
The DNA here is from genome assembly GCA_943142095.1 of Ophonus ardosiacus. Taxonomy (NCBI): domain Eukaryota; kingdom Metazoa; phylum Arthropoda; class Insecta; order Coleoptera; family Carabidae; genus Ophonus; species Ophonus ardosiacus. The sequence continues at coordinate 5,926,003 of OW964823.1, read as the reverse complement.
TCCCAGAAAAAGCTATCAGAATGTCACTAAATCTGTTGATATTTGACAATGACATGTGTCATGTTATAAACATTGGAATTTATCAATTGGTTTCCTTAGTGCCTTGGCCTCTGCGATTTAGTTTACTCTATAAATTATAGTGTCTTTATCTCTAAATCTATACAAGATATAATAAAAAAAAAACTCCCAAATTATATTTACAAATTTTTTTTTAAGAAACTACTACTTCCGGTTGTTCAATTGTTACCAAAACCTTTTCAGTTCTTCCCAGGAATGTCAGATTGAAGAAACTGCAGTTAAATATTTTTTAAGTATTATAGTTTTTGAGGAATCGTGTCTACAACATCCAGACATACATACACACACACATACACACATTCACACACACACAGACATCATTTTAAAAATGATACAATCGGATTCTAGGGACCTTAAATCGTGCTTATTCAATAAAATCTGGATATGCGAATTTTAGCATGAATCCAATACCTCTCTTAGCGACAGGTAATAATAATGTCAAATTATACGAAATTTTGTCAGTTGGCAGTATTAATATGACATTTATTAATTCATTTGACAACTCTAACCTTATTTTTGTAACACCATACGATATTTTCTATTTTATGCTAAATTTACTATTTTGTCTTCTCTTCTTCTTATTCTTAGTTTTAAATTCAAAATTATATAAAAATAAAATTCTTAACAATCGTTTGTATTCGTTTATTTAATGAGATTTGACATTTGTTATTTTTGAAATTCTTAGCCACCAACCTTATAAAGATAAATTGTACTAGTTTATTACATCACTCGAATGAGTTATTAGCGAACTCCTTCGGGTGCTGTAATGGCTTTGTTACAGATGCAAAATAGAAAAAAAAAAAAACTATTACGTATTTATTACATCCTGTGACAACTACTAGACCTTATTTTCTAATAAAATTTGGAGCGTGAAACTTTTCATAGAACATCCTGAAACATGATAATTTGAAAAGTGGTTCCATCGAGTGCAAAAATATATTGACTATTTTCAAAATTAAATATGTGTTGTGTTTTATTACATTAGACTCGAAATTAAGAGAAGTGCCCTCATTTTTCCATGGTTAATTCTCCTTCTACTTTGAAACATTGACCTGATAAAATATTTCGGGAGCTGTAAATCATTCTCTTTCTTCTTCTTTTTCTGCAGTTTTGTTTTGGATTTCGCGTCGGTCATTGGCCATATTGGCATTGAAACAACTTCTCATTTATATTCAAAAAAGTGAAAAGAAGATTTTATGAACACATCGACGTTCAAGGTATATTGAGACATATTTTACAGTCTGATGTTATAGCACGTTCAATTACTTCCTACATTCAAATATTTCAACAATGAAAGAATATTGTAAAAGCACGAATTTCACATAGTAAAATATATGTTTATGTACGTGATCTGTACTTATATAAAAGTATTGTACAATATTATTATGTATTACATTGCATGCTATTTTTTATGGATACCTATATGATGACGGTAATTACGTTATTATATAAAAGTAATTTTGTAATTTTCATAATAATAACAATAATAATATTAATAATATGTATATAGAATGTCCCAGATTTAAGAGGCTTAACTTAAACAAAGGATTACACTCGTAAAAATAAAGTTCATTTGAGCAAATAACCGCAAAAGCTGTTTCAAATATATTCATGTTTTTCTTATACTTAAATAACTATTAGATATCCAGTGGACGCGTGCCTGAGTGTCTTGTCGCGAACCTGGGGGAACCGGGTTCGATCCCGACAGATGCCAAATATTTCCAATTTTAAATGGCATAAAAGTGACCCCTGTGGTGCACTCTCCACACCAGCTAGGAGTGCCCGTGAGGTGACGCCTGGTAAGCGCCCACACGGTAAAATATATATCATCATTACCGTTGTCTACATGTGGTGTAGATACTGGCACACCCAGAAATGGGTAATATTCCGTGATGATATATTTATTTATTTATTTATGTCTTACTAGTATGTTATTGTTTTATAACAACCTCAACATTAGGTCCGTTATTGAGTAAATAATGCCCTAGGGCGTATTAAGTTGCTATGGTAATGTTGACTACAAACTGAGGTTAATAATACTGATACTAACATAAAGTGCAGTTAAGGTTAAGAAGCATTGTGAATTGTAGTCGTTTATAATCATATTTGTTTCATTACAAATACAAACCACAAAGCAGCATACTTCTTATTCTTAGCAATAACATTGCTCGTCCATATTGACAGAAAAATACCACAAGAAATATATTTTTTGTTTGAAAAAATGCTTTGTTTACAGAAACAAAATATTACCTAGATAGCGCATTCACAGGCTACTTTGCAAGTTGTATTAAAATTCTGTGATTTATTATTTTTGTTTGATAAATTCTAGTCAGACAAAATGTTTATTAAGAATTTCTAGTAAGACATAAAACGTTGAAGCACCACGGGTGTTAAACGACAATAATGCCTTCGGTCAACGTACTCGCCTCGGGCCAGAGGCCCTCGACAGTACACTGCTAACCTCAGGCATTATTATCCTTATAACAACCCTTGGTACCTTAATTACTATTACTATTAGATATCTACTCTTTCAAATGCTGATTCCAAATTTTGTAACAGCAGGTCGATAACTCTTTAAGGGCCGGTTTTTCAATCTCTGGTTAAAATTTTAACTTCTAGTTAAGTAAACAATATTGCATCGTTTTATTGACAGCAATGATAAATCTGTGGTTTGACAGTTCATTTCATTTCAATTTTGTTTATTTGCCTCTTAGTTAAAATTTGAACTAGATATTGAAAAACCAGCCCTAAAAAGTTTAAAAATAAAAAATTATAATTTTGAAATTTTTTTTATCGAAAAATGGAGCGTAGGTATCTCAAAAATGCATCAATTACTTATATAATAACAACTCTGCAGTATTGTGGATCACATTAGAAATAATGATATGTTCATTATCTCTTTAGATCTTACCAATTACATAACGTTTTCATTGCCTTTAATCGATTATACGTGAAATTGATCATATGTGAAATTGTTGTTCGTGTCGTGGCGCCGTCTGAATTACTATGGTTGCAGTAGGGCGCCAGCATCTCTGATATATCGTTCTCGAGTATCATTCTTGAAAACTAGCTAGCCTAGGTATTCTGTATGCGTCGGAGATACATATAGGCGCCAGCATAAAGTCGCGTCCTTACAATTCCTGCTTTGTAAGAGGTTAAATCGCGAAAGAATTTCATCAAGAAACTATATTCTTTATTAGAAAATGTAATTGTTTATTTTACTAGAATTTATGATTTTTTTCTAGAATGTTTTCTAATAATAATAAAATGAAAAGAAATGTCAAATCTGTCAGATATGTCAGAAACAACAAATATAAATTAGTTTTTTTTTTTCATGACTGATAAATTCCAACGACTAGTTTTTAACCAATCATGATGCAAAACACTTGAAAATTCAACCAATGGGAACAGTATTATACTGATAAAACTTTGTTACCCCGATAAAACCCCGTTACCCCGATAATTTTCCGCTACCAAGTAAATAAACAGTTGTTATGGTTTATAACTGTCAGTGTGACAATTAATGTGTCAAATTTCATTTTGCGTTGTCTTTGGAATTTATCTCACCAAATACCACACGACCTCTCAGATTTTCTCAGATAAACTTTTATTTTTAAGCACTCATTTTTTTTGCTTTTCAGCAAAATCACTCAAGCAAACTGACATTAGGTAAAACCCCTCCTCCTTCGGAGTCGGGATTTACCATGTAGTTTGCTTTCGTGTTTGTTGCTAAGCAAAAAAAATTCGTGCAAAATAAAAATTTATCGATAAAATCAGGAGGTCTTGTGATATTACTTCTGATAATTGCCTTAAATCGTGTATTTTCTTTTGCTTCTAATCGTACATAAGAAAAAATCTGATGTGACCAACACAAAACCTCACGCTATTTATTTTTTATTAATTTAAATACATACCTACGTTACTAATGCTGCAAACTATATTATGTTCTATTGCATATAACTATTGCTTTATTTACGATTTTCTTTATTATTTAACATGTTTCTATTATTAATTTGAAGTGATTAATTTTTTGACAATGACGTTTACCTGTCAGTTACATTCATTTGAAAAATAAACTGTGTAACAAAGGAATTTTGTTTATCTTAGGCTTCGTGATTATTTTTAAATATATCTGTAAAATATATAGAAAAAGTATTTTTTCGCGATCGCCCAGAAAGGGGTTCGGAAAGTACTTTACCGATCCCGGGACCGATCAATTGTTTATTTATTTCTTATTTGCTCGCAGTAAAAAATAAAATAATAATTTTTTTATTCTTTTTTCAGGATCGCAAAAAAAATATTGTACCCAACATGACCTGAAAATGTCTATACTGGGCTCACAAGCTTCCAAAGCTCGCCTACGACTCGCTCTGGAATATGCTTGCTCACCCAGTAAAGTATCACTTTTAGGTATTTTTACGCAAATTACTATAATGTATACCTGTACAAAATTTAATAATCTATAATTTTCATAAGACATAAAATGCGAAAAAATGGCATTTAATAGTATTTATGAGCTTCAAGTAAAGTGCCATTTCCGTTTATCCGATTTACAACAAAATCTAATGGCTTCTTTTCGTATTAGACTAGGGTAGAAATACAAGGTTTCAGAATTTTCTAAATGATAGTATTTGAGTTAGAGCATACACATACACACACACACATACATACACACACACACACACACACATATATATATATACATACATACATACATACATACACACACACACACATACATACACACATACAGACATCATCGTGAAAATGTTAAAATTGGATCCCTATACCTCCCTTACCAAGGGTAGCGGGAGGTAAAAATTGAACAACAATTCAAGCAACTCAATCGATGCAGTTTTTCATTCTGAACATGTTTCTTCATTACACTTTTGTTCTAAAATTAATAGATAAAGAGATATCGTCAAATCAAAATTAAATATTGAATTGAAAAAAAAGACACCCGGTATATTTCATTAGCGTACATTATTCGTATATTTATTCCCGATTCAAAATTAGAATTTGAGACTAAACAAAATAAAGCAGAACATGTTTTATATTTTGACACAATATTTATGTTATTAATAATTTGTTTTGAATTCTTTATGTATCATATAAAATTCTTGCTACCTACACAAAATAATATGCAGTCTGCAGTTCACCTTCGAATAAATGCGATATTTGCAGTAAATATTTCATGTGGATGTGGGTATGAAAGAAAAAACAATCATTGCAAAACCATAAAATCCACCACATTTTTTCCGCCTGATATGAGATACATTTAATGGAAGATATTATCAAAACGTCAGCATATGAACTTGATATATTTTGCATTAAGGTCAAAATGGATTGTTGCACACACATGCAAGATTCTTGGAAGTCTTAAGAAAAAACATCGGAATGTTAATGCTAGAAAATGTTTCATACTGCACGTTGAATTGCAAAGAAAGAAAAAGCTACATCACGGGGTGTCTTTCAAGAAAATAACATCTCAGTAGGGTGGAGAACGGGTTTGTAATTAGCGTAAATTCCACCACTTTATACATTACTTTCTTGAACTGATATACAGCGATTCTTTATACATGTTTTCGCACTATAAACATTTGTTTACAACTAATTTCACTCTGTGTAATAAAAAAATCATCACGGGATTTAACTTATTGCTAGGTGAGGATGATATATTTGTTCCGTGTGGGCGTAAGATGATATATCATTTACTTTTCATTTCTATTGTTGTTAATATGACTAATAATTATTTAATTTCATAAAGATGAATATTAATAAATTATGTAAATTACTGCTTTTTTCTACGACCACCATAAAAAGTTGACATTTGTGCTCTATTTTGTCATCGTAAAGTTGATGGTTACTAAGGAACGAGCAAAAAAATACTTTACCGCGCGTCTCCCATAGCAACGCGTGGTAAAGTGCTCAATTTGCTCGCTTAGATAAATACATATTTTTGCTGAAATCTTAATTTATTAAAATAATACTTACGAAATCTAAAATATAGGTTAGGTGCATTTTTACACTAGAAACGTGCTACAAACAATATACCTGAAGTTAGCTACATTACCAATTTAGTTAGGTTAGGTATTTAATTATATGTATATAATAACAACTCTACTGGTGAATGTACATTGTATTACAACTTTAAATATTTAATAACACACATTTCATAATTAAAAAACTTATTGGATTTAATTATTGGCGGATAATGTTAAAATTGAATGTGCACTTTTGGCAGTTTTGTATATTCATTCCAGAACTTGAAAACAGCTGACGAAGATAAATTAGATTCTGTGACTGTGACACTCACTAGAGTTTTCAGTTCTTAACTGCTAGTGTTGATTTTAGCATGGAATAAATGGACCAAAGAGAAGATGATTTCATTAGATTTTTACAAAAAGTAAGCTAGTAAGACATTTTCACTGTAATTCTTGATTTTTTTAACTTACACCATTCAATGGAGAGGTTATAATTCTTTTCGTATAATGCTTTTGATTTTGCAGATAATAAATTCAAGGAAGTATTTTGCGCCGTTTCAAATATATCTGGAGGAGTGCAGGAAAAATCACTATCTTTTACTGACAGACATTTGTATTTATTTACTTGGATACTCACATCGTCATGGTTACAAACAACACAAAACAGAAATTGGTTGAGGTTGAATTGAATTTACTAAATAGGTATTATTATTTTTTCTATTTTGGTTAGTAAAGTCGTAGAAAAAATTATGTGTACATCTCTAGCGTAAAGTATCTTTATTGCTCGCGCTTCAATTTTCGAGCGCGAGCAATAAAGATCCACTTTACGCTCTGGATACACAAATAACTATTTTGTGAGTTATAAATAATATCGTATTCATTATGTTTTCTGTTTTAACTTCGTCGCTCTAGGTTTGTGAAAAGTCATTTGAAGGTCAAATATGTCATATGTAACCAAATATGTTGTCAAATTCCTTCTGGTTATATGAGTGTTTCACCATTGTTAACAGGTAAACTTAATACATTTATTATAATGTGTGCGTAAATATGTATTAAAGACACGTGTGGTGTGTGGTAGACAAAAATGGTTGTTAAATAATGTATAGTACTTTTACATTTGGCCACTGGAAGGAAGTGCTACCGTATTACTGTGATAACATGAAAAAATTTAAATTTTATTAAAAATTTCAAAAATTCGTAGTTTAAATATTATATACTTCGGGAAGGTAAATATGAACCAACATTAATAACTTTGCGTAAATACATATTATAAAAATCTGATGTGGCCAACACAAAACCTCCCGCTATTTAATTTTTATTAATTTAAATACATACGTATTTACTAACGCTGCAGACTGTTCCATTGCAGAAAACTATTGCTTTATTTTCTATATTCTTTTTAAAATGTCACTATTATTAATTTGAAGTGATTAGTTTTTTGACAGTGACATTTAATTTACTGTCAGTTACATTCATTTGAAATATGAACTGTGTAACAAAGGAATCTGTAAAATATATAGAAAAAGTATTAATGTATTCCTGTAGAAAATTCAGTAATCTTTAATTTTCATAAGACATAAAATGCGAAAAAATGGCATTTAATGGTATTTTTTGAAGATTATGAGCTTCAGGTAAAGTGCCATATCCGGTTATCCGATTTACACCAAAATCTAATGGCTTCTTTTAATATTAGAATAGGGTATAAATACAAGGTTTCAGAATTTTCTGAATGATAGTATTTGAATTAGAGCGAAGACAAAATCCATACACATACACACACACACACACACACACACACACACACACACACACACACACACACACACACACACATACACACACATACAGACATCATCGTGAAAATGGTAAAAATGGATTCTAGGGACCTTAAAACGTGGTCATTTACTAAAATCTCGATATGAGATTTTTAGCACGATCCCTATACCTCCCTTGCCAAGGGTAGCGGGAGGTAAAAATATATACACAAAAAGATTCCAGTCCTATATAATAATAATTCTAGCGAGACCCTCTTATGTCACTGGGCCAAGCTTCGTTTGTAGTGTCACATAAGTCTTTAGAGACATAAATTAAAATATATGTAGGTATCAACAAATATGACAAGTGCTATGTAAGTATTACGCATATCTTAAGTTGCATAAATGTAAAGGTGAACTCTTATAAAGTAATAGAATTTCATTATAAAATGCCGTTATCGCAATTATTTACATATGTATATAAATAACAATCGCCATGTGAATGCACACGTCAAAAGACTGTCACATCCTGTTAAAGTATACATATTCATCAGCTATTATCCAATAACGCGAAATATGGGACACAGATCAAGATAATTTAAGAAAAGAATAGAATAATTATATCATCACGCCTTCTATGCAAACATGTGAAACTTGCAGAATATAAACGAAACAGAAACATTTAAATTTAATTTAATCAGACAATCTGACATTTTATTTATTTATACACAAGCTAGCGTCGCCAGAAGGCTAGCGTTGCTACAATTTATAATTTATATTTTAAAATATAAATATACAGTCTATGTTCTGGTGACAAAAGCAGTTGTCATCGTAAGTTTCTGTAATTTCAATGCATTGGGTAACAGCAATTAGCGATGCATTCGGGCCGGGCTTTGAGGTTTGGATCGACTCGGCCCGAAAATAAAAATTACCGGCCCGACTCGAAGTTCGACTCGACAGAAAATTAGCTGGCCCGGCTCGAAAATTGACTCGAAATCGGGCCGGGCTTCGGGCCAGGCCGGGGCGGGCCAAGGCTCGAAATTGGGTGCATCCGGCATTCCTAATGTTGATTTTTATGTTAAGGCGAAATATTTAACTTTTTTCGTGTCAAACTTATAAAAAACCTCTACATTCTTAGAACTTTCAACATTAGTTAACATAAGTAGTTAAAAAAGAGACCCTTCTAGTGTAAGTTTGTTATAAAAATTACAGACCTACTAGTATTTAACACTTTGTTTATCAAAGCCGTTCGAAACAACTTTTTCACAAATCTTATATAAAAAATATAATTTACATAAGGATTTTTTATCTAACTTTGTTTCTGCTCAAAAATAGGACAAGATATCTTTATGGTAGGAACAAAAATCACTTTTATTTAAGTATACGAGTAATAACAATAATAATAGCAACATCACAATATATAATTATTATGCTTTAATGAATAACCTTGAATTCTTCAAATAAAATAATACATTTTTATTTATTAATTATTAAAATATTTAGGAAACTGTGCATTTGATTGAACTATAAGATTTTTCGGGCCGGCCCGAAAAGCTTGAATTTTCGGGTCGGGCCAAAATCAAAATTCCGACTCACCCAAACAAACCTCCCCTCATTGTCTTACGTCCCGTTCTTTGTTCCTATCAGTCATTGTGTTCGCATCTGTTATTCAGTGTTAAACCTAATTCGTTATTGTGATTTGTACTTTGTGTTTAAGAAAAATGAGTTTACAACCAGAAAATGTGTCTGGGGCAACTTTTTTGTTTCATAATATTGAAGATCATTCGATTATTCAACTAAAACGATGGTTAGAGTGTAAAGTCTACGGCTGATGACAGGTCTTTGTTTGGACGTGGTAACCATAGCAACCTTGAGTTCTATGCTTTGCCGTTAGAGGAGCTTGTGCAAATTGCAATTTTGTAAGTGTCTATTGTTCAGCAATATTAGGCGGTATCTATGGTTACCACTAAAATTGTTTATTAATAAAAACATGCATTAATAGGGGTCATTAATGAACGATTTGTTATACATTAATATAACCTATTAATAAATGGTCAACGGAAAAGTGTCTTTAAGATACTCGCAAGTTATTATACAGTGAAGCATTAAAATCCCACTTTTCGTCCTACTACATAAAATACTATCATTTAATATCCGACATTAAATTAATTTTTATAATCATTCTGCTAAACATGTCTAGTCAAGAGTTTGAGCAATCATTTATAGCAAAATCCTAATCAATTTCTTACTCTACGTATTTCTTAATGTAAAACAAACTCTATTCTAGAGCATTTCTTATCAAGGTCTCGTGCGATTCTTTACAGATATTTTCGCGCTATAAACAGCTGTTTAATGAAATTTTAATAAACAATTCTTCGTGACCAAATGTAAAAACAAAAGTATGTTTTTTCTTTGTTGTGTAATAAAATTTCTCGCCAATGAATCAGACATGAATGGTCGGTAGACTGTTGGGATCACAGTAATTAGTTCCCTAGCGTTAAGGAATGTATGAAAGATATTATTCTCTCATAAGGTTGTATGTAAATTTTACACTACAAGTAAATATTAACAAATAATTGTTTGATAATGCAAATAAAACTCAATGTTGAAGTGAACATGTACGTAATTTTGAGAATCAACCTTGGTGAACTTGTGTAAAATGCTTGTTAGGAGATTTTTAGAAATTTGACCTTTTTATAATACATTATATTTGACATTTAAAGTTAAATAATATTTAAAAGAGGTAGTTATCATGAATTAGGAGTTTTTTCACTTAAAATATTATAAATTGGAAGAAATATAAAATATAAATAATAATTTATTCTTGTTATATTTAAATTCTTGGACTTTTTGTTGATAACAAAATTAAAAATTATACTTAACTGAAAATAAAACCTAATTACATATGTGTATATTTCATTAAAAATTTTACTTACATAAAGAAATAAGAAACGAAAATTGTAGAATCTTACCTATAACAAAAGAAAAAAACATTAGAAACAAATTAAATATAACATAACACATCATAACACTAACATAAAACTAAAATGGAATATTTCAGTACGGTACGCCGTAAATTGCTTTTTGCCCCCCTGAAGTGTAATGGGAACTTTACAATTGTATACACAGCAAGTGTAACCTACATTTTACGCTTACTGTGTTGTAACTTGTCTAACTATGCGGTAAAATAATCAAAATACACTGGACGTTTATGGGCATTTAGAAAAGAAATCATCTTTGCTATAATAAAGTTCATGTAAAAAAGTACTACCTACTTAAGTTATTTTTTTACTTTAACATTTCCTATATTTAAAATTAATTTATATAAACCAAAATCACGGCAGCGACATCTGTCATTATTGTAAAAATCCGCCGTTACCGACATAGTCACCGATCGATATACCTGTCAAATACGCGAGGCGAACATTGCTGCAATGTCAAATATCGACACCTACCTATTATTTATTACGAAGAAAACATCAGCAAATAAATATATATAATAACAACGTCTATTATTACAGATAAATTTTCGCTAGAAGTACTCTAATGAAGGTAAGTAAAATCAAATTTGGAAATTGACAACCACAATATTTTAAACTAACTCTTTTCAGAAGTACAACAATCTCATTAAAAAAAAAGTGATTTTCATTATCGTCGGCCAAAAAATTTGATACAATTCTCGTGCGTGAAGTATTTTACACGCACTCAAATGTAAATAACTATTAGTTTTGTGTGCAAAACAGCGACGATATTCAGTCTTATTATTTATGATAGGCAGAAATTTTAGATTTCTTTGTGATGGGCGGTTAAGCTGTTTATGACCGTCCTTCGAATTTTGGTGACGAGAGCTATTATGTAGTAAGGGAATTTGATTTTTTTCCAAAGATGCAATAATTTGTATCCCTCAGTCTTCTCCACTTTCCTTACGTGAAAGATTTTTATAATACAATTTAGCTAAGTTCATGATTAAAAATTTAGAAGTGGATGTTACGGTAGTTCATCCATTGCAGTAAACCACTTGACAAATTCAAATGTTTATAACATAGTTTGTAAATGACAGATGTCAGTGTGAAAAGTCAACAGTTTTTGACATTCTGATAACTTTTTCTGAGAAGTACATTTAATCGTGCTTATTGTTTTATTAATTAAATATTTGAAATTGTAGGTAAAATGCATATATCCATCAGAAATACCGCCAATCTGGTTAATGAATTGGAAGAATCTCTGACATTTAGGAACTTCCTCATACAATGAAAATAGATATGTTAAATACAATAAAAAACAATATTTGGGTTAAGTTCTGTAATTTTTTTGTTATAAAACGACGGTTCGACACTATATAGCCTAATATGGAAATGGCGAGAGGTCTTGTGCTGGCTACTACTCTCGCTAAGAGAGGTATTGGATTCATGCTAAAATTCGCATATCCAGATTTTTATTGAATAAGCACGATTTAAGGTCCCTAGAATCCGATTATAACATTTTTATAATGATGTCTGTCTGTGTGTGTGTGTTTGTGTGTGTGTGTGTGTGTGTGTGTGTGTGTGTGTGTGTGTGTGTTGTATGTATGTATGGATGTTGTAGACACGATTGCTCAACACACTTAAAATTTTTATTATATCTTGCATAGATTTAGAGATAAAGACACTATAATTTATAGAGTACACTAATCGCAGAGGCTAAGGCACTAAGGAAACCAGTTGACAAATTCCAATGTTTATAACATGACACATGTCATTGTCAAATATCAACAGTTTTAGTGACATTCTGATAGCTTTTTCTGGGAAGTATATTTAATGTTTTTTATTGTTTTATTAATTAAATATTTGAAATTATAGGTAAAATTGTGGTAAAATGCATATATCCATCAGAAATACCGCCAATCTGGTTAATGAATTGGAACAATCTCTGACATTTAAAAACTTCCTCATACAATGAAAAATATATATAATTAGAATTATATGTGTGCAGAAGACATGTTAAATACAATAAAAAACAATATTTGGGTAAAGTTATGTAATTTTTTGTTATAAAACGACGGTTCAATAGCGAAGTGCATTACAATACTTATATAACCAAATATGGAAATGGCGAGAGGTCTTGTGCTGGCCACAACAAATTTTTTATTTTGATATTATAGAAGTTGACATTTACTCTCCAACATGGACAATTTAATTTTTTATGAACACAGCAAATTTTAATACAAATTCAGTATTCAAAATTCACTCTCATAATCGAATTAAAATTTCTTATTCCAGATAAAATTCTTTATACTTTATAATGATGTAAACATGTGCTTGTACATTCTTCCTTTTACTAACTGATAAACTAGATCATTTAGCAGTCTTTAACCGTAATACTATTTCTAATCTACAGTTAGGCTTGTATCCTGTATGTGGTAACTTAATCAGGAATTCATCCTGGTGGGTAATTTCTCTTGTTGCTAGTCTTGATACATTTTACATCGCCTATTCACAAGCCAGCACTGTTATGAAAGCGTGTGTGCACAGCATACTGATGCTTCTTCGTGATTAAATTTCTGTTTTTCAGCCGTACGTGGCTGTTTTGTTTTTGTTTGAAAAAGTGAACGTATTGTTTGGAAACATGAGCATGATCGTAAACCAACCAGGATAAAAATAGATGGAAGAAAACATTCTTTGCTACGACAGAATTTGTACGGAGATATAAATAATACAAATAACACACAAATGTCAATGGGGGTAGCATGAAAAAGTGATTAAGGGTGATTAGCTAAGAGATGACTAGCAGTGTTTTAGCAATGTCAATCGTTTACAGATTATTTTAGAAAAAAATGCTTCAATTAGGAGTTATAGAAAAATTAATTGTACGCAACTTTTATTTGAAGTATTTTTCTCTAAAATAATCCATAAACGATTAACAGCGCCAAAACACTGCTAGTCATCTCCTCCTTAGTCATCTCCTAATCACAATTCATGCTACCATCCAATGAAATTCGTAGATAATTAAATAAAAATATACAATTGGGACTGTCGAGTGTCAAACTAGAATAAGGTTCTTTACCAAATTATTATTTTTTTTTCTCTGGCAAAAGGAGAGTTTTTTCCTGAGAAGATGCATGTTCGCCGTCCAAGTTATTGCCGGGCATGCATATATTGTCTAGAAAATTGTATACATAAAAAATCTGATGTGGCCAACACAAAACCTCCCGCTATTTAACTTTTACATACATACATACATACATAAAATCACGCGTTTCCCACTTAGTGGGTTAGCAAACACCCGGAAACAATAGTAACAATAAGAAAAGGGTTAAGAGTAAGAGCTCAGCTAACTCACTTCACTCTTTAACAACATTCTTCTTTCGCCTTGTCCACAATCATCATAGCATTCATACATAAGAACATACAAAAGTGACTAATTTTCGGTAGCGAATAACCGCATCTGGACCACAATAACAGTTACGCAACAATCATCCTTCCACACACATCCCTATCCATTTTTATTAATTTAAATACATACTTACGTATTTACTAACGCTGCAAACTGTTCCACTGCATAAAACTATTGATTTATTTACTATTTTCTTTTTAAAATGTCACTATTATTAATTTGAAGTGATTAGTTTTTTGATAGTGACATTTACTGTCAGTTACATTCATTTGAAAAATGAACTGTGTAACAAAGGAATAGTTTTTATCTTAGGCTTCGCGACTAATAAAAAAAAATATTTTTAAATTTATCTGTAAAATATATAGAAAAAGTATTAATGTATTCCTGTAGAAAATTCAATAATCTTTAATTTTCATAAGACATAAAATTCGAAAAAATGGTATTTTTTGAAGAAAAACCATTATGAGCTTCAAGTAAAGTACCATTTCCGTTTATCCGATTTACACCAAAATCTAATGGCTTCTATTCCTATTAGAATAGGGTAAAAATACAAGGTTTCAGAATTTTCTGAATGATAGTATTTGAGTTAGAGTGCAAACGAAATTCGTACACATACACACATACATACATACATACATACACACACACACACACACACACACACACACACACACACACACATACACACATACACACATACAGACATCATCGTGAAAATGTTAAAAATGGATTCTAGGGACCTTAAGACGTGGTCATTTACTAAAATCTCGATATTAGATTTTTAGCACGATCCCTATACCTCCCTTCCCAAGGGTAGCGGAAGGTAAAAATAGCAGACATCACTACTCTTATTTCTATAAATAACTCAACAAGATTCTTTTATAAATGACAGCTATTTTCATAGGACAAAGGTTAAAGCCCTTAAAAATACCAAACATTAAGTTCATTTTATCTCGCTCGTCCCTTATCTTATGCCAAAAATACCCTTGGTAAAACCATATGTTCTTTAAAAAACGAAACCTTTTAAAATAGAAAGCAATTTACGAACCAGAACACATACGAAATAACGGTAAGCGTACCAACTTAACGCACAATACATTTGATTATTCTTACAATGTACTTATTCTTTTTATTCTTCTTCGCAATACAATTTCATTTTCACTCTTACGCAAGCAACAACGTGTATGAAAGTATTTCCTTCGATATATCAACGATATCGCCTTATATCCTGTGGATTTCCTGATATTTAACAGGTATGATGAAGTGTTATGGCATATCCTGATATATGATGACTAGTGACTAGTGGATTAATTGTACTCATTTATTGTAATGTTAATTTCTTGTGTAATTTAACATGTAAATGTTTATGTATGGGACTCATTATTTATGTAACTACATGGAGATTGTAAGACATGTATTTTTTAATGGAGCTAAGTTTTGGTCTTTATGGTTGTTATGTACTGTAAAGATTGTTAAAATCAAATTTGGTATTCTCAGAACTGAAGGTGTCAACAATTGTTACGTGTTTTGACAGTCTTTATCATAACGACTGATAAAACTATGTATTTATGGTTGTTATAACGTTGTTATTTCTAATATTTGACATGTGACAGATTATTACCTCAATCAAATATTATTAATAATGGCCTTTCTGCTAAATATTAGCAGGATGCAGTTGATTATTCGCATGGATCCTGCTTCGACTTAAATAATGATAATAAGAACGATAAAAACCGTCGTGGACGAAAGTTACTTTTGACGTAAATACATATTTCTTTGAAAATATTATATTCTGTGGTAGGTACTCGTGAAAACCTCGTTATTTATTCTGGTGCTAATGTGAGCTTTTTCTTCAATCAAAATAAAAAAAAAATCTTTCCATAACTTTTCAGTCACGTTGGGATCAGTGGTAGGAATTAACATACCCGTTCTAAATAATTTAGAAGTTTTCAAATATGACACAAATGTCATATTCTTCTTTAGTTGTTTTGGCAGAATGTTTGCATTTTAAATATAATTGGCAACACATTATTAAAAGAATAAAACGTTGACATATAAGGTTAGGTTAAGTTCATATATGCATAATGAAGTTAGCTATTGCCAAATAATCTGGTTCATTTACAAGTATTATTTTGTAAAGATTGTCAATAATACCGACGTAGTTTCTGAATTGACAAATTCATAAAGATTGTTACAAATGTCTTTATGATAACAATCTTTATATCCGTAACAACCTTTATGAATGAGTTTCTTTGAATAGGCCACAAAGTAAACAAAAATATTTCTAAATATATAATTAAAACTTCAAGAGACCTTTTAAAACCGCAAGTATACAAGATTGTTATTTTAAAGTAATCTAGTTTTTATTAAGTTTTGTATTTCAAGTAAATAAAGTATGGGCTACATTTAAATAACAGCGCACAACCTTCGACGGGTTGCAGAAAATGATCAATTCACAAATTTTAATTTTATGTAAAAACTACAAAATATTAATCACAAAACACAAGCTAGAATCGTTATATTTGATGCTTCGCAAAATACAATATTATTAAAATATTAATAAAATTTCCTTTCATGGATTTATTCTTGTAATCAATCAAAATATGCTTTGTTGTAATCAACACTTTTACAGTTATTGGAATATCAATATTGCCCGAAAATATTTCTTTTGGGTAGTTCTTTCACTAAATTTTAATAGTAAAGCAGGGAAATTTCAGTATAGAAATAAGAAAATCATAAGCATTTGGTTCTTCGCAACATGTTTATTAAAATATTAATGAATTTCTTTCTTAGATTCATTCTTGTAATCAATTTTCATTTTATAATTATCGTATTTTATTACAATTATTTCATTTTCGCCTTACTAAATAAAATAATAAAAAATACCTTTCAAATTTAAAATATTAATTTATTTGTAAATAATTTATAATAACATTTCTTTCATTCTTTCCAAAACGTCAAATTCAACTCACTGCTCACTACATTCTTTTACCTAAGTACAAGTAAATAAGAAAAGGATATACCTATAGCCAAATGTATAAAATAAAAAGAGACGTAAGATATGACTATCGTTTTCACATGCTTTGAGAGTGTCGACTAAAATTCACATTTTTTTCAGTCTAAAACGATATCGTTTTCGGTCTTCATTATTTACGTGATCACATTTTCACTTATCGACAGTCGCAATATCGTTTTCACAGTTAAGTGATCCCACTCCAGATCTTTAATCTTGTACAATCATTTTCCTTTGGTCAAAAATTGAGATTATTTTATGTTGGATTAAGCTACAGATATATGATTAAATTTGACATTCAAACAAAGCTGTCACGTTCAGAAATATGGGTAAATACGCGATGATACGAATATATTTTTTATGATTCACATTTAGTGGAAAGAAAGTAAAACATGTGAGTCACTTCCCAGTAATGAACGTTTTTAATGTATTTTTGTTATGTAAGTGAAGTATGTAGTCTTATTGGAATGCCTCCATACCATATATCTTTAAGTATTTGTGACATTTTTAGCTTTTAAACTCAAACAAAACTTACGAACGTCTTGTATAAGATCTCGTAGTTAATCTTGCTTACTGGCTTCTTAAGATGATTTATTTAGTACTTGTTGCAAGCTCACTGCATCTTGCAGATTTTATTACGAAATTAGGATGTGACCTAAATTATGAGATTAATATCTTCTTAAACAGGCAATAAATATTAAAAAATAAATATATCATGTCACTCCTTATTTAGCGCAATTATGACTGGAGAATATTCACTCTGGTAGTATAGTTATTTTTCGCTTTACTTGTTGTAGAGTTATGACTAGGAAATTTGTCTTGTGAGGCTTAATAAATACGTCTCTAACGGTCTACTAACAGACTAATTTATTGTCTATTTACTGCGATATTTTGTCGGGTGCACAAGAATTCTCAGACATAAATTTATCTTTCATAGGAACATTAATACGTCGGGTTATGTTTGAATGTTTTAAATCTGTGACAAACTGCTTTAATGAAAAGAAATATAAACGTCCGAAATATTTAATTTACGAGATATTTTCAGCATTTTCTGTTTATTTCTAAATTGTTTCACTGGAGAATATCTGCTAATAAACGCCATATTTTGGTATACAAGAAACATATCACAAAACAAAAAAATCTGTTGTTTTCCTTCCGTTAATTTGATGTATTTTGTACAAATCGCATACCAAAAGTTCATTGGAAAAGATTCTATATATCCAGTAAAATGGTAACACGAACATAATACAATTTTTTACAAATTTCATACAGAAAGTTCATTGGAAAATATTCCATATATCCAATTGAATTATCAAATAAATATACATTATGTATACTCGTCATAAATATAAATACTCTAAAAATGCGTACACTTACGTAACATTCTCTTTACAATCAAATAATATTACTACCAAGTTTATATCTCTACCCATTTTTGAATTATTGCCGCAAAAGTCAATATACCCCACATTTAGATAAAAACTTCAAAATTTTCAAAAATCTAATTTTTATGTATCTAGATACTTCTTAATGTGCTGATTCCAAATTTTGAAACAGCAGGTTGATATCTCGTTTCGTTCTCGAGATATTTAGATTTAAAATTTTGCTCAAAACTGCCCATTTTTGGGTATTAACCCAAAAATGGGTCGAGATATGAATTTGGCGACAACACCATTCGATTCTACGGGCAAAATTACATAAGTATAGCAATTTTCATAATTTTTGTTCAATCGGTTCATTTTTTATGAATAAAAGCTTGGAAACTCCTGAAAACGACCAAAATCTGAAAAAATCGTAAGGGGTACACCTTAGATTTTTGCGATTTTTGGCCATTTTCAGTTATTTTGCTTTAGCGTTGTTCAAAAATTCTGAAAATTGGTATACTTATGTAATTTTGCACGTAGAATCGAATGGTGTTGTTACCCAAAAATGGGCAATTTTGAGCAAAACTTTGAATCTAAATATCTCGAGAACGAAAAGAGATATCGACATGCGGTTTCAAAATTTGTAATCAGCACATTGAGAAGTATCTAGGTACATAAAAATTAGATTTTTGAAAATTTTGAAGTTTTTATCTAAATGTGGGACATATTGACTTTTGGGGCAATGATTCAAAAATGGGTAGAGATATAAACTTGGTAGTAATATTATTTGATTGTAAAGAGAATACGTAAGTGTACGCATTTTTAGAGTATTTATATACGAGTATACATATATAATGTATATTCATGTGATAATTTTATTGGATTTATAGAATATTTTCCAATGAACTTTCTGTATGAAATTTGTAAAAAAACTGTATTATGTTCGTGTTATAATTTGGACATGAAAGATCAACACAGACTCTATGTCTTTCCAGTATGAATCTCTAAACTAGACTAATTGAAAACTAAAAGACGTTGTCATCTCCAGAACATATATGAGGGATGCATACAACATCCATAGCTAAATATCAACCCTGCACGTAGGCTTCAATAACTTATAGACTTAATTATCAATACACGAGGGACCGGTTTTTCATTCTCTGATTAAAATTTTAACTTTTAGTTAAGTAAACAATATAGTATCGTTTTATTGACAGCAATGATAAATCTATCATTTAACAGTTCATTTCGTTTCAATTTGGTTTATTTAACACTTAGTTAAAATTTTAACCAGATATTGAAAAACAGCCCTAAGTGTCTAAGCGGCTGACATTCAGACTAAACAGAATTTTGACCTACAAAAATAATAGAGTTGAAATATTGTTAATGAAACTATATTTTAAAAGAGTTTATAATACAGTTATTAGCTTGTTATTGTTCTGTATTCACCTTGTCACAACAGGCATTGGTTAACAGTTCACATTAAAAAGAAGATCAATAATTTCGGAAACTATCAAAGTCCCTTTGTGGTTCTAAACAATGACTGTTTCATAAACAATGCATATAATTCATATTCCAATAATGCCAAAGGCAGAATGAATCATCAAAGTTCCCAGCCAAGAATGCCTTTGGGATTCGATTCAGACTCAGGTTGAATTCCTAGTGCTTCAGGTTATCAAAGACCGTTGACACGCCGAATTTCGTATTCGTCGCAGACACTACACACAAAGATGTACGAAAACGTTCAGCGAAAAGATAGAATACTAATAAGAACGATGAAAAATTCGTCAAATTAATCACACATTTAATATTTTTCATTCTTCTTACGTTGATTTACTTCGCAAGGTATAATTTAAATTCCTGGAGTTAATTTTCAATGTCTACACATTTTTTTCTATTTCTCAAGAACATCATTGTTCACATTTTTCCATGGTTTCCAAGAATGTTTAAACGATGCAATGAAGAAATGCATTTATATGCAATAACGGATAAATATTTGAAAGAACCTTGAACTTTGAGCAATTGTCATATAAGAACAACAGATTCTTAGAAATAGAATAAATTTTTCCTTGAAATGAAACATATATACAAGTTTTCATAATTTTTAAAAGGAATCTACAGATAAAATAATGCTAATTTGATCTTAGAATTATTTTAACTATCACTTCACAAAACCTGTTAACAAATCTTCTTTTGGAATGCTTTGAAACTAATTTATGCAGGCAACTAAATTAAAAAAATAAATTGTAAAACTAAACAAGTAGAAACCTTTGTTATCAATGACAACGTTTATGCAACTGAACTGAAGAATTAAACTAATGAAACTAAATTAAAAAGTTAGCTATTTTCAACTTTTAGTTTAATTTTATAATTTCTTAGTTTTGCGCCTGCGCCATTCGCGCACTTATGACAGATTTTCACACCTAACCTATGAAAATGTACGATGATAACGAAGTTTCTGCAGAAAAGAGCGACGAAATACTAATTGGACTTATTCAACAAATCATTTACCTTTATTTTTTTATCCTATATAAATGGAATGTATCGCAATTTCACCTATAAAAATTAGATTATACGAAATGTCACACATAAAATTCTGAATTTTAATTTACTGCATAAACAAAATTATTTTAGTTTAGTTTCTTAATTTAGTGGCTTAATTAAATTTCATAATTTATATGCTGCATAAACCCAGCATTAAAAACTATCAAGCTATCAAATTACAAACCATGATTCGCAACTTAATCTGAAATGACCGATAAATGACAGTTTAAAATAATAGTGTAGATTTTGTTTTCCACTGTCTACCTGATAATATACTTATGCTCAATAATTCTAGTGGACCCTGTACGCTCGATATATAAATTGTGAGAATTATTTTATTGTAAAATAATTGTAATTCTTCTATTGTTTTACATTTTCTTATATTTCTTCCGCATTATTCATATTCAAAAAATTCGAAACGGTTAGAATTTCTCTTATTTATTGAAAAACTTTGAATAAAATCATGTGCGTGATATAGAAACACATTTCATTTGAATTAATGCTGGGAAGAATTACCCTTTTTGTTTGGAAATTCTGATGTTTTTATTTTAATGACGTTTTTACGAAAATTTTCTCTTATTCAAACAAGTTCACGCAAATATTATATTGACACGATATAATAATTACATGGAGCCTCGTGGCTGTGTGCCTAAACGTTTTTGATTTAGAAATTTTGATTTAAAATTTACAATTTTTTTAATTTATGTTCGATTTTGAAATTCTGGATTTGACCAATCAGTATCTATCACATGACTTGTCACTGCTTGTCATTTGACGTTTCACAAGTATCAGTTCAGATTTTAAATTACAATTTTATTTTCATATCCATGAATTTCTTAGACGCTAATGAACAAGATGTTTTTTTCATAATATCGGGAGTGTTTTTTACTATTGCTGATTTGTATAATAGAGAAATAAAACAAAAACAAACTTAAAAAACATAGATGGTCGTTAGGCCATGGTTAGGCACATTGATATGTCAACGGGCAGTATAATAATCACTAGATTTAGGGCGTATAAATTTAGTATTTAGATATTACGGTGATAAAAGTGCAACATCGGACACAGCCTCAGGATACTTTCATTCCAAACCGACGCGATGGTATTTTTATTTATTCTATTTACAATAATTACAACTTCGAATTGGTCATCAGCATATTTCATTAGTTAGATGAGATGTGAATTTCCTTCTTTAGATATTCTGATGTGATCCTTACAAAATCATTTGAATCTTGCCAAAATGTTAATTCTGTATGTGTTTTTATCTGCTTTATCCTTGTTGGGTATACCATACGGAATCCTCTCTGTGGCGTGTGTGTTGTGTGAATCACCCGACCTTCTCACGAAACGTCGCCCACTAGATGCTGACGGTCGCGATCGCGAAATGTTGCTTGGCCATTCAAGAGACATGTCTCGACCTGTGTTTGGTGACAACCCTGACGGTATCAATGAAAACGGAGAGCATCAGGCCGTTTTCACTAACCACGGTTAAATGTTTTATTCTACAGAATGAATTCCGATCTCCGTCAATTTCGACCAAGACTAGTTTGCGCTAATAGATTGTTAAAGTAACCGTACTGATTTTTATTTTGCTGATTTACGCCCAGTTGCACCAACACGGCTTAAATTTTAAGCGGCAAATTGAATGTGTGACAGCAATGCATAATAATTCATTTAACATTTCATTTTGATGCAATATTGTCAATTTGAAGCGTGCATTGCACGATGAAGTTTTTCTTTTTAAGTTACTTGAAAAGTGTCTTTATAACTAACTTTACAAGTATATTTACCCTGTTTTGCGTGAATCAAAATATCCAAATGTCAAAAGTTAGGTTATACCGCTATACCTACATTGTGTTTTTTAATATTATAATTATGTTGGTAAATTCTTTTATGTAAATTTTGACAGTTTCGCCAATGTAAAATTTATGGCAGGCACCGCATTTAATTTTGTAAACGACGATTTTTTGTTCTAATAACTGTGTTTTCTATTTAAAAAAAAATATATATATCATCACGGCATATTACCCATTTCTGGGTGTGCCAGTATCTATAACACATGCAGACATCGGTAATGATGACGATATATTTTACCGTGTGGGCGCTTACCAGGCGTCACCTCATGGGCACTCATAGTTGGTGTGGAGAGTGCACCACAGGGGTCACTTTTGTGCCATTTAAAATTGGAAATATTTGGCGTCTGTCGGGATCGAACCCGGTTCCCCCAGGTTCGCGACCAGACACTCAGGCACGCGGCCACGGGACCCCGTCTTTTAATTCTGTATAAATTTATATACGCAATCGAAACGTCCAAATGTAAAATAATTTTTTGCCCTCCTGAAGTGTAATGGGAACTTTACAATTGTATACACAGCAAGTGTAACCTACATTTTACGCTTACTGTGTTGTAACTTGTCTAACTATGCAGTAAAATAATCAAAATACACTGGACGTTTATGGGCATTTAGAAAAGAAATCATCTTTACTATAATAAAGTTCATGTTAGAAAGTACTACCTACGTAAGTTATTTTTTTACTTTAACATTTCCTATATTTAAAACTAATTTATATAAACCAAAATCACGGCAGCGACATCTGTCATTATTGTAAAAATCCACCGTTACCGACATAAGTCACCGATCGATATACCTGTCAAATATGCGAGGCGAACATTGCTGAACAAATAAATTTTCGCTAGAAAAAGTACTCTAATGAAGGTAAGTAAAATCAAATTTGGAAATTGACCCCAGTATTTTAAACTAACCCTTTTCAGAAGTACTACCTATTTCATTAAAAAAGTGATTTTCATTATCGTCGGCCAAAAAATTTGATACAATTCTCGTGCGTGAAGTAAGTTACAGCGCTCCAGCTAATAAGGCACTCGCCTTAAGGGCTCGTGCCTTAAACAAAGTTGTCTCGTTGTAAAATACAACTTACACGCACTCGAATGTAAATAACTATTTTATAATCAATAAACACCAGATCCAAAAAGCCTATATCAATTTATTTAACTATAATATTGAAGGATCTACTTTGAAGAAAATAAATCATAAAACATAATTAAATATCGGGTAAAAAACTGAGATGAAAAACATGTATGAAATATAAGAATTAATTAAACTATTAGTTAAATGCTTGTTTATCGTAGGTTGCAAATAGTTCCTAACCTACAAAATACTGCGATTTCATTTTTCGAGGTATTCTCAATGTTATACCCTTCCGAGCTGTTGTCTGCAGAACCCGTATAAATCTAATTTGACAAAAATAGTCTTGGTTGACCATGACTCCATGACTGTGCTCGTTTGTCTCACGGGTCGTTGATTGAGCGGATGTTTATGCTGTGTATAATCCCATATGCCGCGTCTCTCCAACCATAACATATAGAATGACGGTATTTTTAACCCCCAACTTACGAAGAGGAATTCCAACGACGCATAGTCGCTTTGTAAAGACGGGGAATGCGTAGCTTCCTATAATCCAAATAGGACTAATGAGTTAGGGTTTTGATAGAGATGTGACGTAGATTTTATTCTAATTAATAATTAAATGCCGGATAATCCATTCATACAAAAGGAATTTCAATGACAAGTCAACTCATTAAATAATAGAATAATATACGGCTGATGTTCTGTGAAATGTATGAATATTAATTATGTTTTTCGTTAGAATTAAACTAGTGCAAATTTCTAGAGATATTGCGAAAAACTTTTTTAAAAGATATGGAATTTCGTAAAACTAAATAAATATGTAACAATAGTTTTGAGACAAAGTTAGTCAAAATTTTTAATCATTTTTAAAATTCTAATTTGTCAAACTAATTTGCGCGACGACCTCCTTATTTTGTCTTGAGCACTTTGAAAGAGTTTGCAAATTTGATTTGGGGGCAAAAGTTCGGACCGCCCACTTTTTCGTAAATTAATATATTACACCAAACTTCCAAATTATCAAGAGATGGCGCTGACGTCAAACGTCAAAATTCAAACGAATGGTACATTTTTCACTGGCTTTCATAAGAGTACAATTGGTGTGAGACTAATTTTTGTAGTTTTTAATTTAATTTGAGATGTAGTATAATGTTTTTTTGTTAATTTCGGTAGAATTGAGTTTGATCTTTCTTGTAGTAACAATTTAGTGATAGTTTTAATAATATTTTAGTTAATAGGGTTAATTTTAGTAAGTAGTTGTAGGTTAAGAGTATTTTAGTCATATTTTAATTAACATTATATTGTTTTTTTTTTAAATAAAAAAATATTTGATTTCATTTTTATTTTATTTAGATTATATTTCATTGCTGTAGTTGTACATATATTAATTCTATCTACATAGCCTTACTTTTATTTCATTGTATTTGTTTACATGTACACTTCACTCAGTTCAGAAATCTGCCACCAGTGGCGCATTTTAATTTTGGAAGCCCAATACCGCATATGCATATGATCCCTAATAAAATTGCAGAAAGCTGAAGAAGAAAGAAGGAATTGTCAAGTGCAATTTACATAGTATATGTTCATGTTATAATTTTATTGGATTTATAGAATCTTGCCAAAATAACTTTTGGTATGGAATTTGTAAAAAATAGAATGTGTTCGTATTATAATTTTATTGGATATATAGAATCTTTTCCAAGTAACTTTTTTATAGCATTTATCCATTTTTATTTCAACACTTTTATTTCTAAAAATTCACACAGTTGTTCAAATACTTTAAAAATGCGTACACTTACGTAACATTCTCTTTACGATCAGATAATATTACTGCCAAATTTATATCTCTACCCTTTTTCCAATTATTACCCTAAAAGTCAATATACCCCACATTTAGATAAAAACTTCAAAATTTTCAAAAATCTAATTTTTATGTATCTAGATACTTCTCAACGCAATGATTCCAAATTTTGAAACCGCAGGTCGATATCTCGTTTCGTTCTCGAGATATTTAGATCCAAAGTTTTGCTCAAAACTGCCCATTTTTGGGTAATAACCCAAAAATGGGTCGAGATATGAATTTGGCGATAACACCATTCCATTCTACGGGCAAAATTACATAAGTACACCAATTTTCAGAATTTTTGAACGCCGCATACAATCTCTAAAGCAAAATAACTGAAAATGGTCAAAAATCGCAAAAATCTAAGGTGTACCCCTTACGATTTTTTCAGATTTTGATCATTTTCAGGGATTTTCAAGCTTTTATTCATAAACAATGAACCGGTTGGACAAAAATTATGAAAATTGCTATACTTATGTATTTTTGTCCGTAGAATCGAATGGTGATATCGCCAAATTCATATCTCAACCCATTTTTGGGTTAATACCCAAAAATGGGCAGTTTTCAGCAAAACTTTGAATCTAAATATCGCGAGAAAGAAAATAGTTATCGACCTGCGGTTTTAAAATTTGGAATCAGCACATTGAGAAGTATCTAGGTACATAAAAATTAGATTTTTGAAAATTTTGAAGTTTTTATCTAAATGTGGGTACTTTTGGGGCAATATTCAAAAATGGGTAGAGATATATACTTGGTAGTAATATTATTTGATTGTAAAGAGAATATTACGTAAGTGTAAGCATTTTTACAGTATTTATATACGAGTATACATATGTAATGTATATTCATGTGATAATTTTATTGGATTTATAGAATATTTTCCAATGAACTTTCTGCATGGAATTTGTAAAAAAATTGTATTATGTTCGTGTTATAATTTGGACATGAGAGACCAACACAGACTCTATGTCTTTCCAGTATGAAACTCTAAACTAGACTAACTGAAAACTAAAAGACGTCATCTCCAGAACATATCTGAGGGATGCAGGGTGAAAGGTTATCATACAACATCCATAGCTAAATATCAACCCTGCACGTAGGCTTCAATAACTTATAGACTTAATTATCAATACACGAAGGGCTGGTTTTTCATTCTCTGATTAAAATTTTCAAAAAATCTTCTTTTCATATCATCCAATCTGACATTCTAGTGCAATTAGAAGCAAACTATTCCACTCCCCAGCGCCAGTATGTCGTTGTGGTCAACAGTATGTAATTACACACTGGCCACAAATAGGTCACCTAAAGGCTGAAGTCTCTCGAACACCGCAAAGTCTAATGTAGGAAAAAATCATCTTGATGACCCAATTCCTGCACTCGACACTCGCCATCGATTCAAGTGCCGAGGATGTGTTCGGATGTCAGGACCTTGACGGCCTGTTAAGAAGATGAAAAGATGAAGTGTTTTTGCAGCAAGTAGTTGGTGCTTGTTTACAATGTTCTTGCAGCCTTGATCGATAAGAGAATCATTGTTGAATGAATAAGAGAAAAAACGAGGTAATTATTTCTAATTTTCAAATAGCACAACAGTCACCGTTGTGGTGGTACTCATATAAATGGTACACAAAACAATATCTTGATTTTGGATAAAATATGGTTCCGGAAAATATTCAAGTATTTCGCGCTTCGGCACATTGATATTTCAAATTGATATAACACAAATTATCAAAAATAATAATCTGCATGTGGCCAACACAAAACCTTCCGTTATTTAATTTTTATTAATTTAAATACATACCTACGTATTTACTACTGCTGCAAACTATATTATGTTCCACTGCATACAACTATTGCTTTTTTTACTATTTTATTTTTAAAATGTCCCTATAATTAATTTGAAGAGATTAGTTTTTTAACAGTGACATAAATATCAACTGTGTAACAAAGGAATTGTGTTTATCCTAGGTTTTGGGATTTATATAAAAAAAAAATATCTGTAAAATATATAGAAAAAAGTAAATGTACATATATATATATATATATATATATATATATATATATATATATATATATATATATATATATTATGTAGAAAATTCAATAATCTTTAATTTTCATAATGACTAAAATGCGAAAAAATGGCATTTAATGGTATTTTTTGAAGAAAAACCATTATGAGCTTCAAGAAAAGTGCCATTTCCGGTTATCCAATTTACACCAAAATCTAATGGTTTCTTTCTATATTAGAATAGGGTAGATATAAAAGGTTTCAGAATTTTCTAAAAGATAGTATTTGAATTAGAGCGAAGAAAAAATCCATACACACACACGCACACACTCATGGAAAGAAATCTTTAGATTTTGGTGTAAATCGGATAATCGAAAATTACCCTTTACCTGAATCTCATACACAGGAAAAAAGAATTGAATTTTTGTCTAATTATAATTAGATATTATTTTTTTGTCCATAATTTAGTATAATTTACAAATCTTAATTTAGCATTTTAACTAACTCGAAATAGATAATAAATATTTTGTAAAAAATCGTTAATTAAAATATGTAAATAATTATTTTAATTACTTATTTTATTTAATTTTACTATAGTTTGGCTTTATTATTTTTGTCTTACAATTTTCGATGATTTATCTAATGAATTAGGTAAGTAAATAGAAAATTTAAATATACATTTAGTTAATTTCTTTATTTATGTTTAGTTCAATACTAATTGTAGTCATTTAATCTAATTTTGTATTTAATTTTACTATAATTTCTTACTACAAATTTAGAAAATTTAACTAAATCAACTTAGACAATTTAATGAAAATATATTAGTAGGCTGAAAATCAAAGATTTGTTTAGTTAATTCATCGACCTTTAAACTAATGGACCAAGTGTCTCCTATTCTTTTATTGTTAGAATAAAGCTCCAACATAAAAGGATAGAAATGTATATTCTGTCTTTCAACAGCACGGAAGTTCTCAGTTAAAGTATACTGCGCATACGTTCGTACTCATTGTACATCTTTTTCAGACATATGTAAATTTCTATACATCGCTCTCTATCACTAAATAGTTGTCAAAATCTACATTTGACGTTTCGTGACTGTGTATTATTTACTTTTTTGGAGAACATTTACAATTATTTCTGTCAATATATACGTAAATATATGTGTTGTGAGGTCTGTGTGCGACAAAATAATTGGAAAACGGTGTATTTCGTGCAGTCAGCAGTACGTACGCGGTTCAGCTGTGTCATTTCACAAGTAAGTTCTTATTAATTATTACTTGTTCCGTATAATATATATATATATATATATATATATATATATATATATATATATATATAATAAAACTAATTATGCACAAAGAAATTAAATCTATACTCTTAGCGATTATGCAACAAGTTAGGGACAAATCATTTTTTTTATTTTGCCGCGTTTTCTTAACTTCCGTACTGTTAAAGGATAGAGATACTGTGTCTGCACCGTTATGGCGGGACAAGCGTTTTGCTCGTATGCTGCGTCTATTAGTTTAAAGGTCGATGAGTTAATTCAACTACAATTTTTTAATAGTATTACAAAAAATAACATTAAATGTCAATTTTTCGCATTTTTAATGATTATTGAATTTTCTACAGGTATACATTAATGCTTTTTCTATATTTTCCCAGAGCCTATGTAAGATAAATACAATTTCTTTGTTATAAAGTTCATATTTCAAATGTACGTAACTGACAGATAAATGTCACTGTCAAAAAACTAATCCCTTCAAATTAATAATGGTGATATTTTAAAATCAAAATCGAAAATAAAGCAATAGTTATATGCAAAGGAACTTAATATAGTTTGCAGCATTAGTAAATATGTAGGTATGTATTTAAATTAATAAAAAATAAATAGCGGGAGGTATTGTGTTGGCCATATCATAATTTTTTCATAATTTGCTATTGAGTGTATGTAATTTTTGTAATTGGTACACTCCTTTAAATGCCCGTCATTTTCATGTCTAGTATCGAGTCATCATTACCATTGCTTTGGGGCAGTCTACATAATTCTAATGATTATTAGCAACTTACTTCACACATCTGAGTTACGTAGTAGAGTAGCTACAATGCTCTAGGGGACATAGGTCGTTGATACGCTGCAATCTTACTAATTGTATGTACACGAAGTTTTATTCCTTAAGGATGATTGCTTTAGATCGATGCATTATTAATAAAAAGTAGTTATTTTTTATACTACTCGATAAAATTCAATTTTATCGGCGAGAGAAAATTATTAATTTAGAAATTTGTGGTTCTATTCCAAGAATAAATCTTTCTGGGAACGATAACTTCATAAATGAACTTGTTAACAACAGAAAACGTTAAAGTGTATAACGTATTTACTTACTTAAATAAATTGTACTTTATTTATCCCTGTTGTTAAAATATTATTTTATCTACCTTTGCGCTTATAAAGTGTTACTAGATCCGCTATTTTGAGTAAATAAAAAAATATTTTATAATTTTATTTTTAGTGTCTGGTCGCGAACCTGGGGAATCGGGTTCGATTCCGACCGACGCCAAATATTTCGAATTTTAAATAGCAAAAAAGTGACGATATATTAAAAAGTTTAATTAGTTTTAAATGCATTATGACATTCGCGTTCATTTCTGGTCATGTCAAGTTACAAGCGGCAACACCGCTGTGCAAGGGACAGGGTGCGGAAAGGGATAAAAGTTGAACATCAGTCCATAAACATTTGACGGCGAATATAAATTATTAGAAGTACGAGTGGATCATTGAAACCAAATTCGCGAAGATCGTACCATTACCATTAGATATATTTTGTAACCATTGGTAGACCTATCACTCTTTGTTAAAAAAACATCCATAATTTGCATATTCCTTATTATAATTATAAGAAGTTGAACATACATAATAATGTGAGACAATAGAGTTTTCAAGTTGGTATTATATAAACGAAACGATCGTTCCATCTTTGTATATAGCTGCACGTAACAATACCACATTCCTGAGAAGGCCGTTGCTTTGGTCGAGTGCTCGGTGCAGCAAACCAGAACCAGCGAATCTCTATCTCTCATCAGTGCAACACTCTCGCTCAAGCTCAGCTCGAGCTACAGGGCGGAACGAACACGGCAAAAATCACATTCAACAATAATTGGATTCCAAACAGATAGGATTTTTCATAAAGTAATGGCTTTGTGAACTGATATTGCTGCAAGGGGTGCTTTTTAATAACGGACAATAGGTTATTGTGGCGTCTTATCGCGCAACGGATTATTAAAAGTTATTTTCATTTCATACCCAATAGATATAAAAGATTTTAAATTGTACAGGTATTACAAGACTACGTCATTCGACTTCGTACATCTTAGATGTAATTAAAAAATGACACGTTATTTTCTGCATTTGTTTGCTTGAAAAGGATTTCGGATTTGAAAAAGGCGGTTGCAGAATTGGTAAGTAACTTGAAAGGAATATTTATTTTTGTAGGTTATGTTTACAACTATGTCATTCAAACAAACGAACCATTATTCCGTTGATTAAAGATCAGCTGGGTAGGAAATCAAGGTGATCCGTAAATCAAAGTTTTTTTAATTCTTCAACTTGATTTCTGTATCAATTATCCATGATCAGCAGAGTCACACTTTTGTTTTGATTTTTGACAGTTAATGTAACTGAAATTAATCTGTAACTAAAATTTGTGCAATTTAGTGACGATTTTAAATATATTTTTTTCTATAGCAGATTATAAAATATAAATAAATATAAAAAATATCATCACGGCATATTACCCATTTCTGAGTGTGCTACAATCTGCTTTATCGCAGATATCGGTAATGATGATGACATATTTGTACCGTGCGGGCGCTTACCAGGCGTCACCTGACGTCTTGTAGAAATTATAGAAACGAACATGATTTGTTTAATTAGTGCGCGTCAACTTCAAGGCATAGTAAATGGGGTCTTTCTACAATTTTTTTTTTTTTTAATGTAAGCAAAGTTATTAATGTAAGTTCATATTTTAACATAATATGTAAACCACCAATTTTTGAAATTATTAAGAATAAGGTCATGCACGACTTTGTTTTTATAATTTGAATCGATAGAGTAGTGAAAAATAATAGACCCGTATTTTTTATTTTTCCTCAAATCGATCTTTAATCATGAAAAAATTGTAATTGAAAATGACATTCTTTAAAATGAGGCTGCTAGACCCCCGTTTCGTCCCTTGTCCAATGACGTCACAGAGTGATAGGCACGACCATTTTGATTTTCACATTTAAAGATAACCTTAAATTTATGAAAGTACACATGTCGATGGAACGTTGTTTCGTGCCAAAATAAATAAAATAATATTCTGCAATATACCGTCTAATTCAAAGATTCAAAAGTGAAAGAAACATCTGATGTAACGTAGATAATTTCACGCCAAATGAAAATTATATTTATAAAAATAAATAGAACGATATTATATTAATATATTATAGCGTATTCAGATATGTAATCCTCAATTTATAGTTTATATATATTTTTCTTTTAGAAATTATGAAAAATGTCTGTTTGAAATGATTCTGAACTTGGTACGTAACGTTGTGACGACAACACATGGCTGGTTTTTGCAACTTTTTAAAAATATCATACTTTAAAACGATTTTATACAACAAAATATATAAATAAAAAATAATTTAATCGTACTGATCGATGAATTAGACTATCCTTTTTCGATTTAAACAGAAAAAAAGTACAATTTTTTTTTGCATGACCTCATTTGGTGTCATTAGATGCAGAAAATTTTTATCTTTCTATTGATGCCACAACCATCATTATCAATCAAAACAGAGTCAAAAAACTGATTTTCCGAGTTAATATCCAAAGTACAACTTGAAGAAAAAACATCGGGTATGTAACAAGATATTTTTCAACACCCGAATTGCAAAACTTGAAGTTTACATCCTCTTGAGTTACAGCCAGCTTGTAGTAAATTATTATTGACTACACATATTTTATGAAAGTCTCATGTTCATATGTCATAGTTCTAGTTAGTTGTTAATGGGTATGATATCATCGCCATAGATTTCTGTCAGGTAATTTACGCGTTCTTTGTTAATTACTGTTAACATTATCTGATATACGGTAAAAATATATAATTGCTCTTTGTGCATATAAATAAAAATTTTGCAAATGCCGTAATTAGTACGAATACGAATGTTATTCTCGATCAAGATAAGGGTAATTTGTTAGCGATACGAATCAAGAATTTGAATTGTGAAACAATTGAGAAATATAAAATCCCAACGCCTACTTGAAAGATAAATTAGTATTCTTATTATGCAGGTTTCACACCTTTCAATAAGATGTAAGTGCTTATCTACTGCTGAAAATGCGACATTTGCAAAGCGTAATGTTTTAATACGAAGAAAATGTATGCAGCAAGTAGGTAGCTATGCAATTTAACTTTCAGGATAATCTTTATTGTTTCATAACTCATAAAATCTAATTGTTCTTTACTGCACGCCCTATATTTAACCGCGGAATAAATACGGCATTAATTATTTTTATTTTCATACTTATAGCTTGATTTGTGAGAGTGTTTTGAATAGAAGTCATGCATATACCTAACGTGCCTCAGGCTTTAAAAGTTTTCTATATATAAAACACACATCATGTATGGAACAATGCATGTATGAGTATTGTTGAACAAGTAGTGAGAATTTTTGAATTTCGCGCTTTTTCGATTGAGCTCATTGTTTTTATTAGTACCACCAGTTTGTATTTTACCTTCCGTCACCGTCCAGGTAAGCAAGGAATTGTTTTTGGTAAAAAAAAATCAGTGGTGAATTTTTAATGAATAAGCACGTTTTAGGGTCCCTACTACACGAATTTACTATTTTTAAGATGATGTCTATACAGGGTGGGAACGAACTTAATGTCATAAATTTAAGGGTGAGTAGTGTGACATGTGTAGAGTACGAAACAGAAAGAATTTTTAAAAAATTCGCATATTTAAAGGTAGTTCTCATTAAACTAACATTTTTGGTACCACTGGACCACTGACAACTTTAATACATGAAATTAATTTAATTAATTTACGTAATGTTTCTGTATACTCAAAAATAATTTCTACTCAACTTAACAACAGATTAATTAGAGAAGCCATTGAGATTTATAAAACAAGAAATATCAATCTCAATCATTGTGATGGATTAGAACTTAGACGCGCATGGCTTCCAATATTAAATATGTTGTAATTTGTAATATGTATACAATTTTTTCTAAACTTTTTGTTGTTAATAAAGAGTACGGCTGCGGTATTTTGCTACCGATAAAGAGTCTCTGAGTTATACAGATCACTTCTCTGCCAGTTTTTCGGACGGTTTTTCCTCTGGCAAAAGGAGATTTTTTCTTGAGAAGTTGCATGTTCGCCGTCCATGTTTTTGCCGAACATGCATATATTGTCTAGAAAATTGTATACATAAAAAAAGGTAACATTTATGAACATTTCTTGTTACCTTGGTTACTTGTTGTTTTTGTTATTTCAAAAAATATGTCATCGTATCCCCTGAAGAAGGCACCAATTTATGGTGCCGAAACGTTGGGTTAAAATAATAAATTACAGAACTTAAACTAAAAAAAGGTAGTAATTTTCCAATCATGTTATTTTTTTTTATAGTCTATTTACTGGCATATACAAAATTTTGTTCAACTAATATCTTAGTCATTTTTTTTTCGATTGTAATACAAAATGGCCTCTTTCTCAAAAACATGTTACTAAACTTTTTTAGTCATTTTGGTGAGTACTATATGCCCTCATAATTTGTGACACTTCTTTTTTAACACCCTGTATAATAGTATATTTTTAAATTAATTTATTGTGCATTCTTTTCTCATATTTTTTTTATCTACAAAAGATAGAGTGATAGATTTAAATAGTTCTTGTAAGAATGTATAACAGTTTTTCCTTCTTTTACTAATGGTTCTTATAAGGAAATAGTTGTACTCTTTCGCAACGCAAATTACGGTCAACCGTAAGGAAATAAAACAAATAATTTTTATCTCTTGCAAATAGACCATTATCTCTAAATCTATTTGTTTTGATAGTGTCTCTCTATTTCTGTATAGTAACTGTAATATAGTCTGTAAGTGGGCGAACTAAATCACTATAACCATAGGCTATGGTAGGGTGCGGTTTCTGAAACCAATCTACCAAGTTACATAAATAAATTTCAATCCATTTCCTAGAAGTATTTGCAAGTTTTTAATTTATATCTTCTGTAATTAGACGTTCGTACAAATGATGCAATTATTAATAGTATGGGCAATAATTTATAATTGATAGAAAGGATGATTATCTAGTAAACTATATTTTATACACACATATCAATTACTGTTATGATTGTTTATAATTATCGTTGTTGCAAATTGCTTTTAATTAGAGCATTAGGCAATAGAAAACAGTCATTTGTCTGCCTAACTTTTAAAAACTGATGGATGCATACGAGGTATTCCGAGTAAATTATCGTAAAACGTAGAATTTTTTCTTGAGGTGTACCTACTTTTTGGAATATTTCATTATTTGTATACACTTTTAAATTAAAAAAAATCCGTTGTGGCCAGCACAAGACCGCGTCAATTCCATGTATTTTGTACAAATCTCATACCAAAAGGTCCTTGGAACAGATTCTATTTAATATCATGCAAAATCGAACACGAACACATACATTTTTTACAAATTCCATACCAAAAGTTCATTTGAAAAGGTTCTATAAATCCAATAAAATTATAACATAAACTACACTAAGTAATGTCCTTCCATCTTCTCTTTGGCCTTTCTCTGCGTGTCACTTGCGAGCAACACTATGACTATGACATACCAATTTTAGATCCTATACTTTTTTCCATATTTGGTTTTGCACTTGCAACTGACATCTGTCAATTAAATTTTTTTGAATAATTATGTCAGCTGTTTCCATGATAAATTGCAAAGCTGACTAATTTTTGAAAATTAATTTCTTTATAATGCTTTAAATTAACATCTATTGAATATGAAGGAAAATGTATAATGAAACCGTATAGAGAAGAGTATGTTCTTTAATATATATCATAACAAAATGTCAAAAAATAATATTTAACTGCGTCTTTTAAAAAAAACTTTTAAAAACTTCAAAAAAGGGTACTTCCGGTGGATCGATTATAACCAAAATCTAATCAACTCTTCATATGGATGTACAGAAGAGGAATACGAAAGAATTATAATTTTTAGAATTGTAGTATTGGAGTTATCGTCGGAGAAAAATTTGTCACACACGGACACACATACACACACACACACACACACACACACACACACATACACACACACACACACACACACACACACACACGGACACAAACACACACACACACACACACACACACACACACACACACACACACACACACACATACATACATACATACATACATCATCTTAAAAATAGTAAATTTGTATTGTAGGGACCCTAAAGCGTGCTTATTCATTAAAAACTCACCACCGAATTTTTTGACCAAAGACAATACCTTCCTTACCTAAAGGTGACGGAAGGTAAAAACATCTGTTGCAAGCTTCGCGTCACTTTCAAATTTTTAGTTTATGTTAGTTATATTATTTTTACTTTACCTTTAGGTAAGGAAGGTATTGTCTTTGGTCAAAAAATTTGGTGGTGTTTTAATGAATAAGCACGCTTTAAGATACCTAGAATACAATTTTACTAATTTTACGATGATGTGAGTATCTGTGTGTGTGTGAGAGAGACAAAAATTTCTCCGACGATAACGCCAATACTACAATGGGGTCCTCCACCATAACAAAAAATAATAAAATGTACATTTTGAACTTGAAGTAAAACTCAATAAATAACGATTAAGTAAAAAAAAACATTTTTTTAATAATTTGCGAGATATTTGAAATTTGTTGTCAGTGTCACTGTGACGTCATACTATTGTTATCTTTCTCTCGCAGTCTACTGAAGAGCATGGTACAGAGCGAGAGAAAGACAGGAGTGTTGCAGTGACGTCATATTGACATTAAAAATCAAATGCAGTTAAACTACAGACAATTAAGGTTTTTTAATACTGCGAACTGCTTCAAAATTAAACCAACTTTCTTTTAAAATAATAAAAAAATTAAAGTGTAGGGTCCCATTCTAAAAATTATAATCCATATGAAAAGCTGATTAAATTTTGGTTATAACTGGTCAACTGGAAGCTCCCTTATTTGAAGTTCTTAACAGTTTACTCAAAAAAACATAGTTAAATATCATTTTTTGACATTTTATATGATTATCAACATGAAAAAATATACGGTTTGATTATACATTTTCCTTCTTCTACTCTTAGGAATATTGCCTATAATAATAATTACAAACACTAAAGAAAATATGAAAATGACAAGCTTTACAACAAGAATTAATTAATACTTTAGAAAATATAAATATGAGAAATAAAATTACAGGAATAACGGTGTCTTCATTTTTTAAAGAAAGTAATATATACCTGCAGTAAATGATTTGTGTAAAACGAAATGTCATTCTCCTAATATAGATTTGATTTATCAGCGGTCAAATAATAGACAAAAAGTGACGTCATTCAGTCTCCAGTCATAGTTCAGGACACAAACAAATTTGGCAATGACCTTGGCTTAGTTGTATTCAAATAAATCATTCACTTGTGTTATTATTACGTTCCAAACAGTATATTTAAAAGCAAAACAATATAAGTCAATAACTTGTGTTAATCAAAAAATAGAACTAAATATAGTCAAAAAATTACATATATTCGCTTTCTTCTTCATTTTTACTTTCCGTCACCTTTAGATAAGGAAGGTATTGTCTTTGGCCAAAAAATTCGGTTGTGTTTTTAATGAATAAGCACGTTTTAGGGTCCCTACTATATGAATGGGTCCCGTAGCCGCGTGCCTGAGTGTCTGATCGCGAACCTGGGGGAACCGGGTTCGATCCCGACAGACGCCAAATATTTCCAATTTTAAATGGCACAAAAGTGACCCCTGTGGTGCACTCTCCACACCAGCTATGAGTGCCCGTGAGGTGACGCCTGGTAAGCGCCCACACGGTAAAATATATCGTCATCATTACCGATGTCTACATGTGTTGTAGATACTGGCACACCCAAAAATGGGTATTATGCCGTGATGATATATTTATTTATTTACCATATGAATTTACTAATTTTACGATGTATATATGTAGATGTATGTGTGTGTATGTGTGTGTGTGTGTGACAAAAAATTCTCCGACGATAACACCAACACTACAATTCTAAAAATTATAATTCTTTCATATTTCTCTTCTTTACATCCATATGAAGAGGTGATTAGATTTTGGTTACAATTGAACAACCGGAAATACCCTTATTTGAAGTTCTTAACAGTTTTTATTGAAAAAACGCTGTTAAATATAATTTTTTGACATTTTATGTTATTATAAATATGAAAGAACATTTTATTATCTATACGGTTTGATTACACATTTTCCTTCATATTCAACAGATATAGAGTTATATAATTATAAAGAAATTTAAAAAATCAGCCAGCTATGCTATAACCGTGGAAATTGCTGATATATTCAAATAATTCTAATTGACAGATGTCCGTATCAAGTGCAATATACGCACATAATATATGTTCGTATTATAATTTTATTATACAGGTGGTTGATTTTTCATTGTCCAGCTTATATCTTCTGAAATATTAAAGATACAAAAAAAAGTTATATACAAAAGTTGTTTCATACGACTTGATCTATAATTTAGCATAAACAATTTTTTTCCAAGGCCTACCAATTTTTTGGAAAAATGTTTAAAAGATATAAAAAAATAATAATAGGTATGTAGGTAGGTTCTTAATTAATTAATTTTTCTCAATTAGTACTTAACTTGAATATAGGACAGAGATATAATATAAACATACTGTATTATACTATAATCTTTTCTTTCCTTGATAGTAAGAACTATTAAAGCTCATTGCATGTAGAGTTGGGCTAATTACTATAGAACTATGTATTGTCAGGAATATATGGGCGATAATACATGCATTAATATAATATACATTTCACATTTCTATTGACCTGTTATCGGCGTCCTCTTCTTCACACGCACACGAGCTCGTCATCATCGGACAGCTCTTCTAGGACGCGTTTCCCTAAGTGTTATAAATACACATTGTCATTCTAATCACAACAATTACTACAGGTCGTGCATCATTATCTAATAACATGGACAGGAGGGGGGAAAGGTATTAGGTCCGTCCCAGACCTGTGAGAGCTTAGCTTACGGCCATAAGTAGGTCCCAGACCTATCATGGACCTCAGCCTCTCACTTAACGGTGTTTCACCACTAGGTACTCTAGCCACCTTCACATGTCCCAGACATGTATGAGAGCTTAGCATAAGATCACCAGGTCCCAGACCTCTAGTGAATCTCAGCCTCCCACTTGTCGGTGTTTCACCACTAGGTACACTAGCCACCGGGAGCACACGACTCCATGGACCCAGGGTTGTCCCAGACAACCCTTCGGATAAGGAAATACACACGTTTGCGGCCACAAACAAATAATACAAATGTATACTTCACATATACCATGCATATCAAATACACAAACAGTGTATAAGCATATCAATCAAGCATCTGTTGATTTGCACTCAATCATCTTATCTGTACAATAATTAGAATGACTGTGAGCCTAATAACTCACCTTTCATTACAGTAAACTGCTCGTCTTATTGACACTTATACACATCTGCATAGTACACTGGTCACAACACAACTGACCTAGTCAACCAGCCTCCAAGGGTTGGAGGGATCGAGCGTTGTTTATATTTCTAGGAATGTGTTTATACTTTGGAAAGTCAAGTGCTTTCTGCCTGCATCTCAAACCAGCGGCACGCAGCCGAAAAGTGAATCTTACATGTTTAACTTTAATTTTTTAAATGGAACACCTGTATATTTTGACAGAATAAGATTCTTAATAAATTTTTCTTTACAATGATGTGTAACAAGTAAGGATTTACCTTTAAATTATGTCCTATAAAGCAAATAGAAATATGATAAAAGTAGGCTATGATATTCTATTGTTTATCCCTGTAATTTCTGTCACACATGAACATTGGCTACGTAGGGGTTTTCCTTTGAATAAAATTATGTCTAATAAAGCAAGTAATAGAATTACTAGCATTGATGATTTACGAAATTATTAATACTTATGCTTAAATATCAAGTAGCAATCTGTGACGTATGTTGCTGCTATAAACAATAGAATATCACAGCCTACTTTTGTCGTATTTCTATTTGCTTTATTAGACATAATTTAAAGGTAAACCCTTACTTGTTACAAATCATTGTAAAGAGAAATTTATTTGGAATTTTATTCCGTAAAAATATACAGGATGTTCCATTTAAAAAATCAAAGTTAAATATTTTTCTGGAAAATTGGTAGGCCTTGGGAAAAAAATTGTATATGCTAACTTATAGACCAGGTTGTATCAAATAACTTTTCTATATAAATTTTTCTTGTATATTTAATATTTCAGAAGATATAAGCTGGACAATGAAAAATCAACCATCCTGTATATACAGAATTTTTTCCAAGAAACTTGTAGAAAATAGTATATGTTCGTGTTATAATTTTACTGGATATATAGAATCTTTTCCAAGAAACTTTCAGTAGGTATGGAATTTTCATAAAATACATAAAATTGACGGAAGGTAATATGCTGACAATATCAAAATTTTTCTAAATGCCTCTAAAAAAATTTTCTGTTTAAATATTTAACAGGTCTTACAACCCGCCATTAATTTAGTCCCTTAAAATTCAGCTAGTGTCGCATGTTATTCTGAGGGTCCCAAAAAGAATTCAGCCAAAAAAAAGTATTATGTCAAACAGACTTTAAACATTTTTCATCTTAAGAGATCTGTTTATGATATGAACTGCCCGTCATAAATAAAATATGCAATATTTATATTTTGTTATTCATATGTTGATTGACACAACAATTGTTTATTTTGCAACGAAAACGAAAGTGACCGCACCTTACCAAATCATCCGAAACAGATGATCTAATGTGCACTTTCGTTGGATGCGTGCACCAAATAACTCATTACAACACAATCTTTATATTTCCTCGATAGTGATCACTGATTACCTCGTGAAAGTGGGAAGATAGAGCCGATGACATACCAACACCAACAGTAACAGTTACCTATAGTTCCTATATGTCGATCATGGGACGATCTACTTACAGAATACTCGCGAGAGCAACTGGAAGTGTAACCGTTACGATAGTAGTATAACTACTGTAGAAGTAGATCGACTTTATTACTTCTTTAAAGAATTGTCCAAGATGATATCTGTAATATTTTTGAAACTTCTATGTGAAGAAATAATAACGATAATAGTAAAAGGAGTCATAACGGAGACAGAAGACAAAAATTAATGATCATTAACGGTTAGATATAGTACGCGCACGTGAACTTGAGGCTATTGACAGATGTCAAAATTGCGTTTATTAACACATTATACATCAATGTTACATTTCATAATGTTTTAAAGGTGACCGTAACAGGCGCGCAAATCTCCTTTTTGTCCTCCTGAAGTGTAATGCGAACTTTACAATGGGGTCCTATACCATAGTCATATTTTAACTATATTAAATAAGAAGACGAAAATATACATAAATTAATGAGTATTAGTGAAAAAAATTTCTTTAAATATTAACTAGGTCACAAACTACAAGCGATTGAAGCTGATTACTAATTGGGTATGACGCGTTAGGTACTAAGAATTCGATTGGTCGCCTGATTTTAAAAAGAAGATTCGCGCGTCTATAGCGGTCACCTTTGAAAGAATATGAAATGTCATGTTGTTCTATAACCTAACAAAACATTTAACAATTTTGTGTTTGATGAATTTGTTTAATTGTAACATCTAGTAATATTAGCAATAATCATGTATTTATAATTAAATCAATTTGTAATATGAATTAAATTAATAACAGATAATATTAATTAAATTAATATTGAAACTTCAAAACAGGCAAACATTAGCGCCATCCGTCGTCATACTTTGTGTAATAATATTGTCAAACTGTTTCAATGTTCTGTAATTTATTAGGAAGAAATCCTTGTTAAATGCTTATTATTTATGTTATTTATACTTAATAATAATTTCTTCGTGAATATAACGTATAAGTTTTTATATAAAAACATTTCAGCTATGCAAACATGAAAAAAATTGTTTCCAGTATAACTAACAGTTTGTCCCATTGTTTGTCGATCACTTGTTAGTACCTGCTACGTCACGCACAAATTCTTAAACTTTAAAAATTCATATCTCCCTTATTACTAAAATTTTTAAGTCGCGTTTGCACTGAAGTTTTTATTTTATCCTGTTCTTACAGGCAAAAAAAATTTTAAAAAATGGTATAGGACCCTATTGTATACACAGCAAGTGTAAGCTGCATTTAAGGTTACTGTGTTGTAACTTGTCTAACTATGCGGTAAAATAATCAAAATACACTGGACGTTTATGGCCATTTAGAAAAGAAATCATCTTTACTATAATAATGTTCACGTAAGAAAGTACTACCTACGTAAGTTATTTTTTTACTTTAATATTTCCTGTATTTAAAACTAATTTATATAAACCAAAATCACGGCAGTGACATCTGTCATTATTGTAAAAATCCGCCGTTACCGACATAGTCACCGATGGATATACCTGTCAAATGCGCGAGGCGAAGA
The DNA here is from genome assembly GCA_943142095.1 of Ophonus ardosiacus. Classification (NCBI taxonomy): domain Eukaryota; kingdom Metazoa; phylum Arthropoda; class Insecta; order Coleoptera; family Carabidae; genus Ophonus; species Ophonus ardosiacus. Next base: position 5,883,328 of record OW964823.1, on the reverse strand, counting down.
ATACTCAAATGTCAAATATCGACACCTACCTATTATGTATTATGAAGAAAACATGAGCAAATAAATACATTATCAGTCATAAAGAACGACTATTATTACAAATAAATTTTCGCTAGTAGAAGAACTCTAATGAAGGTAAGTAAATTTAAAATTGGAAATTGACTTAACTTTTATTGACTATCCCTTTTCAGAAGTATAACCTATCTCATTAAAAAAAGTGATTTTCATTATCGTCGGCCAAAAATTTTGATACAATTCTCGTGCGTGAAGTATTTTACAGCTCTCCAGTTAATAAGGCACTCGCCTTAAGGGCTCGTGCCTTAAACAAAACTGTCGCGCTGTAAACTACAACTTACACGCACTCGAATGTAAATAACTATTTTAAAATCAGGCGACCAATTAAATTCTTAGTACCTACCTAACGCGTCTTACCCAATTAGTAATCAGCTTCAATCGCTTGTAGTTTGTGACCTAATCAATATTTAAAGAAAAATTTTTCACTAATACTTATTAATTTAAGTATAATTTCGTCGTCTTATTTAAGATAGTTAAAATGTGACTATTGTATAGGACCCCATAGAAAAGCTTGCATCTTGCAAGGTTAGAATTGGAAAGTAAAATTATGTCGTCGTGAACGTATTCAAGCACATGTTCCAAGCTTAGACGCAAAGTAGAAATTCAAATTGTAAATTGAAATTACTTGGTTGTGAACGGCACTTAACTCGTATAATATTTAGTTTTGATTATTTACCGTGTGGGCGCTTACCAGGCTTCACCTCACGGGCACTCATAGCTGGCGTGGAGAGTACATCACAGGGGTCACTTTTGTGCCATTTAAAATTGGAAATATTTGGCGTCTGTCATCATTACCGATGTCTACATGTGTTGTAGATACTGGCACACCCAGAAATGGGTAATATGCCGTGATGATATATTTATATTTATTTGTTTTGATTATTAATATAAAATGGGGGATTACGGCTCAATCGAATTAAAGGAAAATAGTACAAAAATACGAATGTATATGCTGAATAACGAATATTAATAAAAAAATGAAATGGTATAATTGAGATATTTCGGAAATAAAGGCCGCCTATACATGCATTACAAATAGCGTGTTAGGTTAGGAGATGGGGATTACTATCAATGGAAGTTAAGAATTTCAAATTCGAAAGGAGGGGCTAACATTCCTGTACTACAGTTTCCAAACAGTTTTTATTTTAACACAAATTTCTTGCATTAAACTTAATAATTTAAATACACCTGTAATTATAAAGTATGTAGACTTACACAGTGTTATAATATTCATTTATTTTTATGTAAATATAACTTAAAATAGCATATATTTCAAGAACATTTAGGTCCATGATGAAAACAGTTTGATATAAAAACACATAAATGTGACGTCAGGTCAATCTTTTCAAAATTCGGGAGACTATAACTTGCTTATTAATAGGAATTTTTTTACCGGATTTTCATCAATAGTCTTAGTTTTCCTAATATTTTCAGATGAAATTATAAAAAAAAATGGTGTAATCCCCCATTATACATAAGAGTGGCTAGTTTCGTTGCGATTTTGTTCATTATTTACAGATTTACAGATCTGTAAGACATACAGTTTTGTTCAGAACTGGGCCATTAATATGTTCTCAAATCATTACAGAAATGTGGGAATAAAAGCACATTGGCACAAGCAAAAATGGGTACTTAATAAATTGTGATGACATAAGTAAATATTTATTTATTTATTTAAGGAAGGAATCATAAACATCTCTATTGATATTTACTGGCATTATCTCCATTACTTTCAAATCATTTTATAACCGTGTCCTACTCCTTGAATATTGGCGATATTGCATTGTTCATGATTACTATCGTGATTATGAAACATAGTCACATTTCCCCGATAAAAATCAGGCATCGAAAGTGTACAAACAATTGACTGCTGCGAAGTAAAGGGCAAACAGCGGGTGTAGCCCGTAAAGTTTACATGGCAACATTGCGAAATATCCGAAGAGAACATAACAACAACATGGTTTCCGCGATAATTTCAAATAGGAAAAAAAATGGAATAATACTAGAACAGAAATTGAAATGAGAAAAATGTTGCTTGGTTTTCTATAATGAATAATGATTTCAATTATCTCTAAGAATTGTTTTTATCAATTGTAATATTTCTTTTATGTTAAACGGTTTATATAGACAGAGACAGTTATTTATAAATGATAGACATTTATACACAAAGGTATAAAAAATTTAATTGTTGTTACTTTACCTATTCATTTGTATAAGTTCAATGTAATGTTGAAACGTACCTGTAACAAAAGAAAAATTAATTACCTACTGAATATTTATTGTTTATGTATGAACTAGATAACAATTTATTAAAGTAATATAACAAATAATAATAAACAAAAAATTGTGATGATATAGTTATTTTCGTAACAAGTTATGAAAAATACCAAATATCATGCGAGTGTAAATTGACGCACGACGCGTAACGGAGTGCAAGTCAATACACACGATATACACTAAGATATTGAATTTCATACAAGTTATGAACATTATTTTTTAGACGAGCTTAAATAAATTTTACTTTTTTACAAAACTGAAATTCAAACGTGCGGACAGCTGACAAATGAATAATGTATACATATAGCCTGAAAATAATGACATAGTAACCTAGCAACCGTGTCAACTATTACGATATGAAATATATCGTAACACTAATGTCATAAGTTCAACTTTCAGTGTTAGGATACTACGTTGATATGTCATACTTATCACAATGGTCGTCTAAAAAATACTTTTTTATTATAACTGCATCATAAGCACTGATTAGCGTACAAACAAAAATCTGTTGTGACCAGCACAATACCTCTCACCATTTCCGTTTTGTTGCATAAATATCAAATTTAACATTTCTTGTACACACAAATAATTCTAATTATTTCTATTATTTCATTCTAAAAGGACTCTTGTCCTACTTTTCTATAAGTTCCAATTCATTTTCGAGATTGGCGGTATTTTTTAAGGATATATATAGGTACTATTACTATTTAATATACGTACCTACCCACAATTTTAAAATAATAATTCAATCAGACATATTAAATGAATTTCCCACGAAGAGCTTTCAGTAATGTCAGTAAAACTGTTGATTTTTAACAGTAACATTTATCTGTCAATTACAAACATTTGAATTTGACAACTGGTTTCTTTGGTGTAGTCTAGACTGTGCGATTTATTGTAACAGATTATTCCGTATATTATATTTTCTTTATCTCTAAATCTACAGAAAATATAATAAAATTTTTAAGTGTTTTAGATTTTATTTTCTTCAATAACAAAAAAAAATCCAATTTTAAATGGCACAAAAGTGACCCCTGTTGTGCACTCTCCACACCAGCTGAGTGCCCGCGAGGTGACGCCTGGTAAGCGCCCACACGGTAAAATATATCGTCATCATTACCGATGTCTACATGTGTTGTAGATATTGACACACCCAGAAATGGGTAATATGCCGTGATGATAATTTTTTTATTTTTAATAACAAAAAAATATTTTTTTTGCCATCCTCAAGTGTAATGGGAACTTTACAATTGTATACACAGCAAGTGTAACCTACATTTTACGCTTACTGTGTTGTAACTTGTCTAACTATGCGGTAAAATAATCAAAATATACTGGACGTTTATGGGCATTTAGAAAAGAAATCATCTTTACTATAATAAAGTTCATGTAAAAAAGTACTACCTACATAAGCTATTTTTTTAATTTAACATTTCCTATATTTAAAATTAATTTAAATAAACCAAACTCACGGTAGCGACATCTGTCGTTATTGTAAAAATCCGCCGTTACCGACATAGTCACCGATCGATATACCTGTCAAATACGCGAGCATTGCTGAAATGTCAAATATCGACACCTACCTATTATTTATTACGAAGAAAACATCAGCAAATAAATATATTATCAGTCATAAACAACGTCTATTATTACAGATAAATTTTCGCTAGAAGTACTCTAATGAAGGTAAGTAAAATCAAATTTGGAAATTGACAACCTCAGTATTTTAAACTAACCCTTTTCAGAAGTACAACCTATCTCATTAAAAAAAGTGATTTTCATTATCGTCGGCCAAAAATTTTGATACAATTCTCGTGCGCGAAGTATTTTACAGCGCTCCAGCTAATAAGGCACTCGCCTTAAGGACTCGTGCCTTAAACAAAGCTGTCGCGCTGTAAAATACAACTTACACGCACTCAAATGTAAATAACTATTTCGGCCTCTACTAGTTTCGGCACCACATGTACCTTCTTCAGGAGATACAAAGATTTTTACAATGATGATGATAAATTTGATATAAAAAAAAATCAGGTTTTACATCAATTCCAAAATTACAAAAAGATGACACTGATTGCTTTTACATTGATCCTCAGGTATTATCTCAAAATCTATAATACGGTATTCTTAGTTTTCTTTTTGAATGGCTGCATTATCTGTTCGTCTAATACTAATAATTATCTCGTTGAAGTGTAAAAATGAGTGATGATATATTTAGGTTGAGTCTCGCCTATTTGCTCTAGTAGCCGGGAGAAATGAAAGCAGCAAACAGCTACAGCTATGCAGATGCGTTATCTCGAACATAGTCAGGTACACATTTGATTAGAAACTCTGTAATTTCATAAGGTGACAATCAAAAGAAAACAACGCTTTTCTCATTCTCTTTCATTGTCTTATTTAAATGCTTAAACGTAGACATAAATCTAGAGCATAAGGTTTTACTTAAAACAATATAATACACAAGAAATATGAGTATTTGCTCTAGTTTTCTACAATGTAAATAAATGCTTCAATACATCTACTACGGAGTTTCTGAATTCGTACGAGTGTTTCGCTAGATTTATTGAGAATAAGAAAATCAGGTATGTCGTGGAAAATAAAATTTGCACTATCAATTTTAACTTATAGCGTTTTCCACTTACACATTCAGTGCGCACTGAGTGCAAATTTAGCTGCACTGAGTGTGAGTGGCGTTTTCCACTTACCTTTTCAGTGCGCACTGTTCTGGATTTTTATTTTCCACTTACTACGAAATCGCACTCAGGGCAACATCAACTCGCACTCAGTGCGCATTTTGTTGCACCGACTACTATAGCAAGTGCGACAATTTGAGTGCAAATATGGCGGCGGAAGATTTCAAAAATGTCGTAGTGGTATCTACTATTGAAGGACTTTTATCTTCATCTTCATCTTCATCATCATCATATAACAGAAACGTCTCTAGACTATTTAAATAAATCAGACCAACCCAAAATAATTAATTTCATATCTAGTGTAGTACATACATATTTTGACAAACAGGTAATAATTACATATATTGTTTTGCACAATTAAAAAACTTAAATTTTATCAAGTTTCAAGAATCCTTCAGAATTAAAAGAGTTATTATAAATGACATCATCATCATATTTTATATTTATTGTCAATTATGTCAATAAAACTTTCAAACCCCAAACCTAACCCCAACTTTTGCACAAACAAATGTGAACTGAAATATGAACGTATTTTCCACTTGTCACTGGATGGGTGCTCACCGTTCACAAAACCAAAACAGTGCATGACGTCATACATTGCACTGAGTCCGTTCCAGTGCGCACCAAATTTTGGTAAGCGGAAAACGCTATTAGTTAAATCAATTATTTATATTTTGCGTTCATAATGAAGTCCGTACGTACCGAAATAACCTTCACTTTGATACACATTTTTTTTTAGAATGTTGGTACCAAATGCACTCAAATTTGCAAACGTCATAAATCAGAATTGATATTAACTTTCAGATAAATGAATAAATGTCAATCCAATAATATTAATAATAATAATATTAATAATAATATTAATAATAATAATAATATTAATAATAATAATAATAATAATAATAATAATGTGTTTGTGCTTTAAAGTACATTCAAATTTAAAACAACACTTCTTAATCATTAATTAAAGTAGTTATTTTTTTGATCTGTCACATTTGTTTTAGTTCTCATGGCACGCTGTAAACAGGTTAGAAATGTCAATTTTAATTTACGAATTTACGTGAATAAATAATGTCTCGTTGGATGAAGTTTTTAATTCTGAGCATCTTTTGTATTTACACTTTCACTGTAAAATCAATAGGTCAAAACTTATAGCGAAATAAAAAAAATAACTGTATTTCCTATAGGTCAAAAAAAGTAGATAAATGTTTTAAATGATATTGCAAATTTTGTTTTGCCAGGCCTGCCTGATTTTCTTATTCTCAATAATTCTATCTCTGTCGTAGAATGTGTACACCGTATCGAAATTCGAGATACACATACGCCTACTGAAACCGGGGACTTATTTTATACTATGTAGAGATAAGTGCTATGCATTTAGACGCTCAAAGATTATAAAAAAGTGTAACAATAAAATAATTAAACAAAGTACAAAGATAAAATTGTCGTTATCTCTCGAGTCATATTATATTTGTTTAAAAATATCTCATGTGTTTAGCTTATGAATATCAAGAAAATGTATACACAGCATCCCATGCGTATACTTCGTTACTGGCAGCGTTTATAATAATTTCAAGTGTTTACCCTCAGTATATCTTTGTTTAGTAAAAATCCCAGATAATGTGCGTGTGTCTGGAATATGTAGAGCAAGTCTATTCTCATTCTTGTTAGTAATATAGTAGAGAATTTATTACCGATTACTATATGTTATCTGCAGTGCATTTTGTAAGAGTCTTGATATATAAACGAACTCTAGTTGGGTTTCCCACTCTAAACAATGTTATCTTGTTATTTACGGCTTTATTTATTACTAACATGTGACCTCATATATTTGACATGTAGCAATTGTTGCTCAGATGCGGAAGGAGAAATACAAATTATTTGCAAGAAAAGAATTAAAATCGTAAAGTACAGATATAGTTTTATGGAAATATCAGCCAACATAGACAGTAAAGTATGTTTATTATTGTTGATTTGCTATTGCAAAGAAAATTTTAAATACGTTGCAAGCTGAAATTTTTACGTAAAATGACAGAGTGAGCAGCATTTGACATTGCCTAAAAAACTCGGAGAATTGTCTGGAATTAGTAACTATGAGAGAATAGTTATAAAGGCATAAAACAAATTATTTCGATCAAATACAATATAATTAATAAAAATAATAATGCTTTTTTGGGAAATAATAAGAAAGTTCAGGAAAATAATGAGAAAAATTAAATTTTAGGAGCAAAACAAATATAAAATATAATAACCCTTATATCATTTAAAAGAGAAAAAAATAATGATTTTTTTGACACTGAAATCAAATATGGGTTCCATTTAAAAAAATATAAGTTTGTGTTATATCTCGAAAATTTACTGATATAAAAATTTATTTCATATGCCACTGGTTAGCTAATAAAAATATCTACCTTTTATATTTGAAACGTTTTTCTTAATTACTAATAGTTTAGAAGTTATTTGAAAAAGAAAAAATCAACAATATTCAGTTTTTCGTCATTATCTAGTGCCCTATGAGAATGTTTGGAAAAACAAAAGCACATCTGAGATGGCCTCCCAAAGGCGCATAAAAAGTTCCATTTAACCGACAATTTTGACGCGAGTGAAAAAAACGTCTTATAAAACTCTTCCTCTAGTATTACGTTTTAGAAAGGGCGAGTGCGAAAACAGGGCATATGAAACATGTTACTATTTTTTCTAACGAAGTCATGACTATTTGACAGTTTTTAAGTGAGCCTGAAAATAATTAGACAGTTTTAAGCGACACTGAAAATAATTTGACAGTTTTTAAGTCTTCCAGTAATTTGTTAAACATCTTGAGAAGTTTTTAAGTCACTAGAAATTAATTTGACAGCTTTGACTTATTTTAAGTATCCTAAAGATTATTTTGAAAGTATTCCAAAAGAAGATTGGTTGGAAGCTTTTAAAAAGTGATAGAAAAGAATGATGAAGTGTATTATTGTTGAAAGAAACTATTTTCAACATTTTCTAAAAAATATATGAACCATGGCACCATGGGTCTAATTTTCAATAATAATTCTAGCTTGACCCTCGTATTAGTCTAACATAAATGCAAATTTATATTGTTTAATAAATAGCGTTGCTTATAAAATGAAAAGTAAAATATCTGTTACTATGTCGGTCGTATATTATTTTAATCTCTTCTACCTACTTAGCGAATAGCGACGTAGGCAGAAGAACAATATAGTATTTAAATATTCATTTGTTTGGGAATTTTACGGTTTGAGTGAAACTACTTAACCTGAAAAATTTAATACATTTTTAATATCACTAAAAATGGCACATCCATAATCGCACAACACACAACACCCGAAGGCGTGAATTATAAACAATATTAAACAGTCAAAACAGAAAATAAATAAAAAAAGCGACAACACATTATTAGAAAGTTACATCGAAAATGAGATTTTCACGCTACGAAAAAACGAAAAGAAAAGGAAAACCTCTCAGCGCCTCGTTAAAAAAAAAGATAATTATAATTTCAAAACAAACGCTGTTTCATTAGTGGCCGATTCAATGGACAATATTGCATCGAAAAGGAATGTCAAATGAAATATTTGCTGTCCAAATTTCGATATGCATTTTTTACCTCCCGCTACCCTTGGTAAGGGAGGTATAGGGATCGTGCTAAAAATCTCATATCGAGATTTTAGTAAATAACCACGTTTTAAGGTCCCTAGAATCCATTTTTAACATTTTCACGATGATGTCTGTATGTGTGTATGTGTATGGATTTTGTCTTCACTCTAACTCAAATACTATCATTCAGAAAGTTCTGAAACCTTGTATTTCTATCCTATTCTAATATGAAAAGAAGCCATTAGATTTTGCTGTACATCAGATAACCGGAAATGGCACTTTACCTGCAGCTCATAGTGGTTTTTCTTCAAAAAATACCACTAAATGCCATTTTTTCGAATTTTATGTCTTATGAAAATTAAAGATTATTGAATTTTCTACAGGAATACATTAATACTTTTTCTATATATTTCACAGATAAATTTAAAAATAATTTTTTTTATTAGTCGCGAAGCCTAAGATAAAAACTATTCCTTTGTTACACAGTTCATTTATCAAATGAATGTAACTGACAGTAAATGTCACTGTCAAAAAACTAACCACTTCAAATGAATAATAGTGACATTTTAAAAAGAAAATAGTAAATAAAGCAATAGTTTTCTGCAATAGAAAAGTTTGCAGCGTTAGTAAATACGTAGGTATGTATTTAAATTAATAAAAATTAAATAGCGGGAGGTTTTGTGTTGGCCACATCAGATTTTTTGTTTAAGGGTCGCTTAAAATTTAAGTCTTGTTGGTGCAACTGGAAATATAAAATTGAACTTCCTCATCTTTAGGTATGGAAAGTACCTAGAGTTTAATAATTTTTGCATTTTTGCAGATTCTAAGCAAAGAACATACAGATGTCATGTTATACATCGTTGGAGCTAAAAAAAATATATATATATTTTCGATGGATTTCCAATATGGCGTCCATAAAAAATTAAAACTTTGACTTCATAACTCGAAAACCAACAGCGAAAAACTTGAGCATTGCCATTCCAAAGAATAAAAGTGCTTCAAAGATGTGAAAACCAAAATCCACTTAGAAGATATTTGCAAAACTTAAAAAAAATCTGTGGTCTACAGCACAATACCTCTCGTCGTTTCCATTTTGCTATATAAATGTATTGCACTTCGCTGTCGAAACGTCGTTTTATATAAAAAAAAATTACTTTAACCAAATACTGCTTTTTATTGTATTTTACATGTCTTGTGCACACATACAATTCTAATAATATCTATTTTTTCATTGTATGAGGAAGTTCCTGAATGTCGGAGCTTCTTCCAATTCATTAACAAGATTGGCGGTATTTTTACCTTCCGTCACCTTTAGGTAAGGAGGGTATTGTCTTTGGTTAAAAAATTCAGTGGTGAGTTTTTAATGAATAAGCACGTTTTAGGGTCCCTACAATACGAATTTACTATTTTTAAGATGATGTCTGTATGTATGTATGTATGTATGTATGTATGTATGTATGTATGTATGTATGTGTATGTGTGTGTGTGAGTGCGCGCGTTTGTGCGTGTGTGTGTATGTGTGTCCGTGTGTGACAATTTTTTCTCCGACGATAACTCCAATACTACAATTCTAAAAATTATAATTCTTTCGTATTCCTCTTCTGTATATCCATATGAAGAGTTGATTAGATTTTGGTTATAATTGATCCACCGGAAGTACCCTTATTTGAAGTTTTTAATAGTTTTTCTTAAAAAATCGCAGTTAAATATTATTTTTTAATATTTTGTTATTATATATATTAAAGAAAATACTCTTCTCTATCCGGTTTGATTATACATTTTCCTTCATATTCAATAGATGTAAATTGAAAGCATTTTAAAGAAATTATTTTCAAAAATTAGTCAGCTTTGCTATTTATCATGGAAAGAGCTGATATAATCAAAAAATTCTAATTGATAGATGTCAGTTGCAAGTGCAAAACCAAATATGGAAAGTATACGATGAAAAATTGGTATGTCATAGTGTTTCTCGCAAGTGACATGCAGAGAAAGGCCAAAGAGAAGATGGAAGAACTGTATCGCAGAGGACTTGAGAAAGGAAGGACTATGTGAAGAAGATGAGTTGGACAGGAATGAGTGGAAGAAAAGAGGAAAGAGCGACCCTTAATAAAATCGCGGAAAGCTGAAGAAGAAATAAGGAAATGACAAGTGCATTTTACTTAGTGTATGTTTATTGGATTTATAGAATCTTTTCAAATGAACTTTTGGTATGGAATTTGTAAAAAATAGTATGTGTTCTTGTTCGATTTTACATGATATTGTATAGAATCTGTTCCAATGACCTTTTGGTATGGGATTTGTAAAAAATACATCGAATTGACGGAAGGTCTTGTGCTGGCCACAACAGATTTTTTTTTATGGATATATGATTTTACCTATAATTTTAAATAAATGGTTTCTTAGGTGTAGTTTGGGTTGTGCATCGACCTTTAAACTAATAGACGCAGCGTACGAGCAAAACGCTTGTCCCACCATAACGGTGCAGACACAGTACGGAAGTTAAGAAAACGAGGCAAAATAAAAAAAATGATTTGTCCCTAACTTGGTGCATAATCGCTAAGAGTATAGATTTTTTTTGTGCATAATTAGTTTTATTATATATTTTTAATACAATATATTATGTTATAGGGGACAAGTAATAATTAATAAGAACATACATATGAAATGACAAAGCTGAACCGCGTACGTACTGCTGACTGCAAGAAATACACCGTTTCCCCATTATTTTGTCGCATACACACCTCACAACACATATACGTATATATTGACAGAAATAATTGTAAATGTTCTCCGAAAAAGTAAATAATACACAGTCACGAAACGTCAAATGTAGATTTTGACAACTAGTTAGTGATAGAGAGCGGTGTATAGAGGTTTACATATAGCTGAAAAAGATGCACAATGAGTACGAACGTATGCGCAGTATGCTTTAACTGAGAACTTCCGTATTGTTGAAGGACAGAATATATATTTCTATCCTTTTATGTTGGAGCATTATTCTAACAATAAAAGAATAGGAGACACTTGGTCCATTAGTTTAAAGGTCGATGGGGTTGTGTGATTTACAATTTACATAGTTAATCTGATTCTGAAGTGAGCTGAGTTGATCTGAAATTTTGACAAAAAGCATAAAATGAATACAGCTAAATTCTACCAGCGACCAATTATATTTTATTTAATTCACATAGATTATTTAAGTCTGTTCCACTTGCAATTGTCTAAAACAATAGTCTTTAATCTCTGATACAGTTTAATTCTTCTGACAGTAACAAATCTCCTATTTTTGTTTAGGGTGCAACAACAAGTGTTGGTATTTGGCACACTATTTCAATAATTGAGTCATGTTGGTCCAGCTCCAAGTGTCTTTGCGCTATGCACTTTTCTTCCGGGGTTACTCATACCAACTGACACACTAGTTGTTATTGTTACACAACAGGGGTCACCAGTTCTGCAGTTATAATTAACATAGAAGTGCTCATTCTATTAGAATTGGTGTTATAACAGCGTTATTCATTGCTAGTAACTAGATCAGAGAAGATCACTGTATTCTATTTCACATAAAAATTACATTTAATTAATTATTTATATTGATACGAGGAGTTATGTTAAATTATAACACCGACATATATACTATGTAAACTGCACTTGACACTGACATCTGTCATTTAATGGTTACTTATCAAGGCAGGAAAGTTCGTGACGAAAGTAAAAAAATTGGGTAATTAATATTTAACAAACTTAACTTTTCCAACTTAATTTCAATTTTTTTTGTACAATTTAATTTCTTGATTCATTTGTCTGCATAAACCTATACCCAAATCATTCAAGCAGCCAATGCACGTCATCATTTAGTGTAAAAACCTTAATGCATTAAAATTACTAATAGTGAAAAATGAAATAAAATTTCAATCATTTTTTACCGTCAAAAAGTGTATAGCCTTATATAATTATTATTAAGATGAATAGTACAGTTCATTACTTATCGTATATGACATGAATAATATATAAATAATGTACATCAACGTCATATTATTCGTTTAATTGTTGCTATAGTTGGCAACATTGATAATTTTCATGTTTATACTGTCAAAGTTATTATGACCATTTGAAAAATATTTGTATCGTGTTTGAAACATTTTTGTGCGTTGTAAAGGCATATTTATAATAAAGTAATGGTAAATGCAACGCAACGACGCAACTTGACCGTTAAAGCAAACATAAAATCTGTGAATCTCCCAAAGGTAGCACTTCTAATCAATCAGAAGAATTTGATATATTTCTTTGAAATTCGGCTCACTTTTATTTATTGCCTTTATATGGCATACATACGTATAAATAAGGTTAGTATTATAAAATAGTTTAAATAGAAATGGACAGTGACTAAAATAATATTTATTTTGTAGACGTGACAGTTCATTAGCATGTCGATAATACAGATTGCAATCTGTATAACTCCTTTCATAAAGATTCTAAAACCTCTGCAAAAGTAGTAGTACATGACGTCACACATCTAGTTTCTTTTATTCAATTTTTATTAATGACGTGCCTTGGCTACATGAATGATTTGGGTATAGCATAACAGTAACCTAACTTTCGCAATTTAATTTCACATAACAGATAAATAACTGTTTAAAATGGTAGTGCAAAATTTTGTTTTCCACAGCCCACCTGATTTTACGTTTAGAATATATTATGCAAGAAAAGTTTTTAAAAATGTACTAAAAAATAAAAATAAAATATTATCTTTATATTTACGGTACAATTGAAAAACACATTAATATTTGCTAGATTATTTTTACTAGATGTTGCAATTTTTATGAGAAACTTTAAATTTATTTATTTTTACTACAACATAAATTTCGTAAGACATTTATGATCTCTTAAACTATTATAAATAAATACAAAACAGCACCTTGTACCCAATATAAGAACTAGTGATGTACCGACTACGGTTTTGGCCATTTTAGAAGCCGATTGTTCGGCCTGGCCCTCCGGCGTCAGTAAAAGCCGCTCTTTACTGAAATTCGTTTCGTTTTCAATGTAGTGTGTTAAGTTTTAAATGTGTCTTTGCCTAACATTTCTTCATCACAATCTGCTTTTGATTAATAAATAATGAAATAATTATATATTTATAAATGAAATCTTTTTTATATTCAAATCTAAAAAGGAAATTTGTCTCATTTTTTGTTTTGTTTTGTTTTAGTTTTCTTTTTGTTACCTATGGTAAATACATATTTTTACTAATTACAGCTTTTCAAATATGTACTAAGCCGATTAATCGGATCGACTATTCGCCGATTAATCGCAGACTAATATCATTGCCCTACGTTGATTTATTATTTGATATTTATTTCGCATACCTACATGAAAACTCTTTAATTTCATTTCATTATGACTTTTACAGCCCGATCCACAAAAAGGTTTAAGCTAACCCTTATTTTTGGATTAGCGAATTCTACTCTAATTTTGACACTTTATATCTTAAAATTTAGTCTAATCTATTAATAGTATCTACCTTTATTGATAATATCATAAAAATTAAATTTACCGGAATAGAATAGAATTCACTAATCAAAAAATGAGGATTAGCTTAACCTTTTTTGTGAAACGGGCTGTTAATGAATAGCGTGACATACTTCGTTCGGATACGGTTCTTGGTATGCAGAAACTTTTTTCAAAAGCTCTCTTATAATAAGAACGGTTCACTAATCCGGTAATTACTATGCTTTATGGTGGTACGATAATATATTTTTCCAAAAACTATCTACTTTCAAAGTAGCATTTTATCTATTCAAATCTCTTTCCTAAAGTACAATTTAATGATGGGTTAAGTTAAGGTATGTTTAGAAAAGTTACATGCAAAAAATGTTCATGTATTGACAAAAACAAATTTAAAATAAATATTCAACTTCTATTGGGCTTCCAAAATTACAATGCACCACTGGTGGCAGATTTCTGAACCGAGTGAAGTGTACATGTACAAAGATGGTTGTTTTATTCAGGGATTGTATTTACTTGTATACGAATTTTAATATGCTTTTATCTTCGGCTATTATTGTTTTATTCTTAGTAGGATCTGAATTACTGCTAATATAACAGGTAAGTTTTTGATTTTTTAAAAATTAATGAACAAATTAGGAGATATGCAATTTATAGGTTAAAGTTACGATGGAGTTTTCTCCGAAAATATTTACCACATAGTATTATGTGGCCACTATTTATTACTTGCTGGCCTTCCACCATATTTCTAGATGATACACTACAATTCCCAAATCTACAAATAGTATCTAAATCTAAGCAAAGCAAATTGTTCATTATGAAAGAAAAACAATTAAAAGCAAAGCTATGTAGATAGAAATTACAACTACGGCAATGAAATACAATCTAAATGAAGGAATTCAAATGTTTTTTTATTAAAAAAAAACTAATAAACTGTTAATTAAAATATGACTAAAATACTCTAAACCTACAAATACTTACTAAAATTAACTCTATTAACTAAAATATTATTAAAACTATCACTAAATTGTTACTACAAGAAAGATAAAACTCAATTCTACCGAAATTAACAATAAAAACACTATACTAAAGCCGAAATTAAATTAAAAACTACGAAAATTAGTCGCACACCAATTATACTCTTATGGAAGCCAGCGAAAAATGTACCATTCGTTTGAATTTTGACGTTTGACGTCAGCGCCATCTCTTGATAATTTGGAAGCCCAATCCCCCTCTGCGAATAAAGTATACTTCTTGCAAGTTAAATGCTCAGGTAACAACTATAATAAGTCAATCAGTTGAGACTGTTGAGAACTGTACTCATATAGCATTCAAAAATTATATAAAAAGACCACCACGAATATTTATGCAGTTATTTCCATATATATTCTACCTATACACATATGATTCACTGTATTGTGTAAATTCTCCGAATAAATATCAACAAAACGCCATCCACTCGTGGGTGCGTTTTATATTTTTCTTGACCCAAAATCCTGGAAATAACAATATTTTCATAACCTTGAATCTTTGTAAAAGTGTTTTTAATTAATATTAATCGACGTCCATATCTTACACAGTTCTCACACTTGCGACTTTCTCTGTTTGGTAAAAAAAACTCGGACAAAAAACCATCATCAGGTGTGTAAATCGGTCATCAAAAGGGAAAAGATCGAAAAACGAGGAACCAATTTCACGAGAGACCCAAATTTTGATCTAATTTCAAAACGAACGTTTAAGAGTTAATTAAAAATTTAAAATCGATACTAAAACGTTAATCGCTTATTTTCAAAAGCTGTAAAGTTAATTGTGAACGAGAACTTAATTAACATTTTTGGAATTGCTCGATTAATTGGTTTTTGAAGAATGCAATTTTCCCAATTTTGCTTATAGCTTATACTTGTAACAAAATAAATAATTTGCCATTATCTACATTATGGTATTTTTTAATTATGAAGAAACTCAGATTTTACTCAAAAATACAAAATATTTTAAAGATTAATTTGGTTAATATCACGAATAATATGATACAAATAATAACTAACGTAAATTATAGCCAATTTTTAATAACATTACAGACATTGGGTAATATTAATAAAAATGAGTATGAGTGTGAGAATGAAGTGTGGGATTTACTCCAATTTATATGAATAAAAGTGACAGACTCGGCGAATAGATACTCTTATATAAAAAATTTGTTGTGGCCAGCACAAACCCTCTCGCCATTTCCATATTAGGCTATATAAGTATTGTATTGCACTTCGCTTGCGAACCGTCGTTTTATAAAAAAATATTATAGAACTTTACCCAAATATTGTTTTTTATTGTATTTAACATGCCTTCTGCACACATATAATTCTAATTATATCTATTTTTCATTGTATGAGTAAGTTTTTAAATGTCAGAGATTCTTCCAATTCATTAACCAGATTGGCGGAATTTCTGATGGATATATGCATTTTACCACAATTTTACCTATAATTTCAAATATTTAATTAATAAAACAATAAGAAATATTACAGATACTTCCCAGAAAAAGCTATCAGAATGTCACTAAAACTGTTGATTTTTGACACTGACTTGTGTCATTTACAAACTATGTTATAAACATTAGAATTTGTCAACTGGTTTCCTTAGTGCCTTAGCCTCTGCGATTAGTTTACTCTATAAATTATAGTGTCTTTATCTCTAAATCTATACAAGATATAATAAAAATGTGTAGTATAGCAAATAATATTAGAAATAAACAAATGACGAACTATTATAGTTTTTTAATTTATTTCTTAATAATTTTCAATTTTTTCACCCCAAAAAATTAATAAATCATCTTTTATTCATGTGTAAAACAAAAGAATGTAGACTTGTTATATATCATTGAAAAGCTTTAAAAATAAGCAAAAAGATGAGACTATTTTCAATATAGGTTGCCATTTAAAAAATAATAAGTTTGTGTTATATCTCAAGAATTAAGAAGTTTCCAAAAAAATTAATTACGCCATTTTATTTTACCTGAAAAACGGTATAAAATTTGTTAAAACAATTTTTCTCTAACTACCATAATAACTGAGTTATAAGATATTTTCGAAATGAGCGAAAAACAAGTAGCTGTAGCTCAGAAACAAAAGAAGATCGAAAATTCCTGTGGTGACTATTAAACTTTTCTCAAAAAGTTGACTCTGGAATGTGCAAACGATTTTGCTCTATCATTAATATTTCCCGAGATACCCTAAAAAAGCATCGAAAATGAGACATCCTGTACAGTAGGAACTATTTTATATTCCTACCAAACTTGGGTTCATACTTAACTGGTTTGTACATAAGAGTAGATACTCAAAAGATTATCTACTTCTACATTTTTATTCTTACGATACGAAGTATCTACCTACTAGCATTTTTGTAGTATAAAGTATATAATAATTTTTATTCATATCACCCATTTTGTCATTCTAATGGTACATAGCAAGATGTTTTCTAAAATGTTTTATTATGTTTAAAATTTTAGTTTTAAATGATATTCAAAAGGCCAATCCATGTTTTATTTACCATACTATAATTGAATATATGTATTTATTCTTTTTCATATTTGGTATGCAGGTCACACATCCATACAGGAAATACCATCATACTATTTCACCATTTTTCCTTTCGACCATTTGAGATTATCTTCCCAATCTCTGATCAAGTGACCTTCGGTAATCAATGCAAATTATCCGCTGACCTTTCTTACTAGAACTGACCACTGAACTTTAACAAAATAAGAAAATGAAATTATTATTTTCTCGATGGAAATACTACCGTAAACAACAGAGCATGTTACACAAATCAATATGTCGGATATGGGAGTAAAATTATGAATGCTAATTATTAATTAAATGAAAGAGTATTGAAAATTGTATGATATATTGATATTAATTAATTTATGCTAATGGTTTCAACGGTACATCTGGATTTTCCATGTTAATTGACAAAACTTATTGCAGCAAGATTAAAATAAAACTTACATCGTGATTTTATGTAACAAACATCATATTGCTACTTTTAGGCCCAATCTTACCATCTCTGGTTAGAATTTTAAATTCTAGTTAAATAATAGATATTTACACACCAAGTGAGCTAAGGTAATGTTTATTCGCCCGTAAGGGCGAGTGAGTTAATTTCTTCGAGTGAATAAACATTCTTAGCTCACGTGGTTTGTACAATATTTTATTCAATTTTGACGAAATACTAATGAAAACCATTATAATATTTAATTTTGACAAAATAAAAAACTGATCAGTTAGTAGGCTGAGCATGACAATCGTCGCTGATAGACGTCAAGTCATATCTTTAACATGCTTTATTGTCTGTCATTTGTGCCGTGAAAACGAATGAAAATGGCTGATAAAGTCTGTTAGATATTATGGTGAGTGTTATTTTCGTACCTGATGTTATTTTAAATGCATTATTTGTTGCAGAGTGAGTTAAAATTTTGTGAGAGTGATTTAAATAATTTTAATTCACATGTGAAAAAAGTGTTACTTATAGATGTTGCTAAGAAGTTAATAATGACAGTTTAAAACGTCAAAATTGAATAAACAATATGGTAAGATTGGCCCTTAGTCCATTCATTAGGTAGAGAAATAAGGATTTATTCCAGAAAAGGTCGGGTATTTTTGATTTTTAGATTTATTATATATTTAGGGATCCTAATAAAAAATGTAAGTTTTCCCCCTCGGGGGCCTTTGGGAATCACCGCTACCTTGAGAAAAAGGCGCTAAAAAACGGTTTTTTTTTCTAAATATCTCATTACCTAATTGCATTAGGGCAAAAATAGTTATTTTGAATTTGTTGGGAATCAAATTCCCTACAACTTTCATCTAATACATTTTTTTCTATAATAGCGAGCTACAGCGCTTCAAACAAAACAAATTTTTGAAAATTTTCTTAATGTTACATATTACAATTACATATATATTAATTATTATTTATTGTTTTATTTTCATTCTTAAGACGTATTATAAGTCAAGGAAATTTATGATTTTACCTCAAAGTAATTACAAGAAAAACTTTTAAACGGAATCCTGTACAGAAATGCACTGAATAACATATCAAAAAATTCCAGAAATCGGAGCACGGAAACCTTCCGCTAATTGTGAAAAATGGCTATTTGCTCAAAACAATTATGAAAGATATTTAAATTACTCGAAAAACAAACAATATTACGTATTTAATACTAGAGTCCAATAGGTTTCACTATTTATAACAGTTTACAGTCGTCGTGGCATCGAAAGAACTGAATTATTGATGTTTTTTTTTTATAATAATAGGGCTGTTGCAAGAATTTTTATATGACTTCTAAGTATTAAATTCGAAAAGATATTGTTCTTCAAAAAGCCTCAAAATTGAAAAT
Organism: Ophonus ardosiacus; assembly: GCA_943142095.1. Lineage (NCBI taxonomy): Eukaryota > Metazoa > Arthropoda > Insecta > Coleoptera > Carabidae > Ophonus > Ophonus ardosiacus. The sequence continues at coordinate 5,863,798 of OW964823.1, read as the reverse complement.
ATCACGAAATATCCTTTAGATATTTTACAATTAATTTTTGAAATTTGGATAAAATTTTGAATAAGTCACGTGATCTGAAACAGAATGTGACGTTAGAATACATACATCTTCAGCGGTTCTAAGGTGTCAAGTGTATTGTCAAAGTTGTCAAACAAGTGTCAAATAAGAATCACGACCAGAACTTTAAAGTAAAATATATTATCAATTTATATAATAAATTCAGTTTTTATATTTTATTTTACCTCAACTCTTTAACACCCCTTATTTCGGTAGCAGTAAAACAATCGTTCTGATATAAATTCAGCCATCATCCAGCTATCGACCTTCGGTTAATTGTCCGATTTAGCTTGTGTGTAATTTGAATTAGCCATTATTACTTTATTATTCATTTACAATGAGCAATGTCAGCGTCAAATGTCAAATTAAAAGATTTTGTTATTAACATGTGACAAACTTTAGCCTACGTTTATTTATATAAATAATATGAATAAACGTAGGTGATGGAAAAACTATTTTCCTATTGGCTATTAATGATGTAATGTATGTGCTTCTACGTCACAGGAGTGGGGGGTAGTTTTTCAGGACGCCAATCTTTTAATTTAATTATTGCCACAAATAACACCAAATTATTAAAATAAAAATTATTACTAAGAAAATCATTGCATAAACTTTTATTTAAAATAGTTTTTGAAAAATGTGAAACAGGCTCATTGTCCATAATTTTTTATTTTTTCATGCACCACATTTTGTTAAAAATACGATAACCGGTTTGAAAATTTGAATTCAGCATAAAATTCTCTGTGGCAAATTTTCGTATGTTAATGTCCTGAAAATGAAGTAGGTATTGAAACAATGAGCGGCCCATTTGCAAGGCGTATGTATGTTGTGTACAGCACAGGTATGTTGCAATATCCTACATACATGATATTCGAGCCGAGCAGCTTGTGATCGGATAGGATAGACACAAGGTCGATCATGCATTGTAACAGCATACTGTCTTATAAATTACATTTCCTTCTTACAATACATGCGACGTACATAGCAACTTACTTCCACACAATACAAATATAACAAAACTTTTAAACAAGATTGTTTAGTACGGCAGCTTTATGACAAAGGTTTAGATCAATTATTTTTTTAAGAAACGCCCTCTACATGTTACACTTGACAACAAAAATTTTGACACAAAAATTTCTAAATACAGGAGGGTCATGTCAGAATAATTTTAAAAAATGTTGCACAATAATTAACCACAGATTATTTTCGATTAATGATTTATAATTTGACAGCTTCAATCAGGGTTGGAAAAAAATCATGATTTTTTGATTTTTTTTATTTTTAAAGATCTAGTGGTGTTATTGTACTTTTTTAATTGTTTTAAAAGCAATATAAATATTTTATTTCATAAACGAAAACGAAATCTGTAATAAACCCCAAAAGATGCAATTGAATTTTTGCATTAATTTAGTATATAACGTACTCACGCGCACGCGTCTTTTTAAACAATACATACCTAAATAAAATTGGTCAAAACATGTAATCAGTAATCTGTTAGAATTCGAATACAGTCCAAATTTTTGTTGTTATTTATACTTTTGTAGTAAAAAAATTCATTTTTATTACAATTTGAATCTTTTTTTCATCTGTGATAAAAATGAGTGATTTAAAAAAAAAACAGTTGATATAATATTAATTCATCAATGATTCTATATTTTTGTTTACAGCAAACTAATTTTTATTTATAGTTGTAGTTTTAGTAATTAACATTTCAAAACATTAGTAAGTAATAAGCCATGAAACTTCACGTATAAAATGTTAAATTTATTAAGAAAGATATCAATCTTATAATGTTCCAAATAAGGAATTTACCAATGACAGTTTTTAAATATAAAATAATTATATTCTCGTATCCTTCTTGCAATTTATACTACATATTGTTCTTCTAATTATTCCATATAAGTTCTGTGACATATAATAAAATGCAATAGTCATTAATTTGTTATAATTACAAGAAAGAATATTTTAACTTCATACCAACATATGTAAAAGCATGTAAGTACGATTTATTCCTGTTGTATAATTATGAATTATTGTTATTCGTTTACATGTAATTAACATTGCTAAAGATTTAATTATGTCCTTTTTCTTGTATTTTAAATAAGATCCGTATAAAATTATTTATTGCTTACAAGACAATGACTTTAGTATTTTAATGTAGAATTCCTATTTCTATGTTTGTAGTAACTCTATATATAGTAATACTAGACATAAAATAATAGTACAAGTTATATTATTTATTTATTTATTATATAGAACTTCATAAATACGTAGTAAAAAGGAATAAATTTCATTAATAAAGCAACAATGAGAATGGAAAAAAAATCTTTAATCACTATACTTAGTTTCAAAATTTGTAAGAATAGGTAAAATAAATTTGGACAGGTGTACGATGTGCACGAAGAACTACATAATTCTGATGTAAAAGGCTGTGTCCGATGTTGCACTTTAATAATAGTAATATCACAAGACCTCCTGATTTTATCGATAAATTTTTATTTTGCACGAATTTTTTTTGCTTAGCAACAAACACGAAAGCAAACTGCATGGTAAATCCCGACTCCGAAGGAGGAGGGTTTTTACCTAATGTCAGTTTGCTTGAGTGATTTTGCTTAAAAGCAAAAAAAAAATGAGTGCTTTATAAAAGTTTATGAGAAAATCTGAGAGGTCGTGTGGTATTTGGTGAGATAAATTCCAAAGACAACGCAAAATGAAACTTGACACATTAATTGTCACACTGACAGTTATAAACAATAACTGTTTATTTACTTGGTAGCGGAAAATTATCGGGGTAACGGGGTTTTATCGGGGTAACGAGGTTTTATCAGTATAATACTGTTCCCATTGGTTGAATTTTCAAGTGTTTTGCATCATGATTGTTAAAATCTAGTCGTTGGAATTTATCACCCTAATATCTAAGAAGAAAAGAAAAAAAGCCAAAAAGATTAGTTTTGTACCTACATTTTTAATATTTTATTTCATTATAGATGATGAAAAAGCCCAACCCAAATTAATATTAACTTAATTAACAAGTAGTTTTTAATAATTTGTGAAGGCTTTCTAAGATTTTCCAAAATCGCGTCGGGTTTCAAATTTCGTCCGCAGGCGTAAACCTTTTCTTTCGACCCGAGGTATGTACAACGTTTTACGCACAACTGCAATCAAATGAAATGTTTTTAAATTATTTTTTAAAAACATTTAAAGCTTGTTGTTGCTAAAGGTGGGTTTATGGTCAAAAATTAATAAATAAGAAATAAGAATAGTGTTAAGAATAATTTCAACGATTTATGAGTGGTGTTTATGATGCCAGTTACAAAAATTAGCTTAAGGCTGAAAGTTGTGATATTACATTTTTTTAGGTTAGTGAATTTATTATTCTGATATTGGTAGTAGCGATGATTTGACATTTATAATTTTTATATTGTTATTTACCTACTCATACTTACGTACACGGCCATAAAAATAACATATCAATAATAATCTTTATCTACAAAATACTTTGAAAATATTGTTATCAATAATTGATAATATTCTCAGAAACAAATTTGTAAACATGTTATAATACAGTATTAATTTATTTTAAATTGGCTATATTTTGTACCATAATAGAAAATATATACATATATACCGGTGTCTACTTTTTTCCAAACAGGAAATTCAATGTAAAAATTTTGATTTAGCGATAATTTTTTACCTATTAATTTTAGAACAAAAGTGTAATAAAAAAACATTCAGAATGAAAAAATGCATCGATTGATTACCAGGTTTGTTTTTCAATTGTTTCATATGTACGAGTAGAAGCAAAAGAAAATACACGATTTAAGGCAATTATAGTACCATGAAATGAAAGCAATAATTTGTTAGTTGTTTCTGATATTATTAACAGATTTGAATAAAAATAATCACAAATTCTATTAAGAATCAAATCTGTTGGATATGCCAGAAACAACAAACATAATTTTTTTTTTTCATTTCACATCGTGTATTTTATTGTGCTTCTAACTGGAACATAAGAAACAATTGTACAACAAACTTGGTACTTAACCGATGTTGTGTTTCATTCTGAACATTTTTCTTCAACACGCTTTTGTTCTAAAATCAATAGGTAAAGAGATATCGCCAAATCAAAATTTTAACATTTCCTATGATCGAAAAAAAAGTACACACCCGGTATATATAGTTTGGTTAAATTTTTTGAATTTTTTATCATTAACTTTTGGGAAAACAATATGGAAAATGGTAAACTTACAGAAAAAAAGTCACAACTCTACACATCTTGTGGACTTTATACGGAAATAATAGAAATTAATTTCCTTTTCTTTAAATTTATTCAATTCTATGTGGGTTACTAGACAAAACTAGGCATTAAATCAAATATAAAAGTAAAACCAATATGCATATTTAAACAAAAATCCTACTTTCTTATTATGCGCCGGTGTACGGCCACAGACGAAGAGTAAAATCCAATTAATCAGGAGCCGATTAAAAGACTACTATAAAAAAATTGAAATCGACAATTTTCAATTTGGGACAAAGTCACTTCCTCTGTGTCAGTGTGTGAGAATTCCGCCAGAGGCATACACCGGAAGGAACACTTTCTTTATTTGGAAGACGGAAGAATTATCAAAAAGGAAAAATAATTGCAGAGTAAATATACAAACATAGATTAGTAAATAAACTAAGACATTTTTGATTCATGTAGTTAGCAATGCAAATTTTGTTTTTAACTTTTTGTTAAATTTAGGATTTAGATATACATTCATACATAAAATCAAGCGTTTCCCACTTAGTGGGTTAGCAAAAACCCGAAAACAATAAGAAAAGGGATGAAAGTAAGAGCTCCACTGAATCACTTAACTCTTTAAAAACATTCTTCTATTCTTTATATGTAAATAACTATGCCCGACCTAAAAAAAAAACCCAGGGAGTTATGACGATTTTTCGAATAACAAAAGGACTCCAATAACTACAAACCGGGGCACCAAATCAAAAATTGGAACTAAGAAAAGTTGTTTGTTTTAATGAGTTCTAACCACCATTTTACGCTGACTTGTGTATGTGTATTAAGATACTTTATAAAACTAAAGTCTGAAGTTAAATATGATACATACTATAATTCGATGTTTGTCAATAAAACCCGCTTTTATTTAATAAACCTCGGGTTTTTTTTTCAACCCTGCAGGATATAAATACATTGTTAGTTATTACTGTTTAAAACAAATGAAAATTCTGGATATTTTCGGAATCTGAATTTGAATCCATCACTCCCTGGTTCATAAATAACATCTCTAACTACAGCCTGCATATTTACAATCTTTTTTAATAACAGTAATCACGCTGGGTTGCAAATTCGTTTATCGGTGATTCGGCAATTTGTTTTTATACCAGCTAATAACGGGCTCGCAATTTGATGAACTCAGCTAATTGTGATTTCGTCAATCCTATACGCTTGGTTTAATTATTTAGCTTCGCTTATATAAGCCATAAACCTACTTTGTTCATGGTTAAGTTAAGATTTGGTTACTGTTACGCACTAAAATAGAAAGTATTGGTCAGTACGTGATGCTTTGCGAATTTGATCAAGACGTTAAGATGATATATGTATTACTTTTATCACAAGGAAGTCAGTTATCTTGAAAATGATACATTACTTAATAATGATACTGCAATAATGGCTTTATTTTAACAAATGATTTGAAATATTGTCACGAATTTTTTACTTTTTACATTCTGTAAACTTTTAAATTTAGGATGACCTAAGACCTGAAGAATTTTTTATTATACCTGCATCATAAAAGGGTAGTTGCGAAAAAAATAAATGTTATTTTTTCCTATTAATTATGAAATATAAACTACACACCGATTTTTTACACTTGACCGTTACGTCATACTTTGATGTTCGTATATTAGATATACGTATCGTATGTTTATCTCTGTCTTACTTATGGTTTCCTACATTCTGTCTTCGATACGTATGTCGAATATATGAACATCAAACTATGACGTAACGGTCAAGTGTGAAAAATCTGTGTGTAATTCTAAATATAGTAATGTAAAAATTATTAAATAAATAAATATATCATCACGGCATATTACCCATTTCTGGGTGTGCCATTATCTACACATATGTAGACATCGGTAATGATATATTTTACCGTGTAGGCGCTTACCAGGCACTCAGGCACCGGAATACAATAGAATTCACTAATCCAAAAATGAGGATTAGCTTAAACTTTTTTGTGAATCGGGCTGTATATGTATAGTTGGACCAAGTCTGTATGACTCATACAAGCTTATTGTTATACCAAGACAAGGCGAAGAAGTTGGATTATGTTTTAATGGTATCATGCAAATATTTACAGTATAAATCTAAAAGTAAAATATTTACTTGAATATCAGATATTTTCAAAATGTTTGATTCTTATATAGATTTAGCCAATAGCAAACTTATACGCTAGTGTGTATTCTACACAAGTTTTTCGTCTTAATTAAGGAGGATCTTTATAGTCTTAATATTTATAACAAATAAACAACAAATTGCGAAACGGCAAATCCGCATAGTAACGTAAACAAATGCTAGTCAATCTCCATGTAAAGTTACGTCATATCACAAAATTATGAAACGTCAAAATCAGAATTTGAGATCCTTTTTTCAGCATATTGTGCAGGTATAATAAAAAAAAAAATAGCGTATGATACACGTTAAAGCACTCGTGCCTCTAAAACTTGTCACGCGTGCTGTAATGGCCGGCTTATACACTTGTATCATAATTCCTTAATTACTCAACGGTTCATCAACATGAACAAATGCAAAGCGATTTTTTGACAGCAGTGATTTAAATGTCATAAGAAAAAGGGGGTCCCGTGGCCGCGTGTCTGAGTGTCTGGTCGCGAATTTGGGGAACCGGGTTCGATCCAAATATTTCGAATTTTAAATGGCACAAACGTAACCCCTGTGGTGCACTCTCCACGCCAGCAATGAGTGCCCGTGAGGTGACGCCTGGTAAGCGCTCGCATGGTACAAATATGTCTGCATGATATCTAAGGTTAAAGCAGATTTTGGCACACTCAGAAATGGGTAATATGCCGTGATGATATATTTATTTTATTTTAGAAATTATTGTTAAGGTTAAGAGATTTTTCATTTTTGGTTAGAAACATAACATTAATACATAGGCACACCCAGAAATGGGTAATATGCCGTGATGATATATTTTATATTTATTTATTTAAGAATTAGGAAGCTGATTCTTCTTCATTTTGATGGTCCGCTAACTGAACAAAGACGTTTCCTTAAATTTACTTGCTCCAATTATTATCGTTCTATTCATATAGAAGCATAGAAAGAGGTACAATTTGTATTTGTAGAACTAGAAATGTAAATAAAGTAGCAGTAGTCGTGTAGCAAGTAGGCAGAAAGTGAAACCACGATGGGTCGTATGTTTGTTACACTGATAGTGATAACGAAACGCAGACTGACCTGGTTTCTTTCTAACACTCTTGACATGTTTTACAAAAGATTAGTTACTGATTAGGTACGTTAAGAACAAAAGTTTCTAAATGTGTGAAAAGTAGGTATATGTAGGGAAAAACATAACAGAAAAGTAATTTTAAAAATCAAGGTGTGATTCTCTATTCTATTGGCGCGTAAATACAAATTTAGCACTTTCGAGAAGGATCTGATAAACTTGAGAGATAAGATTATTCATTTCTTAAATAGATATTAGAAATACAGCTAACAGTCTGTAAAAAATTACAACAACCGTGGTAAAAAGTCACAGGATATGACGAACTCACCTATGGCCCTTTCAGTCAAACATTTCTATTCGTGAAATAAGACTGTACCTTTTACTTTATAAATTTATTTTAATGAAAAACAGTGTACTTTTTTAAGACGTAAAAAAATCATTTGGCATGTTTTGCACATTTGCACAGACAGACAATATATACGAATTACGAAAATGTATCCTCTATAAAAAAAAAAATACTGTAAATCTCCACTGAGTAATTGGAGAAGTAGATTATATGATTATGATAAAATAAAATTGTTATCTTACCCAATAATAATAAGAATGTACAGGATATTGTCTTACCTATAACAGAAAAGAAATATACATTAACAATTTTGTTTAATAATAAAAATACAAATTTAATATACGAGGAGTGTTTTAATGTTGAACCTAGCTAATATAAAGTCTAACCTAACCAAACTAACATAAAGTCCCGGCTTAGCACCGGACTATACTTCTCGTCACCAAAAATTGAGGGACAGTTATAAACAGATTAACCACCGCTGTACTAGGAAAAAAGAATGGAATAGTGAATTGTTTAGCACGGTCCACCACAAATTGCTTTAGTTTTGTGTACAAAACAGTGACAATATTCAGTTTTATTATTTATGATGGGTAGAACTTTTAATAATAATAATAAATACCTTTATTGGCGAATATTCAGCAATAGCTGTTCTTCCATATTAACCTTACATCAAAAATGTTAATACATGAAAAGAAATATAAAAAAATATATACATAGCGAATGGACAGTTATATAATTAATCTGAATTAGAAACGAGAAACTAAAATAAGCAATCAATACAGGTTTTAGGTTTCTTTGTTAAGCTGTTTATGACCGTCCCTCGATTTTTGGTGTCGAGAATTATACTTCATCTTATTTCCGCAAATTCAATTGCGGGAAATACGTTTTGCTGCAAATGCTATCAAAAGACATGCCTCTAAAAACAGAAAAAATGTTTTAAAAATTGGTTTCCTTCAAATATAAAAATGTATTAATTATATTCAAAAATTTGTCAAAAAGAAAAAAACTAGCTATAATAAAAATAACAATATCTGTAATAAATTCCAACGACTAGTTTTTAACCAATCATGATACAAAACACTTGAAAATTCAACCAATGGGAACAGTATTATACCGATAAAACCCCGTTACCCTGATAATTTTCCGCTACCAAGTGAATAAACAGTTGTTATTGTTGTACAACTAATGTGTCAAGTTTCATTTTGCGTTGTCTTTGGAATTTATCTCACCAAATACCACACGCCCTCTCAGATTTTCTCAAATAAACTTTTATTTTTAAGCACTCATTTTTTGCTTTTAAGCAAAATCATTCAAGAAAACTGACATTAGGTAAAACCCCTCCTCCTTCGGAGTCGAGATTTACCATGCAGGTTGCTTTCGTGTTTGTTGCTAAGCAAAAAAAATTCGTGCAAAATAAAAATTTATCGATAAAATCAGGTGGTCTTGTATTAGAATAATACTACCTTTTCAGTTTAAGTTCTGTATCTATTTATTATTATTATTAACTCAACGTTTCGGAAAAATTTTTCCCCTGAAGAAGGCACCAATTTATGGTGCCGAAACGTTGGGTTAATAATAATAAATAAATAAATAAATAAATAAATAAATAGATAAATACAGAACTTAAACTAAAAAGGTAGTATTATTTCAATTATTAATATGAGTTCTGAAAGATATTTTAATAACTTGTGATATTACTTCTGATAATTCATTTATTTGTTCATATTTATCAAAAGGAAATATCTTTATAATATTATATATTACTTCATCCGTTTTATTCTGATCTTTTCTGAACTAGATATAAACAGGAAAAACTAAATACCAATAATTCCATCTACTATTTCCTTATTTTCTCAATCCTCTTACTGTAAACATAAATAATTTACACCTATATCATGTTACTCAGTAGGATAATGTTTACGATACTACAATTTCATTCAAGTGCATCAATTTACGTAGTCTCGTGTAGGAAATTGAAATGATACGTTTCATTGGCGTTCTTGAACAGTTATATGTAGCTAATAGGATTTAAACTACGCAAAGATGAGTTCATTTCAGAAGAATTTTACCGGTTTGTGATTCATCGATGGAACGATAAAGTGAATTAATTTGCGAATTTTTTTATTGAAATTCAATCATACGTAAGCTTTCCAAAAATTGTTTATCGCAAATCTCGATATTAAGAAGCAAAAGTAGATAAAAAAAATTAATTCTGAGAATGTGACAAGATGAAAATTATGCAAAATAATGTAGATTTATATATCAAAAAGATATTAATTTGTATTGACAGAAGGAATAAGTAAAATATGAATATTATTAAGGAGATAATTATTTTTGTTACGTCACCAAACGGGGTTTAAATTTAACTGATCCAACAACCAATTTTAGTGTTAACTGATCGTTTAACTTCCAAAGAAGTAGATGGGTATTGGGCTTCCAAATTATCAAGAGATGGCGCTGACCTCAAACGTCAAAATTCAAACGAATGGTACATTTTTCTCTGGCTTCCATAAGAGTACAATGGATGCATTGCACAGTAATTGCCCTCTGACGTCATATTAAGTCTGTCATCTAACGATATTTTTGTAAAGCTTTGTAGAGATGATGCTCTGTTGCCACATAATTGATATATAATTAAATCAGATTGTATTAATTAAAAATTATTCTAATAATGGCAAAACAAATAAATTATTGCAATTTTGAATTTAAATATCATATATCCAATAAAGAAAAATGAATTTTGTGTCAAAATTAAGTTTTAAACAATAGTAAAATTTAATAATAAACGCAACTGGCAACAATGGATTATCTGTCATGTAATGAATGAGCTTGTGCTTAGTCTGTGAAGCGTTGTTGAAATGTTATAAATTCAAAAAATATCTCAAAACTATGGAACAAATAGAAGTAAAATGTGTTAAGAAACACAAATTATTTCGAAAATATTGTTCCGTAGCTTCTTGTAATGCGTCAACCCAATTATTATCGTATCATAGATTTCCAAAGAACCCAGAAATGAGAAAAAAGTTGTTAATTTCATTAAAAATTAATACAGAAGTAAAGTAATTCTCATTTGTCTGTTGTAAACATTTTAAGGAATCTGATTTCATACCAAGCTTTTTGAATTTAAAACTGACAACTATTTCATTTTATCATCTCTATGCGCAGAAAAACAACTGCGCTTTGAAAACATCTCATTTTTTACTATCTCTCTCATTTTGTGCAATGCATCCATTGGTGTGAAACTAATTTTAGTAGTTTTTAATTTAATTTGGGATTTAGTATAGTGATTTTTTATTAATTTCGGTAGAATTGAGTTTGCTCTTTCTTGTAGTAATAATTTAGTGATAGTTTTAATAATATTTTAGTTTATAGGGTTAATTTTAGTAAGTAGTTGTAGGTTAAGAGTATTTTAGTCAACATTATATTGTTTTTTTAATAAAAAATCTTTGATTTCCTTCATTTAGAGTGTATTTCATTGCTGTAGGTGTACATTTATTTTATTTTGAATTTTCAAAGCTCTTTTCCAAGCTTTTAATTCATCACAGCACATTTGTCCTCCAAATTTATTTTTTATAACAACTACTCCCTCATTATTTTTAGGAAAACGGTGAAACCTTAATGTTCTGTTTTTCACTGCCGTCGATTTACAACCATAAACCGCACATGTTCTCCTATTTTTGGTACTTTTCTTCGGAGAAAACTCCATCGTAACTTTAACCTATAAATTGCATATCTCCTAATTTGTTCATGAATTTTTATTAAAACAAAAACCTGTTATATTAGGAGTAATTCAGATCCTATTAAGAATAAAACAATAATAGCTGAAGATAAAAGCATATTAAAATTCGTATACAAGTAAATACAATCCCTGAATAAAACAACCATTTTGTACATGTACACCTCACTCAGTTCAGAATTCTGTCACCAGTGGCGCATTTAATTTTGGAAGCCCAATAGCATATTCATAGAGGGGGGAGGGAGGCTCATAGAATCGGAAGCCCAATAGCATATTCATAGAGGGGGGAGGGAGGCTCATAGAATCAGAATATTACATTTTAATCATATTTTTAGAGGGCAAAATATATGGATGTGGAAATTCCAGGAAAGGTGCCACACCTTTTTTAAAAGTCTAAGAACTCTTACATAAATAACAGTAATTTTTTTGCATTATAATATAGATACAGTAGTGGGTGTAAATTATAATTAGTTATCGTAAACTACTATGTTTTAAAAAGTGTTTTAAATAAATGTTGTAGAGAATTAAATTCTGCATCTTAATCAATAATCACATTTTCCTTTGCACGTTTCGTAACTGAGAAAAATGAATTTAAATTTTTATAAAAGTTACTTTTTTGTAGTATTAGTCAAGATATTGAAATAAAATCTTAAACAAATTTTGACATTTTACTTGGCAGAAATTATAAAATATAGTTTTTATCAAAATTATATTACTGAATGATTTATATCTTCTCTTCTTGTGCATAATTCTCCATTTTCAATATGATACCTGGAACAGAGCTTCTCTGGCAGGTAAAATACAGTGTGTCCCATTTAGAGGTGCCACCATTGGGATCTCGAGAACTATAAGAGATACGATGTCGGTTAAATGGAACTTTTTGTGCGCCTTTGGGAGGCAATCTTAGATGTGCTTTTGTTTTTCCAAAAATTCTCATAGGGCACTAGATAATGACGAAAAACTGAATATTGTTGATTTTTTCTTTTTCAAATAACTTCTAAACTATTAGTAATTGAGAAAAACGTTTCAAATATAAAAGATAGATATTTTTATTAACCAGTGGCGTACTAAATAAATTTTTATATCCGTAAATTTTCGAGATATAACGCAAACTTATATTTTTTAAATGGAACCCATATCTGATTTCAGTCTTAAAAAAATCATTATTTTTTTCTCTTTGCAGTGATGTAAAAGTTATTATGTTTTATATTTGTTTTGCTCCTAAAATTTAATTTTTCTGAACTTTCTTATTATTTCCCAAAAAAACATTATTATTTTTATTAATTATATTGTATTTGATTGAAATATTTTGTTTTATGCCTTTATTATTTCATATTTTCATTCTAGACTCATAATTACAAATTACACCATAATGTGCCAAGGGCGACCAGATACAAAATATTATAAAAATTAGTTTGATACGAGTTTTGAGCAAAATTTTCTAACGAAATAAATTATTTAAATACAAGGAGTATTTCTAAATAGAAATCTACCAATATTTTCAAAATAATTATAAATTTAATACAAAATAAGGAAAAAATAATAATTTTGAAGGCGAAACAAATATAAAACATAATAACCCTTACATCGTTGAAAAGAGAAAAAAATAATGATTTTTTTGAGACTAAAATCAGATATGGGTTCCATTTAAAAAAATATAAGTTTGTGTTATATCTCAAAAATTTACAGATATAAAAATATATATTTGAAACGTTTTTCTCAATTACTAATAGTTTAGAAGTTATTTGAAAAAGAAAAAATCAACAATATTCAGTTTTTCGTCATTATCTAGTGCCCTATGAGAATTTTTGGAAAAACAAGAGCACGACTGAGATGGCCCCCCAAAGGCACACAAAAAGTTCCAATTAACCGACATCGTATCTCATATAGTTCTCGAGATCCCAATGGTGGCACCTCTAAATGGGACACACTGTATATCACAATCTGACAGATACGTTTCCGACAGGTAAAATGTCATTATATTTGTATTTGAGTTATCATTACTGAAAATGGAGAATTATTCACAGAAAAAGAAGATAGTAGAATTACTTTGATGAAAATCAAATTTTATAGTTTCTGACAAGTAAAATGTCATAAAATTTGTTTAAAATTTTATTTCAATACCATGGCTAACACTATAAAGAATCAAGTTTTATAAAAATTTAAATACAATTTTTTCGGTAACCAAAGAAAGAAAATATGACTATTGATTTAGATGCAGCATTTAATTCTCTACAACATTTACTTGAAGCATTTTTGCCTAAAATTAATAAGCCACTTTTGGACAAGTAAAAACTATTTTTCCATGTTAAACGCCTATGGGCCCGTTTACGTGTTACACCCGGTATATTGTTATTTAAAATAAAGTTCTTAAGAATTTTATTCTCAGTGATTAGCGTGATGAAAAAGATAGTATTTTCCATATTTTATAAGATACATTAATTTTCTTTTTTCTCGTATGAAAAATACGTAGAAATTTTTCTTTTTCGCAATTTTTCCGTGAAAGTTTGTAGATCAGGTCATTGTAGTGAACTCTAACCTAGTTTTTCTCGGCTTTCCATAATGGAAAGGTTATTGTGTGAACCGATAGATAACCATTCACCAAGACCAACCGTAAATATCGTTGCGTAACCTACAATACGATACGATACGAACAGAGATACGGCTGACCGCTTTGATGTCTAAGACTAGATAGATTTATCTTCCCTGTTTCTGGAATAGAAATAGGGGCTTTGTTATAAATCCTATTATATGTGGGAAAGATTTAACCTGAAATGGCACTTTACTCGAAACTTTACTTGAAGCTCGTCATAGTTTTCCTTGAATCCTTCTTTCATTATCTGCCTAAAAATAACCAGTTTCATCAAAAATTACCATGACCAATTTATAATTTACTGTAAACTACGTATATAAAAATTACAACTTTGTTTAAATTGTAAATACATAAATAAAAACTAATATAAAAACAATAATAATCCGTCCTCAACAAGCACAAACTTGTACTCAATAAGCGTTCCGTTGAGTTCATTGTATTTTAATTTTCCCATACAGTAAGACCTTGCAAGGCAATGTATGATCTCTTACTTTTACTTAGGGTAATTAAAAACAAATTTGGTACGTGTTTCCTTCAGAAAAACGTTACTTTTGATTTTTACGTTGGCGCTAATTCATTTAATCTGTGTTTAATTGCGTAGAAAGAAAGAAAAATAAGAAAAGTTTCTTGTTATTTGATAGATGATTGTATCATTTGAAATAGTAGGTTCACTAAAAATAAAATGCATTTTTTGGAATACCTGTATATATTTTATTTCAATCACAGTATTGGGCTTCCAAAATTACTATGCGCCACTGGTGGCAGATTTCTGAACTGAGTGAAGTGTACATGTACAAAGTTGGTTGTTTTATTCAGGGATTGTATTTACTTGTATACGAATTTTAAAACGCTTTTATCTTCGGCTATTATTGTTTGATTCTTAGTAGGATCTGAATTACTGCTAATATAACAGGTAAGTTTTTGATTTTTAAAAAATTAATGAACAAATTAGGAGATATGCAATTTATAGGTTAAAGTTACGATGAAGTTTTCTCCGAAAATATGTACCACATAATATTATGTGGCCACTATTTATTACTTACAGGCCTTCCACCATATTTCTAGATGATACACTACAATTCCCAAATCTACAAATAGTATCTAAATCTAAGCAAAGAAAATTGTTCATTATGAAAGAAAAACAATTAAATAAAAGTAAAGCTATGTAGATAGAAATTAATATATGTACAACTACGGCAATGAAATACAATCTAAATAAAGGAAATCAAATGTTTTTTATTAAAAAACTAATATACTGTTAATTAAAATATGAGTAAAATACTCTTAACCTACAAATACTAAAATTATTTCTATTAACTAAAATATTATTAAAACTATCACTAAATTGTTACTACAAGATCAAACTCAATTCTACCGAAATTAACAAAAAAAAACACTATAGTAAATCCGAAATTAAATTAAAAACTACGAAAATTAGTCTCACACTTATGGAAGCCAGCGAAAAATGTACCATTCGTTTGAATTTTGACGTTTGACGTCAGCGCCATCTCTTGATAATTTGGAAGCCCAATAGAGAATATATACAAATACAATAGCAACACTACATGTTACGTGCAGATTTGTAGTATTTATAATAATTACCATAATTTGTTCGAATTTTAAAAAATAGGTATTTATGCAACAAATATATAAAGTAGGTAGTACTTTTTGGTCAAGCGAGAAAATTCAAATATATAAAGTAGGTAGTACTTTTTGGTCAAGCGAGAAAATTCCTACAATCATTGTACAAATCGCTTACAATCAAAAATACATCGCAGTCTACATTCACTACAGTCATTTACAATCATAACCACGTTACAATAAGTTACAATCCTTATAATCATATACAATCAAACTATCATCAGTTACAGTCATCATTACAATCTCGTATAGGATAATGTTTGTCTTATTGAGGTGAGCATATTCACTATTTTCCCTAGTATTTTTGTTTTAACTCAGGTTTTAACTGTACGAAAGGTAAGAAATTACTATTTTACAACCTGTGTTTTATAAGTGCAGTATTAAATTATTTTTTAATCATGCTAAAAATCGCATATCCAGATTTTAGTGGATAAGCACGTTTCAAGGTCCCTATAATCCAATTATAACAGTTTTACGAAGATGTTCGTGTGTATGTGTGTGTTTAATTTTAATAATAATTTCTAAAAATTCACTCAGTTGTTCAAATGCTCTAAATATGCGTACACTTACGTAACATAGTCTTTACAATCAAATAGTATTACTACCAAGTTTATATCTCTACCCATTTTTGAATTATTGCCCCAAAAGCCAATATACTTCAAAATTTTCAAAAATCTAATTTTTATGTATGTAGATACTTCTCAATGCGCTGATTCCAAATTTTGAAACCGCAGGTCGATATCTCTTTTCGTTCTCGAGATATTTAGATTCAAAGTTTTGCTCAAAACTGCCCATTTTTGGGCAGTTTTGAGAAAAACTTTAAATCTAAATATCTCGAGAACGAAACGAGATATCGACCTGCGGTTTCAAAATTTGGAATCAGCGCATTGAGAAGTATCTAGATACATAAAAATTGGATTTTTGAAAATTTTAAAGTTTTTATGGTAATATGGGCCTGTAGCATGGGACTATACTTTTTTACTCTTGTTGCACAATTAACTATTTTTATTTTACATATTTAGGTATATTGTATGTTTTTTTTAATACATTTTTTTTTTCAAACATCGCGCTACTCATTATT
The DNA here is from genome assembly GCA_943142095.1 of Ophonus ardosiacus. Taxonomy (NCBI): domain Eukaryota; kingdom Metazoa; phylum Arthropoda; class Insecta; order Coleoptera; family Carabidae; genus Ophonus; species Ophonus ardosiacus. The sequence continues at coordinate 5,846,875 of OW964823.1, read as the reverse complement.
GCCCCCCTGCACACCGAGCAGCTTAGAACGAAACATCAAACGTTCCGACAAATGAATGTCGCTGCTTATATTCTCTAAACTGTATTACAACTTAAATGCTTAAATTGTTGGGAGTGTGTCAGCGATTAAGTCTAATATTAATACAGTTATTAAACATAAAACAAATAAAATATTAAAATAACAACATATTTTCCGCTGATATTGCATTATTTCCGCAATTATTATCCGCTTTTTTCTTTATTTATCATTCCATTTGTCTATATAATTTCCTAGTTGGAATGACTCTATTTCTGAATTTCCTCCTCTTATTTATCAATTCCTTTGCGTCTTATTGTACGCGCCGCTTGGTTGCACTGGTGACAGGAAGTTGGTTCTGAAAATAAAGACTTGCAATTTGTGGAGTTTCCGCTTAGGTTGGTGTTATCCTGCAGTCGTTCCAGTCGTTGCATTCTGTCGGATTATCTGAGGAATGCATGGGAAAAGATAGACGCAAGTAGAAGGAAGACATTAACAAAAGGATATTTTGATTAAACCAGTCAGACAAATTGTATAAGATAGCAAAGGCTTTCTGCTCAATACAGAGTGACTCTTAAATAGAGGGACATGGCTTAACCACAGATTCCTGAGGCAAAAATAAGACGATTTAACTAAACTTGCTTCTACCGGAAAGTGTACCATTTAGCCAGAAATCTGCTTCAAAGTTCTTCGAAAAAAAATTAATTTTGCTTATAATAATCGGACGCTGTATTCGATTTGGATGAAATTTGGTATGACATTTTATATGGTTATAAGTCATCTTTTAAAGTGATACTTGTTATTATTAGTGAACCACTAGTGTATGAAACTTAGGTCTCCCAACATTAATTAGACCGTAACTTTTTAATGGCAATGCCGAAAACGTGAAACTATTTTTCTTCAGAAGGATACATTGAATAGGAAACTTTTCTCTCTCTGTGTAATTTGTGATATCTGTTACGGTTCACACAGAAAAAAATAAAATTTGAGTGTCTGCACTGCTAAATTTTTAAAATAAATTTAATCTAGCAGTCTATCCAAATGTCAAACAAGTATTTTTTAATGACAGTAATAATTGTTTTACGGGTTGTCAAAAATTTTCTTCGCAATATTTTAAAATTAGTAACATCCGTTTGTTCGGCCTAATAGTATTTTACTACCATTATTATAAATAAGACGATTACATATCTCAGCTAACTCCTAAACAAGTTGTGAAGATTGACAACTCGTTACTGTCATTAAAAATTACTTGTATGACATTTGGATAGACTGCTAGATTAAATTTATTTTAAAAATTTAGCAGTGCAGACAATCAGATTTTATTTATTTCTGTGTGAACCGTAACAGATATCACAAATTACACAGAGAAACAAAAGTTTACTATTGAATGTATCTTTCTGAAGAAAAATAAATTCACGTTTTCGGCATTGCCATAAGAAAGTTACGATCTAATTTATGTTGGGAGACCTAAGTTCCATACACTAGTCGTTCACTAATAATAACAAGTATCACCTTAAAAGATGACTTATAACCATATAAACTGTCATACCAAATTTCATCCAAATCGAATAAAGCGTCCGATTATTATAAGCAAAATTAATTTTTTTTCGAAGAACTTTGAAGCAGATTTCTGGCTAAATGGTACACTTTCCGGTAGAAGCAAGTTTGGTTAAATCGTCTTATTTTAGCCTCAGGAATCTGTGGTTAAGCCATGTCCCCCTATTTAAGAGACACCCTGTATATGGCGACATATGCTAACGTACGAGTAGGTAACAAAAGTTTTGAGAAAATTGAGGCTTAACTTTTGTAATTCAGAAATTAGTTTTCCTTCGTAAGTGAAGGTTCGGATGAGTTACTATGATTCATTTCATGACCATCTGCGGTTTTCTAAATCTTGAAAAAATACTCCAATGAATTCATCTATTATTTCATCAAAGATAAATATAGATATTACCTGTTTTGTTTACTTGGCAAAACATGAAATTGCATTTTGAAATAGGTAAACGATTAATTCATTTGTATTTCTAAATTTCGTTGCCAAATAAAATGTCATTTCATCCAGCTGGTGAAAATTTCTTCGCAGATTCGTTGAACCCAAACAAACAGTTATTATTGAGATAGTGTGGGAATATTTTTAGCAAAGCGTTAGAGCGTTAGGTTGTAAAATCGATCTATTTTCACTCCATTCACTACTTCGGATTAAGTTGGCAGCAAGCCAGATATTTTACTACAGGTATATCTTCATTTACGTAAATGCTACGCTTTCATTCATGAATCTGCGATGGTTTCAAACATTATTACAAATTAGATGATTCAGATATGATTACAGATAATTTATATAACAGCAAAGAAACTGATTAATTAGATTATGAATATAATACATGAAAAATGATTTCGTAGCTTGGAAAACATTGAGGAAAACATATTGTCAAAGGTCAAAGTCTACTATTATTCAGGAGTATTTTAAGTAAATTAATATTTCGCAGAAATATGTTTCCTTTAAAACAAGCTGTGTTTTTATAGACAAACGAATGACTTTGAGAAAAATGTATTAATATTAAACAAAAAATGATCATAAAAAGCGGCCAATTTGTCAGTAATAATAAACTGAAAATCCAACGAGTGGTTTATAACGGCAGAACAAAATTACAATTTTTTATTCAATTTTGACGATTTAAACTGTCATTATTAACTCCATAGCAACAACTATAAGTAACACTTTTTTCATAAGTGAATTAAATTTTTTTAAATCACTCTCACATTTTTTTTAATTCACTCTGCAACAAATAATGCATTTAAAATAACATCGCAGGCACGAAATTAACACTTACCATAGTATTTATGACATTATCAGCCATTTTCATTACTTTTCACGGCACAAATGACAGACAATAAAGCTTTTTAAATAGATGACTTGACATCTATTATCGACGATTGTTATGCACAGTCTACTAACTGATTAGTTTTTTGTTTTGTCAAAATTAAATATTATAATGGTTTTTATTATTATTTCGTCAAAATTGAATAAAATATTGTACAAACCACGTGAGCTAAGAATGTTTATTAAACATTACCTTAGCTCACTTGGTGTGTAAATATCTATTAAATGGTACCCTATACAAATTTATAGCAGGGTTTTATTGGAAAAAAACCACCATGGAAAAACCGTGTAGGTTTTTGTGGTTTTAACCGGATAGAAAAACCCACAAGAAATCCCCATTCAATTAATTTAAATTCGTATACCTATTAAAATAGAGTAAAATAAATAAATACAAAATTATAGACATATAGCAAACAGGTTTTTTCAAAAATTATCTACATGCAATTTTAGAGAAGAAAATCTTGAATTTTTGAGTGTTATAATTTTAAATTTACTTTTAACAAAAGTTTTGGCTACGATCTAATGGGGGATTCCACCATTTTTTATAATTTCATCTGAAAATATTAGGAAAACTAAGACTATTGATGAAAATCCGGTGAAAAAAATCCTATTAATAAGCGTGTTACGGTCTCCCGAATTTTGAAAAGATTGACGTGACGTCACATTTATGTGTTTTTATATCAAACTGTTTTCATCATGGACCTAAATGTTCTTGCAATATATGCTATTTTAAATTATATTTACATAAAAATAAATGAATATTATAACACTGTATAAGTCTACATACTTTATAATTACAGGTGTATTTAAATTACTAAGTTTAATGCAAGAAATTTATGTTAAAATAAAAACTGTTTGGAAACTGCAGTACAGGAATGTTAGCCCCTCCTTTTGAATTTGAATTTCTTAACTACCATTGGTAGTAATCCCTACCTCCTAACACGCTATTTGTAATGCATGTATAGGCGGTCTTTCGGTCGCCAATCAAAATATTATATATATATATATATATATATATATATATATATATATATATATATATAGATTTCATATTAGTGTCGAAGCGCTATAACAAAAAAAACCCATATTTCCGAAATATCTCAATTATACCATTTCATTTTTTTATTAATATTCGTTATTCAGCATATACATTCGTATTTTTTTACTATTTTCCTTTAATTCAATTGAGCTGGAATCCCCCATTTCTGGTAGAACGGTAATTAATATGAGAATAGATTAGGTTAATAGCTATTAAGTTTTTAGATATTTCGTGACAATAGTTATGTTAGATATCTGGTTATCTCAAAATCTATCCATTATTAATATTAAGAATTATCTCTTCTTTTTCGGTCTTATAACAATACCTGTATTAATATTTCTTTACAAATTACATCTTTACTTGTTGGTAACATTGTATCTTCTTCTTGGGTCAGATGCACCGCTGTTGGCGACACGTCCCGTTGCAAAGCCCTAGGGCTCCGCTCGACCCACTTGTGCCCCATTTAGAAGCGGTCACGCATCTTACGCAATGAGTATGCGTATGAATGAATATATGCATATGTGTATAGAGGAGGTTCATTCATTCCTTAAGAATTTATAGTTGACGGAAGACATTTCTGATAGCATATAAGATAGGGAATAAATATTTATCTAAAATTGTAACATTACATTTAATTTTAATTTTATAAAATTCTGCGTCTCGTGATATATAATTTTTTCGCTACCCGGAGTAAACATCGATATGTTTAATGTCAAAGTAATCAAAGTCATGACAGAAATACAACATTTTGCCTCTAGAAAGAAAATATGTCTACAATAAACGCTTGAAAGTATATTACTTTGACAGATCAATTGTCTAATATAGATTGTAAGCTATATCGTACAATTTTCTAGATATCCTTGGTAAGTGTAAACAAATGCAAATCTGCATCAACAATTTGTTTGTATTCTACCGAGGGTCTAGAAAAAAACGACATTGAATTAAAAATTCTCGAAATATAGTTTTTTCAATAAAATATTTTCATAATTTTCATTCTAGAAAAATGGACATGGCTGTTGAAATATCCTAAAAATTGATATAAATACATAAATAATTTAATCTGAAAAATCAGTGTATATGTGCGTGTGCGTGTGGGTGTGTGCGCGCGTGTGTGCGTGTGCGTGTATGTGTGTGTGTGTGTGTGTGTGTGTGTGTGTGTGTGTGTGTGCATCATCTTAACGCAGTAACTCAAATACTATCCATCACATAAATTTGAAACCTTATACTTTGACCCTATTCTAATATAGAAAGAATCTATTAAATTTTGGTGTAAATCTGATAACCCGAAATGGTACTTTACTTGAAGCTCAAAATAGTTTTTCTTTCAAAAATACCGTCAAATATTATTTTTTCGTGTATTATTATTACAAAAATTAAAGATTATTAAATTTTTTATTGGTATGCATCCATAATTCCTATATACATTTTATAAATACGGAAGCATGGGGAAGTTTAGCATGGTAAAAATTCTACATGACATACTATTTTCTCAAAAATATAACACAAATGACTGCTAAAATTGAAATTAAAAATTAAAATTATTGCTCCACTTATGTATAATTAATATTTTATGGGTAAACTCTAAGTACGTCACAAGTCAGTTATGCGCAAACTCAGACAGAACCGTGAAATCGAACCACTTGAACGTAGGTCTAACAACACCTTAGTTTCAAGTGACTGATAACCGCAACGGCGTGCGTCAGTGTATAAATCGACATACGTTGCGACAAGCCTCTACCGACGTCATCACAGCTTAAAATCGGCTTTTCTGGAAAATCTGGGCAATTTTGAAAAAAAATAAAACATGTTACATCATTTTTCAAGTCATTTCCCATGGAATAAAAAAATTTAAAAAATCGCTAAACTTCCCGATAACGTTTGAAAAAGGATTTAGTAAATATAACAATATTTATAGTTGCATGAAGGAATATAATATAGTGCACAGCATCAATTAATATGTATGTATAGGTATGTATTAAAATTAATAAACGTTTTTAATTGACGTGTTGAATAGACGCAAACTGGCACAGCCAAAAATGGTTAAGAAGCCACGATGCTATATTTTATTTGCATCGTCTTCACAAATAAATTTTTCTTAGTCGTAAACATATCAAAACGATAAAAAATACATGCATTACGATTTCAAAATCTTATTCGCGAACCTACACGTCTACCTCGTTGCCATTTAAAAGGCAATGCAACTTATATTTTTCGCCACGAATTCAAACTTCGCGGTTTCAGAACAAGTGAATTAGCGAGTGTGGGTTGTTTTCCTTATCTAACAACTTGTTTTAGACTTTAGGCATGTTCAACCAAAAATAACAGTCTGGCTTCTCGGATAATGATTTACACGACTTAAAGTTTATCAGGTGTAAAAAACTAGTGTCCATATTAAGATTGTCGAAGTGGTTTCACTGTTTTTAGAGTTGGCATTGGTGTTTCTTTGTAAGAATAGATTTGATTGAGTTTAAATTATATGTTGGCAATAATACAAATCAATCAATGTATTGAAAATAATGGATTCATTTATCTTTCTAGTTTTTTGTTACATAAAAAAATTAAAGTAATATTTTTTGCTGTAGTAGTTATTTATTTAAATTCAGTTAGAACTTAGTTTACCGTATTTTTGTACAGGTATAATAGCAGTGACTTTTTAATAACACAATAATTCAATTTGTAGATACTTCATTCTAAAGTTATTAAATATATAGTTTTATAAAATTTTTACATTTCAAATAATCTTCTGGTAAACTCTATGAAGTAATTCTACACATAGTTAATTTGACATTCGGAACAAGTGATCTGATGATTACTACATAAATATCTGACACCACATGACTTCCTTGTACGACTGTTACACTATACATATTTTGTTAATAATTAAAATATGTATTATAACAGACCCAATCATAAAATTGCACTTATTTGACATAATTTGATATCAACATTAATTTTTTTATTTTTTTGTTATTTTTTGTACTAATCCATAGCAAACTTAATTACAGAATACAAAGAGCTAATTTAATCATAATTGATGTTTTCGACGCAGAATTCATGCTGGATTTATACAGCGTAAGCCGTAACGTAACGTACCGTGCTCTAACGTAACGTAAAAAATAAAACAATGCAAACAAATGTGATAATTTATACAACCGTAAGCCGTAACGTAACGTATCGTGTTCTAACGTATTAAAATCCCAAAGATCGCCAACTTTTATCTTTCTACGTTACGGCACGTTACGATACGTTGTGGTATTACGAAAATTATTAGTTCTCTATGCTATTGTTTGTTTTTATGTGGCTAATATGGGTTAAAGTTTAGCTTAATATATTAAATGGAAATAAATATAAAAAATACTTCATTACGAATAGTCTTTTCTTGTGGACTGTGACTGACATGTGTCATGTGTCAAAGTTTATATTAATATATTAAATGGAAATATATATGAAATATAACGTATTACGAATAAACTAACCTGTGAAATACAAATCTGTCATACACTTATATCGACAGAACATGAGCATACTTTGTACGACAAATCCCCGTAAAGGTTCTGTATAAAATACCTTAGAAAAATCACGCGTTACGATACGTTACAATACGCCACGGTAATGTACGTTACGTTACGGCTTACGCTGTATAAATCCAGCATTAATTCTCTAAAACTTTTATTTGAAGCATTTATTACTAAAATCAAAATAACACTATTTTTTTCAAGAAAAACTGATAACATCTTCAGGTAAAGTATCACTACCGGTTAAACTATTTTAACCAAAATCTATTATGTTATTCCCATTGATATAGAAGTATTATATACCAAATTTGAAAAGTTTTGGATTATATTTTAATATAGTTTTTCATTAAAATCCATTATAGACTTCAAGTAAAGTACCACTTCCGGGTAGACCATTTTAACTAAAATCTATTTTGTTATTCCCATTGATATAAAAGTTTTATATATCAAATTTGAAAAGTTTTGGTTTATATTTTAATATAGTTTTTCATTAAAATCTATTACAGGTTTCAAGTAAAGTACCACTTCCGCAAGTTATGTAATGACCAAAAATAGATGTTATAACAGTTCTAAATACAAAATTTTAACTTTCTACGGCTTCCCGTTTTTCAGTTATGCGAGATACGTACATACGTACGTACGTACAGACGTCACGACGAAATTAGTCAAAATGGATTCAGGGATGCTCAAAATGGATATTTCCGTTGAAATCTGGAAACCGAATTTTTTCGCGAATACAATACTTCCTTTACTTCGTACAAGGAAGTAAAAAGCGATTGCATTTGTGGAATCGATTGGAATATTTTTACTCCCGACACCTTTAGGAAGGTATTGTCTTTGGTCAAAAACATCGGTGGTGAGTTTTTAATGGATAAGCACGTTTTAGGGTTCTACAATACGTTTTTACTAGTTTTACGATGATGTCTGTATATATGTGTGTGTCCATGTGTGACAAATTTTTCTCCGACGATAACTCCAATACTTCCAATTCTAAAAATTATAATTCTTTTGTATTCCTCTTCGTTACATCCATATGAAGAGCTGATTAGATTTTGGTTATAATTGGTCAACCGGTAGTTTTCTTATTTGAAGGTCTTGGAAAAACGCAGTTAAATATAATTTTTTGACATTTTATGTGATTTTCAACATGAAAGAATATCTTATCGTCTATACGGTTTGATTATACATTTTCCTTCATATTCAATAGATATAGAGTAAAAAAAAAAAATTGTATGCAACCCCAGTAACAAAAATTAAAAGACAAAATATTTGTTTGAAAATTATATTTAATATTTATATTATGTAATATGGTACAGCAAAAGACTTGCGTAAAAATACTGAACAAAGTGTATTATTTGAGTACCTATATCTTATCGAATAATGAAACATTCATTTGGTCATATTTTAATTACTAAGATAATACTATCGTTTTACAAATAATAAAAGTAATAAGCTATCAGATCTTTATATTATTATATTTTATCATTATGCTGGTAGTATTCTTTAAAAATACAATTGGTATCATAGGATACCAGTATAAACACTATCAGCCTCTTAGAACAAACATAATTTTATCTGTATGACTAATCCTTACAAAATACCAAGAGAATTACGCATAAAAAGCTGAACGGGTTTGAGACAAAGTAAAGAATGAAACCAGTGCATCCCATTCATCGGATCAAAGAAAAACGGAAGATTTAAATTCAACATTTTACCGTTGGCTTGTCACTGCTGAAAAAACAGACCAAATCTGGTTCTCAACAAACAAGAAAAGAAATGAAAATTATTTTTCTATGCCCGAATTCCGAAAACGTATCGGGGAGTTCTTTAAACAATACAAATTATACTAGGGGGTTTATAAATATGAAAGTCATGCTACCGGGTATTAATCCCTTTATAATTTTTTAACTCTATTGGCCGGATTCACCACCGAAAATTTAAGTAATTCTTATGTACCCGATGTGCACCACATAGGCATTACCTAGCAAATTTCGTTTTCACCAACCGCTAAGCATTGCCTATCATGATTTACGAATTACTTAGCTAGATATCTGTTTTCCGATGTCTACATTGCTAAGCATTTGCTAACGTTTGTCAGCTGACACTTCAAAATGAAAATTGTACAATTTCATTGAATATTTTGATAGTTATAACGAAGAAATAGAAAGACATGCACAAGATAGAAAAGAAAGAACAAATTGTTTTGAATTCTGTGATGAAAAATAGTTTTGGGAAAGATATCTTTTTCATTAGAAAACAGAATTTTATATACCTATACGAGTTTATTTGTTATGAAATGAAATTAACTAGTAACTACATAAATATATTATTTTTATTCTTTATTTTATATTTTGGGAAATTACTTGGGTATTCACATATAATTAAATTCATAATTTGTACAAAAATGCCATACCCACATATAAATATGCGTTCCTGTTATCATATTTTAAATTTTTACTTGAAAGGATTCAGTTTCTGTTTTCGTATTATTTATTCTATATTTTCTATTATTTTCTTCTTGTTCATTTTCATCTTTGTTTCATTTATATTTATACTTGTGAAATACAAATTTATAAATATAGGTATATGTAAAGTAAATTTCTTTAAAAATTTAAATATTTTGTATATCTTAACGTAATATTAATAATATCTCCAGATAGTTTCCAATGTCATAGATTGTAAAAATTATTCATTTATTTTCAGTGTGCAAATATAATATCACAAAAGTAACTAATAATCCGATGTCTACGTAAGTAATTCCTAGCTGGGCATTGCTTTGTTTGGTGAAATTCAAAACGAATAAGTATCAATTAAGGCAGTTCTTAAATTTAGGAAATTCCTTGCTAGGCAACGGTTTAAGAATCGGTGGTAAAATCGTATATCTATTATAAACGAAAATATATAATCAAACGATATTCTCTCATATTGAAAATTACATAAAATGTCAAAAAATGATATTTAACTGCGTTTTTTTCAAGAAAAACTGTCAAGAACTTCAAATAAGGGAACTACCGGTTGATCAGTTATAATCAAAATCTATTGGCCTATTCAGAGAAACACAGTCATAACGGTTGTTACGGATATAAAGATTGTTATCATGAAGACATTTGTAACAATCTTTATGAATTTGTCAATTCAGAACCTACGTCGGTATTATTGACAATCTTTATAAAATAATACTAGTGAATGAACCAGATTATTTGACAATAGCTAACTTCATTATGCATATATGAACTTAACCTAACCTTATATGACAACGTTTTATTCTTTTAATGTGTTGCCAATTATATTTAAAATGCAAACATTCTGCCAAAACAACTAAAGAAGAATATGACATTTGTGTCATATTTGAAAACTTCTAAATTGTTTAGAACGGGTATGTTAATTCCTACCACTGATCCCAACGTGACTTAAAAGTTATGGAAAGATTTTTTTAAAATTTTGATTGAAGAAAAAGCACACATTAGCTCCAGAATAAATAACAAGGTTTTCACGAATACCTACCACAGAATATAATATTTTCAAAGAAATATGTATTTACGTCAAAAGTAACTTACATGTCAAATATTAGAAATAACAACGTGATAACAACCATAAATACATAGTTTTAGCAGTCGTTATGATAAAGACTGTCAAAACACGTAATAATTGTTGACGGTAACCACCTTCAGTACTGAGAATACCAAATTTGATTTTAACAATCTTTACAGTACATAACAACCATAAAGACCATAATCAGCTCTTCATATGGATATAACGGAAAGGAATTCAAAAGAATTATAATTTTTAGAATTTTAGAGTTATTGTCAGAGAAATTTTTGTCACACAAACATATATATATAGACATCATCGTAAAACTAGTAATCGTATTCTAGTGACCCTAAAACGTGTTTATTCATTAAAAACAAAGACAATACCTTCCTTACCTAAAGGTGACGGAATGTAAAAATATATATCAACTCTCATGAAAAAACATTGTTTCAGTGTTACCGGTGATTTCACAAACTCATCGCATATCATTAAAAAATAATATTTTACATAATATCAGGAATATTTACTTCGGGTTTTCATTAATCGTCACAACTTTATAAACCATTGGCAATATTTTTTAACATTATAGTTCAGTTCACTTCTTCCCTATAGGTATTATTCGTTTCTTCTGTCGTTAGCGAGCATTGCGTTTACAGTTACCCGCTTTGTAGAGTGTGTTCTCTTCTCAGCATGGCAGAATGACTGCTCCGCTGCGGTAGACGTTGTGTGTGTGTAGAAGCCGCCAAGTCGCGGATCCCAGATCGGTCAGACGGTCAAACCCTCGGGCTGTGAGTCAACCAAGTGCCCTGCCTCTCTCAACGAGAACAACGCAGTTACCACAACGTCTTATAATTCTTCACTACACCAAGAAGATAGATAAATAATACTGCTGTATCTGTCACTGATAATAGATATTTAAAATGAACAATGAGTATGTAGCCTATATATTCTAAATAAATTAGGAAAGAGTGAAATAATGTCAGCCATCGGGATTTGAACCCAGAACCACTGTCTTGCTGGGACAACGCTCTACCAATGGGCTACTTGCGTACCTTTCTTACCTCCCGCTACACTTGGTAAGGGAGGTATAGGGATCGTGCTAAAAATCACATATCGAGATTTTAGTAAATGACCACGTCTTAAGGTCCCTAGAATCCAATTTTAATATTTTCACGATGATGTCTGTATGTATGTGTGTGTATGTATGTATGTATGTGTATATGTGTAGGGATAAAAATATCATCACGGCATATTACCTATTTCTGGGTGTGCCAGTATCTATAACACATGTAGACATCGGTAATGATGACGATATATTTTACCGTGTGGGCGCTCACCAGGCGTCACCTCACGGGCACTCATAGCTGGCGTGGAGAGTGCACCACAGAGGTCACTTTTGTGCCATTGAAAATTGGAAATATTTGGCGTCTGTCGGGATCGAACCCGGTTCCCCCAGGTTCGCGACCAGACACTCAGGCACGCGGCCACGGGACTCCAAATACTATCATTCGGAAAATTTTGAAACCTTGTATTTATACCCTATTTTAATATGAAAAGAAGCCATTAGATTTTGGTGTAAATCGGATAACCGGAAATGACACTTTATCTGAAACTCATAATGGTTTTTCTTCAAAAAATATCATTAAATGCCATTTTTTCGCATTTTGTCGTTATGAAAATTAAAGATTATTGAATTTTCTACAGGAATACATTAATATTTTTTCTATATATTTTACAGATAAATTTAAAAATAATTTTTTTTACAAGTCCCGAAGCCTAAGAAAAACACAATTCCTTTGTTACACAGTTCATATTTCAAATTAATGAAACTGACAGTAAATGTCACTGTCAAAAAACTAATCACTTCAAATTAATAATAGTGACATTTTAAAAAGAAAATAGTAAATAAAGCAATAGTTTTATGCAATGGAACAGTTTGCAGAGTTAGTAAATCCGTAGATATGTATTTAAATTAATAAAAATTAAGTAGCGGGAGGTTTTGTGTTGGCCACATCAGATTTTTTTTATTTAATATTTTTGAAGAGAAGGTAAAAACTTGCTACCCATATTTTTTCTTTTGACAAAAAGGCAGTGGTTCTGGGTTCAAATCCCGGTGGCTGACATCTTTTCACTCTTTCCTAATTTAAATAGATATATACACACACGATTTTTTTTCGGTATTGAACAATATCGTTGTCAAACAAAATGAAGTAACTGTTTCGAATATTGTGCGTCTTATGAGTGAGTCACCAAAACCTAACCTACGTTTGTTTTTAAATTAGTCGTTTATTTCCTAGTTTCAACATCTACGCTACAAGCAAATTCAATTTCTACAAATCCTCTTCTTGACCTTAGAATACATAAAGCATTTTTTCGAACACCCACACATACTAAAGTATTTGTACTTTGAACATGTGCGTCTTTAAGATATGCAGATATACCTAAGCAGGAAATACCTACAAGGAAGTTTTCTAACGACATATCTCTAATTTAAAAACAAAGACGTATATTGTTAGAAATCTGATGTCGCCTGCACAGTACCTAGCGCCATTTAAATTTATTCATTTAGGCCCGGTATTATAAACTCCATTGTTTATTTACTTGTTATAAATCTGTATTCTGATTGGAGTGATATAAAAATTATAAAATAAAATATCAATTATAAAAATTACTAATCTTAAATGCGTCACCACCAAATGTATTTAAGAACATTTTATATTATCATTACTAAAAATAGAGAAAGTTATTTTAATAATGTCACCATTAACAGAATTCATTTTGTCAAAGATTTAAATCTTTGTTTCTGTCAGGTTAAGGCATCAAAACTCAAATGCCCTATTTCTCCAAAATCTTCAAAATTTTCAAAAATCCAATTTTTATACATGTAGGTACATCTCAAAGCGCTGATTCTAAATTTTAAAACCGCAGATCGATATCTCTTTTCATTCTCGAGATATTTACATTTCAAATTTTACCCATTTTTGGGCCATAACCCTAAAATGGGTAGAGATACAAGCCTGGCGACTTCACCATTCGATTCTACGGGCAAAATTACATGGGTATACAAATTTTAAAATTTTTTGAACAATGTGTACAATTTCTAGAGTAAAATAACTGAAAATTGCCAAAATCTGAAAAAATGGCAAGGGGTACCCCTTAGATTTTTGCGAATTTTGGCCATTTTCAGTTATCTTCTTCTAGATATTGTATCCATTGTTCAAAAAAATTGAAAATTTGCATACTTATGTAATTTTTCCAGTAGAATCGAATGGTGAAGTCGCCAGGCATGTATCTCCACCCATTTTAGGGTTATGGCCCAAAAATGGGTAAAATTTGAAATGTAAATATCTCGAGAATGAAAAGAGTTACCGACCTGCGGTTTTAAAATTTGGAATCAGCGCGTTGAGATGTACAAATATGTATAAAAATTGGATTTTTGAAAATTTTGAAGATTTTGGAGAAAATGCGGAATATGGGTTTTGATGCCTTATCGCCTGACCGGTGCAAAATAGTAACACGAACATATACTATTTTCTACAAATTCCATACCGAAACTTTCTTGAAAAAGATTCTATAAATACAATAAAATTATAACACGAAGATACACTACGTAAACTGCAGATGACACTGACTGTCAATTAGAATTATTGGTAATTAAATAATTTCGCGTTGTATTTGTTCATTAATTTTAATTGGACGTTTCTTTATAATACCGGGCCTTAAATTAATACATATTTAACAATCATTTCTTCTCCAATGGAGAACTGCGTACAACTGGACGAATAGACACTTACAAAATTGCAATTTGCACGAGCGCCTCTAACGGCAAAGCATAGAAATCAAGGTTGCTATGGTTACCCCGTACAAACAAAGACCTGTCATCAGCCGCAGACTTTACACTCTAGCCATCGTTTTAGTTGAATAATCGAATGATCTTCAATATTATCAAACGAAAAAGTTGCCCCAGACACATCTTCTGGTTTTAAACTCATTTTTATTAAACACAACGTACACATCACAATAAAGAATTAGGTTTAACACTGAATAACAGATGCGAATACAATGACAGATAGGAACAGGGAACGGGACGCAAGACAACGAGGGGAGGTTTGTTTGTATGCATGACCTTCTATATCTCTCTTGCAGTGACGTCAATTTTGTAAGTGTCTATTTCCTAAGAAACGACAAAAAACATATCAAAGAATGTTAAAATCCTAACTATAAGGACCTTAAAAATATATGCTTATTTATTTCGATATGCGACCTTTAATATCCCTTTAACACGAGAAGTATTCATTCGAAATATCTTTCTACCTAACAAAGAGCTAAACTCTGTGAGACATACGGTAAGCTATCAACTCAACTGACCTAACCTAGCCTAACCTTTCTTCTGCTCGACTGTAAATCACTGGTGTAATCAGTTATCGGATTCCTTTTTGCGACGACCGACACTCCGACAGCTGACCGCATTCTGCACTCACTGATGACCCCAACTGACGTACGACACTGGACTGAATCTGCCCTAGGCTAGTTCACACGATAAGGAGTGGTTTCTTGGGTTAGGGAAAGAATATTGTAATGCAGTGAATGGCAGTTTCAAAAAAGGAAGAGAGAATATTTGGTAAAAATTGAAGAGATATAAATTGCTGTTAAATAAGTGAGGAGTTTCTCACAAGAATTCATTAACAACAACGACGAATAGAAGCTGATTTGTCCACCCAGATAATAAGACGTTATAATACCGAGAGTTTTTTTTTTTTTATCAGTAAACATGGGCGTATGTCATTACCATAGTTACATTTAAAATGATTGACAGCAACGTATTATCGCGTTTTTTTTTTTAAACTGGACATAGGACGTGACATTTAGTATATCTGTCAATGTCATCAAATTGTCATATTTCAAAATGTATACAGTTGAAGAAAAAGTTCAAATTGTATGGTATAATTCTATAATCTGACATAAGCCTAAGGCAAGAAATAATTAATATAAATTATATTTTATCCCTATTTTTTAATTGATCAATATTTATTTTGTCACCACTGTAAATACAATTTTTTAAATGGTCCCAAAGAAAAAAAAAATCGTTTGGTGCAAGATCTGGTGGCATTGCAGGCCACTCCACTTCTCCACCACGTCCTATCCAGCGTTGGGGGAATACCTGGTGCAGATATAAGTGAAAATTTTGACGACTCCAATACCTGCAATTTTATAAATTTACTTCCCGATTAATATAATATGTCGCTTCATCCGTAAATAAAATTAGATCCAGTAATATTTCCCCACTATTAATTTTGTTCATCATATCTTCGCAAAAGATATTTCTTCGTTCTATATCGTTGTGTAATAACTCTTGGTGATTTTAATATTTAAAACTCTTAAAATGTTCTTGTCTTAAAACCTTGTATACTAGTATTCTTAATTTCAGAAAAAAAAATTGTTGACAGGGTGTTGTCAGTTTCAATTAATTGCATAATTTCTTGTTTCTTTCTATTACTTGGTCTGATTTTCTTCTTGTGCTGTTTATTGACGCATCCTTTAGTTCTGTAGTCATTGTAAATTTTTCTTATAGTTGTTGGACTGGATCGCTTATTAAAAGTTAATGCACATAAGTCAGATACTTGTTGTAGACTCGTTATAATTACTCCAATTTACAATTTGAACTTTTCTTTAACTGTATACATTTTGAAGTATGACAATTTGATGACATTGACAGATATACTAAATGTCACGTCCTATGTCCAGTTTTAAAAAAAACGCGATAATGCATTGCTGTCAATCATTTTAAATGTAACTATGGTATTGACATACGCCCATGTACACTTATAAAAAAAAACTCTCGGTATATTTTTTTATTATACTCCGTGCTTAAAAAAATTGCTAGTCAACAACAAATAAAATAATCCATAACTGCTAGATTTATAAAATAGACTAAATTGTTATCTTTCTCTCGTAGCGTACTCAGAGCAATGTGTGTGAGAAAGACAAATATAGGGGGAATGTGACGTTACACTCATTTCTCGAAAATAAGATACTGTTAAACTAGGAACAATTAAGATTTTTAATACTATGAATTGCTTCAAAACTGAATGAAGTTTTATTTAAAATAATAAAAAAAATTGAGTGAAATACCCCATTCTCGTAAACCCCGTAACATTTTACTGGAAGCTTTTCAATATTTCTTTCTCTGCGACATTTCTTTCTAATGGTCGATTTGCTCTACTTTACACCTTGTTTTGCTTCCTTATATATTTCTCGTTAGGTGGAATCGAATATCTCTAATCCAATAAAGGCCATTCTCTCATTGGTGTGACCTGGTGATCGCAGGATCGGGCAGAATTTCCTGCGGAACATAAAGCCATTATCGCAATCTCTGTTCTAGTGTTAACGATTTATGTATGGATCTACGTCTATAAAGAGAACGCCACAGCCACACAAAGAAAGGTCAACGCAAAGAATTCCATCCGATTGGAATTTTATCTTGCTACGAAAAATTAATCACTAGCACTAGGATTTGTTCCATATTCACATAGATAATCTCAATATGATTTAAGTTATAAATAAATAAATAAATAAAATATTTATTAAATTATGTGCAAGAAACGCGTTTAGGCCTGTTCTACAACTGAGTCGTTTGTCGGTTGTCGCTTGTCGTAAGTCGTTTGACACTAGCAGCACCCGACATTGCTTTCGTAGCGAACTGTCACTTTTAAGTGAGGTTATGGATACTATATCTCTTCCAATTTATTTTAATTTAATTGTAATATAGCTTCAAATAATAAAACTACGACGGCCGATGCAAAAGAGAAGACAAAAAAAATACAAGATGATGGTGGGTAAAACCTCTTATTACAGTTGATGTTACGCAAAATTTTGGTACAACAATTTGATCAGTTGCATGATATTCTGAAACCACGATTACAGAAAACCTTTGCCAACTGATAACTTGCTATTAAGGTTAGGTAGTTAATTTTAAACAAATTATGATTATTAGTTGTCCCCAAATATCTTTTTCTCTTTTTAAATCGTTGTATAATTAATTTACTTTGCCATACAGACTACTGTTTTCTTGTACATAATATATTATTATTACATCCAACGTCATATTATTCATTTTCAATTTTCTGTTGATGTGAACTTCAATGTCGTTGTCGGGAAAGATGGGAAATGACCAACTTGCGTTCCGACTCCGGATCCAAAATCCGATACTCAGATCCGGATCCAAAATCCAATACTCAGATCCTGATCCAAAATCCGATACTGAGATTTGGATCCGAGATCCGGATAGTTCAATATTCAATTATCCGGATATTTTTGGGTCCGAAACCAAAACTATCCGGATCCCACCACTAGTCGGGATCGAACCCGGTTCCCCAGATTCGCGACCGGGTACTCAGGCTTAATACAGTACTTAATTAATAATAATTTTATTTATTGTAATTGCGAAATAAATAGTTATAGTTTGTAAAACATAAACGACAATTTGTCTGAAGGTAAAGTAACCAATTATTAATAATTATGATATGAAATTTTTGATAACATTAGAAAAATGATAATTCCTTTAATATTTCCGCAATCATTTATTTTATTTATAACTTTTCAAAAATGGAAAATTCATAATTACAAAATTTCCCATTATAACAATTTAAGATACAATTAATCAAATGACATTTCACATTATGCAGAAATAAACTTCATAATAATTAACACTATATAATAATAAGAAGGAAACTTTGTTATTATTTTCAATAAATTTTACGTCTGTCACACACAATATTTCCTATAATTTTATCACCTAACAATGAATTATAAATAAATAAATAAAATATATAAAAACAACTTTTATTTCCTTTATTATTATAATCATGTGTCATATCCTTTTCTAATGTAAAATATTTTTCACAATATGTAACAATCATATCCGTTTATAATAATAACACCCATAAGCATTTATGTAAAAAGTAGTTCTATATTCTCAACAGAATAAATTGAAATGATTAATTACATATGATAGTATTAAGCTGTAAGGTCGCTTGTATAATAATACTATCTCATGTTAATAAAATATTACAAATGGTTTAACATTTAATATTTTGCAATTTCAACGCGGTTTAAACTAAAGAATTTGTACTTATAATGTAATAAAATATATTTTTTTGTTTATATACAAATTAGGCATTTGCGCTAGATTTTGTGAACGTAAAACGTCACTCCTGTAGTGGTAGCACACACTTTAGAATTCTATCATAGAAAGCAGGCGAATATGATTTTACTTTTACGAATCTTGGTAAATTATTGGATTTTATACTATTAAAATAAAAAATATTATGACAGTTGTATATAATAAATATATAAGTTACATGCAAAATTGGCTTTGAATAGAATTGTGGCAAAATAATGACTTTACGTCAGGGTTGTTGCAATTTTGCCCGACCCAAAAAAACCCACCCGGGTTTTTTTTAAAAAAAAAAACCCACCTAAAAAACCCAAAAAAAAAACCATCTAAAAAACCCACTTTTATGAAATCATATTTTATTAATTAAATATGGTACATACTTATATGGTACACACATATATACATAAATTTTTGCAACATTTTCCAATCAATTTCATTTTGTGTACTTCGTGTTTGATCATTTTTAATATATTTTTCATTGCTGTGCGAACTTTGCACAGTGTTTCTTTTATATTTGAACAACTCCAATCCTGGTGTCAGTATTTTCATTATTTTTTGAGTTGTGTAACTTATGTATTAAACATACTATTAGTTGTGACACTTGGATCTTATTCTTGTACACATTTGCATTTCACAGACTTGCAACTATTAATATTAATTCGTAATTTGTACGCATGTACACCCTCTAGTTAATTTATTGTTTACATTACAGTCTTAAAAAAAAAAATTAATAATATTAATATCTATTATCTACTACGCCGACTTGTGTATGTGTATTAAGATACTTTATAAAACCACCTCCACAAGTCAATCTGACATATGGCAGCTCTGTCGGTATATTACATAACCAAACAAAATGCCGTACTGCTGTGTAAAAGAATACAGAAATAAAATAGGGCATTCATTTACAAAAACGAAAGTAAAAAATGCATTTAAATAAATAAAGTTTATAATTTGCTCCAATTATTTCAATTATTATTTGAATCAAGTTCAACTGTTTGTTATTATTTATTTTCACTGTCAATTTCTTAACCCAAATACTTTAATTTTACTACTGAAACTTAATTGCAAGCCTATAATAAATCAATCAGAAAACTATAAACACTGATTTCTACAACACATTTTTGAAGCAAGAATAGACAACCGTATAAAAACTATCCTGGTATGTTGTAGTAAAGATGATTATGATCTTACGTATTTTGGCACACACCCATGGTCAAGTTTACTATACGGGGGCGTACTCGCAAATTTTAAAATATGCAGTTATCGGGCAATGAACTGCCAGAAAAAAATTGGCCAGAATTTTGTAAAACAGAACCGTATTTCATAATTTTATTTTTCTTTGGAACTGTTTAAAATCACCAAAAATCGAGGGACAGTTACAGTTATAATCAAATTAACCCCCTCTATAAAATAAAAATAGAATGGAATAGTTTAGCACGGTACATCGCAATTTGCTTTAGTTTTGTGTGCAAAACAGTGACAATATTCAGTCTTATTATTTTTTGTGAACTTTAGTAATGGGCGATTAAGCTGTTTATGACCGTCCTTCGATTTTTGGTGACGAGAACTATATACCCAAATCATTCAAGCAGACAATGCACGTCATCACTTAGTGTAAAAACCTTAATGCATTAAAATCACTAATAGTGAAAAATGAAATAAAATTTCAATCATTTTTAACCGTCAAAAAGTGTATAGCCTTATATAATTATTATTAAGATGAATAGTAGAGTTCATTACTTATCGTATATGACATGAATAATATATAAATAATGTACATCAACGTCATATTATTCGTTTAATTGTTGCTATAGATGGCAACATTGATAATTTGTATGTTCATACTGACAAAGTTATTATTTGAAAAATATTTGTATCGTGTTTGAAACATTTTTGTGCGTTGTAAAGGTCTATTTATAATAAAGTAATGTTAAACGCAATGCAACGACACAACGTGCCGTTAATGCAAACACAAAATCTGTGAATCTGCCAAAGATAGCACTTCTAATCAATCAGAAGAATTTGGTATATTTCTTTGAAATTCGGCTCACTTTTATTTTTTGCCTTTATATGGCATACAGAAGTATAAATAAGATCAGTATTATAAAATAATTTAAATAGAAATGGACAGTGACGAAAATATAGTATTTATTTTGTAGATGTGACAGTTCATGAACATGTCGATAATACAGATTGCAATCTGTATCTCATTTCATAAAGATTCTAAAACCTCTGCAAACGTAGCAGTACATGACGTCACACATCTAGTTATACCTCGTCCAGATTTCATTTGAACAAATGACTTTTAAATCCTCTGTGTTAATCCTAATCTTTGCTACTGTGAATATTTTTACATTTCACGCAAATATAGTTTCTTCTCAAAGTACATTATATGTCTATGAAAGTTGAAAATTGCTTGTAACTATTTAAAAGGGGAAAAGTTTTATTGCGGTTCCAGAGAACCATAGTTGACCTGTAAAATTCTTTTCCAAGATGTTATGCTTGCTTTAACAATGAACGCTCATTACTAAATTGAGCAACTGGTAGTGCCAAAATGTAAATATGCACGAGGTACAGGATTGTATTGAGTTATACCCCAATACCCCAATAAAAATTTTCCCCTTTTAAATAGTTACAAGCAATTTTCAACTTTCATAGACATATAATGTACTTTGAGAAGAAACTATATTTGCGTGAAACGTAAAAATTTTCACAGTAGCAAAGATTAGGATTAATCGATTAACACAGAGGATTTAAAAGTCATTTGTTCAAATGAAATCTGGACGAGGTATACTAAAATTCAATTTTTTTAATGACGTGCATTGGCTGCTTGAATGATTTGGGTATACCGAGATGTGGTATCCATGGTCACACTAAAATCGTTTATTAATAAAAAATGCAAAAATAGGATTCAATAATGAATGATTTTCTATACATTATCTCATTAGCATAATCAAAAAATTAAATTTTAATAAAATAATGAATTATATTTTTTGAAATGGTAAACATATCCATAATTACTGATAAATAATTTAATTTAAAAAAAATTCCCCCCTCTCCGCCCTATTATAAATCTTACTGTAAACTTTTTATGATGATGCGAAAAAATTTCATACAGGAAATGACATAAATCAAGAATGCCATGACTTCAAATTCGTAGGAGGTTAATTTGTGATGATTAAATAATTGTTTGTTTTTCCAAGCACACTATGATTAATTTAAGAGCGATTTTGCAATTGATTTTAAAATGATTCGTGTAACTACGTATGCAAATTTTTCTGATGAAATTAAATTTATGATCTAAACATTTTGCAAAGTGCATTTTTATGTTGGATTTCTAATTTTTATTTGGTTAGTAAATAAAATTTCGTAAGAACCAAAATCAAGAATTATATTTTCGTACATGCATAAATTAAAAAAAAAAACTATAAATATGAAACTATGTAATTTACTTTAATATATTCCATCAAGCCAAAATTACACTGTAAAATTAGTTTGAACCCTATTTAGGCAGCCATAATCCCAGAAGTACATTCCACACAACAAGTTTACTGTAATTTAACACCCGACTGTCTGTGGAGAAAGTAGGCTATGTAATAAGAACAAAACACATACGCGAGATGAGAAATTCACATTCGAAATTGATGAATTGCAATGTAAACAAAATTTGGATCTTGTGAGTTGAAAATGTAAACAAAATATAACAAAAGAATTAAATTTTCATCCTACGTAGGAATCTATTTTTTATTTTTAGCAAATAAAAATGTCAACGTAATTATTACTATTATAAAATACTATGTTTTTAATAATAAAAAATAATAATATATCATCACGACATATTACCCATTTCTGGGTGTGCCAATTTTCTTTATACGCATATTTTGGTAATGATGAAGACACAGAAGTGACCTCTGCGGTACACTCTCTATGCCAGCTATGAATGCCCGTGATACACGCACACGGTACAAATACGAGCCTTGTGCTAAAAGAATTCGCCCACATTTATTTATTATAATTTTTCATATAAAAGGAAATTGTTTACACTTATTCAATTATTATTCCTAAACTTACTTTTATGTTATTAGAGTTAATTAATTGCTTACATAAAATGCGCTATCATAATTAATAAATGTGTAGCTACCTTGTAAAGAGAAGGGATGTAGGCGAATTCTTTTGGCGCAGGGCTCGTATGTATGTTTTTAAAGAAGGATGAATTCAGAAGTTCTCTATTATAGTTATTTATCTACAAAGGCACAGAAGTTCTATTTTTTATCACGAATGTGGAATTTATTTGGCGAAGCCTTTAGGGCCGAGGAAAATACACCATATGCACGATAAAAAGGAACTTTAGTGCCATGGTGCATTTTAAATTTTATTTGATATCGACAATTAGTGAAAATATAATATAAGGAATATTTATTTTATAGTTTACGATAAAAATAATCTGTCAGGCTAACAGTCAATGTTGCTAACTTCGAACACTATATTTTCTTAAAGAACACTCAAAATTATGTATTTTATATTAAACTTTTCCATCGGAACTACTTAGTTCGTCCTTCTAGTACATATTTTTATCATGTTACGTACAAATTTACTGTTGTACATTGTACACCTGACAAAATTATCTTACATATACATGCAATGTTGGCAACACTGCAATAGGGGATTCCAGCTCAATCGAATTAAAGAAAAATACTAAAAAAAATACGAATGTATATGCTGAATAACGAATATTAATAAAATAATGAAATGGTATAATTGAAATATTTCGGAAATAAGGGGTTTTTGTTATAGCGCTTCGACACCAATATGAATTAAATATATAATATTTTGATTGGCGACCGGAAGACCGCCTATACATGCATAACAAATAGCGTGTTAGGAGGTGGGGGTTACTACCAATGGAAGTTAAGAAATTAAAATTCGAAATGAGGGGCTAACATTCCTGTACTGCAGTTTTCAAACAGTTTTTATTTGAACATAAATTTCTTGCATTAAAACTTAATAATTTAAATACACTTGTAATTATAAAGTATGTAGACTTATACAGTGTTATAATATTCATTTATTTTATGTAAATATAACTTAAAATAGCTTATATTTCAAGAACATTTAGGTCCATGATGAAAACAGTTTGATATAGACACATATGCGTGACGTCACGTTAATCTTTTCAAAATTTGGGAGACCATAACTCGCTTATTATTAGGAATTTTTTCACCGGATTTTCATCAACAGTCTTAGTTTTCCTAATATTTTCAGATGAAATTATAAAAAAAAAAAATGGTGGAATGCCCCATTGCATGAAATCGTATAATGGATTAATTTAGTGCCAATTTCTGAGCATTTAATGACAATTTTTGTGCAGTTTAGTCATGATTTCAAATAAAAATAATAATTGAATTTGTTTATAAATATGTTTAACATAATTGTTTGTATGAAGTATGCCGCTTAATATTTATTTAATAATATTTCCAGGTAAATTTTATAGCGAAGAACATCAGAATCCGTTTACTAACGGTATATATAAATATTATGACATTAAAAATTAAACAGCAGTGATAATTGCAATTATTCGCAAGGCAATTGCATTAAATAACATTTACAACAATTCATTGCTCAAATAATTTTATTTTCCTTGGTATTTTTCCCTTCATAAATCTAATTGCGTCTATTTCATCTAGTTAAACGGTCCGATATCATTAAATTAATTGACTCTTTAATTGAATAAAAATATTTTGAAGGCGCAATAATTTCTGGTAACAAAATTCAGATGAAAGTTTACTTGGCGTCCTTGCGAGGTCAAACAAAGAATGAATCAGCACAGATTAAACGATTAGAATGTACAAGACTTTGTACTTTTATTGTAAGAAGTATTCCTGTTTACACATAGTTTTTTGCTAGTGTGCATTGGAAGTATGACATGTTTTCTACAAGGAAAGAATATATAAACTATGTTGTTTTACAATATATTTTATATAATCAAACGAGGGTCATGTAAAAATTATTGAAAATAAGAAATCAAGTAGGCCGGGAAAACAAAACTTGCATTATCATTTTAAAAAGTTATTTATCTGCCTTCGCAAATTAAATTGCGAAAGTTAATTTGTTACAATCAATTGTTACTAATCAATTTTTAAAGTATTGTTGTGAGTGAAAATATGGAATTAACCCAGAGAGCATTTTAGAATCATGGTTTATAAATACATAAGTACATACATAAGTCGGCTTAATAGATAATACCGTGAGTATTTTTTAACGTGAAACATTGGATTTGTCATATCCATGGTTACAACTTGACATTTGATTGACAGCAATGTATTTGCCCGTTCCATTTAAAATTAAACATAGGGAACGAATTTGACATTTGATAAGACGTCAATAGAGGTTAATTTTGTTTAAATAATTATACCTGCATTCTAAATTAAAATTAGTTGTAGAAAAAATATACCTACTGTGCACCTTGTGCCTGAGTGGTTTTCTGACTCGGCTAAATTTCTTACAATATTTAAATATAATACTTCTGTCAAATTCATTGCCCATGTGTCATTGGTCGCGTTCAGCACCTCTCATCGCTGGCATCGCTGACCTCCGAAGTTTGACGAATACAATGAATAGACGAATGTAATTGGTCCAGCAATTGCATTCGGCAATCATCGACACGCAGCAGTGCTCATCGCTGCCAGCGCTGCCGGGGTGCTGAACGCGCCCATTTTAAATGAGACAGACAAATACATTGCTGTCAATCAAATGTCAAATCATAACTTATAGGAAAATTCAACGGTTATCTGTCATATTGAAAAGATGTCATTAGAGGTTAATTTTGTTTAAATAATTATACCTGTTTTCTAAAAATTAAATTTAGACGTAGAAAAAATACTGTGTGCACCTTGTGCCCGAAATATGTTTAGTGCTCTCGAGTGGTTTTCTGACTCCGCTAAATTTCTTATAATATTTAAATATAATATTTCTGTCAGTTTCGTTCCCTATGTTTCATTTTAAAAGGAACGGGCAAATACATTGCTGTCAATCAAATATCAAGTCGTAACTATGGATATTACAAACCCAATGTTTCACGTTAAAAAATACTCACGGTATACAAATTAGGCATTTGCGCTAGCTTTTGTCAACGTAAAACGTCACTCCTGTAGTGGTAGCACGCACTTTAGAATTCTATCATAGAAAGCAGGCGAATATGATTTTACTTTTACGAATCTTGGTAGCATGCACTTCTATATTCATTTTTTGATTGAAATTATTGAATTTTATACTATTAAAATAAAAAATATTGACAGTTGTATATAATAAATGTATAAGTTACATGCAAAATTGGCTTTGAATAGAATTGTGGCAAAATAATGACTTTACGGTGACACTTTCGCCTCGAGTCGTACGCTTGCAGGCAAATATTTTGATACAGGCATTCTACCAAATTTTCGCTTCGTGGCGAAAAGCGAAAACAAATTCCTCTTTTGATAGAATTCTAAAGTGCATGCTACCACTACTGCTCATGCTCGACAAAGTAGGAAAAACACTCGCTGTCCGAATTTCTAACTATTAAATGTTGAGATATGTCACTTGTCTACATTCTTAATGGGAACATAACATATGACTGCTCTGTCGGTATATCACATAACCAAACAAAATGCCGTACTTCTGTGTAAAAGAATACAGAAATAAAATAGGGAATTCATTTACAAAAATTAAAGTAAAAAATGCTTAGATTAGATTCAAGCAATAGCTCAAGAAGAATGGAAAATTACGATAAATTAAAATTAAAAAATATAATCGAGCACCTTGTACCCGAATGGTTTTCTGACTCGTCTAAATTTTTTACAATATTTAAATATAATACTTCTGTCAAATTCATTTCCCATGTGTCATTTTTAATGAGACAGACAAATACATTGCTGTCAAATCATAACTTAAAAATTCAACGGTTATCTGTCATATTGACAAGATATCATTAGAGGTTAATTTTGTCTAAATAATCATACCTGTTTTCTAAAAATTAAATTTAGATGTAGAAAAAATACTGTGTGCCCCTTGTGCCCGAAATATATTTAGTGCTCTCGAGCGATAAATATCTTACAATATTTAAATATAATACTTCTGTCAGATTCGTTCCCTATGTTTCATTTTAAATGGAACGGGCCAATACATTGCTATCAATCAAATGTCAAGTAGTAACCATGGATATGACAAACCTAATGTTTCACGTTAAAAAATACTCACGGTAGATATTAATATTATTAACAATTTGGATCCAAATGTTTTCCCTTCGTCACTTTTTGAAGAGAATGCCGCTAAATGCTGGCAAATTTTATGAACGGAAGCGTCCATCTCTTGTTGAAGAATTTTGCAGATTTTCTATTAACATCCAGTCTTGCCCAACAACTCTGCATCAATAGACAGAATTTTCTCAACATTTGGCTCAGTTTGGAAAAGGCTCAAAAATTAGTTAAAATATATAGATACTTGCGACACCAGTGCTCTTCAAATTAAGAAAAAAAATGTAGATATATAAGATATAATAAGACAAATTGATTATCATAAGTATATGTTTTGTTGTTGTGTATTATATAAGTATGTACCATATTTAATTAATGAAATATGATTTCATAATAGTGGGCTTTTTTAGTAGGGTAGGATTTTGGGTCGGGCAAAATTACAACAACCACAATTACGAGCGCACATTTATAATAAAATCGCTTTTATGGAACACACTCATAAAAATATAATGTAAAAGCGCTTTCATTACAAAAGTACGGTCGTAATATGGATCATTATTTTTCATACATAATTTAAAAAATCCCAATTTCAGTATGTACTTTATATTATTAAAAAAAAAAACCGCAAAAATATTCAATTTTTAAATGGTAAAGCGGCATTTGAGACACTGTACAAGAATTCCAAACGTAGTTGAATAGTAAATCTAAAGAATTAATCTTTGAACAAAGGGTTGTGCAGGTAAACAGGTTAACAGGTATAAGTATTAAAATATTTTGACACATACTTTGTACCGTAGGGTCCTAAACGTTTACCATTTATTTAAATAAATAGAGAAAAATATTAATAAGAGAAATTGTAGCTAGCCCTATAGAACATTTTTTCTTAAAAACTTTTAAAATGGCACTTAGACCCTAAACCCCACGATCACGATGTTAAAAGCAAATTTTAAGGGAGACAAAATGTGTTAAATATCCACATACATTAATTATGTAGTATTTTACTGGAACCATTTTGTTATGCAAGTATTTGAAATTTACTGTATGTATTAAAAAATGTAAGTGCATTTATTTCCACGGAATTAGAACAAAAATATTAATACAAAATAATAAAACGTCTGAAATTAAATTAAATTTTTGCAAACATAGGCATTTTGGTAAAAAAAATTGTACCAGCAAACTTATTTTAGCAAGGTATTACACAATTTGTATAATTATAAAGTATGTAGGTACAGCAAAATATAAATAATATAATATTGTTATATTATGCGCTGTATTTTTTTCTAAATAAACATTACGTTTTAATTCCAACTTGTTTTTTTATAAAAATGTATTTGCATGCCATGCCTACTTTTTCAATAAAGAATTGTAAAACTTTTATAATTATTTAATAAATATAAAATATATGCAGCAACAAATTTAATTAAAATTTAATTTAAATTGAACTTGTCTGTGAACAAATTTTATGTTCCCCGTTTCGATATTCTCTCATTCTGTGTATTGTATAGCAAACCGTACGACCTTGGTAGCTAAACGTAGATATATGACATGTATGTGTATGAATAAAATATTGAAACTATACACCGGAAGGCTGGACCGTGCTTGTAAAATGTAAATTATTTCCAGAACAAGACAATAATATTCATAAACACAGTTCAATATTGTAAATTTAATCCCCGGTAACCTCAATTTTTATACATAAAGGCCGTACCTTGCAAACGGTGTCTGTTCCACATGGTAAACATCGTAAATGGATTCTTTGCGTATTAGCATTCGAAGACGTTCTTCAGCAATATTCAGCAATCCATCTCCAGCACTTTTAATGTCTTTAAGAATGTCACCACTCATATTTAGACTCATTTTGCCGGTTATTTCTTTCAAAAATATTTCAAACTTTCAACACTGCACGATTAAAAAAGTTTCATAGTCTTTAACCGTTGTCAGAAACACTTATAGGTTAGTTTTTTGAACAGTCCAATGCACAAAATTCACCAAGCACTACTCAACAGCTGCTTTATCAAACTTTTGCAGCTGATATGATAACTCGCACGTATTTCTTTATCAATATATAGTGTAGAGTTCTCAATGTATAACAAATTTATAAACGGACAATATTTAGATAAATAATAACCGTGTTACTGCACAAAACATGAAGTAATATGCACTAGTTCAACCACTGCGCCCGCACTATCGTTTAGGCAGCCGTGATGCAACTGACGGTTAGAGACCGTTGCCTTTCAGTAATATTTACCTTCAGAATATAAGAATACAACTGTCAGCTGACGGCCAGCGCCATCTCTCGAGATTTTGCGAAGCGAAGTTGCCATGATGGATAAAAACGGAAACTTTTTGACGTTACATTTTCGAAACAATAGAGATGACGTTTAGAAATGGTCAATCAATTTTTATGCAATATACATACGTTATGTTATTTTTTGCACGATCTTTTTTTTTATATTCACCGATATGTAGCAAGCTTTCTTTACTAATTAATGAGAGGTAAATGACAAATAATAAATAATTGTTCATATTGAAAGTATTAATTTTGTTTTCGTTTTTCACGTCCTACGTTATTTACTTATCCTTAAACGTTATTTACATTTGCCTATCGAAATAAATGCATCAAAATTATTAAATTAAATTTAAAACTAACCGAATCGATAATTAGGAAACTATTTGACGTCAAAATTGAAAATTGATGTTTTGCAAAAATTCCGAACTAACAAGAAAGTAAATTCACGACGATGATTTAGGACAGGGATGCTCAAACTTTTACTATCGGAGATCGACCATAATTTTTTTTAGCAGTGAGCGATCAGCGATTGTCTATAATAATTTATGTTCATTTGTTTCAAACAGTTAAACTGCAACAATTATCAAATTTATAGAAATTTGAGACCGTGTAAACGAGAACAAACTAAAAATGCGGCCACCTTAAAAATGTCTGGCGATCGACTGTTTGAGTACCTCTAATTTAGAATGTTATCTTGCTACCAATGCATAAAACAAAAGACGATCGATTGCATTAGTTTGCTTTGCTGCCAAATTACTGTAACATTTGTTTTCTTACTTAATATTTAGTTAAAATTTAAAGAATTTTGCAGTTTCTGCAATTTGAGTCCAAAATATTAAGTGAAGTGAAACAGTAATATACTCATGAAAAGATGATTAACGTAAATGGAGAAGCTGCGCAGTTATATTTGACAAAGAAATTAAAGTGTAAGCAAATCAAGAACAAAAAATGAATGTTTTATGGAAGCAACTGAATAAAATATTGAATTTCTGGAAAACAAAATCATATGATGAAATTCGTTGGAGGATGAAATGGGGTCTTTCCACATTTTATTTTTCCCTAGAAGCATATAATATTTAAACCATGAATTTTTGAAATTTTTAATATTTTTTTTACGGCAACAGCACTACCCTCCAGTGGCCAAATCTGAAACTACTATACAATATTTCACAACCATTTTTGCCTAAAACAAGTCTCATGAATATATATTTACACACACCATTAGTCAATTTATATGTGTACCTTTTAACAATGATCAAACATTCAGATAAAACAGAGAATATAATGAATACGTACTATTTATGGTTCACGGAAAAGCAGTAACTCTCATTAATTCATTAACAGCCCGATTCACAAAAAAGTTTAAGCTAATCCTCATTTTTTGATTAGGGAATTCTACTCTAATTTTGACTGTTTATGTCTTAAAATATAGTCTAATCTATTACTAGTATCTACCTTTTTACCTTCCGTCAAAAGGAAGGTATTGTTTTTGGTCAAAAATTTCGGTGGTGAGTTTTTAATGTATAAGCACGTTTTAGGGTCCCTACAATACGAATGTACTATTTTTAAGATGATGTCTGTATGTGTGTCCGTGTGTGTGTCTGTGTGTATGTCTGTATGTCCGTGTGTGTGTGTGTGACAAATTTTTCTCCGACGATAACTCCAAAACTACAATTCTAAAAATTATGATTCTTTTATATTCCTCTTCTTTACAACCATATGAAGAGCTGATTACATTTTGGTTATAATTGGTCAACCGGAAGTACCCTTATTTGAAGTTTTTAACAGTTTTTCTTAAAAAAATGCAGTTAAATATTATTTATTGACATTTTCTTATTATATTTATTAAAGAAAATACTCTTCTCTATATGGTTTGATTATTCATTTTCCTTCATATTCAATAGATGTAGAGTTAAAGCATTACAAAGAAATTAATTTTCAAAAATTAGTCAGCTTTGTTATTTATCATGGAAACAGCTGACATAATTATTCCAAAAAATTTAATTGACAGATGTCAGTTGCAAGTGCAAAACCAAATATGGAAAAAAGTATAGGATCTAAAATTGGTATGTCATAGTGTTGCTTGCAAGTGACACGCAGAGAAAGGCCAAAGAGAAGATGGAAGGACATTACTTAGTGTAGTTTATGTTATAATTTTATTGGATTTATAGAACCTTTTCAAATGAACTTTTGGTATGGAATTTGTAAAAAATAGTATGTGTTCGTGTTCGATTTTACATGATAGTATATAGAATCTGTTCCAAGGACCCTTTGGTATGGGATTTGTACAGAATACATGGAATTGACGGAAGGTCTTGTGCTGGCCACAACAGATTTTTTGATAATATCATGAAAATTAAATTTTAAATACCGGAATAGAATAGAATTCACTAATCCAAAAATGAGGATTAGCTTAAACTTTTTTGTGAATCGGGCTGGAATAGTTCAACATCTCTTTGAAATTAAATAATTATTAATCATAATAACAATGAAAACGAAATGAATGAAATTGAATTATTATGAATGAAAAGTTTAATATTTTTGAGAAATATTGATTGATATAACTTAGTTACATTTTATAAATTAAACACATTGAACTTTATTTTATTTTTTCAAAAGACTCCCATTATCTGAATGTTTTGAGCCTGTTTATTTGAAATTTACATACGCGCATATCATGCAATTCTCAATACATGGATGTATTTCATGTTTTGTATATTTAGGTGACAATGGGCTACTTGCGTGGTACTGAAAATCCGATTTCTATCACTATATACGTATATGTTGAAAACATATATAAAAATATAAATTTTATTTTAAAAAAATTATTTGATTTTTAGTAAATTAAGAATTTTTTTTGTGACGTCATTATATTTTACTGGAGAAGAAAACCATGTTTAAAAATATAACGTATAGATGGCATGGCGTGCGAGAAAGTTTTAATTTGAATTTGACAGTTCATTTTTCTCACTCTCTGGTCTCTCAAATATATTAATTACTTCACAAATAAACACATAGGTAGTTACATGTAATTTAAAATATAGATACCAAAAAGATAAACTAAAATACTAACCTCCAAACTATTGTTGAAACGTCAAACAGGAGATCTACATTACCCGTACAAACAAACGTTATGGCCTTACGACCATTCATTGGTGCGGCGTAATTATACGTCATACATGGCGGTAATTCAAATAATCAAATTTCATTATTTTTCTGGCTAATTAATAAAAATTTTGTCAAAAGAAAAAATATGTGTAGCAAGTTTTTACGTGCTCTTCAAAAATATTAAATAAAAAAGGTACGCAAGTAGCACATTCTCTTATTTATATGATACATTATAAACAAAAAAATAAATTAATTTAATTTTTTTACATACCCCATTGAATATTTTATATCAACGTTTAATAATCTTCGTAAGCCGTAAGGGCTAAAAACTAGCCAATTAAAAAACTGATCAAATGCATGAACAAATAAAACAAAATAGTAATTAAGGTAGCAATGGAGTTATAAAGACAATAACGCCTGAGGACAACGATATACTTTTTGTTTAACTCCCATGGTGTCTTCAACGTTTACGGTAGAGAGATTTAATAAAATTTAGGAGGTGGGTTATGAATGACAACATTGCCATAGCAACAACTCATAAAGCCCTCGGGCATTATTTGTTACATATTATGATGGATTATTATGATAAAAATATACCGGTTGGACATTAATATTATTTTTCATTCAATTCTAAATCACCCTCGAATGTGGAATACATATTTATATGAAGTATGAAACATAAAAAAATAATTTAAACATACCTTAAATTCGATATTTTCGGAATCAAATCTACAAGAAAATATATTAGATAGTTACATACCTGTACTTTGAGTGGTTTTATAATTAAAACTATTGGAATTAAAAAGTAAATAATATTGTCACAGAGAAATTGGAATACTTGGACCATTTGGTCCGTATTTCAAAATTCACAGAGATAGGGTTTTTTTTCTGTGTTATATTTGTAGAGTGTCAAAATTAAACAACAAATATTATATTTGTTTGGAATGTTACAAAACAGTTCAATTATGAACTAAAATGTTATTACATACATTACAAAAAAGAATAATTACAATAAATTATGTATCTACATAAAATAAATATACAATAGTTATGGTAAACATACATCTCTTACTTCATACGTTACAATCATTCGTTATCAGAAAACCTTAAAATTCATACACTTTAAGCAGTTACAAATTGTTATAAAATGAAAACACGCTGATCGAGATACAGCTAATGACTAGTTCACTGTGATCACTTGTAGCTAATCTACGGAGTTGATAAAACTAACGGTAACATGAACAAAAGCAAGGTTAACTTACGAACTCCATGCGTATATTGTCACTCGGGTACGAACCTGGGACGGTTTAGACCTTACGCTATACTGGCAACCCGTTCAAATCCAAAAGTATATTGTGCTATTAATAAGGCAAACTTCATTTAATATGGACCCATAATCAAAACACCTCATATAATATGATTAAACATAGAAAACATTATTTAGTCTTTGTCAAAGTTTTGAAATATATTTCTACGTTTGAATAAATTTGTTCGTACAACAAAATATGCAATTAATTTCTAATTTTTCAGTAAGCGTGCGTAGTTTGAAACTGGTTCAAACTTATTGGAAATTTTTGGGTTATTGTTATTACAGAAAGGTTTATCTTATGTTGATAGTTGTTGTTATTGTTATTATTTAAAGTTTACTTCCTGCGTTTATTTCTGGTTCTCTTAAATTTACACTCGAGAAGATACATGAAGCAAATATTTAGTGGTTTGGAAGAATTTATATTAAATGTAATATTCGTTTTCTCTATCTTTGGCTATAACAAGTGCATGTAGGAACAACAATGCTCGCTACTGGCCAGAAGTTTCAGAACGCATGCGACAAACTAAAAACTTCTTTAGAATCCGTGGACTATTCTGACAGTTGGAAACTGATCAGGATTGAAACATTTTACTGAACGAACGAACGGTAAATTTATCAAAATTGACAAAAAATACAATAATGGAGTTCGGTACTCAAATTAACAAAAAATGAATAATTTTAAATAATTTTATATCAAAATTTTGTTAACCCGGCAGCGGGCAGGTGGGGTGTGGTACACCCCAGTCACTTTATAATTGTCGCCATTTTTGCAATAACGGCCGTACACAATCATCTAGCCATCTACCTTCCGCAAATATATTGGTCTGTCAATACGCAACAGGATTCAGTCTCAAACTAAATTGCAGAAAGAGTATCATCAAATTAAAGTGACGTGGGGTGTATTAAACCCCACCTGTCCATAAACGTAACAAAAATTCTCTGAAGTTTACAGATACGAATATACTTATTTTGAAATTTCAAGGTACATTTTATATATCTTTTATATATTACTGAATTTTATTTAGTTTTTCTAAGTGTAGTATATCATATTTTGAAAAAGATCAGGCGCATTTGTTGGCCAGGTGGAAAGAAATAGATACTGAAGAGAAAGTCAATAAATGAAATTTGTGATGATAACAATGAATAACTACCGCACAAAAAATTTAATTCAAAGCAAGGTCGCTGCATAGAATCTCTTAGGGCGAGAGATAGAAAAAGAAAATACCTCGGCAAGTTACGCCAAACATATTTATATATGTAGAGCACGCGAAATTTTACTGTGGAAAGTGCAGCATATTTGAATCTTCATAACTTCTCTGTACCTAAAAGCAACTTAGTAAATGCCTTTTTCGATCATAGGTTCACTTCTCAAGTTTAAGAATGTTATTTATTTTTGTTTGTAATATTTATATATTTCTTTGTTTTCATAATATAATGCCAAAGAATATTTTCAGTGAGTGTTTATAAGTTCTATTTTTTTTTTTACATAAATAATGAAATAATTTTATTGTTTCTTATTTACATTGAACCAGGAACTTCTAAAACACCAACAAATTTAACAATAACTAAAAAAAAATTACCGGATGTTTCATAAAATTAAAATTAAATTGGGGTTTGTCACACCCCACCTGCCCAAATTTGTAATTTTTTTTCACCTGCCCGCTGCCGGGTTAAAACATAAACTTTTCATTCAGTTCTAATAAAAATTCTTCGCGCCATAACTGTATGACGTCACAACTTCATAGTTAAAACTATAGTGACTGTATATACATAGTGTGGCCAATAGGGGGATCAATTTTGATTGGTTGGCGCGAATTTGCCTAAATATGGCGGATATTATGCCGACAAAGTGACATTTTCAGATTTGTTACGTGAATTGAAGGTAATTATATTATATTTACATTTTAGATAGTGCAAATAATTAAATTACACGTGTAATTGTATAATTATAACAAAGTAATATATACATATTTTTTAACATCACATCTTTTTTAGGTTAACTGTCAAAATTACTAAAAATGTCTAATATTAAGGTATATATTTTAGATGCCTGGTTGCGCGGCGGTTGGTTGTGAAAACAGTTCTTCAAAAGGATTTAAAATGAAAATAAATATTTTGTTTCCATTTCATATGCTCTTTCATTAATTGTTTATCGAATTTTGTTTAGTTATCACATCATATGAATTCAAATTTCCCGCGCATTTTGCCTAAATATGGCGGCGGTTGGCCACACTATGTATATACAGTCACTATAGTTAAAACAGAATATAATTTTATATTATTCAATTTTTTTAATGACAGTGCCGATTGATGCAAATAATTTTAGTTCTTGTTTTACTCACTAAGACGCGGACATAATTAAAAAATTGACGTCACATAATTTGAAATCAAGTGAAACGTTTAAAAATTATATTTCAATAACCATATACATTTGGAAAGAATAACAAACGCCCAAATTCATCTATTCAATCTTCCAGAATAAAAAAATGTTTTCCATCTCTCTCTATGAAGAGCCCTCTACGTCACAGCTTTCAAGGACTTTCCAGGGCGCGCAATTTAAAAATTAAGTAAAAATATTGGATCCAAGTTAAATGAAATTGCTTGTAGTGTGTTAATGAGTATTAACGTGAAAAAGTAGAAAAGATTAAAAAAATCCGCCATTTTGATTAAAATGAGAAAAGGGCCAATCATTATGCTTAGACTAGTGACTATAACATCTCACTATAACATGAATTATGTACAAGCCGTATTGGCAGTTATAAAAATTTAATATTATATACACAAATAAGCAAATTCGACAATAGTTTTCAAACTCGATTTTAAAATCCATACCCTGCCACATCTTAATTAATTTTAAACTAAAATTGCACATTTTAAGTACACCATTCATCATCAGTAACTTTCTTACCGACCATGATCGTTTAGTTAATGCCGAAAGTGTTGGTCTCTTCAACAGCTAGTAAAAGTTTCTCATAGAGTACTTCCGGTGTAGGGTATGGCGGCAAATCAAGCCTGTTGAAACACGTATGTGCTCGAGGGAGACTGTTAGGTTTACCCCATTTTTCAATGCAGAATTTTCGGGGCCCTGTGGAACCTCTAAGGGCGGAAAAACCTTCGTAAGGGATGCTAGAGGTTCCGGTTACGAATTGAAGAAACCGGAGGCGTTGCTCGTTCGAAAATCTGAAATGAAAAGAAAAAATTAATAATATTTTTCCACGCAAATATACAGGTTTGGGTAGAAAGGACGGACTTTTTTAAAACATCATAAAATTGATACTTTTTGTTTATGAACAAATTCTATGACTATTTCATTTACGATGTTGTCAAGAACAATACATTTTTTATTGCGCAACGATATTCTTACGTGAAGAACACTATAAGCTTACGCAGCATCTAGTTGTGTATTCGCGAGTGAAGAAGAGGAGGAGCTTAGCGCGTGACGTAACAATATGGCCGGTTTAAGGTAAATGCTTCGTTTCCCGCAACTGTATTCTTATACACTGCGGCGTTTGAAATACAAAGTAATATTAATATTATAGTTAATATTAAATAAAAATAATGTTTCTGGTATGAATAACATTTTGAATTTTGCGAACTAGTCCGTTTCATATAAAAATTATGTTCAGCATTCTCTCGAATTTTGAATTTACATTATTCGAGTCTTTGTTTTCTTGAATCTACATAGTACTGCATTATTACAGTCTTTGGTACATTAATGGAGAGATAAGTGCAGGCAGGTCTACAAGTTTAGATTTCATTACGAATTATTTTAATAAAGACTCTAAGTAATTATTATCTTGTAGTTATACCCGGCAAAATATAATCTTGCTTTACAAAATGCAAGGAGCACGCATATTTTTACGCGGTTCCTTTCCCATTTTTAAAAGATGAATGCATAACTTTCGTCTACCAACTATTTCAAAATGGCAAATTTCTCTAATAATTTTCTCTATAGAATTTAGGTTCTTGTTTTCGGGAAATTATGGAAATTAATTATTTCTGGATTTCTGCGTGCTAATGACGTACATAGGTTACACGCAACTAAAACGTGTTGAAGTTTTAGATTTTTTTATTATACTTTATTTTACGTACGAATAGCGTTGGTTTAGTTAGGGATATATAAATTCTACCCTTTGATTGGTCAGAATATAAACCTATTTCACAGAAACGAAACTAATATCGCCTGTCAGTTGTCAAATGAAATCTACAGAATTAAGTTATGTTTAACCATATTTTGTTGCAATTTTAGATTTTGACATTTTTACAGATAAATATATTTATTATTGACAAAGCTTGGTTTCACAAATTTAAATTATTTATTCAATGCATGTAAAAACGGTCGGCCCTTAAGAGTAATCTACTATTTTCTTACGTAAAATGAAGTATAGCCTACAAATTTCACTCCACTCGTGATTTATTTGTTAAATAAGTGACAGAAACGATGCGTTCGCCTCTACCTCGGCTAGGACTTACTACCAAGCACTAGTTCATATTTTCGCCTCTAGATGTTATATTGCTCTTTTTCACTAGCGAATTGTAGTCCATAGTTAATAATAACAATATCCTTACCTTTCGATGGCCTGCCAAAACCAATGGACAACCGGATGTTGGTCATGATATCCGGCTTGGTATTCTGTATTTGTTCTCCAATCAGCCAAATCTATTTCAACTGTTCCAGCCATTACTAATTCCAGTTCTCGAGCATCGAAAACTGAGACTAATCTTGGATCTACAACTTCGTAGAATCCGCGGACGAGAGCTTCTGTTTGCTCGGCTACTCCGCGTTCTAAACGCCATCGAACTACTCTCTCTAAATATTCCTGAAAGAGAGAAACCCATCGTTACTTTAAGAATAATGTTTAGACATTATTTTGACAAAGGTTGTTACAAGAATTTTTATATGGCTTCGAAGTAATAAATAGTTTTATAAAAGTTCTCTTCTTACCTTTTTGTTCTTTTCCGTGACAGGTATATTTCGTCCCCCAGGTTTGAGTTCTCTTTCTAGAACTTGTCCGAAGAGTTCTTCCGTTACTGCAAAAGTAAGTTCTAGTTCTCCTTGCGTAGAAACATCATGTTCTTTTATCCACTGCAAAGACTGATGGAACTCAGAATCCAAGCTTTCTAGATCAGAGAGCGCTACTGGTAACCTCAACAAAGCTTTGTAAAATGGCCTAGTGAAGAAGGCGTCTAGGAGGTATTGGTGGACTAAGGCCAACCCAAGAACTCGACCACAGAATCTAAACCTGAAAGAAGATAGCGAAGAGTGAGAAATTTGAAAAATGATAAAGACGGCAATCCAGTGATAATGGGGTAATTTAAAAAAAATAATTGTCGATTTTTTTTATAAAATCATGAAATCCATCTCATTTAATAAATATAGTAATAGAAAATAATTTGAAATATGCGACTTTTCATTCATAAATTTGCTAATAAACTTTCGCGCTTTTAATCACGGACTAAATTTGTGACGACAAAAATTCATACTCACACAACGACAAAAAAATCTCTCTCACACACACACACACGCTTCACAAAATGAAACAGTAACCTAACCTAAAAGTGTGACAGCTGACAGCAAAATATACAAGAGAGAAGATTATTATTACTTTCTATTTCTTTAAAAGTACTACTGCAGTATAAGGTATGTAAATAAACCATTTATTTACATAAATACCAAACCAAATAATCATAGTTCTAAATTAAACCGGTAGAGCTCGACTGTCGTATCCGTGAATATGTGTCGTTAGCCGTTGAAATATTTGAAATTAAACGCAACTTTTAAAAAATCATATCTCTGATTCTAAAGACTTGTAAGATGTAAAACATACACATACATGTTTAATTTGACCTATTTTTTCAAGAAAAAAATAAATCAGAAAACGTGAAATGACCCCATTGCAATTTTTTGTTGTAAATTACTTAGACCAGGAATAGAGGGAGAGACAAGGCATATTCACGCGTATATTTCCAAATCATCTCTGCGATTTTGACCCTTATTGAATCAGCTGGAATCGCTAGTCGACCAGTTAAATATTGTTATGTTACAGTTGACCAAATCTAAATAAACACTTGATTATCCATAACATAAATAAAACAATTTAAAACTAAGAAAACTATGAATCAAACTAAAGACGTATGTATTCAAAGAACGCCAGAAGTCAAAATAATGATTGATAACGTTGGGTGATGCTTGTTGATTTTGAAAACTTATTCGTTCGACTGCACACGTATGTAACACATCTGGTCGATTGGGCGATTGCAGCTGACTTTGACATTTCAACAAGGTCGAAAGTCGCTATGATGATTTGGAAAGTCTTCTTACGGCGAAATACATAGCATGCCCTGTCTCCCCTCTATTCCTGGTCTAAGGTTATAAACCTGTCTTTCGCATAATTTACCGCGCGAGTGCAGTTGTATAAACAAACGTCGAGATAAGCTTAATTACTGACATGAGCACATTTTAACAACGGGAATAGAAAAAATATTATATTAATATCTTCTTACCAGTCGAGGTGGTTGTCGACGAAAGCAGACATGGGCGAAATCTGCACCGTGTATGTGTCATTTGCAGAATATTCAAACAATCCATAATAAGGGTTGAACAGTTCTCGGGATAACAAAAAGAAAAATTCTCTGGATAGACCGCCGTAGTCTAATCCTTCTTCTAAGTCCCATACGACGATGAGTCTTCCTTTTTGGAGTTCTTTTTTATTTGCGGACATTATTCTTCGGAAAGCGTCTTCAAGCAAGTGGTCTCTTCGAATATGCAACCTACAAAAAAAAATATATAAATATTACTATGAGATACAAGAATATAAAACAAAAAAATCATTTATACTTTAGAACGCATTTTCAAAAAGAAAATTATTAATATAATAGATATAAAAATAGTAAAGTTTGTTTGCGGAAAACACGCCTGAACCTATGAGAAGGAAATTATTCATATGAGAGAATTGTCCCTAAATATATGAAACACGAAATACAGCCATGTACTGAGATATGCATAAAAGGCTTGTATGTACGTTGCATATAAACAGGTTCAAAACATTCAGATAATGGGGTCTTTCGGAAAATATATATAGGTGTCTCTTAAATAGGGGGACATGGCTTAACCACAGGTTCCTGAGGCTAAAATAGGACGATTTAACCAAACTTGCTTCTACCGGAAAGTGTACCATTTAGCCAGAAATCTGCTTCAAAGTTCTTCGAAAAAAAAAATTTTTTTGCTTATAATAATCGGACGCTTTATTCAATTTGGATGAAATTTGGTATGACAGTTTATATGGTTATAAGTCATCTTTTAAGGTGATACTTGTTATTATTAGTGAACCACTAGTGTATGAAACTTAGATGTCCCAACATTGATTAGACCATAACTTTTTAACGGCCACGCCGATAACGTAAAATTATTTTTTTTTTCAGAAAGATACATTCAATAGTAAACTTTTCTCTCTCTCTGTGTAATTTGTGATATCTGTTACGGTTCAGACAGAAAAAAATAAAACCTGAGTGCCTGCATCGTGAATTTTTTTAAAATAAATTTAATCTAGCAGTCTATCCAAATTAATTTTTAATGACAGTAACGAGTTGTCAATCTTCTCAATTTGTTTGGGAGTAAGCTAACATATTTATTCGTGTTATTTATAATAATGGTAGTAAAATACTATTAGGCCGAACAAACAGATGTTACTAGTTTCTGAATACTGCGAAGGAATTTTTTGACAACCCATAAACAATTGTTACTGTCATTAGAAATTCGTTGTTTGACATTTGGATAGATTGCTAGATTAAATTTATTTTTAAAAAAATCACGGTGCAGTCACTAAGGTTTTATTTTTTTCTGTCTGAACCGTAACAGATATCACAAATTAAACAGAGAGAGAAAAGTTTACTATTGAATGTATCTTTCTGAAAAAAAATAATTTCACGTTATCGGCGTGGCCATTAAAAAGTTACGGTCTCATCAATGTTGAGACACCTAAGTTTCATACACTAGTGGTTCACTAATAATAACAAGTATCACCTTAAAAGATGACTTATAACCATATGAAGTTTCATACCAAATTTTACCCAAATCGTATAAAGCGTTCTGTTATTATAAGCAAAATTAATTTTTTTTCAAAGAACTTTGATGCAGAATTCTGGCTAAATGGTACACTTTCCGGTAGAAGCAAGTTTAGTTAAATCGTCTTATTTTAGCCTCAGGAATCTGTGGTTAAGCCATGTCCCCCTATTTAAGAGACACTCTGTAATGTTTTTTTTTTTTTTTTTTTTATTCATAATGTAACTTTAAGTTATTTCAATCATATTCCATACAATATTTCTCAAATATATTACACTTTTCATTCATAATTTTAATTTTGTTTATAAAGTTTCGCGGCATCAAATTGTAACGTCATCTAGTGATGAGTCCTTAAGTGTAACCAAGTTAAATAATATAGCTAATATATCATTTACTTTTCGTTTCCATTGTTCATTCAATTATTTAATTTCATAAAGATGTTCAAATATTAATGAATTAATATAAGTTACTGTTGTTTTTGTGCATTATAAATCATATCGTATGCATTACGTTTTCTTTTTGTACTTTGTCGCTCTATACATAGATTTGTGAAATGTTAAATGGACGTCATATATGTCTTATGTAACCAAACATGTTGTCAAGTTCCTTCTTGGGTATTTGAGTGTTTGACAATTGTTAACAGGTAAACATAAATTTATTATAATGAAGTGTTTAAATATGTATTAAAGACACTTATAGGCAAAAATGATTGTGACATATTAATTAGTTGTTTCAGATTTGGCCACTGGAAGGTAGTGCTGCCTCATTTCTAAGTGACGTCACGCGAGAAAAATTAAATATTATTTAAAATTTCCAAAATTTGTAGTTTAAATTAAAAAAAAAATCCTCTTACTTGAATCGTCCAGGTCCCTGGCCATATCCCTTGCTTTCGAGCTTTCTATAAAAGTTTCTAAGCTTAGTTTCAAAGTCTCTTCGGTAGGGCGCAGGCGCGCGATGCCTGCTGAGTCCTGGAGAAGCAACAGGAGATGGTTGCGGAGAGCCCCTAGGACTTCTGGAGTTTACGACGGAGTTTCCATTACTGGATACTGCTGGGACGTATGACATTATCTCCTGCTCGAACAGGCTGAAAAAAAGAAGAAAATTAGACAAAGAAAAAAGATTTGACAAAGAAGAAAAGAATAAAGAAGAAAAATTACGTATCAGTTTTATCTGAAATATATAAGATGTTTTATAACAAGTATAACAAACTTTAAAAGCTTATTTATAAAGATTAACTCACGGGTCTTAAAACCCTTGCTACGCTCGTGTTTAAATTGACCCATCCGTGACTAAAGACTAGCTTTACGTACTTATACAGGTTGGTTGATTTTTCATTGTCCAGCTTATATCTTCTGAAATATTAAAGATACAAAAGAAGTTATATACAAAAGTTGTTTAATACAATTTGATCTATAATTTAGCATAAACAATTTTTTTCCAAGGCCTACCAATTTTTTGGAAAAATGTTTAACTTTATTTTTTTAAATGGAACATCCTGTATATTTTGACAGAATAAGATTCTTAATAAATTTCTGTTTACAATGAGGACAAGTAAGGATTTACCTTTGAATTATGTCCTATAAAGCAAATAGAAATATGATAAAAGTAGGCTATGATATTCTATTGTTTATACCTGTTTCTTCTGTCACACAT
This sequence comes from Ophonus ardosiacus, assembly GCA_943142095.1. Lineage (NCBI taxonomy): Eukaryota > Metazoa > Arthropoda > Insecta > Coleoptera > Carabidae > Ophonus > Ophonus ardosiacus. The sequence continues at coordinate 5,803,062 of OW964823.1, read as the reverse complement.
GAACATTGGCTACGTAGGGGTTTTTTTTGAATAAAATTATGTCTAATAAAGCAGGTACTAGAATTACCAGCATTGATGATTTACAAAATTATTAATACTTTTATTTAAATATCAAGTAGCAATCTGTGACATATGTTACTGGTATAAACAATAGAATATCACAGCCTACTTTTGTCGTATTTCTATTTGCTTTATTTGACATAATTTAAAGGTAAACCCTTACTTGTTACATATTATTGTAAAGAGAAATTTATTTAGAATTTTATTCCGTAAAAATATACAGGGTGTTCCACTTAAAAAATCAAAGTTAAATATTTTTCTGGAAAATTGGTAGGTCTTGGAAAAAAATTGTTTATGCTAAATTATAGAACAGGTTGTATCAAATAACTTTTCTATATAACTTTTTCTTGTATCTTTAATATTTCAGAAGATATAAGCTGGACAATGAAAAATCAACCACCTGTACAGGGTGTCTCAGGACGAGCTTACGCTATCTATATTTTAAATACTATTTAATATAATTTAACGAAATTTGGTATCTAGGGGTTATCCAACATGCCCGTTTTAACTAAAATATTTTCAAAGCAGTAGCACTTCCGGTTTGACCGGAAATTGACCTCAACTTTCTTATTTTAAATGGAATACGCTATATTTTATTTTACCATTGAATGCAGCGGAAAATTTTACATATGAAGCAATAAAAACATTTTACTCATGATCAACTACTTCCGGCGTTATTCAACTTTTTTTTTTTTTGTCTGAAATCCGGCACATTTTCAAAACTCTGTATCTCGGGAACGAGATCGAAATTTTATAATCTGAAAAAAGATTTTTATAAAGGAGACTTTAAGCTACATTATCCATAGAAGAATCCTCGATTATTTATAAAAATGTGACGGGTACGTTACACCAAAATTACAGTTGACAAACTTCGAAAAAGACAATTTTTTTAAATGGAACCCTTCCTTTTTTATTACATAAATATGTTCTACGGCAAAAAATAAGGGTACTTTATGTAACATGTCCTATGTTGAAAGTTGATAGAATTTCAGTAAATTAGAAAAAATGTAATCTGGGTATAATTATTTTATTAATACGGATAAGTAAACCATGGAAAAACAATGTTTTTACAAACTCATCTACTTGATTTCTTAGATAATTTACCGTTGGATCAAAGGAATTTAATATGGTACCAGCATGATGGCGCTCCACACCACAATAGCCATAGAATAAATACTTTTATAATTATACCCAGATTACATGTTTTTCTAATTTACTGAAATTCTATCAACTTTCAACAAAGGACATGTTACATAAAGTACCCTTATTTTTTGCCGTAGAACACATTTATGTAATAAAAAAGGGGGGGTTCCATTTAAAAAAATTGTCTTTCTCGAAGTTTGTCAACTGTAATTTTGGTGTAACGTACCCGTCACATTTTTATAAATAATCAAAGATTCTTCTATGGATAATGTAGCTTAAAATCTCCTTTATAAAAGGCTTTTTTCAGATTATAAAAATTCGATCTCGTTCCCGAGATACAGAGTTTTGAAAATGTGCCGGATTTCAGACAAAAAATCAAAAAAAGTTGAATAACGTCCTGAGACACCCTGTATAGTAAATAATTATTGAGTAACATAGAAATAATTTAAAACGCGAGCCGGAATTTTTAGCAAAACAAAAAAGGCGTCAATTATAGACTGTATTACGATAACGCTTACGTGTCTTTGAAAATGAACCTGAACCGGAGTTGAACCATGAACCCGAATTTTAATACCCGGTTCGGTTCCGGTTCAATTGAAAAATATATCTCAGTTTCGGTTCTGGGTTTTGGTACGCTAAAATGTTATGGTTTGGTTCATGTTTGGGTTCGATGCCAAAAACGTATGCTTTCGATGTAGATGACGTCACATGTACCGTCGATTTTCTCGGGCCTCAAACTAATATATTTTTCTGGCGTATTAGAAACTTTTTCGCAAAAATACAAAATACGTGTCTAATATTTTATGTACAGATTAATTTTAAAAAATGAAAAAAAATTGAAAGCCCCCATTAAAATATCTGTTTTATTATTGCTAAATTTTATTAACAGAAGATGCGAAATTATTTCATGCTCTACTTATTTTAACTTTAAGTAAATTCAATCTAAAAATATAATACATCGACCTAATTACTCAATAATTCCATTAAATTTTCATTTCCAAAATGTCAACATTTAAATTTGTTTATTTCTTTTTAATATCAACATTTAAATATTAGTGTTTCTCAAAATATCGTTTTATGTGGGCTATACAATAAAATATGTAGTTCCAAATCGTATTGTACAATGGTACAGAAATTACTCATCTTACCTCCCGCTACCCTTGGTAAAGGAAATATAAATATCGTGCTAAAAATAGCATGTCGAGATTTTAGTAAATGACCACGTTTTAAGGACCACAGAATCCGATTTTAACATTTTCACGATGCTGTGTGAATGTGTGTGTGTATGTGTATGGATTTTGTCAACGCTCTAATCCAAATAATCATTCAGAAAATTCTGAAACCTTGTATTTCTACCTTATACTAATATGAAAAGAAGCCATTACATTTTGGTGCAAATCAAGTAACTGTAAATAGCACTTTATTCGAAACTCAAAATAGTTTTTCTTCAAAAAATACCTTTAAATGTAATTTTTCACGATTTATGTTATTATAACATAAATATTATTATACAGGCTGTCTCACAACTCGCACCCCAGAGCGAATGAGGAAACCCGAGACTGCACTCGGAGGTGTAATTTCGAAGAAAAAAAAATCTAGCTTAAAAGATATTAGAGAAAAGACGTCTTAAAATTGACCAATCAGAGACCTAAACCTTTAACGTGTGTTTGCGTAATTTTACGTTACTATGGTTTTATACAAATCAAATCTTCTTTAAAATGTGTGGGCGACTGTAGTTTTCGAAAAATGTCAGTGTCAAATTAAATTTGACAAGGTGAATAATAAAAGGCAAATTCTTACCATGTATTCAGCCGCTGATTACTTAGAAATGATTATAATTTTCGTAATAATGTGGACGTAACGCCAGAGAGGCAGCACGAGTCTATTCTGAACATTTTCCGGATAGAAATCTTGTGATGATTTCGGATGACACCTTCGCTAACCTATATTTGTTGACAGTGGAAAAGTCAACTCTAAAGTGTCAAAATTACAGTAAGGCAAACAAATTTTGTAACTCACTAGTAGTATTTTTGAAACCTAGCAACCAGTTTTATTTTATAATAATATCATCACACCTCAAGATATCCTTCCGGGATTGGTACTGTATTGTAACTTGTCTAACTATACGGTAAAATAATCAAAATACACTGGACGTTTATGGGCATTTAGAAAAGAAATCATCTTTACTATAATAAAGTTTATGTGAAAAAGTACTACCTACTTAAGTTATTTTTTACTTTAACCTTTCCTATATTTAAAATTAATTTATATAAACCAAAATCACGGCAGCGACATCTGTCATTATTGTAAAAATCCGCCGTTACCGACAGTCACCGATCGATATACCTGTCAAATACGCGAGGCGAACATTGCTGAAATGTCAAATATCGACACAACGTCTATTATTACAGATAAATTTTCGCTACAAGAAGTACTCTAATGAAGGTAAGTAAAATCAAATTTGGAAATTGACTTAACCCCAGTATTTTAAACCAACCCTTTTCAGAAGTACAACCTATCTCATTAAAAAAAGTGATTTTCATTATCGTCGGCCAAAAAATTTGATACAATTCTCGTGCGTGAAGTATTTTACAGCGCTCCAGCTAATAAGGCACTCGCCTTAAGGGCTCGTTCCCTTAACAAAGCTGTCGCGCTGTAAAATACAACTTACACGCAATCGAATGTAAATAACTATTCCAATTAATAAAAGTTAAAAATAAAATAATAACACCTAGTTTAGTACATTTTTACTTTATTGTACAAATTCGTCAACAGATTTTTTTGTATTACATAAAATATGTAATCTGTAATACTCTTATCTGGTTTGTATTACATTGAATATATTGAAGGAATGTGAGAAATTACATTTTCACATGAGTTGATAAAGATCTTGATTCTTGAATGAATGTTGATTATAAATGCAATATTAACTGAATAAATAATTAATGCAAGTGCAGGTACATGAACAGAATAATTGTTATGAATTAACAATTGCTTATAAACAAATATGTACAATATTAATTAAAACTGATTTATTTACAATTAAGTTTCTCGGAAAACTGCTGCACCCTTTGTTTTCCATTTTACATTATCGTAATAGACACGTGAATATTCTTGAATATGGATAATTCATATACAGGGTGTCATGTCAATAAATATATGACCTACACAACTTTCTAAACTTTAATTGACCAATGTACAGTATTATTTACACCCTAACAATTTTTTTTTTTATTCATTTAATATAAAATTTAAATTCATGAAACCAAACTTTGTATATATTTTTTTTATATGTAAACGCTACATGAATATTAAAAATTTGAAAAACAAAATCAAAAACATAAATATGTTTATAAATAATGCGCACATTATGTATGTAGTGTAAGGCGGACAAAATAGCATTTTTAGGGAACAAGGTTATGTTTTGCGTCAGAATATTTTTGTTATTTCTACCTAAAAAAATATATGCAATGAATGCAAATTTTATCATTTTGATCTACCAAAGAATTGAAAAAATACTTAAATATTTAAATTTAATTTAATTTTACTCTTCATTGAATGTTAGACAGGTCGAAATGTTCGAAACAGCAAAGTAATAAAAAAAATCTGATGTGCCAGCACATGACCTCCCGCCAATTACATGTTTAAAATAGCAATGAGCTTTAAGTAAAGTTTCACTTCCGATTGATCGTTTGTAAACAAAATCTACTTTGTTGTTCCCATAAATAGAACGGTTTGTAATACGAAATTTTGGATTCTGTTAAAGCTTAAAGTACTACATCCGGTTTATCATATATAGTCAAAATCTAATACATTGTTTCAAATTATATAAGAGTATTAAATACCAACTTTGCGAACTTTTGGATCATTAATATATTTTAAGGAAAAATCGTCACACACATTATTGTCAAAATCATCACCAACTTATGCTCTAAAAGGCAATCTGTGTAAATTCTTTGCCGTACCTTATCCATTTCGTAAATGTGTAGTTGCAAACTATTATTTGACACTTTGAAATCACGTTCTTATTGATAGCTGTTTGATATATAATGCTGCAAACATCAAACTTAATCGAATTATCCTGTATATCTAATATTTATGTATGATGGAAAATATATTATTTTTACAAACCTTAATTTCATTAGAATCATATTTAAACTACTAAATTCTTCTTAACACGGTTTCATTATTAATTTTAATGAAAATTGCTTCGTGACAGTGACATTTGTTTAAATGTGTCAAATTTGTTATTAAAGTATTGTTTTTGTTTGACGCAGAGGCAAAGTGATGTACAAAAATAAATTATTTTATAATATAATATAAAGTTATTTCAAGTTATTTACTAAATGCTATTATTGTAGTATTGAAGAATGTGCCATTATATTCAATTTGTATTGGTAAAAGTTGCTAAAAAATTATATTCAATGATTTTTTTACAAGAAAAACTGTTAAAAGCTTGTATAAATGATACTTCCGGTTATCCGATATACACTAAAAACTAATGAGCTCTTCCCACATTAATATAGAATGGGTATACAAAATTTCAAATTTTTCTAATTGATAGTATTTGAGTAATCGTCTCCACAAGATCCACACACACACACACACACACACACACAGATACACACACATACATACCTACAGACATCATTGTAAAAATGTTAAAATCGGATTCTAGGGACATCAAAATGTGCTTATTCACTAAAATCTCTATATCCGATTTTTAGCACGATCCCTATACCTCCCTTACCTAGGGTAGCGGGAGGTAAAAATAACCATTTGTCCCTATATTTCCAATCACCCTGTATAGTAAAACAGCATACTGAGTATTTAGTAATTTTATCCACTCGCACTTGGTACTTACATCTATATTATAGGTATATCATTCTTAATGTGTGTTAATGTATTCTTAAGTAATTCAACTTTTTGCGCGCGTAATCTAAAATTATTTCTACGTTTTTTGCACGTGCTATTAATTTGCATTTGCGTGGATAATTTTTAATAATTTTCAAATTACATACTAAGCGGCCAGTTTCAGGAAATACATGGTTTATACATCCGTTATGGAAGGGTGCAGGTGTACCAATCATAAGGCAAAAAAAGAATAGCAAATTTATTAACACGTGGTAGCTGCGAAGAAAATTTACTATACCTATTATTCTTTTAAAAAAACCGCACTAGCAGATGTTTTTTTATAATGTTTTTGTTTATTATTTAGAATATAATATGGAGAAATGAATGAATAAATATACCATTACATTTACAGTGGAGGACAAAAGATTCCATGAAAACAATTTTTCGGTAATAATAAAAGCTGAAATTATTATTCGTAATCACAGTCAAATAGCATTTTTTCTCTAACATCACCCACGTTTAGGGCTGGTCAATCTATACAATATATAATAAAAAAATCTGTTGTGTCCAGCACAAGACCTTCCGTCAATTCGATGTATTTTGCACAAATCCCATACCAAAAGGACGGTGGAACAGTTGCTATATAATATCATGTAAAATCGAACACGAACACACTATTTTTTACAAATTTCATACCAAAAGTTCATTTGAAAAGGTTCTATAAATCCAATAAAATTATTACATAAACATACACTAAAAAATGTACTTGACACATTTTACTTTCTGCTTCAGCTTTCCCCTATTTTATTAGGGGTCGCTGTTTCCTCTTCTCTTCCACTCATTCCTGTCTAACGCATCTTCTTCACACAGTCCTTCCCTTCTCAAGTCTTCTGCGATACATTCATTCCATCTTCTTTTTAGCCTTTCACTGCATGTCACTTGAGAGGACCACTATGAAATACTAATTTTGCATCCCATACTTTCCATATTTGGTTTTGCACTTGCAACACACATCTGTCAATTAGAATTTTGAATGTATCAGCTGTTTCCATGATAAATAGCAAAGCTGACTAATTTTTGAAAATTAATTTCTTTATAATGCTTTAACTCTACATCTATTGAATATGAAGGAAAATGAATAATCAAACCATATAGAGAAGAGTATTTTCTTTAATAAATATAATAACAAAATGTTAAAAACTTCAAATAAGGGTACTTCCGGTGGATCAATTATAACCAAAATCTAATCAACTCTTCATATGGATGTACAGAAGAGGAATACGAAAGAATTATAATTTTTAGAATTATAGTATTGGAGTTATCGTCGGAGAAAAATTTGTCACACACACACACACACACACACACACACACACACACACACACACACACACACACACACGCACACACACACACACACACACACATACATACATACATACATACATACATACATACATACATACATACATACATACATACATACATACATACATACATACATACATACATACATACATACATACATACATACATACAGACATCATCTTAAAAATAGTAAATTCGTATTGTAGGGACCCTAAAACGTGCTTATTCATTAAAAACTCACCACCGAATTTTTTGACCAAAGACAATACCTTCCTTACCTAAAGGTGACGGAAGGTAAAAATTAAGTGTATTAGATGGAGAATTTTATGTTCTTCAATTTTTGTACTAACAAAAATTTCCAAAAAATATATATTTAGAAGAATTTCTCTAAGAAACTACTACTTCCGGTTGTCCATTTGTTACCAAAACCTTTTCAGCTCTTCCCAGGAATGTCAGATTGAGGAATTAATAGTTAAACAGGTCTTAAGTCTTATAGTTTTTGAGGAATCGTCCCTCCAACATCCACACACACAAACATCATTATAAAAATGTTAAAAACGGATTCTAGTGACATTTAAACGTGCTTATTCGCTAAAATCTGGATATGCGAATTTTACCATAAATCCAATACCTCTCTTAGCGAGAGATAAAAAGACTGTGTGTATATATTGTGAAATTTAATTTCTCAAAAATTAAATAGAGCGAAAACAAAATAGTCATTCCGTTCTTAATATGTTGTCCAAAATATGACATGGTATTTATATTTCTAAATTTAATAATAGAACCAAGAGTACGTATAAATATACGAATATCTTTATTCATTTACTTTATAATTCCAACAAGAGCCAACTCATTGGTATACATGTTTTTATGTATGAAATTCTTTGAAAATTGTGCCAGAATATTTTTTATTTCTATTATAGCACTATACAAACACTACGCACTATAAAATCCGATACTAATTCGTCTGAAACGTTTACTCTGTTCGCATTAGTTGTACAATAGAATTCAATTATCTTCTTACACATATCCCCAGCATTTACCGTTACATTTCCACATAAAATAGTTTCATTTTGTAGAAAAAAACAAATTAGGATCCACAGGCTTGGTATGTACTCGTAGAGGAGTGCTATTGCACTATTTCGTAACGTTCCGAGAAAGAAAAGTTTTCTTTTTGAAATATGGAAACTAGTTTATGAATTACCGACCGCTTCAATGAAGGCTCAAGCAGTTATACTTGTCATACGACCTATAATGCATGCACTACTATGTTACTCCACGTAAAATTCCTTATACGTAAAGTTAAAAATCTGATAAGATCATAAATCTTAGATTTAATATATGCAGCAACCTGGTTAGTAAGATGAACAGTATAAAGGTCGCGAACAATCGAAATTTATGTTTGCATATGCATATCGGCTATTTATTTGACATAATTACATTACATTATTTTAAATATTCTATAGTTTCATAGTGTTATCCTTGAAACATCGCCAGACAACTTTACTTCAAGACTAAATACACTCATTCAAATCGTACTAGGTATACACAAATTACTTGCCAAATTAACCAATTTATTTTTTGCCCTCCTGAAGTGTAATGGGAACTTTACAATTGTATACACAGCAAGTGTAACCTACATTTTACGCTTACTGTGTTGTAACTTGTCTAACTATGCGGTAAAATAATCAAAATACACTGGACGTTTATGGGCATTTAGAAAAGAAATCATCTTTACTATAATAAAGTTCATGTAAAAAACAACTACCTACATAAGTTATTTTTTTACTTTAACATTTCCTATATTTAAAATTAATTTATATAATATAAACCAAACTCACGGTAGCGACATCTGTCATTATTGTAAAAATCCGCCGTTACCGACATAGTCACCGATCGATATACCTGTCAAATACGCGAGCATTGCTGAAATGTCAAATATCGACACCTACCTATTATTTATTACGAAGAAAACATGAGCAAATAAATATATTATCAGTCATAAACAACGTCTATTATTACAGATAAATTTTTGCTAGAAAAAGTATTCTAATGAAGGTAAGTAAAATCAAATTTGGAAATTGACTTAACCCCAGTATTTTAAACTAACCCTTTTCAAAAGTACAACGTATCTCATTGAAAAAAGTGATTTTCACAGGGATTTGTTAATTACTGGATGGAGCGAGTGAATCTTTACTGTGTACCCGGCCAGATCGACAGAGATAGTCATACATAATTCCGATTTGTTGTCTTTGTTTCCGTTACTTGTCAAATCTTTTGTTTGACAGGTTTGACAGATTTTAGGTTATTCTTGATATCATCATTGAAATATAATTATTTTAATATATGACACTAGTTCGAAGGTGTTGTATTGAAAATTGTGTATCAAAATACGTGATGAACGGTGCTGTGTCGTTTCATTAGTAAGTTATGATTAAAATTATGATTTCTTCTAAAAAAAATAACTTCTCTCATTGACTTATATTCTTATATGTGTTCTAATTTAGCGTTACATTGGTTGTATTCGTACTTATTTTACGTTCCAAGATCAAATATACTTAAACACAATTAATTTTTGACGTGAATTTGACAGATGTGAATATAACAGATATGAATATCAAATTCACTTGTCTAAAGTGGAATTATCTATATCTTTCTCACTCACACTTCCTGTGTTCTCTCTTAATCTAGCCGGGTACACAAGAAATACATATATCGATACACACTTGCTCCATCCAGTAGTTAACAAATCCCTGGATTTTCATTATCGTCGGCCAAAAAATTTGATACAATTCTCGTGCGTGAAGTATTTTACAGCGCTCCAGCTAATAAGGCACTCGCCTTAAGGACTCGTGCCTTAAACAAAGCTGTCGCGCTGTAAAATACAACTTACACGAACTCGAATTTAAATAACTATTTCACAATTTATTTCTAAATTTATTATAACAGATATCAAAAGAATATCGCCATTCTATTTATTTCCATTTCTAAAATAAGATTCAATACGAAAAGCTTTGATTTCTTTCGTTACCATTTTTGACAATATCTCGTGTCAAATTGACGCAAAATATAAAAAATGCCTTAATCAAATAATGCAATTATTTGTTTAATTTTTCATGGCACTCCTCTCTATCTCTTCAATTCTAAACTTCTCTTGTATTTTCACACTTTTGTTTCAATATTAATAAAGAAACAACAATCGCGAAATGAAAATTTTATCATTGTATTTCCCAAATACCAAAAAAGTAGACAGCCGGAAAAATTTAATAAAATATTATCAATGGAAAAATTTTGTAAATAATCATGAGTTAATCGACCATTAATAATCGAGACACAAAAGATAAATTTTGCAAATTTCAAAGTAACTTTAGCTTAATAGTTTTCTTAAATCTACGAAACCTTGAGCAAAAAAAGTCTGGTATAATTTTTTTACCTCCCGCTACCCTTGGTAAGAGAGGTATAGGGATCGTGCTAAAAATCACATATCGAGATTTTAGTAAATGACCACGTTTTAAGGTCCCTAGAATCCAATTTTAACATTTTTACGATGATGTCTGTATGTGTATGTATATATATATATATATATATATATATATATATATATATATATATATATATATATATATGTGTGTGTGTGTGTGTGTGTGCATTCTAACTCAAATACTATCATTCAGAAAATTCTGAAACCTTGTATTTCTGCCCTATTCTAATAGGAATAGAAGCCACTAGATTTTGGTGTAAATCGGATAAACGGAAATGGTACTTTACTTGAAGCTCATAATGGTTTTTCATCAAAAAATACCATTAAATGCCATTTTTTCGCATTTAATTCTATTAAAGCCCAGTTGCACCATTGACACTTAAAATTTAAACATGGTTTTATTCAGTAAACCAAATAAATTAATGTTAATTTCTGTCGAATAATTTTTAAATTATAGTACAAAGTTGAATTGGCTAACTGAATAAAACCAGGTTTAAATTTTAAGTGGTAGCGGTGCAACTGGGCATTAATCATTTAAACTATGTATTTATTTCCGATTTGAACCATTTTTCCGGTTTAAACCATTTAAAACCTCTGGCTTGGTTTTGACTAGAAAAATGGTTTTAAAGCAATCTGATTAAAACTAATATTAAATATATATTTATTCCTTTATTAAAATATTGCCTCAAATATAATGTGTTTACTGAAATAAATTTAATATGTATAAAAGAAAGCATTAATGTTATTTATGTATTTATGTGATAATTTAGAACATAATAATATTCCATGAACAACAACACATTTCTCCGTAACTAATAATTATTAACAACATTGTATTTTTCTCGTTTCCCTTTTTATGTCATGCCATAGCGTTGCTGTCATGTCAACGAAGCTTTCAGCTTAATTATGTAACACAGTACGAAGTTAATTAATTCATTTTACTAAAACCCGCATTCTCGCAACTCGTAACTTGAACCTAATCCAGTAACACTTCTATTTAATCTTGTTATCGGCCTATTCGATCGCAGATCGATGTCATTCGATTGTATTTTTATTATGGTGAACTAAATGTTTAATTAACTGCGGTATAACAAATTTATATATCTATTTGTTAAATCTGATAATGGTAGATAATTTATTATTGCAAAAATCAATAAGTTGGTACGTGGTTTTCCAAACGTGAAATTGCGTGATGGTGCATTTAATAGGGGGATGTAAAACCTGTATGTTTTACCTTAATATATTCATTATCAGGGGTTGGATTAGTTACTTGAATACTTTACCTAAACATGTAACGATTTTTTGGGAATACAAACACTATGTACCAGGACCAGTAGTGGTAGCATGCACTTTGGAATTCTATCAAAAGAGGCATTTGTTTTCGCTTTTCGCCACGAAGCGAAAATTTGGTAGCATGCGTGTATCAAAATATTCGCCTGCAAGCGTACGACTCGAGGCGAAAGTGTCAAAGTAACGACATTATTTTGCCACAATTCTATTCAAAGCCAATTTACATACAATTTATACATTTATTATAAACAACCGTCATAAATTTTTTTTATTTTAATAGTATTGGGCTTCCAAAATTACAATGCGCCACTGGTGGCAGATTTCTGAACTGAGTGAAGTGTACATGTACAAAGAAGGTTGTTTTATTCAGGGATTGTATTTACTTGTATACGAATTTTAATACGCTTTTATCTTCGGCTATTATTGTTTTATTCTTAGTAGGATCTGAATTACTGCTAATATAACAGGTAAGTTTTTGATTTTTTAAAAATTAATGAACATATTGGCATTAGGAGATATGCAATTTATAGGTTAAAGTTACGATGGAGTTTTCACCGAAAATATTTACCACACAATATTATGTGGCCACTATTTATTACTTGCTGGCCTTCCACCATATTTCTAGATGATACACTACAATTCCCAAATCTACAAATAGTATCTAAATCTAAGCAAAAAAAATTGTTCATTATGAAAGAAAAACAATTAAATAAAAGTAAAGTTATGGAGATAGAATTAAATATATGTACAACTACGGCAATGAAATACAATCTAAATAAAGGAAATCAAATGTTTTTTTTATTAAAAAAACTAATATACTGTTAATTAAAATATGACTAAAATACTCCTAACCTACAAATACTTACTAAAATTAACCCTATTAACTAAAATATTATTAAAACTATCACTAAATTGTTACTACAAGAAAGATCAAACTCAATTCTACCGAAATTAACAGAAAAAAACACTATACTAAATCCGAAATTAAATTAAAAACTACGAAAATTAGTCTCACACCAATTGTACTCTTATGGAAGCCAGCGAAAAATGTACCATTCGTTTGAATTTTGATAATTTGGAAGCCCAATAAAATCCAATAATTTCCGAATCAAAAAATGAATACATAATTCTAAAGTGCATGCTACCAAGATTCGTAAAAGTAAAATCGTATTCGCCTGCTTTCTATGATAGAATTCTAAAGTGTGTGCTACTACTACACACACACACATACACACACATTCACATACCTACAAACACACACATGATCGTAAAAATGTTAAAATCTGATATTAGTGACCTTAAAACGTGCTTAATCACTAAAATCTAGATATGCGATTTTTAGCAGTACCTCTCGTAAGTTTTGCTGTTACTTTTAAATCACCCTCATATATTTATACATTTAATTATTATAGAATTTATTTATCAACGTATGCATGTCAACAAAATGTTTGTGTCCCATGACCAAAATATTTCTATTTTAAACTGTCTGTTGGATGATGAACTTTAATCTCTTGTATTAAACATACACATTGTCATTCTATTTATTCTACGATTAGCATTTCGCAAACATTTGAAATATGACAGATCGTCTGTTGTTCTCGCCGGAAGCGCAGTGTTACGAACCTAACGACTAGACTGTTCTCCATCTCCGTAGCGAGCAACAGTAACCTGACAAGTCACAAACCGGTAAATGATGATACATTTTTAATTACAGTATACGAGTAAGATGAAGAGGAGAACAGTATGCTAGAAGACGATGGAGAGATCAAGTGGCCTCTAGCAGTGGTCAAGGTCACGGGCTCGTGCCGTATGGGACACTTTCACTCCCCTAACGGTCGAGTCCAAGATGATACAAAATGGACGAAATAAAAGGAACATAATTAGACCTTTTTGTCAAATAGGTATTGGCAATAAAAAAAAATATATATATAAATATTAATTGTAATGCAATATTTATTATTATTTATTTATTGTTACACACTTCTTGATACATTTACTGTATATAAGTGGTGATATTATGGGGATGAGACAGTTTTCGTTTCACGTTTTAAGGTCCCTAAAATCCAATTTTAACATTTTCAAGATGATGTCTGTATGTATGTGTGTGTGTGTGTGTTATGTATGTGTGTGTGTGTGTTATGTATGTGTGTGTGTGTGTGTGTATGTTGTGTGTGTGTGTGTGTATGTTATGTGTGTGTGTGTGTGTGTGTGTGTGTGTGTGTGTGTGTATGGATTTTGTCTTCGCTCTAACTCAAATACTATCATTCAGAAAATTCTGAAACCTTTTATTTATACCCTATTCTAATATGAAAAGAAGCCATTAGATTTTGGTGTACATCGGATAACCGGAAATGGCACTTTACCTGAAGCTCATAATGGTTTTTCTTCAAAAAATACCATTAAATGCTATTTTTTCGTATTTTATGTCTTATGAAAATTAAAGATTATTGAATTTTCTACAGGAACACATTAATACTTTTTCTATATATTTTGCACATAAATTTAAAAATATTTTTTTTATTAGTCCCGAAGCCTAAGATAAACACAATTCCTTTGTTACACAGTTCATATTTCAAATGAATGTAACTTATAGTAAATGTCACTGTCAAAACACTAATCAATAGTGACATTTTAAAAAGAAAATAGTAAATAAATCAATAGTTTTATGCAATGGTACAGTTTACAGCGTTAGTAAATACGTAAGTATGCATTTAAATTAATAAAAATGGATAGGAAAGTGTGGCGAAGGAAGATTGTTGCGTAACTATTATTGTGGTCCGGATGGTTATTCGCTACCGAAAATAGGTCACTTTAATATGTTCTTATGTATGAATGCTCTTACTCTTATCCCTTTTCTTATTGTTACTATTGTTTCCGGGTTTTTGCTAACCCACTAAGTAGGAAACGCGTGATTTTATGTATGTATGTAAAAATTAAATAGCGGGAGGTTTTGTGTTGGCCACATCAGATTTTTTTATATTTGGTACCATCTTGTTTCAACTGTCATCAAGACAGCGATTTGTTTGGATTATAGCACCTGAGTCAAGTGTAGTTAGAGGAAAATATCAATAGATGGCAGTACAAAAATATGTTTCTGTGTAACCCTGTTCTGGTATACACTTTTTAAGGTGCGGAATTTTATGAGTTCAACGTCTAATATAGAGATGAGAACCAAATATGACTAATATATTCAACATACAACATCTCATTTCATAAACATTAATCATCAAATAATTGTTGTGGCTATCTCATTTTTTCTTCACTCTATTATTACCACATATAAACATGCATACTGACCACAACCCACAACATAAATAATAATTTTAGAACAATAAAATTGTGCTCAATTTTATCATGTGTTCTAATTGCAAATATTAATACTTGTAGTGAATAAAAAACTGTTTACACACGACACGCGAACAGCGTATATTTAAGTAATTTTCATAATACTGCAATTAGATAATTAGTTTGCAATCAAAATGTAAATGTATGAGTAACAGTGCAAGAAAAACAGTGATATATTTTGCTTTCGATTTTCGAAATCTGTAAGTTGGTCAAGTTTTAACAATATCAATGTCAGGATGCACTGAAAGCTAATTAAATTTTA
This sequence comes from Ophonus ardosiacus, assembly GCA_943142095.1. NCBI lineage: Eukaryota > Metazoa > Arthropoda > Insecta > Coleoptera > Carabidae > Ophonus > Ophonus ardosiacus. Next base: position 5,787,262 of record OW964823.1, on the reverse strand, counting down.
AATAAACCGGAAAGAATAATAAAAGGAATAAAATTTGCTTCCGGAGGCAATAAAGAAAAAGTTTACTATTAGTGTTGTAGATAAATATGTAAAATATTTTGATATGAAATCAGAAATTATTTATTTACAAACAATTCTTTATTTAAAAATAGACAAGTTTACTTTGAGATACTGGGAGTCTAGATAAGTACACAAATCGTAAACATATTATACAATAATGTTTGATTATTATGTACCCGGTTACAGCGAAGATTCGGGTAAAGCGAACTAATTTTGACAATACGGAAGTAAGATCAATTTTTTTTATTCGAGCTTGCTTACAATGAATGGGGGATTTCGGCTCAATCGAATTAAAGTAAAATAGTAAAAAAATACGAATGTATATGCTGAATAACTAATATTAATAAAAAAATGAAATGGTATAATTGAGATATTTCGGAAATAAAGGGTTTTTTGTCATAGCACTTCCACACTAATATGAAAATATATTGATTGGCGACCGAGAAACCGCCTATACATGCATTACAAATAGCGTGTTAGGAGGTGGGGATTACTACCAATGGAAGTTAAGAAATTCAAATTCGAAAGGAGGGGCTAACATTCCTGTACTGCAGTCTTCAAACAGTTTTTATTTTAACATAAATTTCTTGCATTAAACTTAATAATTTAAATACACCTGTAATTATAAAGTATGTAGACTTATACAGTGTTATAATATTCATTTATTTTTATGTAAATATAACTTAAAATAGCATATATTTCAAGAACATTTAGGTCCATGATGAAAACAGTTTGATATAAAAACACATAAATGTGACGTCAGGTCAATCTTTTCAAAATTCGGGAGACCATAACTCGCTTATTAATAGGAATTTTTTCACCGGATTTTCATCAATAGTCTTAGTTTTCCTAATATTTTCAGATGAAATTATAAAAAAAAAATGGTGGATTCCCCCATTTTTGGATAAAATGAACCATACTTCACGAATCTGAGCGTCCAGGTTCGATCACAACAGACGCCAAATATTTCGAATTTTAAGTGACAAAAAAGTGACCCCTGGGGTGGACTGGTAAGCACCCCGGTACAAATATGTCATCATCATTACCGATATCTGCGATAAAGCAGATTGGTACACCCAGAAATGGGTAATATGCCGAGATGATATATTTATTTTAATTATTTTTTAACCATATTTTATACAGAGTGATACAAAGTAATATAAACTAGCTGAAGCCAAATACGTGCTTTATCATCAAAAATTAATCTGATTAGTCATTTTTCAAAATTATGAAACTTTAATGTACACTAAGTCCAAGGATCGAGTTCCAAAGAGGAAAAACTTTTATTTTTTATTTTACAAAAAAATGTATTCCTGATAAAAGTTTTTGGATGTCCCGAAACGGCCATTTCAGTTTTAACATTTTCAAATTTTCTTTTAGTTTCAGATAAAAACCGAATTAATTGTCCCAAAAAATAAATTTGCTTCGTCACGGTACTATCTTGGTTTTTTTACATCCAGTATGGAACCAGTTGATAGGAATTTTTTGACCAATTTTCGTGCACCTCTATTTGAGATGTAAATATCCGGAAACTTTTGATTAAATTCTTCGACAACTCGACGGATCGTTTTATTACCTTTGCCATAACATTGAATAAGGTAGTCGTTCATCTTTTGATAACGATTATGGTTGATTTTTCTAACTGACAGTTAATAAAAATAAATAAATAACGGCAATTAACATGACAACGCAAACTTATTATTTTCAATTAAAACGACCAATTTTCGATTTTTATCTGAAACTAAACGAAAATTTGAAAATATTAAAACTGAATTGGCCGTTTCGGGACATGCAAAAACTTTTATCAAGAATACATTTTTTTGTAAAATAAAAATGTTTCTCCTCTTTGGAACTCGATCCGTGGACATACTGTATATTTTAAATTAGTTTTGAAAATTTTTAAATATCAGATCATTAAAAAGTAAGTGTGTAATTATGTATTTTTATTGTTTTCCCTGAAGAAAGCAGCAGTATATGCTGCCGAAACGTTGGATTTAATTTAAAAAATATATATACAAAACTTAACTAAAAAGTTGTATTATTCTTATTGTTATTAAGAGTTCTGAAAGATTTTTTAATAATTTAAGAAATATATGTAATTTTCGATTCCGATCAACGCCAAATATTTCCAATTTTATATAGTACAAAAGTGACCCCTGCGGTGCACTCTCCACGCCAGCAATGAGTGCCCGTGAGGTGACGTCTGGTAAGCGCCCGTACGGTACAAATATGTCATCATCATTACCGATATCTGCGATAAAGCAGAATGTGGCCTGGTTTTTTCACCTCTTGATAAAGTACCAGTTAATTTATCCTTCAGATCTAATAACCATATCACATCGATATTATAGCGCAAATTGACAAAAATATAAACAGGTCATTTAAAGGAATCGTTTTTTTTTTTTCTATCTGGCGGATAAGTTAGTTGACTCTTTATCAAGAGGTGAAAAAAATAGGGCCTAAATTGTCCGAAATAATTTAAAACAATTTATTTAAAATACAGCATTTTTTCAATCAGTCTATGTATACAAATTGTCCCAACAATCTTTTTACACACACCAATGAAAAAAAAAAATTGATATTTCATATTTATTAGCTGTATTTCCTACAATGCATTCTCCACAGTAGCTCTGAGTACCCTTGAAAATTTGGTAAACCATCTTTTTTATAGACATCAAAATTTTGTATTAGCGAAATATTTTTAATTTACCTATTAATTTTGGAGCAAAAAGATAGGATAAAACTTGTTCAGAATTAAAAAATTGTGACATACAAAATATTACTTTAAAATCGTTAAAATTATTTATCATTTTTTACGCGATTCAAAAATTTTTAACAATAATTTTGAGACGCAGTTTTTAATTCTGAACAATTTTTGCCTTATACTTTTTACTCTTAAATTAATATGTAAAAAAAAAAATTAACATTTACAGCCCGATTCACAAAAAAGTTTAAGCTAATCCTCTTTTTTGGATTAGCGAATTCTATTCTAATTTTGACAGTTTATATCTTAAAATATAGTCTAATCTATTCCTAGTATCTATCTTTATTGATAATATCATAAAAATTAAATTTTAAAAACCTGAATAGAATAGAATTCACTAATCCAAAAATGAGGATTAGCTTAAACTTTTTTGTGAATCGGGCTGGTACTGCTTATATTCAGAAAAAAAGTTGTCATTCGATATCTGTACCATTAGGGGAATTTATAAGCCATTATCAGCTTCCGTACAGAAACCACAAGGAATAACTTTTGTAGAATTTAAAATTGGAACAAATTTCAAGTTTGCCGTGATTATACCTATTTTTATCTATTTTATCATACATCCTTTTCACACCCACGCATAATAACCAATTCTTGCACTTACAGATTAAATAAAATCCCAATTGTTTTTGTAACAATCCCCATCTTAGCGGCGTATACCACGTCTATTATGAATCACTAAAATTAACGAAATTAATCCAACCATGAAGCTTATTTCATTTTTTCGCTTAATCTTTTTAAAACGATTACAAACTTTATTTACTTCTGTCATTTTACCGGCTTTGGTAATAAACACTAACAATTACTTCACCATAACCTCAACAAAAGTAACCTCAAATTTGAAAATCCTATCAACTTCACATTTCCTCCGGAAAACCGCACTGATTGTTGCAATCAACACAGAAGACAACTGACAATCAACGACCGAGTTTTCAAAGCAAACTACAACCACGCTGTTCCTAAACCAACTGAACGCTGTTGACGGTACGAAGCTTGGATACTAAATTACTAAAAGTGGTGGGGGTAACAGGTAGATGTTACTTGGGGTAAAGAAAGAGTATTTTTGGGACACTTGCACTTTTATTGAACAGTGTAATTGGAGAAATATTTTTTGGAGTCACGTTAAACTTGAAAAGGGTAAAATTGTGGTTGTAAAAAATTGTAAAAATGACAGGTACTGTGGAAGCTAACGGTAAACTGTAATAATATTCTTGAAATAGGTAATAAAATATATTAAGGATGTCAAACATATGTTGAAATATAAATATATTGGTTAGTGTGAACATAGTAATAATTAACTGATTTATTAACCACGGACTATAGTTAGCTCCTGGAACTCACAGCAGTTATTTAGTAAAAATAAGTAACCTAAAACTGTATTTTTACTGTTTTAATTTGCAGTCGTAGAAAAAGTATAGCATAGTTTCATAAACCCTTTAAACACCCGTTTTTATACATTTGCGCTACTAGTGTAAAAAATCTTATGTGGCCAACACAATACCTCCCGTAATTTAATTGTTATTAATTTAAATACATACCTACGTATTCACTAATGGCACAAACTATAATATGTTCCTTTACATATAACTATTGCTTTATATACTATTTTATTTTTAAAATGTCACCATTATTAATATAAAGTGATTAGTTTTTTGACAGAGACATTAATCTGTCAGTTACATGCATTTGAAATATGAACTGTGTAACAAATGAATTGTGTTCATCAAAGGCTTCGGGATTTATAAAAAAAAAATATTTTAAAATTTACCTGTAAAATATATAGAAAAAGTATTAATGCAGACTTGTAGAAAATTCAATAATCTTTAATTTTTATAATGACATAAAATGCAAAAAATAGCATTTAATGGCATTTTTTGAAGAAAAACTATTACGAGTTTCAAGTAATGTGCCATTTCTGGTTATCTGATTTACACCAAAATCTAATGGTTTCTTTCCATATTACAATGGAGTCGAAATACAAAGATTCAGAATATTCTGAATGATAATATTTGAGTTATAGCGGAGACAAAATCCATACACATACATACACACATACAGACATCATCGTGAAAATGTTAAAATTTGTTTCTAGGGACCTTAAAACGTGGTCATTTACTAAAATCTCAATATGTGATTTTTAACATGATCCCCTTACCTCCCTTACCAAGGGTAGCGGGAGGTAAAAAAATCGTGACTAAAGTAACATTTATAAATGCATTACATCATATTTATCCACTCTTTCCATTTTTACCCGCTACCCTTGGTAAGAGAGGTATAGGGATCGTGCTAAAAATTACTTATCGAGATTTTAGTAAATGACCACGTTCTAAGGTCCCTAGAATCCAATTTTAACATTTTCACGATGATGTCTGTATGTGTGTATGTGTGTGTATGTATGTGGTTATGTGTAGGGATTTTGTCTTCACTCTAACTCAAATACTATCATTCAGAAAATTCTAAAACCTTGTATTTCCATCCCGTTCTAATATGAAAAGAAGCCATTAGATTTTGGTGTAAATTGGATAACTGGAAATGGCACTTTACCTGAAGCTCATAATGGTTTTTCTTCAAAAAATACCATTAAATGCCATTTTTTCTCATTTTATGTCTTATGAAAATTAAAGATTATTGAATTTTCTACTGGAATACATTAATACTTTTTCTATATATTTTACAGATAAATTTAAAAATAATTTTTTTTATTAGTCCCGAAGCCTAAGATAAACACAATTCCTTTGTTACACAGTTCATATTTCAAATGAATGTAATTGACAGTAAATGTCACTGTCAAAAAACTAATCACTTCAAATTAATAATAGTGACATTTTAAAAAGAAAATAGTAAATAAAGCAATAGTTTTCTGCAATTGAACAGTTTGCAGCGTTAGTAAATACGTAAGTATGTATTTAAATTAAAAAAATTCAATAGCGGGAGGTTTTGTGTTGGGCACATCAGATTATTTGATATAATAAATCCTCACTCACAAGTCTTGTTTAGTAAATAACTATTAAATAACCATAAAAAACGTGTTTATCATAAATTAAAACAGCCAAAAAAATAAATATTTAACTTGGTCAGTAGTGTTATCTGAAACGGCGAAATATAATTAAAAATTGTGTTAAATATATCATAAACATAACCGTTTTCAGTAAATTTATAACGGTCATGTATAAAAAAAAAGAAAATGTTATAAAGTCCAAACTAAAGTAATTATTAAAAATACATCAACACTTGATAAGTGTAAAATAATTATAATTCTGTTCCAATTGTCAATTAATTTGTGCACAAATGCCTAAGGCTTGGAACGTAAACAAATAACTTAAATTTTATCACAACACTTAGACGCTCGGAGAAAATGGTTAAAACAATACTGAAGGAAATGCGCTTCCAAATATATTTTTAGATTATTTTCGAGAAAATTACGTTGGGACATAAGTTGGTATAAACAAAGTTATTTACCACCATTTGTTTTGAAAATAGAAAAGATGATATTTAATATACTTTAGAATAGAAACAATTGTTTATGTTTACGCTTCGTTTTTTTTATCGACACGGAAAACGGGACTTTTTCTTAAAAAAAAAAAAAAAAACTAGTATAATGTTTATATTTGTGTATTTCCTACAAAATAATTTTATTGGTTCCTGTAGCTTATCTCATTAACTCTTTAGAACATAAATCATTTACTCCAATATTCATATTATTTGACAATCGTAACGAAGTATAAAATTAATAAAATGTAAATGGCTCGTACCACGATCACGGTTTTAACTAAAACGCTGTTTTAACGCAGTTTTATTATTTATTTGTCATTTTGATGCGTTCGAATTCGAAATATTTTGTATACATAATTAAAAATAATTCATGATTATACAAAATAACGGAAAGATAACAATATTAAAAATCTGTTGTGGCCAGCACAAGACCTCTCGCCATTTCCATATTAGGCTATATATGTACTGTATTGCACTTCGCTTTCGAACCGTCGTTTTATAACAAAATATTACAGAACTTTACCCAAATATTGTTTTTTATTGTATTTAACATGTCTTCTGCACACATATAATTCTAATTATATCTATTTTATATCATTTTCATGTCAGAGATTGTTCCAATTCATTAACCAGATTGGCGGTATTTCTGATGGTTATATGCATTTTACCACAATTTTACCTATAATTTTAAATATTTAATGAATAAAACAATACGAAAAATTAAATATACTTCCCAGAAAAAGCTATCAGAATGTCACTAAAAATGTTGATATTTGACAATGACATGGTGTCATGTTATAAACATTGGAATTTGTCAACTGGTTTCCTTAGTGCCTTGGCCTCTGCGATTAGTTTACTCTATAAATTATAGTGTCTTTATCTCTAAATCTATACAAGATATAATAAAAATTTTAAGTGTATTAGATGGAGAATTTTATGTTCTTCAATATTTAATAAAAAAAACTCCCAAAAAATTATATTTAAAAGAAACTACTACTTCCGGTTGTTCAATTGTTACCAAAACAGCTCTTCCCAGGAATGTCAGATTGAGGAAACTGCAGTTAAATATATTTTAAGTCTTATAGTTTTTGAAGAATCGTGTCTACAACATCCAGACATACACACATCCACACACACACACACACACATAGACATCATTTTAAAAATGTTATAATCGGATTCTAGGGACCTTAAATCGTGCTTATTCAATAAAATCTGGATATGCGAATTTTAGCATGAATCCAATCTTAGCGAGAGGTAAAAAAAATAGTCTGTTTTCCGTGGCTTTCAGTGTATGTTTGTATATTATATATTATTGTTGAATATATTACAAATAATGGCGTACTACTTACTTTTGCTATCATGTAATGTACTTGAGTTTTAAAATTATTGTGACAAATAACGCAACTACAATTATTATAGATATAATTTTATAATGACTAATAACAATAATAACTAGCTTAGAAAAAATACTCGTGCATTGTAGGTACACACAAAAAGGAAGAAGATAGTTATTATTGCATAATCATGATCTAATAAAAATGACGCATAGGTCATTAAAAAAAATTAATTGTTGACATTTTTCTTTTATTATCACAAAATATTATAAAGTAATTTTACGGTAAGTGTATTAAAAATATGACATTTAAACACTTGGGCTGCGTTCCAAAATGAAAAGTACCGAGTATTGAAATAGGAGTTAGAATATTATGTAATTTAAGTGTAGTGTGTTTTGAAACGAATTAGAGTTTTGTTGGAAATTAAAAATAATTTTAAAAATCTGTTGTGGCCAAGACCTTCCGTTAATTTGATGTATTTTGTACAAATCCCATACCAAACGTTCATTGGAAAAGATTGTTATATATCCAGTAAAATTGTTACACGAACATAATACAATTTTTTACAAATTTCATATAGAAAGTTCTGTAAATCCAATAAAATCACATGAATATTCATTATGTATACTCATATATAAATACTCTAAAAATGCGTACACTTACGTAACGTTCTCTTTACAATCAAATAATATTACTACCAAGTTTATATCTCCACCCATTTTTGAATTATTGCCCCAAAAGTCAATATACCCCACATTTAGATCAAAACTTCAAAATTTTCAAAAATCTAATTTTTATGTATCTAGATACTTCTCAATGCGCTGATTCCAAATTTTGAAACCGCAGGTCGATATCTCTTTTCGTTCTCGAGATATTTAGATTCAAAGTTTTGCTCAAAACTGCCCATTTTTGGGTAATAACCCAAAAATGGGTCGAGATATGAATTTGGCGACAACACCATTCGATTCTACGGGCAAAATTACATAAGTACACCAATTTTAAGAATTTTTGAACAACGCATACAATCTGTAAAGCAAAATAACTGAAAATGGCCAAAAACCGCAAAAATCTAAGGTGTACCCCTTACGATTTTTTCAGATTTTGGCCGTTTTCAGGGGTTTTCAAACTTTTATTCATAAAAAGTGAACCGATTGGACAAAAATTATGAAAATTGCTATACTTATGTATTTATGACCGTAGAATCGAATGGTGTTGTCGCCGAATTCATATCTCGACCCATTTTTGGGTTAATACCCAAAAATGGGCAGTTTTGAGCAAAACTTTAAATATAAATATCTCGAGAACGAAACGAGATATCGACCTGCGGTTTCAAAATTTGGAATCAGCGCATTGAGAAGTTTCTAAATACATAAATATTTAATTTTTGAAATTTTTTTATCTAAATGTGAGGTATATTGACTTTTGGGGCAATAATTCAAAAATGGGCAGAGATATAAACTTGGTAGTAATATTATTTGATTGTAAAGAGAATGTTACGTAAGTGTACGCATTTTTAGAGTATTTGAGCATGTGTGAATTTTTAGAAATTAAAAGTATTGAAATAAAAATGGATAAATTTGATATAATAATAATTTATGATTGTGTCCAATGAGAATTATTCTTAATAATTCTCGCGGGACCCTCGTACTATGTATAGCCGCCGAATTAGCAGATGATGTGTCCAAAATTTACATTTTATAATTTGTAAAAATAATTAATTATAAACATATATACATTTTTAGAGATAAATAAGTATGATAACTCATCTAATGATTAGAATAAAAGGGGTAAAAATGTTATCTTATTATCTCTGTTTAAAATTCAGGACGCATATACTTTAAATTTAATTTCACCTGTCCGGTTACATTTCGCGAAGGGGAATATAATTAAAAATTAGGTCATCACCAACGTCTTTTCAGCATGCATGAGAATTGTATATTATTGTCTACTTTTAAAGCTTTGTTTCAACTAACAATTGTATATGAAAACAAAATTACATTAAGTTATTGGCGATAAAAAGCGAAATATTAAACATCTGCTGAAAACAGCTGAGTTTTTTTGGATGAATACCAACGGAAACAAAAATGAGTGTATCGTTGAATTTAAAAATAAAAGTCTAATTTGAAATTTGTGTACGCATTAAGAATTCGTGGATGAGTACATTAAATTATTTACTGTTTTAATTTGATTTTGAAAGTGAACTCTGCTACCCTGGCTACATTTAAATAATTACTAGAATTTTCAAACAAACATGTTTTGTTTATTTGGTTGATATTTGGCATCAACATTATTTGATTACAACAAAACTATCACATTTATTGTTCAACATTTATTTACGCCAATTTTTTACCTACCGTTACCTTTAAATAAATAAATAAATATATCATCACGGCATATTACCCATTTCTGAGTGTGCCACAATCTGCTTTATCGCAGATATCGGTAATGATGATGACATATTTGTACCGTGCGGGCGCTTTTGTGCCATTTAAAATTCGAAATATTTAGCGTCGGTCGGGATCGAACCCGGTTCACCAGGTTCCCGACCAGACACTCTGGCACGCGAACACGGGGCCCCATACCGTCACCTTTAGGTAGATAAGAAAGGTACCTATTGTCCTTGGTCAAAAAATTCGGTGGTTAGTTTTTAATGAATAAGCACATTTTGGGGTCCCTAGAATACGATTTTATTAGTTTTAATATGAGTGCCGAAAAATTTCTCCGTCGATAACTTGAATACTACAATTCTAAAAATTATAATTCTTTCATATTCTTCTTCTTAACATCTATATAAAGTGCTGATTAGATTTTGGTTACAATTGGTCCACCGGAAGTTCTTTTGTTTGTCTTAAAAAAACGCAGTTAAATTTCATTTTTTGACATTTTATGTGATTATCAATATGACAAAATATCTTATTATGTCTATACGGTTTGATTACACATTTTCCTTCATATTCAATAGATATAGAGTTAAAGAATTAAAAAGAGATTAACTTTCATAAATCAGCCAGGTTTCTATAATCATGGATACAGCTGATATGTTCAAATAATTCTAATTGACTGATGTCACCGTCAAGTGCAATTTGTGTTTGTGATATAATTTTATGGGATTTATAGAATCTTTTCCAAAGAACTTTCAGTACGGAATTTGTAGAAAATAGTATATGTTCGTGTTACAATTTTCTTTTCCAATAAACTTTTCATATGGGATTTGTACAAAATACATAAAGTTGCCGGAAGGTAATGTGCTCGCCACATCAGATTTTTTATAGTATTTTTGCTATTGAGGTAATTTTACAATGAGATTTTTGACATCCTATTTGACAGTTTGTGTATTGTGTGTTGCGAATTTTGTCTGATTGTCCTATACGTTAATACATTGTATTAAACAGTGCGCCTATAGATCTTGTTAATGATGTGTTAACAGTGCTTTATCGGGTTATAAGAACACCGAAATAGAAAACTAAAATTTACATTGATAACCGTAAAAAAATTATATCGCATCTTATTTTTTTTTTAAAGGAAAGGACCTTAAATCTTAATAAAAGCATTAGAGCAAAGTTCAGTTCCTTTTAGTTTGAGGTCAGGTCAGTAACTTTAAAATTATTTTTATTCGCGGAATAACTTATGTACCTCCTGTATTCTTAGCCAAATTTAAAAATACTCTTTTGTAAATACATGCTAATTCTGCTTTGACAAATGACAAATCAGCATAAATTACAGGAAATACTAACTAGGAGTGGAATATATAAAATTTTGTCAAGCTGTCATAACTTGATATGTTCATTAACTTAACTTTCTATACCTATTTCAACTTAAACTGTAAACACTGCAATTATAATTATGAAAACTTTGATTCAGCCTATATATCTTAATGAATTACGAATTACCATATATTAAAACACAAAAAATGTGTGTACTTATGTTAATTCAAGGTTTACAGCAACGGGAAAAACATATTATTACAGTAACAATGAGAATTAATAATGAATATTACTTCACACGTAACAGTTTATACGAATTAGAAATTCTAATATCATATGATACAAGTGCATACAATAAAATCATTTATACACGTGTATATAAAATAAGAAATGTGTTAACAATGAGTCTTTCAAAAAAATAAAAAAATAAATAAATATACAAAATGAAGGTAGGGTGCGTACGTGATAAAAACAAACTAAATACGTCATCAATCGTCAATTGCGGGGCAGGGAGAAAGTGACGTTGACGTTATAACTTGGCTATGTTCAGAATATAAAAAAAAGTTTTTTTGTTCATAATGTAACTTTAAATTATTTTTCCTACGACCACTGTTAAAAGTAGTATTTTTAACGATTGCTTAGCGAGTTAAAAATAACAGTTTATAACACAGTGAATACTTTTAAATTGTTGTCATTGACAACGGATTAAAAGTAAAAAACAAATTTACTTTTAACACTAGTGTTAAAAAAGAACTAAATCTAGTTACATTTAGTGTTAAAAATATAACTAAATCTAGTTCCATTTAGTGTTCATAAGTAAACGTAGTTTCATTTTATATTTATTTTTGTACTGAAATTATTTATATAGGTATTTTATTAGAAGTACACATTATTTTGAAACGTTTATTGTTATAGTACAATTATTACAATTGTTTATAGTAATTCCTTGCAATGCGCTTGAAGAATTGGAATTTAAAACAGTATTGTTGGAAGTAGAGGTTAGAATTTTGTTGGAAGTAGAGGTTAGAATATCATGACCTGTCATAAATGTCATTCTATAATTTTTAGTTTTTACTAATACATAACTAGGGTCGTAGGAAAAATAGTGTATGATATTCGTGTTAAAAGTGATTTTATTTCGTTCGTGGGGTTTGTTTTACTCGGCTTCGCCTCGTTTCACTAACTTCCCTACTCACTCATAAAATGTCACTTTTAACACATATCATAAATAACTATTATTCAATTTTGACGTTTTAAACTGTCATTATTAACTCCATAACAACAACTATAAGTAACACTTTATTCACAAGTGAATTAAAAAATTTTAAATCACTCTTACTAAATTTTAACTCACTCTGCAACAAATAATGCATTTAAAATAATATCAGGTACGAAAATAGCACTTACCATAATATTTATCAGACATTATCTGCCATTTTCATTATTTTTCACGGCACAAATGACAGACAATAAAGCATTTTAAATAGATGATTTGACGACTTATCAGCGACGGTTGCCATTTGCCATGCTCAGCCTACTAACTGATTAGTTTTTTATTTTGTCAAAATTAAATATTATAATGGTTTTTATTATTATTTCGTCAAAATTGAATAAAATATTGTACAAACCACGTGAGCTAAGAATGTTTATTCACTCGAAGAAATTCTTCTCATTAATAAACATTATCTTAGCTCACTTGGTGTGTAAATATCTATTAATCATATATCATACAATATTTTTAAAAATATTCAACTTTTCATTCATAATTTTGTTAATAAAGTTTCGCAGCAGCAAATTCTGACGTCACTTAGCAATAAGTTCTATAGTTCGGCCATGTTGTCAAGTCAAATTCCTTCTTGGTTATCTGAGAGTTTAATCATTGTTAACAATTGAACTTATACATAATGGTGTTTGTAAATATGTATTATAGACAAACATGGTTGTTAATAGTATATGTTCGTATTACAAGTTTACTGGATATATAGAATCTTTTACAAGGAATTTTCGGTATGGGATTTGTACAAAATACATAGAATTGGCGGAAGGTAATGTGCAGGCCATATCAGATTTTTTTAAATCTATAATTTGAATCATCTAAATTCTAAAATTTAACTATTTCGTTCTTTATTTGAAAGTTCATGTACCTATTCCGTTCTAAAATAACCACGTCGCTCCAAAAACAAAATCTCTAGAGCAAATCGTCGCACAACGAACACCGCAAATAAACAGTAACGTCAGTACATCTGAACTCATCAAATCATAAACCTTTCTTCGTTTCTTGTTACTTGCTGATTTGCGAAATTTTGTTTCTCTTTTAGGAGTGAACGCCCGGTATTTGTGACAAATGACGAAGCGGTGACATAGACAGTTTACAACAAATGATAAAAACAATTTCTTTTAAGGAGAACAGTTATTACAATTTCAGGAATTAATAAGTAAATAAAACAAATTAATAATTGTTGATTTTTTGCTGTTTGAAACAAGTAAACATAGAAAAGTTATACATCGGTGGCAAGCTAAAAAAAATACTCTTATCAATGGTGTAAAAAAAATAGCTAGGTATGCATTTCTAAAAAAATCTGATGTTGCCACACATTACGTTCTGGCAATTCTATGTATTTTGTACAAATCCCATACCAAAATTTTCTTGTAGTTTCTATATAACCAGTAAAATTGTAACACGGACATATACTATTTGCTACAAATTCCATACCGAAAGTTCCTTGGAAAAGATTCTATAAATCCAATAAAATTATTACTTGAACATACACTATGTAAATTGCACTTGACACCGACATCTTTCAATTAGAATTATTTGAATATAGCAGCTGTTTCCATGATTATAGCAAAGTTGACTGATTTATGAAAGTTAATCTCTTTCTGATTCTTTAACTCTATATCTACAATATATGAAGGAAAATATATAATCAAATCATATAGACAATAAAATATTCTTTGATATTGATTATGACATAAAATGTTAAAAAAAATATTTAATTGCGTTTTTTCAAGAAAAACTGGTAAGAACTTCAAATAAGGGAACTTCCAGTTGACCAATTATAACCAAAATCTAACCAGCTCTTCACATGAATCTAAAGAAGAGGAATACGAAAGAATTATAATTTTTAAAATTGTAGTATTGGAGTTATCATCGGAGAATTTCTTGTCACACACACACACACACACATACACCCACATAAAGACATCATCTTAAAACTAGTAAAATCATATTCTAAATAAAATAAATATATCATCACGGCATATTACCCATTTCTGGGTGTGCCAATCTGCTTTATCGCAGATATCGGTAATGATGATGACATATTTGTACCGTGCGGGCGCTTACCAGGCGTCACCTCACGGGCACTCATTGCTGGCGTGGAGAGTGCACCACAGGGGTCACTTTTGTCCCATTTAAAATTCTAAGTATTTGGCGTCGGTCGGGATCGAACCCGGTACCCCCAGGTTCACGACCAGACACTCAGGCACGAGGCCACGGGACCCCATAAACATATTCATATTCTAGGGACCCTAAAACATGCTTATTCATTAAAAACTCACCACCGAATTTTTTGAACAAAGACAATACCTACCTTCCTTACCTAAAGGTGACGGAAGGTAAGACAATCTGTTAACGCACGAGTCCATGATTTACAAAGGACGAGTGATACAATATGCTTTACGAAATAAGATTTTTGTACTATTATTTCTATTGAGATAATTTTATAATTCTGTTAGAGCTTAAAAAAACTTGGTGTTTAAGAATCTTATTTTATTGTATACATATTCTCCATAATAAAATAGATAACCTAAAACTGTCCAAAATGAAATTGATAATTCAGATACAGCAAGTTGTACCGTTTGGCTCTTAATTTAAACAATGAAAGCTTAATTACAAAGTAAAATAATTAACGCACAAGAGCACTACAGTTACGACAACATTTCTGGAATCTTACAGAAACGAAAGCTGCTATAAATCAACCTGTCCTAATATTTAGTTCCTTTCAACAAGTTTTAGGAAATCTTCAAGGATTTTCTTTATGGTTATATTGCCCTAAACTTTCTTTTTCCAAAAGAGGTATATAAAAACTTCTTAAAAATAGATTAATTATTTTGAGTTTCGACCTCCTAGCAAACTCTGAAATAGCAGGGTCTTTCAACTACTATATTTAACTTTATGTATCAAAAAACAAAAATTTGAAGGGCACTGCACAGTAAACAAAGAACAGCAGACTTTTGTTTATATGTTAAAAATAGTTGCAAAACGAATATTACTTGCAATTTTGTTTATCATAATATGTATTATTCATACTAATCACGCGTATTACATTGCACAAAGTATGTTTTTTTTATTATTTTAGTCATATAATAATATATTTGTGTGATAAATAAATATATTGGAACATTAAATGTCATTTCAATAAGTTATTCGTTATTGTTTTACATTTTTTTTAAATAGATTTATAATTTTTATCATGCACTAAATTACAAGTTTATAATTTATAATTTCAAAAAAAGTTTTACTGTTTCTTTGTTCCTTCCGTCACTTTTATTTAAGGTATTGTCTCGTCAAAAATTTTGGTGGTGAT
The DNA here is from genome assembly GCA_943142095.1 of Ophonus ardosiacus. NCBI lineage: Eukaryota > Metazoa > Arthropoda > Insecta > Coleoptera > Carabidae > Ophonus > Ophonus ardosiacus. Next base: position 5,771,316 of record OW964823.1, on the reverse strand, counting down.
TTAAATGAATACGGACGTTTTAGGGTCCCTAGAATACGATTTTACTAGTTTTACGATGACGTCTCCCCCTCTCTCTGCGTGCGCGCGTGTGTTTGTGTGTGTGTGTAACTCCAATACTACGATATTAAAAATTATAATTCTTTCGTATTCTTCTTCTTTATATCCACATAAAGAGCTGATTAAATTTTGGTTATAATTGGTCAACCGGAAGTTTTCTTATTTGAAGTTCGTAAAAGCTTTTCTTGAAAAAAACGCAATTAAACATTATTTTTTGACATTTTATGTGATTATCAATATAAAAAATATCTTAATGTCTATATATTTTCCTTTATACTCAATAGATATAGAGTTAAAGACTTATAAAGAGATTAACTTTCATAAATCAGCCCGCTTTGCTGTAATCATGGAAACAGCTAATATATTCTAATAATTCTAATTGACAGATGTCAGTGTCAAATGCAATTTACATAGTGTGTGTTCGTGTTATAATTTTATTGAACAGTATAAGTTCGTGTTACAATTTTAATGGATATATAGAATCTTTTCCAAGGAATTTTTGGTATGGGATTTGTAAAAAATATATAGAATTGAGGGAAGGTAATGTGCTGGCCACATCAGATTTTTTTGTTAAATGTAATATTTAATTTGAACATCATGTTTTTCTAAAGTAAAACCTTTGGATAGTAGTATGAGCCTTTGCTAACGTTTATGGATTATTTTAGAAAAAAATACTTCAAATAAGAGTTATTGAAACACTAATAATTGTACGTATCTTATTTGAAATAGTTTTCGCCAAAATAATCAAAAAACGCCGAAAAAACAATGCTATTTAATAATCACCTATAATCAGTTGTTCATACTAACAGTCATTGTGTTTGTAAACTAGATAATAAAATAATAATAATAATAATAATAATAATAATAATAATAATAATGATAATAATAATAGTAGAAGAAATTGTTCAATAAAGAGATATTTGTAACAATGTTCACTTCTTCTTTAATCTTGAGCAATGATTTTAATTAATATATTAATGGTATATAGGTCGAGCATTTCCGTTTAATTTTCACTTGCAATATCGGATGTTATTGGTTGAAATGATTTTATTTGTTTATTTGTTTAGCAATGTAATCCATGTACAAGAAACATGAATATATACAAGTTAGCGTGTGAAATACAGAACCGTTCAAAAATATGAGCATGACATCATCCTAAAAGAAAAAATCTGATGTAGCCAGCACAAGACCTCTCGCCATTTCCATATTAGGCTATATAAGTATTGTATTGCACTTCGCTTTCGAACCGTCGTTTTATAACAAAAATTACAAAACTTTACCCAAATATTGTTTTTTATTGTATTTAACATGTCTTCTGCACACATATAATTCTAATTATATCTATTTTTCACTGTATGAGGATATTTCTAAATGTCAGAGATTCTTCCAATTCATTAACCAGATTGGAGGTATTTCTGATGGCTATATGCATTTTACCACAATTTTACCTATAATTTCAAGAAAAAGATATCAGAATGTCACTAAAACTGTTGATATTTGACAATGATATGTGTCATGTTATAAACATTGGAATTTGTCAACTGGTTTCCTTAGTGCCTTGGCCTCTGCGATTAGTTTACTCTATAAATTATAGTGTCTTTATCTCTAAATCTATACAAGATATAATAAAAATTTTAAGTGTATTAGATGGAGAATTTTATGTTCTTCAATATTTAATAAAAAAAACTCCAAAAAAATTATATTTGGAAGAATTTTTCTAAGAAACTACTACTTCCGGTTGTTCAATTGTTACCAAAACCTTTTCAGTTCTTCCCAGGAATGTCAGATTGAGGAAACTGCAGTTAAATATGTTTTAAGTCTTATAGTTTTTGAGGAATCGTCCCTCCAACATCCAGCCATACACACATCCACACACACACACACACAGACATCATTGTAAAAATGTTAAAATCGGATTCTAGTGACTTTGAAACGTGCTTATTCATTAAAATCTGGATATGTGATTTTTAGCATGATTCCAATACCTCTCTTAGCGAGAGGTAAAAAGTAATCCTATTTTTCTCATAAATCAAAAATTTATATCATAGACTAGAAGATGACCCCCCCCCCTTATTTTTTTATTATAAGTAATAGAAAACAATGGTTCTTATGAAAGTTTTGTTATTTCAAATATACTATTTAATGGCAGATACAGATATATTTCACATAGTCAGGTTTACAAGATACGACTAACAACTTTTTCTTTAAAGAGCAACCTATAATTATTTTACTAAAATATACACGGCCATTTTTTTCTCTTTTCAACGATATAAATGTTTGTATATCAAAAATATGAAAAAAAATAAGATAATTGAACAATCGGAGAAATTATTTTTATTCAAATATTTCCAGACACAACCTGTATATAGAAATTGCAAGCGAAAGTGTTCAACTATTCATCTAATTAAATTGTAAAACATCAGTAAATCAACGACGGTTTGACAATTTAACGGTGAAATATATCCTTCATGTTAGTTTATATTTTATTTATTGTTCTGTAGGAAACAGATCGTGGTAGGAGTTATATTTTAAATTTTGATTAAGGATTCCAATGTTCCAAGTATATATTTGAGTTTGTACACAGGTATAATGGAATTTGAGGGTGCATCATTTTAAATAAAATTGTAGGAGGTAAAAAATTGCCTAAGGTGAGAATAGATTTCTCGATAAGTTTATGTATTGGTTATTGATTTTTAAGATTGAAATAGGGATAGGGAAATTAGAAATAAATTGGTTATCGCGTTATCGCTTTTCGTGTAAAATATACCTGTAACTTAGGTACCTACAGACATTTATTTAAAGCAAAAATAAAATTTATCATCATGACTTATTACAAATTACTGGATGTATTAATCTGCTTCTATTTGTAGATTTCTGTAATGATGATGTCAGATTTGAAAATTGGAAGTAATTTCCAAGTTGACTCCGGACGCAATAATAACAAATGGTGACATGTGACATGTCAATTAAAATTTTGAAGGGTTTAGTGCTATAGACAGTTTAAATCAGAACTAGTTATTAATTCCTTCTTAGAATAAGGCAAAACATAATTCATCCTTTTCATGAGTACCTATTATATTTATGATAATCCTCATTTTATGTTATTTAGTGCCAATTTTTTTATTTTACGACTTTGGTGACCATTGAAATAATTGACCGTTGGATTATAAAGACGTTTTGATTAAGGATGATTATAAAAATTGATTGAGAAAAGAAAATAAAAACTGCAAATGTATTATTTCATACTAACTCCCGTCCCGGTATTTTCATCCATAAATAAGTTGTATAAAACGATAAATACCGTGAGTTATTCTTTAACGTGAAACATTGGGTTTGTCATATCCATGGTTACGACTTGATATTTGATTGACAGCAATCCAGGGAATACTAACGAATCTGACAGAAGTATTATATTTAAATATTGTAAGAAATTTAGAGTCAGAAAACCACTCGAGAGCACTAAACATATTTCGGGCACAAGGTGCACACAGTATTTTTCTACAGCCAAATTTAATTTTTAGAAAACAGGTATAATTATTTAAACAAAATTAACCTCTAATGACATCTTGTCAATATGACAGATAAACCGTTGAATTTTCCTGTAAGTTATGATTTGACATTTGATTGACAGCAATGTATTTGTCTGTCTCATTTAAAATGACACATGGGGAATGAATTTGACAGAAGTATTATATTTAAATATTAATAATAATAATAATAAATAATTAATTTTAATTTAGAATGCAGGTATAATTATTTAAACAAAATTAACCTCTATTGACTTCTTATCAAATGTCAAATTCTTTCCCTATGTTTCATTTTAAATGGAACGGGCAAATACAATGCTGTCAATCAAATGTCAAGTCGTAACCATGGATATGACAAACCCAATGTTTCACGTTAAAAAATACTCACGGTATAGAATCGATATTATAGCATAAGTTGTAAAAATTACACATGTTGTGTCAATTTTTCCATGTGACATTTTTCAAAATGGTGAAGAACAAAGAAGTAGACAATAGTATATTGTATAACTAGTGCTGAAAGTTGGATATTTCACACGAACGTGAAGTGTAAAATACCCTTTCAGCACGTGTTGTACACGATATTTTTCCGGCGACCACAAAAAATAAAACAATATAAAATATTCATAAAAATATTAAAAGAGATTATTTTTACATCATTGCTATCAGAATTCACCAAAAATTATGTTAAAATCTGATAAATCAGGGTCCAGCCTTCTTAATCCGTGTAAATTCAGCAAATTATTTGCAACTGTCAAATTTTTACATACAAATTTTTAGGTTAGGTTCAGTTATCGCAGCGTGTGATAAAATCATATCATACAGCTGCGGACGCATCTGATTGGCTAACGAGCTTTCATTTCACACAGCTTTGGTAGTGATGTGCAATGACCAACTTTCAGTAATAGTTTAGCGTGTGAATTTATGTACTTTTCGTAGTGGTCGTCGGAAAAATATAATCATCACCTGAAATGCGATGAGATATACCAATACAGAGAATTTATTTTAAAATGTAACATTATAGTTCATCACTTCCATGGTTACTCACTATTGTCAAAAAATGACAGCAATGTAATATTTGTCCATTTTAAAATGCAACATTATAAATAGTATTGCAGCACAGGAGATACCAACAAAACACATCACAAATGGTGTCAATTCTTATTACGACCGACTAGAATATTGCCCCAGAGTGATTGGGGTTATTTTTTTACATTTATTACATGAAAGTTATGATTTTTTGTAAACTAAAGTTTGTTAAGATGTATAACATTCATGTTTTGATTATTTATTAATCGTATGTAGGCTAATTTATTGGAAATTAGTTTTGATAATACAAAACTACAAATTTTGTATGTTGCATTTTAAAATGGACAAATATTACATTGCTGTCATTTTTTGACAATATATAGTGAGTAACCATGGAAGTGATTCGCCATATGTTGCATGTTAAAATAAATTCCCTGTATTACATTGCTGTCATTTTTTGACAATAGTGAGTAACCATGGAAGTGACTGACCACATGTTGAATGTTAAAATAAATTCCCTGTATGTATGTAAGTACGATTATAAAAAAAAAAACATCAAGACAATAAGGCATTTATTATTACATTTAAAATGCATTTCTAATTGCAGAAACTTCTTTCGTGTACAAATTACTTTTCCTGAAGTCAATTTATTATTTCGACATGTGATTATCTGTGTGCATAAGTAATTACAGCCACAATTAAAAATACACCGGATGATAGCTATAGTCGCTGGTTTTATTATCATTTTACACTATATTATTTTGACGTTTCAGATAAAATATGACAAACAGCTAGCATGTTAATAAACCAATATACGAGTAAATTATTGTTCCCTTCAGTGCTTTTATGTGCTATAAGCAATTCACGTGCAAACGGTAAAAATATTATAATCGAAAGGCTGGGCAGGCGGTACCTACTAAGTTAGAGAAATGGAGATTGGACCTGATTAGCACGTTAGCAGAATTTGATTATTGGGTTATTTATAGAAACACATATCCTAATCCTAATAGATTTTAAATTTAAATTAATGCTCCCGAAATTGTAGAAAGGTACACGTTTCGTCTGTCCCAAATTATACATTACCGATTTTATAATTGTTCCAAATTATAGTACCTTAACAAAACTCATAATGGATTTTTTTTTAATCTATAGAAATAAAAAAGTGTAATGTAATTAAGGTAAATTATAACGAAACCCTTTTGTTTTGTTGATTTCGTGATTTTTATTAATACTTCTTTTTTGAAAAATGAATTCATATTTTTATTTTCGGCCGGTTTACATTTTCAAGCAACAAATTATAATAATAACTACGCATATGGTGAGAAATTTCAACAAATTTCTTTCGACTAGTTTAAAACACAGATTTCAATTAATATTACAAAAACTGATAATGTTATTTCAGTACTCTTGAGTTATATTACTTTTATTAGCTCAATGGTTAGAGTAATGCCTCTTAGTCATGAGTACGCTCGGGGTTCTGGGTTCGAATCCCACTAAGGCATGGTTGTTTGTGTATGTAAACCTACCCTGTAATTGGGATTTAATCCTGTTGGGAGGTTTAAAAAAAAATATGTGTCTCTTAAATAGGGGGACATGGCTTAACCACAGATTCCTGAGGCTAAAATAAGACGATTTAACCAAACTTGCTTCTACCGGAAAGTCTACCACTTACCCAGAATTCTGCTTCAAAGTTCTTCGAAAAAAAATTAATTTTGCTTATAATAATCGGACGCTTTATTCGATTTGGATGAAATTTGGTATGACAGTTTATATGGTTATAAGTCATCTTTTAAGGTGATACTTGTTATTACTAGTGAACTACTAGTGTATGAAACTTAGGTCTCCCAACATTAATTAGACCGTAACTTTTTAATGGCAATGCCGAAAAAGTGAAATTATTTTTCTTCAAAAAGATACATTCAATAGTAAACTTTTCTCTCTCTGTGTAATTTGTGATATCTGTTACGGTTCATACAGAAAAAAATAAAATCTGAGTGTCTGCACTGCTAAATTTTAAAAATAAATTTAATCTAGCAGTCTATCCAAATGTCAAACAAGTAATTTTTAATGACATATACTGGTGACAGAGTTTTATCACTGGTTAAATTTAATGTACTTATTTCTGTTACACCCTGAATATAACAGATTTTAAGGAGACACCCGATATAGACATAGGATCGTTACACCACCAGTAATAATATCGATAATTATTATAGTTTTCCAACTAAGTATAATTTATCTATATTCATTAGTTTCAAACAGCAAAAATGCAATTATTATTAAATTTATCAAGTAAAAACAATTATTAGGGCAATGAAACAAATGTAAATACAATTGAAATGTTTGTTTTCATTGCTAATTTCCTAATTTGGCTCTTAAAATATCATTTAAGTCCAATTAATTTTAATATTTTCATGTGGACGAAATTTAAAGTGTTTCTGTACGAACTAATTTTGTGAACCAAGATTTCTCCTTCTAAACTCTAAAATAAAGTCTTTCTGAGCTGTCAAAGTCTGGTTCAGATATTCACCGATCATTCACTGCTATCCTTCAAAGTAAAATTCCAAAAACCGCAAAAATGAAAAGATCTAACGGGAATTCTTGAGCTATTGAGTGTCCCTTACAAAAATATTTCCATACACACGTGTATTGTTAGAGTAGTTAACATGGTTTTCAAATTTGAAGCAGGTACATCAGGTAGTAGACATGTGTTCAGAGATTACCCATTCTTTTGTTAAGAATGCGACGATATCTAGTAGCCCTAGGCGGAATTTTCTCGAAATAATCTATTAGTTTTTTGTGACTAAAAATATTGAAAGGAAATTCCAGTTCATCATTTATTTGGCAAGAGAAAATGTAATTTTCAGAAGAAAACTTATTATAAAAATACTAGATGTGAAATTATACATGCGCGCATAAAAATCGACTATTGAAAAATCACTTAAGATACTTAATCAAGTGAGTCATTATATTTAATCTCATTAAAAGCTTGTATTGTTACTTTAAAAATTGATAAAATAATACATTATTTTTTTAAGGGGTTGGGGCGTCTTCCCTATGTATATTTGATTACACTTTCCGCATTCGACCTGGTAGTTCTATAATGAAAAGCATGAAACAAATTAACATCTACAATTAGAAAATGATATAACACTAAAAAACGAATTATGTGAATAAAAGTTTGAAGTTGCTTTAGAGATTGTATGCGGTGTTCAAAAATTCTGAAAATTGGTGTACTTATGTAATTTTGTCCGTAGAATCGAATGGTGTTATCGCAAAATTCATATCTCGACCCATTTTTGAGCAAAACTTTGAATCTAAATATCTCGAGAATGAAAAGAGTTATCGACCTGCGGATTCAAAATTTGGAATCAGCACATTGAGAAGTATCTAGATACATAAAAATTAGATATTTGAAAATTTTGAAGTTTTTATCCAAATAAATAAATAAATAATAAATATATCATCACGGCATATTACCCATTTCTGGGTGTGCCAGTATCTACAACAAATGTAGACATCGGTAATAATGACGATATATTTTACCGTGTGGGCGCTTACCAGGCTTCACCTCACGGGCACTCATAGCTGGTGTGGAGAGTGCACCACATGGGTCACTTTTGTGCCATTTAAAATTGGAAATATTTGGCGTCTGTCGGGATCGAACCCGGTACCCCCAGGTTCGCGGGCAGACACTCAGGCACGTGACAGACAATAACTGCAATCTATCAAAACTGTGTTATACTCGTGATAGCAACCACGTAAATATGCATTGTTGTTTATATTGGTTGCTGAATTTAATAAAAAAAATAAGCATTCTTGATAAATTTAGGCTCCTGTAGCGTAATAAATGATCTTACAGCATAAGTTTTATTTTAATCTGAGGTTTGGTTTCTAAAAAATGAAAATTAAATTCAAAACTATGAAATGGTCGATTTCTATGCACGTAATAAATAAATTATAATCACTCCTTGTTTCCATTGTTTTGAGTTCGAGTATAGTTCTTTGCCGCTCCAATCTCTTTTGGGTTCTTACTATTTCGCCCCTGGCAAAATGTTACAGTTTCCAACTTATAATTTATCGCTGGGGAATATTTCGAAGTTATGGAAATTATATAGGAGGAAATAGTAGTCTTTAGAATGTAGGTACAACCCTTATGTATTCAATAATGAAAATGAACAAGATTTACAATTATTTAATAAGCTTTAATACATACTTGTTTGAAAATAATGCAGAATTATAAGCAGAACAATAAAAGCAAGTCTTGAAGTCATGGTTTGTGAACATTAGAAGCGAACTTGATATTGCAAAGATGACATTGCTCGGTAAACGGACCGAAAAGAAAGTTTTTGTCTTCTTTTTCACCACGAGCAAAATGAAGAAGATTATGCAAGAACTTATACAATATTTATTATCGTAAGTAGGGCAATTTGTTTACCAAATCTTGGTCCTCATTTGAATCCGCGTCATCTCACCCACAAAATCGAGAAAGATGACACTGACAAGAAATTTTTCGATACAAACAACAACAAACAACACAGTTTTGTTTTAACTATATCATTGTTATGTCAAATTCAAATCTTACCTTTCAAATAGAACAATCAAAATAACATTAATAAGTATTTTTTCCACAATAGAAGTCAAAGTTCTATTAGTTTCTCTTATTTTCTTCTTAAACTTAAACTGTAGCTGAATAATCGGTTTTAAGATTTTATGTTAAATGTCAAATCACTTCATAATTTTTTTTACAACGATAACTACATTTGTCTGTTTGTAAACAAAAGTTTTTTGCAGTTGTCAGTGAAAAAATTGTAATTATTTTTCAATAAAAAAATACCAGTTGTGGATTCGCATGTAATGGTTATTAATCATTCGAATGATTTACATCACTCGCCTTTCGGCTCGTGAAGCAAACTTCATTCTCATAATTAATAGCATACATTACATGCTCATTGAATAATATGCTATTACGTAACTCAGTTACGTAAAGATTTTTATGCAACGACGTATCATAATTTGACAATTATACACGAATTTCTTAGACATAAACGTCGTTTTATAGCCCACGGGCCTCATTATAGCCCGCCGGTACGTCAAACCAAGTAATAACCTACAATATAAACAATTTAAACAGGTAACATGAAAAGTTTTTATTACAAATCGAAAATTTTTATATTCTTTAATGAAAAATGAAAATTAATTTTATGTCTTACTAGTATGTTATTGTTTTATAACAACCCCAACATTAGGCCTATTATTGAGTAAATAATACCCTAGGGCGTATTAAGTTGCTATGGTAATGTTGACAACAAACTAAGGTTAATAATACTGATACTAACATAAAGTGCAGTTAAGGTTAAAAAGCATTGTGAATTGTAGTCGTTTATAATCATATTTGTTTCATCACAAATACAAACCAGCATACTTCTTATTCTTAGCAATAACATTGCTCGCCCATATTGACAGAAAAATACCACGAGAAATATATTTTTTGTTTGAAAAAATGCTTTGTTTACAGAAACAAAATATTACCTAGATACCGCATTCACAGGCTACTTTGTAAGTTGTATTAAAATTTTGTGATTTATTATTTTTGTTTGAAAAATTCTAGTCAGACAAAATGTTTATTAAGAATTTCTAGTAAGACATAAAACGTTGAAGGCACCACGGGTGTTAAACGACAATAATGCCTTCGGTCAACGTACTCGCCTAGGGCCAGAGGCCCTCGACAGTACACTGTTGACCTCAGGCATTATTGTCCTTATAACAACCCTTGGTACCTTAATTACTATTGTGATATTTATATGGAAAGCACGGAGATACACAAAATAAAACTCAAATGACATAACTAATAAACAAACAATAAACTATTGTTCTCCGCTTTCATAGCAACACTAGATACTGGATGTACGAGGACAAATTATTTTCGCTACAATTTTTCTAACAAATTTTTCACACAAATTTTCGTCCGTGCATAAAGTTTTGTATGTACCACGAACGTAACTTGCTTTTATGGCCTTTGACGTGTTTTTATCCCTCGGCTTAAGCCCCGGGCTCAAAATTCCGCCGCAGGCCATAAAAGCCTCCTTACGCTCTTAATACATAAATAACTATTACAACACTTATTTCGTATCAATGGGCTACTTACGTGGTACTGAAAATCCGATTTCTGCCACTATATACGTAATGTTATATTGAAAACATATATAAAAATATAAATTTTATTTTAAAATATTTATTTGTTTTTTACTAAATTAAGAAAGAAAATTTTCTGTGACGTCTTTATATTGAACTGGGGGAGGGGAAGCAAGTTTAAGAATGTTATCAATAGATGGCATGGCGTGCGAGAAAGTTTTAATTTGAATTTGACATTAGTTCATTTTTCTCTCTCTCTGGTCTCTCAAATACATTAATTACTTAATAAATAAACACATAGGTAGTTACTTGTAATTTAAAATATCGATACCAAAAAGATAAACTAAAATACTAACCTCCAAACTATTATTGAAACGTCAAACAGGTGATCTACATTACCCGCACAAACATACCATTACTATGGGACGGCACCACGCTGTGACTTTACTACTATTCATTGGTGCGGCGTAATTCTACGTCATACATGGCGGGAATTCAAATAATCAAATTTCATTATTTTTTTCTGGCTAATTAATAAAAATTTTGTCAAAAGAAAAAATATGGGTAGTAAGTTTTTACCTTCTCTTCAAAAATATTAAATAAACAAAAGGTACGCAAGTAGCTTATTATGTAAAAAGTGACATTTCAAAACGTCAAAAGGTTAGTTAAAATTCAATTTTTTAAAACGGAATTAGATAATAAATTTTTACTGTTATTTAGGTAAAAGTTATTAGACTTTTAAAACAGGTGTGACCTCTCCCGGAATTACCCTATATAAAAGCAGCTGGCACACTCAGAAATGTGTAATAATTTATTTATTTTAAATTACGAATGGAAATTGTAACATATTAATTATTTAATCATTCAATTTCGTAATCACAACTTGTACAACTATAAGAAAAATTAACACAATCTAAAGGAAGTCTGCTTAATGAAGTTCATAATGAACGATTTTTTTTCCCTTTGACTGTCTTTCGAAACATTTTGTTGTAAAAATGTTGTTTTGTTATAAAATCGTCGACCTAATTATAAATTTACATACCAATATGATACAGTTAGACGAGGTCAAAGTATCTATAAAGTGTACCAAAGTCGTGGACGTATCATACTGTTGTTTTTATCCCTTCTAATAGAGTTTTTGCTGCCTGTATTATTTATCAAATGACAAGAAAAGAAACCAATTAGGTATTATCAATGAAAAACCTGACACGCAACACCGTTACTCGCGTCTATCATACAGAAATAGATCGAAGATCTTGTTATCATCTTTATAAATTATGTATGGGAGTTTTCTCAAAAAATTCAATTCAAATAAATTAAATATTCGTAAAAAGGTGTCTAAATAAAAATGTAATTGTTTTTCTACTATTTATTTTGAGAGTACAGTAAAATTTTTGAAAGAAGTCCGATCAAGGCCATCTACGAATTGCATCTATGAATTAAGATTTTATGCTGTCAAATTTAGTAGTGTCGTTTACATAGTTTTTATGAGGTACACAAGATATTATGTACCCTCATAAAAACTAAGTAAAAGACACTAAGAAATTTGACAGCACAAAATCTTAAATTATAGATACAATTCGTAGATGGCCTTGATCGGACTTCTTTCAAAAATTTTACTCTATGTGATTTTTTACGAATTTTTGTACGATATCTTTCAAAAAATGAACGCATAAAAAAATAAAAAATCTGATGTGGCCAGCACATTACCTTCCATGAAGTCCATGTATTTTGTACAAATCCCGTACCGGAAGTTCCTTGGAAAAGATTCTATCAATCGAATAAAATTATAACACAAACATGTAAATTGCAATTGACACTGACTCATCAATTGATTGAATATATAAGCTGTAACCATGACTATAGCAAAGCTAACTGATTTATGAAAGTTAATCTATTTATAATTCTTTAACTCATATCTACTGAATATTAAGGAAAATGCATAATCAAACCGTATAATAATCTTTCATAATGATAATCACATAAAATGTCAAAAATAGAATTTAACTGCGCTTTTTCAAGAAAAACTATTAAGAGCTTCAAATAAGGGAACTTCCGCTTACAACTGAAGTCTAATCAGCACTTCATATGGCTGTAAAGAAGAGGAATACGAAAGAATTATAATTTTTAGGGCCGGTCTTACAATAAATTAATCCTTAGTTAGTTACTGCACAAGTAAATTAAATGGACCATTAAAAAAAGAAATGGATATTATAAAACTAATCTCACTATAAAATAACTAACGGGGGATTTAATTAAATTTTAGTAGTGTGTTTGTGGTTTTGTGAAAAGTTTCTATATTCACATTCGTTATAAACGTAAATCAGTTGATTTGACAGTTGGAAAAGAAACGTGATCGTGGGAAAAATCATATTGATATTGAAAAATATAACCTATTAGATATTGTTGAAAATTATTTTCATATAATTTGCAACGACCCGGTTGCGTAAAATCGTAAGGTTATTACTAGCTGATTCATTGCGGAAATTGACATATTTCTTAATGTTAGTAGTCTTATATTTCCTTCAATCTGTCCCAATATGTGTAACACACATTGTTTTGACAATTGAAATCTCTTTTTAAACTCATGGCTCGTACCACGATCATGGTTTTAACAAAACCGCTGTTTTAAGAAATGTCAAATTCAAATTTCAAAACGGAATTTCACCCTTATGTTAGAAGAACAATTTATTTAAAAATGTTTGTTTGAATACAAACTATGTTCTGCTTTAAAATCATATTTTGATAAATTTCATAGTATTTATTATCATTAAATAATGAAATTTGACATTTCTTAAAACAGTGTTTTAGTTAAAACCGTGAACATACTACGAGCCATTGTCAACATATATTTCATATGGATTTGTCCTGTTTCGGAACAATTTTGGTAGCCTACCTCGTGCAAATATAAATGCATCATCATTATCTGTTTATGAATCCGAGGACACTGATGATACAGACTCTGAAGATGATATACTCGACACATACATTTCTTAAAAAAAATATTTAAAAAGTAAATAGTTCCCTATTTCAATTGTTTTAAAATAAACATAACAAAAAAAAATACAGTTTGACGTTTCTTTAACAACTGATTTAAATCTAATAGCATGAAATTCCGCAGTTACTTTAATAGGTACATTTACTTGTCATTAAACTTTTATACTACCCAAATCTTCAGTTAAATTAGTTTAGTAGCTAACTAAATTTTAACTGTTGATTAAATAGTTTTATAAGACCGGCCCTTAGAATTGTAATATTGGAGTTAGTTATCGTCGGAGAAATTTTTCTCACCCACACACAGACTTAATCGTAAAAATAAACTTAACGCATTATATTATATAGGTTAATTGATAAAATAGGAAAAAATTGATATTTTCTTTATTATTACTATTGCATTTTTTCAATCACCTTGTATGCATTTTTTTCGACATTCTCTACTAGTTTTTAGAAAAAAATTGCCTAGAAGACACATTAGTTATTTCATGATGATTTATTAATATTTTTCGTTCTGGTTTTAGTCGCGACACAATCTTGAACTAAATATAAATCAATTAATATTTTATAATTTATTATTTAATAAGGAACTCACCGTAGGTGCTCTGTATTTAAACTATTAATAATATTTCCATTATATCAATATTTAAACGAATATAAATGCATATAATTGTAGCAATTACACCAGTTTTTCTTGATAAACAGTATAAATAACTATTCAAGTACGCCTTTTATAGAAACTAATCTAAATGGAATGATAAATGAATATTAAAAATTGAAAACTGCAAGTATGCAGAAGAAATTTATAGTTTGCATATAAATTAATAAAGTATAAAACACAAAAAAAAAAAATAATTGTCTATTTTTCCTTCAAGATAATTATTAATAATTGTATGTTTATCATACATGTCTGTTGTTCCATTTTTATTATTCCTGTTACCGTGCATAGATAAAGGAGTTACCTATATGATATTCTAAAAGTAGCGTTTCGATATTTTCGTGAATAAACTTGTTATAAAGGACCTCGAAGGAATTCGATTTTAATTATTCGCACATGAATCGATTTAATTATTATTTTATTAACTTATTTTATAGTAATAACAAAACAATTAAAGAAAATATTCAAATTGAAAGCCATTATTTCTTTGGCACATTTCAACTCTTTTGGAAAGAGAGCCGACCGTTCTACGTAACTGGTGTCTAGATATAACTTTCCATATAGCAAGATCATATCTAACTTTTCTTTATTTGTAAAGTTATTAAACATTATTAAACACAGAGAACTTTATGGGAGATATTATTAAACGTCAAACAAACAAAAAATCAATTGTTTCCATGGCTTACTTGGCCAATAAAACAGTTTACAAAATTTTAATTTATAACCGTAAATAACTCGTTTATATGAAAAAATTATACATAAACAACATTACCTTATTGGAAAGAAAAAAAAAATACTCTTTCCATCATGTAGTTCCATTTAAAAAATATATATTTTGTCCCATATTTTGAGAACCGCTGACACAATTTTTATTTTATCTACATGACCAATTTTCTAATATAAAATGGCACAATTTTGCTCATTTAACCAACCTCGTATCTCTTCAAATAAAAAAGTTAGAAATAGTGAGCAAGCTTATTGAGACAACCTGTATATAACATTTTTCTCTAAGGTATTATTAGCCCGAAAAACGCACTGGTTGTTCTAAATGAAACTTTTTGTAAAACATCGTTTGCCCTGTCAAGAACTTATAGCTGTTTTAGAGAGTACCTGCAACCAAACTTTCAGAAGGAGTGATAATAGATTTTTTTGGTTTTATTTTTGGTATTAAAAGAAGATTTCTACAATAAAGGAAATAGTTATACATAAATGTTTCCTTTACAAAATAGTTTAATGCTTAAGTATAGAAAGTGGAACTAGTTTATAAAAAAAATGTTGTTGAAGAGTATACTTATGTACTTTGATTAACCTAACTTAACCAGTACACGTCACGTTTTAATTCTTATTGCACCGTTTGACATTGTAACATTTATCACTAAAAATTACCTAATCAATTCAAAATTTCTCTCATTTCCATAATAATTATCATTGTCTTAACACAATACACAATCATAATCATATTAAATAATTATTTTAATTATAAAATTCATTGTTTTGAGTCTTTTCCATTGTTAGGAATTCACAACAAATAAAGATAGTATCTGTAAGGCAGGGCTTCGCGATTAATGCAAAATTCTACGCTTTTGATTCTCAAGTAACTGTGAATAGAAATATAATATGTTATATGAGGCACAAGCACTACGGAATAACAAGTAGAAATATGCATTTTTATGAAAATGGAAAACTTTGCATAAGATTACAAAGAAATGACACATAATAGCATAAATTATTCAAAAAATATAGAACAATTGTTCTGAAATAATATTTAGTGGTGGCGAACAATGCATCTATTTCTATTTCAATTGAATTCATTACAAGTGAACTTTATAATAATAAAAATGATGCTATAATAATAAAAACTACAGGGCGACGTCAGTAGCGTAGTGGGGGGGGGGGGGCAAAGGGGGCACCCGCCCGGGGCGGCACATTGCTAGGGGCAGCAAATTCCCTATCGTTGAATTAATATTAAGAAGATTATTATAGTCAGTTGAGAACTCAATAACTTAAAAAAATTTAAAAATATGAAACGCACTTTCATTTATAAACTATATATTTCTGCGTAACTATACTAATTACCCCGTTTTTAGCGCGAATGAAGAAATGCTCAATTTCATTGGTGTCTAATATCAATATGTATAAATGAAAAAAAAATATTGTTTCCTAACCATAGGCTTTGGAATAATTTAAACGTTATTTTTTCGATTTGTTTATATTTTGTTTATAATAATTACAAAAGTAAAAGTGTTATCTCTCAGCATTAATAATTAAGAATTGAAATTTGGTATGTTGATTCAAAATGCAGTTTTTATATAAAATATTCATAAATTTTTATTTAAAAATGATTAGTTTAATTGACCTACTTTTTTAATGTTTGTGCGCATGAACGTATGGTATACTTTAACAATAAAAATTATTAAAATTAAAAATCAATTTAAAACAAAAAAAATATTATTTTTACATTAAAATTTCATTTTGAGTCAACGTATCAAATTTCAAATGTAAATTATTGATGGAAGCTGAAATCTAACACTTTTACTTTTTTAAACACATCGAAAACAATAACGTTTAAATTATTCTCAAAGCTCATGGTTACAAAATAATAAATTTAATTTTTTCTATTCATTGGTATTAGACATTAATGAAGTTGAGCATTTCTTCATACGCGCTAGAAATGGGGGTCATTTTTCATACACTTTTACATCCCTTGAAAAAATGTAACTTTCAATTATAAGGCATTTGACCTTGAATATTTTTTTTTCTCAAAACTTTTATATGATTTTGTTTTCGTATTTCTATAAATTTTAAATACTGTAAGAGGGGGATGGGGGTCAAATTTAACATCTGCCCCGGGCAGCAAAAATCTACGCTACGCCACTGGGCGACGTTCTTTGTAGTATTAATTTAATGTACTGTACTATATTGGGATCGGCATAATAGCACGTGACTAAACTAATGGCGCTAGTAGGACTTATCAAATGTGTAACATCGCAAACCATCGTTTCGTTTAACAGAAAAAGAAGTTCTCATATGCTTTAATTTGTTAATTCCTTTAAATAAGTGTTTAATTTTATAATTTCATTTCAAGTTGTAAAAATCTGATGTGGCCAGCACATTACCATGAATTCTACGATTTTCTACAAATTCCATACCTAAAGTTCCTTCGAAAAAATTCTATATCCATTAGCCAATAAAATTATAGAATTAGTTGAATATATCAGCAGTTTCCGTGGTGGCTGATTTGTGAAAGTTTATCTCTTTTTAATTCTTTAACTTTATATCTCTATTGAATATAAAGGAAAAAGTGTAATCAAACCGTATAGACAATAAGATATATTGATAATCGCATGAAATGTCAAAAAATGATATTTAACTGCGTTTTTTGAAGAAAAACTGTTAAGCACTTCAAATAAATATACTTCCGGTTAACCAGTTATAACCAAAATCTAATCAGCTCTTCAGTGCTTATTCATTAAACTCACCACCGAATTTTTTGACCAAAGACAACACCTTTCTTACCTAAAGGTGACGGAGGATACAAAAATTACCATTGTTGTTGCGATTTGATGTTTATGACGAGTATTCCCTGTTTATGACCTTGAACTTTAAATTTGTTGGAATTAAAATTGTTGCAAAAGTACTAAAATTTTAATTTTATTAATGAATTAAAAAGAAATCAGATAAACATATAATTATATTTTTATTAAACAAATACGTGAATTTTACAAATTCAATACAATGTAGAATTTTCTATATCTTTGATGTGGGAAACACAAATGTCAGACTCGATGTTTATGTCCCAAATATTCTTCCCCATCAAATCTTCTCTTCCTCAGGCCTTGAGCCACATTTTACACCTATATTTGTTAAATTAATATACATTTTGCATGATATGGAAGTCGTTTTGCATTACTTACATTTCTGTATCTTTCGGAAACGAAAAAAAATTACACTTCACTTTCTCCATTTTTTAAATTTACTTATACAATTATTATATGAACAAACAAGTCCTCCCGATTCTACCTTCTTCGTTTTTTTTTTTTTCATTTTATTAGAAATTAACACCACTTCTAAAAGTTCACAAAAATGACATATGTATGTCAAAAGTGAGAAGACTTGTTTGGTTTGTTTGAATTAGCCATAACCCTAAAATATATGGGCATGACAAGCTGAGATAACCGCTCCTCCAGAATATGTGAAATATAATGATTTTCTTTATGATAACGATATTTCCTACCGTTTGTTGAAAAAATAACAAGTTTGTTCGCATTAGAAATCAATTTGTGTTTCTCAATATACTTTTATTATTGACCCCTAACAGAAAATTTTCTCGTCGAGATAATGAAAAGAACAAAGAATCGTAAGATACGAAGATATGCCGAAATAATCCGATTTTATCCGATTAGCCCTTTAAATTTGTTGGCATACTCTTTCTCTCTTTAATTTTCGTTTCTCTCTCTGACTGTCGCTTCTGTATGAATGTCTATTCTGTGCCTGAATATTAAAATGAAATCAAATAACTCTGTAATTCTTCTGACAGCTGACAGTTGATATTTTTACACTTTTGTAATCTGTGCGTGCAGTCTGACCAATCAAAATGAACTATAGTACTATAAATAATGATTACATTATTTGCTGCAATGCATAGATTATTTCCAAGAAATTTAATTTCAATTATTTTCACATAATGCAAAATAAATGAGTTACAAAATTTCAATGAGACAGCGTTTACTGTTGTATAGGTTAAGTTCATATGATGTCAAACCCATTCATAAAAACATTAACCTATAATTTTTTCCTAATCTTTATATCTAGGAAGTGTTGTATTCCACATTCTTGTTTATAATTTCAAAACACCCGACGAAATGAAAACAATTCGTCGAATCGAGTTAGTTTCCGAGATGGCCGGTCAGATGGCACTGCCCTGCAAATTCTCCACGGGCGTATTAGGAATTCCGTGCACAGGAAATAGCGAGCAAGTTTTTCTTTCAACAATACAAGAAGTCAGCTATATAGCAACCACTGTACTTGCATACAAGATAAGAGATATGAAAGATGATGTTACGGACGAAACATATACTGGATTGTTTACGGTTAGAGAAAAATCCTTCACCAAAGTAACAAATTAAAAAGGGAATACACGCATCGTCCTAATGTTCATTCGTCAACATGTTCAATTCTCACTTCGTTCAGTTTCATAACGTTCAAATCTACAAAACGTTCATTCATGAAGTTGGCGCGTATCAAAACGTTTATTTCTCACGCGCTTTCAAATTTAAACAGTACATTCTAAAGAACAAATTACAAAGAAAAATGTTTTACTCAGTATAAATAGGGAACACACATTGTTTCATAATGTACATAGATCGCCCTGTACATCACTGTCTACCTAAATTCGAGTATGCGTTTAGGTTATGTTTGTTTAAGATTATTTTTATAAAATTTACACGCCCAGATAAATAAAATAAACGTTTTGTAGATTTGAACGTTATGAAACTGAACGAAGTGAGAATTGTACATGATGAATGAATATTAGGACTTTGCATATCTAGCCATATTAAAACATAAAACTAGACCTTAAAACTCTATGATAGGAATTGTCTAAGTTTAATAGTTATGTAACTTAACGCGTGAGAGTAGCGAACGCTTTAATTGTTGAGATCATTAATCTCCAATTAACACACGTATTAGTTACAATATTTATCCCTTAACTGTATTTTACTGAATTGTAAAATAAATTTTTATTCCATAACAAAAAAAATCTGTTGTGGCCAGCACAAAACCTCTCGCCATTTCCATATTAGGCTATATATGTATTGTATTGCACTTCGCTTTCGAACCGTCGTTTTATAACAAAATACTACAGAACTTTACCCAAATATTGTTTTTTATTGTATTTAACATGTATGTCTTCTGCACACATATAATTCTAATTATATCTATTTTATATCATTTTCATGTCAGAGATTGTTCCAATTCATTAACCAGATTGGCGGTATTTCTGATGGATATATGCATTTTACCAAAATTTTACCTGTAATTTCAAATATTTAATTAATAAAACAATAATAAAAATTAAATATACTTCCCAGAAAAAGCAATCAGAATTTCACTAAAAATGTTGATTGTTGACACTGACATGTGTCATTTACAAACTATGTTATAAACATACAACAATGACATGTGTCATGTTATAAACATTGGAATTTGTCAACTGGTTTCCTTAGTGTCTTGGCCTCTGCGATTAGTTTACTCTATAAATTATAGTGTCTTTATCTCTAAATCTATACAAGATATAATAAAAATTTTAAGTGTATTAGATGGAGAATTTTATGTTCTTCAATATTTAATAAAAAAAACTCCCAAAAATTATATTTAGAAGAATTTCTCTAAGAAACTACTACTTCCGGTTGTTCAGTTGTTACCAAAACCTTTTCAGCTCTTCCCAGGAATGTCAGATTGAAGAAACTGCAGTTAAATATTTTTTAAGTCTTATAGTTTTTGAGGAATAGTGTCTACAACACCCAGATATGCATACATACACACACACACACACACACACACACACACACACACACACACACACACACACACAGACATCATTTTAAAAATGTTATAATCGGATTCTATGGACATTAAATCGTGCTTATTCAATAAAATCTGGATATGCGAATTTTAGCATGAATCCAGTACTTCTCTTAGCGAGAGGTAAAAAATTAGATTAGTAACGTTCGACACATAAGTTTTGGCAATTGTTAGCAATGGTTACGTACTAAAATCGTTTATTAATAAAAAAATCATGCATTAATAGGAATCATTAATGAATGATTTCCTATACATTAATTAATATAACCTATTAATACACCGTCAACGGAGTAACATGTTATTATTAATATGAGAACTTATGAAATGGTGACAAAAAAATATCGGCACACCTGGTTGATAATATATTTATTACAATCATTCTGTATGTATGTACGAAGCTCCATTCATGTCAGCTGCATATTTTTCTTCATCCTCATTCTACCAGGAAGAAATTCTAGGTGCGGAGTTAAAAATCTGAACTGATTAAAGAAGATTACTCTTTGATCTGAATGATAATAGCTCTTATCTTGGCAGCTGTATTCCATTGTTTCAAACGGATATATCAATCATTTGTTCGGACATTAGAATTCCGATTAGACATTAGAATAGCGATTTTCATTCTAATGTTGACAAACAATACATGTGATTGAAATATAAACAAACATTGTTTTTAAATTTGTTTCAGTTTAAAAAAATTGTTTTTAAATATTAGTTTAAAATTGAAATTTACTGTAAAATACGTAGACAGTTATAGTACATAACATTTACGGTTTCTTCCATAAAAAGTTTTTATTTACTATAGAATTTGAAATCGAAAATTTGTGAAAATGATGTATGTTAAATCAAACATTTTCATTGGAATTATTATTTTAATTCGTTCTTCTTGCACATATTTTTTGTCATTTTATGTACAAATTTACTATTTTGCATCGTACACCTTCCCAAATTATCTTCTATGTACAATAATTATAAGCTTGGCAACAATGTACTTGCATGAAATCGTCGATTACTTTTAATGACGATTTGTGTACTTTACTGACGATTTCAAATAAAATATGGCATAGTTTTCCAACAATTATTTCGAGAAAAATGGTATTAAAAATAAATAAATAAATGAGAAAGCGAACAATAATATTTATAAATAACAAAACTATCTGTCACTTGTTTGTATTTGTTTACATCATAGCCTACTTCAATATTATAACATTATTTCTAATTTCTAATATCATTTTTCTCAAAATAAAAAATCTGTTGTGGCCAGCACAAGACCTCTCGCCATTTCCATATTAGGCTATATAAGTATTTATTGCACTTCCCTTTCAAACCGTCGTTTTATAACAAAAAAATACAGAACTTTATCCAAATATTGTTTTTTATTGTATCTAACATGTCTTCTGCACACATATAATTCTAATTATATCTATTTTTCATTGTATGAGTTTCGAAATGTCAGAAATTCTTCCAATTCATTAACCAGATTGGCGGTATTTCTGATGGATATATGCAATTGAACCTATAATTTCAAATATTTAATTAATAAAACAATATGAATGATACTACCCAGAAAAAGCTGTCAGAATGTCATTAAAACTGTTGATATTTGACACTGACGTGTGTCATTTAAAAACTATGTTATAAACATTGGAATTTGTCAACTGGTTTCCTTTGTGCCTTGGCCTCTGCGATTAAATTACTCTATATATTATAGTGTCTTTATCTCTAAATCTATACAAGATATAATAAAATTTTTAAATGTATTAGATGGAGAATTTTATGTTCTTCAATATTTAATAACAAAACTTTCCAAAAAATATATTTAGAAGAATTTTTCTCAGAAACTACTACTTCCGGTTGTTCAATTGTTACCAAAACCTTTTCAGCTCTTCCCAGGAATGTCAGATTGAGGAATCCATAGTTAAACAATTTTTAAGTCTTATGGTTTTTGAGGAATTGTGTCTACAACATCCAGACATACACACATACACACACCACACACACACACACACACACACACACACACACACACACACACACACACAGACATTTTAAAAATGTTATAATCGGATTCTAGGGACCTTAAATCGTGCTTATTCACTGAAATCTGGATATGCGAATTTTAGCATGAATCCAATACCTCTCTTAGCGAGAGGTAAAAATGTCTAACGGACTAAAAAATTATAGGTTACCATTAAAAAATATGTAATTTTGTTGTACCGTTTGAAAACCACAGGTTGAATTTTCGGTTTGTTATTAGTTATTACTGAAAAATTAGTCGTTTATTTTTAATCATTTTTTGTACTTATATAACATTTTTCTTTAAAATTATTATTTCGCTCAAAAAAGCCCGGGTTGTTTTTAAAGAAAATACTCCATAACACGCCAACTTTATATTGTCTGACGATTTTATTTTTATGTCAATGTGATTATATATCGACCTTTCACGGGTTCTAATCTAAGTCCCTACCGAATTTACTAATTTACTCCTGAAAATCAATTGCGAATTTTAATTTCCGAAAGTATTTCCTTCATTTAAATTCACCTTTTTACCTATCCGGTTTTCTTTTGTGTTTACAAGGTCAGCAATTTATGTGAAACCGCAAATGACATTACCAACATTGTGAATTAATCCAAAATTGAATAAAAACGAAGAATAATTACGTATGATCTATAACTGTGTCCTGTAGCAATCTTACTGAAGTAAATAGTGCAGAACACTTTTGGGCGCAGTAATTTTATTGTTGTTATTGTCGATTTGTTCTTGGAAGATAAAAAACTGCTCAGGATTAATCAATGCCGGAGAATATTTACTTTTTTAAATGTGGTTTTTATCTAATTGTATTATGCTCAGTTATAATCGATTAGTTTCAAATGAAATTGTTACACTTTGTTACTTTTATTAAGATGTATCATTATTTTAAACTACTGCACATATATTTTTTTTACCTCTCGCTAAGAGAGGTATTGAAATCATGCTAAAAATCACATATCCAGATTTTAATGAATAAGTACGTTTCAAGGGCACTAGAATCCAAACTTAACATTTTTACAATGTGTGTGTGTGTGTGTGTGTGTGTGTGTGTGTGTGTGTGTGTGTGTGTGTGTGTGTGTGTGTGTGTGTGTGTGTGTGGGTATGTGCGTGTGTGTGTATGTCTGGATGTTGGAGGGGTGGTTTCTCAAATTCTATAAGACTAAAGACCAATTTAACTACGTATTCTTTACTCTGACATTAATGGGAAGAGCTGAGAAGGTTTTGGAAACAATTGGACAACCGGAAGTAGTAGTTTATTAAAAAATCTTCTAAATTTTATTTTTTTGAAATTTGTTTAATAACAAATATTAAAGATCATAGGATTATCCATCCATTACATTGAATATTTTTATTATATTTTATATATATTTAGAGATAGAGACTCATAAATATATAAAATAATCCGTTGCAATCAAATAATGTTAGCACCAAGTTTATATCTCTATATACTTTCAAATTATTGGCCCAAAAGTCAAAACACTTCAAAATTTTCAAAAATCTAATTTTTATGTACCTAGATACTTCTCAATGCGCTGATTCCAAATTTTGAAACCGCAGGTCGATATCTCTTTTCGTTCTCGAGATATTTACCTTCAAAATTTTGCTCAAAACTGCCCCTTTTTGGGTAGTAACCCAAAAATGGGTCGAGATATGAATTTGGCGATATCATCATTCAATTCTACGGGAAAAAATACATAAGTATACCAATTTTCATAATTTTTGCACACCGCATACAATCTCTAAAGCAAAATAACTGAAAATGGCCAAAAATCGCAAAAATCTAAGGTGTACCCCTTACGATTTTTTCAGATTTTGACAATTTTTGGGGGTTTTCAAACTTTTATTCATAAAAAAAGAACCAGTTGGACAAAAATTATGAAAATTGATACACTTATGTAATTTTGCCCGTAGAATCGAATGGTCGTGTCGCCAAATTCATATCTCGACTCATTTTTGGGTTACTACCCAAAAATGGGCAGTTTTGAGCAAAACTTTGAATCTAAATATCTCGAGAACGAAGAAAGATATCGACCTGCGGTTTCAAAATTTGAAATCAGCGCATTGAGAAGTATCTAGATACATAAAAATTAGATTTTTGAAAATTTTGACGTTTTTATCTAAATGTGGGATATATTGACTTTTGGGGCAATAATTCAAAAATGGGTAGATATACAAAATTTGTAGTAATATTATTTGCTATTTTTGTATCTTTTTCAAGGGCCTTTGGTATGGGATGAGATTAGTACAAAATACATAGAATTGACGGAAGGTAATGTGCTGGCCACATCAGATTTTTTACCATATATTTATTGTGTAAAAAATACATACTAACTGTAAACCCAACAGCGGGACATAGGAATCAGTTTTTCCTTACGAACACACTACTAAATTATTTTTTGCAATAATAATTCAAATAAAAGTTAAAGAGATACAAATTCTGCATTAAAATCACCTGAAACGATTTTTCAGCTCTTCGAATAAACGTAAAAATTAATTAAAAAGTTACATTTATGTGCTTTTCATCTAGGCGAACATGGATTTATGGCAAAAAAATTAACAAATTAGAACTAAATTTATAATAGTAAATTAACACTTACACAAAAAAAAAAACTATTTGAGATCTAATTGACAGTTAAAACAACGTTTTGTTTATTTTTTTGTCATAAATTCATAGCTTCCTAGACTAAAATATAATAATTACAACTTTGTAATTAATTTTTACGATTATATGAAGAGCTAAAATAATCATTGCACATGATTAGGATGCCGAATATAAATCTTTATGAACCTACTAAAGTGCACTTTTTTAACGACCGAAAATATTATTCATTTGAAATCATCGAAATTATAGAGTTATTATTGAAAAGTATTGAATAAAAACATTTCTTTATAATAAGTAGGGATAGAACAATAGTACAACCAACACCTTCTTTATTACTATTTATATTAAAATAGAAGTAATATAAAATGTGTATTTATGTAAAAATATAGTATATAGTGCTATATTTCCATATTGGTCTGTAATAGTGAATAATAATGATCACTATTTAGAATACAATGTAAAACATCCATTCATAAATAAATCACAAGTTCTAAATTTAAATTGTAAAACCAAAGCCAATAACCTATCAGAGGTTATTAAAACACAACGTTAAAGATAAACACCGTTAAACCATTATCACTATACAAAGTGTAAATTTAATAAATTTCCGTAATTTTCGTTAAGCTGAAAACAGCAATCGCGAGTATAAAGTCATGTAGTTGCCACATTCACTTTCAGTGTATTAATTACAGACATCCGGCAGTTATTTCCGTTGTAACGGCTTTTAACTGAGACGGTTAGTGGAACTTTTAATTTTATGCGCAATGAACAAAAAAGAAATAAATTAGCGCGAAGATAAAGACGGTACGATTGACGATGCTATAAAGTTTACCGACATCTATAAATACAGCAGTGAACTTGTATAGTTCGTGAAATCATCGCTAGGTGGCAGGAGGTGTAACAAAATAAAGATTTTCAAATATTTGCAAGAAATGTATCTAATAGTGCTTATTAATAAATATACACAGAATGGGGGATTACGGCTCAATCGAATTAAAGGAAAATAGTAAAAAAATACGAATGTATATGCTGAGTAACGAATATTAATAAAAAAATGAAATGGTATAATTGAGATATATTGGAAATAAAGGGTTTTTTGTTATAACGCTTCGACACTAATATGAAAATATTTTGATTGGCGACCGACAAACCGCCTATAAATGCATTACAAATAGCGTGCTAGGAGGTGGGGGTTACTACCAATGGAAGTTAAGAAATTCAAATTCGAAAGGAGGGGCTAACATTCCTGTACTACAGTTTCCAAACAGTTTTTATTTTAACATAAATTTCTTGCATTAAACTTAATCATTTAAATACACCTGTAATTATAAAGTATGTATAGTTATACAGACTTATAATATTCATTTATTTTTATGTAAATATAACTTAAAATAGCATATATTTCAAAAATATTTAGGTCCATGATGAAAACAGTTTGATATAAAAACACATAAATGTGACGTCACGTCAATCTTTTCAAAATTCGGAAGACCATAACTCGCTTATTAATAGGAATTTTTTCACCGGATTTTCATCAATAGTCTTAGTTTTCCTAATATTTTCAGATGAAATTATATAAAAAAAAATCTGATGTGGCCAACACAAAACCTCCCGCTATTTAATTTTTACATACATACATAAAATCACGCGTTTCCCACTTAGTGGGTTAGCAAAAACCCGGAAACAATAGTAACAATAAGAAAAGGGATAAGAGTAAGAGCTCAGCTAACTCACTTCACTCTTTAACAACATTCTTCTTTCGCCTTGTCCACAATCATCATAGCATTCATACATAAGAACATATTAAAGTGACTGATTTTCGGTAGCGAATAACCGCATCTGTAGTGGTAGCACGCACTTTAGAATTCTATCAAATGAGGCATTTGTTTTCGCATTTCGCCACGAAGCGAAAATTTGGTAGCATGCATATTCGCCTGCAAGCGTACGACTCGAGGCGAAAGTGTCAAAGTAATGTCATTATTTTGCCAAAATTCCATTCAAAGCTTATTTTTATATAATTTATACATTTATTATATACAAATGTCATAATATTTTTTATTTTAATAGCATAAAATCCGATAATTCCCGAAATCAAAAGTGAATATAGAATTCTAAAGTGCATGCTACCAAGATTCGTAAAAGTAAAATCGCATTCGCCTGCTTTCTATGATAGAATTCTAAAGTGCGTGCTACCACTACTGGACCACAATAATAGTTACGCAACAATCATCCTTCCACACATATCCCTATCCATTTTTATTAATTTAAATACATACTTACGTATTTACTAACGCTGCAAACTGTTCCACTGCATAAAACTATTGATTTATTTACTATTTTCTTTTTAAAATGTCACTATTATTAATTTGAAGTGATTAGTTTTTTGACAGTGACATTTACTGCCAGTTACATTCATTTGAAATATGAACTGTGTAACAAACGAATTATTGTGTTTGTCTTAGGCTTCGCGACTAATAAAAAAAATTATTTTTAAATTTATCTGTAAAACATATAGAAAAAGTATTAATGCATTTCTGTACAAAATTCAATAATCTTTAATTTTCATAAGAAATAAAATGCGAAAAAATGGCATTTAATGGTATTTTTTGAAGAAAAACCATTATGAGCTTCAGGTAAAGTGCCATTTCCGGTTATCCGATTTCCACCAAAATCTAATGGCTTCTTTTCATATTAGAATAGGGTATAAATACAAGGTTTCATAATTTTTTGAATGATAGTATTTGAGTTAGAGCGAAGACAAAATCCCTACACATACACACACACACACACATACATACATACACACACACATACACACACACACACATACACACATACAGACATCATTGTGAAAATGTTAAATTTGGATTCTAGGGACCTTAAAACGTGGTCATTTACTAAAATCTCGATAAGTGATTTTTAGCACGATCCCTATACCTCCCTTACCAAGGGTAGCGGGAGGTAAAAATGGCGTAATCCCCCATTGTTATTGTTCAAAAAATTCAACGCTCAATTTTTACCTCCCGCTACCCTTGATAAGGGAGGTATAGGGATCGTGCTAAAAATCACTTATCGAGATTTTAGTAAATGACCACGTTTTAAGGTCCCTAGAATCCAAATTTAACATTTTCACGATGATGTGTGTATGTCTGTATGTATGTGTGTGTGTGTATGTGTAGGGATTTTGTCTTCGCTCTAACTCAAATACTATCATTCAGAAAATTCCAAAACCTTGTATTTATACCCTATTCTAATATGAAAAGAAGCCATTAGATTTTGGTGTAAATGGGATAACCGGAAATGGCACTTTACCTGACGCTTATAATGGTTTTTCTTCAAAAAAATGCCATTTTTTTTTAATTATGTCGTTCTGACAATTAAAGATTATTGAATTTTCTACAGGAATACATTAATACTTTTTCTATATACTTTACAGATAATTATAAAAATATTTTTTTTTACAAGTCCCAAAGCCTAAGAAAAACAATTCCTTTGTTACGCAGTTCATATTTCAAATGAATGTAACTGACAGTAACTGTCACTGTAAAAAAACTAATCACTTCAAATTAATAACAGTGACATTTTAAAAAAGAAAATAGTAAATAAAGCAATAGTTTTATACAATGGAATAGTTTTCAGCGTTAATAAATACATAGGTATGTATTTAAATTAATAAAAATTAAATAGCGGGAGGTTTTGTGTTGGCCACATCAGATTTTTAACTAATAATATTGCATTATATGAAGACTTTGTAAAAGTAAAAATTAATTCTAAATAACTTTTCATTCTAAATGATTATGTTAAACTCCTATGTTCTACGTTTCGTTGCACATTCTGTATATTTTTAGAAATGTTGAAATATATATGATTTCAGTTATTACAATGAGAAGAAAATGAGCTTAACATCTACGTCACTACCTCATAGAATATGTGAAAAAAGAAACTTCTAACTACAGAACGTATGCTATCTAGGGTTTCATTTTCATAAAATATATTTTTTTAAATAATGGAGGATCTTATTATAAATTACAAATTTTCGTATGTTTATACATAATGTAACAAAAATAAGAACATTAAATTTAATCAGTGATAAAACTCATCGAGGGCAACAATATTCCTTAGTAACTTTTTTTGTAAACCTTTTAGATATTGTGTTAAAAATTATAAAAGTTAAAAAAATCATTACCTACTTAAAAATACTAAAAAAGAGAATTAAAAAAAATGTTAGAAAGAAATATTGTTACTTTCGACTAATTCTGTCAATATCACTTACTATTTTCTGGTTTACCAGTATGTCTCGAAATTGGAAATATATTTTTTTTCCAAAAAATAACTTGCGATTTCGAAAAAAGTTACTTAGAAATATTGTTGTTCTTGCAGAGTTCTATCACTGGTTAAATTTAATGTAATGTTTATTGAAAAAAATTATTTAAATATTGATTAGGTCACAAACTACAAGCGATTGAAGTAGATTACTAATTGGCTATGACGCGTTAGGTACTAAGAATTTGATTGGTCGCCTGATTTTAAAAAGGAGATTCGCGCGTCTGTTGCGGTCACCTTTAAAACATTATGAAATGTCACGTTGATGTATAACCTAACAAAACATTTAACAATCTTGTGTTTGATGAATTTATTCAATTATAATATCTAGTAATATTAACAATTTATTTATTTATAATTAAATCAATTGTAATATTAATTAAATTAATATTGCAACTTCAAAACAAACACTAGCACCCATTGCTATTGGATATAATTTTTAACCAGTTGCTAAAATTTAACCACTGCGTTACAAAATAGGCCCAATTGTTTGGATTTACAAATCATAGAAAGATATGTTTCTTTACCTTGATGATGAATATCATATGTAACACCAAAAATTACAAAAATTCTCATTTAAATATAATTAAATATGTATAAGAATTTGAATTTCTTTAGTCTAAATTAAACACTGTAATTTGTGTTAATTCTTTACATTAGATTTGTAATAGTTTAATACTAATTTTAATTAGTACCTTATTTTCTTTTATGTATCTATATTTCTAAATCAGGAGAAGCACATCCCTTAGTTTCCCTTGTATATTATAAATAAATAAAACAATAATTCTTTCCTACCTTAGGAGGATGGTAAGGTGGACATCATGGCTCAGTCGATCCAAAGCTGCTGTACCTTCAACTCTAACTGCGTTGACTTTATCCCGAAGCGACTGAGAAGTTCCTACGGCTGGATGTCGTTCTTTTAAGATATCTATGATGTTAGGTTGGCGTAAAAATGCAACGACTTTGTCGTTATACGCCACAGGAATATCAGGAGTAGCAGAAAATGGGATGAGACTGTTGCTGCTTGTTGTTGGTCGCGGAGGAGGAATTGGTGCCTAAACAGAAAAGAAAGAAAAATATGAGAAAAATTTAATAGAAATAATATAGAAATAACGCATGCTCTTAGTAAAAATGATACATTTTTTACTAATTATTTGAAGACAATAATCTATTTTACGAGTACCTACAATTAGTCAAAAATTAAAATATGTCAATGATTTTGAACTGTACACATTTTAAATTTATATAAATAAAAATTGATAAAAGTTAATATCACTAAATTCACATAATTTTCTTTTTAAATTACTTTATTTGAAATCGGCACTAAAGTACTCCATTATACGACGATTACATACAATTGCAGTGTTGCCAATCTTATGATAATTGCTGAACCTATAAGATAATTTGATTAAATGTACGATGAAAAATAATAAATTTGTATAAGGCTATCCAGCGAATCAAGCGGTTTACGTCATCGTTTAGGGATTTTTGAAATTTTCTTTATTTATTTAAATATATTTTATTAACGGTATTTTATTGGTTTTTTTTATTATTATTGTTATGTATTTGACACCTTTAATAAAAATAATTATATTTGTATATATTATCATTAAGTAAAATTTTGTAAATTTTTGCAAAATGACTTTTGATTATATTTTTTTAATATTGGTAATTCTGAACATGTTTATTACTAAATATTATATGTATATATTATTCTTTTCAACCTGTATTGCGATTTCATTTTGTTTTTGGTTTCGTTGTTCAATTTCAAGAGCTTGTAGTTAATTTATTGACTTATTTGAAAATGAAAAATAGATTGGTGGGCTCTTACGTTCACTGAATTGTAATATTGAGGTAATATTTCGTTCTATTTGTCAGTAATAATTTGAAAATTAAATCTATATGTACAGCGTGTGGCAAACGCTATACGCAATGTCCAGAAACAGTGAGAAATTAATTGTATGGTATGCAGTATTCTGTATTTTTTTAAGGATCTCACATAATACTAGATAGTTTGTTGCATATACTACAAGAATGAAGTATTTATAACGGCGTAAGCAGTATCGTTCAGAATATTTTAAATAAAATTGGATTTCGATGGAAAAAAATTATACCAGACGTGTTACTTTTTTAAGAAAGATTTGGATTTATGAAGACAACCCACAGATCATATTTTAATCCGTTTTACATGCTCATGTAAACTTTTTAACATATGACGTCATTGTTTCTAGTGATATTGTATTTATGACGTAAACCGCTTGATTCGCTGGATGGCCCATACGTAAAATAGAGAAAATATGTGCAAGAAGAACGAACTAAATAATGAATAAGTTTGAGATAAAACACTTAATTTTGAGTGTTCTTTATGAAAACTTCAATGTCCGAGGTTAGCAACATTAATGTCAGATTGACAGATTATATTTAAACATAACCTATAAAATAAATATTCCTTCCATTTTCACATTTTTTCGATTTCAAATAAAATTTAATATGCGCCTTGGCATTGAAAACTGAAGTTCCTTTTTATCACTCATGTGGTTTATTTTCCTCGGCCCAAGGGCCTCAGCAAATAAATTCCACATTCGTGATAAAAAAAAATAGAACTTCAGTGCCTTGATACATAAATAACTATTACAGTAATATTTAGCCTAAATAATAACTTCAAATATTAATAACCCATAACCACATAAAACATAATATAACCATATACCAACCAATAAGAAGAAAACAAAAACTAAACAACAAATAATAGAAAACATACAAATACATTTACAAAAGTCTTCATACATAGTTATCAAACATTAATGGGGTCTTTCATCATAGGAATAAATTAGAAAATGGGTCATTTATATTAAAAATAGACCTTAAAAGTTATGACACGGACTATCATATTTTAACAAGTTATTATTTTAAAAATATACACACACCTAATCCACTCTAAATTGTACTTTACTACTATCAAGCCTTCTGCCTTTAAAATACCGTTTTTATTTTCACGTAAATGAATGCAGAAAAATAACGAAACAAAGAAAGTAAACCAAATAATACTCATTTGTACATGACGCCACGCCTAATAGAAATTATTGTGTTTGTGTACAAGTAAGAGAAATATCACATTACTTTTTTTTTTATTAATTTTTGATTAAATTGCTTATTGTCCACGCATATTTTTCAGGGCTGAACAAAACCCGGGTATTTTGCAAAAACCGACCGTGTTTTTTTGTTTAATTGAACTTTTTTGGGTTTTATCGAGCTTTTTTGGGTTTTATCGAGCTTTTTTGGGTTTTATTGGGCTTTTTCAGTTTTTATAATAAACTTAATGCTTAAATTTTTTCCTTGTACCCTTCAATTACCTATATTTTATTATAATTTTTCATTTATTAGTCGTAAAATAAATTTAATTTCTTATAATTAAAAACAAAAACTATACCTCATTTCACGTAAGTAAATACTTAGCGTTGGTTTAGATAGGGTTTCAAATTCTGCCCTTTGATTGGTCAGAATGCTAACCTAATTCTCAAAAGCGAAAAAATATCACTAGTTGCCAATTTCCAAGTAAAATCAATAGAATAGACACTTACAAAATTGCAATTTGCACGAGCGCCTCTAACGGCGAAGCATAGAAATCAAGGTTGCTATGGTTACCCCGTACAAACAAAGACCTGTCATCAGCCGTAGACTTTACACTCTAGCCATCGTTTTAGTTAAATAATCGAATGATCTTCAATATTATCAAACAAAAAAGTTGCCCCAGACACATCTTCTGGTTTTAAACTCATTTTTATTAAACACAACGTACACATCACAATAAAGAATTAGGTTTAACACTGAATAACAGATGCGAATACAATGACAGATAGGAACAGGGAACGGGACGCAAGACAACGAGAGGAGGTTTGTTTGTATGCATGACCTTCTATATCTCTCTTGCAGTGACGTCAATTTTGTAAGTGTCGATTAAGTGAAATTTAACCATGTTTTGGTAAATTTTAATATTCAGGACTAATGCATGAAAAAACGGTCGGCTCTCAAGAACCATCTGCTATTTTCTTACGTGAAATGAAGTATACGTTAAAATATTCCTATTACACTTCATGTTGAATATCAAAATATTGTTTTTCACTTAGTGCTTTTTTATCTGTCACTTTTTCGCATTAGTGCGTCTATAGTCTGTCTGGCACTTCATACTAATGCGAAAGAATGACTACTAACCTTTAATATGTTAATTCATTATTTTTAACTTATAAACGTTGAATATAAACTTTGTATTTTAACTTAAAATAATCGGGTCAGAGTTATCACTTCTGTAGAGTGTCTCGAAACGCACATATATTTTTCTTTAGTTATCTCAAATTCAGAAAAAAAATCGTATTCAGTCTAGTGTATGTATGAAGACCTTTTTCATAAAAGCGTCTTAGCAAGCACTCACCACATCTTCAAGAACCCTTCTCCCGAAGTTATGGGTAGGTTCTGTAGGCAACCGCGGGTCCATAAACGATGTGCGTTTAGTAGAGTGATCAATGAAGAATTGCTAACAATTGTAACAATACACAAGCTGTTAGTCTACAGGTAAGCTACGAATATACGGTTTACAATTCACAGTACACGAAAAGCAGTTACCTACCTTTGAATTTCGGTCTTTTTTCGTCTCCCAACCAAAGGGAAGTTCAGAGTTTGCATCGGCGAACATGTTGACGAATGTTACCAAGTCGCGATTGTGTTGGTATTTGTCGAAACATGACCCATCTCGTCGGATTTTGCCAACCATGTGCTTGAGGGTGGAGTTTCCATTGTAGATGGATAATGCTTCCTGAAATTATAAATTGAATTATATTATTTGGCACGACGATAAATTAATATTTTATAAGTTGGAATGTGATTAATCTCGTCTCGTATTTAATTAAATATATTTACTGGGTGTCTACTTTTTTCCGAACAAACGAAATTCAATGTTAAAAGTTTGATTTAACGATATTTTTCTATACTTCATTTCAATGAACACTAAAATTATGTGTGTTATCTGAAACTTCAACGGAATTATTTAATTCGTTCTTCTTGCAACATAATGAGGTCATGCAAAAAAAATAATTGTACCTTTTTTTCTGTTTAAATCGAAAAAGGATAGTCTAATTCATCGATCAGTATGATTAAATTATTTTTATTTATATTTTTTGTTGTATAAAATCGTTTTAAAGTATGATATTTTTACAAAGTTGCAAAAATCAGCCATGTTTTGTCGTCAACGTTACGTACCAGGTTCAGACTCATTTCAAACAGACATTTTATATGGTCACATAAAAGAAAAATATATATAAACTATAAATTGAGGATTACATATCTGAATATGCAATAATATATTAATGTACTATCGTTCTATTTATTTTTATAAATATAATTTTCATTTGGCGTGAAATTATCTACGTTACATCAGATGTTTCTTTCACTTTTGAATCTTTAAATTAGACGATAGAAGATTATTAACGCATGTGAGACATTGAATATATTGCAGAATATTATTTTATTTTCTATTTTGGCACGAAACACCGTTTCATCGACATGTTTACATTCATAAATTTTAGGTTATCTTTAAATGTCACTCTGACGTTTAAGACAATGTGAAAATCAAAATGGTCGTGCCTTTCACTCTGTGACGTCATTGGACAAGGGACGAAGCGGGGGTCTAGCAGCCTCATTTTAAAGAATGTCATTTTCAATTGCAATGGGCGCGTTCAGCACCCCGGCAGCGCTGGCAGCGATGAGCACCGCTGCGTGCCGATGATTGTCGAATGCAATTGCTGGACCAATTACATTCGTCCATTCATTGTGTTCGTCAAACTTCGGAGGTCAGCGATGCCAACGATGAGAGGTGCTGAACGCGACCAATGTTTTCATGATTAAAGACCGATTTGAGGAAAAATAAAAAATACGGGTCTATTATTTTTCATTACTCTATCGATTAAAATTATAAGAAAAGTCGTGCATGACCTCATTGTAGATAATTCGATTTTTTCGTTTACAAAATATGAAAGATAAAATGTGATTACTGCATTGGTTGCAAAATTAAATTTTCTATAACTTTTATTTGAAGCATTTTGGTTTAAAATTAATAGGCCACTTTTTCTCAAAGAAAAAGTATTTTCCCATATTAAACGGCCATGGTCCGGTATATGAAACTATTTATGAGGTGCGGGAGGCCACGTGACTTTGACAAGTGCTTGTGGGGCCCAACATGGTTGCCAAGAATGGCTTGTGTACGTTGCCTGAGTTGCCAAATAAATTTGAGTGTAAAATTAATAAATAAAATTGTAAAGCTAGTTATTATTAATGAATATCATGTTGTTTTACTTTTTAACACATAAACTTAATTTTTAAAATATTTTTTAAAAATTATGCGACTTGTGCTGCTATCTACGATACAAAGATTTCTTGGCAGTGAAGAAAACAATCAGATGAAAGTTGAACGTCTTGTATATTTTAAAAATTAAGTTTATGTGTTAAAAAGTAAAACAACATGATATTCACATTAATAATAACTAGCTTTACAATTTTATTTATTAATTTTACACTCAAATTTATTTGGCAACACAGGCAACGTACACAAGCCGTATTCTTGGCAACCATGTTGGGCCCCACAAGCACTTGTCAAAGTCACGTGGCCTCCAGCACCTCATTAAGAAGTAAAAATGTTCTCTTACCTGGTTCATATGAAGAACTGTGAAGAAATCCGGTCTGTTCAAGAACTTTACCGCTGGAGGTGCATCGCTAGGAGGCACACAATCTTCATCCAATCTCCTCGAACTAATTGTCCTTCTAATACTCTGATATCTTCTGTCTAGCTGTCTTCTTTGCTGTTCGCTATTTACTGGTCTACTTTGAGCACTTTGTGTTGGTCGTTGCCACGTTGTTGTTCTGTTTATGTGGTCAATGTAGAAGATTCTGCCGTGGCTGTCCATGCGGGCTTCCCATGCTAAAAAATGAACAAGATGAATAAAGAATGAAGAAAGAAATAAGGCGTATAAACAATATTTTTATTAATACTCAAGAGCCAATCGGTACTTGAAATTATACAAAGTGTTTCAGGATATAGGACACCTCGATTATTTTCTATTATTGAAAATAGAAGAAAATGGGCGTAAAAAATATATATCATCCCATTTAAAAAAAATTATAGTTTGAGAACCACTGATTAAATTTTTATTTTCTTCATTAAGAGAAGGTCCCTTCGATTTCCTACAACTTTTATTGGAATGATTTTCTTCTATTCCCAATAACAAAGAAAATAATCTTTTTTTGAGCCAAGAAACGCACATGAAAACAGCCATTATTCTTGCCCTTTTCGATGGATTTTATGGCATTATTGATAAATAATTTAAATCAACTCGAGACACTAAAATGTTAAAATCATATACCTATTAACTAATATATTGCGGATCCTTTGCTTTTCTTGAAGGAAACACTGTGAAATGGAAATATCATTTCTGCACAAGTCTATCTTACACAAACAGCCAACCGCAAATTATGCGCATGCTTGGAAACCTTGGCTAACGAGAAAATCATGATCACTTTTTGCGAATCACAGAGTTCTGTTTATTAACGACTAGCGCGAGATATTTTAAATTTAAATTTGAGAAATTAAACAATGTAGCTACTATTTATTTTGTATGTAAATTCTTGAATATAAATATTAGTAATAATAAAAAACATTGATATATTCTAGTGTTAAATTTGAATTAAATAATTTACTTTGTTGTACTGTAAAAATAATACGAATACAATCTGGTCAGGATTAATTTATTTAGGTGACAATAAATTACTGTATGAAACACAAAGTAAATGCTTTCGAAGTGCAACTACAAACAGAAATGAAATCAAACGTCAAAGTCAAACCATGTGCTCGCTGCATCACCAGGGCAGCGTTCCAAAACCAAGAATACCGAGTTTTGGCGTAGAGTATGATTGTGTTGTGTTTTGGAACGAATGAGAGTTTTGTTGAAGTAAAAAATTTAAACTAAATTAAAAATAATTTTATACAACTAACAAAAATACTTATAATTACAACATTAATGTCAAGCCCGTAATAAAAGCGCTTTTATGGAGCAGTCTCCTCAATATAATGTGAAAGTACGCTCCATAAAAGCGCTTTTATTATAAAAGTATGTTGGTAATACACGGCAACGTATTTACTTATATTTATTTTCAACCAAAAGCATGTTTCCTTCCTCAAGAAGGCAAATAACTTTCATATGTTGAGAATCGTGAGCATCTACGTTTGAAAATATTTTGGAGTAATTTCTATACCGTCCTTGTTAGTAGAGTAGTAAAGAACATCACTTTGGAGTAAACTCTGGCTGTTTTGGAACAGGTTGAGTAAACTCTGAGAGTAAGGTTATTAGTTCTGAAACGACTTTGAATAATTTCGTACTCTAAGAGTAGGATTTTGGTATGCAGCCTAGCCAGCGACTCAGTCAGCGTTAGCCAATAGTAGTCAAGATTTCCGAGCAGGCGCATAATTGCCGGTTGGGTGTTTGTGAGAGATAGACTTATGCAGAAATGATATTTCCATTTCACAGTGTTTCCTTCACCTACTCTTATGGGAAAGATACGAGCATTAGCAATATATTAGTTAATAGGTATATGGTTAAAATACACTCCAATTTTGACAGTTCCTAATTATTTTCTGAACAGAGTTACGACATACGTTGCATTATTGTAAAACCTGCGCGACAAAAAGTTTTGAGTAGCATTGGCAAGTAAGAATTTGGAATAAGAAGTAGATATTAAAACGAGTTTAGGGCATTGAATTTTAATACTTTTCTTCTGTTCTCAATAATAAAACAAATAATTTCAAATAAATAACTGTTTAAAATAATATTATAGGTTTCACTTACATGGAGGCAAAGGTTCTTCATGTTCAGGATCCACAACAACCCTGGTACTTCTTTCCGGTATAGACGGAAGTCTGGTGCTTGTCAAATGCCTCAACGGAAGTGGCAATCCGCCTCCACTAGCCTCCTCTGGTTCCGAATCCGATTTACTCAGTTCCTGACTTCTAACATCCGGTGGTCTGGTATCAATATTATGCATATCCAAAGTCCTTAACTCCAGACGTGCATTTTCTTTACCGACTTTCAGCGACCAAGAAGGTTTCGTTAGAGTTTTGTGTTTGTTTTCTGGGTCTGGATTGGCGCATGCTGCTTCAGCGCCTTCTATTTGATCATGGGAGGAATGGGCATTTGCCCAGCCGTCCAGTGTGTCAATAGAACGGATGTCCGCGTGTTTGATTTCAGGTGAGGTTATGATTTCTGGTTCGTTGTCGAAAGATTTGAGGTTAGGGGGTTTTAGGGTTTCTTTTAAACGGGATTTTCTTGCATGATGTGTTGGAGTTGGTGGACAAATTGGTAGATTATTGGAGAGTCCAGCAACTCGCTGTAAGGCCCTTGGATGTGGTCGAATAGGAGTGGCGGGTTCTTTAAAACTTGAAGATCTGCGGACTGGAGTATTGTTACATTCTTTTTTAGGAACATGTAATGGCGTTCCAGTTATGTTATTTTGTTCTTCGTCACACAAAGTCGGCGATTCCAAACTGCTCGAAGATTCACTCGACAGTTTTTTCTGTAAATTTCTGTCAAAATCTAACTTCGAAGCATTTGACAATTGTCTACTTAAAGGTTTATGCGGTTTAATTGAATCACTAGTGGGTAAATGTTCTTCTGAACTCGTACTACTACAAGTTGACAACGAACTCTGATCATTTTTAGGACTAGATTGTAGTTTTGGAAGCACTGTCGTTATATAATTATCACTACCTATTGTTTTGTTCATTTTAGGGGATTTTTCCAATTCAGGGGATGATCTACTTGGTACCGGAGATTGAGATGGTTCATCAACATCTATTAGTTCAAAACCGAAACTGTCTTCCGGTTTTTGAGGGATTTTCTTTGGTTTGTGTTGTCGAGGAACTACAGGAGGAACAGGAAATGCATGGGATCTTTCCAACGGACGATGGAGACTTCTTGGAGGCAATGGAGGTGCCTCTTCTAAATCTTCTTTCGGGGGGACTATTTCTTCAACCGGTTTAGGGTTCTCTGCTGTCCAAATTTGATAATATTCTTTACTAGGGCTTTTGGCATTGATGTTCGGTCTGACTTTCTTCTTTGTCCCACTGATAACAATATTTTCGTTATTTGAATTCTCTACTGGGGATTTTCTACGGACTCCTGACTGAACATGATCAGGACTTTTGAGTCTATCGATATCTAAAGGCTCTTCTGTGTCTTGAAAGGCAGTGTTTTCAATCCCGTTGGTAGCAGGAGATGATGGCTTGATTCGAACGAAACGACGAGGTCTCACCCGAGATGTGCCTTCTTCAGGTTCTTTGATAATTAGGGGTTCACTCTGAGCCAGGCAGCTCAGAGAAGAACCGCCGTAGTAGCGAAAGCACAGCAGTTTGCCGCAGTCTGAAAGAAGAAGAATATGTTACATTTAGTGCAAAATTAGAAAGAAAAGAGAATATTTGGTTTTAAGTGGTTCTATCACGGAAACATTTACAACAGATTGAAATGTTTAGATGGGTTATTATTTATGAGTTTTTACACAATATTTAATCCTAAAATAGAGAAAAACTATTTCGCGGGGAAGCTTTTTGGTTTATAATTCATACAATAAGACAATTTAAAAGTAACGAGATTTAAAAGCTGATTATTTAAGAACTTTGGTCAGAAATAAGAAATAACCAACTAAAGTGCCAATTAAGGAGACCTACCCCCCCCTCCCCCACACACACACACAAACAGAGAGAGAGAGAGAGTATAATACTCCAAATTTTTCTCAGGCTCGACTGATTAAAAACTTTTGGGCATAGGGAATAAATACCAAAACGAACAACAATGGGGAAGTTCAGCATGGTAAAAATTCTACATAACATACTATTTTCTCACAAATATAACACAAATGACTGCTGAAATTGAAATTAAAAATTAAAATTATTGCTTCATTTATTTATAATTAAAATTTTTTGGGTAAACTGTAAGTACGTCATAAGTCAGTTATGCGCAAACTCAGACAGAACGGTGACATCAAACAACTTGAACGTAGGTCGTAACAACACCTCAGTCTCAAGTGACTGGTAACCGCAACCGCGTGCGTCAGTGTATAAATCGACATACGTTGCGTCAAGCCTCTACCGACGTCCTCACAGCTTAAAATCGGCTTTTCCGGAAAATATGGGCATTTTTGAAAAAAATAAAACATGTTACCTCATTTTTCAAGCCATTTCCCATGGAATAAAAAAATGAAAAAAAAATCGCTAAACTTCCCCATTATAAACGACGATCCAGGAAATAGATTTAAGAAAAAAAAAAAAAAAAAAAACTGTATCATTGAAGATAATGGTCCCCTATCAGTGTTGTAAAATTAGATTTTTGCCCTCTTGAAGTATAATGGGAACTTTACAATTGTATACACAGCAAGTGTAACCTACATTTTACGCTTACTGTGTTGTAACTTGTCTAACTATGCGGTAAAATAATCAAAATATATTGGACGTTTATGGGCATTTAGAAAAGAAATCATCTTTACTATAATAAAGTTCATGTAAAAAAGTATTACCTACTTAAGCTATTTTTTTAATTTAACATTTCCTATATTTAAAATTAATTTATATAAACCCAACTCACGGTAGCGACATCTGTCATTATTGTAAAAATCCGCCGTTACCGACATAGTCACCGATCGATATACCTGTCAAATACGCGAGCATTGCTGAAATGTCAAATATCGACACCTACCTATTATTTATTACGAAGAAAACATGAGCAATTAAATATATTATCAGTCATAAACAAGGTCTATTATTACAGATAAATTTTTGCTAGAAGAAGTACTCTAATGAAGGTAAGTAAAATCAAATTTGGAAACTGACTTAACCCCAGTATTTTAAACTAACCCTTTTCAGAAGTACAACCTATCTCATTGAAAAAAGTGATTTTCATTATCGTCGGCCAAAAAATTTGATACAATTCTCATCTCTTTAGTTTATAGGAACAACCCCTTATTTCAATGTTTCAATAAAAAATTCTATTTCATGACGACGTCATAATTTAAGATGTCTAACTTTTCTCAAAACTTTTGTTACATATGTTTTAGTAAAATATTTGTTGTATTATACGTATTCTGATTTTACTACAGAGGAAATTCGAATTCCCTAGTGCAATCAATATGCTGCTTTATGTATATTAGAACATCTCTTTGTAAATGTATGGGTATCTCTGTATGTTACATACATAGGATTGCATTGTACTCTTGTATAGTATGAATAATACATGTGACTAGTGGTATATAGTGTTGGTTTTGGTTACCGTTACCGTTATGCGAGAGATGAGGTTGCGGGAAGTCAAGCAGCCACATGGTGCTTCCTCGCGTTGCGAACCGCCCTCCGACCGGCTGGCGACCAACGCACTCTCCCACCAAACTGCTATCTACAAACAACAAATTAATTAGTATAATAATAAACACAGGGGTTGGTATACAAGTTGACAGTTAGCAATCATGAAATATACCATCAGAATTAGGAGGAAATTTAGCAAGAAAATAATGTAAGTAACTTCCTGAAAATTTTGACCTCAATTTCTTTATACAAGATTGGGCAGAAAGGATGGACGTTTCTTAAAACGTCATAAAATTGATACTTTTTGCTTCAGAAAAAAATTATTGTCAGATTTGAGTTCGTAATGACATAGCATTTGACAAAATCAATTGTGAAAAACAACATCTAATATGTGGTGGTTCTAAAAATAAAAATTCACACAGTTGTTCAAATACTAAATGCTTACGTAAC
Organism: Ophonus ardosiacus; assembly: GCA_943142095.1. Taxonomy (NCBI): domain Eukaryota; kingdom Metazoa; phylum Arthropoda; class Insecta; order Coleoptera; family Carabidae; genus Ophonus; species Ophonus ardosiacus. Next base: position 5,728,548 of record OW964823.1, on the reverse strand, counting down.
ATTCTCTTTACAATTAAATAATATTACTACCAAGTTTATATCTCTACCCATTTTTAAATTATTGCTCCAAAAGTCAATATGCCCTACATTTAGATAAAAACTTCAAAATCTTCAAAAATGTAATTTGCGGCCAGCACATTACCTTCCGTCAATTCTATGTATTTTGTACTAATCCCATCCCATACCAAAAGTTCCTTGAAAAAGATACGAAAATAGCAAATAACATTACTACCAATTTTATATCTTACCCATTTTTGAATTATTTCCCCAAAAGTCAATATATCCCACATTTAGATAAAAACTTCAAAATTTTCAAAAATCTAATTTTTATGTATCTAGATACTGCTCAATGCGCTGATTCCAAATTTTGAAAGCGCAGGTCGATATCTCGTTTCGTTCTCGAGATATTTAGATTTAAAGTTTTGCTCAAAACTGCCCATTTTTGGGTATTACCCCAAAAATGGGCCGAGATATGAATTTGGCGACATCACCATTTGATTCTACGGACAAAATTACATAGGTATACCAATTTTCATAATTTTTGTTCAACGGGTTCGTTTTTTATGAATAAAAGTTTGAAAACCCCTAAAAATGGCCAAAATCTGAAAAAATCGTAAGGGGTACACCTTAGATTTTTGCGATATTTGGCCAATTTTAGATATTTTGCTTTAGAGATTGTATGCGGTGTTCAAAAGTTCTGAAAATTGGTATACTTATGTATTTTTGTCCGTAGAATCGAATGGTGATGTCGCCAAATTCATATCTCGACCCATTTTTTGGTTATTACACAAAACTGGGTAGTTTTGAGCAAAACTTTGAATCTTAATATCTCAAGAACGAAAAGAGATATCGACCTGCCGTTTCAAAATTTTGGAATCAGCGCATTGAGAAGTATCTAGATACATAAAAATTAGATTTTTGAAAATTTTGAAGTTTTTTTTCTCAATGCGGGGTATATTGACTTTTGAGGCAATAATTCAAAAATGGGTAGAGATATGAACTTGGTAGTAATATTATTTAATTGTAGAGAAACGTTACGTAAGTGTAGACATTTTTAGAGTATTTATATATGAGTGTATAATCATGTGATAATTTTATTGGATTTATAGAATATATTCCAAGGGACTTTCTATATGGAATTTGTAAAAAATTGTATTATGTTCGTGTTACAATTTTATTGGATATACCGTGAGTATTTTTTAACGTGAAACATTGGGTTTGTCATATCCATGGTTACGATTCGACATTTGATTGACAGCAATGTATTTGTGTGTCCCATTTAAAATGAAACATAGGGAACGAATTTGACATTTGATAAGACGTCAGTAGAGGTTAATTTTGTTTAAATAATTATACCTGCTTTCTAAATTAAATTTAGTGTACCATGTGCTCGAGTGATTTTCTGACTTGGCCAAATTTCTTATAATATTTAAATATAATGCTCTGTCAAATTTATTCCCTTTGTTTTAAATGAGACTGACAAATACATTACTGTCAATCAAATGTCAAGTCCTAACTTATAGGAAAATTCAGCGGTTATCTGTCATATTGACAAGACGTCATTAGAGGTTAATTTTGCTTAAATAAGAATACCTGTTTTCTAAAAATTAAATTTAGTTGCAGAAAAAATATTGTGTGCATCTTCTGCCCGAAATATGTTTAGTGCTCTCGAGTGGTTTTCTGACTTGGCTAAATATCTTACATAATATAATACATCTGTCAAATTCGTTCCCTATGTTTCATTTTAAATGGGACACGCAAATACATTGCTGTCAATCAAATGTCAAATCGTAACCATGGACATGACAAACCCAATGTTTCACGTTAAAAAATACTCACGGTATAGAATTTTTTCTATGTTTTAACCATGGAAACAGCTACTATACAGGGTGTTTACGGTCTTTTTGTTTTATTTTTAATGGGTGATACTACAGGTCAAAAGAAGGCGAAAAACATTAAAACACCTTAGTAAAATATTTATAATAAAAGAGATATGATTTTTTTTAGTTTTTATAAAGGGGAGGTAAATTAATGTTGAAAACAGTTGTAGTAACCTATGTAATGACAAATTTCACTCTTTTGTTTTTTAATTTGTTTATCTGTCAGTTGCAGTTCGTTACTATTTAATTGTGCACCGTCAGTTTCTAATTGATTATTGTTATTAATTGTGTAAAAGGTGAACAATGTTCCATCGGTATTCTAATATGGAATTAGTTGACATGATGCTCATTTATGGGGAAGTGCATCAAAATTCAGCTGCAGCAAGTCGTCTTTCCAGAAAGCGATTTCCAAATAGGCAATGGCCTCCGTGGTCACCTGACTTAACACCATTGGACTTTTATTTGTGGGGACATATGAAAGACATGGTATTAACCACCGAAATTATCGACGCTGAAGACCTACGTAACCGGGTGGAAGCAGCAGCGGCGGAAATTCGACAAGGCATGGGCCTTGCAACGTACGTTAATTCATGGATACGCCGAGCAAGACTTTGCATACAGCAGCAGGGTGATAACTTTGAACATCTGTTATAAAAGCGCTTATCGTTCTGTTTTAATTCCATAAAAATAAAAACTAAAAAAAATTCGTATCTCTTTTATTATAAATATTTTACTAAAGTGTTTTAATGTTTTTCGCCTTCTTTTGACCTGTAGTATCACCCATTAAAAATAAAACAAAAAGACCGTAAACACCCTGTATAAAGATTATTCTGATTGACAGATGTCAGTGTTAAGATTCTAGCTCATTTTTCTGAGTGGGAATTTGGTCGCTACCCAGTGGTCTGTACTACGACTTCCTGTCCTGCTGTCTATATTATAATGTCCCGGAAAGGTAAATAACTTGCACGTTACACAAGAAGGTGTACGAGGCGAAGGTATACGTTTCCTGCAATTACTTGATATGTGAACAGAATCGCCAGATCTAGACGATATTTAAATAGCTTTTGTCTCTACGTACAAAGGAAAACGGAAACTGCATTTTAAAAACAATGAAATAAGTTCTTATTACCTACAAGATCGGTTTTCTTTTTGTTCCCACCAAATTGCTTCGTGGAAGAAAGGAAAAGTTTACATTTCCTTAAATCATACAATAGTTAGTGTAGCACACTAAAAACGGAAACTAACTGCAATAATAAACTTTGCTAATTTAAAAGAAATCCTAGAAATACATTATTAAGATTTAAAACTGTGTCCGATGTTGCACTTTTAACACCCTGATATCTAAATCCTAAATTTATATGCCCTAAATCTAGTGATTATTTAGTATTTTAGGAAATATATTTTAGGGTTTTGCAGGAGAACACTAGGTATGTCTCGAAGTTGACACGTACTAATTGAACACATATACCTATTAACTAATATATTGCTAATGCTCGTATCTTTCCCATAAGAGTGGGTGAAGGAAACACTGTGAAATGGAAATATCATTTTTGCATAAGTCTATCTCTCACAAACACCCAACAGGCAATTATGCGCATGCTCGGAAATCTTGACTACTATTGGCTAACGCTGACAGCGTCGCTGGCTGGACTGCGTTCCAAAATCCTACTCAAAGAGTACGAAATCATTCAAAGTCGTTTCAAAACTAATAACCTTACTCTCAGAGTTTACTCAACCTGTTCCAAAACAGCCAGAATTTACTCCAAAGTGATGTTCTACTTACTCTACTAACGAGGAGGGTATAGAAATTACTCCACAATATTTTCAAACGTAGATGCTCACGATTCTCAACATATGAAAGTAATTTGCCTTCTTGAGGAAGAAAACATGCTTTTGGTTGAAAATAAACATAAGTAAATACGTTGGCGTGTATTACGAGCATACTTTTATAATAAAAGCGCTTTTATGGAGCGTACTTCCACATTATATTGAGGAGAGTGCTCCATAAAAGCGCTTTTATTACGGGCTTGACATTAATGTTGTAATTATAAGTAGTTTTGTTAGTTTTTTAAAATTATTTTTAATTTAGTTTCAATTTTTTACTTCAACAAAACTCATTCGTTCCAAAACACAACACATCAAACTCTACGCCAAAACTCGATATTCTTGCTTTTGGAACGCTGCCCTGGTGATGCAGCAAGCACATGGTTTGACTTTGACGTTTGATTTCATTTCTGTGTAGTTGCACTTCGAAAGCATTTGCTTTGTGTTTCATACAGTAATTTATTGTCACCTAAATAAATTAATCCTGACCAGATTGTATTCCTATTATTTTTACAGTACAACAAAGTAAATTATTTAATTCAAATTTAGCACTAGAATATGTCAATGTTTTTTATTATAACTAATATTTATATTCAAGAATTTACATACAAAATAAATAGTAGGTACATTGTTTAATTTCTTAAATTTAAATTTAAAATTTCTCGAGCTAGTCGTTAAAAAACAGAACTCTGTGATTCGCAAAAAGTGATCATGGTTTCCTCGTTAGCCAATAGTAGTCAAGGTTTCCAAGCATGCGCATAATTCGCGGTTGGGTGTTTGTGTGAGATAGACTTATGCAGAAATGATATTTCCATTTCACAGTGTTTCCTTCAAGAAAAGCAAAGGATCCGCAATATATTAGTTAATAGGTATATGATTGAACAAATCATATTCGTTACTATAATTTGTACAAAACATCAAATTTACCGTCAAAAAGAATAGCTTCTTAGCTTCCATTTTATAAAGTATTTTTCTTGTTCATGAAAAATTTGCTTATAACATATAAGAGTCCCTTTATTTTCGTTAGAACGTAGTTCAATTATATGATAATTTAAAATGACTCAATATTTAGCTATAGCATAACCTTCGCAGTTATTAAATTGAATTATTAATATTATTATTTTCTTGTTTAGCTACTTATTACTTGTAAATATGAATTATAATTATATGCTTGTATAAACACAAAAAGTTCCTTGGAACTAGGAATCAACTAACAATAGCAATTATATTGCTCAAAGGAATTACCGTAAAGCGTAATGCAATCTTCCAGTTACACATAAATTCAAACTCACGTACAATGTACAACACAAAGAATTAATTTAATATTCCAGAATATAATGAAACATATTATTGCTTTTATATTACTGTAATTATAAGAAATGTTAATTAACTTATAAATTATTTTCAATGAAAAATTTATCGTTTTATTATAGTGCATTTCCGGTAGATGCATATCCGCAATTTGTAAGATCATTCAAGCAAGTAAATTGTCATTAATGTTTTTGTTAAGAATTCTACTTAATTATGTATTAATATAAAAACTATTACACTGAAATTATTGCCATTTTTAAAATACGTATATTTACATTTACTCATTAAGCGTACAGACCTCTTATTGAAAATAATACTCCAAGAATTTAATTTTTACCTCCCGCTACTCTTGGTAAGGGAGGTATATTTGTAAATTATTCAAAATTGGAAAATAAAATTTTAACTGTCAATAAACAAATAAACAAAATTAAAACGAAATAAACTGTCAAATGACAAAGTTATCATTGCTGTCAATAATTCGATTCAATATTGTTTATTTAACTGACATTTAAAATTCTGACCGGAGATTGTAAAATAACACTTAATACGGTATTCCATTCGAAAGAGACGTTAAGGTTATGTTTATTCGTGGATAAAACTAATTTTCCGAAAATATGAAGTTAATACTCTATCCTGGGGTAGGTACAGAAATAATGATTCGAAAATATTCCCTATGGTTAATTCTATATTTTTACTCACAAAATATTGATTAGGTAATTGTCTATGTTCTAACAAAAATAACTTTCGCAACTTAATTTTAAATGAAAGATAAGTAAATATTTAACATGATGGTCCAAATTTTGTTTTACATGGCCTACCTGATTTTCTTATTCTCAATAATGAGCCTGTTTCACATTTTTCAAAAACTATTTTAAATGGAATGATTTTCTTAGTAATAATTTTTATTTTAATAATTTGTTGTTATTTGTGGAAATAATTAAATAAAAAGATTGGCGTCCTGAAAAATTACCCCCCACTCCTGTGACGAAGAAGCACATACATTACATCATTAATAGCCAATAGGAAAATAGTTTTTCCATCACCTACGTGTATTCATATTATTTATATAAATAAACGTAGGCTAAAGTTTGTCACATGTTAATAACAAAATCTTTTAAATTGACATTTGACGCTGACATTGCTCATTGTAAAAGAATAATAAAGTAATAATGGCTAATTCAAATTACACTCAAGCTAAGTCGGACAATTAACCGAAGGTCGATAGCTGGATGATGGCTGAATTTATATCAGAACGATTGTTTTACTGCTACCGAAATAAGAGGTGTTAAAGAGTTGAGGTAAAATAAAATATAAAAATTGAATTTATAATATAAATTGATAATATATTTTACTTTAAAGTTCTGGTCGTGATTCTTATTTGACACTTGTTTGACAACTTTGACAATACACTTGACACCTTAGAACCGCTGAAGATGTATGTACTCTGACGTCACATTCTGTTTCAGATCACGTGACTTATTCAAAATTTTATCCAAATTTCAAAAATTAATTGTAAAATATCTAAAGGATATTTCGTGATATTTTCAAAATTGAGGCTCTTTAAAGAACAATATCTTTTCAAATTTAATACTTAGAAGTCATATAAAAATTCTTGCAACAGCCCTATTCTGTAATGAACCTCGTAGATTTCAGATTGTACAATTTAAAAACAATACCATTTTATTAAAATTATAAAACAATTAACTGTACTACAGGGAGATTTAATAAGAATTCCTAGAATTGGTTATCAATCACCAAAATCATCGCTAATAAGAAAAGAATTTTCTTTAAAGTTTCACATATCTCCCCGTCACAAATCACACTAAATTCTCTTTCCTGTGGTCATTTCAGACCGAAATGTCACCTTTATATTTCATCACCAAAGCGACCAAAATAAACAAACGAGTAGAATTGAAGATTTTGACAGCTAGAGGTGTGGTTTTACGCCAGTAGAGGGATATAGGTCCTTCCGGCGGAAATGGCCTGACAAAGAACACTCACAATTCGGTTCCGGTTGCGGCTCGTGCTAAAGAACAGATGCGCATCGGAGGATGTTTGGCAGGGAAGGCATGGCATGGTGATTGGGACGTTAAGTCAACTATTTTTATACCTTTACGAGGGGTAGAAAAATCGATTGTGGATCTACAGATGCGGTACGGACCTACCGCATTAAGGAGATTGTTAACGTATTTTTAAATTTTAAAGGTAGAAGAGACCGATAGCTTCATAACAGCAGATGGCGAAAAAGTCGCTCCTTTCAGAATAATATACAATGTCGTTACACGGATTGTAAAATCCGGCTTTTAATAAAACGTCTATTCTTTTTATAAAACGCGGTCAGATTTTCAGACCTTTATTGACTTATGCTGGATTTATACAGCGTAAGCCGTAACGTAACGTAACGTACATTACTTCCCTGTGCTACAGTTTGTTTTTATGTGGCTAATGTATGTTAAAGTTTACCTTAATACATTCAATGGAAATAAATATAAAAAATACTGCTTTTCTTGTGGACAGTGACTGACATGTGTGACATATGTCATGTGTCAAAGTTTATATTAATATTTTAAATGGAAATATATACGAAATATAGTGCATTACCAATAAACTAACTTATTAAATACAAATTTGTCGTACAATTATATCGACAGAGCATGAGCATATTTTTTACGACAAATCATCGTAAAAGGTCTGTATAAAATAGCTTAAAAAATGACACGTTACGATACGTTACAATATGCCAAAGCACTGTACGTTACGTTACGGCGCTACGCTGTATAAATCCAGCATTAACGTGTTTTTACAATCTAGCTAGACGTTTTATGAAACGATGAACAGCGATGAGCTGACCATATTATTAAATAAACTAACCATAAAATTCACGCCTAGTCAGATTGTAAAACAATGTTAAGTCAACGAAGATTTGACAATCTGACTGCGTTTTATAAAATTAACAAATACTAGATAAAAAATCTGATGTGGCCAGCACATGACCTCCCGCCAATTCCATGTTTAAAATAACAGTGAGCTTTAAGTAAAGTATCATTTCCGGTTAATTGTTTGTAAATAAAATCTAATTTGTTGTCCAATAAATAGAAAAGTATGGGGTTCCGTGGCCGCGTGCCTGAGTGTCTGGTCGCGAACCTGGAGGAACCGGGTTCGATCCCGACTGACGCCAAATATTTAGAATTTTAAATGGCACAAAAGTGACCCCTGTAATGCACTCTCCACGCCAGCTATGAGTGCCCGTGATGTGACGCCTGGTAAGCGCCCACACGGTAAAATATATCGTCATCATTATCGATGTCTACATGTGTTGTAGATACTGGCACACCCAGAAATGGGTAATATGCCGTAATGATATATTTATTTATTTATTTATTTATAAATAAGTCTGTAATACGAAATTTTGGATTGTTTTAGTGTTTTTCCTCAAAAATCTGTTAGAGCTTCAAATTAAATTAAAATTAAATACCAAATTTGAGTAGTTTTGGGTCATATATCTTGTGGACACGATTACTCAAATACTATCAATCAGAAAAATTTGAAATTTTGTATATCCATTCTATACTAATGTGGGAAGAGCTCATTAGTTTTTAGTGTATATCGGATAACCGGAAGTATCATTTATACAAGCTTTTAACAGTTTTTCTTGTAAAAAAATCATTGAATATATATTTTTTAACAACTTTTACCAACACAAATTGAATATAATGGCACAATCTTCAATTCTACGATAATAGCATTTAGTAAATAACTTGAAATAACTTTATATTATATTATAAAATAATTTATTTTTGTACATCACTTTGCCTCTGCGTCAAACAAAAACAATACTTTAATAACAAATTTGACATATTTAAACAAATGTCACTGTCACGAAGCAATTTTCATTAAAATTAATAATGAAACCGTGTTAAGAAGAATTTAGTAGTTTAAATATGATTCTAATGAAATTAAGGTTTATAAAAATAATATATTTTCCATCATCAGTGGCGTTTTCTCCATGCAAGCAAGGCAAGCAGTGCTTGCCTTTATATTTTTGTTACTTTTAATATATTTTTACAATTATATTTATATATTTAGAACTTTAATATAGCAAAATTTAAAAGCAAAGACACAAATGTATTTGCTGTTGCCAACCGCACCGTTAATCTAATTCTATCACTGGGATACGTACTATTACGATCTTACCATGTTGTACAAAACGTGCTGGTAAGCAGAACTTCGAGTGCTTACACCGCCTATACCTACACTATACCGAACATTGCCGAACATGTAGCCTTCTATACTGAAAATATTTCGCTGTTTAGGTTCATCTGCAAGCAGTTTTTATATTGCTTCCATGAACAAAATTTAAGTGAAATAGATAGTAAATGTTAAAATAGGATACGAATAAAAGTAAAATTTATTTATAAGGTATCTATATTTTATATTTCTACATTTATTTTGTTTCAATTAAATTTTGAAAATAATAATACTCCTTATATTTTTATACAGAATGGATAACATTTGTGCAATAATAATAAAAAAATTACAAGAAAAGCCATTTGGCAATTTTGAAGAAAAAAAACCTTTTTTGCAAATGGCAGACCAGTTCCTCCTATGAAGTTATTAACAAGGCATTTTAATACCGATTTATATGACAAACATGTGTGGCTATGTGATAGTGAAACATTACTAAAATTATATTGTTGACCATGTTTATTATTTAATAAAGAAAAATCAGTATGGAATGATATTGAACGAGGCTTTTGCGACTTAAATAATATACATACGCAATATCACGTCAAATCTGTGATCTGGCAATTTTTGTTTTTTGCATATGAAAGGGGAAAAACATGCATTTGCACATCCCTTCGAAACATGTAAGTCAATTAAAAGGCATTTGACCTTGAATGAAAAAAAAATTCGCCTGTGGCGCATTTTTTTTTTATACCTTACCTACGCCATTGCTGCTTGCCTTCTTATAAAATGCACGAGACGCCGCTGTCCATCATACATAAATATTAGATATACAAGATAATTCGATTTAAGTTTGATGTTTGCAGCATTATATATCAAACAGCTCTCAATAAGAACGTGATTTCAAAGTGTCAAATAATAGTTTGCAACTACACATTTACGAAATGGAGCATGTACGGCGAAGAATTTACACAGATTGCGTTTTAGAGCATAAGGAAGTTGGTGATGATTTTGACAATGTGTGTGTGACGAATTTCGCAAAGTTGGTAATTAATACTCTTATATAATTTGAAACAACATATTAGATTTTGACTATATATTATAAACCGGATGTAGTACTTAATTTGAAGCTCTAACAGATTTTTCAGGAAAAACATAATAAAATATAATCCAAAATTTCGTATTACAAACTTTTCTATTTATTGGAACAACAAAGTAGATTTTGTTTACAAACGATCAATCGGAAGTGAAACTTTACTTAAAGCTCATTGCTATTTTAAACATGGAATTGGCGGGAGGTCCTGTGCTGGCCACATCAGATTTTTTTTCAATGAATACAGCACTGTACATCTCTTCTTTGAACTGCAGCTAACCATAGCTGCTAATTTCGAATTACACCATTACATAACTCTCTTCGAGCTACTTCCTGTTCCATTTCTCACTACCTAACCTCTCTTCAGATCTACTCTAACAGGAAACAAGGCCAGCGATCGGCCACTGAATGGCACAGCACAACCGGAAGCGAGTTGGAATGTCTATGGTGTAATGTAATGGCAGTTATGAATAACAGCAGGAAGAACCATTGTTGCCTAATCACGCGATTCGATTGTTCTAGGTCACCTTCCTATGTCCACAAGCATTATAGGCCACTAATCATACAGATATGTCCAGTTTTTGTGTGGATGATAATAGTAAAATACATACATACGTATGTAGTTTGTCGTAATGAATGAATGCGTGGATGTAATGTATTGTAGTATCTATGTAGGAGGAAGGAAATGCGTAGTGTTGTAATTTCACAGACAGATAACATGATTTTTAATTGAGTTTTTGCATATTCTTTCTAAAAATTGATATATGGTTGTTTAAATAGTTATACAGTATACCCAGTGGCGGATCTAGGCCCTTTTTACAGTGGCTCGAGCCACTATGAAAATTCTCTCAGCCACTGTAACTTTTTTTAAAGTATTATAAATGTAAATGAAATATTTCAGAAATCATAAATATATCATCACGGCATATTACCCATTTCTGAGTGTGCCAGTATCTACAACACATGTAGACATCGGTAATGATGACGATATATTATGATAAGATATTCTATTTTTTTATTGATCAATATATGTCAAAATTTACAGTTCAAAATACTATTATTTATTTTATTTATTTATTCTATTTTATTCAAATAGTAAGCATTAACGTGAAGCTTATATCTTGTAGCGGCTAAACACGTGCACCCCTGTGGTGCACTCTCCACACCAGCTATGAGTGCCCGTGAGGTGACGCCTGGTAAGCGCCCACACGGTAAAATATATCGTCAGAACTCATTTTATTTGCATATTATTTTTTACTTATTTTTGATTGAATTAAAAGAATCAGATTACTAACTCGAAATGATCTGAATTACATGGTGATTTTCTTGTTGTTCAGTATTGCGTTTGGGTTTGGCGCTCTGGCGCATCGCATGCGAGCACCCAGGATTTCAGGAATCGATATGTCTATATTGTATATAACTTAATATGTAGTATTAATATTAGTAATAATTTTTACTTATGCTTAATTTCACATTAATTTCATCTGTTGTATATTGCAGATAAACTTTAATTAAATAATTCAAAACAATAGATTCATTAACTTTAATGTCCAAATACTGTGAGAATAAAGTACCTAAAAATTGTAGCTTTTCATCTAAAAAAAAATGTTGGTAACTTTCAAAAAAAATTACCTACGCTTCAGTGGCGGTCTTAGGGGGTGGCAAGCAGGGCAATTGCCCGTGGCCTCACGACCCGAGTAGAAAAAAGTTGATATTTAAAACTTATTTCTGTACATGAAAGGGGGAAAACATGCTTTTGCACATCCCTTGAAAAAAATGTAACTTTTAATTTTAAGGCATTTGACCTTGATATATATAGGGTTGCCAACTGACCTTTTTTGGAAAGAACTGTCCTTTTTTGACCATACTTTATCCTTGTCCTTTTTTAAACCAGGAAAGGACGCGATTTATCCTTTTATAGTAAATTTTGTTATTAATAATATTTTTCTTATTATTATAAATATGAAAATGAAATAATTATTTCACATTTTATATAATGTAATGAAATAACGATAGAATGTTTGAATTATTGATGTACTACTTTATTTTACGTCATAAAATTTTATTTTAATTTTTTAAGAATTTGTTAAATTTGCTTCATTGTAATATACTCTATCTAACTTTGCATTAAAACACTTTTGACCTTGAAAATTGTTTCTCGTAAATTTTAAATCTTACACATAATTTAAAAAAAGATTGTCGAAAAAATGAGTATAATGAACTACTTAAAAAAAATGCTATATTAAACCGAGTTGTCTTAGCGAAATTTGTATGTATAATGTTGTGCTTGTGCTTGGTAACAATGGATTCGACGATTTGAAAGCTCATGTCTATTATGGATTTTGACGATTGAAAATATAAATAAATGTCATCTAGTACCAACTTTCTAAAATAAAAAAATCCGTATTGAAATGAAGCCACCTTCGATACGCATTTGGTTTTGTAATGACTTCGTTATGAACGAAAATATAGAATAGCATATTTTTATTACCCGTGTTTTTCACTTGTCATCCGTCACCCGATGAACACGGATAATCGAGGTCCTACTGTATTTAAAAAAAAAAACTACCTGTGTAAATTGGTTTGTTAAGAATTATTGGTTACCCCGCCCGATTTTGGAGAAAAATAGAAAGACGTTTTTTTTTTTACTTTCCATTTTTACAAGAATTCTTAATTTTTGAATTGGAATGTTATACTTTTTTATATACATTCATTAAAAAAGTAATTTAAATTAGTATTACAGTGATGTTAATTACAAAATACTGTCAAATGTGAAATCTACGAAATTTTGTTTCCACAGAACGAAAGATGAAAGTTGCAGGATTGCAAATCGAAAATGTCAAAATCAATTAAATAAAATATTTCCTAACAATGGGATCCTCCACCACAGTAACAGATTAGTGGATCGTAATCCAAAATAAACTCTAGTTTATATACATTAAAATTCAAATAAATTTTCAATGATACATTTGTACTTCCCCCCACAAATTAATTCAGGAAATCAATTAAAAATGTATGATGCATTTATTATTTACAACATTAAAGGTATCTTTTACATTATTTGTAAAAACCCAAGCGATAAACCTTCTGTCAGCAGTATCAGAAACACGTGTTTGCGGACAGGTGTGTAAATTACCATCGGTTATTGCGCAATAGGTAATTGACTCTAGTCTAGAAAAGGAAACTGCTATCATCTAGCTATGTTCCCAACCATGACTCAGCGAAAATTCATTCATTATTGCTTACTACATCGAGATACATGTGCCACGTATACAACTACCAACTACGTGATATGATCTTGACAGAAAACAGATATTGTGATAGGTTAAGACCAAAGTAGATTACCTAATGTAGGGTGCGAAGGTTTAAAAGTGACCTAGTTTTGTGTTGACATGTAATTAAATTCATGATTTTTATTATTTGATATAAATTATTGAAGTCGTTTGAATAATTATGACATTATTGTAATTTATGTAAATTAATTAGTTGTAAGTGTAAATCTATTCTATAGTATAGTAAATAAAATAAAAAATGGAACAGTAAACCCATGTTTGACCTTTCAGTATGATTCTAATCGGATTCTAAGACGGTGCCTGGGCATTCCAATGCAATCTATAATACGATGGAAAATAATGGGGTCGTCCACTATTTTTACCTCCCGCTACCTTTGGTAAGGGAGGTATAGGGATCGTTCTAAAAATCACATATCGAGATTTTAGTAAATGACCACGTTTTAAGATCCCTAGAATCCAATTTTAACATTTTCACGATGATGTCTGTATGTGTGTATTTGTATGGATTTTGTCTTCGCTCTAACTCTAATACTATTATTCAGAAAATTCTGAAACCTTGTATTTCTATCCTATTCTAATATGAAAAGAAGCCATTAGATTTTGGTGTAAATCGGACAACCGGAAATGACACTTTACCTGAAGCTCATAATGGTTTTTCTTCAAAAAATACCATTAAATGCCATTTTTTCGCATTTTATGTCTCATGAAAATGAAAGATTATTGAATTTTCTACATTAATACTTTTTCTGTATATTTTACAGATAAATTTAAACATATTTTTTTTATTAGTCGCGAAGCCTAAGATAAACACAATTACTTTGTTACACAGTTCATATTTCAAATGTAAATGTCACTGTCAAAAAACTAATCACTTCAAATTAATAATAGTGACATTTTAAAAAGAAAATAGTAAATAAAGCAATATTTTTCTGCAATGGAACAGTTTGCAGCGTTAGTAAATACGTAGGTAGGTATGTATTTAAATTAATAAAAATTAAATAGCGGGAGGTTTTGTGTTGGACACATCAGATATTTATTTTTTATATGTAACTTTTTACCTCACGCTAAGAGAGTTATTGGATTCATGCTAAAAATCGCATATCCTGATTTTAGTGAATAAGCGCATTTTAAGGTCACTAGAATTCGATTTTAACATTTTTACGATGATGTCTGTGTGTGTGTGTATAGATTTTGTAAGGATGTCTCCTGAAAAATTAAAATACTTAAGACCTGTTTAACTACATATTCCTCAATCTGACATTAATGGGAAGAGATGAAAAAGTATTGATAATAATTGGACAACCGGAAGTACCAGTTTTGAAAAAAAAAATTCCTCTAAATATTATTTTTTTAAAATTGTTGTTATTACAAATATTGAAGAACATAAAATTCTCTACCTATTACACTTAAAAAATTTGTTATATCTTCTATCTATAAGATTAGAGATAAAGAACATGTAGAATAATCTGTTGCAATAAATTCCGTCAATGAAATGGAACCATCTTGAACATTTTCTAGGACAAAATTTCTTATTGAATGCAAGAAAAATATAATTCGAATTATTTGTGTGTACAAGAAATGTTAAATTCTATACTTACGTAACAAACGAAAATGGCGAGAGGTATTGTGCTGGCCACAGGAAATTCTTAAATAATTGTTATTCATTAAGCCGCAACATATATCTTTTTAATATTATACGATGTAGGCTGAGGAACATATAAATTTATTTACATAAATTTCAACATAAAAAATGTTTAAAATAATTTGTGTGGTCAATAATTAAAAAATTGCATGAATAATTTAAAAGCAACATTGATATCGCTATAAATTAGAATTATTTATTATTTTTTTTTTATTTATTATTATTTTCATTTTTTTTGGGTACTGGGTTCGATCCCGACCGACGCCAAATATTTCGAATTTTAAATGGTATATAAGTGACCCCTGTGGCGCACTCTCCACGCCAGCAATGAGTGCCGTGAAGTGACGCCTGGTAAGCGCCCGCACGGTACAAATATGTCATCATCATTACCGATATCTGCGATAAAGCAGATTGGCACACCCAGAAATGGGTAATATGCCGTGATGACATATTTATATTTATTTATTTATTTTATTTTAACTGAATTAAAGTTTTTTTAAAAAATTCCGGTATGATCCAATATTTGGATGATATCACACTGTCATTGTGGCAAAATTAATTATATTTTAATTGAAAATAACTGTAAAAATGTTTCGATAGAGATCATAAATCAGATAAAAGATAAATGAAATAATATATTGATAAGCGATAAAGATGTTTTTAGATGAAAAGATTTCTCATTTTTCTATTTGATTTTGTTAAGAGATTTTCTTTATCTAAAAACAGTGTATTTATACATTTATCAAACATCTAGTCTTATTTGTGGTTTTCAAGTATGCTATTTATTTCCCCACAGGAAGAAGTATTTGTAGCATCCGGAAATTTTTAAATATAGCTCACAATTTGGCTAGAAGAGAAAATTTTGTAACATTTGCAGATTCCTAGAAATTTTGTCTAGTTTGACATACTGAAGATGCTATTTTTGAACAGGAAACTATATTTTAAGTCTTCACACTAAATAGACTTTTATTCGTAACTGAAGAATTTAAATATTTCATTTTTTTTACATGGAAAAGGTTTTCGAGCTATGTCTAATACAAGTGTCATAAATTTCAAACGCATTTGAAAATATAAAGTCTAATTTAAAGTGGATTTAAAACTCGCACAGCGCAGAGAAAATAATTTAACATAGCACAGCACTAATCAGATTTTATTTTGCATGTTTATTAACCTGTAAAATTCAATTTGAAATTTTATAAATATTACTCATTTGTAGGGACAGCCATGGAATTTAAACAAAATTACAAAGAAATGAATATCGTCTGAACTGTCAGAAATTTGACTTTCAAATAAAAATTACATGCCCGTATTCTCCAACATCAAATATATCTTCGAATAGCTTATTTATTGAATAAGAGGAAAATATCGCATCAAAATATGACAGCTAGAAAAATACTTTCATTTGTGTTATGGTATCAATGCGATATTTTTCTCTTATTCAATGAATAAGCTATTCGAAGATTTATTTGATGTTGGTGAATACGGGCAACAGATAATTATATTCTACACCTAAATCAATAAAAATATTTTGTTTTCATAATCTACATCTAAACACTAAACATAATTTATTTATTTTTATTTTGTACCCTCTGCAAAATCAAAATTCTGACAATTCAAACGATATGCATTTTTTGTAATTTTGCCTAAATTCCATAACTATCAA
Source organism: Ophonus ardosiacus (assembly GCA_943142095.1). Taxonomy (NCBI): domain Eukaryota; kingdom Metazoa; phylum Arthropoda; class Insecta; order Coleoptera; family Carabidae; genus Ophonus; species Ophonus ardosiacus. Next base: position 5,711,657 of record OW964823.1, on the reverse strand, counting down.
CTGTAAATGAGCAATATTTATAAAATTTCAAATTGGATTTTACAGCTTATTATAGTAATTAAGGTACCAAGGGTTGTTATAAGGACAATAATGCCTGAGGTTAACAGTGTACTGCCGAGGGCCTCTGGCCCGAGGCAATTACGTTGACTGAAGGCATTAATGTCGTTTAACACCCATGGTGCCTTCAACGTTTTATGTCTTACTAGAAATTCTTAATAAACATTTTGTCTGACTAGAATTTATCAAACAAAAATAATAAATCACAAAATTTTAATACAACTTATAAAGTAGCCTGTGAATGCGGCATCTAGGTAATATTTTGTTTCTGTAAACAAAGCATTTTTTCAAACAAAAAATATATTTCTTGTGGTATTTTTGTCAATATGGACGAGCAATGTTATTGCTAAGAATAAGAAGGATGCTGGTTTGTATTTGTGATGAAACAAATATGATTATAAACGACTACAATTCATAATGCTTCTTAACCTTAACTGCACCTTATCTTAGTATCAGTATTATTAACCTCAGTTTGTTGTCAACATTACCATAGCAACTTAATACGCCCTAGGGTATTATTTACTCAATAACGGACCTAATGTTGAGGTTGTTATAAAACAATAACATACTAGTAAGACATAAAATCTATTTTGAAATTTTGATTCTTGCTCTTGCTCATTTGTAGTGATACCTATGGAATTGACACAAAATTACAAACAAATGCATAATGTTGGAACTATCAGAATAATGCCATTGAATTATTTTCATCTTTTGTTCTTAACAAAAACGTTCTATTTATAAAACAAAGCATAAGAAACAGTAATATAAACATTACCAAATTTCATTTTATAACATAATTAAAATAAATTATTATCTAACCTAGTAAACTAATTTTTCTGACAGTTCAAACTAGGAATGACGATGGGTACCCGGGTACTCGGAACCTACCCGATAATAATGTACCCGGGTATAAAATTTCTTACTCGATTACCCGTAATATATCCGCTGCCCGTTAATTACCCGATATCCTTTAATTACCCGAGCAGTTTTCGGAAAAATTATATCTAAAAGATGAGTTTTTTTTATTAATATACCATAATTAATATAATTTATGTTGTTTTTTTTATAGAGATACAGTAGGTACAGTAAAATTTTTGAAAGAAGTCCGATCAAGGCCATCTACGATTTGCATCTATGAATTAAGATTTTATGCTGTCAAATTTAGTAGTGTCGTTTACATAGTTTCTATGAGGTACACAAGATATTATGTACCCTCATAAAAAATAAGTAAAAGACACTACTAAATTTGATAGCACAAAATCTTAATTCATATATAAAATTGGTAGATGGCCTTGATCGGACTTCTTGCAAAAATTTTACTGTATATTATTTATTTGTATTACTTTTTATTTAATAAATATATGTAAACAATAATAATGAATTTTATTTAAAAGTAAACTGCTAATAAAAGGGTAACCGGTAATTAAAAATTAAAGAATTTTGTATATGCACTTAAAGGATAACGGGTAATTAAAGGGTAGCGAGTAATTAACGGGTAAAGGGTACTATCCGGGTAGTTGTTTCGGGTACTCGGGTACCAAAATTATCGGAATTCGTCATTCCTAGTTCAAACATTTATGCATTTTGAAATATAACGATATTTCTGGATTTCGGTCAAACTTTATTATCATACCCAAGTAGGTCCGACACCACATGTGTCTTGTTCAGGGGATGATTTTTCCTAAAAGTTTGTAACTAATGATGGAAAAGTTGAGTAAATATGGAAATTATGGTTTTATAATTCTTTTTGCCAAATCGAACAATATTTTTAGAGTTCAACAAATTTAAACAAAGTCAAACAATAATAATAATAATAATAATAATATAATAATAATAATATTTATTCACCAAAAGATCAAAAACATTGATATATGGTATGTCATACAATACATATAAAAAATACAAATGCATTCAATAAATACTGATATACATAATTTGTACATAAATCAGTCTTGAATAAATTCTTCTACAGAATAATAACATTTTTTAATAAGAAACATTTTCAGTTGCTTTTTAAATACTAAATCTGAGTCAATGTTTTTTATTTCGTCAGGTAAGTGATTATATAATTTTATGCCTAATACATAAGGATTTTGCAAAGTTACATTTAATCTATATCTAGGCGTTACAAATTTGTTCTTTCCCCTAGTGTTATAGTCATACTGATTTACATGTTTTAATAATATATTTTTGTTATTTCTAATGAATAAAATTAGTTTAAATAAATATATACATGGCAGAGTCATAATTTCTTCTGTGATAAAAATGTTTTTACAAGTATATCTGGCAGACAGATTATACATATTTCTAATACAACGTTTTTGTAATATAAATACTCTAGTAACATTAGGTGAATAGCCCCAGAAAATTATACCATATGACAAGATACTGTAAAATTTTGCATAATAAAAAGTTTTAACTACGGAAGAGTCGACTATGTGTGATAGCTTCTTAATGGCAAAGCAAAGGGGGGCAAGTTTAGTACAAATACTATCAATTTCGGTATCCCATTTTAAGTTTTCAGCAATATTGATACCTAACACTTTTTGATGAGTTACTTGAGGAATTGAATGATTATTACACAGGGTTAGGATGCTTGCATCGCGCTTAATGGTAGAAAATTTAACTATTGCAGATTTGTTTGCATTGAAAGTTAGACTAAGACTTGCACACCAGTCTGAAAAATTCTGAATTATCACTGACAGATGCTGGGCAATATTTTCATCATCCTTAACAATAATGGATGTATCGTCAGCATATGAAACAAAATTATATGAGCCTAATACATTATTTATATTATTAACGTACAGAGTAAATAAAATTGGACCAAGTATTGACCCTTGTGGAACTCCATGTTTTATCAATTTAACATCTGATTTATTGTTTTCACAGTAGACTACCTGTTTTCTATCATAAAGGTAAGATTGCAGCCACTTGTTACATGTACCACGCAATCCATAGTGAGATAAAATGTCCAACAATTTATCATGATCCACACAGTCAAATGCTTTTGACAAATCAACAAAGATACCATATACAGTTGTATCGTTATTTAGGTTATCATAAATATTATGCATTAAGGTGGCTAGAGCTGTTGTAGTGCTGTAACCTTTACGGAAGCCATGTTGTTCTCCAATAATAATTTTAAATTTATCTAGAAAAGGTAGGATTCTATTTAGCATTATCTTTTCAAGAAGTTTATGAAAGATAGAGACTAAACTTATCGGTCTATAATTTGTAGTATGTTCCTTGGATCCTTTTTTATGCAATGGAATTACCTTTACGAGTTTTAGAATGTCAGGAAATATGCCCTCTGAAATCGAAGAATTTACACAATTAAGTAAAGGATCTACTACGGACTTATAACAATGCTTCAGTAGTATCGCAGGAATAAAATAATAAAAATGTATACTAATACATAAAAGTCATAAAAATGTAAAAATCTATGACTAAAGGAATAAATTAAAAAATTCCTCTTGTTACTTATCCAAAATTGCCGTTTAGATTACTACCTCTTGTGCATTTTGCTACTTTTCTGCCTCTTACATATTTGAAATTACACTTGCAATGTAAGCATATAAATCTAATGACGTCACGTCTCACGTGACTGCCAGCATGCATCCCTGGGGTTGAATAAAATAAAACGCTGTCTGTAAAACAAGAAACAAACATACACGTCATCTGGGCGGGAAATGTGAAACTACGCTCATTTATATTTATTCTACTTGTGAAAGTCTTCATTAGAAACCCTCACCATTCATAAGTTCCTTCTCTTTCTAGTAGAAGAGTTGAGTTACGGAAGAGTTGATCTTTCTTCAAGTCGTTGAAAGTAGAGAAGTAGTTTCTTGTGATGTGGGTTTCATTTTTAAACTGTATAACTTCATTCCATATTACAGCATAATATTTGAATAATAGGGTTTCCAAGTCTCCGGCTTTTAAAAAATACTTATTGGATATCAATATATACTTCATATCACGTAAGAAAATAGCGTTGGTTTAGATAGGGATATAAATTCTGCCATTTGATTGGTCAGAATGCTAATCTAGTTCATAAAAACGACAAAAATATACAGCTGTCAAATATGAATTAGAATCGACAGATTTAAGTGATATTTAACCATATTTTGATGTAATTTGTAATATTCAGGGCTCGTCCATTTTACAGATAAAAATATTTTAATTGTATTGCACTTCGCTATTGAACCGTCTTTTTACAACAAAAAAAAATACAGAACTTTAGCCAAATAGTGTTAACATAGTTTCTGCACACATACAAATCTAATTATATCTATTTTCATTGTATGAGGAAGTTCCTAAATGTCAGAGATTCGTCCAATTCATTAACAAGATTGGCGGTATTTCTGATGGATATATGCATTTTCTTACAATTTTAAATATTTATTTAATAAAACAATAAGAAAGATTAAACGTACTTCCCAGAAAAAGCTTTCAAATTGTGACTAAAACTGTTGATTTTTGATACTAACATCTGTCATTTACAAACATTTAAATTTGTCAACTGGTTTCCTTAGTGCCTTAGCCTCTGCGATGTATTACATTAGATTATTCTATATATTATAGTGCCTTTATCTCTAAATCTATACAAAATATAATAAAAATTTTAAATGTATCAGATAGAGATTTTTATATTCTTTAATATTAGTAATAACAGAAATTTAAAAAAAATAGTATTTAGAAGATTTTTTAAAAGAAACTATTACTTTCGGTTGTCCAATTGTGACAAAAATCTAATCAGCTAATCAGTTGCGGAAATTGCAGTTAAATATTTTTTAAGTCTTATAGTATTTGAGAAACCGTGGTGCCATTCCAACATCCACACATATATCCACACACACACGAACACACACGCACGGATATCATCGGATTATAGGGACCTTAAAACATCCTTATCCACTAAAATCTGGATATGCGATTTTTAGCATGATTCCAACACCTGTCTTAGGTAGAACTAAAAAAAAAATACTTGGACACCCCTCTTTTTAAATAATGCTTAAGTGATACATACTAGGCCCCTTATTGCTCTGCGTGTAAGTTTAACGGAACGTACTCAAGAGTCGGACAAAAAGATCAATGTTCTGTATAATTCTCGCGTTCAACAAATGATAATATTATTCAAAAGTTTCAAGTAAATCATCTTTTTCTTTTTCTCGATCTGGAATTCAAGTTACATTGACCAGAGATTTGCCTTTGCCTTTAACAAAAGGAGAAAATGGCGCATTCAATCAATGACCAGCCAAATAACGAAGAAATTGAAATTTAGATTTGGAATATAACTGTATATTATATTTCCAAATGTAAATTTCAAATTCGACCAATCACAAGTGAGAAATATTAAACCTGGTTTTAAAGATGGATTCACAAGAACAACGAACAAACTGATATTTTCTTAATAAGCAGTATTCGCGAAAATCGTAATTTTTTTAAAATGTTCGCACAATAGAAATTTTAAATCTACGATTAAAAATAATTTGAGTGTTTAGCAAAATATTTCAATCCCTGGTAAATTTCCAACCGTCAGAATAGCCCGCGGATTCTATAGAAATTTTTAGTGTGTAGAATGCGTAATGGAACTTCTGGCTATTGCTATTAGCAAGAATTATTGTTCCTATACATGCACTTGTACTAGTCAAAGCGAAAGAAATTTAATATTGACATTTATTATAAATCCTTTCAAACCACTAAATATTTGCTATATTGTTATTAGAGATGCATTCGGGTCGGACCGGGCCGGGCTTTGAGGTTTGGATCGACTCGGCCCGAAAATAAAAATTACCGGCCCGACTCGAAGATCGACTCGACAAAAAAATTGACTCGAAATCGGACCGGGCCGGGCCAAAGCTCGAAATTGGGTCAAACTTATAAAAACCTCTACATTCTTATAACTTTCAACATTAGTTAACATAAGTAGTTGAAAAAGAGACCCTTCTAGTGTAAGTTTGTTATAAAAATTACAGACCTACGAGTATTTAACACTTTTTTTACCAAAGAATTTAAACAACTTTTTCACAAATCTTATATAAAAAAATATAATTTACATAATGATTTTTTATCTAACTTTGTTTTTGCTTAAAAATAGAACAAGAAATCATTATGGTAGGAACAAAAATCACTTTTATTTAAGTATACGAGTAATAACAATAATAAAAGCAACATCACAATATAATTTTTATGCTTTAATGAATAACCTTGAATTCTTGAAGTAAAATAATACATTTTTATTTATTAATATGTGAAGTGCGTTGTTATTAAATCATTTTGATCCTTTTTAACTTCATCTATTTTCATTAAAATATTAAGGAAACTGTGCATTTGATTGAACTATAAGATTTTTCGAGCCGGCCCGAAAAGCTCGAATTTTCGGACCGGGCCATAATCAAAAGTCCGACTCGCCTCGATTTTTGAAAATGATTAGCCCGATTCGGCCCTATAAAAAATATCTTCGGCCCGGCTAGATGATCGACTCGAAATCGAGGCGGGCTGCGGGCCGGGTCGGGCCAAAGCTCAAAATCGAGTGCATCTCTAAATGTCATGTAGCTTCTCGAGTGTAAATTTAAGAGAACCAGAAATAAACTCTAAATTAAGATTATAATTTCATTATGTATAAAAAATATATATATCATCACGGCATATTACCCATTTCTGGGTGTGCCAGTATCTACAACACATGTAGACATCGGTAATGATGACGATATATTTTACCCTGTGGGCGCTTACCATGCGTCACCTCACGGACACTCAGCTGGTGTGCAGAGTTCACCACAGGGGTAAGTTTTGTGCCATTTAAAATCGGAAATATTTGGTGTCTGTCGGGATCGAACCCGGTTCTCCCAGGTTCCCGACCAGACACTCCAGATGGTATTAATAATAATAACCTTTAATTCTGTGCGCAGAATCCAAAAATTTCTAATCAGTTTGAAAAAATTTCAAACTACGCACGCGTACTGTAAAATTGGCACTTAGTTGCATATTTTGTTGTCCGAACGAACCTAATAACGTGCTAAATCATGGTCTTATGGCAATGTGGTCCTTTGATTTGAAAAATTCTTCAATTTTTTATTATGATACACAGGAAAGAAACTGAAATTCCTTCCTAGTAGCTTTCTGTCGCAATGCGCTCGGATTTCAGTTAACTTTCATTTAACATTGATATTTTATGGATTGCTTTTTTTACGATCAGCCGCAAAAAGCTTAAGATAATGTTACAGTTTGTTTTTGTTGTGGTGACGTAACTTTTAATCATCTATACAGGATGCTTTTGTATATGTACATTTAGGAAGTATGTAGTTTGCAAAAAGTCAACACATTTTTAACGCGCATACATCCGTTGATTTTGCCCGCTTTTAATTGAGGTAATTGTAACCCGCCAGCAATTTCAGATAATTTGTTTGTGAACAAGAAATTGATCATTTCAATTAAAATTTGCAATAAATCTTCTATCAGAAACATCCTGCTTTATGTTTAAATCCATAATTCTGTATAAGCTATCGTTATTTATATTCTTCGCTCACCACTGTATGTAAAAATGGTATTGGAAGTTGCCGTATCTATTGGCGGCGCTACTGGCGCACATGTCATGGCGTCTAATAGATTTATTTACAATTTGAATTAATGCTTCTGAAATAAAAAAATCTTTCGTTAATTTGATGTATTTTGTACAAATCCCATACCAAAAGTTCATTGGAAAATATTCTATATCCTGTAAAATTGTAACACAAACATAATACAATTTTTTACAAATTCTATACAGAAAGTTCTTTGGAAAATATTCTATAAATTCAATAAAATTATCACATGAATATACATTATGCATATCTACTCATATATAAATACTCTAAAAATGCGTACCCTTACCTATCATTCTCTTTACAATCAAATAATATTACTACCAAGTTTGTATCTCTACCCATTTTTTAATTATTGCCCCAAAAGTCAATATACCCCGCATTTATATAAAAACTTCAAAATTTTCAAAAATCTAATTTTTATGTAGCTAGATACTTCTCAATGCGCTGATTCCAAATTTTGAAACCGCAGGTCGATATCTCTTTTCGTTCTCGAGATATATAGATTCAAAGTTTTGCTCAAAACTGCCCATTTTTGGGTAATAGCCCAAAAATGGGTCGAGATATGAATTTGGCGACACGACCATTCGATTCTACGGACAAAATTACATAAATACACAAATTTTCAGAATTTTTGAACACCGCATACAAACTCTAAAGCAAAATAACCGAAAATGGCCAAAAATCACAAAAATCTAAGGTGTACCCCTTACGATTTTTTCAGATTTTGACCATTTTCGGGGGATTTCAAACTTTTATTCATAAAAAATGAACCGGTTGGACAAAAATTATGAAAATTGGTGCACTTATGTAATTTTGCTCGTAGAATCGAATGGTCGTGTCGCCAAATTCATATCTCGACCCATTTTTGGGTTACTACCCAAAAATGGGCAGTTTTGAGCAAAACTTTGAATCTAAATATCTCGAGAACAAAAAGAGATATCGACCTGCGGTTTCAAAATTTGGAATCAGAGCATTAAGAAGTATTTAGTACATAAAAATTAGATTTTTGAAAATTTTGAAGTTTTTATCTAAATATGGTCTAGGTATATTGACTTTTGGGGCAATAATTCAAAAATGGGTAGACATATAAACTTGGTAGTAATATTATTTGTTTGTAAAGACAGTGTTTCGTAAGTGTACGCATTTTTAGAGTAAAGTATATAGTAGCCCAAATAACTCGATGGAAACCAGTTGAAAAATTAAAATGTTTGTAATTGACAGAAAAATGTGAGTTGTCAGTGTCAAAAATCCAATTACATTATTGAAGGCTTTTTCTGGGAAGTACATTTAATATTTCTTATTTTATTATTAATTAAATATTTAAAATTATAGGTACATAATACATACATACACATCAAAAATACCGCCAAACTCGGCAGTGAATTTGAAGAATCTCAAACATTTAGAAGAGTAGGAGGAAACTTTTTATAGAATGAATTAAAAAATATAAAAGTATATTAATAATTAGAATTTTTGTGCATGTACCAGAAATGTTAAACACAAATATGTACTTGTATAGCCTAATATGGAAATGGCGAGAGATCTTGTGTTAGTCACAACATTTTTTTTTTTACCAAAGACGTTTTTCAAGAATAACTGTTCAAAACTTCAATTAAAGGAACTTCCGGTTGATCAATTATAACCAAAATCTAATCAGCTCTTCAAATGGATGCAAAGGAGATTAATATGACATAATTATAATTTTTAGAATTATAGTATTGGAGTTATCGTCGGAGAAATTTTTGTCACTTCCACTCATATATACTCACACATACAGAGAGAAAGAGACAGACCCTAAAACGTGCTTATTCATTAGAAACTCCCCACCGAATTTTTTGAGCAAAGACAATATCTTCCTTAATTGAAAGTGACAGAAATTAAAAATAATTTTCTAACCTATATTTAATTACAAATTGGTAATAAAGGATTAATAATCCTTCAAAATTTTATTCAAGAAATAATTCATTAACAAATTAATCATTTCAAAATGAAAACATATTAATTAGTAAATTTCTCCTTGAAGTAGGCGTAGACAGCTACTTCTTCAAACAAACGAGCATCGTTGAGAGAGACAGAATATCTGAGCGGCATCCTACACACTTCCTGTGACATGTTATTAAAGGGTGGACACAACAGAGCCGTATCCAAGAAATTTCACTCGAGAAAAAATTCTTTTTCTTTCCTATGTTATATTTCCAAGCAAATTTTATGTGACGTTGAAAGATGTTAGTGTCATTTACAATGAATATTACACCTGTCACAGGTCATCACCATTTGCCTCTGTCAGTAACTTAGTTGTGACTTATGTGACACAAGACATGGTGGGTTGTCGTGAGAGATATATTAGTTGACGCCTCAAACTGGCGCAAATAAGAGAAGAATAGCGAAGAAAAAATTACAAGAAAATATATACACATATAAAAAAATCTGATGTGGCCAGCACATGACCTCCCGCAAATTCCATGTTTAAAATAGTAATGAGCTTTAAGTAAAGTATCTTATTCCGTTCCGGTTGATCGTTTATAAACAAAATCTAATTTGTTGTTTTAATAAATAGAAGTAATACGAAATTAATTTCGTGCCAAAAATAATCGATTATCATGGGCCTATAGCGCTCACCATCAACTATAACAGTTCGACCTTGATCATTTTCGAAAAAGTAAGTTCCAATGACGCCACCTGACCATAGTGCGCACCAAACAGTCTCATTTGGACATGTAATGGTACCTCGTAAATCACATGAAGATTTTCCTCTGGCCATTTCTAGCAATTTTGCTTATTAACATGCCCAAAGAGGAGAAAATGTGCCTCACCAAAGAAAAATATAATCCTCGAAAAATCATCATCAACTTCCAAGTGCTCTAAAAACGCAATCTGAGTAAATTCTTTGCTCTACATGATCCATGTTGTAAATGTGTAGTTGTAAACCAATATTTGACATTTTGAAAACACGTACTTATACTGACAGATTTATATTTACAAATCAAATATATTTCTACTAAATTCTTCTTAACACGATTTCATTATTAATGTAAATGTGACAGTGACATTTGTTTAAATACGTCAAAATTTTATTAAAGAATTATGTTTTTGTTTGACGATGATGTACAAAAATAAATTATTTTATAAATTTATATTTAAAGTTATTTAAAGTTTTTTAAAGTTATATTATCGTAGAATTGAAGATTGTACCATTATATTATATTTTTAATAGTAAAAGTTGCTGAAAAATTATATTCAATGCAATTTTTTCAAGAAAAACTGGTAAAAGCTTGTATAAGTGATACTTCCGGTTATCTGATATACACTAAAAACTAATCAACTCTTGCCACATTAGTATAGAATGGGTATACAAAATTTCAAAATTTTCTGATTGATAGTATTTGAGTAATCGTGTCCACAGGATCCACACACACATACATACATACCCACAGACATCATTGTAAAAATGTTAAAATCGAATTCTGGGGACATCAAAACGTGCTTATTCACTAAAATCTCTATATGCGATTTTTAGCACGATCCCTATACCTCCCTTACCTAGGGTAGCGGGAGGTAAAAAGGTTCTATAATTTAACCGCAAGGGTTAAAATTATAATTTAATTAATTAAAGTAATTTCATATTTATTTAAATTAAATACGCTATAAACTTTGACGTTTTGTATTAATAACAACTTCAGTTGTGCAATTAACGTTACCAGAAAGATATATTTTTGCAATACAACCACAACTTATATAAAATTTTAAAATTGCTCTTAAATAATAATTTAATTTATAATTAATTTTTCTATTTTTACCTCTCTCTAAGAGAGGTAATGGATTCATGCTAAAAATCGCATAGTCAGATTTTAGTTAATAAGCACGTTTTAAGGTCCCTGGAATTCAATTTAACATTTTTACGATGTTGTGTGATATGTGTGCACGCATGTGCGTACGTGTATGTGTGGACGTGTGTATGTTAGATGGACAATATTAATGAGAGGAGCTGAAAAGTGGTAGGTTCTTAACAAAAATCTTCTAAATATTATTTTTCGAAAAATTTTGTTCTTACAATAATTATTGAAGAACATAAAATTCTATATCCAATACCAATACATTTAAAATTTTTATTATATCTTCTATAAAAATAAAATAAATAAATATCATCACGGCATATTACCCATTTCTGGGTGTGCCAGCATCTACAACACATGTAGACATCGGTAATGATGACGATATATTTTACCGTGTGGGCGCTTACCAGGCGTCACCTCACGGGCACTCATAGCTGGTGTGGAGAGTGCACCACAGGGGTCACTTTTGTGCCATTTAAAATTGGAAATATTTGGCGTCTGTCGGGAAATAGAAAATAGATTTAGAAATAGAGGAAATACCGTGAGTATTTTTTAACGTGAAACATTGGGTTTGTCATATCCATGGTTACGACTTGACATTTGATTGACAGCAATGTATTTGCCCGTTCCATTTAAAATGAAACATAGGGAACGAATTTGACATCTGATAAGACGTCAATAGAGGTTAATTTTGTTTAAATACTTATACCTGCATTCTAAATTAATATTAGTTGCAGAAAAAATTTAGTGTGCACCTTGTGCCCGAGTGGTTTTCTGACGCGGTTAAATTTCTTACAATATTTAAATATAATACTTCTGTCAAATTCATTCCCCATGTGGCATTTTACATGAGACAGAAAAATACATCAAACCATAACTTATAGGAAAATTCAACGGTTATCTGTCATATTGGCAACATGTCATTAGAGGTTAATTTTGTTTAAATAATTATATTTGTAATACTTCTGTCAGATTCGTTCCCTATGTTTTATTTTAAATGGAACGGGCAAATACATTGCTGTCAATCAAATATCAAGTCGTAACCATGGATATGACAAACTGAATGTTTCACGTTAAAACATACTCACGGTATAATATGTAGAATAATCTGTTGCAATAAATCGCACAGTCCAGTCCAGACCAAGGAAACCAGTAGTTAAATTCAAATGTTTGTAATTGACAAGATAAATGTCAGTGTTAAGAATTACTGAATTTACTGAAACATTTTTCTGCGAAGTATAATTGTAAGTAAAATTTCTTATTGAATTATTAATTACATATTTAAAATTGTAGGTATTTATGTATTTATATTAATGAATTTGAACTATCTTGAACATTTTAGAAGAATAGTACAAGATTCCTAATAGAATGAAAGGCTAGATATATTTGGTATTATTTGTGATTACAAGAAATTTTAATTCGATACAAATGACAGGAACAGAATTGGCGAGAGGTATTGTGCTAGCCACAACAGATTTCTTTTTTTCTTTAAAATCTATAAAAAATAGAATTTTATCACTCTGAAATTAACACGGTCCGGTGGTCGATAAAATAGAATATTATCGTCTATTAAACAACATACATACATAAAATCACGCGTATCCCACTTAGTGGGTTAGCAAAAATCCGAAAACAATATTGACAATAGGGAAAGGAATAATAACAAATGACTAGATATTAAAATTATATCAAATAGCATCAATTTATAGTCTTTAATTTTTATTATCTCGAGTTTTGTCATGTGAACGACTTAATAATTTTTCACTAACTAATACATACTTCTTGAAACTTTTTAAAATTTATGATCTTGAATTTAAATATTCATGGCTTTCTTACAACTTTTGCATTTTTATATCAAGAGCAGATGTAAGAAATTCGTTACACATAGATTTACATTGCATTATGAAAATTCTCATATTTTCTTCACATTGAGAAATTCATGTTACATTTCTATCATAAAACATAAAATGAAATTTTATTTCTTCACGGCAAATATAAAATTTTATTTCTACAAACAATTAGATTTAATAAAAATTCACAAGAACAACGCAGTAAAAAATCTACCAATAAAAAGGAGATTTACCCATGTGTTATGAATTCGTATTATTTGATCGAGAATTCAGATTTTTTTTTCTTTAAATGGTTACCACATCGAACGAAAATTCAGTAAAAAATAACTTCGTATCAAATGGATTGGAAAGATAAAGAAAATCGAAATATGGAAAAAAGTCGTATAAATAGAATTTAAAATATTGAAAATATATTTAAAAACAATTCTTAATTGTATTTTCTTTTTCGTTTTGTTACTTGGATGATGCCACTAGAAATATTGACAATAAGAGACACGGTTCTTATTTTTTAAAATTTTATTTTAATTATATTTAAAGTAGATAGGTAGTTTCCTTTCCATCACCAATAATACACACTTCACCGAAAAAGTTTTTTTTTTTTAAGTGACTTGGAAAGTTTTCTCTCTCGCACAATAGGCTATTCCACAGTAATCAAAAATGGTAAAAGTTTATTGAAAATATGAACGATAATAGTTAAAGGATAAGGAAAACCATATTTCTTTTATTATAAATTATTTCTTCTAGAAGACACGGGGAGTTTTGCTTTTGATGATGCAGGACATGTGCACGAGTGTTTGAACAAATAGGATCCAAGTATGACCTCCGGTTTTGAGAAGCCCCGCCCTAACTAAGAATATACTTCTTCGGGTGTGTCGGATCTGTTCGGTTGCTGTTCGGGTGACGTTCTAATTTCTTTGTTTTTATAAAATGAGAAAAAAAGGTGAAATAAAAATTAAGTATAATAATTTATTTTATGTCTCTAATAATGAATTATAATATTGCAATTTAAATATACATTATTTTGTAATTTGTTTAACAATTTTTCGTGGTTTGTGAACCACTGTTTGTTTACTTCTGGTATATCCACATTACCTACGTCACAAAGGTAATTTAAAATTCGGACCTTAATATCTCGCTTATTTGGAGGAATTTTTAACTCGGACTTTCACATGTGGTCTTATATTTTTATGTACTTCAAAAAAAAAAATTAAAAAAAATATCGTGGAATAGCCTATTATGTGAGTGAAGATACTTTTAAAGAAAAACTGGAACATGCGGTACTTTTTCTTAAAAATCCCTAAAGTTTTAACTGTCAAGTAACTGTTATTTGTGTCTATATTTTTTATGTGTACAAGTGTATTTTACAGTGACTGATTTTATAACTGAAAAATTGCAAAATGGGGAAGAGAATTAATTGAATCCTTGATGGCTATATATGAAACATTCAAAATATGAAAATTCAATAACAATTTAATGTAGATACAACACTTTGACACTTGGATATTTTAATTCACGCAAAACTTGACTTTCTAAATATACTTGTAAAGAAAAACTTCATCGTGTGTTAAAAAAAGAACCTAACTCGGAGTATGCTATTAGAGTCTGCGCGCCCAGAGAAAAAACACGCGCAGAAAACAAATTCGTCAGGGCGAGTCCAATTTGTGAAAGTAGGGATATTACGATGTTTTACAGGTATTTTTTAAATGTAATTTTAATTTTGTTTGGTGTAAAAATGCTTTTAGTGTTATTGATTTCAATTTTGCACTTTTATTATTGCGAGTGATATTGTACAGTCAACATTTTTAGGTTGAGTAGTCTACTGCGCTGATTTGTTTTTTCTCTAAACGCACGGACTCTTAACAAAGAAACGTATGACTTTATTTAAAAATATTTATTTAAATGATATTTTGACACGAGATATCAAAAATGTTATCTAAAGAAATCAAAGATTTCCTTCTTGAATCTTATTTTAGAAATAGAAATAAATTAGAAAACGGCGAATGGAAGCATTCTACTTCCTTCTTTATTATCTTTTCTCCTTAAAAATACATTTCATGATCAATTTTGACAACTTGACTTTTGAATTGAAAATTGATGTTAATAGCTTACTTCGAGTTAGGTTTTTCTCTTCGTCAGACAAAAAATTAAATTTTAAATAAGTTAAAAAAAATCACTCACAAAGATACTTCAAAAACTTATAAAAGAGATAAATGACTGGTTAAAATGGTAGTGCAAATTTAGTTTTCTACGGCCTACCGGATTTTCTTAAGCCTCATTTCCACCGATTGTCCTAATGCGTAAGAGCAATAATTAATAACTAAGCGCAATGCGTAAAAATGTTTATCATATGACAACGTTTACTACCATTTCCAGCTTTGCATAAGGCTTAATGCTTAAGAACTAAGAGCAATGCGTAAAAACAAATGATTGAAAAATTCTAACCTGAACTGTCAACTCTCAGTCTATTTTATAATTATTAACTTTTAATTAATTTTTCGGTATCGATATAAATACAGAAAATTGTGTATAGGTATAACATATTAAAAAAAGAAGAATTGCTGCTGCAATGGCAGTCTACTAAACAACAAGTAATTCGGAAAAAAGATATGACATTTCTGTTGAATTGTCACTAAACAAAATAGCTGGAAATGGTATCCTAGTAAATTGTTATAATTCATTAAGCCTTATGTATTAAGCATTTAAGCCTCATTTCCACCGATTGTTCTAATGCGTAAGAGCAATAATTAATAACTAAGCGCAATGCGTAAAATGTTTATCATATGACAACGTTTACTACCATTTCCAGCTTTGCATAAGGCTTAATGCTTAAGAACTAAGAGCAATGCGTAAAAACAAATAATTGAAAAATTCTAACCTGAACTGTCAACTCAGTCTATTTTATAATTATAAACTTTTAATTAATTTTTCAGTATCGATATAAATACAGAAAATTGTGTATAGGTATAACATATTAAAAAAAGAAGAATTGCTGCTGCAATGGCAGTCTACTAAACAACAAGTAATTCGGAAAAAAGATATGACATTTCTGTTGAATTGTCACTAAACAAAAGAGCTGGAAATGGTATCCTAGTAAATTGTTATAATTCATTAAGCCTTATGTATTAAGCATTAAGACATTCGGTGGAAATGAGGCTTTAAGCCTCATTTCCACCGAATGTTTTATTGCTTAATGCATAACGATTATTGCATAAGACTTAATGCATTATGACAATTTACCATTTCCAGCTATTTTGTTTAGTGACTAATTCAACAGAAATGTCACAATTTTTTCCCTTATTACTTGTTGTCTAGCAGACTGCAATTGTAGCAGCAATTCTTCTTTTCTTAAATATGTGATATACATAATTTTCTGTATCTATATCCATACCGAAATATTAAAAATTTAATAATTATAAAATAGATTGACAGTTGACAGTTCAGGTTAGAAATTTACAATCTTTTGTTCTTACGCATTGTTCTTAATTCTTAAGCATTAATTATAGCTCTTACGCATTAGGACAATCGGTGGAAATGAAGCTTTACTCTCAATAATTCTTGCATGACATTTAACGATTTTTCTGACATTTAAAATGAGACCAAGCCCTGACCGAACAATTTTCACGTTCAATTAATCGATTAATTCACAATCAGTCAGTGAACAATGTTGTCTCTGTTACTTTACAACAATATGTTGAAAAATTGATTAATTAAGTTCTGACTAACTTAATTTTCACGACAGAATGACAAAATGAATAGTTTGAACTCTAGTTTCAATATAAATGAAAAAATTAATTAATAAATTCTTTTACCATATGTAAGTGTAATCAGCAAAATATGTTGTTCGCATTAGATTCGGCATGATCTAAAAGATAAAAATGTTTTATACTATACAGTAAACAATCAAATACCATATGGTACTTACAACATATTTCCATTTGAGCGGCCGTAAAAGGACAACAATAATTGTCTGCATGGAACAATACTAATGCCTCGGTAGGTGGACTACATAATTGCACAACGAAAGGATAACAGATTAGTTTACTTCAACACGTAGGAGATTCAGCTTTCAACAGGAATAAGAATATTCATTTGGGAATAACTCTTACGAGGGTTATTAATTTTAAAGTTATAGTAGACGCAAAGATATAAGTGCTAGGGGCGTGGAAGCTACTAACGGCGGTTGTCTAGATCTGCAGGGGGTCTTCTTACCTAGCATGCTGATCCGTATTTAATATTAATCTCCATGGGTATTTCAGTTAAATTTAAATTACTAGAAATGAAAAAAAAATATTTTGTGACCAGCACAATACCTCTCGCCATTCCCATATTAGACTATATGAGTATTGTATTGCACTTCGCTTTTAAACCGTCGTTTTATAACGAAATATTACAGAACTTTACCCAAATATTGTTTTTTATTGTATTCAACATGACTTCTGCACACATATAATTCTAATTATCTATTTTCATTGTATGAGGAAGTTTCTAAATGTCAGAGATTGTTCCAATTCATTAACCAGATTGGCGGTATTTCTGATGAATATATGCATTTTACCTAAAATTTCAAATATTTAATTAATAAAACACTAAGAAAAATAAAATATACTTCCCAGAATAATCTATCAGAATGTCACTAAAACTGTTGATTTTTGACACTGACATGTGTCATTTACAAACTATGTTATAAACATTGGAATTTGTCAACTGGTTTCCTAAGTGTATTAGAGAGAATTTTATGTTCTTCAATATTTAATAAAAAAAAAACTCCCAAAAAATTATATTTTGAAGAATTTTTCTAAGAATCTACTACTTCCGATTGTTCAATTGTTACCAAAACCTTTTCAGCTCTTCCCAGGAATGTCAGATTAAGGAAACTGCAGTTAAATATTTTTTAAGTCTTATAGTTTTTGAGGAATCGTGTCTACAACATCCAGACATACATCCACTCACACACACACACACACCATTTTAAAAATGTTATAATCGGATTGTAGGGTCCTTAAATCGTGCTTATTCAATAAAATCTGGATATGCGAATTTTAGCATGAATCCAATACCTCTCTTAAGGTGGATTTATGCAGCCTACTTTTTATTTTACCTTTTATTTTTCTTTTACTTTATAAAAGTTAAAGGTGTGTTAATAAATGTACTGCTTTATGTGCATACATTTAATTTTACTTTAAGAACTAAAGTTGACCAACTTTCAACTTAAGAACGTTAAAGTAAAAGAATTTCACAACTGCGCATGCGCATCACTTCACGTGACAAGCGTCAGTGTGTGGTGTATTTATTTGTTTTTGTGTAGGTTAGATTGTAGAAATTAGAAAATGTGTAAAGCTGCAAGTAATACTGCATATGTACAAAATATTACATTTGTGTCCATTTTGACAGGTTATAATTATTATCTGTTTACATTTATGACTACTGATATGCCAGAAAAATCACATCTGCGCTTGTGTACTGAAGGCTTTAAAGTAACTGCATAAAGTACCAAACTTAAAGTAAAAGCAAAAGTGAAAAAGAAAAGAAAAAGTAAAATAAAATGTAAGCTGCATAAATCCACCTTTGGCGAGAGGTAAAAAGCATGCGTACAAAACAAATCAGAGACAGTCACTGCATAAACCGTCCGAAATTTCTTGTTGGAACAAATCTATTACGTTTGTAGTTGTTCTCGAGTGAACAATCCCCTCTCCCTCAAAATTTGGGCAAAGCCTTGTGTTCTTTTTGAGGCAAGCGAGGTGTAAAAATACTTTGCTGTTGAAATTTGGCTGGTGCTGGTGCGATATGTTGGTGGCGGGACGTTTTAGCGCGTCTAATTTTATCTCCCGACAGCCGCAACGCAAATTATAAGCATGCTTCCCACTTCCGCCAAAATATTGGCGGCGCATCCTGTTCTGTTTCCCTCTACGCCGGCGGTTGGCGTCCAAAACAGACGCCTGGAAGTATAACAGACGCACGCCGAACGAAAGATTCATGGATATATGCCTAGATTTCATTTCAGAGGAAGGATATTGTATTTATAAAAACAGTTACAAAAATTAAATTAAGAGGACCTCGTAAGAATTATTGAGTATAATAAGGTCAGGGAAAACAAAATTTGTAATCATTGTTATCATTGCCTTATTTGTTATTTGAATTAAGTTCTAAGATTGATTCAGCAGTTCGTGATTATTTTGAGAGAGACATTAGGTAAGAGTTTTCAAGAAATGAAGGAAATAAATGGTGAAATGAAGATTTATAACAAAAAAATCTGATGTGGCCAACACAAAACCTCCCGCTATTTAATTTTTATTAATTTAAATACATACCTACCTACGTATTTACTAACGCTGCAAACTGTTCCATTGCAAAAAACAATTGCTTTATTTACTACTTTCTTTATAAAATGTCACTATTATTAATTTGAAGTGATAAGTTTTTGACAGTGACATTTAATGTCAGTTACATTCATTTGAAAAAGTGAAAAAAGTGTAACAAAGGAATAGTTTTTATCTTAGGCTTCGCGACTAATAAAAAAAAATATTTTTAAATTTATCTGTAAAATATATAGAACAAGTATTAATGTATTCCTGTAGAAAATTCAATAATCTTTAATTTTCATAAGACATAAAATTCGAAAAAATGGCATTTAATGGTATTTTTTGAAGAAAAACCATTATGAGCTTCAAATAAAGTACGATTTCCGTTTATCCGATTTGCACCAAAAACTAATGGCTTCTATTCCTATTAAAATAGGGTAAAAATACAAGGTTTCAGAATTTTCTGAATAGTATTTGAGTTAGAGTGCAAACAAAATTCGTACACATACACACACACACACACACACACACACACACACACACATACACACATACAGACATCATCGTGAAAATGTTAAAAATGGATTCTAGGGACCTTAAAACGTGGTCATTTACTAAAATCTCGATATGAGAGCCAGAAAAAAAATAATGAAATTTGATTATTTGAATTCCCGCCATGTGTGACGTAGAATTACGCTGCACCAATAAATAGTCGTAAAGCCACAGCGTGGTGCCATCCCATAATAATGGTATGTTTGTGCGGGTAATGTAGATCACCTGTTTGACGTTTCAATAATAGTTTGGAGGTTAGTATTTTAGTTTATCTTTTTGGTATCGACATTTTAAGTTACAAGTAACTACCTATGTGTTTATTTATAAAGTAATTAATGTATTTGAGAGACCAGCTAGAGAGAATAATGAACTAATGTCAAATTCAAATTAGAACTTTCTCGCGCGTCATACCATCTATTGATAACATTCTTAAATATGCTTCCCCTCCATTAGTTAAATATAAAGACGTCACAGAAAATTTTCTTTCTTAATTTAGTAAAAAATAAATAATTATTTTAAAATAAAATTTATATTTTTATATATGTTTTCAATTGGGCTTCCAAAATTAAAATGCGCCACTGGTGGCAGTTTTCTGAACTGAGTGAAGTGTACATGTAAACAAAAACAATTAAATAAAAGTAAGGCTATGTAGATAGAAATTAATATATGTACAACTACAGCAATGAAATATAATCTAAATAAAGGAAATCAAATATTTTCTTATTAAAAAAGCAATATACTGTTAATTAAAATATGACTAAAGTACTCTTAACCTACAACTACTTACTAAAATTAACCCTATTAACTAAAATATTATTAAAACTATCACTAAATTGTTACTACAAGAAAGATCAAACTCAATTCTACCGAAATTAACAAAAAAACACTACTACATCTCAAATTAAATTAAAAACTATGAAAAATAGTCTCACACCAATTGTACTCTTATAGAAGCCAGCGAAAAATGTACCATTCGTTTGAATTTTGACGTTTGACGTCAGCGCCATCTCTTGATAATTTGGAAGCCCAATAACTTTACGTATATAGTGACAGAAATCGGATTTTCAGTACCACGCAAGTAGCCCATTCACAATTTAATTCTCTAGCGAGTAAACAAATAAGAAATACTCGTATATGTTCCTATAAAAAAGTTAGGTTCGCTAGTATCACCAATTTTGTAATTCATATCGCCACAATTTTGCTCATTTAACCAATCTCGTACTTCTTCAAATAAAAAGTTTCAAATAATTCTTTTAAAAAACTGATTTAGTTGCCCACCTATACGGCAAAATCCATCATTCTTGTCAGTGAACAAATTCCTTTATCCTTCCGCCTTGGGAGTAATTTCCTCGCATCTTACCGGAAACTGCGGCCAGTTATATCCGGAGCGGAAGCAACATAAACGAGTCATTGTGTCAAGCTTGGGAACCCGGCCTAACCTACGCTACACTCTACACTACTAGGTCTTTACCGAACAGGTATATTCGGTCACAGAAAATTCATTATAGAGCTGACTTCTCTACCTGCGATTTCTACATTTAATTTAAACGTCAAGAGACGAGGAATGGAAAAGTTAAGCCACTGACAAGTTAAGAAGTTATTAAGGAAGAGACAGATAATTAATACTTCCGGCGTAGAAATAGATAATGGTTAATGAGGGGCGTAATAGACTATGATATCATAGAACGTTTTAAGGAACTTTTTATTGTGACAGGTAGGTATATGAGGGTGATTTAGAACGGGAATGAATTAGTTAAGAACTTTTTTAGTTACTAAATAATCTAATTTACGATCAGATTTATTATTTTATTACCAAATTCTGATGCCAAACGACAATAGTCAAAAAATTTGCCGAGGGAGTTTCAAAGAAAGTGTGACATATTTTAAGGGCATATAGTACTGACCAAATTGAGTAAAAAAATCTGTTGTGACCAGCACACTACCTCTCGCCATTTCCATATTAGGCTATATAAGTATTGTATTGCACTTCGCTTTCGAACCGTCGTTTTATAACAAAATATTACAGAACTTTACCCAAATATTGTTTTTTATTGTATTTAACATGTCTTCTACACACATATAATTCTAATTATATCTATTTTTCATTGTATGAGGAAGTTTCTAAATGTCAGAGATTCTTCCAATTCATTAACCAGATTGGCGGTATTTCTGATGGATGTATGCATTTTACCATAATTTCAAATATTTAATTAATAAAACAATAAGAAAGATTAAATATACTTCCCAGAAAAAGCTATCATAATGTCACTAAAACTGTTGATTTGACACTGACATGTGTCATTTGCAAACTATGTTATAAACATTGGATTTGTCAACTGGTTTCCTTAGTGCCTTAGCCTCTGCGATTAGTTTACTCTATAAATTATAGAGTCTTTATCTCTAAATCTATACAAGATGTAATACAAATTCTAAGTGTATTAGATGGAGAATTTTATGTTCTTCAATATTTAATAAAAAAAACCTCCCAAAAAATTATATTTAGAAGAATTTTTCTAAGAAATTACTACTTCCGGTTGTTCAATTGTTACCAAAACCTTTTCAGCTCTTCCCAGGAATGTCAGATTGAGGAAACTGCAGTTAAATATTTTTTAAGTCTTATAGTTTTTGAGGAATCGTCCCTCCAACATCCATATATACACACACACACACACATACATATATATATATATATATATATATATATATATATATATATATATACACACATCCACACACACACACACACACACACAGACATTTTAAAAATGTTATAATCGGATTCTAGGGCCCTTAAATCGTGCTTATTTAATAAAATCTGGACATGCGAATTTTAGCATGAATCCAATACCTCTCTTAGCGAGAGGTAAAAAGCTTAATTAATCCGATCTTCAATAGTTTCCGAGATATGAGTAGTGAAGAAAAATAATTTTTTACGGGGTTTACCTCTGCTATCTTGAAAACTATAAGAGTTACGACTTTAATTGAATAAGACTTTTGTTTACCCTTCAGAGATGTGCTTTTGTTTGTTTTTAAAAATTAAATAATTGTACTAAGTTAAATGTTGTGACGACCTTGGCCAATATTTAATTTTCATGTAACTTTGTAACTATTAGAAATTGAGAAAATTGTTTCACATAAAATATTATTGTTTTTTATAGTCTATTTACTGAAGAAAATATTTTGTTTGATCACTATCACTTGTCAGTTTTTCTTCGATTGTTCATTTATCTCCAAATCAGTTGAAGATCAGACCTATGTTGATTAAGCTTTATTTACTCAATTTTATCAGTTCTACCGTGAGTATTTTTTAACGTGAAACATTGGGTTTGTCATATCCATGGTTGTTGATATTTGATTGACAGCAATGTATTTGCCCGTTCCATTTAAAATGAAACATAGGGAACGAATTTGACATTTGATAAGATGTTAATAGAGGTTAATTTTGTTTAAATAATTATACCTGCGTTTTAAATTAAAATTATTTGTAGAAAAAATATAGTGTGCACCTTGTGCCCGAGTGCTTTTCTGACTCGGCTAAATTTCTTACAATATTTAAATATAATACTTCTGTCAAATACATTCTCCATGTGTCATTTTAAATGAGACAGGCAAATACATTGCTGTCAATCAAATGTCTAATCATAACTTATAGGAAAATTCAACGGTTATCTGTCATATTGACAAGATGTCATTAGAGGTTAATTTTGTTTAAATAAGTATACCTGTTTTCTAAAAATTAAATTTAGATGTAGAAAAAATACTGTGTGCACCTTGTGCCCGAAATATGTTTAGTGCTCTCGAGTAGTTTTCTGACTCCGCTAAATTTCTTACAATATTTAAATATAATACTTCTGTTAGATTCGTTCCCTATGTTTCATTTTAAATGGAACGGGCAAATACATTGCTGTCAATCAAATATCAAGTCGTAACCATGGAAATGACAAACCCAATGTTTCACGTTAAAAAATACTCACGGTATATGCCCTTAATTTTTTTTACACTTTCTTGTAGTTACCACATTTCCAATTTATCTTAGTTAAATACGTAAATAACTTCCTCTATTTTGTATGTAATTTCTTTGACGATTGATGCATTTTTTATTCAGTCTCTGTGCTATTTCCCCATTAATTTTGTGCATTTTTTATGTTTTTTCTTCGGCATTGTTTTACGTGGGCGTTTTTGCGGTACGTGCCTCGCTGACTGCGGCATTGTTTGTAGACGCCGTCTTGGTGCCGATGGCGCCACACGTCCTGACGTCTTCCTCACGGTCTCTTTCCTCTAGTGCCGTCTTTGTCTAGCTCACAAGAACCGCCAAATGCCGATTAAGAGCCCGGAGGCGTCTTTAGAAACACGAATAGGGAAATTTATGGAAGGGTTGTTTTTCTTTAAAACTTTTCGTCTAACTAAACTTTCTTCTACCGAAAAAAAAAAAAAAATTGCTTACAATTAATAAGAGAAGGGTTTATTCGATTTGAATAAAATTTAGTATGACAGTTCATATGGTTATAAGTCATCTTTTAAGATGATACTTGTTATTATTAGTGAACTACTAATGTATGAAACTTAGGTGCCCTAACATTGATTAGACTGTAATTTTTTAATAGCGACGCCGATTAACGTGATTAATTTTTTTCAGAAAGATACATTCAATAGTAAACTTTTCTCTTTTTGTGTAATTTGTTATATCAGTTACGGTTCACTCAGAAAAAAATAAAACCTGAGTTTCTGCATCATGAATTTTTTAAAATAAATTTTATATAGCAAACTGTCCAAATGCTAAACATTTAATTTTTAATGTCAGTAACGAGTTGTCAATCTTCTCAACTTGTTTAGGAGTAAGCTAACATATTTAATCATCTTATTTATAATAATAGTAGTATACAAAATTAATTATCCGCGTTCTGACCTGACGTATGGTTTCTAAGTTCGCATCCTGGCCGGAACTGTCGCAAACAACACAACACATCATCGTGTCTTCCTTCATCTCTTGAAAACTCATCATTTGTCAACCGTCCACAAAAAGACAATCGCCTTACCACAGCACTCTGGGGTAGTATGCAATTAACAGATTCTTTCTTTCTCTGCTCTGGATTGCTCTCTAAGAACGTTCTAATTCCAAACACAAAAATGTAAAAAATGATTGGATGTTTTCTGAGCGAATATGCGTTATTAAGGGGAGAATTTATTGGATTTGTAACCTAGTTTATTCAAGGGTAAAGAAAAAATGAAAATGCAAAGTTATATTCACAAGATTTATTTGACACCAGATATCACATATAAATTAAATTCAAGAAAAAATGTTTGCATGAAACGTTGATGATTATTTTTTGTTTAAATACGTGCTATAAATTTAAGACTTGTCGACGTATGACAATGATTGCTTGTTGTAGTTGTACGTATTTACTTATACAACACTGTTGCACTATCATTGCCAACAGTTATTTCTCTGTGATTTGAAATTAATTTGCAATTATTACTAATTTTAACCATGGATTATAAGATTGACCCTTAGTAGAGTATCTTCGTACCTTAATAATTTTACAAACAAATGCAACAGATGTATACAGGCTGTTAATTAAAAAAAGGAGCCATAGGCGTTTGACATGGGAAATCAGTTTTTCATTGGGCGAAATTTCCCATTTAATTTTAGAGAAAAATGTTTCAAATAAATAGAGAATTAAATTCTACATCTAAATCACTAATCAGATTTTATTTTACATATTTTATAGCTTACAAAATAAAATTTGATTAGTATTTTAGGTGTAGAATTATTACATTATCTACAACCTTTATTTGAAACATTTTGGCCAAAATTAATAGGTAATTACAGCAAAATTTAAAAAAATAATATTCTATTCCCTATACATTAAATTTAACCAGTGAAAGAACTCGTCGAGACGAGAGCAACAATATTTCTTTTTCTAAATCTTCTAGATATTGTGTTAAAAATCATCAAAGTTTTCTACAAGAATTCATTAACTGCATAAAAATACTAAAAAAATGATAATGCAAAAAAAATTGTTGCTCTCTACGATATCTGTCAATGTCATTTACTTTTTTCTGTTTCACCGGTATATGTCACGAAATTGGAAATATTTTTTTTTTCAAAAAATAAATTGCTATGTCGAAAAAGTTATATTGTTGCTCTTGCCGAGTTCTATCACTGATTAAATTTAATGTACTTATTTCTTTTTCTACAGTCACTATAGAAAGTAGCCATTTGCGCTCTCTTTTGTCAACGCAAAATGTCACTTTCCCGCTCATGCACGACAAAGTAGAAAAAACGCTCGCTGTCCAAATTTCTAAGTATACAATGTTGAGAAATGTCACTTGTCTACATTCTTAATGAAAATGTTTAGTTAGGAACTAATGGCACTGTAATTATACATTTATCACGTTCACAAGTCAATTTGACATATGTTCTGTCGGTATTTAACATAACCTAACAAAATGCCACACTGCTGTGAAAATGAAATAGGGCATTCATTTACAAAAACGAAAGTATAAAATGCTTAGATTAGATTGAATAAAAACTCAAGAAGAATGGAAAATAACGATAAAATAAAATTAAATATAAAATAAATTGTGTGAACAGTTATGTTTAGTAATAGGAATGATTGTACACAGATGGCGGTAGGATAGTTGCGAGTCGTACTGACATCTCTAGTTAACTATTTATTTTGATTACAATAAAGTTATTAGTTATTTCGTTACTTAAATAATTGCGAGAAGTCAGTCAATGCACATACATGTCTATATAATCACAAATTCCTTGAAATATTTGTTAATTTTTTCAGTGTGACAGGCGTGACAACTAACCACACATTTTGCTACAAAAACTCATCAAATCATCACAAAACCTTGCTTCCACGCTCTAATTTTGGTTTTTTTTTTTTATGGAATAGATGGCTAATGTAACGATATAATCATTTAAAAGCCTTTTTAAGTTTAAACCGTATCTTTTGTATTAGCCAATCGTTATTAATTGAGCAGTACTGGAAGTATAAAGTGTACATTTTATTATTTTTTATGGTGGAGGACCCCATTGTGGCGACTGTAGAAAAATCTTGTGTGTGTTTCGAGCGCAAATGGACATTGTTGATTTCGAGAGAATGTCGCATTTTGCGCTCTTAATACACAAATAGCTATTACAGCCTGTATAACGGATTTCAAGTAGATACCCGGTATATGTGAATTGTGACACGTAGTTCTGAAGAAAACTGAAAATTATGTAAAAAAAATCTTATCTGTTTCTTATTTATGAAATCATTATGTACAATCTAAATTCAAAGTTCTCAAGTATACTTAACAGATTAATTTTTATTGTTGTTCCATTTCCTCTGAATAACATTCTATTTATATTTCTAAAGATCAAAGTTTCAATTATGACACGAGATAAAACTAATACTAATTTAATATCAATTATATGAATTAATTTGAACAAGTTGATAAGTTTTTTGATGAAAAATATTCTTATTTGATTACTTCCTTGAAGAAAACAATTCAGGATACATATATTTTATGAATGGACGTGCAGTCATTTCTTGAGAGTTGGTATGCGAATAATATGTTTACGTTTACGCTTTTTGAGCTCGCAAATTAACTTGAATGACTACTTATTTCTTTTCCAATTCATTCATGAATGAACTTGCATGGATCCTATTACAGTACACGAACGTTGTAACTGTATACAAATAAGAAATACAAGAATTTTGTAGCCAATTCAAACCAGAGTTAAATCAAGACTTAGTAGATTTATAAAGACAAGAAAATTTGTAGTTTGTTTAACCTTTTGACACCTAATGAGGAAAACTTAACAAAAAAAAAAACATAGAAAATGAGACACCTGTAAGTAACGGCCAAAAAATTCCAATATAAAATTAAAAGTGAAGGCAAATTTTTCAGATAAGAAGTCCGTAAAATCTTGAAGGAGTCAAGTTCGAGAAAGTTAGGAATAAAACAAATTGTTTAGTTTTCGTTTTGTAAAATTTATTATTTCCAACGTTTTGGCACGATTAACTGGTACCTTCTTCAGGGAAAATGACAAATAAATTATAGAGACAAAAAAAGAAAAACAAGTAACCAAGGTAAAATAAAAAGTATACAATTTACTAGACATTATAATTTACAATTAAAAATTTTGATTTAAAATTTACAAATGTGGAGAGTGCACCCACCACAAGGGTCACTTTTGTGCCATTTAATTTAATATTTGGAGTCTGTCGGGATCGAACCCGGTTCCCCCAGGTTCGCGACCAGACACTCAGGCACGCGGCCTCGGACTTCATAAGTGAGCATGTATTTATTAGCTACTACTATAGTTGCGTTGGAATTACGCAAAACATTTTTATTTTTGTACAATGGGGGATTCCAACTCAATCGAATTAAAGGAAAATAGTAAAAAAATACGAATGTATATGCTGAATAACGAATATTAATAAAAAAATGAAATGGTATAATTGAGATATTTCGGAAATAAAGGGTTTTTTGTCATAGCGCTGCGACACTAATATGAAAATATTTTGATTGGCGACCGAGAGACCGCATATACATGCATAAAAAAAGCATGTTAGGAGGTGGGGGTTACTACCAATGGAAGTTAACAAATTCAAATTTGAAAGGAGGGGCTAACATTCCTGTACTGCAGTTTCCAAACAGTTATTATTTTAACATAAATTTCTTGCATTAAACTTAATAATTTAAATACACCTGTAATTAAAAGTATGTAGACTTATACAGTGTTAATGTTGTAATATTAATTTGTTTTTATGTAAATATAACTTAAAATAGCATATATTTTAAGAACATTTAGGTCCATGATGAAAACAGTTTGATAAAAAAACACATAAATGTGACGTTACGTCAATCTTTTCAAAATTCGGGAGACCATAACTCGCTTATTAATAGGAATTTTTTCACCGGATTTTCATCAATTGTCTTAGTTTTCCTAATATTTTCAGATGAAATTAAAAAAAAAAAAAAAATGTTGGGATCCCCCATTCATTTGCTTTGTTGTACGAATTACGATGTTGAATGATAAAGCAAAGTTATACCTTACCACCATGTTTAATAGTTGTCTCTTGTGATTGGTCGAATTTGAAATTTACATTTGGAAATATAAAATATAGTTTAGAAGTTGATAGTCGGATATTCGACAGGGAATTAATAAAACGAAATCAATTTCTCAATTCCTCAACGTTTCGATTAAAATTTAATCATTATCAAGAGCTGTACGATAATGATTAAATTTCAATCGAAACGTTGAGGAATTGAGAAATTGTTTTCGTTTTATTAATTCCCTGTCCAATATCCGACCATCAACTTCTAAATTGGGCGCTATATATTTTTCTATAAAATATAGTTACATTTCAAATCTAAATTTCATATTTCTAAATTTGTAAATCGTTCATAAACCATCGTATGCGTTTTAAGCGAGTTTATATTTTAAAATCTGAATTATAAATTATTGTAAATTCGTAAATTAAATCCATCAGAAACCAGCCCTCAGCCTCAGAGTTCACAGGAAGTGTAGATCATTTTAAAACTGTGTCTGTCGCTGTCTGGTCTTGGAGAAATCTGTGTCTGTGTGCGTTGCGATAGTATCTGAGGCGATTGTTAACAACATAATCGGATCGCAAAAGGAATGATAATTTTCGCTGCCCACGGATGCAACTGAAATATGTTTAAGAAAGTTATGTCGAGTGGGCGATGCTGGTCTCTGGTCTGGTTAGCAGTTAACTGAGCAACCTGCGCACATGGGCGGCGTTATGGAACCGTGACAAACAGGAAAACAGAAAACCAACTAGAATATGAATTAAAAACATAAACGAGTACTTAGACTAGTGCTTCACAAGAGTCTTGCATTTTTCTTGTTCTTGCAGAAAATGCAAGACAAGAACAAGACAAGAGTTGTATAGTTTATTGCAAGACAAGACAAGAATCAGGCCTGCAAGAAAAGTGCAAGAATAGCAAAAATTTTTAATATTTTCTTGCATTCTTGCACTCTTGCAATATTATATTATAATTCAGCATATCAACATTTTATTATTGGTTTTACCTCTCGCTAAGCTGACATTAATCGGAAAAGCTAAAAAGGTTTTAGTAACAATTTGACAACCGGAAGTAGTAGTTTCTTAAAAAATCTTCTAAATATTATATTTTGAAAATTTAGCATTAAGTACTCAATCTGACAAATTTAAATTTTCTTATTATATCTTCCTATAGATTTAGAGATAAAAAATCTGATATGGCCAGCACATGACCTCCCGCTAATTCGATGTTTAAAATTGCAATGAGTTTGGAGTAAAATATCACTTTATCGTTTGTAAACAAAATCTAATTCGTTGTTCCAATAAATAGAAAAGTCTTTAATAAGAAATTTTGTATTATATTTTATCAAGTTTTTTTTTTTGAAAATCTGTTAAGAGCTCTTAGTTAAGAACTACATCCGACTTATCATATATACTCAAAATCTAATATGTTGTTTTCAATCATATACGAGTTTTAAAACCAAATTTGAGAAGTTTTTATTATATAATATATTTTTTCAAGGAAATCAGTCCAGAGCTTCAAGTAAAGTACCACTTAATGTTTATTAATTTTAGCAAAAATCTAATATGTCGGTCTCATTAATATAAAAGTGTTAAATACCAGATTAAGTTTCACTGAACATGATAATATATTTACTACTATAATTTTAAAAACAACTACCTTTTGACAATGACTGCACAATATAACAACCAACGGTTCGGCAGCTAATAAGGGAACCCCAAACAAGTCTAAATAATGTAACACTATGCGCACGCGCAAATAAACAAGACAAGAAATATGCAAGTCTTGCAAGCAAGACAAGATTTTTGCTTACAAGAGTAAAGGCGGATTTATGCAGCCATTTTCATTTACATTTAATTTAATTTTCATTTAAAAGATAAATGTATGTAAACAAATGTAGCCATGCATACACCATTTTCATTTACGTTTTCATTTATCTCTCATTCTCATTTATTTTTAAAGATGGCCAACTTTTATCTAATAAATGAAAATTATAAATGGCGCATGCGTGTACGACATGACAGGGACGAGAATTTGAGTTGATCAGCTGGTTGTCATTATGTATCTCCGACATCGTTTCTTTTTACGGTTTTTTACTGCAATAACACGTTTAAAACTAAACTCATAACTTCTTTGCTGTCACTATTTTTTTGGAAAAACATTCTTTTACTCCATTAATTCTGTCCGTGATTCTGTCTCAATCTCCTTATATTTATTTTACTTGTCGGTCCGTATTTTGTCACAAACTAACTCATTTTCCCAAATTTTATGAAGAAAAATAAGCAAAGTTTTCTCCTTTCTTGTTCTTATTCTTCCGTTTCCATCCCGGTTCATTAGAAGCAAAAAGATAAGTGTTGTTCCAAACTTCCTGCAGTTGTAGAGTGTCCGCGCCGAGCATGAAATATAAAGGCTGAACGATGGCGCCTGTAGAATTAAATGAACACATTTTTAACAGTGGGCGTCTGGTATAAACATTATTGATTTAGGTTTCCTACGTAGATCGACTCGGGTCATAAATTCAAACAGAATTTATAAACAGCTCCTTCCAGACTAGCAATAACTTATCAAAGTTTTTTTAAGACATATCCATTTCTAATCACTTAAAGATTGACTAGAGTTTATCAGTTCTTGGATTTAAACGGTGCAGCTGCACTATTTATGAGATAGGCGTTTCCTCAAATAGTGATACGTACTTATCTTTTAAATATACTAGCAGGTGCATTTAGATAAATATGTCAATATATTTTGAAGGATTGCCCAATAACAAAGTTAAATGCTTTAAAAAATAAACAAGTCATAATTCAAAATTAAAACCTAGGAACACGAAGGAAAATCCTTTATTCACAATCGGTAAGTAATATGATGATTTCTGGCTTTTAAAAGTTTCTTAGTTTAACCTCATTTTCCAATGCGGGAAGATGCCACATCCCAACTTTACGGCTATTTCTTATTCCTACCCTGAGAGATCAGTGATAGATATTTACATATAAACTAAGCTTCTTCATTCTTTATATGTAAAGAAACGAATGAAATTGTATATAATATAAATAAGTGTAGATAAATGTGAAGAAATCAAAATTTAAGGTTAGAAATCAAACTGACATTTCATGTGACAAATGAATAAGCTGAGACATTCATTTTTGTTTGCAGGCAACCTAACCTGAAAGTAAAAAAAATAACTACAAAAATTAATTCTTTGAGCAAAAAAAAGTAACGAGCGATAGCGAGAACGATTTATTTCCTATTTAATTAAACAAATGAATATAACGGCTATAACGTAAGAGCGGCCGTGAGGTAAAAGCGTACGTAAAGTAAAAACGGCTATGAAGTAGTAAAAATGGTCATAAAGTAGACTTTAACGAATGCCAAAAAAGTGATACTTTACGGTGATTAGTGCGAACGCTAGTTAATTTCAAACTGTCCCAATATTATTTTATTGCATCTTCCAAAAATATTTCATTATTATTCATGCAATTTGGCATGCCTGATCAAAATAGTCTTCATATGGATGATATTGAAGATGTTCCATCTCCAAATAATGTCTGAATGTAGGTACCGTGAGTATTTTTTAACATGAAACATTGGATTTGTCATATCCATGATTACGACTTGACATTTCATTTACAGCAATGTGTTTGCCTGTCTTATTTAAAATGAAATATAGAGAACGAATTTGACATTTGACAAGACGTCAATAGAGATTCATTTTGTTTAACACATTATACCTGCTTTCTTTTAAATTAATTAAATTTTCAAGGGCCGGTATTATAATAAACGTCGAGTTAAATTTACTTCCAAAGTAAATTTAATAAAGTGAACAAATTCGAATCAGCTACCATGCTCTTGTGACATTTAAATCATTGCTGTCAAAAATTCGAGTTGCATTTGTTCATTTAATTAAATTTACTATGGAACTAAATTTAACTGGACGTTTATAATACCGGCCCTGAATTGGCTAAATTTCTTACAATAGTTAAATATAATACTTCTGTCAAATTCATTCCCTATGTTTCATTTTAACTGGGACAGGCAAATACATTGCTGTCAATCAAATGTTAAACGTTAAGAAATACTCACGGTATGTATACTTATGTATTAATAGTCATCTAACATTTTATATTCCTCATCTTTGGAGAAATTACAATTTGAAGAGTCCAATTACACGACTGTGTTTCATTTACAATAGCATCGAAAGAAAAATAGATACTGAAGTTGACCTGTTCCATTTAAATTACAGAGTATTTAGATCCATCTTCATTAATCATTTACGTACATTTTGATATTAAATATCTCACATATATATACTCGTATGTATTTAATTTTTCTATGTTAATATTTCGCAATTCCATTTGTTATGTATTTGCGCATTTGTATGTATGTATATGTATATATTATGTTTCTTTCTCTACGTCAAACATGTTTATTGTAATTTGTTAATTGCTGTATGTCTGACCCCCTTGTAATTGGGATTTTTTTTAATCCTGTTAGGAGGTCAATAATAAATAAATAAAAAAATAAATTATGGAACTTTACATCAACGACGGACATCTTACTTAGACCGTAATCACGTTCTTGATATTAATACTGACCATTTATGAAAAATACTAAACATGAAATATTGCCAAAATGTAAATTAATTTCTTGCTGCTTCTACTACATAAACATACAAGCCTAGAAACTAGTTTCATTCGAAAATCGCAGTCATTATGCAACTTCACTGCTAACAATTTTTCTCTGCTTAATATGTCGTTAGACTTTAAATTCATTGTCTGCCTCTCCTCGACGATAATCCCTCTGAAACTTCGCGCAAATAAAATAAAAGAATAACATCTCCTTCCGTTAAAAATGCATCTGTATCTGTTACTCTCCTGGCCGCGTCAAGCGTCAAGTGATTTGAATTGAGAAGAGTTGGCAAGCAGACGCAGTGGGATTTTATTTTTAGCCGTGGGTGTGAATGAAAAGATTGATACGAGAGCCATAACATATAACACGATGGTCCAACAACCAAAATAAACCACAGCTGAACTTGAAACTCGAAAACAAAACTAAACTAACCTCTGATTGAAAATGTCACGACGATTAAACAATTGAAATCTTATTGTCAACGCCCACTGCCAGCAAATTTAATCATGAAAATAAGTAGCAAAATTGGTCTTGCACTTGAATGAAATAGCGTTTGATGGGGTCCTTCACTATTTTTTTTTTTTTTTTATGAAACTTCATCCAAATCCTAATTATTATATGATGTCATATTTTTTTTAAAATAATCTGTATCGTATATGTTAATCAATTCAGAGTAGAAAAATACGATATTTTAATTATGACAGGCAAAATTATCAGCATTCCATAAAAATATTATTCTTTGGAAATGCAAGTAGCAGAAACAATCTGTAGATTAAACATACAGGGGGTAACAAAAACGAATACAAGTGTTTCGCCTAAAGTACTTGCTCACGAAAGGTTGAGAAATACTGGTAATATCCATTATAGTGAGATGTATACTACACTTTATGTACAACTAATGAATTACGTAGGTACAATATTTTTTATAATTTCGGTTCATAACTTCAAACTAAATAATCAACATGATGTATTCCAAATTCATACTATATATACTTTCATGCCTTCTGCTACTGTTTTTTCGAATATCCAAATTTTAGTGAATAAGCACGTTTTAAGGTCCCTACAATCCGATTATGGCATTTTTAATATATATACATATACAGGCTGTAAATTTTAAAACGGGTCATAGGGATATAACATAGAAAAACAGTTTTATTGACGACAAAAGTTTCTATATTAATTTATTGAAAAAAGAATTAGGGCATATTATAAAGAAACACATTACATTTTTGTTTCATATAAAGCCAGAAAATAAATTTAAAAATTTGCACAATTAAGAAAAAATATTATTAGCCTTGAAACTGACAGAAACAAAACAAAACTATTTTTGACTTTTTTTTGGACATTATTTGTTAAATTATTATTATTTTCGTTTTATGAACAAGAAATCATGGATAATTTGTCCCATGAAGAAAAAATACAAATTATTTTTCCCTTGTAGTTTGCAGTTTTTCTCGTTTCTTATAACTTATTTCTTATTACATGTAGATCATCTTTAATTTGTAAATACCTATTACAATAAATATAATTGTTTCTTTAATAAATATCCAGTGTTTGTTTTATTTTATGTTATTTTATATTAGTTCATAAATTAATAACTTTAATCTTTAATTATCCCCTATCATGTTATTAAAAGATGACAATGTTTTGTTACTGGCAGTTTCATGGCTATTGTTATTTTTTCTTAATTGTACAAATTTTTAAATTTATTTTCTGGCTTTGATGAAACAGAAATGTAATGTGTTTGGTATTAAAAATATCTTAATTTTTTTCTTTATAATATGCACTAATTCTTTTTTCAATAAATTAATATAGAAACTTTTGGCGTCTAAAACACTGATTTCCTATGTTATAGCCCTATGACCCGTTTTAAAATTTACACCCTGTATATGTGTATGTGTCTATGTGTGTGTATGTATGTATGTATGTATGTATGTATGTGTCTGGACGTTGGAACCACGGTTTCTCAAATACTATAAGACATAAGACATGTTTTACTGCAGTTTCCTCAATCTGACATCAATGGGAAGTGCTGATTTGATTTTAGCAACAATTGAACAACCGGAAGTTCTAGTTTCTTAAAAAAATCTAAATATTATATTTGAAAATTTATATTATTACAAATATTAAAGAATATATAAATATACGTTCTAGTGAATCTCACAGAGCCCAAACAATTCCATGGAAACCAGTTGAAAAATTAAATTGTTTGTAATTGACAGATAAATGTCAGTGTCAAAAATCCAGAGACATTACTGAAGACTTTTTTGGGAAATCCATTTAACAATTCTTATTTTATTATTAATTTAATCACCAATCTCATCAATGAATTGGAAGAATCTCGAATATTATTTATTATTCTATTTTCGACAAAATATTTGCCACGCTTCTCTCCCATGCCTTGGTTTCATTTATGAATGAAGTGTCCAGTCTATCTCCATCTCTTTCTATCTTGAGCCCACGCGGGTATCAAGTCCCACACCTGATTCAAGTTAGAGAGAGAAAGAACAGTCCATCAGCTGCCGGTGTCCGGTGCCCTACGCATATACATGGGCGTAGAAGCGGTTCGGACACTGAACTCACTACCCCACACAACAGCGACAAAAAAATGTTAAAAGTATGTATGTAGGTAGAAGAAAAAGAACGCTAACTGATTCAGGAATTTTTGGAAAGTTTGTTTTGATCTTATGTCTTAGCCTTAGATTATAATAATCAGATACGGCAATGTAAAACTAAAGTCTGCTAGCAAATGCGCATATGTTTGTCAATTTGTACATGATATTTAATCAATGAGACGAGGGTCACGATAGAATTTTCGAGAATAAGACAAATGGTTAATATTTTTTAGAATAGACACTTACAAAATTGCAATTTGCACGAGCGCCTCTAACGGCGAAGCATAGAAATCAAGGTTGCTATGGTTACCCCGTACAAACAAAGACCTGTCATCAGCAGTAGACTTTACACTCTAGCCATCGTTTTAGTTGAATAATCGAATGATCTTCTATATTATCAAACAAAAAAGTTGCCCCAGACACATCTTCTGGTTTTAAACTCATTTTTATTAAACACAACGTACACATCACAATAAAGAATTAGGTTTAACACTGAATAACAGATGCGAATACAATGACAGATAGGAACAGGGAACGGGACGCAAGACAACGAGGGGAGGTTTGTTTGTATGCATGACCTTCTATATCTCTCTTGCAGTGACGTCAATTTTGTAAGTGTCTATTTAATTTTAAATATGCTCTTCCACTTCTTAAAAGCTCACGACAAATTTTCTTTCGGAATGCGTTCAAAATAATCATTAATGGTAGGATCAATCTCTCCTTTTTCCCAAAAACTGAAGAAAATGCTTTCCTGTCAATAGGGGATTCCAGCTCAATCGAATTAAAGGAAAATAGTAAAAAATACGAATGTATATGCTGAATAACGAATATTAATAATAATAAAAAAAAAATGAAATGGTATAATGGGGTCCTATACCATAGTCATATTTTAACTATCTTAAATAAGAAGACGAAAATATACATAAATTAATGAGTATTAGTGAAAAAAAATTCTTTAAATATTGACTAGGTCACAAACTATAAGCGATTGAAGCTGATTACTAATGGGGTATGACGCGTTAGGTACTAAGAATTTGATTGGTCGCCTGATTTTAAAAAGGAGATTCGCGCGTCTGCAACGGTCACCTTTGAGTCACGTTTAAAAAATATGAAATGTCATGTTGTTCTATAACCTAACAAAACATTTAACAATTTTGTGTTTGATGAATTTATTTAATTATAACATCTAGTAATATTAACAATAATAATATATTATTTATAATAAAATCAATTTGTAATATTAATTAAATTAATAATATTAATTAAATTAATATTGAAACTTCAAAACAGCCAACACTAGCACCATCCGTCGTCATACTTTGTGTAATAATATTGTCAAACTGTTTCAATGTTCTTTAATTTATTAGGAAAAAAATGCTTATTATTTACATTATTTATACTTAATAATAATTTCTTCATGAATATAAAGTATAAGTTTTTATATACAACCATTTCAGCTATGCAAATATGAAAAAAATTGTTCCCTCTATAACTAACAGTTTGTCCCATTGTTTGTCGATCACTTATTAGTACCTTCTACGCCACGCACAAATTCTTGAACTTTAAAAATTCATATCTCGCTTATTACGTAAAATTTTTAAGTCGCGTTTGCACTAAAATTCTTATTTTATCCTGTTCTTACAGAAAAAAATAAAAATAAAAGAAAAATGGTATAGGACCCCATTAAGATATTTCGGAAATAAGGGGATTTTGTTATAGCGCTTCGACACGTATATGAAATATATATATAATATTTTGATTGGCGACCGAAAGATCGCCTATACATGCATAACAAATAGCGTGTTAGGAGGTGGGCGGTTACTACCAATGGAAGTTAAGAAATTCAAATTCGAAAGGAGGGGCTAACATTCCTGTACTGCAGTTTTCAAAAATTTTTTATTTTAACATAAATTTCTTGCATTAAACTTAATAATTTAAATACACCTGTAATTATAAAGTATGTAGACTTATACAGTATTATAATATTCATTTATTTTATGTCAATATAACTTAAAATAGCATATATTTCAAAAATATTTAGGTCCATGATGAAAACAGTTTGATAAAAAAAAAAACACATAAGCGTGACGTCACGTCAATCTTTTCAAAATTCAGGAGACAATAACTTGCTTATTAATAGGAATTTTTTCACCAGATTTTCATCAATATAATAAATTATAAAAAAAAAAAATGGTGGAATCCCCCAATCCATGATACTTTAAAAAATTAAAGTACTAAAGTAAAAAATATTATATAACATAATAACAACAAATTATTTTTTCTTACCATGAAAAATATTGAACAAAATTTCGTATTATTTAAAGAATGTAGAACCCGAGGAAAAACCGGTTCATTTTAATACTTTACTATTTCACATGACATATTGTGAAAAAGTTTTCCAAAGAAATCAAAGCTTTTATTCTCGAATCCTTATATAGAAATAGAAATAAATTAGAAAACAGTGAATGGCAATATTCTGCATCCTTTTTTCCTTAAAATTACATTTCACGATCAGACATACGTTTCTGTGTTCGTAGCCTACTACGAAATACGTTTTTTTCTGAACACACTTTAGTACTAGAGATATTATTTCAGCAAATGCAATTGTACGTAAATCTAATTATTATTGATGTTCTTCATATTCATAATAACCTGTACAATAAAACAAAGTAATATTATCATCAAATTTCATAGAAATTCTGTTCAATGTTTAATAAAAGAGTTAAATTTAATGATCTATCATCTATGTATGTAGGAATTCCCATTAAATGTATATAATAATTAATGACATGTCAAATTCTTTAATGATAAATAGTTTGAATAGATAATGAGTAAAATTGCATATTAATGCTGACATCTTTATTTCAATGAAGGCCACTACATATTAATTAATTTTCCTCTTTTTCTGTCATGACAAACTTCAGGAAATTAACTTTCCTTCAATCTGAAAAAGTCTGAAACAATTTCCAATAATTCAAAACAAAATTCTTACATTAACTTTGAAACAATCTCGGGCGAGATATTTCAGAAAGAATTAGAAAAAACCAATTTAAAATAAAATTATATAAAATGCTATATCGTCAACTTAGAATTTTTTTGTATTATTCTTAGAGTTGGCCCAGAAATTGACTTTGTTACGGGGGCCGACGCTAAAATTATTGATAAGAAAACATTTTATTTTAAATATGTTCAAAGTAGTACCCTTCAACGACCAATCTTTCCTTTCTCTTCTTTAAGATGGTTCTCTCCTGACAGTCTTCCCAGAAAAAGTCTTTAGTAATGTCTCTGGCATTTTGACACTCACATGTATCTGTCATTTACAAATAATTTAATATTTCAACTTGTTTCCATTGGCTGCGAGATTAATTACATAATATTACTTTATATATTTACAGAGAATTTATTTTAAAATGCAACATTATGGTTCATCACTTCCATGGTTACCGCTATTGTCAAAAAATGACAGAAATGTAATATTTGTCCATTTTAAAATGCAACATTATAAATAGTATTGCAGCACAGGAGATACCTCCAGAAGACATTACAAATGGTGTCAATTCTTATTACGACCGACTAGAATATTGCCTCAGTGTGAATAGGGGTATTTTTTAACATTTATTACATGAAAGTTATGAATTTTTGTAAGCTAAAGTTTGTTAAGATGTGCAACACTCATGTTTTAATTTCTTGTTAATCGTATATAGGCTAATTTATTGGAAATTAGTTTTGATAATACAAAACTACAAATTTTGTATGTTGCATTTTAAAATGGACAAATATTACATTGCTGTCATTTTTTGACAATAGTGAGTAACCATGGAAGTGACTGACCGTATGTTGCATGTTAAAATAAATACCCTGTATATTTCTCTATCTCCAAATCTATAAAAGATATAATAAAATTATTAAATGTATTGGATAGAGATTTTTATATTCTTTAATAATTGTAATAACGTAACTTTTCAAAAAATAATAATTAGATTTTTTTAAGAAACTAATACTTCCGGTTGTCCAATTGTTACCAAAATCTAATCAGCTCTTCCCAGTAATATCAGACTGAGGAAACCGCAGTTAAACATGTCATATAATATTTGACAAACTGAGGTTCCAACATCCACACACACATACACACACGAACATCATCGTAAAAATGTTATTATCGGATTCTAGGGACCTTAAAACGTGCTTACCCACTAACATCTGTATATGCGATTTTTAGCATGATTTCAATACCTCTTCCTAGCGAGAGGTAAAAACAAATAAATTATTTTTTGCCCTCCTGAAGTGTAATGGGAAATTTACAATTGTATACACAGCAAGTGTAACCTACATTTTACGCTTACTGTGTTGTAACTTGTCTAACTATGCGGTAAAATAATCAAGATACACTGGACATTTATGGGCATTTAGAAAAGAAATCATCTTTTCTTATAATAAAGTTCATGTAAAAAAGTACTACCTACATAAGCTATTTTTTTACTTTAACATTTCCTATATTTAAAATTAATTTATATAAACCAAAATCACGGCAGCGACATATGTCATTATTGTAAAAATCTGCCGTTACCGACACAGTCACCGATCGATATACCTGTCAAATACGCGAGGCGAAAATTGCTGAAATGTCAAATTACGATACCTATACCTATTATTTATTACGAAGAAAACATGAGCAAATAAATATATTATCAGTCATAAACAACGTCTATTATTACAAATAAATTTTCGCTAGAAGAAGTACTCTAATGAAGGTAAGTAAAATCAAATTTGGAAATTGACTTAACCCCAGTATTTTAAACTAACCCTTTTCAGAAGTATAACCTATCTCATTAAAAAAAAAGTGATTTTCATTATCGTCGGCCAAAAAATTTGAATATAAATAACTATTCTAATTGTCAATAATTTTAGCGTGATCGTCGACAAACGATTTTATAGTATCTGAAAAATGTGGCCTGAAATGTATACATTTTTGTCCGGGTTGCTGTTTAGTTCAAAGCATTTTGCGTAGTGCTATTTCGTCACTCTTGTATTACATAATATAATAAATGAACTTTCTCTGCCGCATATATGTACTCGCTTGTCTAAAGAGAAACTCTGATAAAAAATACTCCAAGATAAGAAGTATTGTTTTTACGTTCATTAATGAAAGCCATTTAAAACTGGCCTAGAAAATATTTATATTTCAAGGTAAACGTTTGTCGTTTGATAATAGTTGAAAAGTTTCCATTTCAAATGCGAACAGTGCGCGAAATAGTTTATTGAGATTTTATCTTAATGTGTTGATAAGATAACAATATTAATATTCAAACGTAAATATGGCCGGTTTAATTACGCCAAAGGCGTAACTTCCGCTCTCAGATTAGATAACAAAAAGATCTGATTAATCCTACTTTAATTAATAATTAGTATAAATGAAAAACACTTCAAATACTAACTAAATATAACACTTTATTTCCTATCTAAAAAACAAGTACCACTATATCAAATGTTTACAAAAAAAAACAAATGATTAAAGTTTTTCACACAAGAAAAACAACAAAATTATACTCATCTGTACCTCTGTTATTATATGCCAAAAGCAGACGTCACGACTTTTTAATAATATCGGGAATGTTTGTTTTTACCTCTCGCTAAGAGAGGTATTGGATTCATGCTGAAATTCGCATATCCAGATTTTAGTGGATAAGCACGTTTTAAGGTCCCTATAATCCGATTATAACATTTTTACGATGTTGTCCGTGTGTGTGGATGTTGGAACCACGGTTTCTTAAATACTATAAGACTTAAAAAACATTTAACTGCAGTTTCCTCAATCTGACATTCCTGGGAAGAGCTGATTAAATTTTGGTAACAATTGTACAACCGGAAGTAATATTTCCTTTAAAAAAATCTTCTATATATTGTTTTTTGAAAATTTCTGTTATTACTAATATTAAAGAATATAATAATAAGGTATAAATTTATATCTCAGCCCATGCAAAACAAGTGGAAAAATTAAAATGTGTGTAATTGATAGATAAAAGTGAGTGTCAGAGCCAGACACATTACTGAAAAATTTTCCCGGAAAGTACATTTAATATTATTTTATTATTAACTAAATATTTATAATTATATATACATACCCTTCAGAAATGCCGCTAATCTCAT
Organism: Ophonus ardosiacus; assembly: GCA_943142095.1. Lineage (NCBI taxonomy): Eukaryota > Metazoa > Arthropoda > Insecta > Coleoptera > Carabidae > Ophonus > Ophonus ardosiacus. Next base: position 5,669,044 of record OW964823.1, on the reverse strand, counting down.
CAATGAATTGAAAGAATCTCGAACATTAGAAGAATAAGAGTGAATAGAATGATTTAAAAAATATAAATATATATAAAGAAGATATGTATTTTTGTGTGTATCAGAAATGTCTAATATGTACAATACTTATATGGCCTAATATGGAAATGGCGAGAGTTCTTGTGCTGGCCACAACAAATATTTTACTAGTGTTGATTTGAATAATAAAGAAAAAAATCTGTTGTGGCCAGCACAAGACCTCTCGCCATTTCCATTTTATGTTATATAAGTAATGTATTGCACTTCGCTATCGAACCGTCGTTTTGTAACAAAAAAATTACAGAACTTTACCCAAATATTGTATGTTATTATATTTAACATGTCTTCTGCACACATACAATTCTAATTATATCTATTTTCCATTGTATGAGGAAGTCCCTATGTCAGAGATTCTTCCAATTCATTAACAAGATTGGCGGTATTTCTGATGGATATATGCAGGTTACCAATCATTTTAAATATTTAATTAATAAAACCATACGAAAGATTAAATTTACTTGCCAGAAAAAGCTTTCAGAATGTAACTAAACTTTTGATTTTTGACACTGATATCTGTCATTTACAAATTATGTTATAAACGTTTGAATTTGTCAACTGGTTTCCTTAGTGTAATCTCGCCTACTCGACTTATTATATCCCCATATTCTATATATTATAGCGTCTTTATCTCTAAATTTATAGAAGATATAATAAAAAATTTAAATGTATCAGATGTAGAATTTTGTTCTTCAAAAAGCGTAATATCAAAAATTTTCAAAAAATAATATTTAGAAGATTTTTTTAAAAAAACAACTACTTCCGGTTGTTCAATTGTTACCAAAACCTTTTCAGCTCTTCCCAGCAATGTCAGATTGAGGAATTCATAGTTAAACAGGTCTTATGTCTTATAGTTTTTGAGTAATCGTCCCTCCAACATCCACACACACATACACACATCCACACACAGACATCATCGTAAAAATGTTAAAATCGGTTTATAGGGACCTTAATTCGTGCTTATTCACTTAAATCTCTAGATGTGATTTTTAGCATGAATCCAATACCTCTCTTAGCGAGAGGTAAAAACAAACACAAACTTAAAAATGTAGATAGATTGTTTCTGAAAGTGAAATAATAAGATCATGCACAATTCTTCAAACATACTCGTATGAGTGTGCATGTATTTAATTCATTGCTATCCCTCGTTGCATTGAAATTTCGCAAAAAGTTTTTATTTTTGTACAATTTATTTGCTTTGTCGTACAAATTACGATGTTAGCGAATATTGGTTATTGAAAAAAAAAAGCGAAATATCAATTTGTTCCAATGAATCCATCTTCAAAATGTCAACAACTCACAAACAGAAAAGTCTGCTGACGGATGAAGCAAAGATAATCCTTACCGCTATGTTTGATGAGCTTATGTTTTAAAATCTAAATTATGAATTGTAAATTCATAAATCAAATTCATCATAAACCAGCCCTTAGTGTTATAGACAGTTGAAATTACAGAATTCGTGAAATTTGTAATCAACATTAATACTGCATAATAATCATGTTTCACACTAGAGTGAAAATATGTCTCTGATTTTATATTACTCATTCCCAAAAGTACGAAACGTTGATATTGGTTATTCTTGCAATAAGCCTCAAATACTTTTCCTCTTGCAATATTGTTTTTTGCTCTAGATACAGTATCTTTTTTCCTGACGGTAATTCAAACAAATTTCTCCGTCCTATATAATATAGCATATGCAGCACTTCATTCTAACGCGGAACAAATGAATGAAGAAAAATTATATACAACGCATTGTTTCAATACTCCATTCAGAATTCCGTTTTCTCGTCTGTAACTGTATATGATGTATAAGGATTTTTGGGCACCTACTACACATATTTGCAAAGGAAATTTCACGCCTTCTGTCACATATAATCAAGAATAGATTAGTTGAATTGAAAATATTTTACCGTTAGAGCAGTTATCAAATTCAAAACATATTTCATTTTAAAATATACTGTTTCCGTTTAGTACAGTTCACGTTCATCTCTATGACTTTTTAATGATAATAATAATCATAATAATACGAGGGTCACTCCAAAATTATTGAGATGCTGGGAAACAGTTGGCTTTGGAAAATTTTTAGTGTACAAATGTCAAACTACAATTTATTTAAAATATCTGTCCAATAATAACATCTGGTTGAAGTGATTTATTGTGGTGGAATTCGAAGTGGAAATAAACTGCAACATGAAGTTACGAAGAGAGCATTATCGCGCTATGATTTACTACGACTTTAAAATTGGATTACGTGAAGAACAGTGCGAGGAACGTCTACGATTGGCATTTGGAGATGAAGCTCCATCTCGAGCAACTATATTTCGTTGGTTTTCAGAATTCAAAAGAGGCCGTAATTTCTTGCGTGATGAGAAACATTCAGGGGGACCTTGTACAGCGATAGTGCCAGAAAATGTAGCTGCCATCAGACAAATGATAAAGGATGACAATCGTGTCACCTATCAAACGATGGAAGATGCCCTTGGCATTGGATCCGCAGCAATAGCAAAAATTTTGCATGAAGAACTTCGCGTTAGAAAAATTGTTTCTCGTTGGGTGCCACACAACTTAACGGAAGAACAAAAAGCCAAGCGTGTTACAATTAGTCGCGCCACTTTAAAATTGTTAAATAATGGCGATCATCGTATTCTTTCTAAAATTGTAACTGGCGATGAAACTTACATACCCTTTTATGATGTTCCAACGCGTCAAGAAAGTAGGGTATGGGTGTTTGAAGATGACCCAACACCAGTTACCGTGAAAAAACAACGTGCACTTAAAAAAGTTATGTACGCTGTATTTTTCAGAAGTACAGGTCTTGTGAAAGCAATTAGGTTAGAGGGACAGAAGACTGTTACTGCCAATTGGTACACACAAAAATGTCTACCTGAAGTTCTTCGCAGTGTGAAAATTAAGGGTTTAATGCTTCACCATGATAATGCGTCCTCCCATACCGCTGCGACAACTGTTAATTTTTTGAAAGAAAATGGTATTAAAGTCATTAAGCATCCACCGTATTCTCCTGATCTTGCAATGTGTGACTTCTGGGTATTTTTTAATTTGAAAAAACATTTACGTGGTCGTCATTTTACGTCAGAAGAGGAGATTAACAACACCATAATGGAGTATTTTAATACGATTCCAGAAAATAAATGGCTCAAAGCTTTCCATCTCTGGAAAATTCGATTACAAAAGTGTATTAAAGCAGGGGGGGACTACTTTGAACACCAGTAAAACTACATGGCGCCTGTAACTGCCAGTTGGGCGGTCAAACGTAACGTCGAAAAAATTGTAGACATTAAAATACCTGTATTCTCGGTGAAAATTTGCATCGCTTGATGTTTTAACTTAAAAAAAATCTGATGTTAGCTTTAGAACACTCGACTTCTTTGAAATGCCAGTAGTAGAATTAAGAGATTAATGTAAAACTAAGAAGTGATATTTGAAAAAGAAAATTAATAGAATTATTATAAGTATGACGTGTAACAAAGTTTTCAAATCTATAAGAATGTTCATAAAATCTGAATAGGTTACGTACATCTGTTGATTTGTAAAAATTATTGTTCTCTAAATTTAAGGGATTCCCACAAAACTCTGTATTTCCGAGTTATTGTTCTTTCGATTGTCAATGTATATTCTTTTTACACTATTAGATTTTGAATATGGTAAGTGTAATTTTTATACAGACATACACGTCATATTTACATTATTTCTTTTACGAGAAAATGCAATATAAAATTAGCAATTTTCAGCATACATATTTCAGAGTGCTAAAGTAAATCAAGTTAACCTCCCCTTTCAAAAGTTATACCTACTAAAAAAATCTGATGTGGCCAGCACATTACCTTCCGTCAATTATATGTATTTTGCACAAATCCCAAACCAAAAGTTTAGTGGAAAAGATTCTTTATTTCCAGTAAAATTGTAACACGAATATCAACCATTTTTTACAAAATTCAATATCGAAAGTTCCTTGGAAAAGATTCTAACATCCAATAAAAGTATAACACGAACATACTCTATGTAAATTGCACTTACCACGGACATCTGTCAATTGGAATTATTTGAATATTTCAGCTATTGATATGATTATAGAAAAGCTGGCTGATTTATGAAAATTAATATTTTTATAATCCTGTCACTCTATATCTATTGCATATAAAGGAAAATGTATAATCAATCCGTATAGACAATAAGATATCCTTTCATATTGATAATCACATAAAATGCCAAAAAATAATATTAACTGCGTTTTTTCAAGAAAAGCTGTTATGAACTTCAAAAAAGGGAACTTCCGGTTGACTAATTATAAACAAAATCTAATTAGCTCTTCATATAAATGTAAAGAAGAGGAACACGAAGGAATTATAATTTTTAGAATTGTATATATTGTACAGTGTTTTTGTGACACACACAAGTAAATGCACACAGACATCATCATAAAACTAGTAAAATCGTATTCTAAACCATAAAACGTGTTTATTCATTAAAAACTCTCCACCTAATTTTCTGACCAAAGGCAATAGGTACTTCCTTACCTAAAGGAGAGGGAAGGTAAAAATAATGTACCAAACTTTTAGAAAACTTGAAATTATAATTTATAGTAATCTCAATTATTTTAAACTTTGTTTTCTTTTTCAGTACATAATAATTAATATTTGGGCAAAAAATCTTTTTTCTGTTCTCAAGGTTAAATTCATAACGAAAATTAAAACAATAAGACAATTTTTTTGTATATCCGGTCTCAGATGAATTTGTATCTTGAATTAAGGCAATAAAACAATTTCTAGTTTTTATTAAATTGAACCGACGTTATGAAAGAGCTACATCCGGTCATTTCGCGCGCTATGGATAGAATTTGGAAGCAAAAAATTAGGCGAAGAAATTTAGACAGACTAGAAACAGAAAAGAATTAAAAAAGTATAGTAGGTAGGTTGATTATTATTGAGAAAAAATTAATTCTTATGATATTACCAATCGCGGAAAATACGTAAATAAATAAACAAATCACATCTTATACAATATGAGAACTGTGTATTATGAACAGTAACCTATACGTTGAAATATATTTTTTCTAAAATCGGAGCGAAAGTACAATTTTCGCGCCTAAAATGCGGAGCGAAAGTTGTATTTGCAGTAAATTCTTTTTTGTTTATGTCACCTTAGTAACGAGAAAATAACTACTAGATATTTATATAAAATCAGATTTAATCATTAAATTAAAAATGAATGCATAACTTGTCAGTAAAATGTCTATACTTGACTCGGAACCGTAACAGGGAGTTTTTTAATAATTGTTTACTTTAATGTATTTTTTATTAGTATTTTTCCCTTATATGAAATTCATTTACCTTCAACAAACTTTAAATATTTGATGTACTTATGGTTTAAAATTTTGAATTAAGTTCGGTGGTCCGCGTCAAACAAAGATTTTTGAAAGGGGTCCGTAACAAAGTAAAGGTTAAGAACCGCTGGCCTAATCTACACCTAAAAATCACGTAAGTATCGAGATTTTAGTAAATGACCAATTTTAACATTTTCACAATGATACTCAAATACTATCATTCAGAAAATTCTGAAACTTTGTATTTCGACCACACTCTAATATGGAAAGAAACAATTAGATTTTGGTGTAAATCGGATAACCGGAAATGGCACTTTACTTGAAGCTCTTAATGATTTTTCTTAAAAAAAAAAAATGCCATTAAATGCCATTTTTCCCATTTTATGTCAGTATAAAAAGTAAAGATTATTGAATTTTCTACAGGCCTGGAATAATACTTTTCTATATATTTATATGAATTCCACAATCTGACATTCCTGGGAAGAGCTGAAAAGGTTTTGGTAACAATTGAACAACCGGAAGTAGTAGTTTTTAAAAGAAATTCTTCCAAATATTAATTTTTGATATTACTAATTTTGAAGAACAAAATTCTACACCTGATACATTTAAATTTTTTTATTATATCTTCTATAAATTTAGAGATAAAAACGCTATAATATATAGAATATCGGGATATAACAAGTCGAGTAGGCGAAACTACACTATGACAGATTTCAGTGTCAAAAATAAACAGTTTTAGTGACATTTTGATAGCTTTTTCTGGGAAGTACATTTAATCTTTCTTATTGTTTTATTAATTAAATATTTGAAATTATGGGTAATATGCATGTATCCATCAGAAATACCGCCAATCTGGTTAATGAATTGGAAGAATCTGTGACATTTAGAAACTTCCTCATACAATGAAAAATAGATATAATTAGAATTATATGTGTGCAGAAGACATGTTAAATACAATAAAAGACAATATTTGGGTAAAGTTCTGTAATATTTTGTTATAAAACGACGGTTCGATAGCAAAGTGCAATACAATACTTATATAGCCTAATATGGAAATGGCGAGAGGTCTTGTGCTGGCCACAACAAATTTTTTTTTTAGATTTTAGGCCGTTTCATAATTAGACTCACTTTAAGACTTTATCTTTAATTTAAAGTATTACTACAATGCTCGCTAAAGTAATAGGTTTATATAATGAGAATGAAAACTTTAATTCTAGTTTAAAGTGTTAAGGTAAGATAAATTTGAAAATTATGAAAACGGCCCTTTATATCAAATGACAGATAAATAACTGTTTAGAAATTTCTTTTCCACGGCATATATGTCAATAATAATTGTAACGTGACGTACACGAGTATGCTCCAAGTAATAACTAAATATTTCAATAGTATTTATATTTTCCTTAATTCGTCATACACGCAATTTACCAAGTCCACTTCAATTTCTATTCATTACATTACTCTAGTTTAGTAAGTAGACTTAAGTAGAATCACTCAACCAACCCACTATTCTCAAACTTTAATTCACTTTTACATTAACCATTATTAAAAATTCTATTTATAGCTAAACTTACCCTTAATATTAATATCTCCACTTAATTCCACTGTAATTACACCCACTTTAACATAAATCCAAAATTGCGCATCAAAAGTCCACGATAAACGCACGTGCAATTTACTCTGCGACTCATTCACTACTGCCGACGTTGCCTAGCTACCGAAGTGGGGTTTATGAACGAACTCAGTCACAAAAGTGGGGGAAGCGTAAAGTAGTGGGGGAAACAAGGACGAAGAGTGAAGAATGGAGGAGAAGTTGGAGAAACGAGCGGGGAGAAGAGCGGGTTCATTCATAATCAAAGGAGATCCGGTCGAGAGGAGAGATTTTAGATCGTAGGTTTCTTGATCTTATATACTTTTCCTTGACTTTAAATGTGCTATATGTTTAGTATAGACACAAAAATTGACTCTGTAGGGTCCAACAATAAAAGTAGTAGCTTGCATTATAACATTGAATGCCAACAGCCCATTATTTGCACCGCTTTGTTAAAATGAAAACATGCTCTTACTAGTAAAATATAATAATATAATCTTAAATAAATAAATAAATATATCATCACGCCATATTACCCATTTCTGACCGTGCCACAATCTGCTTTATCGCAGATATCGGTAATGATATGACGTAATATTTGTACCGTGCGGGCGCTTACCAGGCGTCACCTCACGGGCACTCATTGCTGGCGTGGAGAGTGCACCACAGGGGTCACATTTGTGCCATTAAAAATTCGAAATTTTTGAAAATAATTCTATAAATATTGATATTTGTGTAATATTTTGAAAAAGTCACGTTATCTGAAACAGAATGTGACGTCAGAGTACATAAAGTTTAACATGTAACAAACTATCGTCTACTTTTTACCTCCCGCTAACCTTGGTAAGGGAGGTATAGGGATCGTGCTAAAAATCATATATCGAGATTTTAGTAAATGACCACGTTTTAAGGTCCCTAGAATCCAATTTTAACATTTCCACGATGATGTCTGTATCTATGTATGTATGTGTGTGTGTGTGTGTGTGTGTGTGTGTGTGTGTGTGTGTGTGTGTGTGTGTATGTATGTGTAGGGATTTTGTATTCGCTCTAACTCACATACTATCATTCAGAAAATTCTGAAACCTTGTATTTCTATCCTATTCTAATATGAAAAGATGCCATTAGATTTCGGTATAAACCGGATAACCAGAAATGGTACTTTACCTGAAGCTCATAATGGTTTTTCTTCAAAAAATATCATTAAATGCCAGTTTTTTGCATTTTATGTCCTATGAAAATTAAAGATTATTTGAATTTTCTACAGGAATACGTTAATACTTTTTCTATATATTTTGTAGATAAATTTAAAAATAATTTTTTTTATTAGTCCCGAAGCCTAAGATAAACACAATTCCTTTGTTACACAGTTCGTATTTCAAATGAATGTAACTGACAGTAAATGTCACTGTCAAAAAACTAATCACTTCAAATTAATAATAGTAAAATAAATAAATATAAAATAAATATATCATCACGGCATATTACCCATTTCTGGGTGTGCCAGTATCTACAACACATGTAGATATCGGTAATGATGACGATATATTTTACCGTGTGGGCACTTACCAGGCGTCACCTCACGGGCACTCATAGCTGGTGTGGAGAGTGCACCACAGGGGTCACTTTTGTGCCATTTAAAATTAGAAATATTTGGCGTCTGTCGGGATCGAACCCGGTTCCCCCGGGGTAGCGACCAGACACTCAGGAACGCGGCTACAGGACCCCATATTAATAATAGTGACATTTTAAAAAGAAAATAGTAAATAAATCAATAGTTTTATGCAATGGAACAGTTTGTAGCATTAGTAAATACGTAAGTATGTATTTAAATTAATAAAAATGGATAGGAATGTGTGGCGAAGGATGATTGTTGCGTAACTATTATTGTGGTCCGGATGCGGTTATTCGCTACCGAAAATCGGTCACTTTAATATGTTCTTATGTATGAATGCTATGATGATTGTGGACAAGGCGAAAGATGAATGTTGTTAAAGATTTTTTTTACTATTATTTCTTCTGGAGGTAATATTTATTTTTATTCTTATTTATCAATATTTGTTTTCTAAAACACTTCTTTCTTCTCAAAATAAATACCAAACCACAAAAATATATTACCGATAAAATGCAGTAGTTCAATACGTAAACAACCCATTTGATTGTTCTTTATCACTAGATATTTACGTAAGAATATAACATTAAAGCATCATATGATAAGGAGCCTATTATACATCCTCAATTTGCGGTAGCTATTTCCACGTTCCCACAAATTCAGTAACCACACTAAGATAAAACTGTGTACACAACAAATAGAAACAGGAATACCCCATCTACATTAAATCATATGGTAGAATACTTATTTTTTTTACCTTCCGTCACCTTTCGTATATCTAGTATCATATATGTAAAAATCAAAATTTAGTCACATACTCCATTGGATAATTTTATAACCAAAAAATTTTCACAGCAACAATGATGAATATTGTTAAGGGAAAATTTAAGTCATTTGTTCAATTCTGTTCCTATACAGTTTAAAAGTAGCACTGAGTCATAAAATTATTTAAATATAAGTGGCGCCACCTTCGCCCTTCTTCTAGGGGAAAACCACTTCTAATTTCTACGAATCCAACTACGATCTAGAGTTATTTCATAAGTTGATAAACATTTCCAGAAATTTAATTGTTTGTTTACTTCATATACGCAGTAGACTTGTTCCAGAATGAAATGCAAAAATTTAATGAATGAATTGACGTATGAACAATTTAAATGTATCATTAATGGAGTTCATGAATGGAAATTATAATACAATGATAAAAATAGGTACGTTATCAATATGTAAGACATAATTAACATTTTCTGAAATGGAAAAAGCGATTTTCAATGTAATTATTTTAAAACATTCCGCTTTTATATGGAAAATATTTTAATGTATTACTTTACACTGTTTAAATTATACTTAAGAGAATAATTATGCATATGATTAACAATTTCATTATTTGACTTTTCTACGAGTCATTTCCCAATATCAACAATATCCTTTCATAAGCCTAAAAAAAATTGTGCGAGTTTAAGTCCGCACGTCCGAAGTGTAAACTTAAATGGTTGACATTTGGATCGTACAGCAATGCCATCTCTTGACTGCTCCCGGAAGCTTTTTAAGGGTGATGGGCTTATATTCATATTTTTTATAATCCTGTGATTCCTGTGAGCATACTAACCAAATTCTAACAAAAAAATTTCAATTTTCTTATGGCTAGAAAACAAGTCAAATTTTATTTTAAAAAATGTCCAAAATCCGCAAAAACTCTAGTTTTAAAACCGGTAATAAGGGCGCGATTTATTCTCGTTGTCATTTAATAATATATTACGTGCCAAGTTAAGAAAAGTAAAAGTTTACCAGACGAGCATGGCAAGTTTAAATACGAGCGATATTGAGTATGTCAATATACCCCATATTCAGACAAAAACTTCAAAATTTTTAAAAATCTAATTCTAGATACTTCTCATTGCACTGATTCCAGATTTTGAAACCGCAGGTCGATATCTCTTTTCGTTCTCGAGATATTTCGATTCAAAGTTTTGCTCAAAACTGCCCATTTTTGGGTAGTAACCCAAAAATGGGCTGGTATACAAATTTGGCGATACCACCATTCGATTCTACGGGCGAAACTACATAAGTATACCAATTTTCATAAATTTTGAACACCGCATATAATCTCTAAAGCAAAATAACTGAAAATGACCAAAAATTGAAAAAAATCTAAGGGGTACCCCTTACGATTTTTTCAGATTTTGGCCACTTTCAGGGGTTTTCAAACTTTTATTCATAAAAAATGAACCGGTTAGTCAAAAATTATAAAAATTGGTATACTTATATATTTATATCCGTAGAATCGAATGGTGATGACGCCAAATTCGTATCTTGGCCCATTTTTGGGTTAGTACCCAAAAATGGGCAGTTTTATGCAAAACTTTAGATCTAAATATCTCGAGAACGAAAAGAGATATCGACTTGCGGTTTCAAAATTTAGAATCAGCGCATTGAGAAGTATCTATAAGCATGAAAATTAGATTTTTGAAAATTTTAAAGTTTTTATCTGAATATGAGGTTTATTGACTTTTGGGGCAATAATTCAAAACTAGGTAGAGATCTAGCCCAAAAATGGGTAATTTTGAGAAAATATTTGAGGTTGAATATCTCCAAAACTAAAAGAGATATCGACCTGAGTTTTCATGATTTGGAAACAGTGCATTGGGAAGTACGAGATACATGAAAATTGGATTTTTGAATATTTTCAGTTTTTTAACCAAATGCAGGTATTTATGACTTTTTTGGGGTAAAAACTTAAAAATGAGAACAGTTATGAACTTCGTGGTAATATTAGTCAATTTTACAAACAATATTAGATATGTAACCATACCAATTTTTATGAGTATGAAACAAAAAGTTTAACAACGCTTTAGTATTCACAATTTCTATAATTTTGCACCAATACCGAACTTTTCTAGTATTACATTGCGCCTCATGTCTCATCGGTATTTTAATTTGACAAAACAATCTTAGATTCGGGACTGTCCAATCTCGTCAGTGAATTTGCAGAATCTCGAACATTTAGAAGAGTAGGAGGAAACTTATTTATAGAATAAATTGAAAATATATTAAAAATAGATGTAATTAGAATTTTTGTATGTGTACCAGAAATGTTAAATACAATATATACTTATATAGCCTGGCGAGAAATGGCGAGAGGTTTTGTGCTGGCCGCAACCGATTTTTTTTGTTCTAGTATCAAATTTTGCGAACATTAAACCGTTCTAAGTTCGAGTGCCCACACTATTGCTAAATTTGTCCATCTAATTTTTATTCCACACCTATAAACAGTTATGAACTTAGCGGTACGTTCCTCAATCTAAAACCGGCACTCTATTCGTTATTATTTTGACAGCGTACGCAGTTCCCACTGAAATTAAAATTCGCAAAACTATACGCAAAGGATGTAGTAACAGTTCTGAGAAATGTTGTTTATTTCACAAGTGTATCTAACTACCTGCTGATTTCGTTCGTACGATGAATTTTTATTATCTTAGAGAAATATTTACTTTAGAGACGCAAATAAATAATATTTGCTAAGACTACTCCGTGTAGGAAATAGGAAATATACTTCTAAAAGAAACCAAGAAAAGCCTGTTTTTGCTAAAATCTACTAAGTTTTTCATGCTTAAATAAACAAACTTAAAATTTACATGAAGAAGGAGTAACCTTGCGCAGTATAACTTCTTCATGGTAGGTACATATATCGAAATTGAAAGAGAAATACACCATTTTTGTTTTTATACCATTTCAACTTCAATTTCAGAAAAAGTAACTTCATTTTCAAAAAAAGTAAATTCAATTTCGGAAAAGAAAATTTAATTTCGAAAAAGTAACTTCAATTAAGACAAATTATATGTAAATATCAATTTACATTTTCCAAAATTGTTTTTACCTTCCGTCACCTTTAAGTAAGGAAGGTATTGTCTTTGGTCAAAAAAATCGGTGGTGAGTTTTTAATGAATAAGCACGTTTTAAGATCCCTAGAATACGATTTTACTAATTTTACATTGATGTCTGTATGTGTGTATGTGTGTCCGTGTGTCCGTGTGTGTGTGTGTGTGTGTGTGTGTGTGTGTGTGTGTGTGTGTGTGTGCGCGCGTGCGTGCGTGTGTGTGTGTGCATGTGTGTGTGTGTGTGGCAAATTTTTCTCCGACGATAACTCCAAAACTACAATTCTAAAAATTATGATTCTTTCGTATTCCTCTTCTTTACAACCATATAAAGAGCTCATTAGATTTTGGTTATAAATGGTGAAGTTCTTAAAAGTTTTTCTTGAAAAATCGCAGTTAAATATCATTTTTCGACATTTTATGATTAATTGAAAGAAAATCTTATTCTCTATAAGTACGATTAGATTATACATTTTCCTTCATATTCAATAGATATAGACTTATAGAGATATTAAGAGAGGTTAACTTTCAAAAATCAGTCAGCTTTGCAAAAATTATGGAAACAGATATATTTAAAAAATTCTAATTGACAGATGTCAGTGTCAAGTGCAAAACCAAAGTGGAAAGTATAGGATCAGAAAGTAACATAAGTGACAGAGTGTCCCTCGCAAGTGACTTGCAGTTTCAATGCCGGGAGTACGAGGAAGGCCAAAGAGAAGATGGAAGGAATGTGCAGCAGAATATTTGAAAGAGGAAGAACTGTGTGAAGAAGATGCGTTGGAGAGGAATGAGGAAGTGTGAAGTGCAATTTACAGAATGTACATTCGTGTTATAATTATATTGGATTTATAGAATCTTTTCAAAGGAACTTGAAATATGGAATTTGTAAAAAATATTGTGTTCGTGTTACAATTTTACAGGATATATAGAATCTTTTCCAAGGAACTTTTGGTATCGGATTTGTACAAAATACATTGAATTGACGGAAGGTTTTGTGCTGGCCACAACAGATTTTTTAAATAGATAAATTGATCTTGGGACCTCCTGTATAATGCACTATTTATTTGGCATGTAGGTAGTTGGCAAACAACTTTATGAATGAACTGCAGTAATCATGAAAATCCTTTAAATAGTTCACTTACTAATCACTAAACCAAAATAGTTTCATTGTATTCCAACTCCAAACAAAAACATAAAATGTTTTATGTTGTCGCCTTCTAAATTTAAACGTCACAAAAAATTAGACCAAACATGAGTTTCACATACGGCAGTTTTTAGACATGTGAATATTATAAATAATAGTGTGGAGCGTGTTCTATGGTTTTAGCAAAACTAAGTTGTTTAATTTTTACGGTAAACTGACAGGAAGTGAAAAAGCTAATTTACGGTCGGAACTAACGGTTTGCGACAAACATAAAAATTGAAATTCACTGTACGCATCTCGCCATTTACAGTATTTCAGCTTCTTTTACTTCAACAGGTGCACGTTATGCAGTAAGGAAGTAACGAACAATAGGCGTTTTCTTAAAGTCGATCGGATTGATCCGATGCAATCTAAAGCGTTCGCAAAGTCACTCCGATCAGTCAGAGAGAGAGATCTAGAGATGCACTCGATTTCGAGCTTTGGCCCAGCTCGGCCCGAAGCCCGCCTCGATTTCGAGTCGATCATCGAGCCGGGCCGAAGATATTTTTTATCGGGCCGAATCGAGCTAATCATCTTCAAAAATCGAGGCGAGTCGGACTTTTGATTTTGGCCCGGCCCGAAAATTCGAGCTTTTCGGGCCGGCCCGAAAAATCTTATAGTTTAATCAAATGCACAGATTCCTTAATATTTTAATGACAATGGATGAAATTAAAAAGGATCAAAATGATTTAATAACAACACACTTCACATATTAATAAATAAAAATGTATTATTTTACTTCAAGAATTCATGGTTATTCATTAAAGCATAATAATTATGTTGTGATGTTGCTATTATTATTGTTATTACTCGTATACTTAAATGGAAGTGATTTTTGTTCCTACCATAATGATTTCTTGTCCTATTTTTGAGCAGAAACAAAGTTAGATAAAAAATCCTTATGTAAATTATATTTTTCTTATAGAAAATTTGTGAAAAATTTGTTTAAATTCTTTGGTAAACAAAGTGTTAAATACTCGTAGGTCTGTAATTTTTATAACAAACTTACACTAGAAGGGTCTCTTTTTTAACTACTTATGTTAACTAATGTTGAAAGTTCTAAGAATGTAGAGGTTTTTTTATAAGTTTGACACGAAAAAAGTTAAATATTTCGCCTTAACATAAAAATCAACATTAGGAATGCCAATTTCGAGCTTTGGCCCGGCCCGGCCCAAAGCCCGGCCCGATTTCGAGTCAATTTTCGAGCCGGGCTAGTTAATTTTTTTGTCGAGTCAATCTTCGAGTCGAGCCTGCAATTTTTATTTTCGGGCCGTGTCGATCCAAACCTCAAAGCCCGGCCCGGTCCGAATGCATCTCTAGAGATATCCGATCAAAAGTTTATTACCATGGTCTATGTAAAATTGTAAACATTTGTATTTCAGAAAATGTATTTATTTAAATATTTCTAATTATAAACATTGCAGCACTATATCAAGTTCTGAAAAAAATCCATTTTATGTTATATAAGTACTGTATTGCACTTCGCTATCGAACCGTCGTTTTGTAACAAAAAAATTACAGAACTTTATCCAAATATTGTTTTATATTGTATTTAACATGTCTTCTACACACATACAATTCTAATTATATCAATTTTCATTGCATTAAAAATTTCCTAAAAGTCAAAGATTCTTCCAATTCATTGACAAGATTGGCGGTATTTCTAATAGATATATGTACGTTACCTATAATTTTAAATATTAAATTAATAAAACCATAAGAAAGATTAAATGTACTTCCCAGAAAAAGCTTTCAGACTGTAACTAAAACTTTTGATTTTTGACACTGACATCTGCCATTTACAAATTATGTTATAAACATTTGAATTTGTCAACTGGTTTCCTTAGTGTAGTTTAGCCTACTCGACTTATTACATCCCATTATTCTATATATTATAGCGTCTTTATCTCTAAATTTATAGAAGATATAATAAAAATTTTAAATGTATCAGATGTAGAATTTAATGTTCTTCAATATTAGTAATATCAAAAATTTTCAAAAAATTTAGTCGAGATCGAGTTGATGCAAAATCTCGACAAATCTTGACTCGCGGCAAAAAGCAAAGTAATGTCTTACCGCCATGTTTTTAATAGTTCTCTCTTGTGATTGGTCGAATTTGAAATTTGTAAATAGTTCATAAACCATAGTGCGTTTTAAGTGAGTTTATATTTCAAAATTTAAATTATAAATTCGTAAATTAAATTCATCATAAACTAGCCCCAAATGTTAATTCGTAAATCTAAATTTATAATTAAATCCATCATAAACTAGCCATAACAATCTTTCTAATTATTATTCTAAATCAATCACTTTCCGGTTTTTGGTCCAAAAGTCAAGGTATTACCATTAAATAAAATGTGAACGGAAGCGTATTCTATGCTAATCAATTTCGCAAAAACATCCTCTAGCTATTGTATTCGTCAAAATGACGGAAATTTATTTACGGTATTTATATTTCTGAGGTCATTTGATCCTGGAGATGGAGAGGAGTCTTATTTAATATCCTTACCGAGTCCACGTTTCATTCTTTGTCAGTACAACATATAATTCCTTTACCTGAATAAAGGTTTTCTTACCGTTAGCTTTGGAATAAACTCGACTTCTTTGAAATGCCATTAATAGCATTAAGAGATTAATGTAAAATCAAAAGTAGAATAAAGATGAAATTTGGAAAAGAAAATTAAAAGGATTATTATAAGTACATATAACGGAAACAAAGGTTTGAAATCTATAAGAACCTCCATTGTTTTGTAAAAATTATTGTTCTCAAGATTTAAGGGACTGCCACAAAAATCAAACAAATCCATTTATTCATATTTCCGGTTTAATGCTCTTTCGAATGTCTAATTTTTACCTGTCGCAAAGAGAGGTATTGGAATCATGCTAAAAATCACATATACAGATTTTAATGAATAAGACGTTTCAAGGTCACTAGAATCCGATTTTAACATTTTTACAATGATGTCTGTGTGTGTGTGTGTGTGTGTGTGTGTGTGTGTGTGTGTGTGTGTGGATGTGTGTATGTGTGTGTGTATGGCTGGATGTTGGAGGGACGATTCCTCAAAAACTGTAAGACATAAGAACTGTTTAACTCGGGATTCCTCAATCTGACATTCCTGGGAAGAGTTGAAAAGGTTTTGGTAACAATTGAACAACCGGAAGTAATAGTTTTAAAAAAAATTCTTCTAAATATTGTTTTTTGAAAATTTTTGAACAAAATTCTATATCTGACACATTTAAATTTTTTATTATATCTTCTAAAAATTTAGAGATAAAGACGCTATAATATATAGAATATCTAGATATAATAAGTCGAGTAGGCGAAACTATACTAAGGAAACCAGTTGACAAATTCAAATGTCTATAACATAGTTTGTAAATGACAGATATCAATGTCAGTGTCAAAAATAAACATTTTTAGTGACATTCTGATAGCTTTTTCTGGGAAGCACATTTAGTCTTTCTTATTGTTTTATTAATTAAATATTTGAAATTATAGGTAAAATGCATATATCCATCAGAAATACCGCCAATCTGGTTAATCAATCTGACATTTAGAAACTTCCTCATACAATGAAAAATAGATATAATTAGAATTATATGTGTGCAGAAGACATTTTAAATACAATAAAAAACAATATTTGGGTAAAGTTCTGTAATATTTTGTTAAAAAACGACGGTTCGATAGCAAAGTGGAATACAATACTTATTGCCTAATATGGAAATGGCGAGAAGTCTTGTGCTGGCCACAACAGATTTTTTTTTCAACTATTGGTTTCGAATATGGTAGAAGTGTAATTTTTATATAGACATAGACGCCATATTTACATTAGTTTTTTTACGAGAAAATGTAATATAAAATTAGCAATTTTCAGCATACATATTTCAGAGTGCCATGGAACTAAGTAAATCAAGTCGGCCTTCCCTTTCAAAAATTATACAGTGTGTTAAAAAAAATCCTAACTCGGAGTAGGCTGTGAACAAAAACGTATGTCAATTTTAATGTCAATTTCAGACGAGATATTGTCAAAAATGATATCTAAAAAAACCAAAAGCTTTTCTTCTAAAATCCTTATTTCAGAAATAGAAATAAATTAGAAAACGGTGAATGGCAATATTCTGTATCCTTCTTTATTATCTTTTCTCCTTAAAATTACATTTCACGTTCAATTCTGACAACTTGACTTTTGAATTGAATAATGATCAGACGTATGTCTCACATATAGCTTACTTTGAAGTAGTTCTTTTTCTAAACACACTGTACTAAAAATATCTGTTGCGGTCAGCACATTACCTTCCGCTAATTCTATGTCCAGCTAATAAGGCACGAGCCCTTAAGGCGAATGCCTTATTACCTGGAGCGCTGTAAAATACTTCACGCACGAAAATTGTATCAAATTTTTTGGTCGACGATAACGAAAATCACTTTTTTTAATGAGATAGGTTGTACTTCTGAAAAGGGTTAGTTTAAAATACTGGGGTTAAGTCAATTTCCAAATTTGATTTTACTTACCTTCATTAGAGTACTTCTTCTAGCGAAAATTTATTTGTAATAATAGACGTTGTTTATGACTGATAATATATTTATTTGCTCATGTTTTCTTCGTAATAAATAATAGATAGGTGTCGATATTTGACATTTCAGCAATTTTTTTCTCGTGTATTTGACAGGTGTATCGATCGGTGACTATGTCGGTAACGGCGGATTATTACAATGACAGATGTCGCTGCCGTGATTTTGGTTTATATAAATTAGTTTTAAATATAGCAAATGTTAATGTAAAAAAATAACTTACGTAGGTAGTACTTTTTTACATGACCTTTATTATAGTAAAGATGATTTCTTTTCTAAATGCCCATTAACGTCCAGTGTATTTTGAATATTTTACCGCATAGTTAGACAAGTTACAACATAGTAAGCGTAAAATGTAGGTTACACTTGGTGTGTATACAATTGTAAAGTTCCCATTACACTTCAGGAGGGCAAAAATGATATTTAACTACGCCTTTTCAAGAAAAACTGTTAAGAACTTCAAATAAGGGAATTTCTGGTTGACTAATTATAGGCAAAATCTAATAATCTATATGGATGTAAAGAAAAGGAAAACGAAATTATAAAATTAAATGTTACTGTTTGTTTGATAAATCTTATAATTAAATTATTCCATGGCACTCTGATATCGAACATTATAGGAATGGTTTCAAGATAATTATGGATTATTGCATCAAGCTGCTCTTCAGACTTCCTCCCCGTAAATTATAAATAAAATAAATAAATATATCATCACGGCATATTACCCATTTCTGGGTGTGCCAGTATCTACAACACATGTAGACATCGGTAATGATGACGATATATTTTACCGTGTTGGCGCTTACCAGGCGTCATCGCACGGGCACTCATAGCTGGCGTGGAGAGTGCACCACAGGGGTCACTTTTGTGCCATTTAAAATTGGAAATATTTGGCGTCAGTCGGGATCGAACCCGGTTCCCCCAGGTTCGCGACCAGACACTCAGGCACGCTGCCACGGGACCCCAAAATTATGCGTCCGAAAAATAATCAAGAGTAGTCCATTGCCATTTGGGTAAGATAAGAGTTCTATTTTAGATATTAGATCGTTGAATAATTTGACAAAAACAGTAGCCGGCCTAGTGTAAAAGGTTGAACACCACTGTTCTAACCCTAACCTATTACTATTACTTATCTCCCCGTGTTATGCAACACACCATACGCCATATGCCACGTGTCATACGTAATGCCACTCCGTGTGGTACACTGGGGCGGCACCTTTGCAATGTGGTAGGCGCTCGTGACATGGGCCATACGCCAGCTATGGTTCGGCAAAGCGGAAGTGACGTTCCGTGCGTGCTGGTACGCACTATATTCACGTGGGCGGAATACGGAATAGATACCAGTAGTAGGCGGTGCGTTTGAAAAAAGGAAAACAAATAGATAAAATACTTTGGGATATACACGAGAATAGGAAAGAGATAATGAAGACAACGATGTTTAAATATATGGATAGTGGAAGTGATAGATAAATACTGTATTCTTTAGCAAGAGAATCACACTAGAATGGGGTCATTTCACATTTTCTGATTTATTTTTTTCTTGAAAAAATAGGTCAAATTAAACATGTATGTGTATGTTTTACATCTTACAAGTCTTTAGAATCGGAGATATGATTTTTTAAAAGTTGCGTTTAATTTCAAATATTTCAACGGCTGACGACACATATTCACGGATACGACAGTCGAGCACTACCGGTTTAATTTAGAATTATGAATATTTGGTTTGGTATTTATTTAAATAAATGATTTATTTACATACCTTATACTACACTAGTACTTTTAAAGAAATAGACAGTAATAATAATCTTCTCTCTTGTATATTTTGCTGTCAGCTGTCACACTTTTAGGTTAGGTTACTGTTTCATGTTGCGAAGCGTGTGTGTGAGAGAGAGAATGGGGAAGTTTAGCATGGTAAAAATTCTATATAACATACTATTTTCTCACAAATATAACACAAATGACTGCTGAAATTGAAATTAAAAATTAAAATTATTGCTCCATTTATTTATAATTAATATTTTTTGGGTAAACTCTAAGTACGTCACAAGTCAGTTATGCGCAAACTCAGACAGAACGGTGAAAGCGAACCACTTGAACGTAGGTCGAACAACACCTCAGTCTCAAGTGACTGGTAACCACAATCGCGTGCGTCAGTGTATAAGAGACATACGTTGTACCAAGCCTCTACCGACGTCATCACAGCTTAAAATCGACTTTTCCGGAAAATCTGGGCATTTTTGAAAAAAATAAAACATGTTACATCATTTTTCAAGTCATTTCCCATGGAATAAAAGAATAAAAAAAATCGCTAAACTTCCCCATTGTCTTTGTGTGAGTACGAATTTGTGTCGTCACAAATTTATGAAACGACCCCCCATTATTTGTATTTTTACTTTCACTTACCTTTAGATAAGGGTGGTATTGCCTTTGGTCAAAAAATCGGTGATGAGTTATGAATGAATTAGCACGTTTTAAGATCCCTAGAATACGATTTTACTAGTTTTACGATGATGTCTCTATGACTGTATGTATGTATGTATGTATGTATGTATGTATGTATGTATGTATATGTGTGTGTGTGTGTGTGTGTGTGTGTGTGTGTGTGTGTGGGTGTGTGTGTGTGTGTGAGACAAAAATTTCTCCAACTATAACTCCAATACTACAACTCTAAAAATTATAATTCTTTCGTATTCCTCTTCTTTACATCCATATGAAGAACTAATTAGATTTTGGATATAATTGGTCAAACGGAATAAATAAATGAGTTAAATATTGTATTCCTTAGCACGAGAATCACGCTAGAATTATTTGTATTCTTACCTTCCGTCACCTCGGGTAAGGAAGGTATTGTGTTTGGTCACGTTTTATCTGCCATAAAATTGTTGTCATGACATGACAGATTATTAATGAACATTTCTTCTAAATTATTCCTAAGTTTTCCTTATTATATAATTAAATACTGAAAATTTACGTTCATTATTCATCGCTAATTTTTATCTTCGCATAACGAATATAGGTTATAAGTTACATCACATTCAAATTTTGAAACATTAAATAATACGAGTAAATTATACATTATACTGTCGTGTTTTTGTAAATTCATTATTGAATAGAATATTATTTATATTAAGAGCATATTTTAATTTAAAAAAAATTAAAGTGACAACTGACACGACCGTTGACATTGCAGAATATTATACAGAGAATTTATTTTAAAATGCAACATTAGGTGCGTTCGGCAAATGAGTTCTGTTCACTCTTTTCACTCTGTACACTCCTAGCACCGTTCGGTAATTACATGGAGTGAGAAGCGTCTTAAAATGGAGCGTTCGGCAAATGCAGAATGGAGTCAAGTGGAGTGAAAAGTGTTAACTCCATAAGTCCAACCTCGATATGCAAGCATACATGGAGTTTATTTTTGTTTTATTTGACATCTGTCAGATCATTTTGTATTTTTATGTTGAAATATTTTATTATACACAATTATTTTATATTTATAATATTGTTTTATAATATTACAAGGCACAGTATGTCGGAACGGTAAGAATTCTGTACCAGTTCTAATATATACTTTCTTCAGAATCATTAAAGAATAATACCGAACTGAATAACTTCTGTATGGTTCATTATTTATTTTTTTTAGCAGTGCGGTATATCAGATTGTCAAAAAAGGAGGTTATTATATTCGTGCACCAAAATTTTAACTCTACTCGTTCGGTTAATCACAAATAAAGGAGTGTACCTTGTTCCCTCGATCTACTCCAACTCCAGCTCTACTCCCACTCCACTCCAACACCGCTCCGTAAATACTCCAACTCCGTATGATTTACCGAACGCACCTATTATAGTTCATCACTTCCATGGTTACTCACTGTTGTCAAAAAATGACAGCAATGTAATATTTGTCCATTTTAAAATGCAACATTATGAATAGTATTGCAGCACAGGAGATACCTCCAGAACATATCACAAATGGTGCCAATTCTTATTACGACCGACTAGAATATTGCCTCAGTGTGATTTTTTTAACATGTATTACATGAAAGTTATGAATTTTTGTAAGCATAAGTTTGTTAAGATGTACAACATTCATGTTTTGATTATTTGTTAATCGTATGTAGAGGCTAATTTATTGGAAATTAGTTTTGATAATACAAAACTATAAAATCTAGAAGTTGCATTTGAAAATGGACAAATATTACATTGATGAAATTTTTTGACAATAGTGAGTAACCATGGAAGTGATTCACCATATGTTGCATGTTAAAATAAATTCCCTGTATTATTCTTTATTTTGGCACAAAACAACGTTCCATCGACATGTTTACTTTCATAAATTTTAGGTTATCTTTAAATGTCATTTTGACGTTTAGAACAGTGTGAAAATCAAAATGATCGTTGCTCCGAACCTGTGACGTCATTGGACAAGGGACGAAGCGGAGGTCTTCAGCCGCATTTTAAAGAATGTCATTTTCAATTACAATTTTTTCATGATTAAAGATCGATTTGAGGAAAAATAAAAAATACGGGTCTATTATTTTTCACTAGTCCATCGATTAAAGTTATAAAAAAAAAATCGTGCGTAACCTCATTGTGCAAGTGTCTCTTGGGTATAAGTCAAATAGTTACAAATTATTCCGCCAGATATCATGGCGCTTGGTGTCAGTGGTCAATAGAAAATATATAATTACTTGCCTATAGATGTAGCAAGATCCAAGAAAACATCGCAATGGCAAAGAATTGTATTTTACCTGCAACAGAAGAAAACATTTGTTATTAAACATACAATAGCTATCCTATTATTTATGAACAACATATAATTTCAACTTTAATCATTGCGTATTTCCCAGAAAAATAATTTCCATTCATTGTTGAATAGTTCATTATTTAAACAATATTTTCTATTATACTGGGTGTCTACTTTTTTTATGAGTCATAACAAATGCAATGGTAAAATTTTTATGAGGATGTAAATTCTGCCCTATGAATTTTAAAACTAAAGTGTAAATACAAAAAAAAAAAAATGTTTGGCTTCTCGCCATTTCTATATTAGGCTATATAAGTACATTGTACTTAACATTTCTGGTACTCACGCAAAAATAGTAATGGGGGATTCCAGCACAATCGAATTAAAGGAAAATAGTAAAAAGATACGAATGTATATGCTGAATAACGAATATTAATAAAAAAATGAAATGGTATAATTGAAATATTTCGGAAATAAGGGTTTTTTTTATAGCGCTTCGACACTAATATGAAATCTATATAGAATATTTTGATTGGCGACCGAAAGACCGCCTATGCATACATTACAAATAGTGTGTCAGGAGGTGGGGATTACTACCAATGGAAATTAAGAAATTCAGACCCGAAAGGAGGGGCTAACATTCCTGTACTGCAGTTTCCAAACAGTTTTTATTTTAACATAAATATCTTGCATTAAACTTAATAATTTAAATACACCTGTAATTATAAAGTATGTACACAGTGTTATAATATTCATTTATTTTTATGTAAATATAACTTAAAATAGCATATATTTCAAGAACATTTAGGTCCATGATGAAAACAGTTTGATATAAAAACACATAAATGTGACGTCACGTCAATCTTATCAAAATTCGGGAGACCATAACTTGCTTATTAATAGGAATTTTTTCACCGGATTTTCATTAATAGTCTTAGTTTTCCTAATAATTTCAGATGATATTAAAAAAAAAGGTGGAATCCCCCATTACATCCATTATTAATATAGTTTTATATTTTTACCTCTCGCTAAGAGAGGTATATGGAATCATACTAAAAATCGTATACCCAGATTTTAGTGGATAAGCACGTTTTGAAGTCCCTATAATCCGATTATAACATTTTTTACGATGACGTCCGTGTGTGTGTGTGTGTGTGTGTGTGTGTGCGTGTGTATGTGTGTGTGTGTGTGTGTGTGTGTGTGTGTGACTTTAAGTTGGAACTACGGTTTCTCAAATACTATACGACATAAGACATGTTTAACTGCGGTTTCCACAATCTGATCTTACTGGGAAGAGCTGATAAAAATCCCTATCCGATAAAAAATTTATTATATCTTCTATAGAGTTAGAGATAAAGAAATATAAATATATAATATAATAGGTTGAAATGGAATCTCACAGCCCATGAGAAAAATCAAAATGTTTGTAATTGACGGATAAAGTTTAAAATTAGGCAACCCATGTTACATTTCATAAGTGACTTAGTTTTTAAAATTTTGTTTTGCTCATACCTACTGTGATTATTTGATTTAAATAAATAAATATATCATCACGGCATATTACCCATTTCTGGGTGTGCCAGTATCTACAACACATGTAGACATCGGTAATGATGACGATATATTTTACCGTGTGGGCGCTTACCAGGCGTCACCTCAAAATTATAACACGGACGACCATTATGTAAATTGCACTTGACATTTCCTCATTCCTATCTTCTTCACACAGTTATTCCTCTCTCAAATCTTCTGCTCACGGGCACTCATAGCTGGCGTGGAGAGTGCACCACAGGGGTCACTTTTGTGCCATTTAAAATTGCAAATATTTGGCGTCAGTCGGGATCGAACCCGGTTCCCCCAGGTTCGCGACCAGACACTCAGGCACGCGGCCACGGGACCCCATTTGATTTAAAGTATTAATATAATAATAATACCAAGTGGCTTATGAAATATGTATTCTGTTTTGCATATTTTTAAAGTTTAAGGTGGGAACTTATAAAATGGGCACCCGGTATTTATAATTTTAAATATTTACAACGGATTATTTTATATATTTATAATTCTCTTATCTCAAAATCATTAGAAGATATAATAAAAATGTTCAATATCTTGGAAAGAGAATTTTATGGTCAATATTTGTAATAACATAAAATTTTAAAAAAATAATATTTAGAAGATGTTTTTTTAAGAAACTACTACTGTTACCAAAACCTTAAAACGACTGTTAAGTCTATGAAGTTAGACGAAGTATATCAACTGATATTTCAAATGTACTCTCATACGCAAATAAAAAATCCAGTATCCGTTAATTTTTCACGTTATAAATATACATATCCCGGATTTAATATCAAATTTAATATGTCAAATATCTATAAATATCTTGACAATGCAATGACATTACTCTCATTTAAAAATTCCTTTCCTTTTTTAAGACAATCACTCATTACCTTGACATTATTTCCAATATAGATGTCTCTGAATACCAATATAGTATCACAGGGAAAATTCAATTATAATTAATGCTATTCCACGTCACATCCGCTGAATATAATTAGGTTATATGAAATATGCATATGCTACTCCAAAATATAATTAAAAATAACATCTTTAAATACTTACAGGATATTCAAATCCTGTATGAAGGAAAATAAACAGCTTTGCATAATATTTTTGCAGGAAACGTGAGGAATACACATATTGGTTAACAAATTGCACATGGCATGGATTTTGTAGAATTTTATATTTGTCTTTGAAATTTCTGGGAAAAAAATCTGATGTGGCCAAACAAAACCTCCCGCTATTTAATTTTTATTAATTTAAATACATACCTATATATTGGTCATGTGGAGAGAATGATAAGTGAACGACTTATATGTTGGTAAAGTTGAGGGTGTTCGATTGCGTGGCCGTCCAGTGTGTAAGTGGATGGATGTGATTGGTAGTGTTTTGAAGGAGCGTAAGTTTCCGAGTGGAAAGAGAAGAAGAGCATGTATGAATACGATTATGAATGTGGCTGAGGCGAAAGAAGTTTGCCTGGATAGGAATGTGTGGCGAAGGATGATTGTTCCGTAATTATTGTGGTGTGAAGATGTATGGTTAGTAAGAATGTTTTATGAGAATGGAGAGACAGCTGAACTTTTATGTGGACGAGAAGAACGAAGTATGTTTGTACAGGAATGTGTAGCGAAAGTAACTATTATTGTGGTCCGGAAGCGGTTATTCGCTACCGAAAATCGGTCACCTTAATATGTTATTATGTATGAATACGTTTATGAATGTGGCTGAGGTGCAAGAAGTGTGCATGGATAGGAATGTGTGGCGAAGGATAATTGTTGCGTAACTATTATTGTGGTCCGGATGCGGTTATTCGCTACCGAAAATCGGTCACATTAATATGTTCTTTGTATGAATAATTAGATGATTTTGGACAAGGCGAAAGAAGAATGTTTTTAAAGAGTTAAGTGATTCAGTGGAGCTCTTACTTTCATCCCTTATCTTATTGTTTTCGGGTTTTTGCTAACCCAGTAAGTGGGAAACGCGTGATTTTATGTATGTATGTATGTATGTACCTATATATTTACTAATGCAATGCTGCAAGCTATATAAAGTTCCTTTACATATAGCTAATGCTTTATTTACTACGTCAATGGATGAAGTTAAAAAGGATCAAAATGATTTAATAACAACACACTTCACAGATTAATAAATAAAAATGTATTATTTTACTTCAAGAATTCAAGGTTATTCATTAAAGCATAATAATTATATTGTGATGTTGCTATTATTATTGTTATTACTCGTATACTTAAATAAAAGTGATTTTTGTTCCTACCATAATGATTTCTTGTCCTATTTTTAAGCAAAAACAAAGTTAGATAAAAAATCATTATGTAAATTATATTTTTTTATATAAGATTTGTGAAAAAGTTGTTTAAATTCTTTGGTAAAGAAAGTGTTAAATACTCGTAGGTCTGTAATTTTTATAACAAACTTACACTAGAAGGGGCTCTTTTTTAACTACTTATGTTAACTAATGTTGAAAGTTATAAGAATGTAGAAGTTTTTTATAAGTTTGACACGAAAAAAGTTAAACATTTCGCCTTAACATAAATATCAACATTAGGAATACCGGATGCACCCAATTTCGAGCTTTGGCCCGGCCCGATTTCGAGTCAATTTTCGAGCCGGGCTAGCTAATTTTTTTGTCGAGTCGATCTTCGAGTCTGGCCGGTAATTTTTATTTTCGGGCCGAGTCGATCCAAACGTCAAAGCCCGGCCGGCCCGGCCCGGCCCGAATGCATCTCTAGTTCCTTGGGTTCATAAAGGATTAACTTATTACAAACAACATTTTAACCACTAAAATATTGTGATAAGTATAATCCTACATGATGAAGGTTAAACTAACGTATATTAATTTTAAATTAGTACGTGTGTTACTCCAGAATTACAAGTAGATGATTAAATCAATCAATAAACGGATGGTACATTACGGAAACGGAAACGATTGTACATTAATAGATATCTTTACTGCTCAGATATCCTCTGACCTTCTATATGTCATCTCAATAAACGTGTCGCGCACCTACAATCAATTGTACTTGTAATCGTTTGCCAATAAATTATAAATGTGCTGCACAATTGCCCAGTCAAACAAATTTACATAAAATGCATAAGGAGTACGAAAAGTCATTTTGGTTTGAAATATTAACTTTTGACTTATAATTTGTACTATAAAAGTTTCCAGTAATTGCACTATTATCAACTTGATAAATATTCTTAAGGAAAATCTTTTCATTCTTAATTGCTGGAAAATTTTCTATGGAAGACTTTCCTTAGAGAAATTTCCACTTAATTGCAATTTAACTTTTTTAATTTCAAATAGTTTTTTGATCTTTTTAATCTTGTATTATTTACCGATGCCGGTAGTCTAGTGGCTAACGTTGAACTCACGATCCAAGGGTTCCGGGTTCAACTCCTGGATTAGGTATGGTCGTTCGTGTGTCCTGCTATTCTAATTGCATCTATTATTAATATATTTTTATATTTTTTTAATTCATTTTATAAATAAATTTCCTTCTACTCTTCTAAATGTTCAAAATCCATCAAATTCATTTTTGCCCTCCTGAAGTGTAATGGGAACTTACATTTTACGCTTACTGTGTTGCAACTTGACTAACTATGCGGTAAAATAATCAAAATACACTGGACGTTTATGGGCATTTAGAAAAGAAATCATCTTTACTATAATAAAGTTCATGTAAAAAAGTACTACCTACTTAAGTTATTTTTTTACTTTAACATTTCCTATATTTAAAATTACTTTATATAAACCAAACTCACGGTAGCGACATCTGTCATTATTGTAAAAATCCGCCGTTACCGACATAGTCACCGATCGATATACCTGTCAAATACGCGAGCATTGCTGAAATGTCAAATATCGACACGTACCTATTATTTATTACGAAGAAAACATGAGCAAATAAATATATTATGTCATAAACAACGTCTATTATTACAGATAAATTTAAACTAACCCTTTTCAGAAGTACAACCTATCCCATTGTGAAAAAGTGATTTTCATTATCGTCGGCCAAAAAATTTGATACAATTCTCGTGCGTGAAGTATTTTACAGCGCTCCAGCTAATAAAACACTCGCCTTAAGAGCTCGTGCCTTAAACAAAGCTGTCGCGCTGTAAAATACAACTTACACGCACTCGAATGTAAATAACTATTACTAGATTGTAGGTATTTCTGATGCGTATATGTAATACATGTATCTATAATTTTAAATTTTTAATTAATTATAAAATAAGAAATATTAAATGTACTTCCAGAAAAAGCCTTCAGTAATGTATCTGGATTTTTGACACTGATACTATAAATCTATAGAAGATATAATAAAAATGTTCAATATGTCGGATAGAGAATTTTATATTCTTTAATATTTGTAATAACAAAATTTCCAAAAAGAATATTTACCTAGAAGATTTTTTTAAGAAACTACTACTTCCGGTTGTCAAATTATTATCAAAACCTTTTCAGCTCTACCCATTAATGTCAGATTAAGTTACACTGGTCTTTAGTCTTGTAGAACACACACACACACACACACACACACACACACACACACAAACACACACACACACACACACACACACACACACACACACACACACACACACAGACAGACAGACAGACAGACAGACAGACAGAGAGAGAGAGAGAGCTGTAATACCAACTATTTATGATATTTTCTATTTCTTAAATTATACAGGGTGGAAACGAACTTAATGTCATAAATTTAAGGCTGAACAGTATGACATGTGTAGATTACGAAACTGAAAGAATTTTTTTAAAATTCGAAAAACGAAAATTCGACTTTTCTTAAGGAAACTTTTTTTTATTGCTGTTTTAATTCATATTCCATTAAAAATATGTTTATCAAAAATACATTCAAAATTAATTGCATTATTAATAATTAAATTAAATTATTCTTAATAATTAAATTAAATACTATTTGCACCGAAAATAATTGTGTAGTAGGTATATAAAATATTTCATTATTCTCGGAAGTGTTAGTGACAAGTGATTTGTGCTGTACTCTTGTTAAAAAAATATATTCTAATTCTGAATTAGTGGATGTTGTTGATTTATGGTGAAGTGGGAAGTGTTGAAGAATTGAGGATGCGGATTCAAAACTGTGCTGAAATTATTAAACAAGAAAATCATATGAACCTGGCATATAGTGTCTCATTAATTGTGTGTAGCTGTGGGAGGTGACAATTTTGAGCAATATTTATGACTTTTGTGTTTATTCTTCAATTGATTTTTAAGGTAAGTTTTTTTCATATTAATATTGTTACATGAAAAGTTTCTAGTATTGTTGCTATATTTATCAGTTAATCCATTCTGTTTTTTTTTTCTTTAATAAAAATAATTCTGTATTAATATTAATCTTCGTTTCCATCATGTATAATTTTTTTTTTTTTTTGAGAATAATTTGTGCTCGTTTATTTAGCATGATTTGACAATTGATATTTTTTGACATTCATGGTTACCAACCATAAAAAAATTAATTGTACTCGAATAAGCTATCAACGAACTCATTGGGTGCTGTAATAGCTTTGTTTTAGACGCAAAATAGAATTACAAACGAAGACCCTTAAATTTTTCGTGAATTGATTGACAAAACCTTACTGTTCACAATGTAACGTGACCGGAATTTGATAATATTATTTTTTTAATGTTTAGAATTAATCTTTTCAGTAGCTTTTAATATTTATTAACACTATGTACATATATTTTAATATTTGTTCTATATCGATAAATCTTTTTATTTAAACATTTTGCAAACAGGAAATAGTAATCGATTGAACAACCGTTGCTCAAAACTCAAATATTTACATCCGGCATTCCATTCACAAACACATCACTTCCTCTACTCATCTCCTTGCATTTTTCAAGGTCGGTAACATTGTGAAAAAACGTAAACATTTCATTATTTCTTAGAATGTCACAATTATTCCTCTTCGCGGAATCTCGGGTAATTTCGCAATCCACGGCGTAATTTACAGACATAGATCATTGAAGAATAGAAAGGTATGTGCAGTGGTGGTCACACATTCCCCGAAGAATGCAGAATGTGTGGTGAAGGGAGTGAATTATGCGGGATGAAATGATTGCACGGAAACCACAGGTTATCATTGGATTGTTGTTACTGATTGTCACGGTCATCAAAATTATTATACAGGATGTCACAGATTTAAACGGCATAACTTGAACCATGGATTAAACACGTAAAAATAAGGTGACAAATTCATTTGAGCAAATGTCCGTAAATGCTTTGTTTCAGAGATATTCATCGAACGAGAGCAATAAAGATACTTTACGCTAGAGATGCACACATAATTTTTTCTACGACTTTACTAACCAAAATGTGTAAAGTAAAGTAAATAAATACAAAAGTCAGTAAAAGATAGTGATTTTTCCTGCACTCCTCCAGATATATTTGAAACAGCGCAAAATACTTCCTTGAATTTATTATCTGCAAAATCAAAAGCATTATACGAAAAGAATTATAACCTCTCCATTGAATGGTGTAAGTTAAAAAAATCAAGAATTACAGTGAAAATGTCTTACTAGCTTACTTTTTGTAAAAATCTAATGAAATCGTCTTCTCTTTGGTCCATTTATTCCATGCTAAAATCATCACTAGCAGTTACGAACTGAAAACTCTAGTGAGTGTCACAGTCACAGAGTCTAATTTATCTTCGTCAGCTGTTTTCAAGTTCTGGAATGAATATACAAAACTGCCAAAAGTGCACATTCAATTTTAACATTATCCGCCAATAATTAAATTCAATAAGTTTGTTAATTATGAAATGTGTGTTATTAAATATTTAAAGTTGTAATACAATGTACATTCACCAGTAGAGTTGTTATATATAATTAAATACCTAACCTAACTAAATTGGTAATGTAGCTAACTTCAGGTATATTGTTTGTAGCACGTTTCTAGTATAAAAATGAACCTAACCTATATTTTAGATTTTATAAGTATTAATTTAATAAATTAAGATTTCAGCAAAAATGTGTATTTATCTAAGCGAGCAAATTGAGCACTTTACCGCGCGTTGCTATGGGAGACGCGCAGTAAAGTATTTTTTTGCTCGTTCCTTAGTAACCACCAACTTTACGATGACAAAATAGAGCACAAATGTCAACTTTTCATGGTGGTCGTAGAAAAAATATTTTATTAAGTTATTTACAATTAAATTAATTATAAGCAAATGATTTGGCTATTACCTAATTTCAATACAAAATTTAGTTTGCTTGCCTAAGGTCAGGGCAAAAATGAAAATTATCGATGAATTCATACAAATTTATTATTTATGTACAATAAAATAATAACGATTTTTTATAACATTTGTTCAAAATGTTCACCTGTAGCAAGCAACATTGCTCGGGAGATATGGTTTCGCAAACATGAATAATTTTTCTGCGTAGAGTGTCCAAATTACCTATCGGTTCATCATAAACTCATTCTTTTATGGCACCCCAAGCAAAGAAATCTAAAGGTGTTATATCGGACTAGTGTTTCACAAGAAAATATTTCTTGTCTTGCTAGGCTATTTCTTGTCTTGTCTTGCAAAACAAGACAATTAAATAACTCTTGTCTTGTGTTACTCTTGCAAGCAAAAATCTTGTCTTGCTTGCAATTTCATATCAATAGGAACAACATATTTAAATCGGAAGGGATATTTTACTTGAAGCTGCGAAGAGATTTTCGTGTATTATGCTATAATTGAAAACTTTTCACATCTTGTACTTAACACTTTTATATTAATGAGACCGACATATTAGATTCTTGTTAATATTAGTAAACCTAAAGTGGTACGTTACTTGAAGCTCTGAACTGATTTCCTTGAAAAAATATATTAAAATATGATAAAAAAAACTTCTCAAATTTGGTTTTAAAACTCGTATATGATTAAAAACAACATTAGATTTTGAGTATATATGATAAGTCGGATGTGGTTCTTAACTAAGAGCTCTTAACAGATTTTCAAAAAAAAAAAACTTGAATACAAAATTTCTTATTAAAGACTTTTCTATTTATTGGAACAACAAATTAGATTTTGTTTACAAACGATTAACTCCAAGCTCATTGCAATTTTAACCCGTTTTTGCCCGAATTAATTTTTTTTTGAGAAAAAACTTTTTATCTATGGTTTCTAGTTGATAAAGTGTTAATACGAATAAAAAATATATATTTTTTATTTTAAACATTCCTATAAACAATTTGGAGCATGTTCCGATATTGGAACACCGGGAACGAATGGGTGCAATATATTTTATATGTGAAGTATGTAAATAAATATTAGAAAATCAATAAGAATAAGTTTGTTATTTTATAGTTACATGAAATATTTATGAAATTCACATTTATTCTAAAATTTTAACATTAAACAAATAATTACCTTACATGAAAATCTTTGAATCATGTTTCATGTACATTTGCCTTACATTTTTTCACACATTTTTGTTGAGTTTTCATTTTTTACATAAAGCACATCTATTTTGATTTTGTGCTGGTACCATCTAGTGATCAATGCGATCATATCGTACTTCATCCACAACACGTGCATCTATTTGTTTTGTTGATTTTGGACGACCGTCTGGTTGACCGTATTTACTGAGGTAAATTTGAACTATTTCCCTTCTAAAAGTATGATCTGTCTTTACATATCTGGCATATAATTCAAACATGTCTTTCAAAATTTGCGAATATTGTTGTTAAAAAATCATTCAAAACATTGAATCGAATTCATTTATAAATCTTAACTTTATTTTGGCAAAGTAAATGGTGCGGTAATGAAGGTAGCAAATCAAGTTTGTTAGACCAGGACCGTACAATAGGAGATTTCCTCAGTAAAGCACAACGGTATGTCGTCATTAAAGTTTTCATCTTCATCGTCTAGTAAAAAAAAATTGTCCTTTATGACAGATTTTAGCTACTTGTTGAGTCTGTAATTGTAATCCACTTAGACGATTTACATCATTCGCGCCATCTTCATCGTCACTGTCAACAGCACCATCATTGCCGTTGTCAGGAAGTGTAAAAAATACATTTGCCTTCCAAAAATATTCACTCTCACACAAATCAATTAGTTGTGCGTAATTAAAAATCTGAAATTATATTTAAAAAAACATGAACCCGTTCATGCCCAGTATTCCAATATTGGAACATCAATATTATATAGCATATAATTCACTTTGTAAACAAATATTATGAAAATACAAATCAAATATATTATGTAGAAAGTGTTAAAGAAGAGATTTATTCTAAATATTTATTTTTATAATTAAATTGTATATAAAAAATATACTCATTTATTGGCAGCCATCAAGCCTCTTTAAATCATCCAAATTTGTTAAAATATTTTATTGCACAGAAGATAAATAATGCGAGTTGCTGTACTCTATTCGAAAGCCTGGACCTTCCTGAACATTACTAATCAGTAAATATCCGTTTATAACTAATACACCAGTAAACAGGAATAAACATATCAATTGTTCCAATATTGGCACACCGGGCAAATATGGGTTAAACATCGAATTAGCGGAAGGTCATGTGCTGGCCATATCAGATTTTTTATCTCTAAATCGATAGAAGATATAATAAGAAAATTTAAATCAGATTGAGTACTTAATGCTCTTTATTATTTTTTGTACTATAAATTTTCAAAATATAATATTTAGAAGATTTTTTAAGAAACTACTACTTCCGGTTGTCAATTGTTACCAAAACCTTTTTAGCTTTTTCGATTAATGTCAGCTTAGCTAGAGGTAAAACCTATAATAAAATATTGATATATTGAATTATAATATAATATGGCAAGAGTGCAAGAATGCAAGAAAATACTAAAAAAATCTTGCTATTCTTGCACTTTTCTTGCAGGGTAGATTCTTGTATTGTCTTGCAACGAACTATATAACTCTTGTCTTGTTCTTGTCTTGCATTTTATGCAAGAACAAGACAAGAACAAGAAAAATGCAAGACTCTTGTGAAACACTATATCGGACGAACGGGCTGGCTATGGTATAGGTCCTCTACGACCAATCCACCGTTGTGGATAGTGTAAATTTAACCACTCTCTTGGTCGTGTCCCATAATGTGCGGGGCACCCATCTAACTGTAGCCAAGAGTTTCTTCTTATTGCTAATGTAACTTCTTCCATTAAATCATTCAAATCAATATTTAGAAAATTGTAGAACCTCTCTGAATTTAAACGATGTGGCAAAAAGAAAGGGCCTATTAAAGTATTTTCAATAATACCTAGCCAAAGATTACAATGAAGTTCTTAGTGGAAATTTTTCTCTTTAATTGCATGAGGATTTTTATGTAACCAGATGCAAACTAAATTTTGCATCGAAATTAGGTAATAGCTAATTAGTTATAAAGTTGATTTTAAGGTAGCGCTGCTCCAATAAGAAAAACATGAATATCTCTGAAACAAAGCATTTACGGACATTTGATCAAATGAACTTGTCACCTTATTTTTACGTGTTTAATCCATGGTTCAAGTTATGCCGTTTAAATCTGGGACACCCTGTAGTTATGTTGCAATTATTGGAAGTTATTTGAAGACAGAAAAATCAGCGATTCCTGGGTCCGGGAATCTAAAAACAACTTCTCAAACAGTCCTGTGCCATAAAATAGGTGTATAAGACTCTTAGATGATATACAAAACATATCTTCAAACATATTTTCCTTAAATTTGTCTTGTGAAATAGAAATTGTTTGCCTATTTAACCGTCCTTGTAGCTTTTATAGTTCTTGACATAGCAATAGTGGCCAGCCTGTATATATTTAGTAAATTATAGAATTATTGTAATAATTATTAATGTACCTGTTCGTAATTATTATAATGATTGTTCTATATCCGTCTTTCTGTCTGATTTATTAGATCCTTATTCTTAATCATAATTGCTTTTTGAAATAACAAGTTTTTAATAGAAAAATGTCAATGAAATCATTAAATTTGTTATTTATGAGTAGAATTACTCACAATTCATAATAATTATGTTTTCATTGCTTATTGCTTATATCCTTTTCAAGTGAAAAACACATAATTAAAATTTAATATTAAGAAGAAATTGATCACAAATTAGTGCATCGAACCCGATCCTGAACTGAACAAAAGCGGAACGAAACAGTAACATTTTAGCAAACCCAAATCCAAAACCAAACCTCAGATATATATTTCAAATGAACCCGAGTCGTAACCGAACCGGGTATTAAAATTCGGGTTCAGGGTTCAGCTTCGGTTCAAGTTCATTTTCAGTTCGAATCGTAATTCATATATCCGATCACCGACGCCTTCTGCCACTTATAAATTCCGGCTAGCATTTTAAATTATTTCTTTATAAAGATTATTATTCAAATAATATTAATGTCCGAAACGGCAAATGAGTAATTGAATATTGCTGGGAAAAGATTTTGGTTAAGTTTAACTTAAAATTTAAGTGTAATCGGTGCAACTCAATTTTCGTTAGGTCGAACAAAACCGCAAATTTTATGAATGCCAGAACCTCAAAAAACGAAAAAAAATTCATTAATTCGAGCATTAGATTTTTCCATTTAAAGATCAAATTTTAAAATTTTGTGTGTATATAGGGCGAACCTACCTATTAAAAAATCTGTTGTGGCCAGCATAAGACCGTCCGTTAATGTGATGTATTTTGTACAAATCCCATACCTAAAGTTCCTTGTAAAAATTTTTATATATTCATTCAAAAATTGTAACACGAACATAATATAATTTTTTACAAATTCCATACAGAAAGTTCCCTGGAAATATCCAATAAAATTATCACATGAATATACATTATGTATACTCATATATAAATACTCTAAAAATGAGTACGCTTGCATAACATTCTCTTTACAATCAAATAATATTATTACCAGGTTTATATCTCTACCCATTTTTGAATTATTGCCCCAAAAGTCAATATACCTCACATTTAGATAAAAACTTCAAAATTTTCAAAAATCTAATTTGCATGTATCTAGTTACTTCTCAATGCGCTGATTCCAAATTTTGAAACCGCAAGTCGATATCTCTTTTCGTTCTCGAGATATTTAGATTCAAAGTTTTGCTCAAAACTGCCCATTTTTGGGTAATAACCCAAAAATGGGTCGAGATATGAATTTGGCGTCAACACCATTCGATTCTACGGGCAAAATTACATAAGTACACTAATTTTCATAATTTTTGAACACCGCATACAATCTCTAAAGCAAAATAACTAAAAATGGCAAAAAGTCGCAAAAATCTAAGGTGTACCCCTTACGATTTTTTCTGATTTTGGCCATTTTCAGGGGTTTTCAAACTTTTATTCATAAAAAATTAACCGGTTGGACAAAACTTATGAAAATTGCTATACTAATGTATTTTTGTCCGTAGAATCGAATGGGGATGTAGCCAAATTCATATCTCGACCCATTTTTGGGTTAATACCCAAAAATGGGTAGTTTTGAGCAAAACTTTAAATCTAAATATCTCGAGAACGAAAAGAGATATCGACCTGCGGTTTCAAAATTTGGAATCAGCGCATTAAGAAGTATCTAGATACATAAAAATTAGATTTTTGAAAATTTTGAAGTTTTTAGCTAAATGTAGGGTATATTGACTTTTGGGGCAATAATTCAAAAATGGGTAGAGATATAAATTTGGTAGTAAAATTATTTGATTGTAAAGAGAATGTTACGTAAATGTACGCATTTTTAGAGTATTCGAAAAACTGTGTGAATTTTTAGAAATAATTTTTTTACAAATTCCATACCAAAAGTTCCTTTGAAAAGATTTTATAAATCTAATGAAAAGATTTACGCCTGCGGATGAAATTTTACGCACAACTGAAATCAAATGGAATAATTTTTTTTTTACGTCAGTTAAAACAAGTACAATTTTTTCATTGAAATGGATTTATAAAGTATATCTTTTTTAACACAATAAAAGTGTGGAAAAAACCACTTTTTTAACGCTACGGAGTGAAATAATGAAACGTTACGGCACTTTTTTCACACTTTTATTGCAGACGTAAAAAAAATTAAAGTAAAATACTTGCAGAATATATGTAACAGTTCAATAAACATAAACGACACATCAGAAACAGCTGATTTTATCCCTGTCATGACGTTACTTTTCTAGTTCATAATTTAGTCCTTTGGTGCGTATCGCTTAGCTGAAATCGCGAATAAACCCCACCCATAAGTCAAAACCTTAGAATTAAAATCGAGGTATAGTTAAGTATTTTCACTACCTCCACTCTTCAAAACAACCCTTTATCCTGCGATTTTTTTGATTCACCCTCGCATATTTATTTAAAATCATTTTCTTACTCATTTCCTTTCAATGTGGGCGTATTTACTTGTCGTATGCGTCACATTATGTCTTCCTTTATATTCCTCCATTCAGTACAACGATTATGTGGTGTTTCCTTAGAAAAGTATTTCTAAGAAAACATCGCATGATTTCTGCTAGTTTCACATGAGTAGCAATATTGGCATTGTCTGCAGTACTGCAGTGTACGGTAACCTTGGTGTTCACATAATTTATAGAGTGCTTAGGGTTAATACTCCTAGGAATAATAAAGTTAATACAACAGGGTAATGGCGATATATGGCTAGAACTATAATCTAATTTTGGGGAGATTATAATAGGAAAAGT
Source organism: Ophonus ardosiacus (assembly GCA_943142095.1). Classification (NCBI taxonomy): domain Eukaryota; kingdom Metazoa; phylum Arthropoda; class Insecta; order Coleoptera; family Carabidae; genus Ophonus; species Ophonus ardosiacus. The sequence goes on along the minus strand of OW964823.1, from coordinate 5,630,813 downwards.
TTCTGGAAAGAAAAACGAAGAAAGTTTGAATATGGGAAAATATATTGGTCTGCTAAACTCAGAAGACTCTATATGTTGTGGATTGAAATTAGGGTTGTTTTTGTTTCATGTACAATTTTTATAAATTTACAAAATTTATAAGAAAAGACTTTTTTAAAATGTCACAAAATTGATCCTTTTTGCTTAAGAAAAAAAATCTATTGTGGCCAGCACAAGACCTCTCGCCATTTCCATATTAGGCTAAGTATTGAATTGCACTTCCCTTTCGAACCGTCGTTTTATAACAAAAAAAAAAAACAGAACTTTACCCAAATACTGTTTTTTATTGTATTTAACATGTCTTCTGCACACATATAATTCTAATTATATCTATTTTTCATTGTATGCGGAAGTTTCTAAATGTCAGAGATATTCCAATTCATTAACCACATTGGCGGTATTTTACCTATAATTTCAAATATTTAATTAATAAAACAACAAGAAATATTAAATATACTTCCCAGAAAAAGTTATTAGAATGTCACTAAAACTGTTGATTTTTGACACTGACATGTGTAATTTAAAAACCATGTTATAAACATTGGAATTTGTCAACTGGTTTCCTTAGTGCCTTAGCCTCTGCGATTAAAGTACTCTATATATTATAGTGTCTTTATCTCTAAATCTATACAAGATATAATAAAAATTTAAGTATATTAGATGGAGAATTTTATGTTCTTCAATATTTAATAACAAAAATTTCCAAAAAATTATATTTAAAAGAATTTTTCTCAGAAACTACTACTTCCGGTTGTTCAATTATTACCAAAACCTTTTCAGCTCTTCCCAGGAATGTCAGATTGAGGAATCCATAGTTAAACAATTCTTAAGTCTTATGGTTTTTGAAACATCGTGTCTACAACATCCAGACATACACACATACACACATCCACACACACACACACACATCATTTTAAAAGTGTTATAATCGGATTCTAGGGACCATAAATCGTGCTTATTCACTGAAATCTGGATATGCGAATTTTAGCATGAATCCAATACCTCTCTTAGCGAGAGGTAAAAAATAAAAAAAAATCTGTTGTGGCCAGCACAATACCTCTCGCCATTTCCATTTTATGTTATATAAGTACACTTTTATATTTATACTCCGTGGTTTACAAGGTTCTTTTCACCCATTTTTGGGTTTTTATTTAGTCACGATTTTCAAATTTTAGTTTCTTTCAGGGAATGATATAATTTAATGCAGTATGTGCTAAATACGTAATATGCCTTTTTTGAGTCATAGCTCACATTTAGAAATTTTTCTAAGCTTACATACAATATCATTGCAATTATACCATGACGCAGAACTACTCGTACGAGTATATGTCATATCGGAACTAAAACGTTTCGCATATGCGTAATTCTATATATCATTCGCCGCCTCACATATACAATCATTAATTTAATTGTGTTAATTAAATTCAATGAAGTAATGACATTACTAATGACAGCGTTAGCGTTATTATTAGTAATTTGAGTACATGCAGATGAAATAATTGACAAAATTAATTTTATTCACTCGAAATTTGAATCATAAACGCAGAACGAAGTCAACAATTTAGAGAATTATATTATAGCTTACTAATTAAATAATTCATATTCATATTTAGTTTATATGCATGGTATAATAATTTTCAAAATCTACAAGAAAAATAATAACAGCTCGATTCTCAAAAATTTTTATGCTAATCCTCATTTTTACCTCTCGCTAAGAGAGGTATTGGATTCATGCTAAAATTCGCATATCCAGATTTTATTGAATAAGCACGATTTAAGGTCCCTACAATCCGATTATAACATTTTTAAAATGATGTCTGTGTGTGTGTGTGTGTGTGCGTGGATGTATCTATGTGTGTATGTCTGGGTGTTGTAGACACGATTCCTCAAAAACTATAAGACTTAAAAAATATTTAACTGCAGTTTTCTCAATCTGACATTCCTGGGAAGAGCTGAAAAGGTTTTGGTAACAATTGAACAAACGGAAGTAGTAGAAAAATTCTTCTAAATATAATTTTTTGGGAGTTTTTTTATTAAATATTTAAGAACATAAAATTCTCTATCTAATACACTTAAAATTTTTATTATATTTTGTATAGATTTAGAGATAATGACACTATAAATTTATAGAGTAATCTAATCGCAGAGGCTAAGGCACTAAGGAAACCAGTTGACAAATTCCAATGTTTATAACATAGTTTGTCAATAACACATGTGAGTGTCAAAAATCAACAGTTTTAGTGACAGTCTGATAGATTTTTCTGGGAAGTATATTTAATCTTTCTTATTGTTTTATTCATTAAATATTTGAAATTATAGGTAAAATGGTGGTAAAATGCGTATATCCATCAGAAATACCGCCAATCTGGTTAATGAATTGGAAGAATCTCTGACATTTAGAAACTTCCTCATACAATGAAAAATAGATATAATTAAAATTACATGTGTGCAGAAGACTTGTTAAATACAATAAAAAACAATATTTGGGTAATGTTCTGTAATATTTTGTTATAAAACGACGGTTCGAAAGCGAAGTGCAATACAATCCTTATATAGCCTAATATGGAAATGGCGAGAGGTCTTGTGCTGGCCACAACAGATTTTTTGATAATATTTTGAAGCTTAAATTTTAAATACCGGAATAGAATAGAATTCACTAATCTAAAAATAAGGATTAGCTCAAACTTTTTTGAGAACCGGGCTGTAAATGAACATTAATAAAAGACATATCTCTTTCGCTCTCTCTCACAATATATGAATGGTGACATAGTTTTTATATTATTTATTTTTCTATTCCTATTGTTAAAATATGGGGTACGGCGTAACGCTAGTTTCTGTTTCTACTAATAAATGATAAATTAAGCACGGGCCGAAGAGCACGGCTGGAGCACTCACCTGACAGTTGTCATTCCGTAAAAATAAACTAACCTATAAAGTGTAGGTATACTCTATCTTAAAAAACAAAATGTCTACATTTATCAACTTATTTGTTTCTTAAAAATTGTAAAATAAATTCTGTTTTTCCAAAATTTATGAGTTAATATGACGTTACTTTGTTTAATCTGAATCACCCAATTAGGTAGCACCTAGGACACCTCTCCCTATATATTTCGAGTTCTCTCCTTTATTTCTCAGAACTGTTTTGACCTCTGGCACGGTTTACATACTGAGTAATCTTAACGTCTCTGACTTATTATTTTGTAGTTTCTATTGATGATGAGAACATAGTTCTCGAAATAAGTATATACTCGAAGTTTATTAAAAATTATTGTTAAGGTTAAGGGATTTTTCTTTTTTGGTTATATTTTGTACAATAGACACTTACACAATTGCAATTTGCAAGAGCGCATCTTGCGGCAAAGCGTAGAACTAAAGGTTGCTATGGTTACCACTACCAAACAAAGACCTGTCATCAGCCATAAGCCTCTACACTCCAGCCATCGTTTTAGTTGAATAATCGAATGATCTTCAATATTATCAAACAAAAAAGTTTGCCCCACGCACATCTTGTGGTTTTAAACTCATTTTTATTGAACACAACGAACAAATCACAAAGAACTAGCTTAACACTGAATGACAGATGCAAATATAATGACGGATAGAATCAGGGAGCGGGACGTAAGACAACGAGGGGAGGTTTATTTGGAAGCATGCTCTTCTATCTCTCTCTTGCATATGATGTCAATTCTGTAAGTGTCTATTGATGCAATTGTTAAATCGGTGTATGTGTAATAAGGTGAGAATAGTGAAATAACAAGTAATAACTTTAATATAAACTCTTCTAAATTATAGTTTCAATATCAACATTTTAACTCTGTTATCTTTGTAAGTCAAAATTCTGTTTAGAAATAATAATCATTATTTTCTCATATATCTGTTTAGTCTAGATGTCAACCGCGTAGACATTTATTGTTTTGACAATTAACTGTATAAGTTATTGGCTAGACTACGTGAAGTCTTGTTATTTTGCTATGGATGCTGTGTTTAGTTTTTGGGCGTTTTACGCCAGTACTCGTATTTAGATTAGAATGTAACTGTAAGAGTATAATTAATAATAATAATTTAGTATTAATGTAAAATTATGTAAATAAATTAAGTAAAATTAGTAGCTTCAAATATTGTGTGTGCCATCCATCCATCTAAGATGTGTTCATCATCTATCATCAAGTGTTTAGTGATAGTGTGAGTGTAAGAGCGTGTTGCTCCTCAGTATAGTGGTGGACAAACCAGCAAGCGTCCACCAGTTAGAAGAAATAGTGTCATCGTGGGGTAAGAAAAGAGAAAGTAAGAACAAAGAATCACCTGAAGCATCCCCCCCCCCCCCCCTGTTACATATGTCAATGTGGCCATTTGATTAGGAAATTTACCTGTACTATATGACCTACAATATATCTTATTCAATTATTCAGCTTCTCCACGTAATAAGGTCAACAAAAGTCAAAAATTCTTGGCATACAGCGCATCACAAAGAAATAAATAATTAATTTCGCAAGCATCAGCATTGCAAACGCCAAGAAGGCTTTGGCAACCGAATTGTGAATGGATGTGGAACAGCAGAATACACAAAACCACAGCACCGATCGCGACGTTCTTATTTATTTTCTTTTTAATATTAAACAGCTATTGATTATTTCTCTACTCTACTCAGTTCATAGAAAAAACCACACACGTGTTGCATAAAAAATTATTTGTTTGGAGAATATTTCGAGACGCAATTCATTCGTTTTCATTTTCGCACGCCAATAAATATTTCTCAATTCTGTTTACATTTGGAGCGCAAAAATTTGGTAAACAAAACATTCATCAATTGATTCAATTCGGGACAGTAAACAAATAAAAAATAAGGATGATATATTATAATAAATTACACATGTAAAATAATACAAATTTTGTTTGGCATGCCCTTGCTGATAACTAAATCTATTCTATTTCCAATGAGTTCTACAACTATTTTTCTATTTTAGATTTTTCTATATATTCATGTTGGTAATACTAACTGAGTATTCAACTTCAGAAATGGCGGCGGAGGCGGTAAGCAAATAAAAACAACGATCAAAGCTTACTTTGATTTTTGATTTTTTTTTTTATCTAAATATGGGGTATATTGACTTTTGGGGCAATAATTCAAAAGTAGGTAGAGATATAAACTTGGTAGTAACATTATTTGATTGCAACGGATTATTTTATATATTTATGCACGGAAGTATCATAATTTGACAATTATACACGAATTTCTTTGACATAAACGTCATTTTATAGCCCGCGGGCTACAATATAAACAATTTAAACAGGCAACATGAAATTTTTTTATTACAAATCGAAAATTTTTATATTCTGTAATGAAAAATGAAAATTAATTTTGTGCTATTTATATGGAAAGCACGGAAATACACAAAATAAAACTCAAATCACATAACTAATAAACAAACAATAAACTGTTGTTTTCCGCTTTCATAGCAACACTAGATACTGGATGTACGAGGACAAATTCTTTTCGGTACAATTTTTCTAACACTCTAATTTGAAAATTTTCGTCCGTGTATAAAGTTTTGTATGTACCACGAGCGTAACTTGCTTTTATGGCCTTTGACGTGTTTTTATCCCTCGGCTTACGCCTCGAGCTCAAAATCCCGCCGCAGGCCATAAAAGCCTCCTTAATACATAAATAACTATTATGAGTAACTATCTCTAAATATATAGAAGATATAATAAAAATGTTCAATGTATTGGATAGAGAATCCTATGACCTTTAATATTTGTAATTATACAAAATTCAAAACGTGCACATACCACACACACACACGCGCACGCGCACACGCGCACACACGCACGCACACACACACACACACACACCATCGTAAAAATGTTAAAATCGGTTTATAGGGACCTTAAATCGTGCTTATTCACTAAATCTGGATATGTGATTTTTAGTATGAATCCAATACCTCTCTTAGCGAGAGGTAAAAAGTAATAACGAGTTTTACTCCTTATGAAAAGGAGCAATAAAAAAACAAGAAATAAAAACTTCTTTGTTGAATAGCTTCGTATTTTTCTGTAATTTAAATTCTGTTAATATTATCCTGATGCAAAAACCACCCACATTCAGGTATAATTCTTTGTGTAAACAGGATTTCACGCGAAATCCTTTTCACAATTACTGGAACGCTGGTATTTACATTACAAACGTATTTAGATTTTCTTCCGCTCTGAAATACTTTTCACAAGTTAAAATATTCTTGAATCAAAGCTGATGAATAGAAATGATATCTCCTAGAAACAGACGTTTATAATTCGCGGCAATAACTTACTTCAATTATACACAAAAGTCTTAGAAATAGAGCAATAAACCGAATCGGTGTTTTGTTTATGAAACAGATGAGAATCAGGAAAAATAAACAGTGTGATGTTTCCAACACTCATATTTTAACCGAATTAGATATTACATCATTATAAATGGGGTCATTTAAAAGAAAATAATTTTTTTATTCTAATAATGAAATTAAATTCATTCCAATCTCAAAAAAAAACGAGGGTCATGTTTGAATTATTGAGAAGAAAACACATAGTTCATATTTTTATCTTCCGTCACCTTTAGGTAAGGAAGGTATTGTCTTTGGTCAAAAAAATCGGTGGTGAGTTATTGATGAATAAACACGTTTTTGGGACCCTAGAATACAATTTTACTAGTTTTACGATAATCTTGTATATATTTATACATAAAGGCACTATAATATATAGAGTAATCTAATCGCAGAGGAAACGGCACTAAGGAAACCAGTTGACAAATTCAAATTTCTATAACATAGTTTGTAAATGACAGAAGTCAGTGTTAAAAAATAAACAGTTTTAGTGACATTCTGATAGCTTTTTCTGAGTAATACATTTAATCGTTCTTATTGTTTTATTAATTAAATATTTAAAATTATAGGTAAAATGCATATATCCATTAGAAATACCGCCAATTATATTAATGAATTGGAATAATCTCTGACATTTAAGAACTTCCTCAAACAATGAAAAATAGATATAATTAGAATTGTATGTGTGTAGAAGACAAGTTAAATACAATAAAAAACAATGTTTGGGTAAAGTTCTGTAATTTTTACCTCTCGCTAAGAGAGGTATTGGATTCATGCTAAAATTCGCATGTTCAGATTTTATTGAATAAGCACGATTTAAGATTCCTAGAATCCGATTATAACATTTTTTTTGTGTGTGTGTGTGTGTGTGTGTGTGTGGATGTGTGTATGTGTGTATGTATGTCTGGATGTTGTAGACACGATTCCTCAAAAACTATAAGACTTAAAAAATATTTAACTGCAGTTTCCTCAATCTGATATTCCTGGGAAGAGCTGAAAAGGTTTTGGTAACAATAATTGAACAACCGGAAGTAGTAGTTTCTTAGAAAATTTCTTCTAAATATAATTTTTTGGAAATTTTTGTTATTACAAATATTGAAGAACAAAATTCTCCATCTAATACACTTAAAATTTTTATTATATCTTGTATAGATTTAGAGATAAAGACACTTTAATATATAGCAGATTCTAATCGCAAAGGCTAAGGCACTAAGGAAACGACTTGACAAATTCAAATGTTTATAACATAGTTTAAAATGACATATGTCAGTGTTAAAAATCAACAGTTTTAGTGGCTTTCTGATAGCTTTTTCTGGGAAGTATATTTAATCTTTCTTATTATGTTATTAATGAAATATTTGAAATTATAGGTAAAATGCATATATCCATCAGAAATACCGCCAATCTGGTTAATGAATTGAAAGACATATAGGAACTTCCTCATACAATGAAAAATATATATAATTAGAATTATATGTGTGCAGAAGACATATTAAATATAATAAAAAACAATATTTGGTTAAAGTTCTGTAATTTTTTGTTATAAATCGACGGTTCGACAGAGAAGTACAATACAATACTTATACAGCCTTATATGGGAATGGCGAGAGGTCTTGTACTGGCCACAACAGATTTTTTTGTTATAAAACTACGGTTCGATAGTGAAGTGCAATAAATACTTATGAACATAAAATGAAAATGGCGAGGTATCGTGTGGCCACAACAGATTTTTTTTTATCAAACCATGAATATGTGTCTGAAAGATACAATATAATCATTGTACTTATATTGTCATTGTTAGAAATATCTTTATTCAAAAGGTACTTCATAATCTAGAACTTCAGACTAAAGCAGAATTTGTGGTTAAATTATAATTTTAATAATTCAATGAGTTCTTGAAAAATTAATAATCGTTTCCCATAAACTGGATGTGGTTATTTTCCTTAAACGTGTTCATATTTTTTATAACAATTTTTATACTTTTTTTTGAAGTTTTTCTAAGGATTGAATGGAATGCTATCCAAATGTTTGAAAGCTAACCACTGATTTTCTGGAATGATTTTGTCTTGTCATAAAATTTCACACGGTTGTTTGCTGTATTGCTCATTTCCACGAAAAAATTGTATCACGTATGTCTTTCTCATACTGGTAGTCTTTCCGGTGTTACGATGTATGTAGTTGCAGACCATCAGGGTGATTCACAAACATTTCCGTTCCCGTTCTGGTTCACAGATGGTGCTAGTGAGTTTACAATTATTTTAAATGTTCTCAGTATTTAAGTCACAATAAATAGAACATATTTACAGTTTCCTATTTATACAACGATCACGCTAGATTTATTGAGAATAAAAAAATCAGGCGGGCCTTGGAAAACAAATTTTGCATCAAAAAAGTTACCATTTATGGCATTTGAAATTAATGGGTCAATTCTGAACAAATCTGTAAATCTTACAGATCTGTAAATCTGTAAATAAATGAACAAAATCGCAACGAAAGTTGCCACCCTAATGTATAATTTTATATTAATAAACAAAAATAGATGCGTTTTTGTCAGGTTTTTACAGATTTACAGATCTATAAGACTTACAGATTTGTTCAGAATTGGCCTATAAGGCTGTGTCCGATGTAGCATTTTGACATTTAGTTTTTAGAATTTAGGTTTTTTTCACATAAATATAACTCCGAACGGTGATATTTATTTGTTTTCATAAAATAGAAGCTAAGAAGCTATTCTTTGATAGTAAATTTGACGTTTTGTATAAATTATAGCAACGAACATGATTTGTTGAATTAGTGCGCGTCAACTTCAAGGCATAATGTGCTCCTGCAAAACCCTAAAATCTAATTCCTAAAATACTGAATAATCACTAGATTTAGGGCATATAAATTTAGTATTTAGATATTAGGGTGATAAAAGTGCAACATCGGACAAAGCTTTAGTTGTGAAAATTAAATTAGTTACAACTTAGGGCTGGTTTTGAAATTTTGATTTAAAATTTACAATTTTGTATCTGGTTTATGTTCGATTTTGAAATCCGGATCTGACCAATCAGTATCTATGACGTGACTTGTTACTACTTGTCATTCGACGTTTCACCAGTTATCTATTCAGACTGTAGGTTAAAATTTCATTTTTATATTCATGAATTACTAATGAACGCTAATGAACAAGGTGATTTTTTAATAATATAGGGAATGTAAAAATGGAAAATAATCAGACATGCAGTCGTTTGTAAATTATTTGTTTCCTGGCCGACGTTTCGACTTTAACAAAAGTCTTCTTCAGGGCTAGAAATAGTCAAAATTGTAAAGTAGCAAGTGGATCCCCTATACGACCCATTGGAAAGTCCAGGTGAAAATAGTAAAATAAATAAATAAATTATTTCCATTTTTACATTCTGAAATCAGTCGATCATCGTAATCAACCAATATAGGGAATGTTTTTTTTTTTACTATTCAGATGACGTCACAGTATTGGTATCTATCTCGCGCAGCCTACTACAGAAACTGGTGTGAGCAAGATACCTATAAATTAAACGAACTTTCATTTAAAAATATTTAGAAAAATTGGTTTATGGGCCTATTAAAATATTTATTTATGCCGACAAATATTTTATTTTGTATATTTTAATTAGAAATATTTAAGAAATATAAAAAATTGTACAATTGAGATCTCAAATTTCTACTATCGTCTCGAGCAAATCCCGAGGGCATTACTCTCGTCGAGGTTAATCTCGTCTCGAAAATTCGATAAATTCGAGACGAGATCTCGAAAATACGAGATTTCGCGGCATCATTACAGAAATTAAATTTTAAACAATAAAGTAAGATTATAATAACATTATGTGACAATGACAAATGTCAACAACAACAACAACAATAATCAACATAAGAAAAAAAAAACTTTCTGGTCACTCCAGAAGGTAGTAATAACAATAACCTTTAATTCTGTTCGCAGAACCCTAAAATTTCCAATCAGTTTGAAACCAGTTTCAAACTACGCACTCGTACTGAAAAATTAGCAATTAATTTTTATTTTTATTTTATTTAACTTCGGCTTTCCAACAGGACCATGTCCCAATAACAGGAAAGCACATACACCATAAATGCAAAATAAAAAATACATTAGCAATTAAGTTACATTAGAAATAATAATATAGCAGTATATAATTTCATGATACAAATAACCAACTACAATGAAAACGTAATAGAAAAATTAATAACAAATAACTAATTAAAGGGACAGTACTAAATACATTTGTTACTTGTTTTTTTAAACTGTGATAAACTAAAAAGAAATATATCAATTGAATTATAAGACACATATTTATTGTAAAAAAAAATGGTAGACGATTTAGTGCAGAAAAGAAAGCAGCATTAGTTCTATTAAATCCTAAAAAGAATAAATCCGTTGCTCTAGTCGCATAAATTGGTACGCGAAAGCCCAAACTGTTTAATAGATCAGGACAATTGACTCTATTATTTACTAATTTATATAAAAAATATCAAGTCAATTACGATTCGCCGTTTTTCCAGAGGTAAAATATTAATTTCAAAATTATTAAATTTATATCTAATAAATTTACAAAATTTTTCTTGAATACGCTCTATTCTTTTAATATGAATAGCATACTGAGGTGACCAACAAATTGTTGCAAATTCTAATTGACTTTGAACTAAAGAAAAATATAAAACTTTTAAGGTTTTGGGATTTTTAAAGTTCTTTGATGACCTGATAAGAAAACCAAGCATTTTAAATGCTTTCTTTGTACGTTTTTTATCATAAAGAATTCCTAAATCCCTTACTTCTGAAACAGGATTAATTATTTTACCAGCGAAAGTGTAAGAATAGCAAACATCAGAGTTGCATATATTGTTGTGCGAACAAATCTAATTACCTGATTATACCTATCAGTTTTCCTGTGCAATGTGTGATAATGTGAGTGTGTGAATAAATTGATATCATTTCACGAAGCGACAAAGCGGTGACAAGTGTAACGGTAACTCTGCGACCGGAAACGAGTGGTAATTGAAATGGGGACACTTACATGCAACGAATACGAAATATAACACACAGATACTCTATTATCTAACTCATTTGAATTGCGCGCACACATTCAAAGACAACGAGAATATTGTTCATTATGCACACCCAACAATCAAATTAATCTCCAGAAAAGAAAGAATTTATTCTATGTCTTAAAATTTAAATGGGGTCGCGTAGCTGAGAATATTACGCGATAGGACTGAACGGATTCAATTCAGACTCATGCCAAAATTGAAATTTGAAACTTATGATTATCTATGAGTGCCCGTGAGGTTACGCCTGGTAAGCGCCCACACGGTAAAATATATCGTCATCTTTACCGATGTCTACATGTGTTGTAGATACTGGCACACCCAGTAATAGGTAATGTGCCCTGATGATATATTTATTATGATTATCTTATCGTATATTAGCGATTAGAAACAAATTAGCACACCCAGAAATGAGTTATAAGCCGTGATGATATGTATTTTTGTAGTCAAATTGTGTAATAATTTAACTTGCGTCTTCGATTATGCATAAATGCATTTAGTTTTTACCTCTCGCTAAGAAAGGAATTGGATTTTGGATCCATGCTAAAAACGCATATCCAGATTTTAGTGAGTAAGCACGTTGTAAGGTCAACAAAATCCGATTATAATATTTTTATGATAATGTCTGTGTGTGTGTGTGTGTGTGTCTGTGTGTGTGTGTGTGTGTGTGTGTGTGTGTGTGTGTGTGTGTGTGTATGTGTGTGTGTGTCTGTGTGTGTGTCTGTGTGTCTGTGCCTGTGTGCGTGACTGTGTGGGTGGATGGGTGTGTGTGTGTGCGCGCGTGAGTGAGTGTGCGTGAGTGTGTGTGGATGTGTGTTGAGAACTATTTAACTACATTTTCCTCAATCTGACATGGGAAAATATGAAAAGGTTTTGAGAACAATTGGACAAATAGAAGTAATAGTTACTTTTTTTTTAATTTTTGTTATAACAAATATTGAAGAATATAAAATTCTCCATCACTTAAAAAATTTATTAAATGTTTAATAGATTTAGGGATAACGGAACTATAATCTGTTGCAATAAATCGCACAGTCCAGACTACACCAAAAAAACCAGTTGTCACATTCAAATGTTTGTAATTGACATGATAAACGTCAGATTCAAAAATCAACAGTTTTACTGACATTACTAAAAACTTTTTCTGGGAGCTACATTTAATATTTCTTACTGAATTATTAATTAAATATTTAAAATTGTAGGTAAATATGTAATTAATAATAATAGTACCTACAAACAGTGAATTTATTTTAACATGCAACATTATAGTTCATCACTTCCATTGTTACTCACTATTGTCAAAAAATGACAGCAATGTAATATTTGTTCATTTTAAAATGCAACATACAAAATTTGTAGGTTTGTATTATCAAAACTAATTTCCAATAAATTTGCCTACAGACGATTAACAAATAATCAAAACATGAATGTTGTACATCTTAACAAACTTTAGCTTATAAAAATTCATAAATTTCACGTAATAAATGTTAAAAAAAAAATACCCCCAATCACTCTGAGGCAATATTCTAGTCGGTCTTAATAAGAATTGACACCATTTGTGATGTGTTTTGGAGGTATCTCCTGTGTTGCAATACTATTTATAATGTTGCATTTTAAAATGGACAAATATTATATTGCTGTCATTTTTTGACAATAGTGAGTAACCATGGAAGTGATGAACTATAATCATCGACCTTTAAACTAATGGACCAAGTGTCTCCTATTCCTTTATAGTTAGAATATTGTTCCAACATAGAAAGATAGAAATATATATTCTGTCCTTCATCAGTACGGAAGTTCTCAGTTAAAGTATACTGCGCATGCGTTCGTACTCATTGTACATCTTTTTCAGTCATATGTAAACCTCTATACATCGCTCTCTATCACTAAATAATTGTCAAAATTTACATTTGACGTTTCGTAACTGTTTGTGTATTATTTGCTTCTTTGGAGAACATTTACAATTATTTCTGTCAATATATACGTGTATGTGTTGTGAGGTGTGTATGTGACAAAATAATGGGGAAACGGTGTATTTCGTGCAGTCAACAGTACGTACGCGGTCCAGCTGTGTCATTTTATATGTAAGTTCTTATTAATTATTACTTGTCCCCTATAATATAATATTTATGTAATATATTGTATTAAAAATATATAATGAATCTAATTATGCACAAAATTAAATCTATACTCTTAGCGATTATGCACCAAGTACAACAAGTTAGGGATAAATCAAATTTTTTATTTTGCTGCGTTTTCTTAACTTCCGTAATATTGAAGGATAGAGATACTATGTCTGCACCGTTATGACGGGACAGACGTTTTGCTTGTACGCTGCGTCTATTAGTTTAAAGGTCGATGACTATAATGTTGCATTTTAAAATAAACTCTCTGTATATCCTTAAGACACCGCCAATCCTGTCAATGAATCTTCAAGGTCATTTTAGAAAAGGACAAGAATCCTTATAGAATAAAAGAATAAATATAATTAGAATTATTTGTGTGTAGAAGAAATGTTAAATTCGATACTTATGTAACAAAACGGAAATGGCAAGAGGTATTGCGCAATTGCGCTGGCCACAACAAATTTTTAAATCAAAAATTCTCGTTATTTTTTTGATCATATATCGTATATTTCAAGTACCACTACTTGTATTCGTTTCTACTTGAAATTTCATATTTCTATCTACTTCTCATATGTTATGCATGGCGTGTTACTGTCCTATATTCCAAGTGTGAATGATTTAGCGATGAATTACGGATATTAATTGCTAGGAGACTGGGACTGCGGCGTTAACAGAACTTGAGTTTGCTCAGAACGACCAATAACCAGTGTGCGGAGCCATTAGGTACGATATTTGCAGTAGCACCTCATTATCATTGGATAAATATGTGCGCGCCGAAATAAAATACACACTGATGACGTGTTGACATAAAGAAACAGTCAATGAAGAGTTAAAATTGATCGGAGAAAAGTTGGGAGAGTTGGCACTATTCATGATTCCGGAAAGTATTTTAAGAAGTAATTTTCAGAAATTTATTATTACATAATCTTAATAGAAATACAGTACTGAATGTCCCGTTTTCGATGTTTTTACCTTCCGTCACCTTTAGGTAAGGGAGGTATTGTCTTTGGTGAATAAGCACGTTTTAAGGTCCCTACAATACGATTTTGCTGGTTTTACGATGATGTCTGTATGTGTGTGTGTGTGTGTGTGTGTGTGTGTGTGTGTGTGTGTATGTGTGTGTGTATGTGTGGTATGTGCACGTTTTTGAATTTTGTATAATTACAAATATTAAAGATCATAGGATTCTCTATCCAATACATTGAACATTTATATTATATCTTCTATATATTTAGAAATAGAGACTCATAATAGTTAGTAATGTATTAAGAGAGTAAGGAGGCTTTTATGGCCTGCGGCGGGATTTTGAGCCCGAGGCGTAAGCTCCAAAACTACAATTCTAAAAATTATGATTCTTTCGTATTCCTCTTCCTTACAACCCTATGAAGAGCTGATTAGATTTTGGTTATAATTGGTCAACCGGAAGTACCCTTATTTGAAGTTCTTAACAGTTTTTCTTGAAAAATCGCAGTTAAATATCATTTTCGACATTTTATGTGATTATCAATAGAAAGAATATCTTATTCTCTATACGGTTCGATTATACATTTTCCTTCATATTCAATAGATATAGAGTTATAGAGAGATTAACTTTCGAAAATCAGTCAGCTTTGCAAAAATTATGAAAACAACAGATATATTCAAAAAAATCTAATTGGCAGATGTCAGTGGCAAATGCAAAGCCAAAGTGGAAAGTATATGATCTGAAAGTTATATAAGTGACAGAATGTCCCTCGCCTCGCCTCAAGATAGGAACTTATAATGCCAGAAGTACGAGAAAGGCAAAAGAGAAGATGGAAGGACTGTATAGGAGAAGATTTGAGAGAGGAAGAACTGTGTCACGAAGGTGCTTTGGACAGGAATTAGTAGAAGAGTAAGAAACAGCGACTTCTAATAAAATAGGGAAAAGTTGAAGCAGGAGGAAGTGTTAAGTGTAATACATAATGTACGTTCGTATTCGTATTAAAATTTTATTAGATTTTAGAATCTTTTCAAAGGAACTTTCAGTATGGATATGTAAAAAATAGTGTGTTCTTGTTAAAATTATACAGGATATATAGAATCTTTTCCAAGGAACTTTTGGTATAAGATATGTACAAAATACATCGAATTGACGGAAGGTTTTGTGCTGGCCACAACAGATTTTTTTAGGGTATCTCGGGAAATATTACTGATAGAGCAAAATTGTTTTCACATTTCCCGAGATAATAATAATAATAATAATAATAATAATAATAATAATAATAATAATAATAATAATAATAATAATTAATAATAATAATAATAATAAATAATTTCATTAGACTTAATACAATCTTCTTAACACGGTTTCATTATCAATTTTAATGTAATTGCTTGAATTTATTTAAATATGTCAAAAATGTTATTAAAATATGTTTTTGTTTGACGCATAGGCAAAATGATATTTAAAGTAATTTACTAAATGCTATTATCATAGAATTGAAGATTGTACCATTATATATAATTTTTTACTATATATAATGTTGCTAAAAAATTATATATAATGAATTTTTTACAAGAAAAACTGTTAAAAGCTTTTATAAATGATACTTTCGGTTATCCGATATACACTAAAAACTAAGGAGCTGTTCCCACATTAGTATATAATGGGTACCTATACAAAATTTCAATTTTTTCTGACATAGTATTTGAGTAATCGAGTAAACACGGTCCCCACACACACAAACGGACACACTGGTACATACACACACACACACACACACACACACACACACACATACATACATACATACATACATACATACATACATACACACACAAACATACATAACTACAGACATCATTGTAAAAATGTTAAAATCGGATTCTGGGGACATCAAAACGTGCTTATTTACTAAAATCTCTATATGCGATTTTTAGCACGATCCCTATACCTCCCTTCCCTAGGGTGGCGGGAGGTAAAAAAATGATTTACTTTCTGTACAATTACGTACGGTTGGCGAAAAAAGTATTTTTTCTTCTTCAAGGTAATGGATAACAAATACAAATCCATCCTGTTATTTTATCCTGTTTCCGTCTATTGCAATCGGAAACAGGTCAGGGAATTGCGTGGGCGGATGACGCATGAAGTTCAAACTTAACTTGAAACTGCTTTCAACTAACCTATGTTTGTTTAGGAAAGAGGTTCAGCCAGGTGCACTACGATTTCAGCGAAATTACTTGCATCATCATCGTTGTAAGTAAACTACTGAAAGCAAAATTCTATCGGACAATAATGATTCTTTAATATATTACCACGAAAATCATGCTAGAATTATTGAGAATTAAGCTTCATTAGATTAAGATATTGTTCTTTAAAGAGCCTCAAATTTGAAAATATCACGAAATATCCTTTAGACATTTTACAATTAATTTTTGAAATTTGGATAAAATTTTGAATAAGTCACGTGATCTGAAACAGAATGTGACGTCAGAGTACATACATCTTCAGCGGTTCTAAGGTGTCTAGTGTATTGTCAAAGTTGTCAAATAAGAATCACGACCAGAACTTTAAAGTAAAATATATTATCAATTTATATAATAAATTCAGTTTTTATATTTTATTTTACCTCAACTCTTTAACACCCCTTATTTCGGTAGCAGTAAAACAATCGTTCTGATATAAATTCAGCCATCATTCAGCTATCGACCTTCGGTTAATTGTCCGATTTAGCTTGAATGTAATTTGAATTAGCCATTATTACTTTATTATTCATTTACAATGAGCAATGTCAGCGTCAAATGTCAAATTAAAAGATTTTGTTATTAACATGTGACAAACTTTAGTCTACGTTTATTTATATAAATAATATGAATAAACGTAGGTGATGGAAAAACTATTTTCCTATTGGGTGTTAAATGATGTAATGTATGTGCTTCTACGTCACAGGAGTGGGGGGTAGTTTTTCAGGACGCCAATCTTTTTATTTAATTATTTCCACAAATAACAACAAATTATTAAAATAAAAATTATTACAAAGAAAATCAGTCCATAAACTTTCATTTAAAATAGTTTTTGAAAAATGTGAAACAGGCTCATTTCAAATGACAGATAAATAAATATTTAAAATCATAGTACATATTTTGTTTTTCAAGGCCAATCTGATGTTGCGCGGTTTTCGTATTAAAAATTGGTTAATCTAAAAATGATCTTTTTTGACTGTTGTCTCCCTTTTAAAATGCCTCCTGTTCTTAACTACCTTTCTTGATGTGGGTAGTTGAGACATAATTAATTGAATTCATTTACAAACTGGGAACATCCTTATTAAAACCACGGCGGTCCATTGCACTGTACTGTGTGTGGTGTATGTCCTCATACTGCACGGAATATGTATAATACGTTGTTGTGCACTTGACACTGTAAGACACAAGGTGTATCTTCAACCCACAGAAACCCACACAGGAACACCTACACACAAAAGGGTACACTCCACAGCGTATGATAATTGTCAAATTAGGAAGGATAAGAGATAATTAAAAGTAAACTGAGAACGACAAGGAAAACTATCGAGAAATAAAAATTATTCAAATATATTGGTGGCAGTGGCGTACCCAGAGGGGGGGCGATGGGGGCGATCGCCCCCCCTAGACCTACATATTTTTAATATGACACCCAAATATAGCCATCTAATAAAGATTGACATTATTTATAGAGGTCTTAAATATTGCTTGGTCTTTAGTTTTATTAAATATGAGTGTTCAATTCGTATTCACTATAGATCAAGGGTTAACAATCATTTCTGCTTTTGTCGTCTTTCAAGTTTAAATATTTAAAGTAAAAAAATAAATAAAAATAAAATAACACTGCCTATTAGTACAGCGTCGCTAGAGAGACAGCAATTCATCGGTTAAAGACATATTTACGAAATAAAATGGACGAAGAGGGTTTACCAGATTTAGCACTTCTACACATTCACCGAAATATTAATAAAGTAATAGAACGTTTCGCAAAAAGATCCAACCGTAAATTAGACTTCATAATATAATCTCTTGCCATCTGATATAATAATATACAGGGTGTTAAAAAATAAGTATTAACAAACTACGAGGACAGATAGTACTGACCAAAATGAGTAAAAAAGTCTAATCAAAATGGGTCTGATCTTCAACTATTTCTGAAAAAGAGGCCATTTTGTATTAGAATAGAAGAAAAACTGACAAAGATAGTGATTGAACAAAATTTTGTCATTTAATATGAAATATTTCTTTCACTTTCTAATAGTTACGAAGTTATTTGAAAATTAAATATTGGTCAACATTTATCTTAGTACAATTATTCGATTTTTTCTTGAGAAACAAAAACACATCTAAGATGACCTCTGAAAGGTAAACAAAAAGTCTAATTTAATCAAAGTCGTAACTCTTACAGTTTTCGAGATATCAGAGATAACACCGGAAAAACTCATTTTTCACTGTCTTATATCTCGGAAACTATTAAAGATCGGACCCATGTTGATTAAGTTTTTTATACTCATGTTGGTCAGTACTATAAGCCCGCATAATTTGTTACACTTATTTTTTAACAACCTGTATAATAATATTTTTTTGTTCATGTTCTTATTTAAAATATCTTATTTTCTTGGTTAACGTTTCTTATATTTTTAATGTTAATCTTCCTACCTTAATATTTTAAAATATCTTTGTATTATAAAATATAAATATGAGAAAATAAGTACATGAAATTATTTAGTCGCCCCCCCTAGACCAAAATCCTGGGAACGCCACTGATTGGTGGATTAGGGATGTTGCAAGCATTTTTATATGACTTCTAAATACTAAATTTTACGACATATTGTTCTTTGAAGAGCTTCAAATTTTAAAATATAACATAGTATGCATTTATAAGCATCTAGTTTGCAGTTTTCTCCAACTTGGTGATGGAAATACTATGAAACTGTAAATCTTACTATATGTTTGGGAATAGTGTCACAGAGCGACTATATGAATCAAGTGGGCTACTGACACCAATGAATATCGCTTTATAAAGAAGAAAAAATCTGTTGTGGCCAGCACAAGACCTCTCGCCATTTCCATATTAGGCTATATAAGTATTGTATTGCACTTCGCTTTCCAACCGTCGTTTTATAACAAAATATTACAGAACTTTACCCAAATATTGTTTTTTATTATATTTAACATGGCTTCTGCACACATATAATTCTAATTATATCTATTTTTCATTGTATGAGGAAGTTCCTATATATCTTCCAATTCATTAACCAGATTGGCGATATTTCTGATGGATATATGCATTTTACCTAAAATTTCAAATATTTCATTAATAAAATAACAAGAAAGATTAAATATACTTCCCAGAAAAAGCTATCAGAAAGCCACTAAAACTGTTGATTTTTAACAGTGACATATGTCATTTTCAAACTATGTTATAAACATTTGAATTTGTCAATTCGTTTCCTTAGTGCCTTAGCCTCTGCGATTAGAATCTGCTATATATTATAGTGTCTTTATCTCTAAATCTATACAAAATAAAATAAAATAAATATATCATCACGGCATATTACCCATTTCTGGGTGTGCCAATATCTACAACACATGTAGACATCGGTAATGATGACGATATATTTTACCGTGTGGGCGCTTACCAGGCGTCACCTCACGGGCACTCATAGCTGGCGTGGAGAGTGCACCACAGGGGTCACTTTTGTGCCATTTAAAATTGGAAATATTTGGCGTCAGTCGGGATCGAACCCGGTTCCCCCAGGTTCGCGATCAGACACTCAGGCACGCGATCTAAAATCTATACAAGATATAATAAAATTTTTAAGTGTATTAGATGGAGAATTTTGTTCTTCAATATTTGTAATAACAAAAATTTCCAAAAAATTATATTTAGAAGAAATTTTCTAAGAAACTACTACTTTCGGTTGTTCAATTGTTACCAAAACCTTTTCAGCTCTTCCCAGGAATGTCAGATTGAGAAAACTGCAGTTAAATATTTTTTAAGTCTTACAGTTTTTGAGGAATCGTGTCTACAACATCCAGATATACATACACACATCCACACACACACAGACATCATTTTAAAAATGTTATAATCGGATTCTAGGAACCTTAAATCGTGCTTATTCAATAAAATCTGAACATGCGAATTTTAGCATGAATCCAATACCTCTCTTAGCGAGAGGTAAAAATAGCGTATTCCAGGAATTGTAAATATAAAAAACATATAGAAGTCTGTAAAAACAATTTAATACGAAGAGCCTAGCAATATAACAAAAAATAATATAAATAAACAAGAGTACATTTTTTTTCCTTGACGCATCCGCATGTATTGTGAGTTGCTCTCTGCGTAAATTTTCATATCAATTCAAAATTCTTCGTTCGTTGTAATTAAAGAGTTTCAATTAAAATGTATTCGTTTTCTAATTAAAATTTCTTATGTTTTTTGGCAAATCAATATGAGTTAATAGTGTTGGGACTTTAAATATTATAGTGAATCTTACTTGATATACTTCGAGAATTCAATTCAAGTGGTATATTCCTAATGGTTATCTGCCGTTCCATTTGGATCCATTTATAAATTGACATTCTTTTTTAAGCGATTGAGTTTAATAAAATTTGGACCAATTCAATTGTGGGATTGGTTTTCATAAGTAAGCTGTTCCTGGTTCCTGTTCCTTCAATCCTTTTGGAGGTACAAAGCAGCCCAGTTCCTGTTAGCTGTTCCCGTGCAGTCTACGCTGGTTCGTGCTCAAATCCATTTCCCGTTGTTCCTGTGTTGTAACCTCCTTCGAGTCAACGCTGGTTCCCGTCACATAAGGTCAGTAGTCTGTGCTTGATTTACTGGTTCCTTTGTGATATTATTCTCACACCTATATTCATATTGATTATTCATTAATTCTAATTGGAATTCTTGTCCTTCGAGCATTTATAATAAAAGGGACATTTACATTTGGTCCTTCGAGCATTTATTTAATTTAACCTTTATTTGAAGGTATAACTTGAAATACCAAACTGTTTCAATTTTAACCCGAAACATTTTGAGCCGGATTTACCTTTAAATTTGGTTAAAATAATTCGAAACACTATAATATCATTTGCAATAAGGTACTATAGCATAGTCAAATTTTAACTATCTTTATATTTAAATTCATACCAATTCGACAACAACAACAACAAAATACCACCAAAAATCGTTTAAGAATGAAGCTCCTAGCATCAATAATGCATGTTGCTAGAATTCCGAAACAGAGAAACAAATATATGGTGTAGTATAATTCGACTGATGTAAATAGAAAATTAAATCGCACTTCAACGTATATAGTATTCTACTTCAGTTGAAATGTGATATTTTACTCCTTTGATACAAATTTTTATTTATTGTTCAACTATTCTCAAGAGCCCTTATTCTTTCTCTTGTGTCTTCAAGAATAAAAGCTCCGGACAAGTTGCGCAAATTCAATATACTTTACGTTTCTTTACTTTATTTTTTATTTTTTACAAACAATAAATATCATTTACATTGTTATTTGTAAACCATTCGCTATGAATGTCTGTGCAAAATTTATTTTTCCTGTTTTTAATTCAGTTCTTATTCATACACGTTATCTTTGTTGTTTATTGTTACAACAACATTGCAAATATGTTCAAAGGAAAAAATAATAGAAGATTTATTAACTGTGTTTATAAAATATTGTTAATAAAATTTTCATGACATCAATTTAAAAGATTAATGGGTATTTATTTCTCCCTTTATAACGATGTAGCGAGACGTGTATGGTTTTAATAACTTGTTAATTTAATTAACAAAAGTTATTATTTCCTTTACTTAAGATAAAGTTAATACAAGTAGATACATTATACTCGTTTACTTGACTATACAGGGTGTTATGTAAGTAATTAACCAATGGTAGAACTGACCCCAAAGATAGTACATCTGGCATTCATTTTTGTTTAACATACTTTCTACAAGAACTAGAGGCCTTTAAAACTGACCAATCACGTCATAGTTCAAAACTTTATAAAAAAGTAAAAATCAATGTGTTCTCTGGAAAAAAAATGTGATACCTGTCACAAATGACATAAAATCATTGACGTCTATTTGGAAATAACTCTCTGTACCGTCTTACAACAGCACGACTATTTTGTATTGTCTCGCTATAAACCATATGCATGTCTGCATACTCTTGGTTGGTGAAGGTAAATGGTATTTTGAGAATATCAAAATAACAGAATATAAATTGTACGTCTATGCAAAAAAATATTTAACATTAGATTGACAATCAATATTTTTTGCAGAGAACACATTGATTTTTACTTTTCTATAAAGTTTTGAACTCTGACGTGATTGGTCAGTTTTAAAGGCCTCTAGTTCTTGTAGAAAGTATGTTAAACAAAAATTAATGCCAGATTTACTATCTTTGAGGTCAGTTCTACCATGGGTTAAGCGTTGATCACTTCCTTACATAACACCCTGTATAATGAAAATCATACATATGTAGGGTGCTTGACAAAAGAATATTAATAAAATGAATAATTTTTAACGTTGCTTAGGCGACGCGAAACAACCCATTTCAATGCATGCGTACGAAATAGTTATTTTCGTAACAAGTTATGAAAAATACCAAATATCATGCGAGTGTAAATTGACGCACGACGTAGCGAGCTAAGATATTTGTATTTCATACAAGTTATGAACATTATTTTTTAGACGAGCTTAAATAAATTTTATTTTTTTTACAAAACTGAAATTTATGTTCAAACGTAAGGACAGCTGACAAATGAATAATGTATACATTTAGCAATATAATAATGACATAGTAACCTAGCAACCGTGTCAACTATTACGATATGAAATATATCGTAACACTAATAACATAAGTTCAATTTTCAGTGTTAGGATACTACGTTGA
Source organism: Ophonus ardosiacus (assembly GCA_943142095.1). Classification (NCBI taxonomy): domain Eukaryota; kingdom Metazoa; phylum Arthropoda; class Insecta; order Coleoptera; family Carabidae; genus Ophonus; species Ophonus ardosiacus. Next base: position 5,607,317 of record OW964823.1, on the reverse strand, counting down.
TATGTCATACTTATCACAATGGTCGTCTAAAAAATTGTTTTCGTGTTCTTGCTTTGCGTTGCAGTATGAATTCCTGTTTTTGTTTTAAATGGGGTCATACAAAAAAAAATATATTGATTTTTTTTATATAATTAAAACAATTACATAATTTTATACATATATACATGAAAAATATGTAATATTCTTATACTTTTCATTCATGATTTTCTTTCTAAACATTTGAGTCTTATTTTGTGACGTCATGGGTTTGTACACACATACAATGATAGTCACGCACACATGTACTCGTGCACGTACTGTACATGAATGTCAGCGCAGCGCAGAGCTGTCACATTTTTCGAACAACCAACATTTTCAAAGTAAATATCTTTACAAGTTGTTTTTGTTTAAATGTAAGTACAAATAACGAAATGTTCTAATAAATATAAATTATGTGTGATTTAGATATTACCATGGTTGTATAATATTGTTCTGTGACGTCTTGCGAGAATATCTCGTTGAGAAGCAAAAATAAAGTTTTTGTTCGTATTCCTAAACCTCGAGATTAATTTCCATAATCAAATTATTCAATATACAATAAAAACAAAAGCACGAGTACAAAATAACTTGCTGTCACGTTTGCTTTCAAGTCAAATAACATAAACGTCAAACGTAGTTCCATTTTTATTCGATAGGAGGGACTACGGTCACGGTCACAAACCCATGACGTCATTTGAAATTTAATATAAACTTTAAAAAATTATTTCTGTAAAACTAGAAACTTATGTGACATAAAATATATATTTCTGTAAGTGGTTTTAAGCAGGGCATCGAACCCGAACCTGAACCGAACCAAAACCGGAACCAAACCGTAACATTTTAGGGAACCCAAACCGAGAACTGAACCTCAGATATATTTTTAATTGAACCTGGGTCGAAACCGAACCGAGTATTAAAATTCAAGTTCGGGGTTCAACTCCGGTTCAAGTTAATTTTTAGTTCGAAAAGTAAATACAGCCGATAAGCGACGTCTTAGGCGTCTGCATTGCTGTCTGGGCTGACTTTTCGTGAAAATTGTGTTCTTTTCTTGTTGCGTTTTGCGTAAATTCCGGCTCTCATTTTACATTATTTCGAACCTGAACCGCGAACAAAACCGCAAATTTTATTAATGCTTGAACCAAAACCGCACCCGAACTCATATTTCAAAAAACAAATTAACCTGAACCTAAACCGAACCTAAACCGAACCCAGTTTTTGGCGGGTTCGATGCCCTGGTTTTAAGTATACTTTCAGAAAAAAAATAAATTGGAAAATGTGGTATGAACCCATTATTTCTATACAAAGATTGATATTCAAACAACACTAATTTAATTTTCATTAGGTCCAACCGAACCTGAACCCAATATCTGAACCCGGAACAAAACCGCAAATTTTACTAATGCTTGAACAAGAGCTGTACACGAACCCATAAATTAACCTGAACCCGAACTGAACCCAGTTTTTTGCGGGTTCGATCCCGTGCTTTTATGTAACTGTGCATACCTCTGATGTTTGCTGACAGCTTCAAACAGTTCTATGAAAAAAGCTTATAAGTTTGTATTTCGACCCATTTTTGGGTTATGGGTATGAAATAGAATTTTTTGACCCAACTTTGAATGCAAATATCTCCCCATTGAAAAGCGATAGAGACCTGCGATTTGAAAATTTAAAATAAACGTGTTGAGTTTTATATTTGCCCAAAAATGGGTGCATTTAACTTTTTGGGTATTTATCGCAATAAATAGAAATTGCATACTAGTGTTTTATTTCTTAATTAAATTCCTCCTTATTGCGGTTCTGTACACCATTTTCTCCTAGTGATTATTTTTCCTGTTGGTGTTTTTTTAGTTCTGGATGTTTATGATGATTTTAGGCCCCATTGAGAGGATGTGGGCAGCCAAATCAGGTACGAGACCATTGGTCATTCATATGCATGCGAGCCCCAAAACCATTCAGACACGCAGGTGGAAAAACAAAAGTTGAATGGAGGCGAGGATGAGTAACAAATTAAAACAAAACAAAACGCAGAGGAAGGAATAAGTCAGTGAAAGATAAAGCATTCATACAATGCAATTAAAAATGTATCATGACAACTTTTTATGCATTCTGGGATATACGAATCTGTTTTGCAAATGTTTCTATATTAAAATATGTACTTGGTGTCTACTTTTTTTTTTTTGAACATAGAAAATACATACAATCTTAAAATTTTCAATTATTAATTTTCGAGCTATAAGTGTAAGGATACAAATTGTTCAGAATGGAGGATTATACAGAGACATATTTTTGTGCTTCCATCTACTAATATTGTCCTTGAACTACATTTGTTGTAATACAAACAAATCGTTGTCATGATGACAGTTGAAACAAAATGGTGCCAAATACGAAAAATGACATATCAAAGAAAATGCTCTTCTCTATACGGTTTGATTATGCCCGTTTGCACCAACAAAATTTAAGCCTTGACTTTGCTAAGTTAACTTTAACGGTAAGCCGGACTTAAAATATAAGTCGTTTGCGCAACGAATATTTGAGCTGAGATTAGGTAAGCCGAGATATTTTAGGGAATTTCTCTAATTACTAACTTCACACTTATTTTGACACATGCGTAAAATATAAAAATTAATTATTAAATAATATAAACATGAATTAATAAGAAAGAATTATATTATAAATGCGCCAATGACTATTATTTACTTATAATCTTATAATTAAAACATTGGTTTTGGGCAAGTAAAATTTATATAAATATAACATAACTGGAAATAATATTCGGGATTTATTATTTTAGCGATATTTGAAAAGCGAAATAGGAGTTCAAATGACACACCTGGGGATTGTATTTTTATACCAGTATCTACTGAAACATATATTAAATACAATATTAATTCTTCTGAATAAATCAGTAAAGTAAATTATTTAAGAATTATGTATGTAGGTACGTACAATGATTTAACAATAACAGAAATATTCGATGAAAATTTGCAGCTTGCAAATAGAAATCATTTTGAGTTTGTTTAATATCATCTTGTTTTTGTGGCATTTTTACAAACCGATTAATTAAATACAATTTGTTCATCCAACACGTGACATACAATAATTCGAGATCCTGTACTAAAATCACTCCAAAAAAAATCTGCATTACTGGGCAGTTATTTCCAATATATAGCGAGAGTTCGAAAAAAATTAACAAATGATTTACAGGAGACGCACTAACATGTATGGAAAAAATATTATATCAAAATAAAACAATATCACAATTAACATACTTATCATTTACGAAGTCGACGTCTGATAATCGAAATTGTTTAAAAAAGTTATTTTTGTTAAATTTGCATTGTGCAGCTCTCTTGTAAATTGTCGTAAGCGTCATAAACGTTAAAATTTAGCATGTTAGTAATATGAGATACAAAAACTAAACACAGATTGTGACGATTTACAGGCTAAGTCTAGTTTAAGACGCCAACTGCCGGGGGCTTAAATTTAAGCCTGGCTTAGGATTTTAAGTTCCCAATTTGTACGTGGTGCAAAGAAATTTAGGTCAGACTTAAAATTTGAGACGACTTAAAGAGTAAGTCTTGTTGGTGCAAACGGGCATTAGAGATGCACTCGATCTCGAGCTTTGGCCCGGCCCGTTCATCGAACCGGGCCGAAGATATTTCTTATCGGGCCAAATCGGGCTATTCATTTTCAAAAATCGAGGCGAGTCGGACTTTTGGTTTTTGGCCCGACCCGAAAATTCGAGCTTTTCGGGCCGGCCCGAAAAATCTTATAGTTCAATCAAATGCACAGTTTCTTTAATATTTTAATGAAAATGGATGAAGTTGAAAAGGGTCAAAATGATTTAATAACAACATACTTGACATCTTAATAATAAAAATGTTATTTTACTTCAAAAATTCAAGGTTATTCATTAAAGCATAATAATGCTACTGTCATGTTGTTATTATTACTATTGTTACTATTCGTATACTTAAATAAAAGTGATTTATTCTACTATAATGATTTCTTGTTTTTTGATGATATCTTTTTGTATAAAATTTGTGAAACAGTTTAAATTTTCGAGCGCCTTTGGGAAACAAAGTGTTAAGGGCGCGTGTGAAAGCGTTAGTAGTCATAACAACCGTTGGACGCTTTCTGTAGGCGCCACTTGTTCTTTTACGCAAGTGTTAGAATCCGAAATCCTTTGCCAAACTTTACTTCTCAATCTGACCCCCTCCCCCCACTATCTTTCTTAACTGAATGGTATATTTCAAGTTCTATGTCACTCAGCGGTATATTTAACCACCAACTAAGAATTATAATGCTTACCGCTGTATCCTGTTATTTTGACTATAAAACACATTATTTACTTAAAATTTGTGGAAACATTATAACATCTTATTTCTGGATAGCGTGCGGCATTTCAAATCTCTTGTAATCTGGAGTCTGGTTAGTTTTTAACTAGATTATAGTAACAACATTTTTCTTGATTCGTGATGAATATGCAATTATAGAATAGGATTTATCTTTAGAGAATAATGATACCTCAAATTCTTGTAATCGGATTAATTTTTGGTTGCATATTCTAACTGTAATTGTTGTATATAAACCATACCTGTTCTATGTCTTCATATTTTCTGATAGTATTATAGCGAAAATAATATCTATAAAAAATAGTATGCATTATTTCACGACACAATGACGCGAATTACGTGCCAGTTATTTCTTATCTATTAATTTTTTGTGTTGTATTTGTTCGATAAGGGTAAATAAAAAAGAAGAATTGTAAATTGTGCTAACAGTATCATATCTTTATCCAAATAACGTCTTTTCTAGTAAAATAAATATGATAAAAATTCAAATAAACAGCGTATATTTCACGCATATTTCCAAAATCATAATTTAAAAAATCTGATTTGATCGACGCCATTACTTCCGTCAATGTATTTTGTACAAATTCCATCCGGAAAGTTTCTTACAAAAAATTCTATATCTCCAGAAAAATTGTTTCACGTACTTTGCAAATTATACTTGACACTGACATTTGTCATTAACAGTATTTACTGTTTGCATGGTGAGTTTATAGCAGTAAAGGTTGCAAGATTTGGAAAAAATAATTTCTTTTTAAACTTTTATCTCCAAATAAGTTGACTAAAAATTAAAAAATGCAGTCATATTGTATATGAGAATAATATATAACAAATAAATAATTATATCATCACTGCCCATTACTAGGTGTGCCAATCTGCTCTGAACACAGATTTCGGTAATGATATATTTGTGCCGTACGGGCATTTACCGAGCGTCACCTCACGGGCACTCATTGATGGCTTGGAGAGTACCTATACCACAGGGGTCACATTTGTGCCATTTAAAATTTAAAATTTTGGATATCGAAAATGCTACCAAAATTAAGCCTTTTGTATAAGCAATATTAGTTGCCAGAAATAGTATGGGTTACCATACAAAAAAATGTATTACGACAATTTAATAAATGCTGATTTATGAACCATAACTTCATTCATACTTTTCCCAATCATTCCTTGTGATTTTTATTTGAAATAATGTAGAATAAAATGAACGAACTATTATAGGTATTACTAAAAATTATTTTATAAGAATTAATCAAATTTTGACAATAATTTCAAAGCTGTTTCTTTGGGTTGTGGATAATAATGTAAATGTGTAAACTTGTACTATCCTTTCAATTCTAATATAATTTATTTATTTTCTACCTGGGCCTTTTTCTTTTGGGGAAATCTCACACCAAAAGAAAAGTTGCCGGTACATTGACAAGGAAATCAGTTTTGATAATGTAAACTGTCTCGTTGCCCCTAGCGGCAAAATCGTGAAACTGTTAACATTGCGCATATGGCAATATTTTTCAAAGCAGTTTTCTCAAAAACTGTTATAAGTAAGTTTTTTATTTTTTCATATTTTTAAAATATACGTCAAGTATTAAGGCGGGACAAAATTTCGTTTCCCTAAGTTTTCCAGAAAGTCAAAAAAATCAGCTTTAAAATCTTTGCTAAAACACGCACTTACTCTTTTATTAATTATAATTAAACCATATAAGTAAGAATCATGAAACTCCGTCGCGCACTAGAAAGAATACTAATTAACGCGTCTTTAAATTTTGAAGCCATTTGCTTGTGCTACATTTGAGAAAACTGTTTCAGAAAGTACCTAATATTTAAGCTATTTTTCAAGCGATTTCAACGCTTTCACACGCGCCCTTAAATACTCGTAAGTCTGTAATTTTTATAACAAACTTTCACTAGAAGTGTCTCTTTTTTTAACAATTTTTGTTAACTAATGTCGAAAGTTATAAGGATGTAGAGCTTTGGCCCGGCCCGGCCCGAAGCCCGGCTCGATTTCGAGTCAATTTTCGAGCCGGGCCAGTTAATTTTTTGTCGAGTCGATCTTCGAAAATTTTTATTTTCGGGCCGAGTGGATCCAAACCTCAAAGCACGCTCCGGCCCGGCCCGAATGCATCTCTAGGTTTGATTATACATTTTCCTTCATATTCAATAGATATAGAGTCAAAGCATTATAAAGAGATTAATTTTCAAAAATCAGTTAGCTTTGCTATTTGTCTTGGAAATATCTAATATAGGTATGCCAAAAATTCTAATTGACAGATGTCAGTGCCAAGTGCAAAAATGGCAAGTATAGGATCAGAAAGCCGGGAGTACGAGGAAGGCGAAAGAGAAGATGGAAGGACTGTATCGCAGAAGACTTGAGAGATGAAGAACTGTGTGAAGAACATGCGTTGGACAGGAATGAGTGAAAGAGAAGAGTAAAAAACAATGACCCCTAATAAAATTGGAGAAAGCTGAAGAAGAAAGAAGGAATTGTCAAGTGCAATTTACATAGTGTATGTTCATGTTATAATTTTATTGGATTTATAGAATCTTTTCAAAGGAACTTTTCGTATTGAATTTGTAAAAAATAGTATGTGTTTGTGTTATAATTTCATTGGATATATAGAATCTTTGCCAAGGAACTTTTTTATAGCATTTATCCATTTTTATTCCAATACTTTTATTTCTAAAAATTCACACAGTTGTTCAAATACTCTAAAAATGCGTACACTTAGGTACGTAACATTCTCTTTACAATCCAATAATATTACTACCAAATTTATATCTCTACCCATTTTCGAATTATTGCCCCAAAAGTCAATATACTCCAATTTAGATAAAAACTTCAAAATTTTCAAAAATCTAATTTTTATGTATCCAGATACTTCTCAATGCGCTGATTCCAAATTTTGAAACCGCAGGTCGATATCTCTTTTCGTTCTCGAGATATTTAGATTCAAAATTTTGCTCAAAACTGCCCATTTTTGGGTAATAACCCAAAAATGGGTCGAGATATGAATTTGGCGTCAACACCATTCGATTCTACGGGCAAAATCACATAAGTACACTAATTTTTAGAATTTTTGAACACCGCATACAATCTCTAAAGCAAAATAACTGAAAATGGCCAAAAATCGCAAAAATCTAAGGTGTACCCCTTACGATTTTTTCGGATTTTGGGCATTTTCAGCGGTTTTCAAACTTTTATTCATAAAAAATGAACCGGATGGACAAAAATTATGAAAATTGCTATACATATGTATTTTTGTCCGTAGAATCGAATGGTGACGTCGTCAAATCCATATCTCGGCCCATTTTTGGGTTAATACCCAAAAATGGGCAGTTTTGAGCAAAACTTTGAAGCTAAATATCTCGAGAACGAAAAGAGATATCGACCTGCGGTTTCAAAATTTGGAATCAGCGCACTGAGAAGTATCTAGATACATAAAAATTAGATTTTTGAAAATTTTGAAGTTTTTAGCTAAATGTAGGGTATATTGACTTTTGGGGCAATAATTCAAAAATGGGTAGAGATATAAACTTGATAGTAAAATTATTTGATTGTAAAGAGAATGTTACGTAAGTCTACGCATTTTTAGAGTATGTATGAGTATACATAATGTACATTCATGTGATAATTTTATTGGATTTATAGACTATTTTCCAAGGAACTTTCTATATGGAATTTGTGAAAAACATGTATTATGTTCGTGTTACAATTTTACTGGATATATAGAATCTTTTCCAAAGAACTTTTGGTATGGGATTTGTACAAAATACATCAAATTAACGGAAGGTCTTGTGCTGGCGACAACAGATATTTTTGTTTGTGTCGTTTAAAATTAAAACCTTGTTGGTGTAACTGGGCAATGCAGACATAAAATATGTATTTACCTTATTACCCCTGCGACGGAAACGATCAGAAACTTACCTAAAACAAAAGAAAAGAGTATAAATAACATTTAGAAATGGATGATTTGGGAACGTTGTAAAAGTTTCAATGAAGAAAAAAACAGGCCGTAGACTAGCAGTCATAATTGTTATATTTAAAAAATAGGACGTTTCGGACATATATTTGTACATCTTCAGCAGTTACATAAAATTTGTTTAAACGGTATATTAATTTCTTTAATATTAGTTACACATTTTTGTGAATGCCCAAATCTCTTGCCCCAGAATTATAATAAAAATTTTTGATGGATGAGACATGTTGCCCCTAGGGCGACAAAAAAAAAAAAACTGACACAAGATATTGTGCTGGCCACAGCAGATTTCCGTCACCTTTAGGTAAGGAAGGTATTGTCTTTGGTCAAAAAATTCGGTGGTGAGTTTTTTAATGAATAAGCACGTTTTAGGTTCCCTACAATACGAATTTACTATTTTTAAGATGATGTCTGTATATGTGTGTGTGTGTGTGTGTGTGTGTGTGTCCGTGTGTGTATGTATATCCGGATGTGACATATTTTTCTCCGACAATAACTCCAATACTACAATTCTAAAAATTATAATTCTTTCGTATTCCTCTTCTGCACATCCATATGAAGAGTTGATTAGATTTTGGTTATAATTGATCCAGCGGAAGTACCCTTATTTGAAGTTTTTAACAGTTTTTCTTAAAAAAAAGCAGTTAAATATTGTTTTTTGACATTTTGTTATTATACATATTAAAGAAAATATTCTTCTCTATACAGTTTGATTATACATTTTCCTTCATATTTAATAGATGTAGATTTAAAGCATTATAAGGAAATTAATTTTCAAAAAGTAGTCAGCTTTTGCTATTTATCATGGAAACAGCTGATGCTGATATATTAAAAAAATTCTAATTGACAGATGTCAGTTGCAAGTGCAAAACCAAATATGGAAAGTGTAGGATCACAAAATTGGTATGTCATAGTGCTCCTCGCAAGTGACACGCAGAGAAAGGCCAAAGAGAAAATGGAAGGACTGTATCGCAGAAGACTGAAATGAATGCCTGTGTCAAGAAGATGTGTTGGACAGGAATGAGTGGAAGAAAAGAGGAAACAGCTACCTCTAATAAAATAGGAGAAGCTGAAGAATAAGAAGAAATGTCAAGTGCATTTTACTTATATAGATATAGATATATATTATATAGAATATGTTCCAATGACCTTTTGGTATGGGATTTGTACAAAATATATCGAATTGGCGGAAGGTTTTTTGCTGGCCACAACAGATTTTTTTGTATAATTTACTATTTATTCTGTCATGTACATCAGATACATAAATTGTAGTATTTTTTTTTTTTTGTGGTCGTGATATTATCTGATTCAGTGTTTTTTCCTCATTCGTTTTATTGCAATTCAAAGAAAACTTTATACGTAAAATAACATTCTCATTCATTCACAAGGTTCATTTCATAGTAAACAAATTGTATTATTAATGCAAAAATCCCAGTAGTAAACATCTCTCAAAATTTCATCAAAACATATATAAAATTCATAAACAGTACCTACTTGATTCCGGATGCATTAATATTTTATTTCTCCGAAGTAAACAAGAAAAAATAGCATTGATAAGAAAGAAACCGCCTCTTAGGCAGGTGGTTGCGTCTTGACCAGGTACAGGGATCAAATCTTGACCGCGAGGATTCATGGGCCGGACTGGCCCGCCCGCTCCTAAATTGGGAATTGGGTAATTACAGGTACAAAGTCTAGCAGTTCCAGGAAAATGGTTATTATCAAAAAATTGCAGGTTGAATTTTTGCTGAACGATGCGTTTTACCACAGGAAGTGGACTACAGTGTTTTGTTTTGTTATCCGGCTTTTTGGGAGTAAAAACGCAAATGAATCATGAAATAATAATATATACGAAAACGGATTTTTATAATAGCATGAAAGCATTTTATGTAATTAATAATAGTAGAATTTTAAGAAGAAAGTATTAAATACTTACACGAATTTAAAAAATCTGATGTGGCCAACACATGACCTCCCGTCAATTCCATGTTTAAAATAGCAATGTGCTTTAAGTAAAGTATCACTTCCGGTTGATCGTTTGTAAATAAAATCTAATTTGTTGTTCAAATAAATAGAAAAATATGTAATACGAAATTCTGGATTATATTTTATTATGCTTTTCCTCGAAAATCTGTTAAGAGCTCCAAATTAAGTGCCACTTCCTGTTTATCATATATAGTCAAAACTATAGTGACTGTATATACATAGTGAGGCCAATAGGGGGATCGATTTTGATTGGTCGGCGCGAATTTGCCTAAATATGGCAGATATTATGCTAAGCTCAATTTAAGATATTTTTTGTGAATTATATCTAAATTTAAAGTAATTATACTATATTTAATTCCAATAGTGTAAATAATTAAATTATATGTGTATTTGTAACTCAAAAGTGTTTGGTTAGGTTAAGTGTGTCAATACAAAGTTGTTATTAACACGATTTGTATTAATATGTTTCTCTATACTAAACAACACAACACAGTTAATATATAGTAGATATAAGTAAAAACGGATATTTTTTTATTCTCGTTATATTGAAATAATAATTGTGAAGGTAAGATCTTTTTATTTTTCTGTTCTGCCGATATTGAATTTCCCTTATTTACTATTAAAATTTAGTATAAAAAAGTAAAAGAAATATCCTGCCAAACGGATAATTTTCTGGAATTGTTATTTTGCAAATTAAAATTGTAAAATTGTTGATTACAACAAAGGATGCTGATTATACCAAATAATGCTGATTACAAGAATGAATCTAACAAAGGAAATTTCATCAATATTTTAAAACTAGCATTTTTCGAAGAATCAAAAGTATAGTTCAAATTTTAAAGCGTATGTTAATTTTCAAATGGGGGCGTACGTACATATTTATTATTTGTATGTAAATATTTGTATAATTAGAGATGAATTATACAAAAATATCATATAATATCTCTATTTGTAATTCAGTGCTGTATTTTTGTAAAAATAAATATTTTGTTTCCATTTAATATGCTCTTTCATTAATTGTTTATCGAATTTTGTTTAGTTATCACATCATATGAATTCAAATTTCCCGCGCATTTTGCCTAAATATGGCGGCGATTGGCCACACTATGTATATACAGTCACTATAGTCAAAACTAATGTTGTTGTAAATTATATACGAGTTTTAAATGCCAAATTTAAGAAGTTTTAGATCATATTTTAATATATTTTTTCAAAAAAATCTGTTTAGAGCTGCAAGTAAACTACCACTTCCGGTTTATCAATTTTAGCAAAAATCTAATGTCATTCTCATTAACATAAAAGTCTTAAATACCAAATTTGAAAAGTTTTGGATTATATCACACTTTGTTCTTCACAATAATATGTTCAGAGCTTCAAGCAAAGTATCACTTCCGGGTTATCAATTTTATCCAAAATCAAATATGTTATTTCCCTTTATATAGAAGTCTCAAATACATACACAGACACACATCATTGTAAAAATAGTAAAAACGTGTTGTGGGGACTCTAATTCGTGCTTATTCACTGAAAAATCACTACCGAAAACATTTACCTCCCTGACCTTACGGTATGACGGGAGGTAAAAAAGTATATAATAATAATTATTAGAATGCTGTTGCTATAAGGAGATGCACAAATCACTGATTTACCGCCCTTGGGCTTTTTGTATGAGTTACTGTCTTTGTTGTTTTAGCAATCGAAATCTTGATTATTAAATGAAACCTACTGTTTTGGAAACCCTATCGGTAGACATTTAAAAAATACGGATAAATAAATAAAATAAATATATCATCACGGCATATTACCCATTACTGGGTGTGCCATTATCTACAACACATGTAGACTTCGGTAATGATGACGATATATTTTACCGTGTGGGCGCTTACCAGACGTCACCTCTCGGGCACTCATAGCTGGTGTGGAGAGTGCACCACAGGAGTCACTTTTGTGCCATTCAAAATTGGAAATATTTGGCGCCGGTCGGGATAGAACCCGGTTCCCCCAGATTCGCGGCCAGCCACTCAGGCACGCGGCCACGGGACCCCATAAATAAATAAATAAATAAATAAATATATCATCACGGCATATTACCCATTTCTGAGTGTGCCACAATCTGCTTTATCGCAGATATCGGTAATGATGATGACATATTTGTACCGTGCGGGCGCTTACCAGGCGTTACCTCACGGGCACTCATTGCTGGCGTGGAGAGTGCACCACAGGGGTCACTTTTGTGCCATTTAAAATACCGATAGTTGAAATAAATATTAAAATAGAATTCTAGGGACAAAAAAAAAACGTGCCTATTTATTAAAATCGTATGATTTTTACACCTCCATTACCTTTAGTAGAGGTAAAGTGAAGTCGTAAAAGTATTACAATATTTTAATATTTTATTAATTCATAGAAAAATAATCAATATTATTGACTATTTATGTAAATAACTAAGTATATCGTAATTTTTACACACTGCGACATTTTTTGTGTTGAATTCACAGAATCATCAAACCAGTTATCAATAGTAAACAATTTTTTCCATTGATTTAATTGACAATCGGAATTTTTTCTACAGAATTCAGAGTGTTTTTGAGTACTTCATTTGAGATAAGTATCTTTGAAGAAAATAAATCTAAGTGTTTGTTTTGATTTTGTTTTGATATTGGTAATAAATAATAAAAATGTGATAGCCTGATATTAATTGAGAAGATTTATTGATGTAAATTATTGCCCAAATGAGTTATGGAAATATTTTTAGATGAATCAATTAATTCTAATTGGTTATCAAATTTATATCAAGCTATTAATTTAACAGAGTCAGAAGCTGTGAAATTGTAAGATATATTTGGTTAATTGACTATTTGTGATTAATTATCTAAATTGAGTTTAACATTGGCAGTATACGGTGTCATTTAGATATAAGTTAAATTCAGGGGTTTCCCACAATTTCTAACGCATCCATTTATTGAAGTTTCCGGTTTATGGCGCCATGTCATTCGATTCCGGTCTCGTCACATTATATATAAGGGTGAGGATGTATATTAATTCTACAATACTTCCATTAGTCTCTCCTCACATTTGAAAATATTTTTGTTTTTAGATTTGTTTAAAAAAAAAAAAAAAAACCAAACTCGGTGTAGACTGAACAGAGAAACATATTCTTTGTTTTTTCTTGCATTTTGACTTTTCTTTCAGTGTTTAATATTATTTTAAGTAGAGCATGTATTCTTGTTTCCTCTTTTATTAGTTGTAGTAGTAGATTAATTATTATTTTGCATTTTAAACACTTTAGTTACTAGTTGTTAGGTTATGTTCACAGTTTAGTTTTTTTCTTATGCCCAGTTTTCCAATAAATATTAGATTATAGTTGATTAATTAGTTGCAAATATTAGTTCTATTATTCGTTTTTCACTATTTAAACTGTGCACGACTATTTAAAACGTACGAATAAAATAAATCCCTTGTTAAAGTTCCAAATTTCGCTACCAGGTTCGCATTCTTATTTACATATCCCAATAATTCTCTGGCTTTGATGGATTTGGCTGCCATATGACAATGATTATGAAATTCGTGTTTCTGAATGTTCTATAGGAATTAGGTCACGTTTCCATGTGTTCAACAAAGGAGATGAAATTGAGATTAGAATTAGACTATGAACAGTGTGCACTGCATTATAAAACATCATATACGAGTATGGAACTCATTCATTATACATTACGCACAAGATACATATAATTTCTATTCAAATATCTTCTTTATATTAATTTAAAACCGTTCATTGTACGTCTATGGCAATTTTTTCCCATACGTAATTATAATAAACATAATAATATGGCTGGTAAGGCGAGCTCGGTTTTAACTAAAACACTTTTAAGAAATGTCAAATTTCATTATTTAATAATAAAAATAAATAATATTTTTGAGCACAAAGTAGTATGTATTCAAACAAATATTTTTTTAAAAATCGTTCTTTAAACATAAGGGTGAAATTAAAAATTGAAATTTGAATTTGACATTTCTTAAAACAGCGCTTTTGTTAAAACCGAGCTCGCACTACCAGCCAATGTGTACAGTTTGAAATTTAGTATTTAAATAAATTAATAAATATCACAGCGTATTACTGGCCAAAAAAAATTTTTCATTTAGGTAAGGAAGGTATTGTCTTCGGTCAAAAAATTCGGTGACGAGTTTTTAATGAATAAGCACGTTTTAGGGTTTTTAGAATACGATTTTACTAGTTTTACGATGATGTGTGTGTGTGTGAGAGAGAGAGGGTGTGTGTGTGTGACAAAAATTTCTCCGACGATAACTCTAGAGATGCATTCGGGCGGGCCGGGCCGGGCTTTGAGGTTTAGATCGACTCGGCCCGAAAATAAAAATTACCGGCCCGACTCGAAGATCGACTCGACAAAAAAATTTGCTAGCCCGGCTCGAAAATTGACTCGAAATCGGGCCGGGCCGGGCCAAAGCTCGAAAGTGGGTGCATCCGGCATTCCTAATGTTCATTTTTATGTTAAGGCGAAATGTTTAACTTTTTTTGTGTCAAACTTATAAAAAACCTCTACATTCTTATAACTTTCAACATTACTTAACATAACTAGTTAAAAAAGAGACCCTTCTAGTGTAAGTTTGATATAAAAATTACAGACCTACGAGTATTTAACACTTTGTTTACCAAAGAATTTAAACAACTTTTTCACAAATCTTATATAAAAAAATATAATTTTAATTTACTTTTATTTAAGTATACGAGTAATAACAATAATAATAGAAACATCACAATATAATTATTATGCTTTAATGAATAACCTTGAATTCTTGAAGTAAAGTAATACATTTTTATTTATTAATATGTGAATTGTGTTGTTATTAAATCATTTTGTTCCTTTTTAACTTCATCCATTTTCATTAAAATATTAAGGAAACTGTGCATTTGATTGAACTATAAGATTTTTCGGGCCGGCCCGAAAATTCGAGCTTTTCGGGCCGGCCGGGCCTAAATCAAAAGTCCGAGTCGCCTCGATTTTTGAAAATGATCGACTCGAAATCGAGGCGGGATTCGGGCCGGGCCGGGCTAAAGCTCGAAATCGAGTGCATCTCTAGATAACTCCAATACTACAATTCTAAAAATTATGATTCTTTCATATTTCTCTTCTTTACATCCATATGATGAGCTGATTAGATTTTGATTACCTATAATTCGTCAGCCGGAAGTTCCCTTATTTCAAGTTCTTAACAGTTTTTCTTGAAAGAACGAGGTTAAATATATTTTTTTTACATTTTATATATTTATCAATATGAAAGACTATCTTATTCTCTATATGGTTTGATTATATCTACATTTTCCTTCATATTCAATAGATATAGAGTTAAAGAATTATAAAGAGGTTAACTTTCATAAATCAGCAAGCTTTGCTATAATTATGGAAACAGCTGACATGTTCAAATAATTCTAATTGATAGATGTCAGTGTCAAGTGCAATTTAGTGTATATTGGTGTTACAATTTTATTGGATTTATAAAATATTTTCCAAGGAACTTTCGGTATGGAATTTGTAAAAATTGGTTTTTGGTACGGGATTTGTACAAAATACATCGAATGACATCAGATTTTTAAGATATATTTTCTGTTATCGAAATAAATTGTGAAAAGTGAAAACATGTCAGCCACCGGGATTTGAACCCGGGACCATACCTTGTCGGGGTAATGCTCTACCACTAAACTATGGCTATATGTTTTCTCTTTGCCTCATATGAATCTTTATAAAAGACCTTTCATATTCGATTAATGCGTTCGTTCTCGGGGTCAAATGCAACACGAGGGTCATTTACACAGGGTTGTCTGACCTTTGTGAACTTTGCCGTTCTGAGTGCACTCTCACCGTCGGATTGGAATAATGCACCAGACAGGTCTTATGTCACCTGCCAAAGCTAAGCCAATGAACTATCAGCAACACAGCTACAATTTATAATCTAGAAATTTCTACATATTATCGGGATTAGTTATACTATGAATATAGTTAAAATAAACCACAAATCTATAGAGATATTTTTACATGTATATCACATCACAGGAGGGGTCATTTTGGTGTGCTGTATGAGGTTGACTCCGGTTGAGTTAGAAACCAAACTCTCCAAATGGGTTCCTCCATTATCTAGTTTTTATCTTTCTCTATCCAGATTTTAGTGGATAAGCATGTTTTAAGGTCCCTAGAACCCGATTATAACATTTTTACAATGGTGTGTGTGTGTGTGTGTGTGTGTGTGTGTGTGTGTGTGTGTGTGTGTATGGATATTGGAACAACGATTTCTCAAATACTTTGATTTATTATTATTTTAGGCTGAGTATATTTTCTTGTTTCCTGCAGTTGTAGCAGTAGATTTATTATTATGTTTCATTTTAAGTACTTTAGTTAGTACTTTTACTATCTTTAGAGTTTATTTTTTTCATAAAGCCAGTTTTACAATAAATATAGGTATAAATAAATAAATAAATACATCATCACGGCATATTACCCATTTCTGGGTGTGCCAATCTGCTTTATCGCAGATATCGGTAATGATGATGACATATTTGTACCGTGCGGGCGCTTACCAGGCGTCACCTCACGGGCACTCATTGCTGGCGTGGAGAGTGCACCACAGGGGTCACTTTTGTGCCATTTAAAATTCGAAATATTTGGCGTCGGTCGGGATCGAACCCAGTACCCCCAGGTTCGCGACCAGACACTCAGGCACGAGGCCACGGGACCCCATAGGTATTAGATAATAATAGTCTCATTAATTGTAAATAATTGTTCTAATATCTATTTTCCACAATATAAACTACGCGTATATAAATAGCACACGAATAAAATAAAATTGCTCCTTTTTACCTCCCGCTACCATAGATAAGGGAGGTATAGGGATCGTGCTATAAATCGCATATAGAGATTTTATTGAATAAGCACGTTTTGATGTCCTCAGAATCCGATTTTAACATTTTTACAATGATGTCTGTAGGTATGTATGTATGTATGTATGTATGTATGTATGTATGTATGTATGTATGTATGTATGTATGTATGTATGTATGTGTTTCTGTGTGTGTGGATCTTGTGGACACGATTACTCAAATACTATCAATCAGAAAAATTTGAAATTTTGTATACCCATTGTATACTAATATGGGAAGTGCTCATTAGTTTTTAGTGTATAGCGGATAATCGGAAGTATCATTTATAGAAGCTTTTATAAGTTTTTCTTGTAAAAAATTTATTGAATATAATTTTGTAGCAACTTTTACTAATTAAAATTGAATATAATGGTACAATCTTCAATTCTACAATAATAACATTTAGTAAATAACTCTAAATAACTTTAAATATGAATATATAACATAATTTATTTTCATGTATCACCTAGCCTATGCGTCAAACAAAAACATAATTTTAATGACAGTTTTGACATATTTAAACAAATGTCACTGACAGGAAGCAATTATATTAAAATTAATAATGAAACCGTGTTAAGGAGAATATAATAGTAAAATATTTAAGTAAGGTTTGTAAAAATAATATATTTTCCATCATACATAAATGTTAGATGTACAGGATGATCTGTTTTAAATTTGCTGATTGCTATTTTTGCAGCACTATAAATTAATATTAATTTACAACTACACATTTACGAAATGGATCATGTACGGCGAAGAATTTACAAAGATTGCGTTTTAGAGCACATAGAAGATGATGCTGATTTTTATAAGAATGTATGTGTGTGACGATTTTTCCTTAAAGCCTATTAAAATATGATCGAAAACTTCTCAAATTTGGTATTCAAAAATCATATATAATTTGAAACAACATATTAGATTATAACTATATATGATAAATTGGATGTAGTACTTTATTTGAAGCTCTAACAGATTTTTCAGGAAAAACATAATAAAATATAATCCAAAATTTCGTATTACAAACTTTTCTATTTATTGGAAAAACAAAGTAGATTTTGTTTACAAACGATCAATCGGAAGTGAAACTTTACTTAAAGCTCACTGCTATTTTAAACATGGAATTGGCGGGAGGTCACGTGCTGGCCATATCAAATTTTTTAGTTACAAATTTCGCCACCAGGTTCAAATTCTTATTTACTTATCCCAAATACACATTCTAAACATTGCCTATTTAATTAAGATGTTGAAAAATATGTTTATAGCATCACATAAAAAATATTAGCATAGAAATATCTATTTTATGAGCCTATAATTAAAATAAAATATTTTTATTTAAAAATAAACTAACGCCTTGAAAAATAGCCGTAAGTTTGAAATTAACATATGGATATTTTTATTGTTATTACTATAATATGTAAAAATGTATGGTAACAGGTTCATATTTTATTTTATGACTTAATACTGAAAATAGTACATAAAAATGTATAAAATAAATTTAAAAATTAAAAACATAGTAGTAATATTTTATCACTTTACATAAATATTTCAAAGGATATAAAATAGAAATTTGAATATATTTAATATTCAAAACATTATTTTCCCATTTTCACCTTTAACTAGAGAGGTATTGGATTCATCCTAAAATTCGCATTTTATTGAATAAGCACGTTTTAAAGTCCCTAGAATCAGATTATAACATTTTTACGATGATGTGTGTGGATGTGTGTCTCTGGATATTGAAAGGACGATTCTTCAAAAACTATAATACTTAAGATCTGTTTAATATGAAGAGCTGTAAAGGTTTTGATAACAATTGGACAAACGGAAGCAGAAGTTTCTTAAAAAAAATCTTCTAAATATTATTTTTTGGAAACTTTTATTATACACGGTGTTATGTAAATGTTCAACGCTTAACCCATGATAGAACTGACCCCAAAGATAGTAAATCTGAAAATCTGGCAATAATTTTTGTTTAACATACTTTCTACAAGAACTAGAGGCCTTTAAAACTGACCAATCATGTCATAGTTCAAAACTTTATAAAAAAGTAAAAATCAAGTGTTTTCTGGAAAAGATATTGATTATCAATCAATGTTTTTTTGCATAGACGTACAATTTATATTCTGTTTTTTTGATATTCTCAAAATGCCATTTACCTTCACCAACCAAGAGTACGCAGACATGCATATGGTTTATGGCGAGACATTACAAAATAGTTGTGCTGCTGTAAGACGGTACAGAGAGTTATTTCTAAATAGACGTCAATTATTTTATATGTCATTTGTGACAGGTATCACATTTTTTCCAGAGAACACATTGATTTTTACTTTTCTATAATGTTTTGAACTATGATTGGTCAGTTTTAAAGACCTCTAGTTCTTGTAGAAAGTATGTTAAACAAAAAATATTGCCAGATTTACAATCTTTGGGGTCAGTTCTACCATGGGTTAAGCGTTGAACACTTACTTACATAACACCCTGTATAGATATTGGAGAACAAAATTCTCCATATAATACACTTAAATAATTATTATTTCGTCTATAGATTTAGAGATAAAAAAATATAATATATAGAATAATCTGTTTCAATAAAACGCACAGACCAGATTACACCAAGGTAATCAGTTGTCAAATTCATATGTAATTGACAGATAAATGTCAGTGTCAAAAATCAACAGTTTTCTGACTAAAAGCTTTTTCTGGGAAGTATATTTAATATTTCTTATTGAATTATTAATTAAATATTTAAAATTGTAGGTAGGTAAGTAGGTATGCATATTAAGCTTAAGAGTAGTAGTACATTATATATGTACTTAAGAAATGCCTCCAATCCAGTCAATGAATTTCAACCATCTTGAACATTTGAGAAGAGTAGAACAAGATTCCTTATAGAATGAAGGAATACGTATAATCAGAATTATTTGTGTGTACAAGAAATGTTAAATTCGATACTTATGTAACAAAACGGAAATGGCGAGAGGTATTGTGCTGGACTCAACAGATTTTTATGTACCCACACATATATATATATATATATATATATATATATATAATTTATAGATACTTTAGTAAAAAATTTTCACCTATAAATAATTCAAGTTTTCATTGTTACTAATAAACATGCAAAATTTCAAATTGAATTCCTAACGAAACTGTTTGAAAATAAGCCTCCTGGTTACTCAGGACGTCACCGTACGACCTCAAGGAGTAAGACGCAGGACACGGAGATTTCCGAAAGGTTACGAAGGCAACCGAGTGGCAGCAGGAAACATGAATGAATGAAGAATCAGGGACAACCGTACACGTAGTATGAAATTATTATTAGATAATACGTCAGCTTAGATGGAGATGTCATAAACAGTATGAGCAGTTACGAATTATAATGGACATTATTGTCATTCATAATTTTCGACGAGTAAATGTGGATAGTTGAAATAATAATTATTTCAAAATTAATAATATATTTTAAATAAGATACTATAATATTCTATGATATGTCAAATAAATTACTCTATTTCAATAGAAAAATTACATAAATATGATTACAATAACTTCCATAATCAATAATTGGAAATATGCATGACTTATTATCCAATAAGCAAGTTAATAAAATAATTAATGTACACGAGGGTCACGCTAGAATTATTGAGAATAAAAAAAATATGATTCATATTTTTTCAAAATTTTATTTTAAATATTTTAAAAGTAATTCCCTTCACTTATTAACACACAATTATCCTTTCCAATTTTAAATGGCACAAAAGTGAAACCTGTGGTGCACTCTCCGCTCAGCAATGAGTGCCCGTGAGTTGACGCCTGGTAAGCGCCTACACGGTAAAATATATCGTCATCATTACCGATGTCTACATGTGTTGTAGATACTGGCACATCCAGAAATGGGTAATATGCCGTGATGATATATTTATTTATTTATTTATATGAGGAACTCAAATTTGTTCCATCCCGTACATATGTATATGAAATGTCCAATTTTAAAGACGATTTTCTTCAAAAAATATTTTCCATAACAAAAAAAAATGAAAACGTGTTACCTTCTTTGAATATTTATAATTTACAAAATTCCATCTTGTTGCATTCTTGTGACACTTGTACTTGCAAATTATGTAAATAAAAAAATATTATTTGCAATTCAAATTGTTAGGAAAACAAATATCTTATGCGTTTGAAGATAGAGAGTTTATGTTGGGAAGAGACGAAAGATAAACGTTGTATCCGGTTCGTTCGGGCCTGTAATGATTGGAAGTTATCTCGAAAACGGAAACCCTAAGAAGGAAAAGGAAATGAAGGAGTTCCATGGGAAGAAATAAATATTTAATTCCGTTCATTATCTAATTTACTTAACACGGGACGGAACGGAATATAATTATGTACAGATAAGTTCTCACCAACAGAAATTATTATTGAGCAACAAAAATTGACTTTTTATGGAATAAGAGGTTAAATAAAAAACAGTGAGAATATGCCAGTTTTAGATTTTTCAAAAAATATTTTAAATGAAAGTTTTTATAATAAAAAAAAAAAAATTGATGTGGCCAACACAAAACCTCCCGCTATTTAATTTTTATTAATTTAAATACATACCTACATATTTACTAACGCAGCAAACTGTTCCATTGCAAAAAACTATTGCTTTATTTACTATTTTCTTTTTAAAATGTCACTATTATTAATTTGAAGTGATTAGTTTTTTGACAGTGACATTTACTGTCAGTTACATTCATTTGAAATATGAACTGTGTAATAAAAGAATTGTGTTTATCTTAGGCTTCGGGACTAATAAAAAAAATTATTTTTAAATTTATCTGTAAAATATATAGAAAAAGTATTAATGTATTCCTGTAGAAAATTCAATAATCTTTAATTTTCATAAGACATAAAATGCGAAAAAATGCCATTTAATGGTATTTTTTGAAGAAAAACTATTATGACCTGCAGGTAAAGTGCCATTTCCGGTTATCCGATTTACACCAAAATCTAATGACTTCTTTTCATATTAGAATAGGATAGAAATACAAGGTTTCAGAATTTTCTGAATGATAGTATTTGAGTTAGAGCGAAGACAAAATCCATACACATACACACACATACATACACACACACACACATGCATACATACACACACATACATACATATATACACACGCATACGGACATCATCGTGAAAATGTTAAAATTGGATTCTAGGGACCTTAAAACTTGCTAAAATCTCGATATGTGATTTTTAGCACGATCCTTATACCTCCCTTACGAAGGGTAGCGGGAGGTAAAAATAAGATATGGTCAGTACATTACTTTCCGTCAATTCATTTTGTTTTTATGCAAATCCCATAAGAAAATTCCTTGGAAAAGATTCTTTATATTCAGTGAAATATTTATAATTATAAATACATACATACATACATATATTATATGTTATCCTTCAGAAATACCGTCTATCTCATCAATGAATTGGAGGAATCTCGAACATAAGAAGAATAAGAGGAAACTTGTTCAAAGAATGAATTAAAATTATAAAAATATGTAAAGAAGATATGTGTTTTTGTATTTGTGTGTAGGTACCAGAAATGTTAAATACGTATAATACTTACATAGCCTAATATGGAAATGGCGAGAGGTCTTGTGCAGGCCACAACAATTTTTTTTCAAATGAGAAAATGGCGGTTGAACAAAAATTTCAAAATAAGATTTTTTGATAATCACTCCATCGATTTTCGAAAGTAAAACATTTATAAAATCCTTAAACTGTCTACTACAACGTTCCTTCCGGTTGTTTGTTTTGCTGGGCTTAGTGACACCTTATGATAGGTGACAAGTAGCATTATCTTAAATTGTGATATACCCAAAGCATTCAAGAAGCCAATGCACGTCATTACTTAGTGTAAAAACCTTAATGCATTAAAATCACTAATAGTGAAAAATGAAATAAAATTTTAATCATTTTTAACCTTATATAATTATTATTAAGATGAAGAGTACAGTTCATTACTTATCATATATGACATGAATAACATATAAATAATGTACATCAACGTCAAATTATTCGTTTAATTGTTGCTATAGTTGGCAACAATGATAATTTGTATGTTCATAATGTCAAAGTTATTATTTGAAAAATATTTGTATCGTATTTGAAACATTTTTGTGCGCTGTAAAGGCCTATTTATAATAATGTTAAACGCAACGCAACGACGCAACGTGACCGTTAAGGTGAACACAAAATCTGTGAATCTGCCAAAGATAGCACTTCTAATCAGTCAGAAGAATTCGGTATTTTTTTTTTTGAAATTCGGATCATTTTTATTTATTGCCTTTATATGGCATACACAAGTATAAATAAGGTTAGTATTATAAAATAATTTAAATAGAAATGGACAGTGACGAAAATATAGTATTTATTTTGTAAATGTGACAGTTCATGATTATGTCGATAATACAGGTTACAATCTGTATAACTTCTTTCATAAAGATTCTAAAACCTCTTCAAACGTATCAGTACATGACGTCATACATCTAGTTCCTTTTATTCAATTTTTATTAATGACGTGCATTGGCTGCTTGAATGCTTTGGGTTATATTCAACTATATTCTAAGTAATTCATAAAAATAATTAAATAAACCCTTCACAAATGTGTTAATTAAAAAAGTAATTAAAACTCGCACACCCTTCATAATTTATTTACCCTTTTTTGCATACGAGTTAAATTCTTAATAACATAATCACTTCATTTTTCTCTCTTAAAACTTTTAGACTCCTAGTCATTATTTTTCCCTGCAATTAGCGAGCGCTAGTCAAGTATTAAACGACTGAATTAATTCCGGATGAATTGGACGTGGATCTTTATCTCCTAGCCTTTTCATAAGGAATAATATATTCTACAGAGAGATATATAGGTCATGCTTTTTACTAAAGGAAGGTCACTCTGCTATTAAAAATACGAGGAAAATTTGTTTGAAGTGTTAAAGGGAAGGTATTAATATGAATATGTGTTTCAAGGGCTTACTTTGTATTTTATAAAAGATGTTCAGTAAGGTCACTTTTCCTTTCAACGAATAATTATTTACTTTTGTTATGGTATTCGTCCCACATCCGATTATGGCTATCAGGGATATGGAGTTGCTGATGATTGTTTCGTAATTATTGTGGTGGTTAGTAAGAATGTTTTGTGAGAATGGAGAGACAGCTGAACTTTTATGTGGACGAGAAGAATGAAGTATGTTTGTACAGGAGTGTGTAGCGAAAGATGATTTTTGTGTAACTATTATTGTGGTCCGGATGCGGTTATTCGCTACCGAAAATCGGTCACTTTAATATGTTATTATGTATGAATACGTTTATGAATGTGGCTGTGGTGAAAGAAGTATGCATGGATAGGAATGTGTAGCGAAAGATGATTGTTGCGTAACTATTATTGTGGTCCGGATGCGGTTATTCGCTACCGAAAATCGGTCACAATAATATGTTCTTGAATGAATGTTATGATGATTTTGGGCAAGGCGGAAGAAGAATGTTTTTAAAGAGTTAAGTGATACTGTGGAGCTCTTGCTTTCATCCCTTTTCTTACTATTTTCGGGTTTTTGCTAACCCACTAAGTGGGAAACGCGTGATTTTATGTATGTATGTATGGGATATGGAGAAGAAAAAGAAGAAGAGTATTTTCTAATACAATTTACTTTAATATTAATGCTATTATATCTAGAGATACATTCGGGCCGGGCCGGGCCGAGCTTTGAGGTTTGGATCAACTCGGCCCGAAAATAAAAATTACCGGCCCGACTCGAAGATCGACTCGACAAAAAAAATTAGCTAGCCCGGCTCGAAAATTGACTCGAAAACGGGCCGAGCTTCGGGCCGGGCCAGGCCAAAGCTCGAAATTGGGTGCATCCGGCATTCCTAATGTTGATTTTTATGTTAAAGCGAAATGTTTAACTTTTTTCGTGTCAAACTTATAAAAACCTCTACATTCTTATAACTTTCAACATTAGTTAACATAAGTAGTTAAAAAAAGAGAGTAAGTTTGTTATAAAAATTACAGTCCTACGTGTATTTAACACTTTGTTTACCAAAGCCGTTCGAAAATTTAAACAACTTATTCACAAATATTGTTTACATAAGGATTTTTTATCTAACTTTGTTTCTGCTCAAAAATAGGACTTTAATGAATAACCTTGAATTCTTGAAGTAAAATAATACATTTTTATTTATTAATATGTAATGTTTGTTGTTATTAAATCATTGTGATCCTTTTTAACTTCATCCATTTTCATTAAAATATTAAGGAAACTGTGCATTTGATTGAACTATAAGATTTTTCGGGCCGGGCCAAAATCAAAAGTCCGACTCGCCTCGATTTTTGAAAATGATTAGCCCGATTCGGCCCGATAAAAAATATCTTAGACCCGGCTCGATGATCGACTCGAAATCGAGGCGGGCTTCGAGCCGGGCCGGGCCAAAGCTCGAAATCGAGTGCATCTCTAATTATATCGAATTTCAAAATCTTTACCAATATTCAAAAACTTATTCGTTTATTATTTTGATTAGTACTACTCTTCGATAAACTTTGTATTTAATTTGTAATAATTTTTCTAACTTTCAGTAACTGAGACTTTGTCCTGTTTCAAATAAATAAATAAATAAATTTCTATAGAAATAGGTATATATTTCGTAGAATTATTGTGCTTGTTGTGAAATACAAGTTATAAAAATGCTATATCCGATACATTTAACATGTAGGAATGTACACGTATGAGCACAAAATATGATGAATACAAAGCATAATGCACTGATGTAAAAGTTTCTGCGAAATAGAATATATCCATTGTGCAAGAATATGAACGTGAACACGGTTATAGAATTTTTAAAGTTTTTAACAACTTTAAAAAAGTTATATTTCTAACTTAAATTTCTTTCTAAGTAGATTTTCTGAAAATGACAGCCCGTTCAAATTTAAATTACTGGATCCAAAAATATCTGACCTTATTTTAAGAATCCAAGTCTAATTTAAGAAAAAAATCTGTTGTGGCCAGCACAAAACCTTCCGTCAATTCGATGTATTTTGTACAAATCCCATACCAAAATTTCCTTGGAAAATATTAAATTGTAACACGAGCACATACTATTTTTTACAAATTCCTTACAAAAGTTTATTTGAAAAGATTCTATAAATCCAATAAAATTATAATGAATGAACATACACTATGTAAATGCACTTGACACTTCCTCTTTCTTGTTCAGCTTTCCCTATTGTATTAGGGGTCGCTGTTTCTTAGTCTTCTGTTCCACTCATTCCTGTCCAACACATCTTTTTCACATAGTTCTTCCTCTCTCAAG
The DNA here is from genome assembly GCA_943142095.1 of Ophonus ardosiacus. NCBI lineage: Eukaryota > Metazoa > Arthropoda > Insecta > Coleoptera > Carabidae > Ophonus > Ophonus ardosiacus. The sequence goes on along the minus strand of OW964823.1, from coordinate 5,580,707 downwards.
TCATATACGATACAATCCTTCCATCTCTTTGGCCTTCCTCATGCTCCCCGCATTGGAAGTTCCAATCATAAGACAAGGCTGCAACTGCATGTCACTTGCGAGGAACATACCACATCCTAATCCTACACTTTCAATATTTGGTTTTACACTTGACACTGACATCTGCCAATTAGAATTTATTGAATATATCACCTGTTTCCATGATAAATACCAAAGCTGACTGATTTTTGAAAGTTAATATCTTTATAATTCTTTAACATTATATCTATTGAATATGAATGAAAATATATAATCAAACTGTATAGAGAAGAACATTTCCTCTAATATATAAAAAAATAAAATGTGAAAAAATACTATTTAACTGCGTTTTTTTAAGAAAAACTGTTAAAAACTTCAAATAAAGGTACTTCCGGTGGAACAGTTGTAACCAAAATCTAATCGTCTCTTCATCTGGATGTAAAGAAGAGGAATACGAAAGAATTATAATTTTTAGAATTGTAGTCTTGGAGTTATCGTCGGAGAAACATTTGTCACACACAGACTGACATACAGACATCTTAAAAATAGTCAATTCGTGTAGGTACCCTAAATCGTGCTTAGTCATTAAAAACTCACCACCGATTTTTTTGACCAAAGACAATACCTTCCTTACCTAAAGGTGTCGGAAGGTAAAAACACCTCAATTTCAATTTTAGATAATCTTTCAAAAATATTGAAATTTGTATCCGATTAAAATCTATTATTAAATCCCAACGTTTATGAAGTTATTTTCATCTATATTAAAATAAACAGATTGATTAAAATTTTAATTAAAATGGCGGCCAAATCCCGCCGAAATAAATCTTTCAACAAGGATGGAATTAATTTCGTCATTCACGAATAATTTCATACTCTATATGCGCGGAACGAGTTTGTAATTGCGGTTTTTACAAATGATTATTGTTATTAATTGCAGAATCAACAACAAAATTATGCTAATACAACACCTACGCGAGAAGTAAGGGATAAAATTACAACACTAGGCAATAATTCAGCTGAAAATTATGTGACAAGGAGCAAACATGTGAAAATCGCCTACGCAGCCAATAACAACCACTAAATAAAGAAAAATAACAATGAATGTCAAGATTTATAATACAGAAAATGTCACTATTTAAAATTAAAATCTCACAATTTTTCTTTGTTAAACAGGGTGTCCTGCATTCCAAGGCCACTTTTGAGATGTCGGAAACTACAGTGTATTCAGAGAAAACTTAATTCGGAGTAGGCTATGAACACAGAAACGTATGTCTGATCATTATTCAATTCAAAAGTAAAGTTGTCCAAATTGATCGTGAAATATAATTTTAAGGAGAAAAGATAATAAAGAAGGATATACAATATTGCCATTCATCGTTTTCTAATTTATTTCTATTAAGGATTCAAAAGAAAAGCTTTGATTTCTTTAGATAACATTTAATTAAATATTGTTTAAATTGTCATATATTTTTTTTTTGTTCATAGCCTGCTCTAAGTTAAGATATTTTTGAAGACACTGTATAGGTCATTCATTCATGACGACAAGAGAATTTTGAACTAATTCGCGAAAGAGACAGTTAGTCTACTGGCCGGAAGAAAATGATTTTCAAGCCTAATAAATAGAATGATTTGTGACTCTGTTTGCAAAATACTTAGTCTAAAATTATCTCATTATAGTGAATCAATGGGCTACTTGCATGGTACTGAAAATCCGATTTCTATCACTATATACGTAATGTTATGTTAAAAACATATATAAAAATATAAATTTTATTTTAAAAAAGTTATTTGTATTTTAGTAAATTAAGAAAGAAAATTTTCTGTGACGTCATTATATTGAACCGAGAAAGAGAACCATGTTTAAGTATGTAACTTATAGATGGCATTGCGTGCGAGAAAGTTTTAATTTGAATTTGACATTTTACTCTCTCTGGGCTCTCAAATATATTAATTACTTCACAAATAAACACATAGGTAGTTACATGTAATTTAAAATATCGATACTAAAAAACAAACTAAAATACTAACCTTCAAACTATTGTTGAAACGTCAAACAGGAAATCTACATTACCCGTACAAACAAACGCTATGGCTTTACGATCACTCATTGGTGCGGCGTAATTATACGTCAAACATGGCGGTAATTCAAATAATCAAATTTCATTATTTATTTTCTGGCTAATTAATAAAAATTTTGTCAAAAGAAAAAATAGGAGTAGCAAGTTTTTACCTGCTCTTCAAAAATATGAAATAAAAAAAGGTACGCAATTTATCTGTAAAATATATAGAAAAAGTATTAATGTATTCCAGTAGAAAATTCAATAATCTTTAATTTTCATAAGACATAAAATGCGAAAAAATGGCATTTAAGGCTATTTTCTGAAGAAAAACCATTATGAGCTTCAGGTAAAGTGCTATTTCCGGTTATCCGATTTACACCAAAATCTAATGGCTTTCTTTTTATATTAGAATGGGATGGAAATACAAGGTTTCAGAATTTTCTGATAGTATGTGAGTTAAAGTGAAGGCAAAATCCCTACACATACACACACATACATACACACACACACACATATACACACATACACACATACATATATACAGACATCATCGTGAAAATGTTAAAATTGGATTCTAGGGACCTTAAAACGTGGTCATTTACTAAAATCTCGATATGTAATTTTTAGCACGATCCCTATACCTCCATTACCAAGGGTAGCAGCAGGTAAAAAATATCGTGGAATAGCCTGTTCTGTATATTTGTGCAATTTCTCAGAAATCATAAATGGATTTTTTGAAATTTTAAAAATTCTTGTAACACTGTACATGAAATAATTTTTTTGAGGTATTAGAACTTTATTTTAATTATGTTATTTCAATTAACAGTGTAAAATTTAGTCTCATGTTTTTGGATTGTTTTCTAGAATTTATTGGTATATATGTAACATATAACTAAAATTCGTCAATTTTGGATATTGGCCTTTTTAGCATCAAGGTACAGAACTACAATACATCTGAAATTTCATTTGTACTTTGTGTATATTTGCTCTTCCATTTACGTATCGCATTCGCGTTTCGAAAGTGATTTAAGCGACATTATCATTATAGCTTCAACATCCTTTGCGTATAAGGCGAGAGTTGTCAACGCGTTACGTTACCAAATTGGTACAGACATTTTAAAATGGTTTCCTTCGCTACTCGTAGCCTCACTCTAGCATTCAGCGCTCCAATTCCGATTGAACCGTATTGATTTCTAATCACATTGCGTGGAATTGGAGTTTAGATTGGGTGTTTACACTGATTACAATAATACTGATCAAATTAAATAAATTTAATTCCGCGGTTCGGTAGACAACAACATTGGAGAACGAAATTAATGCTAAAAATCGCATATCCAGATTTTAGTGGATAAGCACGTTTTAAGATCCTATAATCCAAATATACATTTTTACGATGATATCCGTGTGTGCGTATGTGTGTGTGAGTGTGTGTATGTGTGTGTGCGTGGGTGTGTGTGTGAGTGTGAGTGTGTGTGTGTGTGTGTGTGTGTGTGTGTGTAGATGTCGGAGCCACGTTTCTCAAACACTGTAAGACTTAAGACATGTTTAACTGCGGTTTCTTCAATCTGACATTACTGGGAAGAGCTGATTAGATTTTGGATAAGAAAAACTGTTAAGAATTCTTATCAAAATATAATCAGCTCCTCATATGAATGTAAAGAAGAGAAATACGAAAGAATTATAATTTAAAAAAAAAACTAGTATAATCGTATTCTATGGACCATAAAACGTGCTTATTCATTAAAAACACCACAGAGGGATTCAATATAAAGAGCATTTGAAATAGAATAGATATGAGGTAATTTGTATTAAAAACTCGACCCTGACATCATTTTGAGTAAAAAATGTCATATGGAGGTTAAGTCCGCAAACTTCTCGTTACAGAGTTACGGGCCTTTAAAAGTGCACCTCATCAAACACATTTTTGTTAATAACTCTGATACTAGTTGCACTAAAATTTTGAAACTTGATACGAGGATACTACTTATAGAGATGCATATTAAACTTTCTTTTGTTTTTCTATCTCAACCAGAGGCGTCTCATATGGGAAAGTCATGAAGGTTTTTTATCGTAATTTTTTGATCTATTAACATTTTTTCAACTTTACCAAAAAAATTACATACAGTACAAAAATACCCAAAAATTACTCTCGATAAAATTTGATAAACGCAGTAGTTTCTGAGATATTTTAATTTTTAGAGAAAATCAATTATGCAAAAAATTTAGTTAACAATTAAGAAACAATGAAATTCACACAAATTTATTCTTTGAAGTCCACGTAGATATTCTCTGGACTACGACAACCATTACTTTTACAATATCTATAAATAAACACCATATCGACATATTCACTAACATTTTACACTTTCTTTTAATTTGCAAAAATTACTAATTTTGAAAATAAGGTAATTAAACAATAGTTATAAACAGATTTTATGTCGCTTTTCTATTTTGTTCTATTTTCCATGGTAAATTGATTGTTTTTTTTTTTTATTTTGGATACGTGACATTTTCTAAAAGTAAAAAAATCCCAAAAACTACCGCGTTTATCAATTTTTAGTCAAAAATACATTTTTGTGTATTTTTAAATTATTTGTAATACTTTATATTTAAAAATGAAAAAATTTTATAGGTATATGGTAAATTGATTGTTTTTTTTTAATTTTGGATACGCGACATTTTCTAAAAGTAAAAAAATCCCAAAAACTACCGCGTTTATCAATTTTTTTGTCAAAAATACATTTTTGTGTATTTTTAAATTATTTGTAATACTTTATATTTAAAAATGAAAAAATGTTAATAGGTAAAAAAAATAAGGATAAAAACCCTCATGACTTCCTTATATGAGACGCCTCTGGTTGAGATACAGAAACAAAAGAAAGTTTAAATATGCATCTCAATAAGTAGTATCCTCGTATCGAGTTTCAAAATTTTAGTGCAACTAGTATCAGAGTTATTAATAAAAATATGTCAGATGAGGTGCACTTTTAACGGCCTGTAACTCTGTAACGAAAAATTTCCGGACATATCTTCATATGACATTTTTTGCTCAAAATTAGCTCAGAAATATGCTATTAATTTTTTTACACTAGTCCTGATACACCCTGTATAATGTATACCCATGTTCTAATTTGTTATTACGGTGAAAGACCCCACATTTGTTTTTATCTGCAAATCTGAATCTTACAATTTTTCTTTAGACATTTTACTTACAATATAAAAAAAAAATCAACTACAGTTGATGCATTCAAAAAACTGTTTGTTAAACAAATTGACACCTCTACATTTGTAATCAAACTTTTGTGACTTCTAGTCTTCACCTTCCTGTTTTCCAAGAAGTCTGTAATCCTTCGTTTACGACCCTGGGAGGTGGTAAACTTCTCCCCTTGTTTTGTGTAGTTCGGACAGGTGTCCCAGTGGGTTTAACTGACTTCCGGTCCAAGCAGAGGATTAACAGTTTACGACAATGTCCCAAGGCTGGCCAAATTAAGCCGCTTTATTGCCAGGCACGAATGGGACTGTCATATTCTACAATCTACATTACAATAGCGATACGACAGTGCTAATTTTGACAATGGTTGGAATATATTACGATGGTTAGCACCTGCGGAAGGCGATATTTGAGGAATAAAAAATCTGTTGTGGCCAGCACAAGAACTCTCGCCATTTCCATATTAGGCTATATATATATATGTATTGTATTGCACTTCGCTTTCGAACAGTAGTTTTATAACAAAATATTACAGAACTTTACCCAAATATTGTTTTTTATTGTATTTAACATGTTTTCTGCACACATATAATTCTAATTATATCTATTTTATATCATTTTCATGTCAGAGATTGTTCCAATTCATTGACCAGATTGGCGGTATTTCTGATGGATATATGCATTTTACCACAATTTTACCTATAATTTCAAATATTTAATTAATAAAACAATAAGGAAAATTAAATATACTTCCCAGAAAAAGCTATCAGAATGTCACAAAAAATGTTGATATTTGACAATGACATGTGTCATGTTATAAACATTTGGAATTTGTCAACTGGTTTCCTTAGTGCCTTGGCCTCTGCGATTAGTTTCCTCTATACATTATAGTGTCTTTATCTCTAAATCTATACAAGATATAATAAAAATTTTAAGTGTCTTAGATGAAGAATTTTATGTTCTTCAATATTTAATAAAAAAAAAAACTCCCACAAAATTATATTTAGAAGAATTTTTCTAAGAAACTACTACTTCCGGTTGTTCAATTGTTACCAAAACCTTTTCAGCTCTTCCCAGGAATGTCAGATTGAGGAAACTGCAGTTAAATATTTTTTAAGTCTTATAGTTTTTGAGGAATCGTGACTACAACATCCAGACATACATACATACACACACACACACATACATACACACACACATACACACATTCACACACACACACACACACACACACACACATCATTTTAAAAATGTTATAATCGGATTCTAGGGACCTTAAATCATGCTTATTCAATAAAATCTGGATATGCGAATTTTAGCATGAATCCAATACCTCTCTTAGCGAGAGGTAAAAATAGTGTTTGTATACAAAATTTGTCACATATTTTTACAAATTTAACACTTTTAAAAAACTTTGTTTACTATCTAGGTTTAGGAAAGACAATGGTAAAATTTTTAAATGCCCTATTCATTTTAGTAGTAAAGCGTAAATACAAAATATCTGTTGTGGCCAGCACAAGACCTTCTGTTAATTTGATGTATTTTGTACAAATCCCATACCAAAAGTTCATTGGAAAAGATTCTATATATCCAGTAAAACGAGCATAATACAATTTTTTACAAATTCCATACAGAAAGTTCCTTGAAAAATATTCTATAAATCCAATAAAATTATCACATAAATATACATTATGTATGCTCATATATGTATAAATACAAACTCTAAAAATGCGTACACTTACGTAACATTCTCTTTAAAATCAAAAAATATTACTACTAAGTTTATTTCTCCACCCATTTTTGAATTATTGCCCCGAAAGTCAATATACCCGACATTCAGATAAAAACTTCAAAATTTTCAAAAATCCAATTTTTATGTATCTAGATAATTCTCAATTCGCTGATTCCAAATTTTGAAACCGCAGGTCGATATCTCCTTTTGTTTTCGAGATATTTAGATTAAGTTTTGCTCAAAACTGCCCATTTTTGGGTAATAACCCAAAAATGGGTCGAGATATGAATTTGGCGACAACACCATTCGATTCTACGGGCAAAATTACATAAGTACACCAATTTTCAGAGTTTTTGAACACCGCATACAATCTCTATAGCAAAATAACTGAAAATGGCCAAAAATCGCAAAAATCGTAAGGGGTACCCCTTAGGATTTTTTCAGATTTTGACCGTTTTCAGGGGTTTTCAAACTTTTATTCATAAAAAATTAACCGAATGGACAAAAATTATGAAAATTGCTGTACATATGTATTTTTGTCCGTAGAATCGAATGGTGATGTCGTCAAATTCATATCTCGATCCATTTTTGGGTAAATACCCAAAAATGGGCAGTTTTGAGCAAAATTTTAAATCTAAATATCTCGAGAACGAAATGAGATATCGACCTGCGGTTTCAAAATTTGGAATCAGCGCATTGAGAAGTATAGGTACATAAAATTAGATTTTTGAAAATTTTGAAGTTTTTATCTAAATGTGGGGTATATTGACTTTTGGGGCAATAATTCAAAAATGGGTAGAGATATAAACTTGGTAGTAATATTATTTGATTGTGAAGAGAATGTTACGTAAGTGTATGCATTTTTAGAGTATTTGAACAGTTGTGTGAATGTTTAGAAATAAAAGTATTGAAATAAAAATGGATAAATGCTATAAATAAGTTCCTTGGAAAAGATTCTATGTACCCAATAAAATTATAACATGAACACATACCATGTTTTACAAATTACAAACCAAAAGTTCCTTTGAAAAGATTCTATAAATCCAATAAAATTATAACATGAACAAATAACTGATTTTTTTATTCTCAATAATTCTAACATGTCAACATTTCGAATAATCTTCTCTCTTCCTGTTAGAATTTAGGTCTTTTGTGATTCTGGGTCCATCTATGTTTTGACTGGCAACGTGCAAATATTAGCTGCTACAGGATAAACATTCACACTCACGATTACGTATGTTTGGTTAGGAATTAAGGATGACGTTTTGTTGAAGATCATTTTGACTTATTAATGTTTCCTGTGCTATAAATAACAAACGTACGATCTGAATCAGGATCGGATAGTGCACTTGCTTTTACAGATTTTTAAGCGTGGAATACTCGGAAAATTGCACGATTTCAGTTTCAGTAACGACAATGTGAGAATATCGGAGATTTTCAGCGTTTGCAGTTGAATATCTGAAAGGATGCTTTAGCATTTGTATTCCTCTTTGATAGCATTTATACGGGACATAAAATTCAGCTGAATATTTTATTACGGTGCTAGTAAATTTCAAAATGAATTGTATGATGGAAATTATCATAAAATATGTAAAGACCTCAGTTTCCGAACATCTCCGACTATAAAATAAACATATACTGAATAATATTTTTAGCTTATTAAATAAATACAGTGTGTTCAAAAAAATCCTAACTCGGAGCAGGCTATGAACAAAAAATTTGAAACCATTTATTTAAAGGCACGATTTAAAATATACTGGTTATGCCACTTGTCATGTTTTTCATTGTTTCTGATGGTCCGCTTGATGCGTGTTTCCTTAAATGATCCGCTAGTTGCGCTACGTGAGAACGACCCTACCACAGCAAACTATTTTTACATAACATATAAAAAATGAAATGCATAATGAACTTATTTTTAATATAAATTTATATATTTAATGGAAACCTGAATCAATACATTGTTAGAATTTAAAATTGGGAAAACTAAATAAATTGATAAAACCGCACGCTTCCAGATTTCCATTCGGTAATATCTTCTTCCCGAAAATGTTTTCGGCAAACATCATTCAATCTTAATTCGCGATCATCTCTACTAATTGCACATTGTCATTTTTTAAAAAGTAATATATCGAGTGAAGCAGCAAACAGAGATTCTTTTTCAGTTGATTTCTTGTAACTGGTTTCACATCCAGGAATGAAACATTTTCTATTTAATTTTCTTTTCATTAATTACAATATCTTTCAACAAAATATTTATATTAGATATAATTTTATTCAAAGGAAAACCCCTACGTAGCCAATTTTCATGTGTGACAGAAGTTACAGGTATAAACAATAGAATATCATAGCCTACTTTTATCATATTTCTATTTGCTTTATAGGACATAATTTAAAGGTAAATCCTTACTTGTTACACATCATTGTAAAGAGAAATTTATTAAGAATCTTATTTTGTCAAAATATACAGGATATTCCATTTAAAAAATTAAAGTTAAATATTTTTCCAAAACAATGGTAGGCCTTTATGCTAAATTATAGATCAGGTTCTATTAAACAACTTTTGTATTTAACTTTTTTTTTGTATCTTTAATGTTTCAGAAGATATAAGCTGGACAATGAAAAATCAGTAGTGTTGCCACAAGAACAAGACCGGTCTTGGTCTTGGTCTCGTCTCGTCTTGGTCTTGTCGAGACGAGACCATAATTTGGTCTCGACTAGAAAAGTCAAGACGAGACGAGACCAGCATCAAGTCTTGTCGAGAAAGTCTTGAAGTCTCGACAAGACTCTCGACTTCAGATCAAAGGTGTTTTTTTAAACATATATTTTAAAAGTGCTTCAAAAACTGAGAGTATTGCTGTAAATACTGTTTGAAAATTCGAATAAATAAGAGAGATATTAATTTTTGAAATTTTGTAATATTCTACTTTCATAGTTGTGTTCCAGAAAAATGAATTTAAGTAAATATGATGTATTCCTTATTCTTCTATATAATCCAAATGTAAGTTTTAAATTAATATAAATTACAATGTAGGTGGGATGAAATGAAAGAAGTATAAATTTAGAATTCTTGTTATTTTAATGCATCAATATTTTAATTAAATTAAAATTAACCTTTATTTTATAATATACATGTTTTGTACGTATATATTGATTTTAATTTAATTTTTGGTTAATTATCAATTAATATATTGATACGACTGGATATATGAAATACTGACTACATCTTGAAAAATATTTCCAATTTTCAAATAGCATACAAAAATTACATCTGTTAACTTAACGTTAGCATTTAATTTATTATAACAAAAGTAACGTTCCCTGCAAATATACAGTATTTTTCTTTTATTTTTAAAGAATTGATTGTGATTTTTAGAATTTTACGAAAATGCAGACAAAGATTTTAGGATTTTAGGGAAATTCCCGGATTAAAACAACCATTTTCTACATTTTCAACAGATGTACTTTCTATTCATGGGCGTAGCCAGGATTTTTTCTCAGGGGGGGCGAATAAAAATATAGTTAGTCATATATTTAAGTATATGTTATTTATTTACCAAAACAATACACTTATTCCAAAAACTTAAGTAAATTATAATAAACCTATTTAGAATAATAATGGTATATTTAATAAAAACTGTAGGTTGTTACATAAACACAATTCTCTAACAAAAAAAAAAATTCTTATTTGAAAAACATAAATAAATTACAATACATGTGCTTAAATTTATAAAATTAGTAAAAATATTAGAAACTAAGAAACTTTAATAATTGGTTTAACGAATTATAAATAGATTAATTTTCAAAAATCAGTCAGCTTTACTATAATCATAGAAACAGCTGATATATTCAAAAAATTGTAATTGACAGATTTCAGTGTCAAGTACAATTTATATAATGATTGTTCGCGTTATAATTTTATTGGATTTTTTCCAAGGAACTTTTGGTATGGAATTTGTAAAAAATAGTATATGTTCGTGTTACAATTTTATTGAATATATAGAATATTTTCTGGGGAACTTTTGATGTGGGATTTGTACAAAATACAACAATTTGACGGAAGGTCTTGTGATAGCCACAACAGTTTTTTATGTACTAAAACTTCTTTTACGTGTAGAGTTAAAAATAAAATTAAGGCATGGAGTAAAAAAGGATAGAATTTTTTGGAGATATCTAATAATTCTTCATATGGTATTTCTTTCTCAAGAGGTTTCTCTTTCCACTTATGAAACCATAATAATGATTCCTCATAAAAATTGTCTATGTTATGTTTCATTTAATGTTTGTATCATACGTTTATACTTTTCTTTATTACATGGTTTTATATTTTTAGGATGCAAAATTGTTGGATTGACTAAAGTATTGTATTCCGTAATATTTGGATTTGGGTTGGGCAAACCTACCTACTTTTATTATTATTATACATAGCAGATGTCTAAAAGTGGTTGTTATTGTCTGGTAATATGCAGCATTTATAACACAGGCCGTTGTAAAATTTATTGTTCCATTATTGTATTTTTACAAGAAAAGAAATGTGTTATTTTTTACCCAATTTTTTTTATATTATGTTATATTAGGGATTAGGAAAAACAGTTTGTTTTACACATTTGTTCATACAAAGTTTTAAGGAAATTGTTAAGAAGGGCTTGTACATTACGACTTTTATATTTACATTTCTTTTAAGGCTTTTAGTCAACGTTGATTATTGTTTTCAATTTTTTCATATGAATGAATTAGGTATTTATACAATGTATTTTAATTTTCTCAGGAGGCGCAAGTGCAAACTTTTAAAATAAAGCAGAGGTTCACAATCTGTGGTACGCATACGAGGGAATACGTGAAAGGCTAGTGTTGTTATCTGCCTATTTAACATTTATATATTAAAATATAAAAAAATAGCGAAATAAGTTACTTTTTTGGAGATTTTTGTCTATTTACTTACTGCTTCATTTTAAACATATACACAACTGTTTATTGCTAATAATTCTGTAGCTAAGGAATTGAAATTATATATTTTATGTTTAGTAATGAGAAACAACACTCGATATAAACGTATATTTTCATATTAATTATTTCAAGAGCTCAATTATCAAGTTGATGATATTCATAGAAAACTTAATAATAAATATCTCAAATATTATTTGGAATATTTGAATCGCGATTGTACTGATGTTTTTAGAATTTTATGTGCTAGTAGATGCGATTATACAAAAATTGTTAATGGAGGAAAAAGTCGAGAGTCTTGTCGAGACTCGAGACGAGACGAGACTGACATCAAGTCTCGTCTCGACAAGACCAAGACGAGACCGCTCTAGTCGTGACCAAGTCAAGACCAAGACAAGACCAACCCCAAGTCTCGTCTCGTCTCGACTTCCGGCAACACTAAAAATCAGCCATCCTGTATACTCGTATGAGTGTGCATGTATTTAATTCCTTGCTATCCCTCGTTGCATTTTTATACAATTTATTTGCTTTGTCGCAACGATGTTCGTGAATACTGCTTATTAACAAAAAACAGAATACCAATTTGTTCCTATGAATCCATCTTCAAAATGTCAACAACTCACAAACAGAAAAGACAGCTGACGGATGAAGCGAAGATATACCTTACCCACCGCCATGTTTAATAGTTCTCTCTTGTGATTGGTCGAATTTGAAATTTACATTTCGAAATATAAAATATAGATATATTCCAAATCTAAGTTTTCTAAATTTGTAAATAGTTTTCGTATTCATTTTAAATGAGTTTATATTTTAAAATATAAATAGTAAATTTATAAATTAAATTCATCATAAACCAGCCCTTAATCCCGTCACGTCCGAAATGTAAAAACCCCTGTCCAACGTTAGTCTAAATTTTATATTCTTGCCACCTCGTCCATAAATTTTTTATTTGATCGTCATAATTCACGATCGAGGCTCTGCTTGTGTGCTGAGAGTTAAATTTACAACCCGTCTGCCTCGTAACTCGGACCGGATGTGGATGAGAACGAGAACCAATCACGTGGCTGATCACGGACCTTCGAGCTGCAGTCGAAATGGTTCCACTGGTTCCACTTGATGAGGTGGTCAGGTACAGGTGCACAAGACCGGGGTAGGCTACAACGGATTAGATTTGGGATTTGGATGCAGTAGTGGATAAATATTTATTTGCCTGGCAATAGGAAATGACGTAGAAGGTGTAGTGATAATTTGGTAAGGACACAAGACGTGACACTGAATTCTCCGGTGGTTAGAACAACGCCTCTTAGTGCGCTCGGGGTTCGAATCCCACTAAGGCATGGATGTTTGTGTATGTGAACCTATTCAGTAATTGGATTTAATCTTGTTGAAAGGATTAAAAAAAGTATATATCCAGCAGGGTTAAAAAAATAGGTTTTACATAAAAAAAAATCTGTTGTGGCCAGCACAAGATCTCTCGCCATTTCCATATTAGGCTATATATGTATTGTATTGCACTTCGCTTTCGAACCGTCGTTTTATAACAAAATATTACAGAACTTTACCCATATATTGTTGTTTTTTTTTGTATTTAACATGTCTTCTGCACACATATAATTCTAATTATATCTATTTTATATCATGTTCATGTCAGAGATTGTTCCAATTCATTAACCAGTTTGGCGGTATTTCTGATGGATATATGCATTTTACCACAATTTTACCTATAATTTCAAATATTTAATTAATAAAACAATAAGAAAAATTAAATATACTTCCCAGAAAAAGCTATCAGCATGTCACTAAAAATGTTCATTATTTGACAATGACATGTGTCATGTTATAAACATTGGAATTAGTCAACTGGTTTCCTTAGTGCCTTGGCCTCTGCTATTAGTTTACTCTATAAATTATAGTGTCTTTATCTCTAAATCTATACAAGATATAATTAAAATTTTAAATGTATTAGATGGAGAATTTTATGTTCTTCAATATTTAATAAAAAAAAAAACTCCCACAAAATTATATTTAGAAGAATTTTTCTAAGAAACTACTACTTCCGGTTGTTCAATTGTTACCAAAACCTTTTCAGCTCTTCCCAGGAATGTCAGATTGAGGAAATTGCAGTTAAATATTTTTTAAGTCTCATAGTTTTTGAGGAATCGTGTCTACAACATCCAGATATACACACACAAACACACACACACACACACACACACACACACACACACACACACACACACACACAGACATCATTTTAAAAATGTTTTAATCGGATTGTAGGGACCTTAAATCGTGCTTATTCAATAAAATCTGGATATGCGAATTTTAGCATGAATCCAATACCTCTCGTAGCGAGAGGTAAAAAAACAACCACCTGAGTTCTAATCGGGATTTTTAGGTTTTTACCTCTCACTAAGAGAGGTATTGGATTCATGCTAAAATTCACATATCCAGATTTTATTGAATAAGCACGATTTAAGGTCCCTACAATCCGATTAAAACATTTTTAAAATGATGTCTGTGTGTGTGTGTGTGTGTGTGTGTTTGTGTGTGTTTGTGTGTGTATATCTGGAAGCACGACTTAAGGTTCCTAGAATCGGATTATAACATTTTTAAAATGATGTGTGTGTGTGTGTGTGGATGTATGTATGTCTGGATGTTGGAGGGACGATTCCTCAAAAACTATAAGACTTAAAAAATATTTAACTGCAGTTTCCTCAATCTGATATTCCTGGGAAGAGCTGAAAAGGTTTTGGTAACAATTGGACTACCGGAAGTAGTAGTTTCTTAGAAAAATTCTTCCAAATATAATTTTTTGGAATTTTTTGTTATTACAAATATTGAAGCACAAAATTCTTCATCTAATACACTTAAAAAATTTATTATTTCTTGTATAGATTTAGAGATAAAGACACTATAATATATAAAATATTCTAATCGCAGAGGCTAAGGCACTAAAGAAACCACTTGACAAATTCAAATGTTTATAACATAGTTTGTAAATGACATATGTCAGTGTCAAAAATCAACAGTTTTAGTGACATTCTGATAGTTTTTTTCTGGGAAGTATATTTAATCTTTCTTATTATTTTATTAATGAAATATTTGAAATTATAGGTAAAATGCATATATCCATCAGAAATACGGCCAATCTGGTTAATGAATTGGAAGAATCTCTGATATATAGGAAATTCTTCATACAATGAAAAATAGATATAATTAGAATTATATGTGTGCAGAAGACATGTTAAATATAATAAAAAACAATATTTGGGTAAAGTTCTGTAATTTTTTGTTATAAAACGACGGTTCGATAGCGAAGTGCAATACAATTACCATACTTAGCCTAATATGGAAATGGCGAGAGGTCTAGTGCTGGCCACAACAGATTTTTTTGTTTTTATGTTCAATGATAAGTATGCTTAATGTGATTAGTAGTTGACATGTATCAGGGAATAATTAATTTGTGGAAAATGACTATTTGGGTATTTAACCACGCATCAAGCAATCATTATGTTCAAATATTTTTATATTCACACATAACATCTTTATTTTACATTTAACAAATATATCATACACAAAATAAATTTCACAAATATTAACAAAACTAATAGAAAAACTTATCAAAAATCAAAATAGTACTGGCATCTTTACACAAACTCTTTTCAGAGACGTACCCTGAAACACAATGTAGCAAATCAATAGTACTTCTAATATTTATGTATGATTGAAAATATATTATTTTTACAAACCTTAATTTTAATAGATTCAAATACATATATTTTTACTACATTCTCCTTAACACGGTTTCATTATTAATTTTAATGTAATTGCTTCCAGACAGTGACATTTGTTTATTATACCGCATGTCCACGGATCGAGTTCCAAAGAGGAAAAACTTTTTTATTTTTTATTTTACAAAAAAATGTATTCTTGATAAAAGTTTTTGCATGTCCCGAAACGGCCATTTCAGTTTTAACATTTTCAAATTTTCTTTTAGTTTCATATAAAAATCGAAAATTGGTCGTCCCAAAAAATAAGTTTGCGTTGTCATGGTAATTGCCGTTATTTATTTAATTTCATTAGCTGTCAGTTATAAAAATCAACCATAATCGTTGAAAATGTTGTCAAAAGACGAACGAATTTACCTAATTCAATGCTATGGCAAAGGTAATAAAGCGATCAGTCGAGTTGTCGAAGAATTTAATAAAAAGTTTCCGGATATTTACATCTCAAATAGAGGTTGTGTTCACAATTACCATGACAACGCAAACTTAATTTTTGG
Organism: Ophonus ardosiacus; assembly: GCA_943142095.1. NCBI lineage: Eukaryota > Metazoa > Arthropoda > Insecta > Coleoptera > Carabidae > Ophonus > Ophonus ardosiacus. Next base: position 5,564,460 of record OW964823.1, on the reverse strand, counting down.
GACTAATTTTCAACTAAAACGAACAATTTTTGATTTTTATCTGAAACTAAAAGAAAATTTGAAAATGTTAAAACTGAGTGGTCGTTTCGGGACATCCAAAAACTTTTATCAAGAATACATTTTTTTGTAAAATAAAAAATAAAAAAGTTTTTCCTCTTTGGAACTCGATCCGTGGACATACTGTATATACTATAATTATTTCGCCGATAGTAAACGTGACCATTATTTTGGATCAGAGCTATATTTCAAATTTCGCTATTTTCCGAAATAATGAAAATATTTCTCGCACTTATAAATTAATAAATGATCATGACCATAATTCCGAAACTTATATAAAGATATAAGTTCTAGAACCTAGATTCTTACGAGATCGTTTAATTTAGTTTAAGGGCAATTGATGCTATAAATCTGTTTTTTCTCATGAATCGGATGAGAATTATAGTTGAGAAGTTTAGGGAGAACGCTTGGATAAAGTACCTCTTCGCACGCGAAATGTTTCTACGAACGAATTACTATTACCTTAATGGAAGGAAAACTTAGATGCACACATACAACTTACTAATTGCAAGAGAAATTATATCTAGACTAACAATTCTAGACGTATGGATATGATTAAATTCAAGAGAAAATACTAGAATTCTGAATTATACTTCATTTCACATAAGAAAATAGTAGATGGCGCTTGAGAGCACTATTAATTTTACAGTAGTATAAATAAAAAAAATCTGTTGTGGCCAGCACAAGACCTTCCGTAAATTCGATGTATTTTGTACAAATCCGATACCAAAAGTTCCCTGGAAAAGATTCTATAAATCCTGTAAAATTGTAACACGAACACTATTTTTTACAAATTCCATATTGCAAGTTCCTTTGAAAAGATTCTATACATCCAATATAATTATAACACGAATGTACATTCTGTAAATTGCACTTCACACTTCCTCATTCCTATCCAACGCATCTTCTTCACACAGTTCTTCCTCTCTCAAATATTCTGCTACACAGTCCTTCCATCTTCTCTTTGACCTTCCTCGTACTCCCGGCATTGAAACTGCAAGTCATTTACGATGGACACTCTGTCACTTATGTTACTTTCTGATCCTATACTTTTCACTTTGGTTTTGCACTTGACACTGACATCTGTCAATTAGAATTTTTTGAATATATCTGCTGTTTCCATATTTTTTGCAAAGCTGACTGACTTTTGAAAGTTAACCTCTCTTAATCTCTCTATAACTCTATATCTATTGAATATGAAGGAAAATGTATAATCAAATCGTATAGAGAATAAGTTTTTCTTTCATATTAATGATCATAAAATGCCGAAAAATGATATTTAACTGCGTTTTTCCAGAAAAACTGTTAAGAACTTCAAATAAGGGTACTTCCGGTTGACCAATTATAACCATAATCTAATCAGCTCTTCATATGGTTGTAAAGAAGAGGAATACGAAAGAATCATAATTTTTAGAATTGTAGTTCTGGAGTTATCGTCGGAGAAAAATTGGTCACACACACACACACATACGGACACACACACACACACACACATATACATACATACATACATACATACATACATACATACATACAGACAGACATCAATGTAAAATTAGTAAAATCGTATTCTAGGGATCTTAAAACGTGCTTATTCATTAAAAACTCATCACCGAATTTTTTGACCAAAGACAATATCTTCCTTTTGACGGAAGGTAAAAAAATGTTTAGAATTAAATTTATTGATAAAATACATTCTTGCCATGGATAGACGTCACAGCACCCTGAATAAATATAACCTCTGTAGAGCTTTAAAAATTAGAAAAACAGTGTTATACCCAAAATAAAGCGGTATTTAAAATCATGTCACCTCTATTTATGTTTTGTTTTCCTAGTAAAAAATTGTTTACACCTTTTCTGGTTGGCTACCTCTTCCACTTTCAATTGTTTCACACGTTTACTACAAGTGAACAGTCGGTAGCCAGACGTTCTTTTGTCACAGTGACAGAACATCCTGTACCGCTGTTCAACTGTTCGACACCGACACAAACCATAGCACACTTTGTTTTGGGACGTCTTCATCATTGATTATCGGTAACGTGGCGTATAGTACGTTACTGACTTCACGCTTAAAGGCCCATCGCTTTGTGGGGAAGCATTATTGCAGGGCTATAAAGAAGTACAAAGGGTTATGTTTATATTTATATGCTGACCCTCTCTATATAATGTTACGTCAAAGTTGCATGCTACACTTTATTAAAGGGAATAGATTGTCGTCTATATCTGGACGTATTTAGTTTTCTCCGATTCGGAATTAGATAGACATACTTCTGGGATCCCTCAAGGATCAAATATGGGCCCACTGTTATTCAACCTTTTCATTAATGACGTAGTGGAATGTCTCTATTAGGGATGTGCGGTGTCAGGAATTTTAAATCGATTTTCGATCTTTTGATAAAATCGATTAGTCGCGATTGATCGATTAATCGCAAAAGATCGATTTTTTCTCATAAAATCGTAATACTATATCAAAAAATCGATTTTTAATAAAGAATCAAAAGATCGATTTTAATAAAAGATCAAAAATCGATTTTTCAATTGACCGATCTTTTTCGCTGCCCTAGTCTCAATACCTATAAGCTGACGACATAAATATAAATAAATAAATATATCATCACGACATATTACCCATTTCTGGGTGTGCCAGTATCTACAACAGATGTAGTCATCGGTAATGATGACGATATATTTTACCGTGTGAGCGCTTACCAGGCGTCACCTCACGGGCACTCATAGTATATTATGCAACGAGTTTATAATGATAGCTGTTAATACATGAGCATGAAGTTTACGCGACCCATGGCGAGTATAGTAAATCATGCGAGTATGTTACATACACTATTGAAAAGTGGAATACTGTCCTTTAATTATACCTCTTGTTCACTGGATGTTTAACATATTGACTCCCGTCGGAACCAAATATTTTGAACTTGCTTTCATCGCTCCAAAGGACAGTATGCCATTTTTCACTCGTTCACGATGGGTATTCCTCGGCAAATGCAATTTTGGTCCTTCTGTTTTTCTTTGATAGTACAGGTTTCTAAACGGCTATTTTTCCTAGTAATCCTACATCACATAGCCATCGTATCACAGTGCGATCACTTAAATCTACATGAAATTGTTCCCGATTTTTTGCAGAACGTTCACTTGATGATAAAGTAGGATCACTTACGGATAGATGCCGAATGGTTTTTGTCAATTCTAGCACTAGTTTCCTTGGACCACCGACTTTTATATTAATTTTAACACTTCTATACTGCGAATTTTTTTCAAAATCTTTGATAGGCCACTTTTATTGATTTTTAAAAAAATTAAATATTGAGCTGTTTCACACCAACTTTATGAAGCTGTACTACCCTTTCTCGTAAATCGTTGAAATTTTTTTTTATTTTTAGCCATCTTAACATCAACTTACTAAATAAATGACAAAATACAACTGAAAGTAAGACAATTAAAATCATATATTCAAAATGTTTCCATACTTTTGTCCACCGAAAAAACAAATATATGTTATTTCACTTAAATCGTACAGTCAATATCAAAAGATTTCTTGTGAATATATTCTTCGATATATTGACTTTAGAATATACGATTAAAATTTGCGAGAACTACAAACATATTTTTTGTCCACCACTGTATATTATAAAAACATTTTACATCCGGTATAGTACTTCCGTATTTATTAAACATTATATTTTAAGAGTAAGACTTATTTATATCATATAAGTGCATAAACTGCAGCTGTTAATATTATAAACATACTGTGCAGTAGCCGACTTCGTCAAAGGGTGAGATACTTCCATTAATAGAACATATAGAAATTTCGAAAATTATACGAAATACAAAGTCGGTTAATTTAAACAAAACTTCCTTCATTAGGAAATGGCGAGAGGTATTGTGCTGGCCACAAGAGATTTATATTGTTGCAAATAAGAGTGGATTTTGGTTTGCACTTTTTTGAGCACTTTTAAGCTCCTTATAATGGGGTCATCAATTATTTTATACTCTTGCGCAGTTATTGTATCAAAGATAAATTACAATTTTTATATGGACGCCATAGTAGAAAGTTACAGCATTTGAAAACAGAATTATTTTTTTTCAACAACGTTTTATTTATCTATGTTCATTTATTTTAAACAGGAAGAATGCAACAATTATTACCTAAATATATAAATAAACCCAATAGTTGTGACAATGAAACAAATGAAAAACACAAATACCAATTATATTATTTTTTTTTTTTCGAAATAGGTTCTGAATAAAAAAAAAATATTATGTTTGTGATATATAACAAAGGATATTCTACTTATAAAAAGCCTGAATAAAAACAAATATTGTATATATGAATGTATAGAACCCATTGTGATCTGAAAATGTAAGTCTCATTGTAAGATAAAAATTAGCATTATTCAATATAAGAAAAGCTTCTTAAGAAACGAATGAAATTTCTTCCTTTTGTAAGTATTTGTATTCGAAGAATAAGTAGAAATCAATACACCTAATACCATCTACAAACATAAATTCTATTTGACTTTCATTAGGGCAAATTGCAATACTATACGAGTACAGAGATATTTGTTTCTTCCTAATCAATGTTTATTGCAGGAAAATATTTGCTATTTTCTTAAGAATTAAGAATATACAGTGTGTTTTAAAAAATAGGTACAGTAAAATTTTTGAAAGAAGTCCGATCAAGGCCATCTACGAATTGTATCTATGAATTAAGAATTTGTGCTGTCAAATTTAGTAGTGTCTTTTATTGAGTCTTTATGAGGGTGCATAATATCTTGTGTACCTCATAAAATCTATGTAAACGACACTACTAAATTTGACAGCACAAAATCTTAATTCATAGATACAATGCGTAGATGGCCTTGATCGGACTTCTTTCAAATATTTTACTATATACCCTTCTATCTCGCTTATTATAAATTTTAGCGAAATTCTTATCCTATGTTATTTGCCAGAATCTTTATCTATCTATTTCAAATATTTCTTTTGTTATCAATCTTTAATTAAATTATGTATTTTTAGAGGGCAACAGATGCCCCGCAAATAAGAAAATATGGAGGCCCGTGTCAGAATGTCTTAATAATGTAATAAATTAGAATTCAAATATCAAGATTATTTAAGTTCACGTGGTTTCTTTGTCACTGGAGTGTAGACATATTTGGCGAGTTAAATAACCCATATGAAAGTGGAAAATCATGAAATTTGGAATAAAAAATCTGTTGTGGCCAGCACAAGACCTCTCGCCATTTTCATAATAGGCTATATAAGTATTGTATTGCACTTCGCTTTCGAACCGTCGTTTTATAACAAAATATTACAGAACTTTACCCAAATATTGTTTTTTATTGTATTTAACATGTCTTCTGCACACATATAATTCTAATTATATCTATTTTTCATTGTACGAGCCCTGCGTCAAAAGAATTCGCCCACATCTATTTATTATCATTATTCATATAAAAGGAAATAGTTATTCAATTATTATTCCTAAACTTACTTTTATGTTATTAAAGTTAATTAATAGCTTACATAAAAAGCGCTATCATAATTAATAAACGTGTAGCTACCTTCTAAAGAGAAGGGATGTAGGCGAATTCTATTGACGCAGGGCTCGTATGAGGAAGTTTCTAAATGCCAGAGATTCTTCCAATTCATTAACCAGATTGGCGGCATTTCTGATGGATATATGCATTTTACCACAATTTTACCTATAATTTCAAATATTTAATTAATAAAACAACAAGAAAGATTAAATATACTTCCCAGAAAAAGCTGTCAGAATGTCACTAAAACTGTTGATTTTTGACACTGACATGTGTCATTTACAAACTATATTATAAACATTGGAATTTGTCAACTGGTTTCCTTAGTGCCTTAGCCTCTGCGATTAGATTACTCTATAAATTTATAGTGTCTTTATCTCTAAATCTATACAAGATATAATAAAAATTTCAAGTGTATTGGATGGAGATGTTCTTCAATATTTAATAAAAAAAATCGCAAAAAATTATATTTAGAAGAAATTTTCTAAGAAACTACTACTTCCGGTTGTTCAATTGTTACCAAAACCTTTTCAGCTCTTCCCATGAATGTCAGATTGAGAAAACTGCAGTTAAATATTTTTTAAGTCTTACAGTTTTTGAGGAATCGTGTCTACAACATCCAGACATACACACATCCACACACACACACACACACACACACACACACACACACACACACACACACATACACATACACACATACACACATCCACTAATCCAATACCTCTCTTAGCGAGCGGTAAAAATGATGACATTTATCATTTATATAATTACTAGCTGTCATTCTGTCACGAGCCCCCATATTTACTGCTCGCGTCTTATAACCTAGTATCCCATGTAAACGTAATAGTATATGACGTCATTACTTTAGCAATATTATTTGATGTCGTAAGTCTTATACTTAATAATTTCTTTCATACATTTTTATTAACGGACTTTAAAGTACGAAATAAGTTTCGGGTTTATTATGCAATCGTGATTTATAATTCAGGCTAGCATATGACCTTGAAGCGTCATCTACCGTGAATCCAACTATAATACTTCCCATTCTGATTTTTTCATTGTAAATTCTTTAAGTAAACATCCTCCCTATCCATCCCGTGTTTGTAAATACGCCTCCGGGCTCCGAAATCATTGTAGGAAATAGAGAATTATCCTCCTTTGTGGTAAGCAGGAAGCAAGTGACTGTTCATTGTCCTTTCCTCCGTTCTTAGACGATTAGCACCGCTCCACGGCTAAGTATCTAATCCTTAGCGGCGTCATTTTCTGCTAAATTTCCTCCGATTGCATTTGTTCTGCACTGAACACGTGACAGAAACGTCGGAGGATGTTTGTACCATTGTTGGTAAACAGTAAATATCCGTTGGACATAAGATTTTGATTTGTTTGACAGATATTGAATTGTATTTGGCATAAGATTTCATTTCTCACTGAAGCAAGATTTAATATTCAAATAAATAGGTACTGAAGGTTAGTAATATTAGCACTTATAACAGAGTACAACTGTAGTAAACTAAACTAAAACTATTTTTTTGTCGCTTGACATTAATAGTATATTACGTTCCAAGATAAGGAAAGTGGAAGTTTACCAGACGAGTATGGCAAGTACTTAAATGCCATAAGTGAATTAATTTTGTATAAAAGATTGTCAATTGTCAAATCAAAGATTTTCTCAAAATTACCCATTTCTGGGCTAGTTTTGAATTATTGCCCCAAAAGTCATCATACCTCATATTCACATAAAAACATTAAAATTTTCAAAAATCTAAATTTTAGGTATCTAGATACTTTACAATGCGCTGATTCTAAATTTTGAAACCGCAGGTCGATATCTCTTTTCGTTCTCGAGATATTTAGATTCAAAGTCTTGCCTAAAACTGCCCATTTTTGGGTAATTACCCAAAAATGGGCCAAGATACGAATTTGCAGACACCACTATTCGATTCTACGGATAAAAACATATAAGTGTACCAATTTTCATAATTTTTGACTAACCGGTTAAATTTTTATGAATAAAAATTTGAATACCCCTGTAAACAGCCAAAATCTGAAAAAATCGTAAGGGGTACACCTTAGATTTTTGCGATTTTTGGCCATTTTCGGTTATTTTACTTTAAAGACTGTATACGGTGTTCAAAAATTATGAAAATTGGTATACTTATGTAATTTTGCCCCTAAAATCGAATGGTGGTATCGCCAAATTCGTATATCGACCCATTTTTGGGTTATTACCCAAAAATGGGTAGTTTTGAGCAAAACTTTGAATCTAAATATCTCGAGAACAAAAAGAGATATCGACCTGCGGTTTCAAAATTTAGAATCAGCGCATTTAATAGTATCTAGATATATAAAAATTAGATATTTGAAAATTTTGAAGTTTTTATCTAAATATGGGGTATATTGACTTTTGGGGCAATAATTCAAAAATGGATACAGATATAAACTTTGTAGTAATATTATTTGATTGTAAAGACAATGTTACGTAAGTGTACGCATATTTAGAGCATTTGTACAACTGAGTGAATTTGTAGAAATTAAAGTCTTAAAAGATAATTGTTATTCTTGTATGAGTATGAAAAAAAAATATTTAAATATTAATTCGTTCGAAAACTACAAGCAATTGAAAGTTTGTTCTGTCAGTTGCTTGCTATGTCAAGTCAAACAAACGGACTATGTTCAGAGTTGTAAAGGCGGTTTTATGCAGCCATTTTCATTTACATTTAATTTATGGCCCGATTCTGAACAAAACTGTAAGTCTTACAGATCTATAAATCTGTAAATAATGAACAAAATCGCAACGAAACTTGTCACTCTTATGTATAATTTTATATCAATCAACAAAACTAGATGTGTTTTTGTCACTTTCTTACAGATTTACAGATCTGTAAGACTTACAGATTTGTTCAGAATTGGCCTGTTAATTTTCATTTAAAAGATAAATGTATGTAAACCAATGTAGCCATGCATACACCATTTTCATTTACGTTTTCATTTATCTCTCATTCTCATTTATTTTTAAAGATGGCCAACTTTTATCTAATAAATGAAAATTATAAATGGCGCATGCGTGTACGACATGACAGGGACGAGAATTTGAGTTGATCAGCTGGTTGTCATTATGTATCTCCGATATCGTTTTACTGTTTTTTATTGCAATAACACGTTTAAAACTAAACTCATAACTTCTTCGCTGTTACTATTGTTGAATATTTTTATTAATAAATTTTATTCCAATGAAAGTCGGGTTATAACGTTAATCATCTGTCAGCGGATTTTTATATGTGCGCTCATTTTCATTTATTTTTGTTATATATTTTTGTATGAATAGGTACATTTAAAAATTATAAATGAGAATTAGATGAAAATTAAATTAAAATATAAAAGTAAATGAAAATGGCTGCATAAATTCGCCTTAAATCTCCGAATATTAAAGTTATAGTAAAAAACACTCAAAATTGAGTGTATTATCTCAAACTTCATCATCGGAATTATATAATTCGTTCTTCTTGCACATATTTTTTTGTTTTTTACTTACAAATTTACTATTGTATACATCGTACACCTACCCAAATTATCTTGAATGTACAATATTTATCGTAAAGCTGGCAACACTGCATTTGCATGATGGATTATTTTAGTGCCGGCTACTAAACTTGTAATGACTATTTTTGTGCACTTTAGTGACCATTTCAAATATCGTTATTTATTTTTTATTTAAATTAATTAAATACATTATAAACTTTAACGATTTACCTTTATAACAACTAAAATTGTGCAGTTAATGTTATCACATTATGCATATTCATTAATTTATTTTGATCCAGAGTACGTTAATTTATATGTATATGAATAATAATTTGTTTACACCGTGTTCTATTAGTATTTAAATACAAATAATTAATAATTAATGTTGGATTACACTTTACATTCGATATACTAATGAATTTATAAATAAATAAATAAATATATCATCACGGCATATTACCCATTTCTGAGTGTGCCACAATCTGCTTTATCGCAGATATCGGCAATGATGATGAAGTATTTGTACCGTGCGGACGCTTACCAGGCGTCACCTCACGGGCACTCATTGCTGGCGTGGAGAGTGGAGAGCAGGGTTGTTGTAATTTTGCCCGACCCAAAAAAACCCACCCGAGTTTTTTTAAAAAAAACCCATCTAAAAAACCCAAAAAAAAAAAAACATCTAAAAATTAAATATGGTACATACTTATATACACACATATATACATCAATTTTTGTCACCGGCAAAATTTTAAAATCAATTTCATTGCTGTACGAACTATGTACGGTGTTTCTTTTATATTTGAAGAACTCCAACTCTTGTGTCAGCATTTTCATTATTTTTTGAGTTGCGTGTTAATCATACTATTTGTTTAACGCGGCTGTAACAACTACTGAAATAACTTGAATCTAATTCTTGTACACACTTGCATTACACAGACTTGCAACTATTAATATTAATTCGTAACTTATACACATGTACACTCTCTAGTTAATTTATTGTTTATTACATTACAGTGTTCAAAAAACAAAAGAAAATATTAATATCTTTTATCTATTACGCCGACTTGTGTATGTGTATTAAGATACTTTATAAAACTAAAGTTAAAGTGATACATACTATAATTCTATGTTTGTCAATAAAACCCGCTTTTATTTAATAAAACCCGGGTTTTTTTCAACCCTGGTGGAGAGTGCACCACAGGGGTCACTTTTGTGCCATTTAAAATTCTAAATATATGGGGTCCCGTGGCCTCGTGCCTGAGTGTCTGGTCGCGAACCTGGGGGTACCGGGTTCGATCCCGACCGACGCCAAATGAATTTATTTACCTCTAAATAATTCACAGTATCGACGTAACAATTAGTAACAATCAAATCACGTTCTAATTTAATTTTCATTAAAAACAAGTGTAATTAAAACAAACTGATGATACTTCGTCTTCATAAATTCTGCCCGTAATACATGGGAAATTAATTAGTTTTGTTATAAGTTATTGTTTGTGATGAGATGTTATTAAAGCGGTACAGATTTCAATATGAGCTTCGTTAGTTAACAACGGAGTTTCCTTCAATTTACAACTACTCTTTAATGAAGGAATAAACTTCGATTTATGCAAATTGGAGCAATTGAAATTTAATTCTCGGGCAAGTTGTACACAATGAGAAGAAAATTGATGTTTTTTAAATTAATTATCTTTTTAATACCGGTTATTCAATTTTGTGTGTGTGTGTGTGTGTTCTTTTTTTTTTGCAGAAATGGAATCAACTACTTTTATCATGATTATTGCAATATAAAACAACCAAAAATATAATATTGTTCGATCACGATCATAATTATCTTAAAAGATATTCACGCTAGAATATTTTGTAGTCACTCATTCGCTACTCACAAATACTTTCTAAAACTAGTAGTTTCTGAGATATTTTAATTTTTAGAAAAAATCTGATGTGGCCAGCACATTGCCTTCCGTCAATTCTTTGTACATATTTTGTACAAATCCAATACCAAAAGTTCATTGGAAAATATTCTATATATCCAGTAAAATTGCAATACGATCATATACTATTTTCTACAAGTTCCTTGGAAAAGATTCTACAAATCCAATAAAATTATAACACGAACATAAACTAAGTAAATTACACTTGACACTGACATCTGTCAATTAGAATTATTTAATTATATCAGCTGTTTCCATGATTATAGGAAAGCTGGCTGAATATTTTGTAGTCACTCATTCGCTACTCACAAATACTTGCTAAAACTAGTAGTTTCTGAGATATTTTAATTTTTAGAAAAAATCTGATGTGGCCAGCACATTGCCTTCCGTCAATTCTATGTACATATTTTGTACAAATCCAATACCAAAAGTTCATTGGAAAATATTCTATATATCCAGTAAAATTGCAATACGATCAAATACTATTTTCTACAAGTTCCTTGGAAAAGATTCTACAAATCCAATAAAATTATAACACGAACATATAATATGTAAATTGCACTTGACACTGACTTCTGTCAATTAGAATTATTTGATTATATCAGCTGTTTCCATGATTATATCAAAGCTGGCTGATTTATGAAAATTGATATTTAACTGCGTTTTTTCTAGAAAAACTGTTAAGAACTTCGAATAAGGATTGCATGTAAAGAAGAGAAATACGGAAGAATTAATGTTTTAGAATTTTAGTGTTGGAGTTATCGTCGGAGAATTTTTTGTCACACACACACACAGACATCATCGTAAAGTTAGTAAAATCGTAATTAAAACGTGCTTATTTATTAAAAACTCACCACTGAATTTTTTGACCTTCCTTAGCTAAAGATGACGGAAGGTAAAAAGCAAAATTACCTGTACAGAGTGTCTCAATAAGCTTGCTCACTATTGATAACTTTTTTATTTGAAGAGATACGAGGTTGGTTAAATGAGCAAAATTGTGCCATTTTATATTAGAAAATTGGTCATGTAGACAAAATAAAAATTGTGTCAGTGGTTCCCAAAATTTGGGACAGAATATATATTTTTTAAATGGAACTATATATTTTTTATTATTTTATTGGAAAGAGTATTTTTTTCTCTTTCCAATAAGGTAATGTTGTTTATGTACAATTTTTTCAAATAAACGAATTATTTACGTTTAAAGATAGAAATTATCTTTTATTAGTTTAGTCAAGTAAACCGTGGCAACATTTGTCTTTTGTAAAATTATTATTTTATTAACTTATTTTACAGTAACAACAACACAATTAAAGAAAATATTCAGCCATTTTTCTTTCGCACATTTCAGCTCTTTTGGAAAGAGAACCGACCGTTCTGCGTAACTGGTGTCTAGATATAACTTTCCATTTAGCAAGATCATATCTAACTTTTCTGCATTTGTAAAGTTATTAAACATTATTAAACACAGAGAACTTTACAGGAGAAATTTTAAACATCAAACAAAGAATTCTCGAAAGAATCAATTGTTTCCATTTCTTACTTGGCTAAATAAACTAATAAAACATAAAACATTACCTTATTGGAAAGAGAAAAAAATAATCTTTCCCATAAGATAATAAAACATATATGGTTCCATTTAAAAAATATATATTTTGTTCCAAATTTTGAGAACCGCTGACACAATTTTTATTTTGTCTACATGACTAATTATCTACTATAAAATGGCACAATTTTGCTCATTTAACCAATCTCGCATCTCTTCAAATAAAAAAGTTACCAATAGTGAGTAAGCTTATTGAGACACCCTGTATAACGGATTTTAAATAGATACCCAGTATATTAATTTGAGTCAAGTTTAATATACCAGGATATAACATCTTATCTTCATAGAAATAATTAAGTTACAAGTACGATTTTGTGGTTTTGTTGTAGATAAAAATTATCTCTATTGTTTTCTATATTGATTAAATGTTTTCCTACAAAAATCCTTTAGATTTTCCGTGAAAATCTGTGATGTTTTCGAACGGTTCTATTGTAAAATTAGGACTTTCGCAAGAGTAGCCAATTTCCCTTGTATTTCCACTTTATTCGGACTATCTGTTACACATCTTAGGTTCGTATCCGCTTAGCAAAGACCGTTTTTACCCCAAAAAGATTATCTTTCACTCATGCGTACATGGATCCTGTCACCTTTCCTTTAGGCCTTTAGGGGTTTAGATTACGTACACGACAAGGATGTGCGATACGCGTAAATCAAAATAGTTTATATCTTTACTTTACAGCAATTAAAGCGAAAAATAAAGATACGTGGGTGATACAGAATGTTATCTATCTAACCAAGAAGTAAAACAATTAAAGTATCTTCTACAAATTATTATTATTAATATTGTTATTATTATTATAAATAAATAAATCGTCACGGCATATTACCCATTTCTGGGTAGGGATGCATTCGATCTCGATCTTTGGCCCGGTCCGGCCCGTAGCCCGCCTCGATTTCGAGTCGATCATCGAGCCGGGCCGAAGATATTTTTTTATCGGGCCGAATCGGTCTAATCATTTGCAATAGTTGAGGCGAATCGGATTTTTGATTTTAGCCCGACCCGAAAATTCGAGCTTTTCGGGCCGGCCCGAAAAATCTTATAGTTCAATCAAATGCATAGTTTCCTGAAAATGGATGAAGTTGAAAAGGGTCAAAATGATTTAATAACAACATACTTCACATCTTAATAATAAAATGTTATTTTACTTCAAAAATTCAAGGTTATTCATTAAAACATAATAATGCTATTGTCATGTTGTTATCATTACTATTGTTACTATTCGTATACTTTAATAAAAATAATTTTTACTTCTACTATAATGATTTCTTGTCTTATTTTTGAGTAGAAATAAAGTTAGATAAAAAAATCCTTATGTAAATGATATCTTTTTGTATAAGATTTGTGAAACAGTTTAAATTTTCGAGTGCCTTTGGGAAACAAAGTGTTAAATACTCGTAAGTCTATAATTTTTATAACAAACTTACATTAGACGTGTCTCTTTTTTTAACAACTTATGTTAACTAATGTCTAAAGTTATAAGGATGTAGAGGTTTTTTATAAATTTGGCACGAAAAAACTTAAACATTTCGCCTCACATAAAAATCAAAATTAGGTATGTCGGATGCACGAATTTTCGAGCTTTGGCCCGAAGCCCGGCCCGTTTTCGAGTCAATTTTCGAGCCGGGGAAGCTAATTTTTTGTCAAGTCGATCTTCGAATCGGGCCGGCAATTTTTATTTTCGGGCCGAGTCGATCCAAATCTCAAAGCCCGGTCCGGCCCGGCCCGAATGCATCTCTATTTCTGGGTGTGCCAATTTGCTTTGTCACAGATATCGATGATGACATATTTGTACCATGCGGGCGTTTACCAGGCGTCACCTCACGGGCACTCATTGCTGGCATGGAGAGTGCACCACAGGGGCCATTTTTGTGCCATTAAAAATTCGAAATATGTGACGTCGGTCGGGATCAAACCCAGTCCCTAGGTTCGCGACCAGTATTAAATATACAAAATTGTGATATTAAAAATGCGGTCATCCTCCATACAGTCCTGATTTGTCCTCATACGACTTTTTTTATTTCCAAATGTCAAAAATAAATTTCGGAGAATGCGCTTTACGCCGGCCAATGAAATTGACGATGCTTTTAAAACAGACAACTTACATTCAGAAACAGGAAAAAATGTTTTGAAAATTGACACCTTTGACGTGTATGAGTTTAATGTTTAATATGGGAAACACACTTAGAACAGGAAAATCCGTAAACAATTACCAATAAATTATTTACCACGTTAATCTGAGATACTGAGAAGTAATAGAAAATTTAAATAATATATCGTTTTAGGTGATAATATGTGTAGTAATCTATATTCAATAAAGTTACATGGTCATTGATATACAAAATATCTTCCGTCAATAGGCTATTCCACAGTAATCAAAAATAGTAAAAATTTATTGAAAATAAGAATGATAATAGTTAAAGGATAAGAAAAACCATATTTCTTTTATTATAAATTATTCCTTCTAGACACGGGGAGGTTTGCTTTTGATGATGCAGGACATGTGCACGAATGTTTGAGCAAATAGGATTCAAGTATGACCTCCGATTTTGCGAAGCACCGCCCTAACTAAGAATATACTTCTTCGGGTGTGTCGGATCTGTTCGGGTGACGTTCTAATTTCTTTATTTTTATAAAATGATAAAAAAGTGAAATAAATTAAGTGAAATCATTTATTTTATGTCTCTAATAATGAATTATAATATTACAATTTAAATATACATTATTTTGTAATTTGTTTAACAATTTTTCGTGGTTTGTGAACCACTGTTTGTTTACTTCTGGTATATCCACATTACCTACGTCACAAAGCAGATTTAAAATTTGGACCTTAATATCTCGCTTATTTGGAGGAATTTTTAACTCGGACTTTCACATGTGGTCTTATATTTTTATGTATTTCAAGAAAAAATAATAATAAAAATGTCGTGGAATAGCCTATTCTACTTATTTTGTACATATCCCTTACCAAAAGTTCCTTGGAAAAGATTCTATATATCCAATAAAATTATATAACACGAACATACAATATGTAAATTGCACTTGACACTGACATCTGTCAATTAGAATATTTGAATATATCACCAGTTTCCATGGTTATAGCATAGCTGACTGATTTATGAAAGTTATTTCTTTAAAATTCTTTAACTGTATATCTATTGATTATGAAGGAAAATGTATAATTAACCGTATAAATAATAAAATGTACACTTTATCCTTACAGTACTACTCAATAAATAACGTTTAAGGTAAGAAAAAAACATTTTTTTAATAATTACTTTGCTAGATATTTGAATTTATTATTAAATATTCTTTCATATTTATAATAACATAAAATGTTAAAAATGATTTTTAATTGAGTTTTTTTTATTTTACTTCTATAGACAAAACCATCCCGGTCAAAATCTTCTCGAACGAAAAAATATTTCCGGGTGAAATGTTCGGAACAAACCTCTGTTTTAACTCTCTTTTCAGTAGAGTAAAGGATAGATAGACAGACAGCTGGAACGCTGGAAGATTGAGGAAATTACCGGTAGACCGATTAGATTAGGTAATGGCCGATAAAAAATATAATGGCACCCGTAAATTCTACACCTGTCGAACGGAAGTTTTACAGGCCCAGTGGTGGAAATGTTATACCGTGAGTATTTTTTAACGTGAAACATTGGATTTGTCATATCCATGGTTACGATTTGACATTTCATTGACAGAAATGTCAATGTATTTGCCTGTCCCATTTAAAATGAAACTTAGGGAACAAATTTGACATTTGACTAGAGGTCGATAGCGGTTAATTTTGTTTAAATTATACCTGCTTTCTAAATTAAATTTACTTGTAGGAAAAATAATGAGTGCACCTTGTGCCTGAGTGATTTTCTGACTAGGCTAAATTTTTTACAATATTAAATAAAATGTCAAATTCATTCCCTATGATTCATTTTCAATGAGAGGGCAAATACATTGTTGTCAATCAAATGTAAAGTCGTAAGCATGGATATGACAAATCCAATGTTTCACGTTAAAAAATACTCACGGTATACCACAGTGTCATTCATAAATTCAAAAAATAAAATAAATAGATTCAAGAGTTGTACACAGAGTGTTTCACGGACACGAAACACCAATAATTTTTTTACCTCTCACTAAGAGAGGAAGGTAGGTATTGGAATCATGCTCATGCTAAAAATCGCATATACAGATTTTAGTGGATAAGCACGTTTTAAGGTTCTTAAAATCAGATTATAACATTTTTACGATGATGCCCGTATGTGTGTGTGTGTGTGTGTGTGTGTGTGTGTGTGTGTGTGTGTGTGTAAGTAAGTAAGAGTTTCTTTAAAAAAATCTTCCAGATATAATTTTTTGGAAATTTTTGTTATTACAAATATTGAAGAACATAAAATTCTCCATATAATACACTTAAAATTTTTATTCTATCTTGTATAGATATAGAGATAAAAACACTAGAATAATCTAATGTAATACATCGCAGAGGCTAAGGCACTAAGGAAACCAGTTGACAAATTCAAATGTTTATAACATAGTAATTTTTAAAACATAGTTTGTAAATGACAGATGTCAGTGTAAAAAGTAGTGCTGTGAGGATCCGGCAAAATTTGGATCCGAGTACCCGGATCTCAAAATATCCGGTTCCTCGGATATCCGATGTTCGGATATTGAAGCGGATATCCGTAAATTTAATTCGGATTTGGATCCGAATCCGGATTTGAGTCCGGATCCCTTTTGGATTCGGATCTGGACTTGGATCTGGATCCGGATTCGATGTTTTGTTTACGGATCCGGATCCGAATTTTAATTCTGGATCCAATTCTATTAACTATATCAAACAAAAATTTATTGTGGATTATTTCATAATCAGATTTATTTGGTTTTGAAACTCCATGATAATACTTATACATTCAAATATTATCATCGGATTCAATACTGAGAATATTCGAATTCGAGAACCGATGTGGATTCTGAAATTCCATATCTAAAATCCGATACTCATACTCATATTCGGATCCAGATCCAAAATCCAATACTCAGATTTGGATCCAAGATCCAATTCTCAGATCTGGATCCAAAATCCGATACTCATACCCGGATAGTTCAACAATCAATTGTCCGGATATCCGGATATTTTTGGATCCGAAACCGAAACTATCCGGATCCGGATCCCACCACTAGTAAAAAGCAGTTTTAGTGACATTCTGAAAGCTTTTTCTGGGAAGTACAGACGATAATATGCCTTGATGTTTTTTTGTCAGTTATGTTGGTAGCGCTTCCCGCTAACAATTGAAATTTCATATCTTGACAGTTTGTGTATTGTGCGATGTGAATTTTGTCTGATTATATAGGTTAATACATTGTATCAAACAGTGCGCTTATAGATCTTTTTAACCAACCGTTAACACTGCTTTTATAGACTTATGCCCGTATTCATAAACACTCGTAAAAATTTTAAACGGTTCGTTATAATTTTTATCCAATAAACACAGTCGACATTTTTTATTTGTCAAATTTGATTCTATTTGTCAAAAATTATAACGAACCGTTTTGAAACTTTACGAGTGTTTATGAATATGGGCATTAGAATACCGAAAAAGAAAATATGTTTAACCTAGTGTTAAACTATAGAGAATGAATTCAAAAATTTCCTTACTAAGCATAAGCAATTCATTTCTAAATCATTTTCAGCCAAATTGTGGTATTTTGCTTTAGGCGAATTATTACAATTCTAAATATATCCTGCATATTAAATATTTCCAAATATCACATTACGATGTAAAATGAACATATGACATAACAAAATTTGCGGTTCATAACTCTATAATAAATTATTCATCTTCTTTTCATATCCTTGTAGAATTCTGGGAAATTTAATTTTCATTATACAAAACATGGGTGGAGATCACATTATTTAACTAAAGTGAACTACATGAAAATCTGTGTTTTAATTATAAATGGCAGCACGGTACACTCCAGGCCAAAAGTTTCCGAGAAGTTTTATTTAAATACAAATAAAAGATCATCAATTTTTCCTCTGAATACTTGAGTAAATTTTTGGTAAAAGTTACGATTACCAACAAAGATCTCATCTAGATAAAAAATACCTTCATAATGTTCTCTTTTTCACGCCTTTTTGATGTTTAGATTTCTCGATTTCAACTTTGCACTTTCAGAAAGTATTTGACATTTGACCTCATAAGATACTGTAGGTAATATTGTTATCAGATTTCATTTATTTTCTACACAAAGTTATATATGTATTTTATATTTTCTTTCTTTTATTTCATTTTAATTCAAATTGTTTATCTTCTACCGGCACAAAGAATTTAATTAAATTAGATATGAATTTTTGATTCGCTTGGAAAGAAAAATAATTTCACTATAATTAAATTTCAAAAAATTATAATTCGCTGGAAAAGAACTTATACGAATGCAGTACAAAGATATTAAATTAAATAGTTTGAGAAACGGCCAACAAAATTACAATATTTAATTAAATTTAACTCTTACTACGTACAGTCGGTAAATAAAAAATCTGATGTGGCCAACACAAAACCTCCCGCTATTTAATTTTTACATACATAAAATCACGCGTTTCCCACTTAGTGAGTTAGCAAAAACCCGGAAACAATAAGAAAAGGGATAAGAGTAAGAGCTCAGCTGACTCACTTCACTCTTTAACAACATTCTTCTTATCTTCTTTCGCCTTGTCCACAATCATCATAGCATTCATACATAAGAACATATTAAAGTGACCGATTTTCGGTAGCGAATAACCGCATCCAGACCACAATAATAGTTACGCAACAATCATCCTTCGCCACTCGCCACACATTCCTATCCTATTTTTATTAATTTAAATACATACTTACATATTTACTAACGCTACAAACTGTTCCATTGCATAAAACTATTGCTTTATTTACTATTTTCTTTTTAAAATGTCACTATTATTAATTTGAAGTGATTAGTTTTTTGACAGTGACATTTACTGCCAGTTACATTCATTTGAAATATGAACTGTGTAACAAAGGAATTGTGTTTATCTTAGGCTTCGGGACTAATAAAAAAAATTATTTTTAAATTTATCTGCAAAATATATAGAAAAAGTATTAATGTATTCCTGAAGAAATTTCAATAATCTTTATATTTCATAAGACATAAAATGCGAAAAAATGGCATTTAATGATATTTTTTGAAGAAAAACCATTATGAGCTTCAGGTAAAGTGCCATTTCCGATTATCCGATTTACACCAAAATGGCTTCTAATGGCTTCTTTTCATATTAGAATAGGATAGAAATACAAAGTTTCAGAATTTTCTGAATGATAGTATTTGAGTTAGAGCGAAGACAAAATCCCAACACATACACACATACCTACATACACACACACATACATACACACACATACAGACATCATCGTGAAAATGTTAAAATTGGATTCTAGGGACCTTAAAACGTGGTCATTTAGTAAAATCTCGATATGTGATTTTTAGCACGATCCCTATACCTCCCTTACCAAGGGTAGCGGGAGGTAAAAATATTATATCAAATATTTATGTTTAATTAAATTTTTTAAAAATATTATCTTGGAAAATAACGTATTTCGAATGCAATTAAATATTTTTGTAATGATTACATATTATGTATTGCATAAAGTAGGAATTACAAAAATTCAAACACTTAAATTGAAGGGATTTAAGTGCCATTTTTACCTCTAGTAAATTCGTATTCTAGAGATCCTAAAACGTGCTTATTCATTAACAACTCACCACCGAATTTTTTGACCAAAGCCATACCTTCCTTAGGTGACGGAAGATAAAAATAGGAAATTTATATTTTTAATTTAATAACATAAAAAAATCAAATACATTAGACAAGCCTATTATATTGTTTCTTATTTATACATGGACTATAGTCCCGTGGCCGCGTGCCTGAGTGTGGGCGCGAACCTGGGGGAACCGGATTCGATCCCGACCGGCGCCAAATATTTCCAATTTTAAATGGCACAAAAGTGACCCCTGTGGTGCACTCTCCACACCAGCTATGAGTGCCCGTGAGGTGACGCCTGGTAAGCGCCCACACGGTAAAATATATCGTCATCATTACCGATGTCTACATATGTGTAGATAATGGCACACCCAGAAATGGGTAATATGCCGTGATGATATATTTATTTATTTTATTATTTACTATGGTACTTATTTAACAAGATATACTTGTTAAACTGCGTATAGTCTACAATTTCAAATGAAAATTCATATTATTTCAATGCGAAATTTGTAAGTACATAAGTACATACATATAAATCTAAGATTGAGCAAAAAAAAAATCCAGCACGGCGTTTTACCGTTCTACAACCGATAGCGTTGCAGATATGCGGAAATTCTGTAGCAGTATATCTTTGACACAAGCAGTAAAAGTGTGAAAATCGAGAAGAAAAATTTATGAGATTATAAGATATTTTCAAAAGTTATTTGCTATAAAATTATTTTGTCGAGTCTTTCAATTTGAATTTATATGTAACGAATATTTTATAGATTTTGTAGAACAGCTATTTTGTAGATAAATTCTAGAACAGGTATGTGAAAAGTTACGCTTGAGCATCTGAAATGTAATTAAGGGCGCTAGATTTACATTTTTACTTGAATATAACAATAATAAAATTGGGAATATAGAATTGCACATTAAAATAGGGTGCCTACTTTTACGCTAAGTAAATGAATATTAAGAAAATAGATATGTACCTACAGCTTGTAAATTGAAAAGTGAGACAAGCGTTTAACATGGGAATAATTCATTTTTTCTTTGCGCAAATGTTAACTAATTATTTTATACAAAAATACTTCAAATAAAAGTTATACATATTTAAATTTTGCATCTAAATCATGTGAAGCACTTATTGTAGCTCTCCATATAAACGTAAAAATTAATTATAAAGTTACAGGTTTTATGAGCTTTTTAGTTTAGGCAGCCATGGATTTATGCAAAAAATAAACAAATGCATTGTTTTTAACTGTCAATTAGAACTAAAACATTTTATCTTTTTGTGTTTTGTGTTAATTTACTGCTCTAATCTAAATTTAGTTATAAATAAGTTAAGAATAACGCATTTGTTTATTTTTTTGTTTGCAGATAATATAAACAAGTAAATCTTTCTGAAAACTTCTCTCTACGGCTATACAATTTTTACCTCCCGCTTCCCTTGGTAAGGGAGGTATAGGGATCGCGCTAAAAATCACATATCGAGATTTTAGTAAATGACCACGTTTTAGGGTCTCTAGAATCCAATTTTAACATTTTCACGATGATGTCTGTATGTGTGTATGTGTATGGATTTTGTCTTCACTCTAACTCTAATACTATCATTCAGAAAATTCTGAACCTTGTATTTCTATCCTATTCTAATATGAAAAGAAGCCATTAGATTTTGGTGTAAATCGGACAACCGGAAATGACACTTTACCTGAAGCTCATAATGGTTTTTCTTCAAAAAATACCATTAAATGCCATTTTTTCGCATTTTATGTCTTATGAAAATTAAAGATTATTCAATTTTCTACAGGAATACATTAATACTTTTTCTATATATTTTACAGATAAATTAAAATATTTTTTTTTATTAGTCGCGAAGTTCATATTTCAAATGAATGTAACTGACAGTAAATGTCACTGTCAAAAAACTAATCACTTCAAATTAATAATAGTGACATTTTAAAAAGAAAATAGTAAATAAAGCAATAGTTTTCTGCAATGGAACAGTTTGCAGCGTTAGTAAATACGTAGGTATGTATTTAAATTAATAAAAATTAAATAGCGGGAGGTTTTGTGTTGGCCACATCAGATTTTTTAAAAAGGGATTATAGTCCAGTCATTTGGTAGAAAAATAAGGGTTTATTCCACAAAAGGTCGGGTGTTTTTGATTTTTGGATATATTGTATATTTAGGGGTCCTAATAAAAAATGCAAGTTTTCCCCCTCGGGGGCCTTCGGGAAGCACCGCCAACTTGAGAAAAAAGGCGCAAAAAAGCGGTTTTTTCTAAATATCTCTTCACTGATTTGCATTAGGCAAAAATAGTTATTATCTAATTTATTGACTATAAAATTCTCTACAACTTGTATCTAACATATTTTTTTCTATAATTAATAGATAGCGAGCTACAGTACTTCAAACAGAGCAAATTTTTTGAAAATTACGTGAATGCTTCATTTAAATCATATTTTATTATATTTTTTTTACGTTTTTTTACAAATTACTTTTTGACAATCTTTAGTTAATATTATTTAACTAATATATATAAATATTAATTATTGTTTATAGTTTTTTTTTCATTCTAAAGATTTTTTAGTCCAGCAAATTTATGATTTTACCTTAAAGTAATTACAACAAAAGCTTTTTAACGGAATCCAGTCCCAGAAAAGTGCGCTGAATAACATATCAATATTTTCCCGAAATCGGAGCATGGGAACCTCCCGCCAATTTGGACAAATGGCGGCATATTCAGGTTTATGACCATTTGCTTAAAACAATTATGAAAATATTTAAATTATTCAAAAAAACAAACAATATTACGTACTTGATACTTAGTTTAATAGGTTTCACTATTTACAACAGTTTACATTCGACGTGGCATCGAAAGAAGTAAGTTATCGATAACTGTTTTATAAAAATTGTTAACGTTTTCCTGCAATTTTTTAGTTTTTCATCCACCACTCTGATCTTGTTAAAGATACGATGATGCGGTTTTAAAATTTGAATTTAGCATAAAATTCTCTTTCGTATCGTGTATTACACTATTTTTGCCGATGAACGATTGGCGAGTTACTGCCAACTAAAACTCATATGAAATCCCTCTAAAATTTTAAACATCTGAAAATCGGCTCTTTTTTCATTTTCTCATTCAAAATTTCAACAGGCTTACAGATAACCAATATTAAGTATATAATAGGTGTCAAAGTGGTTGATGAAAAATTGGGAAAAGAGCCGATTTTCAGATGTTAAAAATTTTAGAGTAATTTTATGTGAGTTTTAGTTGTTAGTAACTCGCCAATTGTTCATCGGCAATAATCATGTAATATATGATATTAAAGAGAATTTCATACTTAATTCAAATTTTAAAACCGCGTCATCATATCTTTAACAAGATCAGAGTGGTGGATGAAAAACTAAAAAATTGCAGGAAAACGTTAACAATTTTTATAAAACAGTTATCGATAACTTACTTCTTTCGATGCCACGTCGAATATAAACTATTGTAAATAGTGAAACCTATTAGACTAAGTATCAAGTACGAATATTGTTTGTTTTTTTGAATAATTTAAATATTTTCATAATTGTTTTAAGCAAATGGCCACAAACCTGAATATGCCGCCATTTGTCCAAATTGGCAGGAGGTTCCCATGCTCCGATTTCGGGAAAATATTGATGTTATTCAGCGCACTTTTCTGGGACTGGATTCCGTTAAAAAGCTTTTGTTGTAATTACTTTAAGGTAAAATCATAAATTTGCTGGACTATAAAAAATCTTTAGAATAAAAAAAAAACTATAAACAATAATTAATATTTATATATATTAGTTAAATAATAATAATTAAAGATTGTCAAAAAGTAATTTGTAAAAAAACGTAAAAAAATATAATAAAATATGATTTAAATGAAGCATTCATGTAATTTTCAAAATATTTGTTCTGTTTGAAGTACTGTAGCTCGCTATCTATTAATTATAGAAAAAAATGTTTTAGATACAAGTTGTAGAGAATTTTATAGTCAACAAATTAGATACTAACTATTTTTGCCTAATGCAAATAAGTGAAGAGATATTTAGAAAAAACCGCTTTTTTGCGCCTTTTTTCTCAAGTTGGCGGTGCTTCCCGAAGGCCCCCGAGGGGGAAAACTTGCATTTTTTGTTGAGACCTCTAAATATATAACATATCCAAAAATCAAAAATACCCGACCGTTTGCAGGGTAAATCTACCTAATGACTGGACTATTATGGAAAGAATTATTGTTTCTTTCTATTGTTAGTTATTGTTTAGAAATAAGTTTTGTCTCACAAGTAAAGCGGGTTGCATTCAATAAGTACCCTATACTTCATTTCAAGTAAGAAAATAGCAGATGGTGCTTGTGAGCCAATCGTTTTTACATGCATTAAATAAATAATTTAAATTTGTGAAATCAAACTGTATCAATAATAAACATATTTTTACCTGTAAAATGTACGAATTACGTCAAAAAATGGTTAAATATCACTTAATTCTGTCGATTTTATTTGATAATTGACAGCTGAGAAACAATATTTTTCTCTTTTGTAAACTAGGTTAGCATTCTAACCAATCAAGGGGCAGAATTTATATCTGTATCTAAATCAACGCTATTTTCTTATGTGAAATGAAGTGTAGTAAATAGTAAGTTATATCTTATTTTTCTTGTGGGTTTATTTGCCGCATCCCTGACAAAAATCTAATACTGTTCTTGCAAATTTTGATTTATTACTTCACACGAAATATAACTGAATCATTTACGGTTCGAAATGTTACAATAACAAGTGTATAAAAAACAGTTCAACAGCTTTATTTTATTATTTTAGAATGCATTTTTTACAATTGTGCATACTGTTTCTTTTTTAATTATTTATTATTTTCATTGTACTGTTTTTAATGTGTAAATCAAGTGTAAATAAATCTATCCACAAATTTTATATGTATGATTGTTTGCCACATCGAAAATATTACCAAAAGACGTTTCATATTTGTTCAAGTTTTGTAAATTCCTTCGAAAAAATCGCCCGAAGCTTTGTTAAATTAACTTTTAAATTTATTCCACGAATATTCCGTCCTTGAAATTCACTTTCTTAATTAAACTAACCTGCCCAACAAAGCGCAATGAAGTCATCCTCATTCTCCGGCTGACTTATATGCCATCGAAGTCTCCAGGTCCCATCCGAGTCTTCAAACACTAGAAGATGATTTTCATCATCTTGCACTTCATAGTCACTTGAGTCTGTATTGTTTTCACCGCCTGCTTGACCGCAAAAATCATTTTGTTCGACACTTTGAATTATTCTTTTGAGAACTTTATGTTTATTTTCAAATTCTTGTGGCGGTTCTTGAATAGCGAAGCCGGAAGCTTCTTCAAGAGACTGGTCGCCTGGTTCGTCTTCGTTTACCATCATTTTTAGACTGCATGGTATGAGAACAAACCTAGTTCCGGCTCGAGATCAGTTACCATGGAGACAGACATGCAGGCGCCTTTCAACAGACTCTCAGGCACCACACTTTCATCACTTGTAACTATCACATTAACTATTTTGTAGATATAATTAACTGTTTTTATAAACTAGTTTAAATGTCAGATAGTTTTTAACAAAAAACTTTCAACTTAGCATAAATGAACTATTATTACAAACACTTAAAATATGGATTAAATATGTTAACACTATAACAAAATTGATTTTATTTACGAAATAACAATTGAATAATAATAAATAAAACACTAACTAAACATACTACACTGCAACACTCTCGCCATGTTTATACATTTCTGACAGATGACAATCGAATACTTGCTCGGTAGGTAAAGTAGACAATAAGTGACTTATCATACGAGGTTATGTGGTTTTATAG
The DNA here is from genome assembly GCA_943142095.1 of Ophonus ardosiacus. Lineage (NCBI taxonomy): Eukaryota > Metazoa > Arthropoda > Insecta > Coleoptera > Carabidae > Ophonus > Ophonus ardosiacus. Next base: position 5,538,157 of record OW964823.1, on the reverse strand, counting down.
ATTACAGTCGATTATAGTAAAGTTATCACACATTAACTATAAATTTTCCGTATCTAATATTCATTTAATACGCATTCCATACATATCAACATACATAATTAATATTACTAATCAATTTCATTAAAGTAAGGTTATCTTAACAAAGAAAATGTCAATAAATACTTTGTCCGGATCCGGAGACGGGATTTCGGAAACATCTACAACTATAAGATATGAAGAAGATAAATCAGAAAAATTAGAAAATTATATATTAACAGTATGTTATAAAACATAAAGGCCCAGTTGAATAAACATTGTTAACTTTAATCACATTGTTAAGTTTAAGAAGGCTTATTTTACAAAGTATTTTTGATACGTATCCATGGTTACATGTGTTGTTTACACACATAATCAGCTAACAGTGTTTTACGCAACTGGTCCAAATTGATTTTCATTTATTTAAATAATACATTGTTTCAGAATTTAGAGATCATGAAAGCAGAAATGCATGTATTTGCTAACAACTACAATAAGATACAAGGAAAATATGTGAAACTTGATAAACATTGTAAAAAACTTACAAAAGAGTTCGATAAAATGAAGGATAAATAAAAATGATAAAAAGTAAGATATTTTTTTGTATATTTTTTTACCATAAAGAAATGCTTCGTTCATTAAGGACACATGTGCAACAATATTGAAGCAATATTTTAATTTTATCTGCCAGTTAACTGATACTTCATCCAGAGATGGAAAAACCGGGCCTAAATGACAGATAAATAACTGATAGTATAAATTTTGTTTTCCGCGGCCTACCTGATTTTCACTTTCTAGCATAACACTCGTATAAACAAAATAAAATTTGTTTCATTTTGATATTTGATCTGGACGTTTATTTTAAATTCTTTCTTGTCAATGTGACATTATTTTTATTATTATTTAATATGAAAAATCCTGTAAAGTCTGGCAGATTACATTATGATGTATGTAATATACAACAATTTCACATTTCCCAATACAATTTATACTTTTTCTAGCCAAAATTTAACTATAGAGACGGTGTTCTCATAGGCAATTGGTTTGAAGACTCTTGTAAATATATCCATAGTAAATACAAACATGAACCTTTTTACCATACTGATTATCCTGCTAAACCCATTGATAACGAGGTTTCGAAAACTGAATATTGGAACAATATAATTCAAGGAGATGTATGATTCTGTATTTTCACCCATTTCTGAGTGTGCTAAAATATTTTGTGCTAGGGTATAGACAGAGCATTAATGTTTGATCATGAGGATCAACTATATTACGAAAATTATTCAGCAACGACTGATTTGGTTTATAATTGGTTACCACGTTGCAAAAAACCCTTCAGGGAATATAGTACGGTATATTTGACTTACGTACCTGAACAAGATTATGCTTTAAATTATGTAAGTATTAATATTTTGAAAGTATTTATTTATGTGATATTAAAATCTGAATTGAGGACTAAACTGTTACATACAAAAATTATTATTTTATGATGTGTAAAGGGTTCGTACGAACCAACTGTATGTGAAATGGAAATATCAATAATCTGAGGGGATTCCACTCAATTGAATTTTTATTAAAATTATATGTATAATTATTTCTTCCCATATAAATGTGTTATTGACGCAAATTTCTTTTCTATACGTTTTATCATTTTTTAAAAAAATGCTAAAATATATTACATACTTTCAAACCGCGCTGATTTTCTCCGCGCTCGATGGCGCTACCGAACCCGGCCTCTTTTATTGGCCGAAACTGTAAGTGTGCGTTCCCATCAACAAAACAGTGACCGCCAGACTGTTCCAATGGGTAAACGTCATTTTCCAATTTTGTATTATTATTTGATTAAGGTAGCAGAATATTATCCATTATTTACAGTATTGGCCATAAAGATAGCAACTTTTAAAAAATTTCTATTTCTCTGAAGTGAATATAAGAATATTAAAAATAAATTACATAAAGAATAACCTCTTAAAATAAGTTTATTTTATGTTAATATAATTTATATTAAATTTATAGAATTTATTTAATTTGCATAATTCTTACTTTTGTCTGGACATAAAAATAGCAACTACATAATGAATGTCTTTATTTTCTCAATTTCAACGTTTATATCGTATAATTATTTAAAAAATATAAATTACTACTACAAAATTATGGGTCGTAATAAGACTTTGACTAAAGAATTTCGCAATTTAATAATTAAATCATATGAAAATGGTGCTTCGCGGAATAAAATGTCGAAAAACTTTAATTTGCATAAATCTACAATAGCACGAATAATAATCCATTTTCGAAGGAAGGGTATTGAGCCTTCTACAATTTCTAGTAGACAAAAAAAAACATCAAACCGAAGCGACAGAATGATAAAACGCATATCGTTAAAAATCCATTGTTATCATCAATGAAAATTTTAGGCTTTCTACTAAGTAATGTTAAAGATAAAATATCTTCAAGACAGGGAAGAAGAATATTAGTTGCCGGAGAACTTTATAGTCGTCTGCCTGCAAAGAAACCACTTCTTTCGAAGAAGAACGTGAAGGCCCGATTATTTTTTTGCAGAAAATCATGTAGACTGGACAACTGACATGTGGAAAAGAGTATTATTTAGTGATGAACTAAGATTAATTGATAGAAATGTAATAACAAAATTACTTGAATTCATGATGAAACGAGAAGAAGTAATAAATTCTCGTGGTTCCGGTTATTACACTAAATATTAGAAAATTTAGTTTTTATATTAATTTTATAAGTTGCTATTTTTATTTTTATGTCCAAATAAAATATTTTTTTGCACATAAATCAATTTTTAAGAATAAAAGAAGTATTTCGAACTTTCATTGTCTTTATTTTTTTTGAGTTACACAAAGTTTCGATTGATAAAATCTCTAATTGTTATCAAGTGAATCAATTTTTGTTAATAGAATGCAAATTATTTTAATGTAAATTAAACTTGGTTCAAGACACTAATACTGCAGTAATTTATTTCTGAAATCCCAGTTTTTACATTAGAGCAATTGAATTTTTTTTAAGTTGCTATCTTTATGGCCACTACTGTAAGTATAATTTAATAATAAAGCAGACGATATAACTTTAGCCGCACAACATTGAGAAATGGTTTAAGACCTCTGGTAGCAGCAGCTGCTGAGAGAGAAAGCATGATATAATGTCATTGTTCGTTTACGTACTAAGGCGGGAAACACTGGATACCATTTTTTCTTCCGTAAAAGGCCGAATTTCAAAAAAAAGAAAATTTCTGAATATAAAATTACTGTGAACATGTAAAAAATAAAAAAAATCGTGGAATCCCCTATTCCACAGCCCATTCCAGTGACGATAAGAACTCAAGGCAAAACTTAAAAAATTATATTTTACTTAATATAAAGAATTTTCACATCGGGTTTTCATTAATCGTAATATTTTTCATAAAATAAATAAAAAAAAAATTTTAAAATAAGTAATTAACCATTTCTTATTGAAAGGGAAATATAACAAATTTCGACTTGCGAAAAGTGAAAAAATTAAAATGGCGATACGAAACTTTACTTGGAACTGATTCCTGGACTACCGAAGTCAGAGATAATTATTTGAAGCCAGAATCGTCAGATTATACAGTACAAAGAAAAGCTATACCACGGTATATGCAAAAACTAGTACTAAAATAAGAAAATTTCTTAATAATGTTTCTTTTGTTATAGTGAAATATCTTCAAAAATACACGATATCAACAATCGACTTAAAGATCAGAAAGTTCGCGGGAGACATGTAAACCTAGTACCGGATTTCGAACTTGCTCTATTGAGCAGACATTGGCCACATTTTTATTACTGAATAAAACTATGAAAACCGTAAATGAGCATTTTAATATTTTTATTTTTAAAATTCTGTATAGTGAGACATTATTTAGTGTGCATAAAATCTGACAGAAATATCTTACTTTATTTTTGTTATACCGGATTTACAGGGAGTTACAAATTCGAGTTTCTTATATGAAAAATTTTCTTATTAAGCACGCTACAGAAAATTTTTATGAGCCAAGTTCTTGAGACAACTTTAATAGGCACCCCAGGAATTTTCGATCGTCTTTTGTTTTTGAGCTAAAGGCTAAAACTTAATTTTCGCTTATTTTGAAAATATCTCATATCTCGCTTATTATAAAAGATAAAAACTGTTGAGATAATTTTTGCACATGATTTGTTTCGCAAATTAATGTGGTGTATTTAGATTTTTTCAAAACCAAATTACCATTTTTGGGATAAAAAATGAAATTTATTAACAAATGAAAAAATCAAATACGGGACATCATTTGTTTATTTTTAATGTTGTTTTTATTATTTTTACTTCCCGCTACCCTTGGTAAGGGAGGTAAATGACCACGTTTTAAGGTCCCTAGAATCCAATTTTAACATTTTCACGATGATGTCTGTATGTGTGTGTGTATGTGTAGGGATTTTGTCTTAACTCTAACTCAAATACTACCATTCAGAAAATTCTGAAACCTTGTATTTCCATCCCATTCTAATATGAAAAGAAGCCATTAGATTTTGGTGTAAATCGGATAACCGGAAATGGCACTTTACCTGAAGCTCATAATGGTTTTTCTTCAAAAAATACCATTAAATGCCATTTTTTCGCATTTTATGTCTTATGAAAATTAAAGATTATTGAATTTTCTACTCTGACATTAATACTTTTTCTATATATTTTACAGATAAATTTAAAAATATTTTTTTTATTAGTCGCGAAGCCTAAGATAAACACAATAATTCCTTTGTTACACAGTTCATATTTCAAATGAATGTAACTGACAGTAAATGTCACTGTCAAAAAACTAATCACTTCAAATTAATAATAGTGACATTTTAAAAAGAAAATAGTAAATAAAGCAATAGTTTTCTGCAATGGAACAGTTTGCAGCGTTAGTAAATACGTAAGTATGTATTTAAATTAATAAAAATTCAATAGCGGGAGGTTTTATGTTGGCCACATTAGATTTTTCTAATTTACATACCTCCGAAAGCATATTAAGCCACATTTTTCGAATTGTGTCACAGACAACTACAAAAATCAAAATAAACAAATTATGATCTGTAAGTAATTTGTTCATTTGTTTCGTAATAAATTTCGTTTTGGTCGCCCAAAAAAATTAACCATTCGTATTTTACTTATGTTTAAAACAATAGAACGTAGACTTGTTATATCGCCGAAAAATATATATAAAATAAGGAAAAAGATGAGACTAGTTTCAACATAATGTTCCCATCTAAAAAATATTATGTTTGTGTTATATCTCAAGAATTATTTGTTCTGAAAAAATCTGATTAAACCAAGTTATTCTAGGTAAAAAACAAATATTTTTTCTTTATCTTTTATAATAAGCGAGTTATAGCTATTTTCAAAACAAGCAAAAATCAAGTTTTAGCCTGTAGCTCAAAAATAAAGGACGATTGAAAATTCCTATGGTACCTATGAAAGTTGTCTCAAAAAGTTGGCCTATTAAGACCAACATCAATTTTCTATTGAAGTTATGACGCATTAACGACTTGTTAAAGGAAAATTAATAAAAAAAATAAAATTGTAGGTACAATTTAAAATGGAATTTTATTGTATCGTACAAACAGTCTGGTAGAGGTAGTCAGTTTACATAAATACATTCTGTAACATATAACTGGCAGTGTCACATACATAGACAAAGAAAGATATATATTAGACCGAGCTTGAGCTTCCATCATGGCGGCAATGTCCAGCTTTGTGCTGAATTAAATAATATCGAGACGCTAATTCTAGTGTACATTCTACAATGAAAAAAAAGTAACTATGCAGTAACTTAAAATACGTTTTCATATCATATGTCTATATTTTGTTAGTTTCAGAAAACATATTTTTCCTATTTTTAAATTTCCCGCCTTTCTATTAGCGTTCTGTGGTTATGTGTGGTTATCTGTAGTTTGATATTCTCGCGATGAAAACGATGACGTCATATGCTAACGTCGTTAGCTGTAGTAAGCCAAACCAGCTTACCATCCTCCAGAGGATGTTTTGAACGCGTTTTTATTTCTATCCTTGTCTTACAATTATAATTGTGTGTGTCAGAAGAGAAGCACGAAGCGCTGTCTGTGACTGTGTATGTACTGTAAACAAATGGAAGCCTATTTTTTGATAAATAATAGTCATACAATTTATGGACAATAAGGAAAACATTGAACAAATTAAAGCGATCACTGGTTGATATCAAGGAATCGCCTTTACTTAAATACCATAAAGTAACAAGAACACATTTCTCTAGAGGGACTTGTACATGTTAAATTTTGAAATGTGTTCTTGCACATTCTAAAGTGAAGTAAGAAATCATGATTTAAGTATCTTCCAATCCAAGTTTTGTAGAAATCTGGTATTCTTACATGTTTATACCGATTAAATAATAATAATACGTTTCAGTTTATACTATCAGACCGATTTAAAAATTTATATAGAGTCGGAACATTCTGATTTATAAAACTACTATCTATTTCGTCCAATAATGTATAATACATCAACTGTTTCTTTGAAAGTTTCATCCTTGTCAAAGTTAACCACACAAATTAACCAAACAAATTTTCGTGGTACCATTAACTACATTCGAACTATGACGTCATATACCCAAACCATGGATTCTATTTGGCACAAACTCCTAACATTGGGGGCTTTCCAATTATGCGACACAGAGAGACACCGTGTAACACATTCAGACACTGTGTTGCACACCAAATGGAACGCATTTTACTTCGCTAACAGTGCACCAAATTGCGTCTCTATAAATATTTTTCTCTTTTTAACTTACAGATTTGTTCGGAATTAACCTATAAGAATAAAATAATTTTTTTTGTAAAACTTAGCGAGTACCATTTATTTATTTTAAAATATATTTTTAGGGATAGATTACAATAATTTGTGTAGTATGCTTATGTTACACAGTGTCTCTCTGTGTCTAATTGGAAAGCCCCCATTGTAAACTCGGTCTAGTATATATCTTTCCTTGTCTATGGTCACATATAACATCAACCCAAAAACAACAATACAAACTAAAGAAATCACAAAAATTGCCAATCTTACCACCTATAATAAAACATCCAACATTTACAATATAAAATAATTATTGTTACTTTTTTAATACAATTTCAATTAAAATATTTTGTTATACTATTTAGCCAAACTGTTTAAACAATTTTAGTATAAAGGTGGCAAAAAAGGCATTCCCTTAACCTAACTTAAAATATCATTGAACATCCCCAGCATTTTGCCGCCATTTTTTCAACAAGCTTCCTTTTTCGTACGGCGTCGAAAAATTCGTCGTAAAATTCGAATTAGGCGAAAATGATCGTTGAAAGTTTTTACTCGTAAACGGAGTATGCCCAAAACTATTATTAAATAAATTACACGAACTTACACTAGAATTTAGAACATTTTGTGAGTAGTTATTTTCACGACTAGACGGCCGCGGATATGCAAATTGATTCCACTCACTGCGAGGTTTCTGAGGCTTAGAACAAATATAAATTTGCTGATCTGGCCTCAAATTTGAATAAATTCTCTGATGGCATAAATTAGGAGGAGAATTATTACAAAAGACAGGTTCAGACAGGACTGAAAACCTGTCAAACTCTCCACAAACCGAATTAGTCCTTGAAGAAGGTAGCGAATTGAAAATATTGCTCGCTTGAGAGCCAAAACCAGAACTCTGGCTAGAAGACCGGCTTAAATTTGAAAAGCTACCCACGTTGTTTAAAAAATCGTTAGATTTCCAGTAACCGCCTGCTACCCAACTACTTTGGGTAACGTTTCGCAATCTTGGCGGCGATAAAACAGGTTTCGGGCGAGATAAAAGAGGAGAAGAAACCCGGAAAGCGGCCGGGATTTCATCGCCGTTTATTTTTTTTGGGTAAGTACTTAAATGGAGATCATTTAAACCCTTGTACCAATCGCTTTCGGATGATTTATTTGGAGAATCTTTTAGTTCATATTGAGAACAGTTTATTGAATCGTTGAGACAACTTTTTTTAGTGGAAATACTTTCGTTTGACGATCCTCCTGATCGGTATATTGTAGAAAAATTGAAACATGGCGTGTTGTTAAATGGATTTTCAAATTGTTTACCGAAAACAGGCATAACAGGCATTTCATTTTTATTTAGATTAAATAATTTTAATGATTCGTTACTAGACATATCAAACAAACTGTTTTTTGAATTATTTTTATCGCTATTTTGACTTTTAAAAGTAGAATTTAGCAATTCTACATCACATTCATCATCAGAAAATTCATTTTCTATTTTAGTTTTTTTGATTAAAGTTATTTTTTTAGTTTGTTTTATTTTGGAAGACGGACAAATGATGATAAAAGAACAAATAATTATTTCAACAAGTTTTGACGCTTGTAATAATTGTAAATTACTTGAAAATAGAGCAACCCATGACAGACATTTTGTAAATTCTATTATTGTAGAGTTAAACAATAAAATGGCAGATTGTAAAAATAAACCTGAAAACAATAAAAGAAAATTTGGATTGTATGATAAATATAAATACTTTAACGAGTTTAAACTATTTGAAGATAAAAATATTTCTTGTAAAGTGTTAAATAGTTCGTTCAAACAGTTATATATTAAATACGATATATCTCTAAAGAGCAACGTGTATGGCACAATAATTTTAGGCAGTGTAAGTTCAAAATCCCCGTTTTTAAAAATGTCTACCAATCTTACTACGGCTAAAACGAGTGTTGTATATCTTATGGCAGTGACAAATATCGTTTGTTTGGCAGTTTTTGATATCCCTGAAGAGGATTGGTTCAAATCCAACAGAGTCAAACCCTGTTTGCGTAAAGTTGAGAGCCGCAATCCCAGAACGATTGATTTTTGCTTGTCTAGGGTCCGTTTTACGACCTGCTCACATTGAGGGCAGAGTCTATAGGCGCGTTCCAATTGTTTCCTGAAAGTAGAGCATCGATTAGATAATAATAAGAGTTAAAATATATTTGGCAATGACATACATGCGGAAATATTGCCAAAAATTAAGAAAAATAGTGGAAATTTAATCAAGAATTTATTATTCATAGATATTTATATACAGTAATTGAAAAATGTTTTAAAAAATAGGTAACATTTTATAAAAATAATTTGCAAATTCCCAAAATCTATTGTGGCCAGCACAAGACCTCCCGCTAATTCTATTTTATGTTACATAAATATCGTATTTAACATTTCTTGTAAAAATATTTATTTATTATAGGGCCTACCATTATTTTTTTACTTACGTATATTACATCAAATATTACAGATTTAAATTAAAATGAGAGGATATTAAATATTTTTTGAAACAATGGGTCCTCCAATATTTTTTCTTTTTAATTTTTTTGTTTAACTCCATATAAATAATTGAAAGCGTTTTCTAGTTCTAAATAGTCTTAATTGATTCGTGAAACAATAATATTTTTTTTATTATTCTATGCCGTAGATCTAAAGCTCTTTTTGTTCCCAAACAGTGGAATTTGCTAAAAATTGGAGTAACGTAAATTAATCTATTTCAACACTTATAAATTTGATTGCCATTTACAGTATTATTTAACATATATTTAATTTTCATACAAACGCACTTTAAAGGCGGATTTATGCAGCCATTTTCATTTACATTTAATTTAATTTTCATTTTCGTTTTCATTTATCTCTCATTCTCATTTATTTTTAAAGATGGCCAACTTTTATCTAATTAATGAAAATTATAAATGGCGCATGCGTGTACGACATGACAGGGACGAGAATTTGAGTTGATCAGCTGGTTGTCATTATGTATCTGCGATATTGTTTCTTTTTACGGGTTTTTTTATTGCAATTAACACGTTTAAAACTAAACTCATAACTTCTTCGCTGTCAATATTGTTGAACATTTTTATTAATAAACTTTATTCCAATGAAAGTCGGGTTATGACGTTCATCATCTGTCAGCGTATTTTTATATGTGCGCATGCGTTCATTTTCATTTGTTTTTGTTATATATTTTTGTATGAATAGGTACATTTCAAAATTATAAATGAGAATTAAATGAAAATTAAATTAAAAAGTAAATGTATGGCTGCATAAATGCGCTTTAAGAGTGAAAACATAAATTTATATAGCTATTTATGTAGTAAGTTGCGAAATGATAGTGTTTTACGCACACACGACCGTAAGCGAGTGGTACAACATGTCAAGTGCCCAAAACACTCATTTCGCAATATTCGAAATATCAACATTTTGAACTTTTCTAAATTAAAAATTAGGCAGACGTCAGGTTCATCTATTCGTTACTAAATGAAATACTTTTAAACACTACGCAATAAACTGTCACTTTTGACAATGAAAAAGTTGTTGTTTTGTACTTTACTTTCGTTACTTTCTTCATTCATTTTCTTGAAAATGGATAACGGATTTCAAAAAGCTGACAGCAGAAAGAAGAGTAGATGTGTGACACATACAGGGTGTAAATTTTAAAACGGGTCATAGGGCTATAACATAGAAAAACAGTTTTTTAGTCGCCAAAACTTTCTATATTAATTTATTTAAAAAATAATTGGTTCCTATTATAAAGAAAAAAAATACGAATTTTTTAATGCCAAACACATTATATTACTGTTTCATGTAAAGCCAGAAAATAAATTTAAAAAATTGTACAATTAAGAAAAAACATCATTAGCCATGAAACTGACTAACAAAACATTGTCATTTTTACTAACCTGATGCACAATTAAGAACTAATACAAAATAACGAAAACACTAGGATATTTATTTAAGAAACATTTATTATTTATTGTAATAGATATTTACAAATTAAAGATTGTCTACATGTAATAAGAAATAAGTTATAAGAAACGAGAAAAACTGCAAACTTCAAGGAAACAATTAAAACCATTTAATAATTTGTAAACGAAAATAGTAATAATTTAACAAATAATGTCTTAAGTCAACAATTGTTTTGTTCTATCAGTTTCATGGCTAATGAAATTTTTCCTTAATTGTGTAAAGTTTTAAATTTAATTTCTGGCTTAATATGAAGCAGAAATGTAATGTGGTATCAAAAAATTCGTAATTTATAATATGCACTAATTATTTTTTCAATAAATTAATATAGAAACTTTTGGCGTCTAAAAAACTGTTTTTCTATGTTATAGCCCTATGACCCGTTTTAAAATTTACACCTGTATATGTACAGAGCATTAAAAACTAGTGTATTTTAAAAACCATTATATTGAAATAAATTTCTCACAATTTTGATATATTTCCTTTCAAGTCTTGATTAAATTTATTTTCATTGACCTTTGTACTTGTATATAAATAATGAAATTATTTAGGTCACTTTTATTTTTATTATATTTTTTAATACATGCTGAATACAAGAATCTAGTTATTTACATGGAAAAAGTTTTTCTTTTTAAATATTATCTGTCCCGCAAAACTAGATCTATTTTTCCCATGTTTTATAATAAAAATAAAACTGTTTAAAAAAATTGCCACGCAAATATTATTTTATGCTAAAATTATACTAATATCATCAAAAAATGTCTTATCTTACCACAGACCACATTCATACTATGTATACTGTAATATATTCCATAATTGACCTAATTAAAATATTCAATTTTTATTCATACAATCAAATATGCTTTGACTTGTTTTCATTATTTGTTCCATTCAATTGTTAAACAAAATTTACATAGCCTACTTACTCGTAACGTTGCACCTCCTCATCAAAATTATTTTCGTCAATCGGCGAAAACATAGCAAGCTGTTGAACTTTTAGCTGCTGATTATTATTGCAGGTACTACATAAACCATTATTAGTCAAACGGCAGTCTTTAACATTTGCAAAAGGTACCACTTTATTCATTAACTCATCATGTTGTTGCGGTATTAATTTATTATAGTCTCCGTCCTTAAAAATCAATCATTTTTTTCAAGAAGATAATAAATTAATAATAAATACCTTTGTAAAACCATTATACTGTTCGCAAGACGGGCAGTCCCAAGAGTTTTCCATTTCTCGCGGTATTTTTGCCCATTGATTACAAAACCAACAGTTTACTTTAAGGCGGCCATTTGGTCTATAATAAATCACAACAATTGTAGTAATATACATAAATACTTAACTGTTTTATAAATACCTGAATTTCATGTATAAATTTATAGATAAAATTAATAAAACACTAATGAACGCTAGTGCCGGTAAAATTAAAGAAAGTGAATCTAGCAAATCCATTTTGTGTGAATGTAAAATGTTTAATAAAACTGTATCTAACTAAATATATAAACAAATCACTTTGACACGAATAGATAACTGAAAATTTCAAACTATCACGTTTTAAGTAACTACGAGCACATGTGAAAATCAGCCATTTTTGTAACTGTACAGTGTACACAAATAAATATGAGTCAAAAGGGCGCATTCAGCAATACATCAAGCAAATTGTATATTTTTAAGGTCAAATAAACTCATTTTGTAAACATCTCTACAATATATTTATCCTAAATATATAAAACTTATTTTACAATGATAAAATATTCAATTATAAACATAAAAATTGATTTTTCTTTGAGTAAATTGGTACAAAATTTATTCCGCGCGCTCAAACTTTAATTTGTACTTCTGAATAGTAGCGCCATCTGTCAACAAACACTCAAACTTACTACTCATTTGTTTTGGTAGTTGGGATATGTATAAACAACAACCACAACTTCTATCATATCATAATTTGTTTTACAAAAAGTACTTTGTTTAAAATGAGTCTCCCGACAGATTTTGGTCCAGATTCTGGAGGGCGCATAAAGGTAATTAAAATTATAAATACCTAAACTTTTTCTTTGAAAATATCTTTTCAGGGCGTGTGTATTGTAAAACCAATTGTTTACGGCAATGTAGCTCGTTATTTTGGCAAAAAACGCGAAGAAGATGGCCACACGCATCAATGGACCGTATACGTAAAACCATATCACAATGAAGATATGTCTAGCTACGTAAAAAAAGTCCATTTCAAACTACACGAATCTTATGCAAATCCGAACCGTGTTGTGACGAAACCGCCCTACGAGCTTACAGAAACAGGTTGGGGTGAATTTGAAATTGTTATTAAGATACATTTTCACGACCCTAATGAAAAACCGGTAAGATATAACATCAAATTTGTGAAATTGGTAAAAAGTAGGGTTATGTTTAGGTTACGATGTATCATATTTTGAAACTGTTTCAAACTGGGGCAAATACAACCGATATTGGCAATGAAATGACCAATAAAGGCCTCGTTTCTGAAAGTTACGACGAAATAGTTTTTCAAGAACCGACACAATTAATGCAGCATTTGTTGACAAATACGAAACAGATAACTTTGGGACCATGGAAACATGATACAAATTGTAATATTTTTTATTTTTACGTAATTCTTGCTACTTATTATTTGTTTTACAGTTGAGGAAAAAAAAGAAAAATCATTACACTCGATTTTAACGGCTAAAAATAAGATAAGAGGAGAGATAACTACGATAAAGGATAAGTTGAAATTGGCTAAAGAAACGATTGCGAAATTTAAAGAAGAGATAGCCAAAATTCAGAATAATCCCTACACTGGCACTGGAGGATATCCAATTTAAATATATTATTATTGTATTATTAGATTTAAGTTGAAATATGAAAAATAAATAAATGTTTCTATAAAAAAATGTTTTTTTTTTTTAGAATCGACAAATTTTTATAAAATAAAAGTGTGTTAACCTCTCGCCATTGCATTTTATTTTACTTATACATATAAGTTGCAAAAAAGATTTTCTAAAAATTATTTTCTGATCGTATTACAATATTTATGTTCAGAAAAATAATACAATGAAATTAATATACAGAGTGGTACATCGGAAAACGCACCATAGCCATCAATATTAATTTTAAATATGTTCAAATAATGTGCTCTCTAATTATTTTTCAGCAAAATAATTAATTGATTTTTTGCAGAGAAAAATTCTTTCCAAGTTTACAAAAAATATAATAACATTTTTTAGTGTAATAAAAAGAAAATTTATTATTCGTAATAAGATAAATGAGCCGGTTTTATATTTTTCAAAAAGTATTTTAAATGAAAGTTTATGTAATATATTTCACATGTAATAATAATAGTTATTTATGTACCTAGGACAAAAAATTGCATATTACAGCAGAGCTTGAGTTTGCTTTCCGAGGCGAAGCCGAGGTAAAGCAAACAAGCGAGGCTATAATATGCATTTTTTGCCGAGGTACATATTACATTTTTCTGTCTACCTTTACGTAATAGATCTAGAAATAAATACACGTTTTTTTAAATTCGTAAAATCTTATTATTTATTATATGAATAATGATAGGATAATATATATCTTCTGCCATTTTCACAAAATTTTAATTCTTAGCTCTGTTTTAGTTTGAAGGAAGACACAGTACACTCACACTCAACACTATTTGACAGATGAAAATAAACAAAACCAACAAAATAACCGCGAAAACAACTCTATCCAGCGGCATCTTAGATTAACAATTAGTCATGTCAAAATTAATAATTTTTAGTATAGTTAATTTCATTATTAATTGCGCACATATTTAAATTAAATTTATCATTAAAATAATATTTTTATTTGCTCGTTTGATATTTGTTATTTACAATTCCGGAAGTACACACAATTACAATAATCATAAAATCGTAGTAGGCTTAGCGTACGAAAAAGGTTTGCGGACGAAAAGTGATAACGTTCAGAAAAGTGTCATTTTTCGTCCGAAAATAAGTACGTAAAATTTCACTTTTCGTATAGGCAGACAGAAAAATAATTTATTTCCATAAATAATTAAATACAAAGATTGGCGTCAGTAATAGTCATGAAAAACAAGCTCTCACTCCTGTGACGTCAAATTATATTTACAGGGTGTCTCTTAAATAGGGGGACATTGCTTAACCATATATTCCTGAGGCTAAAATAAGACGATTTAACCAAACTTGCTTCTACCGGAAAGTGTGCCATTTAGACAGAATTCTGCTTCAAAGTTCTTCGAAAAATTTTGCTTATAATAATAGAACGCTTTATTCGATTTGGATGAAATTTGGTATGACAGTTTATATGGTTGTGTCATCTTTTAAGATGATACTTGTTATTATTAGTAAGCCACTAGTATATGGAATTAGGTGCCCCAATATTGATAGACCGTAACTTTTTAATGGCCACGCCGATAACGTAAAATTATTTTTTTTCAAAAAGATACATTCAATAGTAAACTATTTTGTTGTTACTACATCGTGAATTTTTTTAAAATAAATTTCATCTAGCAGTCTGCATCTAAAAGTATAAACATTGGATTTTTAATTTTTTAAAACATTTTACCCAGAAATGGGTATTTTGAGATCTTTGACTATAGGGTTGGTAGTAATACTAATAATTGATTTTCTAGACAAAATTATGTAAATAAAGATTACATTTTGTCAATATTTAAATTTTTGAAAGGACAAATGTGTAAAAGTATTTTTAGAAACACAGATTTTTCAATGATTTTCAAAGAAACTATTATGTTAAATTCATTCAAATTGCAAAATATTATTAATTTATAATAGTTAAACAAATTTAATTTTGTCAAGTAAAGTTAATACGTTGTATAAATATAAATACTGAGTGATTAAAAATTCCTGAAGCTGCAGTGTGCCGCTCCATACGATTTTTACATTTGCTGCTTACTTAGCACAATAGCATTGCTGTTTCCAGGGGCGTACCTTTCGAATTTTGCTAGCTGTCAAAGAATGATCCTAAGAACCGTCTTCTTTACGTTCACACCCGAACAAAAATATGCTTCAAGAAGAAATTTGTCACGCTCTTCATTAAAAGCCATAATGAAAAGAAATTACATAAAGATATTTCACGAAAGTATGTAAAACAAATATCGAATGAATCAACGTACGGCAATGATATTATTCAAATATCGTGCTCCTGTCATCATCTGTCAATCTGTCATTTATGGAATATAGTTTTGAATTTGATGAATTATGAAAAGTTGAAATATTGAAAAATGTTATTTTAGAACAAAAGTTGTCACGTGATCTTCAGCCATATGGAAATAAGGCATTTCACTTAGTTTTGATTTTTTTATGTATTAAAAAAAAAACGTATTTTTGCCTGTAAAATAGTAAAATAACGCATCAAAATGACGTAGCAAATGCAATAGTTTATGGTAATACCACTAGGTGGAACCGAGTAGTAAACAAAGAAACTTTTTGCTCGTAAAAATATTGTTTTGTACTTACTTTTTTGCAATCTAGCGGCGTTGTATTATAGTACATCAAATGGTGACGTCATTCTGCGATGCTGTTACATAGACCGTTTTAAAGCATTATAAACTTTAATGAGGTTGTCAACTATAATAAAAAAATATTAAAACCAGACCTTAAAATTGTGTAAGAGGGACTATCAAAGTTTAAAATGTTATTAAATTTTAAAATATTTGAGTTTTAATGGCCTTAACATCTACGTCACACGTCTACTTTATTCCATTCCATTTTCTTTTCCTAAGCTTTCTGCTATCGCTATCGCTTTTTTGAAATCCATAATCCATGTTCAAGTAAAAGAAAGAAGAAAAAAAATAAAACAATGAAAGTGAAATAAATCATAATCGATCGAATTTATGTTGTCACGCTAGATAGAAATTACTTGCGATGGTATAAAAGTAAAAGATATATTGAATAACAGCGACAATCAAAAGTTGGACAGTGATATACATAATTTTTATTATTATTTTTTTAAGTTGTTTATTATTCATGCATATTTCCAATTATTATTGATTAAGTGTTTTTTTTAGTTTACCATGTATTAATAGGTTATATTAATGTATAGGAAATCATTCATTAATAACCCCTCTTAATGCATGATTTTTTTTTTAAACGAATTTTAGTACGTAACCACAGATACCATATACCATTGCTAAATAATTATGAAAACATGTGTCAGACGTTAATTTTTTTTTTTTTATCGAATAAAATTAGATTTTACTATTCAGTAAAATACGGTCAACTGAAAAATATTGTAACAACACGTGTGTTAATTAGCAATTAATGATATCAACAATTAACGCGTTCGCTACGTTCACGCGTTAAAATGTCTCAATCATTAATCACTCTCATTTACCACTTTATAGTTATATAACTATTAAACACAGGGGCTCGTAGTATGGTCACGGTTTTAACTAAAACACTGTTTTAAGAAATGTCAAATTCAAATTTCAATATTTAATTTCACCCTTATATGTAAAAAACGATTTTTTAAAAAATATTTGTTTGAATATAAACTATAATCTGCTTTAAAATCATATTTTGATAAATTTTATATTATTTATTATTGCTATTAAATAATGAAATTTGACATTTCTTAAAACAGCGTTTTAGTTAAAACCGTGATCATACTACGAGCCAGGTAGTTTATGTGTAGAAAAAGATATCAGCAATTTATGTGACTCCAATTATTATTAACAAGCTTCAAGTAAACAAATAAAAAATTAAATACGTATATTATCAGGGCATATTACCCATTGCTGGGTGGGTATACCAATCAGCCAAGTTGTTTTTTTTATCAGATTGCGGTAATTATTATGGCATTATTACATATTTGTATAACGCGTGCGTTTACCAGGCGTCAATGTGCCATTTAAAATTCAAAATATTTCTTTTTGGCGTTGGTGAAAATCGAACCCGGTTCCCCAGATTTGCGACCAGAAACCTTACTATTTGAAAATAAAATGAGCCTAAACCTACGTCATAAAATATATAAAAAATAATAAGTGACAAAATAATAATAAGAAATCTGATGTCGCCAGCACATTACCTTCCGTCAATTCAATGTATTTTGTACAAATCCCATACCAATATTTCACTGGCAAAGATTCTATATAACCAAAAGATTCTATATATCTAGGGTGACCAGATCTTAGATCACGAAAGTAGGACACAGCAGACAAAAAAGGATGATTTTTAGTAGAAAAGGATGACAAAATAATAATAGCAAAAAACAAACATATATTTTATTAAACACTTGAAAAGAAAGAAAAAATAACATTTATTTAAACTTAACAACAATTTAGCTGGTCGACAGCGCGAGTACCGAGACTCAACGAACAAAACCGATTCTTATTAGACGGCAATGCGTGCGACGAATTCAGCACGTGCGAGTGTGGAAAAAAGTTGTGTTCTAGTACTGTGAGGTAAAAACAATTTTTTTAATTATTTCGTGAAAAAGCCGGACGTAAATAAAAGCCGGCCGGACATTCATATTTCTGTTAAAAAGCCGGACAAGTCCGGCTTTATCCGGAGGTCTGGTCACCCTATATATATCCCGTAAATTCCATACCGAAAGTTTCTCAGAAAAGATTCTATAAATGCAATAAAATTATACCTAACACGAACATAAACTATGTAAATTGCACTTGACACTGACATCTGTCAATTAGAATTATTTGAATATATCTGCTGTATCCATGATTATAGTAAAGCTGGCTAATGTATGAAGGTTAATCTGTTTATAATTCTTTAACTCTATATCCATTTAATATGAAGGGAAAGTATAATCAAACCATATAGACAATAAGATATTCTTTCATATTGATAATCACATAAAATGTCAAAAAATTATATTTAACTGCGATTTTTCAAGAAAATCTGTTAAAAACTTCAAATATGGGAACATCCTGTTGACCAATTATAACCAAAATCTATTGAGCTCTTCTTATGGATGCAGAGAAGAGGAAAACGAAAGAATTATAATTTTTAAAATTGTAGTATTGGAGTTATCGTCGTAGAAGCACACACATACAGACAATCGTAAAACTAGTAAAGTCGTATTCTAGGGGCTCTAAAACGTGCTTATTCATTTAAAACTTAAAACTCACCACCGATTTTTGTGACCAAAGACCTTCCTTACCTGTGTCGGAAGGTAAAAATAGTGGAAGACCCCATTGAAATTTCATAATCGCAAATATAATTTTAATTACGTAATTCATTATTATGTTACTAGTGCATTTAAGTTTGAAACAATATAACCAAAATTGATTTTTACCTCCCGCTACCCTTTGGTAAGGGAGGTATAGGAATCGTGCTAAAAATCACATATCGAGATTTTAGTAAATGACCACGTTTTAAGGTCCCTAGAATCCAAATTTAACATTTTCACGATGATGTCTGTATGTGTGTATGTGTGTGTGTGTGTGTGTGTGTATGTACAAATTTTGTTTGCACTCTAACTTATATACTATCATTCAGAAAATTCTGAAACCTTGTATTTCTACCCTGTTCTAATAGGAATAGAAGCCATTAGATTTTGGTGTAAATCGGGTAAACGGAAATGGTACTTTACTTGAAGCTCATAATGGTTTTTCTTCAAAAAATACCATTAAATGCCATTTTTTCGCATTTAACATCATTGGAAAATTATAGATTATTGAATTTTGTACAGGTATACATTAATACTTTTTCTATATATTTTACAGATTAATTTAAAAATCATTTTTCTTTTTTTAATCCCGAAGCCTAAGATAAACACAATTCCTTTGTTACACAGTTTATTTTTCAAATGAATGTAACTGACAGGTAAACGTCATTGTCAAAAAACTAATCACTTCAAATTAATAATAGTGACATATTAAATAATAAAGAAAATCGTAAATAAAGCAATAGTTATATGCAATAATATAATGCATAATATAGTTTGAAGCATTACTAAATACGTATGTATGTATTTAAATTAATAAAAATTAAATAGCGGGAGGTTTTGTGTTGGCCACATCAGATTTTTTTTTATTTTAACATATTCATTTATTGTTATTATATTTATTTTATATTGTGTATAATGTGTAAATGAATACTGAAAAATAGAATGTACATACAACGCGAAGATAAATACACAAAAAATTAGGTACAAATTTTGTACTATAACCACATGTATGTTACAAGTACATCAAGCGTGTATCGCCGGTAACATTATGTTGCATAAACTTGTTTATTTTGAATGAAGTATATGAGATAACTGTTACCCAACAATCACTTTTCATTAAACAATCATTTTTCATTAGTTTCTTACCAAAATTTTATGTAAACCCCAAAATAAATAGAAAATTCCGCGTTGGTTTCATACCAACACACTACCCCACTACTACGAACACTTCCCAACAAAGAGAACACGATTTTCCCGCAGGTAGAAACGAGACGGCGATATTTAGGCGGGGTGAGGGAGACATTCTCTCAGCGCAAGACAGTTCTTCGCTCGGTCAATACTCGGATATATTCAGTCAGCAGCGACCGTGTGTGTATCGCAGAGTGCTGTTCTCCACATGTCTCTTAGTTTGCGTCAAATCACACCCAAACCATCGCGATAGAAACCATCTCCAAGGGTCAAACCACTGTCAAAGTGACTTAACATAACCTAAAATCACTCCTGGACCGATCGTGACAATGTGAACCTTTTGCGGGCAGTGAAACTATGTGCAAAGAAGTTCCTTCTAAGATGTAAACTATCTAAGACGTGATGTGTGCGTTGAAAATTTTGGAGAATTTGAAAATGATGGCCGTTTGGATATTTTTGCTAGCTGTCATTGGTAAGTTTAGCTTTTGTTTTGAGTAGAGTGCTTGTTGCTAGGTTACTATTTGTTTACTTAAAAACTATACAGAATCTTTGCACCTGTCTGAGATGCATCTGCTGTAGAATGTAGATAGCGGCAACACAGAAATTCTCTTTCTTGACCGTTGACTGTTATAACAACGTAAAATATTTCTCTCAGATTTGCTGTTTATTTTTTTGCGATGAATCTAGCCGCATTCAAAGGGCCGTAGCGAAACCGTACGTAGAATGTAGAATTGCGATCTTATACCTGCAGATAACAAAAGACTGCAAAAACTGACGGAAGCGAATTTAGATCTTAGTTAGCCAAAGATTTCCACGAGATGAAATGTATACGGCGTTGAAAAACAAGAATTTCGTATATTAGACTTGTTTTAACGAGACATAAATTTCAATATAACGATATTAATGTGTGAAACTTCATGAAATATAGTAATTTTAATGTAAAAGAACAAGATTTTTTACTTAAATAAATGAAGAGATCGATGAAAATAAATTATTTTAAAGATAAATACAAAAGTAAATATTATAGTATTATAATTAGGAATATCCTTAACATTTTGTCTGTTAAAATATATTTACGCTACTTACATATATATGATTATTATTAGCATTAAATATTATTAATTGTCATAGAATACGGTATAGACGAGTCATAAAATTTATTTATTTTGTGTAGGGTCACGTCACAGTAGAAGGTAGAATTATTAAGAATTTATCTTTCATTATAATTAAGTTGTGAAAGTTATGTTATTTATAACTTAATTTTTTAAAGTTGAGAGTGAAAATATGGTATTAACCAGAGAGTATATAAAACTAATAGAATATTTTCCCGTCATATTCACCGGATTTAATATGGGATTTTGGGTATTTTTTGAGCTTAAAAAATTACGGGGTAGACGATTTGGGTCTTAAGAAGAGAGATTTTGAACTGAAGATGAAATTGATGCTGTAATAATTCATGATTATTTGAAAGCAGCAAAAGAAAATCAGTAGGGAGCTTTTAAGAAGAGAAAGGAAAAAATGGTGAAACGAATTATTGTTAAAGGGTATTATTGTTCACAAATTTAAAATAAAATTTAAAAGATATGAACTATGTGTTTTATTCTCAATAATTATAGCGTGACCTTTTATAGAATTTTATAGCATAAAAATTCTAGGTTTTTTTGTCTCCAAAAATCTGGATTTTACGGCACAATTTCAAAAAATCTGTTGTGGCCAGCACAAGACCTCTCGCCATTTCCATATTAGGCTATATAAGTATTTTATTACACTTTGCTATCGAACCGTCGTTTTATAACAAAATATTACAGAACTTTACCCAAATATTGTCTTTTATTGTATTTAACATGTCTTCTGCACACATATAATTCTAATTATATCTATTTTTCATTGTATAAGGAAGTTTCTAAATGTCACAGATTCTTCCAATTCATTAACCAGATTGGCCGTATTTCTGATGGATACATGCATATTACCTATAATTTCAAATATTTAATTAATAAAACAATAAGAAAAATTAAATGTACTTCCCAGAAAAAGCTATCAAAATGTCACTAAAACTGTTTATTTTTGACACTGAAATCTGTCATTTACAAATTATGTTATAAACATTTGAATTTATCAACTGGTTTCCTTAGTGTAGTTTCGCCTACTCGACTTGTTATATCCCGATATTCTATATATTATAGCGTCTTTATCTCTAAATTTATAGAAGATATAATAAAAAATTTAAATGTATCAGGTGTAGAATTTTGTTCTTCATAATTAGTAATATCAAAAATTAATATTTGGAATAATTTCTTTTAAAAACTACTACTTCCGGTTTAATTGTTACCAAAACCTTTTCAGCTCTTCCCAGGAATGTCAGATTGAGGAATTCATAGTTAAACAGGTCTTATGTCTTATAGTTTTTGAGGAATCGTCCGTCCAACATCCAGCTATACACACACACACACACACACATCTACACACACACACACACACACACAGACATCATTTTAAAAATGTTATAATCGGATTCTAGGGACTTTAAATCGTGCTCTTAGCGAAAGGTAAAAATGAACTTCGAATTAGTAACTGTCATACCAAGTAACAAAACAAATAACAGTATTTGACAGTTAATCCGATGCTTTTTTATATAATGGCTACTAGATCTATATTTACCGTGTCTTTAAATTAAATTTTCTCGGTTTTCAAACAAAGCAAATTTTCAAAAATTTTGGTACGGAAAATTCCAGCATTTTATGCTTTATTTGTAAAACTCATAGTATATTACATTTTAGGCGACAGATAATATTTAAATTATTATTATTTCAGTATTAATTCTAATAAATGAATTGTATAGAAATTGATATAGGTATAATTATTAATTATAATGCAAAAAAGCAATAGTATACTAATGTAAATAAAACTTGTTGTTTATTGTTTTATAGTTAATAGCAATAATATAATAATAGATACTCTATAGGTATTTAAATATTCTGTGTAATAAAATCTATATTCTGTATGTTTCCGTATGGCCAAATATATTTATAATTACCCAATTTGATTAAATATAATGATTAATAATATATTAATCAACAACATTTTCATGTAAATACAATTATGATTATGGATATGTAGGACGAAATTTCAATGCATGTATACGACTGTTTTATGTTTCATTTGAAATGATTGTTGAATATAGTTTTCTGATAAGAGTAAATCAATATTAATTACCAAATACTCGTACATAGAAAAGCAATATTTTATTACATTTTCGGTAATTGGTTTGTGACAAAATATATTTGAAGCGTATGCACAGAAAAAGAAATAACAAAGAACAATTTTATGAAAATTTATATATTCTGTTTAAAATATAAAAATTTCATTAAAATATTCTATAATTCCAATAAAATTATAACCACGATCAAAAACTATGACTTGACACTGACATCTGTCAATTAGAATTATTTGAATATATCATTTGTTTCTATGATTATTGCAAAGCTGGCTAATCTTTCTTATTTTATCATTCATTAAATATTTAGAATTATAGATATAGCTGCCGCACGTTAAATTGATACTGTTTTTGAATGCGGAAAACCTAAAATTCGTACATGGACAAGTCGAGATGTAATAGTAATTATAATATGCTATTAGTATAAAAAGAAATGGGATTTATTTTAAGTCAAAGTATGTACAGTGTCAGTGTCAACTAAACACGCACTTGCTCTACATATATTTCATTATATACCCTTCAGAAATACCGCCAATGTTGTCAATGAATTGGAAGAATATCGAACATTTAGAAGAGTAGGAGGAAACTTGTTCATAGAATTTTTACTTCTTGAGAAGTATTGGTTCATGCTAAAAATTGCATATCCTGATTTTAGTGAAGAAACATTGTTATATGGATCCTAGAATTTTTGCGATAACTTTTAAAATTACATGACATGTCACACAAATTTTCAATTGCTTGTAGTTTTCGAACGAATTAATATTTAAACACTTTTTTTCATTAATACTTTAATTTCTAAAAATTCACTCAGTTGTTCAAATGCTCTAAATATGAGTACACTTACGTAACATTCTCTTTACAATCAAATAATATTACTACCAATTTTATATCTCTACCCATTTTTGAATTATTGCCCCAAAAGTCAATATACCCCACATTTAGATAAAAACTTCAAAATTTTGTAAAATATAATTTTTATGTATCTAGATACTTCTCAATGCGCTGATTACAAATTTTGAAACCGCAGGTCCATATCTCTTTTCGTTCTCGAGATATTTAGATTCAAAGTTTTGTTCAAGACTGCCCATTTTTGGGTATTAACCCAAAAATGGGTCGAGATACGAATTTGGCGACACCACCATTCAATTCTACGGGCAAAATTATATAAGCATACCAATTTTCATAATTTTTGAACACTGAATACAGTCTCTAAAGCAAAATAACTGAAAATGGCCAAAAACCGCAAAAATCTAAGGTGTACCCCTTACGATTTTTTCAGATTTTGGCCGTTTTCTGGGGTTTTCAAGCTTTTATTCATAAAAAGTGAACCGGTTAGTCAAAAATGATGAAAATTGGTACACTTATATATTTTTATCCGTACAATCGAATGGTGGTGTCGCTAAGTTCGTATCTTGGCCCATTTTTGGGTTATTACCCAAAAATGGGCAATTTTATGGTAAACTTTGAATCTAAATATCTCGAGAACGAAAAGAGATATCGACTTGCGGTTTCAAAATTTGGAATCAGCGCACTGAGAAGTATCTAGATACATGAAAATTAGATTTTTGAAAATTTTGAAGTTTTTATGTGAATATGAGGACTTTTGGAGCAATAATTCGGAACTAGGTAGAGATCTAGCCCAGAAATGGGTAATTTTGAGAAAATCTTTGAGGTTGAATACCTCCAAAACTAAAAGAGATATCGACCTGCGTTTTCATGATTTGGAATCAGTGCATTGGGAAGTACGAGATACATGAAAATTGGATTTTTGACTTTTTGGGGTAAAAACTTAAAATTGAGAACAAACTAGATATGTAAATATTCGTAACACTTTTTTAATTACGTTAAGCGTGTTAAGACAAACTTTTGGATTTTCTAATTTTTGCCAATTAGATTTACTTTTAGTAGTAACAGGCCCTATGGCCTCTTAAAGTTTCTGCTTTAGGGTTAATATCTGTGTCGGCTTTTTTTGTATTTCAGACAGAGGCATATCTTCATCATCAGAGTCCGAATCTAAGATTATATTTGTCTTAAAATGTTCCGATATATTTTTAACAAATTCAGCTATAGCTTCAGTATTTGGTTGTTCAAATAAATCATTGCTTTTCTGATGGGCTCTAAGATTTTGAATTTATGAGATGCTCCCAGACATTATAGTTCAACGTTCATTTATACGAGTTCTAAGCAGATTGAAATTTTATCATTTAAAAAAATCGAGATTTTCGGGATCCCGATTGTGAATCCCGGGATTTTCGGGACGAAAAATCTTCCGGGATCCCGGATTGGAAACCCTAATACATATGTTCTGCTCGAAGTTGCAGTTTTGTCATCATAATGTCTAAATCCTAAATTTACATGCACTAAATGACGTTATTATTTTAAGATATTACGAATTAGATTTTATGGTTTTGTAGGAGCACATTACGCCTTGAAGTTGATGCGCACTAATTAAACAAATTGCTCGCGTTGCTACATTTTGTGCTAAATGTCACATTTATTATCGAGGAAAAGCTTCTTGTCTTCTATTTTATGGAATATAATAATCGGGTTGTAAATTATGCGACATTGAAAACACATGTAAAATCAAATTTGTCTTTATACTTCTCTCACAGCCTCTTATGACATCAATATATGACATCATCATTCATTCTATCACATTTTCTAGAAATAGATCTGATGTTTGCTATTCGTACACTTTCGCTGGTAAAATAATTAATCCTGTCTCAGAAGTAAGGGATTTAGGAATTCTATATGATGAAAAACTTATTTTCGATGTACATGTCGACAACGTAACAAAGAAAGCATTTAAAATGCTTGGTTTTCTTATCAGGTCATCAAAGAACTTTAAAAATCCCAAAACCTTAAAAGTTTTATATTTTTCTTTAGTTCGAAGTCAATGGGGGATTACACCATTTTTTTTATAATTTCATCTGAAAATATTAGGAAAACTAAGACTATTGATGAAAATCCGGTGAAAAAATTCCTATTAATAAGCGAGTTACGGTCTCCCGAATTTTGAAAAGATTGACGTGACGTCACATTTATGTGTTTTTATATCAAACTGTTTTCATCATGGACCTAAATGTTTTTGAAATATATGCTATTTTAAGTTATATTTACATAAAAATAAATGAATATTATAACACTGTATAAGTCTACATACTTTATAATTACAGGTGTATTTAAATTATTAAGTTTAATGCAAGAAATTTATGTTAAAATAAAAACTGTTTTAAAACTGCTGTACAGGAATGTTAGCCCCTCCTTTCGAATTTGAATTTCTTAACTTCCATTGGTAGTAATCCCCACCTCCTAACACGCTATTTGTAATGCATGTATAGGTGGTCTCTCGGTCGCCAATCAAAATATTTTCATATTAGTGTCGAAGCGCTATAACAAAAAACCCTTTATTTCCGAAATATCTCAATTATATCATTTCATTTTTTTTTATTAATATTCGTTATTCAGCATCAGCATATACATTCATATTTTTTTACTATTTTCCTTTAATTCGATTGGGCCGTAATCCCCCATTAGAATTTGTAACAATTTGTTGGTCACCTCAGTATGCTATTCATATTAAAAGAATAGAGCGTATTCAAGAAAAATTTTGTAAATTTATTAGATATAAATTTAATAATTTTGAAATTAATATTTTAGCTCTGGAAAAACGTCGAATCGTAATTGACTTGATATTTTTATATAAATTAGTAAATAATAGAGTCGATTGTCCTGATCTATTAAACAGTTTGGGCTTTCGCGTACCAATTTATACGACTAGAGCAACGGATTTATTCTGTTTAGGATTTAATAGAACTAATGCTGCTTTCAATTCTGCACTAAATCGTCTACCATTTTTTTACAATAAATATGTGTCTTATAATAATTCAATTGATATATTTCTTTTTAGTTTATCACAGTTTAAAAAACAAATGACAAATGTAGTACTGTCCTTTAATTAGTTATTTGTTATTAATTTTTCTATTATGTTTTCATTGTAGTTGGTTATTTGTAATCTAATGCAACTTAATTGCTAATGTATTTTTTATTTTGCATTTATGTTGTATGTGCTTTCCTGTTATTGCGACATGGTCCTGGTGGAAAGCCGAAGTTAAATAAAATAAAATAAAATAAAATATTAGAAAATTTTGTGCCGGGAAAAAAATGCTTATACAGCGGGTTAAAAAAAATCCAATTCGGAGAAGGCTTTGAACAGATAAACGTATGTCTGATCGTTATTCAATTCAAAAGTCAAGTTGACAAAATTGAAATGAAATTAAGGAGAAAAGATAATAAAGAAGGATATAGAATATTATCATTCACCGTTTTCTAATTTATTTCCAAAGTACGATTCTACAAAAAAAGCTTTAATTTCTTTGGATAACATGTTTGACAATATGTCATGCAAATCTTGTGTCAAATTGACATTTAATTCAATTCAAGACATACGTTTTTTTGATCATAGCCTACTCCGAATTGGGTTTTTTTTGAACACTCTGTATTGTGATATTCTATAGAATAATAATTGTTATTATAGTATCTTTGTACCTACTTCAAACTCATTTGTGTACGCTTATGATCCGAGTGTCGACAAGACAGGAACTGATACGAACACCAACTGCACAGATAAATTGCCAATATAAGAAAGGTTGCGTATTGCGTACCTTTAAAACTTATTTGGGTAACTGTTAGGTATGCGCGAAGTAAATTAATTGTATTTCGTGTGGTTTTAAACGGAGCGCCTATATTAGACAGTGATTTGTGCTAACGTATTTTCCATAGTTCAGCTTTTGTGTCCCGGACTATACATTTTCAATATCAGACGGAATTTTATAATAACGTCCATTTTTTTTTTGACAGCTCAAAAACCCTTTCCCCAAATTGCTACGATTATGCCGACCTAGTCGTGTCTAGGGTCATCTAATATACCGATTTTATACGTTTTTGGTCGTAAAACCAGTAAAACTGTGAGACATGGTTTTGGTCGTGGGCTCATACTATTATATTTTTATTCAATTTTGACGTTTTAAACTGTCATTATTAACTCTATGGTAACAACTATAAGTAACATTTTATTCACAAGTGAATTAATAGAGTATTGTATAACTAGTGCTGAAAGTTGGATATTTCACACGAACGGGAAGTTTCAGCCACGAGCCGAAGGTGAGTAGTTTAATCACGTGAGTGTGAAATACCCTTTCAGCACGTGTTGTAGACGATATTTTTCCGACGACCACAAAAAAAAAAACAATATAAAATTTACATAAAAATATTAAAACAGATTATGTTAACATCATTGCTATCAGAATTCACCAAAAATTATGTTAAAATCTGATAAATCAGGGTCCAATCTTCTTAATCCGTGTAAATTCAGCAAATAATTTGCAACTGTCAAATATTTAAATACAAATTTTTAGGTTAGTTCTCTCAGTTATCGCAGCGTGTGATAAAATCATATCATACAGATGCGGACGCATCTGATTGGCCAACGAGATGTCATATCACACAGCTTTGCTGGTGATGTGCAATGACCAACTTTCAGTAATAGTTTATCGTGTGAATTTATGTATTTTTCGTAATGGTCGTCGGAAAACATTGTTAAATCACTCTCACAAATTTTTTTTAACTCACTCTGCAACAAATAATGCTTTTAATTAAAATAACACCAGGCACGAAAATAACACTCACCGCAGTATTTATTAGATATTATCAGCAATTTTTCACTACACACACTACACAAATGACAGACAATAAAGCATTTTAAATAGATGACTTGACGTCTATCATCGACGATTGTCTTGCACAGCCTACTAACTGATTAGTTTTTTATTATGTTGAAATTGAATATTATAATGGTTTACATTATTATTTCGTCAAACTTGAATAAAATATTGTATAAAACTTGTGAGCTAAGAAAGTTTATTATATTATAAACATTATCTTGGGGTATAAATATCTATTAATAAGAATTCATTTAAAAAAATTCTATCTTCTCCTGTTAATTATCGTTATTAACTGTGCGTTCTTATCGCCACATATATTCCTTAGAATAAATTATTCTAATAACTGATAAGGCCACTTAAATTTTCATCTAGACATAATGCAGACAGCTGGAGATAAAATAAAAATAAAACGGTCCCTTTGAGTGGAGAGCGAATGCCGTGAGTAATGAATGCGAGGTGAATGCGCAGTGTCTCCAGCTATTCCATTTGTTCAGTGGTGCATTTGAACGGAGGAAGTGTTTACACACTTCACTTCAACACATATGAGCTGGATAACGCCATTCGTTAGCGAATGATGAAAAGGGAAGTAAAAAAGAGGAAATTTTAGTATGTTGCTTACAGTGATTTACCTGTAGAGAACTGCTGTAGTATTTTTCAATCAAAACAAATCTTCTACGACAAAGCAACCAAGTTTTCCAGGTCAGATATACAGGGTGTATCAAGATAATGGAACAGTGCCGTTTATTTGTGTATGTGAAAAGATACAGAAAAAAGTGATTAGGATATTTTGTAAGGGATAGAGGGGGACACATTTTAGCATAAATTTTATTATCATAAATCCAGTGGTACTCAAACTATAGGGCAACATTAAATATTTTTAAATGGCATTATATATATTTTATTAACTCATTAAATAGAG
Organism: Ophonus ardosiacus; assembly: GCA_943142095.1. NCBI lineage: Eukaryota > Metazoa > Arthropoda > Insecta > Coleoptera > Carabidae > Ophonus > Ophonus ardosiacus. Next base: position 5,508,118 of record OW964823.1, on the reverse strand, counting down.
AATTTTGTTCTGAATTCAACGATATAATAATATCATACCCTTACATTGCGAAAAAATTTATAAAAATTAATTCAAAGTTAGTACTTCATTTCTACCGTATCTAAGTAATCTGAGCGAACATTTAATCAATAAAACAAAAAAATTATTTTAAAAGTTGAATTTATTGCCCATATCGTAGCTTACTTGAATGTAATAAAACTAAAATAAATTTTATTTTGTTTTATTGATTGAATGTTTGCTCAGATTGCTTGGATAAAGTAGAAATTATATATTAACTTTAAATTAATTTTTATCAAATTTTTCGCAATGTAAGGGTATGATATTATTATTACCACTTGATTTAAGATAATAAAGTTTATGCTAAAATGTGTCCCCCTATGCCTTACAAAATATCACTTTTTTCTGTATCTTTTCACATACACGAATAAAATGCACTGTTCCATTATCTTGATACACCCTGTACAGGGTGTATCAGGACTAGTGTAAAAAAAAATTAATAGCATATTGCTGAGCTAATTTTGAGCAAAAAATGTCATATGAAGGTATGTCCGGAAACTTTTTGTTACAGAGTTACAGGCCTTTAAAAGTGCACCTCATCTGACATATTTTTATTAATAACTCTGATACTAGTTGCACTAAAATTTTGAAACTTGATACGAGGATACTACTTATTGAGATGCATATTTAAACTTTCTTTTGTTTGTGTATCTCAACCAGAGGCGTCTCACATGGGGAAGTCATGAAGGTTTTATCATTATTTTTTTTACCTATTAACATTTTTTCATTTTTAAATATAAAGTATTACAAACAATTTAGAAATACGCAAAAATTTACTTTTGATAAAAATTAATAAACGCAGTAGTTTTTGAGATATTTTAACTTTTAGAAAATGTCACGTATCCAAAATAGTTAACAGTTAAAATTCAATCAATTCACCATAGAAAATAAAACAAAATAGAAAAGCAACACAAAAGCTGTTTATAACTATTGTTTAATTATCTTATTTTTAATATTAGTAATATTTTTGCAAATTAAAAAAAAATGTAAAATGTGTTGGTGAATATGTAGAGATGGTGTTTATTTATAGACATTGTAAAAGTAATGGTTGTCGTAGTCCAGAGAATATCGACGTGGACATCAAATAATGAATTTGTGTGAATTTCATTGTTTCTTAATTGTTACCTAATTTTTTTGCATACGTAATTGATTTTTACCTTCCGTCACCTTTAGGTAAGGAAGGTATTGTCTTTGGTCAAAAAATTCGGTGGTGAGTTTTTAATGAATAAGCACGTTTTAGGGTCCCTACAATACGAATATACCATTTTTTAGATGATGTCTGTATGTATGTATGTATGTATGTATGTATGTATGTATGTATGTGTGTGTGTGTGTGTGTGTGTGTGTGTGTGTGTGTGTGTGTGTGTGTGTGTATGTGTCCGTGTGTGTGTGCGTGTGTCCGTGTGTGCGTGTGTGTGTGTGTCCGTGTGTGACAAATTTTTCTCCGACGATAACTCCAATACTACAATTCTAAAAATTATCATTCTTTCGTATTCCTCTTCTATACATCCATATGAAGAGTTGATTAGATTTTGGTTATAATTGATCCACCGGAAGTACCCTTATTTGAAGTTTTTAACACTTTTTCTTAAAAAAACGCAGTTAAATATTATTTTTTGACATTTTGTTATTATATATATTAAATAAAATACTCTTCTCTATACAGTTTGATTATACATTTTCCTTCATATTCAATAGATGTAAATTTAAAGCATTATAAAGAAATTAATTTTCAAAAATTAGTCAGCTTTGTTATTTATCATGGAAACAGCTGACATAATTATTCAAAAAAATTTAATTGACAGATGTCAGTTGCAAGTACAAAACCAAATATGGAAAAAAGTATAGGATCTAAAATTGGTATGTCATAGAGTTGCTCGCAAGTGACACGCAGAGAAAGGCCAAATAGAAGATGGAAGGACATTACTTAGTGTAGTTTATGTTATAATTTTATTGGATTTATAGAACCTTTTCAAATAAACTTTTGGTATGGAATTTGTAAAAAATAGTATGTGTTTTTACATGATATTATATAGAATCTGTTGCAAGGACCTTTTGGTATGGGATTTGTATAAAATACATGGAATTGACGGAAGGTCTTGTGCTGGCCACAACAGATTTTTTCTAAAGATTTAAATATTTCTAAAACTACTGCGTTTATCAAATTTTATCAAGAGTACTTTTTTGTGTATTTTTGTATTGTATGTAATATTTTACAGGTAAAGTTGAAAAAATGTTAATAGGTATATCAAAAAATAACGATAAAAAACTTTCATGACTTCCCCATATGAGACGCTTCTGGTTGAGATACAGAAACAAAAGAAAGTTTAAATATGCATCTCAATAAGTAGTATCATCGTATCAAGTTTCAAAATTTTAGTGCAACTAGTATCAGAGTTATTAATAAAAATGTGCTTGATGAGGTGCACATTTAAAGGCATGTAACTCTATAACGAGAAGTTTGCGGACATACCTTCATATGACATTTTTTACTCAAAATGATGTCAGGAATATGCTATTAATTTTTTTTGCACTAGTCCTAATACACCCTGTATAATAGGTCGTCCACTGGTAAAAAATTATATATAAACTTGTTCCTTATTCCTTATTAAATTTAGACCCTAAAACTTTATGGAACAAAATATCAAAGTTTAAAAATCTGTTTTGTCCAGCACTATACCTCCCGCCAGTACTTATGATGATGCCACTAATGGCGAAATTATATATTAAAGTAAAAACATACTTTTCTTATGAAACTAAATCGAGTGTTATTTTTTTTTTTTTTGTTATTAATTTAAATACATACCTACATATTATTAATGCTGTAAACTATATTATGTTCATTTGCATTCGTATAATATCACTATAGTTTTATTTACTATTACTATTTTCTTTTTAAAACATACCATTAATAATTTGAAATGATAGATTTTTTGACAGTTACATACATTTGAAATCTGAACTGTGTAACTAAGGAATTATGTTTATCTTTAAAACTTAGACTCCGGGATTTATAATAGTATTTATTGACTACTGTAAAAATAGAATGGAATAGTTTATTAGTACGGTACACCGCAAATTGCTTTGGTTTCGTATGCAAGACACTGACAGTATTCAGTCTTATTATTTATGATAGGCAGAAGTTTTAGTTTTTTTTTTTTTTTTTTGTGAATTTAAGTGATGCTCGGTTAAGCTGTTTATGACCGTCCCTCGATTTTTGGTGACGAGAACTATAACCATGATTAATTGTATAATTGTTACCAAAGTACTTGTGTATTAATATATTGTTTTCTAATTTCGGAAGTGGCATTCTACACAGGGAAAAGAATAAAAGTGTTAGTCATTTTTCGCCCTCGTTTAAAGTGCTTAGCACCCCTTATATTGAACAAATGCCTGTTTATATTTAGCCGAATCTTTAGCCTAGGGGTGGTTAAATTAGCATCATTCGTCTTTTGTCTCTTTCAATACTTCTACTAAACAATTTTGTTGACCCCTTTTCAAAATGTCATATTCAGATACAAAGAATTCTATTTAAAATCTTAATGTATTAATAAAAGAAAATTGCGACCTATTTATTCCGAGAATGCAAAATTCTGCAGTGACGTCATATGACAATTGTATTCAACTGTTTTACTACGTGCGGAACATAAAGGAAATTCACAGGCACACAGGCAGTTGTTATACAAAACAATAAATTATGTTGACAGTTGGTATTTGGTTATTGTTGTTAATGAATACCTATACATGTTTTATTTCTTTTCTGAGGATTCCATTAGCAAATAGAATTAATATAGATGTTTTGTTTACTTTCATAGTGAAAATGATTAGCCTATAAGTAGAGACCTGGGGTCTCTCAGGACTCCATTGATTTCACCTTTGGAAAATTCATTTACTTTAAATAGTAGAGTGAAAATGCCAATACAAGTGGTTGATTTTTCATTGTCCAGCTTATATCTTCTGAAATATTAAAGATACAAGAAAAAGTTATATACAAAAGTTATTTGATACAAACCTGGTCTATAATTTGGCCTACCAATTTTTCAGAAAAATATTTAACTTTGATTTTTTAAATGGAACCCCTCTATATTTTTACGGAATAATAATTCTAAATAAATTTCTCTTTACAATGATGTGTAACAAGTAAGGGTTTACCTTTAAATTATGTCTAATAAAGCAAATAGAAATACGACAAAAGTAGGCTGTGATATTCTATTGTTTATACCAGTAACATATGTCACAGATTGCTACTTGATATTTAAATAAAAGTATTAATAATTTTGTAAATCATCAATGCTAGTAATTCTATTACTTGCTCTATTAGACATAATTTTATTCAAAGGAAAACCCCTACGTAGCCAATGTTCATGTGTGACAGAAGTTACAGATATAAACAATAGAATATCATAGCCTACTTTTATCATATTTCTATTTGCTTTATAGGATATAATTTAAAGGTAAATCCTTACTTGTTACACATCATTGTAAAGAGAAATTTATTAAGAATTTTATTCTGACAAAATATACAGGGTGTTCCATTTAAAAAATTAAAGTTAAACATTTTTCCAAAAAATTGGTAGGCCTTGGAAAAAAAATTTTTATGCTAAATTATAGATCAAGTTGTATTAAACAACTTTTGTATATAACTTTTTTTTGTACCTTTAATATTTCAGAAGATATAAGCTGGACAATGAAAAATCAACCAGCCTGTATATAGTTTTCAAATAACTTTGCAACAATTAGAAAGTGAAAAAAATATCATATAAAATTTTATTGTTTTTACAGACAAAATTTTGTTCAATCACTATCTTTGTCAGTTTTTCTTCGATTGTAATACAAAATGGTTTCTTACTTACTCAAAAGTAGTTGAAGATTGTACCCATATTGATTAATCTTTTTTTTAATTATTTTGGTCTGTACTGTACTATATCGCTTCATAATTTGTGACACTTATTTTTCAACATTTTAACACCCTGTATGACTGATTACGAAAACGCATATGTGTAAAAGCGGCCTCCATAAAAGCGTTTTTATTATAAACGTGCGTTGGTAATACGGACTATTATTATTACTTGTTAAGTTACAAAATTAGTTTTGAAATAATGATCCCTTTTCACTTCCTTGTACGAAGTAAAGGAAGTATTGTAATCGCGAAAAAATTCGGTTTCCAGATTTCAACGGAAATATCCATTTTGACCATCCCTGAATCCATTTTGACAAATTTCGTCGTGACGTCTGTACGTGTATGTACGTACGTACGTATCTCGCATAACTGAAAAACGGGAAGCCGTAGAAAGTTAAAATTTTGTATTTAGGACTGTTATAACATCTAGTTGTGCACCTCCCTTTTTGGTCATTGCATAACTTTCAGAAGTGGTACTTTACTTGAAGCCCATAATAGATTTTAATGGAAAACTATATTAAAATATAATCCAAAACTTTTCAAATTTGGCATATAAGACTTTTATATCAATGGAAATAACATAACAGATTTTAGTAAAAATGGTCTACCCGGAAGTGGTACTTTTCTTGAAGCCTAGAGTAGATTTTAATGAAAAACTATATTAAAATATAATCCAAAACTTTTCAAATTTGGTATATAATACTTTTATATCAATGGGAATAACATAATAGATTTTAGTTAAAATGGTATACCCGGAAGTGGTACTTTACTTGAAACCTATAATAGATTTTAATGGAAAACTATATTAAAATATAATCCAAAACTTTTCAAATTTGGTATATAATACTTTTATATCAATGGAAATAACATAATAGACTTTGGTTAAAATAGTCTAACCGGAAGGGATACTTTACTTGAAGCTATTATCAGTTCTTCTTGAAAAAATGGTGTTATTTTGAATATAACACTAGATTCTTCAAATAAAAGTTTTAGAGAATTGAATTTTGCGTCGAAAACTTCAAGTATGATTAAATTAGTTCTTTGTATAAGCGAGATATTTAAAATTAAACATTATGTACTTTTTGGTTTCTGTAATTAAGTTTGCCATGAATTATGACAAGAAATAACAAAAAAAATAAAGAATTTAATGTCAATGTCTAATTATGTCAAATACGTGCAATTTTATGATTGGGTCTGTTATTATACATATTTTAATTATTAACATAATATGTATAGTGTAACAGGCGTACAAGGAAGTCATGTGGTGTCCACATCACATATTTTAATTTGTTACTGTGTTGAAGGGCCCCATTAGTGTTGGTGCGAACATTGAGTGCGAATATATTATTTGTCATTGTTTAGTAAATAGTAGTTAGTGTATACACATTAATGTGTTTGTTTTAATATCCACATTAAATTAATAAAAACGTTACATTATTCATAGCTAAAATTAAAATTTATTTATGAAAATAACGATTTATTTAAACTAAATTTGTATTATAGTAGTAGAGGTATTTACCTGTGTTATATTTATATCATAAAATGTATGAAGCTATTATTCATCCTTTGGTCTAAATCCATGTAAATGCTAACAACTATTTAACACCTGATTCTAATTACATACAATGTACATTCCTCGCATATTTACATACTAAATCTCTCTAATTAGCAATTATGACATCACTTTCGCATAAACAATTCGTCCACAAAAAATCTGACCCCAAAAAACTCTGAAATTAAATCGAAATTAATTACTCAGCCTTTCTCTTTCATCTGAGATGGAGCAGATAGGAGCACACACGAGAGTTATTGGAATATGAAATTATATTGACAAGCAATGACAAATATCTGCCGAGGGACGGAAGTTCATTTACAATTTAAAATAAACCGGAAATTAAAAACCAGCTCTTTGGGAGTTAAATGTTAATTGCTGGGCAGAATGCTTCAAAGTAAACAGAAATTAGAGCACATTTTTTATATTAAAACGAAAAACACGATGAATAATTTAGTGTTTTATACAATTTATCAAAAGAAAAATACGTTTGAAATATTATAACAAAAATGTACCAACAGAAATATACGAGTATGTACCGTGAGTATTTTTTAACGTGAAACATTGGGTTTGTCATATCCATGGTTACGACTCAACATTTGATTGACAGCAATGTATTTGTCTGTCTCATTTAAAATGAAACATAGGGAATGAATTTGACAGAAGTATTATATTTAAATATTATAAGAAATTTAGCCGAGTTAGAAAACCATTCGAGAGCACTAAACATATTTCGGCCACAGGATGCACACAATATTTTTTCTACAACTAAATTTAATTTATAGAAAACAAGTGTAATTATTTAAACAAAATTAACCTCTAACGACATCTTGTCAATATGACATGACCGTTGAATTTTCCTATAAGTTACGACTTGAGATTTGATTGACAGCAATGTATTTGCCTGTCTCATTTAAAATTAAACATAGGGAATGAATTTAACAGAAGTATTATATTTAAATATTGTAAATAATTTAGCCGAGTCAGAAAATCACTCGGGCACAAGGTGCACACAATAATTTAATTTAGAAAGGAGGTGTAATCATTTAAACAAAATTAACCTCTACTGATGTCTTGTCAAATGTCAAATACGTTCCCTATGTTTCATTTTAAATGGGACAGACAAATACATTGCTGTCAATCAAATGTCAAGCCGGAACCATGGATATGACAAACCCAATGTTTCACGTTAAAAAATACTCACGGTATATGTATAAATAAGATATATTTTCGCGTACTTGTAATGTAAGTACGTTATTTACAGTACAGTGTGCTCAGAAAAAAAATCTGTTGTGGCCAACACTATTAGAATTTTTATTAGAATACCATAATTAATTTATGTTAAGTATAGAGTATATTATTTATTTGTATTACTTCTTATTTAATAAATATTTGGAAATAATAATAATGAATTTTATTAAAAGTAAACTAATACAAGGGTAACTGGTAATTAACAAATTAACGAATTATGTATATAGGGTGTAAATTTTAAAACGGGTCATAGGGCTATAACATAGCCAAAAGATTCTATATTAATTTATTGAAAAAATAATTAGTGCATATTATAAAGAAAAAATTACGAATTTTTTGATACCAAACATATTATATTTCTGTTTCATATAAAGCCAGAAAATAAATTTAAAAATTTGCACAATAGAAGAAAAAATATCAATAGCCGTGAAACTGACAGAAACAAAACAAAACAATTGTTGACTTTAAACGCTCATTAATAAACGTTTCTTACACTTTCTTTGTTAAATTATTATTATTTTCGTTTTATTAAGAAGAAATCCTGAACAATTTGACTCATGAAGAAAAATTACAAATTATTAATGCTGCGCCTGCGCCACTCGCACACTTATGACAAAATTTCACACCTAACCTATGAAAATGTACGACGATGACAACAAAGTTCCTGCAGAAAAGAGCGATGAAATACTAATTGGACTTATTCAACAAATTGTTTACCATTATTTTTTTATCTTATATAAATATAATGTATTGCAATTGCACCTATAAAAGTTAGATTATACGAAATGTCAAACATAAAATTCTGAATTTTAATTTACTGCATAAACGACGTTATTTTAGTTTAGTTTCTAAATTTAGTAGCTTAATTTAATTTCATAATTTATATGCTGCTGCATAAACCCAGCATAAATGATTTTAATTTGATCCCTTGTAGTTTGCAGTTTTTCTTGTTTCTTATAACTTAGTTCTTATTACATGTATATCATCTTTAGTTTGTAAATACCTATTACAATAAATAATAATTGTTTCTGATATAAATATCCTATTTTTTACTTTATTTTGTGTTATTTTGTATTGGTTCATAAATTAATAACTTTAATTGTCCCCTATCATGACAATGTTTTGTTACTGTCACTTTCATGGCTAATGATATTTTTTCTTAATTGTAAAAATTTTTAAATTTAATTTCTGGCTTTATATGAAACAGAAATGTAAGGTGTTTGGTATCAAAAAATTCGTAATTTTTTTCTTTATAATACGCACCAATTTTATTTTCAATAAATTAATATGGAAACTTTTCGCGTAAAAAAACTGTTTTTCTATGTTATAGCCCTATGACCCGTTTTAAAATTTACACCTGTATGTTCTTAAAGGATAACGGTAATTAAAGGGTATCGGGTGATTAACGGGTAAAGGGTACTATCCGGGTAGTTGTTTCGGGTACCAAAATTAATTGAATTATTGAATTAAAAAATTAGGTTATCAAAATTGATCTTAAAGTGTAATTTTTCTGAAAAACAAAAGAATATTATTATTCGCCGTTTACTAATATATGTCCATTACTAAACTTATATTGAAGAAAAGCTTCGATTTCTTTAGATAACATCTTTAACATCTCGTATCAAATTGACATTTAAATAATTACTTTTGAGGTGACATAAGTTTCTATGTACATAGCTTACTCCAGTTTAATGCTTCATATTTATATAACTTTTTTATCCTTTAATGTACAGAAAACAGCTTTAAAATCTTTTTGGGAAACTCCAATGTTTTCGAATTCCATTCTACTCTTTCAACTGCCGGTTTTAAATTCTCATGATCCACGTAGCATCCCATAAAGATAAAGATCAGAAATAAATTTACATTTGCATTTGAACGTGATAAGAGTGCATGAAAAAAACCAAACGTACAACGGATATTATGTCTGATACACACAACAAAAAACGTAAAAATGTAACGCACGTGATAAGGTTACTGTTATTCGTATGTGACAGTAAAATTATTTTCTTGTATATGTCATTATTGATGGTATAATTGACTACTATATATGGTACGGACATTATAATAGAAATGTATTTATATTATATAATTAAAAAATGAAAAATTAGTGTGCCTTTTATAGTCTAATGTTTGTTTAATCTTACTGTATACATACATACATACATACATCATCAAAACTTTATCTTAATTTTAATTGTGACAGCTTTTTACTAAGCAAGTGGATATAACCATATTTGTAAGGGAACAGACATATTAAGTATTTCTCCGGAATTAAATTTAGATTATTTAAAAATTAAATTCCGTAATTTGACTTACCCCCTGTTTTATAAAGGTTTTATTGAAACTAACAATTCGAATTCATTTTCTGGCTTTTATAACATTACTGTCAAAATTTCGACTGTCATTTGAAGGAATAAATTGTATTTACTTACTTTCGAAGTTAATTTATCCGTCGTTTATAAAACCGGTCATTACTTTATCTGCGAATTATTTATTCGATTAGATTTATCTAGTAATAATTCATTTCCGAAATTTGACAGTTTATTTATTAACTTACTTCCCTAATCTCGGAATTTGATTTATTACTTTTCCGATTTGACTTAAGTTTATCTGTAAATTCATTTCCGAAATTTGTATTTTTTTTTTGATTTTTTATCTTCCGTCACCATTAAGAATGGTATTGTCTTTCACCAAAAAATTCGGTGGTGAGTTTTTAATGAATAAGCACGTTTTACGATCTCTAGAATATGATTTTACTAGTTTTACGATTATGTCTTTTCTCTCTCTCTCTCTCTGTCTGTGTGTGTGTGTGTGTGTGTGTGTGTGTGTGTGCGTGTGTGTTTGTGTGTTCAATAGATATATATAGAGTTAAAGAATTATAAAGAGATTAACTTTCATAAATCAGTCAGCTATGCTACAATCATGCAATTGCATAACTTTCGGTATGGAATTTCTAGATAATAGTATATGTTCGTGTTGCAATTTTACTGCGAAGTTGTGGGTACAAAAAATGTTTTATAGAATTAAAATTTTTTACGAAGTATTTTATTAAAATAACATGCTTTTAATATTCTAAAACAATAATTTTTCTTGAGCGCAAAATTTGTAAACAATTCTTTTTTCCTAGGGTTATCGCTCAAATGCAGCTGTAGACACGTGTTTCGCTCTTATTAGAGCTCGTCAGTACAGCTGTATAAGAGCGAAACACGTGTCTACAGCTGCATTTGAGCAATAACCCTAGGAAAAAAGAATTATTTTAATATTCTATTTAAATATTAGAAGAAAGTAAATTCCACTAACACGATTTTTTTCAATCATTTTAAAATTTATTATTATTGCATTTTATAACGGCTGGTAACATTGACGTTATAGACAGTAGGCTCAAATTATAAAGGACCCTTAAATAAAAAAATGCAAATCGAAATTTTGACAGCAATGTGTAATAATTCATTTGATACAATACTGTCATTTTAATTAACGCTTAAAATATAAGTTACGTTGATGTAACCGGCCCTAAGACGTTCATATAAACTTTCTACTAGCTACAAATCTGTAAGTTTATAAAAATTTAAAAGAATAACTAGAATCCCGGCATATTATATCCCATTCGTCTGTCTGGAATTATCTCTTTTTCTTATGTGAATATCTTTGAAATACTCTTACTGTATCTTATTTTAGCGTGACAATGTTCTAGTTGTGGTTTTTGTTCTGGCAAATAAATATGGTAGTAAATTCCGAAGATGTGACAGTTAATTAAGGATCGCATTATCTCGACTCATTATCCTGTGCAGGCGTTCTCAGCAATGCGACAATATGACAGTGTAATGCTGTCGCCATAGTCACACAACATCTTACAAGGATGTAGGATACGTCTCGTACTACACGTCATCGCCAGCTCAACTATAACACTTCATTGCTTCTCAGATCTATTAATTCACTACTCTAATTACTGTGGGGGAGATAATTAACGAGTAATTAAATGAGGAAGGGATACGTGATGGCGGTCACTTCAAACGACAATAAATTATGGGATAGTGCAATATATTAGTGTGCCAGATTTGGTCATCTATCTAAATAAAATTCACTTAACATTAGCAAATCTGTGTACGTATTTGAAATTTGAGTTGAATGTTCCTTAGGGACTGTGCTATTAACGGCTGTCCCAATAGTAACTACAAAAATCTGTTGTGGTCAACACATTACCTTCCGCCAATACTATGTATTTTGTATAAATCCCATACCGAAAGTTCCTTGGAAAAGATTCTATAGCGTGTCCGATGACTTGAGATTAAATGTTTATATTATATTTCATAAAATAGAATCTAAGGAGCTATTCTTCGATAAAAAAATTGACGTTTTGTACAAATTATAGCAACGAACATGATTTGTTTAATTAGTGCGCGCCAACTTCAAGGCATATAGTGTGTCCTGCAAAACCGTAAAATCTAATTCTTAAAATCCTAAATAATCACTAGATTTAGGGCATACAAATATAGGGTATTGATATTAGGGCGATAAAAGTGCAACATTATATATCCAGAAAAATTGTAACACGAACATATACTATGTTCTATAAAGTCCATACCGAGAGCTCATTGGAAAAGATTATATAAATCCAATTAAATTATAACACGACCATACACTACCTAAATTGTACTTGACACTGACATCTGTCAATTAGAATTATTTTTATATATCTGCTGTTTTCCTATTATAGTAAAGCTGGTTGGTTTATTGGTGTTATGCCCGTATTCACCAACATCAAATAAATCTTTGAATAGCTTATTCATTGAATAAGAGAAAAAAATCGCATCAAAATATGACAGCTAGAATAAATACCTTCATTTGTGTCATGGTATCGATGCGATATTTTTCTCTTATTCAATGAATACGCTATTCAAAGATTTATTTGATGTTGGTGTATACGGGCGTTAATGGACCGAATTCAGCACTCATTAGCTAAAGAATCTTCTCTCAAAATAACAAAATAAAGAGAAATATATAATAATACATAAATAAGAAAAAGATAGATGTTTCCATGGTTACTAGAGACGCACACACATACATACACACACACACACATACAGACATCATTTTAGAACTAGGAAAATCGTAAAACGTGCTTATTCATTAAAAGCTCACCACAGAATTTTTTGATCAAAGACAATAATGCCCGTATTCATAGTCGATGCTCAATCTCGTACTTGAGTATTACTTCGCCAAGCATTACTCCGGTTGTTCTCGACCTCAAGCACATCATATGTTTCATAGTCGGAACTTCGTGAATTCTCGGTTTTCTAGGGAGGATTTTAGAGAATTTGTAATAACTATGTTGGTATATTTGCAAATTTTAATATTTTTCTCTCAAATCGTATATTTGACATTTACATATATGTCACACGTTACAGATTCATGAGTCATATCATGGATATATCTTTTTGAAGCAACCCTTTTCATTGTTATTATTAAGGCTTCTTCTACTATGTCTACAAATTCTAAAAATTGTTGATTATTTTCATGATTTATTATTTAACCTACATGTCATATGTGATGGAAATGACAGTTTGACAGTTTTTTTAAAATATTGATCAAGTCTACCTAAATTTTATGAAAATAGCATCAATCAGTACTTGAGCATTACTCAAGGTTGCTTGGAACTCGCCTCAAGTAAACCTTCGATCGAAGTACGAGTGAAGAAACAAGTAGCGACTATGAAACGAAATCTGTTGCTCAAGGCATACTCAAGTACGAGTCGAGACGAAGTACTGACTATGAATACGGGCATAACTCACACATTATGACCTCCTGCCAATTTCATGTTTAAAATAGAATTTTTGGACCGAAAACTTTACCTCCCTTACTTTCGGTATAGCGGGAGATAAAAAAGAGGGCAATTGAATTTAATTGTGGAAGGGAATGCATTGAAATTAATATAGAAAATTAGAAATAATATTATTTAAAACAATATTCTTCAACCTATTTCTAAAAATTCCAATGAAAATTTATCTTAAAATCTTCGATAATGTATTGAGAAGACAACTACATCTCCTATAAAATACGGCAGATGCAGCAACATAGGTAATCAGTTTAATCAAAATTTAATCTCTCGATCTATGGTACCACTAGCGCACTATTAACCAAACCACAGGAGTTAAAATATCAGAGATAGGAAGAGAGATATGTGGCGCCAGTACTTTACACACAAGTGGATGAAAATAATGGAGGATAAACAGAAACAGGACAGGATATACAGAACAGACAGAAGCCATCCATTTAATTGTATTCCTAGAAAAAACATTCCAGAGATCTGGAACACGACAAGATGATGATGAGTATTTGCTCACAAGAGTGACAATTATTTCCCAAAAGAAGATGAGAATATAGGCAAGGGAAAAATCGAATAACCCTACAGGGTGTTTACCGAGGTGGTTACAGACTTCCGTTTTATTTATTTATTTATTTATTTATTTATTTATTTATTTATTTTACGGTCAAAAGAAGATGATGATATTAAAACACGTTACTAACATTTGTGTGATACGTGGGTCAATGTCAGATTGAGGAAACTGCAGTTAAATATTTTTTAATAAGGAAGGATGATATACCCAAATCATTCAAGCAGCCAATGCACGTCAAAGTAACTAGATGTGTGACGTCATGTACTGATACGTTTGCAGAAGTTTTAGAATCTTTATGAAAAGTTATATAGGTTGCAATCTGTATTATCGACATGGTCATGAACTGTCACATCTACAAAATAAATACTATATTTTCGTCATTGTCCATTTCTATTTAAATTATTTATAATACCAACCTTATTTATACCTTTTTTTCCCGTGGCCGCGTGCCTGAGTGTCTGGTCGCGAACCTGGGGGAACCGGGTTCGATCCCAACTGACGTCAAATATTTCCAATTTTAAATGGCACAAAAGTGACCCCTCCACGCCAGCTATGAGTGCCCGTGAGGTGACGCCTGGTAAGCGCCCACACGGTAAAATATATCATCATCATTACCGATGTCTACATGTGTTGTAGATAGTGGCACACCCAGAAATGGGTAATATGCCGCGATGATATGTTTATATTTTTATTTATTTATACTTATGTATGCCATATAAAGGCAGTAAATAAAAGTGAGGCGAATTTCAAAGAAATATACCGAATTCTTCTGATTGATTAGAAGTGCTATCTTTGACAGATTCACAGATTTTGTGTTCGAGTTAACAGTCACGTTGCGTCGTTGCGTTGCGTTTAACATTACTTTATTATAAATAGGCCTTTACAACGCACAAAAATGTTTCAAACACGATACAAATATTACCCCAATAGTTATTACCACAAACCATAAACCACTTTCTTGAGCCTTTGTTCATCAAACGGCGGTCAGTTGTAAATGGAGTGTTGAACAAGGATTGTATTCAGTTCGTTTTGATATATGCGTTTGTAAATTTTTAAGAGAATTTTTTGAAATTATTTTGAAATGTATTTACAGCTAGCTATTATCATTGAATAGGTATAATTAAGAATTACCTGGAAAGACGTTTTCGGCTAATGACATTGTTTTCGGGTTTGGCCATCATCATAATTTCTAGGAATTATTTAATCTACTATTCATTTAAGTCATCTTTGATTGAATTTCGTTCCTTTATAATCCCGGTTTTCAATCGTCTTAACTCAGTTTACATGTAACATTAGTTAGCAGCGGTTGTAAGTGAAATTTTAAATATGGAAATGTGGAGGCCCTGGGATGTCGACAATGCTTCTGCCAGTGTTAGTGACGAAGTCAATACCTGTGACACCGATGCCGACGTTGTGCAAAGTGATGAAGACACAAATTGTTTTAAATATTTCATCAACGAACAAACACAGCAAGTTATATTAAATGTGTATAATCATTTTGTAGATGTGGGTGAAACGAATGCTCTGAAAAGAACTTCGATTGCGACAAAAACGTCTCTCGCATCCGTTCGTGCAGATTTCGAATACGTCCCTGTTCCACACTACCTGAGGATTTTCTATTTGTTTGTGGTAATATCTATTGGGGTAATAAAATATCGGCTTGTTTCAGCTAGGAGCGAACAGACTTTACTAGCTGTCATTCTGTTACGGGTCCCCCATATCCAAGAAAGACCAACAAAGTCACATGACTGCTCGCGCCTTATAAATTAGTATCCTATGTAATCGTAGTAGTATATGACGTCATTACTTTAGGGATATTTTTTGATGACGTAAGTCTTCTGCCTTTTCATTTCTACCATACCGTATTTGTGCGAGGCACAGAACATTTCAATTCAACTCGTACATATAATAATCAATCTTAACATACAATATGTTACATATTCTCCGTAGCAGGAAGGAAAATAAAACGCTTGACGATAAATTCCTCCATAAGTGCTAATCCTCCCCTTCATTTAACCTAAAATAGATTCATAACCTCTTCATAGTCAATTTTCTGCTTGGATATGACCGTGTTCCCACAGACGGCTACACGAGGCGTCGGAGTTTTATGTAGCGACGCGAGTCGTCCCGACGCATACCGACGCGTCCTCGCCTCCTCCGCGAGACTAAATATTTTCGCACGCGCATAAAATCATTCGCGATTTACAGCGCCGCTAAATTAAACAGAGGAATGCAGATCGATGGAATTTCATTAAAATCTAAATAGTTTCAATTAGAACGAAAACAGATTTAGAATTTGATTTAACTTCCAAGAAGGCTTCATTTTCTCTAAAAAGAAATAAACTTGTATCAGATAATTTAAATTTAAATGTGGTTTTTTAAATTCCTATTAAAATTCTTGGGTGGTTCATTTTGCTGCCATATAAGAATGCATTATGTTGTCGGCTGATGTCTCAAAACAAAAATATACCATCTACTGAGATCTGTCAACATGTGGAGCTACAATATTAAATATGTATGTATGTACAGTAAACCAAGTCAGATTTGGGACAAATGATTTATGGTTCACAAATTCCGGACAATTTCTTGGAAAAGACTCTAGTATATAGAGAGAAAAACAAAACTCCAATAAATTTTATATGGATTTATTCGTATTTTATATTTCTATATTATAATTGTAGTGAATTTATAATATTTTTATGAGTTACACTATTTTTTATTACGGCTCAATCGAATTAAAGGAAAATAGTAAAAAAATACGAATGTATATGCTGAATAACGAATATTAATAAAAAAATGAAATGGTATAATGGGCTACTTGCGTGGTACTGAAAATCCGATTTCTGTCACTATATACGTAAAGTTATATTGAAAACATATATAAAAATATAAAATTTATTTTAAATTAATTATTTATTTTTTACTAAATTAAGAAAGAAAATTTTCTGTGACGTCTTTATATTTAACTGAGGGAGGGGAAGCATGTTTAAGAATGTTATCAATAGATGGCACGGCGCGCGAGAAAGTTTTAATTTGAATTTGACAATTCATTTTTCTCTCTCTCTGGTCTCTCAAATACATTAATTACTTTATAAATAAACACATAGGTAGTTACTTGTAATTTAAAATGTCGATACCAAAAAGATAAACTAAAATACTAACCTCCAAACTATTATTGAAACGTCAAACAGGTGATCTACATTACCCACACAAACATACCATTACTATGGGACGGCACCACGCTGTGGCTTTACGACTATTCATTGGTGCGGCGTAATTCTACGTCATACATGGCGGGAATTCAAATAATCAAATTTCATTATTTTTTTTCTGGCTAATTAATAAAAATTTTGTCAAAAGAAAAAATATGGGTAGCAAGTTTTTACCTTCTCTTCAAAAATATTAAATAAAAAAAAGGTACGCAAGTAGCCCATTGAGATATTTCGGAAATAAAGGATTTTTTGTTATAACGCTTCGACACTAATATGAAAATATTTTGATTGGCGACCGAGAAACCGCCTATACATGTATTACAAATAACGTGTTAGGAGGTGGGATTACTACCAATGGAAGTTAAGAAATTCAAATTCGAAAGGAGGGGCTAACATTCCTGTACTACAGTTGCCAAACAGTTTTTATTTTAACATAAATTTCTTGCATTAAACTTAATAATTTAAATACACCTGTAATTATAAAGTATGTAGACTTTTATAGTGTTATAATATTCATTTATTTTATGTAAATATAACTTAAAAAAGCATATATTTCAAGAACATTTAGGTCCATGATGAACAGTTTGATATAAAAACACATAAATGTGACGTCACGTCAATCTTTTCAAAATTCGGAAGACTTATAACTCGCTTAATAATAGGAATTTTTTCACCGGATTTTCATCAATAGCCTTAGTTTTCCTAATATTTTCAGATGAAATTATAAAAAAAAAAAATGGTGGAATCCCCCCATTGTAGGATAAAAATAATGAAGCCAAAATATTGTACAATTATATAAAATAAGTAATTAAAATAACTATTTACGTATTTAAATTAACGATTTTTTACAAAATATTTATTATCTATTTCGGATTAGTTAAAATGCTAAATTAAGATTTGTAAATTATACTAAATTATTAGACATATTGCCTCATAAAATAATACCTAATTATAATTAAACAAAATTTCAGTTCTATTTTTTCTGTGTAAGACTTATGCACGGTTGCACCGCTGACACTTAAATTTTAATTGTTTCTTAAATTGACAATATCGTATCGAAACGAAACATCAAATGAGTAATTGAATTTTGCTGTTATAATTGCTATTTGCAATTTTTTGTTTGGGCATTACATGAACAGAAAGTAATATGCCGTCATCATAGGGCTGTTAAAAAACAAGTGTAAGAAATAATATAGTGCTGACAAAAATGAGTAAAAAAAAGCTTAATCAACATGGGTCTGATCAGTGACCTTCAACTGTTTCTGAAAAAGATGCTAGTTTATATTAGAATCGAAGAAAAACTGACAAAGATAGTGATCTAATAAAATTTCGTCTATATCAGTAAATAGGCTATAAATAAACAATAAAATTGTATGAAACATTTTTTTTAAATTTCTAATAGTTACGAAGTTATTTGAAAATTAAATATTGGCCAAAGTCTTCACAACATTTTTCTTTTTTCTGAAAAACAAAAGTACATCCAAGATGACCTCTTAGTCTCAAAGTTAAACAAAAAGACTCATTTACGACGAAGTCGCAATTCTTATGTTTCTAAGATACCAAAGGTAAACCCTGTAAAAACTCATTATTCACTACCTTATATTTCGGTAACTATTTAAAATCGGACCTTTGTTGAACAATATTTTTTATTCACAATCATTTTAGTAATATACAGATTCCTAACCTTTTGGAGGTTGGAAAATACGTCAATCCTAACTTTAATGACAATCTCTTGGGTTGGAAATAACAGATTTCACTTCCATCTCTTGGGTTGGAAATGTTTATGTAGGGGTTGCTTAGCAACATTGCCAGATCCCCATAATTAAGTAGGCTAAACAAATTTTAAGACAGCTGTCGAAATATTAATAAAATTAATTGATTTATTTTGAAAATTATTGGTTTAAAATGAGGATGATTGTGAATAAAATAGTATACATAACCTCGGTGGGAGTTTCATAACAGCCTCGCGCATTATCTCACCTCGAGGCTTCGCCTCTCGGTAATATACATAAGTCCTCGGCTGTAATGAAACATCCCACCTCGGATGTAATATACTATTTACTCATTTTGGTCAGTACTACGTATTTGTTTTCAAAATTTGTTAGACTTGTTCTGGTAAAACCCTACCAATATTTATTTATTATATTCATGTATTTATATTTGGAATGAAAATTGTATTCTAAATAATATAGTTCTCAAGTTCTCAATTTGCGAAGCATTTAGCTCTCTGTATGTATAGGTTTCCCCATGCTTCTGTATCTACATCTATAATCTAGACAATGGCAGCGCGTTACTACGCCTACTATTCAGATCTTTGTTCTAGATAGCAATGAAGCTCTTTTTGTTTTGGTTCAATGGATTTTTGATTGGATTAAAGTTTTGTTTTATGATTTAAAGTTGGTGTAGGGATAGGGGATTTAATTACCTTTTGTTTGATACTTCAATTGTTTTTTGTTCGTTTTTCTATTAAGTGGGTTGGTATTGTACTCTGACAGGGGAAAATTTATAGGTGAATCAAAATTGTTAATTCGAATACTGGGCAATTAAAGATAATTAAAATTTTATAGCTTAAAATTAATTGTTACAAATTGAAATAATTTTTAATTAATACATAATACACTATATGTACAACTATAGTGACTATATATATATATATATATATATATATATATATATATATATATATAGTGTGGCCAATAGGGGGATCGATTTTGATTGGTCGGCGCGAATTTGCCTAAATATGGCGGATATTATGCCGACAAAGTGACATTTTCAGATTTGTTACGTGAATTGAAGGTAATTATATTATATTTATATTTTAGATAGTGCAAATAATTAAATTACACGTGTATTTGTATATTTATAATTTAAAGTAATATATACATATTTTTTAACATCACATCATTTTAGGTTAACTGTCAAAATTACTAAAAATGTCTAATATTAAGGTATATATTTTAGATGCCTGGTTGCGTGGCGGTTGGTTGAACCTTTTGGTATGGAATTTGTACAAAATAGGTACATAAAATTTACGGAATATAATGTGCTGGCCACATCATATTTTTCTTTTAGTTGCACGTCTATGCTTACGCAATGCAGTTATCTACAAGTAATATTATATCAGACGGCTTATAAATGACCTTGAATAGTCATCTTTTGTGAACCAAAATGTAAGAAATTTTTATAAAGTTTCAAATCCCAGGGGCGTTTGATCGTTTTATAGCGCGTCCGCGAGTTTAAATTATCGAAAAATAACTTTGTAAGTAGGTATTTCATTTTAAAAATAATGTCAATAAAGTCAAGAACCTTTTCATGTAAATGTCCAAATTCTTTCTTGAAAATGATTGATTATAATTCTTTAGATTGCTTAATACTCATTTCCATACATGATGCGATAAAATAAAACCAATGTACTACTTAAGAAATTTTCTTTTTATATGGTAATGTATTCTACTATGACCAACAGAATTCCTATTATTCTCTTGTACTTTATTAAAATTTCTAACTAAATTGTCGAGTTTCAAAACGATTTGGTGCCTTAAAAAATGTAGATTTGTAATAGGGAAAGTTGTTTGTCGAAATAGGGTATTCAAATGAGCTTTAACTTTTAGTAAGGGATACAATTTACATATTTTCCTTTAAGGTATTTCATTTTTCAACAAAACAAACATTTTATCATGCAAAACACTTTGAAACAGACCGACAGTTTGTAAGAAACAATTGCAAACATATTATAGATAAAAAAAAATCTGTTGTGGCCAGCACAAAACCTTCCGTCAATTCGATGTATTTTGTACAAATCCTATACCAAAAGTTCATTGAAAAATATTCTATATATCCTGTATAATTGTAACAAGAACACACTATTTTTACATATCCATGCTGAAAGTTCCTTTGAAAAGATTCTAAAATCTAATCAAATTTTAATACGAATACGAACGTACATTATGTATTTCACTTAACACTTCCTCCTGCTTCAACTTTGCCCTATTTTATTAGAAGTCACTGTTTCTTACTTTTCTCTTCTACTCATTCCTGTCCAAAGCACCTTCGTGACACAGTTCTTCCTCTCTCAAATCTTCTGCTATACAGTCCTTCCATATTCTCTTTTGCCTTTCTCGTACTTCTGGCATTATAAGTTCCTTTCTTGAGGCGAGGCCGCAAATGCAAGTCACTGGCGAGGGACACTCTGTCACTTAAATCACTTTCAGATCATATACTTTCCACTTTGGTTCTGCACTTGCCACTGACATCTGTCAATTAGATATTTTTGAATATATTTGTTTTCATAATTTTTTCTATATTAATTGAATATGAAGGAAAATGTGTAATCGAACCGTATAGAGAATAAGATATTCTTTCTATTGATAATCACATAAAATGTCGAAAATGATATTTAACTGCGATTTTTCAAGAAAAACTGTTAAGAACTTCAAATAAGGGTACTTCCGGTTGACCAATTATAAACAAAATCTAATCAGCTCTTCATATGGTTGTAAAGAAGAGGAATATGAAAGAATCATAATTTTTAGAATTGTAGTTTTAGAGTTATCGTCGGGGAAAAATTTGTCACACACACACACACGGACACACAAACACACACACAGACACACACACGGACACACATACACACATACAGACATCATCTTAAAAATAGTACATTCGTATTGTAGGGACCGTAAAACGTGCTTATACATTAAAAACTCACCACCGAATTTTTTGACCAAAAACAATACCTTCCTTTTGACGGAAGGTAATAGAGTAACTGTAGAAAGTTGTTCTCACTTTATCTCAAGTTGAATCAAATCTCTTGCAATTGATATATTTTGATGAATAATGGGGTCCTCAACTGTTTTTATATATTTTTCTCAAACTTTATCTGAAAGCGGGGGGCATTTACCATTCACGAATTTAGTGTTTATATTAATAAAATTCATTAGTTCACATTTCAATAATGATAGAAAATTTAATAATATTTAATTAATTTCTGAAAACTGTTATTTTTGCCCTCTATACAATATATATAGTTTTTCATTAATAATTATGGGCTTCAAGTAAAATACCATTTCCGGTTATCCAATTTTACCCAAAATCTAATCAACTGTTTATATTAAAGCCGAAAACTTAAATACGGAAAATAGAAGTTTTTGGAAGTTTGATACAAGAATTATCGTGGAACGGAAAATTTTCCCTGAAGAAGGCACCAGTTTACGGTGTCGAAACGTTGGTTTTTTTTAAAATAAAAATACAGAACATAAACCAAAATGGTAGAATTATTCCAAATATAATATGAGTTCTGAAAGATATTTTAATAATCTAAATGTAGTAATTATAATAGTTTAAATAAGTTACTATATTTTTATGTCCGGTTTAAATTAATTTGTATATTTAAAACTATAAGTTTTATGTTATCTGTAAAAGTCTCAAACGAGAAGTTTAAATTTAAATGAGTCATTACGAAATTTCATGGAAGAAACTTATTTCTACACTGTAATAAACTTATCAAGTTTTAATGCTGAGTCATAAGTATGAACACAATAAATTTTATATGTTTCAAAATAATTCATAAAACGTGCAAGTTAATTGTAATTATTATTTTATAGTTAAATTTAATTGAGTAGTTGTACTGTACGTTGTACGTATACTTTTTCATAGTCAATAATAATAATTATTCTCATATGTCATATTAGTCATGAGGTATGATTAATGTTTTATTTATTAATTTACTTATTGATACGTATAACATGTCGTTTTTCAAAAGTCTAATAACTTTTATTATTATTATTATTATTATTATTATTATTATATATATATATATATATATATATATATATATATATATACAGGGTGTAACAACATGATATGTCACAAATACGTGGACGTGTTTTAGTAATAAAAACAAGAAAAAAAGTCCTTTAAACTTTTGCCATACCTCGATTCGTTTTCAAGTTACAGGGTGTTAAAATTTTTCGATAAAAAAGGCTTTATTTTATAACATCTATTATTTTATTATTATTTTATTGACATCTAATATTTACAACAATAGTTCAAAGTGACGTCCTTGCACTTGAATGCAGGCTTCGGCTCTGCGTAATAGTGATCTCCGAACTCGTTCGAAAAGTCCCTGGGTTTCTGAAATTGTTCTACAACTATGCTGTTTGCGACTCTTCATTAGTAAATGTAACAGGTGCCATTATTGGAAAATAACTGTTTAAGTTAACACAATAAGTATTAAGCTTAAGCAAACTGACACTTGTCTAATAACTTGGATTTTGTTTTCATGGCCTACCGGATTCAAATGCATTGTAGCGTGCGAGAACACAATCCGCTTTTATCGAAAAATTTTAACACCCTGTAACTTGAAAACGAATCAAGGTAGGGCAAAAGTTTAAAGGAGTTTTTTTCTTGTTTTTGTTACTAAAACACGTCCACGTATTTGTGACATATGTTGTTACATCCTGTATATATATAATGGTGTTTGTAGATTATCTACTTAGTTTTAAAAAAACCTTAACAAAAATAAAAAAATCTGTTGTGGCCAGCACAAAACCTTCCGTCAATTCAATGTATTTTGTACAAATCCGATACCAAAAGTTCCTTGGAAAAGATTCTATATATCCTGTAAAATTGTAACACGAACACACTATTTTTTACAAATTCCATATTACAAGTTCCTTTGAAAAGATTCTATAAATCCAGTATAATTATAACACGAATGTACATCTGTAAATTGCACTTCACACTTCCTCATTCCTACCCAACGCATCTTTTTGACACAGTTCTTCCTCTCTCAAATATTCTGCTACACAGTCCTTCCATCTTCTCTTTGGCCTTTCTTGTACTCCCGGCATTGAAACTGCAAGACATTTGCGAGGGACCCTCTGTCACTTAAATTACTTTCTGATCCTATACTTTTCAATTTGATTTTGCACTTGACACTGATATATGTCAATTAGAATGTGTAGAGAATAAGAGTTTCTTTCATATTAATGATCATAAAATGTCGAAAAATGATATTTAACTGCGTTTTTTCCAGAAAAACTGTTAAGAACTTCAAATAAGGGTACTTCCGGTTGACCAATTATAACCAAAATCTAATCAGCTCTTCATATGATTGTAAAGAAGAGGAATACGAAAGAATCATAATTTTTAGAATTGTAGTTTTGAAGTTATCGTCGGAGAAAAATTTGTCACACACACACACACACACACGGACACACACACGGGCACACACACGGACACACACACAGACACACACACACACACATACAGACATCAATGTAAAATTAGTAAAATCGTATTCTAGGGATCTTAAAACGTGCTTATTCGTTAAAAACTCACCATCGAAATTTTTGACCAAAGACAATACCTTCCTTTTGACGGAAGGTAAAAACATATAAATTTACAAAATATCAGCTATCCTGATTATGCTGGGTAATGATATATTATGTATTAGCACATAATTTTGAACAGAAAATAACTTTATTTTGTAGTATTAATGATATAAAAACACAAATAGTAGTAGTTTATATATCAAGGGAGTAAAGTTCGTTATTATTTGTCGAGAGCGAATATTGAATCGAAATTAATATGAAATCGCTTTTACTTTTACTAATTGCCTATGCGTCGAACAAAAACATAAATTTAATAACAATTTTGACATATATCACTGACAGAAAGCAATTACATTAAAATTAATAGTGAAACCGTGTTAAGGAGAATATAATAGTAAAATATTTAATTCTAATGAAATTAAGGTTTGTAAAAATAATAATATTCCATCATACCTAAATGTTAGATGTACAGGTTTATCTGATTTAAATTTGCTATTTTCGTAGCACTATAAATTAATATTAATTTACAGCAACACATTTACGAAATGGATCATGCACGGCGAAGAATTTACAAAGATTGCGTTTTAGAGCACCTAGAAGTTGATGCTGAATTTTAAAAGAATGTGTGTGTGACGATTTTTCCTTAAAGTCTATTAAAATATGATCCAAAACTTCTCAAATTTGGTATTTAAAACTCATATATAATTTGAAGCAACATATTAGATTTTAACCATATATGATAAATCGGATGTAGTACTTTATTTGGAACTCTAACAGATTTTTGAGGAAAAACAATAAAACATAATCCAAAATTTTGTATTACAGACTTTTCTATTTATTGGACAACAAATTATATTTTATTTACAAACGATCAACCGGAAGTGATACTTTATTTAAAGCTCACTGTTAATTTAAACATGGAATTGGCGGGAGGTCGTGTGCTGGCCACATCAGATTTTTTTTTGGCATGCGATATGAAATATATCTTTATATTAATATTTACTACCATCTGTCATTAATTTTAAGTTTTCCACACTTAAATATGAAATACAATAGGCCTTTATACCCATACGTGCTATGCCTTTATTATCTATTTTGGGAGAAGCGACAATAGTTGGGCAACTAATTTGGGATTATATTTAGCTGGTTAACCTAGTTTCCCGTATAAATTAGATTACTTATTATTCACGATCAATAGATAGAGTTAAGCACGAAATTTAAGTTTGGTACATGCTTTTATCTTCTCATCTTTTTTATTTATCTACTCGGACGAATAAATATTATTTGAAAGCACTTAATATTACAAATTAGCTTACTCAATACTCATCCTTCACAGTCTCCGAACTTTACCCAGTTTGGGAAAATACGAAAAATTCTTGAAGGAAACAAGAATATGTGTGTCCGTATGTGAAAAATTTTTCTCCGACGATAACTCCAATACTACAATTCTAAAAATTATAATTCTTTCGTATTTTTTTTAACATCCATATGAAGAGCTGATTAGATTTTGATTATAATTGATCCACCGGAAGTACCCTAATTTGAAGTGTTTTTAACAGTTTTTTTTTTTTTAAAAAAACGCAGTTAAATATTATTTTTTGACAATTTATGTTATAAATAAATCTTTTCCAAGGAACTTTTTTATAACATTTATCCATTTTTATTTCAATACTTTTATTTCTAAAAATTCACACAGTTGTTCAAATACTCTAAAAATACGTACATTTACGTAACATTCTCTTTACAATCAAATAATATTACTACCAAGTTTATATCTCAACCCATTTTTGAATTATTGCCCCAAAAGTCAATATACCCCACATTTAGATAAAAACTTCAAAATTTTCAAAAATCTAATTTTTATGTATCTAGATACTTCTCAATGCGCTGATTCTAAATTTTGAAACCGCAGAACGATGTCTCGTTTTGTTTTCGAGATATTTAGATTTGAAATTTTGCTCAAAACTGCCCATTTTTGGGTATTTACCAAAAAATGGGTCGAGATATGAATTTGGCGACATCACCATTCGATTCTACGGACAAAAATACATAAGTGTAGTAATTTTCATAATTTTTTTGTCCAACCGGTTAATTTTTTATGAATAAAAGTTTGAAAACACTTGAAAATGGCCAAAATCTGAAAAAATCGTAAGGGGTACCCCTTAGATTTTTGCGATTTTTGGCCATTTTCAGTTATTTTGCTTTAGAGATTGTATTCGGTGTTCAAAAATTCTGAAAATTGGCGCACTTATGTAATTTTGCCCGTAGAATCGAATGGTGTTGTCGCCAAATTCATATCTCCACCCATTTTTGGGTTAATACCCAAAAATGGGGAGTTTTGAGCTAAACTTTGAATCTAAATATCTCGAGAACGAAAAGAGATATCGACCTGCGGTTTCAAAATTTGGAATCAGCGCATTGAGAAGTATCTAGACACATACAAATTAGATTTTTGAAAATTTTGAAGTTTTTATCTAAATGTGGGGTATATTGACTTTTGGGGCAATATTTCAAAAATGGGTAGAGATATAAACTTGGTAGTAATATTATTTGATTGTAAAGAGAATCTTACGTAAGTATCCGCATTTTTTATACATAATGTATATTCATGTGATAATTTTATTGGATATATAGAATCTTTTCCAATGAACTTTTGGTATGGGATTTGTACAAAATACATCAAATTAACGGAAGGTCTTGTGTTGGCCACAACAGATTTTTTATATATAATAATGTAACATAATGCTTTTAATTTTGGATTAAAAAATATTAAATATATTGGGTTTTATACAACTATTTTTCCTAAAATATGTTGAAATTATTGTCGTACGGAGACTTTTTTGTATGACTGTATTATATGAAATAGTTGAAAGTCGATACACAATGACGTAATTCAAGTGTTAATTTCCAGTTAAGTGATGCATTATTTTAAAAGCAATTTATTCATTCATAAACACTTCATTAAATGAAAATGTAAATGCCGAGTGTCCAACGCTATGTAAATACCAAACTTGCGTAATGTTTATTTTATTTCAGCTCCTTAAATTCCCGTTATATTTAGTTTAGAACTAATTAATGTTAAAGTAAATATTTACTTTAAATTAAAAAGAAAGAAGGAAGGAATTTTTTCATTAAATTATTTATTTTTCTTTTGAATTTTTGTGAGATTGTGTACTCTTTGGACTATAAATATTTAATACGTCAAGTATCATATTTTTATCGCATGTAAACTTTGCCGAACATTACAACTTTACAACATTGACAAAATAAAAATAAAAGTTGCTAAAAGCATTGGAAACTTTTAAAGGAATCATCAATATTATTCATGTTTTTATTATATATGTCAATATTTTATACGATAAGTTGCATGTGACCAACATTACATAGGTGTATTTAAAACTATGTGGCAACGAACTAGGGTGATTTATAGCCAGTTGTATCAACAACGATTAAATTTTAAGCTAGGTTTAAACATAAAAACGTAAATCGAAATTTTGACAGCAATATATTGTAATTAATTTGATATCACATTTCGATGCAATAATTTTAATTTATTTAATTTTGACGTTTTAAACTGTCATTATTAACTCCATAGCAACAACTAAGTAACACTTTTTTCACATGTGAATTAAAAAAAATTTAAATCACTTTCACAAAACTTTAACTTACTCTGCAACAAATAATGCATTTAAAATAACATCAGATACGAAAATAACACAGCTGTCACTTTCGCCATTCCATAACCTGTCACAACATATATATCTCAGTCTAACTGTCTTCTTCTATCATTCTACCCTACTGACGACGTCACAGATCCTTTCTCCAAAGTTTTAATAATTATTTTCTCGTAAACTACGAATAATTAATCAATTTAAAAAAATACGGGTATTTTATTTTTTGGTCTAGTATCATATATGTAAAAATCAAAATTTAGTCACATACCCCATTATTGTCAATTATTTTCTCTTTATTTATTACAATGTTATCATTATTTTTAAATAACTGTAATACGAAATATGACACATTTTTTTAGTTTAACAATTTTTTTGCAAAACAAGTTATTACCCCAAAGGGGAATCAAACCCCTATCTAAAATTTCAGAGACAGTTGCTAACCAATGTGCCTCGATGTATTGTATGTATTGAAAATCTTTTCATATTGCATAATAAAAAATCTGTTGTGGCCAGCACAAGACCTCTCGCCATTTCCATATTAGGCTATATAAGTATAGAATTGCACTTCCCTTTTAAACCGTCGTTTTATAACAAAAAAATACAGAACTTTACCCAAATACTGTTTTTATTGTATTTAACATGTCTTCTGCACACATATGATTCTAATTATATCTTTTTTTCATTGTATGAGGAAGTTTCTATATGTCAGGGATTCTTCCAATTCATTAACCAGATTGGCGGTATTTCTGATGGATATATGCATTTTACCTATAATTTCAAATATTTAATTAATAAAACAATAAGATAGATTAAATATACTTCCCAGAAAAAGCTGTCAGAATGTCACTAAAATTGTTGATTTTTGACACTGATATATGCCATTTAAAAACTATGTTATAAACATTGGAATTTGTCAACTGGTTTCCTTAGTGCCTTGGCCTCTGCGATTAAATTATTCTATATATTATAGTGCCTTTATCTCCAAATCTATACAAGATATAATAAAAATTTTAAGTGTATTAGATGGACAATTTTATGTTCTTCAATATTTAATAACAAAAATTTTCAAAAAATTATATTTAGAAGAATTTTTCTCAGAAACTACTACTTCCGGTTGTTCATTTGTTACCAAAACCTTTTCAGCTCTTCCCAGGAATGTCAGATTGAGGAATCCATAGTTAAACAATTCTTAAGTATTATGGTTTTTGAAGAATCGTGTCTACAACATCCAGACATATACACATACACACATACACACATCCACACATCCACACACACACCCACACATAGACATCATTTTAAAAATGTTATAATCGGATTCTAGGAACCTTAAATCGTACTTCTTCAATAAAATCTGGATATGCGAATTTTAGCATGAATCCAATACCTCTCTTAGCGAGAGGTAAAAAGTAACATAATTAATTATTTGAAAATAATAACGTTCCTTCTCAAGGGTTTTAAAATTTAATATTTTTTATAATTATAATATTGACGTAATCGTGAAAAAATTAACTATATTTTTTCGAAAAATAAAAACTCTTCTTTACTCATATAAATATTGAAATAAAAGACTTCTCCAACCGGCAGTAGAAAATAAATACTCTCAATGTAACTATCGGTAACTAAAGCTATAAATTCCCAACTTTAGTAAAAGAAAAACAAGATCAAGGGATGCTTCCCTCTATCGGATAAAAAAGTAAGCATTAATTAAAGGGTCGCTTGAGATTGGAAGAGAGGCTGTATTGGTCACTGATCTCCGACTGTCATTCTGTGGTTTGGACTGGAGGCTAAAAGGAGGGTTAGGGGTTGGTCTTCCACGCACGACTTTCTGGATCAATACTAACAGGCTTATTCTGTAAGAATATAGTTCTACCATAACGTATCGTTATGAGGAAATAGTGATACTTTACTGGGTGAGCAAGCATATGGAAGCTTGTGAGCCCAGTATAGACACTTTCAGGTCATGTTGGGTACAATATTTTTTGCGATCCTGAAAAAAGAATAAAAAATCTGTTGTGGCCAGCACAAGACCTTCCGTCAATTCCATGTATTTTGTACAAATCCCATACCAAAAGGTCCTTGGAACAGATTCTATATAATATCATGTAAAAACACATACTATTTTTTACAAATTCCATACCAAAAGTTCATTTGAAAAGGTTCTATAAATCCAATAAAATTATAACATAAACTACACTAAGTAATGTCCTTCCATCTTCTCTTTGGCCTTTCTCTGCGTGTCACTTGCGAGCAACACTATGACATACTAGATATTGTTAAAAATTCTCCAAATAGATTTGGTCTTATTTTATATAATAAACTGCCAGACTTAATAAAATCGGCTGTGTCCGAAAGTACTTTTAAAAAGAATTTGAAATTGTATCTTCTAGAACACAATTTTTATAATGTTAATGAATTTTTAATCTTGTAGTTCATTGTATCCTAATTTTATATATTTTATTGACGTCTTCTATACACTTCTTGTGTCTTCAGAAAATAAATCTATTATTATTATTATTATTATTATTATTATTATTATTATTATTATTATTATTATTATTATACCAATTTTAGATCCTATATTTTTTTTCCATATTTGGTTTTGCACTTGCAACTGACATCTGTCAATTAAATTTTTTTGAATAATTATGTCAGCTGTTTCCATGATAAATAACAAAGCTGACTAATTTTTGAAAATTAATTTCTTTATAACGCTTTAAACTATATCTATTGAATATGAAGGAAAATGTATAATCAAACTGTATAGAGAAGAGTATTTTCTTTAATATATATAATAACAAAATGTCAAAAAATAATATTTAACTGCGTTTTTTTTAAGAAAAACTGTTAAAAACTTCAAATAAGGGTACTTCCGGTGGATCAATTATAACCAAAATCTAATCAACTCTTCATATGGGTGTACAGAAGAGGAATACGAAAGAATTATAATTTTTAGAATTGTAACTTCATTTTCAGAAAAGTTATATGAAATAATAACTTAAAAAAATTTAGTAAAGAACTTAAAAAATATTTAATCCTTCATACTATTTACACTCTAGAAGAATATTTCAGCATATAAACATATCATATGCAATTTTTCATTTTTATTTTATGTTTTTTCTGACGCTTTCTATTCACTGTATTGTGTCTTTGGAAATAAATCTCTTTATTATTATTATTATTATTATTATTATTATTATTATTATTATTATTATTATTATTATTATTATTATTATTATTATTATTATTATTATTATTATTATTATTATTATTATTATTATTATTATTATTAATATCAATTTACCTTTTCCGAAATTGAATTTATTTTTTTATAAAACTAAAGTACTTTTTCTAATTGAAGTTACTTTCCGAAATTAAATTTGCTTTTTCCGAATTTGAATTTACTTTTTCTAAAATTGAATTTACTTTTTCCGAAATTGAAGTTACTTATTCTGAAATTGAAGTTGAAAAGGTATAGGTAGTATTGAATAAAGTTATTGTAATAATCTTCTACTCAAGTATTATAGTATATAATGTAAATATGATACTACTCATGGTAAATCGTTATCATTTGACAACTACGCGACAGCGTCTTATCTTTACAAACATCTCTCTTTTTCATTAATCTTACTTTATGCAGAAATTAATCTGCTAATCAACACTTCAACGGAGTATGCGGTACGACTCGTACGAGTAGTTTTTCTCGTGTACAGCTGATAAACGTTGATACTCGCAATTGCATTGCTTTGCTTTAATACAGTTCGAATGCAAATGGATGTACCGTAATTAACTGCACAATAAAACGGTAGTTTATAATTAATTAATTAATATTTGCATAGGAAAGAGATAGTGCTAAATAAATTGGAATTTCAATTGTAATTGGTCTAATTGAAATTCGTACACACAAATTCAATTTAATATATTATTTTTCAAATATGTTTGTAGTTATTTATACAGGGTGTCTCATATTATGGGGGTCACGTTAGAATTAAGAAAATCAGGTAGGCCGCGGAAAAAAAAATTGCATCCTGATTTTAAAAAGTTATTTATCTGTCATTTGAAATTAATTGCGAAAGTTAAGTTGTTACAACTTAGTGAATCGAGTTTGCAAACTAAATGGAATTAACCAGGGAGCATTTTCTTCTATTTTTAGCGAATTAAATAGTAATAGAAACCCGTCATTTTCATCTTAAAAAAAAAATACGGGGTTGAAGGTTTTCGTTTGAAGAAGAGATTGGTGAGGTTCTCTACTTCAACAAATGAGAACATGGGTCATTTATATTAAAACAAGATCTTAAAACTGTATGTTTAAAAAAGTTATTAGTTTTTAAAATAATCGAGTTTTTAATACGATTTCCTCATACGTCGTACATAGAGTTTTAAAAACCATAGAAGATTTGCTGAATATACAGAATGTAACACGTACACCGACCACCGCCATTATTACCTTTATTATTATAGTTACAAAAAAATCCTATAGAACAAAGTTGTAGGGGACCAAAGGGGACATCCTTTCAGAGAAGAAAAAAATTTTTTAAATCAGTGATTCTCAAGTTACAACACAAAGTTATATTTTTTCTAATGGGATTCTACATATTTTTTATACCTATTCGATAGCATATTTTTTTCTGAATTTAACCATGTATTAGTTTTATATCCTTACATAATAAAAATATTGAAAAAATGCGATTGAAATTTAAATAAATTTTTATTTTTAATATTATTGTACAGTAGGCCATGGATGAGAAACAAGAGTGATAAATTTAAATTGAAAATTAATAATTGTTAATTACTCCTTATAAATAATGTTCTATTTGATTTCCATTATTTTCTAAGCACAATTCTGTTCTATTTAAAACAGAAGAAGTAGCTTTTATTACAGTTTCTGGAGTCAAAGCAGCGCAAGCTTCTCTAACTCTGTCCATCAAATTTTGTTTCGTTGTCACTGGTTTTGAATATACTCTATCTTTAAGATATCCCCATAAAAAAAAATCAGGGGGTGTCAAGTCCGGGGAACGAGCGGGCCATTTGTATGGCCCATTTGTTGCTATCCACCGACCTTGAAACATTTCGTCGAGCCGTTCGTACACTCGACGAGTATGGTGAGCCGGCGCTCCATCTTGTTGGAACCACATATTTTGTCTTTCATTCAAGTTTAAATCTTCTAAATAATTTAATAATTCATTTTCCAAGAAACATAAATAATGTGCAGCGTTTAAATTGTCTTCATAAAAATGTGGTCCAATAATTTTATTCCCAAATATTCCAAGCCTTACATTAAAGCTCCATCTGTGTTGATTATTTTTTTCTCTAAATTCACGAGGATGTTCTTTAGCCCAAATGTGCTCATTATTTCTATTAAATAATCCATTATTTGAAAATTTAGATTCATCTGTCCACAGAATTTTTCTAAGAATATTATTATCGTCCTGATACTGCACCAAAAACCATTCGCAAAACACTATTCTGCGTTCATTGTCATTATTATGTATAGCATGTAATAGTTTGTATGAATATGATTTTAAATTATTCTTTTTCAAAATGCGCCATACGGACATATTAGAAATAAAATGTTCTTGAGCAATTTCGCGTGTGGATGAATTGGGATTACGCGCAATAAAAGCTAAAACTGCGATTTCTATTTCTTCATTGTTTCTCACGGGATGTTGCCTTTCACGTTTTTATGAAAATGATCTCTAATGGCGATGCTCAATTTTTTTTATATCACTGTTGGATGTCGAGTTATGATGTCATTTCGCACAATTTCGCAGCTCACTTAAAAACGTTTATATATAAACGTATACGATTAATAAACCATTGGTTTTGACATAGCTTTCTTGCTAAAAGCCTTCTCCAACATTTCTACCATTTTATTGTATTTTATACCATTTTTAACACAAAATTTAATACAGATTCTTTGTTCCGTTATTTTTAATTAAAAAACTTATTTAAAAAATCTGTTGTGGCCAGCACAAGACCTCTCGCCATTTCCATATTAGGCTATATATGTATTGTATTGCACTTCGCTTTCGAACCGTCGTTTTATAACAAAATATTACAGAACTTTACCCGAATATTGTTTTTTATTGTATTTAACATGTCTTCTACATATTCTGATTATATCTATTTTATATCATTTTCATGTCAGAGATTTATTAACCAGATTGGCGGTATTTCTGATGGATATATGCATTTTACCACAATTTTACCTATAATTTCAAATATTTAATTAATAAAACAATAAGAAAAATTAAATATACTTCCCAGAAAAAGCTTTCACAATGTCACTAAAAATGTTGATATTTGACAATGACATGTGTCATGTTATAAACATTGGAATTTGTCAACTGGTTTCCTTAGTGCCTTGGCCTCTGCGATTAGTTCACTCTATAAATTATAGTGTCTTTACCTCTAAATCTATACAAGATATAATAAAAAATTTTAAGTGTATTAGATGGAGAATTTTATGTTCTTCAATATTTAATAAAAAAACCTCCCAAAAAATTGTATTTAGAAAATTTTTTCTAAGAAACTACTACTTCCGGTTGTTTAATTGTTACCAAAACCTTTCCAGCTCTTCCCAGGAATGTCAGATTGAGGAAACAGCAGTTAAATATTTTTTAAGTCTTATAGTTTTTGAGGAATCATGACTGAAACATCCAGACATACATACACACACACACACACACACATACACACATCCACACACACATACACACATCCACACACATCCACACACACACACACACACACACACAACTAGATTAATAAAATATAAATTATTATTTGCTGTTATTGAAATCGCTGCAAGACATAATTATAGTGAAGTGTCTAATAAAACTACTACATACAGACAAAAGTCCTCTTCCAGATATATAATTCAAGCTCTGCAATAGATTTGCTTTATTATTTTACAAGACAATAGAGCAGAAATAAAACTACAACATCGCCATGCTTCATCTCTTAGCGCTAAGAGGATTCTTTATATTTACGCGTAGTGTTTTTTTTTTTTTATTATTTATTCTGTGATATTGTGACAGAGAAAAGGAAATTTAATATTGTAGGTTATAAATATTTGTGTAGAGAATGGAATTTTTTCTTTGCCTTGTTTAGATATAACGGATGTTGTTATTACAGAGAAAATATAGAAAATGTGAAAATGGGAAAAAATGTTAATGTTTTCAACAAATACTACGAAAATATTTTGCTATCTACATTAAAAATATGATAAATAATAAAACTGAAATATTTATGTTATGCTGGAAAAACATGTTTGTATTTAAATAAATATGTGGTTATATTTTATATTTTTACATTTTTAATGTACGAGTAGTTACTTTTTCACACATGGATAAAAGTATGTGAATATATTTGCGGCTTTATGTTAAAAGCAGATATGCTGTTTTTACAGAAAAAAATATTTTATTCAAATTAGTTTGAAACTGATTTAAAACTGATTGGAAATTTTTGGGTTCTATGCGAACATAATTAAAGATTATTGTTATTACTACCATCTGAAGTGAACAGAAAGATTGTTATTGGCATTTGCCATTGTCACATAATGATATTATAATCTAAATTTTTTTTTTTAATTTATACTCGAGAATCTACAGGGTGTAAATTTTAAAACGGGTCATAGGGCTATAACATAAGAAAACAGTTTTTTAGACGCCAAAAGTTTCTATATTAGTTTATTGAAAAAAGTATTAGTGCATATTACAAAGAAAAAAAATACGAATTTTTTGATACCAAACACCTTACATTTCTGTTTCATATAAAGCCAGAAAATAAATTTAAAAATTTGCGCAATTAAGAAAAAATATCATTAGCCGTGAAACTGACAGAAACAAAACAATTGTTGACTTAAGACGCTCATTAATAAACGTTTTTTTACACATTATTTGTTAAATTATTATTATTTTCGTTTTATTAAGAAGGAATCATGGATAATTTGTCTCATGACGAAAAATTAAAAATTATTAAATAGTTTTAATTTTTCTCTTGTAGTTTGCAGTTTTTCTCGTTTCTTATAACATGTAGATCATCTTTAATTTGTAAGTATCTATTACAATAAATAATAATTGTTTCTTAAATAAATATCCTAGTGTTTTCTTTATTTTGTACTATTTCATAAATTAATAACTTTTAATGTTTAATTGTCTCCTATCATGTTAGTAAAAATGATAATGTTTTGTTACTGTCAGTTTAATGGCTAATGATATTTTTTCTTAATTGTACATATTTTTATATTTATTTTCTGGATTTATATGAAAAAGAAATGTAATGTGTTTGGTATTAAAAATTCGTAATTTTTTTTCTTTATAATAGGCACTAATTATTTTTTCAATAAATTAATATAGAAACTTTTGGCGTCTAAAAAACTGTTTTTCTATGTTATAGCCCTATGACCCGTTTTAAAATTTACACCCTGTATATGTCAATATAGCAAATATTTAATGGTTTAGAAGAATTTATAATAAATGTTAATATTCCTTTTTTCTCGCTTTGGCTAGAACAAGTGCATAAGAACAATGCTCGCTAATAGCCAGAAGTGCCAGTGCGCATGTCACAAACTAAAGTTTCTTTAGAATCCGCTAGGGGCGTCGCAAGTATGGGTCAGAGGGGGCGGATCGCCCCCCCTAACTTAAAACAGGGGGAACATCGCCCCCTCTCCCTCAACTATTTTCCTTTTCCTTTTACGTGACCAAGTTAACCTTATTTTGTCGTTATATTATAAATAATTAAAAAATATTTCTAAAACTTATATAATTAAATAAAAGTTAGTATTATTACCGGGCGTTTTGGCTTTTTTACAGTCCGGTGGGCAGTAAAACTAGCAAAAAGCCCGGCGGGCGTAATGTTCAATATTCCGCCCTAGTAACCAAGATGTAAAACAATTTTAATGCATTTGTGCGTAAATTTCATATACCGCCTATTCGCGATTCAAGTAGATATTGTAAGCTATTTAAAATATCCTTTAACAGAATTTTCATGTTTTGAAACTTTTTCAATAGCGTAAAATTCATTATATCAATGACAGGTTGACACGCTCGTACAGTGTTATGATGTCATAAACACTGATATATAATGGCGGGAAAATTTAATTTGAATCGCCAATATAGTATGCCCCCTATACGTTACATTTTTAAATATGGTTTCCTTCTCGAGTTCAATATAATGACGTCACAGAAAATTTTCTTTACTAGAAAATAAATAATTTTTTTTAAATAAAATTTATATTTTTGTACATGTTTTCAACATAACATTACGTATACAGGGTGTCTGAGGACGAGCTTACGCTATCTATAGTTTAAATACTATTTAATATAATTTAACGAAATCTTGGTATCTAGGGGTTATCCAACATGCCCGTTTTAACTAAAATATTTTCAAAGCAGTAGCACTTCCGGTTTTACCGGAAATTGACCTCAACTTTCTTATTTTAAATGGAATACGCTATATTTTATTTTACCATTGAATGCAGCGGAAAATTTTACATATGAAGCAATAAAAACATTTTACTCATGATCAACTACTTACTTATGCGTATTAATAAAATAATTATACCCAGATTACATGTTTTTCTAATTTACTGAAATTCTATCAACTTTCAACATAGGATATGTTACATAAAGTACCCTTATTTTTTGTCGTAGTACACATTTATGTAATAAAAAAAGGGGGGGGGGGGTTCCATTTAAAAAAATTGTCTTTTTTGAAGTTTGTCAACTGTAATTTTAGTGTAACGTACCCGTCACATTTTTATAAATAATCGAGGATTCTTCTATGCATAATGTAGCTTAAAGTCTCCTTTATAAAAGGCTTTTTTCAGATTATAAAAATTCGATCCCGTTCCCGATATACAGAGTTTTGAAAATGTGCCGGATTTCAGACAAAAAATCAAAAAAAGTTGAATAACGCCGGAAGTAGTTGATCATGAGTAAAATGTTTTTATTGCTTCATATGTAAAATTTTCCGCTGCATTCAATGGTAAAATAAAATATAGCGTATTCCATTTAAAATAAGAAAGTTGAGGTCAATTTCCGGTAAAACCGGAAGTGCTACTGCTTTGAAAATATTTTAGTTAAAACGGGCATGTTGGATAACCCCTAGATACCAAATTTCGTTAAATTATATTAAATAGTATTTAAAATATAGATAGCGTAAGCTCGTCCTGAGACATCCTGTATAGTGATAGAAATCGGATTTTCAGTTCAATACAAGTATTGAATTTTGAATTTTAACATCGCTTTTTCACCAATACTCCTAGATTTTTAAATATTACCAGAAAAAATATATAAAATATGGATATAATAGGCACATGGCTATGTATCAAAAATTGATTTCTTTTACATTTTATTAAGTATGTACTGGTCTTTAAGAACAGTTGTTGTTAATTCTACAAAGTTTTCGCGATTTTATTCTTTGAGTGTGTGTGAGTGCGTGATATTGTCATTGTGTTCGATGTTCAATAATTGACTGGATATATAACCGTGTGTTTTATGCCAGGTTGTGATGAAGCTGCGACCGCAACGCCCGGTGAGTAATAATAAAAAGATGTTCTGTTTGCACTGTTCCAAACAGTTTCCCATATTTTTACCGTGCCTGAATTGAGTTCATGTTTTTGTTACGCACTATATTGTATGGTTTTAATGTTCACATTGTATGTTGTATGTTTTTTGCGCACATACTTGTTTGAAAGTTAGGTTATTTTCAGGAGAGTTATAAAAAACATATAAGGTCAAGTCCAATCAACTAATTAAACAGGAAAATTGTACATAATAGGGGATTCCACCATTTTTTTTTTTTATAATTTCATCTGATTAATATTAGGAAAACTAAGACTATTGATGAAAATCCGGTGAAAAAATTCCTATTAATAAGCGAGTTATGGTCTCCCGAATTTTGAAAAGATTCACGTGGCGTCACGCTTATGTGTTTTTATATCAAACTGTTTTCATCATGGACCTAAATGTTCTTGAAATATATACTATTTTAAGTTATATTTACATAAAATAAATGATTATAACACTGTATAAGTCTACATACTTTATAATTACAGGTGTATTTAAATTATTAAGTTTAATGTAAGAAATTTATGTTAAAATAAAAACTGTTTGAAAACTGCAGTACAGGAATGTTAACCCCTCCTTTTGAATTTAAATTTCTTAACTTCCATTGGTAGTAACCCCCACCTCCTAACACGCTATTTGTTATGCATGTATAGGCGGTCTTTCGGTCGCCAATCAAAATATATATTGATTTCATATACGCGTCGAAGCGCTATAACAAAAAAACCCTTATTTCCGAAATATCTCAATTATACCAATTCATTTTTTTTTATTAATATTCGTTATTCAGCATGAACATTCGTATTTTTTTACTATTTTCCTTTAATTCGATTGAGCTGGAATCCCCCATTGCATCAAAATAACAACTAATTTAGACAATATATCTCTATCTAATATACCTATTATTTAATAGATATTTACACACCAAGTGAGCTAAGGTAATGTTTATTCATGAGAGAGAAGAAAGTTAATTTCTTCGAGTAAATAAACATTCTTAGCTCACGTGGTTTGTACAGTATTTTATTCAATTTTGACGAAATACTAATAAAAACCATTATAATATTTAATTTTGACTTTGACAAAATGAAAAACTGGTCAGTTAGTAGGCTGAGCATGACAATCGTCGCTGATAGACGTCAAGTCATGTATTTAAAATGCTTTATTGTCTGTCATTTGTGCCTTGAAAAATAATGAAAATGGCTGATAATATTTAATAAATATTATGGTGAGTGTTATTTTCGTATCTAATTTTATTTTAAATGCATTATTTGTTGCAGAGTGAGTTAAAATTTTGTGAGAGTGATTTAAAAAAAATTTATTTCACATGTGAAAAAAGTGTTACTTATAGTTGTTGCTATGGAGTTAATAATGACAATTTAAATCGTCAAAATTGAATAAAATAAAATTAATAGTAGGTATCAATTTAATGTTTAACTAAAAGTTTAATTTAACCAGGATAATTTTTGTTAATTATTTATACGTAGATATAATAAATTTAAAACTACATTCTTCTCTAGATAATACAAAATTAATACATCGAAAATATTAACTTGTCCATTATTCTAGATCATATCTCTATAATAAATAACCTCTCTAATAAATGAGTTGTCTATAATAATGTCACAATCGACAGTATCAACATCATAGATCGAACCTGGCCCTATGGGACTGTGAGCTAACGAAATTACCGTTCGCCGAAGGCTATTCAGGCATGGGCGATATTAATCATAGATATTTTTTAATGTTTTAATTAAGAACACTCAGTGTCGTAGCTGTGTTGATACTGAGTGAACTTGAGGGACCAGTTTTTTAAGGAGCAGGAGTATTTGAAAGTGATTAGGAAATATTTTTTCGGAGAGTAATTCAATTTAAAACGGAAGACCCTGCAATTTATTAAAACGGGTTTTCAATTTCGTCATATATTGCAATTTTAGATATATTAATTGAAATATACTCGCAGTGCACGTAAAAAAAATGAATTCTGCGTGTACCGCTGTACCGTACTAAACTATTCCATTCTAGTTTTATAGTATAGGGGCGGTTAAGCTGTTATGATTGTCAGTGGATATTTGTGTGATTGAAATACTTTAGATTATAGTGACTGTATATACATAGTGGCTGGTAGCACAAGCCTGGTTCTAACACCGGTGTTAGCTAGAACCATGTCAACGACTTGACACATACTTCAGGTTTGTTTACAAAACAAGTGTTGCCAATATATTGATCAAGCAGAAAATTTACTGACAGCCATATTCAATAAATCTGCCGACACTATTTAAAATTATTTAATATGATTTGTTTTTTAACTTGTTTCTGGGAAAAACAGTTTTAAATAATGAGGTCAAATTTATTGAATATGGCTGTCAGTACATTTTCGACTTAAGTCAGTATATTGGCAACTCTTATTTTATTAACAACCCTGAAGTATGTGCCAAGTCATTGACACGGTTCTAGCTAATACCGGTGTTAGAACCACGCTTGTGCTACCAGCCAGTGTGGCCAATAGGGGGATCGATTTTGATTGGTCCGCGCGAATTTGCCTAAATATGGCGGATATTATGCCAAGCTCAAATGTTGTTTACATCAGTGAAGTGAAATTTAAGATATTGTTTGTTAATTAGATCTGAATTTGAAGTAATTATACTATATTTATAATTCTAATAATGTAAATAATTAAATTATATGTATTTGTAACTCAAAAGTGTTTGATTAGGTTAAGTGCGTTAATACAACTCGATACAAAGTTGTTATTAACACGATTTGTTTCTCTGTACTAAACAACGTACAGTTAATATACATATAGTAGTTATAAATTCAAACGGATATTTCTTTTAGTCTCGTTATATTGAAATAATAATTGTAAAGGTAAGATCATTTTATTTTTCTGTTCTGCCGATATTGAATTTCGCTGATTTACTATAAAAATTTAGTATAAAAAAGTAAAAGAAATACCCTGCCAAACAGATAATTTACTGGCATTGTTATCTTGCAAATTAAAACTGTAAAATTGCTGATTATAACAAAGGATTTTGATCATAACCTAATAATACTGATTACAAGAATGAATCTAACACAGGAATTTTCATAAATTTTTTAAAACTAGCATTTTTCGAAAAATCAAAAGTATAGTTTAAATTTTAAAGCGTGTGTTCATTTACAAATTAAATATTATGGGGGGGCGTATGTACGTATTTATTATTTGTATGTAAATATTTGTATAATTAGAAATTAATTATACAAAAAATATAATATAATACCTTTATTTGTAATTCACTTGTGTATTTTTGTAAAAATAAATATTTTGTTTCCATTTAATATGCTCTTTCATTAATTGTTTATCGAATTTTGTTTAGTTATCACATCATATGAATTCAAATTTCCCGCGCAATTTTGCCTAAATATGGCGGCGATTGGCCACACTATGTATATACAGGCACTATACTTTAGATTATTGCTCTATAGGTAACGTAAGAAATAAAAGTATGTGGGTAAGGGATATAACAACCATTTTAATAAAAAATTGTAAATATATTCAAATTTAAATTTTCAAATGTTACTATCAACAGTGTGCAAAACAGGAAATAAATTTATGTATCAATCTTACCAATTTCAAGTATTTTTCAAGTATTGCCAACTGAATCAGTCATTTTTTAATACTCTGTATTTTCAGGCATTGAAATTCATTACTCCATAGCTAGAATTAAGCGCTTGCATAAGTTTTCCTTGTTTTGACTAATAATAAATACCGCTATTAATAAAACTATGTGAAGAAACATAGTAATGTTTATCTTTCAAACATTTTTTAAATTCTTGCGCTTGTTCTCAAGGAAGATTTATTGGTAAGATGATGTGAATGTATGATGTGCTATATATAAACATCGCGCATTAAAACAAATCTACGCCATAGAGTATTCTCATTTTCGTTCCATTTCTGCTTCATTCGTTTTGGTTGTTATAAGCAATAATAATAATGAACGTTGTTTGCTCACAAAATGGAAGTGTTTTTTCGTTTTTCTATGAAAAAATATATACGAGAAAATAAATGACAATTTTATTTATGTCTATAATAATAACAAAACCTAAACGCACAGGAAAATAATGGTTATTATTTTAATTATTACCATAACGCGACTGCTAGAATGGGCTACTTGCGTGGTACTGAAAATCCGATTTCTATCACTATATACCAAGGCATCGAATCCGTCAAAAACTGGGTTCGGTTTAGGTTCAGGTTAATTTGTTTTTTGAAAGATGGGTTCGGGTACGGTTTTGGTTTAAGCATTAATAAAATTTGCGGTTTTGTTCGCGGTTCAGGTTCGAAA
Source organism: Ophonus ardosiacus (assembly GCA_943142095.1). Taxonomy (NCBI): domain Eukaryota; kingdom Metazoa; phylum Arthropoda; class Insecta; order Coleoptera; family Carabidae; genus Ophonus; species Ophonus ardosiacus. The sequence continues at coordinate 5,464,847 of OW964823.1, read as the reverse complement.
TAATGTAAAATGAGAGCCAGAATTTACGCAAAACGCAACAAGAAACGAACACAATTTTCACTAAAAGTCAACCCAGACAGCAACGCAGACGCCTAAGACGTCGATTATCGGCTGTATTTACTTTTCGAACTAAAAATTAACCTGAATCGGAGTTGAACCCCGAACCTGAATTTTAATACTCAGTTTGGTTTCGACTCAGGTTCAATTAAAAATATATCTGAGGTTCGGTTCTCGGTTTGGGTTCCCTAAAATGTTACGGTTTGGTTCCGGTTTTGGTTTGGTTCAGGTTCGGGTTCGATGCCCTGCTTTATACGTAATGTTATGTTGAAAACATATATATATAAATATAAATTTTATTTTTATAAAAATATTTGTTTTTTAGTAAATTAAGAAAGAAATTTTTCTGTAACGTCATTATATTGAACAGGAGAAGGAAACCTTGTTTAAGAAGGTAACGTATAGATGGCATGGCGTGCGAGAAAGTCTTAATTTGAATTTGACATTAGTTCATTTTTCTCTCTTTGGGCTCTCTAATATGTTAATTACTTCACAAATAAACACATAGGTAGTTACATGTAATTTAAAATATCAATACCAAAAAGACAAACTAAAATACTAACCTCCAAACTATTGTTGAAACGTCAAACGGAGATCTACATTAGCCGCACAAACAAACGCTATGGCTTTACGACCATTCATTGGTGTGGCGTAATTCTACGTCATACATGGCGGTAATTTAAATAATCAAATTTCATTATTTTTTTTTTCTGGCTAATGGGCTACTTGCGTAGTACTGAAAATCCGATTTCTGTCACTATATACGTAATGTTATATTGAAAACATATATAAAAATATAAATTTTATTTTAAAATAATTATTTGTTTTTTACTAAATTAAGAAAGAAAATTTTCTGTGACGTCTTTATATTGAACTGGGGAGGGGAAGTATGTTTAAGAATGTTATCAATAGATGGCATAGCGCGCGAGAAAGTTTTAATTTGAATTTGACATTAGTTCATTCTTCTCTCTCTCTCTGGTCTCTCAAATACATTAATTACTTTATAAATAAACACATAGGTAGTTACTTGTAATTTAAAATATTGATACCAAAAAGATAAACTAAAATACTAACCTCCAAACTATTATTGAAACGTCAAACAGGTGATCTACATTACCCGCACAAACATACCATTACTATGGGACGGCACCACGCTGTTGCTTTACGACTATTCATTAGTGCGGCGTAATTCTACGTCATACATGGCGGGAATTCAAATAATCAAATTTCTTTATTTTTTAATGCTTAAGAACTAAAGTTTGCATCTTCTAACCTAAACTGTCAGCTGTCAGTCTATTTTATAATTATTAATTTTTTAATTTTTCGGTATGGATATAGATACAGAAAATTATTTATATGGCATATTTAAAAAAAGAATTGCTGCTGCAATGGCAGGCTGCCAAACAACAAGTAATAAGGGAAAAAAATTAAAACCTATTTGGGCAACTGTTATACTCGTATATTATGTTAGGTATGCACAAATTAATTTAATTATATTTCGTGTGGATTTATACGAAGTACAAATACATATTAGACCAGTGTTTCCCAACCTTTTTTTGCCATGCCCCACTTAAGTTACTCTCAAATTCTGATGGCCCCCCATGTAACACAATATATAATTTTAATATACAAAAATTGAATTATTCACCGAATGAAGCCTAAATAACTTGTTCAGAACACAGGAGTTAGGTTTTATGAAGAAATTACAAGGAAATTGTTAAGAAGTACGTAAATTTTCAAATTATTTATATAATAGAGAAATGAAACTAAGGTACAAAATAATTTTAATGAAAAATCTAGATTAGTACTAAATTTAGTGAGACCCTTGTCCTTGATGCTTGCTGCAGAGAGATTTTATATTGGGCTCCAATTTAGTAAGCTTCAGACTCAAGTCTCCTCGTTGTGTGATATCATCCATTCAATTTATTTTTTTCAATAACAAATCATTTACTGCACTAAATCCACATTCAGCTAAGTAAGAAGATGGGAACGGTAACAATAGATTTCTTGCAAAGTTGGTCGAATTTGGGTATTTCATTTCCGTTTCATCACAAAACCATGCCATCGCTCCTTTTATATTGAATAAAGTTTTAACAGACTCAGACTCATCATTTTGCATCTCTGAGAGTTCTTCTTGGTACTGCATTGTATGTAGAAAGTAAAATACTCTTATTTCAAGTTTAAGTACAAATAATTCTCCTTTTAATACAAGTTAAATCATAGTAGGCGTTTAATTTTTACTTTAGATATCTAGACGAATACATTTTCGAATTACCTCCCTTAACAATCAAATTGCCTCCCTGTGGGGCGTAGGCCCCACGTTGGGAAACACTGTATTAGACAGTGATTTTGTGCTAACACATTTTCCATTGTCCATCTTTTGTATCGCGGACTGTAACTTGATGTTCATTTTTTGAAATAACACAGACTACGTTTACAGTAAAATTTTTAAAAGAAGTCCGATCAAGGCCATCTACGAATTGTATCTATGAATTAAGATTTTGTGCTGTTAAATTTAGTAGTGTCTTTTACAGTAGCGTAACAAGAGGCAATATAATCACCTGCCCCACCCCCCTCAAGGAAAAATAATAATTGAAATAAAATAAATACGAATATATTTTTTCACTGATATTATTTTATTTTATACCATAACAAGTACAAGTAAAAAAAAAAATCTGTTGTGGCCAGCGCAATACCTCTCGCCATTTCCATTTTATATTATTTTATATGTATAAGTATTGTATTGCACTTGGCTAACGAACCGTCGTTGTATAACAAAAAAATTGCAGAACATTTCGCAAATATTGTTTTCATTGTATTTAACATGCTTCTGTACACATACAATTTTAATTATATCTATTTTTCATTGTATGAGGAAGTTCCTATATATCACAGATTCTTTCAGTTCAATAACTAGATTGGCGGTATTTCTGATGGATATATGCATTTTACCTATAATTTTAAATATTTAATTAATAAAACAATAAGAAAGATTAAATGTACAAAAAAAGCTTTTAGAATGTCACTAAAACTGTTGAATTTGGACACTGACATCTGAAATTGAATTTGTCAATTGGTTTCCTTAGTGTCTTAGCCTCTGCGATGTACTACATTAAATTATTCTATATATTACAGTACCTTTATCTCTAAATCTATACAAGATACAATAGTATATTGTGTTATTAGGAGTAAAAGTGATTCTTTGTGTGGCGAGCATGTAAGTTTGCACGACAAGCGATACGCGAGTTGGACAATTACATGCTCATGTGACACAAGCTCTGTTAATAATATGAAATAGTTAAAATATATATATTTTTTTTTCTATAAATTAATGAGATTATATGTTAAAGCTTTCGTGACAGGGATGTTACGATGGGGCCTCTAAAATCGCGGGGCCCCCGGGCTTTGCCTCGAACTGCCGCATGGTCTTTTATTTAGTTTTTATGAGGGTACATAAAACTATGTAAACGACACTACTAAATTTGACAGCATAAAATCTTAATTCATAGATGCAATTCGTAGATGGCCTTGATCGGACTTCTTTCAAAAATTTTTCAGTACACGGTTTACACGTGTGTACTTATAGGGAAAAAAACTTTGTCTTGACTTTTACTTTGAAAAGGCGACTTTTGCCGCTGTGTGAATACTCTTATTCCTAAACTTAAACACAGAATAAATCAGACTTGGCTCGTGTAAGTTACTAACTTATGTCTTTTACTATTAAAGCCATAAAAAATATTGGGTCACATTTATTTTCAGTCATGGCTATCTAGATTACATAAAAATTCCCATTCGTACTATTCAATATCTTGTCCAACCTTGCTCTGTGTGTGTTCCTGTTGTGTTCCCGCCCACACTTTGATGTTACTCTACATGTTAGGTTATGTTGACACGGTGTTTGCCATTGCCATGTTGCGTCACTTGCCACGTCACAGCACGGCATTGCATGCGACTGCGAGTACACCGGAACCTGTTTGCTGTTTTCACCAGCCGATGCAATTTGTTTTGTTTATGTGCACCATTTGTTGTTTGCTGTGGTTGCCATGTACGCACAGGATTAAATGATTTCGGGATTAATTTAACGAGAATTACAGCGGGTAATTAGTAGGGTATTTTTAGAGGCAGGCTAATTACTATTTAACGAGCGCTAATTTTATTGGGAGCTATTTATTATTATTATTATAAATCATCTTGATATTTAAGTCTATTCTGGTAATATACCGAGAGTTTTTTTTACCAGTGAACATGGGCGTATGTCATTTCCATAGTTACATTTAAAATGATTGACAGCAATGCATTATCGCGTTTTTTACCTCCCGCTACCCTAGGTAAGGGAGGTATAGGGATCGTGCTAAAAATAGCATATAGAGATTTTATATAATAAGCACGTTTTGATGTCCCCAGAATCCGATTTTAACATTTTTACAATGATGTCTGTAGGTATGTATGTGTGTGTGTCTGTGTGTGTGTCTGTGTGTGTGTGTGTGTGTGTCTGTGTGTGTGTGTGTGTGTGTGTGTGGTGTGTGTGTGTGTGTGTGTCTGTGTGTGTGGATCATGTGGACACGATTACTCAAATACTATCTATCAGAAAAATTTGAAATTTTGTATACCCATTCTATACTAATATGGGAAGAGCTCATTAGTTTTTAGTGTATATCGGATAACCGGAAGTATCATTTATACAAGCTTTTAATAGTTTTTCTTGTAAAAAATGCATTGAATATAATTTTTTAGCAACTTTTACTAATTAAAATGGAATATAATGGTTTAATCTTCAATTCTACGATAATAACATTTAGTAAATAACTCTAAATAACTTTAAATATGAATATATAATATAATTTATTTTCATATATCGTCTTGCCTATGCGTCAAACAAAAACATAATTTTAATAACAATTTTGACATATTTAAACAAATGTCACTGTCAGTCACTGTTAGTAAGAAATTGCATTCAAATTAATAATGAAGCCGTGTTAAGGGGAATATAATGGTAAAATAATTAATTCTAATGAAATTAAGGTTTGTAAAAATAATATATTTTCCATCATACATTAATATTAGATGTACAGGAAGAATTTTTTCTATTTTTGCAGCACTATAAATTAATATTAATTTACAACTACACATTTATGAAATGGATCATGTACGACGAAGAATTTACAAAGATTGCGTTTCAGAGCACCTAGAAGTTGATGCTGATTTTTATAAGAATGTGTGTGTGACGATTTTTCCTTTAAGTCTATTAAAATATTATTCAAAACTTCTCAAATTTGGTATTTAAAACTTATATATAATTTGAAACAACATATCAGATTTTAACCATTTATGATAAATAGGATGTGGTACTTAATTTGGAGCTCTAACAGTTTTTTTGAGGAAAAACAATAAAACATAATCCTAAATTTCGTATTACAGACTTTTCTATTGGACAACAAATTAGATTTTATTTACAACCGATCAACCGGAAGTGATACTTTACGTAAAGCTTACTGCTATTTTAAACATGGAATTGGCGGGAGGACATGTGCTGGCCACATCAGATTTTTTAAACTGGACATAGGACGTGACATTTAGTATATCTGTCAATGTCATCAAATTGTCATACTTCAAAATGTATACAGTTAAATAAAAGTTCAAATTGTAAATTGGAGTAATTATAACGAGTCTACAACAAGTTTCTGACTTATGTGCATTAACTTTTAATAAGCGACCCAGTCCAACAACTATAAGAAAAATTTACAATAACTACAGAACTAAAGGATGCGTCAATAAACAGCACAAGAAGAAAATCAGACCAAGTACTGTAGTTAATAGTAAGAAACAAGAAATTATGTAATTAATTGAAAGTGACAACACCCTGTCAACAATTTTTTTTTCTGAAATTAAGAATACTAGTATACAAGGTTTTAAGACAAGAACATTTTAAAAGTTTTAAATATCAAAATCACCAAGAGTTATTACACAACGATATAGAACGAAGAAATATCTTTTGCGAAGATATGATAAACAAAATTAATAGTGGGGAAATATTACTGGATCAAATTTTATTTACGGATGAAGCGACATTTTATATTAATCGGGAAGTAAATTCACAAAATTGCAGGTATTGGAGTCGTCAAAATTTTCACTTATATCTGCTCCTGGTATTCCCCCAACGCTGGAAAGGACGTGGTGGAAAAGTGGAGTGGCCTGCAATGCCACCAGATCTTGTATCAAACGATTTTTTTTTTCTTTGGGGCCATTTAAAAAATTGTATTTACAATGATGACATTGACAGATATACTAAATGTCACGTCCTATGTCCAGTTTTAAAAAAAAACGCGATAATACATTGCTGTCAATCATTTTAAATGTAACTATGGTAATGACATACGCCCACGTTCACTGACAAAAAAAAAACTCTCGGTCCTTTTTTGACTGAGGCGCGTATTGATAAATTATTTCTTCATGACGTATTTTAGTATTTGGTGTTCCATTTTCCACGACCGCTACTGTTACTTAAAAGCACAAAGTTAAACGCGTTTAACATGGGTAAACAGTTTTTCTTTGCCCAAAAGTGGCCTATTTATTTTAGACAATAATGTTTCATCTAATAAAATAATCATATTTTCTTTTGCACGTACTGAAATAAAATCCCAAACAAATGTAGACACTTTATCTGTCAGAAATTATACAATATAGGGGTCTATTCAGAACTCAATATTTGTGTTGTCGTTATGGTCTTTATGGTTGTTATGTACTGTAAAGATTGTTAAAATCAAATTTGGTATTCTCAGTACTGAAGCTGGTTACCGTCAACAATTGTTACGTGTTTTGACAGTATTTATCATAACGACTGCTAAAACTATGTATTTATGGTTGTTATCACGTTGTTATTTCTAATATTTGACATGTGACAGATTATTACATCAATCAAATATTATTAATAATGGCCTTTCTGCTAAATATTAGGAGGATGCTGTTGATTATTCGCATGGATCCTGCTTCGACTTAAATAATGATAATAAGAACGATAAAAACCGTCGTGGACGAAAGTTACTTTTGACGTAAATACATATTTCTTTAAAAATATTATATTCTGTGGTAGGTATTCGTGAAAACCTTGTTATTTATTCTAATGTGTGCTTTTTCTTCAATCAAAATAAAAAAAAAAAAAAAAATTCCATAACTTTTCAGTCACGTTGGGATCAGTGGTTGGAATTAACATACCCGTTCTAAACAATTTAGAAGTTTTCAAATATGACAGAAATGTCATATTCTTCTTTAGTTGTTTTGGCAGAATGTTTGCATTTTAAATAAAATTGGCAACACATTATTAAAAGAATAAAGCGTTGAAATATAAGGTTTGGTTAAGTTCATATATGCATAATGAAGTTAGCTATTGTCAAATAATCTGGTTCATTCACAAGTATTATTTTGTAAAGATTGTCAATAACACCGACGTAGGTTCTGAATTGACAAATTCATAAAGATTGTTACAAATGTCTTTATGATAACAATCTTTATATCCGTAACAACCTTTATGACTGTGTTTCTCTGAATAGGCCCCATAGTTTGCGTTAAAGTAATACTACTTAACAATGTGTATCTTATTTTTGTGACAGGTAAAATATGTTACAATCTGACATATACGTTTCTGACAGGTAATATGTTATTAGATTTGTGTGATTTTAATACCATGGCAAACACTATAAAGAAGTAACTTTCATAAAAATTTTAAATTTAATTATTGATTTAAATGTAGAATTAAATTCTTTCATTGAGCTTAGTTTTTAATCATAGCTCTTATGCATTAGGGCAATTGGTGGAAATGAGGCATTACCGTAGGTAATAATTCTTTACAATCGCTTGTCTTTCGTTTCATGGCTAGGTTGATCACATTCTAAATCACCCTCGTATATAAATCCTTGTTATACATTTTTCATTGTTATTAAACATCGAAAATTGTTTGACAATCCCTATATCCTCATCCCGTTTTCATCCTCCTGTTCTATATTTTGATGCGGATGATGTATCAGTTTAATAATTTCCGAGACTAAGATTTATTCGACATGAAACCGCATCTTCGTATGAATGAAACCGTATCCTATCCGTTGGACTGGTTAATAAATTACCGAAATATTTTCGCGTTCAATTTCATTGTGAGTCGAGTCACCCCCTGCCCCGGGCCCTGCCGGCAAGTAATCTGATAGCGTGTGTCAAAATATATCAGTTAGAACAATTCGTTGCTTCGCTGCCTGCTTCCATTACTGGATAAAATGATTGATTCGCTTTTCCAGCAAATTACATACTCCAATTTTGCAGATGTGGTTAGTTATTTGCAAAACAAAATTAGGTTATCGCGAAGTAATATTAGTTTTATTTAATTTTGTTCAAATAACAAAGAAAGGCATGTGTCACTTAAGCTTCTGAAAAAAAATTGAATGAATGGACGATATTGTGATTTAAGGAAAGTTTAAGCTTTAATATTTCAAAAATATAATAGCGACATCTAGGTGAAACAATGTCTAATAAAGAATTGAAAAAAAAAACACTCACCATATTTCACAAGATTTCAGCATCTGAGTCAACCTCTCCGTCATTTTTCAGATGATGGCTGAACCCAATTAGTTATTGGAGCTCATCAGTGTGGTATAACTGAAGTCTCTTTACAGAAACAATTCACTAAATGGGCACGGCATAAGATAGCCATCTATCTTATATAAGACAGTATCTTATTCCGGGCCCAGTTATAGTCAGAAAAATTAACTGTCGAGTCCAGCAGTACAACTGCTTGCATTATAACATTGGATGCCAACGGGCTATTATTTGCACCGCTCCGTTGAAATGAAGACATGCCTGGTATAGTAAATATATAATCTTACTGCTCCTTTAACATAAATGATATTTTTGTTAGAAATAACTTCTTATGAAAATGAGTCCTAAAATCATTTCTAACAAAAATAGCATTTATGGTAAAGGAATAATAAGATTATTTTATTATACCGAGCACTCAGGGGAGTTAGAAGTACCAGACGATGCATGTCTTTATCCCAATAAAGCGGCGCAAACAATGGCATATTTTGTATCCCATATTATAAAGCAAACAGTAAGCGATATGCCGTTTTGTCATAATTACGATATTTATAGTTTAATTACTGGACCCGACTGAGTTAATTTTTCTGACTATAGTGAATTGTCAATTATACCACACTGATGAGCTCCAATAAAAGCGAAACACGTCTGTGGTTATTAACAGGGCTCGGCGAGCATCTGAAAAATGACCGAGAGGTTGATTCAGATGATGAAATCTTGTGAAACATGGCGAATTAATAGTAATTTACGTAACAAGACCTGAAAGTGATACTTTACTGGGTGAGCAAGCATATTCCAGAGCGAGCCGTAGGTGAGCTTTGGAAGCTTGTGAGCCCAGTATAGACACTTTCAGGTCATGTTGGGTACAATATTTTTTTTGCGATCCTGAAAAAAGAATAAAAAATCTGGTGTGGCCAACACAAAACCTCCCGCTATTTAATTTTTATTAATTTAAATACATACCTACCTACGTATTTACTAACGCTGCAAACTGTTCCATTGCAGAAAACTATTGCTTTATTTACTATTTTCTTTTTAAAATGTCACTATTATTAATTTGAAGTGCTTAGTTTTCTGACAGTGACATTTACTGTAAGTTAATTCATTTGAAAAATGAACTGTGTAACAAAGGAATAGTTTTTATCTTAGGCTTCGCGACTAATAAAAAAAAATAATTTTAAATTTATCTGTAAAATATATAGAAAAAGTATTAATGTATTTCTGTAGAAAATTCAATAATCTTTAATTTTCATAAGACATAAAATTCGAAAAAATGGAATTTAATGGTATTTTTTGAAGAAAAACCATTATGAGCTTCAAGTAAAGTACGATTTCCGTTTATACGATTTACACCAAAATCTAATGGCTTCTATTCCTATTAGAATAGGGTAAAAATACAAGGTTTCAGAATTTTCTGAATGATAGTATTTTGAGTTAGAGTGCAAACAAAATTCGTACACATACACACATACACACATACACACATACACACATACACACACACATACACACATACACACACACACACACACACACACACACACACACATACACACATACAGACATCATCGTGAAAATGTTAAAAATGGATTCTAGGGACCTTAAAACGTGGTCATTTAATAAAATCTCGATATGAGATTTTTAGCACGATCCCTATACCTCCCTTAGCAAGGGTAGCGGGAGGTAAAAAGTATTATTTTATTTTTTACTGCGAGCAAATAAGATATAAATAAACTACTGATCTCCATGGAAACATTTAGCTATACCGGTCCCGGGATCGGTAAAGTACTTTCCGATCCCTTATAGACAACTTTCCGACTAGCTCAGCAAAGAAGGGCTTGCCGGTCTAAATAGTGATCAGAAAGAGCTCATTTTCTGGGCGATCGCGAAAAAAATAATTAAGGCGCAAGATATTTTGAAAGTTACGCGAAATAAATTTTGAAATTTGCCAAAGACTAATGAAGCAAGTCGGAACTAAACTTCGTTATAAAAGAAAACGGGCCACTAAATATACTAAATATGTATGTATATTAAATTTTTTCAAAAAGTTTTTTATATCGTCGAAATAAATTGATTTTTAATTCCGAAATAGGCTATTCCACAGTAATCAAAAATAGTAAAAGTTTATTGAAAATATGAACGATAATAGTTAAAGGATAAGGAAAACCATATTTCTTTTATTATAAATTATTTTTCTAGAAAGCACGGGGAGTTTTGCTTTTGATGATGCAGGACATGTGTACGAGTGTTTGAACAAATAGGATCCAAGTATGACCTCTGGTTTTGAGAAACCCCGCCCTAACTAAGAATATACTTCTTCGGGTGTGTTGGATCTGTTCGGTTGCTGTCCGGGTGACGTTCTAATTTCTTTGTTTTTATAAAATGAGAAAAAAAGGTGAAATAAATTAAGTATAATAATTTATTTTATGTCTCTAATAATGAATTATAATATTACAATTTAAATATACATTATTTTGTAGTTTGTTTAACATTTTTTCGTGGCTTGTGAACCACTGTTTGTTTACTTCTGGTATATCCACATTACCTACGTCACAAAGGTAATTTAAAATTCGGACCTTAATATCTCGCTTATTTGGAGGAATTTTTAACTCGGACTTTCACATGTAGTCTTATATTTTTATGTACTTCAAGAAAAAAAATTTAAAAAAATATCGTGGAATAGCCTATTGTAGCTTTCACTTCTTTCCAGAAACTTTTTAGCTATAAAAACTAAAACTGGTGTTTTCTGATTTGTTTCGTAATATACTATTTATATTTACTAGTTTTAGGTCAAATAGGACGCAAACTATACATTCATTCATTACTATTTCCGTAAAACGAATGAGTTCGTTCTTCTTGCTCTTAAACGCGGTCGTAAATATTTTCCCTCTCTTTGTCGGTTTTGCATCATATCATTAATTTCTACGCACATTCTTCACATTCGTTACAATTTACACACGTTGCACGTTGCAGACACATTTTGTACGCCAAGAGTTCTCTTGGCAAGTCGTACAGGTTTCATTATTGTTACTTCCTTTTGTTATATATAAATACAGAGCTATTTCAGGTCAGTGAGTAGGTGGTATTCATTCAGACACAATGAAATAAATAATAAATGGATCAGTAATAATAGGATAAAAGTATCCCGAGAGTAATTTATGGATTATTTATAATAATTAGGATTAAACAATTTGATGAATGTGTTGTCAAAACAAGATATATTGTTTGAGAGTTAATGATAATTGATGAACAATTAGTACAACCTATTTTATGCAGTAATAGTTATTTATGCAACTAAAGTGTAAACAGAAGATTTATAAACATGATTTCCATACAATGAAATACCTAGATTACATTTGACAGGTAAATCTGAATTTGGATATTGTAGTTCTCAGTTAGTATTATCAACATGAAGATACAGAAAAAATCCGTTGTGGCCAGCACAAGACCTTCCGTCAATTCGATATATTTTGTACAAATCCCATACCAAAAGGTCCTTGGAACAGATTCTATATAATATCATGTAAAATCGAACACGAACACATACTATTTTTTACAAATTCCATACTAAAAGTTCATTTGAAAAGGTTCTTTAAATCCAATAAAATTATAACATAAACTACACTAAGTAATGTCCTTCCATCTTGTTTTTGGCCTTTCTCTACATGTCACTTGCGAGTAACAATATGACATACCAATTTTAGATCCTATACTTTCCATATTTGGTTTTGCACTTGCAACTGACATCTTTCAATTAATTTTTTTTGAATAATTATGTCAGCTGTTTCCATGATAAATTGCAAAGCTGACTAATTTTTGAAAATTAATTTCTTTATAATGCTTTAAATTTACATCTATTGAATATGAAGGAAAATGTATAATTAAACCGTATAGAGAAGAGTATTTTCTTTAATATATATAATAACAAAATGTCAAAAAATAATATTTAACTGCGTTTTTTTAAGAAAAACTGTTAAAAACTTCAAAAAATTGTACTTCCGGTGGATCGATTATAACCAAAATCTAATCAACTCTTCATATGGATGTACAGAAGAGGAATACGAAAGAATTATAATTTTTAGAATTGTATTATTGGAGTTATCGTCGGAGAAAAATTTGTCACACACGGACACACATACACACACACACACACACAGACAGACGGACACACACACACACACACACACACACACACACACACGGACACACATACATACAGACATCATCTTAAAAATAGTAAATTTGTATTTTAGGGACCCTAAAACATGCTTATTCATTAAAAACTCACCACCGAATTTTTTGACCAAAGACAATACCTTCCTTACCTAAAGGTGACGGAAGGTAAAAACTAAAGATAACGTAAATGCCACACGTGTATAGTTCATATTAGTTTATAGTTTCTCATGATAAAAAATCATTCTCTATAATTTTTTCTTGGTTGTTAATGTTTGACTAACAGTCAATTCCTTCAGGTTTTAATCGTTTAAGCGACGGGTGTTCTTCTCGTGATTTTTATAGAGGTTATTAATTGTAGGCCGGACTGGTGAAGATGTTTTAATTTTTTGTCGGCCATAAAGATAGCAGCTACTTGTATAAAGGAGCCATTTATCTCTCCAAAGAACAATATGTTCTCTCCACTGACTTAAGTAGGGTACTTTGCTCAAGATGTTTTAATCTTAATGATGTAAGTAACAGCCTTCTATTTTATTATTTTGCTAGGAGATGATGTACTAATAGTGTTTGTGAATTTATATGCTATAGGAGTGATTTAGAATCTGTCTAAACCGAACATGTCGAAAAAATCAACTTTTCTACAAATCAAAAATAAGCTTCACATTTAGAACCATCTCTATATGAAGGGAAATTTTTCTGTACATACCTAAAATAAGCTTAAAAATTACAAATTTACAATTTCTAATTTAGATTTTAAAATATAAACTCCCTTAAAATCTGTACCTGTTTGATTCCGACCGACGCCAAATATTTCCAATTTTAAATGGCACAAAAATGACTCCTGTGGTGCACTCTCCACGCCAGCAATGAGCGCCCATGTGGTGACCAATATCTGCGATAAAGCAGATTGTGGCACACTCAGAAGTGGGTAATATGCCGTGATGATATATTTATTTATTTATTTTCATTTAGAACCTATATGGTATAGTTTCTTTTTGTTCACTTGAAACTCTCTGCTCTCTTTCACGTTTTTGAAACATTACAAATTAAAAACGAAAACAATAAAAAAAATGCTAAACTAATGAACTAATAAACTAACACTAATTTTATATGAATATATAACTAAAATAAATAAGAATTTAAAACCCGATATAAAAAATGGAAATAAATGAAATACTAAACTAAAATAATAAACTAACACACTAAAATAATAAACTAACACTAAAATAATAAACTAACACTAAATTTAAATAAATACGTAACTAAATTAAAAAAATCTGTTGTGGCCAGCACAAGACCTTCCGTCAATTCGATGTATTTTGTACAAATCCCATACCAAAAGGTCCTTGGAACAGATTCTATATAATATCATGTAAAATCGAACACGAACACATACTGTTTTTACAAATTCCATACTAAAAGTTCATTTGAAAAGATTCTTTAAATCCAATAAAATTATACTATAAACTACACTAAGTAATGTCCTTCCATCTTCTCTTTGGCCTTTTTCTGCATGTCACTTGCGAGTAACAATATGACATACCAATTTTAGATCCTATAGTTTTCATATTTGGTTTTGCACTTGCAACTGACATCTGTCAATTAATTTTTTTTGAATAATTATCTCAGCTGTTTCCATAATAAATTGCAAAGCAGACTAATTTTTGAATATTAATTTCTTTATAATGCTTTAAATTTACATCTATTTAATATGAAGGAAAATGTATAATTAAACCGTATAGAGAAGAGTATTTTCTTTAATATATATAATAACAAAATGTCAAAAAGTAATATTTAACTGCGTTTTTTTAAAAAAAACTGTTAATAACTTCAAAAAAGGGTACTTCCGGTGGATCGATTATAACCAAAATCTAATCAACTCTTCATATGGATGTACAGAAGAGGAATACGAAAGTATTATAATTTTTAGAATTGTAGTATTGGAGTTATCGTCGGAGAAAAATTTGTCACACACGGACATACATACAGACACACGGACACACACACACACGGACACACACACACACATACATACAGACATCATCTTAAAAATAGTTAATTCGTATTGTAGGGACCCTAAAACGTGCTTATTCATTAAAAACTCACCACCGAATTTTTTGACCAAAGACAATACCTTCCTTACCTAAAGGTGACGGAAGGTAAAAAGAAAAGAAACTAAAATATAAATTTAAAAAATCTAACTAAAATCCAAATAATCTAACTTTAATAATAATATAACAAACTAATTAAAAATAAAATAAAAATTAAAACTATAGAAAAGAGATAAAATTTTAAACACGACACAAAAGAGCAGATAACAGTATAAGATCACAATCAAAACTGAAATGAATACTGTGAAATTCAAACTGCCATCTAGTAAAATAACAGTTACTAAATGGTGACGTAGGTTCAACGTCATCATATGACGTCACTAACAATGACGCAATAGCGACACCTTACTGTCGCTACATTTAGAATAGACCTCCTGATTTGATAACTGGTGCAACGTCAAATGACAAGTAGGGACAAGTCACGTGATATATGGTGATTGGTCAGGTCCAGAATTTCAAAATTGAACATAAACCGCAGAGATTGTAAATTTTGAATCAATTTTCAAAGAATGCGTTTTAGAATGTTTCCCAGAAATGGATATGATAAATTGGCTAAGTTCAGATATTATTCGAAGCTATTCCCGTATATCATCTTCAGCGATCAGTTTACAAACTCAAACACTACATTCATCAGATGAATAGGAGAATTGTATGGCATCTTTTGATTGAACTCTTCCTACAATCAACTGTTATGAATACGGATATCTTCCTGATATTGATTATAATGATTACCCTACTATAAGGATATTGTTCCTCGTTGTGAATTTTCAGTTGGTTAGTTCTCTCTTTGTTTACAAGCCGTAAATCCTCGTCTTTTCGTTAATAATACCTCAATAGCTTTATCAACATTCTTTGTTCTTTGATCAGGGAAAATCTTCAACGATTCTCTCAGATAATTTAATTAAATTTGCACAATCGGTTTATTAAATACATCAATAAGCAGAAACAAGCTATACTTTATGCAAGAGGGTTGAAATCGCAGACCTTTATTTTTATACAATTCATTTGCTTTGTCGTACAAATTACGATGTTCGTGAATACTGCTTATTAAGAAAAAATCTGTTGTGGCCAGCACAAGACCTTCCGTCAATTCGATGTATTTTGTACAAATCCCTTACCAAAAATTTCTTGGAAAAGTTTCTATATAATATCAAGGAAAATCGAACACGAACACATTTTTTACAAATTCTATACCAAAAGTTCATTCGAAAAGGTTCTATAAATCCAATAAAATTATAACATAAATATACACTAAGTAAAATGCACTAGACACTTCCTTCATCTCTTCTTCAGCTATCCCCTATTTTATTAGGAGTCGCTGTTTCCTTTTCTCTTCCACTCATTCTTGTCCAACGCATCTTCTTCACAAAGTCCTTCCTTTCTCAAGTCTTTTGCGATACAGTCCTTCCATCTTCTCTTTGGCCTTTCTCTGCGTGTCAGTTGCGAGGAGCACTATGACATATCAATTTTAGATCCTATACCTTCCATATTTGGTTTTGCACTTCCAACTGACATCTGTCAATTAGAATTTTTTGAATATATCATCTGTTTCCATGTTAAATAGCAAAGCTGACTAATTTTTCAAAATTAATTTCTTTATAACGCTTTAAATCTACATCTATTGATTATGAAGGAAAATGTATAATCAAACCATATAGAGAAGAGTATTTTCTTTAATATGTGTAATAACAAAATGTCAAAAAATAATATTTAACTGTGTTTTTTTTTAGGAAAAACTGTTAAAAACTTCAAATAAGGGTACTTCCGGTGGATCAATTATAACCAAAATCTAATCAACTCTTCATATGGATGTACAGAAGACGAATACGAAAGAATTATAATTTTAGAATTGTAGTATTGGAGTTATCGTCGGAGAAAAATTTGTTACACACGGACATACATACACACACACACACACACACACACACACACACACACACACACACACACACACACACACACACAGACACATACACACATACAGGCATCATCTTAAAAATGGTATATTCGTATTGTAGGGACCCTAAAACGTTTATTTATTAAAAACTCACCACCGAATTTTTTGACCAAAGACAATACCTTCCTTACCTAAAGGTGACGGAAGGTAAAAACAAAATATCAATTTGTTCCTGTGAATTCATTTTAAACATGTCAACAACTCACAAACTGAAAAGACAGCTGACTGATGAAGTAAAGTTATACCTTACCGCCATGTATAATATTTTCCTTTTGTTTGGTACCTTGGATGATGAATATGTGGAGAGGAAATTGGTTTCGCCTTCTCAAGGTTCAATGTAAAACTTAGTTTTTATTTGATATTTGGACGTTTCGAGGGACCCAAGGCCCTCATCATCAGCAGAATTAAAAATTTATTTAAAATTAACAGTTTGCTTAAACATTGACTCAAGGGTCAATTTTAGAGATATTTTTGCATACAAGATTCCCAACTGCTACTTCACCTCCAAACTATTTACTTGAGGGATTAAAACTTGATCCTGTCTCCGACCCGAGGACAAACAGTAAGCGAAACTTTTTGGAGCATCGGGGATAACATTTTCAACCTCCATACTTGTTTTTTGAGGGATTAACACTTAATAAAGAGATACTTTTAAATTTTTTTTGGTTTGGATCTCACAATCCCATGTTTGTCACTTCGAAATCGGAGACGCAAGATTGCGATCAAGTTTTAATCCCTCAAGTAAATAGTTTGGAGGTGAAGTAGCAGTTGGGAATCTTGTATGCAAAAATATCTCTAAAATTGACCCTTGAGTCAATGTTTAAGCAAACTGTTAATTTTTAATTCTGCTGATGATGAGGGCCTTGGGTCCCTCGAAACGTCCAAATATCAAATAAAAACTAAGTTTTACATTGAACCTTGAGAAGGCGAAACCAATTTCCTCGCCATGTATAATAGTTCTTTCTTGTGATTGGTCGAGTTTGAAACTTACATTTGTAAATATAAAATATAGTTATATTCCAAACCTAATTTTCTAAATTTTGTAAATCATTCACAAACCATCGTATGCGTTTCAATAGACACTTACAAAATTGCAATTTGCACGAGCGCCTCTAATGGCAAAGCATAGAAATGAAGGTTGCTATGGTTACCCCGTACAAACAAAGACCTGTCATCAGCCGTAGACTCTACACTCTAGCCATCGTTTTAGTTGAATAATCGAATGATCTTCAATATTATCAAACAAAAAAGTTGCCCCAGACACATCTTCTGGTTTTAAACTCATTTTTATTAAACACAACGTACACATCATAATAAAGAATTAGGTTTAACACTGAATAACAGACGCGAATACAATGACAGATAGGAACAGGGAACGGGACGCAAGACAACGAGGGGAGGTTTGTTTGTATGCATGACCTTCTATATCTCTCTTGCAGTGACGTCAATTTTGTAAGTGTCTATTGAGTTTATAATTTAAAATCTAAATTATAAATTCCTAAATTAAAGTTAAATTTAATTTACTTCATGACGTGTAACTGTGCCAAACAATGCATTTCCTGATTTCTCCTGGACCGGCCCTGTGCAGAGTCGAGTCTGTCACTTGTTCCTGAAGCTTGATGAATGATTTATGGAAAGCGTCATTCATGAGCCCCCGATCTGATTGGAAGTGATGCAACTATTAGAGCTTTTATGCCGCCTTGTTTTGTTGTGAAAAATTGGAAACAGCGTGTTGAGTTTTTACGTGAAATAATGTTGATGTTGATAATGAAAGAGATAAACTTATTATGGAAAATTAACTAAAAATGATTGAAAAAGGATTTTTTTGTCATACCTTCTATGAAAATATATCATTGTTTTGTTGACAGTAAATGAGTTTTTACATTTAAATGATGATGGATTGAAATATTTTTCATTAGGTATATAAATAAACTGTTTGCACATCTACATTCTCGACGAAAAACTGCAAAAATACAAATGCATTTGAGAAACTACATTCATGATGTTAATTTTGTAGGTAAATTGTTTTCCTATTAAAATTATATAATGTAATTCCATTCCCTCTATCTCTTATCTCTCCACGGCGAAATCAAAATAGGTCAAGCTGCAATTTCTACCTTATTGTGTTGATGGATCCCTTGAGTACGGCAGTAAAATCAGCGAATACAGAACGTACAACAGAGAATATCGCAGAGCGTAACAGAGCAAATTGAAGACAGAAGATAGGTACACGGTATACCGTCAGTTATTAAGTGCTATGTATATTTACTACCTGTATATAGAACATGGATGTAGTAAGTTATTTTAGGATATGTAGAGATGGCGATAAATTAATTGACGATACATGAATAGAATAATAATAGAAGCAAGCAAGGAAAGGTATTGTTGATGGGAGCCAGTTACGTTTAATAGTTCTTAAATTATATTTTTTAAATTCTAGATACGTATATTACATATCAATGCAAAAAGACTTATAAGGATAAAAAACTTGAAAGAAAGAGCACAGGACAGAATACAGTGGAAGAATATTACAAGAGAAGCCATGGGCCTACACGGCCTGGAGAACTGAGTATTATTATTATATTACATACAATAAGCTTACTCACTATTGGTAACTTTTTTATTTGAAGAGATACGAGGTTGGTTAAATGAGCAAAATTGTGCCATTTTAAATTAGAAAAAATTGTGTCAGCAGTTCTCAAAATTTGGGACAAAATATATATTTTTTAAATGGAACCATATATTTTTTATTATCTTATTGGAAAGCGTATTTTTTTCTCTTTCCGATAAGGTAATGTTGTTTATGTATAATTTTTTCAAATAAACGAGTTATTTACGGTTAAAAATTAAAATTTTTTCACTGTTTTATTAGTTTATTTAGCCAAGTAAGCCATGGAAACAATTGATTCTTTGTTTTTTGACGTTTAATAATTTCTACCGTAAAGTTCTCAGTTCGCTTTGTTTAATAATGTTAAATAACTTTACAAATGAAGAAAAGTTAGATATGATCATGCTATATGGAAAGTTATATCTAGACATCAGTTACGTAGAACGGTCGGCTCTCTTTCCAAAAGAGCTGAAATGTGCGAAAGAAATAATGACTTTCAATTTGAATATTTCCTTTAATTGTTTTGTTATTACTGTAAAATAAGTTAATAAAATAATAATTTTATAAAAGACAATTGCTTTCATGGTTTACTTGGCTAAATAAACTAATAAAGGATAATTTTTATCTTTAAACGTAAATAACTCGTTTATTTGAAAAAATTGTACATAGACAACATTACCTTACTGGAAAGAGAAAAAAATACTCTTTCCAATAAGATAATAAAAAATATATATATTTTGTCCCAAATTTTGAGAACCGCTGACACAATTTTTATTTTGTCTACATAATCAATTTTCTAATATAAAATGGCACAATTTTGCTCATTTAATCAACCTCGTATCTCTTCAACTAAAAAAGTTACCAATAGTGAGCAAGCTTATTGAGACACCCTGTATACGCTTGAAGAATCTCGAACATTTAGAAGAGTATGGGAGGAAACTTATTTATAGAATGAATTAAATAAAAATATTTTAATAATAGATGTAATTAGAATTATTGTGTGTTCAATACGTATATAGCCTAATATGGAAATGGAAGAGGTTTTGTGCTAGCCACAACAGATTTTTCCTATTGCTTTTACCTCTCGCTACCCTTGCTAAGGGAGGTATAGGGATCGTGCTAAAAATCACATGTCGAGATTTTGGTAAATGACCACGTTTTAACGTCCCTAGAATCCGATTTTAACATTTTCGCGATGATGTCTGTATGTGAGTATGTATGCATGGATTTTGTTAACTCTCTAACTTAAATATTATCATTCAAAAAATTCTGTAACCTTGTATTTTTACCTTATTTTGATATGGAAAGAACCCATTAGATTTTGGTGTAAATCAGGTAACCAGAAATGTAATTTTTTCGCGATGTAATAAAAATTAAGATTATTCAATTTTCTATATATTTTATAGATATTGTTTTCAAAACATTCCTCTTCTCACTGCTAATATCTGAATCTCTTTTTAGAATGTTGTTTCTTGTAGAAATTTATTGTTGTTTCAATTCTCTAAAACAAACTAAATTTATTATAATAATATTTCTTGCTATTCTAATTATGCGAATGAATAAATTTATGGTCTCACAAATATTTACTTTCGTTTAATTAATCATCAAGATGAAAGCCTTGTTTACCTTCTCGAAAGTTTAACACAAACATGCGGAAATAAATAAATTATTATCAAAAACAACTTGGCTATACAAGCTCGAAATTTCAAAACATGCTCTCATTTCTTTTCTAAACAACAGTCGAAATAGATCTCATAAATTATTTACTAACATAAAGTCTCATTTTCTTTTAATAATTCACATCAGGAAGACGTAAGACATGACGAAACTGTTGATAGCTGAAGATGAAAGAAAGAAGAATGTTTGAGAGACTGTGAATAAATTTAAACTGTAAAAAAAAATCTGATGTGGCCAACACAAAACCTCCCGCTATTTAATTTTTATTAATTTAAATACATACATATTTAGTAATGCTTCAAACTATATTATTTTCCATTGCATATAACTATTGCTTTATTTACGATTTTTACCTCCCGCTACCCTTAGTAAGGTAAATCACATATTGAGATTTTAGTAAATGACCACGTTTTAAGGTCTCTAGAATCCAATTTTAACATTTTCACGATGGTGTCTGTATGTGTGTATGTGTGTATGTGTGTATGTGTGTATGTGTGTATGTGTGTATGTGTGTGTGTGTGTGTGTGTGTGTGTGTGTATGCATGTGTAGGGATTTTGTCTTCGCTCTAACTCAAATACTATTATTCAGAAAATTCTGAAACCTTGTATTTCTATGCTATTCTAAAATGAAAAGAAGCCATTAGATTTTGGTTTAAATCGGATAACCGGAAATGGCACTTTACCTGAAGCTCATAATGGTTTTTCTTCAATAAATATCATTAAATGCCATTTTTTCGCATTTTATGTCTTATGAAAATTAAAGATTATTGAATTTGCAGGAATACATTAATACTTTTTCTATATATTTTGCAAATAAATTTAAAAATAATATTTTTTATTAGTCCCGATGCTTAAGATAAACACAATTCCTTTATTACACAGTTCATATTTCAAATGAATGTAACTAACAGTAAATGTCATTGTCAAAAACTAATCACTTCAATTAATAATAGTGACATTTTAAAAAGAAAATAGTAAATAAATCAATAGTTTTATGCAATGGAACAGTTTGCAGCGTTAGTAAATACATAAGTATGTATTTAAATTAATAAAAATGGATAGGAATGTGGGGCGAAGGATGATTATTGCGTAACTATTATTTTGGTCCGGATGCGGTTTTTCGCTACCGAAAATCGGTCACTTTAATATGTTCTTATGTATGAATGCTATGATGATTAGTTTTTTGACAATGACGTTTACCTGTCAGTTACATTCATTTGAAAAATAAACTGTGTAACAAAGGAATTGTGTTTATCTTAGGCTTCGGGATTAAGAAAATCTGGTTTGTACACAAATATCGGTAATGATATCATTGATATATCTTTACAAAACCTGTGCGTCAAATTTTAAAAGCAGTATGTTGAGGCGAATGTAACAATATAAAATTTGCTCTCCGTTAATTGTGAACTTTTTATCGAAAATTAAGTATGTATAACTTTTTAGGGCTGTTGCTAAAAATGGAAAAATCAATTCTATTTTGAATACATCATAGTATTTCGGAACAAAATGATTCTGCAGTGTTGTTCCTGCCTTATGCATAATGATGTAAATTTATTTCCACAACTTGTGAAACTAATTCAAACACAGGCGGTTGGACGCCAAATATGCATGCAAATGAACTGTGAGCATCGTTTACCGAGCTAAAATAAACTTGTTGACAAATTACTTCAAATACTACGGAATGCCTCGAGTTAACGTATGCTGTATTCACTACTAACTGACATGGACTACAAATTGACATATTCAACAGCAAATAAACTAAAAATATCTGCAAACAACAACGATGATGAATAAGAAAATATATGAACTATAGAATGGGTTCATCCACCATAGTAATAAATTAGAATGTAGATTATTTTCATTAAAATTGAACCTTAAAAACTGTTTGAAACGGTTTGTATTTATAATACCTTTAGTATTGTACTCTATTTCAATCTTAGTGCTTTTAAGCTTTCTGTTATTGCCTTTTTGAAATTTGGAATCAATTTTCAAATAAATAAAAGTAGAAAAGAACGAAACATCGTAAGTAAACTAAATAATATCTGGTATTCAATATGTCTTTACGCCCTAGTTGGTTATGGGTTGTGAACGTTTTATATCTAATAAATTTACAAAATTTTTCTTGAATACGCTCTATTCTTTTAATATGAATAGCATACTGAGGTGACCAACAAATTGTTGCAAATTCTAATTGACTTCGAACTAAAGAAAAATATAAAACTTTTAAGGTTTTTGGATTTTTAAAGTTCTTTGATGACCTGATAAGAAAACCAAGCATTTGAAATGCTTTCTTTGTTACGGTGTCGACATGTACATCGAAAATAAGTTTTTTATCATAAAGAATTCCTAAACCCCTTACTTCTGAGACAGGTTTAATTATTTTACCAGCGAAGGTGTAAGAATAGCAAACATCAGATCTATTTCTAGAAAATGTGATAAAATGACATTTGTTAATATTTAAATGCAGACGATTATCTTTAGTATACTGATAGAAACGATTTAGATCAGATTGAATGGATTTACAGTCATTGATATTATTTACCGAATGATACATCTTTAGGTCGTAGTATATAACAAAAAATTACAAAATTTGAAACATTTGGAGATATCATTGATAAAACTGTTGAATAAGAGCGGTCCTAAATGGGAACCTTGAGGAACACCAGACGGAATATATATATATATATATATATATATATATATATATATATATATATCGAGCGACTGAAATCCATTAATCGTTACAATTTGACTTCTTCCGGTTAAGTAAGAAGTGAACCAGTCAAGGAGGCTTCCACATACATCGAAATCAGCAAGTTTGTTTATTAGTAATGAATGATCGATAGTGTCAAAAGAACGAATGTATTTTGTATATATGAGATGTAATAATTTGTAAGAACTTATACCTACCCAGAAGAAGGTGCAAGTGTACAACGAAACGTCGATTTCGGAAGAGAGTAACAGAATTTTGTTGTCGAGGAAACTGTGTATGTGCTCTTTATTAGCAAATTTCTCTGTTTGAGAATAAAATGATATTCATATTTACGTCATAGAATATTAAATAAATTGCTATTAAGTAATAAGTTTTTATTTTTTGGAGCTCTATTTTATCTCAAGTGCCCTTATACTAAACATAAGTTCCCCTTGAATGTTTCCTAACAAACTATTATTGCCTACTTAATATTCAAGGCTGTAAAATAAAAAGCGTGTTATATTACACGGCTTATGAATATTCCAGACACTTAATTCATAATCTGGAGGAGTTAATTTTATAGCGGAAACTATAAGATTGCATGTATATGAGGAGAATTACCGTATTCAATATGAGCAAACTCTAAGCTATATTAATATTTATTATCCTCATATGATAAATGACATTAATAAAAACATACAAGGTGATTGAGAAAATAAGAACAAATGGATATTTTATTTATTATTAATATTAATCCTACATATACGTAGTGAAGTCATAAGTTCTGTCCCAAACTTTTATTGTGTTTTTATACGATCTAAGTAACCGTTGAAAACAAAAATGAAGATATGTCATTTAATGTTGTCAGTGTTGAATACAAAAGTGTCAACAGTTCTTTGATAAGTTGTTAAATAATAATGGAGTGGAGTAAAAAAGAAGATCGTGTTGCCGTAATTGCTTTGCACAGGTGTGGGCATTCAGCAACAACGATTTTTAAATTATTGAAAAATTTAGAAATCACACGGAAATTTGTTTATCGTACCATTAAGCGATACATTGAAGTCTCTTCTGTTGCTGACAAACCACGCTCTGGTCGACCTCGCACTATTCGAACACCAGCAGTCATAAAAGCTGTTGAAGCTCGTATTCGCCGAAATCCTAGACGAAAACAGAAATTGATGGCTTCTTGTCAAGGGATTCTTTGAAGCGAGTTATTAATGAGGACCTCAAACTTCATGCTTACCGTAGAAAAAAGGGCCATCTTCTTGCATCACGTTTAAAAAAAAAAAATAGGCAAGAGAGAGCAAACCTGCTTCTTCATCGGTACGCAGATAACAAGCATCGAAAAACTATTTTCACAGATGAGAAAACTTTTACAATCGAAGAACATTTAAATAACCAAAATGATAGAGTATATACTGATAGCAGTTCTGAAGCTGCTGAAAAGGTTCCTGTTGTTCAACGAGGTCATCACCCGGCATCTGTGATGGTTTGGTTGGGTGTTTCATATCTGGGGGCCACACAAGTTCATTTTTGTCAAAAAGGCGTCAAAACTGGAGCTAAAGTGTATCAAGAAGACATTTTAGAGGGAATTGTAAAGTCTCTGAGTACCACTATGTTTAAAAATAAGCACTGGGTTTTTCAACAGGACTCAGCGCCAGCTCACAAAGTAAAGTCTTCGCAAGAATAGTTTTATCGCCAAAATATCGACTTTATTAGACATGACGATTGGCCCTCATCAAGTCCAGACCTAAATCTCTTGGACTATAAAATTTGGTCTTATTTAGAGGAAAAAGTCTGTTCTTCAAGCCACAGAAATTTGGAGCAGGTAAAGGCGTCTTTGGTAAAAGCATTGGCCAATATTGATAGGAATATGGTACGTACTGCCATAGATGACTGGCCTCGAAGATTAAAAGGATGTGTACAAGCACGTGGAGGTCATTTCGAGTAAAATGTAGCTTGGCATATTCATAATACATTAGAGTTTCATATTCTAATAAAATTTTGTGTCTTGATCTCATTTGTTTTATCTAGTCTTACTTTAATCTGGGGACAGATCTTATGACTTGACTACGTATAGTGATGGTCGTGTCCAGAAAAACCTTAATTTAGGATTGGTAGTCGGAATTTGGACAGGATGCGATTAAAACAAATTGAAGATCGCTAACGTTTCGATGTATTTAATATCATCATCAGAGCTTGCTATTCCTTGAAACAGCTGTTTCAATAAGCATCTAACATGGTTAATAAGCATCGACCTTTAAACTAATAGACGCAGCGTACGAGCAAAACGTTTGTCCCGCCATAACGGTGCAGACACAGTATCTCTATCCTTCAACAATACGGAAGTTAAGAAAACGCGGCAAAATAAAAAGATTGATTTGTCCCTAACTTGTTATACTTGGTGCATAATCCCTGAGTATAGATTTAATTTTTTTGTGTATAATTAGTTTTATTATATATTTTTAATACAATATATTATATACATATTATATTATAGGGAACAAGTAATAATTAATAAGAACTCACATATGAAATGACACAGCTGAACTGCGTACGTACTGCTGATTGCACGAAATACACCGTTTCACCATTATTTTGTCGCATACACACCTCATAACACATATACGTATGTGTTGACAGAAATAATTGTAAATGTTCTCCAAAAAAAGTAAATAATACACAAACAGTCACGAAACGTCAAATGTAGATTTTGACAACCATTTAGTGATAGAGAGCGATGTATAGAGGTTTACATATGGCTGAAAAAGATGTACAATGAGTACGAACGTATGTGCAGTATACTTTAACTGAGAACTTCCGTATTGTTGAAGGACAGAATATATATTTCTATCCTTTTATGTTGGAGCATTATTCTAACAATAAAAGAATAGGCGACACTTGGACCATTAGTTTAAAGGTCGATGTTAATAAGTATATATAAATCAGTGGTTCTCTGGTAAAAGTCAATACGAATGAAATTATAAATATGTGGAGTAGTTGTTGACAAATTGGAATAATTAGAAGTAAAATAGACGATGAACATGAATATCCAATATTGAAACAAACTAATCGATGACGATACAAGCCGAAAAAACAAGCATGAAAACCAACCAATCCGTTATTAACAAACAATTTCTCATCGTGAAGCCGAGGCTTCTACATGAAATATTTCCTCCATTTCCCGACCCGATAAAACAAAACAAATAGAGAGAAATTGATAACCAAACTCAGAGACGCAAGTTTAATTAAAACCGTTTTGATTCTGTTCAGTTTACACTCTATTATTTTACTTTAAACATCTCAAAATTCCTGCCATTTGTATTTCCTGAAGACAATTAATTCTTTTAAGCTTTTTACAAAGCAAAGCAAGAAACTTGACAACGGAGAAAAAAGACAGGAGCTAGGAGCTTTTTTACATAACGACGATATTAACAGACTTGTATGTGTCATGTTTTTCTTTTATAAATTGTATGAATTATAAGCATTTTTTATCTTTCGTCTCCTGTAGGTTAGGAAATTATTGTCTTTGGTCAAAAAAATCGGTGATGAGTTTTTAATTAATAAGCACATTTTAGGATTACTAATTTTATGATATATGTATGAAATTTGTAGAAAATACTCCGATTATATTAAAAAAATTATTGTTTTCACGTTGTGTATTTCACATAAATTTATCCATGTTTGTTAATGTTTTGTTACAAATATTTTGTGTTTTCTGAGCTGACTTAACTCTGAAGATGATCATTGTATGATCGAAACGTCGGTTTAAAATCAAATAAACACTTATAGACTGCAAGTTTCGAATATTTTCTTTTTCCTTTATCAATTTCCAGTCGATCTTGGTTTTTTTACCCCTCAGCTCAAGGACTGATGTCCTGCAGTGTACTTTTAACATAGTTAGAAAAAGAATGAAAAACTGCATTACCCTCTTTGTTATAAAACTGTTTTTGTTTTGAGAAAAATTCAAAAGTGTCAATGGTCTTATTTTTATTGAATAAAGAACATATTTCGTCTGTACTGTTGCAAGATATACTAGTAAGAAATGTGTAGAGAAATTGAAGTTACTTATTTTTAGAATGCCGGTTACCGAAATGTCTCAATTAATTAGTGTCCCGTTTCCTACAAGTTGCAGAGTAAAAATCAGAGAACAAGACGTGAACACACATATTTCCGATTTCATTACTGTTGGAGACTTTTAAATAGAACAAGAATTCCAGACAGTTTGATATGTGGATCGAAAGGTTCGTAGTCTAACACAGAGAGGTCATCACTAGATGCTCAATTATTTTTTCTGAAGCTGCTAATTTGTGACTTAATTGGAGTATTTTAAATTAACGTTTGTGTTGACTTATTTGGAAGGTAGTGGACCCCTATGAGTCCCCTGTTCCGACTGTTGCTTTTATTCGGACTGATGGTGTTGGGCACATGTCTCATCGATAGTAACAAATTTTCCCATAACAATATCAAAATTATAATGCAGCAGCAACAAGTCGGACGACGTTTGACCCTAGCAGAAATTTTTGTCATTTTTAATTCATTGGACTTAATCATAAGAAATGTTCACAGGCTCTTCTATTTCTTGAACCTTGATTTGCCTATGTGCCATGATAATATCCTGAATCAAATTGATGTTTTCTTCACTAATACCAGTTATACGGGCTGGTTCATGATGAATTTAATTAATTTATGAATTTACAATTTATAATTTAGATTTTAAAATATAAACTCACTTAAAACGCATACGATGGTTTATGAACGATTTATAAATTTAGATTTGGAATAGAGATGCATTCGGGCGGGCCGGGCCGAGCTTTGAGGTTTGGATCGACGGGGCCCGAAAATAAAAATTACCGGCCCGACTCGAAGATCGACTCGACAAAAAGATTAGCTAGCCCGACTCGAAAATTGACTCGAAATCGGGCCGGGCTTCGGGCCGGGCCGGGACAAAGCTCGAAATTGGGTGCTTCCGGCATTCCTAATGTTGATTTTTATGTTAAGGCAAAATGTTTAACTTTTTTCGTGTCAAACTTATAAAAAACCTCTACATTCTTATAACTTTCAACATTAGTTAACATAAGTAGTTAACAAGAGACCCTTCTAGTGTAAGTTTGTTATAAATATTACTGACCTACGAGTATTTAACACTTTGTTTACCAAAGAATTTAAACAACTTTTTCACAAATCTTATATAAAAAAATAGAATTTTTATTTACATAAGGATTTTTTATCTAACTTTTATTTAAGTATACTTGTAATAACCTTGAATTCTTGAAGTAAAATAATACATTTTTATTTATTAATATGTGAACTGTGTTGTTATTAAATCATTTTGATCCTTTTTAACTTCATCCATTTTCATTAAAATATTAAGGTAACTGTACATTTGAATGAACTATAAGATTTTTCGGGCCAGCCCGAAAAGCTCGAATTTTCGGGCCGGGCTAAAATCAAAAGTTCGACTCGCCTCGATTTTTGAAAATGATTAGCCCGATTCGGCCCGATACAAAATATCTTCAGCCCGGCTCGATGATCGACTCGAAATCGAGACGGGCTTCGGGCCGGGCCGGGCTAAAGCTCGAAATCGAGTGCATCTCTAATTCCACTTTTAAAATCATCTGCCAACTTATTTACCAAAATGTACCTGTTTGAAGGGCAAGATGTCCCTAAATTATTTGTCATGCCTTCATGAATTTTCTTGTGTGTTAAGCCCTTTTTGTGCAGATATTTTATCATTGCACGGTTATATTTTTTCCATTTTTAAAAAAGTCGATGCACTCGTTATTTCCCATTCCGTTACAAATTAGCGGATGAACGTAAAACTTCGCAGAGACACTAATAACAGGAAAAAATTAAACCAGAAAATATGACCTCATTTTGTTTTTAATCTTTTTTATACTTCATTGATTTTGTAACTTCAACAATATGTTTGAAAATTACTAGTGCACATGTTATGTGTTTTGTTATTAAACAGGATTTTGTATTTTGATCTTGATATAATCAGATTACTTAGAAGTTTATCATAATATTTATGTAAGAGGTTTATCGTGATTTTGTATTATTTGTGTAAGAAAATCCTCTTAATATAAACTTCACAAGTTTGCGAAGCTTATATGTACTTCGTAAATTTTCAACGTATTACTTTAGTTTTTATCCTTAGAGATCAAAGATTAATATTGAACTAGGCAGAAGTGCATCTTCCAAGAAATTTAATAAATTTAAGTATAGTTTCTAGTCCTTTATTTCTAAAATTAATGTGTACTCGATTAAGGATATCGATCTTGGAGTGCCTATTCGAATTCTAGAGTTAATTAGTGCTTAAATTTTATGTATAATTTTTTTGTTTATAAAAAAATGGTTCATATTTTTTATTTTACCCAAATATTGTTTTTTATTGTATTTAACATGTCTTCTGCACACATATAATTCTAATTATATCTATTTTTCATTGTATGAGGAAGTTTCTAAATGTCAGAGATGGATATATGCATTTTACCTATAATTTCAAATATTTAATTAATAACACAATAAGAAAGATTAAATATACTTCCCAGAAAAAGCTATCAGAATGTCACTAAAACTGTTGATTTTTGACACTAACATATGTCATTTACAAACTATGTTATAAACATTTGAATTTGTCAACTGGTTTCCTTAGTGCCTTAGCCTCTGTGATTAGATTACTCTATTATTATAGTGTCTTTATCTCTAAATCTATACAAGATATAATACATTTTTTAAGTGTATTAGATGAAGAATTTTATGTTCTTCAATATTTAATAAAAAAAAACTCCAAAAAAATTATATTTAGAAGAATTTTTGTAAGAAACTACTACTTCCGGTTGTTCAATTGTTACCAAAACCTTTTCAGCTCTTCCCAGGGATGTCAGAGTGAAAAATCCATTGTTAAACAGTTCTTAAGTCTTATAGTTTTTGAGGAATCGTGTCTACAACATCCAGACATACACACATACAGACATACACACATCCACACATACACACATACACACATCCACACATACACACACACACACTCACATCCATACACACACGCACACACAGACAAACATCATTTTAAAAATGTTATAATCGGATTCTAGGGATCTTAAATCGTGCTTAAATCTGGTTATGCGAATTTTAGCATGAATCCTCTTAGCGAGAGGTAAAAAGCTATATACGTATTTCGAGAACTACGTTCTCATAGTCAGTAGAAACTATAAAATAATAAGACAGACAGACAAGTTAAGATTACTAAGCATGTAAATCATGCCAGAGGTCAAAACAGCTCTGAGGAATAAGAGAGAGACTCAGGTAACTAAAATTAAACAAAGTCACTGTCTTATATTTACTTATATAATTTAGAATTTGGGATAGGACCTAGATTCGCGTTCATCAATTTATCTTTAAATTTATGTATTATCAAACTCTCGTGTGCGTTTAAATATCTATTATTATCAACATGTTTTAATAGTTGTATATTAGAATAGTCAATTTTATTATTCTTAATAGACATATTATGTTGAGCTATGCTAGATTTATCAGGATTAGTGGTTTTTAAATGATAAAAATGTTCTTTAAACCAAGTATCAATTTGCCTTTTGGTTTGCCCGATGTTAACTTTATTACAATCTTTTCACTCAATTTTATAAACTCCGGAATTTTTATAATTTTTCATTGAAATTTTATGTATTTGAAAAATACAAAATGTCGATGAAAAATCATGTAAGTTCAAACGTCTGTAACTCGAGATCCGATGAAATAAAAAAATCATGCTTGACATGAAAAGAAAGAGAATTTCATGCTGAATTTAGACTTTCATCGTCCTTTATTTTATCTTTAACCGTGTATGAGTGGTGCATAAAAATATGAGAAATAGACTAAATTATTTAGTTCTGTGTATTCAATTTGTATCAAAACGTTCTTTTGTAAAAATAAATTGTATGACAGATTTCGACTAATCTACTTTTAATATAAATGATCTATTTGAAGAAGACGACAGTAGTACTTATTTCTCTCCATCATCAATTTCATTTCTCCCCCAAATTCGAAATGAATACAAGTGTATTTCAACCCTTACAAATGTACAAGTATATTTACACCCAAAGTCAATACAAACACCATATTACTACAATGACTTACGCGTGGCAACCCTTATATGTGTTACGTGTGTGAGACAAAGAGGGAGAGAATAATACATGTTTAACACAAAGAGTGTGAGAACAAAGAGAAAAACACAATAACGCACAGGGTGACTTGTTGTTCTCTGCGGGAAATGGAACGAAAAAAGAATGAATTAGCTAATTAAAACAGAGATTGAAATTTCGGTTATTTATATGTCAAAGGTGAAGTAGAAATATTATAATTTTGTAGAAGATGGATGAGAGAAAGCTTTTATATTAATAAAAAATACATTCTATTCTAAATTATGTATATAGATAAGAGTGAAATAAATATGGTCTACTAAAAAAGGTACATTTCTGGCAAAAATGGGTATTTCAAACTTTTAAAAAAGGTATTTTAACAGTTATACAGTGTGTCCCATTTAAAAGTGCCACCATTGGGATCTCGCAAACTATAAGAGATACGATGTCGGTGAAATGGAACTTTTTGTGCGCTTTTGGGAGGCCATCTCAGATGAGCATTTGTTTTTCAAAAAAAATCATAGGGCACTAGATAATGACGAAAAACTGAATATTGTTGATTTTTTCTTTTTCAGATAACTTCTAAACTATTATTAATTGACAAAAACGTTTCATATATAAATAAATAAATAAATAAATAAATATAAATATATCATCACGGCATATTACCCATTTCTGGTGTCTGGTCGCGAACCTGGGGGTACCGGGTTCGATCCCGACCGACGCCAAATATTTCGAATTTTTCATATATAAAAGATAAATATTTTTATTAACTAACCAGTGGCGTACGAAATAAATTTTTATATCCGTAAATTTTCGAGATATAACACAAACTCTGTTGTGGCCAGCACAAGACCTCTCGCCATTTCCATATTAGGCTATATAAGTATTGTATTGCACTTCGCTTTCGAACCGTCGTTTTATAACAAAAAATTACAGAACTTTACTCAAATATTGTTTTTTATTGTATTTAACATGTCTTCAGCACACATTTAATTCTAATTATATCTGCTTTTCATTGTATGAGGAAGTTTCTAATTGTCAGAGATTCTTCCAATTCATTAACCAGATTGGCGGTATTTCTGATGGATATATGCGTTTTACCACAATTTTCCTATAATTTCCAATATTTAATTAATAAAACAATAAGAAAGATTAAATATACTTCCCAGAGAAAGCTATCAGAATGTCACTAAAACTGTTGATATTTGACAATGACATGTGTCATTTACAAACTATGTTATAAACATTTGAATTTGTCAACTGGTTTCCTTAGTGCCTTAGCCTCTGCGATTAGTTTACTCTATAAATTATAGTGTCTTTATCTCTAAATCTGTACAAGATATAATAAAAATTTTATGTGTATTAGACGGAGAATTCTTCAATATTTAATAAAAAAAAACTCCCAAAAAATTATATTTAGAAGAATTTTGCTAAGAAACTACTACTTCCGGTTGTTCAATTGTTACCAAAACCTTTTTAGCTCTTCCCAGGAATGTCAGATTGAAGAAACTGCAGTTAAATATTTTTTAAGTATTATAGTTTTTGAGGAATCGTCCCTCCAACATCCATACAAACACACACACACACACACACACATACACACATCCACACATAGACATCATTTTAAAAATGTTATAATCGGATTCTAGGGACCTTAAATCGTGCTTATTCAATAAAATCTGGATATGCGAATTTTAGCATGAATCCAATACCTCTCTTAGCGAGAGGTAAAAAAGTTATTTTTTAAAATATTCGTGTTTTTAATGCGTTCAGTATCTACATCGCAACATTGCTATCTCTCATCGCCTTTCGCTCACTTATCTACTTGATTCCAAATTCTTACTATTTTCATATCTTATGTTATCTATCTTGTATCAATCAAGTTAAAATTAATAATTAAAATGTTACACTGGCTTGGCAGGTATAATTACAATATCTCGTCTTTGTTTCATAGCTAGTAGACATAATTTTAAAACAACCCTTGTAAATTTATTTTCTAAAGTATTTCTTTCTTGTCTGCTGTTGAAGCTTGTTTAAGTGTTCGTTAGCAAAGTGACGTCCTCTTTGAAGACAGTTTCCATTTAATCTTTAATCCGTCTTGAATATCTGGGTAATCTGTAACCTCTGTAGCTTTTACAAAAACACTCATCTGTATTCTCTTTGATGGCCGCTGGAGTAAGGAATTGTAACAAGAAGACGTAATCTACTCATGCTGCACCAGATTTACCAGATTAACTTAACCTCAGAGCTAAGAGTTCATAAGTGCTCACACAAATATTTAATAAGCTTTGTACGTAGTGAAGAAATGCTTTGCACACATAATTAGGAGAAGGGAATAAAAGAAAAGATCAGGATTATGAGATCTTGCATGATAATTTTACCTCGTGCTTATAAGGATCATGCTAAATAACGCATATATAGATTTTTACAAATAAGTACATTTTAAAGTTCGTAGAATCTTATTTTATTATATACAGTATTGACCATAAAGATAGCAACTTTTAAAAAATTTCTATTTCTCTGAAGTGAACATAAGAATATTGACAATAAATTACATAAAGAATAACCCCTTAAAATAAGTTTATTTTATGTTAAAATAATTTATATTAAAATTATAGAATTTATTTAATTTGCATAAGTCTTACTTTTGTCTGGACAAAAATAGCAACTACATAATGAATGTCTTTATTTTCTCAATTTCAACGTTTATATCGTATAATTGCTTAAAAAATATAAATTAGTACTTCAAAATTATGGGTCGTAATAAGACTTTGACTAAAGAATTTCGCAATTTAATAATTAAATCATATGAAAATGGTGCTTCGCGGAATAAAATGTCGAAGAACTTTAATTTGCATAAATCTACAATAGCACGAATAATAATCCATTTTCGAAGGAAGGGTAATATTGAGCCTTCTACAATTTCTAGTAGACAAAAAAAAAAAAAACATCAAACCGAAGCGACAGAATGATAAAACAAATATCGTTAAAAATCCGTTGTTATCATCAAAGAAAATTTTAGGCTTTCTACTAAGTAATGTTAAAGATAATATATCTTCAAGACAGGGAAGAAGAATATTAGTTGCCGGAGAACTTTATAGTCGTCAGCCTGCAAAGAAACCACTTCTTTCGAAGAAGAACGATTATTGTTTTGCAGAAAATCATGTAAACTGGACAACTGACATGTGGAAAAGAGTATTATTTAGTGATGAACTAAGATTAATTGATAGAAATGTAATAACAAAATTACTTGAATTCATGATGAAACGAGAAGTAATAAATTCTCGTGGTTCCGGTTATTACACTAAATATTAGAAAATTTAGTTTTTATATTAATTTTATAAAAGTTGCTATTTTTATTTTTATGTCCAAATAAAAAATATTTTTTTGCACATAAATCAATTTTTAAGAATAAAAGAAGTATTTCGAACTTTCATTGTCTTTATTTTTTTTTTTGAGTTACACAAAGTTTCGATTGATAAAATCTCCAATTGTTATCAAGTGAATCAATTTTTGTTAATATAATGCAAATTATTTTAATGTAAATTAAACTTGGTTCAAGACACTAATACTGCAGTAATTTATTTCTGAAATCCCAGTTTTTACATTAGAGCAATTGAATTTTTTTTAAGTTGCTATCTTTATGGCCAATACTGTATGACGAGAATATTAATTTTCTTGAAAATATAATAATTTATTCATTAATATGAATATTGCTCACTTCGCTCCTTAATAAATATATTTCACTTTATTTTCATACTGCAAAACACATGTGGACTGCACTTTGTTGTATATCCTTCTTCTTTAACGATTATGTCTTTATCTCCTTTATCGTCGCACAACGAAGTCCTAAGTTCCCTTCATCTGCGTGAAGAAGAAGTAAAATGTGAGTAGGTGCATTATCGTAGTGTAAAATCCAAAAGTTTTTGCCCACAATTCTTTTCAAATGAGCCGTATGAAATACAGGGTGCGTGTCATTTTGCAAATCTATACTAATATTATAAATGCGAAAGTAACTCTGGATCCTGGAGAAGGAAATAGGTTACCTTTCGTCGCGAAAAAAAATCTTGAAGGGGTGAAATAGGGGATGAAAGTTTGTATGGAGAACCCATCATTTCTTCCACTAAACCAATTTCGATGAATTTTGGTATAGATATAGATTGGACCTTCGAGTAGATTTTCGATATTTGTCGGAGAGATAGCTTGCATCATATGTACATAAGTAAAAGTACCCGAGGCATGTTTAGAAAAGGTGCTGTTAGGTGCGTTTGCCGGCTTCTTACGCAGCGCATGTCTCCGAAGTAAATATGAAAATTATTAAAATATCTTTCAGAACTCATATTATTAATTGGAAAAATACTACCTTTTTTTAGTTTATGTTCTGTATTTATTAATTTAAACCCAACGTTTTTAAGAAAAAGGCATTATTCCTTTCCTGGATGTTTTACTGGAAAGAAGAGAAGATGGTTCCTTACTGTATTCTGTCTACAGGAAGCCAACGCACACAAATCAATATATAAATGCTAATTCACACCACCATCCTTCACAGAAATTTGGCACTATAAAATGTCTAGTAAGAAGAGCTACAGATATATGCCATCCAGATAAATTAAAAGAAGAGATGAGTGAAATGAAAAATATTTTTATGAAGAATGGATATTCTGTGTCTTCTATTGAAAAATGTCTTAAAGCAAATAGAACAACAAACAATGAAGAAGAAAGGAACGTATTATATGCATCGCTTCCTTATGTTAAAAACGTAACGGACAAGATTGGTAGAATTCTTCGTAAGAAGAACATGAAGATTTCGTTTTCACCATATGTTAAACTTCGACATATGTTGAAACAAGTGAAAGACGTCATCCCTCTTCAATCATCAGGGATTTACAGAATTCCATGTGTCTGCGGGAGAGTTTACATCGGCCAGACTGGTAGAACTGTCTCTACAAGATTGGACGAACATCATCGATCGATCAGATTGAACCAGCCTGAGAAATCGTCCGTTGCAGAACATGCCTTGGAAGAATTCCACCAAATAAAGTTTGAAGATACGAAAATTATTGCAAGACCTTCTCGACTTAACAACAGATTAATTAGAGAAGCCATTGAGATTTATAAA
The DNA here is from genome assembly GCA_943142095.1 of Ophonus ardosiacus. Lineage (NCBI taxonomy): Eukaryota > Metazoa > Arthropoda > Insecta > Coleoptera > Carabidae > Ophonus > Ophonus ardosiacus. The sequence goes on along the minus strand of OW964823.1, from coordinate 5,427,732 downwards.
ACAAGAAATATCAATCTCAATCATTGTGACGGATTAGAACTTAGTCGCGCATGGCTTCCAATATTAAATATGTTGTAATTTGTAATATGTATACAATTTTTATAAACTTTTTCTAACATCTGTTTATAAAGAGTACGGCTGCGGTATTTCGCTACCGATAAAGCGTGTCTGAGTTATACAGATCACTTCTCTGCCAGTTTTTGGGACGATTTTTCCTCTGGCAAAAGGAGATTTTTTCCTGAGAAGATACATGTTCGCCGTCCATGTTTTTGTCGGGCATGCATACATTGTCTAGAAAATTGTATACATAAAAAAAGGTAACATTTATGAATATTTCTTGTTACCTTGGTTACTTGTTATTTTTGTTAATTAAAAAATTAATGTCAATGTATCCCCTGAAGAAGGCACCAGTTTATGGTGCCGAAACGTTGGGTTTAAATTAATAAATACAGAACATAAACTAAAAAAAAGTTAGTATTTTTCCAATTAATAAATATGAAAAATTACTGGTACACGTGTAGCTAATCGTTATTCTAGCTTCACCCGTGCGAAGCCGGGGTGGGTCAGCTAGTATTTTATATAATATCCGAATCGATATATAAATTCCGGGAAAATAATCACTATAATTAAATAGTTTGATATAATTTGAAATATTGGAGATAATTCCCGATAAACTCATTTCCTCCATTAGCCGAATATTGAGTAGTGAAAATTTAATGGCCAATCCACTAAATTTCATCACATGATGAGCTGCTGACAGCTCCGTAACAAGTTTTATACATTCCCAAAGGACCGCCAGTAAAGTAATGTTCATTTAAAAAGCTGTAATTTCATTTAAATTAAATTAAATTAACATTAAAGTCTTTAACATGGAAACTTAATTATCTTAGAAGGAAATTTGAAGATAATTTAAAATTTCTTGCGAGTTAACTTTGTTGTAAATAATTAAGAAAATAGAATACATTACTGCACTAAATTAAAACTCCATCTGAAGTTAATTTACTATGGACAGTAAAAACAGTCAAAACAATAGAAAATAAGGAAAATACGTTCTCATATATGAGTATATGAACCTTATATAAAAGGTCCTTTGAACATCATATAAATGGTCTTTTAAAATGAAATTTTCAAAAATATAATTTTTATGTAGATAGATTTTTATATCAATACATACTTTCATTTCTAAAAAATCACACAGTTGTTCAAATACTCTAAAAATGCGTACACTTACGTAACATTCTCTTTACAATCAAATAATAATACTACAAAGTTCATATCTATACCCATTTTTTATTTATTGCCCCAAAAGTCAATATACCCCACATTTAGATAAAAACTTAAAAATTTTCAAAAATCTAATTTTTATGTATCTAGATACTTCTCAGTGCGCTGATTCCAAATTTTGAAACCCCAGGTCGATAACTCTTTTCATTCTCGAGATATTTAGATTCAAAGTTTTGCTCAAAACTGCCCATTTTTGGGTAGTAACCCAAAAATGGGTCGAGATATGCATTGGACGACACGACCATTCGATTCTCCGGGCAAAATTACATAAGTGTACCAATTTTTATAATTTTTGTCCAACCGGTTCATTTTTTATGAATAAAAGTTTGAAAACCCCCGAAAATGTCCAAAATCTGAAAAAATCCTAAGGGGTACCCCTTACGATTTTTGCGATTTTTGGCCATTTTCAGTTATTTTGCTTTAGAGATTGTATGCTGTGTTCAAAAATTCTGAAAATTGGTGTACTTATGTAATTTTGCCCGTTGAATCGAATGGTCGTGTCGCCAAATGCATATCTCGACCCATTTTTGGGTTACTACCCAAAAATGGGCAGTTTTGAATAAAACTTTGGATCTAAATATCTCGAGAACGAAAAGAGATATCGACCTGCGGTTTCAAAATTTGGAATCAGCGCACTGAGAAGTATCTAGATACATAAAAATTAGATTTTTGAAAATTTTGAAGTTTTTATCTAAATATGGGATATATTGACTTTTGGGGCAATAAGTCAAAAGTAGGTAGAGATATAAACTTGGTAGTAACATAATTTGATTGTAACGGATTATTTTATATATTTATGAGTATCTTTAAATGTATAGGTATAGAAGATATAATAAGAATATTAAATAGTATTGGATAGAAAATACCTCCCGCTACCCTTGGTAAGGGAGGTATAGGGATCGTGTTAAAAATCACATATCGAGATTTTAGTAAATGACCACGTTTTAAGGTCCCTAGAATCCAATTTTAATATTTTCACGATGATGTCTGTATGTATGTGTGTGTGTATGTATGTATGTATGTATGTATGTGTGTGTATGTATGTGTGTATGTATGTATGTGTGTATGTGTAGGGATTTTTCTTCGCTCTAACTCAAATACTATTATTCAGAAAATTTTGAAACCTTGTATTTATACCCTACTATGAAAAGAAGCCATTAGATTTTGGTGTAAATCCGATAACCGGAAATGGCACTTTATCTGAAGCTCATAATGGTTTTTCTTCAAAAAATACCATTAAATGCAATTTTTTCGCATTTTGTCGTTATGAAAATTAAAGATTATTAAATTTTCTTCAGGAATACATTAATATTTTTTCTATATATTTTACAGATAAATTTAAAAATAATTTTTTTTACAAGTCCCGATCCTAAGAAAAACACAATTCCTTTGTTACACAGTTCATATTTCAAATGAATGTAACTGACAGTAAATATCACTGTCAAAAAACTAATCATTTCAAATTAATAATAGTGACATTTTAAAAAGAAAATGGTAAATAAAGCAATAGTTTTATGCAATGGAACAATCTGCAGCGTTAGTAAATCCGTGGGTATGTATTTAAATCAATAAAAATTAAGTAGCGGGAGGTTTTTTGTTGGCCACATCAGATTTTTAATATTTGTAATTATACAAATTTCAAAATAATAAATAGTAGATTTTTTTAAGAAACTACTTTTGCTTGTCCAATTGTTACCAAATTAATGTCAGTTTAAGGAATACGTAGTTAAATTGGTCTTTGGTCTTATAGAATTTGAAAAACCGTCCCTCCAACATCCAGACATATACACAAACGCCCATACCTACATTCACAAACACACATACACACAGACATCATTGTAAAAATGTTAAAATCATACTCGAGTGACCTTGAAACGTGCTTATACAATAAAATCTGGATTTGCGATTTTTAGCATGAATCCAATACCTTTCTTAACGAGAGATAAAAACCCTATCAATATTCCTAATAAAAATTAGATCCCTTGTAATACGTATAATTTAATCTGTCGACTGCCACCAATTTGCGCTTAGCTAGTATTGGAATCCTTTCGCAGTGTATTACAGTGAGAAGGAATCCGGGATCACTGAACCGATGTTAACAAATTGCAGACGGAGGGTCTGTCCTGGTTCCTATCCAAGTAGTTTATTTGCATTTGGGCCGTGTGCTTCAGAAACGCGCTCAGTTGATGAAATTAAGATACCGGCTGGAATTATACAAACATACACACCGAATTATACGAAGAGTGAACGGGTTATACCTATGGAAGAGTGAGTGTGAATGTCTGTTAAAATTTTGTGCACTCTGGATGAATATGTGGACTAATTTAAATATCAATGATATGAAATTTAATACCCAGAAGGAGGGTTCGTCGAAAATATTTATAATATACAGGGTGTCTCTTAAGTAGGGGGGCATGGCTTAACCACAGATTCCTGAGGCTAAAATAAGACGATTTAACCAAACTTGCTTCTACCGGAAAGTGTACCATTTAGCCAGAAATCTGCTTCAAAGTTCTTCGAAAAAAAATTTATTTTGCTTATAATTATTGGACGCTTGGTATGACAGTTTATATGGTTATAAGTCATCTTTTAAGGTAATACTTGTTATTATTAGTGAACCACTAGTGTATGAAACTTAGGTGTCCCAACATTAATTAGACCGTAACTTTTTAATGGCAATGCCGAAAACGTAAAATTATTTTTTTTTCAGAAAGATACTTCAATAGTAAACTTTTCTCTCTCTGTATATTTTGTGATATCTGTTACGGTTTACACAGAAAAAAATAAAATCTGAGTGTCTGCACTGCTAAATTTTTAAAATAAATTTAATCTAGCAGTCTATACAAATGTCAAACAAGTAATTTTTAATGACTTGTCAATCTTCACAACTTGTTTCGTAGTAAGCTGAGATATGTAATCGTCTTATTTATAATAATGGTAGTAAAATATTATAAGGTCAAACAAACGGATGTTACTAATTTTAGAATATTGCGAAGAAAATTTTTGACAACCTGTAAAACAATTGTTACTGTCATTAAAAATTACTTGTTTGACATTTGGATAGACTGCTAGATTAAATTTATTTTAAAAATTTAGCAGTGCAGACCCTCAGATTTTATTTTTTTCTGTGTGAACCGTAACAGATATCACAAATTACACAGACAAAGAAAAGTTTACTGTTGAATGTATCTTGCAGAAAAGAAATAATTTCATGTTATCGGCGTGGCCATTAAAAAGTTACGGTCTAATTAATGTTGGGACACCTAAGTTTTATACACTAGTGGTTCACTAATAATAACAATTAACACCTTAAAAGATGACTTATAACTATATAAACTGTCATACCAAATTTCATCCAAATCAAATAAAGCGTCCGATAATTATAAGCAAAATAAATTTTTTTTCGAAGAACTTTGAAGCAGAATTCTGGCTAAATGGTACACTTTCCGGTAGAAGCAAGTTTGGTTGAATCGTCTTATTTTAGCCTCAGGAATCTGTGGTTAAGCCATGTCCCCCTATTTAAGAGACACCCTGTATTATAGAGGTTAATTAGAAATTATTTATCTAACATACACAAGATAAACGGTACTTGTAATTTTTAAAGATATTTAAAATGAAGATACATAAAAGTATTCGCTAGTGAAATAGAGCAAAATGACGTCTAGCGGCGAAAATATGAACTAGTGCATGGTAGTAAGTCCTAGCCGAGGTAGCGGCGAACGAATCGTTTCTATCACTTATTTAACAAATAAATCACGAATGGAGTGATATTTGTAGGCTATACTTCATTTTACGTAAGAAAATAGTAGATTACTCTTAAGAGCCGACCGTTTTTACATGCATTGAATAAATAATTTAAATTTGTGAAACCAAGCTTTGTCAATAATAAATATATTTATCTGTAAAAATGTCAAAATCTAAAATTGCAACAAAATATGGTTAAACATCACTTAATTCTGTAGATTTTATTTGACAACTGACAGGTGCTATTTGTTTCTTTTCTGTGAAATAGGTTTATGTTCTGACCAATCAAAGGGTAGAATTTATATATCCCTAACTAAACCAACGCTATTCTTACGTGAAATAAAGTATAATAACAAAATCTAAAACTTCAACACGTTGTAGTTGCGTTTAACCTATGTTAGCCATTAGCACGCAGAAATCCAGAAATAATTAATTTCCATAATTTCCCGAAAACAAGAACCTAAATTCTATAGAAAAATTTATTAGAGAAATTTGCCAATTTGAAATAGTTGGTAGACGAAAGTTATGCATTCATCTTTTAAAAATGGGAAAGGAACCGAGTAAAAATAGGCGTGCTCCTTGCATTTTGTAAAGCAAGATTATATTTTGCCGGGTATAACTACAAGATAATAATTACTTAGTGTCTTTATTAAAATACTTCGTAATGAAATCTAAACTTGTAGACCTACCTGCACAAAGATGACAATAAAATAATAATACTTATCTCTCCATTAATCTACCTCTATTATTGATGGTAAAGGGCAAGTAGATTGCATTTATACTGACTTTGCTAAGGCGTTTGACAGAATAGATCATGGTGTCTTGATGAGTAAGCTTGAACCTTTTCACTTTCCCTGCCCTTACGTTCCCTTCTATCATCTTACCTACATCAACGACAAATGTATGTTCATTATAAAGGTGGTATCTCTATCTCTTTTGTTCCAACGTCGGGTGTACCGCAGGGTTCAAATTTAGGTCCTCTACTCTTTTTAATATTTATTAATGATGTCACGGATGTTATACGTTGCGATAAACTTCTCTTTGCCGATGACCTAAAAATATTTTATCCCATTTACTCTGTGCATGACTGTGATCTTCTCCAAGAAGACTTGGTACGTCTTTATCAATGGTGTTCAATTAATAAATTATATCTTAATTTAAATAAATGTACGACAATATCTTTTACACGAAAATTGACTCCTTTTAATTATAGTTATAGTATCAATAATGTTATCATATCACGTTCAGCAACTGTACAAGATCTTGGGATAAAGTTTGACAATAAATTTACGTTTGTTCCCCATATAGAAGACACGTACAATAAAGCCATGAGAATGCTGGGATTTGTAATTAGAAACAGTAAATCGTTCCAAAATCTTTCAGCTATTAAAAGCCTATATTATTCATTTGTTCGGGCTAAACTTGAATACTGCCATATTATCTGGAACCCTATACAGTGTGTCCCATTTAGAAGTGCCACCATTGGGATCTCGAGAACTATAAGAGATACGATGTCGGTTAAATGGAACTTTTTGTGCGCCTTTGGAAGGCCATCTCAGATGTGCTTTTATTTTTCCAAAAATTCTCATAGGGCACTTGATAATGACGAAAAACTGAATATTGTTGATTTTTTCTTTTTCAAATAACTTCTAAACTATTAATAATTGAGAAAAAAGTTTCAAATATAAAAGATAGATATTTTTATTAACTAACCAGTGACGTACGAAATAAATTTTTATATACGTAAATTTTTGAGATATAACACAAACTTATACTTTTTTAAATGGAACCCATATCTGATTTTAGTCTCAAAAAAATAAATATTTTTTTCTCTTTTCAACGATGTAAGGGTTATTATGTTTTATATTTGTTTTGCTTTCAAAATTATTATTTTTTGCTTATTTTGTATTAAATTCACAATTATTTTAAAAATATTGGTAGATTTCTATTTGGAAATACTCCTCGTATTTAAATAATTTATTTCGTTAAAAAAATTTGCTCAAAACTCGTATCAAATTAATTTTTATAATATTTTGTATCAGGTCGCCTTGGCACATTATAGTGCAATTCGTAATTATGAGTCTAGAATGAAAATATTAAGTAATAAAGGCATAAAACAAATTATTTTGATTAAATACAATATAATTAATAAAAATAATAATGTTTTTTTGGAAAATAATAAGAAAATTCAGGAAAATAAAGAGAAAAATTAAATTTTAGGAGCAAAACAAATAAAAAACATAATAACCCTTACATCATTGAAAAGACAAAAAAATATTGATATTTTTGAGACTAAAATCAGATATGGGTTCCATTTAAAAAAATATAAGTTTGTGTTATATCTCGAAAATTTACGGATATAAAAATTTATTTCGTACGCCACTGATTAGCTAATAAAAATATCTATCTTTTATATTTGAAAAGTTTTTCTCAATTACTAATAGTTTAGAAGTTATTTGAAACAGAAAAAATGAACAATATTCAGTTTTTCGTCATTATCTAGTGCCCTATGAGAATTTTTGGAAACACAAAAGCACATCTGAGATGGCCTCTCAAAGGCGCACAAAAAGTTCCATTTAACTGACGTCGTATCTCTTATAGTTCTCGAGATCCCAATGGTGGCACCTCTAAATGGGACACACTGTATATGAAGTCCATCAAGATTTACTCGAGTCTGTTCAAAAGAAATTCCTAAAATATCTTTATTACAAAATTCATAACAGGTACCCAGTATATTCAATAACGTATCAACAGTTGTTGGTTATGTTTAATTTTAGGAGTCTTTTTGAACGTCGTGAAAATGCTCTTGTACTACACTTGTCAAAAATAATTAATTATTGTGTTGATGATCCTCGCTCTCTCTCTTCCCTTCATTTTCTTACTCCCATTGTCCGTACCAGAAGTAACCTTACATTTTACTTGCCCTTAGCTCGAACTAACTGTTTAATGTTGTCACCTATTTACAGAATGTGCCACGTTTATAATTCTAAATTTTCTGCTGTCGATATTTTCTCTTTTGACTTTGCAAAATTTTTCAAAATTATATGCAAAATGTAATATGTAATATCTTTGTGAAATGTGTACTACTTTCCTACCCTTAATTTGGGCTTAGCCTGTTGGGTAGTTGTATTAATAAATAAAGACTGTAATAATGCAGTACTATGTAGATTCAAGAAAACGAAGACTCGAATCATGCAAATTCAAAATTCGAGAGAATGCTGAACATAATTTTTATATGAAACGGACTAGTTCGCAAAATTCAAAATGTTCTTTATACTAGAAACATTATTTTTATTTAATATTAAGTATAATATTAATATTACTTTGTATTTCAAACGCCGCAGTGTATAAGAATACAGTTGCGGGAAACGAAGCATCTACCTTAAACCGGCCATATTGTTACGTCACGCGCTAAGCTCCTCCTCTTCTTCACTCGCGAATATTATCTACTGTCTACTGTGTATTAAGGTATTGTCTTTGCTTAAAAAATTCGTTGGTGAGTTTTTAATGAATAAGCTGCGAATATGAATATGTAGCATACGAATGCATTACTAAGAAATTGTAGGAAACAATTTGTCTTGTTTAGTTATCATTTCGCATATAGCAAAGTAATTTATATCGCTCTTCTTTGAAGGTTTCGAGACAAATTACGAGTACCTGATGATGACAAGAGCAATTTCCGGTTTGAGAAGAGTGCATCGTTTGATACCAAGCTTATTAAAAGCAAGATACGAGCAAATGGAGCTTTCACATTAAACGACGGATGCAATTAAGAGATACGATGCACTTTTCTTTACTATGCGATGATAGGAGCAAATAATTGATTTCTGTTTGATCATGAATATGCATTTCACATTAATTACAAACTAAAGAGAGGAATTTATTAATACTTATAAACAGCCGAAGTTTGCTTATTAGTATAGCATACACAACATAAAATGTGACAGTGATTTACAACTATTGTAAGTTTTGAGTTTGAAAATATTACAGAAATAATGGTACACTAGTTATGGCCGATTTCACCACCGATTCCTAAAATTTAGGTAATGCATATGCGTGACTAGCGAATGGTAGTTGACATTTCAATTATATTTGAGATCAAATGCGCATGCTCGGTTTCAAACTAGTTGGAAATCAAACGGTTTCAATTGTTCTGCGAACATATAATGAAAACTAATTTATAAGCATCTAGTGTGCCGTTTTCTTCAGCTTGATAATGCAAATAATGTGAAACTGTAAATCTTACTGCCATATCATTTGCAATTTGTGTGAAAGTATTCAAAAAAATCTGAATACTGAAGTATTATCATTTTAACATAATCCTCATTTTTTAGCTCCCGCTACCCTTGGTAAGGAAGGTATAGGGATTGTGCTAAAAATCACATATCGAGATTTTAGTAAATGACCAGGTTGTAAGGTCCCTAGAATCCAATTTTAACATTTTTACGATGATGTCTGTATGTGTGTGTATGTGTGCTATAACATTTAGTTGTGCACCTTCCGTTTTACATAACTTTTGTAAGTGGTACTTTACTTCAAGCCTGTAATAGATTTTAATGAAAAACTATATTAAAATATAATCCAAAACTCTTCAAATTTGGTATATAAGACTTTTATATCAATAGGAATAACATAATAGATTTTAGTTAAAATAGTCTACCCGGAAGTGGTACTTTACTTGAAGCCTATGATAGATTTTAATAAAAAACTATATTAAAATATAATCCAAAACTTTTCAAATTTGGTATTTAATACTTTTATATCAATGGGAATAACATAATAGATTTTGGTTGAAATAGTCTAACCGGAAGTGATACTTTACTTGAAGCTGTTATCAGTTTTTCTTGAAAAAATGGTGTTATTTTGATTTTAGAAATAAATGCTTCAAATAAAAGTTTTAGAAAGTTGAATTCTGCGTCTAAAACATCAAGTATGATTAAATTAGTTCTTTGTATAAGCGAGATATATAAATTTAAAAATTATGTACCTTTTGGTTTCTGTAATTAAGTTTGTTATGAATTAGGACAAAAATAACAAAAAAATAAAGAATTTAATGTTAATGTCAAATCATGTCAAATACGTGCAATTTTATGATTGGGCCTGTTATAAAACATATTTTAATTATTAACAAAATATGTGTAGTCTAACAGGCGTACAAGGAAGTCATGTGGTGTCCACATCAGATTTTTTACTGTGTGGCAAAGACGAAATGTGTGTACCGTCACTTCTCTGACTCTCAAAGCTGTGCCAGAGAGAACGTCACTAATAATAAATTTATTTTTGTTATCAGAAAATTGAAAATAATCTTGAAACGTTTTTAAATCGAATATTGCCCATAATACCTTGTTACGATTTCAATGGCTCTTTTACCAATGAGGTTAAGTTTCCTTTTTGAACTTTCCAACAAAAAAAATCGTTAAAAACTGGTGGTAAACCTCGATATAAAGCCTTTTGTGAAGCTTTTGAAAGCTTCAATCTAATAACAGTCCTCAAAGAAGGAAAAACCAATCAATTCGTTTGGAGAACCCTATACCCTATCTCACTTTTAATTGCAAAATCAATATAACACTAAAATTCAATTAATTTAGAATTGAAAAAGATATCAGCAGAGCTCAGCCAGGGAAAAAACTTAGAGAGGGATGTGTGGAAGTGGAATATATCCAATGAACTATATACTAGCGTACTCCAGAGAAACGGTCAGTGAACGATATTTCCAGCGGTCAGTCCTATTCGTTCTGAACCCGAGAGAGAATCAATTGCGGACCGCAGTAATTTTTCAGCGTGCGGTCTTGTTATTTTAGGCCCTTTTCATTATTAATGGAACGTAATACGGTGATCAATAAAACATGAGAAATGTCTTTCAAACCAACACGAATTTTGAAGGGATTACATCACAAGGTATAAATAAATACTTCGTTATGGTTATTTCAAATTTGTCATAGCTCTTTTTCTGTTTCGGAATAAGAACGACATATTTCAACAAACTTGTTTGACGCTATTGTAAAAATGATTAGACAGAAGACTTTACATAAACAAATAATGTAAAGTAAGTAATTACATCTAGAGATACATTCGGGCCGGGCCGGGCCGGGCTTTGAGGTTTGGATCGACTCGGCCCGAAAATAAAAATTACCGGCCCGTCTCGAAGATTGACTCGACAAAAAAATTAGCTAGCCCGGTTCGAAAATTGACTCGAAATCGGGCCGAGCTTCGGGTCGGGCCGGGCCAAAGCTCGAAATAGGGTGCATCCGGCATTCCTAATGTTGATTTTTATATTAAAGCGAAATGTTTAACTTTTTTCGTGTCAAACTTATAAAAAACCTCTACATTCTTATAACTTTCAACATTAGTTAACATAAGTAGTTAAAAAAGAGACCCTTCTGGAGTAAGTTTGTTATAAAAATTACAGACCTACGTGTATTTAACACTTTGTTTACCAAAGCCGTTCGAAAATTTAAACAACTTTTTCACAAATCTTATATAAAAAAATATAATTTACATAAGGATTTTTTATCTAACTTTGTTTCTGCTCAAAAATAGGACAAGAAATCATTATGGTATAATAACACTAATAATAGCAACATCACAATATAATTATTATGCTTTAATGAACAACCTTGAATTCTTGAAGTAAAATAATACATTTTTATTTATTAATGTGTGAAGTGTGTTGTTATTAAATCATTTTGATTCTTTTTAACTTCATCCATTTTCATTAAAATATTAAGGAAACTGTGCATTTGATTGAACTATAAGATTTTTCGGGCCGGCCCGAAAAACTCGAATTTTCGGGCCGGGCCAAAATCAAAAGTCCGACTAGCCTCGATTTTTGAAAATGATTAACCCGATTCGACCCAATACAAAATATCTTCGGCCCGGCTCAATGATCGACTCGAAATCGAGGCGGGCTTCTGGCCGGGCCGGGCCAAAGCTCGAAATCGAGTGCATCTCTAAATGCGTGGCCGTTGAAGGATCTCGTTCACAAATGTGAAATGAATCCTTTTGTGAATTTTGGTTCAAGTGCAGGTGGCGCTATAATTTCGTAAAATATCCGCTGAATTCTCCATATGAACAAAAATGGTAAGAAAGCAGAAAATTGTTATAGTAACTTGACAGGAAAAATATCACAATTATAACTTCTTTAAAAGGAATGCAATATTATTAATTTTGTTCTTATAACATCGGTAGCAATTTTACACGAATTCTTCTTCTTCTTGATGACGAATGCTCGCTCTCATTGTTAATAACTTAATAAACATTTCTCGCATTGTTCCCAACCGCATTCCTGACAGCCAATCTGAGCAGTCAGTCGTCAGCCACTTGTTTTTTCCTCTGTTTTACTTGCCCTCAGCAAAGCAAAGCAAAGCACACCACGATCGGCTTCAGCTTTCTGCTTCGTTGCCATGGCGACTGGTGTTATTTACACAGGTGCATTATTCGCCAAGGCATTCTACATTTGTTTTGTTTAGTTTCTGTGGATTCCGATCGCGAAATTGGAATAGACACAGCGTGTACTCATGTTTTATGCAATTAACTTTGTTTAATTGTATATGTAGCTAAGTTTATTGCGTTTCCGCATTCAAATTTGTTTTTACTGCTGTTTACGTGAGCGCAAATGTGTAATTGAAATATTATTGATATTATAAAGAGATTTGTTTTTATCCAATACATTACCTACATAACTTTATGCGGAATAAAAGAAATAAATAATATTTATAACTGAAATAGCTTTGTTCAACATTTTTTTTGTTCACATATTGATAACATAAAGGAATTAGCTACAGTCCCAAACGTCGGATAATTAAAAAATTAATTAAAATCCCGTTGAGTTTTATATAAACCTAATCTAAAGCTAGGTTTCCACATGCAAAGATCATTGGTGCCATTAGACTAGCGTCAGTTTACTTGCATTTGGAAACATACTAATTTAACTGGTGATAATGGACTAGCACCATGAATCAATGCGCCAGTAAAAGTATGAAACCTTTTTGGCGCCATTATCGACACAGCGTGCCAGTACAATGGCAAAAGTTAAAAAAAAGAAGAATGGTCATCCGAACTAATAATTTCTGTGGCATATTAGCAATATCCATGCCCCTGGAATAAAAAAAAATCATCCCATAAAGATCAAAATAACATAGATGATGCATTGAGAAAAATTGTTGAGGTTATGTTTGACTCGGTCAAAGATTTAATGTAAACTCTGCTAAAACTAAAATATTAAGTATTTTTTGGAGCTCGACAGACAAAATTTGGACTATCATATTAATGCTTGCTTAAAGTAACTCTATTGACGCCATTTTTAATCTGCTGCCACTTGAAACTAATAGAAATTGTGAAAACATATATTGGTGCCACTAAAAACTAGGTTAACCCACAAAATGCACTCTTCGAAACTCGGGTAGAGTTTTGTTTGTTAAGTTATGATTTATGTTATTTTTAGATAAATATAGGAATGAGCCTGTTTCACATTTTTCAAAAACTATTTTAAATGAAAGTTTATGGAATGATTTTCTCAGTAATAATTTTTATTTTAATAATTTGTTGTTATTTGTGGAAATAATTAAATAAAAAGATTGGCGTCCTGAAAAACTATCCCCCATCTCCTGTGACGTAGAAGCACATACATTACATCATTAATAGCCAATAGGAAAATAGGTAGTTTTTCCATCACCTATGTGTATTCATATTATTTATATAAATAAACGTAGACTAAAGTTTGTCACATGTTAATAACAAAATCTTTTAATTTGACATTTGACGCTGACATTACTCATTGTAAATGAATAATAAAGTAATAATAGCTAATTCAAATTACACTCAAGCTAAGTCGGACAATTAACCGAAGGTCGATAGCTGGATGATGGCTGAATTTATATTATAACGATTGTTTTACTGCTACCGAAATAAGGGGTGTTAAAGAGTTGAGGTAAAATAAAATATAAAAATTGAATTTATTAAATAAATTGATAATATATTTTACTTTAAAGTTCTGGTCGTGATTCTTATTTGACACTTGTTAGACAACTTTGACAATACACTTGACACCTTAGAACCGCTGAAGATGTATGTACTCTGACGTCACATTCTGTTTCAGATCATGTGACTTATTCAAAATTTTATCCAAATTTCAAAAATTAATTGTAAAATATCTAAAGGATATTTCGTAATATTTTCAAATTTGAGGCTCTTTAAAGAACAATATCTTTTCAAATTTAATACTTAGAAGTCATATAAAAATTCTTGCAACAGCCCTATTTTCCAATGTTTTTAATGGTGATTCAATGAAATATTCATGGATTATACTTGTGCCCTCGAAAAAACTGTTTTATTTTCGAAGTCTAGATTAAATAGATATAAAAATAAATGATTATCATAATATTTATTTCTGTATAGCTAGTTGCGATTTGGATGTGTTTCAAATTCATTGGTTACATCTGATTATCAAACAATATCACTCTTTTCATAACTGATTATGTAAATAACCATTACATGTTCCCCTATTCGACTCCGACTTTTAAGGATAAACCTAAGTTTCATCTTTCATCTTTAGTAAGAATCCGGGTCGAAACTTTATCTGTGTTACCGCAAAAGGCCAAAATTACAATGAGGTAATTTTATTTGAAAAATATTATAGATATCTATATATAACTACTTATACATCATGAAATAAATTTAAAATTCGTGCCATTAATAAAAAAAAAACTGTAATCTTTGAACGAAATTATTGTACAAGATAAATTCCTCTAGTAAAATTGTGTTAGTTTTTATCTCGTTTATTGTTGGTAACAAAAGAGCATCTAATTCTTTTTCGTGTTCGTTTTTATTCGACGCAGAAGAGCTGAGTTGAAAATATCCCGCTCGGTCTGTATGTAAAGAAGAATGAATAATTTAAAAGCTTTCTATTGCCGAGGGATTTTTAAGTGAAGCAAAATAATGACTACCTGAAAAACAGAACTATCTCTCTGCTCATCAATTTGTTTCTATATTCAAGAAAAACTTTTTCATTTTAGAATGAGAAAAGGCATTCTACTTTGTAAGTACTTTAAAGAAGTCTCGATCAGTTGAGAAAATCATGTACATTGTTATTTTGGAAACAGAAAGTATTCTGCTAATTGTTTCAATAACTGGACAACAATACGCTAGTCTGCTGAAACAATTAAAAGAATCCATAAATTAAAAATCTGTTGTGGCCGGCACAAGACCTCTCGCCATTTCCATATTAGGCTATATAAGTATTGAATTGCACTTCCCTTTCAAACCGTCGTTTTATAACAAAAAATACAGAACTTTACCCAAATACTGTTTTTTATTGTATTTAACATGTCTTTTGCACACATATAATTCTAATTATATCTATTTTTTATTGTATGAGGAAGTTTCTAAATGTCAGAGATTCTTCCAATTCATTAACCAGATTGGCGGTATTTCTGATGGATATATGCATTTTACCTATAATTTCAAATATTTAATTAATATGGGGTCCCGTGGCCGCGTGCCTGAATGTCTGGTCGCGAACCTGGGGAAACCGGGTTCGATCCCGACAGACGCCAAATATTTCCAATTTTAAAATGGCACAAAAGTGACCCCTGTGGTGCACTTCCACGCCAGCAATGAGTGCCCGTGAGGTGACGCCTTGTAAGCGCCCACACGGTAAAATATATCGTCATCATTACCGATGTCTACATGTGTTGTAGATACTGGCACACCCAGAAATGGGTAATATGCCGTGATGATATATTTATTTATTTATTTATTTGTTTATTTATTTATTTATTTATAAGAAAGATTAAATATACTTCCCAGAAAAAGCTGTCAGAATGTCACTAAAACTGTTGATTTTTGACACTGACATGTGTCATTTACAAACTATGTTATAAACATTGGAATTTGTCAACTGGTTTCCTTAGTGCCTTGGCCTCTGCGATTAAATTACTCTATATATTACAGTGTGTTTATCTCTAAATCTATACAAGATATAATACATTTTTTTAAGTGTATTAGATGGAGAATATTATGTTCTGCAATATTTAATAACAAAAATTTCCAAAAAATTATATTTAGAAGAATTTTTCTCAGGAATTACTACTTCCGGTTGTTCAATTGTTACCAAAACCTTTTCAGCTCTTCCCTGGAATGTCAGATTGAGGAATCCATAGTTAAACAATTTTTAAGTCTTATGGTTTTTGAGGTATCGTGTCTACAACATCCAGATATACACACATATACACATACACACATACACACACACACACACACACACACACACACACACAGAGAGAGAGAGAGAGAGAGAGAGAGACATCATTTTAAAAATGTTATAATCGGATTCTAGGGACCTTAAATCGTGCTTATTCACTGAAATCTGGATATGCGATTTTAGCATGAATCCAATACCTCTCTTAGCGAGAGGTAAAAAGCATGGCATCCAACCCGTCAAAAATTGGATTCGGGTTAGGTTCAGGTTAATTCGTTTTTTGAAAGGTGGGTTCGGGTGCGGTTCTGGTTCAAGCATTAATAAAATTTGCGGTTTTTGTTTGCGGTTCAGGTTCGAAATAATGTAAAATGAGAGCCGGAATTTACGCAAAACGCAACAAGAAACGAACACAATTTTCACGAAAAGTCAGCCCAGACAGCAACGCAGACGCCTAAGATGTCGATTTTCGGCTGTATTTACTTTTCGAACTAAAAATTAACCTGAACCGGAGTTGAACCCCGAACCTGAATTTCAATACTCTGTTCGGTTTCGACTCAGGTTCAATTAAAAATAAATCGGAGGTTCGGTTCTCGGTTTGTTACGGTTTCGTTCCGGTTTTGGTTCGGTTCAGGTTCGGGTTCGATGCCCTGGTAAAAAGGAAGAGGAAACTGCAACCTCCCCTCCCTATTCAATTCCTAATGATTTTATATCAATGCAGACATTTGATTTGAAATATTATCCTAGTTTACTAATCGTTTCTCATCTTCCCATACGTACCTATTTTAATCGCCCTATTAAACCCATCTGCAAATTATTCATTCTCCCCTTGCTACATTTGCGTCAGGTGCGAATTGCTCCAATGCCCTCTTGGCTATGAGCCATGAGTGCAATCAGCAGTAGCAGACGAACCCGGGCTGTGATTGGTCGAGAATACGATGACGGTAAATCGGCAGAGATTGAGGTGGTAATAGTCCCGGGTTCAATGAGAGACCAGCCTTTGTGTGAAGAGAAATTGCTCCACAGGAAATAATAAGAATAATCAGCAGGAAAAAATTGACGTGGCTAGCACAGTACCTCCCTCAATTTAATTTTTATTAATTTAAATATATATCTGCAGTTGACATTTACATACCGGGTGGTGGCGGTCAGGGGTGAACATAGGAATTATAAACTCGCCATGTTTCACAAGATTTCAGCATCAAGCATCTGAATCAACTTTTCGGTCATCTTCAAATGCCAGCTAGTGATGCCGCGAGACGAGATATGGCGAGAAACAATCCACTTTCGTCTCGTCTCGAATTTTCGAGACGAGATTTCTCTGCATCTCGTCTCGTCATATTTTTTCTTACTTCCTCTCGATCTCGACTCGAGAATCTCGAATTTATAATTAGAAATAGAAAATAAATTAAACCACTGATTAAAACATTATTTTACTAAGTCTGGTGTTTGTATGGTTTTATACTCCATATTACCCATTGTTGGGTACAGTAATCTGTTTTGTACGCTAATATTGGTAACTATATTCGTATAGTGCAGTGCGGCACTTGAGGCTAGCGTGAAGAGTATACCATAGATGTCACTTTTCAGTATTTTCTTTTTACTAAAACGCAATAAATCCAAAATTAATAAATGAATATGAATGTAAATGATATATATTTTGCTATTTTGTATATTTTAATTAGAAATATTTACGTAATGTAAAAAAATAGTACAATCGAGATCTCGAATTTCTACTCTCGTCTCGAGCAAATCTCGAGGGCATTACTCTCGCCTCGTCTCGAAATATCGAGACGAGAATAAGCTTAATCACGTCTCGAAAATTCGAGAAATTCGAGACGAAATCTCGAAAATGCGAGATCTCGCGGCATCACTAATGCCAGCCGTCCCCAGCTAGTAACTACGTACCCGTTTCACTTATTGCAGCTCATCAGTGTGGTGGAACTGTCGTCTCTTTGCAGCGACAATCATTTTTAAAAAATTATGTGACACCGTCTTCGAAAGTACAATTAGAATGGTCTACTGTTCACTGTTTGAAAGTGTCTTGTCTTAACGCATTATAATTTGGATTCATTCATCCCTTGCAATGCAAGTAGAATTTGCAGTTTTCAGAGAAAAAGTATACGAATAATTTCATTTTCCTCTTCGTTCAGATACTAAACATCTATTTGTAAAATTGGGTTCACTTACGTTATATATATGTGGAGTGTAAGCGTTACTGTTTCGATTAGTTAAGGAGGAAAATTTTGTGGGTGTGTCAGTGGATTTTGGGCTTTAATTAAAGTTGATTCTTTTAAAATCTGTCAAGCTTTCATGTATTTAGTTTTTACACATCATCAGGACAGTTTTGGTGAAGATGTTTGTAAGTCATTGATTTTATAAAAAACAGAAGAATTTTGACTTAATTTTGGTTAAAATTTACAAAAATAAAAACATAGTAATTTTGACTAAATCACATGTTTGTGTGCGTTGTAATTGCGCAATATTTACAATATTCTAAATAGTTTGTATTATATCAGAAGTATTCCCTGTGATTTCAAATTAAATAATGTTATACATTCATACAACAGCAGGAACAATTCAAATATTCATCATTCTTATTTACGTCTTAATAAATCAAAATATAGTGTAAATTGCTATGCTGTACAGCTTTACAATTACTTACCTAACTTTATTCGTGATTTGAATATTAAGGAATTCAAAATTACAATAAAACATTTACTTAGGGAAATGCTCCATTTGCATCTGAAATTTTGGAAAATTTTTCTTTCGGTGTACTGTGTCTCTCTTTACTGACTTTTGTGTATATTAGCACTCAATAAATATTATTATTATTATTATTATTATTATTTTATTATGGAATCTTATTAATGGGAAATATTGTATGAGAAGTGTTTACCTGCATGTTAACCTTTGGTAAATGTTTGAGTATTTTATAAAGAGCAGTAAAAACCTTAAAATATCTCGTATATAACAAAAGACTTTTTGTATATAAGATAAATGATTAAAATTTATATCCTCTCCAGAAAAGTTATAAAATTCAACATTTTTCTTTGTATTTTCTTCTCCTTAAAATTTCAAATCTCTTGGGGATGCTACAAAGCAAAGAAAAGAAACTCAATTATATTTTCTTATCTTACAAGATTACAGAAAGTCAATAACAAAAAGATATTTCCGTTCAAAAGATGAAAACTTATTTCGTTATCTTTAATTTTTTGATGGAAGATGAAAGTGGGGAAATTTTATAATTAGTCTTCCATGAAAATAAAATATTAGTTAAGATATAGACTAATTTAAGTCTTTAGGAAATAATTTGCAGAACATACTTAAATCATGATGTTCTGTTATGCCATTCAACATATCTTTTATTTTCATACTACAAAAGAAGTGATTTATATCTGGCGTGGGGCGTGGCATTTTAAATTCAAACAATTATTTGGTTAACTTTTGTTATTATGTTATTTTCTGCATTCATTTACTTGAAAATGAATTATATACGGGTTTGTAACGAAATTCGGAACATAGGAGTTAAACAAACGATTTAAAAATATGGGGAACTTGTCTCTCCTGTACATTTTAGAGCAAAAATACAAAAATGATAAGATGTTTAAAATTTAATTATTACTTTCAAAAAGTCTTCATTTGATGCAATGGAATATCTGTAGCACTAGATATTTAGAAAATAAATTTTGTTAAAAATCAGGTAGCCATGGATATATAAAACAATATTATGTATCAAGGTACTGAAGTTCTATTTTTTATCAGGAATATGCAATTTAGTTGTCGAAGCCGTAAGGCCGATGAATATAAACTATATGAGTGATAAAGTGAAACTTCAGTGCCGAATGGGGGATTACACCATTTTTTTTTTATAATTTCATCTGAAAATATTAGGAAAACTAAGACTATTGATGAAAATCCGGTGAAAAAAATCCTATTAATAAGCGAGTTATGGTCTCCCGAATTTTGAAAAGATTGACGTGACGTCACATTTATGTGTTTTTATATCAAACTGTTTTCATCATGGACCTAAATGTTCTTGAAATATATGCTATTTTAAGTTATATTTACATAAAAATAAATGAATATTATAACACTGTATAAGTCTACATACTTTATAATTACAGGTGTATTTAAATTATTAAGTTTAATGCAAGAAATTTATGTTAAAATAAAAACTGTTTGGAAACTGAAGTACAGGAATGTTAGCCCCTCTTTTCGAATTTGAATTTCTTAACTTCCATTGGTAGTAATCCCCACCTCCTAACACGCTATTTGTAATGCAAATATATTTTCATATTAGTGTCGAAGCGCTATTACAAAAAACCCTTTATTTCCGAAATATCTTAATTATACCATTTCATTTTTTTCTTAATATTCGTTATTCAGCATATACATTCGTATTTTTTTACTATTTTCCTTTAATTCGATTGAGCTGTAATCCCCCATTGCATATTAAATTTTATTTGAAGTCGAAAATTTGTGAAAATGAAAGGAATGTTTTATTTTATAGGTTATGTGTATGTAACTGTCACTCTGACAATGTTGCTAACCTCCGAATATAACACTCAAAATTATGTTTTGTTTCAATATTCTTCATCTGAATTATTTAGTTCGTTCTTCTACGTATATGTTGTCATTTTACGTAGAAATTGACTATTATGCCACTGATGGCAGATTTCTGAACTGAGTGAAGTGTACATGTACAAAGGTGGTTGTTTTATTCAGGGATTGTATTTACTTGTATACGAATTTTAATACGCTTTTATCTTCGGCTATTATTGCTTTATTCTTAGTAGGATCTGAATTAATGCTAATATAACAGGTAAGTTTTTGATTTTTAAAAAATTAATGAACAAATTAGGAGATGCAATTTATAGGTTAAAGTTACGATGGAGTTTTCTCCGAAAATATTTACCACATAATATTATGTGGCAACTATTTATTACTTGCTGGCCTTCCACCATATTTCTAGATGATACACTGCAATCTACAAATAGTATCTAAATCTAAGCAAAGAAAATTGTTCATTATGAAAGAAAAACAATTAAATAAAAGTAAAGCTATGTAGATAGAAATTAATATATGTATAACTATGGCAATGAAATACAATCTAAATAAAGGAAATCAAATGTTTTTTTATTAAAAGAACCAATATACTGTTCATTAAAATATGACTAAAATACTCTTAACCTACAACTACTTACTAAAATTAACCCTATTAACTAAAATATTATTAAAACTGTCACTAAATTGTTACTACAAGAAAGATCAAAATCAATTCTACCGAAATTAACAAAACAAACACTATACTAACTCCGAAATTAAATTAAAAACTACGAAAATTAGTCTCACATCTATTGTACTCTTATGGAAGCCAGCGAAAAATGTACCATTCGTTTGAATTTTGACGTTTGACGTCTGCGCCATCTCTTGATAATTTGGAAGCCCAATACCTACCAAATTATCTTATATGTACAATATTTTTTATAAGGTTGGCAACATTCCATTTCCTTGAAATCGTCGCATAATGGATTAATTTAGTGCCGATATCTGAACTTTTAATGACTATTTTTGTACACTTTAATGACGATTTCAAATAAAATCTCATTCTGACAATTCATTGTTATTGATGTTCATTGTAGTAATCATTGTGTTTATATTGTTATTATTCAGCTTTAAAATTTCAAAATGATTTTTTTTATCTCCATTACTATCAAAATTACGCTTTTCAAATACGAGTATAACACATCTTATAACGTTTCTAATATCTTTTTCTACATGAATAAATAATTCTGTAAGAATCTATGGCGTATATCTTGACGGGGCTGTAAATTTGTTAGCCGGGTTGTTGGTCGGCTGGTGGCGTAACACGTACACAAGGATTTAGGGAGAATTTATGTTTAGCCTGACGTATCAGATAAGAACTGTACACAGCAAAACAGGACGCGAATGGGGTTAAATACAAATGGACGAAATTATTCCATGAATCGGTAATTAAGGAGATTGCATCCACTAGGTGCGAAGGCTAGTTGTTGTTTATACATCCAAATAGTAAAAATAGCAATAATTTTCTTTAAAAGAAAATATGTGCTAAATACATTTTTGATTTGTAAAAATCTTGCACTCGACCCCACACAGCAACTCTTGGACCCATTTCGTTAGGACATATCAATAGATACTTACACAATGGGGTATTCCGGTGATATGGAATTAATGCAAAATAATAACTAACAAATAAAACATGTTTAATAAAAAGTTTTAATTCATAATTTAATGTTACAAAATTGGAATTTTTACAGCTCTAGAAACGTCCTTGAAATTTGTAACGTCAAGTTGATAATCTATTGCTCATTTCAAAGTAAATATTTTCGTTTAAAAACACAGATGGAGACAGTAGTTATCACGCGCGGGTATATTTCTTATTTGACATTTCGTCCACTTTATAATTATTATCCTATTTTTACCATAAACAAACACAGGACAAACACCGAAATACACGCTGCTACTAAAACCATATGTAAACAAGCAAATGGCTGTCATGAACATGTGGATTTAGGCGCTGAAGTTCGTTGCAGATGTCACCATCGAGTTGACGTCATAAGCGCGCCATGATAAGAAAATTTGAATTGCGATGAAATAAATAAAATAAATAAATATATCATCACGGAATATTACCCATTTCTGGGTGTGCCAGTATCTACAACACATGTAGACATCGGTAATGATGACGATATATTTTACCGTGTGGGCGCTTACCAGGCACTCATAGCTGGTGTGGAGAGTGCACCACAGGGGTCACTTTTGTGCCATTTAAAATTGGAAATATCTGTCGGGATCGAACCCGGTTCCCCCGGGTTCACGACCAGACACTCAGGCACGCGGCCACGGGAACCCATGAATTGCGATGAAATTTTTTAAAATTCATATCTCATGTGATGCATACATTTTCTTACTCAAAGTTAGATATTCAGAGTCCTACTGGTCTGTACTACAGTAAAAAAATATTTTTAAAAAATGTCGGAGTACCCTATTACAATTAGCCCGAGCGCATCTATCCGCAAAGCATGGAACTAAAAGTTGCTATGGTTACCACTTTCAAACAAAACCTCTACGCTCCAGTCATCGTTTAAGTTGAATAATCGAATGATCTTCATTATTACCAAACACAAAAGTTGCCCTAGGCACATCTTCTGGTTTTAAACTCATTTTTATTAAACACAACGTACAAATCACAATAAAGAATTAGGTTAACACTGAATGACAGATGCAAACATAATGACAAATAGGATCATGGAGCGGGAAGCAAGACAACGAGGGGAGGTTTGTTTGGATCATGATCATCTATCTCTCTCTTTTTCTCTCTATTACCCCATTCATTCGCAGACTGAATCTGACATCTTCAGATTTTCATCTTTTCACCTCTGAAGTAGAATATGGATAAAAATGTTTTCGACCGACGATATGGTCTAGGGCAACGACCAAATATAACTAGACAAAACATAGTTTCATTTGTTTTGATTTCGGCTGGCCAGACAGAGATAGAGATATGGTTTATCTAGTTCGAGCATTTCTCACTAGAGGCACAATATCGTTGACATTTTAGAATAGAAAGTTTTTTAGAATATACATCAACAGATCTGTAAATTTGTAAAAAAACTTATAAAAACGCATCCATTTTGCGTATGAGACGCGGGCTTTGACATTTGCTTGTTCTGCCCACCACAACAAGGTTGCCAAGATTATAGTTTGTGTTATGAATTTAAGCGTAAAATTAATTTATAAAAATATCCAATATGTTTTGTTTATTTAATTATTTATAAGCTTTGGTATTAAATAATAACCAACGTTTTACTCAAAAACAAAACTGCAAATGTCAAAATACACAGATATATTCAAGTGGCCTCTAGTGAGAAATTCACGAACTAGATAAAACATATCTCTGACTCTTTCTGGCCAGCCGAAATCAAAACATTCAATGAAGAGGGATAAGGAATGTTTTGAGTTTTGTCTAGTTATATTTCGTCGTTGATCTAGGGTGTCGCCAAACAATGGACCAACGACACTAATTAAATTGACGGTTTTAAAATTATTAACAATCGTTTTAAATCAATTTACATAATACAAGTATTATCGATATAAACAATCGTTTTAAGTTATATCGTGAGAATAAAGGATCAGTTTATTTCATTCATGTAAATGTCTATGATATTTGAATTTTTACGATTGTTTTGAAAATATCAACAATTAAATAAATGAAACAAACATAAAATTAAATTTATATTAAAAAGAAAGTTTTGTGTTGATTGTTGATTTAAAATGTTAGTTTGAAAAATTTGTAATTATATTATCAATAAAAATTTTAATTCAACAATCAGTTTAAATTTTATATTGTAATGTGAGTTTATTTTTGCGTAATATTAATTTGTACGACTGTTATAATATGTAGGAATAAATGTTAAAACGTCATTCCATACAACTCTATGTCTGCAAGAGATGAAAATTGTAAATCGATATCAGAATGTACTGCCGAGTTTCAATAGGATTGGTTTTTTACTCCCTTGTACGAAGTAAAGGAAGTATTGTAATCGCGAAAAAATTCGGTTTCCAGATTTCAACGGAAATATCCATTTTGACCATCCCTGAATCCATTTTGACTAATTTCGTCGTGACGTCTGTACGTATACGTACGTATCTCTCATAACTGAAAAACGGGAAGCCGTAGAAAGTTAAAATTTTGTATTTAGGACTGTTATAACATCTAGTTGTGCACCTCCCTTTTTGGTCATAGCATAACTTTCAGAAGTGGTACTTTACTTGAAGCCTATAATAGATTTTAATGAAACACTATATTAAAATATAATCCAAAACTTTTCAAATTTGGTATATAAGACTTTTATATCAATGGGAATAACATAATAGATTTTAGTAAAAATGGTCTACCCGGAAGTGGTACTTTACTTGAAGCCTATAGTAGATTTTAATGAAAAACTATATTAAAATATAATCCAAAACTTTTCAAATTTGGTATATAATACTTTTATATCAATAAGAATAACATAACAGATTTTAGTTAAAATGGTATACCCGGAAGTGGTACTTTACTTGAAACCTATAATAGATTTTATTGGAAAACTATATTAAAATTTAATCTAAAACTTTTCAAATTTGGTATATAATACTTTTATATTAGTGGAAATAACATAATAGACTTTGGTTAAAATAGTCTAACCGGAAGTGATGCTTTACTTGAAACTATTATCAGTTTTTCTTGAAAAAAATGGTGTTATTTTGAATTTAACAATAAATGCTTCAAATAAAAGTTTTAGAGAATTGAATTTTGCGTAAAAAACTTCAAGTATTATTAAATTAGTTCTTTGTGAGATATTTAAATTTAAACATTATGTACTTTTTGGTTTCTGTAATTATGTTTGCTATGAATTAGGACAAGAAATAACAAAAAAATAAAGAATTTAATGTCAATGTCAAATTATGTCAAATACGTGCAATTGTTTGATTGGGTCTGTTATTATACATATTTTAATTATTAACAAAATATGTATAGTGTAACAGGCGTACAAGGAAGTCATGTGGTGTTCACATCAGATATATTTATACCCATATTTTTGAATGGACTGTACTTTGATTTTAAATAATATTGTCACCGAAATACCCTATAGTATTGCTCTTTGTAGGAGTTAGGGTAGATCCTAACTTGATTTCTATTCTTGTGATTGGAACTGACGATGATTGTGAATGTTCCATTAGCTCCGAATATCTCCTGTAATCCAATCAAAAGGAATCAATATCTCTCAGGCGAAATTGTCAAAACTCTTTTACTTTTCAACATCCTGAGGAATTCACATCTTCACTGAAGAACGAAGAACCAGCCAGTCATATCTGATGGCTTTAGATCGGAAATGAGCAAGAGAAAATACTCTTAGGAGAGATTTGGAAAGACGGAATCGGGAATCAAGCGAAAATGGCAAAAATCTCCATGCCATCATATTATTCAGCATAGTGTTTTAAGATTCCTAGAAAATATATTACAGTTATTTTACCCTTACCGATGATGACTTTGAGGATCACTTCATTGAGGATGAACACACACACTTGCACTTAAACGGTTGATTGATGAACACTTTTATGGAGACGGACACGCTTAATATTTTTTATACTATTTTTTATTTACATATTTAATTATTGCTTATTATTAATGACTACACTAAACATAACTAAATCCTAAAGATGCCGATGGATCCATAGGCCAAAATAAATGATAAAAATCGCATATTCAAATTTTAATGAATAAGCACGTTTCAAGGTCACTAGAATCCGATTTTAACATTTTTAGAATAATTCTCTCTCTCACTCTCTCTCTCTCTCTCTCTGTATGTGTGTGTGTGTGTATGTGTGTGTGTGTGTATGTGTGTGTGTGTGTGTGTATGTATGGCTGGATATTGGCAGGAGGATTCCTCAAAAACTATAAGACTTAAGACCAGTTTAACTATGAATTCCTCAATCTGACATTCCTGGGAAGAGCTGAAAAGGTTTTGGTAACAATTGGACAACCGGGAGTAGTAGTTTCTTAGATAAATTCATAGAAGAATATATATATAACACACTTAAGATTTTTATTATATCTTGTATAGATTTAGAAATAAAGACACTATAATTTATACAATAATTGGATGTAATACATCCCATAGGCTAAACTACACTAAGGAAACCATTTGACAGATACAAATGTTTATAACATATTTTGTAAATGACAGATGTCAGTGTCATAAATCAACAGTTTTATTGACATTCTGATAGCTTTTTCTGGGAAGTACATTCAATCATTCTTATTGTTTTATTAATTAAATATTTTAAATTATAGGTAAAATACATATATCAATCAGAAATGCAGCCAATGTTGTTAGTGAATTGGAAGAATCTCTGACATTTAGGAACTTCATCATACACTGAAAAATAGATATAATTAGAATTATATGTGTGCAGAACACATGTTGAATACAATAAAAAAAAATATTTGGGTAAAGTTCTGTAATTTTTTGTTATAAAACAACGATTCGATAACGAAATGGACTACAATACTTATATAACATAAAATGGAAATGGCGAGAGGTATTGTGCTAGCCACAACAGATTTTTTTTTTAATTTGGATAATTTTAATATATATATATATATATATGACATGTAAAATTTACCCTAATGATATGTCTGACATTTTCAATTAAAAATTATGTTAATAATAATTATGTCTGTACTCATTTGCGCTATAAATAAATATGAAATTTTGCTAATATATTTTTATTTGTTCTAGGTAAGTGTTCCTGTTCACATAACTCCAATTTGTAATACAGAACTACAGAACTCTAGAGAAAGGTAACAAACAAACTATTCAATTTCCTAACAAAATAAACATCGTTACATAGCTGTTTGACGCAAATGTAATTAAATAAACTTTACTTATTCATCAAATGGTACAACAACTGCAACAAACTAAAACTACAATAATAGTTCTCATGCTTTTATAACCTTTACTTTGGTTCTTCATTTTGGGAATTTGTACGAGCTCTATCTATAATAGTTTATCCTAGAAACGTTTTAATGTCAAAGTTTTAAATTAAAACACATTTAATTAAGGTTTAGTATACGAGAAATTCTATATTAAATATAGTAAAATGATTATTTTATGTTACATTTATCAACACAAAATTCAATTGTTGAGTACATGTAAGTGGGATATATATACAGGGTGTCTCAGGACGAGCTTACGCTATCTATATTTTAAATACTATTTCATATAATTTAACGAAATTTGGTATCTAGGGGTTATCCAACATGCCCGTTTTTACTAAAATATTTTCAAAGCAGTAGCACTTCCGGTTTGACCGGAAATTGACCTCAACTTTCTTATTTTAAATAGAATACGCTATATTTTATTTTACCATTAAATGCAGCGGAAAATTTTACATATGAAGCAATAAAAACATTTTACTCATGATCAACTACTTCCGGCGTTATTCAACTTTTTTTGATTTTTTGTCTGAAATCCGGCACATTTTCAAAACTTTGTATATCGGGAATGAGATCGAAATTTTATAATCTGAAAAAAGCCTTTTATAAAGGAGACTTTAAGCTACATTATCCATAGAAGAATCCTCGATTATTTATAAAAATGTGACGGGTACGTTACACCAAAATTTCAGTTGACAAACTTCAAAAAATTATATTCAATATATTTAAATGGAACCCCCCCCCCTCCCTTTTTTACCTTCCGTAAAAGGAAGGTATTGTCTTTGGTCAAAAAATTCGTTGGTGAGTTTTTAATGAATAAGCACGTTTTAGGGCCCCTAGAATACGAATTTACTATTTTTAAGATGATGTCTGTATATGTGTGTGTGTGTGTGTGTGTGTGTGTGTGTGTGTGTCCGTGTGTGTGTCCGTGTGTGTGTCCGTGTGTGACAAATTTTTCTCCGACGATAACTCCAATACTACAATTCTAAAAATTATAATTCTTTCGTATTCCTCTTCTGTACATCCATATGAAGAGTTGATTAGATTTTGGTTATAATTGATCCACCGGAAGTACCCTTATTTGAAGTTTTTAACACTTTTTCTTAAAAAAGCAGTTAAATATTATTTTTTGACATTTTGTTATTATATATATTAAAGAAAATACTCTTCTCTATACAGTTTGATTATACATTTTCCTTCATATTCAATAGATGGAAATTTAAAGCATTATAAAGAAATTAATTTTCAAATATTAGTCAGCTTTGTTATTTATCATGGAAACAGCTGACATAATTATTCAAAAAAATTTAATTGACAGATGTCAATTGGCAAGTACAAAACCAAATATGGAAAAAAGTATAGGATCTAAAATTGGTATGTCATAGTGTTGCTCGCAAGTTACACGCAGAGAAAGGCCAAAGAGAAGATGGAAGGACATTACTTAGTGTAGTTTATGTTATAATTTTATTGGATTTATAGAACCTTTTCAAATGAACTTTTGGTTTGGAATTTGTAAAAAATAGTATGTGTTTTTACATGATATTATATAGAATCTGTTGCAAGGACCTTTTGGTATGGGATTTGTACAAAATACATGGAATTGACGGAAGGTCTTGTGCTGGCCACAACAGATTTTTATTACATAAATGTGTACTACGACAAAAAATAAGGGTACTTTATGTAACATGTCCTATGTTCAAAGTTGATAGAATTTCAGTAAATTAGAAAAACATGCAATCTGGGTATAATTATTTTATAACTTATAGAATGAATTAAAAAATATATTAATAATAGGTAATTAGAATTTTTGTGTGGATACCAGAAATGTTAAATACATTGTGTACTTATATAGCCTAATATGGAAAAGGCAGGAGGTCTTGTGCTAGCCACAATAGATTTGTTTGTTTAAGAATTGCTTAATATTTAATTCTTGTTTATGCAACTGGCTATTATTCTCAATAATTCTAGTGTGACTCTCGTATCATTAAATTTGAAAATCCACACCATCGACCTTTAAACTAATAGACGCAGCGTACGAGCAAAATGCTTGTCCCGTCATAACGGTGCAGACACAGTATCTCTATCCTTCAACAATACGGAAGTTAAAAAAACGCGGCAAAATAAAAATTTGATTTGTCCCTAACTTGTTATAATTGGTGCAGTACATATTTAATTTTTTTGTGCATAATTACTTTCAGTATATATTTTTAATACAATATATTGTATACACATATTATATTATAGGGAACAAGTAATAATTAATAACAACTTACATATGAAATGACACAGCTAAACGGCGTACGTACTGCTGACTGCACAAAATACACCGTTTCCCCATTATTTTGTCGCATATACACCTCACAACACATATTCGTATATGTTGACAGAAATAATTGTAAATGTTCTCCAAAAAAATAAAATAATACACAAACAGTTACGAAACGTCAAATAGATTTTGACAACTATTTAGTGATAGAGAGCGATGTATTAGGTTTACATATGGCTAAAAAAGATGTACAATGAGTACGTACGCATGCGCAGTATACTTTAACTGAGAACTTCCGTATTGTTGAAGGACAGAATATATATTTCTATCTTTTTATGTTGGAGCATTATTCTATCAATAAAAGAATAGGAAACACTTGGTCCATTGGTTTAAAGGTCGATGATCCACACGTAAATGATTTGTCTTCATGCACCTTACTTCTCATCATTCTAGAAAAGGTTTACATGGCAACAAACAAAAGCTAAAAAGATCTTACAAATTGAGTTAGAATTTTATATTAAGGTGTGATGGTGCTTTATGCCCTGGCTTGGTTAACATGCAATATATATGAGCGTCCATGTACAACTTTGTTCTACACACGATATATCTTAGTTCTGAAGTTTTGGCTCATAATTTGACGTGTGGGCTGCAGATATTGATTTACAACAAGAAAAGAAAATGAAGAAAATGTTTCGGATTAATTTCGTGACCACTTTTCTCAAAGTTTAGTTAAAGAGAAGTTTACGTCGATATTTGACGGATTAATATGTTTTAGAAATGGGTAACATAGTTTGACAACATTTTTACGATAAATAATTTATAAGGAGTGACAAGAAGTAACTGTTTTAGTTGGCAATAAAACGATTACTTTAAATGGGCTACTTGCGTGGTACTGAAAATCCGATTTCTATCACTATGTACGTAATGTTATGTTGAAAACACATATAAAAATATAAATTTTATTTTTTAAAAATTATTTGTTTTTTAGTAAATTAAGAAAGAAAAATTTCTGTGACTTCGTTATAGGAAACTCGACAAGGAAATCATGTTTAAAAATGTACCGTATAGATGGCATTGCGTGCGAGAAAGTTTTAATTTGAATTTGACATTAGTTCATTTTTCTCTCTCTATGGGCTGTCAAACATATTAATTACTTCACAAATAAAAGCATAGGTAATTACATGTAATTTAAAATATCGATACCAAAAAGATAAACTAAAATATTAACCTCCAAACTATTGTTGAAACGTCAAACAGAAGATCTACATTACCCGTACAAACAAACGCTATGGCTTTACGACCATTCATTAGTGCGGCGTAATTCTACGTTATACATGGCGGGAATTCAAATAATCAAATTTCATTATTTTTTTTCTGGCAAACTAATAAAAATTTTGTCAAAAGCAAGTTTTTACCTGTTCTTCAAAAATATTAAATAAAAAAAAAGTACGCAAGTAGCCCATTGGTAAGACATACATAAATATATTTTTGAAAATTTAAAGTTGAGTAGGTACATTTACAATTTATTATCAAAATGATATTTAAATTAGAATATTAATATCCTCTTATATTTCAGTTATGACTTTCTAGAACTACAGATTGCTTTCAATATAGGATTAGATGAACATGTTGTGGTCAGCACAATACCTCTCACCATTTCCATATTAGGCTATATAAGTATTGTACATATTTAACATTTCTGATACACACAAAAACACATATCTTCTTTACATATTTTTATATTTTTTAATTCATTCTATGAACAAGATTGCTCTTATTATTCTAATGTTCGAGATTCTTCCAATTCATTGATGAGATTGACGATATTTCTGTAGGATATATGTAATATACCTATTATAAATATTTAATTAATAATAAAATAAGAAATATTAAATGTACTTCCCAGAAAAAGTGAAAGGTGAAAAGGTGAAAATACAAAATACGGGTCTAATATTTTTATTTAGAGATTAACATATTAAAAAATCTGTTGTGGCCAGCACAAAACCTTCCGTCAATTCTATGTATTTTGTACAAATCCCATACCAAAATTTCCTTGGAAAAGATTCTATATATCACGTAAAATTGTAATACGAGCACATACTATTTTTTACAAATTCCTTACCAAAAGTTTATTTGAAAAGATTCTCTCTTTCTTGTTCAGCTTTCCCTATTGTATTAGGGGTCGCTGTTTCTTACTCTTCTGTTCCACTCATTCCTGTCCAACGCATCTTCTTCACATAGTTCTTCCTCTCTCAAGTCATATTCGATACAATTCTTCCATCTCTTTGGCCTTCCACGTGACCCCCGCATTGGAAGTTTCAATCATAAGACGAGGCTGCAACTGCATGTCACTTGCGAGGGACACTATGACATACCACATCCTAATCCTACTCTTTCAATCTTTGGTTTTGCACTTGACACTGACATCTGTCAATTAGAATATTTTGAATATATCACCTGTTTCCATGATAAATACCAAAGCTGACTGATTTTTCAAAGTTAATATCTTTATAATTTTTTAACATTATATCTATTGTATATGAATGAAAATATATAATCAAACTATTTAAAAAAATAAAATGTGAAAAAATACTATTTATCTGCGTTCTTTTAAGAAAAATTGTTAAAAACTTCAAATAAAGGTACTTCCGGTGGAACAGTTGTAACCAAAATCTAATCACCTCTTCATCTGGATGTAAAGAAGAGGTATACGAAAGAATTATAATTTTTAGAATTGTAGTATTGGAGTTATCGTCGGAGAAAAATTTGTCACACACATACACACACATACACACACATACACACACACACACACACACACACACACACACAGACATCATCTTAAAAATAGTAAATTTGTATAGTAGGGACCCTAAAACGTGCTTATTCATTAAAAACTCACCACCGAATTTTTTGACCAAAGACAATACCTTCCTTACCTAAAGGTGACGGAAGGTAAAAATGAAAAATATTGAAAATCCTTATTGGGTTTCATATTGACTTCATTATATGAACGTAAAATATAAAAAAAAATCTGTTGTGGCCAGCACAAAACCTTCCGTCAATTCGATGTATTTTGTACAAATCCCATACCAAAAGGTCCTTGGAACAGATTCTATATAATATCATGTAAAATCAAACACGAATACATACTATTTCTATTCTATAAATCCAATAAAATTAGAACATAAACATACACTAAGTAAAATGCACTTGACACTTCTTCTTATTCTTCAGCTTCTCCTATTTTATTAGAGGTAGCTGTTTCCTCTTTTCTTGCAATCATTCCTGTCCAACACATCTTCTTGACACAGGCATTCCTTTCAGTCTTCTGCGATACAGTCCTTCCATCTTCTCTTTGGCCTTTCTCTGTGTGTCACTTGCGAGGAGCACTATGACATACACTTTCCATATTTGGTTTTGCACTTGCAACTGACATCTGTCAATTAGAATTTTTTTAATATATCAGCATCAGCTGTTTCCATGATGAATGGCAAAGCTGACTAATTTTTGAAAATTAATTTCTTTATAATGCTTTAAATCTACATCTATTGAATATGAAGGAAAATGTATAATCAAACTGTATAGAGAAGAATATTTTCTTTAATATGTATAATAACAAAATGTCAAAAAACAATATTTAACTGTTTTTTTTTTAAGAAAAACTGTTAAAAACTTCAAATAAGGGTACGTCCGGTGGATCAATTATAACCAAAATCTAATCAACTCTTCATATGGATGTACAGAAGAGGAATACGAAAGAATTATAATTTTTAGAATTGTAGTATTGGAGTTATCGTCGGAGAAAAATTTGTCACACACAGACATACATACATACACACACACACACACACACACTCACACACACATACACATACATACAGACATCATCTTAAAAATAGTAAATTCGTATTGTAGGGACCCTAAAACGTGCTTATTCATTAAAAACTCACCACCGAATTTTTTGACCAAAGACAATACCTTCCTTACCTAAAGGTGACGGAAGGTAAAAAGTTTTTCTTAAAATCTCGTCCAAATTTGTGGCGAAAGGTGAAAACTAAGCATGAGCAACACAAACAATGGAAGCACGACACGGTATAGGTAAGAAGGCTATGGTGGCCGGTTCGTTGCTCGACTGTTTGTTTAGGTGAATACGTAAATCGATGTGGGACTGGAAATTCGAATAACAATACCACGGCTGGAAATGGAATCGGATCTGTGGTTAGTTAAATGGATCGTTCACTATTGTCTCAGAGACCTATTACCATACTCCATGCCTGCGAAGCACTGATAAACGAGAAAACACATTGGAAATTTCACTAGAAATTTGGTGATAATTAATTTCTGAAGAAGAAGTACTGTATGCTAAGTGTGTACTCTTACAATTAAATTAGACTGATCAGAAGTTGTTATTATTTTGAGGTAATAATTTTAATTTGATCCAACTTAGAATCTTAGAATTGAAAAAAGATACCGGCATGCAATTTGAAAAATTTGGGTACCGCATATGTAGAAGTATCATTCATTAATGACCCCTATTAATATATAATTTTTTATTAATATACGATTATAGTGGGTAACCATAGATATCGCATAATATTGCGATTACGAAACGATTGTCAAAAATTATGTATCAAACGTTACTAATCTAAAAATTTTTGTCATGGAATAAAATTAATTTTTCCAATTTGTTAAGATACGGTAAACGGAAAAATATTGTAACATGTGTGTTAATTAACGCCTGAGTTTAGCAAAATGTCTCAATAATTAATCACCCTCATTACCACTCTTGATTATTATAGTTTTGTGCAAAAAAAAATCTGATGTGGCCAACACGAAACCTCCCGCTATTTAATTTTTATTAATTAAAATAAATACTTGTATTTAATAATGCTGAAAACTTTATTATGTTCCATTGCAAATAACTATTACTTTATTTACTATTTTCTTTTTAAAATGTCACTATATTATTAATTTGAAGTGATTAGTTTTTTGACAGTGACATTTACATGTTAGTTACATCATTTGAAATATGAACTGTGTAACAAAAGAATTGTGTTTATCTTAGGTTTCGGGATTTATAAAAAAATGATTTTTAAATTTATCTGTAAAACATATAGAAAAAGTATTAATGTATACCTTTAGAAAATTCAATAATCTTTCATTTTTATAATGACATAAAATAAGAAAAAATGGTAGGTATTTTTTGAAAAAAACCCATTATTCGCTTCAAGTAAAGTGCCATTAATACCAAAATCTAATGGTTTCTTTTCATATTAGAATAGGATAGAAATACAAGGTTTCAGAATTTTCTGAATGATATTATTTGAGTTAGAGCGAAGACACACACATATACACACAACATCGTGAAAATGTTAAAATTGGATTCTAGGGATCTTAAAACGTGGTTATTTACTAAAATCTCTATATGCGATTTTTAGCACGATCTCTATACCTCCTTTATTTAGGGTAGCGGGAGGTAAAAAAGAAAATATTCCGAACTGCAGTCTAAATTTTATTGATTTCAAACCGACGTTTCGATCATAACATTGATTCTCTTCAGGGTTAAAACAAGTCAGAAAAACAACGAAATTTTAGTTTTATGTCTCAAAAAAAAAAAAAAAACAGATGAAAGGGTAGCATGTGTCCTTAACCGAAATACTCCCGTTGTACCATTTTTAAAATTACTCTCATTATATTACATTAAATCCCTCAACTTATAATTAAGAAAGGTTTTAGCATAACACTCTTGAGAATGATGATAAAAAGCCGCAATAACCGCTAGAATGAATGTTCTACATTAAATAAATACTGAATAACCTGCGAGAGCAAGACATTACTTACGAGTAGCTGCAAGCCCTGTATGTAAGGGCTGTAATCAGAGCATCCAGCCCTTCTTGTGAATCATTTGTCTGACTCATAAGGGATGATAATGCAAGGGGAGATAATGCAAATTTACTTGCAATGGATTTTTTCAAGGGAGGGTAGGGTTTCTTATACTATACGAGTAGATAAGGGGTAGAAATTGCTATGACATTATGACATGAACGTTTTATAATCAATATTTTCAAGGGTGTGCCCTAGGGCATTTTTTCAGGGCAAAGCGGAAAATTGCAGGGAAAGATGAAAGTTATTCATAATTTATTATTTATTACCCTACGTTTATACGTATAAGAGAAATTTGACTCGACTTTGAAAAGGCGACGTATGACAAGAAGTGCATTTATACATATATAAGGTCAAATCTACTTTATTTTACATTTGTTACTTTTCGTGACTTAACTTTTTGTTGATAGCAAAACATATTTAGTTATTTCGCATTGTCGAATACAAGTACTAACGATTTAAGTTAATTATTTAAAATTTACAATGTTAATTTAATAAAAATAAAAAAATAAATATATCATCACGGCATATTACCCATTTCTGGGTGTGCCACTATCTGCATTATATCGCAGATATCGGTAAAGATGATGACATATTTGTACCGTGCGGGCGCTTACCAGGTGTCACCTCACGGACACTCATTGCTGGCGTGGAGAGTGCACCACAGGGGTCATTTTTGTGCCATTTAAAATTCGAAATATTTCGGGATCGAACCCGGTTCCCCCAGGTTCGCGACCAGACACTCAGGCACGCGGCCACGGGACCCTATGTTAATTTAATAATTATTAATAATGCCGATATGCCGCCTTGTCATGATTACGATATTTATAGTTTTATTGCCGGCCCCGACAGTCAATTTTTCTGACTATACCAGCCAATAAGTCTAATATATAGTCGTTACGCCCGAAAATGGTAGTTAAAACTCATTAACACAAACAACTTTTCTTAGTTTCAATTTTTGATTTGGTGCCCCGGTTTGTAGTTTTTGGAGTTCTTTTATTTTTTGAAAAGCGTCATAAGTTTCTTATTTTAAATACTATTGAATTTATTTGTTTAAAATTACCTTTCGGATCTATAAAACATTTGGCATTTATAATTAATTTATTTTTTTAAATGACGAAATGGCAATCGATCAAGAATTTCAATACAAGATCTACTCCATCGATTTTCGAAAGTAAAACATTTATAAAATCTTTAAACTATGTATCTACTACAATATTTATGCTAAATATTTTGAATCTATCCAAAAAAGGTCTATTCATTTACTTGACTTAAAGATAGGTATTCGTCTTTTATTGAACAATGAAACAAATGAACGCACGTGTATATTTGTTAGATATATTTTTTAATAAACTTAATAATGAAAAATATCTGTTATTTTTTCGTTTACTACAAATGTAAAAAAAAACTAGTTGTTATATTAAACAAACTATAATGAAGTGTGAATTTAAAATAAATTATAAATTTATATTATTATTAGTTAACATCTAAATAAAACATTTGTTTAACAAATTAGTTTACATTAACTTATGTCAAGTACTTAGTGCAGTTACACGTGTAAAAATTTTGTTAAACATTTTTATTTTAAATCTCCTGACGACAAAATTTTACATTATTTCTTATTTATTTATTTTTTATCATTACTGACTGTTCATTTTTTTAACTGTTATTTATTTGTTTTTATCAAATACGACAATCAACTCTGTGATTATTTTATTGTTCCTCATGGATGGTTGCTAAAAACTCATGTTATTAGTCTTTCTGTAAATAAAATAAAATAAATAAATATATCATCACGGCATATTACCCATTTCTGGGTGTGCCAGTATCTACAACACATGTAGACATCGGTAATGATGACGATATATTTTACCGTGTGGGCGCTTACCAGGCGTCACCTCACGGGCACTCATATCTGGTATGGAGAGTGCACCACAGGGATCACTTTTGTGCCATTTAAAATTGGAAATATTTGGCGTCTGTCGGGATCGAACCCGGTTCCCCCAGGTTCGCGACCAGACACTCAGGCACGCGGCCACGGGACCCCCAAAATAAAAATAAATAAAAAAAAAATATTTGTACATTATTTTTATACTACATTTCATGTTTTTGTTTTTCATTCTGTACATTTTTGTATTGTCCATAGTGCCCCGAAGAAGTCTAATGTATTAGTCTTCGACGTCGGCTTGAAATAAATAATTTCACTGCAGTCTGCTTGTCCGATTATTTTTCCTTCGGGAACCTTCATCCATTCCTCAGTCGATTACCGCATAAGTTCATTGAAATATAAAATTAACAGAGTTGTTGTTAAATTATTGTAAAACATATACACACATACATATCCTTCAAATTTGGGAACAGTTAATTAGAAATACATTGATCTAGATTAAACCGCTTATGTCTACTCTTTCCTGTATGTTGTCGTACACATAAAAGACAGCAAAATGGCCAATTCTAAACAGGCTCTTCGAGGCCAGCTCCCTTCAAAGTGGTCTTGTAAGTCATTTGTTCTCGTGCACCACACTTGAAGAGCACAAAACAACTAAACATCTGAAACGGATACTCCTTACATGTCCCGTTGTCATTGTTTCATTCAGTTTGTAAAGCGTTGTTTCTGCTTAATTAGCAAAAATAAAAGGAT
Source organism: Ophonus ardosiacus (assembly GCA_943142095.1). Classification (NCBI taxonomy): domain Eukaryota; kingdom Metazoa; phylum Arthropoda; class Insecta; order Coleoptera; family Carabidae; genus Ophonus; species Ophonus ardosiacus. The sequence goes on along the minus strand of OW964823.1, from coordinate 5,389,190 downwards.
ATTATCATTATTGTAATGAAAGTCAATTGAAAATTCCTTAATATGCAATTGCATTATTATGACGAATGTAACATACATTATACAAGAGTGAAGTGTAATATGATGATCAAATAAAGTACATACATTGCAATTTATGGTCTACAACATTCAATATATGCTCAACAACGCATATAATGCGTACTGTATTTATGGGAATTATTGATTTAAATTGACGTTATTAGCTTTTCAATATTTACAACTGAATCAACTTTACGTAGTAATTTCTTGAATATCCTTCAAAATAAAATCAAATTATGTGGTGACATGGCAAAACAGATGTTACTCTTTCGCATATGCAATATAGGTCGTGCCAACTTTTAGTGCTATTGACTCCAGAATACCCTCAGGTAGTCCTTAATAAGGTTGTACCGCATTTATACATTTTCTGCTATTTTAAAATCAAGAAAAATTTAAAAATAAATGTACAACAATATGCTTTAAAAAATATTTATTCATAAACGGAGATTAGGATATAAAAAATATTAAACATTAATAAAAAATCTGTTGCTGCCAGTACAAGACCTTCCGTTAATTTGATGTATTTTTTACAAATCCCATACCAAAAGTTTATTGGAAAAGATTCTATATATCCAGTAAAATTGTAACACGAACATAATACAATTTTTTACAAACTCCATACAAAAAGTTCGTTGGAAAATATTCTATAAATCCAATAAAATTATCACATGAATATACATTATGTAGACTCATATATAAATACTCTAAAAATGCGTACACATACGTAACATTCTCTTTAAAATCAAATAATATTACTACCAAGTTTATATCTCTACCCATTTTTGTCTTATTGCCCCAAAAGTCAATATACCCCACATTTAGATAAAAACTTCAAAATTTTCAAAAATCTAATTTTTATGTATCTAGATACTTCTCAATACGCTGATTCCAAATTTTGAAACCGCAGGTCGATATCTCATTTCGTTCTCGTGATATTTAGATTCAAAGTTTTGCTCTAAACTGCCCATTTTTGGGTAATAACCCAAAAATGGGTCGAGATATGAATTTGGCGACATCACCATTCGATTCTACGGGCAAGATTACATAAGTACACCAATTTTCAGAATTTTTGAACACCGCATACAATCTCTAAAGCGAAATAACTGAAAATGGCCAAAAATCGCAAAAATCTAAGGTATACCCCTTACGATTTTTTCAGATTTTGGTCATTTTCAGGGGTTTTCAAGCTTTTATTCATAAAAAATGAATCGGTTGGACAAAAATTATGAAAATTGCTATACTTATGTAATTTTGTCCGTAGAATTGAATGGTGAGGTCGCCAAATTCATATATCGACCCATTTTTGGGTTAATACCAAAAAATGGGCATTTTTGAACAAAACTTTAAATCTAAATATCTCGAGAACGAAAAGAGATATCGACCTGCGGTTTCAAAATTTGGAATCAGCTCATTGAGAAGTATCTAGATACATAAAAATTAATTTTTTGAAAATTTTGAAGTTTTTATCTAAATGTGGGGTATATTGACTTTTAGGGCAATAATTCAAAAATGGGTAGAGATATAAACTTGGTAGTAATATTATTTGATTGTAAAGAGAATATTACGTAAGTGTATGCATATTTAGAGTATTTGAACAACTGTGTGAATTTTTAGAAATAAAAGTATTGAAATAAAAATGGTCGAGACGAGAAATTTCGAGTACGAGACGAGACGAGAATTACTAGGAACATTGCAGCCTGACAACTGTAAAATTGTACTAAGTTCAAATTTAGTCGTCGTGATATTTATTTATTAATGATTTACAAGTCCTCAAAGTCTGATTTTCTTCCATGCCTGCGTTCGTGTTTATTTTGATAAGAATATCCTCTGTGTGCCATTTCCATATTCATTGAAAGTAAAAGTAAGTTTCGCTTTTCCTTGTCGGCCTATTCTCATTCTCTCTTCCTTCTCGTCTCATCTTCATTCTAATTCTTACTTACAATTCATTCTAAAATTTCCCTCAGGGCTCGTCTTGTGGATGGGTTTTAAAGGCGCGAAATTCTACACGCAAGTATAGGCATTAAAACTTACGTCCCTTCCAGGAAAGGACAATTGGGGAAATCACAATTTCTATCCCTTAGATTAGACAAGTTGCAGGCCTGTTCTTCACGGGATATGATAATATTTGTTAGGTTAGAATATAAAACAAATCGAAAACTAGACCAATCAAATAGCACAATTTTTGTTAGTTACGCTGTATAACATCGGATGTTTGCGTAGATACAAAAAATATTTTAATATATTTTTAACATATCCTGACGCCAAACAACACGAGCCTTTTTTGCGTTTAGGTCAAATTATGCGGAATCCATCTGGAGAAATCATTCTCAAACCTAAATGTTCATGCAAAATCGATTGTATTGCAGTCTGCGATATGCTAAGAGACGCCTCTATCTGTCTGTAACTCATATGCCGATCGTCTATAATCATGTTGCGTACAACATCGATGTTTCTCGAAATGACAACTGATTTTGGCCGACCTTCTCGTCATTCATCACTGACGGACGCACGACCACGACAAAATTCTGCAAACCAATTCTCTGATGGTGCTTCACTACCAAAAGTTGCACGAAGCGATTCTATACATTGTTGTTGAGTAAGGCATTTTTTAAAATCATAAAAAACCTTTACAAGTGATTTCCGTTTTTGCACAAACTTGTTTCTTTTAAACGTTCACTATCAACAACCTACTCGATCAATTTCTAAGTTACCACTGGCTTCGCAATAACAAACGTCCATGTTCACAAATACAGTGGTGCCACAACTCAATAACGCCATCTATTGTTCGATTGTAAAAACTTAAAAACCAACCCTCGTATTTGCCAAGTTTAGCAGCAAGCTATACAGTGTCCCACACTCTATCTTCAGTGTGGCAGAGATAGCCAATGTTATTCTTATGGAGGTTTTCTGTACCATGTTGCCAATTTTTCAATGTAATGTAATATTGAAACATTCATAAATTTTCATTGCTATACCAAAATTAGTTAACACTGTACAATGAGGGTCTCTTATTTACCCAAGGGCTTATTGTATACACCCAATATTTGTCTAAATAGTTTTATATTCAGGGCTATTTGTACCTGTAATAAGTAATATTTCAATACAATATTTTAAAACCGCCCGGCATACTAATCTTGATTAAATGCATTAGAAATTAGAATTTTAAAATATTATAAATTCAAATTGGAGATTACAAAGAAAGAATAAAGACTTATGAACTATGTAAAATATATACAGTATTTCTATCAAGCTTAAATATTAGTAAATTATCAAATAAGAAGATATAAATTAAATAAAAAATACGTATTATTAAACTGACCAGTGTGTTATTCAATTTCATTTTTTTCTTCGCACCTATGCTATTTTACATCTACATTTTGTACTCGTATATGTATTAATTTTATATCTTTTCGTAGAATGGAAATATGTAACATAGGGAATTTATATTGTTGACGACGTTTGTAAAATGTCCAATTAAGTACAAAAATGTTTTATATTATTTACTTTAAATTGACTAGAGTTTATATGTTAATTCATTTATCTACGCTTGTTATAATTTTATATCCTACTTACATTTTGTATGTGTATTATTTTATATTTTTTGTAAATTATTAAACTGACTGGTTCATTATTTAATTTATTTTTTTTCTTTTCACCCACCTGTTTAGATACACTGAAAGTACACCAGTCATAAATACATTCAATGAAGTACCCAGAATATTTAATCTCTTTTTGGGCATCTATTTTGCTCTTTCTATCTTGCAGATTTACAGCAGGTAAATATGGCAACATGGTACTCCATAAGACCCTATACTGAACATAGAGTGTGGGACACTGTATAGCAGTGAATAAACTAGCCTCGAGTAATCGACAAAACGCGGTATCTATCTCGCGGATTTACTGAAATCTCATTATGCGATATTTACTACGATCCCTACACCTCCCTTACCAAGGGTAACGGGAGGTAAAAGCATCTTTTTGTGTAATATCTCCTAAATTATAAGCTTGTTCTTGTATCCTAGTAAATCTTGTTGGTGTAAACATACAAGAAATGCGATAGTAGTCATAGTTAGCGCTTGCTAGTGTAGTTCTAGTTTCCTTTTCAAGTCTTAGCGGTCGCTATTTTATCTACTATGTAGAGCAAATAAAAAGTGGTTGTAGAGAGACAAGTTTGAGTTATATCAGATTTAAAGGAAGTTATGAATAACGCCATTAAAGTTTATCTAAACCATCCCTTGTATGTAGGGCGTGTTTTGCATAAGTGCTTTCCATAAATTTGGAAGTAAATGCGGAGGTTGTTTTCAACAAAATGGCGAATACTTTGTGCATATTTTCCTATAAAAAATATCGCTTCCATACAACTTTCAGTAATGGAGCTTATAGTACAGGAAATTTAAAACATAAGTGCATTACAAATTATGAGTTAATTATAAAGCATAGACCATGTATGTAATCATATTCAAGATGGACTTAAAAATTTACATGTATTACATTATTTAGAATTTTTAATTTTTACCTCTCGCTAAGATTTCGCATATCCAGATTTTATTGAATAAGCACGATTTAAGGTCCCTAGAATCCGATTATAGCATTTTTAAAATGATGTGTGTTTGTGTGTGGATATGTGGATGTGTGTGTGTGTGTGTATGTGTGTGTGCGTGTGTTTGTGTATGTGTATGTATGTCTGGATGTTGTAGACATACGATTCCTTAAAAACTATAAGACTTAAAAAAATATTTAACTGCAGTTTCCTCAATCTGACATTCCTGGGAAGAGCTGAAAAAGTTTTGGTAACAATTGAACAACCGGAAGTAGTAGTTTCTTAGAAAATTTCTTCTAAATATATTTTTTTTTATTAAATATTGAAGAACATAAAATTCTCCATCTAATACACTTATATATCTTGTATAGATTTAGAGATAAAGACACTATAATTTATAGAGTATTCTAATCGCAGAGGCTAAAGCATTAAGGAAACCAGTTGACAAATTCCAATGTTTATAACATAGTTTGTAAATGACACATGTCAGTGTCAAAAATCAACAGTTTTAGTGACATTCTAAGAGCTTTTTCTGGGAAGTATATTTAATCTCTCTTATTGTTTTATTAATTAAATATTTGAAATTCTAGGTAAAATGCATATATCCATCAGAAATACCGCCAATCTGGTTAATGAATTGGAAGAATCTGTGACATTTAGAAACTTCCTCATACAATGAAAAATAGATATAATTAGAACTATATGTATGCAGAAGACATGTTAAATACAATAAAAAACAATATTTGGGTAAAGTTCTGTAATATTTTCTTATAAAACGACGGTTCGAAAGCGAAGTGCAATACAATACTTAGCCTAACATGGAAATGGCGAGAGGTCTTGGCTGGCCACAACAGATTTTTTAAAAGTATTTTAAATGTAAGTTTATGCAATATTTATCGCAGTAATAATAAAAATAATAATATTTTATTGTTATTTTTGTAAATAATTAAATAGAGAAACAGTCATGAAAGCAAATACTCGCCCGTGACGTCCCAATACGTACAACACGGCATTCGTAGCATTCGTAGCCAATAGGAAAATTTATTTATATAAATTAAAGTAGGTGATAGTTTGTCACATGTCAAACTGTATGTATACTCTGACGTCACATTCCATTTCAGATCACGTAAATTTTTCAAAATATTACAGCAATTTCAATATTTAATTGTAATCTAATGGATATTTCGTGATATTTTCAAATTTGAGACTCTTTAAGGAACAATATCTTTTAAAATTTAGTACTTAGAAGTTATATAAAAAAATTGCAACAGCTCTATTCTACAGTAACCCTCCTATTATTATCTTTCAATTAGCTGTTACCTAATATGCTAACTATTAATTCTGTGATGGATACATTGTAGATTATTATAACTAACTGTTTGGTTATATATCTCTGTTAAATTCGCTGCTCTATACGACATGATAAACGAACGTGTGGATATATTTCAATTAAATTAGAGCTATCGATGAAGTCGCGATTAATTCAAGCGCTCGGTGTTCGGTAACAGTCGTGACCTGGATTAAATAATCATTTAGCCTGACATCCTACGTCCAATTACCACCTGTGCGACACTAGAATAGAATTATGTCAATGATAAATGCACTAGAATCCACAAACCTAACAAAATGACGCACTACACAAATGATAATAGATTATAAGACGGCTGCTGGAAAAGTTCCTGCATTCTAGTAGTTCTAGTCTAGTAGTGACAGCGATTATCTAATCTCATATTCATAAAATACTTTATTAACGATTCAGTTATCATTTCGTTTTTATATTAATTCGTTTTGTTTTGTGACATTGTTTTAAAAAAAGTCAGTTTGCACAAAATATAGTCCAGCCAATACAAAAAATGACCTTTGTCGCACAAAAGGTTGGGTGCAAACGATTTTAACATGTTGTTTTGGTCGAGACGGGGATGAAAAATTCAAATTTGTGACCTTGAGGATGCTCGGCGTGAGCCACCATCTTGGATCAAAGGTCCAATAGATGAGTTTTGGCCATATACCTATTAACTAATATATTGCTAATGCTCGTATCTTTCCCATAAGAGTAGGTGAAGGAAACACTGTGAAATGGAAATATCATTTCTGCATAAGTCTATTTCTCACAAACACCCAACAGGCAATTATACGCATGCTCGGAACTCTTGACTACTATTGGCTAACGCTGACAGCGTCGCTGGCTGGGCTGCGTTACAAAATCCTACTCGAGTACGAAATTATTCAAAGTCTTACTTACTCTCAGAGTTTACTCAACCTGTTCCAAAACAGCCAGAGTTTACTCCAAAGTGATGTTCTATTTACTCTACTGACGAGGAGGGTATAGAAATTACTCCACAATATTTTCAAACGTAGATGCTCACGATTCTTAACATATGAAAGTAATTTGCCTTCTTGAGGAAGAAAACATGCTTTTGGTTGAAAATAAACATAAGTAAATACGTTGGCGTGTATTACGAGCATACTTTTATAATAAAAGCGCTTTTATGGAGCGTACTTTCACATTATATTGAGGAGAGTGCTCCATAAAAGCGCTTTTATTACGGGCTTGACATTAATGTTGTAATTATAAGTAGTTTTGTTAGTTTTATAAAATTATTTTTAATTTAGTTTCAATTTTGTACTTCGACAAAACTCTCATTCGTTCCATAATAAAACACATCATACTCTACGCCAAAATTCGGTATTCTTGGTTTTGGAACGCTGCCCTGGTGATGCAGCGAGCACATGGTTTGACTTTGACGTTTGATTTCATTTGTGTTTGTAGTTGCACTTCGAAAGTATTTGCTTTGTGTTTCATATAGTAATTTATTGTCATCTAAATAAATTAATCCTGATCAGATTGTATTCCTATTATTTTTACAGTACAACAAAGTAAATTATTTAATTCAAATTTAGCACTAGAATATGTCAATGTTTTTTATTATTACTAATATTTATATTCAAGAATTTACATACAAAATAAATAGTAGGTACATTGTTTAATTTCTCAAATTTAAATTAAAAATTTCTCGCGCTAGTCGTTAATAAACAGAACTCTGTGATTCGCAAAAAGTGATCATGATTTCCTCGTTAGCCAATAGTAGTCAAGGTTTCCAAGCATGCGCATAATTCGCGGTTGGGTGTTTGTGTGAGATAGACTTATGCAGAAATGATATTTCCATTTCACAGTGTTTCCTTCAAGAAAAGCAAAGGATCCGCAATATATTAGTTAATAGGTATATGGTTTTGGCTAATTTCTTGCACGTTTTACGTAGGATGAACTCTCAAAGAGTTACCACACAATTTGACCAAGTAACAGATCTAGAGTGGAAAAACATCTTCCAAAATTTGCAAAACAATAAAGCCATTTATAAAAATTTAGGTCTTCCTTTACATATTATTGCAAAGGATTTTTATCAGTCCACTTACCCTGAAATAGCTGGAGATATGACTCCAGTGACGTCACCAATGATTTCCCCTGGTTTTAAAACATAAGTGTTTCAATTTTCATCTAAATATTCCAACAAGAATGAAATTTATTCGAAGTTTTCTATAGATATTTCTGATGTAGAGTAAATTACAAAAATCCTCACACACTTTTTATTTTTATGTCATGTCATATAGCATTTATCATCTGGTCATGTCTGTAACCGGCTTTACAAGGCTAATCAATGTCAATGTTGAACGAATGAACAAAGCAATGATATAATGCGAACAGGGAAGTGCGATGACTATGAACTTCAGAACCTTAGAAGATTTTTAGAGTAATGAGAAATGACGAATGACAAGACGGATTACAGAGGACAAGAATAAATATATCATGACTATGATCAAATTAAGTTTGTTTAGTTTTATTGGATTTGTGCGTTAGTGACTGGTTGATATTCAAACGACCCAGGTTCGATTCTAGAGTGGGATCATGTAACTATGAAAACGATATTGCGACTGTCGACAAGTGAAAATGTGATCACGTAAATAGTGAAAACCGGAAACGATATCGTTTTAGACCGAAAAAAATGTGAATTCTAGTCGACACTCTCAAAGCATGTGAAAACGATAGTCGTATCTTACGTCTCTTTTTATTTCATACATTTTTGTATAGGTATATCTTTTTCTAATTTACTTACATTTAAGTAAAAGAATGTAGTGAGCAGTGAGTTAAATTTGACGTTTTGGAAAGAAATGTCATTATAAATTATTTAAAAATCAATTAATATATCAAATTTGAAAGGTATTTTTTTAGCAAGGCGAAAATGAAATAATTGCAATAAAATACGATAATTATAAAATGAATATTGATTACAAAAATGAATCTACGAAAAAATTCATGAATGTTTTAATACTAGCATGTTGCAAAGAACCAAATGCGTAAGATTTACTATACCTATATTTTTACTTTTCTGAAAATTATGATAGAAAATTGAAATAGTAACTGTAAAAGTGTTGATTACAACAAAGCATATTTTGATTCCAGCCCAGGAATATTGATTACAAGAATAAATCCAAGAAAGGAAATTTTAATAACTATTGCATTCTGCGAAGCAACAGAGATAACGATTTTAGCTTGTGTCATTAATATTTTGTAGTTTTTACACAAAATTAAAATTTATAAATTGATCATTTTCTGCAGCCCGCCCGAAGGTAATGCGCCGATATTTAAATGTGGTCCATCCATACTTTACTTGAAATACAAAACGTAATAAAAACTAGATTACTTTAAAATAACAATCTTGTCTACTTACAGTCTTAAATGGTACCTTAAAGTTTTAATTATATATTTAGAAATATTTTTGTTTACTTCATAAATTTTTCTTCTGGAATATCAAAAGGATCAAAATTAGATGATATATGGAATCTAATTAATTGATAATTTAACTTGTATCCTTCTTCAATTCTTATAACATTTCTATTATGAACGAAAGGCCAGAATAATACGTTTTGATATTAGATTAAAATTTTTGATGACATTCAAATAAATTATCTGTCAAAATTACTATTTAATACAAAAACATTAGTCTATAAACAATATCGTTTTCGCAAAACGTAGTCCCTTTACGAAAATAACCAAAGCTGAAAACGTAGTGAGTGACTAATTTTACGTGATCGCTAAGGAAACGAATATCGTTTTCATTTCTCGAAAATCGCAATATCGTTTTCACTTTTACGTGATCCCACTCCTGATCAGCTTCAAACTTGAATTTGAAAATTATTTACAATATCAGTAGCATAAAACAAACCCCTGTTCAAGTTTCGTTTGTACGGAAACCAATTAAATTGTGTTTATATTTGAGTACAACAATGTCCCTCTCATTTTACGGTGACTCTTTTCATTAATTTTTTAATGACAACACCATAAATCATTTCTCCGATTGATTCTCTCTTGTAATGTGATAATGTTAATGTGACGTCAGCTATGCATCTGTCAGTTGCATAATCAGGGTGCGTCATGTATGCCACCCTCATATGATTTATAATTTGTCAGCGTTCTGCCGGGTGCGAGAAGTAAATTAAATTTGACTTTTTATGTGTTTTGGAGTGGCGTGAGAAATGAAAGATACAGTCTACTTATAACTGATTTATGACTTTTGAAGTGCTCTAATTGTATTAGTTTTATAAAGAGTCGATGTGAATGGTTAGAAATTGAGAGCAATTATGTTTATTGGTTGTTTAATTGATAGCGTTGCATTTAATTGAGTTAAAAATTTAACATATGCAATAGAGTTTGATGATTAAAAGAGGAGCAAATTGCTGATTAAATATATGGTTTAATGATATTATGTTCTACCATAATATTATATAAATAATAATATATAAATAAAATGTGTAAAAGTAGTAGAACATAAGCTATATTTACTTGATTTGGCAATAATAATTACTTCTATACTAAACAGTAACTAAAAACCTGATTTACACTGAACAAACTGTCAAAATTTGGTATTAAATTCAAATATGGTTTACATTTAAATATTTAAATGTAATGTAATGTATTTTAATGTAGTTTTTATTTAATTAATTGTTAGAATATTACTTCATATAAATATTTATATTTAAGAAAAAGATTATATTTTAATTTTTAATTTAAAATGATAGAACGGAATATATTTATTGTGACTACCAAACGAATGAATGAATAACAGGTAAAACAAAAACAGAATAGTATATTCTATAGCAAGTATGGAATATGTATATATATATACAGGGTGTCTCAGGACGAGCTTACGCTATCTATATTTTAAATACTATTTAATATAATTTAACGAAATGTGGTATTTAGGGGTTATCCAACATGCCCGTTTTAACTAAAATATTTTCAAAGCAGTAGCACTTCCGGTTTGACCGGAAATTGACCTCAACTTTCTTATTTTAAATGGAATACGCTATATTTTATTTTCCCATTGAATGCAGCGGAATTTTACATATGAAGCAATAAAAACATTTTACTCATGATCAACTACTTCCGGCGTTATTTAACTTTTTTTGATTTTTTGTCTGAAATCCGGCACATTTTCAAAACTCTGTATATCGGGAACGAGATCGAATTTTTATAATCTGAAAAAAGCCTTTTATAAAGGAGACTTTAAGCTACATTATTCATAGAAGAATCCTCGATTATTTATAAAAATGTGACGGGTACGTTACTCCAAAATTTCAGTTGACAAACTTCAAAAAAGACAACCTTTTTAAATGGAACCCCCTCTTTTTTATTACATAAATGTGTTCTATGACAAAAAATAAGGGTACTTTATGTAACATGTCCTATGTTGAAAGTTGATAGAATTTCAGTAAATTAGAAAAACATGTAATCTGGGTATAATTATTTTATTAATACGGAGAGGCTGATTGTCACTTGCGAGGAACTTCCGATTGTATTTTACACTTCCCATTTTTTGTTTTGGCGGAGATTTTAATGTCGGAAGTCGTTCCTGCTATTCGTAATAATTCTAGCGTGATTCTCGTACAATCGGCAAAACCCAAAATTTATTTGTAAACTAATTACTTTCTCAAAGTGTCAAAATATTTACTTCCCAGTAGTGCCAAAATAGCCAGTTAGTCGAAATATGCATATCCTCTTTAGTATTCTTAAATAACTGTTAGCTAATACGTTCAATATTTTTGCTGTTAGCCAGAACATATCAGAAGAATGCTAATGACATTTTATTTTAAGATCACGAAAAAATATCGTTGCATTTCCTCTGGAAAAAGCTTTAAAGTAGTGAGTACCCTCCCTGGTTGGTACTTAATGCCTTACAGCACTACAATGGGGCACTAATTCACGCCGAACATTTATCATTTGACACTGACGGGAAATCGAAACCACTACCGTCGTTCCCGTTGTCCTAACGCAACATCTATGCTCTTCACGATTCCAAGGACTCCGCAAAGGACAAAGGATACCCAAAGCTAGACAAAAAGGGTGAAGGACAACGAAGAGGATTGAGGAATCCTGAAAAAGTCCCTCATTTATAATCAGGAGGATAAGTAACTTCAAGTAATAAAAGGACAAATGAGGACGGATTTCGTAAACATTAACCTGGTGTCAGATGTTTTCACAGGGATAAATTGTTTTTTAATGAGAGCAGACTAATTTGTAAGCAGAGATTGCTAATTATAAAAGAGTAACTCATTATAAAATGTCGTTCAAATGAAAGTACCTACGTTATTATATTTTCAACAAGTAATAAAAAATTATGAATATACATACCGGGTGTGCGTTTGACATGGGAAAACAGTTTTTTGTAAATAAAAAGTGTCCGGCAGTAAATTAAGCCAAGAAATTGAATATTATAATAGCTCTGTTCGATGAGAAGTGCTTGAAGTGCAGAGCAGAATAGTGCAGTGCAATGCAGTGTAGTATAGTGTAGTGTACACTAGTTCAGTCTAATTATTGTGGTTTCATAAAACACACTAGTGTATATTTGGGCAAGTTTGCTCAGTTGTGAGTAATCAAGCCAGGGGTAGCCAAATGTGTAAAAGGTTAGGTTGTTTATAAACACAGTCATATCATAAAGCTGCAAAGAAGTGACTGCAGAAATGTCTGTTTTAAAGATAGTGATTGAACTAATAAACGATTCTGACGACGATCAATCATCACTTGATTCTTCATCAGATTCAGAGACAGATATATTAATTAATTCTTTATATAACAAAACAAAGAGAATATACTATATCTGAATCCATTATTTTATTTTCTCAATGTGTAAAATTTTAGGTTAATAAACAGATGTGTAGATAGGATAGAATTAAAATGTCTCCTGAACAACATTTAGTTACCTCCACTCCTACTCTGCACTTTCTACACCACCTCGCGAGTCAATGAGCACTAGTTCTTAAAATTTTTGTCATCGAACAGCCTGCCAGAAGTTGCCCGTTTCTCATAAAACATGTTAGTGTAAGAAAGTTAACACTAGGGCGGCCTAGTACATGTCATCGAACAAAGCTAATAGTACATTACATCTTGAACATTATTTAACATTAATTACTTTAATATTATTGCATAAATTGCAATAAATAATTATAAAAAAATCAAATAAATAATTGTTTCACTTTTTTATTATGCAATATGAAAAGATTTACAAATGTCATCGTGATGTATTGGATAGCACAGCTGGGTCTGGATTTTAGATTGGGGTTCTATTTCCCTTAGGGTAATTATTATTTATTTTACAAAAAAATCTGTTGTGGCCAGCACAAGACCTTCCGTTAGTTTGACGTATTTTGTACAAATCCCATATCAGAAGTTCATTGGAAAAGATTCTATATATCCAGTAAAATTGTAACACGAACATAATACAATTTTTTACAAATTCCATACAGAAAGTATGTATGCTCATAATATAAATACTCAAAAAATGCGTACACTTACGTAACATTCTCTTTACAATCAAATAATATTACTACCAAATTTATATATCTACCCTTTTTTGAATTATTGCCCCAAAAGTCAATATATCCCACATTTAGATAAAAATTTCATTTCTTGGAGCAGTGTAGATTTTTTCTATAGTAGATTTGAAATTTTCAAAAAAAATTTTTATGTAGATAGATTTTTATATCAATACTTTTATTTCTAAAAAATCACACAGTTGTTCAAATACTCTAAAAATGCGTACCCTTACGTAACATTCTCTTTACAATCAAATAATAATACTAGCAAATTTATATCTCTACCCATTTTTGATTTATTGCCCCAAAAGTCAATATACCCCATATTTAGATAAAAACTTTAAAATTTTCAAAAATCTAATTTTTATGTATCTAGATACTTCTCAATGCGCTGATTCCAAATTTTGAAACTGCAGGTCGATATCTCTTTTCGTTCTCGAGATATTTAGATTCAAAGTTTTGCTCAAAACTGCCCATTTTTGGGTAATAACCCAAAAATGGGTCGAGTTATGAATTTGGCGACATCACCATTCGTTTCTACGAGCAAAATTACATAAGTATACCAATTTTCAGAATTTTTGAACACCGAATACAATCTCTAAAGCAAAATAACTGAAAATGGCAAAAAATCGCAAAAATCTAAGGTGTACCCCTTACAATTTTTTCAGATTTTGGCAATTTTCAGGGGTTGTCAAGGTTTTATTCATAAAAAATGAACCGGTTGGACAAAACTTATGAAAATTGCTATACTTATGTATTTTTGTCCGTAGAATCCAATGGTGATGTCCCCAAATTCATATTTCGACCCATTTTTTGGTTATTACCCAAAAATGGGTAGTTTTGAGCAAAACTTTAAATGTAAATATCTCGAGAACGAAACAAGATATCGACCTGCGGTTTCAAAATTTGGAATCAGCGCATTGAGAATTATCTAAATACATAAAAATTAGATTTTTAAAAATTTTGAAGTTTTTACCTAAATGTGGGGTATATTGACTTTTGGGGCAATAATTCAAAAATGGGTAGAGATGTAAACTTGGTAATAATATTATTTGATTGAAAAGAGAATGTTACTGTGTGAATTTTTAGAAATTAAAGGTATTGATATAAAAATGGATAAATGCTATAAAAATGTTCCTTGGAAAAGATTCTATATATACAATAAAATTTTAACATGGACATGTACTATTTTTCACAAATTCCATATCAAAAGTTCCTTTGAAAAGATTCTATAAATCCAAGAAAATTATAACATGAACATACACTATGTAAATTGCACTTGACATTTCCTTCTTTCTTCTTCAGCTTTATCCTATTTTATTTGGGGCACTGTTTCTTACTCTTCTCTTTTACTCATTCCTGTCCAACGCATCTTCTTCACACAGGTCTTCCTCTCTCAAGTCAAAATTTAATCAGCTCTTCATATGGATGTAAATAAGAGGAATACGAAAGAATTATAATTTTTAGAATTGTAGTATTGGAGTTATCGCCGGAGAAAAATTTGTCACACACGGACACACATACACACACGAACACACATACACACACACGAACACACATACACACACACCCATACATACATACATACACACATACACACACACACACACACATACATACACACATCATCTTAAAAATAGTAAATTCGTATTCTAGATTCTAGGGACCATCAAACGTGCTTATTCATTAAAAACTCACCAAGAAAATACCTTCCTTACCTAAAGGTGACGGAAGGTAAAAATATATTTCTGTTATATGTAGCTGATGTGGAATATTCTGTATAAACTAAAATGATTATTAATATATTTTGTAATATTTGCTATTTAAAATGTGTACTTTTTTGAATAGCACAATCACAAATAGGAGTAACAATTATTCATAACATTGTCAAACACAACATCAACATCTTTCCAACAAATCATTTTCTGTTCAAAACAAAAGAAAAAAACAATCAAAACAACAATCAATCGACGAGAAAAACTCTCGTCATATTTACATGACAATAAAACATGTCCTATTTCATTCTTTACAGCCTACAATGATTCAAAAATGTCAACCTGAACGTAAAAACGATAAAATATTATAATAGTTACAAATTTTATTCGTCAACCTGCGTTCACACATTGGAAAAGATTTATTTGACACTTTGCCACGGAGAAATAAATGCACAGTCGACGTATTTTGTCATTAAATTGGAATGGAGAGCCTAAGATTTTCACAGTGACAGAAAGATATAATAGATGTTTATATTGTGAAATTTATATTAAATGTAAACAAAAGTGATTGTCCATACAATAATAAAATGGTTTTGAGATACAGAAAATTTATTAAAGAGATAGTAAGCTGTAAAACTGGTAAGATAAAAAAGTCTTTTGGTTTGGTGTTTATAGATAAAAGCTTTCAACAATGAATAGAAGAAGATTTATATTCTTGTTAAATAAGAACATCTATAAATTTTCTCTTTCATGTATTGTATCTATATTATTTTATTTTATCAGTTTCAATTTTTTTCTCATTTACCAATTTAACTACTACTTATTTTCTATTATATTGGTCTTTTTGAAAGATTTGAAGGTAGAGCTCAGCTGTAGCTTACAAATTTTTACAGGAGAGGAAAATTAAAGTGTCTAAAGATTTTATAAAATTAGATACATACTATACTATATGAAAAATGAACTAAATAATTTAATTCATTACTCATATTTCATGCACCACTCATACACGGTTAAAGATAGAATAACGAACAATGAAAATCTGAATTCAGCATGAAATTCTCTTTCTTTTCATATCATGTATGATTTTTTTTACTTCATCGGATCTGGAGGTACAGACGTTTGAATTTATATGACATTTTATCGAAATTTTTTATTATTGAAAATACACAAGAATCCGAGTTTTCCCGTTATTCCTCAGATCTGTTTTGACCACTGGCATGGTTTACATGCTAAGTAATCTTAATTTCTCTGTTTTAATATTTTGTAGTTTCTACTGATGATGAGAACGGATTTTTCTTTCTTAGTTATAATTTCACCTTGACTCCATTTTAGTTTTAACTATTATATTTATTATGTCCAGTGACAACTAGATTTATATTTAGTAATATAAATGGAGCGCAATTTTTACCTCCCGCTACCCTAGGTAAGGGAGGTATAGGGATCGTGCTAAAAATCACATATAGAGATTTTAGTGAATAAGCACGTTTTGAAGTCCCCAGAACCCGATTTTAACATTTTTACAATGATGTCCGTGGGTATGTATGTGTGTGTGTGTGTGTGTGTGTGTGTGTGTGTGTGTGTGTATGTGTGTGTGGATCTGGTGGACACGATTACTCAAATACTATAAATCAGAAAATTTTGAAATTTTGTATATTCATTCTACACTAATGTGGGAAGAGCTGATTAGTTTTCAGTGTATATCGGATAACCGGAAGTATCACTTGTACAAGTTTTTAATAGTTTTTCTTAAAAAAAATTCATTGAATATAATTTTTCAGCAACTTTTACTAATAATAATGAAATATAATGGTACAATATTCAATTCTACGATAATAGCATTTAGTAAATAACTCTAAATAACTTTAAATATAAATTAATAATATAATTTATTTTCATATATCATTTTGCCTATGCCTCAAACAAAAACAATATTTTAATAACAATTTTGACATATTTAAACAAATGTCACTGTCAGGTTGCAATTACATTAAAATTAATAGTGAAATCGTGTTAAGGAGAATGTAGTAATAATATATATTTGAATCTAATAAAATTAAGGTTAGTAAAAATAATATATTTTCAATCGTACATAAATATTATAATTACTATTGATTTGCTTCATTGGCTTCCAGAATACGGGTTTGAAAAAACTTTGTGTCAAGATGCAAGTACTATTTTGATTTTTGTTAAGTGTTTCTATTATTTTTGTCAATATTTGTGAAATTTATTTTGTGTATGATATATTTGTTAAATGTAAAATAAAAATTGTTATGAGTGAATGTAAAAATATTTGAACATAATGATTGCATTACTTATACTGCATGGTTAAATACCCAGCTGGAGGTTATGGGCTGGCCACATCAGATTTTTTTTCTCAAAATTTTGTTACATTAGTTATGCTCATATTGCCAAAAATGGTAAGGAAACTGATAAAAAAAAAATCCAGATAATTCAAATACTTTCGCTGTTTTCTTCCGTTCAATGAATGAAAAATGTTTTTCCAAAATTCTGTGACATGTTAAATGGTCCTACAAAATATATCCCCGATAACGTATGACAATAAAAATAAAATGTCACTGCTCCAGTTTTCCAAAACATTCTACATAACAAATTACTTCTCTCCTTCAAAATTTATTTTATGTTTGTTTCATTTCTCTTCGTAAAGTAACCAAAGAAGGTTTGTATCTCACTACACCAGTGAAGATAACGCTTCGTTATTTCGTTTGTTGGACCAGGTTAAACTAATTTATCAAAGGCGAGATTTGGAGATAAGCCTAACGAGGATATAAACGTGCACGTAATTTTCACCTACACACTATGATATGGAGTAGAGAATAGTGAACGCGTGGGTGGATAGAGCAGCTTGTTAAGGATTTAAAGACGGCATTCTTCGGATTATTCTTTTATTGTTATTAACTGTGATGTAATTAGTGCTTGACATGGGAAGTTCTTCTTTGGTTCTTAATAACATTCAAGAAGGGATACATTCTTTGTAATACGTACTCTTGTTTATTTTTTATTTTTTTCATCGTTTAAAATTAAGAGACAGGTGTTTCAAAGAAGGACTGTGGTTTATAGTAAATTTAATTTATGAATTTACATTTAGATATTTTGGGTTAAAATTTACAATTTTCTCTCTGGTTTATAGTTGATTTTGAAATTCCGGATTTGACCAATCAGAAACTATTATGTGACTTGTCACTGCTTGCCATTTGACGTTTCACCAATTACCAGTTTAGATTTTAGGTTATAATTTGTTAGACGCTAATGAACAAATAGTTATTTTTGTATTAAGTGTGCGAAATGAGTGTTTTTTACCTCTCGCTAAGAGAGGTATTGGATTCATGCTAAAAGTCGCATATCCAGATTTCAGTAAATAAGCACGATTTAAGGTCCCTATAATCCGATTATGACATTTTTAAAATGATGTCTGTGTGTGTGTGTGTGTGTGTGTGTGTGTGTGTGTGGATGTGTGTATGTATGTGTGGATGTGTGTATGTATGTATGTATGTGTGTGTGTGTGTGTGTGTGTGTGTGTGTGTGTGGATGTGTGTGTGGATGTATGTGTGGATGTGTGTATGTATGTGTGTGTGGATGTGTTTATGTGTGTATGTCTGGATGTTGTAGTCACGATTCCTCAAAAACTATAAGAATTAAAAAATATTTAACTGCAGTTTCCTCAATCTGACATTTTTGGGAAGAGCTGAAAAGGTTTTGGTAACAATTGAACAACCGGAAGTAGTAGTTTCTTAGAAAAATTCTTCTAAATATCATTTTTTTGGGAGGTTTTTTTATTAAATATTGAAGAACATAAAATTCTCCATCTAATACACTTAAAATTTTTATTATATCTTGTATAGATTTAGAGATAAAGACACTATAATTTATAGAGTACACTAATCACAGAGGCCAAGGCACTAAGGAAACCAGTTGACAAATTCTAATGTTTAGAACATGACACATGTCATTGTCAAATATCAACAGTTTTAATGACATTCTGATAGCTTTTTCTGGGAAGTATATTTAACTTTTCTTATTGTTTTATTAATTAAATATTTGAAATTATAGGTAAAATTGTAGTAAAATGCATATATCCATCAGAAATACCGCCAATCTGGTTAATGAATTGGAACAATCTTTGACATTTAGAAACTTCCTCATACAATGAAAAATATATATAATTAGAATTATATGTGTGCAGAAGACATGTTAAATACAATAAAAAACAATATTTGGGTAAAATTCTGTAATATTTTGTTATAAAACGACGGTTCGAAAGGGAAGTGTAGTACAATACTTATATAGCCTAATTTGGAAATGGCGAGAGGTCTTGTGCTGGCAACAACAGATTTTTATCTTTAGAGTTACCTAATAATGGTTTAAGAGTGTTATTTGATTTTTACCGTTAAATTTTGATTTTTAAAAATTTTGTTTAGTTTTGGTTTTGATATGGCAATTTTCTATATTTATTATTATTATTATTTTTAGTTGGTGTTAGAGTTCTGAAATCGAATACAGACTGACGATTTTTAAATTTATGAATTAGTTATCAATGATTTTAACCTGCAACACATTATATTTAACTATTTCTTTAATATATTTCAGTTTATTTTCAAAACGTGTTTTGTTTAAAGGGAATTTGGTCAATTATATTAATCAAAAAGTTAAAGACTGCTAATTTATGTTGCCAAAAATGATTCGAGTCAGCTGTAACATTGGGTCAAATAATGACAAAATACGATATTTGCAAGACTTTTGCTGAGCGCGTTCATTTGTACTTATTATCAGTAGACTACAACAGGTAATGTGTTTCGCTTGTAGTCCATTCCAAATGTCGGGTAACACTGTCCCCTCAAATATTGGAAATTATTTGCTGGCCTCACAATAAAAAGATCAATAATGGACCGAATACACATTGGTAATTATTAATAAACAAACATAAACGAAATGAAACAAATATTTATATTCAAATAGCACCGAATTCGGATTATCTGTGGGAGGGTTCATTCAAAAGTGACTTTTTACCTCGCTATGAGAGGAATTGGATTCATGCTAAAAATCGCATATCCAGATTTTAGTGAATAAGTACGTTTTAAGATTCCTAGAATCCGATTTTAACATTTTTACAATGATGTCTGTGTAGAGAAAATTTTGAAATTTTATATACCCATTCTATACTAATGTGGGAAGAGCTCATTAGTTTTTAGTGTATATCGGATAACCGGGAGTATCACTTATACAAGCTTTTAACAGTTTTTCTTGAAAAAAATATATTGAATATTATTTTTCAAAAAAATATAATATTTCTCGAGCGCAAAATTTGTAAGGAATTCTTTTTTCTCAGGGTTATCGCTCAAAAGCAGCTGTAGACACGTGTTTCGCTCTTATTAGAGCTCATCAGTACAGCATAGCTAGTTAATAGGTGGACATTAACTAGAGGTAGTAATCGAAAAAAACAACATAGTGTAACAGCACTAGTAAGCAGCCAAATACACCCATGTTGCCTCGGTCAGCATCTCCACACACTTGTGGATCAACACAACGTCGCAGCGGCGGTGATTTATAACCACCCACCAGACCCGTTACTTGGACCCCCAAAAGTAAATACTAAAAAATATAATATTTCTCGAGCGCAAAATTTGTAAGGAATTCTTTTTTCTCAGGGTTATCGCTCAAAAGCAGCTGTAGACACGTGTTTCGCTCTTATTAGAGCTCATCAGTACAGCATAGCTAGTTAATAGGTGGACATTAACTAGAGGTAGTAATCGAAATTATTATTTTTCAGCATATTTTACAAATAAAAATTAAATATAATGATACAATCTTTTATTCTACGTTAATAGCATTTAGTAAATAACTAAATAACTTTAAATATGCCTATGCGTCAAACAAGAACATAATATTTTAATAACAATGTTGATATTTAAACAAATGTCACTGTCAGGAAGTAATTACTAGTGGTGGGATCCGGATCCGGATAGTTTCGGGTTCGGATCCAAAAATATCCGGATATCCGGATAATTGATTGTTGAACTATCCGGATCTGAGTATCGGATTTTGGATCCGGATCTGAGTATCGGATTTTGGATCCGGATCTGAGAATCGGATTTTGGATCCAAATCGGAGTATTGGATTTTGGATCCGGATACGAATATGAGTATGAGTATCGGATTTTAGATATGGAATTTAAGAATCTACATCGGTTCTCGGATTCGAATATTCTCAGTATTGAACCCGATGATAATATTTGAATGTATAAGTATTATCATGAAGTTTCAAAACCAAATAAATCTGATTATGAAATAATCCACAATAAATTTTTGTTTGATATAGTTAATAGAATTGGATCCAGAATATAAATTCGGATCCGGATCCGTAAACAAAACATCGAATCCGGAGCCAGATCCAAGTCCAGATCCGAATCCAAAAGGGATCCGAACTCAAATCTGGATCCGGATCCAAATCCGAATTAAATTTACGGATATCCGCTTCAATATCCGAACATCGGATATCCGAGGAACTGGATATTTTGAGATCCGGGTACTCGGATCCAAGTTTTGCCGGATCCTCGCAGCACTAGTAATTACATTAAAATTAATAATGAAACCGTGTTAAGGAGAATGTAGTAATAATATATGTATTTGAATCTAATAAAATTAAGGTTTGTAAAAATAATATATTTTCAATCATACATAAATATTAGAAGTACTATTGATTTGCTTTATTGTCTTTCAGGGTACGGCTCTGAAAAGACTTTGTGTCAAGATGCGAGTACTATTTTGATTTTTGTTAAGTTTTTCTATTCTTTTTGTCAATATTTGTGAATGATATATTTGTTAAATGTAAAATAAAGATTGTTATGTGTGAATATAAAAATATTTGATCATAATTATTGCTTGCTACGTGGTTAAATACCCAGTGGAAGGTTATGGGCTGGCACATCAGATTTTTTTCATTTTATTAAGAATTTTTAAAATTGAGTAGTTTACGATAGCCAATAATTGTAATATACAAACACCACTGCATCTATACAATGGGGCATGCAAAAAAAAAATATGTTGCTAATATTTTTATAAAAATAGAATATATGACACTTATTATCCATATTGCAACATAAAACATCCCAAAATATATTTTTCATTCATAATTTACTTAAAAGATATTCCCGCTGCGATTTTCTGTGACATCATGTATCGGCTACTTACACAACGACACTAGTCACACGTACATGAAGGTCACAATGTCACAAACTTCAAACGCGAAGTTAAACGTCAGATCAGAGTAAACTAACCAAATATTAATAAAACTGTCAAAGGAAAAGTGCGCTCTATTCAATCTTTTTTGTTTAAAAAAGATTTAATTATTTCATTAGAGAAATATTATTTGTAGTAGCAGGTTTGTGTGCTTGATATATAACTTAATACATAAAAGTGCAACAATTGTATATTTATATTCCTATAAAACATGGTGAAGAATAACTGTACAGTTCCAACTTGTGGAAACAATTCATTAAAAAACCCAAAAAAAAAACTATTTATAAACAATATTAATTTACATTTTGTCCGCCAGGGTGAACTAGAATCGTTCAAATACATGACGTATGCGCTCACGTGATCTCATTGAGATTTGAAATTGACCCCTATTTTTAAAAAATTACATCTACAAAACAATGCACACAAATGTCGTGAAAATATTATTTACATATACTGTGACCGGTAGACTTCCAGGAAAAAAATAAAACAGAAAATGTGGCATGACCCCATTGCAATAAATTTTTACTGCTTTTATTAGACTTTTAAAAAAAGCGTGGCATCTCTTTCCATAACTGGGTTAGATTTAAATCATCTTCTTATCTACAACGAATAAAGCGTTCCTTTCTAATTTTCCCATCTTTAATTAATACAATTACTGCGCTATGCCTACACATGTGTTTGAGGATCGATGTATAGGAATGCATTGAGCATTAAATCCAACATATGGTTCTTATACACGACTTCAGGAATTCCGAGCGAAGCCAACGTTTTTGTCAGTTTCTGCTATCGGCACCGCATTTTGCACATGTGCCAAACGCTACAAAAACCTGCTTTATACCACTGTGAATAGATAAGAAATAGTGCAAAGAAATGCATTCCTAGATGTGGATAAGATAGGCGAAAATAGGGAAATAATCTCGGAAATAATGTATTTGATATGTTGGTTTCTTACACATTGCTAAATGTGACAGTAATAACAAAACTAAGAAAATATTCAAATTGAAAGCCATTATTTCTTTCGCACATTTAAACTCTTTTGGAAAGAGAGCCGACCGTTCTACGTAACTGGTGTCTAGATATAACTTTTCACATAGCACGATCATATCTAACTTTTCTTCATTTGTAAAGTTATTAAACATTATTAAACACAGAGAACTTTACGGGAGAAATTATTAAACGTCAAAAAAACAAAGAATCAATTGTTTCCATGGTTTACTTGACTAAAAACTAATAAAATAGTTTACAAAATTTAAATTTTTAACCGTAAATAGCTCGTTTATTTGAAAAAATTGTACATAAACAACATTACCTTATAGGAAAGAGAAAAAAATACTCTTTCCAATAAGATAATAAAAAATATATGGTTCCATTTAAAAAATATATATATATTGTCCCAAATTTTGAGAACCGCTGACACAAATTTTATTTTGTCTACATGACCAATTTACTAATATAAAATAGCACAATTTTGCTCATTTAACCAACCTCGTACCTCTTCAAATAAAAAAGTTACCAATAGTGAGCAAGCTTATTGAGACACCCTGTATATATATATATATATATATATATATATATATATATATATATATATATACCGGATGTCTCAAGCAAACCTTGACATAGGCGTTTAACATGAGAAAATAGTATTTGTAAATAAAATGTAAGCTATTACATTGAACATGATATTAGTGCATTGCATCCTGGACGTTATTTGATATTAATTATTATTGCATAAATTGGTATTAATTATAATTTTTAAAATAAGTAATTGTATCAATTTTTATTATGCAATGTGAAAAGATTTTCAAATGTTAGCGTAGTACCTACATTAGTTAGCGTAGCTGCCTTTGAAACTGTATGTTGAGGTAATTCCTCACTGGCATAATTATTTTATTTTTTTATATAAAAAATATTAAACTTTTAAAGATGTCTTATATTTCCTATTACAGTCATTTAAAATTAATAATAACATTGTAATAAATAAAGAAAAAATAATTGCCAATAACTAATTACTATTTGCAACAATCAAAACATTTATATAACAACAATGCATTATATTTTCTTGTGATATTAATAAGAATAACTGAAATATAATAAATTTATGTATTAAGTTTTTACTGTACTTATAAAAAATATTTTTTGTTAGCGTACCTTAAATAGACAATATTGAATCGAAGTGAAATGTGAATTTAATTATATATTATTGTATTGTGATAATTTTGATTTTCATTTATTCCTTTATGGGTCGCTTCAAATTTAAGCCTTGTTGGTGTAACTGGCAATAATCATATAGTTATAAAGTTTTCTTTTAATTATTAAATTATATGACAAATTTCTAATTTGTTAATATACTGAAGAGTACCAATTCATATAAATGCTATTTGCTTTTTTTTATTATTATTATATTAGTATTAGGTGGAATATTTTGACTAGCTACTATTATTGTAGTGTGTGCTTCCTGTTATGTATATATTATAAATAAACTTCTGATTATATTTGATTGTTTCTCCTTTATGACCTATTTAATTAACATATAAACGATAACAATCTTTATTATAATATAAATTTTCCTATCTCAAACTGGTTGACATAAACATGCTTATTATATTGCAATAACGCTGTCTATTACTTTTATTATTGTTATTAACATGTTGTTCAAACAATAAAATCTTATATTGATCGCATTACTGTTTATATTAAGCTATTCTCTATAGAGTACTTGAGTATTTAGATTAATAGCAAGTGTTCTCATTTAACAAGCATGTCTCTGAACACTATAATTAAATGCTTATTAAAGCCACTAGTTCTAGATAACTATCGCACTTTAAAATGTATAAATAGTTGATAGTTCCATTTAAAGATACAAGTGTTTAATTATATACCATATATGATGACGAAAAAGCTAAAAAATGAGCTCGTATTTATAATTCACTTTAGATTTAATTTATGATGTACTTGAAACATAAATGTCTTATGAAAGTGTTGGAAAAATATGATTGAGGTATTGATTTTTTTTCTACACTTTAATCGAAATAATAAGAAAAAATCTGTTGTGGCCAGCAGAAAACCTTCCGTTAATACGATGTATTTTGTACATATCCTATACCAAAAGTTCCCTGAAAAAGATTCTATATATCCTGTATAATTGTAACAAGAACACACTATTTTTTACATATCCATACTGAAAGTTCCTTTGAAAGATTCTAAAATCTAATAAAATTTTAATACGAATACGTACATTATGTATTGCACTTAACACTTCCTCCTGCTTCAACTTTTCCCTATTTTATTAGAAGTCGCTGTTTCTTACTCTTCTCTTCTACTCATTTCTGTCCAAAGCACACAGTTCTTCCTCTCTCAAATCTTCTGCTATACAGTCCTTCCATCTTCTCTTTTGCCTTTCTCGTACTTCTGGCATTATAAGTTCCTATCTTGAGGCGAGGCCGCAAATGCAAGTCACTGACGAGGGACACTCTGTCACTTATATCACTTTCAGATCATATACTTTCCACTTTGGTTTTGCACTTGCCACTGACATCTGTCAATTAGATTTTTTTGAATGTATATGATGTTTTCATAATTTTTGCAAAGCTGACTGATTTTCGAAAGTTAATCTCTCTATAACTCTATATCTATTGAATATGAAGGAAAATGTATAATCGAACCGTATAGAGAATAAGATATTCTTTCTATTGATAATCACATAAAATGTCGAAAATGATATTTAACTGCGATTTTTCAAGAAAAATTGTTAAGAACTTCAAATAAGGGTACTTCCGGTTGACCAATTATAATCAAAATCTAATCAGCTCTTCATAGGGTTGTAAGGAAGAATAATACGAAGGAATCATAATTTTTAGAATTGTAGTTTTGGATTATCGTCGGAGAAAAATTTGTCACACACACACACACACGGACACACATAAACACATACAGACATCATCGTAAAACCAGTAAAATCATATTATAGGGACCTTAAAACATGCTTATTCATTAAAAACTCACCACCGAATTTTTTGACCAAAGACTATACCTCCCTTACCTAAAGGTGACGGAAGGTAAAAAGGTTATATTAATTTTTGTTGTAATACCTTATTATAGTTCACATATTGCATTGTAAATCTAGGTTTATACATTTATACAAGAACTCAGTAACATTTAATAAGTGCACGTCCGTGATTTAAAAATGAACAGTTCAATATTATACCCGTATAGGTAAGCTGTTTGCTTGCTAGCTTTGTGCTCGCCATTCGTTGGAATATGATAATAAATTCCATATACGAAGTTCATGTACAAGTTGTTAACTATAATTTTACGATTGTATGAATTGTTAGTTTACGACTAGTTGTGGATTTGTACGAGTGGAAATGTGGTCATTGAAACTGTTCCGTTCGCATTCGCAAGTTTATACACTAACACACATACGTGAAAATATGTGAATATCGTCGCTCATAACACGCCATAGCCATAAACTGTGAGTTCGTTAAATAAAATACAACTCAGATTAGTTTATTTACGTGAGTCACTCGAGAATTATTGAGAATAAAACACATAGTTTATATTAACTGGAATACTGGAAACTGTAATAATCGGTTTGTTCGCACAACAATATGGGATCCTGTGGTCCCGTGTGAACTTACATTAAGTATTCCTTAATTTTTATCTACTGTTGCACACATATTTTTTTTAATAACCTTAAGTAAGTGTAGCTTATATAATTTTAAGCTGTTTAAATTGTACTTTTAGTAACAAGAAAAATAAAATTTAGGGATTTTTTATAGTTGATTTTGTTTGTTTCAAAGTTTGGAGGTTATATTGGTAAGTTCGATTCAAATAGAATTATAATTTTTAAAATTGAAGTGTAATAAAATATAAAGTGAACACGAAGTGCCAACTAATTAACTCGTAATAAGTAAAACATTGAAAGAAAAATGAATGCAATACTTACACGTCGTTGTAAAATTCATTATTATTTTCTATTAAAATCAGTAATTCCAATACTATAGATTTTCCAGAACAATATATTTTCAAAAATCTCGCGCCATTTAAATAAATTAAAAACTACCTAACACAATAAATAACACTAATTCCGGTTTCCGCTCAGCTGTTCATAAATCTTGTTCCTCTGGTTGTGTAAACACTTTTCATATTATTTTTAAATTTTCAAAAATGAAAATACTATATACTTCTGTTTAAATACTTAATTGACGGTAAGTTTCTTAAATTTTATATAAATCCACATTTTAAATCCATTTTAAAGTTTATGATTGTTTCATTCACCTAACCTTACAAAAACTTTTTTGAAATCCATTTTTTATCATCTCATAAACCTGTCTTCTAATTTCTAACATTTTATTATTCATTATTATTAATAATCATATATTTATCTACATATATATTTTTGTAAAACAAACTAAAATATGTTATTTTTCTAAATTTATCTTAACCCTTTAAATAATTCTGTATAACACTACTTTTCATATGTATAAACTTTTATATGTTTTTTCTTCAATTTATAATTATAAATATATTGTATTACAGCTGTGGCCTAATGATGTCCGTTGCGACGAAATCGATTG
The DNA here is from genome assembly GCA_943142095.1 of Ophonus ardosiacus. Taxonomy (NCBI): domain Eukaryota; kingdom Metazoa; phylum Arthropoda; class Insecta; order Coleoptera; family Carabidae; genus Ophonus; species Ophonus ardosiacus. The sequence continues at coordinate 5,361,178 of OW964823.1, read as the reverse complement.
CCAATAATAAAACTTTTTTATGAAAATAAACTAATCCTTATTTCATAAAACCATCAGATTTTTTACTAAATCTTATTTTACATTATATATAATTAAAGTCTGAAAATGGAGTCATTTATACGAATCAGACCAGTAAAACTCTAAATATCTAACTTTGAGTAAGATAAAAAATTTCATCGCAATTCAAATTTTCTTATCATGGCGCGTATGACGTCAACTCGATGGTGACATCTGCAACGAACTTTAGCGCCTAAATCCACATGTTCATGACAGCCATTTGCTTATTTACATATGATTTTAGTAGCAGCGTGTATTTCGGTGTTTGTCCTGTGTTTGTTTATGGTAAAAATAGGAGTAATAATTATAAAGTGGACAAAATGTCAAACAAGAAATATACCCGCGCATGTTAACTACTGGCATCATCTGTGTTTTTAAACGAAAATATTTACATGAGCAACAGATCAACTAGACGTCACAAATTTCAAGGACGTTTCTAGAGCTATAAAAATTCCAATTTTGTAACATTAAATTATGAATTAAAACTTTTTATTAAACATGTTTTATTATATTTTTCTACTATATGAAGATGGAAACTATAGAAAAAAATTTGTTATGTTGCACTAATTCCATATCACCGTAATACCCCATTACTAATTTTGCAGTACGCGTGCGCAGTTTGAAATTGGTTTCAAATTCGTTGGAAAATTTTTGGTTCTATCTGGAGTGAACAGAAAAGTTTTTATCTGTTGTTGATTGTTGTTGTTGACATTTGTCAGTGTCGCATCAGTTTAAAATGTTCGCACACCAGAAATTTTAAATCTACGATTAAAAATCATTTCAATCCCTGATCAGTTTCCAGCCGTCCGAATAGTCCGCTGATTTTAAAGAAATTTTTAGTTTGTGGCATACACATTGGAACTTATGGATATTGGCAAGCATTGTAGTTCCTACATGCACTTATACTGCCCGAAGTGAGAGAAAAGGAATATTAGCATTTATTATAAATTCTTCCAAATGTTTGTCAGAATGTACTTCCCAGAAAAAGCTTTCAGAATGTCACTAAAACTGTTGATTTTTGACACTGACATCTATCATTTACAAACCATGTTATAAACATTTGAATTTGTCAACTGGTTTCCTTAGTATTACATTACTTTTCTCTCTAAATCTATGCAAGATTTAATAAAAATTTTAAGTGTATTAAATGGAGAATTTTATGTTCTTCAATATTTCTAATAAAAAAATTTCCAATATATTTAGAAGATTTTTTTAAAGAAACTATTACTTCCGGTTGTTCAATTGTTACCAAAATCTAATCAGCTTTTTCCAGGAATGTTAGATTGAGGAAACTGCAGTTAAATATTTTTTAAGTCTTATAGTTTTTGAGGAATCGTCCCTCCAACATCCAGACACACCTACATACACACAAACACACATCCACACACACACACAGACATCATTTTTAAAATGTTATAATCGGATTGTAGGGACCTTAAAACGTGCTTATCCACTAAAATCTGGATATGCGAATTTTAGCATGATTCCAATACCTCTCTTAGCGATAGGTAGAAAAAAACTATTATAGATTTTTTCCATTAGCTGTTTGTAGAAGTTACTTGTAAGTTTTATAGTTCTCTCTTCGTTTCGTTGTTAAATAAGTGCGGCCTTATAAATCTTGGTGAGGTGAAATTGTTGAAGGCATCGGAAATCCTATCCACAATGAGAAAAACTGCGGTCAGAGGTGCTCTGTAAATGTCAGGAGTTAACTGGCAAAGCCCGGAACCCCAATAAATAACATCTATTGTACTGAACTGTTAATTTCTCCAAAGTGACGCATTTTTCACACACCCCACACAAGCCTACACATCTTTCAAGGGCGAGATTTTCTCCTAAAGAAGTGAAAAAATCATCCATTTCTATTAGCAAATAAATTTAAATTAATGGATTTTCGTAGATTGACAAAAAGAAAAAGAACTGAAAGAGTAAGAAATAGAAATACTAGCGTTACGTTGGAATTATTGCAAATAAGAAAATCAGGTAGGCCGTGGAAAACAAAATGGGTACTTTATCTTAAAATGTTATGGTCAATGGTAAAAATGTTAAAGCGAAAAACTTTCGACATTAATAGTATATTGTGTTATTAGGAGTAAAAGTGAAACTGTGTGGCGAGCATGTAAGTTTGAACGACGAGCTTTAGCGAGTCGGACAATTACATGCGAGGCACACAATGACACTTTTACTCCGAATGACACGTTATATTTTTTCTTCAATCGTACATATTGAAATAAAATAATTACAACTTGACATTACAATAATTATAAATATTTTACGTGAAGGACGTTTGTTGATTTCAATTGCTCTGTTGCTATGGATATATTCGTGTTTGTTCACTTTTTGTTATAAACATTCAAGTGAAAATTTTCACTTTTTGACGTTTAAATAAAAACTATGCAATTTTATATTCTCCTTATGTGCAATTATATCAGAATATGAAGTTGTGCCATGTACGGCCGTTGAAGTTGTTCAATCGGATGGAAATTCAACAATATGGCTGAAGAATATGATATGTCTAGGAATCGCTGAGAAACAATATGAATATCACTTTAATTCTAAGTATTGTTATCGTCATTACCATTTTGTAAGTCTGCTATTTTATAATATGTTATTTCGTTAAATATAAACTGTTTATATTTCAATTTGTATATTATCAATTCAAATTTGACAGCTGTTGGAGGTTTTTACTAACTTTATTCTTAGGTTATCTAGTGCAACTTGGGGCGATATTACAGGTTTCTATTTTATTAGTCACTTCTTATTCGCTCATTTTATATAGTTGCTATGGATATTTATTTATTTCATTTTTACTCCGGCGGCGTAGAAATTAACTATTTCTACTCCTGCGGCGTAGAAATGAAACTTCAACCTTGTGAATCAAGTCACAAAAGATGCCATTTTTATGACGTTTGAAGAAAAATAATATTACTAAAGTTATGACGTCATACTACTACGTTTACATGGGATACAAATTTATAAGGCGACAGCAGTCTTGTGACTTTGTTTTTCTTGACAAGCAGATATGGGGGCCCGTGACAGAATGACAGCTAGTATTGATGTCAAATGTCATCATTTTTCATTCCAAACTGTAGATTCCAATGAGGTCATGCAAAAAAAAATAATTGTACCTTTTTTCTGTTTAAATCGAAAAAGGATAGTCTAATTCATCGATCAGTATGATTAAATTATTTTTTATTTATATTTTTTGTTGTATAAAATCGTTTTAAAGTATGGTATTTTTAAAAAGTTGCAAAAACCAGCCATGTTGTGTCGTCACAACGTTACAAACGAAGTTCAGACTCATTTCAAACAGACATTTTATATGGACACATAATTTCTAAAAGAAAAATATATATAAACTATAAATTGAGGATTACATATCTAAATATGCTATATTATATTAATATAATATCGTTCTATTTATTTTTATAAATATAATTTTCATTTGGCGTGAAATTATCTACGTTACATCAGAAGTTTCTTTCACTTTTGAATCTTTGAATTAGACGGTAGGAGGTTATAAACGCATATGAGACATTGAATATATTCCAGAATATTATTTTATTCTTTATTTTGGCACGAAACAACGTTCAACGTTCCATCGACATGTTTACTTTCATAAATTTTAGGTTATCTTTAAATGTCACTTTGACGTTTAAGACAATGTGAAAATCAAAATGGTCGTGCTTCTCACTCTGTGACGTCAATGGACAAGGGACGAAGCGGGGATCTTCAGCCGCATTTTAAAGAATGTCATTTTCAGTTACAATTTTTTCATGATTAAAGATCGATTTGAGGAAAAATAAAAAATACGGGTATATTATTTTTCATTACTTTATCGATTAAAGTTATAAAAAAAAAGTCGTGCATGACCTCATTTCATGTGGTTCATGTAACTCGCCAAGTAAAGCCCACACTCTTGGTAACAAAAAAACACGAAATCTTGAAATTTTGAATGAAAATTTGACATTTGTAAGTTATGTATATGATTACTATACTTGCCGTCAAATAATTATGGACTGGAGATTTCTACACTGATGCCAAATTTTTAAGTGTCAACCTGTACAAATATCTGTAATCTGTCAATGTCATTTTATATTCTGACTATTAGTACTTGCGTGCGCTTTTTATTCCCAATCCTATAAATTGCATTATATTTAGAATTTTGAAAAGAAAATGAGTGAAACTCATGGATTAAATGGTCCTGGTTCTTATAAAAAACGTTTAGGAAAATAAGATTGAAATGGGTAGGCAAAAACATTTATTGACAATGTACACAATTTTTTCACAAAATTGGCGTTACATCCTAAAAATATTTATAATTTATTAAATAACAAGAAAACTTTGGATTTGACTGAAGAAGCATGTTGTGTTGGCAGATCTACTGTTCACCTAATAAGCAATTATTCTTACCTTTTATTTAGATTTCACCGGTTATCGTATTTTAACGCAAACGCGACCTTAGCTTGATGTGTGGAAACTTTGGTCTAAATATAAATTTTTCTCAGAGACAATTTTTATATTTTATATCACGTGTTACTGTCTTACCTTACTTAGTTGTTATAATATTTTCTTCATTTACGATGTATTAAAATTTTAATTAGTTTTAAATGTATTATATGACATTTGCGTTCATTCCTGGTCATGTTACAAGCGGCAACACCGCTGGGCAAGGGACAGGGTGCGGAAAGGGATAAAAGTTGAACATCAGTCCATTTCACGGCGAGTATAGCTGTCATTCTGACATCACCATATCTACTTGTCAAGAAAAACCAACAATGTCACTTGACTTATCGCGCTCTATTCTAGAAATAAAAATGACTCTTCCAACATTATACAAGATTGTTTGAATTTGCCCGGCGATGAAAACTTTTCTCTCGTCGATGGGATTAAGTTTTCTAGTTTGTCCGCTAGAGGGATAAAGCGGGAAATATAATAAGTTTTGAGTGTCGTGAAATATTAATCTCTTGGTTACGGAAGGAATTTAATGGATTTACAATCTTTTGTTTTGGAAGTAATGAACGTTTTGGGTAGTCTTAAGACGATTAAAGGCTAATTAATCTTAATTTTATTAAAACTTCAAAGGGAATATTCTCTATAGTTATAAGTTATATATTATTGTGCCATAATTATAAAGCATTTATTAATTATTTTAAAGGTATTAAACTATTGGAATACTAACCTAATTTCAAGACGGAGATGATTGCTTAAATAATTTAATAAATTTGTTAAAAAGATTAATCAAAATTTTTGATGTCTCACATTTTAATACTTAAAACTCTTTTATATACTCACAAATTTTGTATCTCTACCTACTTTGAGTTTTGCGCCCTCAAATATCATATAAGTACACCCACTTTTGGGTAAAATTAAAAAAATCTACTTTTAATACTTTTATGTATTGAGAACTACTCAGATCACGTGACATTTAGTTTTGATCACTAGAGATGCATTCGGGCCGAGCTTTGAGTTTGGATCGACTCGACCCGAAAATAAAAATTACCGGCCCGACTCGAAGATCGACTCGACAAAAAAATTAGCTAGCCCGGCTCGAAAATTGACTCGAAATCGGGCCGGGCCGGGCTAGAGCTCGAAATTGGGTGCATCCGGCATTCCTAATGTTGATTTTTATGTTAAAGCGAAATGCTTTACTTTTTTCATGTCAAACTTATAAAAAAAACCTCTACATTCTTATAACTTTCAACATTAGTTAACATAAGTAGTTAAAAAAGAGACCCTTCTAGTGTAAGTTTGTTATAAAAATTACAGACCTACGAGTATTTAACACTTTGTTTACAAAAGAATTTAAACAACTTTTTCACAAATCTTATATAAAAAAATAGAATTTTAATTTACATAAGGATTTTGTATCTAACTTTGTTTCTGCTCAAAAATAGGACAAGAAACCATTATGATAGGAACAAAAATCACTTTTATTTAAGTATACGAGTAATAACAATAATAATAGCATCATCACAAAATAATTATTATGCTTTAATGAATAACCCTGAATTCTTGAAGTAAAATAATACATTTTTATTTATTAATATGAGAACTGTGTTGTTATTAAATCATTTTGATCCTTTTTAACTTCATCCATTTTCATTAAAATATTAAGGAAACTTTGAATTTGAAATGAATGAACTATAAGATTTTTCGGGCTGGCCCGAAAAGCTCGAATTTTCGGGCCGGGCCAAAATCAAAAGTCCGACTCGCCTCGATTTTTGAAAATGTTTAGTAATAATAATCGAGGCGGGCTTCGGGCCGGGCCGGGCCAAAGCTCGAAATCGAGTGAATCTCTAGCCGTGATTATATATTTATTTTATATAATATAAGGGGTCTATTCAGAACTCAATATTTGTGTTGTCGTTATGGTCTTTATGGTTGTTATGTACTGTAAAGATTGTTAAAATCAAATTTGGTATTCTCAGTATTGAAGGTGGTTACCGTCAACAATTGTTACGTGTTTTGACAGTCTTTATCATAACGGCTGCTAAAACTATGTATTTATGGTTGTTATGACGTTGTTATTTCTAATATTTGACATGTGACAAATTATTATATAAATATTAGCAGGGTGCAGTTGATTATTCGCATGAATCCTGCTTCGACTTAAATAATGATAGTAAAAACGATAAAAACCGTCGTGGACGAAAGTTACTTTTGACGTAAATACATATTTCTTTGAAAATATTATATTCTGTGGTAGGTATTCGTGAAAACCTTGTTATTTATTCTGGTGCTAATGTGTGCTTTTTCTTCAATCAAAATAAAAAAAAAAATCTGTCCATAACTTTTTAGTCACGTTGGGATCAGTGGTAGGAATTAACATACCCGTTCTAAACAATTTAGAAGTTTTCAAATATGACACAAATGTCATATTCTTCTTTAGTTGTTTTGGCAGAATGTTTGCATTTTAAATATAATTGGCAACACATTATTAAAAGAATAAAACGTTGACATATAAGGTTAAGTTAATGAAGTTAGCTATTGTCAAATAATCTGGTTCATTCACAAGTATTATTTTATAAAGATTGTCAATAATACCGACGTAGGTTCTGAATTGACAAATTCATAATGATTGTTACAAATGTCTTTATGATAACAATCTTTATATCCGTAACAACCGTTATGACTGTGTTTCACTGAATAGGCCACTAAATGTATCAAATATTTAGAATTTTAAATGGCACAAAAAAGTGACTCTCCACGCCAGCAGTGAGTACTTGATAAACTCTCGCACGATACAAATATGTCATCATCATTACCGATATCTGTGACAAACAGATTGGCACACCTAGAAATGGGTAATATGCCGTGATGATATATATATTTTTTAAATATAATATAATTTATTAAGTTCTTAATAAATGACTTTTGTGATATACTATTTCGTTTTCCAGTGAGTAATATATTTCATACCATATGTCATTTTGAAGAAACTAATTATGTTTCTTAATAATATATCACCATCTGTTACACACACCCTTAAAATATTTCATCCAAGTTCATCAATATCAATTCTGACACCAGCATAATTCCAATTGCATCCCTCCTATCTTCTGTAGTTATGTGCTTATGTGTTAGGGCGAACAAGGGATGATATAATCACCCAGCATCCCCTAAGTTGCACGTGACCACCCGTTACGTATATAGAATATCAATGGACCAATCAGGACAGATAGTCAATTCGTACTGTAAATATTTAATACCCGTGACGATGATGATTGAGATTATGAGATTGTTTGCTTATTGAGGGAGATTTACAATTATTTTGTATAATTAATAAATAAATATATCATCATGACTTATTATCCATTGTTGGGTATGTCATTTTGCTTTTCTTTGAAGAATCTCACGGGTTTTAAAGCTGTGGAGGTAGCACAAGTCTCATTTTTGAGCTTTTGAGAGGAAGTGACATTATTGTAAGAAAAAATCTGATGTGGCCAACACAAAACCTCCCGCTATTTAATTTTTATTAATTTAAATACATTCCTACCTACGTATTTACTAACGCTGCAAACAGTTCCATTGCAGAAAACTATTGCTTTATTTACTATTTTTTTTTTTTTTTAAATGTCACTATTATAATTTGAAGTGATAAGAAATTCGAAAAAATGGCATTTATTGGCATTTTTTGAAGAAAAACTATTATGAGCTTCAAGTAAAGTACCATTTCTGTTTATCTGATTTACACCAAAATTTAATGGCTTCTATTCCTATTAGAATAGGGTAAAAATACAAGGTTTCAGAATTTTCTGAATGATAGTATTTCAATTAGAGTGCAAACAAAATTCGTACACATACACACACACACACACACACACACACACACACACACACACACACACACACACACACACACTTTTCCAGACATCATCGTGAAAAAATGGTTTCTAGGGACCTTAAAATGTGTTCATTTACTAAAATCTCGATATTAGATTTTTAACACGATCCCTATACCTCCCTTACCAAGGGTAGCGGGAGGTAAAAATAATAATTTTTAGGTTAATGTATTATGAAATCTGGATTTGGAAATTATGAAAATTGGTACACTTGTGTATTTTTTCCCGTAGAATCGAATGATGATATCGCCAAATTCATATCTCGACCCATTTTTGGGTTATTACCAAAAAATGGGAAGTTTTGAGCAAAACTTTGAATCTAAATATCTCGAGAACGAAAAGAGATATCGACTTGCCGTTTCAAAATTTGGAATCAGCGCACTGAGAACTATCTAGATATATAAAAATTAGATTTTTGAAAATTTTGAAGTTTTTATTTAAATGTGGGGTATATTGACTTTTGGGGCAATAATTCAAAAGTAGGTAGAGATATAAACTTGGTGGTAACATTATTTGTTTGTAACGGATTATTTTATATATTTGTGAGTCTTCATCTTTAAATGTATAGAATATATAATAAAAATATTAATAGCATTGGATAGAGAATTATTTCTACCATTAATTTTAAAACTGCATAAATTATGTTGTTATATTTTTAATTTATTGGAATATCTTTCTGAACTTAATATTAAATAAGTACTTTAAAAAATTTGATAACAACAATGAAAGAATTGATTGCAACAATGGCATTGTTTGTAATTGTACTGTAATTTCCCTTTCGTCTCTCTCGTTGTCAGTGTTGCCAGATCGGCGGAATTCCCGGTAGTATTAAATTAAACATACAAAATTGAAATTTCTTTTTAATGAATAACTAAATATTTTTGTTTCATTTTAAGTGTTACTGATTAATGTACTTATAAATAAAAAATAAATAAGTTTAGTGGAATGATGTATCAGTTTTACAGTTTTCCTATAATTTTCTGAACAGAGTTACGGCATACGTGCATACGTCGCCTTATAAACAGATTCTATTATAATCTGTGTTGCAAAAAGAAACTACTTCAATTACGTATTACGGATATCGTCAAGAATCATATACCTTTGCCATTCTTATGTGAAGAATAGGTACTACTATTTCTACAAAATAATAATATTTTTTGGGAATGACTTTATTCTGTTTGTAAAATACATGATTATTTTTCCATATCTAAAATACATCATCTACTGTAATTTGTCTAAAGAAAACCTCGTCCATATAAAATACAGGTAACAAGACGTGTTGAAAACGATATTTATGTAGTGTTTAAGTTTGTATTTTATACCTCTGTATTTATCCGTCTTCGTGTTGATTTGAATAGCAGTTCGTGTTCTTTAGACTTTTAGAAGCTTGGATTCAGAGCTCCAACGCTTGTCATGCGTTTAAATTGATAATTGTATAGCATGTATGCACTCTAGTATATAATTTAGTCTCGTACCTAAACACACATTTGTAAGCCATAAGATGATAGACGAGAAAAATTATTATACTGGGCTATAATTTCCAAGAGAAATTATAAGATGTTTACTTTTTAATATAACACCAAAAGTAAAAGTCGGTAATTATATGTTTTACATGTTTCATATTTAATTGGAGACTTATTAAGGAAAATATTATTGAGAATTAGGCTATATAAGTATTGTATTGCACTTCGCTTTCGAACCGTCGTTTTATAACAAAATATTATAGAACATTGCGCAAATATTGTTTTTTATTATATTTAACATGTCTTCTGCACACATATAATTCTAATTATATCTATTTTTCATTGTATGAGGAAGTTTCTAAATGTCAGAGATTGTTCCAATTCATTAACCAGATTGGCTGTATTTCTGATGGATATATGCAATTTAACCTATAATTTCAAATATTTAATTAATAAAACAATAAGAAAAATTAAATATACTTCCCAGAAAAAGCTATCAGAATGTCACTAAAACTGTTGATTTTTGACACTGACATGTCATTTACAAATTATGTTATAAACATTGGAATTTGTCAACTGGTTTCCTTAGTGCCGTAGCCTCTGCGATTAGTTCACTCTACAAATTATAGTGTCTTTATCTCTAAATCTATACAAGATATAATAAAATTTTTAAGTGTATTAGATGGATAATTTTATGTTCTTCAATATTTAATAAAAAAAAACTCCCAAAAAATTATATGTAGAAGAATTTTTCTACATCAGTAGTTTTGAAACTTATTTTCAAGTTAAACCCATGAATTTTAATTTTAGTCTGAAATAACTCAAACCCGTTTGAAAACGGTCTAAAACTGTATGTAAACTCAGTAACATACATTTGAGATCAAACATGTGTATTTATATAGGGTAAACACAAATTTCATTTAATGTCAGGAAAATACGGCAATCCGGGTATTCAATGTTTGAAAATGTCGCTACGAAAATTGTCGTAAGCGCTGTTTTAATAAATTTTTAATATGGATACAGGGAAGTATGTATAACGAAATTAACGATGTGTCAATATTGGATGTTTCATTACGTTTTTACTTTTGATGCGGTCATGAAATGTTTCCTGTTTCATCTTTGAGTTTTTCATGAAAAATTGACGGAGACATGTTGTGTTTCAAACTATGTACTATTTACACCTGAATTAAAAAAGTACCTGACCACTGATGATTTATTGGAAAAAAACTTCATCTTTAGAAAGAAAACCTTTTAATACATATTTACCTTGTAAAAATTGCTTAAAAATATTGGTCTGTCTTATGAACGCACTATTACAATAAGTCGGTTAGACAAAAGTTGCCTCATTAGGTGACCATTTTGGACGGTGTTTTGTTATTTGAAATAATATGAAGTAGAATTCCAAGCAGAATTTAAATTTTCAAACCGCGGTATCGTATCTGTAACCGGGTTAGAGTGGTTGATGAATAGCTTTGTTCGATGACATGTACTAGGCCGCCCTAGTGTTAACTTTCTTGCACTAACATGTTTTATGAGAAATGGGCAGCTTCTGGCAGGCTGTTCGATGACAAAAATTTTAAGAACTAGTGCTCACTTTTCTGACCTGACTCGCGAGGTAGTGTAGAAAGTGCAGACTAGGAGTGGGGGTAGCTAAATGTTGTTCGGTAGACATTTTAATTCTATCCTATCTACACATCTGTTTATTTAACCTAAAATTTTGTTTTGCTATATAAAGAATTAATTAATATATTTGTTTCTGAATCTGATGAAGAATCAAGTGATGATTGATCTTCGTCAGAATCGTTTATCAGTTTACTATTCTCTTTAAAACAGACATTTCTGCAGTCACTTTTTTGCAGCTTTATGATATGACTGTGTTTATAAACAACCTAACCTTTTACACCTTTGGCTATGCTTGGCTTGATTACTCACAGCTGAGCAAACTTGCCCAAATATACACTAGTGTGTTTTATGAAACCACAAGAATTAGACTGTACGTACACTACACTGCACTGCACTATTCTGCTCTACACTTCAAGCACTTCTCATCGAACAGATCTAATTTGTAGGAACGCGTTGACAAAAATTATATAAAAATCATCGATAATTTACTACGAGTTCATGAGAATTTTATATTTCCGTAAATAATATCTGAATTTTTCCAACAATTTCTGAAATTCCTTGGATAATGTATCACATCTAAATGTATGCCATATTTCCTTCTTGAAACATTATGCGTTTATTTTTCTTCTCTTTGATTGCGATCTGATGGCGTACGCAAATCTAGAATCCAAACACAGAAATCGTTTTTACGAAACAATGTACATGATGAGATTTTAATGCCTTAATTTAATCAGTTGAATTTTCATAGAAATACAGAAACGAGAAAAGCGGAGCCGAGAAAATGGCCCTAATACGAAATCAATAACATTCACGTTACTGTTATTACATATTTCAACCTTTTGTTTGAATTGTTGAGAAAGAAAAAGATTTTTTGGAGTATGACTTATGATTATACCGACTTGAATTTCTGTCCTGTAGAAAAACGATTGTTTTACACGATAGAGCACTTAACAGTGACATTTAGTATGAATGTTACTGTACTGTTATCATTCCATATTAGATACTAAAACAATATTAATGCATAACGTATTTAACAAAAGTTTTGAAAAATAGGGAAAAGCTGAAGAACGAGAAAGTGTCAAGTGCAATTAACGTAATGTACGTTCGTGTTATAATTTTATTGGATTTTTATATAATGTTTTCAAAATAACTTTCGGTATGGAATTTGTAAAAAATAGCATGTCAGTGTTACAATTTTACTGGATATATTGAATCTTTTCCAAGAAATTTTTGGTATGGGATTTGTACAAAATACATCGAATTGACGGAAGGTTTTGTTCTGGCCACAGCAGATTTTTTACCTTCCGTCACCTATAGGTAAGGAAGGTATTGTCTTTGGTCAAAAAATTCGGTGGTGAGTTTTAAGGAATAAGCACGTTTTAGGGTCCCTACAATACGAATTTACTATTTTTAAGATGATGTATGTATGTATGTATGTATGTATGTATGTATGTATGTATGTATGTATGTATGTATGTATGTAAGTATGTATATGTGTGTGTGGGTGTGTGTGTGTGTGTGTGTGTGTGTGTGTGGGTGTGTGTGTGTGTGTGTGTGTGTGTCCGTGTGGGACAAATTTTTCTCCGACGATAACTTCAATACTACAATTCTAAAAATTATAATTCTTTCGTATTCCTCTTCTGTACATCCCTACGAAGAGGTTATTAGATTTTGGTTATAATTGATCCACCGGAAGTACCATTATTTGAAGTTTTTAACAGTTTTTCTTAAAAAAACGAAGTTAAATATTAATTTTTAACATTTTGTTATTACATTTATTAAAGAAAATACTCTTCTCTATATGGTTTGATTATACATTTTCCTTCATATTCAATAGATGTAGAGTTAAAGCATTATAAAAAAAAAAATGTAAATTTCACATGTACTCAATTGTTTTATATTGTTGTTCTGCTTTTTGTATGTTAGTGCCATTCTGTTATTGGGTTTGTCCTGTTGAATGGCCGAAATAAAATAAATAAATAAATAAATAAATAAATAAATAAATAAAGAAATTCATTTTTAAAAATTAGTCAGCTTTGCTATTTATCATGGAAACAACTGCTCATTCAAAAAATTCTAATTGACAGATGTCTGCTGCAAGTGCAAAACCAAATATGGAAAGTATGGGATCAAAAATTAGTATGTCATAGTATCGCAGAAGACTTGAGAAAGGAAGGACTGTGTGAAGAAGATGCGTTAGATAGGAATGAAAGAGAAAAGGAAACAGCGACCCCTAATAAAATAGGGGAAAGCTGAAGCAGAAAGAAAAATGTGTCAAGTACTTAGTGTATGTAAAATAAATAAATATATCATCACGGCATATTACCCATTTCTGGGTGTGCCAGTATCTACAACACATGTAGACATCGGTAATGATGACGATATATTTTGCCGTGTGGGCGCTTACCAGGCGTCACCTCACGGGCACTCATAGCTGGCGTGGAGAGTGCACCACAGGGGTCACTTTTGTGCCATTTAAAATTGGAAATATTTGGCGTCTGTCGGGATCGAACCCGGTTCCCCCAGGTTCGCGACCAGACACTTAAGCACGCGGCCACGGGACTTTTGGTATGTAATTTGTAAAAAATAGTATGTGTTCGTGTTCGATTCTACATGATATTATATAGACACTGTTCCAAGGTCCTTTTGGTATGGGATTTGTACAAAATACATCGAATTGACGGAAGGTCTTGTGCTGGCCACAGCAGATTTTTTAAAAATTATTTCTGTTAGAGAACCAAGACCTTAACTACCGTAAATCCTTATCTCACGATCTATAATTTCTTTTTTAGCATGAACAATAAATTCATCTCAAATGCTCGTACGGAAGCCAGCGCTTTTCGTTCTGTATTGTCCCAGCTTTTTTCTCTTGTTCTGGTTGATATGTCAACAAGAATTTATTATTCGTTCAGCGGCAAAGTAACAATGTATTTTAAATTTATAAAGTTGAATAACCACTAACAACGTAGTTGATGCGATGAATATTGATGCGTTTTATATTAAAATAAGACTCAATTATGATTTGTGTGGATTTTATTAAGCGAAATGTATGACAAGAAATTCGCCATTAACCAATTGAGAGAAGTCTAATAAGATTAGAGTGTAAATAGGAGATAATAGAGATATATTATAACGTCCCGTAATCATAATTTTGTGTTGAGAGTTATTCAAACAATAAGAGAAACATAATAATAATAACCCTTACATCGTTGAAAAGAGAAAAAAATATTGATTTTTTTGAGACTAAAATCAGATATGGGTTCCATTTAAAAAAATATAAGTTTGTGTTAAACCTCGAAAATTTACGGATATAAAAATTTATTTCGTACGCCACTGGTTAGTTAATAAAAATAGCTATCTTTTATATTTGAAACTTTTTTCTCAATTATTAATAGTTTAGAAGTTATTTGAAAAAGAAAAAATCAACAATATTCAGTTTTTCGTCTTTATCTAGTGCCCTATGAGAATTTTTGGAAAAACAAAAGCACATCTGAGATGGCCTCCCAAAGGCGCACAAAAAGTTCCATTTAACCGACATCGTATCTCTTATAGTTTTCGAGATCCCAATGGTGGCACCTCTAAATGGGACATACTGTACATATTGCAGAATATTATTTTATTCTTTATTTTGGCACGAAACAACGTTCCATCGACATGTTTATATTCATAAATTTGAGGTTATCTTTAAATGTCACTTTGACGTTTAAGACCAAGTAAAAATCAAAATGGTCGTGCCTTTCACTTTGTTACGTCATGCGACAAGGGACGAAGCGGGGGTCTAACAGCCTCATTTTAAAGAATGTCATTTTCAATTACAATTTTTTCATGATTAAAGATCGATCTGAGGAAAAATAAAAAATACGGGTCTATTATTTTTCACTATTCTATCGATTAAAATTATAAAAAAAGTCGTGCATGACCTCATTGTAGTATTTGGAGTTATCATAGGAGAATTTTTTGTTACACAAATACACACATACAATTACAAACATCGTAAAACTAGTAAAATCCTATTCTAGGGACCCTAATACGTGCTTATTTATTAAAAACTCATCACCGAATTCTTTAACTAAAGACAATATCTTCATTACCTAAAGTTGACGGAAGGTAATAAATGTTGTATAATAGTATTAAATTTGTTTTCTTTTGTTTTAGGTAAGTGTAGTCTTCTTCTCATTGGTTCGCCATAAGGTAAACAATTTTTTTTTATTTTGAGTATGAGATGCGTAGCTTGAAAAAAGATCTAATTAATTTCGAAAATGATATCAAAATATAAGAGAATAATGCGTTTCTAACCTCCAAACAGTGAGTCATTATTTACTTCACTATTCTAGCACTAGTTAAAAATTCGGACACAAACCATTTCTTGAATAACCTTCTGTAACAGTTGTTTTATGGGTACTATTTTCTCTGTTTCGGTTTTCATTATGTGATTTTTTTTGCTGTATAAGTAAAACTAATAAAATTACCTCTTCATCTTAAAATTTAATTTTAATCAAACTGTTTACGTATTTCGAGAACTAAGTTCTCATCATCAGTAGTACAACCTGGAAAAGATAAGCAGAGTAACAAAGATTACTCAACATGTCAACCATGCCAGAGGTCCTGACAACTTTGAAAAAATAAGGGAGAGAACTGGGATTATAATTAAAAACTAAGATAATTTCATTAAGAATTAAAATAGTCTAATAATAATGAGTCATTCAAATCTGAAACGTCAAATAAAATTAAATTAACTGCTATGGAATTACCATTTAGAAACAGAATATTTTTCTGGTTAGATAATGCCATTTAAACAGCATTATAACATGCCAAATATGTACGGGGGTTACGCTGGAATTATTAAGAATAAGACATATGCGTCAAATTTTTACCTCTCGCTAAGAGAGGTATTGGATTCATGCTAAAATTCGCAAATCCAGATTTTATTGAATAAGCACGATTTAAGGTCCCTAGAATCCGATTATAACGTTTCTAAAATGATGTCTGTCTGTGTGTGTGTGTGTGTGTGTGTGTGTGTGTGTGTGTGTGTGTGTGTGTGTGTGTGCGTGTGTGTGTGTGTCTGGATGTTGTAGTCACGATTCCTCAAAAACTATAAGACTTAAAAAATATTTAACTGCAGTTTCCTCAATCTGACATTCCTTGGAAGAGCTGAAAAGGTTTTGGTAACAATTGAATAACCGCAAGTAGTAGTTTCTTAGAAAAATTCTTCTAAATATAATTTTTTGGGAGGTTTTTTTATTAAATATTGAAGAACATAAAATTCTCCGTCTAATACACTTAAAATTTGTAAATGACACATGTCAGTGTCAAAAATCAACAGTTTTAGTGACATTCTGATAGCTTTTACTGGGAAGTATATTTAATTTTTCTTATTGTTTTATTAATTAAATATTTGAAATTATAGGTAAAATTGTGGTAAAATCCATATATCCATCAGAAATACCGCCAATCTGGTTAATGAATTGGAACAATCTCTGACATCTAGAAACTTCCTCATACAGTGAAAAATAGATATAATTAGAATTATATGTGTGCAGAAGAAATGTTAAATATAATAAAAAACAATATATATGGGTAAAGTTCTATAATATTTTGTTATAAAACGACGGTTCGAAAGCGAAGTGCAATACAATACTTATATAGCCTAATATGGAAATGGCGAGAGGTCTTGAGCTAGCCACAACAGATTTTTTAGAATTATATTTTAAATATGTTCAAAGTAGTTCTTTTTTAAAAAAGATACACTTCACCATTCTTTCTTTCTACTTCTTATAACCTCCCAACCCATAAATCCAAACATTAGCGAATATCGCGTACAATATATTAAAAACTTGATTCAGTAAGTTCTAACTAACTGTATTTTCGCAACAAATATTTATGTAAATTTTTGTTTTCCACTGTCTGCTTGATTTTTATTCTCAAACATTTGATCGCGACCTTTCTATTGACATATTCATCATATTTTCAAACTGTTATTTTTAATTCCGGGCCGTTTTGTTCACATCAAATTTTATAATTGGTATATTTTGTAACTTTTGAAATGTATTTGCTTTAATTAAAGCTGTCATACCCAGTTTTTAGGACTTTAATTAACATATTTAATTTCCCGAAATAAAGTATCAGTTAAACCTGACAGTTCCGCGATCGTTTGCAAAATTAATGTCTGAAAAAAGTAAAATTTAATCGTTATTTTGACGTGTATGAAAAAATTAATTACATATGTCATGTCCGGGATTCTGATTTTAATGATCTAGCTTTTTATTTTTTACATGCATGTGTTTGCCAAAACAAGTGAAATGTAACATTTTTATAATTTAGTAATATCACAAACCTGATTTTATCAATAAATTTTTATTTTGCATGAATTTTTTTCTTAGCAACAAACACGAAAACAAACTGCATGGTAAATCCCGATTCCGAAGGAGGAGAGATTTTACCTAATGTCAGTTTGCTTGAGTGATTTTTGGGGCTGTGACCGATATCGCATTTTGGTATTTTGTATTTTGGATTTAGGTCTTCTTTACATAAAATAACTCCGACTGGCACAGTAGTGACACCCATTGGTTTGTACGACAACACTTCAGAACAACATGCAATGGGGGATTACACCATTTTTTTTTTTATATAATTTCATCTGAAAATATTAGGAAAACTAAGACTATTGATGAAAATCCGGTGAAAAAATTCCTATTAATAAGCGAGTTATGGTCTCCCGAATTTTGAAAAGATTGACGTGACGTCACATTTATGTGTTTTTATATCAAACTGTTTTCATCATGGACCTAAATGTTCTTGAAATATATGCTATTTTAAGTTATATTTACATAAAAATAAATATTATAACACTGTATAAGTACCTATACATACTTTATAATTACAGGTGTATTTAAATTATTAAGTTTAATGCAAGAAATTTATGTTAAAATAAAAACTGTTTGGAAAATGTAGTACAGGAATGTTAGCCCCTCCTTTTGAATTTGAATTTCTTAACTTCCATTGATAGTAATCCCACCTCCTAACACGCTATTTGTAATGCATGTATAGGCGGTTTCTCGGTCGCCAATCAAAATATTTTCATATTAGTGTCGAAGCGTTATAACAAAAAACCCTTTATTTCCGAAATATCTCAATTATACCATTTCATTTTTTTATTAATATTCGTTACTCAGCATATACATTCGTATTTTTTTACTATTTTCCTTTAATTCGATTGAGCCGTAATCCCCCATTCGATTTAATTTGATGCTTGAGGTTAATTGTAAATATTATATTTCATAAAATAGAAGCTAAGAAGCTATTCTTTAACAGTAAATATGACGTTTTGCACAAATTATAGCAATGATTTGTTTAATTAGTGTGCGTTAACTTCAAGGCATAATATGCTCTTGCAGAATCCTAAAATCTCCTAAAATCCTAAATAATGACGTTATTTAGGGCATATAAGGTCGCGTGGTATTTGGTGAGATAAATTCCAAAGACAACACAAAATGAAACAATTTAATATTAGTAATTATTTTGAAACTTGAAATATTAATTAACTGTCACACTGACACTTATTAACAATAACAACTGTTTATTTACTTGGTAGCGGAATTTTATCAGTATAATACTGTTCCCATTGGTTGAATTTTCAAGTGTTTTGCATCATGATTGGTTAAAAACTAGTGGTTGGAATTTATCCACATGAAACTAACTAAAATGTATGTAGAGTAAGATTAGTCTACCCCTTTTAAAAGGGCCGTTTTTTATGTATTCGATAAGGGTAAAAGATAGTGTATCTCTTGCCGTCATGTTTGCATACTCCGGGGCATAAATCAAATTTATTTTATACTGTGTTTAGTTACGGTAATAAATATTCATAAATATGACTATGATATTAGATCCTACAGTAGTGTCTTTATAGATAATTTATTATGTTGAACTATAAATTAAAATATTTTATATATTGTGTCTGAAATAATAAATTTAAATAGATCATTATGATTTTATTGTTTAGTTTTGAATATACGAGGGTTACGCTAGAAATATTGAATATTATAATACACAGCTCTTATTTTATTTCAAGTATATATAAATTAGTTCCCTTGAACAATAATACACTTTCTTATCTTCCATTTTTTGAAAGCTCCGAACTAATCTTTTTTTGTAATATTTTCAAAATAATCATGAATTGCAGGATCATCAATCTCTTCTTAACAGCCGAATTCACCATTAATCCGTTGATTAAAAATCAGCTGATTAAGGAATCAAGTAAATCGACGTTAGATATTAAAAAACTGTTTCGGAATCAAGGAATCATGATCAACAGATTCACAGTTTTGTTTTGGTTTTTGACAATTAATAAATAAATATATCATAACGACGTAGTACCCATTTCTGAGTGTGCCACAATTTGCTTTAACGCATAATATTTCGAATTTTAAATGGCACAAAAGTGACCCCTGTGGTGCACTCTCGTTGCCTGCAATGAGTGCCCGTGAGATGACGCCTGGTAAGCGGCTCGCACGGTAAAAATATTTTATTATCATTACCGATATCTGCGACAATTAATGTAACTGTCATCCTAACTTTATTCGTGGTAATTGTACTTTCCGTTAAAAAAGTATTAACCTATGTACAGTAAAATTTTTGAAAGGCCATCTACGAATTGCATCTTTGAATTACGATTTTACGCTGTCAAATTTAGTAGTGTCGTTTACATAGTTTTTATGAGGTACACAAGATATTATGTACCCTCATAAAAACTAAGTAAAAAACACTACTAAATTTGACAGCACAAAATCTTAATTCATAGGTACAATTCGTAGATGGCCTTGATCGGACTTCTTTCAAAAATTTTACTGTAAGTTTTTAATTTATTTTATAAAATACGTTTTATATTTTTCCTATAATACTATTATTTTTACCTCTCGCTAAAAGAAATTTAAAATATTTTTTGAAGATTTTTGTTATTACAGATATTGAAGAACATAAAATTCTCCATCTAATACACTTAAAATATTTATTATCTTCTATAGATTTTTGAGATATAAATATAGAATAATCTGTTGAAATAAATCGCATAGTCTGGACTACACCAAGGAAACCAGTTGTCAAATCCACATGTTTGTAATTGACAGATAAATGTCAGTGTCAAAAATCAACAGTTTCATTGACATTACTGAAAGCTTTTTCTGGGAAATGTATTTTATATTTTTTATTGAATTATTAATCAAATATTTAAAATTGTAGGTAGGTATGTACATTAATAGTGACAGTACATACAGGGTGTCTCTTAAATAGGGGGACATGGCTTAACCACAGATTCCTGAGGCTAAAATAAGACGATTTAACTAAACTTGCTTCTACCGGAAAATGTATCATTTAGCCAGTATTCTGCTTCAAAGTTCTTCGAAAAAACATTAATTTTGCTTATAATAACAAAACGCTTTATTCGAATTGGATGAAATTTGGTATGACAGTTCGTATGGTTATAAATCATCTTTTATGATGATACCAGTCATTATTAGTGAACCACTAGTATATAAAACTTAGGTGTCCCAACATTGATTAGACCGTAACTTTTTAATGGCTGCGCCGATAACGTAAAATTATCTTTTTCCAGAAAGATTCATTGAATAATAACCTTTTCTCTCTCTGTTTAATTTGTGATATCTGTTACGGTTCAGACAGAAAAAAATAAAACCTGAGTGACTGCATCGTGAACTTTTTAAAATAAATTTAATCTAGCAGTCTATCCAAATGTCAAACAAGTAATTTCTAATGATAGTAACAATTGTTTATGAGTTGTCAAAAAATTCCTTCGTGCAATATTCAGAAACTAGTAACGTCCGTTTGTTCGGCCTAATAGTATTTACTACCATTATTATAAATAAGACGAATAAATATGTTATTTTACTCCTAAACAAATTGAGAAGATTGAAAACTCGTTACTGTCATTAAAAATTAGATGTTTCGCATTTGGACAG
Source organism: Ophonus ardosiacus (assembly GCA_943142095.1). Classification (NCBI taxonomy): domain Eukaryota; kingdom Metazoa; phylum Arthropoda; class Insecta; order Coleoptera; family Carabidae; genus Ophonus; species Ophonus ardosiacus. The sequence goes on along the minus strand of OW964823.1, from coordinate 5,339,722 downwards.
ACTGCTAGATTAAATTTATTTTAAAAAAAATCACGATGCATTCATTCAGATTTTATTTTTTTCTGTCTGAACCGTAACAGATATCACAAATTAAATAAAGAGAGAAAAGTTTACTATTTAATGTATCATTCTGGAAAAAAATAATTTTATGTTATCGGCGAGGCCTTTAAAAAGTTACGGTCTAATTAAGTTTTATATACTAGTGGTTCACTAATAATAATAAGTATCATCTTAAAAGATGGCTTATAACCATACGAACTGTCATACCAAATTTCATCCAAATCGAATAAAGCGTTTTGTTATTATAAGCAAAATTAATGTTTTTTCGAAGAACTTTGAAGCAGAATACTGGCTAAATGGCACACTTTCCGTTAGAAGCAAGTTTAGTTAAATCGTCTTATTTTAGCCTCAGGAATTTGTGGTTAAGCCATGTCCCCCTATTTAAGAGACACCCTTAAGAAATACTGCCAATCCCGTCAATAAATTGGAACCATTTAGAACATTTTAGAAGAGTAGGATAAGATTCCTTATACGAGCAGAATGAAATAATAGATATAATTAGAATCATTTGCGTACAAGAAATGTTAAATTTGATATTTATGTAACAAAATGGCTAGCCACAGCAGGTATTTTAAATACAAGTGAACCCGTGACCGAGGATCCAATTTTCAGTTGATGCTTTATTACGTATAGTGGCTCTATTAACTTCTTTGATTGTTAACAGCAGCAATGTTCTTTTCGGTAACAGCTGTATAAGGACATTTTGCTCTTTTTTACCTATCCAAGTATTAACTGTTCCTACTCTTGCTTGACTCTATAGACTGCATACGAATGTACGTAACCGAAGCCATTGGCAATTTCTCAATTCTGTGAAATTATGAGCGATATACAATAAAACCAAGTTAAGTTGTACTCGGGATCCCAGCATCTAAGGCAGCTATGGCGATGACGATGGCAGATAATGCTTCATTCTTATCTGTTGCTAATTTGCTGTGACGTGGCTGTCAGTAGCGAAGTCATGACCGACTTGACTTGGCTCCAAGCTTAAGTAGTAGATCTGCACAAGATATGAGTTACAGCAATGTAAGTAGATATTTTCAACTAAACGAAGAGACAAGATAAAAATATTGTAAATAGCTATGTTAATGAAGATTTTTTTGGCATATTACCATAATACACTTTGCAGTTCTCGCCTAAACTTTATACTCTAAAGGGCTGGTTTATGATGAATTTAATTTATAAATTTACGTTTAGAAATTTTGATTTAAAATTTATAATTTTCTCTCTGGTTTATATTCGATTTTGAAAGTCTGGATCTGAGCAATCAGTATATCACGTGACTTGTCACTGCTTGACATTTGACGTTTTACCAGTTATCAGTTCAGACTTTAGGTTACATTTTTTTTTTTTCATAGCCATGAATTTGTTAGACGCTAATGAACAAGATGATTTTTTTAAAATAATATTGGGATGGTTTTATACTATTGTTGTTATGTATAATAAAGAAATAAAACGAACACAAACTTAAAAAATCTGATGTGGCCAACACAAAACCGACCGCTATTTAATTTTTATTAATTTAAATACATACCTACGTATTTACTAACGCTGCAAATTGTTCCATTGCATAAAACTATTGCTTTATTTACTATTTTCTTTTTAAAATGTCACTATTATTAATTTGAAGTGATTAGTTTTTTGACAGTGACATTTACTGTCAGTTACATTCATTTGAAATATGAACTGTGTAACAAAGGAATTGTGTTTATCTTAGGCTTCGGAACTTATATAAAAAATTATTTTTAAATTTATCAGTAAAATGTATAGAAAAAGTATTAATGTATTCCTGTAGAAAATTCAATATTCTTTAATGTTATTTATTTTAACATTACGAATTCTGAAAAAAAATTTTTTACTAACAAAAAATAATCTGTTACATTTTTACCTCTCGCTAAGAGAGGTATTGGATTCATGCTATAATTCGCATATTCAGATTTTATTAAATAAGCACGATTTAAGGTCCCTAGAATCCGATTATAACATTTTTAAAATGATGTCTCTGTGAATGTGTGTGTGTATGTATGTCTGGATGTTGTAGACCCGATTCCTCAAAAACTATAAGACTTAAAAAATATTTAACTGCAGTTTCCTCAATCTGACATTCCTGGGAAGAGCTGAAAAGGTTTTGGTAACAAATGAACAACCGGAAGTAGTAGTTTCGTAGAAAAATTCTTCTAAATATATTTTTTTGGGAGTTTTTTATTATTAAATATTGAAGAACATAAAATTCTCAATCTAATACATTTAAAATTTTTATTGTATCTTATATAGATTTAAAGACACTATAATTTATAGAGTAAACTAATCGCAGAGGCTAAGGCACTAAGGAAACCAGTTGACAAATTCCAATGTCTATAACATAGTTTGTAAATGACACATGTCGTTGTCAAATATCAACAGTTTTAGTGACATTCTGATAGCTTTTTCTGGGAAGTATATTTAATTTTTCTTATTGTTTTATTAATTAAATATTTGAAATTATAGGTAAAATTGTGGTAAAATGCATATAGCCATCAGAAATACCGCCAATCCGATTAATTAATTGGAACAATCTCTGACATTTAGAAACTTACATACAATGAAAAATAGATATAATTAGAATTATATGAGTGGAGAAGACATGTTAAATACAATAAAAAACAATATTTGGGTAAAGTTCTGTAATATTTTGTTATAAAACGACGGTTCGAAAGCGAAGTGCAATACAATACTTATATAGCCTAATATGGAAATAGCGAGAGGTCTTGTGCTGGCCACAACAGATTTTTTTATTATATTGATACAAGAAAAGTTTATTCGTATTTCGAATTGCCTTAAATTGTGTATTATATTATCAATTCATCTTTGCATCATCCCACACCCAATTTGACGAAAAGAGCCATAGAAACTTCGCAATCCTTTCTAACATATCTCATTCAAAATACCTCTACTGGCTGGAGCCATTACTTGGAAGTTTTCTTTTTATCTGCGCGTTTGTAGGTCGAGGGTTTCCATCTTTTCCAATCTCTCGTAGTCCCTGGTGAGTCTTTGGATCGGGACCAGTTGCCAGACAGGCCAACCCAAACTAACCTTAGCGTTTATAGCAGAACTCTCACTAAAGGAGAATCGAAATCCTGTGTAGGAAGAAGTATGTATAGCAGAGGAGACGGTTAATAAATACTTTTTACCTCCTTACAGAAAAATTTCTTGGGGAAATATGTTTTCAAATTGTGTATTTCAACTTGAAAGATTTACAAATTGGTGAAAGTGTTTTGTAATAAAGATATAAGGAGTATAACTTAGAAGAATTTGTATGCGCGTCAGGTGCGACCATTATCGTTAACGTTAAACTTAACGCGAAGTGACGTTAACACGGTCGCCAATGACATGTAAGTTTGGCTATCGTGCTTTAGTTTCCGTACCAGCCGTTCCCAAAATGTAACCCGGTTATGTTTTGCATCAAAATATTTTTGCAATTTCCATTTTAGTCGGCTACTGACACAAAGGAATATCGCCTTATAAAGAAGAAAAAATAGCGTATTTTACGAATTGTAACATATAGAAGCCTGTAAAAACAATTTAATCACAACAATACGAAGAACCTAGCAATATAACAAAAAAATAACATAAATAAACAGTAGTACAATTTTATTCCTTGACGCATCAACATGTCTAGTTGTTGCGCTCTATGTAATTTAAATATTTATTCAAAATTCTTCGTGTGTTGTAATTAAATCGTTTCATTTAAAATGTATTCGTTCTTGAATTAAACTATTATGTTTTTTGGCAAATCAATATGAGTTAATGGTGTTGGAACTTTAAATATTACAGTGAATCTTACTTGTGATACTACGAGAATTCAATTCAAGTGGTATATTCCTAATGGTTGTCTGCCGTTCAATCTGGATCCATTTAGAAATTGACATTCTTTTATTAAGCGATTGAGTTTAATAAATTTTGGACCAATTCAATTGTGGGATTGGTTTTCATAAGTAAGCTGTTCCTGGTTCCTATTCCTTCAATCCTTTTAGAAGTACAAAGCAGCCCAGTTCCTGTTAGCTGTTCCCATGCAGTCGACGCTGGTTCGTGCTCAAATCCAGTTCCCGTTGTTCCTGTGTTGTAACCTCCTTCGAGTCAACGCTGGTTCCCATCACATAAGGTCAGTAGTCTGTGCTTGATTTACTGGTTCCTTTGTGATATTATTCCCACACCTATATTCATATTGATTATTCATTAATTGAATTCTAATTGGAATTCTGGTCCTTCGAGCATTTATTATTTACATTTACATTTGGTCCAAATAATTCGAAACATTTGGTCCTTCGAGCATTTATTATTTACATTTGCATTTGGTCCAAATAATTTGAAACACTTTGTTTTGAAAATGTCAAATTTCAATATTTAATTTCACGCTTACGAATAGATACTTTTCAACAGATATTGAAGAGATATCTGTTGAAAAGTATCTACTAACAAGAATTTTTTTTACGTTTAGGTATTTCCTTGTTATAAAAGATACGTAATTGAAATTGAGGAAAAACAATAAAACATAATCCTAAATTTCGTATTACAGACTTTTCTATTTATTGGACAACAAATTAGATTTTATTTACAAACGACCAACCGGGAGTGATACTTTACTCATTGCTATTTTAAACATGGAATTGGCGGGTGGTCATATGCTGGCCACATCAAATTTTTTACCTTCCGTCACCTTTAGGTAAGGTAGGTATTGTCTTTGGTCAAAAAATTCGGTGGTGAGTTTTTAATGAATAAGCACGTTTTAGGGTCCCTACAATACGAATATACCATTTTTAAGAAGATGTCTGTCTGTATGTATGAATGTATGTATGTGTGTGTGTGTGTGTGAGTGTGTTGGTCCGTGTGTGTGTATATGTGTATGTGTATCTGTGTGTATGTGTGTCCGTGTGTGACAAATTTTTCTGCGACGATAACTCCAAACTACAATTCTAAAAATTATAATTCTTTCGTATTCATCTTCTGTACAACTATATGGAGAGTTGATTAGATTTTGGTTATAATTGATCCACCGGAAGTACCCTTATTTGAAGTTTATAACAGTTTTTCTTAAAAAAAACGTAGTTAAATATTATTTTTTGACTTTTTGTTATTATACATATTAAAAAAAATACTCCTCTCTATACGGTTTGATTATACATTTTCCTTCATATTCAATAGATGTAGATTTAAAGCGTTATAAAGGAATTATTTTTCAAAAATTAGTCAGCTTTGCTATTTATCCTGTAAACAGCTGATAGGCATATTCAAAAAATTTTAATTGAGAGATGTCAGTTGCAAGTGCAAAACCAAATATAGAAAGTATAGGATCTAAAATTGGTATGTCATACTGTTCCTCGCAAGTGACATGCAGAGAAAGACCAAAGAGAAGATGGAAAGACTGTATCGCAGAAGACTTGAGAAAGAAAGGACTTTGTGAAGAAGATGCGTTGGACAGGAATGAGTGGAAGAGAAGAGGAAACAGCGACCCCTAATAAAATAGGGGAAAGCTGAAGAAGAAATGAAGGAAGCGCTAAGTGCATTTTACTTAGTGTGTGTGTATGTTATAATTTTATTGGATTTGTAGAACCTTTTCAAATAAACTTTTGGTATGGAATTTGTAAAAAATAGTATGTGTTCGTGTTCGATTTTACATGATATTATATAGAATCTCTTCCAAGGACCTTTTGGTATGGGATTTGTACAAAATACATCAAATTGACGGAAGGTCTTGTGCTGGCCACAACAGATTTTTTAGTTATAATTTATGCTTACGACTCCATTTCAGTTTTTAATTGGTCCTATAACTTCTGATGCGCACCTATTATGCCCCATATTCCGTAATAAGTACTATCTCTTTCCCTTGTTGGGAGCTTCTGCAATCCTGGCAGAAGCACCGTTGTTTCCAATTTCCTGCGAGCGTCGGTCCGTGAATTCTAATCACTGGCCGCGGTTGTTCGTGTCTATGGCTGCTGCTGCTGCTGCTAGGCTAGCTAGCATTGGGTGCTGCACTGAGTGCACGAAGCCCGGGTCAAATTTTCAATGCCGTGCAACTTCCGCAGGAAGTCACAACGTGCAGGATACTGCACAAGATTACTAGGTTATACAACCATCACATCGTATAAATACAGAGACATGAATATCAGAATAGCTTAGTAGGTAATTTAATAATATATTCAAGATATTAGGAAGATTAAAATATCGGCGAGAAATGTGGCCATACCTGATAATGGGCTACTTCCGTGGTACTGAAAATCCGATTTCTGTCACTATATACTTAATGTTATATTGAAAACATATATAAAAATATAAATTTTATTTTAAAATAATTATTTGTTTTTTACTAAATTAAGAAAGAAAATTTTCTGTGACGTCTTTATATTTAACTGCGAGAAAGTTTTAATTTGAATTTGACATTAGTTCATTTTTCTCTCTCTCTGGTCTCTCAAATACATTAATTACTTAATAAATAAACACATAGGTAGTTACTTGTAATTTAAAATATCGATACCAAAAAGATAAACTAAAATACTAGCCTCCAAACTATTCCCAAGGAACACAGAGTTTTTATTAAGACATTATAACTAATAATGTTGTTACTGCAACTTACATTTAACGGAATTATAACACTTTTAAGTTATTTTACCTTGTACAACTTTTTTCTAGTCTGCTAAACTACAATACAAAGTTATGATGTGTGATACTTATTATTTGGTCACATAATAGTTATTAAAACGTTTTATATTTAAGTTTCATTGGCGTCGATTGTTTTAGTTTTATTATCGTATTTCGCACTAAATTAAAAGAAGTGTTAGAAACGTAATTGACAGTTATTTATAAACAGATTTTTTAAAGTTTTATAATAGAGTTTAAAAATAATTGTTTAGTATAGATGCATTAAAGTTTACATATATTACATATATTAGTTAATTTACCGTTTAATAAAAGTTTTATAAATTTATTTAAAACTTTTAAATAACTGCAAAAATAACAGTTTTATTTTAAACAGAAGAAAGTGGGAGTATGGTTTCTGAGTAACTTAATGCGTCAACTAAAAAACTGATGTAAAGTAGTTCTTAGGAAGTTATTAAAACTGAAATATCGAATTATAATATGTACGGCCATATTTATGCATTTAAACAGAAACTGGTTTAGAAGCCATTTTGTAAAATTTAGTATAAATTAATTTTATTGTGTTTTCAATTTAATATTCTGCAAGTAATTATTCTCCTATATGGTTTATTATAATATATTTTATTCATTATAATATCGAATGATTTAAAAAAATACAAAAATCATTTTTTCATAAAAATTTAATAAATTTTCTTTTATTTATTTTAGGATATTATAATGTCCCTTGATTTTTTTCCAAGTATAATATAATATTTCACAGTAAAAATATATTTGTTTATAAAATGAGTTCAACAGATATGTAAAAAATATGATCTTTATAAAGATGATCTTAGATTTAAAAAGTAGCAGAAGACATTACAAGTCTTGGTACATATAATTATACAACATAGTCATGCTTAGACTACTTATACGACTCGTGATATGATAAAATATGAATTTACGGTAGAAAATAGTTTGCTGAGAAATCTGTATTGTAGTTTGAATAGTAACCCGTATTATAGTTTTATTAGCGAATATATCTCTTATCAATACATATGCAACTATTGCGTGTAAGTTATAATAGAAAGTTATATAGTAGTTAAAAAAAAGTTGTATATTAGTTGAATAGATTCCCCACCCGCCTGACATTAACGTCGTATAAACGTTAGAATCAGTAAATTATCGTTGCATAAAAGGTATAATACAAGTTAAAAAGTTTTAAGAAAAGTTTTTTTAAAGTTAATAGAACTAATAACAAACTAATTTGTGCTCCTTGGGTTATTGAAACGTCAAACAGGTGTTATACATTACCCACACAAACATACCATTACTATGGGATGGCACTTGTAAGGTCACTTATAAAGACACTTTTCAAGCCACTTGAAAATAAAAACTTCATCGTGTAATGCACGCTTTAGCGATAGGTAAAAAGTAATGAATTTAACATGTCAGAGTATGATTAAAAATATGGATATAAATTAAAAGCGATGATTATATTAAACATTGTTTGAAATCAAAGTCAATAAATATTTAAAATAAAATTGTCTGCTGAAACGCGAGCCAAATAAAATTTAAATATTAAATTTCAATGAAAACAAATTATATAAATGTTTATAATTGACACTATTTTAATTCGAAATGAACACATTTAAATAAATTACACGCTTAAAACAAACTAAAAGTAATGAAAACATTCCCGCTTTATATGCGCATCAATAAATTAAAATATTTCACTGGCAAGGGAAAACAGCAATTTAACTAATACAAAATTTATAAACTTCTAATTAAATGGAAGAACAATTCCTCATTAACGCGTTCTTTTAACAAAAAAATCAATCAACTTAAAATAGGGTGATTTAATCAGTAAATTGACTCCGCCATTCTTTAAACTTCAGCTCGGCGTTGTGGGAAGAAGAATAAAAACTCCTACAAGCGTTTGAAGAGTTTTTTTTCTCTTTTTTTTAGCTCATGTAGACTATAGACGAATACACATTTTAGTTAAGACAAAAAACTAAATGGAGTGAATGTGTTTTTACACCAAGAAAAAGGGAAGGAGCTGATGACAAATAGACGGGCAATTTCACTACCGCCATCTGTCACAATCAGACTAACTACTCTCAAGGTCGTCATCTATAAATAGAAACAGAATGAAGTAATTTACAGCTTTTTCGCTTTCAGGAAATAAACACGAAAGTCGTTAATAAATTAAAGGAAAATTTTACTACACGAATTAGAACTTGGTTTTCGAATAACGATATACCAAACACAGCATCGAACCCAGACCTGAACTGAACCAAACCATATCATTTTAGCGTACCTAGAACCGATTCGGCACCGAATTGAATATTAAAATTCGGGTTCAAGGTTCAGCTCGGGTTTAGGTTCATTTCCTGTCAAAATATACATGAAGTTAGATATTATCGTTATAATCCTAACGATAATTTATAACGATATGATTAGTAGAATACGTTTTTGGCATTTGTCGTTATTAAAGTCGTTTAACCAAATGCTTACGATCAAGTTTTGCGTGAATTAAAATATCGAAGTGTCAAAATTTAAATTATAACTATATTAAATTGTAATTGAATTTTCATCACTTGAATTTTTCGTATATAGCTATTAAAATTTCAATTACTTCTCTACCCCATTTTGTCATTTTTCAATTTAATATCGATCACTTATAATACTACTTGAATATATCAAAAATATACGAGCCCCTTCTCACTTCAGTTGGCCCACTTGTTAGAAATTCATTTATGCTGACTTAACTAATAGTATTTTTAATAATATTAAAATTAATCTTTACTTCTTATTTAAAATGTAGATTTTCAGCATTATAGCGTAATTTTAAATTCAATTTTTAGCTCAAGATTAAAAATTTAATGGTATAACTTTAACACAAATCTAATATATTAATTACATATTATTTATCAATATTAAATAACGTCGCTTTAAAATGTAAATTGTTACTGCAAATCTTTTAGATATTTTACTTAATAAAACCTTACAATTTTACGACTTAAATTCGTTTAATTTTTTCAGTTTTTCTTGAATTGTTGCTAAAACTAAGTATTATTTCATTTTACATTGAAACAGTCAAATATTTTAGGAAACATCTTAATATATCGGTAAAACGACAAAATGTAATATTAATAAAAATTGGTGATAATTTATGTTAGTTATTATTTGTGTCATATATTAACTAAATAAAATTAAATTAAGCGGATTGGGCCAAATGATGTGGGAAGGGGCTCGTAAACACAAATGACATTTGACAGTTACTTCACAGCCAAACTTATAGGAACTTTTAAGAAAAAGTAACGCATGTTCCAGTTTTTCTTTAAAAGTTTTTCGTAAAAAGTCTATTCATTTGTCTCTCTTGTAATGCACGTTAAAGTGAGGTATTGGATTCACGCTTCAAATCGCATATCCAGATTTTAGTGAATAAGCACGTTTAATGTCACTAGAATCCTATGTTAACATTTTTGCAATGATGTGTGTGTGTGTATGTATATGTGTGTGTATGTGTGTGTGTGTATGTATGTATGTGTGTGTGTGTATGTATGTATGTGTGTGTGTATGTGTGTGTGTGTGTGTGTATGGATGTGTGGATGTTGGAGCCATGGTTTCTCAAATAATATAAGACTTAAGGCATGGTTAACAACGATTTCCTCAATCGGTTATTAACGGGAAGACCTGATTAGATTTTGGTAACAATTGAACAACCGGAAATAGTAGTTCTTTAAAAAAATTCTGAGTATTATTTTTTGTAAATTTATGTTATTACAAATATTAAAGAATTTAAAAATGTCTATCGGATACATTTAAATATTTTATTATATCTTCTATAGATTTAGAGATAATGAAATTATAATATATAGAATAATCTTATTTGTAAATCGCACAGTCCAAAGTGCACCAAGGTTCAGTTGACAAATTTAAATGTTTGTAACATAGTTTGTAAATGACAGATAAATGTCAGTGTCAAAAATCAACAGCTTTAGTGACATTCTGTCGTTTACATAGTTTTTATGAGGTACAGAAGATATTATGTACCCTCATAAAAACTAAGTAAAAGACACTGCTAAATTTGACAGCACAAAATCTTAATTCATAGATACAATTCGCAGATGGCCTTGATCGGACTTCTTTCAAAAATTTTGTTGTAATTAGAATTTTATGTGTGCACAAGACTTGTTAAATACAATAATAAAAAAAAATATTTGGATGAAGTTCTGTATTTTTTTTATTATACACGTCCTATCGGCAGCGAAGTGCAATATTTATCTTAATATATAAAACAAAGTCGGGTTAGTTACACCATTTATAACTCAAGAACGGCTGAACCGATTTTGATGATCTCTGATTTGTTGGATTCGTCTCCGCCCCGAATAGCAGAATGATTATTAAAATATCGATTTACGTAAAAAAAAATTAGTAAACTACTTTTAAGGATTTTATGCTCTTTCTAATTATAGTGGAACGCAGCCAATTTAGCGACATTATCCACATAGTGGAAAAGTAAAAGTACAACGTGTTCTCACCCCTGCCGCTGTCTGTCAGTATATAACCAATAAAGGTTACATGTCGATTTGTTAGTTTTGTACGAGTGTTATTAATCCATACTAGGTAATATAATAAATGCGAAAGTAACTCTGTCTGTGTGTCTGTTACGTTTTCACGACTGAATGGCTGAATGAATTTGGATGAATTGTGGTATAGAGATATATTGGATCTTGGAGAAGGACATAGGCTACCTTTTGTCGCGAAAGTAAAACTTGAAGGGGTGAAATATGGGATGAAAGTTTGTATGGAGAACCCATCATATCTTCCGCTGAACCAATTTTGATGAATTTTGGTATAGAGATAGAGTGGACCTTGGAGAAGGACATAGGTTACCTTTTGTCGCGAAAATAAAACTTGAAGGGGTGAAATAGGAGATGAAAGTTTGTATGGAAAACCCATCATATCTTCCTCTGTACCAATTTTGATGAATTTTGGTATAGATAGATTGGACTTAGAGAAGGACATAGGCTACCTTTTGTCACGAAAATAAAACTTGAAAGGGGTGAAATAGGGGATGAAAGTTTGTATGGAGAATCCGTCATTTCTCAAGTTAAGGAAATAAAAATTCTTTTTTATGCTTTTGGTAAGAAATAAAGAGTGTTTTAGCGTTTTTCAAGCATCATCCCTTAAGGCGGTACAATAGGGGGTGATTTCAATTATTTTTTATCTTTGTATCTATAGTTAAGTTTTAAGGTTAGTAGATTTTCGATATTTGTCGGAGAGATAGTTTACATCATATGTACCTACATAAGTAAAAGTACCCGAGACATGTTAAGAAACGGGCGCTGTTAGGTGCGGTGCGGGGATTGGGTGGGCAGTGGGCGGAGCCTGTTACATGTACGATGCGAGGCAGATTGCCGGCTCCCTACGCAGCGCATGTCTCCGAAGTAAATGTGAAAAATTGTTGGTACATATGTAGCAATCGTTAGCTTTACCCGTGCGAAGCCGGGCCGGGTCAGCTAGTATAACATAAAATGGAAATGGCGAGAGGTATTGTTCTGCACAACAGATTTTTTGTTTGATGATCAGTAGTATTTTTTAACACATAAAATTATTATAAATTAAAATTATAGGTGTACCAGTATATTATCGCTCTGTGCCGTGCCACCGTACATGGATGCAAAGGGAAAGAGATCCACATTTTGTATGAAGTTTTGAATCACTTGTATCCACACTAATGGCAGAAACTTTTTGTTACAAAACCAATTGTATCCACAATAAGCTCACTGCTCGTTTTTGTGCGATATAATGGAATTACCTGTTTCATTTTTTCGTCTGTAATATTGTGTAACTAGAGCAGGTATACAATGATAATACAATGAACATCTGCAACTGATTTCATTCTGAACAATTTAAATATCAATTAGATAAATTCATTTAACCATAACGCGAATTTAGTTGCAATTAGTATTACAGAAACAGAATCGATATTGGAATGTATTGTCTTTATATTAGTTTTATTATTGTTTTGTATCTCTCTAATAGACAACTTCATGTACATTACAATAATTTCACCTCTCTGCCATTTATTGCCACCTCCGGAATTCCACAAGGTTCAAGTCCCGGCCCACTCTCTTCATTTTATTCATCAATGATATTGCTGACTGTATTAAACACTTTAACTCCTTACTATACGCTAATGACATAAAAATATTTAGAGTAATAAGCAATATTGATGACAACAAGATGTTGAAAATCTGTTGACTTTGTCTTTCTCTAGTTATTTATTTTTCATTGTTGATTTGTTTAATGATTCATTGATAGTTTTCAAAACAAAAATACTACATTCGCTAATATCTGATTAATTCGATGTTAATTCAGAACGTATATTGAAATAATTTGATTTATATTTTTATTGGTTTTGCTATTGTCGCATTTATAATTGTTTTTCTTTCTTTACCATTCAGTAATTGGGGCTTTGCCCTGTTGAGTATGTGTAAATTAAATAAATAAATAAATTAATTAATTACTAACTAATAGAGGAATGAGTGTATAAAATTCTGCTATAGAATTTACGGTTTAAATCATACGACTTTGGATAAGCCGAATGGATTTAGTCGGCAGAATGTTTAGTCTGTCGAATGAAACATGACGATGTTAACGATTTAATTAAACATTGATGATTGGATTTGTTTTATTGTAAACAGATTTGTAATGAAGACTAGACAAAACAACAGTTCGACGCACTACATGATACAAACCGAAAAGCCTGAGAAATAATTCACAAACTGAATAAAAATAAGTCATAAAATTTCAGAAATCGTTTACCCCACATACACACACCCAGACTCACACACACACATATCCACACCCACACACACACACACACACACACAAACACACACACACATATATATTATATATATATATATATATATATATATATATATATATATATATATATGTATAATGTGTCTCTTAAATAGGGGGACATGGCTTAACCACAGATTCCTGAGGCTAAAATAAGACGATTTAACCAAACTTGCTTCTACCGGAAAGTGTACCATTTAGCCAGAATTCTGCTTCAAAGTTCTTCGAAAAAAAATTATTTTGCTTATAATACTCGGACGCTTTATTCGATTTGGATGAAATTTGGTATGACAGTTTATATGGTTATGTCATCTTTTAAGGTGATACTCGTTATTATTAGTGAACCACTAGTGTACGAAACTTAGGTCTCCCAACATTAATTAGACCGTAACTTTTTAATGGCATGCCGAAAACGTGAAATTATTTTTCTTCAGAAAGATACATTCAATAGTAAACTTTTCTCTCTCTGTGTAATTTGTGATATCTGTTACGGTTCACCCAGAAAAAAAAAATCCTGAGCGTCTGCACTGCTAAATTTTTAAAATAAATTTAATCTAGCAGTCTATCCAAATGTCAAACAAGTAATTTTTAACGACAGTAACAATTGTTTTATGGGTTGTCAAAAACTTTCTTCGCAATATTCTAAGATTAGTAACATCCGTTTGTTCGGCCTGATAGTATTTTACTACCATTATTATAAATAAGACGATTACATATCTCAGCTTACTCCTAAACAGGTTGTGAAGATTGACAACTCGTTACTGTCATTAAAAATTACTTGTTTGACATTTGGATAGATTGCTAGATTAAATTTATTTTAAAAATTTAGTAGTGCAGACACTCAGATTTTATTTTTTTCTGGGTGAACCGTAACAGATATCACAAATTACACAGAGAGAGAGAAAAGTTTACTATTGAATGTATCTTTCTGAAGAAAAATAATTTCACGTTTTCGGCATTTCCATTAAAAAGTTACGGTCTAACTAATGTTGGGAGACCTAAGTTTCATACAATAGTGGTTCACTAATAATAACAAATATCACCTTAAAAGATGACTTATAACCATATAAACTGTCAAACCAAATTTCATCCAAATCGAATAAAGCGTCCGATTATTATAAGCAAAATCAATTTTTTTTTCGAAGAACTTTGAAGCAGATTTCTAGCTAAATGGTACACTTTCCGGTAGAAGCAAGTTTGGTTAAATCGTCTTATTTTAGCCTCAGGAATCTGTGGTTAAGCCATGTCCCCCTATTTAGGAGACACCCTGTAGGTATATTCACATATAGACAACATCGTAAAAGTATTAAAATCGGATTGTAGAGGTTTTAAAACGTACCTATTCATTAAACTCTAGATATGCGATTTTTAGCATGAATCCAAAACCTCTTTTAGCGAGAATTAAAAATCAAGTTTCGAGTTAATTAAAAAAGATATTGTGTCCTTTAAATCCAAGCGTACTCGTATCGAACGATGTAAATTTTCTGGATTATAATCTCATAGAATGACTTTTTCGTCTTGTTTTTGTTGTTAATTTGCATGATGTTTTTGTTTCTCTCTGGCACATATTTACGTCCATATAATTACAGTAAAACTTGCACCTTTGAAACTGAAGTTTCCTGTAAAAAGACTATTACGTGGCTGAAAATTCGAAGAACAGTTTTGCAATTTCTTCTGAACTTAACGACCCGTTAAGGCAGCCATTTCCTTAAGCTACAAAATTAACAAAACTACACTCGGTTTCCTAAACTTTCATCCACTAACTCTCCACTTCTATTTAATTAATTTTAAAAGCTCGGTCGAAGTTTTCAATCACTCGGGATGAACTTGGTTGAGCTTCAAAAATATGACTCGGCAACAAAATAAAATATATTTAATATAAGTTCAAGTATTTTTCAAATACAAAAGTTTTGAGAAAAAATTTGCGCTTCAAATGGTATTACAAAATCAAGTCTAATCTAGTTCTAGTTGTCACTGTCACTAGACATAGTAAATACATAGTAGTTGTTTAATAATATACTATGTTAAAATTGCCAGAATAAGTTTTGAAAGATGTTATACTGTGCAAGATGATGACAGAACAATAACAAGTACACAGAAAAAAAATCTGTTGTGGCCAGCACAAAACCTTCCGTCAATTCGATATATTTTGTACATATCCCATACCAAAAGTTCCTTGAAAAAGATTCTGTATATCCTATAAAATTGTAACACGAAATCACTATTTTTTACAAATTCTATACCGAAAGTTCCTTTCCCTATTTTATTAGGGGTCGCTGTTTCTTACTCTTCTCTTTTAATCATTCCTGTCCAACGCATCTTTTTCACACAATTCTGCCTCTCAAATCTTCTGCTACACAGTCCTTCCATCTTCTTCTCTTTGGAGGGACACTATCACATTCACACATAACTTTCTGACCCTATACTTTCAACTTTGGTTTTGCATTTGACACTGACATCTGTCATTTTTTTGAATATTTCTGCTGTTTCCATAATTTTAACAAAGCTGACTAATTTTTGAAAGTTAATCTCTCTTAATGTCTCTATAACTCTATATCTATTGAATATGAACGAAACTGTATAATCAAACCGTATAGAAAATAAGACATTCTTTCATATTGATAATCACAAAATGTCGAAAAATAATATTTAACTGCGTTTTTTCTAGAAAAACTGTTAAAAACTTCAAATAAGGATACTTCCGGTGGATCAATTATAACCAAAATCTAATCAGCTCTTCATATGGATGTAAAGAAGACGAATACGAAAGAATTATAATTTTTAGAATTGTAGTATTGGAGTTATCGTCGGAGAAAAATTTGTCACACACGGACACACACACACATACATACAGACCAGGGCATCGAACCCGAACCTGAACCGAACCAAAACCGGAACCAAACCGTAACATTTTAGAGAACCCAAACCGAGAACCGAACCTCAAATATATTTTTAATTGAACCTGAGTCGAAACCGAACCGAGTATTAAAATTCAGGTTCAAGGTTCAACTCCGGTTCAGGTTAATTTTTAGTTCGAAAAGTAAATACAGCCGATAATCGACGTTTTAGGCGTCTGCGTTGCTGTCTGGGCTGACTTTTCGTGAAAATTGTGTCCTTTTCTTGTTGAGTTTTGCGTAATTCCGACTCTCATTTTACATTATTTCGAACCTGAACCGCGAACAAAACCGCAAATTTTATTAATGCTTGAACCAGAACCGCACCCGAACCTATCTTTCAAAAAACAAATTAACCTGAACCTAAACCGAACCCAGTTTTTGACGGGTTCGATGCCCTGATACAGACATCATCTTAAAAATAGTAAATTCGTTTTCTAGGGCCCCTAAAACGTGCTTATTCATTAAAAACTCACCAACGAATTTTTGGACCAAAGACAATACCTTCCTTACCTAAAGGTGACGGAAGGTAAAAAAGATTTGAAATTTTGTCTAATTATAATTAGATATTATTTTATTAGACAATACGTCTAATAATTTAGTATAATTTACAAATCTTAATTTAGCATTTTAACTAACCCGAAGTAGATAATAAATATTTTGTAAGAAATCGTTAATTTAAATATGTAAATAGTTATTTTAATTACTTATTTTATTTAATTTTACTATATTTTGGCTTCATTATTTTTGCCTTTCAATTTTCGGTGATTTATGTTATGAATTAGGTAAGTAAATAGAAAATTTAATTATATATTTAGTTAATTTCTTTATTTATGTTTAGTTCAATACTAAATGTAGTCATTTAATCTAATTTTGTATTTAATTTTACTATAATTTGTTATTACAAATTTAGAAAATTTAACTAAATCAACTTAGATAATATAATGAAAACTTATTAGAAGGCTGAAAATCACAGATTGATTTAGTGAATTTAACTACAGTTTAGAAGGTTTGTTTAATAAAAAAATGTCAAAAAATAATATTTAACTGCGTTTTTTTTAAGAAAAACTGTTAAAAACTTCAAATAAAGGTACTTCCGGTGGATCAATTGTAACCAAAATCTAATCAACTCTTCATATGGATGTACAGAAGAGGAATACGAAAGAATTATAATTTTTAGAATTGTAATATTGGAGTTATCGTCGAAGAAAAATTTGCACACACGGACACACACACACACACACACACACACACACGGACACACACACACACACACACACATACATACATACATACAGACATCATCTTAAAAATAGTAAATTCGTATTGTAGGGACCCTAAAACATTACCTTACCTAAAGGTGACGGAAGGTAAATAATTGTTTACAATATTTAATAGCTCATTTGACATTTCGTTTTAATACGACATTGGCGATTTAATTAAAAGTTAAAATATAACTATTAGCGGTGCAACTGGCCATAGAAATACATAAATTATTAAATCAATATTGTAACTCTATATAAATTCTTTCTTATTTTTCTATTTGTCTTTTCGATTATAGAGGAAAGAATTCCACTCCTCTTCTTCAATTTACCAACTGTCTCATGTGTATTTTTATTGTTTTATTTTTGAATAAAATAAGCAAACTGCATCTTATCGAATTCTTCCGTGACAGGTACTCCTCTTAGTGTCTTTTCTGAGGAATGCCATCGCATACCGCCTGTCGCACTCGAGACGTGTAGCGTGTAACACATCCGGACATAAAATCCCGACCATGTTTATTAGCAGTTGCTATAGCACAGCTTCCGCTCCGGTCTTCTCAGAGCCCAGGAAACATCGGGGTTTTTCTCACAGAATTATTCTGTTTGATGTTTGATGACGGAGTTTGTACAGAAATGTTTGTTTTATTTATGTTTGTTCAGGACGGGAAAGAGATAGTAATTAATGGGGTCTAAATTGTAACAAAATACGAACACGGGAAGCAACTGAATTGTTTGTAAACTGTGAATTAAATTGATGAATCAACTACGTTCAGGTTTGTGCATTTAAACAAATATTACAGATATTAAAGAATATAAAATTCTCTATCCAATACATTGAACATTGAACATTTTTATTATGTCTTCTATAAATTTAGGGCCGGTCTTATAAAACTATTTAATCAACAGTTAAAATTTAGTTAGCTACTAAACTAATTTAACTGAAGATTTGGGTATTATAAAACTTTAATGACAAGTAAATCGACCTATTAAAGTAACTGCGGAATTTCATGCTATTAGATTTAAATCAGTTGTGAAAGAAACGTCAAACTGTATTTTTTTTTTTTTGGTTATGTTTATTTTAAAACAATTGAAATAGGGAAGTATTTACTTTTTAAATATTTTTTAAGAAATGTCTGTGTCGAGTATGTCATCTTTAGAGTCTGTATCATCAGTGTCGTAGGATTCATAAACAGATAATGATGATGCATTTATATTTGCACGAGGTAGGCTACCAAAATTGTTCCGAAACAGGACAAATCCATATGAAATATGGAGTTTAAAAAGATATTTCAATTGTCAAAACAATGTGTTACACATATTGGGACAGATTGAAGGAAATATAATACCACTAACATTAAGAAATATGTCAATTTCCGCAATGAATCAGCTAGTAATAACCTTACGATTTTACGTAACCGAGTCGTTCCAAATTATATGAAAATAATAGTCAACAATATCTAATAGGTTATATTTTTCAATATTAATATGATTTTTCCCACAATCACGTTTCTTTTCCAACTGTCAAATCAACTTTTATAACGAATGTGAATATAGAAAATTTTCACAAAACCACAAACACACTACTAAAATTTAATTAAATCCCCCGTTAGTTATTTGATAGTGAGATTAGTTTTATAATATCCATTTCTTTTTTAATGGTCCATTTAATTTACTTGTGCAGTAACTAACTAAGGATTAATTTATTGTTTATAAGACCGGCCCTTAAAGATAAAGAATTATAAATGTATATAAAATTATCCATTATATAATGAATCCAACAGCCCGTGTAAACTAGTTGAAGAATTAAAATGTTTGCAATAGACATAAATGTTAGTGTCAAAAATCCAGAAACATTATTGTAGACTTTTTCTAGGAAGTATATTTAATATTTCTTATTTTATCATTAAATAAATATTTAAAATTCCGGAGATAGCTGCCGCACGTTAAGTTGATACTGTACTTGAATGCGGAAAACCTAAAATTTGTACATGGACTATTCGAATTGTAATAGCAATTATAAT